>OU611853.1:0-2500000 GCA_914767755.1 Agrochola circellaris
ACCTAACCTAACCTAACCTAACCTAACCTAACCTAACCTAACCTAACCTAACCTAACCTAACCTAACCTAACCTAACCTAACCTAACCTAACCTAACCTAACCTAACCTAACCTAACCTAACCTAACCTAACCTAACCTAACCTAACCTAACCTAACCTAACCTAACCTAACCTAACCTCACCTAACCTAACCTAACCTAACCTAACCTAACCTAACCTAACCTAACCTAACCTAACCTAACCTAACCTAACCTAACCTAACCTAACCTAACCTAACCTAACCTAACCTAACCTAACCTAACCTAACCTAACCTAACCTAACCTAACCTAACCTAACCTAACCTAACCTAACCTAACCTAACCTAACCTAACCTAACCTAACCTAACCTAACCTAACCTAACCTAACCTAACCTAACCTAACCTAACCTAACCTAACCTAACCTAACCTAACCTAACCTAACCTAACCTAACCTAACCTAACCTAACCTAACCTAACCTAACCTAACCTAACCTAACCTAACCTAACCTAACCTAACCTAACCTAACCTAACCTAACCTAACCTAACCTAACTAACCTAACCTAACCTAACCTAACCTAACCTAACCTAACCTAACCTAACCTAACCTAACCTAACCTAACCTAACCTAACCTAACCTAACCTAACCTAACCTAACCTAACCTAACCTAACCTAACCTAACCTAACCTAACCTAACCTAACCTAACCTAACCTAACCTAACCTAACCTAACCTAACCTAACCTAACCTAACCTAACCTAACCTAACCTAACCTAACCTAACCTAACCTAACCTAACCTAACCTAACCTAACCTAACCTAACCTAACCTAACCTAACCTAACCTAACCTAACCTAACCTAACCTAACCTAACCTAACCTAACCTAACCTAACCTAACCTAACCTAACCTAACCTAACCTAACCTAACCTAACCTAACCTAACCTAACCTAACCTAACCTAACCTAACCTAACCTAACCTAACCTAACCTAACCTAACCTAACCTAACCTAACCTAACCTAACCTAACCTAACCTAACCTAACCTAACCTAACCTAACCTAACCTAACCTAACCTAACCTAACCTAACCTAACCTAACCTAACCTAACCTAACCTAACCTAACCTAACCTAACCTAACCTAACCTAACCTAACCTAACCTAACCTAACCTAACCTAACCTAACCTAACCTAACCTAACCTAACCTAACCTAACCTAACCTAACCTAACCTAACCTAACCTAACCTAACCTAACCTAACCTAACCTAACCTAACCTAACCTAACCTAACCTAACCTAACCTAACCTAACCTAACCTAACCTAACCTAACCTAACCTAACCTAACCTAACCTAACCTAACCTAACCTAACCTAACCTAACATAACCTAACCTAACCTAACCTAACCTAACCTAACCTAACCTAACCTAACCTAACCTAACCTAACCTAACCTAACCTAACCTAACCTAACCTAACCTAACCTAACCTAACCTAACCTAACCTAACCTAACCTAACCTAACCTAACCTAACCTAACCTAACCTAACCTAACCTAACCTAACCTAACCTAACCTAACCTAACCTAACCTAACCTAACCTAACCTAACCTAACCTAACCTAACCTAACCTAACCTAACCTAACCTAACCTAACCTAACCTAACCTAACCTAACCTAACCTAACCTAACCTAACCTAACCTAACCTAACCTAACCTAACCTAACCTAACCTAACCTAACCTAACCTAACCTAACCTAACCTAACCTAACCTAACCTAACCTAACCTAACCTAACCTAACCTAACCTAACCTAACCTAACCTAACCTAACCTAACCTAACCTAACCTAACCTAACCTAACCTAACCTAACCTAACCTAACCTAACCTAACCTAACCTAACCTAACCTAACCTAACCTAACCTAACCTAACCTAACCTAACCTAACCTAACCTAACCTAACCTAACCTAACCTAACCTAACCTAACCTAACCTAACCTAACCTAACCTAACCTAACCTAACCTAACCTAACCTAACCTAACCTAACCTAACCTAACCTAACCTAACCTAACCTAACCTAACCTAACCTAACCTAACCTAACCTAACCTAACCTAACCTAACCTAACCTAACCTAACCTAACCTAACCTAACCTAACCTAACCTAACCTAACCTAACCTAACCTAACCTAACCTAACCTAACCTAACCTAACCTAACCTAACCTAACCTAACCTAACCTAACCTAACCTAACCTAACCTAACCTAACCTAACCTAACCTAACCTAACCTAACCTAACCTAACCTAACCTAACCTAACCTAACCTAACCTAACCTAACCTAACCTAACCTAACCTAACCTAACCTAACCTAACCTAACCTAACCTAACCTAACCTAACCTAACCTAACCTAACCTAACCTAACCTAACCTAACCTAACCTAACCTAACCTAACCTAACCTAACCTAACCTAACCTAACCTAACCTAACCTAACCTAACCTAACCTAACCTAACCTAACCTAACCTAACCTAACCTAACCTAACCTAACCTAACCTAACCTAACCTAACCTAACCTAACCTAACCTAACCTAACCTAACCTAACCTAACCTAACCTAACCTAACCTAACCTAACCTAACCTAACCTAACCTAACCTAACCTAACCTAACCTAACCTAACCTAACCTAACCTAACCTAACCTAACCTAACCTAACCTAACCTAACCTAACCTAACCTAACCTAACCTAACCTAACCTAACCTAACCTAACCTAACCTAACCTAACCTAACCTAACCTAACCTAACCTAACCTAACCTAACCTAACCTAACCTAACCTAACCTAACCTAACCTAACCTAACCTAACCTAACCTAACCTAACCTAACCTAACCTAACCTAACCTAACCTAACCTAACCTAACCTAACCTAACCTAACCTAACCTAACCTAACCTAACCTAACCTAACCTAACCTAACCTAACCTAACCTAACCTAACCTAACCTAACCTAACCTAACCTAACCTAACCTAACCTAACCTAACCTAACCTAACCTAACCTAACCTAACCTAACCTAACCTAACCTAACCTAACCTAACCTAACCTAACCTAACCTAACCTAACCTAACCTAACCTAACCTAACCTAACCTAACCTAACCTAACCTAACCTAACCTAACCTAACCTAACCTAACCTAACCTAACCTAACCTAACCTAACCTAACCTAACCTAACCTAACCTAACCTAACCTAACCTAACCTAACCTAACCTAACCTAACCTAACCTAACCTAACCTAACCTAACCTAACCTAACCTAACCTAACCTAACCTAACCTAACCTAACCTAACCTAACCTAACCTAACCTAACCTAACCTAACCTAACCTAACCTAACCTAACCTAACCTAACCTAACCTAACCTAACCTAACCTAACCTAACCTAACCTAACCTAACCTAACCTAACCTAACCTAACCTAACCTAACCTAACCTAACCTAACCTAACCTAACCTAACCTAACCTAACCTAACCTAACCTAACCTAACCTAACCTAACCTAACCTAACCTAACCTAACCTAACCTAACCTAACCTAACCTAACCTAACCTAACCTAACCTAACCTAACCTAACCTAACCTAACCTAACCTAACCTAACCTAACCTAACCTAACCTAACCTAACCTAACCTAACCTAACCTAACCTAACCTAACCTAACCTAACCTAACCTAACCTAACCTAACCTAACCTAACCTAACCTAACCTAACCTAACCTAACCTAACCTAACCTAACCTAACCTAACCTAACCTAACCTAACCTAACCTAACCTAACCTAACCTAACCTAACCTAACCTAACCTAACCTAACCTAACCTAACCTAACCTAACCTAACCTAACCTAACCTAACCTAACCTAACCTAACCTAACCTAACCTAACCTAACCTAACCTAACCTAACCTAACCTAACCTAACCTAACCTAACCTAACCTAACCTAACCTAACCTAACCTAACCTAACCTAACCTAACCTAACCTAACCTAACCTAACCTAACCTAACCTAACCTAACCTAACCTAACCTAACCTAACCTAACCTAACCTAACCTAACCTAACCTAACCTAACCTAACCTAACCTAACCTAACCTAACCTAACCTAACCTAACCTAACCTAACCTAACCTAACCTAACCTAACCTAACCTAACCTAACCTAACCTAACCTAACCTAACCTAACCTAACCTAACCTAACCTAACCTAACCTAACCTAACCTAACCTAACCTAACCTAACCTAACCTAACCTAACCTAACCTAACCTAACCTAACCTAACCTAACCTAACCTAACCTAACCTAACCTAACCTAACCTAACCTAACCTAACCTAACCTAACCTAACCTAACCTAACCTAACCTAACCTAACCTAACCTAACCTAACCTAACCTAACCTAACCTAACCTAACCTAACCTAACCTAACCTAACCTAACCTAACCTAACCTAACCTAACCTAACCTAACCTAACCTAACCTAACCTAACCTAACCTAACCTAACCTAACCTAACCTAACCTAACCTAACCTAACCTAACCTAACCTAACCTAACCTAACCTAACCTAACCTAACCTAACCTAACCTAACCTAACCTAACCTAACCTAACCTAACCTAACCTAACCTAACCTAACCTAACCTAACCTAACCTAACCTAACCTAACCTAACCTAACCTAACCTAACCTAACCTAACCTAACCTAACCTAACCTAACCTAACCTAACCTAACCTAACCTAACCTAACCTAACCTAACCTAACCTAACCTAACCTAACCTAACCTAACCTAACCTAACCTAACCTAACCTAACCTAACCTAACCTAACCTAACCTAACCTAACCTAACCTAACCTAACCTAACCTAACCTAACCTAACCTAACCTAACCTAACCTAACCTAATCTAACCTAACCTAACCTAACCTAACCTAACCTAACCTAACCTAACCTAACCTAACCTAACCTAACCTAACCTAACCTAACCTAACCTAACCTAACCTAACCTAACCTAACCTAACCTAACCTAACCTAACCTAACCTAACCTAACCTAACCTAACCTAACCTAACCTAACCTAACCTAACCTAACCTAACCTAACCTAACCTAACCTAACCTAACCTAACCTAACCTAACCTAACCTAACCTAACCTAACCTAACCTAACCTAACCTAACCTAACCTAACCTAACCTAACCTAACCTAACCTAACCTAACCTAACCTAACCTAACCTAACCTAACCTAACCTAACCTAACCTAACCTAACCTAACCTAACCTAACCTAACCTAACCTAACCTAACCTAACCTAACCTAACCTAACCTAACCTAACCTAACCTAACCTAACCTAACCTAACCTAACCTAACCTAACCTAATCTAACCTAACCTAACCTAACCTAACCTAACCTAACCTAACCTAACCTAACCTAACCTAACCTAACCTAACCTAACCTAACCTAACCTAACCTAACCTAACCTAACCTAACCTAACCTAACCTAACCTAACCTAACCTAACCTAACCTAACCTAACCTAACCTAACCTAACCTAACCTAACCTAACCTAACCTAACCTAACCTAACATAACCTAACCTAACCTAACCTAACCTAACCTAACCTAACCTAACCTAACCTAACCTAACCTAACCTAACCTAACCTAACCTAACCTAACCTAACCTAACCTAACCTAACCTAACCTAACCTAACCTAACCTAACCTAACCTAACCTAACCTAACCTAACATAACCTAACCTAACCTAACCTAACCTAACCTAACCTAACCTAACCTAACCTAACCTAACCTAACCTAACCTAACCTAACCTAACCTAACCTAACCTAACCTAACCTAACCTAACCTAACCTAACCTAACCTAACCTAACATAACCTAACCTAACCTAACCTAACCTAACCTAACCTAACCTAACCTAACCTAACCTAACCTAACCTAACCTAACCTAACCTAACCTAACCTAACCTAACCTAACCTAACCTAACCTAACCTAACCTAACCTAACCTAACCTAACCTAACCTAACCTAACCTAACCTAACCTAACCTAACCTAACCTAACCTAACCTAACCTAACCTAACCTAACCTAACCTAACCTAACCTAACCTAACCTAACCTAACCTAACCCCGTTATAACTTTGCATCCAGGTGACGCATTTTGAAGCTGTTTTCAGCGAATTTGATCTTAAAAAGGTTCCGTCCTACGTCCTGACTATTTAAAATTGACAAAAACGCGAAAATATTTTTTCGTTATAGGACTTAGAAAATTTTCAATATTTTCTTTTATTAAAAACTTAAACTAATTTTTATCTCAAAATTTTTCTTCAAAAACACATTTGATTTTAGTTTAAATAGATACTTACCTGCCTTACCTGTACTCTGGTGCGCGTTCCGCGAGCTCGAGTCCCGTTTGGTAGTCGTAATTCCCGGTTTTTTCATACTTTTTTGTCGAAAGACACGTTTTTTGACGAAAAGTCAAAAATTTTCTTCAAAGAAAATTCCAACAACCTCACAGAACGCTAGCCCGCGCCGAGACGCGTCTTTTGACACCTCGCACGTGCGCCTAGCTAACATAGAAAATCAAAATTTTTAAAATCAATTAAATTCATAAACAGACGAAATCCACCTTAGCTATCCAGTAAATACATCAAACCGTTATAACTTTGCATCCAGGTGACGCATTTTGAAGCTGTTTTCAGCGAATTTGATCTTAAAAAGGTTCCGTCCTACGTCCTGACTATTTAAAATTGACAAAAACGCGAAAATATTTTTTCGTTATAGGACTTAGAAAATTTTCAATATTTTCTTTTATTAAAAACTTAAACTAATTTTTATCTCAAAATTTTTCTTCAAAAACACATTTGATTTTAGTTTAAATAGATACTTACCTGCCTTACCTGTACTCTGGTGCGCGTTCCGCGAGCTCGAGTCCCGTTTGGTAGTCGTAATTCCCGGTTTTTTCATACTTTTTTGTCGAAAGACACGTTTTTTGACGAAAAGTCAAAAATTTTCTTCAAAGAAAATTCCAACAACCTCACAGAACGCTAGCCCGCGCCGAGACGCGTCTTTTGACACCTCGCACGTGCGCCTAGCTAACATAGAAAATCAAAATTTTTAAAATCAATTAAATTCATAAACAGACGAAATCCACCTTAGCTATCCAGTAAATACATCAAACCGTTATAACTTTGCATCCAGGTGACGCATTTTGAAGCTGTTTTCAGCGAATTTGATCTTAAAAAGGTTCCGTCCTACGTCCTGACTATTTAAAATTGACAAAAACGCGAAAATATTTTTTCGTTATAGGACTTAGAAAATTTTCAATATTTTCTTTTATTAAAAACTTAAACTAATTTTTATCTCAAAATTTTTCTTCAAAAACACATTTGATTTTAGTTTAAATAGATACTTACCTGCCTTACCTGTACTCTGGTGCGCGTTCCGCGAGCTCGAGTCCCGTTTGGTAGTCGTAATTCCCGGTTTTTTCATACTTTTTTGTCGAAAGACACGTTTTTTGACGAAAAGTCAAAAATTTTCTTCAAAGAAAATTCCAACAACCTCACAGAACGCTAGCCCGCGCCGAGACGCGTCTTTTGACACCTCGCACGTGCGCCTAGCTAACATAGAAAATCAAAATTTTGCCCTCCCACCCACCCTGTTCTCACTAGCCAGGTAAACTTTCGACTTTGGCAAAGTATTGAAAATTAATTTTATCCTCTTAAAGCTAGATCTAAGTCCGCTTACTTAAGACCAGGCCTGAAATAACGTGTTTTAACGGCTGTAGGCATCATTTTGACGGAGCTTCATTTTAGTATAATTAGAATAATATTAAGTGTAATTTTATATTGACCCTATGTTCGTTTGACCATAGGACGACTTTATTTTAATAAATTTTTGTTGTTTTCTGTGCTTATCCCCCCTTTACAGGGACACAGAAATAACACCAGTGTCCCCTGACTAGTCTTTCTTCAAGTTCATGAACTCAACCTTTACCAAAGGTACCACCATGATTCGCACTCCGGCCAAGGAAGTGGTTTCGTCGGGTTCCAGGGGCTCGCCGCGTTCGACGGAGAAGGCTGGGTGCTCACTTCCGAGTGTCAGGCGTAGCATCGGGAAATGGGAGGCCGGGAAAGCTGAGCCCCAGGCCAAGTCCCCGGTCAACCCAAACTCTGACGCAACACCACCTGCCGCCAGCACTCGCGAGCCGCTCCAAGGAAAGACGGACACCGCCAGACCGCAAAGGACGACGGAGTCCAGGTACCCCAGTCTGACAGCGGAGGCGAGAGCTTGCCTAAATAAAGCTAAGCTTCATTTGGGCAACTCTCGCAACCTGAAGACGGAGATAAAGACTGGGGTGCTCGACGCCATTAATAGGCTGTACGAGTTGGTTAAGGAGTCGGAGCAGAACAAATCTCCTGTAACACCCGCACCTGTGGTCATACCGACAGCCACACCGACAGCCGCGCCGTTGAGACTGACTACGAATGAACCGACAGAGCTGATGCAGAGCCTTGTGGAAGGCCTCAAACAGCACAAACAGGCATTGCAGGAGTGCCAAAACCATACCCAGGCTCTGTCGGAGCATCTCAAGGAAGCCCCTCGCTACGTTGCCGGTCAGGGCCCGACTTTCGCGGAAATGGCCGCCGGCCCGACACAGCGTTTTCAAGGGCCTCTTCACTCGGTAGTAGTATCATCTGTGAATGATCAGGACACCGGTGAAGAGGTCATTGAGAAGCTCAGGACGGCGGTCGATGCCAGGAACGAAGGCACTAGGGTCGAACGGCTGCGAAAGGCGAGGGATCAGAAGGTGGTGGTCGGCTTCAAGACCAGGGCTGAGATGACAGAAGTGACCGATCGGATACGGAAAGCGGGTAATCTGGTGGTAGAAGAGGTGAAGAACAAAGATCCTCTTCTCATCGTTAAGGATGTCCTCTCCTGCCACTCAGACGTGGAGGTTATCCAAGCCCTGCAGAGACAAAACACCCACCTGATCGGAGACATACCTGCGGACGACTTGAGGTTGCGGGTGAAGTACCGTCGTAAGACGAGGAACCCCCATATGTGCCACGTTGTCCTGCAGGTGTCCCCGACTGTGTGGCAGCGGCTGACAATGGCGGGTCGCGTGCACATCGACCTACAGCGGGTGCGGGTGCAGGACCAGTCACCACTGGTGCAGTGCACTCGCTGCCTGCGCTACGGCCACAGCCGTAAACTGTGCACGCAGCCCGCCGACCTCTGCACTCATTGTGGAGACCCTCACCTGCGAGTCGACTGCCCGTCGCGGCTGGCGGCGGAACCGCCAAGGTGTCATAACTGCGTTTCGGCAAAAGGGGACAGGACTGACCACAACGCCTTCGACAACGAGTGCCCAATACGTTTTAAATGGGACGCGTTGGCGCGCTTGTCGGTGGCGTATTGTTAAGGTCCATCCAGCCCTTCCCGGAAATAAAAACCACAACGGTATTGTACTCAAAATTAACCATCAGAAAACCAGAACAAAAAACAATTTAAGAAATAAAAGTAACTGCGTTAAAAATCTAGAAAATTCGAGTCAATTTCGTAAGAAATTGGCCCAATTTGAAAAATATAGCACATTAAATTCATCTAAATTTAAAATCTATTTTACCTTACCGTTGTGGTCAAACGCTTTTGAGGAAATGAAGAAGCACGATGACACCTTGAGAAGCCGTGTCCGAAGCGCTGCACCAGTGCAGAGTGCACAGGTCGTCGATCAGTACCTGGAACAGAAAAAAGCACAGGTTAAATGCCGAATATGCCTAACTAATATGGTTTTTGGTTGTAATTTTTCAGGTTTCACAAAGCCTGAGAAATTGCAATTAGAGGCTATATTTAAAACAGCAGCCCTGAGTCTGCCAAGATTAAAAATTAGTAAACAAGACAACTCTATTAAATTAGTAGTAATAATTGATAGCATAGGAATTAAAAGTAGGTATAGAATAAGAAAACAATGTCTATATAATATATTGGTATATATATTAGGATAGTCATATCATAAATAAAGAATGTAGATTAAGATATAGAAGAAATAAATAGTTATAAGTATAGGTAGACTCAAAAAATTTCAAAAACAACTAAAAAAAAAACATAAAAAAGAAAAATAGAATACAGAAATAGGTTAATAAGTTTTAAGGTATTAAATGTTAAATGTTAAGAAGCCCATAAAATAAAGATTAAATCAGCATAATATGGAAACTATTAGACGAAGTGAGGCGATTGCTTCCAGGAACCCTCCACATCCTGAAAACAGGACTGGCATAAAAATTAAATAAAAACAAAATAAGCAATCAGAACCATTTGTAAACAAGGTCTCTGATCATGTCAGAGGGACACTGAGCAAAGGCAGGAGTGGGTTTTAGCCGGTAAGAGTCCGGCACTGCCCAGACTGGCTCACCAGTGAGGCAGTCTGGGCGTCCATGAGGATTTCCCTCTCCTGCTAAAACAAAAAAAAAAAAAAAAAAAAAAAAAAAAAAAAACCTAACCTAACCTAACCTAACCTAACCTAACCTAACCTAACCTAACCTAACCTAACCTAACCTAACCTAACCTAACCTAACCTAACCTAACCTAACCTAACCTAACCTAACCTAACCTAACCTAACCTAACCTAACCTAACCTAACCTAACCTAACCTAACCTAACCTAACCTAACCTAACCTAACCTAACCTAACCTAACCTAACCTAACCTAACCTAACCTAACCTAACCTAACCTAACCTAACCTAACCTAACCTAACCTAACCTAACCTAACCTAACCTAACCTAACCTAACCTAACCTAACCTAACCTAACCTAACCTAACCTAACCTAACCTAACCTAACCTAACCTAACCTAACCTAACCTAACCTAACCTAACCTAACCTAACCTAACCTAACCTAACCTAACCTAACCTAACCTAACCTAACCTAACCTAACCTAACCTAACCTAACCTAACCTAACCTAACCTAACCTAACCTAACCTAACCTAACCTAACCTAACCTAACCTAACCTAACCTAACCT
The DNA here is from genome assembly GCA_914767755.1 of Agrochola circellaris. Taxonomy (NCBI): domain Eukaryota; kingdom Metazoa; phylum Arthropoda; class Insecta; order Lepidoptera; family Noctuidae; genus Agrochola; species Agrochola circellaris. The sequence continues at coordinate 11,068 of OU611853.1, forward strand.
AACCTAACCTAACCTAACCTAACCTAACCTAACCTAACCTAACCTAACCTAACCTAACCTAACCTAACCTAACCTAACCTAACCTAACCGTTATAACTTTGCATCCAGGTGACGCATTTTGAAGCTGTTTTCAGCGTATTTGATCTTAAATAGGTTCCGTCCTACGTCCTGACTTATTAAAATTGACAAAAACGCGAAAATATTTTTTCGTTATAGGACTTAGAAAATTCTTCAATATTTTCTTTTTAAAAAACTTAAACTAATTTTTATCTCAAAATTTTCCTTCAAAAACACATTTGATTTTAGTTGAAATAGATACTTACCTGCCTTACCTGTACTCTGGTGCGCGTTCCGCGAGCTCGGGTCCCGTTTGGTAGTCGTAATTCCCGGTTTTTTCATACTTTTCGGTCGAAAAACACGTTTTTTGACGAAAAGTCAAAAATTTTCTTCTAGGAAAATTCCAATAACCTCACAGAACGCTAGCCCGCGCCGAGACGCGTCTTTTGACACCTCGCACGTGCGCCTAGCTAACATAGAAAATCAAAATTTTTAAAATCAATTAAATTCATAAACAGACGAAATCCACCTTAGCTATCCAGTAAATACATCAAACCGTTATAACTTTGCATCCAGGTGACGCATTTTGAAGCTGTTTTCAGCGTATTTGATCTTAAATAGGTTCCGTCCTACGTCCTGACTTATTAAAATTGACAAAAACGCGAAAATATTTTTTCGTTATAGGACTTAGAAAATTCTTCAATATTTTCTTTTTAAAAAACTTAAACTAATTTTTATCTCAAAATTTTTCTTCAAAAACACATTTGATTTTAGTTTAAATAGATACTTACCTGCCTTACCTGTACTCTGGTGCGCGTTCCGCGAGCTCGAGTCCCGTTTGGTAGTCGTAATTCCCGGTTTTTTCATACTTTTCGGTCGAAAAACACGTTTTTTGACGAAAACTCAAAAATTTTCTTCAAAGAAAATTCCAATAACCTCACAGAACGCTAGCCCGCGCCGAGACGCGTCTTTTGACACCTCGCACGTGCGCCTAGCTAACATAGAAAATCAAAATTTTGCCCTCCCACCCACCTTGTTCTCATCGGCCAGGTAAACTTATACATTTTGTTAAAATCATAAACATTGATTTAAGCTTTTCTAGCTACTCCCTGGCCCTTATCTAGTAGAGTGGAACTAAAATAACGCGTCTGAACGTATTTGGACATCTTTTGACGGAGCTCTTTAGGATTCTAGGATTTTTATTGACCTGACGGTCGTTCGATCGTAGGACGACTTTTATCTTAATTTAAGTTATTTAGTTGCTTCTGTGCTCATCCCCCCTTTACAGGGACACAGGAGTAACATCAGTGTCCTCTGACTTGTTTATTTTATGGACTCAACGTTCACTAAAGCCTTCACCATGTACCGAACTCCGGCCAAGGAAGCGATCCCGTCGGGTTCCAGGGGCTCGCCGCGTTCGACGGAGAAGGCTGGGTGCTCACTCCCGAGTGTCAGGCGTAGCATCGGGGAATGGGAGGCCGGGAAAGCTGAGCCTCAGGCCAAGTCCCCGGTCAACCCAAAGCCTGACGCAACACCACCTGCCGCCAGCACTCGGGAGCCGCTCCGAGGAAAGACAGATACCACCAGGCTGCAAAAGACGACTGAGTCTAGGTACCCCAGTCTGACAGCGGAGGCGAGAGCTTGTCTAAATAAAGCTAAGCTTCATTTGGGCAACTCTCGCAACCTGAAGACCGAGATAAAGGCTGGGGTGCTCGACGCCATCAATAGACTGTTCGAACTGGTGAAGGAGTCGGAGCGGAGCAAATCTCCTGCAACTACCGCACCTGTAGTTATACCAGCACCCACGCCGATAGCCGCGCCTTTGAGACTGACTACGGATGAGCCGACGGAGCTCATAAAGTGCCTTGTGGCAGGTCTCAAAGACCACAAACAGGCACTGCAGGAGTGCCAGCACCACACCCAGACTCTGTCGGAGCATCTCCAACAGGCCCCTCGCTACGTCGCAGGCCAAGGTCCAACTTTTGCGGAGATGGCCGCCGCCGGTCCAAAGCAGAATGTCCAAGAGCCTCTTCACTCGGTGGTCGTATCATCTGTAAACGATCAGGACACCGGTGAAGAGGTTATTGAGAAGCTCAGAACGGCGGTCGATGCCAGAAACGAAGGCACTAGGGTGGAACGGCTGCGAAAAGCAAGGGACCAAAAGGTGGTTGTGGGTTTCAAGACCAGAGAGGAGATGACCAGAGTGACGGATAGGATTAGGAGGGCGGGTAACTTGGTGGTTGAAGAAGTAAAAAACAAAGATCCGTTAGTAATAATTAAGGATGTCCTCTCCTGCCACTCGGATGTGGAGGTTATCCAAGCCCTGCAGAGGCAAAACACCCACCTGGTCGGGGACATACCTGCGGAGGATTCGAGGTTGCGGGTGAAATATCGTCGTAAGACAAGGAACCCCCATATGTGCCACGTCATCCTACAGGTGTCCCCGACTGTGTGGCAGCGGCTGACAATGGCGGGTCGCGTGCACATTGACCTTCAGCGAGTGCGGGTGCAGGACCAGTCGCCACTGGTGCAGTGCACTCGCTGTCTGCGCTACGGCCACAGCCGTAAACTGTGCACGCAGCCCGCCGACCTCTGCACTCATTGTGGCGACCCCCACTTGCGAGCTGACTGCCCGTCGCGACTGGCGGCGGAGGTGCCAAAATGTCACAATTGCATATCGGCCAAAGGGGACAGGACTGACCACAACGCCTTCGACAGCGAGTGCCCTATACGCCTTAAATGGGACGCGTTGGCGCGCCTGTCGGTGGCGTATTGCTGAGGTCTATCCAGCGTTTCCCGGAAGAAAGAACCACAACGGTACTTGTTTTATAAAGACTGTCCAGAAACTAACAATGAAGAGAAGTTATAACGAAAAACGAGGTAATTGGAGCCAACTTCATGTGAAACTGGCCCAATTAATAGCAGACACCAAAATAAGACTATCCAAAATTATTGAAAAACTTTTCTTACCGTTGTGGCCAAATGTGATAGCTGATATGCAGAAGCACAATACCTCCATAAGCCACATCCGAAGCGCTGCACCAGCAGTGCGGAGTGCACAGATATACCTAGCTGTAAAACCAGAAAAATTTAAATTAAAAATTAGACTAAAAACAGCAGCTCTGAGTCTGCCAGGACCAAAAGCAAGTAAAAAATGTAAATTTATTAAAATAGCGGTAATAATTGATAAGATAGAAAATAAAAGTAAATTTAGAATAAGAAAATATGTCTAAATAATATATTGTATATATATTAGGATAGCCATAACGTTAATAAATGTATGTAAATTAAGATATAGAAAAATATAATAGGTATAAGCATTAGTAGACTCAAAAAATTTAAAAAAACAACAAAAAAAACATATAAAAGAAAAATAGAATAGAATAGAATAAGTAAATAAGCTATAAGTATGTAAGATGTTAAATGTTAAAAAACACACTATATATAAGGTATTAGATAAGCGATTGCTTCCAGGAACTTTCCACCTCCTAACAACAGGACTGACACAAAATTAAACAAAAACAAAATAGCAGAAATCCGAACTATTGTTAAACAAGGTCTCTGATCACGTCAGAGGGACACTGAGCAAAGGCAGGAGTGGGTTTTAGCCGGTAAGAGTCCGGCACTGCCCAGACTGGCTCACCAGTGAGCCAGTCTGGGCGTCCATGAGGATTTCCCTCTCCTGCCAAAAAAAAAAAAAAAAAAAAAAAAAAAAAAAAAAAAAAAAAAAAAAAAAAAAACCTAACCTAACCTAACCTAACCTAACCTAACCTAACCTAACCTAACCTGAGCGAACCTAACCTGAGCGAACCTAACCTGAGCGAACCTAACCTGAGCGAACCTAACCTGAGCGAACCTAACCTGAGCGAACCTAACCTGAGCGAACCTAACCTGAGCGAACCTAACCTGAGCGAACCTAACCTGAGCGAACCTAACCTGAGCGAACCTAACCTGAGCGAACCTCACCTGAGCGAACCTAACCTGAGCGAACCTAACCTGAGCGAACCTAACCTGAGCGAACCTAACCTGAGCGAACCTAACCTGAGCGAACCTAACCTGAGCGAAACTATCCTGAGCAAGACAAAGGATCATGGGGTGCACAACAAAGGAGGAGAGGAGGGCAATAAAGGAAAGACTAGAAGCAGTTGGAGATAACCTCGTCGTCGAGGAAGTCACGAACAGGGACCCGCTTATGATTCTGAGGGACGTCTTGCTGGTACACAGCGACGAGGAAGTCCTCAAAGCCCTCAAGAATCAGAACCGGGAGATCTTTAACGACCTCGGTGACGAGGAAGAAAGGACAACAATAAAATACAGGAGAAAGACTAGAAACCCTCACATGAATCACGTTGTGCTGAGCGTCTCTCCCACGATCTGGAGGATAATTGATGGAGGGAAGCTCAGAATCGATCTCCAGAGATTGCGCGTTGAAGACCAAACGCCACTGGTTCAGTGTACCCAATGCTTGGGGTACTGGACATGGCAAACGCTTCTTCAAAGAGCCGGCCGACCTTTGCAGCCACTGCGGCGGCCCGCATTTCAGGGTGAACCCAGACAAGCAAATTGGCGAAGCAGCGGCGTGCGTCAACTGCACCAGAGCTAAGGTAGGGAACTGCGAGCACAACGCGTTCAGTTGCGCATGCCCGGTGCGCAAGAAGTGGGACGCATTGGCCCGAGCCTCAGTAGCATATTGCTAAAGTTGTCCCACCAAGTACAGAATGATCCAGACCAACCTGCAACGGAGTCAGCTAGCAACCAATGAGCTCTTGCTGGAAGCTGACAAGCGCAAGGTCGCCGTAGCAATGCTCCAGGAGCCTTACGTGGGTGAGGTGAGAAGGATGAAGAGTTACCGGAGCGTAAGGGTCTTCCAGAGCTCTGAGGGAGGAGAAGGGACTGTAAAGGCGGCAATAGCCATCTTCAACAAAGATTTTGATCCCCAACTCACCACAAACAACATCGTTGTGGTGGGAGTCCGAACTAGAGCCTGAACGATCACGCTGGTATCCTTCTACTTCGAACCGGACAAGCCCATGGAGCCATACCTGGAGCGTCTAAAACGGATAGAGCGAGTATATGAAATTTAAAGAACGTAAGGACATTGTGAGTCTCTCTGTTGAGCGTGTTATTGAAATAGCTTGCATTGAGCTTGAGCAGTTCATTGTAATGAGCGTGTACAGGCCCCCATATGCTTCTAACAGTAATAAAACAGTTGTAGTCTGTGGAGATTTCAACATTAATATACTGGAAAAATCTGCTGTAGTAAATAAATTTGTAACTTTATTAAAGTCATATAATTTTGTATAATACATTATTTGAGCCAACTAGAATAACTGCGACTAGTGCTACCTGTATTGAAAATATTTTTACAAACTTAAGACCTTCTAGCCATTTAATTATAAATGAGTTGGACTCTGATCACTGTGGCCAGTTAGTCACTTTCCCTCAGAAAACAGTCAGAGCTCAAAGAAAACTTTTGAGTTTTGTTCCTGTAAATAAAAGTCGCTTAGGACAATTTAAAAATAATTTAATGGAAAAGCTACCGGGTTTGCCTTATCATAACGACTCGGATCAAGCGTATGCTTCATTATTTACCTCATCAATTGTGAGTTTAGGAAGGTTTTCACCACAAAAACATTACCTGTTTTTGACCGCGTTATATTTAGTGATTTGGCAACACCAGGTATTTACAAAAGTAGGCAGAGGTTATTTGAGTTGTATCATGATAAAACATATAACCATGATGAAACTTTTATAGAATTTGTTAAGAAATATTCAATTATTTTTAAAAGAGCCTGTTCCTCAACAAAAGCCATACACATTAAAAATAAAATAAAATCTTCTGGAAATAAAATTAAAACAACTTGGAATATTATTAATTCACAAACGGGAAGAACGACAGTACGTAATTGTGACTTCCATCTAAAAATCAATAATGTAGATATTAAGGCAGACATGGAGGTGGCAACTGAGTTTGAAAATTTCTTCACTAATATTCCCATTTTAACAACCAAAACTCTGTCATTGTCGTCCTCCACTTCTGCTTACTCAATACTTAAAGAATGTGTACCAGAATGTGACAAACTTTTTGAATTCACAATTATTAATGCTAAAGACATTTAAAAAAAACTGCTGACCTTGGGGATGTTAGGGTTAAAGGTTGGACACTAAAGGAAAGACCGTTCTAAGGATTTCAATAATACGTTTATTATCCTTTTCTTTATATATAGGAAGGTGTGTTCTACTAGTATTATGTGAGACGTGTGATCCCACACAAGGCTATAGTACAGTCACTATGAGAAACAAAGGATTTCATCAAGTGGTTAAGGGCGGGCTCGGATAGAAAAAATAATATTTATGACTTAGAAAGAGACAGACTGTGTTGAAGTAGGATCGATTTGTTTTTGCTATACTCCAACACGCCCCCTCAAAAATAAATCCCTTTCTTTTAAATTACGATATAATATATCAAACATTTGTATACAATTACAAAATCACACACCTTCCCCTCTCTCTCTGGGAATACAATCTTCATGGTCCAACATTCATTGCGCAGGATTAGGGAAACCCAGAAAAACTTAATCAGACCATCATTTATCAATTCATCCATTATAACTGGATAATATTAAGTTTATTCATCCACTTATTATAACCAAGCTCTTATAATTATCATGTCCTTATCATTTATTTGACCACGTTGTATACAATTACAACGTCACCCCGAGTTTCATTCTCATCTCCGTGAAACGCACTGCGGGTAATGATTTTGTCAGGATATCAGCCAGCTGGTTATCTGTAGAAACATAAACCATTTTAATCACATTTTTCTCAACGTCTGTTCTCTAGAAAAATGATACTCAATATTAATGTGTTTAGACCTTTTGTGACTAGTAGGATTATTCGCGATGCTTATGCATCCATTATTATCCTCATAAATACAAATAGAATTTGGAATCGCAATGCCAATACTTGTTACTAATGACTTTAACCACAGAGTTTCTTTTACTGCTTCATATAGAGCCATGTACTCTGTTTCAGTGGGTAAAGTTGCCACTGTTTGCTGCCTCTTTGTTTGCCAGCATATTTTGCATTGATCAAATAATTTACCCCAATTAAACCCGGTTATTGGTTTTTAATTTAACCCGTAGTACTTTTTCTATCTATTTCGTTACTACGCCAGTCAGAATCAACAAAGCCACTTAGAATATTTTTGTTAATTTCGTGTATAACTTAAATTGAGATTTATGGTTCCCTTTAAATAACGCAAGACCGTTTTTAAGTGTGACCATAATGAATGGTTGTTTTTGCTTGCATAGCGACTTAAGATGTTAACAGAAAAACAGAACTTAGGTCGAGTGACCCAATAAGATTTCTACAAGGGGCACTTGTTATTTCACTCGAATTTAATGCTTCGTAATCTAGTTTACTTTCAAGCGGTGTAGTGACAGAATTACAGTCACTCATGTTAAACTTCTCAAGAATTGTTTTTATTTACATTTCTTGATCCAAAGTAACTTTGTTTTCAGACTTGGTTATTTTGATTCCCAGAAAACATTTGATTTCTTTTAAGTCTACGTATCTTAAAAGTGTTCATTATGTATGTTTTGAAACTATTCATAGTATTTATAATCACAAGATCGTCCACATAAAGTAAAACATTTTTTTATCATGACCAGCATTAAAATTAAATGCACCGGTCCAATGATGAGTATTGAAAACCCCCTTTATATCAAACATTTGGAACCAACAGCGTGCAGACTGTTTTAATCCATATAATGACTTATTTAATTTGCAAACCATACTACTTGCAGCCGGGATACCCTCGGGAATAGTCATAAAGATTTCCTCGTTCAGTTTCCCATTCAAAAATGCAATTTTTACATCCATATGGTGAACAAACAAATTAAATTGATTCGCTAAATATCATTTTAGTCTAAAACTTGCAATCCTTGCGACATGTGCAAACGTTTCATTATAATCAATCAGATTTATCTGACTAAAACCACGACCCACTAATCTCGCTTTATACTTCAAGGGTTTTCCAAACTTATCATTTTTAACTGTAAATAACGTTTCATTATATTATAGTCAATCAGACATTTCTGACTAAAACCTCGAGTCACTAATCTCGCTTTATACTTTAAGGGTTTTCCAAACCTTAACTGTAAATAACGTTTCATTATTTATATAGTCAATCAGACATTTCTGACTAAAACCACGAGTCACTAATCTCGCTTTATACTTCAAGGGCTTTCCAAACCCATCATTTACAACTGTAAATAACCAAATACAATCGATAATATTTCTATTGGTACTAGACACCAAGTATCGTTGTCAATAAGGGAATTAATTTCCTCTTTGATAGCATTTTCCCTTAGATGCTTATATCCCTGGATTTAATTTCTGTATATGATTGAAGTATTTGAAATATTAAAGATTCAGCACACAACGAGCAGTATTATAAATACTGTCCTCAACATAATTCTCATTATAAGAAACTGTAAGCATGTTTTGGATCCTACTACTTTGTCTCAAATTATGGGATGTTTCATTGTCTCGAGATAAAGTTAACTCGTTACCATTGTGATATGAAGACCAGTTCAAGCGCTCCTCTGTATCATATACAGATTAATTAGCAGGTATTATTTCCGTTTGTTTACATAAACAATCTGAATGATTTATCAGATCCACACCACTTTTCAAACGGGTGTACAAAGTCAGAGTTGTCAACAGAGTTATTACTATTTCTAGCCATAATCCGTTCGGGCGCAAGTTTCACTGGCCTATTTAATGGAAATTAATCTCATCCATTACCAAATCTCTGACTCCAATCCAACAAACTGTTTCCGTTTGTTTACTTATACAATCTGAATGATTTATCAGATTCACACCTCTTTTCAAAAAGGTGACCAAAGTCAGAATTGTCAACAGACTTATTGCTACGTCTAGCCATAATCCGTTCAGGCTCAGATTTAACTGGCCAATTTAATGGAAATTAATCTCATCCATTACTACATATCTGACTCCAACAAACTTCTCTACCACAACCCACACCTTATAACCATTTGGTTCATAACCAACGAAAATTCCCTATGACGATTTATTGTCAAATTTCGATGTATTACTTTTATTAACAAAATAAACAGTAGAACCAAAAACTTTTAAATACTTCTGTTGCGGCTTAGTATTATGCCATAACTCATAAGGTGTGTTATCCAACCCCAGTGCTGTCGTGAGACTGATATTTATTAAATAAGTAACACAGCCTCACCCCAGAACGATTGATCTAATTTAGACCCGTGTACCATTTGTACGACTCCGTTCTGTGATTGTTTTTATCATACGTACGGCAATGCCATTCAAAGCCCGAGTATGTTGCACTGTTAAGTGGTAGCTAATACTTATCCGCGCACAGAACTCTTTCATTTCATTGGATACAAATTCCCCCTCATTATCACAATATAAGTTAACAATTCTCAGACAAAAACGAGCTTCGCTTTTTGCGACATAAGTAACTCCGAAACGTAACAAAAACATTGTTCATCATTCATCCACATAAATCACAAAATAATTTTTTTGCCATCAATAGACGAAGGAGTGACCGGTCCGCAAACATCTGTGTGCACTTTAAATAGAGATCGTTTCAAATATTTTGTTTTGATTTGTTAAATTGCAAACATGCTTGTTTTCCAAAAATACAAGCTTCACACAATTTATCGCTTGGCATAATATTATCAATTTTATCAATATCACAAAATAGTTTGTTTCTATTTCCATACATTTTTATTTGCCAATATGGCCCAACCTTTGATGCCACAATTCATAAGTATTGTTTACGACTCTATTTAATGAGCATTCGCTATTTAAAGCATGTTTAAAATGCAGAAAGTTAACGCCAATAAGATTGTTCAAAGACTCACCCTTTATTACCGGCTTACCATTATTGTACACAACAACATTGCCGTTTCTATCAAAAACGACCGTCATACCTGTTTGCTGCACTTTTACCTTTCTTCGTCGTGTGTGACGTTTAGAGCCAAATCTTCTCGATTTATCAAATGATCAGATGCTCCAGAATCCAAAACAAAAGTAATATTGTTTTGCCCGTCATTACTGTTATTTGTATCACTGCCCGTCATAAAAGCAAATCCAAAAGTGTTTCCAGTATGCGGTTTCGAGCTCACCAACTGAACCGTTTTATTGTTGGTTCTTTTGTTTTCTAAAGCTCATTTGTAAGAAAACAATGCTTTTTCAAATGTCCCTTTTGCCGTTTTCACAAAAGCTAATGTTATATTGTCTTCAGTCAATGTCTCCATTGCGGTGACAATACTGCTATAGCTGTACGATGCACATGCAGCCATAAGTTCGGGGGTTAGGAGCTTCATCGTCGATCACGATAACGATCAGTACTTCCAGTTCACATAGTAGATTGCGAATTCTTAATTTCCACACACTATACTTATCTCCATCAAATTGTCTTATGTTCCTTTAAGATCTTAGATCCATTTTCAAGCACTCTCACTAAAATAACTTTTTATTTATATTGGTAAATGCACAGAAAGTTTTTATTATTCAGTGTCCTTTTAATTTCACTTTATATTATTTGTTCTCACTTTCGCTTAGCGTTCCTGGGCCCATAACCTGTTAGGGTTAAAGGTTGGACACTAAAGGAAAGACCGTTCTAAGGATTTCAATAATACGTTTATTATCCTTTTCTTTATACATAGGAAGGTGTGTTCTACTAGTATTATGTGAGACGTGTGATCCCACACAAGGCTAAAAGTATAGTACAGTCACTATGAGAAACAAAGGATTTCATCAAGTGGTTAAGGACGGGCTCGGATAGAAAAAATAATATTTATGACTTAGAAAGAGACAGACTGTGTTGAAGTAGGATCGATTTGTTTTTGCTATACTCCAACAGGGGATTATCAGTACATACCATGTTTTCAATAATTGATGTTATTTCACCCTTTTTAGCAATAGTTTTTAACTCTTGTATTGCATCTGGTGTATTTCCTGATTTGATGAAACTTAGCAAAGTGTTACATAATTTACTCCATCTGAAACAATTTGGTTTTACTAAGGGTCGTTCAACTACAGACGCGGGCGTGGAATTACTGAAAAGCATATTCGAGGCCTAGGAGGAGTCGCAAGATGCTCTTGGCATTTTCTGCGACTTGTCCAAGGCCTTCGATTGCGTACATCATGATACTCTCATCAGGAAACTGTACCACTATAGTATGAGGGACAAGGCTCTTGACCTTCTGACTTTTTATCTGAATAACAGAATTCAGAGGGTCGATGTTAATGGCAAGAGATCTGCAGGATCTGCGGTCACCATGGGCGTTCCGCAGGGTTCAACTCTAGGTCCTTTCTTATTTCTAATTTATATAAATGACTTACCTTACCACATAAGGGATAATCACAAGATCGTATTATTCGTAGATGAGACTTCCCTCATTTTTAAAATCAAACGTAAAAAAATACTAAACTCATCAAATTTTCAACGCCAAATGTCAGGCAGCTAACTACCAATGTTCAAGTTAATGGAATAGAGTTGGACCCTGTTGAGTCAACAGTTTTTCTTGGAATAACTATTGCCGGTAAATTACAATGGAAATTTAGGAATTATAAAATAGGAGTAATGATAAGTCGGAGTTGTATAACACAATATGTTGTTTTATTATGTATTATAAGTTTACAATATTCTCGAGGGATAACTAGCGTCACAATTATGGCGGCCGTCGCACGATCGCAGCGTGCGCGGCGCGGTCTATCTCGGTGCGTCGCGGGGAGCCGACTGGCCACGCGAGCGAGCGCTGGCGGGGGAAGCAAGGGAAGTACCTATCCTTGACGCGGCGACGCGGGTGTAACGCGCAACACAACGCTACACACTCCCCCTCTAGTTCGAACATAGCGCCCTCGCGTTCGGGCTAGCAATCAAATCTACGCGGTCGACCGCGTCTGCGCTTCTCTCTAACCGGAGCCTCGACATCACCGATGAATGGAGTCAAATCAGAGACGTGGTAACGTCCTACGTGCTCACCTCTAGTAACTCCCTCCACTAGGTAAGTAGTAGGGCTTACTACTTCGCGGATGCGATAAGGGCCATCCCTCCGGGGTATAAATTTCGCAGACTGTCCGGGGCCGACATCATTCATCCCTTGCGTTTTCAACAAAACGAGGTCACCTACCTTGTATTCTGGAGGGGCGCGTCTGCCTTCATCTGCGTACTTCTTCTGCAGAGACTGGTTACGTTCGTGGACATCTCGGGCGTCAAGCAGCACCGTCGATAACTTACGAAGGTAAGGTGTGATATTGTGGACGAAATTATCGCTATCCACAATGGTCTTCATGTCTGCCACGACGTCCGATGGCGCGCGCAGCTCTCTCCCGAAGGTAAGGAAAGCTGGTGAAAATCCAGTGCTCGCTGTAACAGCGGAGTTCATCGCGAACCTTATGGCCGCGAGATGAGTATCCCACGAAGCGTGATCCTTTCCTACCAGTATCGCTAACTGTGGTTTAAGGTCACGGTTCTTCCGCTCAACGGGGTTCGCTTCTGGGTGATACAACGGCGTCAGAGACTGTTTGATACCCATCACGTGACAAGCCTGCTGCATCACCTCAGCAACAAACTGAACTCCGTTGTCGCTGATCATCCTGCGCGGGACTCCATACCTCAGAAAGACCTCGGATATTAAAATCTCAGCGCATTCCACGCTGGTGGCCTTCTCCAATGCAAATAGCTCAACCCAATGGGAGCACGTGTCTTCTAAAATTAAAATCCAACGGTTACCTTTTGAAGTCTTTGGTAGGGGTCCGAACAAGTCGACCGATACCACTTCAAATCGCCGGGTGGGTGCAGGAGTCTGGAGTAGTCCTGCAGGCTTCCTGTTATCTATCTTGTATCGCTGACAAGCTGCACAGCGTTTAATATAATCTGTGACAAAAGACTTCATACCTGGCCAAAAGTATCGTAGTCTGATGCGTTGTAGGGTGCGTTCAGCACCAAAGTGGCCTGCTGTGGGAGCGTCGTGGAGCTCTACGAGAACAGCTTCTCTCTCGTGTTTAGGAACCACGAGGCAGGCGGACTCGGCGTCTTCCGATTCGGGTGCGCACCTGTACAATACACCATCAGATACCAGGTATCCTCTCTCTGACCACCCTCTCCCCCTGAAGGGATCGTCGGTAGTCTCTAGGTCCTCGACAATACTCTTCAGCTCTGGGTCCTTGAGTTGGTTAGAGCGCACATCCTCAGGTGTCCTATGTGGCATATCTACGGTCACTAAGCATACCTCGCAACCAGCTGGGTTTTCCTCGCAACAAGCTGGGCGGCTTAGAGCATCGGCAATCACATTCACCTTTCCGGGAGTGTACTGTATCTGCAGGTTATAGGCCTGAAGGGTTAATGCCCATCTAGCAAGACGACCACTAGGAGACTTAAGGCTCATTAGCCAACGTAACGGCTGATGGTCGGACTTAACCACTACTTCCGAGCCTTCCACGTAACCTCTGAACTTCGTGACTGCCCAGACGACGGCAAGAGCTTCGCGCTCGGTGGTGGTGTAGTTGCGCTCGGCTGGCGAGAGTAGGCGACTGGCGTACTCTATGGGCCTTTCGTCGGGGCCCTCCCCCTGCATCAAAACTGCGCCGAGACAGTAGCCACTGCTATCTGTCCGGAGGTAGAAAGGTTTGGACTCACCATCCTTCTTCGCAACTAAGACGACGTTAGCAGCCCACGGCGACTCGCACTCCTCTATTACATCTGCGCGCAGCAGCTTCTCAAGCTCACCGTCCAATAACTCTCTCTTACCTTGCGACATCCTATAGGGTGGTGAAGCGGTCGGTTCCTGCTTCTCGTCAACCCTAATATGATGAGTGGCGTAAGTTATGGGAGGTCCTTCGGTGGCGAAGCGCTCAACTTTCTCAGTTATGAGTTGGTTGAGTTGTGTCCTTTGAGCAGGTGACAGCTTCGTCCCTTCATCCTCTCTCAGCGCCAAGCCGGTGGTATCAACCTGCATCAGCTCTGCATCGCTGGTGGATGTAAGGCTAAAAGACTGCACAAAAGGAAACTTCTGCCTTGGGAAATTATTAAAATGCCAACAGTTATGTTGGAGATCCACTAATATACCTGATCTAGCGATAAAGTCCTGTCCTAGAAGCGTCCTATTATCCGCTTCCGGTATCACTAGGAAAGTGGTGGGGATAACACGTCCCCGAATGGTGACGTTCGTGTCACATGATAATAACTCACGTACCTGCTGCGTTCCATCGGCGAGGCCGAGGTTGCGACGTGTCTTCGTGAAAGTGGTCCCACTGTCTAATAATATTTTATAGAGTCCGGGACTAGCGAGACTCTCAGTAGCACCTGTATCCAGCACTGCAACACCTACTAAGGACGCAACTTCTATCTTGACCGTAGGGTGTGACAGATCAGACTCATGGGTGATAGCGCTATGGAAACTCACCTTATCGGCGGAGGGCGTGCTTTTACACGTCGGACACCTCGAGCGTATTACTCCTTCTCGACCGCAGCCGTAACAAGACAGCGGTGCATTATTATCTTGATCACCCGATTTTATTTTAATTTTGCATTCATCTATCGAATGCCCAAACCGTTTACAGAAAGCGCAGCGCGGTCGAACACGTTTCGTATTCGAATTCGTATCGTTACAAATATTCGAACTAGAATCGGACACAGCGCGCGAAGGGTTACTTTGATTAACCGTCGCCGTCGGAGGGTTAATGTTTACATTTCGAGATTTCGCGGAACTTGCAGTGTTATTACTGTTATTAGTCGAGATACTCGCGTTATGAGACTGAATTAGTGATTTAGTATGACTTACTTCGCTTAGCGTCTCCTCAACATACCTTGCTCGCTCGAGTAGACAGTCGACACTACTTACACTATCGCGTGACACTCTTTTACGGAACTTACGATGTAAAAGGCCGTAAACTATGTCCACTTGCATAACATCTGGTAGCTTATATGGTATACGCGACATTTCTGCTCGCACTCGCGATATAAAGGAATCGACACTATCGTTATCACTTTGTTCGCGCGCAAATATTTCTCGTAAGATCCGGTGGGCGGGGCGCGGGGCGCCGTACATGAATCGAAGGCGGCGTATCGCGTCGTCCCAGGTCTCCACGGTAGATTTCACTCCTTGCCACCACACGGCGGCGTCTCCGGTCAGCAACATAGGTAGACCTCGAAGGGCGTGTTCGTCGGATACACTTGCGCACTCTTTGTAGATGAGCACGCTCTCGACGAATGCTTCTAGGGCTTCGGTACTGCGGGCGGCTCCGTCGAAGCGGGCCGTGCACCGGGTAAAGTTGTTGTGCATGCCGTGCATCCCATGCACGGTCGTTCCAGCAGCGTGTGCTGCGGTGGGTTGAGTCGGTCCCGTAGGGTCGTTACTCGCTGACGTCGGCGTCGACGTCGCGACGCTTCTCATGACGTTAGATAACAATCGTGTGAGCTGTTCCTCGGACATGGAAATCATGTTACCACATGCCGTTGTCGGGATCGGTGTAGCCGTTGCCGTGGTGTTCACGCTCGCGGGGTTAGCTACCACGTGACTCTCCTCGTCGCTACTGGAACTATTGTTTTCCTCCTCGTTTGCGTGCGCGCGGCGTGTTTTTGGCGGCATTTTCTCGACGTTAACACTTGGCCATGAACGCAAACGGTATATAACGGCAGTATAGTCCAGTAGGTACACTGAGAACTCGATCCGTGACTAGGTATAACACTGTTCGCGTGGATTTCGTTCGCACTCGCGTCGGTTATTTTCCGTTTCCCACGTAGGTACTTGCCGTACGGAGCACGTGCCACGAGTTGGGCGCAATTTATAACACAATATGTTGTTTTATTATGTATTATAAGTTTACAATATTCTCGAGGGATAACTAGCGTCACAATTATGGCGGCCGTCGCACGATCGCAGCGTGCGCGGCGCGGTCTATCTCGGTGCGTCGCGGGGAGCCGACTGGCCACGCGAGCGAGCGCTGGCGGGGGAAGCAAGGGAAGTACCTATCCTTGACGCGGCGACGCGGGTGTAACGCGCAACACAACGCTACAGTTGTTATATTCGGAATTTTGAACCATTCGGAATTATGAAAATCGGTATTTTGAAATTCGTATTTGTGACTGACGGAATAAAGTTTTTCGTATTTATGTAGTGTACCCAAGTCACTGTGAGGACTATGGCGTACTGGAGAAATTTGTGTGGGGGGTTACAATTAATTATATTAATAATAAAAAATAATAAATAAAGGGGGGTACATAAAGGGGATGGCCTGTGGAGTGTTGCTGAATATATTATACAACAGTATTTGCAGTATGGTGTTCAAAACGGGCTAACTCACTTCGTTCTCGAGTTATGGGCGTTTTTGGGATTTCTCAAGTCCCAGGTTCGAGTCCCGTTTGGTGAACACCAATTTTTTTACTCAAAACAAAACTTAATTTTTATAACCAATCACAAAAAGGCTTATATGCACATGTGGAATCCAAATTAAGTGACGGTGACATCAGGGGAGCGGCCAGGATGTTGTTTACTGTTCAGCAGCGATGTGGTGGCGCCTTACTCTCCAGAAACTGTAAAAGCCCTAGAGAGTAAACACCCAGCGCCTGCGGATAGTCTTACCTTTCCCGATACCCCCGACCCTCCCGACCTAAATTCAACCTTCCTAAATGTTTACCCCTCTCAATTATTATACAAGGACAATGTTTTGGAGTCTGCAGTAGGATGCCACTAAGGTGACCCCCTCGGGTCAGTCATTTTCAGCTTGGCTATTCATCCAATCACCCAGAAACTAAATTCAAAATGGCTTGGACCTTAACCCACCAAAATGCGAAATTTACCTTCCTGTCACTACCGACAGACAATTGACCCTTGAGAAATTTAATAAATAAATAAAAATTAATAAAATATCTTTATTTCAGACCTAAGCAGTCCATACGTAGTTAGTGGTTAGTAACAAACTGTGCTTATATGCTATGTTATTGTTGTTAGTACTTAATTCTATTTAACATAAACTTATACCTAATTCTACCCAGTGCCTTTGGATGGGGCAGTCCACTCTGCTAACAATCATTTTCAGGATGCCGTTCCGAGCGCTACGCAAACGTTGCAGTAGGGAAGCCGCTTTCTTACGCATGATGGCGTGAAAGCCATCTGTACGTGCTTTAGCAAACATTCCCGACGCACTGCAACGTCGCGGCAATCGCAACAGCATCCTGAAGGCATTGTTGTATTGCACGCGCAGGACGTTGTAGGCTCGGCTCGTATATGACACCCATAGGCCGCTCGTGTAGAAGGACTGACAGAACGCTTTAAATAAACTGACTGAATTTAATGCAATAGCCCCACAAATGACAAAAACTTCAATGACATTTCGAACAGACTCTCTAAAATTAACTTACATTCGGCTTTCACCCTGATCAGATACTGCTGTTATGGCCCAAATTTTATATATCTTCTACGCTCTTCCCCTTTATGGAAGTAGCCACACCTCTTGGACAAAATTTACCAAATTATTCGCAGCACCCTAACGTCTATTTTAAATGTGGCCTTGGACGACCGAGCGTGGCTGCTAGCCACACTACTCTTCCGCTTCGGTAGCCTCGGCGTCCGCAAAATTACCAGTATTAGCTTACCCGCGTTCATGTCCTCTGTCCACAACTCGAGATTAGTACATGTACATTGCACTGAAAAGTTGACCGGGAAAATTTTAACCCCCTGCCTGGTCGACCCTGCAGTGCCATGCTTGACCGATGCGGAGAACGCCTGGAAAGCGGCTTGCTCGAATACAGATCGGCCCGTGAACCTATCCTCCCAGAGGCAGTGGGATAAGCCGCTGTGCAGGTTGGTAGGGAACAATCTTATTAATACGTCCACCAATACTGCTGAGCGTGCCCGCCTGCTGGCTGTGGGTGAGTGGGAGTCGGGCCTTTGGCTTCAGGCACTACCGTCACCCAACATAGGCACTATGCTGGGTGACACTACTTTCCGGCTCGCTACTTGTCTGCGTCTAGGCGCTCCTTGTGTGGCCCCGCATCGCTGCCAATGCGGTGAAGCAGTCGACTGTCTCGGACACCATGTTCTATCCTGCAGTAAGAGCGCAGGCCGGAGAGCACGGTACGCCAGCATCAATGACATCATCCGTCGTGCTCTTGTTACCGCCGGGGTGCCAGCTGTTCTAGAACCCAACGGCTTGGCACGCGACGATGGGAAGAGACCAGACGGAATGACCATAATGCCGTGGAAGTTAGGTAGACCTTTGGTGTGGGATGCAACGTGTGTCGACACCCTTGCGCCATCCCATCTTCCTAGCACGGCGGGCTGTGCTGGGGCTGCTTCTGCAGGTGCGGAAAACCTCAAACGGCGCAAATACTCCAATCTTATTGGGACTTATATGTTTGAGCCGTTTGGGGTGAAAACACTAGGGCCATGGGGTCCGAGTGCCCACTTAGTTTTTCAAGACATCGCAAAGCGGTTGGTCGACTCTTCATGTGACCAGAAGGCTGGCCTATTCTTCGGCCAGAGAATCAGCATTGCCATACAACGTGGCAATGCTGCCAGCCTTTTGGGCACTTTTCCTGTTGACAGCGATGCGGACGAATTTGTTGATGCCCTATGATTGTTCCCCACCCACCCCTTTCTTATATACTTGTATATATTCACCATTTAAATGTAATTGTTTAATTTAATTTGATTAATTAATAATAAATAAGTTAATGCAAAAAAAAAAAAAGAATTAAAATCTAAATCTAAAACAGTTTGACAAGAGGACATAAACACAATTTAAGTTGGTTTCTATATTTAATTTGAAATTGAAAAACGGGGTAAACTGTGGGGAAGAAATGAAAGTGTGGAGAATTTCATAATATTACCCGATTTTTTTACAAAAGCGTTGCATAGGCATAGAAACAAATTGTGCGGGTAGCCCTTCTAGAGAAAACTATGTTTGGTGAAGTTATTTTCCCTCTACGGCGTCCCGTTTGAGAGATATAGCCACTCCCGTACAACTTGTAAACACGTAGGGATCAGGGAAAAAATCCCGATCAGGGAGAGGTTATAAGTATCTCAAAAACTACTAGTTTAAAATTCCTGAAAAGTTATTTGCATATACATTGTATGCTAGTAGCTGAGGGCTTTTATTTTTTTTGAGTTTGGGAATTTATCAAATAACTTCTCCCGCTCTGGGTGGAGCGGGAGGGCGTGTCAGACTCTTACCGACTAAAACGTACATAGTAGCACTGAGTTTGAAATAACTAAGCCCATTGTTCATTACGCGCAGCCTCGCGTATGAGAAAGGTTCTCAAAACCGCACTTGATAAAATTAATTGGTCCCAAGTTTTTAGAACCGTATTCACAGAGCATGTAACTTCTCCGTATTGACGTAAAACTGTTACTAAATACGATTTTGAAACCGACGGTTTCATAGTTGCTTGGCCTTTCCTGCGTAAGTTGACAATGTAACTCCTATTTCTGTTTGAAAATCTAAGTAAAAGAAATCCTAAGAAAACAGAACTTTTCAGGTTAATTTTAAGCATAGGAGCGAAATAAAAAAAAAGGAGATTTAGTGATTGTTTCATTTATATTATCAATAAATTTTTTTTCGTAGAGTGGTCAATTGTGTTCAGAGTCTTGCTTGTATCCAAGTCAAGAAGGAGGTGACCCGAGCGAATCCAGATGGGAACCCAACTTGGCACCCGCGCGACGAGCCGAATGACGTCACACCAATCTGTTGACAAATGACAACCGGTTAGACAAGTGGCGAAAGCGAGAGTGTAGCACTGGTGGCAGGAGTCAGGACCCACCAGCACGCGTTGGCCGGCGCTGGAGACAGCGAGTGGCCCGCCGGAGTCGCCACTGCACGTGCCCACCGCGCTGTTGCCGCTGGCGCCGCTAGTGCACAGCGTGGATACCGTGATGATATTGCCGAAGAACTGCGCGCATGCCACGTTCGTGATCACCTGCAGCGACACGTGGCTCTGGAACTGGCTCTGCGAGATGCCGGCGGCTGTCGCAGTGCGGACACGATCATTGCACAATGTTCAAAGAAAGGGTACCATTATTAAACTAGCGTAATACGTACCTTCATAAATTTAATTACGATAATAATTGTAATGCATATATGTTTATTTAAACAGCACAGCCGCACGCGGCTACTTACCATCGCTGGTCTTGCCGTAGCCGGCGGCTTGCACCCACGAGCCTGCGAAATTGTTGCTGAGTAGTGCACCGCTCGGCAGCGCCACCGCGCGCACCACGTCTGTAACAGAGCCACATCGTCAGCTCGGGGACGTTGCACGTCGTGAGTGTCGTTCGCTTCGTGCAGCGCTACTTACTCGTGTAAGGCACCGAGCTGAAGGAGATCATGGCGACGTCGTTGTTGAGGTTGTTGGGGTTGTACCCGGAGTGCATCTGCACACTGGAGGTGGGCACGCGCGTGCCGCCCGAGAAGAGCCGCGCCGAGCCGAACACCAGCGTGAACTGGCGCGCCTGGTTGCGGCCATCCCACCAGCAGTGCGCCGCCGTGAGCGCGCGCGTGTTGCTTAGCATGGACGAGCCGCACACCGACGTGCCACCCGAGCTCAGCGTGATCACCAGCCCCACCTGCACCACATAAACAGCTTAATCAGCCCGAACTATTGTACACTACATATATCGGATTAGATATACTCATAGTTGAAAGATATACCAAGAAGGGATAGGTGCCGACAGGGGCAACCGCGCCTCCGATGATCCGGGAGCCGTCGAAGTCGGTGGCGAGCTCGGCCTGCTTGATGCGCGCCGCCTCCGGGATACCAACGGTCTCGTGGTAATGCAGCATGATGGACTCCTCGGCCTGCGCCTGCGCCACTAGCGCCGCCACCAACAACATCAACAAGTACTTCATGCTAGGGCTCGTTTTGTGACTACTTTAACTGTTTATCGCACTCAGACCTTTTATATCCACGGTAGGACATAACATTATCTAATCACAATATTTTAAACTAACAATTTCGTAATATGTAAAAGTCCCTGAATAGTGTACGTAGTCAGTGGGCAAAGTCTACAAATCCCGCAGAAGGTCAGGTCAGGGCTCGGGCGGCAAGTTCAGTGCCAGTGAGTAGCCGATAGCAGGTGCCGGCGTCCGGCGTCGTAGGTCGATACTTGTGAAGAACGCGCTGGACACCTTGGACAGGACATGCGCCTCAGACTCTCTGCGATGAATCCATGATTGTGGTCAGCGATCCGCTCAATATGCTTCTTTTGACTGCAAATATCAGCAACACTACTTTTGACTGGTTAAAACAATTTTAACAATTTATTACTAAGTTGGTAGGGTTTAGGGTCACCCTTTCAAAAATTTTGTTTTTGTTGTGATTCTAGATAGGTATACTCATTACAAATAACAACAACTATACTACCCTACTATTTAACTTATTTGAAGTACCTACAATCAATGCAAATGACTAGATATTTATTAGGGACTAGCTTTTGCCCGCGGCTTCGCTCGTGGATGTCGGAAATTATCCCCCAGGAAAGTACAACCGGGATAAAAGTATCCTATGTTCTATCCAGGTTATAAACTATCTGTCTGCCTCATCCAAATCCTATTAGTAGCATAACATAATGATTGAATACTGTCGTGAATTCATGGAAGCCTAATAGGTACTTTTTGTTAGGTTACTGCTCAGAAATTGTGCACAACGTCTGCACTTGTGCACACTATTGAAATAATATCTTGAATTCATGGAAGCCTAGGATTACCATTTATGTAGGAGGGTGCCTGTCTACGATGTATAAAATGCGCCTGACTTTTCAGAAAAATAACTTATAAGATTTTCCAGAAAATGTAAAAAAACCGTATGTCTTAAAATAAATAATACGCAACAGATAATTTTAAAGACTGACATTTATTCAAAATAAAAAGTAGGTATGAACAATTTACGACCAATAAACTAATTTAGAAAAAAAGGAACTTACTAACACAGTGATATTTTTCCGAAGACATATTAAGTACATTTTTTTTAAAGTTCTTTTTTTTATATAGGTAGGTACGTAGATATTAAAATCTTACCTCACACGAAATCTTTTTAAAGTTTTCATGGGCTACTTATACTGTTTTTACGGATTCTATTGTCAGGCGATTCCATAGTTTACTCTACTGTGCATTTATTAGGGAAATTCAAAAATGCCTGTCTCAGCTTAGTGCCGGCCGCACACCTGTCTTAACAGTTAAAATGCCTGTCAAATGCGGCAAATGCCTGTCAGATGGTAACCCTATGCAAGCCTAGTACTTTTTGTGTCAAGTTTCAAGTTCATTATCTAAAGAAATCACGTTGTCCCATACAAACTTTGCCCCCCTTTTTCACCCCGTTAGCGGTAGAATTTCGAAAAATCGTTTCTTATCGGATGCCTACGTCATACAAAGAACACACCCTCCAAGTTTCAGGTCTCTACGATCAGCGGTTTAGGCTGTGCGTTAATCCGTCAGTCAGGCATTCAGGACAAAGCATTTTATATGTATAGATGGGCCGAACGTGGTTTAAACCGAATGAGAAGCCCGGCCGAACTTCGGCCGTACTTCGGTTATTTTCACTAGGTAGCTAATCGAACAAAAACGTAACACATGACGACAAATAAAAGTAAATAAAAGTAAAGCATTTGATTACGTGGATCACCAAATATTATTAAATAAATTATATAGTTATGGAATTCGGGGTACTTCATTGGATCTGATAGCTTCTTATCTTACCAACAGAAAACAGTCCACATTAATTAGTCGAGTATGCATCAAAACTAGAAAACAAATTAACTACACTTCGGAATACAAAGAAGTCAAACAAGGTGTTCCACAGGGAAGTGTTTTGGGCCCATTGCTGTTTATCATTTATATTAATGACCTTCCTAAATTAACGAATCATCCCACTATACTTTTTGCTGATGATAGTACTGTTGTTTTTGCTGGTAAAGACAAGTTATCCTTAGAACAAATAATTAACAGAACTTTAAGTGACATTATGAAATGGCTAGTAATAATTTAAGAATGAACTTTGACAAAACTAAAATCATGATATTTCGCAATCGTAAAGCTCAATTTACTGATATTAACATTGATTATACAGGGAATAGAATTAATGAGATAGAGACTACAAAATTTTTAGGTATGACAATTGATTATAATTTAAATTGGAAGTCACATATAGATACGTTAAATCAAAAATTAAATAAGCAATCGTACGCCCTACATATGCTAGCTAAAATCGTGAACACCTCTGCTGTACTTGCAGCCTACCATGGCTACGTGGCATCCTTAATAAAGTATGGCATCATATTCTGGGGTAATTCCACCAATAAGGATATGGCATTTAAGGCGCAAAAGCGGTGTATTCGGGGTATGTTTAATATCAAACAGACTGATAGCTGCAGACCGTATTTTATCAAGCATAATTTATTAACATTGCCGTGTATCTACATTTATGAGATTGCTAGCTTTGCAAGAACTAACAAGTATCTTTTTGAAAAGTACAGAAGTAAGCGGCATGGTGACAAAAGCGGCATGGTGTATATTTTGCCTGCCGGGGTTGCAATGGACCAACGTGATCATTGAGGATTTCTTCCACATATCTTACGCTAGTTAAAGAGCCGTTTTCTATGATCACCAGCTCTGTGCGACTTTCAGAAGAAATTCCGGCCCACACAAGTACAGACCCACCACCGTAGGCTACTTTTTCTTCGATGCATGCTTGCTTGAATCTTTCCCTTTTCTTGAATCGTGCTTGTAGAGCATAAATTTTGATTCGTCGGAGAACATAACTTTTGACCAATTACTATTTAATTATTATCTATTAATTATTATTTAATTTTTGTCCAATTTACGTGGCTCTGGGCATATCTTAGTCTTGAAATACGATGCCCACGCTCCAGTTTAGGGCCGTTTGCAGGTCTAAGGGGTTTTAAGTTAGATTCAGCAAGCCGACGTCTTACTGTCCATGCACTTGGGTTACTTCCTCCGAGGCGTCGAAACTGATTTGTGAGTTCAGTTCCTGTGAGAAAGCGATTTCGAAGCATGGTGTTCACCAAGTATCGGTCTTCTCGTGCTGTGGTACACCTGGTTCTGCCCGTTCCTGGTCTGCGTAGGTTAGAACCAGTTTCTTCGTAACGTCGGAGAACTCTTTGTACTGTTGACAGCGACACACCGACAGTCCTGGCTGTATCGCGCTGACTCCGGCCGGTTTCCAGCATTGTAAGTATTCTGGTGCATTCTTCAGGCGTAAGCGACATAATTTCAGCTTGAATAATGAATATAGAGCACTATCAACATGGTTTATGTACCCACATAAATGACAGATTACAAACAAAAGCAAAACCAAATGCTGTAATTTCGTAGTTCCATCTTCGAAAGTGGCCCTTTTTCAAATTTGATTTTTTTATGATATAACTTTACAATAACTAAGAAGTTTTAATACCTTCATTTAAGGAGTATTACATTGTCTATTAAATACAATTTATTGCATTAACCTAGCATTTTTAGTTTCCGAGATTTTTAGGATTCTTTAAGTGACCCGGATTCATTGCTCTCGAGTGTATATTTCTTAAAATATTTTTTCCTCTTTATACTTGAACATAATTTATATATTTTAGTGTAAATTTATTTCATTAAAGATATTAAGTATTGAATATTGAGTCAGTACGAGCCTTAATAAGTTCGACCTCGCTTGGTTTATTTTATGTATATAAATGCCAGGTAATATTATTGTTTTCGGCAAAGGCCTCCCTACCCTCTTTTCACCTCTCTCTGTCCAGACCTCTAGTTAATATCTTATCTTTTTTTTTTCCAAAAATGTTTTTCTACTTATATCTATCCTACATGGACGACGTGTGACAAATAATCTATGCTCTGTGACTAATCAAATCCTTTAACATCGACTTTGTGACATAGGTGTGTGCATGCAATTATAAACCTTACGGTGGTAAGCATTTTCACACAGCGACTGTACATCTAACTGTCATAGATTATTGTTTAATCCATCGATTTACATCGGTTTAATCATTCCTAATTTATGTACTTAATAATAACAAATCTTAATTACCTAGTGGAACCATTTTAAAACTTAATAAGATTATTTAGCAATTTAATTGGTATGTATTTATTTGTAATCGAAAACTAAAATGAGATTATTAACATCAACTTAGAGTTCTGAAAATGGTTTAAAACTACTTGTTACTTGAAAATACAATATAAAGTCGTAATTAACATTATAAGTACTTTTCATATTATTTATAACTTAATCATTTATCGAAATGCTAAATTAAATAACATTTTTGGCTTTGCACAAAATCATAACTTATGTTTGATGAGCTACTTTTCATCTAGAATCGTTTTTCGTAATAGTAGGTAGTCTTTCAGGTCACAAAAAGAACCGTTGATAAAGAACAAGTTATATATCGAAATAGCATATAAAAATCAAGGAAATATTTAAAGTAGTTTTTATAATTCTGATATCATTATATTTTAGCTCTTGTATTTATTTAGACCGACTCACAGATCATAGATTTCGTCCAGAATTGATTGTTCATCTAGAAATACTGTGATAGTTTAGAATAAGAATTAAATCGAAGGTTAATTAAATATAATGCTACATATTCCGACACGCGCGAGCGGCCGCGACGGGGCCCGAGACGCAGGGCGCGGAGCGTGAGGTCGCTGATAAGCTGCAGTGTAAACATCATCGGTAAATGATGAACTACTGGATTATCGGCAGACGATATCAACTAAAACACCTTGATTAGGGACTGATTGATTAAATACACAAATAGATAGATACTTAGGTACCTAATAATTACACCAATCTATACATATGTATACTAACAAATTTATGGACAAAGTCTGAAATAAATTATTATTATTATTATTTTAAATTGTCAACAAATCTCGGGACCATGGATCCCGGTCCTTTTGAAAGCGTACGAGGGGCCGAAGCCAACTCGCAGAGGCCCCTTAAACAAATTTAAATGGAATGAGGCACCAACCGACGATTATCCCTGTTCGCACTACGCAAGCCACACCCAAGGACAACCCCCGGTTGGTGTAATACTATTACAGAATATGGAAACAATGATCATCAATGATCATGTGATGATGTTTATCTATGGGTTAGGGTGGCCAAAGTGGACTGGTTACCTGGAACTATGGAACGACTATGGCCCCTGCCTGATCAATGTTTCATATGTACACTGATAAAATGGCAGGGGGTGACTTGCACTCTCAATAATGGGCCTCCGGAAAGTGTCGCTAGCACATAGTGACGTAGCGACAAGGAGGCAACATGTCCTGAGGTGCTTGAGGAGTGGAGAGGTATTCCACGGCTTTCAGAACAATCCCAGAGCCCGGAAGATGGTCAAGATCCCTACGAGCACTTACTGGAATACTTCTTTCCTCCGAGTGCACGTTTGCTCTTGCGAATCTCCACTCAAGCCGGCCAATTAAGGCAAGAATGAGGTGGGAACTCTGTTCCTCGTCAGTATTCACTCCAGCCGGCCAATAAAGACAAGCCAGAGATAAGGAACAAGAGTTCTCCCGGGCGATAGGGTCCGTGGGGTCGCTACTGCCCAACAGCTCGCCACATGCTGCCCTACTGGTTTCTGTATCTCTCTTGGTCTGGCTCCTCATTCTAGACCTGTTCCGGCAAAGTAAACTCTAGCGGCACAGACCCAGAGATTGGAGCGCGCAAGCTCCACCACGAAGTCAACGTAGAGATACGGCGGCGGTGGGGTTATTATTATTATTATAATAAATCTGTAGACGAGGCTATTCTGTACTTACATTGAAAATATTTAAAAAAAACCGGCCAAGTGCGTGTCGGACCACGCACAATGAAGGGTTCCGTAGTTGGGATGAATTAATCCCATGAACAAACTTATCATTGTAGTTAAAAAACATGTTCTCCCATACGTTCCAACTGCAAATGTAAGTTTGTACGTACAATATTGAGAGATTTACTGTTATTTTAAGACCATAGACTTATTCTATGTTTTACTGTAATCTATGAGTAAATAACCATTCTCAGTATTTCTTTTAAAATTTTAGGCTCAATAGTTTCGGAGATAAGGGAGGGGGGGAATGGTGAACTTTCATCAATTTTCTTAAATATCTTTAAAAGTATTTAGTTTATAATTATAAAAAAAAAAAAATGAGATTCTCGCAACAACTCCTTTCATTTGATATGTCACACGGTTTAGTATCAAAACGTTTTATTTTTATTTTGTTATTTGCCCCCAAAAGTAACCCCCATATTAAAAATTCATTTATTTACGTTGTTGGTAAATTTGGTACACATATGTATTTCTGAAACCCAATTACAGAAATAGATATGTGTACCAAATTTCAACATAATCGGTCCATTAAATTCGGAGCAAGTTGGCTGTGACAGACGGACAGCCAGACAGACAGACAGACACACGAGTGATCCTATAAGGGTACGGTTTTCCTTTTGAGGAACGGAACCCTAAAAATCATCGGGTTGCTAAAAGATAACCAACAGATGCCATTTCTACCATTTTGAAATGAAACTTCTATAAAGACGGCGGGTATTAGGATTTTTCTGTCACGAAAAAGCGTTACGGCTGCGTGGAGGGGGTAGACGATATATCGCGTGGTGAGAGGCGGCAGCGGCGGAGGGAGAGAAAGGCTTGCGGCGGCGGAGAGAGGGCAACGGCTATATTAGATGGATATAATAATAGATTGGAATCGCAAGTTTTTATATCGTATTTTAGTTACCATAAGCCGATTGTATCTTTCATTGATTATAACGCAGATGAGCCGAATGAAGGTTGATGACGAAAGATGTGCATTTGTTCATGTTCCTTTGTACGTGTATAATTTTAGAGTTGACTATGGATGTTTTTTTGGTTCCGGATTGAATTTAGTTTTTTGTTTGATAAAATAAAATATGTTTAAATAAAAAATGCATTCATTAAAATGTACCTAACCTAACCAAATCATAATTTGCAGGAAACCAGGGCAGATTGTTAATGTACTTGTCCAATTTAAAAACCTGCCCGTAAAACGTCAAGTTAAAATTTTGTTGCGATTCGTTTTGCCATAATTATGTCCGTTGAAATTCGTTTTTCCACTTGTCCGTGACTTGTCCGTTACCATTCGTTTTTCCACTTGATTCTCAGCCTAGTTTGAATTAATGACTTTTGAATTTTGATAATGTTAACTACGCGGCGCGGTCTAATAAGCGCCCTCGAGCATGTTTCTCTCCAGGTCGGTACCGAATTTCAAGATTTTATAACGGAAATCCACCAGATGCTAAAATCATGGAAAGAGGACCAGAAAGCCTATCTTACTCAATTTTACGATGATCAAACGTCTACTTTAAACAACTTGGTGTCAGAAATGGCTGAAATAAAACGGAAAAATATAGAAATTCAAAAGTCACATCTCGAATTCGAAAAAACTTTCAATTGCATAGCAAGATGACTAAAGAGAAAGAAACATTCAAAGAAACTGTAGGGGAATTGTGCTTAAGATGACATACTCAAATAAAATTATGATAACATATCTGATAAACTATACTCGCCACGAGTGCTTAGACGCCGTTTACATGTTGGCTCACAATGGCGTCACCACTCAAAACTTTTATGACCTTTCGCTTGCGTTTTTTGGATGTGATGTGCAATGTTTTGATTTCTTCACTCAAAAATATTTTTGTGATATTCAAATTCAAATTCAAATTCATTTATTCGTGTGATTTTTGGTACATGTTACATGAGATCTTAATAATAAATAATTTGTTCCTCAAAAATCTACCATATAGGTGTACACACAATCATAAAATTAGTCATTATTATTATAAAAAAAGATTATTCAACATATTAAAATAAAATATTTACTTACAACAAAACACAACATAAGACAGAAAAAATTAAAAAATAATAATAATAAAAACAAGCAAAACATTAACAATTGATTAAACATATAATAATAATAATAATAATAATATAACCCCCACCGCCGTATCTCTACGTTGACGTCGTGGTGGGGCTTGTGCGCTCCAAACTCTGGGTCTGTGCCGGTAGAGTTTATTTTGCCGGAACAGGTCTAGGATGAGGAGCCAGACCAAGAGAGATACAGAAACCCGCAGGGCAGCATGTGGCGAGCTGTTGGGCAGTAGCGACCCCACGGACCCTATTTCCCGGGAGAAATCTTGTTCCTCATCTCTGGCTTGCCTTTATTGGCCGGCTGGAGTGAACACTGACGAGGAACAGAGCTCCCACCTCATTCTTGCCTTAATTGGCCGGCTTGAGTGGAGATTCGAAAGAGCAAACGTGCTCGGAGGAAGGAAGTATTTCAGTAAGTGCTCGTAGGGATCTTGACCATCTTCCGGGCTCTGGGATTGTTCTGAAAGCCGTGGAATACCTCTCCACTCCTCAAGCACCTCAGGACGTGTTGCCCCCTTGTCGCTACGTCACTATGTGCTAGCGACAGTTTCCGGGGGCCCATTATTGAGTGTGCAAGTCACCCCCTGCCATTTTATCCGTGTACATATAAGACATTGATCATGCAGGGGCCATAGTCCTTCCATAGTTCCAGGTCACCAGTCAACTTTAGCCACCCAAACCCATAGTCCAATATATTTGTTTCCATATCCTGCAATAGTCCTACGCCAACCGGGGGTTGTCCTTGGGTGCACTTACATAGTGCATACAGGGATAATCGTCGGTTGGTGCCTCATTTCATTAAAATTCCTAACGGGCCTCTGCGAGTTGGCTTCGGCCCCTCGTACGCCTTCTAAATGTCCGGGACCCCAAGTTCCCGAGAATAGTTAAATCTAAAAATAAAATAATAATAATAATACTTTATTTGCCAAAATGTAGGTGTACAAAGTCGTATGATGTTATTATATATGTGGCCCATTTACATTCTACCATTACATGTGGTGTGCAAATATTTAATTTAAATTAAAAATACATTAAATTATTAAAAATGTCACAATATTCCTGCACTAAAAACGTTACAAAATGTCTGATTAAATTAATTAATTGCAAATATTCAATTTCACAATACATTACCCAATTAAAAAAAAAAAAAAAAAAAAAAAGTCACATTACATCATTCACCAATGTGATTGTCCATGAATATTGTTATAATGTCAAATTAAAATAATAATAGTAAGCAAATGTCAAATTAAAAAATAAAGGTAATTGTTGTTTATTATGTTATGCTAAAAATAAATAAATCTTTTTATACCAAAATTGACATTACTTTCTTTCTTCGACATGTGACACAAATTCATTAACCGTGTAAAAACATTTTTCTTTAAGCCACTGAATCAGCTTTTTTTTTAAACATAAGCAAAGGTAGATCTTTAAACGCGTTTGGTAATTTATTGTATACCTTAGTAGCCATTATAAATGAATTTCTCTTAAATAAATCGAGCTTGCATTGTGGCAAGCAGAGCCTATGTTTATCTCTAGAGGCAGCATTTCTTTTGGTTACATCTCTATGCTTAATAAAATTTTCAGGATGTTGTCGTACTAATAGGCACAATTCTTTAATATACATGCAAGCTAACGGCAAAATGTTGTACTTTTTAAACAGTGGCTTACAGCTATCCATGTACCCAGCTCCACAGATTGCACGCACACATTTTTTTTGTATCATAAACGCTTTATTGACATCCACCGAATTACCCCACAACAAGAGACCGTATGAGAGTACGGAGGAAACGTATCCGTGATATGCACAAAGAGCCGCTTCAGTTGAGACTGTGGCTCTTAATCTTCTTAGTGCATAGATAAATCTGTCCAGTTTGTCACAAACATAGTCGACATGCTTTTTCCAATCGCAATTTTGATCTAATTGTATGCCCAGAAATGCAGCACTTACTACTTGTTCTATAGTAGCGTCGTTATATTTAATAGTCAGCGTTACTGGGTTTCTCCTGTATGTTTGAAATTGTATCATTTTCGTTTTCTCCATATTAATTTGTAGGTTATTGGAGTTCAACCAGTGTATTATATTTTTGATAGCTTCATTAATCAATTTCAATAAAATAATAATAGAAATAAAGATAATAATACAATGTCAAAATTAAATAAATATCAATGTCAAATAGCTTATAATTTGTCATTAAGGAATTCGTCAATGGTATAATAACATTTTTCCAATAATAGATGTCTTAATTTGTTTTTAAATTGAATCATATTTAAGTCCTTAATTCCATTTGGTAATTTATTAAATATTTTTGGGGCCATGCAAAGTATGCTTTTGTGCATCAAGGCGGTCTTTGATGGTCGAACGCATAACTCATGTCTATATACTTGTCTAATCATTTTATAGCGATGTTCAGTTGCTTTTCGGAATACATGTTCTTTTTAACAAATAAAGCAGTCTCAAATATGTACAAGCAAGGTAAAGTCATTATTTTTAACAATATAAAATATAAGTGTTTCTGCCGATAAATTTGTATCAGGTACGTTTTTTGATGTATTGACTACTTTGTTATGAACTTTGATTAATATGGGCTATGAATATCGAAGAATGATTTAAGTAAGTAACCTTAAAGCATTAAGTAACCTTAAAGCTTTAAGTAAACTTAAAGCTTTAAGTAACAAAAGGCGACAAATATTGTTTACCTCGTAGGGTAAGTTGACATAGCAACCGTCGGCTTAAGATGACATAGTATTTCATCATGGATGAAATTCAAAGAACAAAATAAAAAAAGACAAGGAAAATCGCAAGAGCGTTAGAGCTCGAAAGCAAGTAAAGCACCCTTATTGCGAATTATATAGCAAATCGAAGCCAGGAGAGCATTGGGTATGTTGCCAGTTATGTAAGCGATGGTCCCACAATCTATATGCTGGCGTTGCAGCAAGAACTAAGGTACGTCAACTTTTCCACAACTCCCTTGCGGAGTTGAGAGTCGTCGTTGTCGGGTTCCGTGCTCTCCCCGTACTCGTAAATATACACTAAAAACAAGAATAGACCTAGTATTGCGCGCTCAGGTACACCTAACTGAACTGGTAGCCCGGATGATTTGACACATCTACACATTGGAACCTATTATGTAAATACGAATTTATAACGTTGAGAGCTTCGTTTTGCACACCGTAATGACGCATTTTACGCAAAGACGTGTCACGGTGCACGCAATCAAAGGCTTTGGAGAGATCACAGAAAACCCCAATAGCATTTTGCGAGTTCTCCGATGCATTAAATATGTGTTTCAGCAGAGCAACACCCGCATCTGTAGTCGAACGACTTTTTGTAAAGCCATATTGTTCTATTTAAATTAAATGTCTTAGCAACTGCTTGAGTATAACTTTTTTAAATATTTTGCTAAATGCTGGTAAGATTAGAAATAGGCCTGAAATTGCCAACGTCATTTTTATTATCTGATTTAAATAATGGTATGACTTTACTACTCTCCATGTGGTCAGGAAAAGTTCCTAAATCAACACATTTATTAAAAGTAACAGCTAGATAGGGGGCTACGATGTATATTATATTACTTAAAAGTTTAATGGAGATACCCCAGTATTCGCCAGTGTTTTTAAACTTGAGTGTGTTGAAAACATTAACTACATCACGAGGCGTTACATGTTTGAAGCTAAATAAGCGACTATTTTTAGACACACTATTAAGCAAAAGGTTTTCAGCTTTAGACGGGGATGAATTTAAGAAGCGAGTCGTATTTACAGGTATGTTGGCAAAATACTCATTAAATGCCTCAGCTACGTCAACTGCTATATACTAACTAATTTACTTTCGACCATAATCTCATGTTGTTTATCTTTTTTAACCGACTTACCGGTTTCATTGTTAATAATTTTACAAGTGGTTTTTACTTTATTATTGGATTTTTTAATTGGATCGCTTAAAAAATTAGATTTAGCAAAAACACTAACCTTTTTAAATAATTTTTTATAATTTTTTACATACTCTAGGAAAGGAGTATCAAACCTTTATTTTTTCAAACCATATAACTCGTATAGTATCGCTCTACTTTTATAAATACCTGGAGTGGCCCATTGGTTAAAGCCAACGGAGGTGCCATTAATTTTAATAGTTTTGGTCTTGAAAGTAGATTGGTACCTACTCTTTTTGCGCAACATCAAAAAGGGCTCCATAGATTTCATTGGGATTCTCGTGTTCTACTATAGATGGTGTAATTATGTGAGCTATATTATTTTTAAACTTACTGCAACGACTAGCTATAGATATAAGGCTTGCATTCTATTTTATGCGCCTTTTTATGTAATCTCATCGGGAAGCTAGCTAATAAACCACAGTCTCAGATGTTAAGTCACTATTTTATTTTTGGCATCACAGTCACTAAAAATGTCAAGACGAGTTGACGAAGATGCCGTGATCCTAGTAGATTCAAAAAACAATTAAATTAAATTATAAAACCTAAACAGATTATGAAGTCTAATACTTAATGGAGTAACATCTAAAATATTAATATTAAAATCACCACATGACATAAAATTATACTTTTATTACTTGATTTCAACCTATTGAGATTATTATTTTATTAGTTTCGAATCGGTAATGGACGATTCATCCTCCATTACCGATTCGAAACTAATAAAATCACCAGATAAATGCAATAACACCGGTCGATAAACGCAAATTAAGTATAACGTATCGCTCGAGTTCAAAACAAGACAACTCAATAGTGTGCTTGATAGAAAGATTAACTAAATCTAAACGTCGTTTACATTTCAACTTGTTTGACACAATATCACTCGGGCTACTCGACACAAGCTGTGGGATATCTGAGTCGGACATCGTAAGGTCCGCCTTTGGAGAGTTCGTCGGCGATGAGCGCTGCGAACGGGGCATCGTGTTAGACGGACCCAGTACTGTGAAACTCCGAACAAAATATTGGAACGAAGTTCCTTATCGCGCGTTGTGAAAGGGGGCTAGACGGAAAAAATTCTTACGAAAAGTTGTCACGACACTTTTTGCTGTAACGCGAAATTGAATGACAGCGCACTCTGTTTTTATTTTTTTGAATTTTTTCAACCGAGCTACAGCTTTCGTTCTTGTACTGACAGAAAGCCATATCAATTCCTGACATTTTCGTAAGATGGCGTTATGTTGTTAGAGGCATAATAAATATTGTAGCAGTGGTTGAAATCACTTGTTTATCTGTGCCGTGAGAACTTCGTTCCCCGGGTGTCCCTTGACACCTCTCAAGTTTTTTTTGTATGGAGTTTGGGACCTTCTTTAGCCAACATTCAGAAACACACGTCAAAATGACATGATGACCAACATTACATTACGAAGTGGTCACAAACATGTCTGCCTTCGCGCGAGTATTATTCTTTGTGTTGTGATTTTTCTGTTTGTTTTTCCTTTTTCTGTAAGATTTCGGAATAAAACATATCTGAATAATTGACAATGACTCTAAGTTTGTGAACCATCATAGGTAAGGTTCACAGAACATGTGAAGTTTGCGGTATCAAGGAGGCCTACTGTAAATAAGTTGCATTTTTCCAAGTTTCCACCGGATCCAATCTTGTGAGTATATTTATTGCTAATATGATCTTGTGCTCACCTAACACTACTAATTTACAATTAGGAAATTAATATCATCATATAGATTCTGTAATACAACTCTCGAACCATCAATAAAGATTCATTGAAACTCCTACAGTAATATTAGTCTAATTTAAATTGTGATCTAATTTAGTCTAATTAAGTTGACTGCAAATTAAATAGGTCAGAGAGTCTAAGATTACTTATACATATTATCTACCTGAGACACCATTATGTAAATAGTGGGAATATTAAATAAATCTAGAGTTTCATATTCTTAGTATAATAATCTCTCTGTCTTTATGTACCTACCACCTAAGTTCACATTGTGGAATGCAATAAACGTATTGAGTATTGAGTATCTATTCCATTTAGCTACGCTGGTAGTGTAAATGGGGTGTTTTCTTAACTTTAAATCACAATATATAACCTTTTGTATTTTGTATCTTCCAGCTGTCGAGAATGGCTAAAAGCAGTTGGTAATTAAAAACTGCATGAGCAGCGAAATGTATGTGCTAACAACTTTGGAAAAAAGGATTTCAACAAAAAGGGAAATCGTCTCTACAAGTGAAGTAGTTTCATTATATTCCATTAAGCTTTTCTCATGTGATGATATTAGAAACAAATAGACAGACAGAGAAAGATATTCTCAAAATTGATTGAGTAAATTTTTCCTCTATTGCTCATTTCAAATAGAAATGATACCTTTTTTTTTTTTTTTTGAGGATGGGAAATTATCAAATAACTTCTCCCGCTCTGGGCGGAGCGGGAGGGCGTGTCAGACTTTTACTGACTAAAACCCACCCGTGTTCCTTCCGTTGCCTGTGTGCCGGGGTCGCGATATCCCTTTCGGACAAACCCGCAACCCCGGCAGGCATTGGCCCTTCCGGACCCTGTCAGTTGGTGCTGACATCTCTTTGAGGCGCGCGTGGAACACAACGCGCCGTCGACCCGGGCCTGGTCCCTATCGGACGGCGAGCTACCCATTGCTCACCGTCCGCAAGCCCGCACCTACGGTGGCCGGAAGTCAGCTCGCGACTCCCGATGCCCGGGGCGTCTCCTGCGGCGACTAGGGGCGCGAGGGCGCGCATTTTGCCTCTCCCTCGCGCGCTCCGCCTCCTCCTTAGCGAGCATTACTGCTTCGCAGAAGGAGGTGACGGCCTCCCATGCACTCTCGCTCCGGACCATGGCCTGAACCAGGGCCGGACGCGAGAGATCGCCGCCGCCGATCGCCTCCGTGAGGACACGGCGGTGCTCCGCCCAAGCTGGGCAGACCTCCACCGTATGCTCCACCGTGTCCTCCGGGCGATCCACACAGTGGTGACACCCGGGCGTTTCCTCCCGCTTTATCCTGAACAGGAACCTCCCGAAACAACCATGTCCGGTGAGGATCTGCGTCAGCCGGAAGGTGAGGACGCCGTGGCGCCTCTCTAGCTACTCCTCAAAGAGGGGACTTATCGCCACAATTGTGGCGTGCCCAATAGAAATGATCCCTGTGTTATATTTGCAGAGAAATGTTTACAGGTTGCATCGAAAATTGTGCTTATATTTAATTATCTTTACAGATTTAATACCAAGGGAAAATCAGTTGATGGAACAGTTACAAAAAGCTAAATACAGCCTGGCATCACTAAGACTCAGTGCCAATACCTTGGAAAAATTTGAGTCAGGCGTGCTAAAAGAAATTGTGACGTTGGTGCAAAAAAATCAAAAAGGAAGCCATTTTGGCCTGAATCCAATGTTGCTTGCTAATTTATATAAATTAATAAATACTCAAATCATGTAAATCTGTGTTTTTTTTTTACCGATTTTTCAAAATAAATTTGTTTTGAAACCTCACTATTACCTATAAAGAATGCATTTATCGATATCGATAAGTTTATGGATTTCTAAACGTTGCCCATCCCTATCTATGACAGTTCTTGCCTTCAAGGTCATGATTGTCAAGTGTGTCAGTGCAGCATTAGAATTTTCATATTGGTAGCTATGTTTTTTTATGTGGTTGGCTAAAGACGGTCACAAATTCGCTCAAACTGAAATGTTCTAAGTTCCGCCTCTTAAAGTTACATGCTCTGTGTATCGCTACGTCGCAGGCGCTTGGTGTGAATTGACTTATCGCAGCCCCTACACTACGAGCTACGAGCTTTTGTGCGCTTACCTACGTGAGTACCTCGGTCTATTTTACTTTGGTCCGTCCACAGAGCATGTAACTTTTTTTTTTAATTCTTTTTTCCAAAGTTGTCAGCACATACATTTCGCTGCTCATGCAGTTTTTAATTACCAACTGCTTTTAGCCACTCTCGACAGCTGGAAGGTACAAAATATAAAAGGTTACATATTGTAATTTAAAGTTAAGAAAACACCCAATTTACACTACCGGCGTAGCTAAATGGAATAGATTATTATACTAAGAATATGAAACTCTAGATTTATTTAATATTCCCACTATTTAGATAATGGTTTCTCAGGTAGATTATAAGTGCCTGCCGGGGTTGCGGGTTTGTCTGAAAGGGGATATCGCGACCTCGGCACACAGGCAACGGAAGGAACACGGGTGGGTTTTAGTCAGTAAAAGTCTGACACGCCCTCCCGCTCCACCCAGAGTGGGAGAAGTTATTTGATAATTTCCCACGCTCAAAAAAAAAAAAAAAAAAGTAGATTATAAGTATAATCTTAGACTCTCTTATGATGATACTCGATTATGATGATATTAATTTCCTAATTGTAAATTAGTAGTGTTAGGTAAGCACAAGATCATATTAGCAATAAATATACTCACAAGATTGGATCCGGTGGAAACTTGGAAAAATGCAACTTATTTACAGTAGGCCTCCTTGATACCGCAAACTTCACATGTTCTGTGAACCTTACCTATGATGGTTCACAAACTTAGAGTCATTGTCAATTATTCAGATATGTTTTATTCCGAAATCTTACAGAAAAAGGAAAAACAAACAGAAAAATCACAACACAAAGAATAATACTCGCGCGAAGGCAGACATGTTTGTGACCACTTCGTAATGTAATGTTGGTCATCATGTCATTTTGACGTGTGTTTCTGAATGTTGGCTAAAGAAGGTCCCAAATTCCATACAAAAATATTTTGTTCGGAGTTTCACAGCACTGTAGCGATCCTCGAGGTAGCGAGATGGCAATTATGACTATCGCGGGGTGAGGGCTGCGCCGCGGGCCAAGCACGGGCGATAGATTTCGTAGAATTTATGTATGTGAAATTGGTCACTCACCCCATTCGTTTTGGGTTAAAATCGGCTGATTACAAAAATTTCTTAATTCAATCAAATACACGTCTATTGTTCTACACTCAGTCACGGTATCGTTTGGAAGGGGCGAAGGGGATTTAGGTACCTAACTGTCCATTCTCATTTATATGAAATTATATATTTTTGTTTAGGGCATCGAGATATAAGTACTAACGTACTAGAGAAGACACCGTAAATTCCTACTTTGTCTCGTTCAACTGCGGCGTTCGCGCCGCAGTTGTCGAAGAAAACGCGTAAGTGCCGTGATTTACATGGCGCTTAAGACCCTTTTGCCGAGAATAAATACACTTCCGCAGCAAAAGCGCTGTGGTAAATTAGTTACGGTTTAGACGAATTGTTATTATCTTAGCGCTGCAGCGAACTAAAGATTCAAATTACGAAGAATAGGACAATTCAGTTATTTGACGTAGCTTCTCTAGTACGTTAGTACTTATATCTTAATGGTTTAAGGGAAATCAATTAAACAATCAGTATTAGGTCAAATGAATGTTGTAATAGTAGTGTTGTAAAACAGCGTGGTGATCACGTGCCTCAGATTCTAGCATTGATCCAGGCCGCGAAGGAGGTAACCCTGGCGAAAGCGGCGGGCAAGCCGACCTGGCAGCCACGGGCCGAGCCGAACGACGTCACTCCGACCTGAAGTATAAGTTACACATAATGTATATAACATCATAACATCATCGTCATCATGTATATGTCCTAACTATATCCTAACTATATTCTAACTATATCCTAACTATATCCTAACTATATCCTAACTATATCCAAACTATATCCTAACTATATCCTAACTATATCCTAACTATATCCTAACTATATCCTAACTATATCCTAACTATATCCAAACTATATCCTAACTATATCCTAACTATATCCTAACTATATCCTAACTATATCCTAACTATATCCTAACTATATCCTAACTTTATTCTAACTATATCCTAACTATATATAGGTAATATTATAAATGCGATAGTGTGTTTGTTTGTAACGCTTTCACGCTAAAACGGCTGAACGGATTTTAATTAAATTTGGCACACAGATAGACCATGACCTGGAATAGGTCTTTAAACATTAAATGTTAGTAAAATCGATCAATCAAAAAAAAAAATAGTACCAATAGCAATAATAAAGCAAGAGCTACAATTTCTTACTAATAATCGTTTCATATCAGCCAAAACATCCATGCTGAACAAGGTAACACCATATTAGAAGTGGATAACTCTATTATATGTGTACATTTAGGTATCTACAGTGTTTATGCATGTGCACATGATGCCAAAGACACAAGAGGCCAAAGTGGACAGAGGACTGTGGAGAGTGGAACTCACGAGCACGCGTTGGCCGCCGCTGGTGATGACGAGCGGGCCGCCGGAGTCGCCGCCGCACGTGCCGACGCCGCCGGCGCCGCTGGTGCACAGCGTGGACGCGATCACGGACGAGCTACCGTACGAGTTTACGCACACGGCGTTGGTGATCACTTGCAGCCACACGTGGTGCTTGGCCTGCGACGTGGAGATGCCGGAGCCTGCGAACATACATGTGATTACTCCCTATATTTTCGTTCTGATGCCACCATACTGGTGAGCCATCATCAGTATATCAATGGAATACATGGAAAACTAATATCAGATGTTCAGTAGTCATCCTAAGTTAATAATAATGATGTACAACGATCCAAAAGCGAAGCTATCTTACTGTCACTGTTTCTGCCGTAGCCGGCTGCGTGCGCCCAGGTGCCCGCGAAGTTGTTGTTGAGCAGAGTGCCGCTCGGGATGATCGCGCGCTGGATCACGTCTGAAAAATGTAGCAATAAGAGACATGTTCCACACTCCATACGTGGCACGAGGCGAGGCTCACCGCGCGGCTCAGTACTCACTGGTGTAGCCCACCCAGTTGAAGGTGATGATGGCGAGGTCATTGTTGAGATTGTTGGTGTTCCAGTTAGCGTGCATCTGCACGTTGTT
Organism: Agrochola circellaris; assembly: GCA_914767755.1. Classification (NCBI taxonomy): domain Eukaryota; kingdom Metazoa; phylum Arthropoda; class Insecta; order Lepidoptera; family Noctuidae; genus Agrochola; species Agrochola circellaris. The sequence goes on from OU611853.1 coordinate 50,927, forward strand.
GGTGTTGACGCGCGTGCCGCCGGAGAACAGGAAGCCAGAGCCAAACACCAGCTGGAATTGGCGCGCCTGATTGCGGCCGTCCCACCAGCAGTGAGCGGCGGTCACCGAGCGGGTGTTGCTCAGCATGGTAGAGCCGCACACCGAGGTGGCGCCCGTCGTCAGGGTGATAACCAGACCAATCTGAAACACGCATCGTCAAACGTCACCAACATGTACGACAAATGACTTGCGATGCATGCCTCTACAGCAGGTTCATGTGAAAATAGTTAATAGAGTCGGAGTGACTGACCAGGTGAGGATGCGTGCCGGCGCCGGTGGTGGAGCCGCCGACGATGCGGGAGCCATCGAAGTCGGTAGCAAGCTCGACCTGCTTGATGCGCGCCGCCTCCGGGATGCCCACGTTCTCGTGGTAGTGTAGCATGATGGGCTCCTCAGCCAGCGCCAGCGCCGCCAGCGCACACAGAATCAACAAGTACTTCATAATGGGTCTACAAGTATGTTAAGGTGCTGCAAGGGCTGCGCTCTGTATTTTATACGATGCGACGAGAGCCTCGCGTACCATTATCTTATCGACGTTCGCAACGGATTAAAATAAAATATGTAATTCTGCTTTAGCGTTCCGCGCCGAAATTAGCAAGATTACAAAAACCCCGCCGGTAACTTACTGTTACAATTGACTCTTTTTATCATTGCAGAGACTAGGATAGATTGCGATGGCCTAGTAAGTTTGCTAAAGGAGAATGAGCGTTTCTGCCCTGAAGCCCAATAGTGTTAAGGTATAAACCAATGGAAAGATCTCATCGAGGAGAATATTTCTTATTATGTAGACTTCTCTTGATTGTTAGTAAGTAAGGAGCTACAGAGCTCTAAATGTGAGTAATAAAATATTATTGAAATTCTAGTAACTATTTTGGAAATAAATTAAATTTTATTACGAGTAATTCAGAGCCTTGCAAACATCATCTTTAATCATTTAATCATTTATTTATTTGCAAACATAGGTACAAATATACATTGATGTTTTTGTTAATAGAAATAAAGTTCTCCATGTTTAACCATCACAGGGGTATGCAAATAATAAAAAGTGAGTACGTACAAGTCTTACAAGATAAAATTAAATATGTCATCGTTATGAAATAATTACAATAATATTTAAATTTCAGAATAAAAAAATAAAAACAGTAGAATATTAAATTACAAACAAGTATAAATTAAGTTCGAAACACTGGAAATAACAATTCAAATACCAGGTCAGAATAATACATTCAGTCAGAATTAAACTAATACAAATCAAATTAAAAGTATAAATAGTATATATAGATCATTCATAAGAGTAGTATTGATTTTTCCTCAATATAATAAATCGGATGTAGTAGGCCTAGCATTTTTCATTTAAATAGTCATTAATATGATAGTAGCATTTTGCAACTAAAAGTATGTGTAGTTTTTTTTTAAATTGATCTATATTTTTAATTTCAATTATGTGTTCAGGTAGCTTATTGTAGATTTTGGGTGCCATGCCAAGTAGATTTTTATTAAAAATGGCTTTTTTATGTGGTATTGTGCATATTTTATATTTGTGACGTAAACTCCTTGGGTGACTGTATAGGTGTATATTTGTTTTAACATAGCTTGCTACTTCGTATATGTAGAGACACGGAAGTGTAAGTAGCTGAAGCTTTTGGAAAAGTGGCTTACAACTGTCTGTGCTTTGAATGCCACAAATTGCCCTTATGCATTTTTTTTGTGCTATGAACGCCATTTCTCTATCGGGCGAGTTCCCCCAAAATATAAGTCCATATCGCAAAGTAGACAATACATATCCGTGGTAAGCCATTAATACGCCTTTCAAGCCTATAAACGAACATTTTAAGACATTGGCCGTTTTAGGAACAATATTTTATGAGTCGGTCGGCCGGATAGAATGTTAAGCCTGCCGCATCCCCCAATAGCGTTAAGACATATGCCAATGGAAAGATCTCTTGAAGGAGAATATTTCGCGATAAAACGAGTTCTCTCGATTGTTAGTGAGTAAGGAGCTACAGAGATCTAAATGTTAGTAATTAAACATTATGGAAATTCATTAAATTATAGCAGTGATAGCCTAGTGGTGTGACCGTCGGACTACCAAATCATAGGTCTCAAACTCAAAGCATTTATTTCAATTAAACGATTTACAGGCACGTTTGAATTGTCAAGGAATCGGTCAGTCAAAAAATATGAAGCTAGTTGCGCATTCCAAAGTGTAGTAGGTACCTATGGAGAAGAACGGGCAAGAAACTCCACGGACACACTTTTAAATTAAATAAATTGTTACAAAGTATTGGTTACATCATTCATGTTGAAATTAGACATGTGAGAACAATGTATAAAGACGTGCACGTTAGAAGCGTCCGTAATAAAAAGATAAAACAAGAACAATTCATCCAACACACGCGCCACCACCATCAGCGATCTGAGTGAGCATGACATACTCACAGCCGCCAGGGCACATTCAAGTCAATAAAAAAAGTATTGTCCGGTAAATGGTAGCTCTTTAGTACATAGTACTCACACCTGTGCTCTGCAATTATACAGGGTGTAAAAAGACACATCACAAAGCCGTAAACTACGCATACTGTACGTATAGCTAAGTAGCTTTGCGCAAAAATTTTTGCTGGGAACCGTAATTTTTTTTTTTTTAATAAAAAAAAACAAGTTTTTATTGCGCGCAATGTAACGCGAACCCACGCTTGAATGATTGGATTCAGTGTTAGTTAAGCTCCGCCCCTACGCTACGTAGGTAGGTACTTGTTGTTCATTGCGTTTTTGTAACTTCAAATGCGTAATCTGTTAAGATAAATCTAAAATTCAGGTAATGTTTGTTTGGAAAAAAGTTTCGTATTATCGCATAGAATTCATTTTCGTGAAAAAGTAAAAAAAAAAAATGCGACTTTGACCTTCAATATCTCCAGAACCAGTGGATTCCCAGGTATGGTCTAGTGGAAAAAAATGATGCAAATAATGGGTAGAATATGTGGCTTTCGGCTTCGGAAAGTGTCTTTTTACACCCGATATAATACAAAGGAGATTGATTTTATACAATGCAAAGATGTTCTTGATATCTTCAGCAGCTCCAACAGTATTTTCAAATGTTAATCAATTAGTTGTGATTGTGGAGCAGGAACAGCATTAAGCCAAGCATTTTAATCAGTGATGTAATCCCCCAAACTTATAATATGCTTATACCCCATTATAGCCTCGAGTCGAGCGTGATCCCTAAGAAAACAGTTTTATCGACGAATTCTAGTTTCTCTTGATTCAATACTATCTCACAATCATTACTTTGCACATTTGGTAAAGAAAATTTTATGCACTTAGTTTTTTTTCCATTTAATACTAAATCATTAGCAGTGAACCAATTTTGGACCTGCAGTAGGGCGTTATTTACGTCGTCAAAATTTGTTGCACGTCTATCTACCTTAAAAAGTAAGGAAGTATCGTCAGCAAATAACACCATTTGTGGTTGATTTTCTAATAAATGAAGTAGATCATTGATATACACTAATAAGAGGAATGGACCCAATATCGAGCCTTGTGGCACACCAACTTTTACTTTTAAACCTAGTGAATTGATACCGTTTATTTGGACTTGCTGTTATCTATCATTTCAATAAGATTTTATTAAATTGACTGCAAGTTTTCCAAGTCCGTAATAATCAAGTTTCAAGAGTTAGGTTTCGTGATCGACGCTATCAGATGCCTTGGAGAGGTCACAAAAGATTCCTATGGCGTCTTGGGCCTCTTCCCACGCGTTAAAAATGTGTCTTAATAAGGTTACACCGGCGCCGGTCGTACAACGTCCTTTCAATATTAATTACGATCCTAGCAAACTCGATGCTATTAAGGATTATCTAACCCCCACTTGCGCTAAATCCTTGAGCGGTTTCATAGGGATGTGCTCTTATTTTAGGCGTTTTCTCCTTACAGCTCTTATTGGAAAGAGGAAGGGTCATGATCCGATTAGTTGGGGTAACGCTGCAGAACAAGCATTTAGTAAGCTAAAAGAGGCATTAATCAACACTCCTGTGATGGCTTGTCCAGATTTTTCCAAGCTATTCCTTTTACAGTGTGATGCATCAGCGATTGGCCCCGGTTCGGTCCTCTCACAGAAGGTCGATGGCGTGGAACATCCTATTGCCTATTATTCCCGCCTCTTTTCCAAAGCGGAGCGTAATTATAGTACTACCGAGCGTTAGCTCTTATTTGTTTCCGGTTCCATAAAACATTTCCGTTGTTATTTAGATGGAATGAAGTTTTTCGTCATAACGGACCACATAGCCTTGAAATGGCTACTCACGTTAAACAACCCCTCTGGACGTTTAACCCGTTGGGCCACCGTCATCTTTCAATATACCTTTGACATACTTCATCGCAAGGGGTCGCAGCACGTCGTCCCAGATGCTTTGCCCAGAATTTATGCATGTCCAGTCACATATGATCAGGGTCCCGAGCGTACTAATGACCGTTGGTACAAGAAAGTTTATAAGGGTGCTCGCGATACGCCGCAAATGTTCCCTGACTACGCCATTCAGAACGGTGTTCTCTTGAGACGAATGCCCATCTCCACTCCTTTGTTATCTGATCCTTGGCGCGTCGTGTTGCCCGCTGAGTGGGTTCCACTCGCTATTTGGGAAGTGCACAATAATTTCCCCTCTATACACCACGGAGAACAAAACAAATCTTACCTTGAGGTCAAGAAGCTCTTCTATTGGCCAAACATGTTTCGGGATGTCAACATAAGTATTGGGACAATGTGAGGTATGCAAGGCCTATTTATGGGTATTTTCTAAATATATCTGACTCGTTCCCTTGAAAAAAGTCGACCCTGGTTCCCTAATTTAAGCACTGGAATCCGTGATATTATACCGATAACGCTATCGTTTTCCGTAGTGAAATGAAATGAAATTGTTTATTCTGTAAATGAGAAAGCGGAATCACTTTTACACGTCATATAAAAAAATATTAAAAATAAGCTAGATGAGGTCGGTGTTTTCTATCTGACTACTCTGAGAAGAAAGGCCGAAACAAACTCAGAGGTCGTAGTCTCTTTTAAAGTCCAGACATAATGTTGGTCAAATCATATGAGGATCATGTAGATTACTGTCTGAAATGGTATTTTGAGGAAAGAACCACACAGATTTGAGTGGACCTGTCCAGTCAGTGCAAGCATTTGTCAGAAATCGTGGAGCTCAACTCAGAACTGAAGGAGCTCAACTCGACGACCAATACCAAAGAAAGGATATTTGGGTAGGCCGCATCAACTACTCAAACTGCCAGACCATAATTAAAACTAACTGATAAAGAAAAAACTATAAAATATAAAACTACACTACACACACTATTAAAATATCCACATAGTCCTCACATTCTCAATAATTAAAATAATATAATACTTTACAAAGTAATCGTGTCATTTTGTATATACTTTTCAACAATGTCAATGTGTTTAAAAAACTGGTTTATTGTGATGAATAATTAAAATAGAACTGTTTTGCATTAAAACAAAACAGTTATTATGTTATGAAAAACATAACATTTGATTTGAAGAAGCTGTCTTAAATTTTACCGATAATAAGCATAAAACGTACTTACGGTTGCCAAAAGTTACCTGTGGGCCTTTCACTCACGCAAGAATCGCGGCTGCCAGCTCGATCTGTCACTCATGACAAGTGTCAATCATAGAAGTCTTCAAAAATTCAACAGCAAGCAAATTGCTCAAATGTTATGTTTTTCATAACATAATAACTGTTTTGTTTTAATGCAAAACAGTTCTATTATGTTTCTTCAAAACATAACATTTGATTTGAAGACCTGTTTGGTATCTGCTGGTGAAAGAGTACCCGAAGGATGTAGACGCTATGTGAATTAAATATTATATGGAACGAACGAATATTTCAGTCTGTATTAATTAAATGTTCCAATAAAACAATTAAGTGTTTTCAATATATTTATCTTAGTAGATGCAGAAATGAACACATCTTCCTTATGATGTTAAAGATTAATGGCAAATTTATTTGCCTTATTTAAGGTGAATATAAATTATAAGGCTACAGTATGCTGATAATAGAAAATCAATGGGACTAAACTGAATAATAATCTCATCAATAAAGGAGAATTGGATCACTCATATCCTTAATTAATATAAGTTTAGTTACTTACTTGGAAATTATGAGATCAATCAAATGTACAGACATTTTTGAATGTCATAGTAAGCAATTTTATAAAGATGTGGAAACACAAACTCAATGTCATACATACATGACAAAGTTAAAATTTCGTTGAAACTGAAATTTAATTAGGACCTTTTATTAAAATGGTCAATAGGTTAGTCAAGTGGTGATGCATGTAAATGAAGTCTCATCATTTGTTAATTAAATTAACTTGAAATGTGAATCATGTACACAAACATAATTTTAATATTTTCTTAGGGGATTAAAAATTATCATATAATAAATCCTCTTCCTCTCTCACAGAGAGACCCTTTGTCCACTCAGTGGGAACATAATAGCCTGAGCATTATAATAATAATAATTCTTTATTTTTCGGACAACATACATACTCGTACATTATACATTCTCTTGAGAGGTAGACCTCTCTTTTACTACTTTACGAAAGTAATTTTTCTGTCTCTAGCGGCTCTTCCAGTTTCATTTCATCTGATAATCTATTTTCCAGCCAGCCTCCCGAAGGCTACCACAGACCTTATACTTCTTAGAGGCTCCTCAATCTTAGTTTGTTTAAAAATGAATCTAGTCCATTCTAAGGAGAGGCAGTGTTGTCTTTCAAAGCAAGCTTAACCACACCTGTTATTGCAAACCAAAATCAACAAGGATTATGGTAGCTTTTAAGTAAACATCTTGATTGTCAGTGTCTTTGAACCCTATTTTGGCCACACTATTATTCAAAATCTTGAAAGTTGTGAGATGTCTTATATTATTAGGTTAAGCATGTAAATCTACGCCAAGCAAGGGGTATCTTTTTATCCCATATGGGTGCCTGGGTAATGCTTTTGAAACTTACAAATGGACAAAATCTGTTTAGATGCGATCAGGTTATTAAGGGCTAATGCCATGCAATCTACACTATGACATTCACCTCTGAATAGGAGCTTTATAAGTAAGTAGTATGGATTATCTCCAAATAAATTTTAGCAAGTACCTTGTTCCTCTATCGACCACTGCCCCTTGCAACCTGACTGCCCCCCCCTCCCCCAACTTTCCAAGCTAGGAGTTGCAGCTTGTCAGGTCTAAGAGGTTCTTACATGGATCCTGTACTGGTACTGGGTCTAGTATGGGGCGATTTATATATAGTACGTCCCCATCCCATTACCGAGTTCAGATGGCTGAACACTCGGTCTTAAATTGGGCGAAGAGAGAACACCCATGCAAGTCAATGCTGTCACCTCTGACTAAAAGCATCGTAGAAGCATCGCAGAAGCTTGCCAAGCCATCGTTTGAGTCCCATGTGACGTACTGTCGCACAACGGCCGACTTATCTTACACGAAAAGGTCGTAAACGTCGAGGACGCCCCACTTTGAAACATGGCCTCCGAGGCCTGGGGCCTGGAGCAACAGGAGCCAATCAGGCTGGTCTGTTCTTAAAAGCGGTCGGCTAAGCCGTTATAACACTTAACCTCCCCGGGAGGTAAACCGCTGACAGAGTGATGTTAAGCTAACTTCGTCGTTTTGCAAGATAGGTTCAGGAGAGCTAGGAAAATGTATCCCTCGCTCATCCTTGAATGTACGACAAATGGTCTGTTGTCGGAATGAATTAAATTACTAGAATATTTGCACTCTGAAGACTGGCTTTTGTGGCTGCTTATTACTGCGTATATGGCAAACATCTCTCGCAAATTCGAGTGCCATTTTCTTTCTGGTTTGTTCAAGTTCCTGACAAGAGTAGAATACTCTTTATAAATTACACCATACGAATTACAGATATAAATGTAGAAATTGTACATATGGTGACACAATGGGCGGTATTATCACTAAAAGCATCTTTTGGATGTATAGAGTGGCCCATTTATGTGGGCTTACCTTTCCTCCACGGCATGTGTGGACAGGAAGTGGGTTACCTTACCATGTGTAGAGGAACTGAGCTGTGGTCTATCAATAGCCTTTGGCCACCACATTAACTCTTGGCAAACCAATGGAGCAACCTTTTTTTAATTTCTCTTGGTCTGCCCTTTTCAACTATTTTTCTGACAGGGCCTTGTGACTAGTATCAGTACACAAAAAGGCCTAAATCTTCTAAATCCTGATTGAGATTTAGAATTTGCTTAGGAAATTTACTTCTCATCCAAGCTTTTTTAGGAGTTCCAGTCTCTGAGACATAGAAATAAAAAATTTACAGGCTCGCAAATTCTCTATTCAAACAAAAATCTAATTTTGTGATGGCCCAGTGGTTAAGGCCTCGACTCTCATGCATGAGGTTGAGGTTTCAAATTCAGGCAAGTACCAATGTGACTTTTTCAATTCATATGCATTTTCTGAGTTTATCTGGCACATTACTGACATTGGTGAAGGAAAACACTGTGAGGAAACCTGGACTTATAGTTATTATAAGTCTGAAATCGCCAACCCGTCCCGAGCAAGCATGGCGATCAATGCTGGTGCCTTCTCTGTATGAGAAGAGGCCTTTGCCCTGCAGTGGGACAGTAACAGGCTGGTATTATATTATAAACAAAAAGACCTAACAAGGGAACTATTTCATGAACAGCTACCCTTCATTCATTAATAAAACATTGCTTCCATTTTACTTTTCAATTGTCATCATCTTACTTGAGTATAAACAATAGGCTATTTGATTATAATATCATAATATTAGAAAACCACATAGATTAATATTTTGCGTTTAATAAAAATTTGCAGAATTTTCTGAAACTAGAATTGTTCTGAATATTAATATTTTCGGTCTTTGACTTAGCAATAGAAATTTGCTAAAAATAGAATTGTTCTGAATATTATTAATTTATTTATTTCGACTTCTTGTTAGGATCTTATCATTCCCAAGCTTTTACATGGTTCTTTAGACGGCCTGAATCTTGTCAACAATATGAATCTAGGCCTAGTTATTCTTGCTATGATCCTGTTTATCATGTCTTTTAATATAAAAGAACTAATTCTTATAAAACCAGCTTTAACTAAATATACATATTGTGAGTTTTAAATTGTTTAGTGGCTGTATTTGTTCCATTTCTAATTTTGATAGAGCAAGCTAGCTCCTGATGATCATAACTATAAGATTTTCTTAATTATTACAAAATACAGCAAAGAAAAATACAGTATTAACATTATAAATTATAATGTTGTTTAAATATTTAGTATTTCCTAATAGTTATAGAACTTAATGTCATATTTAATTAGTAATTTTAATGTTCTGAATGCAAATTAGAGTTCATAAGAGGTGCTGAACCTCTTTAATGTAACAACTGCATACCACATGAGAGTATTGCACTCTATTTTAATTTAAATACACTTCTGGATGGGTGTGTCCGGACTATTTCCAAAATGGAAAGAAGGATACTATCTCAGTGGGTAGGTTGCTGCCCAATTAACAAGTCCCTGTGGACGTTGCTTTAGCAGCTAGCTCCATCTGCACTAGACCTATATTAGAGATCCCAGCCAAAACCCCCTCCGCAGGGGCTAAATAGTCTTTAGTTTTATTTAGTGGCATAAGTACTCATTTACTTCTAATTCAGTGTGTGAAACACATGGGCTGCTACAGGTCTTCTTATAATGGATTGTTTTATAAGATGGGATGTCAAAATAAAAATAAAACTGCTTGAGTAGTTTTGCCTCCTCAAGACAATCTGTATTTGCGTTAGGAATTACCTAATCACAATATTTTACCCTGAAACCTTTAAGTTGTAGTGTTTCAAGTCTCTTTAGACATGACCGGATTGTTTAGAAAACAACAATGCGCTTCTGAAGTAGATACTAGCAAGAAGCAATTTAGAAGTTTGTTGATAGTGTTTCTGAGTAAGATTAGTGATATACTTAATGTAGAAATTGTGTCATTGTTAACAGATTTAACACTTACTTGTCTACTCGTTCAATTGTAAATGCGTGGGCCCGACTTACAGGAAATCGTTTCGATCTCTTTGCCGTTGTTCGGCAGTGGGAATAGGTGCCTTCTTCCTCCGAGGATAAAGAGCATTCTTCACCACTATCGCACTTAGGAGAATCCGCAGGCACCGGTGACAATTTAGATTTAATGTGACCTTTCGATCTCCATTTCGGCATTTCGCTGGCTCAACTATCAGCGTAACACTATATATCACTTACCACAAGCACTATTATTCACTTTCTATAAGTTTTTTCTGAAACTTTACAATTTTCTTTAAAGAAAATTATCGAAAGAAAAATTTTCCGTACGTTGGCGGCAAAATTTTTAGACGCTATGATTGACACTTGTCATGAGTGACAGATCGAGCTGGCAGCCGCGATTCTTGCGTGAGTGAAAGGCCCACAGGTAACTTTTGGCAACCGTAAGTACGTTTTATGCTTATTATCGGTAAAATTTAAGACAGCTTCTTCAAATCAAATGTTATGTTTTGAAGAAACATAATGTCAAGTTTTATGGTTTTCACAAGGCTTAGCAGAGCGAGCAGCTCAATCCCAACCATTTTTATCTTCTAAGTAATCTGAAATTGTATAGTATCCTTTTTTACAAAGTTTGGTTTTAATACAGCTTTTAAATCGTTGATTGTGTAAGTTTCGAATGTCAATGGGAAGTTTGTTGTAAAAGCGTAAACATTGTCCCATGAACGAGTTGCCTACTCTGTGCAGAGAGTTCTTATTTGATATAATGTTTGAGTACACACAATTTTTCAAAAATATATTGTGAGGCTACAGTCAGAATATTTATTTTTCTGAATTTCTCTCGAAGATAATGTCTTGGACCGAGGTCGTAAATGTAAAGGTCCGCACAAGTTCCCCAGAGAAGAATCCTATAAGACATAAGACTATGAAAATAACTAAAATAAACAATTCTGGCTGTATCTACGTCAGTTATCTGTCTAATTTTTTTAACAGCAGCGGCGGCGGCGGAACTAAGCCTTCCTGACAATTTTTGTGTGGGCCCCATTGTAATTTATTGTGGATATTGGTTTTGCTCCTAATTCCACGTTTCCTGTCCATAATCTTCTTGGTAAGCATACACCTTTTCTTTCTTATTAAATTTGGCTCTCTCCCCCTTCGAATGTATGCGTTTCTGTGCCACTGTGTAGGTAAGGACGGGGACGAACGCCCTACAGGTAGGGTCATTTAATGGCTAGATACATGTCCTTATTTTTTGGACTGAGGTTTTTTTCGGACTCAGGCTCATGTTTTAGCCTGGTGTTACTCCTCTTGGACTTAGGGTCTTATTTTTAACTTAATGTCCTCCCTTTTTGACCTCAGTCTGTATTATTTTACAGACTGCAATCGGTATTTTCTTCTTATCTACAATCGATATTTCCTTTTTACCATCTATCGATAATTTCTCTTTATTCTAGGCTAATATTAAAAGCTTTTATTTAACTTGCAATGTATGTATGTATGTTTGTTCTGGTGGAATCTGGCTTTTCAATTTTGAAGCAGATATCTTCAACTGATTGAGCTGAAATTTTGTATACACGTTTAGTTTGGATGACAATACACGATAAGCTGTGTGACGTCGTTATAAATTCAATATCCCATCAAGATGGTGGAATAGTTATTTTTAATGCATTTCTACAGTATGGGTATCAAATGAAAGGGCTTGTTGGGAGTAACTCTAAAAATAATGTGACGTTATTCTAAATCCAATATGGCGGACCATCCAAGATGGCGGAATAGTTATTTTTTATGCACTTCTGCAATATGGGTATCAAATGAAAGGGCTTGTCGAGAATAATTAGAAAAATATTCTGACATCAATCTTAATCCAATATGGCGGACTTTTGACATTTTTATGTTTTCCTATAGTATGAGAATTAATATTTCGATTTTTCTTCAAGAAATTGTTATTTATATTAAAGATCAAACATGTATAAAACGCCGCCGCCGCCTAAATCTACTCATCAAGCTACACCTTCTCGCTCCGAGACTGATAACAAAAACTATGTGAGAGACCCAGAGAGCTTGTAAGCGCCCCCGGCAGATGAAGGACGGTAGCTATATGGAACGCTTTCAGGACAAAGGACAATGCTCAAAAAAAACCCAGGCTCGGCGCGAACGGAACATATCTCATATTTTTATAAACAAATAGTAATTTAATACTAAATAAGAAACATAGTCAAAATTCGTTTCTAAACGTAAGATTTTACTAATTCTTTTATAACAGGCATAATTCTTACATATTAGGCATAATTCTTATTTTTTTCTAATTATTCTTTCTTCTTTTCATTTTATAGATATTTCCTTTTTAAAAGTGTTATTTAGCCATCTTACATATTACGCTAACCAGTATAATCCAGTTTCAGTAGCCGTTGCAAAGCGCAGAGGCACCAAACCAAACCGGTTATACACAAAGCCTTTCCATCGCTACAAAGACGGACCCTGCTATTTCACTCGCACTTATAGGTTCCCCGTATTCTCGTACCTTATCAGGTAGCCGCCGTATGAGTCAGTCATTGTATTGTCTCCCGAGTCTTGATGCACAGTCCTTCGTTATACTTCGTTGAGATATGTGCGCTTATTTGTTATTTAACCGACTTTTGATATATTATCCCGCTGCATACGACTTTGGCATTACTTTGGACTTGGATAAGCTTCAGAATTGGTTATTTTTAAAAATGAATACGTGTGTTGTGTGTAATCGGTCATTATACCGAGGTATTCGGAGACACGTTCTGACACAACGTCTTTTCGATTCCCGGAGAGACTTCGTTGAGCGTATTTTCCAGAACTTGCAACCGCTACGAGAGGTAAGACAACATCATTATTTATATATTTTTATTTGTCTATGCGTGTACCTACGCAGTACCTATAGAATAGAACAGGCATTTACTTTTTTTATTTTATTAATTACAGTCTTTAAATGCTATGTACCTACAATATTCCACCTGTAAGCAGGTGTGCAAATCTTATTTTTTTATAATGTATCGTCATGGAATTGAAAAATTGTTATTAATAATAAATAAATAAACCATATACTTTTTACAATCGAAAAGTTCTTTAGTGGAATAAAAACAAGGCGATAATATAAAAGCCATTTTGTCCCATCCTAGCACCCAAATCGATTAATTGTTAAAATCGCATAAAGCGACTCACAACTACTCGTAACTACTTATACCGTAACTACGGTTACGGTATAAGTAGTTGCAGTAGTAATAACTGTAATAAGACATGAAATAGAGCTACGAATAAAAAGATAACACAAAAAAACGACCGCGGAATACCTCGTTCGTGGAACCCTGTCAACCATGAGGACCAAATTATTCATCACTATCACCCACCTAATCACATCATCGCTGTCAAAATGGTAGTTACAATTTAATTGTTTGTTACAGTTAGCTTTCGATGGAACGAGGTCGATATGCCATCCTTGTTGGCATAGGATCGACCATTCGTTACGTCCTGAACCGCCAGCTCCTCTTATCCGCCGCGCTGGTGCCGCAATCACAGTTCCAGGTTTCACTAGGGCGGCCAACACTTCCCGTCACTGTATGATGGAGAACTGTGGTAACATGCAACTCCGGCAAATGCCTAATTCAATCAAGGTATTTTTATTAAGTTATTACCGACTATACATACCCCAGCATGCAAGGATTTGTGAAAATCATCTGCGAAATACATCCTTGGAAGACATGCCTAACAATGTGCTACATCATCAAACAGACTTTAATAGTGATACTTTTGAAGACATTGTGAATATGTATACCCTAGCATTGGAACGGAGATGTCAAATGAATTTCGATAATGTAAACGAAATAGCACAAGCTGATTTACATTTTTGGACTGGCTTGAGTCACGAACAATTCAATAGTTTATTCGTTCAAGTACCAACCTTGTCTCACAGATCAAGTTCTGCACGAGAAGATCTGGGCATATACCTCTCTAAAATAAGAACGGGCGAACCCAGTACTAGATTGGCAACGATTTTTAATAAATCTCGGCAAAGTATAGACCGAAAAGTCAAGTTGCCGCGACAATGTCTTTACAATGACTTTGTTCCTATTCATTTGGGCCTGAACCACATCAGCAGAGAAGAAGTAATCCAAAGAAACCGAATTCTCCCCAAATACATCTTTGGGAATGACCTACCGCCGAAAGCGTTGATAATATGTGATGGTAGTTACATTTTCATTCAAAAAAGCTCCAATTTCCTTTTCCAAAGGAAAAGCTACAGTCTCCACAAGTATACAAATCTGATAAAACCTTTTATGTTGGTTTGCGGTGATGGACATATTTTAGATGTCACAGGTCCATACGCAGCCACAACCTCAGACGCTTCAATCATGCAGCAGATTTTACAAAATCATGAAGGGCCATATGAAGAGGCACCACTTAATTATTACCTTCAACAAGACGATACGTTCATTCTTGATAGGGGATTCCGTGATGCAGTTCCTCTGCTCGAGTCATATGGCTATGTAGTTCATATACCCCCATCTAAAAGGCGTGGTGAAAGCCAGTTGACATGTGAAGAAGCCAATAAATCTAGGCTAGTCACCTTATGCCGATGGGTTGTAGAGACAATTAATGGAAGATTTAAACGCGATTTTAAAATGTTCAGATACAGGGTATTTAATCGAGCACTACCCTCAACAATGACGGACTATAAAATAGCTGCTGCACTGATCAATGCGTTCCAAGAGCCCTATGAAGACAGCCAATACACTGAGCAATTTATTGAAATTATAAATAGAAACGCGCACAAGCCAAATCTTTTGTCCGACTACGTTTTTGAGCACAACTTAAACAGGCAAAGAGCCGCGTTTGTGCGCTTGGAAGCGAATGACCAAGCGTTCGAAGATTTCCCCAGACTCTCACAAGAGGACTTAATATTGTTTGCCGTGGGTACTTACCACTGTAAAATAGCACGCTCGTATTGCAGTGAGCACATAAAACAAACAGGTGTCTATGAAATTGAAGTGTACAGACATCCGATGCTCGTTGCAATAAATGGCGAAGACAGTGTTTTAATAAGATGCCGTATACAATCGCGACATGTAAGACACAAAATGTATTACACTTATATTTTGTATAGAAGAGAAACTGCCACAAACGCAATTTCAGAGCATTATTGTTCCTGTATCCACGGCAAAAGGACCTTGGGCAGCTGCGCCCATGTTATGAGTGTGCTGTATTACTTGGGTTGGGCCAGACACCAAGATGATTTCAATCATCCCGGACACACTTTAGAAAATGTAATCTTAGACTTAGAAAACCAGTAATCGTAATATGTAATAATAAAATAATTTCATTTAAATACCTTTGTTTTTTTGGCACCGACATAGCAGGTTACATTATGTAGGTGGCGTTAAAATAGATGACTAAATGTCATACTTAGGTCTCATATGAATTCGCCATTTTTTATTAAGTATAGCTCCTTAAAAAAACAACTAGGAAATGGATTTTGACAACGCCACATACTTAATATGTTGTCACATATAAATACGAAAAATCTGAGTTACATTTCTTTAGCGCCGGGCTTGGGTTTTTTTCCTATACATTGTGAGCATTGTCCTTTCTAGGTCTGAAGAACGACATCAAGTCTGATCTCAAGGGTTTGATAAATGAATTAATTAGTTCACAGAATTCCCGCATGGACAAATTTGAGGAGCATATCTTGGAAATTAAATCCCATTACACCGTCATTGAGGCAACCAAACAAGAAATCGAGAAATTGATGACAGTCGTAACGAATCAATTAATCTCTTTGGAGACTAAAATTGCTAACTTGGCCAAGAAGCTGATTTCACTTGAAGAAAAACTTGACAATATAGATCGAATCAGTATTAAGACCTGCTTCGAGGTACGGAATGTTCCCAAGTGCCAGAATGAAACAAAAGGCACTCTTTACACCTTGGTTCAAAATCTGTCCAAACAATTGGAAACCAACTTACAGTTCTCGGACATCCGGGACGTTACAAGACTACCCTCTAAAAAAGAAAGCAAAACGTTCAACATA
Source organism: Agrochola circellaris (assembly GCA_914767755.1). Lineage (NCBI taxonomy): Eukaryota > Metazoa > Arthropoda > Insecta > Lepidoptera > Noctuidae > Agrochola > Agrochola circellaris. The sequence goes on from OU611853.1 coordinate 67,067, forward strand.
AGCATTGAATTTTCAAACACACTACAAAAAAGTAACTTTCTACTAGCTACCAAACAGTTCAATACCAACCACCCTACGAATAAAATCAATTCTACTCACTTAGGCTTTGATGGTCCTAAAGCACCTATCTATATTGCTGAGCAGCTTACACCGCATACTAAAAACTAATCTACGCAGCCAGAAACTTCGCCAAATTGAATGGATTTACTTTTTGTTGGACGTCAAATGGGCGTGTTATGTTAAAGAAAAATGTCGATGGTCAGTATACAACGTGTAACGGAAAGGGTATATACATACCAAGGGCACGGCTTCTTTGGATGATATTAAACGATATTGGAAGGGTTTTTTAATCCTATCTCTACATGTTTGGAAGTTATGAGACTTTTTAATACATTGATACCAGAAACCGAAGTTTTAAAATTGAAATAAACACATCACTAGCACTAAGTCAGCTGATCGGTGTCAGCGAACTATTTGTAAGTAAAAATAAACCTCTTACTCCTGGTATTTCTAAATAAAAGGTTCCGCATGTTTATTTTTTGTTTACAAAATATTATTACTGACTTTTCCTAAACTTTGATGATGTCTGTGAACTAGTTACAATACAATTAATAAAATTGGTCTAGGTATCAAAATGTAACGAAATAATATTTAGAAACATTACACACTTGTTGGTTTTTTACGTAGTTGTCCTTTAGAAGATTACTTTGTAGATAATTATTATCTACATAGTAATCTTCCACCCACCACCCACCTTACCATCGTACCCACAACACAGTAAATACCTACCTAATTCAAAAACAATATTCCTGTAAAGAAAAGTGTGCAGAGAAGTTAAAAAGTGTCGGCGGCATATGTATGTAATTGATCTTGTTTTAAATAGATAAACCTACCTATTCGCTGTTTATGATTGTCAGCACAATAATTTGGGCAATATCATAATAATGTTTACACATACGATCCAGGAGATTCGATTCACCTTACTATTGAATCGATTTTCTTGAAGATCGCTTTAAAACGATTTGTTTCGAAAAATCGTCAGCTCGTACCATTGCATTGATCATAAAAATCGAATCTTTACGTGCATCCTACCAGGAATTAATTGCTTAAATAAACATTATTATTTGCCATTAGAACTTAGAATAGAAAAAGGATTTAGTAACGATTTATGTCCAACTGAACCCAAAACATCATTTCAATTCATTTCTTTGCAACTTATGCTACTCCTAGTACAAATAAAATCACAGTGGGTTCCGTTCATAATTGTTAAAATATGTTTATTTTTTAATAATTATCAATAAACTATTATCAACAAGGTAATAGTTTTGTTTTATTACAAAATAATAGCACGAACGCATAATTTTTGTCTGTAGGACTAACCGAAAGAATTATCAGAAGTTCACGGTCTGTCGGTGCTGTTTGAAGAGGTACATGGGTTCTATTGGTTTGAGCACGTTTAGTCTTTATAATTCAAATGAAGTCAATAAATAATAAAAAATGTCGCAAAACTGCATCTAAATGTAGAAAGAAATTAATAAAAGTACTAGGACCGCATGAGTAACAGGAATTGTTATTGCCGAATTGAAAATCGTTTGCTCACAGATCCCTGATTACGTCGTTACACACACAATGAGAGCATCTTAGTGTGTGTAACCTATTGGGTTAGGGTCTTAGGGTATGTGAACCAATTGCAGTCCCTGTAGTTTCTATTACTCCTGATAAATAAAACTTCTAATTCAGATTTCTAACGAGATAAGGCGGCTCCATATGATCATTAATGGATTGAAATGAAAGATTTTCCGGAGTTGCGGGAATGTCCTTACAAGATAATGGGGCCCCGGAATGCAAGGGCAACTGAAGGAACAGGGTGGTTTTTAGTCAGTAAGAGTCTAAGCACTTCCTTCCGTCCCACCTAGGGCGGGAAGTGAGTCATTGGTGATTTTCCCATCCCCAAAAAAATTAATGATTTTTCAATTTTGCATTTGAATAACGTAATTAGTCTGCTCTGATGTGTGAGATTTTCTTAAAACTTTAACGGAGTTTAGTTGAAATTATTATTAAAGGATGTAAAATAATCTTGAATTCTTGAACAATATTTTTCAATAGTAGTGCACACAATAGCTATAGGTATCTAAATTTAACGAAATAATATTTAAGTACCAGAATAGCAGGGAATAGAAGCTTTATTTAGCATTATTGTTTGTTATTGCGTTGCTCGTCAGTCGACTCTGGTCCGCGTCTCCGTCTAGTGCACTAGTTCCTATCCCTGTGATACGCGCATCAGTTCAGTGCGGTAAAAATGTAGTGTACGCAGTGCAGTGTGATACAATGGACCTAATGAAAGTGCGGATTGAGGCCGCTTTCAGGACCATTACACCAGACATGCTACGCAATGTTCAGGTGTCCATGAACAAGCGAGCGGCCTTGTGCATACAATACCAAGGTCACCACATCGAACCCCATCTTTAAAAATGTAAGTCAATTTACTAAAATAAGCAAAGCTTTAACATTTTACTGTTTACTCGGTAATAAGTAGGTACCTAATAATAAGAGATGAAACTAGTTACCCTACCTAAACTTTGTTTCAATTTTTTACGTAAGTTCTGTTATCTCAGTGTTTACGTGCAATTTCTGGCTTGATATTAACGAATAACCTGTAAATCAGTAATTACGCATTAATTTTTACATCATGGTAAAGTAGGTACGGTTTAGTGCGCGCGCGCGCAATCGCATTGGGCGGCGCGGCGGCGTCGGCATGTTTTTTCTTTCGTCAGTTCGCGCCGACAAAGAACACCGCCTGCTGTAGGCTACTACTGTACTAGGCGCGCTGAATTACGGAGGAGATGTATCATGATATTGGCAAGTAACGTGGAAAGTTATTGACCTACGTAGTGCGGTGACACGTTTGTTATGATTTGAATTTAAGAAACATATGAAACCGAAAATTTGGTATCAATTCTTAGAGTATTTTATTTTGAGTTGAAACTACGTATAGTGACTCTATACCAGCTGTTATCTTTAGTGCTTAAGGATAGCAATAGGGTTTCTGTTACACGCTGTATATTAATTAAAAACGAACAACAATTATTGCAAATGTCGCAACCCATTAATGCATGACTAATTAGTCTAATAAGATTAAAATGTAATTCACTTTTTCTGCTCTTTTTAAGATTCTCATTACTTTTTATAATTAGTAGCTATAGATTGTCTTACTTTTTTATGTTAAATGTTAACTCGTGGTTTACACAAACATTCGCACACAATAATAACTTTACACGTCATTCCATACTCTTCACTACACGCTCACACTTCATACAACATGCTTCTTATGTGATTTATTCAAACCTGTTTTCCAAGCTTTATAGGCAACATACTACCCTTGTCCTTACCATTAAAAATGCTTGACAACTCAAATTCCCTTATGGATACTGTTGACGATTTTTCTGTATCGGATCCACACGCTTGCACCCCGGAGCAAGCAAAAATGTTTATTAAACATCCAAAACATTATCTCAAAATCCTTACCCAAAACATTAGATCAATCAATTGTAATTTTCTTAGTCTACAGACACTACTACAACGACTCTCGATGGATTGTGACGTTTTGGTCTTGACAGAGTGCTGGTTATTGTGCTCCAGTAACCACCACATCCCTAATATATCCAGCACTGCCAAAAACCTAAATCAAAGTGATGGTGTTGTGGTCTATGTCAAGTCCAACCTTAGTGTCACCTGTGAAGAACTTTGCTTTGGTGGTTCCGCCACCGGATTATCAATCAAGGTAGGGTCGGACATTGCCATTCTGTGCATTTATCGGTCGCCGTCAACCACAACATTGATCATTTTCTATCTTCTCTCAACAACATAATTCCCACATTTTCCAAAGTTAAAACAGTAGCTGTAACTGGTGACATTTGTAGGACCACTCGTTTATAAGCAATGGTATTGATTCACTGATTATTATTGTTTTGTTACTGAAATTACGTTTTACACTAAACTATTGTTTTATAAATGTTGTCTAGAATAAATAATGAATTTAAGCATTTTCCCTATTAGAATTAGATCTTATATTAGATTAGTTTATTTGACTAACTAAGGTAAAGCAGTTTTAATTATAACGTCTGTTAACAGATGGCGCTTGGTGCGCTGTACTGCTTTACCATAGTACGTAGTTTTGTGTCGTAACGAAAATGTTAGTCAGTCATCGTTCAGCCTTTGAAGTGTAAAGTGCTCCAAGTGCAAGTAACTAAATATATTTGATTTTATTATACGTGCAGTGTTTTATTCGTAACAGTGAGTCCAACAAATCAGAAGCGGGATTGGTAAGTTTCGTTTTTTTTTACTTACTTTACTTCGCCCATAGATTTAAAAGTGTTATTTACGTACTTGATAACGGAATCATTGAATTAAAAAGTCTAAAATTATATATTTACTTTCTTTTGGTAAGAATTATAGAGATTTGAGACTCTTGAAAATAATTAGCAAATTTATTTCTTCGTTTTATTGTGTTGCGTGCCTTTTCTATTTTAGTGCCATGGACGATAAGTGAAACACAGTATGGTTATATGGTATTTTATTTCATCGCATAATAGACGAATACTATTTTAACTGTTTATTCAGCTTACAGGAAATGGAACGTAGTCCTATCCTTGACTCTAGAGGATGGCAGCCAAGTCGCACACGGTTGCGATCAAGGAGCCAGTCTGAATGCCGGACGCCTAGTCCTGCCGGAGAGCGGAGACGCCGTCCTGCTAGCCAACGGGCGCGCCGTGCCTCTAAGGATCGGATACGCAGCCCTTCACACAAGCGGGCGCGTCGCCTAAGCGGTGACCAGGTAAACAACTTGGTCAGCCATCGGGAACGTAGCTCTACAAGCAAGAGGTCGTATAGTCCTTCTAGCAGTCGATGTGCACGCAGTCCTTCTAGCCAGTGGGCGCGCTGTCCGTCCAGCCATCGTGAGCGCAGTTATTCAAGACAGCGAGAGCGGAACTCCAGCAGGCGTCGGGTTTACAGCTCCGGCAGCCAGCGGGCGCCAAACGGAACGGGTCGGGAACGGACGTCAAGCCAACTAGAAGGCAACTTATCAAGACAGAGGGTGCGAAGCCCGTGCAGTCACCGGGCAAGTGGCTTGGTTGATCCCCGAGAGAGCAGCTCTGCACGTGAGGCGGCGCGCCATCCCTACAACCATGTGGAGAAGAGCGACTCCCGAGCGCGCAGTCCTGGCAACCAGAGAGGGCGCAGCAGCCCCTTTAGGAGCCAAGCACGCAGTTCTGCTGGCCGACGGGAACGCACCGAGCATTGTGAGTTGCTCCTACCAGAAGATAGAGTCAGACCAGGTACCGATTTGCATGCTATGGACAACAATGTTAGTGTAGCTCAACTTGTAAAAGTATTACAAGTTATTAGTAATAATGCCGGTAACAGTAAATTATCGTACCAAAATACAGTACCTGAATTTGACCCTGCTCGTAAAGAGCAAACGGTAAATATGTGGGTTCATAAGGTTAACGAATGTGCGATGATTTACAATTGGACAGACAAACAAACGATACACTTTGCCCTACCTAAATTAAAAGGGTTAGCCCAGAAATGGTACGAAGGTCTTACTACTGTAATGTTTTCCTGGCCTGAGTGGCAAGACAAGTTAAAATTAGCCTTTCCTAGTAGTGAAAACTACGGACAATTGCTCTTTACAATGCTGAATAAGCGTGCGAAATTCAACGACTCGTTAGAAGAATATTATTACGATAAAGTAGTATTATTGAATCGTTGTGGTATCCAGGGCAAAAAGGCAGTAGACTGCATTATATTCGGTATCGAAGATCGTAGCGTTCGTTTAGGCGCAGATGCGGCACGATTCGAAAGTCCGGACCAATTGCTACCATATTTAAAAAGTGCTAGGAACCATGCCACATCACAAATTAATGCTGATAGAAAACGAATCTGTTCTAATGATAACAATACCAAGTCTGATAAGAGTTTGACTTATAAAGAAACTAGGGAACGTTCAGTCCAATGTTTTAATTGCTCACAATATGGCCATTATAGGTCACAATGTACGAAACCAGTCATAAAGTGCAATAATTGCTCACGTTTTGGACACTCGGCTGATAATTGTACTGAGTCTACAAATAAAAAACCCAATGATAATAACCCTCCAAGCCAGTCGTAATATAGGAATTGTTGGCATTCTAATGCAAAGAGATAAAGATAGCGTTCTTAAACCAGTCGCGTATTACAGTAGACATACCACGGTCGATGAACAATACATGACTGCATATGAACTTGAAACCCTTGCTCTGGTCGCTTCTCTACAACGGTTTCGCGTATATTTAATAGGCATTGAGTTAAAGTCTTTACGGATTGCAACTCATTATGCACTACGTTTTCGGAACGAGACTTAATTCCCAGGGTCGCGAGGTAATACACACTTGTTGGTAATTATTGATGCCTACACAAAAAAAAAAATCATTTTAAAACCGGTTAGAAGCACAAAAGCGTCTATTGCTATTGGATAAATTAAGAGACTACTTCAGTATTTTTGGGGTTTCCAAAAGAATTATTTCGGATAGAGATTCAACGTTTAATAGTTCTAAATTCAAAGAGTTTTTAAATGGTTTGGGTGTCAAACACGTACTCAATGTGGTGGCTACGCCAAGAGCAAATGGGCAAGTCGAGCGCTACAATCGTACTTTGCTCGCGTCACTCAGTACCTAAATATCTGGGACCCTATTGTGACTGATGTTTTCAATTTTATAATGATAGGTATCAGGTTGCTGACACGCCAATCACGCGTAAGAGTGGACGCAAATATAATACAGTTATTGTTGTTGATAAAATGAAATCGTGGTTAAGTTTTAATAGGTCGGAAGATGAATCCGCCTCTAGTGGCGACGACTGCAAAAGTGTCGATGGATAGTAGAATCCGATATTATGTATACTGATGTATCACTTTGTGATAGATAGTATTCGGTACTAACGGGTTTACCCACTTTCTAAGCCAGCCAGCCTTCGTGATTTTAGGCAGATATAGCCTTCGTGATTTTAGGCAGATATAGCCTTCGTGATTTTAGGCAGATATAGCCTTCGTGATTTTAGGCAGATATAGCCTTCGTGATTTTAGGCAGATATAGCCTTCGTGATTTTAGGCAGATATAGCCTTTGTTAGTTACGTATTTATGGCAGATGTGGCCTATTACTATGATTTTATAAAGGCAGAAGTAGCCTTAGTATGGTATTCAGTGCAGAAGCGGCCTGTTACCAGATATCTTTGAATGCGTAGTAACCTCAGTCAGACTATCACATGTAGTATTCAGTGCAGAATAGCCCTGTTGCTACGGTTGACAAAGGCAGATATAGCCTTGGTCCGATATGTGATAAAGTGGTGTTCAGAGTAGACGCTCTGTAACCACGGTTGACAGAAGCAGGTGAAATTTAATTGTAATGTTAACACCTATTAGCCAAATGAATACTAACCTGAAACTGTAATATTAGGAAATTTTGTTGATGATTGATGATGATGATGATGATGATGATGATGATGATGATGATGATGATGATGATTATGATGATGATGATTTAAGTTTAATTATTGTATAATGCAAAAACAGTATTTATAAAATGGCGAGTTCTTACACGAGGACGTGTTATGTGAGTCGGATGGCCGAATGTAGGACCACTCGTTTATAAGCAATGGTATTGATTCACTGATTATTATTGTTTTGTTACTGAAATTACGTTTTACACTAAACTATTGTTTTATAAATGTTGTCTAGAATAAATAATGAATTTAAGCATTTTCCCTATTAGAATTAGATCTTATATTAGATTAGTTTATTTGACTAACTAAGGTAAAGCAGTTTTAATTATAACGTCTGTTAACAGATGGCGCTTGGTGCGCTGTACTGCTTTACCATAGTACGTAGTTTTGTGTCGTAACGAAAATGTTAGTCAGTCATCGTTCAGCCTTTGAAGTGTAAAGTGCTCCAAGTGCAAGTAACTAAATATATTTGATTTTATTATACGTGCAGTGTTTTATTCGTAACAGTGAGTCCAACACATTAATATCGATATAAAACCGTTGTCACTTGACGCTCGCTCCCATGACTCCCTCAACACTCTTGCTTTCCACGGATTTCTTCTAACCCATCTTTTTCCGACCAGAGGAAACAACTGCCTTGACCATTTATTATTAAAATCCGCAAGGACATCTGTCTCACTAGTCTTCGATACGACTGTTACATACTGATCATTGATGTTAATGGTGTGAAATCTTCCGGGCTACCAGTTCAGTTAGGTGTACTTCAAGGCTCAATACTGGGTCCATTCTTGTTCTTAGTGTATATCAATGACCTACCATTCTATTTAAAGGGTATCTGTGAAGTTGTACTCTTTGCAGACGATACCTCTCTTATTTTTAAAGTAGACCGGAATAGACAAGATTTTGACGATGTAAACAGTGCACTCTCAATGGTTACGGATTGGTTTACGACAAATAACCTAGTTCTCAATGCCAAGAAAACGAAATGTGTTAAGTTCGCCCTACCAAATGTTAGAAATCTAGGACCCAACATCGTCTTAGATAAAGAGGTGCTTGAATCTGTAAATTTTGCAGTTTTTCTGGGCATAACAGTAGATGCCAAACTTCAGTGGGGCCCACATATATTGAGCCTAGCGCGAAGGCTCAGTTCTGCCGCCTACGCCGTCAGGAAAGTAAGACAATACACTGACGTCGATACAGCTCGATTAGTCTATTTTAGTTATTTTCATAGCGTTATGTCCTACGGTCTTCTGCTGTGGGGCAAAGCTGCTGATATTCAAAATATATTTGTCCTTCAAAAACGAGCTGTTCGAGCTATTTACCAGCTAGGCCCCAGAGTTTCTCTGAGAGATTTTTTCAAAGATATTGGTATCCTCACAGTGGCATCTCAATTCATTTTCGCCAACATCTTATACATATATTAGGCAAAATATACATTTATACACTAAAAACAGTGATTTTCACAATGTTAACACTAGAAATAAGGAAAAACTAAGAGTTCCTTTTCACCGGCTTCATAAGGTTCATAACTCATTTGTTGGGCTTGGTATAACCTTTTATAACAAGTTACCCTCTTTTTTGCTAGATTTGCCTTTTAATGCGTTTAAAACGAAAGTAAAATCCAACCTTTGTTCAAAGGCATACTATTCTATCAACGACTACTTAAATGATAAGAATAGTTGGTCGCTGTGATTAACTCAAGACAATGTTTATGTTCTTTCACCAGAATTAGCTTACCTACTGACAGGTTATATGAGTTCATATAATTGTTTATTTTAATTTATTGTTGACATAATCTACTCATTACAATGTTTTTTTTAATGAGTTGTATTGCAATATGTAACTAGTGACCTCGACAATAGATCATATTATTTATTGTTATTAGTCATTAACTATTTTTTTATTTTACCTCGATGGTCCTAGTTTATCATTTATAACTTCCAGTTACAGCTTTATGTAAGCGGGCACGCCCTTTATGCCTGGAGGCTTTTATTAAGACGTTAAGTTTTGTTTACGTTTAGTTTTTATTTCTGCCCGAGTATAGTTCTTGATGATTTTGTTTGGTATATTGGCGTGTGCTAGCTTTTTTTTTTTTTTTTTTGAGGATGGGAAATTATCAAATAACTTCTCCCGCTCTGGGCGGAGCGGGAGGGCGTGTCAGACTTTTACTGACTAAAACCCACCCGTGTTCCTTCCGTTGCCTGTGTGCCGAGGTCGCGATATCCCTTTCAGACAAACCCGCGACCCCGGCAGGCATTGGCCCTTCCGGACCCCGTCAGTTGGTGCTGACATCTCTTTGAGGCGCGCGTGGAACACAACGCGCCGTCGACCCGGGCCTGGTCCCTATCGGACGGCGAGCTACCCATTGCTCACCGTCCGCAAGCCCGCGCCTACGGTGGCCGGAAGTCGGCTCGCGACTCCCGACGCCCGGGGCGTCTCCTGCGGCGACTAGGGGCGCGAGGGGGCGCATTTTGCCTCTCCCTCGCGCGCTCCGCCTCCTCCTTCGCGAGCATTACGGCGTGTGCTAGCTAACATATGGATAATAATTTAAATTAGGTTAAATTATGTTGAATACTATTATATAGAGTCATTTTTTTTTTTCTTTCTAACTGAACAGACAGCTGTGCTGCTGGGGAGTTTGTTGCGCCACTTCTTCTTCCCAGCTAACGCACTAGGAAGTGGTGAAGGGTGGGGGTTTTGGGGGACTGTCTTATGTAATTTTGACGTTCGAAAAGTGCTGATTATCAGCCTAGTTTGAATAAATGACTATTGAATTTTGAATTTTGAATTGTTCTTCCTTGTTATGCATTTCCAGCAAAAAACCACAAGGTAGTATTATTAGATCCATCACCAAAATTGACATTGGCGCTATGGATAAGACTATGGCGACACTGGACTTTGCACCCATCTACTCTATGTCGGACTCCAATGTTGCTACTGATACTGTGGTTGGTCTCATGGTTAACGCAATATCCGAAAACTCTTCTACCAAGAAACTACCATCTAACAAGAAGATCCTCAAACCTTGGATCACTCCGGGCTTGCTGCAGTGTATGAGACACAGAGACCTACATAGAAGATTGAAACGATCGCCTAATAACATCATGCTCGAAATTTCCTATAAGCGATACAGAAACTTCTGCAATAAAATATTTAAAAAAGTCAAAAGACAATTCGACACCCAAGAGCTCGATAAAGCTGGAAATAATTCAAAGGTTCTTTGGGAAACAATAAAACGAATCACAAACACACAAAAACAACAACATGCATCCACGCAACTACTTACACACTCTGACACTCCTTTTCAGTCCTGCAATAGTCTTAATAAATTTTTTGCTGAAATAGGTAAAAAAATTGCAGATAATATTATCAACGACCACAATTCACTCACTTCACCTTGCTCCTCCCACACTACCCTTTCTTCATTTTAGTTTGTATTGGATCACACGGATGTTGATGAGATCAAATCTGTAATTCATTCCCTTAGATCAACTGCAGCCACTGGTTGGGATGGTATCTCTCCTACTTAAGAGGTACTGTAACATTCTAGCGCCAGTTTTAAACCATATATTTAACCTCTGTTTTAAGACTGCTGTCTTTCCGTCAGCTTTTAAAAGGGCTGTTATACACCCTCTCTTTAAGGGTGGCGATAGAAACTCTTTTAATAACTATCGCCCTATAGCGGTACTACCCGCCCTTTCGAAGGTCCTCGAGCGCCTAATCAATAAGAGATGGGTAGGTTTTTTCGAAAAAAATAATTTGTTTTCTTTTCAGCAATTCGGGTTCCGTAAGAACAAGTCAACCTGTGATGCAGTCCATGAAGTAACGAATTTCATAGTAGAGAAAATCAACAGTCGCAAGAAGGTGCTTACAGTATTTCTTGATCTCGCTAAGGCTTTGACACCATTCCCATTTCTAAACTATTACTTAAACTTGAGAGAGCAAGCGTCAGAGGTCTGCAGCTTGATCTTTTTAAAAGCTATCTGACAAATAGACTGCAAATGGTGAAAATTGGTGACCATTTCAGTGACGAGCTCCCGATATGTTACGGTGTGCCGCAGGGCAGTATACTCGGTCCTACGTTGTTTCTCATCTTTTTGAATGACCTCTGCAATCTTAGCATCACAAATGCAAAAATTGTGTCGTTTGCTGATGATACAGCTCTTACATTTTTCGCTAACTCGTGGTCTGAACTTCAATTTTTTGCACAAAATGGTTTTAATTCTGCCTTAAACTGGCTTCGATCCCACGCTCTAACACTTAACACATCCAAGACAAAATTGATGACGTTCACTTTATCAACTTTCACCAACCTCACAACCTGATATTTCTATCACTTTGAAAGCTCACTCAACATCCATCAGGGTCCTCATTTATAAAAATAAAATTTATACACCGTAATGGTGGACTAGTTCTATTACGTGCGGGTTATCAATATACTAAAAAAAGAAATACTAAGTAGCGCACAAGTTTTTCTAGACAATGAAAGAGCAAAAAGTTCAGTTGAGAGAGATTTATGGATTGCTTGTTAACAATCAACAAAAAAAATAGAAAATTACTGTCGGACACTGCCTAGAATTGCTCAGATAAACGGTTGCTCTACATCTTACACGTCTCTCTTTACCTTGACGAGAAAATTTTAAACATCTGGGTGTTCCGTTTTTTTTTCATATACGGTTTTTTTTGTTTGTGTACATATTTTAAAAACCTTGTTTATTATTTTCTTAATGTTAAAGTTTTTTTAATACGCTTTTATTCAAGCTAATAAAAGCGTATTAAAAAAACTTTATACCTGTATCTATCTATCTATGTAACGGAATCTTTCAACGTTATTTTCACCAACTTCAGGACGTTCGATTAACTTGAAAATTTGCACACGTATCAAAAACCGATGACAATACAATAATTTAGTATTTTGGAGCTGATTTGATGATGGAGCCAGGAGGCGGATAGTGGAACTCTTTAGCGACTTCTAGTAAACCCCTCGAGTTTGGGCTCATATGACTCAGTTTGACGATTTCAATATGTTGCATTTGGTGTCGCGGATCTGATGATAGAGCTAGGAGGTGGATACTGGAACTCTTCAGTGGCTTCTAGTAAACCCCTCGAGTTTAATAATAATAATAAATACCCCACCGCCGTATCTCTACGTTGACGTCGTGGTGGGGCTTGCGCGCTCCAAACTCTAGGTGTGTGCCGGTAGAGTTTACTTTACCGGAACAGGACTAGAATGAGGAGCCAGACCAAGAGAGATACAAAAACCCGCAGGGCAGCATGTGGCGAGCCGTTGGGCAGTAGCGACCCCACGGACCCTATCTCCCGGGAGAAATCTTGTTCCTCATCTCTGGCTTGCCTTTATTGGCCGGCTGGAATGAGCACTGACGAGGAACAGAGCTCCCACCTCATTTTTGTCTTAATTGGCCGGCTTGAGTGGAAATTCGCAAGAGCAAACGTGCTCGGAGGAAGGAAGTATTCCAGTAAGTGCTCGTAGGGATCTTGACCATCTTCCGGGCTCTGGGATTTTTCTGAAAGTTGTGGAATTCCTCTCCACTCCTCAAGCACCTCAGGACATGTTGCCCCCTTGTTGCTACGTCACTATGTGCTAGCGACAGTTTTCGGGGGCCCACTATTGAGTGTGCAAGTCACCCCCTGCCATTTTATCCGTGTACATTTAAAACATTGATCAGGCAGGGGCCATAGTCCTTCCATAGTTTCAGGTCACCAGTCAAGTTTAGCCACCCAAACCCATAGTCCAATATCTTTGTTTCCATACTCTGCAATAGTCCTGCACCAACCGGGGGTTGCCCTTGGGTGCACTTGCATAGTACATACAGGGATAATCGTCGGTTGGTGCCTCATTTAATTAAAAACGCCTAACGGGCCTCTGCGAGTTGGCTTCGGCTCCTCGTACGCCTTCCAAAGGTCCGGGACCCCAGAGTCCCGAGATATGTCAAAGACATTTAAATAATACATAATAATAATAAACTTTATTTATCAAAAAAAAAAACATACAGAGTTTGGAAAACAGTTTGATAATTGGCTTTGTTTTTTGGCTTAGTTTCTAAATCGCATCCTATGAGCCCAAGCTCATAGGATGCGATTTGACGACTCTAATATAATGCACTTGGTGTCGAAGGTCTGATGATACTGTGAGTATGTCATGCTCACTCAGATGTCTCGCTGATGGTGGCGCGTGTGTTGGATCATTTAGCTCCCGTCAAAATGGTTGAGCTGAATGGTGCTGATCCATGCGTCATGTTCATGAACGGGCGCCGTCAGTTGGGACTGGTCAACTCTTAGCGGCCATGGCTGATTTAAATTTTTCAATTGTTCTTTGTTTTATCTTTGTATTACGGACGCTTCTAATGTGCACGTCTTTCTACATTGTTCTCACATGTATAATTTCAACATGTACAATACTTTGTAACAATTTATTTTATTTAAAAGAGTGTCCGTGGAGTTTCTTGCCCGTTCTTCTCCATAGGTACCTACTACGCTTTGAAATGGGCAACTAGCTTCATATTTTTGACTGACCGATTCCTTGACAATTCAAAAGGGCCTTTAATGGTTTAATTGAAATAAATGCTTTGAGTTTGAGTTTGAGTTTGATGGAGCTAGGCGGTGGATAGTGGAACTCTTCGGTGGCTACTAGTAAACCCGTCGAGTTTGGGCTCATATGATTCGGTGTAACGAGTCCAATATATTGCACTTGTTGTCGAAGGTTTAATGATTGGGCCAGGAAGTGGATAGTGGAACTCTTCGGTGGCTACTAGTAAACCCTTCTAGTTTAGGCAATCTATTAGAATCGTCAAGCTGAATCATATGAGATTCAGTTTGACGAGTCTAATAGATTGCACTTGGTGTTGCGGGTCTGATGATGGAGTCAAGAGGTGGATAGTGGATTTCTTTAGTGGCTACTTAACTAGTAAACCGGTCAAGTCATAAATTCGTTTACTTTAGACTTATTAACTAAATGAAAAACATACTAGACCAAAATGTAAAAAATAAAAATTGTAGTTTAAAAAAACTAAGTGAAGCCTTTGAAGTTAAGGACCACTCGATACGTATACTCTCAGACAGCATGGCTGTTCTGCAAGCGCTAAACAGCCACACTGTTGACTCTGGGCTGATATACGAGTGCCACCAGCGCCTTAACCAGGTGGGTAGCCTCAATAATATTACCATTCAATGGATCAAAGGACACAGCGGTTCGCGGGGCAACGACGCAGCCGACAAACTTGCCAGAAGGGGGTCGAGCATGGCACCAGTGGGGCCTGAACCCATTGTGCCACTCCCCTTCGGTTACCTACGCACTCTGGTTAGGAAACGAACCAGGGATAAACATCACAAACTACGGTTGGACCACGGTGAGTGCAGGCAGGCCAAGGAGGCACTCCCTATTATACAATTGATGGCCGCCTCACGAAACAGGTTCTCCGACTAACGAAATAACAGCTGCGTACAGTCACAGCAGCTGTAACTGGCCATGGGTCATTTAATATACACCTCTTTGTCATAGGAGTCACAGTCCGCTGTGCAGAGCCTGCATGGAGGACGACGAGACAGCAGCGCATGTGCTGTTATACTGCCCGGTGGTCGCCACATACAGGGCAAAGTACTTCGGTATCCCAGGTACCCTACGTGAGATTGTTAGTGACACCAAGGCGCTGCTGGCTTTCTTTGAGGAGACAATCGGTCATTCGATCCACCCCAGTGGATGACGATCGACGAGCGAATGACCGATTTTCCCACCCGTACGCAAAATACGCGCTTTGACGTGGAGTTGCGGATACCAGCCTGTATTACCTATTACCTACTATTTTCAAACCGTCAGTATTCACTGTACTGCTAACTGCTATTCTGACTGCAAGATCTGTTACTGTATGCTTGCCGCAGAACGTAACTCGCTCTAAATACTCTGCAGCGAACTTTCGTGAATCGCGAGTAATCGCGACACTGCCGCCACTAACACTCGAGACTCCGATAGTGTTCGATTAAGACGGCCTTATGGGACTACCGTTAGTTATGAAGATAAGGACACAGCTATAATTTTCATTCTACAAATTTCGCTAAATTAGTATCTATAAACAGCTGTTTAGAGTGGGAGAGCCTTATGGGATAGCGTTAGAGGAAAAGGGATGGCGATATTCTCGAAAGTGTGTCGTTCTTTCTAGGCGCTATTCTGGTTTCTGATTGGCTACTTTAATATGTCATGCACTACTCAATTCCTGATTGGCTGATTGAGTGCCACGTCACGTCAATAAAGAGTTTCCAGCTCTAAAATGATACCAGCAGTGCTATTCTGTAACCATCTCACCGTGAAAACTTAGGTGAAGTGAGCGTGGAGTGAGCTGTCATTCCACCTAATGCTAGAGATTGACACTATTGACAGCTCACATCACCTACTTTTCTTCAAATTCAAATTTATTTATTTGCTAATATGGGTAATAAAATAAAGTTGTTAAAAATAGAGCACAGTTCAACAATATTACACCTTATGGCATGCAAATTACATGTTTTGTCTACATCATATTTCATTATATCACATTACATTATCGTACACTTAGCCAAGCAACCATCAATCATAGTAAACAATAACAATATTTTTAACGCAAATACTAACAATGAACAATGTCAAATAATTAATAGTATAGGTAAATTAAGTTTATTTGTTAAATTAAATGTCATCATTAATAAATAATTGTCAAAATATATTTCTAATAAATGTCAAAAATAAATAATAAATAAATAGTAATAATAACGTCAATAATTAAACTAGTGCATTATTCACATATATCATATTTCCATACAGTATATCTTTACATCCTCAATTAAAAATTCCTGAATACTATAATAATATTTACACAGCAAAAATCTTTTTAATTTCTTTTTAAAATCATCGGTGGATGGACTTTCTAGTATAGACTTAGGTAAATGATTATAAACCCGTGGTGCCATACTGAAAATGCTCTTGGCATATAAAGCCGTATTGTTGGATTTGCAACAAATTTTGTCACCATTTTTTTTTTTTTTTTGAGGATGGGAAATTATCAAATAACTTCTCCCGCTCTGGGTGGAGCGCGAGGGCGTGTCAGACTTTTACTGACTAAAACCCACCCGTGTTCCTTCCGTTGCCTGTGTGCCGAGGTCGCGATATCCCTTTCAGACAAACCCGCAACCCCGGCAGGCAAAATATACACCATGCCGCTTTTGTCACCATGCCGCTTACTTCTGTACTTTTCAAAAAGATACTTGTTAGTTCTTGCAAAGCTAGCAATCTCATAAATGTAGATACACGGCAATGTTAATAAATTATGCTTGATAAAATACGGTCTGCAGCTATCAATCTGTTTGATATTAAACATACCCCGAATACACCGCTTTTGCGCCTTAAATGCCATATCCTTATTGGTGGAATTACCCCAGAATATGATGCCATACTTTATTAAGGATGCCACGTAGCCATGGTAGGCTGCAAGTACAGCAGAGGTGTTCACGATTTTAGCTAGCATATGTAGGGCGTACGATTGCTTATTTAATTTTTGATTTAACGTATCTATATGTGACTTCCAATTTAAATTATAATCCAATTGTCATACCAAAAAAATTTGTAGTCTCTATCACATTAATTCTATTCCCTGTATAATCAATGTTAATATCAGTAAATTGAGCTTTACGATTGCGAAATATCATGATTTTAGTTTTGTCAAAGTTCATTCTTAAATTATTACTAATTAGCCATTTCATAATGTCACTTAAAGTTCTGTTAATTATTTGTTCTAAGGATAGCTTGTCTTTACCAGCAAAAACAACAGTACTATCATCAGCAAAAAGTATAGTGGGATGATTCGTTACTTTAGGAAGGTCATTAATATAAATGATAAACAGCAATGGGCCCAAAACACTTCCCTGTGGAACACCTTGTTTGACTTCTTTGTATTCCGAAGTGTAGTTGATTTGTTTTCTACATTTGATGCATACTCGACTAATTAATGTGGACTGTTTTCTGTTGGTAAGATAAGAAGCTATCAGATCCAATGAAGTACCCCGAATTCCATAACTATATAATTTATTTAATAATATTTGGTGATCCACGTAATCAAATGCTTGCTCTCACAAGGAAATATCGATAACCTCATTTTGAATATGAATAATCGTTGCAGATGCGTTATTAGCATCCGAGTCGTTTTTACAGATATTTATGTTTATTTTGTAATCACTTTAATGTTTCATTTAATTTGATTTCTTTATTAATAACGGAACGTATCCGCCAAACGTCAAACATCGAACTGTGCGAATTAATTCTTAAATTACATATTTTTTCGATATAGGTACCCAAAAACACAGCTATACACTCTGAATAACTTGTAATATCAGTGACAGTGTTATCAAGCCTTGAAGATGCAAAAACGCGCTGGATAAGGTGATAACAGTACAGGTACATTGTTTCAATTTTACAATACAGCAACATTATAAAAACTGGTTTGAATATAAGATATTTTAAATAACAATACGGACACGGAGAATTGGTGCATGATAACAACTTAATTATAACAAAAAACAGTTGTAGATATTTCTCTAACGTAAACAAAGAACAGATGACTCATTAACGGTGAATTTAGCTGACATACGTCAACCCATTGACCAATCACAACAAAGTTGACTGTGATCTGACATATTAATCTTCGTTCGGAAATCTGACTGTATTGTATTGAGTATCAGCATTTTGAGACGACGTTCCATTTCACACAGTTTTAAATTGCAATATTTGATATTACTACTTTGGCATATTATTATAATGGAAGAAAGCAATAATATAAAATACCGTAAAATACAAAGAACCAGTTCATTAAATGACATCAGCAAAGACAGTTCGACATTATTTGATGCGACTATGATGAGTCTGCCGAACACATCATTGAATACCAGCCAAACTGTACTAGATCTTAACGAAAAACTTAACCGATTATCGAACGATTTATTGATAGCTCACCAGGAAGTTGAGAATCTCAATTCTGAAAACTTTCGATTAAAATCCGATCTGCAGAAATATCTCAAAGTTATAGAAGCTTATAAAACTATAAATACATTAGACAACAATAAAGCTACACCTAGATCTGGACCAAAATCTAAAAGGAAACAAAATACTAATAAGACACCGGGACTACGGAAAGTACTATATGGAGATGAAGCACTATATGGAGAGAATGACGATGATGAACCACATAGAGACGAAGCAGGGACAAAATCAACAACGCACGGACAAAACCAAACACCGAACAAAAATATAGATAATAATAGCGCGAAAACAAAACAGACTCAAACATTGGAAAATATGACGACAAACTATAAGCCTACACCCGCGCCTTCTACACACGGCGTCCAATTGAAGAACAAAAGGGAAGAGGATGATAAATTATGTCTCTCAAGCACTACTCAAGAAAGAATATCGGTTACAAATCAAACTGTCTCATCTCTGAAACACAAAATATGTCTACTAAGTTGTGAAACTTCCAACAGAATGTACAAAATCATTGAGAGAACTCAGTTATGTAATTTTGAAATATGTCACCATCGTAAACCTAATTGTAGTTTGAATTGTTTATTAGATAATATTGACAAAAAAGTAAGAAACTTTACATGTTTTGATTACTGTGTTATCTATATTGGCGATGTCAATTTAAAAAAAACGCATAATTATATTGAACTTGTGTCGTCTATTCGCGAAAAACTAATAACTTTGAATCATACAAACTTTATAATATGTTTGCCAACATTTAAATACATGGTTAATAGTAATGTGATGTATAACAGCCGAATTGAAACTTTCAATAATCTACTCTGCATGGATGTAGAAACATATAATTATGCATATATTTTAGACTCAAATTTTAATCTGCCTTATACTTCCGACACGTATAGCCGTTATGGGACTTTGAACAATAAAGGATTAAATATTGTTATATCAGATCTTCAAGATCTTGTCTTATACATAGGTGCCCAGAATGCTACACAGTTAGAAATTCAAAATCAAAAGGAATGTTCTACAGATTCGCAAATATTGAGTTCTCAGTTTTTTCGTTAGCTACCTCAATATCTTACACCAGAACATAGCTGGTCTTATTAATAAATCCGATGCACTAAGTGTTAAATTAGTAGAACTATTCGATAAAGGAACTATTATAGACGTTTTATGTGTTACTGAACATTTCGTGCAAACAGGTTATGAAAATTTATTGCACATATCAAATTTTTGTCCAGCTGCGTTCTTCTCTAGAGATTCAAAAAGAGGGGGAACAGGTATTTTCGTAAGAGTGGGATTACAGTTTCGAGAAATACCAGACATAGCAAAACAGTCAATTTCAGGCATTTTTGAATGCTGCGCTGTAGAAATAATAGCACATAAAATTATAATAATAATAATATGTATTTATAGAATCCCAAAATACAAATACGAAGTATTTTACGACAAATTGGATTATATTTTAAATAAGGTTTGTTTATCTTCGAATAAGAAAATCATTCTGTGTGGAGATTTTAATATTAACGTTTTGCAAAGAAACAAAACGACTTTAGAACTTGAATACTTTCTTATGAAATATAATTTAAAACTAGCGCTGTATACTCCCACTAGGTTGAAAAACAACACCTGTATTGACAATTTTGCTCATAACTATCAGAAAGAATGCCGAGCTGAAGTTATAGATCTAGTCCTCTCCGATCATACAGCTCAGATACTTAAAGTACCCATAAATAAAACTTGCAAACTTGAATATTGGAAAACAAAAAAACAGGACATATGCAAGGAAAACTTATTTATATTTAAAAGACATCTTAAATCTTTATCTTTTAGGCTA
The DNA here is from genome assembly GCA_914767755.1 of Agrochola circellaris. Lineage (NCBI taxonomy): Eukaryota > Metazoa > Arthropoda > Insecta > Lepidoptera > Noctuidae > Agrochola > Agrochola circellaris. The sequence goes on from OU611853.1 coordinate 87,464, forward strand.
GTACATGATGCTGAAGACGGGAACGAAGCTTTTGACGCTTTCATGGACGATTTCTCTCTTCTATATAGATTGTGCTTTCCGGAGAAAATTATCGTCATTAAAACTAGCAAGAAAACGAAATGGATATCACACGGAATTAAAATATGTAGCAGCAAGCAAAGACGATTACTTTGGGAATATCGGTTAAATTCAGATTCAAAACATAAGTTAGTATTTAAAAAATACACCAATATTTATAGGAAAATTATAAATCTTACACAAAAAGCACAAAATAACCATTTCATACACATACGGCCCAAAATAAGTCGAAAGCAACCTGGCAAATAATAAATAAATCAAAATTTTGTCTGCCTCAGGAGCCGATAATGTGTGTGAATAAAGATAATTTGACATTTACAGACCCCGTGGACATTGCAAATGAATTTAACGATTATTTTATTGATACAGTTGAGAATAATATAAAAGCTGACATAATAATTGAAAATACGAGTTCAAACAAACACACATTTAATTCATTATTTATGCAACCTGTAACACCGGACGATATAGAAAAAATTATTAGTAATCTTAAAAACACTAGTACTGTCGGATACGATGGAGTTTCTACAAAAGTTTTAAAATATACCAAAGAACTTATTGCACCTCCATTGGCTCATATAATCAACTTGTGCATAGCCAACGGAATATTCCCAAACAAGCTCAAAAAGTTATAGTTAAACCTCTGTATAAAAAAGATGACAAAGCAAATTTAAAAAATTACAGACCTATCGCAAAAATTCCTATTATATCAAAGATTTTTGAGAAAATAATATATAACTCTCTATATGCATTTTTCGAAAAGTATAAACTATTTTGCAAAGAACAAAAGGGTTTCCGAAGGAACACTACGATTAATATGGCAATATTTGAGTTATTAGCCAGCGTTATGTCATCTGTAGATAAAAGAAACCCAGTCTGCGCAATTTACACGGACATGACCAAGGCTTTTGATCATGTGGACCATCAGATTCTGTTACATAAATTGCATAGTTATGGTATAAGGGGGAACATTTTAAAGTTAATCGAATCATACCTTAGTAATAGACTCCAGTGCACAGAAATTTGTAGGATATGTCCAAAAAGTAAATTAGAAACAGTATATGTATCAAAACCTAGGCAGGTAAAATATGGAGTCCCACAAGGTAGCGTACTGGGTCCGCTACTTTTTTTGATATATATTAATGATCTCCCGGAAACAACAACCAACAAAATGGTTCTTTTTGCAGATGACAGCACAGCCATTGTAAAATGTACTGATTTGAATAATTATAAGAATGACATCAATATTTGTTTAAATGACATAGTAAATTGGCTTAATAATAATAACTTAGTTATAAATCTCAATAAAACAAAAATCATGCATTTTTATCAACGGTGCAAAAACCCAAAGATAAATATTTTCTACAAGGGCTGTGATATTGAAGAAGTGGATAGGGCTAAGTTTCTAGGTATTACTATAGATAATCAACTTACGTGGAAGCCTCACTTAGAAGAATTATGTAAAAAACTTAGCAAATCCGCTTACGCTCTCTATCAGCTCTCAAAAAAGGTTAACAGTCAGGCTCTTTTAACAGCCTATCATGGACTAGTTGCCTCTGTTTTACGATATGGCATTATTTTCTGGGGGCAGTCTACTGATAGAGAACTGGTGTTTAAGTTACAAAAGCGATGCATCAGGTCAATGTGCGGTCTGAAGATGACTGATACCTGTGTTCCCCACTTTAAGTCCCTAAAGATTTTAACCTTGCCTTCTTTATATATATATTGGAAACGGCCTTGTTTGTGAAATGTAACCCACAATTATTTCAAAAATTATCGGAAGTCAGAAAAAATCCAATACGGACACAGTACGTGAATAAATTATGTCAAGTGAAATGTAAAACTGCACTAATGCAAAAAAGTGTTTTTGGTATTGCCCCTCGCATATATAATAAAGTTCCAAATGTTATTAAAAATATGACTGTATTAAAATTTAAAAGGGCGCTTAATGAAATTCTACTTACAAAATGCTATTATACGATTGACAATTTTCTTAATGATGATTCTTTTACTGATTGACATGCTTATTATTATTTAATTGATTTGACATTTTTTCTTTTTTTAACTTTGATTCCCATTAGTACATTTAATATTTTATTGTATTCTTATTATGTAATTAAGATACATTTTTCTAAAACTGTACACGATTTGCATGCCCATGTCGGTAAAATGTGGAGAACCTAATTATAAGGAAACAACAACTATTTATTATGTACCCATGTTTGCAAAGAAATAAATGATTATTTATTTAATCACCAAAAACAGAAAATCGTTTTTTTGTACATTGTTAACGTTTGTAATTCTTCTCTAAAAGCTTTTTAAGGGTTCCGTAGTAAACAAGGAACCCTTATAGTTTATTAGATTTGTTTTCAATTTCCTATTGGTATCTAGAGTTTAAAATACTGCGCTTTTTGATATATTATGATATTTTTTATTTATGTATGTTATAAGATTTTCTAAGTAGTTTCTTTTCAATACATGAATAACTCAAACATCCCTAGATTGTGTTGATGTCTGTATATCTTGTTTCTATTGGGCTTCAGGGCAGAAACCCATATGTAGGTGCCCATTCTCCTTTTTGATGGGGAATAGTGGACATGTTTCCAATATAGTCTATGGAATTTTGGACCCAACATCAGCGCTTCGGCTACAAGTTAACTGAAATTAAAAAAGTTCCATACAAAAGTACAATAGTTACGCACAAAATGTACGGAACAACAGTTTTCGACGAGTAACGCCTTTCCTCTCGCTTTCCTGCAATCTGTGGGAGTGATTTCGCGAAAAGCGACGGAAGTGTGTAACAGGAAGCTGGGGTAGCGCGCGCTAGTTGATTTGACCAATGAGCGCGCGCAGTGCTAGTGTTGGCCGTCAGATGGTACCAACCCATTTTCTGAGAGGTTGGTACTATTAGCCAAGAATCCAAGATGTCAGATGTTACACATCATATGCGACTACTTACTGTAAGGCTTGTTTGTTTTCTCATTTATTAGTCGGTCCCGTAGCAAAAGTTGTTCTCTGCCTCAAAGTGTGCCCCTACTTTTACATGCCATTCTGTACACATTCTGTATACTAGGAGGCTGGAGCTAGGATATTGCCTAAATAAATATGACTGGCGTATGAGGGTCTCGGTACAATTCAAAATATACAGAAAATTGAATTTGGTAGGTAGCTTAGCGGTAGGTACTTAAATTCTGGGTAATTATAATTACTGTTTCAGTTCTGACAACAAGGCGTGTGCTGATAATCGTCTTATAATCTGACTCGTCACTCACACATGTAAACACTTTACTGATGTGTGCAGATTGTGTCGCACGTGCACTCCGCGTAATCCGGCAGACATCGATCGATTATTTTTAATCATAGCTTATTGAAAAGAGAATCCGGATTACAAGATATTGATGTACTTATCATTTTATAAATACAAAAAAAAAACAATTAAAAACGATAGAAAATCGGCCAAGTGTGAGTGGTATACTAGCACAAGTGGTCTCCCGTACACGTACCGTGTGCGAGTTTCAAGTAACTTTAAATAAAGTAGTTTTATCCAGAGCTCTATAATACATTGCCTACTGTATTATAGAGGTATGAGAAACAGGATGGAAAGTTATTCCGTCTTCCATAGAAACGGGAGGATCCTCTGACCAGACTACTCTACGCTACTGCCCAACTGTATTTAATATTTAATAATTAAAGGACATGTCTGGTGGGGCAATGGACGATTATCTAGGTAATCAAAATCAATGTTCAGTAATGATTGTTATATTATTATAATCGTCGTATTTTATGAATTAATTAATAAGTTTCAAGAGTCAGTAACTTGCGAAAACTGGCGAAAATAAGGTTTACACACCGGGGTTTTTTCTTAGTTTTTTTATTATAACGCCATCTGTAAGCGACCACAGGTACTAATTGTTGGTATGCTTTTGCGAGGTTAGTGAAAGATTTAATATTTTGATGGCTTGTGATCAGATTCTACAGATTTTTATATATTTCTATTTGTATAACAAAAATTTAAAACACCTATTGTATATCTATTAAATAAGTGCTTAACATTAAAGTATTGTTATTCTTTATTGAACAAAATAATATGTGTTCAATAACATAATGGTGCCGATTCTCTTGTCACAAATACCTCTAAACTAAACTAAAAATTACTAAAATTTAGTTTATTCCTGTCAAACGACGATTTCCCATTCTGAAATAGACTAAAGTGACACAACTTAACTATATTTTAGTTTGACAGCACTAAGATAGTACTGAGTTTTTAATTTAGTGAAAATGGCAATTTTGCTATTCTGAATTTGACGTTTTCATCTAAAATTTTGATTGTAAAATACCAAACCAGCAGCCTAATTACGTAATGCACGATCAATAATAAATTGAAATGAATTGAAACAGATTGCTAGTCCATAAAGCTATGGTTCGAATAAAATAAGCATAAGTTCGAAAAAAAAATTGAGCAGTTTTTTTTTCGAACTTATGAAGCAGTGGACTAGCAATCTGTTTCAATTCATTTCAATTTATTATTGATCGTGCATTACGTAATTAGGCTGCTGACTAAACTTGTCAATTTTTAATCGCGATTAAAAAGGCGTGGGGTAAAATAAGTTGTCATGAACTAAAATTCACGCCAACATCTCGACTTCACGTGCAAAAACAGTACTGTATTTATTTTTTATTTTGCTTATATCTCGAAAATGGTGCGTCCTATTGCAAAAATAATAAAAATTTCGAACCCGTTTATAAACCCTCTATACACCTAACACTCTACATGTAGGTAATATTTTTTCATATTTTCCATACAAAAAATGAAATATTCCATATAAAACACGTCGAGTGTACAACCCATGCGCGCCTCCGGCTCTAAAAAAAATCACGGGTTAGGGCAAACCACGGGTACCACTTGGATTCGCGATTGTCAAATTCGATTTTAGTTGTGTCAAAACTATTTTTTAATTTAGAGAATTTTATTTGCAGAATAGCTCTAAGATTCTCATAGCCAAAAGTAAGTAATTTTAGTCTTAGTTTAGTTAGTTTAGTTCGGTGTACAAGAGAATCGGCTCCAATATATACCCAAAAAAAAAACCTACTTTAAAAAAGCGCCGGGTGTTAAAGTACAGTGGTTCCTAATTTATTAATAATCTTAATGTAATCACAATACTCCGCTAATGAGTTTGGCTTGCTTCGGTTTTCTAAGCACTGTTTTCTTCTCACTGTTGTTTGTACCAGTGCTTTGTAGTGGCCAGTGCTTTGTGCCACAAATACAATGTTCTAGCTGAGTCTCACTACCATGTTGTTATATTATTTCTTTCCGAGAACTGTGAGCACCAAACTATTGTTATTGTTGTAGGTCAACAGGTCTCATCACATTTGCCAAGGATGCAGGGATTTTGTCATAAATTCTTTGGGCGTGGATGAGCAGCTTTTATCTTCAACAACTGGACATCGTCAAGTGTGTGTCAACTGTGGACGTTCACTTGACTCTTGCGAAGGTGGATATAGACGCCGTAATCTGCGTTCATATTTTTGTAATATGTTCGTAATCAACAACATTCTTTCTTTTAGACATGATACAGTAGGTACAGTAAAATAAAATGTTAAACGTATTGAGCGGCTGAACACTAAAATGTGAATGACGAGAGATTCCAAGCCAAGAAAAAAAAAAACTTCAACTACAGTGTCTGAGTGGTGTCACTTGTGTGTTACTACATGTGTATTATATTCTAATCTCGAGGACGAAGCGTTAGTATAATATTATTTACTAGCTTCTGACCGTGACGTCGGTCGTTGCAGTGGCGCAGTAACAAGCTGGTATTATACAATTTCTAGCTTCTGACCGCGACGTCGTTCGTTGCAGTGGGGCAGTAACAGGCTGGTATTATATTATTTACTAGCTTCTGACCGCGACGTCGTTCGTTGCAGTGGGGCAGAAACAGGCTGGTATTATATTATTTTCTAGCTTCTGACCGCGACGTCGGTCGTTGCAGTGGGGCAGTAACAGGCTGGTATTATATTATTTACTAAGTAGTTTCTATCCGCGACGTCGTCCGCGTGGTTGTCGTAAGACAGACACCACAATATACTAAAATAACTGGCACATTATTTTAAAACTACACAGTATACTACGTTTGTATTTTCGGTCTCAGCAGCCAAAATATGCAGAGAGTCAATATTGGTGATCCAGGAGCAAGCGACGTACCGTTTTCCGTGAGAGAAGCAACTTGTTCTGTGAGGTCGACAACAAAGCAAATAATATACCGATTATTATATTTTATTATAAGCACAACGTACTTGGATCAGCATAATAGTATAACAAAAGGCTTGAGTTTAGGAACGTGCCACCCCGCTACAAAGAATGTGAGGTTATTTAGGGGTTCTAGAGGGCCCCCTGAACCGTCCACAATTTTTTTTTGCCGGAGACGAAAAATAAAAAGTGTTCTTTTTTTTGGAAAGTTAAAAAAAAACTTCTTATTTACGGCTGCGAGCCTAGCGAGCTTAAGACGAACAAAGACGCTCTTGCATCCGTAAATAAGTAGAAATTTAGGTTCCTTTAAGCCCTGCAGACAGAAATTGTAAACTACGCCTTCAAAAATTATCCTGTTAGTCACACTGGTGTTACAAACTGGTGTAACTACCAGTCCGCTCCCTAAAAACCCACCCTGTACCTATATGTCATGATTGACTGCTTAGCTCCATAAAGGTATATCGTGATAATAATCATTTAAAAGTTTATCTGAAACTATCTGACATATTCTGACATTTACACTCGTCTTTTTTGGAATTTTCGGTAAATTATAGAAGAATACGAACATAATGCAATATTGCTCAACCCCCATAGCAATTAGCGTGATGGTAATTTATAGTCTACAGACAGACTGACCAGACTTATAGGACATATGAACAAAATCTATTAGGTAGTATTTGCGTGATGATGCTGGAACCAAAGATTTAAATCTTTGATTCCAGCATCTCTCAACGCACTAAGCCGCGCGAAAAAGTGTCCATACTGAGGAGAGTGAGCTCCGACAATCAAGTTTCTGCGATATTGTGTGTGTTAGATGCAGAGGTGTCAAAACTAAACAGAAACGCGACCATCTTTTGACACGGGAGGGCCAATCTACGATTGAAATTTTTGGCTAGAACATACAGATTCAGACAAACTGACAAAAATTCTAAAATCTATATTTTCGGCATTAGAATCGTGCCAGACTTCGATGCAATTACTTTTTTCAAAAATATTTAATGTACTTATAGTTTCGACTGCGCTATAATTTTATTCGTATAGTAGATGATGTGGGTACTCGCGCGATCGCGTACTCGCGCGACGGCGACGGTCGCTTTCGATTAGCACGCAGGGATATAAACGACCATGACGGCCGCGTTCATTTTATTTGGCGAACACGAACGCGTGATCACGCCGACAGAGGGCAGTTTTACCGAACAATTGAGCGACATATGAACGCACCGATCGTTTTGGGGGACAGTGAAAGAAATAAAACGCATTTTTACATTAACTGATTTATTTATTCGTTGACTCCTCGGCAAACTTAATTGGTCCACCTTTATTGCTTCTAACTAGATGCGCGCAGATCGCCGCGGTGCGCGGTGCACTTTACTCGACGCGCGACGTGCACTCGCGGGCGCAGGCGGGGGCGGAGGCGCGAGCGCGGGCGCGGTTCGCGCGGGTCGGTGGACCAGCGAAGTGGCCGCGGCGCACGGTGGATCGAAAATCGGCTGTAGAAGACATAGGATCTCGATTTCTTAAATGTTATTTTTTTTGCTGGAAATGACTTCTGCTGATCATTACTGTTCTATAAAATGTCATATGAAGTAATTGTGTGAACAAATGGAAGAGTTATAATTTTTATAAGAAAAAAATGTATGGAGCTGACATGAAAAATGAGGATATCTCTGGAATCGCAAGGTTGGCCGTTATATCCTTGCACACTGTTATAGTACTATTTATTTGTGAATTTTTGACATACTTAATATCGCGGCATCACTTGCGATTTTTTTTTTTTTAATCTTCAAAATAAAAAAAATAAAAAAAAAGTATATGATACATTTTAATGCTTAAATATGGCTATACCAAGTGTAATTTACAATATTTTTTATGCTTAGACCAAAACATTCTAAGAAATCACAAAGTCGTATTACCTACTTTGTGATTTTCATTTGAAATGACATGGTAAGAATTACGTTATACGTAATCTTGTCTAATGCCTCAAGTCCACATTAGCTAATGATTAATAAAACTTAATACCTAGTTATAAGGATACGTACCAAAATAATTTGGGGTACTCGCAAATTTAGCAATTAGTGCAGGATTAACTTAATGAAAGTAATTAGATAAATGTGATACCATCATTAGTCAATAACAATAAATAGTCAAACATTGGATTCACGACTTCAGTTAATTTAGAGCATTTCTAATACTAACATCTATCCTACCGTGTCTTTTTACTCAGTGATCGTGAATAATGGAAAGCATTATTACAAATTTGGATTTGTTTGTTATTCTGAGCAATCAGGATGCTTCGTCTTTCGATCATGAAATATTGTTCAACACACTTGTTATTCGACTGGGCTCTAGCCTTTCAGATGAAGACAGTGTTACCGTGAAAGAATTTTGTCGAAGATTTACACGGGCAGTTCAAAAGAGATGGTTACGATCCCACAGGAAAAGTGAAGTTTTTAGACGTGATTACAGTAATTGGCTTGAGGAAAATATTGACTGGCCAAACTGCGTGCAAACCAATTTGCTCATTCAAGAATCAACAAGTGAAAATATTTCTACTGAACCTGTACCATCAACTTCAACAATGAAATCAACTTCAACGATGACAAAAAGATCTCGAAAGCCGTTTGAAGATCTAAGTAACAAGCAGAAGAAGAGACGATCTGATGAACATATAGGCGATGACCCTAATGAAGTAGCTTATTCAGCTGCAGCACTTTTGAAAGGAGATGGTCATGAGGATATTGCATCTGTTATTGAACATATGCTCCAAAATCCAGAAGCAGCAGCAAAAATCAAGGAAATGTTGAACAAACCAGCTCCTTCAACAATATTTTCACCAGAAAAAGCACTGGGTTTGCTACTTTCATTAAAACTATCGAAATGGCAATATATCACATTAAGGGAAACGACTATTCGAGAAGGTTCAAAGGAGATATATCCGTCTTACTATAAAGTGCAAAAAGCTAAGCTACAGTGCTACCCTCCGAAGACATTTGTGAATGTAACGGATTCATCTGCTAAGATTGAACTACAAGCGTTACTAGATTTAACAGTGAACAGAATTTTTGAAACTATTCGTAGTCCTGATGCGATACAAGATAAACAATTGATATTAATATCAAAGTGGGGATTTGACGGTGCATCTAACCAAAGTAGATATAAGCAAAACATAGAGAGTGGTCAAGATGATTCCAGCATATTTATGACCTCTTTGGTTCCATTAAAGTTGACAGCTGACGGTGATACCGTATGGGTGAATCCAAAACCCTGCTCACCTAGGTATTGCCGTCCAGTCCAGTTTAGTTTTGTGAAAGAAACCAAAGACGTTGTCATAAATGAAAAAACTGCAATGGATAACGAAATTGAAGCTCTCGTTCCCTCAAAATGTCAAGGACATGAAATTAGTCACAAATTAATGATGACGATGATTGACGGCAAAATTTGTACATATCTGTCTGAAGCTAAGTCAAATGCGGCCTGCTACCTGTGTTTGGCTAAGCCTACAGAAATGAATAAGTTAGATGTCATTGCGTCAAAAACCATTTCTTCTGGTGTGTATGAGTTCGGATTATCATCACTTCATGCCCGCATTAATGTGATGGAATGTCTTCTACACATAGCGTATCGTCTCGACTTCAAAAAGTGGTCTGCAAGAGGAGAAGGTCATCAAGAGTTATTGCATTCACGAAAAAAACTCATTCAAGATCGATTCAAAGATGATCTCAACCTTTTGATTGACATAGTTAAGCAAGGATCAGGCACAACTAACGACGGGAACACAGCAAGGCGGTTTTTTGAATTTCCTGATAAAACTGCAGCGATCACTGGATTAGATGAAGACCTAATACGCAGATTTGCTGTGATTCTGCAAGCTATCACATCTGGAGAGATTGTAGACGTGCCGAAATTTAAAGAATACGCTAGAACAACCGCTGAAAAATACGTGGAACTGTACGATTGGTACTACATGTCATCAACCGTCCACAAATTGTTGATTCACGGAGGGGACATAATTGCAGAAAATGCTATTGTACCAATTGGAAGTCTTTCGGAAGAAGCTTCAGAGGCCCGAAACAAAGACTTTAGGAGGTTCAGAGAACACCATTCGAGGAAAAAGAGTAGACAAGCATCAAACGAGGATATCCTCAATATGCTTATCGTCTCTTCTGATCCTCTAATTTCTTCCACAAGACCAAAATTAAATGCCCACAAGAGGCAGACATACTTTAAGGAAACAGTAGAACTACTGAAACTTAAGGATCAGGAAGCTCCGACAGAGTTCTTAGAAGTTATATCCATTGTAGAGCCTGATTCTGAAGTGGATTCTGATGGTGACGAAGTATAAAATAAGTTAACTTTTATTGTTTATGTTAGGTTAGGTTAAGTTAATATTTTTTTTAAATAATTTGCTTTTATTTTTAATCATCCAATAGTTTACCATTTATTGTTATTGACTAATGATCACGTTTATCTAATTACCCTCATTATGGTACGTATCCTTTTAACAGGTATATAGGTATTAAGTTTTATTAATCATTAGCTAATGTGGACTAGAGGCATTAGACAAGATTACATAATTATTATGTAATTCATAATTACCATGTCATTTCAAATAAGTAGGTAATACGACTTTGTGATTTCTTAGAATGTTTTGGTCTAAGCATAAAAAATATTGTAAGTTACACTTGGTATAGCCATATTTAAGCATTAAAATGTACATATCATAAACATTTTTTATTTTTAAATTTTGACGATTAAAAAAAAAAAAATCGCAAGTGATGTCGCAATATTAAGTATGTCAAAAATTCACAAATAAATAGTACTATAACAGTGTGCAAGGATATAACGGCCATCTTAGCGATTCCAGAGATATCCTCATTTTTCATGTCAGCTCCATACATTTTTTTCTTATAAAAATTATAACTCTTCCATTTGTGCACACAATTACTTCATATGACATTTTATAGAACAGTAATGATCGGCAGAAGTCATTTCCAGCAAAAAAAATAACATTTAAGACATCGAGATCCTATGTCTTCTACAGCCGATTTTCGATCCACCGTGCGGCGGTGCGCGCCGCTCCTACTCTCACACTTAACCTAGCTATGTACAAAATTAGTACCCGTTTGAATGAATGTATATCGAGTCTATTTACACGTGGGGAGGGTGCGGATGACGTCACTGCGCGGGCTGCACAAGACCGTGGCTCGCGGGGGGCGCGGCCGGCGCAGGGGGCGCATGGAGCGCAGGGGGCGCATGGAGCGCAGGTGGCGCGGGGAGCGCGTTGGGCGTAGCGGGCTCGTCCGGCGCGTCAGGTGCGACCAGCGCGACCAGCGCGGGTGACGCTGGGGTCCCGGCGGGCCCGGGGGTCGCTGGGGCCGCGGGGGTAGCGGGGGCCGCGCTTGGCGGCTCGGCGCTCGACAGGCGCGCCAGCGTCTTGTAGAGCGGCGAATTGACGAAACGCGGGTACGAGTCTCGGTGCATGAGCGTGTAGATCTGCAGCTGCGCCTCGTCGAAGGTGTGCGGCGTTGGCTCCACCATGTTGCGGTTCACCACCTCACGCACGCGCGAGTCCAGCGACACCTGCAACCAGTGGCGGTCAGTAATGCAGCAGGAGAGGAGGAGGGATCGGGGACGGGGGCGATCGCGACCTTACCTCCTTGGGCGACAGGATGGAGATGTAGTCCTCGTAAATAAAGCGCGCCTTCTCCTCGACGGCGTCGGGGTCGGTCTCGCGCTTCAGCTCCTCGCACGCGAGCCAGAACATTATATTCTCCTCAGAGTATTCGCCGCGCAAAAAGTCGCGGAATACTTTCCGTCCGGCTGAAACACGTAAGATAAGTAGGTAAACGACTTACACTTGCGTCTATTAGAATAAAGGTAGGAGGATGATGATAATGATGCAGATGAATATGTAAGACATTGCAGCGCGACGACATAAATAATACAGTGACCGCAAGTGGTGCGGCGCGCGAGGTGACGGGGGGCGGGGGGGTTACGTACCAGCGCTGCGCATGAGGCGGTCGAACGACTGCCCCCAGCTTTGGATCTCGTCCAGCGTGGGCCTGCAACACAAAACTCTGTCTTATCGTATGACTCTGCATGATGATACAAAGGGAGCCACCCGAGGTGGGGTGGGGCATTACCTTCTTATTGTTATTATAACTTTTTTTTTAATGTTGGGAAAACTCTCCGAACAGACTCCGAAACATTGTGAACTTTCCAAAAATCAATTAATATCCTTAACCCGAAATCTTTGCTATGCTGAACATTGATTAAGATTGTTGTAAGTAGTTATAAATTTAAGACCTTTCGTCTTTATTAATTGCTAGATCACTACCAGATAATATTACTAAAGGTACTTCACTAGTAACGCTATCATACATTCTGTAGTCTCTGGTAATCTCTCAAATAAATGAACGTTACAAATGATTTTCACTTGCTTTATTTATGAAATATATCAGGTTATGGGCCAGATTCACATAATTCTTCCAAATTAAGTGAAAATAATAATAAAGACAGTTAAAGTAGAAGTTACAAAGACAGTAGTGCAGTTTTTTTGTGACTCGGTGACTTTAACATAAAATTCGAAACGTTGACGCGTGGTTGTAATGGCAAAAGCGTGATGCAAAATCTTCAGCTAATATTCATCAGCTAAAAATGTCTGCAAATACAATGACTCTGCTCGAAAGGCTGACGGGAAGGAATAGCTATCCCACGTGGAGATTCGCGGTTCAAACTTATCTTGAATATTTATGGAGTTGCATCACCGCAGTTGAAAAAGTTGACCCAAAATTAGGTACGCAAGCTAAGTCAAAAATAATTTTATTAGTTGATCCAATTAACTATATACACGTTCAAGAAGCGAAAACAGCGAAAGAGGTGAGGAACAACCTGGCTATGATAACGGTCTCACTCGACGTGTTGATTTATTGACAGATCTGATCACTACAACACTAGATAGTTGTCAGAATGTCGAAGACTACGTAAATAAAATAATGAGTACTGCCCATAAATTAAGAAACATCGGTTTCTCTGTAAATGAAGAATGGCTTGGAACCTTACTACTTCTTGGGTTACCTACCTGAAATGTATCAACCGATGATAATGGCACTTGAGAGCTCCGGTATGGCAATTACAGCAGATTCTATAAACACAAAATTACTTCAAGATGTCAGAAAATCAGACAATGCGGCACTTTTTGTAAGAATAACTATGCGCAGAATGCCAAACAAGCTCCAGAGAACGTGAACAAATCTAAGAAAGGTCCGAGGTGCTATGTGTGTACTAAATATGGGCATATAAGCAAGTACTGTAGGAACAAACGGAAAGAACAAAAGGCAAGTGAGAACTCCGGCTATGTAGCTGTATTTTCTGCAAGAACGATAGAAAATAATGATTGGTGGTATATCGACTCGGGAATGTCAATGCATTGAACAATGCCCCGTGACTAGCTTTATGACGAAATACCATCTCCCATGAACAGCATTAAAGTAGCTGATGATAAGAAGCTTATTGAAAAAGCATGTGGAAAAGTGAATCTCAGTATTGTTGACAAAAATGGGAAGTCAAAAATGATCGAAATTCAGAATGTTCTCTTTGTTCCTGAACTAGCAACTAATCTTCTTTCTGTAAGCCAAATGATAAAGAATGGCTGTCAAGTACAATTTGACAAAGAAGGATATCAATTTTTTTACAAATTTTGTGAAGAAATAGCAGCTGCAAAAGTAACAAATAATATGTACCGGCTCAATACAAAAAGTATTCCAGCATACATATCTGCAACAAAAGAAAATTACTGCTACCTACTTATGGCATCAGAGAAAACACATTTAAACTTTGAAGACCTGAACAAACTGTTAGAAAATACTGGTGTAAAAACGAAAAACAAAAATAAAATAGTATGCATATCTTGTTTGGAGGGAAAGCAAACAAGGAATTCATTCCCGTCAGAAGAATCCCAAGCAAAAGCGATATTGGATCTCATTCACTCAGCTATGTGCGGGCCAATGGAAGTTAAGTCCCTTGGTGGAGCACACTACTTCGTGACATTCATCGATGACATATTTAATTATAAACAAATCAGAAGTCTTTGAAAAATTCAAACAATATAAAGCACTAGTTGAAAATCAGCTTAATTTAAGAATAAAGACTCTCCGTACAGACAATGGTAGAGCATATCTAAGTAATGAGTTTCAATCTCTAAAAACTTGTTGAATTCAACATCAAACATTACAAATCCCAACAAAATAGGATGGCAGAAAGGATGAACCACACCTTGCTAAAGAGAGCTCGTTGTATGCTTATTAGTGCTAAATTACAGAAGCAGTACTGGGCAGAAGCAGTGTCGACAGCAGCATATATCACCAATCGCTGTCCAACAAGAGCTCTAGCATACTCAACACCCGAAGAAACATGGACTGGAGAAAAGCTTAATATTAACCATCTAAAAATATTCGATTGTGAAGCAATGGTGCATGTACCAAAAGAGAACGTCAAGAAATGGGACTCGAGGGCAAGCAAAATTATATTTATTGGTTACAGCGAAAAAACTAAAGCCTTCTCGATCCTAAAACAAAGAAAGTATTTATTTTTAGATGGTTAATAAACCATCTAAAAATATTCGGTTGTGAAGCAATGGTGCATGTACCAAAAGAGAACGTCAAGAAATGGGACTCGAGATTGCTCTCGAGTCCCAGACAAAATGATATTTATTGGTTACAGCGAAAAAACTAAAGCCTTCTCGATCCTAAAACAAAGAAAGTATTGATAAGTAGATATGTAATATTCATAGAAACTTCTGTTGTAAGAAATTGTACTATGCTACCATTGTCAGAGTCAGTACCAGCAACTAATAAGAATAAAAATGATTCTATTAGTAATAATTTTAATTTAGAAGAACAACAAAGTGAAACTAGTGATGAATCTTTTCACTCTGATGAAGAATCATTATATGAACCAGAAGAAATAGTAGATTGAACTGAGATAAATAAAAATATTATAACAAGATCTAAAAGTAGATTGATGAAAAATGAAGGTAATACTTATGTCTGTAGCGATGCATTTTCAGAAGAGCAGGACACCCCTCAAACTTACAGTGAAGCTTAATATCATCAGATAATGTCAATGCAGAACAGTGGAAGCAGTCTATTAAAGATGAGTTGAATGCACATGCAGAGAATAAGTCTTGGCAATTAGTGGAGAAACCACCAGGTGTGCGGATAATTGGATGCAAATGGGTATTCAGAATAAAATCTCATCCAACCGGTCCGATATACATATATGTCAAGACTATGTGCCAAAGGCTGCTCACAAAAACAAGGCATAGATTATACTGAAACCTTTTCACCTACTGTAAGATATGATTATATTAGTGTTATTTTCAGAAGCTGCTCAGCATAATCTAGAAATGGTCCAATTTGATGTGAAAACAGCATTTCCATATAGAGATGTAATCATACACGGTCTAGGGATATTTTTAAAAAAGCGAATTACTATCAATGTGTTAATTATTTATATGACATGTATATGTATATTTAAAAGATACGTTATTTAATATTCTACCATTTTTTAATAATGGTTAAGGTACTTCGATTAAAATTTCAGGATTTTATGGAAAAAAAATGAAGCATAGACAGAAACCGTATATGAATTAACTTTTAATTTGTGAGTAATAACTGAAAAAAATAGAAAAATCATTTAATTTGTGTTTATAAACTTCAAGTTAGTAGTGTGAGAAAGCGCCATGATGTTCATAACACATCGGCAACGATTTGGCATGCTCAGAACAAGGTTGTCAATGTCTTGCTGCGGAATATTGTCCCATGTCCTTCTGAGGTGCGCAAAAAGTTGATCTTCTGTAGCCAGATTTTCAGGAACTTCCTTCAGAGCTCTTCGTGGGATATGCTGCAAAGCAGCATATCCCACGCATGCTCAATGGGATTTAGATCTGGCGATTGAGCAGGCCAGTCTAAGGCCCTAACATTGTGTGTATGTAACCAAGCTGCTACCGTTCTCGCCGTGTGTGCCCGGGCATTGTCGTGCATGAGCAGGAAATCTTGCCCCATTTGTGTTCTGTGGGGCAAGATTACGGGCCCCAGCACCTGTTGGACGTATCGTTCTGCCGTCATATTGCCCCGCACCCAAACGAGATCCGTCCGTCCTCCAAGACGAATTCCTGCCCAAACCATAATTGTTCCTCCTTGGTATGGGTGAACTTCCTGAGGGTTCTGAAGACGGCTCCATCGTCCAGGAACTCGCCAAACACGCGTCCTTCGTGAATCTGGATGGAAGCCGAACCTGGATTCATCCGTGAACAGCACATTGGACCATTGCTCACGGCCCCAGTCCACGTGGTTCCGAACCCATTCTAATCGTCGTCCACGATTGCCTCTCCGTAAAGGTGGGACCCGGAGTGGTCTACGAGAGCGTAGATTGCTTTCATGCAGTCGCCTTCTTACAGTTTGGTCACTCACAAGCAGTTGGTGTTCCACTCGCAGCCTTTGGACCAATTGAGTCGCCGTTGCATTTGGTTGAGCTCGCGCAGTAATTTGCAAAAATCGGTCTTGTCTGGGGGTAGTGATGCGACTTGGCCCCCGGTGCCTCTCCGCTACTTCACCTGTGGCACGATAGCGTGTCCACAATCTTGAAATTACATTTTGGTGGGTCCCTATGGCCTCAAAAACATTACGCTGAACAGACCCAGCTTCCAGCATTCCCACAGCTCGTAACATCTCCGCCCTCGTCAAATGTTGGCGGTGCATGACTACAATACCTCAATTTTAACTTTATATTTCGTTTAAAAATGAAAAAAAACTGTAACTAAACGTAATTCGTATTGTTTTCTAAATTTCGCACAAATGAAAATTCCCTCTCCTACACATCAAGACATTTTTATGCCACCGAAACAAGTCACCATGCCACCGGAATTAGTCTGAGATAAATTACAAACAAATCGGTGTATAAAAGATTCCAATGCGGCCAGTACTTTTCGAGTTATTTAATTGAGTATGAAATATCCCTAGACCGTGTTGATGTGTGTATATGATACCACCAGAGGGTGTGGAAGCTCCATCAAATCTGGTATGTAAACTTAATCGTTCTCTTTATGGTCTGAAACAACCACCTAGGTGCTGGAATCATAAATTGGATACTATACTAAAGAAATTTGGTTTTGAAAATAGTAACTCTGATAGATGTGTTTATATTGGAAATGTTAATAATAGTAGAGTTTACCTTTTATTATATGTTGATGATGGGCTTTTGCTATCTGACTCAAGAAATTCAGTAGATGTTGTCTTGTGTGAATTGAGAAATAATTTCGAAATGAAAATATGTGAACCAGAGAACTATGTTGGACTACAGATAGAGAAGTCCAAAGGATGTATTTTCATTCACCACACAAACTATACTGAGCGCCTTTTACATAAATTCAATATGCATAATGCTAATGGCAGTAATATTCCAGCTGATCCTCATACGACACTTGAGAAATGTTCTGCAGTCCTGGACTACAACATTCCTTACAAAGAGGCTGTTGGATCCCTAATGCACCTGGCCATAGTAAGCAGACCTGATATTATGTATGCAGTCAGTCTGGTGAGTAGATATCTCTATGATCACACACATTAGAATGCTCTCAAGAAAATAATGAAGTACCTAAAATAAACTAACAGTTTTGGTTTATGTTATATGTCATCTAAGTATAACATATTACAAGATTATTGTGACGCAGACTATGCCAAAGACACATGCACACTGTCTCTGACACTCGGTCTCTAACTGGGAATATATTAAAAATGGAGCTGCCATAACATGGGCAACACAACATCAGCAGAGTGTTGCTTTATCAACTACGAAGGCAGAATTTATGGCTGCTTGTGCTGCAACTAAAGAAGCTTTGTGGTTAAAAAAACTTTTAATTGATATAAGTGCATTTAAACAAGATTCAGTGTGTTTAAAATAATACAGTGAAGTGTAAGTTGTATAATTATATCTTTTCGGGTTCTTAGTTGTGATATAAAGAAAGGCTACAATTTGGTAAGAGTATAATAGTTATTAATTTAAGACTTTTCTTCTTTATCATTTGTTACATCACTACCAGTGAATATTACTAAACGTACTTCACTAGTAACGCTATTATAAACTCTGTAGTCTCTGGTAATCTCTCAAATAAATGAACGTTACAAATTATTTTCACTTGCTTTATTTATTAAATATATGTAAAGAATATCACTACACTAGTGTCGTTCCTTTTCTTTATGGATTTATTATCTACAGATCTCTAATAGATGTCAGTGTCATAGCAGTGACACCGACTGTCAGTATTGAGGTAAATTTTAATAAATTAAAGTTAGGTTATGTTAATTAGAAAAACGTTAAACAGTAAATTGTTTCCTGTGTATATAAAAGGAAGTATATAAAATAAACTAGAAATAAAGGATTTAAATGTTGTTTTTTGTTACTTCAGCACACAGCTGAAGCACATATTAAAACTAGTTCAGGCAAATTAGCAACTGCG
This sequence comes from Agrochola circellaris, assembly GCA_914767755.1. NCBI lineage: Eukaryota > Metazoa > Arthropoda > Insecta > Lepidoptera > Noctuidae > Agrochola > Agrochola circellaris. Next base: position 106,303 of record OU611853.1, read on the forward strand.
CTCTATTTTAATTGTTAATATAGTTAAATAAACGATTCTTATTATAACAAAAAAAAAACTAATCTATACAAGTTCCTCAGAACTTCAATGTGGGTTCGATCTTGTTTAAACTTTGTGGACAGACACAGACGAAACAGAGATACAAAAAAAAAAGAGAAAGAAAATTCAGTAGAATGTGTATTAATCGTGTGGTGGTAGTGCTCTAGTGTGGTGGTAGTGCTCTAGTGTGGTGGTAGTGCTCTAGTGTGGTGGTAGTGCTCTAGTGTGGTGGTAGTGCTCTAGTGTGGTGGTAGTGCTCTAGTGTGGTGGTAGTGCTCTAGTGTGGTGGTAGTGCTCTAGTGTGGTGGTAGTGCTCTAGTGTGGTGGTAGTGCTCTAGTGTGGTGGTAGTGCTCTAGTGTGGTGGTAGTGCTCTAGTGTGGTGGTAGTGTTCTAGTCTGGTGATAGTGCTCTAGTGTGGTGGTAGTGCTCTAGTATGGTGGTAGTGCTCTAGTGGGTACTCACGGCGCGTCTCCGTCGCTGAGCAGCGGCTCCTGCGGGCCGAACTCGCCCGGCTTCTTGCCCGGGCCGCCCTCCGAGCCGCGCACCGCCAGGCTGCACAGTACACTACATTGTACACTATACCGCGACACACATTTACTAATGCTCTTACTCCGTTCTACTAATACATTGTACTGCATCTACGTTCGTCGGTCACCCGCCCGCGCCACCGGCCGTAATCAATTGATTCGATGGAGAGTGGAGATGGACTGAGGTTTACGCTGACGCAGACGAATATCAAAACATCCTATTTATCACCAAAAATTCTACCAAGCGTACCTATTAAGAAAACATATCATATTCACAGCCTTATTATCTGAAGAAGTGAAGACAAGAATGTCGTTAACGAACTATATGCGCCATTGCCCACCAATCACCGTTTTGAGGCAGGTCGTCCACGTCTCCCTGCGCTCCTCGTGTTCCCTACCTGCCGCCCAACCTACCGCGGTGGCTCGGTGCCACTGCGTACTCAATCAAATGGTTTTAAGTAATGCTCGAGTCTTGAGTAAGGTTCTGTAATACGGACCTAATTCTGCTTTCTACCAAAAGATAAACGACGAGATGTCGACGACCGGCCGTCCGACGAGCTCCCCCATTCGCAAGGCGTCTGTTGTGACTTCTAAAGCTAGGAAAATATTTGGCAGCGTGGCCTATGCTAAACAGTGCTTTGAAGAGATGATGTCGTCTTTTATGTCACCATCGGTATCCACTACTGAATACTGGCCTCCTCTATTTTGCACCATACTTTCCTGTCTTGTGCCGATGACAAGTCTTTTTTAGACGTGGCCGACTGGCCCTCCTCTCTCGACTAGGGTTGTCTCGGGCCTCCCTCAAGCCCTCTCACCGAAATAACAAAGCGTTACACGGCGCTGATAGCTTGCGGGCTGGCGCCGCGCCTACTGACCGTACCGCGCCTCGCGCTACCGACCGGGCCGGGGCGGGGTGACCTAGGTCTACATGAGAAGGGAAGGGGGAGGAGGTCGCACGACTTCTCTGCACTCACCATTTAGCCCTGGAATAGAACAAACATACAAGTCATAAACAATCATTATACATTTGATCTAGAGGTAGGTAACTATTGTAAAGGCGTGATGAATGATAGTAACCATAACAAGACAAGAGAAGGTAAGTACCTATAATTATTGTTTTATTAAAAAAGTACATTAAATCTATCTCGTTTCGAGATCTTTTTAAATGCGCAGGTGGTCTTATAAAGATCACCGTAGTAACGCACCGTAGTAACGTAAAGCAATAAAGATATTGAGTATTGAGTATAACTGAGCGGTACTATAGCTTCACAGTTCGCCAGCGCCGGTCCAAAGCCGACATAAGCTCTCATGTACGAGTCTAGTGCGTCGAGATGTAAGCCGGTACTCAAGCGGCGCTTACGTCAATAACTGCTTAAACATCTGCCCTAGATGAGGAAATATGCAGGTTGAGCCGACGAGCAGCACAACATTATACGTGTGAGTATGAGCAATGCGGCTACTGACCAGGAGCACGAACAACAGCAGCACCAGCACAGGCAGCAGGGCTTGGCGGCGGCGGCGGCGGGCCGGCAGCCGCGCGCCAACGCTGCCAGACTGCACATCTGCAACACATAGGAATCAATCGCGGAATGCAAGGCGTGTAGCCAAGCACACATTATAGCCGCAACCGGTCGCAGCGCAGTACATTTTCATACAAAAAAGTGCGGTGCGGCCCGCCTATAGTGTGCGTTGGTTCATAGAAAATGTACGAAAGTGCTGAAGGAGGGTTTTTGCGATGCTTTGCGGTGCGGCCCGCCCTAATTTGCGCTAGCTTTAAGTCTGACAGATGAACGTAATTATTGTTGTGCTCGGCCTGTAAACTGCACCAATGATCTCTCAGAATCGTTATCATTAGTTCGGCAGGCGCGGCTCACACTAGTAGCGTATCAGTGTCTTCGCAGAGCAGTTGCAATGTCATCCATCGTGTTAACTTCAATTGTTTAGATTAGAGTGGACGAGAAGATCTAGTATGGAAGAATGTTAAGGTGGATCCACACGAAGAGTGCGGTTCGTATGCAGGAACATAAGTCATAAGTAAGTCATTTATTTCATAACAAAATACATTGTGTTGAAAATATTACAGTGATGATAAGTAAAATAATGCGATTAAAAAGGTGTGGGATAAAATAAGTTGTCATGAACTAAAATTCACACCAACATCTCGACTTCACGTACAAGTACTGTATTTATTTTTTCTTTTGCTTATATCTCGAAAATGGTGCGTCCTATCGCAAAAATAATGAAAATTTCGACCCCCTTTATAAAACCCTTAAACACCTAACACTCAACATGTATGTAATTCCATATAAAACACGTCGAGGCTACATACACGCCCTACGCGCCTACGGCTCTAAAAAAAAATCACGGGTTAGGGCAAACCACGGGTCCCACGTGGATTCGCGATTGTCAAATTCGATTTTAGTTGTGTCAAAATTATTTTTTAATTTAGAGAATTTTATTTGCAGATTAGCTCTAAGATTCTCATAGACAAAAGTAAGTAATTTTAGTCTTAGCTTAGTTCGGTGTACAAGAGAATCGGCACCATTATAAATGCGAAACTGAGTGTGTTTGATTGTTTCGCTTTCACGCTAAAACGGCTGAACGGATTTTGATAAAATTTGGCGCATGGGTAGACCATGACCTGGGTTAGGACAATCAATCTGCCTAGCCTTTTCCCAACTATGTTGGAGTCGGCTTCCAGTCTAACCGGATGCAGCTGAATACCAGTATTTTACATGGAGCGACTGCCTATCTGACCTCCACAACCCAGTTACTGGGTAATACCCCTAGGTAAGACTGGCTGTCAGACTTTCGGGCTTCTGACGACCCGCATCAGCTGTCAAAGATCCACGAATGACAGCCGGGACAACGGCTTAACGTGCTTTCCGAGGCACGGAGGAGTCTCGGTATGTAAAGATGGTCAACCATCCACAGACCAACCCCGGCAAGCATAGCTTAACCTGATGGATCGACACGTGTGGCAGTTATTACTTGGCCACGAGCTCCTCTCCGACCTGACAAACGACCTGGTTTAGGACTATAGGATACTTTTTATCCCGATGTAATCACGGGATCGACACTTGTGCGGGTGACACCGCGGAGCGCGCAGCTAGTACCTGTACAATAAAGGGCCACTCATTAAAAGAACTTCCTATCAACATGTTTAAGAACCAGTTAACAGCGCTGTCAACAGCGACGTGAGGCCGGTTTCGTAAACATTGTGTGTACTTAGTGAGGTGCTACTGGATCAATCTTATTATTAGGTAAGTACACAACAGATTTTAAATAAATGACAAAACTGTTAATTAATTTGAATAATACTTAGGTACCTACTATATTTTTTCGCCATCTACTATATTTTTACAGGCAATGGCTCCGAAAATACTATATTTAATATTAAAAAAAGTTTGCAACCGTAATCACGATCGATGCTAAAACTGCAAATGAATTGCACAAACGCAAAAACTATTTTTATGTGATTTAACTACCTACAAATTAACAATTTTGGGATATTTTCTTTGCTTGTAGTTTCCTACCGTGGTCTAAGAAGGTAACAGACATACAGACAAGAGTTAAGTTAACATTATATTAGAAGAAGCGGAGTGTTTGTACAGGGTAACGGAATACCCGAATGTAGGTGTTTAAATAAGGCAGGTGACGAAATATCAATTATGTGGACAGTACTAGAACCGGTATTATCAGTAGCCCATTCAGATTGAGAACAAATTGCGTATATGGTATTGTTGTTAAATCTAAGCTAATGGTTGAGCCGGCTGTCCTGAGCCGATGAGCAACTTTGAGTTGCATCAACAGCAAATCATCAGGTGCAGGTAGGATAGGAACAACAAAACTAGAACAACAACTCGATGTATCAGAGTATTGACAACTTACATTATTGTCCATCAGTGACCCTAAACTGAAACGTTGTTAACTACTCCTTCGAAGATGACTGACGTCTGGTCTCTGGTCTCGTCAACATTATTCACTTTTTCCTTCTCTAGCCCGTCTTCGGTCTCTTGTTCTACAAACTAATAATTGGCCTTCTTTCACAAATGTTTTACTACCAGTATCCTAACTGTAAGAATTCTGAAGAAATAACATAAAATAATATTTGTAAGAAAATGTTTCATTCGACTAACTCAAACCATTTACATATTTCAATTACCTAAACCATTAACAGAGGCACTTTTGAATTGTCAAGTAGTCGTCTAGTTGCTCATTCCAAACCATAGATTTTTATGGAAAAGAACGGGCTAGAAACTCCAAAGATACTCTTTAAATCAGATGTCTGACCATACAGCCCAAATCTTGCAATATCATGTGGAGGGAGAGAGTATATGGTACTGATCATGGGTATGAATATAAACGTGATTACTTAGAGGATAATATAAGTTTATTGAAAATGTAAGCCAATGAAGTTTTAAGTAAGTCTTTGATTCTACGACGATAATGAAGCTTACAATTAATTCCATGAAAATTTTACTCAATTTTACAATTTACACTTTCCACGTATAAAAATAAGGATCTCTAAACTTAAGAAGCCGAAATGGGTCTCAAAGGGCATAAAAACATGTTGTAAACGTAAACGGTTTGTACTGTGGAATTATAGGAAAAACCGGCCAAGTGCGTGTCGGACCACGCACAATGGAGGGTTCCGTAGTTGGGATGAATTTATCCCAAGAACAAACTTAACATTGTAATTGAAAAACATGTTCTCCCATACGGAATGTATGAGAAATCATGTTTTTCAAACTGCAAATTTAAGTCTGTTGATTATTACTCGTTAACCTGTACAGCCTACTTAGCTCTGACAGTTTTCCTTTTAATTTCGTTATATAAAGGTACTATTGCTGCGACAGAGTCTGCGAGGACCGACACCCAACCCCGGAACACTGACGGACCCCACGACCGGCCTCGACCCAAGCACACCAGGGGCAGGCGAGGTGGTACCCTACACCCGGCGTTGCCGGCAAACAACACCCAGCCAGGCACCTCCAAGCCGCAGCCTGGACCGAGCGGTACAGGGCCGGCGAAGAGGGGACGCCCTGATGACACGGCTTCACCGAGCACGATCCAGGGTGACGCCAAGCGGGTGAGGATCCACTCCGCACAAGGGGAGCAGAGGACCTACGCGCGAGCCACAAAGGATATTCCGGCGCGGCTGGCCGTAGCAATCTGCCTCCCCCCCCCCTCCAGAGACCTGACTAAGGAAGAGGCCGAGCACATAAAGACGGACCTCGAAAACCTGGTCATGGGCACTGACTCGACAGCACCACTCCCTGCCTTCCGCGGATACCCTCGGGTAGCGGAAGGTACCGTGCAGATGTGGTGCGAAGACGACTACGCCCTGACCTGGTTGACCCAGAACGTACCACTGATCAAACTTCCGACGACCGACCAAACACTAACGGTACTGCGACAATCTGACGTGCCCACCCGTGTCCGAGTTTCGCTATTCGTCCCTCATTACAGAGGTGACATAGCCAAACTCCACGGTATTCTGATCCGTCAGAATACCTGGTATGACATTGCCAGGTGGACTCTGTACAGGGCGACTACCGTCGGTGGCGACAACTACGGGACTTATTTGACCCTGGGAGTGCCACCGGAGGAAGCCGTAAAAGTCCGGGCTCGGGAGCGACGTATATCGTACCTACTCGGGTCGATATACGTACGCTTCTGGCCCGCGACCCAACCCTCTGACGTCCAGACCGACTGCACGGAGACGACACAACCGACACTGACACAGACACAGACGGACGACGCAGACATCGACCGACTTGAGGAGGTCATGGCCCGAGCGGCAATGGCTGACGACGTCGTGACCATACCACCCGAATCGCCTGGCTGGAGCGAGCGACTACTCGCTTCATCGCCGGGCGAACACCCTGACGACAGAGACCGCTACAGAGAGGAGGCAGGGGAGAGGCTATCCGATGGATCCATCTCCGACTAGCCCCTCTCCACCGCCGTCATCGACCCTCAACATCATACAGACCAACCTCCAGCATAGCCAGACTGCTACGGCTAGCTTACGCAGGGCGCTGGAGGTAAAGCCCCGAACCATCGCACTGATCCAAGAGCCGTGGATCAGAAACAACAGAATATGCGGCCTCGGTAACACCGGAGGTAAGCTAATCCTCGACACACACAGCCCAGACAAACCAAGAACCTGCGTCTACATACCCAAAGAAATTCCCTTTACGCCACTCACTCAATTCTGTTCCAGAGACCTGACAGCTGTCAGGCTCCAAACTGAAGGTAGCGTTCCAGATGTTGTACTGGCCTCGGCATACATGCCAGGCGAGGCCGCAGACTGCCCGCCAAAAGAGATGGCCGACCTGGTACAGCACTGCGAGCGCGCCAGTTTGGACCTGATCATCTGCACCGACTCGAACGCCCACCACCCGCTCTGGGGCAGCGCTGCGGCGAACTCCAGAGGAGAGGTACTATCCACCTATTTATTCTCTACTAACCTTAACATTGTTAACCGCGGCTCAGAACCCACTTGGGTCACAGCCCGCGGACAAACGATCATAGATCTGACACTTGCTACAGAAAACGCGACGAACCTTATCACAAACTGGCACGTATCGGACGAGCCTTCTTGCTCAGACCACAGAAGGATCCGCTTTTCACTAACCACAAACACTAAAAAACCCGCGCCGAGGCGAAACCCGAGGCGCACCAATGTTCCGGAGTACAAAAGCCTTCTGGCTTCACTTCTAGCTAGACATCTGGCACAAGTAACTATAAGGGACCATGCACAATTAGAATACACCGTGACAAAACTATCCGAATACCTAACTGAAGCATACCACGCATGCTGTAAACTAAGAGCGCCACAAGGCAAGAACGAGAGAAGCCCCTGGTGGAACGCTGAACTTAGTAAACTCAGAGATGCGCTACGTAAGCAATTTAACAGAGCAAAAAACACGAGGCTCCCAGACGACTGGGAGATATACAAAGAAACACAATACACATACAAAAAGCAGATCAGAACCGCCAGGCGAACCGCCTGGCGTAAATTCTGTGAATCCATCGAGACTAATAATGAAGCCGCTAGGGTAAGGAAGATCCTATCAGCTGATCAGGACCGAACTCTTGGCGCGCTGAAAAAACCCGATAACTCATACACACTAACTGACTTTGAAACCAGTAAGGTCCTTCTCGAGACTCACTTCCCAGACTGTAAAATCCTGGAGGACAGGACATGGGAGGCTGAACCAGAATGGACCCCAACGGATCAAGACTGGTCAAGAGCCCGCAACATAGTAACAGAAGACCGAACAAAGTGGGCTATCAACACCTTTCAGCCATACAAGTCGGCAGGGCTGGATGGCATCTTCCCAGCCCTGCTGCAGTGGGGGGTAGATTATCTGACACCGTGGCTGGTGGAGATCTATCGAGCCTGCATAGCACTTAGACAGATACCTCTCGCATGGCGTGAGGTAAAAGTCATTTTCATACCCAAACCAGGAAAAACCGATTACACGCAACCCAAGGCTTATAGACCTATAAGCCTCACATCCTTTCTACTGAAAACCCTCGAGAGACTCTGTGATAGGCACATCCGAGATGGACCTCTTCGGATGAAACCACTCCACAAACACCAGCATGCGTACTCCACGGGCAAATCAACAGAATCCGCGCTACATAGCGTGGTTTCCAAAATCGAATGCGCAGTGGACCACAAATGCTCAGCACTGGCCGCCTTCATTGACATCGAGGGCGCCTTTGACAAAACCATGTTCAACAGCATTAACATGGCACTCAACAGTCACAACATAGACCCGACCCTGAGTGGCTGGATCACCAACATGCTCAAACTGAGAGCCGTACAAATCACAGTAAATGATACTACGAGGGCCATCGTTGCGAAGGGCTGCCCGCAAGGGGGCGTCCTCTCGCCGCTCCTGTGGAACCTTGTAGTAGACAGCCTCATTAAAACACTCAACGACAAAGGTTACTTCACTGTAGGCTACGCCGATGACATAACCATCATAATAAACGGCACCCACGAAAACACCCTATGCAATCTCATGCGTCAAGCCCTAAAAACAGTAGAGGAATGGTGCAACAGGCACCAACTCTCAGTGAACCCTACAAAAACCGAAATGATTCTCTTCACAAAGAAGAGGAAACTGACAACACTACAGCTACCACGATTCTTCGGGACAACCCTAAGCCTATCAACTGAAACTAAATACCTGGGCATCTTTTTAGACAAACAGCTGAACTGGGCAAAACACACCAACCATATAATTACAAAAGCCAGCATATCCCTGTGGCAGTGCAAGCGGCTGCTTGGCAGGAACTGGGGAATTAGCCCCAGGGTCACCTACTGGCTATATACCACAATCATCCGACCAATCATCACATACGGCTCACTGGTCTGGTGGCCCAGGACAGACCTGAGCACAGCCCAAAGGAACCTCGAAAAACTACAGCGGTTTGCATGTGTTGCAATCACTGGCAGTATGAGAACTACACCCACTGCCGCCCTACAGGTAATGCTTGGACTGCCTCCTCTGCACCTCATCGTGCGGGAGGAGGCGACTCTAGCCGCCTTTAGGCTCCACGTATCAGGAACCCTAAACAAAGACTCTAGAGTTAAGCACACACGTATAAAGGAAGATGCGATCAAACGACGACCAATGATGGCATCACCCTGCGATAAAGCCCCGAAAACACACCACTTTCATAGGCACTACAACATAATACTTACAGAAGAACAGTGTGACTACTCAGGCTCGAAAGAGATGAGAATATACACAGACGGATCGAAGACCGACTCCGGAACTGGAGTTGGAGTCTTCTCACACGACTTTAACATAAAGATATCCAGCCCGCTGGGAATGTTCAACACCGTCTATCAGGCGGAGTGTGTGGGCATCATACAAGCGGTCCACGCCCTAAAAGCTAGGAGAGTTACGGACACACACATACGCATACTCTCCGACAGCGCCTCAGTTCTTCAATCCTTACGGAAAGCACATATTACCTCAAAGCTGACACTAGAATGTCACAATGCACTAGAACAAATAACGGTATCTAGCCGCAACACGGTGACACTGCAATGGATAAAAGGACACAGCGGTTCGCTGGGTAACGATGCAGCTGACGAGCTTGCCAGACGAGGATCCAGCACGGCAGTCTGTGGACCCGAGCCCATCGTACCCATCCCCTTCAACCAGATACGCAGGTGGCTACAGGAGTTCACCCACACTCAAGCCGAGCACTGGTGGACCTCGGCACCGGGCTGCAGGCAGTCCAAGGAAGCCATGCCATCCTTGGATACCAGGCTAACCCGGCGTTTACTACGCCTGGATAGGAACGGCCTGCGCCTGGTGACGGGTACCATCACGGGCCACTGCTCGCTGAACAAACACTTTCACACAATAGGCATAACGGACAGTCCTCTGTGCAGGGCGTGCATGGAGGCTGAGGAAACCGTCACGCACGTGCTTTTTGAATGCACAGGCGTCACCCAGATTAGAACACAAACCCTCGGGACACCCAGATCTTTCACAGATGTTCTGAACAGACCAGGAGACCTAATAAACTTCTGGAGGGAGGTGGGCTGGTTGGAATAACCACCAACGGCCGCTATGGCCCACGCACAATGGTCCACTGTAGGACTAAGTGCGGAAACCAAACCCCACAACATAGAACAACATAGGTACTATTGCTGTGAATTTTTTCAAAAATCCAAGTACAACCATTTACCTGGCAGAGGGCGGGGGACACTTGACTGTAACAAAAAAATCCCTTAAAAGCTTAATATTTCGCAAACGGATCCCAAAATCCAAAAATGGTTTTGACAAACTCATAATATTTCGAACGACCTTTCTAACGATACCCCACAACATGGGGTAGATGAGAAAAAAAAACATCCCTACTTTACGTGTAGCCGAGGTACCCTAAAAAAAAATATTTTTCTTGATTTTATTTTATCACTGTCGGCATGATTAATATGTAGGTATACATTTGCCAAATTACGGCTTTCCAGTAATAACCGTCTCTGAGCTAAGCCGCGGAAAGACAGACGGACATGGCGAAACTATAAGGGTGGGGCCACTCTTATTTATCATATATATAAATGACCTGCCAAATGCTACGACTCAGCCTATGACACTATTTGCTGACGACAGTACTGTTACAATAGCATGTAAGGATAAAGAACAATATAATTTTGACATAAGTAATTCACTGACATCTGTAATTTCATGGTTAGATAATAATAATTTGAAAATTAACTTGACTAAAACAAATATAATGCATTTTGGACAACGATCGCAAAATTCTCTAAACGTCAAATTAACTTATAAAAATTTTATAATTGAAGAAGTTACTTCTGCTCGTTTCCTTGGCTTAATTATCGATAATAAATTAAATTGGAAAGATCATATTGACGCTCTTTGTAAGAAAATTAGTATTTTATCATATTCCTTATATAAACTATCTTCAACCATAAGCACAGATGCGCTACTCACGGCATATTATGGCCTAGTGGATTCAGTCTTGAGATATGGCATTATTTTTTGGGGCAACTCAACAAATAAGGACATGGCATTTAAAATGCAAAAACGATGCATACGTGGTATGTTTAGTATTCGAAGTGATGAAAGCTGTAAGCCACTATTTATTAAGCATAAAATTCTGACACTACCATCTCTTTACATACTCGAATTGGCTCTATTTGTAAGAAGCAACTCTCATCTGTTTCCCCTGCTATCCGATATTGTACAACGAAATCGCCGTGATAATAGCAAGCTTTGTGTTCGTCCTGCCAAGACAGCTTTGATGTATAAAAGTGTAGTATGTAGAGCCTCCATAGTTTATAATAAAGTCCCTAAACATATGAAACTGCTGAGTTCAAACCAATTTAAGAGAGTACTAATAAAACTACTGGCTGAAAAAGCCTATTATAATGTTAATGATTTTTTGACCGACTTATCTTTGTGAATGTTTGATTATTATTTTGTTTGATTATTATTATTTTTATTTTATTACCTATTTGTTTTGAATTTATATTTTATTTTATAATTTTTAATAATTTTTTCATCACATTTTTAATTATTTCATTTTATTTCACTGATTTGTACACCAATTATGGTAAAACATGTTGAAACGAATTAAACTTTATCACCTTTAGTAAATATCTCTGCAAGGTAATTACTAATGTACACATGTTTATGCAAATAAATTATCTTTATCTTTATCTTTATCTTTATCTTTCCTTGTTTACTACGGAACCCTAAAAACGGACCCACGAAAATAAATCAATATTTCAGAAATACGCTAAAAAAGTAAAATTGATTATAAAACTGACATAAAAAGCCAGCAAAATACATACGCAATAAAATCTTCTAATAATAAATCGAAAACAACTTGGAAAATAACAATCAAAACAAGCATAACCAGCCTCGAGAACATACAAATAGGATAAAAATTAATGATGCACCTATTTATGACCCAAACAAAATAGTGACTCACTTTAATAACTATTTTACTGAACAAATAATACCGGAAGACAAACCCCCCGTATTCGAATGCCCCCCATCTCACAGCAAATCAATATTTATGCCACCTACTGATCCGGCTGAAATTCATAAAATCATATTTTTATTAAAAAACACTTCTAGTGTGGGGTATGACGGAGTTAAGACTAATATTGTAAAAAGAGCTCATAGAATCTCACCAGTACTATCACATATAATAAACTTATGTAAAGAAACCGGTACATTTCCCAATAAACTTAAAAATTCTATAATAAAGCCCATTCATAAGAAAGGGGACAAACATAACATGAACAACTATCGCACAATTGCATTGCTTTCAATTTTTTCTAAGATCTTTGAAAAAGTTATATATAACAGCCTTTGCAATTACCTTGAAAGTAACAATCTACTTGCCAAAGAACAAATGGGATTTAGGAAAAACAAGTCAATCAACTTAGCGATTTATAATTTTTGCAAGCGAGTTTTGACTAATATGGATAAGCGATGTCCAACTGTTGCCCTATTTATGGACATGACAAAAGCATTTGACCGCGTTAAAATTGACATACTATTGGATAAAACCTATGCAATCGGTATTAGGGGAAATGTACATAAATTAACAGAATCCTATTTGACCGACAGACTACAACAAACTGAAATATCATACATTTGCCCAAAAACGAAAACTATAACAGTATATAAATCTAACCTGAGGAAAGTTAAATATGGCGTACCACAAGGTAGTATGCAGGGTCGATTGCCTTTCCTAATATACATTAATGACATACCAACTGTAACCGATAATCCCATGACTCTATTTGCTGATGACAGTACCATTCTTTTTGACTCGCTTGACAAAAATGACATTCTTAACAATATAAATTTGACAAAAAAATACAATTAATGGTTATTAAGTATTAGTAATGGTTAATAATTAATAATTTAAAAGTTAATATTAGTAAAACAAAATTAACTGTGATGACCACATAATAGAAGTAGTAGAGTCAATAAAGTTTTTAGGATTATACATAGATAACAAAATGACATGGAAGAAACAAATAGAACACATCGCCGTGCCCGGAGAATAAAATGATAACTACATACAAAAAAACAACTTTTCAGGAAAAATAAAAAACATGTATTCGTCGATTGCTCCTTAAATACTGGACGTAGACAGATGGATGTCAGCTTTTAGAAAAGGTTATTTTTTGTTTGTTTAAGTGTTTTAGTGAAATACGCCTAAATATCAAAATAGAGATATTATTTTGAAAATAAGAAGTTAGTCAAAATTAATCATCGTCTAAGTTGTATAATGTCGATTATCATTTTATTCCCCGTACAGCCTGACCAGAATCAAATATTGTTCTCTTCACTTATCATTATATTCTACGGGGCTTATGGAGCAAATTATACTGATAATATTTTAATATCGTCTTATTCTCGTAAATATTGTAACAAAAATTTGGTAAGGACTTTGAATTTGGCTTCCTAATAAAACTATGACATGGTAATCAACATTAGTTTTATTCAAAATGATAGTAAAAAACAACAGCATTTTGACTAACATATCAGTCTTATACAAAGCGACTGGACGGTTTAGAACAAGAATAAAATGATAACTGCATTTATCATTATCTAGTCGAATATTTTTTTAACGGAAACATAATTGTATGACTGTTTGTCATACTAACAAGTGGGAATACAGTTTGATAATATCATGTCAACACTTTATTCTCCTAATTTAAGACCTGTTTAAAATCTTTGAATACTATTGTAATACTTTTTAACTTGGTAAATAACTGTATAAAAATTACGAAAAAAATTGAGCAGATGTATTAGCACCCACAGATACCAAAAATGGCATAACACTAAAACTAAGATAATGGCAGTTATCATTTTATTCTCCGGGGACGGCGACATAAGTAATAAATTAAACAGTTATTCTTTACGCAATCTCAGTAAAATCGTTGATATTACAACCTCAATAACTGCTTACCATGGTTATGTATCGTCTACTCTTCGATACGGTGTCATTTTTTGAGGCAATTCCACTGATTTGGAAAGTGCGTTCAGGGCGCAAAAAAGATGCGTAACATAACCCAAACTGACTCATGTGAGCCTCATTTCAAACGATTAAAAATATTGACACTGCCCAGCATCTACATCTATGAAACAGCACTATTTATCCATTGCAATCTAGAACTGTTTGAGTATCGCACAAGAGCGCGTCACGCAGATAAATAGTTTATCTTAGCGTTCCACCAGGGAAAACCGCACTCCTTTCTAAAAGCTTTGTTTGCTTGGGCCCTCAAATATATAATAAACTACCCTTAATTATACGCAGCTCAAGAAATGTAAATCTATTTAAAAATAAACTTCAAGCTCTACTTATAAGATAAGGCTTACTATTCAGTCAAGGAGTACCTCGAAGATAAAACGTAACGAAATCATTGTTAATAATTAATTAATAGTAATCCAAAATTAATTTTTCGTTTGAAATAATTGTAATCTACCCAGCATAATTCTTAAATTAATCTAAGTAATTTTACTCTTATTGAAATTTGACCTTTTATTTTAATATCATGATGACTATTTGTAATGGATTGACTATCAATGTAGGTATAATTTATATTTTTAAGGATATGATATAATTGTTTACATATTATGACACTATATTATAATTTCCATGCTAACAAGCTGAATATGGTGAAACCGTACCTGTATAACATCTTTGTAAACCCATATTATGCAAATAAACTGATTGATTGATCAAGATATTACAATATCAGAGTTTCACTGAAAGTAATGTGCTACAAACATAATTGGATGCTCGCGGACGTCAACCTCAATCCCGAAAATCTCAGGTTTGGGTGTTCTACAAGAATATCAACCCAAAGACTACTCACATGATGATAAATTCTTATTTAATTACTCATAGTGGACCATATTAACTTAAACTTCAAGCTTCTATTGGAATTAGAACGAGAGAACCTGGAGCTTTCGATGCATAATAGTATGATCGAGTAGATGGTACAACGTGCAGCTCGCTGCTGTGAGCGCCGCGAGCTGCGAGGCACTTGTTGAGCGCGGAGGAGCCACGCGCGTGGCATCCGTCTAGTTGTATCGTGTGCGGTCACGAAACACTGAAATTGAAAGTTTGCTAAATGTTTTAAATATCGGTTAACCCACTTGAACTCTCGTAATCTTCCTACTGTTACTAATCCAAGTCGAATGTACGGTGTCAGAATTATTCAGTACAATTATACTGTACAGGTAGATCTTTGCTTTGCACAGCGCAGACACGCCACACTGGCGCCACACTCACGCCACGCGGGGCAGGCGACGACGGCGACGCCCTGCTCTACGGGTGTTGTCAGTTATGTTTGTGTGTCACACGCTTTAGTTGTCTCATATGTGCGATATCTCCTCATAAGTCTCTATCGATGTTTAATAGGGAGGTAAATGCTTTATACCTGCTGAATATCGACTATTACAAATTGACATGGAACATTAAACTGGGAATCGACATGGAAGTCAAACATACAGCATAATTCCACAGTGGAGGTGATCTGAATACTAATCCGCGTCTAGTGGATACAGTGGGACGTCTGTTGTCAATGAGTAGTGGGGCAGAGGAGCAATGGGCAGAGGCTGGCAGTGGGCAGTGGCGGGCAGTGGGCAGTGGGCATGCGGCGGCTGAGTGCGGAAGTCGCGGGCATCAGCGACGACGCGAAAATAAACAGAGTTTGGAGGGTAGTAGGTGAGGGTCGGCCGACGGGCAGCGCGGGCGCGCGGGGAATGTATTTATAGCGCGTCCTCATTGAGGCGCGCGCGGCGTGTTTACTGCGCCACGCTATATCGGTGCGCCGCCGCCCGCGCCGCGCCGCGTGCGATTGTAAACAACCGCCGCCCGCCGAGCCTGCTGCCGCCGCGACACCGAGCTTACTTTGACTTGTGCGGTGCACCGGCGTCCTACACATTTAGATCACTGAACACTCTCTATCGACTATTAACATACTGTAAAGCATTCTAGTCAGAACTTTTGGACACTTGCTACGCCCTGCGATGACACATGCACGTCAGGGCCGCGAAGGCCCGCGCGGCGCCGAGCTCTGCGGCCGCCGCGGATTAGCGCCGGCCTTGCGGCAGTCCGACAGGCGAGCCGGACCCACTATATTGATACACTACACACTGGCACTACTTGCTCCCGGCGACCGAGGAGTCTCCGCGCCGCGCGAGGCCACAGCCGGTCAATATCGGCTGCATAATTCGGAGATACGGGCGTCGGGCGCCGAGCGGGCGCAGGGCGCGCGCAGCACGTGAGCGCCACACATGCGCAGAGCGGCGATCGATGGCGGCCGCTGGGCGTGCGGCGCGGCGTGCTGCGTGCGGCGTGCGGGGTTGCGGGCTCACCTGCCCGGGTGCCGGGCGGAGCGGCGGCGGGCGGCTCGCCGGCCACGCCGGCGCTAGCGAGCGCGCGGGCGCGGGCGCGGCATGCGGCGAGCGCGCGGCCGGCTGGAGGCGAGGCGGCGGCGAGGGCTGCACGGGGACGGGCCGCGGTCGGGGCGCGACTGACGCGACGCGCCCGGCCGCCCGCCGCGCGCCGCCCGCGCCTGCGCGCTGTTGACACTCGCGAATTCGGTCACCCAGAGCGCCTGCGGGCCGCCCGCGCCCACCGCTCGCCCCTCGCTTGCTCACTACGCTCCCTTCGTTCGCTCATGTCGCTCCGGCCGCTCGGGCTGTGCCGCAGGACGATACCGGCGCTGTTCCTCTTCTGGCGTATGAATGAATGACAATGGCGGAAGCATGAATTGAATAGATTACACAAAAATACAATGAGCTCAATGAATGAGATTAGGGTAACAAACGTGAACATTAGAATGTTCGAGCTAGCTGAGGCGCTGAGAGGCTGAGGGGCTGAGGGCTACACTAGCCAACTAATATAAGGTTGACTGGTAGAACATGCCTCAGCGTTGTGCAGTATGTTTTCCTTGTGCATAATGTTAATAAATAATAAGTCTTGTATTATGACAATGCTAACATTTATATCGAAGGCACCAGCAGCAGGTCATAAAGTTCAGTTCCACTCTTCGCAGTCTTTATCTATATTTTTTATAATTAAACTCTAGCTTCGCACGGTTTTTACGACTTGACAAAACATCGAGAGTACTTATCATAAAATAAATAACTTTTAGGTACACATAAACCTTCCGGAATAAATTCTCTAAATGATGGTGAGCACGGGTTTGTTTGCATGCTGCAACATACAAATAAATCCGTTAGAAGAACAACGCGGTCGTAAGGCAATTGGGGTTGTTTTCGATTGGCAATTTATATCGCGTACGTTGACGAACTTAAAGAACTCGACGAAATTGAGGACCGCGCGCTAGAGCACTCTAGCGGGGAGCTCGTAATTCATTACCGAATATTACCTAAGTAAGAATTTCAGAAACGGAATGACGAGCCAGGATACTTTGCTCATAAGTAGGTACAAATAAGTGCTTCGAAACGCACATCTATTTCCGACCGGTGCATGACCACACCATTTATTCGTGTGATATTGTTGTACTCTTGGGCTTATTGTAAATGACAAATCTTAAAATTAATTGTCGTTGGTTAAGAATTATATTGTATTTGTACACCAAATGTTGTGGTAGAATGTACAGAACTTAAAAAAAAATAACATCATACTACCTATGTAAAACTACATTCTTACAAACAAATTAATAAATTCTGGTTCTAATTAATTGAGATTCTGATTCTACGAGCTATGAATTCTGAGATGAAGGCTGGTAGAGACTAAGTATGGGGGTAACAGACGTTCTGCACAGAAGACTAGTGCGGGACTAGGGCTGGAGAGCTAGAGGGTAATGACGATGGATATTATGAATTACTGACATATAGTTTATTCTGAACACATGTCTGCCTTTCCTTATTGACTTACAAGCAGCTGGCTGCAAACGGCTATAGTTAATAAATATGTCGAGCGAAATGTCACATTTTAATGTAAAAGCTACGACTACACCCGTAGCAAGTGTCGCTACGCCGGCACGCCCGCTACACGCCACACGCTACACGCTACACCCTGCTACGCCGCCGGCGCCGTCGCCGCGCCCCACGTCTACGCAGGGGTGTCTACGAAACACAGCTACGAGGCTACGACATTGTGTCGCCGACGCGTTGGAACGGAACGCTACGACAATCATGAATAAATTAGGTACCTACACGAGTCTCTACGACAACATTTATTCTGAACCATAGATGAATACAGATGGGTCACCCCGCATTTTACGTATGTATGAAGCTAGACGTAGGTAGGCGGCGGGAACGACTTGTCGAATTCAGTGAGCGTAACGTGGTCAGAAGATATAAGAGTTACGCGATAGAAAGAGGCAACTCCTAGGTAATTTGTGAATGTGAAACTGTAGGTAATTGCATAAGTGTGACTACTATATACCATATACATCTATATAGTGACATAAGTTCATTCATGTTTCATTTTCGATCGTCTAATAATTATTAAAAAAAAAAAATCAGGCCATCATTATCGGCGGAAGGTATATGCGGAATAGGCTCGATGTTGCGTCGCTGTCTCCACTCTGCCTGAATGGAGTTCAGATTGAATACGCAAATACTGTTAAAAACCTGGGTGTGACCATGGACTCTTACCTATCGTGGACTGCTCATGTTGGTCAAGTCAGTCGTAAAGTGCACTACACGTTCCATTCGCTGAAATGCCTCCAGAGCTTCTTGCCCTTGAGTACCAAAATCTCCCTTGCTCAAACTCTCATACAGCCCATCATTGACTACGCTGATGCCTGTTATTTGGATGCCACCGAGGAGCTGTTAAATAAACTTGAACGTTTGCAAAACATCTGTATTCGTTTTGTTTTTAACCTTAAAAAGTTTGACCACGTTTCTAACTTTCGCAAGATACTCAAGTGGCTGCCTATTCGAACTCTCGGATATTGTGTCTGCTATTTAACATCCTTCACAACCCTAAAACGCCATCCTATCTGCTGGAACGCTTTTCCTACGCCCGTCCTTCTGATGCACCTTGGAGGCAGAAAATAAAACCCATAGCAACCCGTCTGAATATCTTGTTTTCAGGTGAACATTGGTCACTTGATGCGTTGCGATGCGAAGCACCGCGCGTTTGCCGGCCGACTCCGAAACGTTCGTTTAGTTTTTGGAATTAAAGGTTACATTAAAAAACGGATATTTTTCAGGTTTTCAGTAACTCCGGTAACTATACAAAAGATTATAAAAAATGTAACCAAGTTGCTATGAGACAAATAGGTTTAATTTTTTGAAATTTTTGTTAATGCGCTCAGTGCACATGATGACACGCATAATGTGTAACATATTGTGATAAAACCGTCTGCCTATTTTTTTGTCATAGTAGAAATGGGCTCCCGTAAAACTGGTACGTTTCTGACCGGTAGTTCCCACCGAGTCGGGTTGAGAATCATCTAAACTAACGATTTTATATGGTTTTGGCCGTAAAACGATGTGATATGGTTTTGGTCCTGGGCTCTCGTACCACACAAAATTTTTAAGGAATGATTATTTTATTAATTTCTTTTGAAATACTGAATGTGTAGGATGTTGGATTATGCCAATATTTAGTAGAAATTTCTACTGAATATTGGTGCTATTGTTATCCGATTTGATCAACTAGTTTATGTAGTAGCTACGTACATATATTTTCTATAGACCGTCAGGATTGAGAAGCCACATAAAATGGGTTGTATCAGCCATTTTCCATTTTATTTTTACAGTACAAATTAAAACACATTTGCTACTAAATTATACAAAAAATCTGTTGTAATTGGTTAATTAGTTTCCGAGAAACAGCGCGATGAAATTTATAGATTTTTATGAAAAATCAAAGTATTGTAGCTATCTCAAATTCAGCCCTACAAAACCCATTTGTTTGTACAGGCTACGCATAAGTACTACTAAACCCTACAACATTTACAAAAATATCTGTTGGCTAGTTTTCGAGTTCTAAGGTGGCTCCTCAATCCAGACGTCAGGATTGAGGAGCCACCTTTAACGTCGTATAACTTTTTGAGGGTTTTACTACAAATTCCAGGATCCGGCCTACAAAATCGGCTAATTTACTCCTAAATATTGGTAGTACCCTCGTTCAAATATGAGACATGGCTCCTCAATCCAGAGGCACACAATTCCTAATGTTCACCATCGAGATTCTGAGCGAGTATTTCGCTTTTATGTGTATAAAATTTATCTAAGAATAACTAATTAAAATTGGTAGAGGTTAAGTTCAGTTCATATTAATTTTGTGTAATTGGCTAGGTACTAACTTGTTAATGTGTAAAAAATGATAATAAATGATAGGAAAAGAAATAATTTTTTTTAAATGTAAATAGGTAAAAGTAGTTTTTTACATCTATACAAATAAAAGCGAAATACTCGCTCAGAATCTCGATGGTGAATATGAACACTCGGAATTGAGTAATTCGTCGTAGCAAGATTTCGCAGTTCCGTACATCGCGATGATGAAGATTCTCAATTAAGTAATTCGCCATAGCGTACCTTCTAACTCACGTAAATCGTAATTTTAAACTTCGAAGTTCAGTATGACAGTCGTATACACCCGCTAAACGACGTTCGCCCACGCCCCGCAACTACAGGCGACGTATCGCGGCGTCATGTCGCTGCAGTCATACAGCCGAACCCGACCGCAGGCGGCAGCAGCCCGTATTTCAGTCGGTAGATAGAAGATAGAAAAACGTGTTATCGCTCGAGCGTTAGCGGCACTACTGTACCCTAATTGCGTTATATACGATCAATCAGAATCTGAATCGTTTTGGAACAGATAGAAGATTTTTTTTCGATCTTTTAAGCAACTAATCCGTTGCATCAAAGTTCGAAAAAAACTGCTCAATAACGTAAATAACACAATGAATGTTGTTGAACTGTCAAAATGAAACAGATTAGTCGTAGTCGTTAACGTAATTAGGGTTAAAGTCTGCGGTCGGGGTACACGTGTCGCCCGTCCCTCGCCCGTAGCTGCCAACGACGTGTCGGCAGGTATTTCATAGAAATTTATAGAAACCAGTCGTGTCGCGGCGACACGTCGCCTGCAGTTGCCTCCTGCGGTCGGGTACGGAATGGTACCTTAATCCCGGTAAAATACCGCATAAAAAAATGTGGCGATATCTTTTTTCTTTTTTCCTGATAATTAGCATATAAATAGATTCTCAGTACAATACTTAACAACACCCTCACAGATCGGACACGGTTTTTTTTGCATGTTGTGTACAGGATAACTTGAATTAAGGGGGTGTTCTACCCATCATAGTCACTAGTTTGGTTTCACGAAAGGTAGGTCGACGACTAACGCAGGAGTAAAACTCATTTGTCACATTTTGGAATCCTGGGAGAAATCCCAGGATGCAATTGGCATTTTCTGTGAGCTCTCATAAGCGTTTGACTGCGTTGACCACAAAACACTGATCTGTAAATTACACCACTACGGAATTCGTGGACAAGCTGCTGACCTTGTTCTTTCCTATCTATCAAACAAGCAGAATCGTCGGATATAATTCTATTCGTTGATGACACTTCTCTTATTTTTTAAATAGTTAGAAAAGATACGGATGCCTTACATGTCAACGATACTCTGGCAATTCTTTCGAAATGGTTCGCAGCTAATAACCCTTTACTTAATGCGAACAAAACTAAATATCTTAAGCTCTGATTACCAAATGTACCTCAAGCAGGTCTAAATTTAAAACTGAATGGCAAGAAACTAAATACTATTATGGAAACTGTATTTCAAGGAATTACTTTAGATTCGAGATTGCAATGGGGTGCTCACGTAGCTGAACTTAACCTCACTTAACCTCAACAGCATAAGCAGTAAGAAAAATAAGGCAGTTGACTGATATAGCCACAGCTAGGTTAGTATACTCACTTTGCTTATTCCCACAGTATTATGTCTTATGGCGTTCTGCTGTGGGGATCGGCAGCTGATGTAGATTCAATTTTCATTTTACAAAAGAGGGCAATTCGCGCGATCTATAAAATGGCTCCTCGTGAGTCCCTTAGAAATAAATTCAAAGAAATTAATATATTAAGTCAGTCTTCTCTTGATGTACCTATTTTATATGTTCACAAAAACTTAGGACTTTTCAAAATAATAGGTCCTTACTTATGAAATTGCCGTTTTGTATGAAAAAATTTAAACGATTTTTTTTCATGTATTTTTTATGGGTGCGCCAAAGTTCACCAAAATTTTCAACTCCGATAATTGGAAATCCGAAAATGTTCTTCCTAACATTTTTCATCCTAACAATCACAATTCCTAACTACTCTGTCTCTAATGTTCATAATTCCGAAGCATTCAACTTCATAATGTCAGTAGCAATAAACATCTATTATACTTTTATTTGTTTCCCTATATTTTCTCAACATAACCATCTTTTATACTATTATTCAAAGTCATATCTTTTTTGTTTAGATTTCTTTTTATTCATAATAATCAGTATTATAATTATACATTAATTTTGCGAACTTTATTTTCACATAACATATATAACGTTTAACAATAATAGTACCGATGGTACAAGTAGTTAAATACATGTTGTCTTAAACTCATTTCAATTAAATTAGTTTAATATTAGCTGCTATAGCTTTCAAATAATCACTTTTATTGGTGTATTTTGCTTTAAAATTCAATATATATTTAATTCTATTATATTTGTCATTGTATTTTCTTTTCTTGGCGGCAGGGGGAGCCCCGTTAAGATGTTTTTGGATTTCTGCAGCCTGATGTTGTAATTCTAGAATAATTTTCTTAGATAACAAATAAAATCCTGCGTGGTGCTGATCTACGAACTGTTGAAAACGATTAATGCCATGATTCAGCACTATTTTGAGTACGTGGTACGTTTTCCTCGTTTAAAACATACGTGCTCCATAAGCATGGTTCATATTTAGGTGGTGAAGAACTGGTACCCCATATATAATTTTCACCAAACCATTCTGCTATCACTTTTGCTTCGGGAGAGATATTTTGCTGCCATTCGTCAAAATATGTGGGAATTTCTTCTGCTGGTAGGTATGCAAGTGCTAAAATGCATTTGATTTCTGATGAAAACGATTCGCTTGATCCATATAGTTTTTGGAAACCTCGACTTTGCACTTGTCTATATAAAATTTGGCCCAAGTGAAAATAACAACCCTTTAACACTGCGTTTTCAAAATTATACTTGGCACTTAACTGTGACGCCTTTTCGAAATCCATTAATATGTATTTTGGCGATAAAATCAAATTTAATGATTGACAATACTCGATCAAAGATGAGAACAATTTGTCGTATGTGCTTTTGTCTTTATTTGTACACAATGCTATAACTAAAGGAAACGTTTTCGTGTTTATACAGCCGTGTATTGAGTAAACTTGCTGAAATAATTTTGGGGCGACTTTAAATGTTCCGTCCATTATTAAATAAGTGGAAGCACATAAAAAAGTAAGAAATTGTTTAGTTGTAGGTATATAATACTATTCTCTTTGTTTCATGCCATTTTTCATCAATTAAGATCATATCGTTGTCCAATTGTAGAATATTATGATTTATTTCAAAGTTAATAGTATCAGGTTCTGTAATTTTTTCTTTTTTGTTTCTTTGACGATATATTACTTGTCTCAAGTTCAAGTTTGTTGGCATATTAGCACGTACACTTGAGGAAGTGCTTGCTTCGCACTCACTAATTATATGAATTGGTTTCTTGTTTTTATTAATTAAAGCGTCTTCTTTAATTTTATTTATAGCGGTGTGTACCTGCAAAGATATCCATAGGTTAGGTTAGGTTAGAACTGTGACCAACTACATCGAAATTGGTCACGAAATTTTTCTAAGTATTTTTTTCATAGTGCCCCCAAGAAACGAATCGTTGCAAAATCGACTCCACGTAGTCTTGTTTGCCCTACCCCTAGAGTGTTATTTAAAATCGCGAAGGCGCGGAGGGGCGAGGCGGCCCGCGAGCTGAGGAGCATGTGGTTTTAACGCCCGCCGCCGAGGCTGAGGCTGGCCGGCTATGCCGGCCAGCAAGCCGAAGCTACGGTGGTGAGCGTTAAACACATCTGCGACGAGCAGCTCGCGTGGGATCGCCGGAGCCCCACAGCGCCGGAGCCGTGACAGAAACCATGCCTGCTGCATGTTGCATGCTGCATGCCTGCTGCATGCATGGTCATGATCATTATGCGTAAACAAATTTATGCTTTAGAATTTGATTAAGTTATGCGTACATATAATTAGGATAAACAAAATTATGCCAAGTTATATTATGTCTAAAGTTTTTATGCAAATGGATAGGGAACCGTTTTGTAATCACAAGAAATAGTTTAAAAACAAACCTTTTCCTTTAAAGCATCTGGTTCATGATTATGTTCTTGGTGCGGACCTTCCAGCAATTTATACTTATTGACTTCCTTATCGAAAGTAGTGATTAATCTCGCCTTACACTTATACTTTTTGTTGCTTCTTAATTCACACGCCCAATATTGTTTATCCACTGTTATTCGGTTTTTTTCATATATAAATCCATGTACGTCTAATTTTAATCCTCCGCGACTGGTTTTAAATGATTTTAAATAATTTTCCTCCATATTAATAAAGCATTAACACAAACATGCACGTAATAATGATAATACACCGACATGAACTTAGCAATAGACACAACACAGTACGTTATGTAAAGCATACCCCCAAATAATAAATAATCAAACCCTCAAATTAAAACTATAAATATCATCTTCTACCCACATATATTTTTTATAACACTTGGTAAATGTTTCTTTCTGAGTATGAGTGAAAATATTATGGTAATTATGTTTAGGGATAAAAGCGTTATGATAAAAAACAGTAGGAGTTTAAATATATTTACATTAATGATATTATTAATTACAATTTTCGGAAACATGAGTGTTATGAACATCGCCGGTAGCACTACAAATAGTATGAATGAAAACTTTAGGAAGAGTGATCATTCGGATTACAAATCGTTAGGAAGAACAATTTCGGGTAAAGAACTTTAGTTGAGCCAATATGGACCCATTTTTTATTTGTATTAATCGAAGTAATCACCCATGCAATCAATGCATCTTTGCCAACGCAGTGGCAGTTTATTGATGCCCTTCTTAAAGAAATCAGCTGGACGGGAGGCAACAAATTCTTCAAAGGCATTTTGTACTGCCTCTCGGGTATTGAATTTTTTTTCCCGCCAAGAAGTTATCCTAATTCTGGAAAAAGTAGTAGTCTGTAGGCGCAAGGTCTGGTGAGTAGGGCGGATGACGGAGAGCTTCCAACCCCAGTTCTTGCAACTTGGAGACCGTCTGCTGTGCAGTATGAGGTCGCGCGTTGTCGTGCAGTAGCAGCGGAGACGAGCGATTGACCAATGCTGGTTGGAGATGTGCCAGCTTCTCCATCATTGTGTTCAGTTCTTCACAGTACACATCTGCAGTAATGCTCACCCCGTTTGTTAAGAAGCTGTGATGAATCACACCGGCGCTAGACCACCAAACCAACATTTTTCTAGGGGTAAGTTTTCGTTTAGGGCATTGTTTAGGTGCTGAACCAGGATCCAACCAACTTGCTGAGCGCTTGCGGTTATCAAACAGAATCCATTTTTCATCGCAGGTAACAATGCGGTTCAAAATTCCTTAATTTGTGTGTCTGTTGAGCAGTGCAAGGCACGTCTCGACGCGTACTTTGCGCTGGCGATCATTGAGCACCCATTTGTCAAGCTTTTTTACCTTGCCAATTTGACGCAAATGGACCAATATTGTTTTGACGCTAACGTCGAAAGCTGCTGCTAATTCAGCCGTAGATTGTGTATCATCAGCTTCCACAATTGCCTTTAATTCGTCATTGTCGATCAAAGTCTTCGGACGACCGCGAAATTTCCAGCGGTTTTATTCTGTAACCATCTCACCGTGAAAACTTAGGTGAAGTGAGCGTGGAGTGAGCTGTCATTCCACAGGGATTGACACTATTGACCGCTCACTTCACCCAAGTTTTCACGGTGAGATGTTTACAGAATCGCATGGCAGGTGTTGCGTTGGTTTGTAGTGTTAGCTCCGTAAACGTCGTTGATGTTGCGTGCCGCTTGTGCCGCGTTGCTGCCACGACGGTACTCATATTCCATAATTACTCGAATTTTTAACGTATCCATGATGACGAAAAAGATTGAAATGCGATGAAAATGTAACACAAATCAATAAGCAAATGACTACTTTTGGAAAAAAAAAACATGTTTTTAAAATAAAATTAATTTGAAATTAGAATTCTAACACCCGAATACTGAAACGCCACTCAAAACTTAAGCGTTACTTAAAAATAGTTTCAACCAATCAAAAGGCTTTAAACGAGTCATAAGTAACGCTTAAGTTTTGAGTGGCGTTTCAGTATTCGGGTGTTAGCCAAACAAAAATTATTTTGATTTGAAATGGCCAGTACTGCAGAGCGGCAATTTCATAGGTAAAGACCTAATATATACTTACTTGCCTTACCTATACTCTGGTGTGCTGGATTCCTGGTTTTTGCATACTTTTCGATCGAAAAACACGTTCCCGTTTGCTAGTCAACGTTTTTTTTCATCGTAAATTCCAGTAACTTCACAGGTCGCTAGCCCGCACGGAGACGCGTCTGTTGACCCCTCGCACCTGCACCTAGCTAACATAGAAATTCGTTTTTTTTTTCGAAAACCTAATTTAATTTTTATCTGAAAACTTTCTTTCTAAACCAAATTTGATCTTAGTTTAAATATGTACTTACCTGCCTTACCTGTACTCCTGTGTGCGTTCCGCGAGCTCGAGTCCCGTTTGGTAGTCGTAATTCCTGGTTTTTTGCATACTTTTCGATCGAAAAACGTGTTCCCGTTTGCTAGTCAACATTTTTGTGCCTTGTAAATTCCAGTAACGTCACAGGTCGCTAGCCTGCGCGGAGACGCGTCTTTTGACACCTCGCACGGGCGCCTAGCTAACATAGAAATTCGTTTTTTTTTCGAAAACCTAAGTTAGTTTTTATCAAAAAAAAATCTCGGCTGCATTTAATCACAACAAAATACCATACGACATTACAATATGGAAATAACTAAAGTATACTAATCGAGCTGTTTCTACATCAGTCAAATGACGGATCTTATACGCCGCGTAGGCTGCACAGCTTAGCCGCTTCGAGAATTTGGTTATACGAGTATGTGGGCCCCACTGAAGCTTCGAATCCAAAGTAATACCTAAGAACATAGTGGTGTCCACAAGATCCAAGTCTGTCCCATTTACTAGTACATTGGTTTTCACCTGCTTAACGTTAGGTGACAGAAATCTAATACATTTAGTATTTTTCTCGTTTAAAAGTAAATTATTAACACTAAACCAATGCACTATTTTAGAGAGAGCATTATTTACATCGTCAAAAACGGTCTGTTGTCGCTTAAGCTTAAAAATAAGTGACCTGTCATCTGCAAATAACAATAACACTATTTCATGACTGTTCTTTATAATGCAAGGTAGGTCATTAATATATACGAGAAATAAAAAAGGGCCAAGAATTGAGCCCTGTGGAACTCCCATAGTGACAATAGAACCCGAGGATCGCTTGCCGTTAACGTGCACTCTTTGAATCCTATTATTCAAATAAGAAATAAGAAGATCCAAGGCAGTGTTTCTAACACCATAGTGATGCAATTTCCTGATTGGTCATGAGAAATTATGAGAAAGACAATCGAAAGCCTTAGATAAGTCACAAAAAATACCTAGGGCATCATGTGATTTCTCCCAGGCCTCAAAAATATGTGAAAGAAGCTCAACACCAGCGTCGGAAGTCGAGCGACCCCTTGTGAAACCGAATTGCTTACTATTTAATAACTTATGTTTATTAAAACGTCCTTGCAATTGATCTAGCCTCAATTTGTCAAATATTTTAGTAAAGGTGGGAAGCACAGAAATAGGTCTAAAGTTCGTGGGGTCTGATGTGCTGCCCGGTTTAAAAGTTATTATTTTACTACTCTTCATTAATACAATAACGCGTTCCGGGTGCTGGTGGGGCTGCCGCGCTACTGTAGCGCCTCCGCGATGTTCGCGGCGGCTGAGACAGACGGCTTTGCGGCCATCATGCGCAAACGGTGCGCATCTATCATGCGGCGCACGCGCGACAGTCCCAACACCATCCTGCGCGCGCTGGTGGACCGGTGGGACTCTCCGATGCTGGCTCGCTGGATACGGCTTCACGCAGTCGTTTAGTGATTTGCCACCATCATCGGGAAGTCCACCCGGACCTGCCCTTAGTGTTATTATTTTATTACTAACATTAGTTTTTAAGCTCAAAAATTTTACTAACAAATATGGATGTAATCTTAGGATGAATCTGAAATAAATTGTTTATTATTATTATTATTAAGTCAGGAATTACACCACAGTCAATACATTTATTAAAAATAATTGCTAATTCAGGCGCTACAGTGTTGATTATAAATTTTGCAACCTCTATGAAATTTCCCCATAGATCAGCAGTATTTTTAACATTGAGTGTATTGAAATTTTTAATAATATCTCGAGCACTAACATAGTTGAAATTAAACTCATGGTTACAAATATCAACATTTTCTTTCAATAGGGACTCGGCAAAAGTGGGTGAAGAATTTAAAGATTTAGTGGTTGAGACTGGAATATCTGCAAAGAAATTGTCGAAAACTGTGGCTATTTCTAAATCTTTTTTAATAACTGTATTATTAATATTAAGGCTGTAGTCACTACTACGCTTTCTGTATCTTCCAGTCTCATTGTTTATAATTTCCCAAGTAGTTTTTATTTTATTTTAACAATTTTTAATTTTTGAGCTTTGTATCGACACTTAGTTTCGCTACAATGTTGTTTAAATAATTTGGAATAGTTCGTAACATATTGACTTAACATATATATAACTGAAATTAATTTTTAATTTTTAGGCACACGATGAGTCCTCTAATAAATTAACATTAAAATCACCACATACTATTTTATTTTTTCCTAATTTACCAAGCTTTTGTAACACATCATCCATGATACTCTCAAAGCAATTATAAATCGATGACGGAGGCCGGTACATTCTCAATACAACAAGCCGCTCCAACTCCACACAAGCTATTTCTATAGTCCGCTCAACAGATAGGCTTACAATATCCTTACGTTCTTTGAATTTAAATTGTTTAGTTAACAGTATTGCATTTTCTCTGCTGAATGAACTACCAACCAGGTGATTACTGAAATTAAACATGAACTGATGGCTTTTTAACCAATGTTCTGTAATACATAAAATATCAATGTTGTTCTTGAATAATTCAATTTCAAGGTCTTTTCTCAACATGACTTGAATATTTTGGTGTACTAAGTAGGTTAACTGATTTAGAACTATTCTGACATTTTGATGATTTAGACTAGTATTTAAATTTAAATTATTTCCATTAATTAAGCAAGAGATTTTCGCTTTTGTTTCAATTTCTAATTTAAATGAGTGTTATATTGTGTAGCCAAGTCATTGGCTTAACCAATGAAAATGTCAGATAATTGCTCAATAGATTTTGATTTGATTTGAGGTAAAAGATAATTTATTTGTCAAACATGTGTTGACATACAAATCGAGCATGCTAGATCTTAAATATAGGTCAAAAGTCCGTACATGTTTTGCTTGACGAGGCGTACAATTTTTTTTTTACAAATTTAAGGCTCGTGCAGACCAGCGCGACGCGACTCGAACAATACAATTTCTAAGAAAACTTCACGGTATAACAATAGCCGGTGTCGCGTCGCGCTGTCGCGTCGCCCTTGTTTGCACGAAGCTTAATTCAGTAAACCCAAGACTAAAGACTTGTTCACTAACATTCATTATTAAATTTTATGAGAATAATAATAATCCTACAGAAATAATAAATAATAAAGTTCAAATATGTTAAAAGGTATCGTCAAAACGTCAACGATAATACGAGTAGCACTTGTCTGATAATATATTTCGAATCTTGTTTTTAAATTGATTTGCACTAAAGGACTGCGGTATTTTGTTGTATATTTTCGGAGCCATACAAAAAAAGCTTTTCGCCATGAGGGCAGTTTTTGCCGGTTGCAAGCAAAGTTGGCTATTGTCACGTCTGTCGCGTGGAAAACTGCCAGATTGTCGTGGAAAGAGTTGGGGGTTAGACTTTACAAACAATGCAACTTCAAAAATATATAGACAGGACCATGTAGATTAGTGTCTGAAATAGTCTTTTGAGGAAAGAACCACACAGATTTTAGTGGACCTGTCCAGTCAGTGCAAGTATTTGTCAGTAATCGTGTAGCTCAACTCAGAACTTAACACGTTCAGTGCCGGGAGTCCTCCTGGAGGGTTCATACTAAATGTAGGTTTTTTTGAAAATAAAATCTGTTGTATATTTTAACAAGATTTATTTGTATAAGCGCTGGTTTGAAAATCAAATCGTTTTTATTTTCAAAAGCCTGTGTGACCGCGTTATTAATTTAAACTACGAAACAGATTTTGTTGTGGTTTTCACCATCATTTAGAGATTTTGTTCAAAGATAAAGATAAAGATCATTTATTTGTCAAACATGCGTTTACATAAACTGAGTAATCAGACATGCAAGGTATTGAATTAATAATAGATGTGTGCGTCCATGTTTTGCCAATAACGGCGTACAAATTTTGTAGGTATAGAAAATTACATACCGCGCGTATTTTCATTTCATATTTTGCGTTCCGGAAAGATAATTTGTGTTGAATTTGCATAACAAAGAAATCTCGATGTTTTGTCAAGTTGTACAAACCGTGTGCGACAGGGGCGAGTAGCTAGTTTTATAATGAGTACCTCCAGATATAGAGACAGGTGAACTTTATCGTCAGGAATGGTTTCCTTTGGGGTTGTCAAGTAATTGAATAGGTTTCGGGGCGGCCTCTGTCCACGACTACGGTACGAACAGGTAATAATAACGGCGGTATACATCCGTGGTACTACACCGCCCCCCCTCCCACCCTACCCGCACCGCCCGCGCCCCACAGCCTCCCCACTGTAACACGATTAATGGAAATGCAACCTCTTTACTTCCGGAACATATTAATTAATCGATCAAAATAATCGTTTTTCCTTGTCCAGAGCAAGTTCAGTCTCGATCGGTGTGGAGCTTTTGCTAGGTTGCAGAGAGAGAAGTACCTACCTACTAAGTACTGAAAAAGGAGTTGCCAATCATAAAACAGTACAGCTACGAAGGTACTTCTAGGAATAGAAATTACAAAATAAATTTCTGAGCGTACCTAACCTTCACACTTTTACTGAAATGGTTGCAATGAGCCTTGTGTTTGATTTTAAAGGGCTAAATAAAACCGAATATACTTGTATTCGGTTTTATTTAATAGAGGACAGCAGGTACCAAAGGATTTGTTTTAAATTATTCAATGTCACCTAATATATGGGTCACTAACATAATTTCTTCATAATCTTTTCGAACCGAGCTGACACGTGTTCGTGCTGATAATTCAAGAAACAATAGAGTGCAAGCCGCCCGTGGACGTCGCAGGATCGATCAGTGCGCGTCGGGCGAGTGGCGAGTGGCGGGCGAGTGGCGGGCGAGCGCGAAACTATTCACGACACACCTTTTAAGCTAACTAGTCTAGCATGCTTGTGCTGCTGAACAGTGCGAAGTGAGTCTTATAGGAGCACTGTACCTACACGCAGCTTGAACCGCCGTGCACTGTGACGTGTGTCCAGGGGTTCACGAAGTTCTGTAGTGTGATCAGAAACCGGTGCGTTGGCGTCCGCGTAGGCGTAGTGAGACGAAGCGGAACAATATCGACGGAGGGCGCGTAGACAGCGCGCGCCGGGTCAATACCAGCAGTGAATGAAGAGGCGGGCGGGGGGCGCACGCGGGTGGCGCAGGGGGAGGGCGATCGATGGGCGGCGGGTGGCATCAGTCGCGGCCGGCGCGCCGCGCCGTGCTGAGGTGTCGCCCCCGCGCCGACCGCCGCCGGCCAGCCCGCAGGTGAGCCCCCCCACACGCGATCGATACCTCCCACGCACCGCCGCACCGCGCCGCGTCGTGCCGCGTCTCCTATCACGAACATCGACAACTAGGACACGCGGTCGATAAATCCAAAGACGCATGCAGTTGCTCTATCGCCAGAACGTACCGGTTCAAATCATTCAAAACAAATCAGCTGTTTGATTTCTTATACGATTTAGTTCAAGATTAGGTATATTAAATCAGATCTTGCTAGCGAATACTCATTAAAAGGATCCATAGAGATCAGCGTCATAGAGCAACGGTAGGCACAGACGCGTTCCGAAGGCTCGATGGCCGGAGCCACATGTACCTGTGGCGGACACCCGGCACCGGCCACAGGGCATAGAGCCCGGGCGCCCCCCTCCCCCACTGCAACTCCCCGGCACCCGCGCCCCCCGCTCCTCACGACATACTGCTTGTATGCACATTAAGTATTAGAATTTCAGTTAGATTCTGTAGCTCAGTAGTTTCACTCCTCAACTATTTAGGGCAAACTAAGAAACGTGAAGTTCGAAGGCGAGTCTAGTCAAGTAATGAGAGGGCGGTTAGTGTGGTGTGTGTTGGTGTGTGAGGTCGAGTACGTGGGCGGCGGGCGCCGGGCGGCGCGCGGCGGGGCGCAGGGCGGGGGCGCGACGCAGTGGTGCAGCTGCAGGGAGGGGGCTCCTCGCGGAACATCATAGGATTCCATTAACCGTGCGATAGATATCACCCTATAGCCTATTCTGTGCCTATAGTCCCGTTACCTTCCCAAGTAGCTTCACTATTCGAATACCTTTGTGCGCCCTTGCGTTGTTCACGAGCTATTGTAGAACCAAAACAATAACTTCATAAACATGTACAAGTCCATGCAATAAAAGAAAACGTTGCTATTGATGAGGATCGCCTCGACCGGATCCAGCTTGCGTGTATAATGTTAGCACTTGGTCACCCAACGCTCTTCCATTAAGAATTTAATGTTACCTAGCAAGAATGAATCTTCATCAATTTAATTTTTAGGGTTCCGTAATAAACAAGGAACCCTTATAGTTTCGCCATGTCCGTATGTCTGTCTGTCTGTCTGTCGGTCTGTCCGCGGCTTAGCTCAGAGACGGCTAGTACTAAAAAGCTGTAATTTGGCATAGGTATACATAACGCCGACAAAGTGGTAAAATAAAATCAAGTTTTTTTTGAGGGTACCTACCCGTAAAATGAGGATGTTTTTTTTTTTCTCGCTTATCCCTTAGTGTGGGTATCGTTAGAAAGTTCGTTCAAAAATATTATGGGTGTATGAAAATCATTTTTCATTTTAGGAATCCATTTGCGAAATATTAAGCTTTAAACTGCTAATTTTTGTTAGAGTCAAGTGTCCCCCCCCTGCCAGGTAAATGGTTGTACTTGGATTTGTGCAGCAATAGTATACAGGGTGTCAGGGACATCGACGCGAAAACTGTTACCATGGATTCAGTAAATGATTCTGAACGCCTGAAAAAAAATCTGCTGTTCGATACATTTTGATCGCGTAGGTATTGCACTTTTCTATGAAACGGCTGTTTTTTTTTAAATAAACGAGGAAATCTTTCAACGCAGGGTTGTTCAGAATCATGTACTGAATCCGTGGTATCAGTTTTCGCGTCAATGTCCCTGCCACCCTGTATATACACAGGTTTACGAGTAATCATGGACCAACTTAAGTTTGCAGTTTGAAAAACATGATCATGTTTTTCATTTGCAGTTGGAATGTATGGGGGAACATGTTCTTCAACTACAATGTTAAGTTTATTCTTGGGATAAATTCATCCCAACTACGGAACCCTTCATTGTGCGTGGTCCGACAGGCACTTGGTCGGTTTTTTTTTAACTTTACCATCCTCTGGATCCGTATGTTTGTTCAATCACTATTTTTAGGTACTTACCTATACAGACATCCGCAGTCCCAAAGTTTTCAGAGTCCGTTCATTATAAAAGTTCAGATAACTTCTTGAGATTTCTTTTTTACTAACAAACGTACTTACATAGCCTACCTACCTACTTGTAGGGTTTCCCAGACATTACCGACAAACTGGCTTCTGTGCCTCGTCGGTCTAGTGGTCGCAAGCGCTATTGATGAGCACGAGGACTTGGGTTCGATTCCCAGGTCAGACAAAGTGTTGTTGGGTTTTTCCATCAGGAATTTCTCAGTAACAGCCCGGAGTCTGGATTTGCGCCCTGTTGACTAATATACACCTCTGCCTAACAGTTTGTGGTTTGCGGGCGTGAGGTTATGGTGGCTTCAACGAAAATGGTAAAAGACCAGTCCAAACACTTAAGTACCTCACTGTTCAAAAGATCTTCTACATTCTGAACACTGTTCAAAATCATTGAGCCATGTAATAATTCTACCTACGTGTTTCAGGTGTATCACGTGCTGGGTGAACCACCGCGTACTTTGAAGCAAAAGGTCAGTGGACAACGAAACGCATTATTACGAGCAAAGATATAATGAGAGTTAGGGATATTCTATCAAGCATCTTTAAATGGGTTTGGTATAACTTGTATGTGGCGGTATAACTTTCTTGTCCATGAGTTCACAAATCCCCATTGAAGGGGATTGTCAATGAGCATTAGTGGAATAACCCGATATATAATAGAATATATCAGATATAGTACTCAAAACGCTAACTAAAAAGATATAAACAAGACATCACAGACAGAAAAATTAAGAGTCACACGTCGTGTTATAAATCGAACAGATTACCTGTGACTCTGTACCTATCACTCAAACAGATTACGTGTGACTCCGTATCACTCGAACAGATTACGTGTGACCCCGGATCACTCGAACAGATTACGTGTGACTCCGGATCACTCGAAGAGATTACGTGTGACTCCGTATCACTCGAACAGATTACGTGTGACTCCGGATCACTCGAACAGATTACGTGTGACCCCGGATCACTCGAACAGATTACGTGTGACTCCGTATCACTCGAACAGATTACGTGTGACTCCGGATCACTCGAACAGATTACGTGTGACTCCGTATCACTCGAACCTATTTTTCTCCTTGTCAATTATAAATGTATGTCTAAAGAAAAAGCCGTGTAAAAATAAAGATACAGAAAGATTTTTTGTTTTTTAAAGTGGTCCCCATAAAATTTTCAAGAAATTTAAAAAATAATTATAGCTCGAAAACTATCAAGAATCGCGGAACATACAATACCGTATACCGTACCGTAAAAAAAAACTGGCTCATCATGCTCCGAAAATACCTCATGTTTTTGTTGGATACCCCGGGCATGAGGAGCCAATTTTTTTTAATGACGTCACTATATTTGGGCCACCTGTATATATTATTACCCGACTACGGCCGACGGTTATGATTTTGACCGCTACGTATGTGGGTATGTGTGTTCATCTGTTCCCTCATAACCTCTAAACTCCTCTTCATAATTTGACAAATGAAGTATCGTTGGAAGCGTGTTGATTGTCCGCTCGATATAGGCTGTGTGACGTTACAATAAATGAATATGGTGCCCACTAGAGGACATAAAGAAATTATGTAAAAAAAATATGTCATGTAATTTTTTTAATGATGTCATGTTGGGTATCAAATGAAAGGGCTTAATTAGCACGTTTAAAAAATATACAGGGTGTTAGGTAGAGAGTTGAACATACGAAAATGGTGGATCCGTGGGGCCGTCTGCTACGTGTTTAGGTGAAAAAAATCTGCTGTTCCATACACTTTGACCGCGTAGATATTGCACTTTTTTATGACACAGCTGGTTTCTTTTTTAATAACCGACGAAAAATTTCGTCGCAGGGGTTTTAGAACCTTGCACTGAATCCATGGTTACAGTTTTCGCGTCGATGTCCTCCCACGCTTTTTTTTTTTTGAGTTTGTGAAATTATCAAATAACTTCTCCCGCTCTGGGCGGAGCGGGAGGGCGTGTCAGACTTTTACTGACTAAAACCCACCCGTGTTCCTTCCGTTGCCAGTGTGCCAGGGTCACGATATCCCTTTCGGACAAACTCGCAACCCTGGCAGGCATTGGCCCTGACGGACCCCGTCAGTTGGTGCTGACATCTCACTGAGGCGCGCGTGGAACACAACGCGCCGTCGACCCGGGCCTGGTCCTTATCGGACGGCGAGCTACTCATCGCTCACCGTCCGCAGGCCCGCGCCTACGGTGGCCGGAAATCGGCTTGCGACTCCCGACGCCCGGGGCGTCTCCTGTGGCGACTAGGGGCGCGAGGGCGCGAATCTTGCCTCTCCCTCGCGCGTTCCGCCTCCTCCTTCGCGAGCATTACTGCTTCGCAGAAGGAAGTGACGGCCTCCCATGCACTCTCGCTCCGAACCATGACCTGAATCAAGGCCGGACGCGAGAGATCACCGCCGCCGATCGCCTCCGTGAGAACACGGCGGTGCTCCGCCCAAGCTGGGCAGACCTCCACCGTATGCTCCACCGTGTCCTTCGGGCGATCCACACAGTGGTGACACCCGGGCGTTTCCTCCCGCTTTATCCTGAACAGGAACCTCCCGAAACAACCATGTCCGGTGAGGACCTGCGACAGGCGGAAGGTGAGGACGCCGTGGCGCCTCTCTAGCCACTCCTCAAAGAGGGGACTTATCGCCACAATTGTAGCGTGCCCAGCGCTAGGTTGCGACAATCGCACTCTCCATGCCGCCATGAGATCCCGCCGGAGCTCTGTCCGCTGTGCCGTGATTTCTCGCGGCAGCGGAGTTACGTCCCGGCGTTTCGCCTCCTCGCGCCACTCCCAGATGTGCGCGAGGTCCCAGATGTGCGCAAGGCCCGGCCACCCTGTATACGTTTACACGCAATCTGTTCGATGTATGTCCTAGCACGTGTGACTCCGGATTTTTAATTTGTCTGTCTGTGATGTCTTATTTGTACTTTTTTTGTTGTAGTTGGGTGCAAGAGGTGATTGTGGCTGAGTAATAACAGCCGCACAGGTCTTTACATCCGGTTAAGCTACGCTTGCCAGGGTTAGTCCGTGGATGGGTGACCTTTACATACCGAGACTCCTCCATACCTCGGAAAGCACGTTAAGCCGTTGGTCACGGCTGTCATTCGTGGATCTTTGACAGTGTAAGTCGTGGAGTTGGGGCAGTAAGGCCAGAAAACAGTCTGTTAAAGTTTTTTGATCCTTGTAAGAAACAGGATCGATTGGCATCAAAAACTGTTTCTATAAAAATTGCGCATTTTCTTGCTGACACTACCACTTTTTCAAAATCTGTGAATCTGGATCAAATATACTAAAAAAATAAGGACAGTCTTCTAAGACCGTTATTCTGTAACTACAACGGTTAAGGTAACTAACCAACCCTTCTGCGCCGTCTCCAACATCCACCCTGCATAGGCGATTTTCTTAGTTACATGTATAGAATTTAATATTAATATTAAATTGTGAACAGTTAGAATTCATTTTATAATGAGAAAGACTAAGTCGTGATTGTCCAACTCAGAGCAGCTTATTTAGGTGAATTCCATCCGAATTATAATAATCGTGATGATCTCAAATGTGAGAAGTGCTTTACAGAACAATGGAAGGTGGGGCAGGAGTGGGCAGCGTGGCTTCGCTGACGATGGACTGCGAGGACATGTTCAAGGAGATCACAAAGAAGCTATATGGCGAAGAGACCAGCGTGGGCGTGGGCGTGGGCGTGGTGGGAGTGGAGTTCCCGGCGGCCGAGCGCGACCTGGACGATGAGCTGCGGCCCGAGGAGCACATCACGGCCTGGGGGCTCGCTGCACTCATGCAGAATGGCTTCCCGCCCCCCGGCATCCTGCAGGCACGTACCACCACACCACCCTTTAAGTTAGAGTTACTAGTAAGAACTTTTGCGAGTGCACAAAGATGCAGATCTTTTGCGAGTGCCCAAAGATGCAATCTTATAAAAACCGAGCCTACACAAAAATTCTATAAAAAAACCGAGATTACTCTGTGCCGAGGTGCAGACATTCTCTTAACAGATTAGGATATCGAAAGCAACATCTTCGTCCACACAGTATATTCTCTTAACTAGGATAGGTATATCTATACTAATGTCCAAAAAGTAAAATTATTCGTTTCAATTAATTCATAGATTTGATTACATACTTATTGCATAAATCAGAAGTCCCCAAACTTGTTTATGTTGTCGACGATTTGGCATGTTTTTCGGTTTTGGGTAGTTACTTACCTAATAGGTATTGAATGTCTGCAAATTCTCAACTTCAAATGTGTTTTTGACAGCTCGTATACGTATAGTTTAGTGCGAAAACAAAAAAAACACATGTTAAATTTATACATTAATTAATTAAATTCAAATTAAAACGAACCAAATTAAAATTTTATATCTGTTACATAAAGTAGGTAACTAAGCAAAAATAAATGCTTTCAGTGGGAGGGATGAACCTAATGTTTTGATAATAAATTTTCAACATTTCGCATCAATTATTTAGTAAGGTTTAATCTCAAATCTCCTTGGTTAGTAATGACCAGTTTGTTTCTGTTTTTTTTGTCAGGATAATCTCCTAACCGCAATGAAACCGCTTTTCACTACATAGTTGTGAAGATGAAAAAGCATTTAATTTTTCGCGATGTCCCACAGTGCGGTATTTGTAACGGGCAGGTATTGTTGACGCCAGAATTGCTGATATCTGGTTCTAAACTCTACTATAAGTTCTCCATTAGTGCTTATTCAAAGCAGTTCCTCTTGTAGTACCTATGACATCCGTTTCTTCAATGATACGGTGACATGGATTGAATAAATACTGTGGTATTAATTAAAACATCCTCAAACCTGGTTTCAATTTTGTATATCTTGTGGCGGCATCTACATCGCCACATGCGAACTACGCATCCAAGACCTGACGTCACACAAATCCTGCATCGCGCAATTAGTTTACCGCGCGGTGGACATATATACAAGCTCCCGACTTCAACCTCTGGGCAGTTGCCCGCCAGACACGACACCCGTGTGGTCGGAGGATCCTCCTTTTTCTATGGTGGATGAGTGAACTTTACACCCTGTTCCTCATACTCCTAAAATCTATATACTATACTAATAATATTATGAAGAGGTTTTTGAAGTCGCTAGTAAAATAAGAAACTATTATGGAAGCAACTAAGTACCTATTATGTGAGTATAAATATGGATTACTCCAATAATAGAAAGCCAAAGTTAAAGTCACGACGTTCCACTCTCGTCGACCCCCATTTACATCGCATGGACCATATTTATTTTTACTGCTGACGTGAACCGTTTGCAGTTCGAGGTCGACCCCTGGGGTCGATATAGACCAGTTTGGGTATCACTGACCTAAATCAACCAATCACGTTTGGGAAAAAAATTGTTGGTGCCATCATCCATTGTGTTCGCATCACGCACTTCAACGGATTGGCAAGCGCATTTCTCAAACGTTTTTAAACTGAAAAACTTCTACTTACCCCACATTTTTTTATTGTCTTAAACACTTTCTCCAAAAGAACGAATATCGGTACGTATACAATATGTAAAAAAATACCCTGTCCGATCCGAAAGGGGCTCATCATCATCATCATTTCAGCCAAAAGACGTCCACTGCTGAACATAGGCCTCCCAAGCACGGCCACTCCGACCGTTTCTGTGCTTCCCGCATCCAGCGGATTCCTGCGGCCTTCACAAGGTCGTCGGTCCATCTTGTGGGAGGCCTTCCAAAGGGGTTCATAGGTACTGCAATAAAATTACATAAAAGTAATAAAAAATCTAATTATTCTTGAAAATAACAAAGTTGTGGGACTCAGGTATCCACATACTTACGCTAGCGCCGCGCGAACGGACGACATGCCTCGTAAGCAAATATGTGCTGAGGGT
Source organism: Agrochola circellaris (assembly GCA_914767755.1). Taxonomy (NCBI): domain Eukaryota; kingdom Metazoa; phylum Arthropoda; class Insecta; order Lepidoptera; family Noctuidae; genus Agrochola; species Agrochola circellaris. Next base: position 146,249 of record OU611853.1, read on the forward strand.
CTAGTGTGAGTTTTGTTTAACCATCTCGATTTTACGCATCGACCGCGTTCGGCGCTCTGATTGGCCCTTCACTGGCCTTCACTGGTGATGGGCCAATCGGAGCGCCGAACGCGGTCGATGCGTAAAATCGAGATGGTTAAACGAAACTCACAGTCTCACACTAGACCCTCTGAGCAGCGCTTTACGTTGCCCACGTGCTAGAGTGAGATGGGTGCCCGTACTTCATAGAACATTCGTTTTAAGTTTTATAAATTGAAGTAAATTAGTGTTCTCCTATTGGTTGATTAAATATTGAGTTTAGTAGCATAGGAACAATTTGTATGACCAAAAACATAATGTAAGGCAGGAGTTTAATGAATAAACAAGAACGATTATTTTTACAATAATTGGTTTATTGGCGCAACGTATAACGTCGTCTGTACGCACACCATAAATATTTCCGTCGCCGGCGCAGCTGCTCAGTACATATTTGCTTACGAGGCTGGCATGTCGTCCGTTCGCGCGGCCAATGTTTAAGCGGGCGCTAGCGTAAGTATGTGGATACGTGAGTCCCACAAAGTTATTGCTATTTATAAGTCACATTTTCGTACTAAAATTACCACAAATTCAACAACAATGAGGAAATTTTCTACAGGGGTCATAAGTTATGACTTGTACGCCTCATGTAATATCATTCTCCTGCCCTGCCCAATTTGTTTGGGGTCGGCGCGACATGTTTCTTTCTTCCATACTTCTTTATAAGTCGTCATCTCGGTAGTCACCCCCTTTTTAGCCATATCATCTTTTACACAGTCAATCCATCATTTCTTTGGTCTTCCCCTACTCTATAGCCATCCAAATTCATACTTAAAACTTTCCTCATGACATTTTCCTCATTCCTCAGCATCACATGTCCATTAGGGTGGGCCACGAATGTATGGAGAAAAAAAAGTGGTTAATTTAAATAAGTAATAGTGATAAAAGGGTGTTATAGTACGTGTTTAATTTATATACAAAAGATATTCAAGATTGTATATCATATTCGCCTCCGAATTGATCTCGAAGTTTTGAAAAATTTAACAAAAAAAGCTATTTTAAGAATCTTTTTAGAACAAAAAAATACAAGATTTAATGTACTTTTTCTAATAAAACGCAAAGTAATAGGATATATTCATTTATTTAAAAAAATAAAGAATCAATACGCAGTAAAAGGATGTTAATTATTATTTTTAATTAACTACAAAATCCTTCTTGCTGTCACCTCACTTCATTCCGTAAATAATCAAAACAATGACGGTTATTGATTGGTTTTAAGAATATATTTGAATGTAAATAACATGAAAAACGTATTATAAGTCTCAATTTCAGTTATTCTTATTGGTTCTTGAAAGTACCCCTAAAAAACCAAAATTTTAAAACTTCAAAGCTTATCCGGAGGCTGTTAATCAAAATAGAAACTTACAATACTTTGCATATTTAATTTATACTGCATTTAGCACCCTTTTATCACTATTACAATTTAAAAAAAATAAAAAATAAAAATAACCCACCCTAATGTCCATACCAAGACAACCGATTTCCGCACAACTTTTCGGTCACCGGGGCCACTTTCAGAATTCCTCTTATGTACTCATTTCTTATTCTATCCATTCGTGTAACACGTGTGGTGTTACACGAATGGATAGAATAAGAAATCAAGCATGAATGAATGAAGCATGCAGCTGAGATGAGAATGCATGCTTCATTCACCCCTTTAGTGGCCCAACATTCTGATCCATACAAGACAGCATTGTTTTATATATCTTCCCCTTAAGTTTAAAGGGAATACGGGAGTTACAGATTGTTTCCGTGACCTGCTGCCATTTCCTCCAGTGTTAATTCTGTGCTTAACCGCCCGATCTACTTCGCCATCGCTTTGCACGAGTGAACCGAGATATCGAAAGACGGAGCAGACTGGTAGAAGCGTGCCATCAAGCGCTATGGCTCCAGAACTGAAGAGACCGCAGAAATCGCAGAACATATTCAGTTTTGGTTCTGCTGATTTTCAAGCCAACATGGAGAGTGTTCTGTTGCCATTTCTCCAATCTGCTCTGGATCTCAGGTTCATCTTCACCGACAAGAACAATATCATCGGCAAACAGCATGCACCAGAGAGCCTCTTCCTGTATGTCGCTGTGTTTTGCCGGCTGTCGCTGAAAACCAGCGTTGGGGCTCTGTCTCGCATAGGGTCGCAGCATTATTCTGAGTGATGGCCGTTTTGCGTGGATGTGACGCATATTTTCCCCCAAATTGTTTATCTTTGTGTTTTGTTCTTTCTTTGCGTCATGTGTACCGCAAATAAACGTATTTTCTTCCATTATTGTCCGACCTCAGAGCGTTCATAATCAACAAGAAGGGGAAGGACTTAAAGCCGACCCTTGGTGCAAGCCTACAGCCACACTGAACTCATTGTGAAATTGCCAGCAGCCGACCGGACGTACGTACGATATTTACTGTAGGTACATAGCACAAAACATACTTCCCGGGCAAACCTTTCTCTTTCAAGGCGAGTTGGCCAGTTTATGGCATTGCTAAAATTCGAACGAAAATTATATGTGCTGATTAGGGCATGCAAACCGGATACCCGGATAACCGACAGGTTTTTTAAACCCGGGTTTTTTTAGGATAACAAAACGTTTCTTTCGGATTTTTCGGTTTTTTCGGTTATGTTTCTCCTAGTTATTGATTTAATAATACTTTCATTATCCCAAACAAAATATTAAATTTATCATTGACAAGTGACTAACGTGGACAGGACGGCGCGGCGGCGTTAATTTAGTTCCTATTTCGGCCAAGTTAATTTAGATCCTTGTCACACTACTAAAACTACTATGCCACGCTGCCGCCATTTTGTTTTTGACAATGCTGGCTACAATAACTTAGGGCTTGGGAGAATCAGCGCAAAAGGGACCGCGCTACATTGTTTAGAAATTTAAAAAAAGAAACACTTTCCGTTTGACCACTGATGCGGCCAGCGTTATGTTAGCCTTAGGCCGGGCTGCTAGGGCTTACCAGTAACTTTGCCTAGCGCATGGCATACAACTAGGCATAATTGATGTGAGAACCTGCAAAACCGAGTGAAAATGAAGGAGAAGATAGCGATAACTCTGAAAACAGTAATGATGAAGATGGTGGTTTTGAGTTTGATGTCAGTGTTGATCGACGTAATTTAGTGCAAACATTATTTCATAAAGACATTATAAACAAAGTAAGAAATGTTGCAAAATTGTTTAGAAAATCACCAACAAAAATGACATATTAAGTAAATATGTCATGGCAGACCATGACAATAAAGATCTGAAACTTATACTGGATTGCAAAACTCGGTGGAGTTCAATGGCGGACATGATTTATTTATTTATTTAACACTTTAAGCACACAAATGTACAGAGGCGGACTTAATGCCATAGGCCATGATTACGCGTTTATAAAAAATAAAAGACGCTGTATCGAAGGCTTTAATAGATCTTAAGTCTAATATTCAAGTTAATGATGCAGAGTTACTGATTCTCGCTGAATTAGCTGATTCTTTAGCTGTCATAAAAGCTACTGTAGAAGCTTTATGCCAGCGTGATGCTAATTTAATTACAGCAGTAGCAGCAATAAAATTTATGCTTAAAAAATTGCAAGAAGATTCCTCTTTCATCAGCACTCAATTGGCAAATTCGTTAAGAGTCAAGAATAGAACAAAGATTGACAAATCTTACCAGAATACTTCTATATTTACACAGCCCAGCTACATACTACAAAGACCTTTTGGATGGCGTAAATAACTCTATAGCCATCGATAACGAACAAAATTCGAAGTTTCATAGTAAACATTAGGCGGATGCATAGATGATCTCACTGCCATTTTGTCGCTAGATGGCGACACATCCACAATTTCGAACATTTTCAATTTTTACACCTAACATAGAAATTTTTAATAAACAACTTTATTATAAGCGGAACCTAGGGCATTAACTTGATTTTTTTAGATCATCACTGTGCTTGTTAACTGGTATCATACAAAGATTAGAACAGTTTAATGATTTAGCCGCATGAATTTACTCTTTACACACACATGCAAAGTAAATAGTAGTAACTTCCGACTCCACTAGATGTCGTTTTATTAAAACATGGTTGGAAATTAAAATGTCCAGATGGCGTTAATTTAAAGAAAGAGGACCAAATTATTTATAAGATGAATATCCTTACATTATAGCAAAAACTGAAAACAAATATTAATTTACTAATTAAGCATACTTTAAATTACTAGAGGATTGTTATGTTCCAATCTATTTCTTAATAATATAATTACTTATTGGGATATGCATACTTTTGTTTCTAGGCTCGATATCAGATAGGTACCTTTTCACCATAACAAATTATTCAGATAAATTATTTTGGGTAATAAAGGTACGAGTATATTGTACCTATATAGGTTGTTGTAATGTGACTGAACCTAAATAGTACCTAACGTGTAAATAAATTGTGACCTGTACTAAATAAATAAAAGATTATGTATTCAATTGTAAAGCGTTTTATTGTATCTTACTATAAATTAATAATATTTATCTATGGTTAATATTTTCATACAAATATCGTTTTATTTACTCTCACTGCATTTACCTAAATATTTTTTGGTTGGATTCGAACCGTCGACTCGTAGGTACCACCACACAAAGATAACATAAGTACTTTTTTCAATATTTTGATATTACAATAATTATGATTCTGAATTTAGTATTAGAATGAATTATGTACGTAGAATTATTACGTACGTAATTACAAGTCAAGATTTTTTAAATTTAGTTTCCAATTTATGTGATTTCGGAAAAATTACAATTTCTACATGGTGTACTTTCGGCTGCAACACGTTTTTATGGCCTTTTTATGAGTAGGTAGGAGCTTACGTAGTTATCATTTTGAAATCATCTTAATTTACAAACCCGTAAATTTGACTACATAATACACCATTTGAAATAAGATTAGACATTTAAACAAAACTTTTTTACAGTCCGTTCAACCGATTCTGACTTCTGTACCGTAGGAATAAGGATGGCCTCAAAAGCAAAACAGTGGTGACAAAACCAACTGCTTACTGCAGCTGCCGTGTCATGCCATCGACGCAATAGAAGTCAAAATCGGTTAAACGAACAGTAAAAAAGGTTTAGTTAAATGTCTAATCTTATTTCAAATGGAGTATAGGTACGCTTGGGTAGATATATTGGAAGTATTGGAACTAACCTAGGTAGGTACCTACTTACTTTTAATTTACTTACCAAACTAATTCCGTAAGTACCTACCTATCTCCGAGAATCTTCTCTAATAAAATTGTGTTCAATAAGTATAATAGGTAGGTACCACAGATGAATAAATACGCATAACTGGTGAAATACGGGTGTACTATAGGTAGGTACACATCAAGCTATACATTTCCAGTTTATACAGACCTCGCATTGTACGGAAATCCTATACAATGCGAGATCAGCATAAACTGGAAATGTAAAGCTTGATGTCATGTGTAGCCGTATGTACCTACACCTCTGCCTAATCCTTTGGGATGACAGGCGTGATGTTTAAGAAATACTCTGATGTTTAAGAAATGCTCGATGATAACTTCTAATGATAATGAGTGATCCAATTATATGTAAGTAGGTGCGCCCCGCGGTTTCACCCGCATAAGTCTCGATCCCGTATATATATCCTATGTCCTAGTCTAGCTCATGGTCTACCCATGCGCCAAATTTCATCCAAATCCATTCAGCCGTTTTATCGTGAAGGCGTAACAAACAAGTTCACTTTCAAATCATATTTATAATATTAGTTAGGATAGTAGGTAACTACTAACAAACAGCCTCGTTGGTCTAGTGGTTACAAGTAGGTACCTACAACTGCGCGTGAGGTCTTGAATGTAGGGAACGCGCTGCGAACAGTACAGTGAAGCATGCCAAAACTACACCGCCGCTCTGTGCATCATACATAATGTGTTTGACTCAGGTGTGCCAGCTAGATAGAAACATAATGTCAAAATCCGCGAATAATATAGGTACCTGGTACCTAGGTGGCAGTGGCGACTCGAGTGCGGCGCGGCCGCTACAAAAGGTCCTTTGACCACGCCGCCGCGTGCCGCCAAAACCATTAGTAAGTCAGTGCAATGTAATTCTTAAGTAATGGCGATAAGGTATAAATTAGAATGATTGACATTTGCGAGGAGTTTTTTAGTTGGAAATAGAGAAATGATAATTTTTTTGTAAAGGAAGTCAATCATCCTGATTTATACCTTAAAACAATGAGAAAAGAGTCACATTGCAATGACTTACTATTTTGCTTATGATTTTATTTCACTTTGGAATAGTCTGTCAGTCTGCCTAGCCCTTTCCCAATTGTGTTGGGGTCGGTGTCCTGCAGCTGAATACCAGTATTATACATGAAGTGACTGCCTATCTGACCTCTACAACCCAGTAACTGGGTAATACGATAGGTACCCCTTGGTAAGACTGGTGGTCACTTTCGGGCTTCTGACGACCCGTAACGACTGTCAAAGATCCACGAATACTAAGAAATATGCTCCTTTGTTGATGCCGCTCTGTAAAGCTTCGTGCAGACCAGCGCGACGCGACAGCGCGACGCGACACCAGCTATTGTTATACCGTCAAGTTTTCTTAGAAATTGTATTGTTCGAGTCGCGTCGCGGCGTCGCGTCGCTCTGATCTGCACGAAGCTTTATTCGGGTTTCGCATCACGTGACGCGAATTATCTGTGTCGCGGCGCTACAGGTCGCCCCTGTGTGAAGTGTCGCGCGCGTTTTCATAGAAATTGTTCTACGGATAAAATATCGCAATATCGCGTAGCGCGACAAGTCGCGCTGGTCTGCACAAGCCTTTACTCACTAAAAATCATTAGAAGAATTGTCATGATGTCTTTTCAATGTTGCTTGCACTTTTTTCCGCGATTTTCGCGGCCCTGAATACATATGTCGTATATAGGCAAGTTTATTAGTCGGATTCATCTTAGGCAGAGTTGCAATTCAATCTGTAATCAAAAAGAATAATTAAACACAACAGCAAAAGTATCGTAATTATGAAATGCTTCAAGAAATTTGTATTAGTCAGAAATAACACCACCATTTGTCACCATCAATCAAGCTGTCAAGCTGTGTGTGTGTGAAAATTTGCAAAACAACTGACAGAACATGAGAAACAGACCAAATAGAGATGTCAATCTGAGATCGATTGAGCAAAGAATCGATTTTTTGGAACAAATAAAAACGTTTTTTCAAATCGATATCTAGTACTGAATCGATACAGGGAATCGATATTTCACCCTAGAACATCAGTTTTTTGTTTGTTTGAATTGTTAAGAATTGTGGTGGCGGGAAAATTACGAAGCATATCCAGTGCAAATCCTTTTGCGTAAAAATACGGATTTTTTCCAGATATGAGACTAGTTAAATTCTTTTCGCTCATCGATCGTTTTTTCGCCCTCGTAAACGTGTACGTTACCCTAGCAGGAATCGTTTTTCGGTTTTTTTTTCAAAACGACAAGGGGCACCAATTTTTTATGTAGGGGCACATTTACAGCAGATTAGGCACCAACTATACGTTCCACTCACTCATATAACTATAGGAGACACTTTCTTGCTAGGGTAACGTACACCCCGTAAACCCCTACATTGCGAATTTCATCGAAAACGAATGATTGATTTTTGGAAAATCATTTCTTTATTTGTGAATCGATTTTTCATATTTCCTTTCGAATCAAATCAGTAACGGATCTTTTTCAGAGAGTTTTTTTTTGGTTCCTTTCGTTCCTCTGGGACAGGCAAAGTGAGTTTTTAGAGAGAATAATAATTGACGTCCCTATTAGGGTGAAATATTTGAAATTTAGAGTAGGTAGGTATGTGATGTGATGACAATCAACGAGTGTTGCTAACGTTTGATTTTGTATTTCCTCTTCTAAATCTTACACTATTTTAAGTTTTAAGGGTAATTACTATTATAATATAACTCTGTACCACCTTCAAGCAGAAAAGCATCCTTTGGACATAAAAATAACACTTACCGTCAATAAAACACAAAAACACTTCACTTTTAAATAAAAACTCATTACTTAGCTGTTCAGACGAGCGAAATTGGAACTACAGCTACCATTTTGAGAACGTCATTTCGCTGACAGTTAAAAACCCCGAAACCATAAATGAATGATGTATGTACCTATATCATTCATCGTTTTAAATATCAGAACATCCTACAACTTACTACTAAAATACTGCCCTATGTTTTATTTCCCCTTTTTCTTGGTAAACTTCTTAGATGGCAAGACCAATTTATCTAGACGCACTTTGACGTGTGCTAATAATACTAAAATGTGCAATTGTTATGAAAAATCAATGTGGTTTGTCTGTGTATTCACTTATCTTGATGGTTTCACATAAATTAAATATGATTCAATCAATAGATGTAAGTAGTACCTACGTGTCACCATTGCGTAGGTAGGTAATTAGAAAAAAAATAGGTAAATTTGCCTACGCTGATCGCCTGATTTAGGTATACCCTAAGTTTACATGAACTTCTATTCTCTGGTTTTATTCAAACCAAACCAATGAATTAGTACCTAACCGTGTCAGAAAATGTATTATCAGTACCTACTTACATACAGTAGAAAGATTTTTAAATCTTTAGGTACTTTATATTTAAAGTAGATATTACAATAATTACATTAGTATTGTATCTGTGTGAACCAAATGCAGATCGCAGATATTTTTTTTCACTTTCTAGCATTCTTTCTCATTCCCTAATAAAAAACATTTTATCAATCATAAAATGTAAAACCCGCGGGCAAACCCGCGCGCCGGCGCTAACTTTCTAGAAACACAATTTTGGAAACGATTAGCAAGTTGTCAAGACAATCACGCATGTACTGACTGGAGAAATTTGGCAACAACGCGGGGTGCGTCTTGAATGGCAACGTCGCCCGTTGCATCGCCGCGTCATTCGACGTGTAACCTTCGTTACGTTCGAATTTTCGAACCAGCGCCATCTATTATAAATGTTTACCGAACGAAAACTCGTAACACAATGTAAATAACTCTTTCTCCGTGGTTCTTTAAATTTCTGTTAGATGGCGCGATTCAGGTCACTCACACATGTAAAGATTTTTCGTTTTTTATTGGGTCTAATTCTCCTAGAAATACAGTTTTTTTTATAAAATTTTGGCGTTAGGCGAACATAATACATTATAAAGTCTCATTATACTTGCTTTTATTCTGCAGAAACCGTTTATTTACGGAGATTAGAACGCCTGAAAAATGTATGGCGAGGCCTGTCTATACATCCACCTTAAATAAGCATTTTCGACTACTACACCGACGGCGACGACAGCACGGGAAAACGTAGACCATAGCCATACAGTAAATGTTTCACGGAACATCAAGGACCAACTCGGACAAGAAATAAAGAAATACAAAATTCAAAATATTTTATTTCACCAACCTACAAGGGCACTTATGAAACGTCAGAAGCTAGGTGCACGGTTCTAAGTGGTCGTTTCCTATGGAGAAGAGCCGGCAAGAAACTCCACGGTTACTCTTTTAAAAGTAAATGGTTTTTACAATGTTTCCAAATTACAGTGTTAAAAGGTATGAGAGGACAGTGTAGGCCCATCAACAAGTACCAGGTACTTAGCAAAATATTAAATGGTCCACAGATCTACAGTCTGTTATGTCTACAACGTTCACTCATTCACAAAATTTAAAAGAAAATAATCTATATAAAAGATAAATGAAATAATAAAAATAAAAACCTATTTACAAAACCAAATGATAATGGTTGCCACTACAGCTGTAACAAATCAAATTTAATAAAAATATATATAGAATATTGTAAGTATACAATGTCAAAAGAAGGCGCTCAATCAACATACCTCCGGTGCAACAAGCCCATCTACAGAACTTGATTTAGAAACTAAAATCAGGGTGGATATGGCACTTTACGACGGTGGAGGAAAAATGGGAGAGCGGTTAACAAAAGTATAAAGCTTTGAAATCAAGTGTGGAATCAGAGAGAGCCTTTTCATCAGCGGGTCTCATGTGTAATAAAATTCGTAGTACTCTAAATGATGACTCCCTTGATGCACTTGACCCTTACGATCATTCTATCAAAAAAAAAATGGATTTTGGTTTAGCTGTGTAACTTTAATTTTTAATCTATACTATAAGAATGACTGATTTATTTTGTTTTGGGAAATTAGGAACAAGACTTCTATTTTATGTGATATTTAAATAAGTATTTTGATCGCAATTTTACGTACTGTTGATTTTGCCTGTTTGTATTTTATGAGTTATATTATTTAATATTCTGTGATTTTAGACCTTTGTGTACCTACCAAATGTTCCTAATTTTGTATGTTAAGTACCTTAAGTTTTATTACCTTTATTATATAAGTGAGATCCTACACGTTAAAAAATACATATTTTGATTAGACTTCAGCATTGTCATTTATTTACACACATATTTCTCATTTATTTAATAAAACTGAAAAACCCCGAAAAAACCGATTTAACCGGTTTGACCGGTTTTGTAAAAAAAAAACGAATGAAACGGTTTTAAAAAACAACCCGGTTTTTAAAAACAACCCGGTTTTTAAAAACAACCCGGTTTTTAAAAACAACCCGGTTTTTAAAAACAACCCGGTTTTTAAAAACAACCCGGTTTTTGCATGCCCTAGTGCAGATAGCAATTAGGTGTCTGGCGCTGGACTGTGATGCAGCTGGCCTAGGTTCTGATCTCGTATTGAACAGCACGTTTTTTGTTAAGTAATATTATTATTTTGTTTACAATAAAAATAATATTTAAAAAAAAACTGCTGCTTTTTTATTAATGTTGTTATTGCAATAGAGGTTTTAGAATAAAAAATGTGTGTTATGTGAATTAACAAAAAAATATTTACTCGTTATATGTATTTATTTAATAACAAAGGAATACAAACAGAACCTTTAATTGTATTGAATCACGAAAAAGATACGTCATCATCACCCTCTCGCATACAAAGTAAAACTAGTGCCAGTGTTGAGATAAAACTACAACAAATCCCGCAACATAAAAATGACAGTAAGATCTGTATCCTGAGTACCAATAACAGGAACGACATTGGAAATATTGCCAAGCAAACCCTTCTCAAACATTCGGTAAATATATGCCATTACATAAAGACATTGCAATACACAGCAACTGGTGCACGACTTCTGCATAATTCTACTAGGAGAGGAACATTTTAAGACTACATGTGACTACCTCCAACTGACTCTTCACTTACGAGCTACTTTACAAAAAGTGAACTTTACGAACATCATTATTTGTGCACCGTCATATAACTGCAGTTACCAAAGAAATATGTATAATTGGAGTGTAGAGCATTTAAATAACCTACTGTATCCTGTGACATATGACGCTATCGCAACAGTACTCCCACTTCATCTCTCTGATCACGACACAGCACATATAATATTCAGTTGCAAGCAGATGCAGCGTGCAAGCAGACATGCAACATGCTAGCAATCATGCAACATGCAAGCAGGCATGCAACATGCTAGCAGGCATGCAGCATGCATGCAACATGCAAGCAGGCATGCAGCATGCAAGCAGCAAGCAAGCAGGCATGCAACATGCTAGCAATCATGCAACATGCAAGCAGGCATGCAACATGCAAGTAGGCATGCAACATGCAAGCAGGCATGCAGCATGCAAGCAGCAAGCAAGCAGGCATGCAACATGCAGCAAGCACTGTTTCTGTCACGGCTCCGGCGCTGCGGGGTTTGGGCGGCCCCACGCGACCTTATCGTCGCAGATGGGTTTAACGCGCACCATCGCAGCTTCGGCTTGCTGGCCGGCACCGCCGGCCAGCCTCAGCCGCGGCGGCGGGCCTTCAAACCACCTGCTCCTCAGCTCGCGGGCCGCCCCACCCCTCCGCGCCAACGCGGGCTTAAATTACACTCTAGGGGTAGGGCAGACAAGACTACGTAAAGTCGGTTTTGCAGCGATTCGTTTCTGCCACAAAATTTTGTAGCACAATGTTTTCTTTTCTGCATTACATTACACTAATTGAATATTCGATAAAATACGTGTTATACCACCTGAACACTACATCAAATGATCATTATACCTTTTGATCAATAGCGCAAATGTTGTTATCGCAAATAAATATTCGATGAAATGAAAATTATGTTAATCGATATTATACAAATTGATTATTTTCTTAAACGTTGTTCGAATTAGTAACATTACATCAAAATTTGTTATACCAAACAAGGGTGAACCAAACGAAATGCTAACATAAAGTTTATGAATAATAATGACAACAAATGTAAAGCCACATGGACGAAATACACAATGCGAACTCCAAAGACACCATTGAACACATATACTAACCCATCTATTGTTACTAACCCTATGGACTCCGGTCTGAAATAAAAATACGTGTGGCACTCGAGGACTGCCGCGGTAAAGCTATTGCATAGCATATATTCAAAAATAAGAAGATAATATTGTTGATTTAAAATATTTTTTTTTAAAAATACCCCTATACCCCCCCCCCTAAATCGCAGAATTTACACAACCGTCAATGACGTCTGCCCTCACGCGTCTGCCCGCGTTCGGGTCGCGCACTCGGCGATCGCGCGTCATTGCCTATCCCGCCCCTCCACCCTCGTTCTGCGCGCCCGCCGTCGACTCATCGCAGGTCATTCTTATCGTTCTAACTTTTAAAATATTAGTCCAAATTACTTAGTGTAAAAGACAAATTTTATCTACATTAAATACCGAAAGCGATGAAGGTATTTATTTTGATACGAATTAACTAAATACTCTAAAATATGCAACTTAAAAAAAGTATTCAATTTAAATGTATTTATAGCTCACTATTTTGGCTATAATGGCTTCCACATAAAAGGTAGATATATGCTGTCGCGGACTTTTATTTAGAACTCTTTAAGACAAACAACCCCACAATACATTCTTTTCATGTAACTCCAGCGGTTTAGGCAGCGCACGCAAAGATAGATCTCAGAGGGCAGGATTTTTTCCGACTTACTGGATACTTATCGTTATATTATGGCTAAATCACATAAAATCTTTATAAATTGTAGCCTATGTGTTATTCTGATATATAAGCCACATTACTGTAAAGTTTCATTAAAATCCGTTCGGTAGTTTTAGCGTGAAAGAGTAACAAACATCCATCCATCCATCCTCACAAACTTTCGCGTCAGGTTTTTTTTTCGTTACGGAATTTCTACATTCGGTCGCCGCGCTCAGAGTCTCCGATAAAAGCTATGCAATAGCTTAAAACTTTCTATTCTATTCTATATATCAAATTGACAACATAATACTCACAAAACCAGCAGAACTTGCCTCCGCCTTTAACAATTATTTATTACTATACAAATTCCTTCCCAACACAAAATTATACAAATAGTTCCCGTATTGAAACCCTAACTGCTAACTCGATGTTCCTCACACCCATGACCGAAAATGAGGTGATACAACAAATACTATAATTGAATAATACCAATTCGAAGGCTACGATGAACTCAACACCAGAATAATTAAGTCATGTGTCGATGAAATAAGTGGAGTGTTGACATATTTAATTAACCTGTCCTTTTCACATGGAGTGTTTCCTAAAGCATTAAAAATATATATTGTTCTACCGATATTTAAAAAAGGTGATAAAGCTGTTAAAAATAATTATCGCCCCATAACACTAATACCCATCTTGTCAAAAATATTTGAGTAACTAATGCATGTATCAAAGAATAATTAATTATTGTGAGAAATTTTATATTAATAAATCCACGTCTTTAGCCGTCTTTTCACTTTTGAAAGCAATACTGACCAATATCAACAACAATCAGCTGACGACAGGGTTATTTTTTGACCTATCAAAAGCTGTTACTACCGATAAAAAATATAAATCAATTATTGATCATGAAGCCGACATAAATAATACAATAGACAATCTAATTAATTGGTTAAATAATAATAATTTATCAATTAATCTTAAAAAATCTGTATATACTCGTATTATACAATTTAATCAATCTCATCAAAATCAATTTAATTTTAGAATGGACATACCACAAATTACACAAGTGACACAAACTAAGTTTTTAGTAGTAGTAATTGACGAACATTTAGACTGGAAAGCTGCTTAGGTCGATAATCTTTACTAATCTACGCTAATATTTTAAAGAGGAAAGATTTGTATTTATGTGTGTATGTTTGTAATGAATAAACTCAAAAACTACTACGCTGATTTCAAAAATTCTTTCAAAATTAGAAAGCTACATTCACCCTGAGTAACATAGGCTATATTTATTGCTAGAAAAGATTAGGGATCCTACTAAAACTTTAGTAACGTAACCCAAGGTGTAAAAAAAATGCCATAAAACACCTTTCGTCGCATGCGCTGCGGAAACTATTGATGATAGAACAAAAGTATGTTCTACAATATTAAAGAACATATCAAGAACTACAAAAAAACTTCGCGATACTATTTGTCCAACTATTATCGTTATGTCACAATAACCACTTTTTACATTTTAAAACTTGATAGAAATACCGAACAAAATTAGACCATTCATACTTCTGTTTAAATCCTTATCCAAATAAATCATATTGATTTCAAGACTGTTTCAATTCATGTATATTACTTTTTGAATTGTTCAAATCGGCTATTCCATTCAATAGATATTACGAATTTAAAAAGTCATAGATATAGAAAAAGCGCCGCCGAGCCGCGCCGGTGGCGGACGTAATCCAGTATAAACTCTATGTGATCGTATAGCTTTTGTACACGACGAAAAGCGACCGACGACGCGCGAATACACGATCGGTTGAACTTTTGCGTTCGGTGAACCTGAACGCGTGGTCGCGCCGACAGAGGGCGCTTTCCGGTTTTCCGAACAAATAGTGTCATATACACGCGACCGATCGCGTATTCGAGCGGCAATCGCTTTTAAATAGTACGCGGCTTAACACAGATGCTCTACGAAATATGTCTCTTTGATGAGGAACAGTATAATCTTCTTCTTTTCATGTGGTAAGTGTCTCACCTGGTGTCAGAGTTTTAATGCCGCCCATGGGCCTCTGACTTGGCTTCACATGCCATCGAGAAATATCTCTCAGGCATACCGGTTTCCTCGCGATGTTTTCCTTCACCGTTTTTGAAGCAAGTGATAATTATACAATACGCACATGATTCTGAAAAGTTAGAGGTGCGTGCCTTGGGTTCGAACTTGAGACCTATGACTTGGCGGTCTGACGGTCACCACTAGGCTATCACTGCTAAACAACAGTAACAGTATAATAATATGTAGGTACACGGATCGAGAGGGTTAATCATATAATAATCTATATAAATAAAAAAATATCAATAAACGTGTTGCTAAGCGCAAAACTCGAGAACGGCTGGACCAATTTAGCTTTTTTTTTTTTAATATTCCTTTATGTTCGAGGAAGGTTCTTATAAGTGAAAATTTGGAATAATTGCCCGGAAAAACGTAAAAACCCCACTATTTATTTTTATTTATTTATTTTTCCAATACAAACTGTTCTAAAACCAAATCAAAGAAAAGACGTCTGTCGGGTCAGCTAGGTAGGTGTAGGTATATAGGTAGTTATGTAAGTAGATAGGTATGTAGTTAGGGTGGGTAGGTAGGTATGTAGGTAGATAGGTAGGTATGTGGGTAGTTAGGTAGATGTAGGTAGGGTAGGTAGATGTAGGTAGGGTAGGTAGATGTAGGTAGGGTAGGTAGATGTAGCTAGGTTAGGTAGGTAGATGTAGCTAGGGTAGGTAGGTAGATGTAGCTAGGGTAGGTAGGTAGATGTAGGTAGGGTAGATAGGTAGGTATGTAGGGTAAGGTCTGTAGGTATGTAGGTAGGGTAGGTAAGTAGGTGTAGGTAGGGTAGGTAGGTGTAGGTAGGGTAGGTGGGTGTAGGTAGGGTAGGTTAGGTAGGTGTTGGTAGGGTAGGTAGGTGTAGGTAAGGTAGGTTGGTGTAGGTAGGGTGGGTAGGTAGGTAGGTGTAGGTAGGGTAAGTAGGGTAGGTAGGTGTAGGTGGGTAGGTAGGTGTAGGTAGGGTAGGTAAGTAGGTGTAGGTAGGGTAGGTAGGTGTAGGTAGGGTAGGTAGGTGTAAGTAGGGTAGGTAGGTAGGTAGGTAGGTGCGCCGTAGATAAGTACTTAGTGCCCGTGCGAAGCCGGGGCGGGCAGCTAGTATCAAATAAAATTATAGATTCAGTTGTTATATCTTGTAAATATTAGAGATTTTGTAATTATATCATATACCTATTACTTACCCTTTTTTTAATTATTTGAAAATTTTAACATATTTTTTTTTAAAGTTTAAGTCTATGATTCAATAGTACTACTTAGGGCAAATCGTTTTGCCACGGGAAAACAACCATTAAAATTTCAGCGTATATACAACCCATAATACACCTACCTATAACAACCTAGCGCTTTCATGAAATTGAAGTGAGTCCTGGGAGACCACTATTGTGATCTGTTTTAAGCTAAGGTCCGTTTGCGTGTCGCAGGCAAACTTCACACCGCGCATCGACCCGAGCGCGGAGGACCGCTGGACGGCGGCGGAGGAGCCGCTGGCGTGGGCACACTCGCGTATCGCGTCCTACAACCCGGCGCAGCGCCTGTTCAAGTGCGCCGACTGCGAGTGCGTGGGCTTCCTAGCGCGCGTGGCCGAGCACTGGCTGGGCACGCACTCGCAGGCGCGCGCCTTCCAGTGCCCGCTGGCTGGCTGCGGCTTCGCGTCGGGCTGGGCGCGCGGCGTGCGCAGCCACCTGGCGCGCGACCACCACTCCGACCCCGCCGCCGCCGACCACCTGCTGCGCGACAACCCCGCGCTCGACGACCTCACGCGCTACCTGCAGCGCCTCAAGAACAAGGTAACCAACCTCACTTCACTTCTAATACCTATCCGAGCGGTCATCAGATTCTGAGAAAGGTTGTTCCCTTTCTTTCACCGCATTCTCCATACGCAGTTTTAAAAGATTCTGTTGTGATCAGGTGGAAGCAATGCGCAACGAACGTCGGCCGAGCACAGGCGAAGCGCCGGTGGGCGAGGCGGCGGGGGGCGTGGTGGCGGCTGGCCCGGGCGACGCAGGCAAGCGCTACGTGTGCACGGCCTGCCCCTACGCCACAGACCGACGCGATCTGTTCACGCGCCACGAGAACATCCACCGCGACGAGAAGCCCTTCCACTGCTACCTGTGCCAGAAGCAGTTCAACCGCGCCGACCACGTGAAGAAACACTTCTTACGCATGCATCGCGATCAACCCTATGATTTGAATCGTATCCGACGTTCGGCGTCGATTGTGAAACCGAGCACGGCGCCCCCGGCGTTGCACTACTACAGCAAGCCGGCGGGTGAACCGCCACCCGCGGCAGCGCCGGCGCCGGCCCCGGCGCCCCCGCCGCCGGCGCCGGCGCCGCAGCCGGAGTACCGGCCGCCGCCCATTATAAAGCTAGAGCGGCCGCCGCTCGGCAAGACGGAGCCGGGCTCCGCGGCCGCGCAGCACAAGCCGGCCGCGCCCTCGCCCGCCGCCGCAGCCGCCGCCGCCATCAGACGCAAGGTAGTAGTACCTTGCCGCTCTTACACTTACATTCGATTCAGTTGTGGACATGTAATTGAATCACTATAGGTAAGTTTTATTTTCTATAACCATTGGTTCACAAATCGGACAATACAATATTACTTACGTACCTACTAGATAAATTTAAAATACTGTTATTCAGCTGAATCCGATAAGACAGGAAGCCGACCCCAACATAGTTGGGAAAAGGCTAGGCAGATTGACCAAGTAAGTAAACTTAAAGAATCACATAAGTGTTATGCGATTCTTTGCAGGCCCTAAAACAGTGAACACAACATGCACAAAATAAATATGAGCTACCTAGTTAACATTATCGTAGCAAAGTCAAAACTATACATGATCTAGACTTTATTTCACACACGTATTTACATGATTTAAAAACTAACAGACTTAAAATAATAATATGTACAAGTATATAATTATTACTATTTGTCTGAATGTATGTTCCAGCATCACACAGGTAGGTACTTCCGGATAGATTTCGTTCAAATTTTGCATAGATATAAGAGTGAGGCCTCATTAGTGCGTTGCGTTGCATCAATATGTTATCTATGGTAAGATATAATAAAAATAAATATCTTTGGTTAGGTGACTGTTAACGATCACAGCCTATAATATAGAGAACTACACGTTTTAGTGAGGAATCCCGTGTGTTTACAATCTACTGTTACTTATATTATTTGACTGTTAGCTGTACGTCAGGAATAATCTGTAAGAATTCAAAAATCAGCCATAGATAATGAATATGCAATCAGTGTTGTGCCATTAGGTAGTATAATATGCAGGAATAATGAATGAATAATGAACGCATGTGGCGTTCATTGTTTCACTTAAAATGAAAAATCTTGCAAACAACGGGAAATTCCTACTGAAGGCTGCGTGTGTCGACCTCAGGACGAGCTGCTTGTCGCGCGACGCCAGTCCTGCAGGGTAGTTGCGTTTCATTTTGCCAGTTCACCCACGTTCATTGCGCTATTTACGTTGTTGAGCACACGAATTTTTCAAACGTATGCCTCACACCGTTGTCCAATTACAACGGTGTGAGGCATAGGTTTGAAAAATTCGTGTCGGAAACAATCTTTAAAATGGAGCATGTTGTTCTATATTTGTTCTACAATAAAGCATCACAAATGTTCGTCTATTGCGTTAACGACTGCTCTAGCGTGGAACAGCAAGTTGAATTCTCTCCAGCAAACCTTCACAATCTACGTGGGCATTGAATAACTTAAACAAGTATACGATAGTCAGGTTTCTATATTGGTTATTATCATTAGATAATGGTGCAGAAAGCGTTTTAAACTCGCTCTAATTTACTAGAGTAGACATCATAAGTAGGATTCCATACTGGACGTATGGAAGTCCAGTATGGAATCCTACTTATGATGTCTACTCTAGTAAATTAGAGCTACACACTGCGAATGATGCAGTTATAAACTAAAGTGTAAGTATTGACACTTTTGAATCCCTCAATGCCTTAAGTTCTCGCGCTACAAAACCCGAAAGACGCGAGGCTTTCTGAGCTATATCTATATGGTGTCTAAACTTAAGTTCAATCCATAATTTATTACGCCTAAGTCGCGAATCCAAGACACCTCGAGTCTCTTCGTCGGGGACACTGTGAGTAAATTGCGTTAGTGGGATGTCTTTTTCTTGTAAAATTATTTGGCTTAGGTACATACATTTATTAACATTCCAAATCATGTTGTTTTCGTTACACTATCTGGACATTTTATCGGTTTCAGTTTGCAATTTTACTGAGTCTTCAGCACAGTTTACTGTTTGGTACAATTTTAGGTTTTCGGCGTAACTTGCATTCTATTTCACTTGCCTAATCATTTATAAAGATTAAAACAACAAAGGCCCCATGTGAGAGCCCTGTGGTACTCCTGATTGTATAATGTTTGTCAGACTCACACACACCAATATCACCGTAATGACCCATAAATACCCATGTAAGTTAATTTGTGGAGACGTGTCTTTGATTTAATATTGGATGGCGCGTGCAGGGCGAGCGGCGCTACGCGTGCTGCTACTGCGCATGGTCGGGCGTAGACAACTGGTGCCTCAAGCGCCACCTCAACACACACCTGAAGCCGTTCGCGTGCGCGTTGTGCGAGTACAAGGCGGCGCGCGCCGAACGCCTCGCCACACACGTGCACAAGGTGCACAACAAGAAGGCATGCGCCAAGTGCCCCTTCCTCGCCGACGACCAGCACCAGCTGGCGCACCACCTGCGCGATGCACAGTCAGTATCTCCCCGCTCTACGAGACAGCGGAGGCCGAAGCCATCGCGATCTAACGCCTGTTCCGATTCCCCGCAGCCACATCGAAAGCCGCAACCTGAAGGTGCCCGTAGGAGTGGCGCGCGCGGGTGGCGGCGGCACGTTCGGGCAGGGAGCCGCGCCGGCGCCGGACGCGGTCCCGGCCGGCGTCGCCGCGGCGGGCGGCGCGGGGCGGCGGCGCGAGGTGCGCGCGGCTGGCGCAGCGAGGCTCTTCGGCTACCTCGAGGCGTCGGACGGCTCGGGCGACGAGTACGAGCCGCCGACGCTGGCGGCCGAGTTCGCGCCGGCCGCAACGAGCGGCGCGCCGCACTACGCGCGCGACAAAGAGAACGCGGCGCCGCTGCACCACGGCATGCACCACGACCACTGCCTGCGCTACTAGCCCGCGCTGGCGCTGCACGCGGCCGCCGGCGCCTCCGCGCGAGCTCCGACTGCAACTCGGGACGGTGCCGGTGCGGACGACGAGTCTTGGCTCAGACGATTACTCACAGCCTAATTATAAAGGCTTCTGAATACACTTTAGGTGAGTAGGTACCTACG
This sequence comes from Agrochola circellaris, assembly GCA_914767755.1. Classification (NCBI taxonomy): domain Eukaryota; kingdom Metazoa; phylum Arthropoda; class Insecta; order Lepidoptera; family Noctuidae; genus Agrochola; species Agrochola circellaris. The sequence continues at coordinate 166,739 of OU611853.1, forward strand.
CTCCTCCCAAAAAAAACTATTAGGTATATGTCGCGCAAAGACCTCCATACTCCGTCTGTTGACGTTGACTCCGTAAGTAAATCACAGTCAACAGACTGACTACTTAAGTACTTACGGAATAAGATTCAAATCAGTCTGTTACTAAATACTGAGCGTGGGTTCCGTCGGCCAAATTATCCCACGGGAACACGGGAACGTACTACCGGGATGAAAAATATCCTATGTCCTATTCCAGATCTCCAGATCTCTCTTCCAGATATCCAGTCTACCGTGTCCAAAATTTAATTAAAATCCGGTCAGCCATTTTAGTGTAAAAGCGTAACAAACAAACAATCAAACTCACTTTCGCTTTTGCTTTAGTTGGATATTATCCTCCTGGTCGAATTTCGGTCACGGCGGCCACTCTCAACGGAGATCAGCCAAGTACGCAAGAATATTCATTATACTTAGTGCAGAAGTGTGTGCGCAAACACACGTGCACTCCCACGTCCCTCACTCTCATAGTCCGATGGGACGGACACACCTTACATTTTTAAATATTAGAAAATAAAAAAATATTAAAACATTTAAAAATAGTAGTCCACCGGTATCGGGAACAGAGTCCAAGCTACCGGTGGTTAGGGCTCCAGAAAGAAGAACCTCCTGACAATGCGAGCCGTGTCTAGAAGTAAAGAAAGAAAGAAAGTAAAATGCGTTTATTGGCATTCAAAAATACAATTTATAACTAAAATAAAAAACAGAAAACAATTATTGTAATTCCAAAAGGGCCTCATCTCAGCATAATGTCAGCTGGCAACACAAAGTGTACCACCTGACGCTGAAGGTACAAGGTAAATAGTAAAAGATATGATAAATGAGAAGCTCACAAAATCAAATAAAATGTACCGCTTTCTGAATCAAGCCCTTGATCGACAACCACGCGCGCCAAGTCAAGATACTTGATTTGTTTATCTTTCTCGGCTTTCACGAGGTTACCGTCATGCGGGAGTGTTATACCAATAATCAATGTGCGCCGCTCTATTCGATCCTCCACCACTATATCAGGCTTATTTGCAACAATAGTCCTGCCAGTGATGATGGATCGATCCCAGCACCTACAATGTGATATTTACATTTTCGAGAACTGGATGGGGCACTTACCTGTAGTACGATACTTTCGATTCCACAAGGCTGTATTTTAGAGCAAGTTGCTGATGGATAATCCTGCCTACAAGTGTGTCTATGTAAGTACTCTTCGTTAGCTAGACGAGAACACCCGAAGATAATGTGTCGGATGGATTCTCCCGGATGGTGGCAATGCTCGACAGATGTCAACCGTGCCGTCCTTCACAAAAATCTCCGGTAATTGTTCGTCGTGTCGTGATGCCCAGTGGTTAAGGCCACGCCTCTCATTCACGAGGTTGTGGGTTCAAATCTGGGCAAGTACCAATGTGACTTTTTCAATTCATATGTACTTTCTGAGTTTATCTTGGACATTACTGACATCGGTGAAGGAAAAAACCGTGAGAAAACCTGGACTTCATAGTTAATATAAGTCTGAAATCACCAACCCGGCTTGAGCAAGCGTGGTAATCAATGCTAGTGCCTTCTCTATATGAGAAGAGGTCTTTGCCCTGCAGTGGAACAGTAACAGGCTGGTATTATAATTAATTGTTCGTCATGATAACTTCGTCCATAATAAAATTGCACACACAAACCCTTCGGTTTCCCCAAAGAGGTCACCAAAACGCAGCCAGGCTACGGACTACCACACACACACACACACACACACACACACACACACAATTAACACACACACACACACACACACATTCTATCACATAATTAATTTATCTGTCATTGCTTCATTTTTCATTCTTTTTTACCTATCGTGGTATAGTAATCTTATTCTAGATGCATTGTCTTCACATATTTATAATTAATGTATACAAAATATTGTAAAACAAATTTAAAGAGTAACGGTGGAGTTTCTTGCCCATTCTTCTCCATACGAAAACCTTTTGAAAGGGGCGACTAGAATCAATTCAATTTTTTGTAAAATTGACGATCCCTTGAGTGCCCTTTATGTGCCTAATTGAAATAAATTGTTTGACTTTGACCCGCGGCTTCTCCTGAGATATTTTCCAACATCCAAGATGTTGGAAAATATCTCACGGGAACTAACTACCGGGATTACATACCTAATAACCGAGGAGAAGGTCATTGACCCCACTGCGCCCGCGTTGCCGTCAACCATGATTATTTTGTAACGCGTAATTTTTTATCTGTGATATATTTTAAACTATTTCAAAATTCAAAAGCCATTTGTAACAGTATTTATTCAAACTAGGCTGAGAAGCTTCACTTTTCGAACGTCAAAATTACATAAGACAGTGCCCCAAAACGCCCCAGCTAAAGCACACGCAAAGAAGAAGTATCGCAACAAACTCCCCAGAAGCACTGCTGTCTGTTTGACCCCTAACCAGATCATAAGCGATCAAGATACTGCATTCAAAGCGGAATTTGAAGAGTTCTGTAGGTAAGCAGTACAGAATTCACCAACTTTTTATTGCAACCGGGGTTAGTCATAATGGCTGTTGTGAAAAATGTTTTGATTATCCTCTGTAATTACGAAAATACGAAACAGAAGACTGGAAAAAGGTTTGGCTTCAATTGGCAATAAATTGCACAAAGAACAAGACTACAAACATAAGTCCAATCAAAACTCTGGAAGGCAATGTGCAGTACCAGCTGAATTGCTAGGACGAGTAGGTCGAAAGCAGCTTGACAATTATGTGCAGAAGAAGATGAAAGAACGACAAAGAAGGACTTGACAAAGGAAAGGGGAGGATGCTACAAAAACACCCAGAGTCGATTAAAATAATTAATGCACGGTGAGGTAGGGCAAACATCGTTTAGCGAAAACAAATGGCTTATTTGTGACATAGTATGTCACAAATAAGCCATTTGTTTTCGCTAAACGATCCCCAAGAGGGAAATCACTTTGACATCTATGTCACGGAATCTTTCAACGTAATTCATCAATTTCTAATAGTCGTATCGAAATGAAACTGCATTTATATGTACTTTGGATACCAATACTATAATTTGGAATCTTGGAGCTGATCTGATGATGCAGCCAGGAGGGCTGCATCATCAGACCCTTGTTACCAAGCCCAATCTATTGGACTTGTGAAAACGAATCATATGAGCCTAAACTCGAGGTGTTTACTAGTAGCCACTGAAGAGCTCCACTATCCAACTCCAGGCTCCATCATTAGATCAGCTCCAAAATTCCAAATTATAGTAGGTATTGTTATCCAAACTACATTTAAATGCAAAGTTACATTTCAATACGACGATTAGAAGTTGTTGAAAATTACGTTGAAAGATTCCGTGACATAGATGTGAATGTGATTCTAGAACCCCGAGATCCCCCTTGGAGATTTTTAACGAAAACAAATGGCTTATTTGTGACATACTATGTTTGCCCTGCCTCACCGTGCATGAATTATTTTAATCGACTCTGGGTTTTTGGTCTATACGTCTAGTAGCATTCTCCAAGAGATTTAAAAAGGCGAAATATTTATCTTCCAGACTAACCCCAGAAGTCAAATTGGACTCGATTTAAAGTTCCCAAATGCATACGAAGTTTGGAAAATATTACTTAATGAACACTACCAATTTAAAAAAATTACTGGCAGAGGTAGACCCAAGAAAGTGGCTCATGACCAGCTACGCTTAGCACCAAAGCCCGGAGAAAGCGTCGACGAGAAGGCCGTGTCGGTTGAAGATTTTCCACCACTGGAATGTACTTCAAAAATTTAAGAGCAGCCTAAAAGATGGGCGAATATTCCTATGCAAGGTAGTGGCGGCGCTAGGCGTCGGCGACGTCGACGACCGCCGACGACCTCGCGCCTGAGGGGACCTCGCAAAAAGTTTTAAACGTTTCCCCCCGGCCCCCGTCAAACACAAAGAGGCAGTTTTTAGTTGGAGGCCCCACTATAACGTACAAAATAAGAACGAAGCATACACAAATTTTCGCGCTCGCTTCCTTCGTTTTCAAACTTATCTGCAAAGATCGACAAAATAATCTAATTCAGAATTAATCTTAAAATTTACCTATCTAAGACTGGGTAATAAAATTTTCGAGCACACTTCGCTCGCTCTAGCATCCGATATTCTTCTCATACTCAAACCTATCTGCTTATGTCAACAACGACAAAGTATCTCGCTAATTCTGTATGTATATATGTATGGTCAAAAGAAAACCTTCGGTACCTTTCCAAGGCGGGATGCTAAAATTTTCGAGCTCGCTGCGCGCGCTCTTGCGTCCTGCATTCTCCTAATTCTAAAAATTTTCTGTATATCTTAACAAAAATCTCCTATTTTTGTAAGAATGGTTAAAAGACAGAAAGAGGCGGCGTGCTATTTTTTCGAGGTCGCTTTGCTCGCTTTTGCATTCTAGGTACTTTCTGCATTAGAATTAGTGGCTGGTGTTAGCGATGAAATCTAATCTAAAGCTTATCTTAAAAAATATTCAGTGAGGCAAAAAGCCGTAAACGTCCGGGGTATTTTTAAAATTTTTGATTGTTGAAGTATCATCATTTGATCAGAAATCAAACTCATAAGTACCTATATTCATACATTAGTCTATAATTCAGCACATTCGATTTAACGTTTTTCTTTTGACTGGGAAATGAAAGGGGCCTCGCAAAGCTGATGTCGCCGACGTCTAAGTTTGGTCTAGCGCCACCACTGATGCAAGTAATACACACACCACATTAACAGTACCTATTAAAGATTATTTTTGTTTGCTTAATACTTTGCGATTGTTGAGGACAAGAGCCTCCATACCAAAAGAGCAGTATACATTGTTAAGGACAGTGATTTCCATATTATTTGGTGTTACACAAAATTTGTCGCGGTTTGGCTTGAAATTGGTTAATGTTACGCTTAAGTTTGTTGGGGTGTGTCCTCCAAACCATAGTGTAAGGTGATTTGTTGAATCAAATTCATTAATGTTATCGCTTGAGAGTTTGCTAGACAGACAGGGTGTCCTCCTTGCTCCAAGCATGTGCGTTACGAATCATAGGCGAAAATTTACCCAGTAACCGACCCGGTCATGTGACCATTGTTTGATGTTGTGATACTGCGAGATTAATCTCTTATTGCATTAGGTCAGTGACGACCTTTTTGCAGAATCGCCGTATCGGCGTGATCAAATTACAACGTAAAACGGAACGCAACGTTCAATGAATCCAAATAAAGTTCATTTCATTTCATCGCCACACTCAGTGGATCATGCGAGTTGTGAAAGGGGCAGGCCTTTATAACATGGCGCACCGGAGTAATGAGCCATCTAAATCCGATCCAGCCTGTCCCTTGCTGTCCTCCCCCAGCGTCGCCCTAAACAGAGATCCGGACCCAACAGAGGGTGCCCTTAGCGTGAAGTCGCTTAGTTTCTAAGTATTATGCCCTGGCTGGAGGTTAATTTATCGAGGCAGCCACAGGAAAGTCCGGTTAAGCAGCCGACAACCTCCTAGGTTGACCTGCCGGATGCCATTAAAAATAATTAAAAAGCAGCAGTCCACAACCTAATTGTGACACGGATCACACCTGAATCTTATCAGAATAGTTTTATTATTAATCATTATTTTTAATCATTTTGTTTTCTTTCAATTAAATTCATTTTACGATCACACTGATTTTATTTTAAACAATGGCAAATAAAAACTCTCGAGTCCTCGTGGACCCTATAAGAAGTAGTCTCGTTCGCCAATGCTTCAGTCTGGCCACCCGCGCCGAAACATACTACTTCGTTGAAGCAGAAATCATCTTTGTAAATTATCTATCATTCAATGAGGTAATAACTGTACCTATTTGGGGTAAAAAGTCAGAAGAACAATCAAAAATGATTTCCGATTATCCACCTCGTCTAGTCACGTTAGGGTGGCTCTTTTAGGTGGATATTACACTATCAATTATCTAGGATCACAGATCTCTGAGTCACATTTATATATTATGATAATGTAATACAAACATATGAATCAAATCGTCTTTGATCAAAGATTTTTGACATTTGTTGTTAGATAGGATCAAAGAAACGGGTCTTGCCATATTGAATATTATATACTGAATTTTACATTTATTTTCATAATTTCCTGATACAAAATCCGTCCATAAAATTATGTGTTTTTGCCTTTTCAGTTTTGCTACTGCCATATTCTAAGTTGACGGGTTTATTGACGGATAAAACGTAATCACAACGAAATTTTGGCGTAAGTTCACAATACGCTTTGGAATTCTAAAATTATTTGTTGGCAACACTGCTGTACTAAAAAAAAATCAAACTGCTGCCAGGCAGCCGGGAATTCATTGTTTTGTGGCTTCATTAGTGTTCTAAGTTCTATTTGTTATATTGTTTGCCGAAAGGCTTCAGTATTTTGTTTTAATCGACGATTGCAACCACATCTGTCAAAAAAATAGGATCCTAGATAATTGATAATGTAATACACAGATATGATCCTAGACGTCAAATATGTAGGATAAAAGATAGGATCCTATATAGGATCCTAGATAATTGATAGTGTAATACCCCCCTTAGGGTGGACAAATAAAATAACCGTGATTGTGTACTTCACACAGGTGCGGGCCCGCAGTGCCACGCCGGCATCGCCCCGCGCCGCGTGCTGCCGCTACGTCTACACTTGTTTGCCATAGAGAAGAAATTGGCGTATTTGATCAAATCAGTAGCTAACTGTTAAATGTAAATTTATGCTTGTTCGATGATAATATGTACAAAATATGAATAAAGTTACGAATCCCACCGAATACTTGATTTTGTTTCATCATCACATCATCCTATAGGTAACAGACTAACTATTAAGTCAAATTTCACCGTGTTAACTTAGGTGAAGTGAGCTGTCTCCAAATGCCTTTTTACACCTTAGCGAAACGCATTAGGTACATATGAGGTATGTACCTAATTCGTTTCACTACACGTGAACATCACGCCACGAAGGCGGGATTTGTATTTTTTTTAGATTTAGGTCAGCAGAACTCTTTCGGAAAAGTATAAGGAACTATATAGAACTCACCACTGTGCACCTAAGTGAATCAGTTTTAGAATTTTAATTTTAGAAAAAAATCTGCTAGCAGTATTTAGCCGAGCATATTTTATTTTCATTCGACTTTTTTAGGCGAAAGAGCCAGAACTATTTTTTAAGTATAATGAACTCTAGGACTCACCCGCATGCCAATAGCACTCACATTTTCTTATGCTCTGCTGGGAATTGATCTGGCAAGTTCACGCAATCAGTCGCAAATTTCACACCCCGAGTGTGGTCGGGCACACCACCACCAGGCGGCACTGACATTATAGTACTTACACGAGTATGTAGGTACCCTCAAAACGTTTTCCATCATATTCTCTTTGGCATCGTTTAGTCGACCATGCACTAATGTCGACATTGGTGCCGATTTCTCGTCACAAATGCCTCTAAACAAGACTAAAAATCAACAAAATTTCGTTTATTTATTTATTTAATACTTCAAGCACAGAAATGTACAGAGGCGGACTTAATGCCATAGGCATTTTCTATCCGTCAACCTTTGGGTGATGGAGAGACAAACTGTTTGTCTCTCCATCACTCATCAGAAAACTGAGCTGGAATTATACATTGCTACCACGGGTATTCAGTTGGACTACCTGTGTATAACAGAATCTACAATCTGCTCATGTATTTTTCCAATTATAATTTAGTTTCATACAACACAAGGACGAACAAAAAAAGGGGAGGTAGTCTTATTTTGGCATATAGGGGAGAGTGGGTAGGATTCGTACACTTTTTACTTTAAGCCACATAAAACAAAAACTATCCATTATTTAAAAATAACTTTAATGCTGTCACATACCGCACTTATCAGCCTTTAAGATGAATGATGTGTTGTTTCGATATAAGAAAGCATGGCGATGCTACGACAACTTTACTAAAATGAGAAAAACGTACGAACCTACCCCACACGTGGGGTAGGTTCGTACATAGCGTAGGGAGCTTTCGTACATAGTGGGGTACCTTCGTACAATGAGAGAAATAACCAGTATTCAATGTAATATTATCATTTATTGAGATCACAATTAACACAGAATCAGCCTTTTTTTAGGAACAATTATCAATTATTATTTTGTGTACCTCAGTAGGTACTACAAATAACTACTTACTCTTAGTAACAAAAAACGTACCTCAGTACTAAAAATTACTACTTAGTCTTGGTAACAAAAACGTATCATAACTTTTCTCTTATTAATATAATAAGTAGGTACCTAATGAATCAACATAATAAACTTTACCATTACAGCAACAAACCTTAGTCTTAAGTATTAATACACGTACTATCCGACAGCATACATAGATAAGTCTTTCTCGAAGCTATAAATGTGGGACGTTCTCGCTGTCAAAGCAGATTTTGATGGTGTCAGTATATGTACCACATCTGTTATATTGACACTCCCCTCATCCTTGGTGGTGGGAAAAACAAATTTCCAGGAACCAGGCTTCTTCCTCATAAATGAAACTATGTATTCAATAGGACTGTACTTTATAAGCACTTGCCCAACATAATATAAAACAGTATTTTCTTTAGCAAATTTGACTCGCACGAAACATCCTTGGTTAATGTTCATAGACATAACTGGAGTTTCATCTTGAACATCCAATTGCTCGGACGCTTCTTCGATGGGAGAACAAGAACTTTCTCTTAAACTGATATTAGTTTCATCCTCAGAATCAGACTCGTCCTCACTGACAGGCTTCTTACTATGTCTGTCTTCAGTAGCTGCTTGTTTATGTAACTTCGTCAAGCGACTTTCGAGCGTAGTTGCTTTGACGCCATATTTTTGCGCAGCCTTTCTGATAGATAAGGTTTTATTCAAAACTTCGTCTATCGCAGATTTCCTGCTATCTTCGTCTACTTGTCCCGTTCTCGTCCCCTTTTTCACATACTTTCGCGGCATTTTGATTCTGTAATAATAATATATTCGATAAAAAAAATGTTTAATGCTATGCAAGTTAGTGTGGGGAGGATTCGTACAGTACGAATCTACCCCACTGCTAACTGCACGAAGGTACCCCAAGCCAAAAATACAACGATTTAATTTAAAATAAAAATACCCGTTATAGTTATCAGAAAACAACTGCGTGCATTTAAGACCTCAATACCATTCCACCAACTAAATTGAATCACTTTTATAACTAGAGTAAAACTAATAACTTTTTCATCCCACCATCTCGGAAAGAGTATTTTTAATCTTCAATATCTGAGTGGAAAAGCCGTTTTTATTCTCTAGAGGATAAAGTAAATTGAATTTAGAACATCGTGTGCACTAAGTTTGTGAATTAAAAAAAACATTAAACCTATTTACTGCTCCTCTATGGTGCCGAATATATCATACAACTTTTTTTTAATTTGTTAAAAACTCAGACTCGGAACCTTCTTGGTGTTCTTTTTTCAATTTGCTTTGTACGCGGTTCTTTACGCGGCATTTTTTCACGTCATTGTTAAACCTTATATTAAAAACAAGAAACTTGAAAACAAGTGAAAAAACTAAAATGAGTGATTCTAGCGACGAGGAAGTTTGCTTGACGCCAACAGAATTGACTGAAACTGTTAATAATGCGCAAATGAGCTTTCTCCCTCAACAATCACGCGAGAAGTATTTAAAACAGTACGATATGTTCACCACGTGGCGACTAGCAAAAGGAGCCAAAACTTTCTCAGAAAACGTTTTGCTGGCATATTTTATAGAATTATCCGAGAACAAGAAAGCAAGCACTCTATGGAGTACGTATTCGATGCTAAAAGCAACAATAAAGGTGAAAAAAGACAAACATATCGATACCTATCCTAAATTAGTGGCATTTTTAAAAAGAGCCTCATCTGGTCATCAACCAAAAAAATCGAAGGTTTTCACAGTATCTGATATTGAAAAGTTTCTTAACGAAGCACCCGATTCCGTATATTTGGCGGCAAAAGTAAGTCAGTTGCACATTCAGTATCTACTTAAGTATATTAATCTCAATTATGTAAATAGTATACTTAGTAGATGTTGATAGGCATAATTATGCGTTCATATCAATTTTATTCATTTATCTACTACAATACTCTTTACGTTACAGGTTGTTCTTATTATTGGAATAAACGGAGCATGTCGAACTAATGAACTAACACAACTTAATGTCAAAAACATTGAGAAACATTCAGATGACTTACTTTAATTAATTTACCTAATACAAAGACAAAAAGAGACCGCAACTTCGTCATTCGCAAGGAATACGTAACGATTGTTGAGAAATATCAAGCCTTACGCCCGCCTAACACTCCAATCAATCGATTTTTTCTACAGTACCGCAATGGAAAGTGTGTTAGACAGCCTATGGGTACTAATAAAATTGGCAGTATCCCACGAGAAGTAGCAACATTTCTTGAACTTCCAGAACCCCTGTTGTACACGGGTCATTGTTTCCGACGAACTTCAGCCACACTTTTGGCTGATTCCGGAGCTGATCTCCTGTCCCTTAAGCGCCACGGAGGCTGGAAGTCCAATGCAGTTGTAGAGGGATACATAGAGGATTCCATCCAAAATAAGTCTAAAATATGTGAAGGCATCGTAGGAGCCATTACACTGAAAGAGCCTCAATCGGATCCTTGGACTGGCCCTTCTACATCAAAAATAAGCCGTTATGAAACACCTAACCAAATCCCTCTCTCTCCAACATTCACGCCAAGGGAATCCGATGAATCGGTACAACTATTAAGTATGACAGATAGTTTACCGAAAAACAGTACACAAGTGACTAACACCAATATTACAGTACCAAACAAAAATATTACACTCAATTTAAATAACTGTAGCAACGTTACTTTAAAATTTTCTTAATTATACCTTAGTACCTATTATTTTGTTATAATTTAAAGATTATTCTGTAATACTTACCTGTCATAATGTAGTAATTAATACCTAAACTGAAATAAAAGTGTACCTATCTTGTGATTGTAAACGTTTTTTTTTTTGCATTTAGTCATTTCCTCGCTGAGGTGGAATTAAAAGTTACGTGTTGCACTCGAGTGCAAAGATTTTTCACCTCGTGCTCTTTTGATTCTTTCGACACGCGGTTAAAAAGCAACTTTGCACTCTTGTATAACAAATAACTATTAAACACGTTTCAAAGTGAATCCAAAAATTACTTACGTGTAGCGAAAACATGAACGGGCCTGTTGTGTCGAAGCCGGGAGCCGCACTACTGCCCCGCCGCCGCTCCGCGCGTAGCCTGTGCGTCCGATTGGGAGTTACGCACACAAATATGAACACGCCAGTGTGCTGTATAGCTTAGATATCACTACTGTACGAATGCTCCTGTTGTACGAATGCACCCCACTCTCCCCTACATATAGATAAAGAAAGTGAAAATATTGATTTTGTAAATAAAATGTATAGATCAGATAGTTTTGAAAAATGTGGGGTTAAAGATCTTGAAACAGGGTTATACCTTTGTTGTTGCTACAGAACTCCTTATGATAAAAATGTTGAAAGTTTTATATCTAGTTTAGAAAAATTGTTAGAACATTTTATTAATAAGAAGTGCATTATATGTGGTGACTTTAATATTGACGTGCTGAATTCTTAAGCATATTGACATGTTATAATTTTCGATATCTTATAAATACCTACTCCTACTTTCATACGGAACAACGCATATTCGTGTTTAGACAACATAATTACAAATCTCGCTGATGATGACATAGATGAGTGTTTTGTTGATCATAATGGCTTGGCAGATGGTCATAGTGGACTTTCCTGCAATGTATTTCTAGAAAAAATAAAGAAGAAATCAAAAAACTCTATTCAAAATGTTATAATAAAAAAATAAAAAATAATGATAAAAATAGTATTGCTTTCAAGAAAAGTATTAGTAATAAAAATTTGACTAATATGGGAATAAATAGTTTTATAAGCTGTCTTGGTAAAGCATTCCAAGATTGATATCGAATGAAGTCAATTAGAATAAAGCCTTATAAAAACACATCAATACAGTGGATTACTAAAGGGGTTAAAGTTTCAAGTAAAATGAAGAGAGTACTATGCTCAGGTACAGTAAATAACGCCAGCCTAAAAAAATAAAAATAAAAATATGTTCGAATTTATAGAAGAGTTATTCAGCAAACCAAAAAAAAGGCCATAATAAATCATTTAAATACTGCTACAAATATAACAAAACAGACGTGGAAACTTGTTAATGAATGTACAAGGAAAACAAAAAATAGGTAATGTAGAAATTTAATCCTAAAATTGAACAATAAAATGATAACTGACCCCCAGCAGGTCGCAAATCAATTCATTGACAGTTTTTTGTTCAAATCGTCACTCGCTAGCGATGAAAAAGAAAGGGCACTGACTTTTCTATTAGAAAGTACAAAAAGAGTAGAAAGTGATTGAACCTTCTGTACAACTATTGCATCGGAAATTACAACGATTATTAGTAAAATGGCTAATAAAAAATCTTGTGGTTTTGATGATTTACCGATATCGATTTTGAAGAAGAATATAGACTCTTTGGCTTTCCCTCTTTCTGATTTTTTAAATAAATGTTTCGAAGAGTCTATCTTTCCAGACCAGTTGAAATTGGCTAAAATAGTGCCAATATTCAAAAAAGGTATTAAGACTGATCCAAAAAATTACCGACCTATTTCCCTTTTGCCTACGTTATCAAAAGTATTTGAAAAAACCATTAAAACTAGGCTGATGGTACATTTAAATGTAAATAAAATAATTAATTTAAGACAATTTGGGTATCAGAAAGGCGTCGGTTGCACAGATGCAATAAATACTCTTATAAATGACATAATTAGTAAATTAAATGACAAAATGAAAGTGGCAGGGCTATTCATCGACCTTAGCTCTGCTTTTGATACGATTGATTATGAATTACTACTAACTAAACTTGAATATTATGGTATCAGAGGCAAGTTCTTACAACTTTTAAGATCCTACTTACAAAATAGACGACTGTTTGTAGAAATTAAAAGCATCGATGAAAGTAATCATGAAGTCATTTACACATCTAAAATTACAAATATAAAACGTGGTGGGCCCCAAGGTTTTATTTTAGGACCAATACTATTTATTTTGTTTACAAATGACTTGCTTAACTTCATGCACTATGTTCAACCTGATGTAAAACTTGTTGTTTTTGCAGATGATACAAACATAATAATTGGGGCGAATGACTTAAAAGAATTAACCAACAATGTAAATAAAAACCTACAAAATCTCTGCGATTGGTTTACAGCCAAAAACCTTTTGCTAAATACAAGTAAGACTAATATAATTTTATTTAAGACTACAACTCGCCATAATGACAATTTAGATATACAAATCAAAGGAGACATGATTGAATTAGTGGACAAAGTCAATTTTTTAGGGATTAACATAGATGCACATTTAAATTGGAAACAGGAGCTGGCTGCTATTGACTCTTCAATTTCATCAGCATGCTATGCACTCAGGAGCCTTAGGGATATGTTGGATCTAAAGCAACTAAAGGCTATAAATTACGCGCTGGTAGAATCTAGATTAAGATACAGCATAATGCTTTGGGGTAACAGCTATAGTTATAACTGTCAGAAAGCTTTTATTTTACAGAAACGTGCCATAAGGACCATAGTAAGGATCTCACAAAGAAATTCATTTAGAGAGCACTTTACAGAATTAAACATTTTAACAGTCCCAAGTTTATACATATTAAGTAGTTATCCTAAATCACTTTGCTAAGTATATTCATGAGTATGAATCACAAGACGACCGTAAGATAAGAGAAAGCACAAGAAGAAAGGAATTTAAACACAAAATGGCACCAATTTTAAACATAGCTAAGCATTGTTCCAGATACCAAACAGTGGAGTTATTTAATGGGTTACCGACTGATTTAAAATTATTTATTTATAGCTCTCACTTATTTAAAACTATATTACAAGCCTTCTTGTTAGGAAAATGTTTTTACTCGGTATCAGAATTTATGTCAAATAATAAAAATTGTCAAATAATAGCAGTGAACAAGCTTAGGTACATTAAATTATCTTTTGACTTAAACACTACGCTCCTAGGACCTTGATATAGTCGTAACCTTAATATTTAGGCATTGAATTTGACATTATACCTGCTATAAATTTGACATTGTATTTATTTATTGACATAATTGAAATTAATTAGCCTTTTAAATGTATTGTTTCTGCATGTAATAATTTTATTTTATATGTAAGATAAGATAAGTCTTTATTTGCTTTAAACATGGTATAAAGGGTGTTACAGTCTGGTTTTGATATACATAATGTCCACATGTTTAGCTATACAGAATATTGTATCAATTGCATGCAAAATAATTAATAACTAGTTAAAGGTGAGCTATAGAATGTCACAAATTAATTGGAAATACAATAATAACATCACAAAAATTTTCATGAATACCTGTAGATACACATTTTATATTTTCAAGTTAAATAAATCATTCATATCATAAAAATTATGTCCATTCAGCCATTTGTATAGTTTATTTTTAAATGAGTTATGATTATTTAATAATTTTATTTCTTTTGGTATTTTATTGTATATACGTACACACATCACAAGGCAGCTTTTTGCATACTTGGCTGACTTAGGATTATCCTTTAATACAAGTCTGTGTGGATCCCTTGTTGGTCGAGAGATGAATTCAGACGCTTTTTTAAACAATCCCTTATACACCAATGTACAGATTTCAAATATGTACCTAAAGTGAGGGAAGTGGTAATAAACCTGTAATGTTCAACACAATGTTATTTGTTAATCCTATACTTATAATAAATCTGTAGAGAGGTCAATTCTGTACATGATATATATTTTCAAAATAACTATCAGGGGGTAATTACTGATCGATACTGATGCCAAAAATGCAAACAGTAAAATTTTTGTCTGTCTGTCTGTATGTTCCTTATAGAAACAAAAACTACTCGACGGATTTTAACGAAACTTGGTACAATTATTCTTCATACTCCTGGGGAGGTTATAGTATACTTTTCATCACGCTACAATCAATAGGAGCAGAGCAGTGAAGGGAAATGTTGGGAAAACGGGAGAAGTTGCTCCATTTTTTAAGCTTCCGTCGCGTGTGAAGCCTTAATGGTTAAAGCTACATAGAAATCATTTATGACGGAAATGTTCTACATAAAATTATCTAAAAAATATCCCACAACAGCATATGTCTATCTTTTATGGTTGACTCACAATAACACGTGTAACTCCCGATAGCTTAGCAGTTCGGATCTTTCTGATTATATTTGTTTACTCTTACGTTTATAATACTCTCACTCATCCCTAATTAAAAGAAGTTAATATTATTACCTATTCAATAAAAAAATAATCATAGTAATCGGTATAGAAACAGCAAACTTATACATGAAATGAAATACGCTAATAAGCCATGCATCGCGCCGTCGCGCGTGAATACTGAATCATGCCATAAGGATTATTTTTGTGTAACAGTTGCCGCGCTCGACGCGGGTCGTGGCGGTAGGGTATAAAAAGGCGGGAGGTCCGAGCGAGCGCGAGCTTCATTCAATATTTGGCTGTTGATGCGTTCAGAGCGTTCGACCTTATTGACAGACAATAATAGATATTAACAAACCGTGCTTATCAGCGCGACTTTTAGTCTTTTAAATAGTTTATTTGAATTTCAATTGTTGTTAAGGTGAGTGGGGGTAAGTTGGAATGGATTTTTGATTAGATAAACAGTGTTGATTTGAAACTGTTGTGAAACAAAGGGATTCAAGTGAAATGCATAAAATGATGTTTTGGGTAAGAAAGTACAGTCAACTTGTTTCTATAATGTTGACAGACATCTTTTTGAAACAATATTTTATGTAAAAAAAGGTTAATAAAATTGGTCTTCAGAAAAACAATATGTAGGGGAAAGACGAAATGCCGAAGGGGTAAGATTGATATAGTGACTAGAATCGTATTCATGGTCATTATGCATGTGTGGTGATCAATAAACCCTCTGCTCCAATAACCTAAATAGCTTGAAAATCAGTTACATTTAAAAATCGCTTTCTAAATGCAAGAAAAAATTATTTATCAAATAAAATATATCAATCTTACCCCGTTACAACGGCAGGCAGTCTGAGGTTCTCAAAATATTAGGCTAGGATATTAAAAAAATTAAATAATCATGCTCATGACTGTCAAGTCGTAGTCGGGTCGATAAATAAAACACACGGTTTCATTTAGTATCATGTTGTTGACCTGTCAAAATGAAACCAATTTTACTGAATCGGTTACGAAAATTTGTTACGCAATTAGATAGCAGAGGTGTATAGTACACCCAAATTTTGCCAGCTATGTGTAAAGTCCTATGTAATAAGAGACAAACCGGCCATTAATTTACACTCCCGGCTCTTACAGAGAGATTCCTAATGGAAAATCAACAACACTGCCTGACCTGGGCATCGAACCCAAGACCTTATGCACAGCAGCTGCACGTGCGACGACCATCGAGGAACTTAAATAAAATAATTTCGTAAAAAAATTCTTTTCTAAAGGAAATTATTAGATAAAATTAACAAGAACATAACAGTAGGTGGGTATACTTAGTGCAAAAAAGTAACCTTTTAGGATGATTATATTAGAACATTATAAAGGAGAATGCGCAGCTCCCATACAAATTTACCCCAGCTCCGGCGCAAAAGTTACCTATCTCAGATTATTGTACATTTTATGTGTATCAAGTATCAATATGTGTGATGTCTGCAGTGGCAGTCAAACATAGAAAAAAATTGCTTTGAATATCCTTCCAGGCGCGTATTTTTCATTCGACCATATTAACAAATATTGAGTAAAATATAAAATATTGGATATAGATTTACGAATGTTAGGCATTTGCTTTGATTTTTACTTTCAGGAATATCATATCGTATCATAAAGGGTACCCAATAATAATAAAATAATAATTTAAATCCGATTATTTTTTTAAGCCTTACAAAGGCAGACATAAAGCTAAAATAGCTTTATTTTTTAGTCGACCAGGACAGTATAGAGCGAAACAAGTGCAGGCGGTGCAGTAAAAGATACCTATTCTAGGTATTTTAAAAGATCCTAATAGCAAGGCTTGTAGAAAAGATAGGTTCACAAGAGGTTTAAAATAGGTTTAAAATCAAGGCAATATGCCTAACATATTCGTGAATCAATAGCCACTATTACATATTTTACTCGATATTTGTTAAAATGGTCGAATGAAAAATAAGCGCCTGGAAGGATATTCAAAGCATTTTTTCCCTATGTTTGACTGCCACTGCAGACATCACACATATTGATACTTGATACACATAAAATGTACAATAATCTGAGATAGGTAACTTTTCCGCCGGAGCTGGGGCTTTTTTGCGCATTCTCCTTTAGGGACATTGTAATGAAAACTTTAACCATGGATTCAGTACACGATTCTAGACACCCAAGCGTAGACATTTTTCATCTCCTTAAAAAATCTACTGTATCATACATTTTGATCGTGTAGGTATTGCACATATGAATAGAACATCAGACTTTTTTGAAATCGACAAACCTTTTCTATGTCTAGAATTATGTACCGATTCCATGATTAAAGTTTTTGTTACGATGTTGGGGAAGGGATTCCACCGTGTATTTCAGTTTGAGAACCTCTGACCTTTTCTAAGAGTTTCGTAAACGGGGTAAGATGGAAAGTTTTATATTACCATCTTAACCCGTTAAATTTTGCAGGGGAAAGTTTGAAAGGCACCATAAATCTTAAAATACGTGAAATATACTAATCACCACTTTATAGAGCATATTAAATTTCAAATATATTTATAAATATCGAAACAAAATGTTTGTTACTCACCTGTGTAAGAAGATACAGCAAGCGGGGTAAGATGGAAAAACTCAATTTTACGCGGGAAATGTGTCCGTACGGAAAATTGACAAAAAACATACGTGCGCTCTCACTTGGCGACTGAGGCAGACTGCGGGGCGGGGCAAGACAAAATGGTGTCTACAACGATATTGCCAGTAGTAAAAGAATTCCTTGATATTCGGCGTTATTGTATTTTTTTTATCTTTCCCCGTTTTTTATCTTACCCCCAGTCACCTTATTTTATAAAATAGGTATTAGTTGTTTTGGTACTGTTTAAATATTCGTTCAAATTACAAATTATTAATAGTTTGCATTTTATTTCTTTTTAGGTGAAGTAGTGGTAGAAGTAGAAGTAGTACGCATAGATTTTTAGATACCGATAGGTAAGTTTTGGCTAATTTATGTTCAATTTTATTTTTGTATTAAGTAGGTAAAAGCGTAGATACTTTTATTAATTATAGTAGTTATAGGTATTTATTTTTAAGTGAAGTAGGTATAGGTAGATAGTATTGCACAGGCGTTTCATCTTTATTTCATTTCTTTTTTGTTGTAAGTTGTACATATTTCTGGGTATAATTCTATTAGAATATTTTAGTTTAAATAGGCACTTAGATTTTAATTGTAAGGTAGCTTTAGTTAGGACCTCTAACGTAGGTTATTTTGTTAGGTAACTGACAGCCTTTCCGTTATCGTCGATTAAAAATAAAATACACAATGCCACATATGGTACTTTTTTACGAAAAACGACGGAAACGCGGACGAAGTCGCGGGCAAAAGCTAGTTAATAAATAAATGAAACGAAACTATAAACATAATAAGTATATACATATGTCTGATTATATATAACATAAGCACAAAAAAAAAAAAAAAAAAACAATAGACGACGTATATTTAGTAACTTAATCCGCGTAACTGTTCTTAATGAGTCATAAAGAATCCTGTAAGGAATTGACACGTGTTTCACCTCTCAACGAGGCATCCTCAGGAAGGCGATTGACTTGTTGCGAACTCGGACCCGACGTGTGGACACGTCAAGCGTCGAGCGCGGTGTACATTTTGAGTGTTAGGTGTTTAAGGGTCTTATAAAAGGGGTCGAAATTTTCATTATTTTTGCGATAGGACGCACCATTTTCGAGATATAAGCAAAAGAAAAAATAAATACAGTACTGTTTTTGCACGTGAAGTCGACATGTTGGTGTGAATTTTAGTTCATGACAACTTATTTTATCCCACTCCTTTTTAATCGCGATTAAAAATTGTCAGGTTTAGTCTGGTTTGGTTATTTACAATCAAGATTTTAGGTGAAAAACGTCAAATTCAGAATAGCAAAATTGCCATTTACACTAAACTAAAAACTCAGTACTATATTAGTGCTGTCAAACTAAAAAATATGACAGCGGGAACGTGGGCGTAGCGATAACGGGGTCATCATCTTCGTTTCTTGGTACGGGTTCCATATTGTAGGTGGGTACTCGGGCAAACCAGTAAAACGTAGGTAGATGCACAATCAGAGCCACGTTTATTCGGCAATTTACAATGGTGATCGTTATTTGTAGTAAGGTAACAAAGGCTTGTACGGTGAACGTGACAGTTTCGATCGTATGATCTGCACTATATGAATCTCGCCTTCTCGATCGACTCTGTCCACGTTTGTGGCGGGAAATTAAAGCGCCACCTCACGGCGTTCACAGTACTAACCGATCAACCAATAAGAATTAAGTTACAGTTTGACCAATATTATGAAATTAACGGGTAGTAATTTTGATAAAGTTGTCGTCTTGAAATCGCTAGCGACGACATTAGTTAAGTTGTGTCACTTTAGTCTATTTCAGAATGGGAAATCGTCGTTTGCCAGGAATAAACAAATTTTTGTGATTTTTTTTCTAGTTTAGAGGCATTTGTAACAAGAGAATCGGCACCAATGTCTCACCAGGTAAATTTGTTTCCTTAAGCTTATACCAGAGTTAACAAGGTCAAAAGCTTTAGAGAGGGCTAAATAACAAGCATAAATAGGCGTTTTCCTACTCGTGTAATACTCAACAGTGTGCTTTAGACTCAGTATAGCACTCTCCGTAAAAAGTCCAGCGCGAAAACCAAACTGAGCATCATGTAGATGTATAAACTCTGTTAATTGAGCCTCAAGCATACTGTCTAGTACACTTTGTGTTGCCATCTGACATTATGCTGAGCTGAGGCCCTTTTGGCATTATAATCATTGCTTTCTGTATATTTTTTTTTAGTTATAATTTGTATTTTTCTGCTGTAATGCCAATAAACGATTTTTCTTTCTTTCTTTCTTTCTTTCTTTCTTTGCAATAACGGTGGCCAGTGAGATCGGCCTATGATTGTAACCACTTAATGACCTAAAGATTTTATTAATTTTATAGTATGATAATGAGATAGACTCACGATAGCATAAGTTTAAACCTTAGTGGTTTTTGATTGCTATCTATTATCTAATCCTGTGTTCTTTGTATTATGATAATTAAAAAAAAAAATATATATATATATATTTGACCGAGCTATCTACGTCTTGTTTTTTACTATGGGAGTAACGATTGTTTTAGTTAGTTCATTAGGTAGGTAGGAGTGTCCAATGCACAGATTAAAAAACACCGATAAAAGTCTAGAGATGTGTAGCCCTGAATTTTGTAAATGTTCGACGCTGAGTCCGTCATGTCCCGGCGATTTCCCACATTTCATACTTTTCAAAATCTTTCGTATGTCCTTGGCACCCACTTTTAGTCTGATGTTTTTACTAACGGGGTCAGCGTCCAGCATCCACTCGGAAGTGCCTAAAGGAGATTCCTCGGTGAAGTGACCTTTAAACATGCTAGCGACCATCTTTACGTCGGTGACGTAAAGATGAGGTTGGGGGTGGGCCTTTCGACCCCCTACGCCAGCCCGATCAAGCACCCGATGTCGCACTGTAAACCAGCCTTGCGCCCCTATATCTCTCTGGTAGTCCTAACGCTCTTGCTTATTTTTAAAGTAAGACGTTCCCAGGTGCGGGCTCCATGGAGGGTGGGAGCCAGAGAGATGAATCCTTATAAACAACATAACATGGATTCTAATAGGCCTGTTAACAAAACCGGAGTGGAGGCGAAAGCCAATGAGACTCCCAAGGGAGGTGCTCGCACTTCCCTTGCCCCTGGTGGCCATGCAGCTAAAGCTGCGGGTACCAGCGCGGGCACCGGTCCGGCTGTGGCGAAAACCGCAGCTAAGACCAAAGCTAAAAAGTCCCAATACAAACAAAGGACGTCGGCGCTGATTGGGACCAGTACCGACCCTTCTGACACAAAGGCGAAGACCAAGGCGACGACTTATACCACTGCCGGTCTGACCCTCTCCACACAGACCCCGGTGCCGGGTAATACTGGCACCGGGCTCCTTCCAAACACCCTCCTCCTCCTATGGCTCCTCTAGCCTCCTCCACTCAGACTCCACTCGTCGTCACTGGTCAAGCAGAGTCGGCCAGCTGCACCGAGGACGCGTTCTCGCGCGCCTGGCAATTTGTGCCAAAACGCAAGGGCAAGGCCAAACGCACTCAACAAGCCCTCTGCCCTTGCACCGACCCTTCAGGTCCAACTGCTGCCCCAGTACAAGGCAAGAAGAGGGACAGACTGACGAAGAAGGAGCGCCGACAAGCACTGCGGAAGCCAGGCAAAGGCTCCCGCAATAAACAGGCCACTGCCGCCAGTTCGAGAAAAACGACGGGCGGCCAGCTGAACTTCTCCGCCGGAAAGCGGTCACAGGCAGAGGCCGGCACTAGCCGACCAGCGCCCAGTCGACTGCCCACCAGAGCTCCGGAGAGTCCAGCTGAAGGCAACAGGACACATCGACCCGATTGGAAGGATCAGGCCGCGGCGAATCGAGCTCTCAACGAGACCTTGACACCTCGGGGAGAACATAAGCGGCCGCGTCTTGATCATCCCAATAGGGTCGATCAACGAAGCTACGCCCAAGCTGCCAGCGCAACCCTAGACGTCGCGATCACCTGCGACCGCACGGGGATTGTCAGCAAGGACGTATCGGATCAGGTACTCGCTGCTATCCAGAAGCAGATTATCCTCGAGGCCTGCTCCCCCAAACAAGGCACCCCAGGATCGACATTTAACGCCAAGCCGCTGTTCGCCGGAGGTATCCTCAAACTGTGGTGCGGCAACGACCACACCTTAGCCTGGCTAAGGCAAACAGTCTCCGGCCTGGCTCTCTCAACTAGCACCCCGCTAGTTGTCGTGCTCGTGAGCCAGTCGGAATTTCAGAAGCGTGCACGGTGTGGCATCGTGATCCCGGATGAGCAGGGGGTTTACGGAGAGTCGACCAATATTGGGCGCACTCTCAGCTACCAAAACCCATGGGTGGACATCAAGAGGTGGGTACTGCTGCACGCGATCAAAAAACAAGCCTCGGCGTGGTTCGTGGTGGTCGGTGTCCCTGTGGACCAAATCCCGACTCTGATGGAGGCCGGACGCCGCCTCTCAATTGGATTAGGGGCGGTGTACGTGAAGTTCCAGGGCCGGAACGGTAGGTTCACCGATCACCGACGTTCCTCAGGGATGGGACCCCGCCACGGGAACCGCCTGCGAGGCGCTGACTCAGCCGCCGCAGGCACCAGCAGGGGAGTCCACTCCCCCTACATACAACCCGGAAGCACCCGCGAATAAAAAGAAAATGCCGCAGAGTCACCCGCCCCTGCCACCGCCATCGTGGGAGCCGTCCCTTTATCGGGCGAGGAGCTGGACGACATTATCCTGCCCCCGGCTTCGGGCCCGGGAGAGGACGGTTGCGACGAGGGCGACCTGTTCGCCGGTCTTAGACTGGGGGGGGACGATGAGGGCTCGACCAGCGATGGCGTCCCTTTCGTCACCCTGTAGAGTCCTCCAGGCAAAACCTCCACCACAGTCAGACAGCGACGGCTCAGCTCCGCAAGTGGCTGGAGGTACAACACACGGCCATAGCCTTAATCCAGGAGCCGGGGATTAGGGCCGGCCACATACAAGGATTCTCCAATCTTGGCGGTAAGCTCCTAGTCGCCTCAGATCACGATCACCCCAGATCGTGCATCTATGTCACAGGTAACCACAAAACACAGCTCTTAACTAATTTCTGTTGCAGAGATGTCTCTGCAATTAAGCTGCTTATACAGCGTGACGATGCCAATGAGGTGGTGATCGTTTTTCGTCTCGGCCTGCCGACATGCCCGAGGCGGAGGCGCCACCTCCCCATGACCTCGCCCGTCTCGTGAGTCATTGCGAGAGATGTGGGTTCGAGGTTGTCATTGGGGCCGACGCAAACGCTCACCACCAACTGTGGGGTATGGACACGCAGAACGAGAGGGGTGAGGCCTTGGTTGACTATTATTCTCGACTAACCTATCCCTACTAAACACTGGCTCTGAACCAACATTCGTAACCAGACGAAGCCGCACAATAATAGACCTGTCTCTGGCAACGGAGAGCTCGGCGGAAATCATCACCGAGTGGCAGGTTTCCAAGGAGGCCTCCTGCTCTGATCACAGGTGGATCCGCTTCGACATTCAGGTCTGTGTGCCACCGACACCACCACGGAGAAACCCGCGTAACACGGATCGAGCCAACTACACACGCAACCTTGATTGCAAGCTTGTGACATTAAACAACCCCTCGACATTTGCGGGCATAAAACAGATTGAATCTCAAGTCACCTTACTAACTCAATTAAGGCAGCTGGTCCTGATGGAGTGTTCCCCGCCTTACTACAGTGGGGGGGCGCCTCTGTCGCTATAAGACTGGTGCCTTTAATGAGAGCGTGCCTGGCCTTTAGATACGTTCCTAAAGGATGGAGGGAAGTGAAAGTAATATTTATACCCAAGCCAGGTAAGGGTGACTACACAAACGCCAAATCCCACCGACCAATTAGCCTGACCTCCTTTCTACTAAAAACTCTGGAAAGGCTATGTGATAGGGAGCTGAGGGACGGCGCTCTTAAAACCATACCGCTACATGGTAATCAGCACGCATACAGCTCAGATAAGTCGACCGAATCTGCTCTTCATCTGGTAGTCAGCCAGATAGAGGACGCGATTCATCAAAAGGGCACCTGCCTGGGCACTTTTATAGACATCGAAGGAGCCTTCGACAAAACCAACTTCTCCAACATCAGTAGCGCCCTCTCCAGACATGGAGTAGAACAGGTACTAACGGACTGGATAACAAACATGTTAAGCAAACGAGTGGTTCGCCTTGAGGATGAGCAGCAGTTGGCCATGATAGCCAGAGGCTGCCCTCAGGGAGGAGTTCTGTC
Organism: Agrochola circellaris; assembly: GCA_914767755.1. Taxonomy (NCBI): domain Eukaryota; kingdom Metazoa; phylum Arthropoda; class Insecta; order Lepidoptera; family Noctuidae; genus Agrochola; species Agrochola circellaris. Next base: position 190,963 of record OU611853.1, read on the forward strand.
CCCCCTTCTATGGAATCTGGTAATTAATGACCTCATCACCAAACTCAACGCCAACCGCTATTACACGATAGCAGGGGCGCAACTAACCAATAACCCGATTCCTGTCGGCTTCCCTTAGGAAATTATGACAGTCAGTAGTTCTCAGCAGTGTTTAATAATAACACTGAATGTATTATTTAATACTTACACCATAAAATTAAAGTATTACAAAACCCTAACCTACATTAAAAAAATTGTCTTTATATTCCAACGAAAACAAAACATTTAAAGTGCGCGCCAATTTTGCTCTAGTGCCTCCAGTATAACTCGTTGTCCGCCCGGGTTATGAAAACTTAAATTTCTATACAAAATAATCTCGTCATGACGTCACTTCAGGTCACGTGACACGCTGTTTTTTGAGGCAATAGTAAGCCGTAAAAAGTCGAGTTATGGTACAGTGTAGGAATCCATTCGCTGAATTTCGTAAGCGTTCGGTTTGGTTCGGGACGGGGCCGGGGGGAGGGACAAGCTCCACGCTCCACGCACGCAATAATTTCAAATGTTTGTTGACGAATGACGTAAATAGTTAATAGAATTTATTTAATTTTGTTGATACTTGTAGTTAATTAGCATTTTGTTCGTTGTATTCATATAAGTTATTAGTGTAGTATTAGTGTAACAATTAGAATTGGATAATCGTGAGTTTGTTGTGAAATTGTGCGTTCGCCGTCGTTGTAATTAGGAATTTGTGGTAAGTCGATAGATTAGCAAGTTGAAATTACTTTTTTAGAGTAGATTTGAAAAGTTATTAGTAGGGTGGCGGCATTAATAGTTTTAGATTGTTGTGTGACAGATTATTTGCTTCGTGAGGAAACATGCTTTTCAAGGTTAAGTTTTGAAAATAAGAAACACATAATTAGGCTAGGTCGTGCTCGACCAGATATGACTATAAACTACAAACGACGTGATGGGTTGGAATGTTTCCCTTTACGATAAATATCAATCTGGTAGTTGGACTGGTAGTTGTAAATTAAATAAGATGTTTTGTTTTCCATGTTTACTTTTCTCAAATTCTAGTAGTTTATGGAATAAAGGGAGTTTTACAGATATTAATAATCTGACGAATTCATCAAAAAAACATGTGCAGACTGAAAAGCATATTCGTAGCTGTTTAGATTTACATGACTTCGGGAATAGTAGGATAGAACCATTTTTCACTAATTCGCTTGAAACTCATAATAGGAAAGTAGCTCGAAATAATAATAAAACAAATAATAATAATTTAATAATAATAATTTAATGAAACGGTTTATCGACACCGTTATTTTGTTAGGTAAACAAGAAGTAGCTTTTCGCGGCCACGATGAACGTCCGAATTCTGATAACCGCGGTAACTATATTGAAACCTTGTTATATCTGAGCAAGTATGACACCGTATTGGACTCTCATTTGGAACTATGTTCTTCAGTTCAGAACCCCGTGTTTTCTGGTCTTTCAAGTGATATTCAAAATGATTTAATACATAAGTAGTATTGCATCCGTTTTACGAGACCACATTAGAATCGAGATAGATAAAGCTCCATTTCTGTCTGTAATGATTGACGAAACTCCCGATGTCAGTCATAGGGAGCAATTGACTGTAATTTTTCGATATTTATCTGAAATTGGAATCGAAGAACGATTCCTAGGTTTTTACGATGTTAGCGGAAGTCGAACTGCTGAAGTTTTATACAAACAGTTGTTAGAAATACTTGACCAGTATCGTTGTAGGAATAAGTTAGTTGGTCAGTCTTACGACGGCGCGGCAGGTTTTTTTTTATTTTTGTTTTTTTTTTTTTGTTTTTGCTCCGGCTTACCTTTCTCATAAACTCACCCTTCGCCACTGCACGATAGGGTATGCAGATGACCTCGCAATCCTTGTATCGGGGAAGGTGACGGGAACGATCTGTAACCTCACTCAGCAAGCACTACGTATCGTAGAAAGTTGGTGCAGGAAATTTGAACTTTCAGTGAACCCCACTAAAACTGAACTAGTCATGTTTACCCAAAAACGTGCATTAGGCCCATTCTGTCTACCGAAACTGTTCGATACAGAGCTTCAGTTGGCCAGCGAGGTCAAGTACCTTGGGGTCACTCTAGACAGTAAGCTAAACTGGAGTAGCCATGTAGACAACAAGCTAAACAGGGCCTGCATCACCTTCTGGCAATGCAGGAAAATGATAGGTAAGAAGTGGGGCCTATCCCCCAAAATCATACTGTGGCTGTACACAGCTGTGATCCGCCCCATGATCGCCTACGGGGCCGTGGTCTGGTGGCCGCGCACACAGCTGGTTACAACCTCCAACAAACTACAACGCCTGCAGAGACTAGCCTGCGTTGCGACCACTGGCTGCATGAGGACTACTCCGACTGCGGCAATCGAAGCCATACTGGGTCTAACCCCGCTCCATCTGTTTATACAGCAGGAGGCGACGATGGCGGCGGTGCGTCTTAAGGCAATTAATCTCTGGGGTAAGAGAGACACACAACACACCGCGCTGCTTGAGGGACTCAATTCTGAGTTCCCTATTACGAAAGCCATAAATGATCGGGTGCCCAAACAATTTATCTTCGATAAAAAATACAGGATCCAACTTCACGAGGATCACCGATGCGAGGGTTTACGCCCCACAGAGCTACGAATCTTCACTGATGGATCCAAAACAGGTAGTGGCACAGGTGCTGGAATCTTCTCGGAGGACTTCAACATACAGATAGCCACACCATTGGGGGTCCATAACACAGTGTTCCAGGCCGAATGCATGGGTATATCTCTTGCCGCTTTAGCCATCATGGCCAGGGAAGTTAAGGACCACTCGATACGTATACTCTCAGACAGCATGGCTGTTCTGCTAGCGCTAAACAGCCACACTGTTGACTCTGGGCTGATATACGAGTGCCACCAGCGCCTTAACCAGGTGGGTAGCCTCAATAATATTACCATTCAATGGATCAAAGGACATAGCGGTTCGCGGGGCAACGACGCAGCCGACGAACTTGCCAGAAGGGGGTCGAGCATGGCACCAGTGGGGCCAGAACCCATTGCGCCACTCCCCTTCGGGTACCTACGCACTCTGGTAAGGAAACGAACCAGGGAGCAACATCACAAACTTTGGTTGGACCACGGTGAGTGCAGGCAGACCAAGAAGGCACTCCCTACAATTGATGGCCGCCTCACGAGGTTCTCCGACTAACGAAACAACAGCTGCGTACAGTCACTGCAGCTGAAACTGGCCATGGGTCATTTAATAAACACCTCTTTGTCATAGGAGTCACAAACAGTCCGCTTTGCAGAGCCTGCATGGAGGACGACGAGACAGCAGCTCATGTGCTGTTATACTGCCCGGTGGTCGCCACATACAGGGCAAAGTACTTCGGTAACCCAGGTACCCTACGTGAGATTGTCAGTGACACCAAGGCGCTGCTGGCCTTCTTTGAGGAGCTGGGGTGGATCGAATAACCGATTTTCCCACCCGTACGCAAAATACGCGCTTAGTCGTGGAGTTGCGGATATCAGCCCTATTTACGTCGGCGACACCCTCCACTCTCAAAGGAACGCCAGACCTGATGTTCAATTTATTGGTATGTTTCCAAAATTCGCGAAACTTATTATTTGAATGCAGTGTCGCTAGCCGATCCATCTTTATCTGGTCCTGATGTTGTTGGCACCATTTAAGCTTAGCTTTGAAAATCTTTCTGCTATGACACATCGCTTCATGAAAGAAATCTACAAAAATTTCATTCATGAAACGTTACCTACAAAATCAACTGACTGCGGGCTGGACGCGCGGCAGAACCGGTTTCCTTGTATTCACACCGCATAATAACATTATTGTTCTTCGATTTATTTACACTCGGATTAAGAGATGTCTGTTCTAGTGGCGATTGATTTATTCCTGATTTCATGGATACATATTCCAGTCCCATTGCCCCACCCTTCCCCTCACGTTTGCGAGTTTTCATGCGCATTGAAGTTGACAATGAATTGAAAAGAAGTTTCTTAGCCTGCTGTATTTCTTTCGCAGAGAAAGCACTTCCACATATTCTCACTAGACTTTCTTCGTCGATAACATCTATTTTATTGCTCACAAACGCTAAAACTTCGTTTATAACGATGTTACACTTGGCAAATTTCACAATATCTGATTCCATATTTCTAGTCTTCTAGTACACAGAAGCATATCCGTACGCTACGGCGCGGCGCGTGAACTGTGGGGTCAGTGGGGGGTTAGTGGGGACAACATAATATTTTAATTTAGTGTTTTTTTTTTGACAAAGGTAGTTAATTTTAGTGACAGTTTATCTATTTTAGTTCGGTGTACAAGAGGATCGGCACCAGTGTCTTCCAGATAGAAAAAACACGAGGAAAATAACTGTGAATGGACTGTAATTGGACGAACCTACCTACAACAGTCCTTTCACAGTTATTTTAAATGATTTTGCATCGCTGTCAAATTCACAGTGATCTTTATTTTCGTTGCAATACGTTTGCTGGTGCTTGGGTTGCCGTCAGAGGTAAAATGAAACTGTAAATGAATTTGAAAGGACTGTTCTATGTTACTGGGTTTGGTTTCCGCACTTAGTCTTTCAGATGGACCATTGTGCGTGGGCCATGGCGGCCGTTGACGGTTATTCCAACCAGCCCACCTCCCTCCAGAAGTTAATTAAATCTCCTAGTCTATTCAGAACGATCTGTGAAAGATCTGGGTGACCCGAGGGTTTCTGTTCTAATGTGTGCGACGGTTTCCTCAGCCTCCATACACGCCCTGCACAGAGGACTGTCCGTTATGCATATAGTGTGGAAGTGTTTGTTTACCGAGCAGTGTCCCGTGATGGTCCCCGTCACCAGGCGCAGGCCGTTCCTATCCAGGCGTAATAAGCGCCTGGTCAGCTTGTTATGCAAAGATGGCATAGCCTCCCTGGATTGCCTGCAGCTTGTGTCGAGGTCCACCAGTTCTCCGCTTGTGTGTGGGTGACCTCTTGTAGCCATCTGCGTAGTTGATTGAAAGAGATGGGTACGATAGGCTTGGTCCGCAGACTGTCGTGCTGGATGCGCTTCTAGCATGTTCGTCAGCTGCGTCGTTACCTAGCGAACCGCTGTGCCCATTTATTCATTGCAGTGTCGACTTGTTGCGGCTAGGTACCGTTACTCATGCATTGTAACATTCTAGTGTTAGCTCTAAGACGTAGACCGCTTGTATGATGCCCACACACTCCGCCTGATACACGGTGTTGAACATTCCTAGCGGGCTGGATATATTTATGTTGAGGTTGTGTGAGAAGACTCCGACCCCGGTACGGGTGACGGTCTTCGATCCATCAGTGTATACTCTCATCTCTTTCGGGCCTGAGTAGTCACACTGTTCTTCTGTAAGTAGTAGGTATATGGATGCCATCATTGGCCGTCGTTTTTCTTGAATCTTCCTTTATGCGTGTATGCTTAACACGTTCAGTTCCGGGAGGCCATCCTGGCGGGTTCACCTAGTCTCATATGGGATACCGGAAACCCTCGCGGAGGGTTCATTTTAAATGTAGGTATGTTTTTCTTAGCGAATACAGCATTGTAAACAGTGAAAATAGAATCTGATGTATATTTTAACCAGATTTATTAGTTCACTCGTTGGTTTTAAAATCCAAGCATTTTGACAAATGTTCTCAAAAAATTACGTTGTAAATTACAAGACCCCCGAAAACACAATTTTACTTCATTTTACAGTATTTTAAACCTAATGCCGTTGACCGTCCGCGATGATTAACTTTAGCGCAAACGTAATGCCGGCAACCCTCCCGGAGGATTCACTTCCAATATGTATGGCGGCATGGCGTATGAGCTCTATGAATTGTGGGTGGAGTCGAATGTGTTAACTCTGGAGTCTTTGCTTGGGGTTCCTGATTATTTATTTATTTAATACTTCAAGCACAAAAATGTACAGAGGCGGACTTAATGCCATAGGCATTTTCTACCAGTCAACCTTTGGGTTATGGAAAGATAAACAGTGGTAGGTGCAATTACGAAAAATTTAAGAATAAAAATAAAAAACTTAAGTAATATACCTATAAAGATACACATATACCTATTACAAACAATAAACATAATATATATGTCTGATTATATATAAATATAAGCACAAATAAATATACATAAATACACGAATATACTAAAACAAATAAGACAAACAATGGGAAAACATTAACGTTGTGATGATACTGCCAGCTTCTTACGAATGTGCTCGCGAACTTTAACTTTAAAGGATAACCGGTTGGTTGCCATCCTGATTTCCTGGGGGAGCGCATTCCACAGGGAGATAGATTGAATGAAGAAGGAGGAGTGAATGAAGTCTGTGCGGTGAGTGGGACATAGAAGAACGCGATTATTTGAAGACCGTAGATATTAACTATGGTTGTCAGAAATGTATTGAAAGTGGGGGGCTAGATAACTAGGGGAAGTGGGATTAATGAAGCCTAAAGGCGGCCAGGGCCGCTTCCTACCGTACTATGCGGTGCAGAGGCGGCAAACCAAGCATTGCCTGTAGAGCAGCAGTAGATGTACTTCTCATACTGCTAGTGATTGCAACACACTCAAACCGCTGCAGTTTTTCGAGATCTCTTTGGGCTGTGCTCAGGTCTGTCCTGGGCCATCAGACCGCCGTACATTATAATTGATTGGATGACTGTGGTATATAACCAATAGGTGACCTTGAAGCTAATCCCCCAATTACTGCCAAGCAGTCGCTTGCACTGCCACAGGGTTATGCTGGCTTTTGTAGTGATGTAGTTGGTGTGTTTTGTCCAATTTTGAGGTTCGACCAAAAAGATGTTCAGGTATTTGGTTTCAGTTGATAAACTTAGGGTTGTTCCAAAGAATCGTGGTACCTAGTTTTAGTGTCATCAACTTTCTCTTTTTTTTTTTGTGTAGAGAATCAGTTCGGTTTTTGTAAGGTTCACTGAGAGTTGGTGCATGTTGCACCATTCCTTACTATTTTCAGGGCTTGTCGCATAAGTATGCATATAGTGTTTTGGTAGGTCCCGTTTATTATTATGGTTATGTCATCGGCGTAGCCTACGGCGAAGTTACCTTTGTCGTCGAGTGTTTTGATGAGGCTGTCTACTACCAGGTTCCATAGAAGCGGCGAGAGGACGCCCCCTTGCGGTCAGCCCTTCGCAACGAATCGTGTCATTTACTGTGACTTGTACAGCTCTCAATTTGAGCATGTTGCTGATCCACATGAACATGGTCTTGTCATAGGCGCCCTCGATGTTACTGAAGACGGCCAGTGTTGAGCATTTGTGGTCCACTGCGCATTCAATTTTAGAAACCACGCTGTGCAGCGCAGATTCTGTTGATTGTGAAGCGGTTTTACCCGGAGAGGTCCTTCTCGGATGTGCCTATCACAGTCTCTCGAGGGTTTTCAATAAAAAGGAAGTGATGCTTATAGGTCTATAAGCCTTGGGTTGTGTGTACCTAATCAGTTTTGCCAGGTTTGGGTATAAAGATAAGTGCTATGCAAGCTCGATAGATCTCCATTAGCCATGGTGTCAGATGATCTACCCCCACTGAAGCAGGGCTGGGAAGATGCCATCCAGCCCTGCCGAGTTACGAGGGTGAATCAAAAAATTCTTGGTATCAATATAAAAAAATGCAAAGATTTAAACAAAAATATTTTATTTTTCTACATAATCTCCCTCCAATGCAATGCATTTAGAATAACGCGTTTCTAACTTCCTTATTCCTTGTGAAAAAATTTGCTTTTCTTGACTCTCTAAAAACTCCTCTACGGCAGCCATAACTGCGTCATTATCGTAAAATTTTGTTCCACGAATGTCCTCTTTTAATTTTGGAATTAAGTGAAACTCACTTGGGGCTAAGTCCGGAGAATATGGTGGGTGGTCAAGGAGATTGAAGCCAGCTCAGCGGATTGCGTTGAGCGCAACTTCCGATCGATGAGCACTAATGAGCAGGAGCGTTATCTTGAAGAAACAACACGCCCACCCAACGATAGTTTTCCACGACGTTTTTCTTTAATCGCTTCACGCATTTTCGGGATTAAAGTTGCATAATAGGGTTCAGTAATCGTGTGGCCTTTTGGCATGTAATCAATAAAAATTATTCCTTCACTATCCCGTTCTGGGATAGTGACTGAGGCCATAACTTTGCCAGCGGTAGGAGCAACTCGAAATTTCTTAATGGATGGAGAGGATGGTCGTTTCCAAGACATGCTTTGTCTCTTAGTTTCAGGATCGAAATGTTATCCGAAAAACTATCCGAATCACGCTGGAACATTTCGAGATTACGCTTAGTTTCCAAACGTCGCTTTTTGTTTTCGTCGGTTAACATTCGTGGCACCCATCTTGCCGACACTTTTTTGAACCCTAGTGAATCAATTAAAATGGATTGAACGCTACCAAATGATAGCTTTAGAATCTCAGCTATATGTTTTATAGTTATTCTTCTGTCTTCCAAAACCAGATTCTCAACCTTTTTGACATTTTCTTCCGTAAGGGAGGTTGAAGGCCGCCCAGAACGCGGGTCATCTTTACAGCTTGATCTACCTCTTTTAAATTCAGCCACCCAGTACGCAACCGTAGAATAGGGTAGAGCATCATCCCCTAATGTCTGCTGAATGTCAAAAAAAAATTCCTTCGTAGACATTTTTTTCAAGCAGATATTTATCACCGCACGTACTTAATCACAGAACATTACTTAACCGGTCTTCCGTTACTATATGGCGGGCACACCCTGGCTTCTAGGATTTTACAGTCTGGGAAGTGAGTCTCGAGAAGAACCTTACTGGTTTTATAGTCAGTTAGTGTGTATGATTTATCGGCTTTTTTCAGCGCGCCGACATTTCGGTCCTGATCGGTTAGTAGGATCTTCCTTACCCTTGAAACCTCATTATATTTGTCGCAATGGATTCACAGGATTTCCGCCATGCCGTCCTCCTGGCGATTCAGATCTGGTTTTTGAATGTATATTGGGTCTCTTTGTATATCTCCCAGTCGCAAGGGAGTCACGTGTTTTTTGCTCTGTTAAATTGATTACGTAGCGCATCTCTGAGTTTACTAAGTCCAGAGTTCCACCAGGGTCCTTCTGTCGCTCTTAGTTTACAGCATGCGTTGTATGCAGTGCCGGATTAAGAAAGCGCGGGGCCCGTAGCAAATTTTATAGACGGGCCCTTGATCTGCTATGGGTTCTTATTTATAAAGTGGTAAAAAAAAAACAATACTCAATACGTCTATTTGCAATCAACTTTTAGAAATTGTATTACCCATATTCTGACGTCTTAATCGGCAAAGGTAGTACGTATCACGTTTTTGAGACATCAAGTAAATTCAATATACCACTTCTTAATAAGTTTCACTCAAAAAATTATGCTCAGACGGAGGTGGGGCCCCGACGTGATCCGGAGGGGAGTGATGTGGCGGCATCTACACCGCCACATGCGAACTACGCATCAAAGACTTGACGTCACACAACATCCTGACGTCACTCAAATCCTGCATCGCGCAATTAGAGTTTACCGCGCGGTGGACATATATACAAGCTCACGACTTCAACCTCTGGGCAATTGCCCGCCAGACATGAAACATTACACCCTGTTCCTCATACCCCTAAATTAATTTAGGGATATGAGGAACAGGGTGTAAAGTTCACTCATCCCCCATAGAAAAGGGAGGATCCTCCGACCAGACGGGTGTCATGTCTGGCGGGCAATTGCCCAGAGGTTGAAGTCGTGAGCTTGTATATATGTCCACCGCGCGGTAAACTCTAATTGCGCGATGCAGGATTTGAGTGACGTCAGGATGTTGTGTGACGTCAAGTCTTTGATGCGTAGTTCGTATGTGGTGGTGTAGATACCGCCACAATACTATCAAATTTATTTTGAGGTTAGTAAAAAAAAAACACGCTTAGTGTGTAATACTGGTTTATTGAGTACGAGGTTATCATAAGGTATAGATACAGCACATTCGAAAGAGTAAAATGTATAATGCGCCGCGGATGAACGCCGTAGCGGCCGTCGCGTCGCCGAGTTCGACGCAGCGTCGTCTCCACCGTCACAACTAGGTATCTACTTCAAAAGATGTCATATACAGCAGTTGTGATATATAATTATGTATGACCTGTTTCAAAGTTAGAACAAAGGACAATAAAAGTGTTCCGAAAGTGTTAAATACTTGACAAGATAGCAAGACGACGCGCGAGGAATCGCACTACATGCACTTACAAAATATTAGCCTCATTCGACGGCTTAAAATGACTTAAAAAAATACGTACCTACCTACTAGCTAAATCTACATCACGTCCATAATTTGCGGTTCGGTGAAAGCAATGACGGCCACTTTCGTGTTCTTCCGCGGCACGTATAAAAAATAATGACAAAGTTTAAGATTATGTTCTTACAAACGTATCGCGCGCTCTCTCGGCCCCGCACGCGTGGACCACTCTCTAGTATACATCGTGTGCACCGTCACTCACTCCCGCCTCGCCCGCCGGGGGCCGCTGGACCAGCACGACCGGCGGACGTGAGATTCAAAGAAGGAACCGATCTCATCCTACAGCAAGGATGATACTTTACATCCTCTAAACGAGATTCATCAGAGATATTCTCCTGCTAGGGCGTCAATACATCATGCTGAACTACATAGAGTCATCGGGGCGAGTCGCGCGGGCACGGCCGGCCCCGCGGCTAGCAGGCGGGGTCGGGGTCGGGCGCCGGGCAGGCGGGGTCGGGCGGGGCGGCGGGGCCGGCGGGGCGCGAGTGCTGCGGGTGCGGCGTGGGCCGGCGCAGCAGGGCGGGCTTGGCGGCCAGCGCGGGCTTAAGCGAGCCGCCCGTCAGCGTCAGCTCCGCGAACTTGGCGGCCACGCGCGCCGTGTTGCGCGCCGGCACCGGGCTGCCGTGCGCCGGCGCCGGCTCGGGCGCGGCCGGCGCGGCGGCGGCCGGCTCGTCGGCCCGGCGCGGCCGCTTCTTGAGCGTGTCGCGGTTGTGCAGGAACGTGTCGGCGGCGTCGGCGGGCGCGGCGCGCGCGGGCAGGTCCAGCACCAGGTCGGGCGTGCTCTCGGCCAGGCGCCTGCAAGGGGGAGGCGGTGAGCGGGCGGGCGGGCGGCCGGGGGGGGGGGGGGGGCGGGGGGGGGCGCGTGTTACCTGCAGGGCGCGGACGTGGAGGGCGCGGATTCGCCCGGCTGCTCCGCCGCGGGAACCTCCACCTGTACATCGACATCTTCAATCCCCTTGTTTCATATTATTTCTTTATATTATCCTCTCTAACTAATAGTAAGGCGGAGCTGCATGAGGCGGTCTCATTCAAATAAATAGAATAATCAAAATCTACTCTATACTCTTCCATATGTAGGCGTCCCCTTTCCTTGCTCAAGTCAAGAGTTATCTGTGGGTTCGTGAGAAATAAAAATCGACGAAAAAATACAAAATATAACATAACCTAACCTAGCCCTCTTGAGATATAAAAAAAACATTGTTTAAAAGAAAAACTTGAGGACAATTTCAAATATACGTGATGTTAACTGCAAACAATAATGGATTGAATTTATAGTTCATGTTTGCGGATGGTCGATTGTGTTAGTGTAATAGACGACTATTCGCAACAGGAAACATGCGAATTTTACAGATTTGTTAAAGAGGTTTGCAGAACATTCCTATAATAACTGAAATAATTATATTTCGGCACAGACCGGGGCCGCCTACAGAGCAAGGCGCCGTCTGTCACCACGCGACTGTACACGCGACTGTATACGCGACTGTATACGCGACTGTACACGCGATTGTACACGCGACTGTACACGCGATTGTACGCGCGACTGTACGCGGTACAGTTACAGCGGCGGCGGTACGCACTAAATGCGAGGAAGGCACGCACTCCGGACTCTGTGGCGAAGCGCGGCCGTGTCGCAGTTTTAAACAAAATCAAACACACAACATGCAAGTGAAATACTTTATTTATTTACATATACAGGCACCGCCCACCGCATAGCATACTTCATACACTTACATAAAACTAATAATAAATAGTATAGGGATAGATTAGTTGGCAACTGTAAGGCTAAGCGCATGCTGAAACGCAGGTGACGCTGGTCCACGCAGCGCAGGGCAGAGCAGTTTTTGTAATGCATGAACGTACTGCCAGCTGCGTACGCTGCGGCGTAGGCACGTGCGACGCACACATATGTCTGTTCTGTTCTGCGCCTTGTTGTAGTGCCAGCACAGATTTGTGCGCACGTGTCTTTTTTTTTCACTTGTTTTTTTGCTGAGACGCAGGTAACGCAGCACAGCCGTCTATTGTGTGCTAGCTAGGGCGCGAATGTGTTTGTAGCTGCGTCGCAGCATATGCTCGCGGCCTATGTCTGCCTCGCCTGCCCTACCCTGCAACATCTGTACTGTGCTGTGCTGCGTCACCTGCGTATCAGCATACACTTAGCCTTAACGGCGGAAACAGATGTATACACACGCCACGTCACGTGACATCAATGAAGCTTACTCATCGGGCACATTTCATCTCGTTGAGCTATTTTCGTAATTAGGCCAACAAGCAAGTGCGTGATGACATCGGGTGTTACAAGTGTTTTTCGGCCTTGAGGCACTTGCGCAGCATGCCTACTCTACTACTAAGTTCAGTCTTCACAACAGTGCTGCAGTGGTAACAAATTGTGTAGCCACACGTTTGTATATGTCGTAGGATGATTTGACAATTCGAATTTTCGCGAAAACCCTAGATACATATTGCGAATACACGGATAATTAGACAATGGTGAAATCATTTCTGCGAGTAACTTGGAAGTAGCGCTAGCCGGCCGCTGCCACGGCTACCGCTTCGCTCGCTCGACTCGCGCGCACATTTCTAACCTAATCTAGCCCGCGAGCACTCATAGCGCATGAGCATTTTACTCACAGTAAATTTAAAACACGCGCCATTTTGTCAAAATTATTCGTACGTACATCGTTCATTTGGTAGCTGAGTTTCGTTCCATCCCCCACCCCTGTATGCAGTTCACTTCTCGCCAGTGTGCGCCAGTCACTCGGACGAGGTGGTTTGTTGCGCCGTGTACCATCAGGCGGCGTTTTGCTCATCGCGCGGGTATCGACGTAAGTACTTTTTTTTACTCATGACTTTTTTTTTTTCATCTTAGCGACAGTTTTACTGCTACTTTTATATAATAGTATGATTTTACATTACTAAAATAGTAATCTTTTATGTATTTCTATTATAGATGGATCGTGATCGAAGGGATGAACATGTTTTGGCATGGTTGGTGGAGGAAGATTTGGAGCACAAAGCACCGAGCATAGTCGTACACTATGTGATATGTGTAAAGCTCGCGTATATGACGAAGATTAGTTATTTATACCTAGTTGTTTTTTTTTTTTTTGTTTTTTTTTGTTCAATTTTTTTCGTCAGACTGCCTTACAAGACTGGCAAGTTAGTTCCTATGATTGATAATTAAAACAAAAAAGATTAATATTGTTAACTTTTTGAATATATATTTTTTAGAATAAATAATAATGTATTTTATTTAATAAAATATTTTTTTATTAATATTTTTTGGTAAAACTTGCATTTATTGACATTCATAAACGTGAGCAAAATGCTCTACACGCGAGTGCTGATGTAATTTCTTCAGGCGCGAGTGCTGGCGGGCTAGCCTTTTTCAAAAAAATGACGAATCATACAATCTGCCACAGAAATGTTTTCACCGTTGTCTAATTCGTCGCGTTCTAATCTAGTCGCAGGCAGATTGTGTGATTAGTCATATTGAACTGGGTGAAATAGGTTAGGTTAGAACTGTGATCCAGAAGTTTTTGAGTTTATTCATTACAAACAAAAATACAAATCTTTTCTCTTTATAATATTGGTGGAGTGGAGTGGAGACATGTCTATAGAATGTCTATAAATAGTCTACTACATGGATACTTATTTATTTCTCTTGAACATGACACGGCCAGAGGTCATAAGGACACTTGAATTAAATAAGCAAATAAATCAGTATCCAGCGTCCATGTGTGCAATAATACTTAGTGCGAGCACCACAGCGGACACGCGGCCGGCTCAGCGCATGCGCACGCGCGCTTTGGCCCACGTACTCGTTGTGTAACAGACAATAAATATAATATAGAACATAAAAATAAGACAAAGCGTCATGCAATCTCACTAATGCGGAAATGTATTCTGTTGAATCAAGATCCCGTCTGGCGCGGGCTGGTCCGACGAGCCGCGCTCGTGACGCAGCGGCCGCTCGGCCGCTCGGTCGCGGACAGAGCGCGGCAGACGGCATCTCAACTGAACGACATCGAAAGCGTCGGCCTGCACGCCACATACAAAACAATAATAATAAACTTCCTTAGGACGGTGACATATTCCAGCATGCAATTCAATATTCGTTTATTTCTAAGCGATTACATAAACATAACAAATATGACCTCGACCACGCCTGTCTGCACGTTCGAACGTATTCGTAATTTATCGATGCCTTAATAATAATCACATCGATACACCGATGTAATATCGGTATCAAGCACATTAAATATCGCGTGTCCGCGAACAGACAGTCGCGAGCGCAGGCTGCGGCTGCGTGACGTCACACGCGCGTCTGCAGCGGTACCTGCGCGGGCGCCGCGGGCCGCTCGGCGCTGCCCGACCTGCAACCAAACACGCGCGTTACGAGCTGCGAGGGTCTTGTAACAAACGAGCATCCTAGATCTTACAACAATGAGACTTGAGTTATCTTTGAAGACTCAGTTGTGTTTGAAGACTCGAGTCCGATAAAAAATATTCAGAACTCAAGTTCTTTTGAAGTTCAAGTATTTTATAAGTCTCGAGTCTTGTTTAAAAAACTCGAGATTCAGTCTTGTCAAAAAAGAAATCTGGACTGATCTGAGTCCTTTTCTGGTAAGTAAATAGGTAGATGTTTTTAAGCTGATTTTATCATTTTATTCTTTAAATATTGAAAATAATACACCAACTTTAAAGCTCATGATTCAGTTTAGCTCATTCGAGCTAAAGCTGGGACAAATGACTCGAAAGACTCAAACAACTCGTGACTCGTGAGACTATTAGTTCCAAGTCTTGATAATCGAGTCTCAAAATGAAGACGCAAAGATTCAAGTCGTTTACGACACTAGCTGCACGACTGCAGCAGTGCGCTCACCTGCGATATTCCCCGGAGTCACGCTCCCCCCAGTCTCCACTTTCAGCGTCGTCGTCGCTGATGTCGTCTGAACAGTAAACACACTCATTAATACAATACGAAACTTTTAAAAGGAGATACGAGTGACGCGAAGCGACACAAGCTGTATCATATTCCGTTTACAGGGTTAAAAGGTGCTTCCTTATTAAATTTAATTTTAGAAAAAAAGCGACGTCGACGCCGTTCGGAACAGTCGTGGAATCACTGAACCCCGCGCAATTTTGGATTTCGCGAAAGAAAAACACTCGCGCAATAAAATAACGTCGTATGTCGAGCGGTCAGAAAGACGTGCTCGGGCGGGCTACCGGTGTCATCGTCGTCGATGTCGTAGAGCGACAGGTCGTCGGGCGCGTCGGGCGCGTCGCGCTCGTCGCGGCCGGGCGCGGCGCTGCCGGCGCCGGGCGCGCTGGCCGCTGCGGGCGCGCTGGCGGCGGGCGCGCTGGCGGCGCTGGGCGCGCTGCCGGCGCTGCCCGCGCTGCCGGCGCTGCCGGCGCTGCCCGCGTCTCCATCGACGCCGCCGTCGGCGTCGCCGTCGCCGTCGCCGTCACCGTCGCCCTCGTCCTCACTGTCGTCACACAAAAAGTTCAAACCCTGTACAATACGGCAGTTTCGAATTTCGCGCAGACAGCTGCGTAATAACATTTGGTGACAACCAAATGGTGACATGAGGCGAGTGTGAGTGAATGAGAGAACATGCGCGAAAGTTCGTAGTCCGTATGTTCAGACCTGCCAAGTTATATCGGCCGTATTGTATAATAGTGGAGCGCCGGGGGTTTTGACCTCGGATTTTTGTTACAGAGAATGATTCTTTTTAATCGAGATCGCTTCAGTAGGGTACCCGTTTTCAAGAAAAGTGCGACCGGGAGGCTAGCTTCCTCAATTATTAAGATGGACAAATGAAAACGATATCAAAAGATGCATTACTGAATGGGCCACAATACTGGAAAAAAATATTGTTAATTTTTTATGTGAAACATCTATAGCCGCACGTAAAACTGATTTCTGGTGTGGCGACGCATGCCGTGGCGACGCGTCGCCACGCTATATGATGGTATATACTTTTGTCGTAAATTTTTGTATTTAATGAAAATAAATGTTTATTCAATGAATAGTCATCGTTATCTGGAAAAAAAATCGTAATATTTTATTTTATCATTATGACATATTTAGTTCCTATCACAATCTGTTCTTTAAGTTTAAAGAACTTTATTTCTCTGAACTTAACAGTTCGCTTACAATGAGATACTTAGTGAGTATAACTATGTAGTACATTAGTTAGTTCCCTCTAGGGTGTTGGAGACATTATATTAGTGATTATAACTAGTAGGTACCATTAATATTAGTTACCTCTAGGGTGTTGGAGACATTATATTAGTGATTATAACTAGTAGGTACCATTAATATTAGTTACTTCGAGGGTGTTGGGGACATATTATTATTAATCGACTTCTAAAAAAAGGAATCGGATGTTTGCATTCTAAGACACAGATTATGGCAACACACCGCAACACCTAGAATAAACTAAAACTTTCAGTTCATCTCGGATGCTGCGATGTATTGCCCCAATCTGCGTTTGAATGTGTTTATATTGTCACATTTTTTCAAATCCTCCGGTAAACTATTGAACAGCTGTGCGCCTTCAACCAATATCGTTTTTTTACCATAATTAGTGCGAGCGTGCGCTGGTTTTATCTGGATTTTGTTTTTATTCCTTACGTTATAAGTTATGTTTTTCATATGTAGGTGTATGTTTGATTGAACAGATTTGGTGATGATTTTTTTAATAAGAATGCATGTGTAGTATTTATAAAGATGAGTTATATTTAGGAGTTTGGTTTTTTTGTATAGTATTCTTGTCGGAGTTAAATAGTGATAGTGAAATAATGTTTTTATAATTTTGTTTTGTGTTCTTTGTAGTGGGTCTAGGTAAGTTTTCGCAGCTGACCCCCCATAGCTCAACTAAATATTCAAGATGAGATTTAACCAGAGAGTTATATATTATTTTACGTACTTTTTTTGGAATGCAGTTTGAAACTTTACGCAGTGCTGCCAGTAATGACATCAATTTTGTTTTGATATGGTTGATGGTTATGTTTTGATGGTTTCTTTTCTGCATATTACTTTTACAAAATAATGTCGATGTTTCACATCTGCCAGGCGTCCCGTGACGGCTCACATTTTTTAATAAAAAAACACAATTTCCAAAACGATGTCTCCGACAGGGAACAACATCTACACTTAAAAGTCCGTGCACAAAATTCACTCGATAGAGTTTAGGCAAATTCATTGCGATGCTATGTTTGTGTGCACCGTTCACGCACACTTGCCTAAAGATCAAGTGTAGTGATCGCTTAAACAGTTTTGATCCTATAAAATATATTTTCTTAAGGGGCCGTGCACGAAATCGACTGATTTTGATAAATTTTGTTCATTCGTTGTGAGAAAGGGAAGCAGAATTTAAACAAAATTATTTGTGATTTGAAAAGTACAGTTATTTTACTTGCATGCGGCTGAACTGACAAATTGTGAATTGATTGACCTTGTAACAATATGCTTGACGTAGTTAAAAGTGAAATAATAAATGACTTTACTGTATTATGCTTATCTATAATGACTAAAATGCATGAAAGAATGAATAATAATGATTTATTTGAAATAAAATGTAATAATTAAATAACCAATGTTTATTAAAATGTAATGTATTGTAATGATTAGAATCAATATTATATTATGTAATTTTATCATTAATTTTGATATGAAACATTTGCAGTGCCCTTACAGGGTGCATGTCTTAATACTGTTTCATGAAATTTTAATGCATGCCTACTAACCAGTGTTTTACATGTTAGCAAATAAATAAATAAACATTACGTGAGACTGCCGTTTGATCGTTTTGTTACAAGAAACTACTTTTGATTTTGAAAATTAAAAAATATCACCAACATCACTATAGGTCTACTTGCATGTGCAATGCTGAACCATTTTTATCAACTTCAATACAAAATATAGCAGAAAAAAATATTGAAATAACTTAATTTTCTGAAACCTTCAAGAGAAATACAGTTTGGCAAGAAAGTCCTGAAACAGAACTAAAATTTTTAATACACTCGCTCTGCCTCGTCGAGTAAGGTACATATTCTGTCATTTCTTGTAATCGGTGACTGTTTCTCGTATTTATTTGCGTTATTGTGGTGACGACACTGGTAACCCATTGTGTTCATAATGAACAGATCTGTGATTCGCAGCTCCGCAAGAGCGATAACTTATAAAGTGTACGTGAGATGTTTGGCGGAACTTGAGGCCGGACAAATTTTATCCGATCTCTACGATGTGTATAAAAGAACCGCTGAAATGACAGGTAAATAGTATATTATGCAATTAGTGAATAAAAGACGGATTTAAAGCGAGGGCCGTAGATGAATCACGAGCAAGTGAAGGATTCTAACGACTGAATCACGACCGTAGGGAGTGATTCATGACGAATCAGTGAGACAAGTGTTAGAATCCTGAACGACGCGAGTAATTCATGGCCCTCGATATAAATCCGTTTTATTCAAGAGTTGCATACTATACTTTATACCATGACTACGAGAAAAAGAAAGATTTAAGCGAAAATAGACATTTAATGAAGAAAACAGGAAGGTTGAATTAATTAAAATGCTCGTTAAAATTGGAACAATTACTAAAATTAAGAGTAATTTTCTTATTATTACTAATAATAATCAACTTGTGAAGCGATATTTATTTCCTGTGTATCGAATGTGTTTTCGCAAAAATAAGGTTTTTAGAGGGGGGGTGGGGGTTTTTACCATTCCCCCTCTAAAAAGCTTATTTTATTAATTTAAATTAATTTATTTTAAAATTAAACTAAACTGCTATGTGAATTCAATTAATCAATCAATCAGCTGTTTCGACAAAGTTCACGCGCGGCCATCGCAGTTTAGGTACTCTACTAAACATCTAAAGACACGCGCGCTGCGCCCGCCCGCGGCTGCGCACTCAAAGGAACCGATGCGCCGGTGTCGGTTG
Source organism: Agrochola circellaris (assembly GCA_914767755.1). Classification (NCBI taxonomy): domain Eukaryota; kingdom Metazoa; phylum Arthropoda; class Insecta; order Lepidoptera; family Noctuidae; genus Agrochola; species Agrochola circellaris. The sequence goes on from OU611853.1 coordinate 210,203, forward strand.
TCGCCCCGTGCTCCGCCATCGTGCGGTCACTACGACAGAAGGCGTATCAGCCGGGCAGCCAGCAGGGCATAATTTCAAGGATTAACAGACGCGTCATTCATTGGGCATTTTAAAAGTCAAAGTTTTGCCAGCAAATTCAGTTGAGATATTATTATTATTTGGGATAATAATTTTCCACACTTTAACTGACTTTAGTGCACTTAACTGACAAAAAAATGCTGTCTACTGAAAAAATAAGTAGGTAGTATGATATTACAATCATTACATGTACCTAATTTGAAACTGTTATTAGACTTTGTTTTTTATTAACTTTTGTTTCGAACAATTCACCAAAGATTATCCATTTTCTTCTTCATTCTTTTTTAAAACGTTCCCCCCGCTAGTACTTAATTATTTTTGTAGCTAATGTGGGTGCGTAATACAAACTCTCACCTGCATCTTCCTGTGCGGGAATCGAATTCGCGACACGTAATGCAGCAGCCTATCGCTCAGTCACTGCGCCATCGGTACCGACAATTATTAGGAAGCACAGCACAACTTATTATTACGTGAGTTTTGCTTTCTGCTATTTCATTAATTTATGCGCCGAAGAGTTTTAAACTTGCTTTCTTATGGGTGCTAGTGTACTTACTGATTTTCTGTCTTGATTTAGTTATTTTCGGAACTTCTTAGTATGTGTGTGTGAGTATGTCGTGTTAAATGTTTTAAACTGCGTCAACTTAAAAAAAATTGAGTACTAGTTACACTTTAATTCCGAACATCGAAGCTATTGCCTGCTAATGCATCCCGATCACAAAACATTATTACTCAAGAGCCGGCGCGGCGTGCGGCTCGCTCACGTACGGGACACAGCATTGTCTAAATGCTGTGTGTGAAAAAAAGGGAAATGTACCTCCATAAACGAAATTTAGTGAGAACTTATTTTTGTACGTCTTACTAGAAAATACCAAACTTAAAAGTTAATTTCGGTAGGTATCTTATCACTGATAAGAGGCTACTTTAAAACAGATTGTTATGGCTTGGTATGGCTTTGGCTATGGTCAATTTTGGTAGGTATTTTCTGGCTATGCACGAATGCACGACGCGACGCACCGTACAGACGCGGACGGCGCGGTGAGGTGACTGACTCTAATTTTATAATTTCGTTCTATGCGAACTTACGGTAGGTACCTACTATCAGACATAGTTTTAATTATTTCCTGTAGGTACTAGGTACGGGTACCTACCTATTGTATCTAACGTGGCATTAATAGGTATTATTTATTTATTGTAATATTACAGGAACAAGACAAAAACAAAACTTACCACAAAACCGGGTTAGCTACGCGTGCACCAAGACAACATTGACTCCAATTTTCCCTTCATACTTATCGGGTTTAGGACCGTCAGAAATTCTAGCTGAAGTTAATTATTAATTTTGGTGAGTAAAGTAGGTACCTACCTACTTAGTTACTTGCTTACATCACAGAGCTTCGATGCTTGCGTTCGAAGTACTCGAGTATTTGTTCTTCGAATGCGACTGAGTACTGAGGACCAATACCACGTCCTTGGGCATGATTCGGCACTTTGCAGCTGATTAGCCACTGTGTGGCTGCCAGTATTGTAGCAGGTGTGGGTATCTGCGGGTTCAAGATCCCTCGCCTACGCAGCGCTGCTAAATGTTCTCGTTGAGAGTACATGCGCCTAGCTTCCGCCAGATTGTCACCAGCAATTGCCTAAAAACGCACCATAACCAACCAGAATATGAACTCATTTTCACTAAAAACGCGCGATGCGTGCCTGTGACGTAAGTACATCGGACGCATACGTCGCTCGCTCGAGAGATTTCGGTAGACTGGCTACCGCTTCGGCGAACCGGGCGGCCGGCGGCAGTCAACAACAAAAGAAATGGGCGGAGCGGTACTTCGGGCGATTGCATGTCATTGGCTAATGATTTATTTGCATTTCGGCCCGCATTGGCCGGACATCCTTCTAGTCCACGTGGACTTCTCTTTGAATGCCATATCGCTACCGCGATGAGTACTTTGATGTTACGGTTAATGTTTGAACACGTTTGAGCAACTAATTTTAGAACGTCCTCCAGGCAAACCTCCACCACAGTCAGACCGCGACGGCTCAGCGAACAGCTTCGCAAGTGGCTGGACACACGCCGCAACACACGGCCATTGCCTTAATCCAAGAGCCGTGGATTAGGGCGGGCCGCATACAAGGACTCTCCAATCTTGGCGCCAGCCAGACCACGATCAGCCCAGATCGTGCATCTATGTCACAGGTTACCTTAAAATACAGCTCTTAACTGACTTCTGTTGCAGAGATGTCTCTGCAGCAAAGCTGCTTATACAGCGCGACAACACGATGGAGATGGTGATCGTTTTCGCCTCGACCTACATGCCCGAGGCGGAGGCGCCGCCTCCCCACGAACTCCCCCGACTCGTTAGCCATTGCGAGAGTTGCGGGTTTGAGGTCGTTGTCGGGGCTGACACTAATGCTCACCACCAACTGTGGGGCATGGACACGCAAAATGAGAGGGGTAAGGCCTTGGTTGACTACTTTTTCTCGACTAACCTATCCCTACTAAACACTGGCTCCGAACCAACATTCGTAACCAGGCGAATCCGCACAATCATAGATCTCACTCTGGCAACAGAGGGCGCGGCGGAAATTACCACCGGGTGGCAAGTCTCTGAGGAGGCCTCTTACTCCGATCACAGGTGGATCCGCTTCGACATCCAGGTCTGTGTTCCACCGATAACACCACGGCGTTATCCGCGTAAAACGGATCGTGCTGCTTACACACGCAGCCTTGAATCCAAGCTTGCAACACTAAGCGATCCGATGACATTGGCGGACACGACACAGATTGAGGCACTAGTAAGCCATCTTACCAAGTCAATCACAGACAGCTACCAAACTGCCTGCCCAGAGACCACGCCGCGCAACATACCGGGAAAACAACCCTGGCGGGGCGCTGATCTGGAGCGCAAGCGCGGCAAGGTAATTTACCGGATGATCTGAGAAACGACATTATTTGTCTAGACGAAAGCTATATTCATACTTCCTAGATATAAAAAGAATGCTGGCAGTCTCTTAACGTCAGTGGAATAGAAGAAAGTGTTTCCAAACGCAAAAGGTAAGTTGTTTTTGAAGCATGCTTTATTTAAAGCGTTGTGTGTGTTGCACATTATCATACATGCAGGGTTTTGCACCAAATGCGTTGTTAATATTTTGTGGGAAAAATAAAAATGAAGATCATACTTCAACTGAATGAGACGAAATTCAAGTCTTGTATAAAACGCACACTATGCAGGCAGGCATATTATAAGTTGGGGGATTACATCACTGATAAAAATGCTTGGCTCAATGCTGGTCCTGCTCCACAACCACAACTAATTGATTAACATTTGAAAATACTGTTGGAGCTGCTGAAGATTTTAAGACCATCTTTGCACTGTATAAAATCAATCTCCTTTGTATAATATAATTGCAGAGCTCCGGTGTGAATACTATGTACTAAAGGGCTACCATTTACCGGGTAATACGTCTTTTATTGACTTGAATGTGCCCTGGCGGCTGTGAGTATGTCATGCTCACTCAGATATCTCGCTGATGGTGGCGCGTGTGTTGGATCATTTAGCTCCCGTCAAAATGGTTGAGCTGAATGGTGCTGATCCATGCGTCATGTTCATGAACGGGCGCCGTCAGTTGGGACTGGTCAACTCTTAGCGGCCATGGCTGATTTTAATTTTTCAATTGTTCTTTGTTTTATCTTTGTATTACGGACGCTTCTAACGTGCACGTCTTTCTACATTATTCTCACATGTATAATTTAAACATGAATGATGTAACCAATACTTTGTAACAATTTATTTAATTTAAAAGAGTGTCCGTGGAGTTTCCTGTCCGTTCTTCTCCATAGGTACCTACTACGCTTTGGAATGGGCAACTAGCTTCATATTTTTGACTGACCGATTCCTTGACAATTCAAAAGTGCCTGTAATGGTTTAATTGAAATAAATGCTTTGAGTTTGAGTTTGAAGACGTATCACTCGGAGATGAATAGTTAGGAAATATATAGTGCCTGTGCGCAACAGTGCAAACTATCGCCCCTCCACTAATAGTGGCTTTAATGGGAGGACTATGTGGATATTTTTTTATTTTTTTTTTCTTTTTCATTTTTTTTTTCTTTCTCAGTTAGTTTTAATGATGGTCTGACAGTTTGAGTAGTTGATGCGGCCTACCCAAATATCCTTTCTTTGGTATTGTTCGTCGAGTTGAGCTCCTTCACTTTTGAGTTGAGCTCCACGATTACTGACAAATGCTTGCACTAACTGGACAGGTCCACTCAAATCTGTGTGGTTCTTTCCTCAAAAGACCATTTCAGACACTAATCCACATGGTCCTCATATGACTTGACCAAGATTATGTCTGGACTTTAAAAGAGACTACGACCTCTGAGTTTGTTTCGGCCTTTCTTCTCAGAGTAGTCAGATAGGAAACACCGACCCCATCTAGCTATTTTTTTATATGACGTGTAAAAGTGATTCCGATATCCTATTTACAGAATAAACAATTTCATTTCATTTCATTTCATTTCATCCTGCGCAAGGACGAAAGAGAAAGGCAGAAGAGTTTTTTCGTCACACCGAAGATACCGTAATCACGGGTTAGGGCAAACCACGGGCACCACGTGGATTCGCGATTGTCAAATTCGATTTTAGCTGTGGCAAAATTATTTTTTAATTTGGAGTATTTTATTAGCAGAATAGCTCTAAGATTCTCATAGCCAAAATAGCTAAAATACTCTAAATTAAAAAATAATTTTGATATCCGACCGTTAGTCTTCAGTAGCGTTAAAGAATACCAAACAACCAACAAACATCCAACAAATGAGTTATGGACCTTATGAAGCCGGTGAAATGGAGCTCGTAATTTGTCCTTATTTCTGGTGTCAATATTGTGAATATATGTTTTTAGTGTATAAGTGTATATTTTGCCTATTATATAAGATGTTGGCGAAAATGAATTGTGATGCCACTAAAACTACGTGAGAATACCAATATCTTTAAAAAAAATGTGAGCCGTCACGGGACGCCTGGCAGATGTGAAACATCGACATTATTTTGTAAAAGTAATATGCAGAAAATCGAGTCGATTGCGCATGGCGACGCGTCGCCACACCGTACACACTACTGCATATAGACTGTATATATATACCATCATATAGCGTGGCGGCGCGTCGCCACGGCGTGCGCCGCCACGCCAGAAATCGGATTTACGTGCGGCTATTGATGTTTCACATCAAAAGATCTTTTAGGAAAACTCTGGCACCTACCTGGTAAATTGCTGGAACAGCTCGTTTTTGAAGAACAAATATATTTTGAATGTCAGCGGCTTTGCCCCTCAGCAGAATACTATAGGACATAACGCTATGGAAATAACTAAAATAGACTAACCGAGCTGTATCAACGTCAGTATATTGTATAACTTTCCTGACAGCGTAGGCGGCCGAACGTAGCGAAGGCTCAGACTTCAGTGGGCCCACATATATCAAGCCTAGCGGGAAGCCCCTAGGCTTGATATATGTGGGCCCCACTGAAGTTTGGCATCTACTGTTATGCCCAGAAAAACTGCCGATTCTACAGTTTCAAGCATCTCTTTATCTAAGACGATGTTGGGTCCTACATTTCTAACATTCGGTAAGGCGAACTTTATACATTTAGTTTTCTTGGAATTGAGAACTAAGTTATTTATTGTAAACCATCCGTAAACATTGCACTATTCACGTCGTCAAAATCTTGTCTATTCCTGTCTACTTTAAAAATAACAGAGGTATCATCTGCAAACAGTACATCACAGATATACTTTAAATAAAATGGTAAGTCATTAATATACATTAAGAATAAGAATGGACCCAGTATTGAGCCTTGAGGTACACCTAACTGAACTGGTAGCCCGGATGATTTCACACTATTAACATATACACATTGGAACCTATTATGTAAATAAGAATTTAATACTTTGAGAACTTCGTTTTGGAAACTGTAATGACGTAGTTAGGCTTTGGAGAGATCACAGAAAACTCCAATAGCATTTTGCGAGTTCTCCCATGCGTTAAATATGTGTTTCAGCAGAGCAACACCCGCATTGTGGTCGAACGACCCTTTGTAAAGCCATATTGATCATCATGAAGGAGGCTGTTTAAATTAAAATGTCTTAGCAACTGCTTGTGTATTAACTATTCAAATATTTTGCTAAATGCATGTAAGATAGAAATAGGCCCGAAATTGCCAACGTCATTTTTATTACCTGATTTAAATAATAGTATGACATTACTACTCTTCATGAAGTCAGGAAAAGTTCCTAAATCAACATATTTTTTTTAAGTAACAGCTATATAGGGGGCTACGATGTCTATTATGTTACTTAATAGTTTAATGGAGATGCCCCAGAAATCACCAGTGTTTTTAGACTTAAGTGTGTTAAAAACATTGACTACATCACGAGGTGTTACATGTTCGAAGCTTAATCAGCTACTATATAGCCTATTAGCCTATTAGCCTATTAGCCTATTAGCCTATTAGCCTATTAGCCTATTAGCCTATTAGCCTATTAGCCTATTTAGCCTTCTTGTCACAGTCATGACGTGCCAGCAGCTGCCGACTATTTCTGTTTTGTGCTCGTTATTGTATTTTTCTTTTGTTTATTTTTACTCGAGTTTTTCATCTTTTTTTTTTTATGCACGTGTTTCTGTGACAAATAAATTTATTTTTCTTTCTTTCTTTCTTTCTTTCTATATTTAGGCACACGACTATGCAAAAGGTTTTCAGCTTTAGACGGGGACGAATTTAAGGAGAGAGTCGTAGTTATAGGTTGTTGGCAAAAAACTGACAAAAATGCGGATGACATGGTGCTGCTGGGCCCGTCAGCGGGGCGACCGCGGAGCTGTGCAATGTATGTGAGACCTGTGCTGCTGCACATGGTGCTGCTGGGCCCGTCAGCGGGGCGACCGCGGAGCTGTGCAATGTATGTGAGACCTGTGCTGCTGCACATGGTGCTGCTGGGCCCGTCAGCGGGGCGACCGCGGAGCTGTGCAATGTATGTGAGACCTGTGCTGCTGCACATGGTGCTGCTGGGCCCGTCAGCGGGGCGACCGCGGAGCTGTGCAATGTATGTGAGACCTGTGCTGCTGCACATGGTGCTGCTGGGCCCGTCAGCGGGGCGACCGCGGAGCTGTGCAATGTATGTGAGACCTGTGCTGCTGCACATGGACTGATCTATAATGCAAAAAAATGTAGCCCCCTGGTCGCACTTTTCTTGAAAACGGGTACCCTACTGAAGCGATCGATAAAGCATTGTCAATGAAATCCTATCGAAACCAGAATGGTATCATTTTGAAGCCCTTTAAATTCTCTAGAATCACTTTTTTTTTTTTTTTTTTTCGATAACTCTTTTCGTTTTTGAAATTTTAAAGCAGATTGTTTGAAACGACATGAATGATTTTTCGCTTACTTTGATTGATGACTTATGACTTTCACAATTTATTTATGTTTTGACATTTATTTTTAATTATTTGTAACTTTTGTTTGTATTATTTGATGTGAATTTTTTATATTATTTTAATCTTTGACATTGTAATTATTGTTTATATGAATAGAATATTGAATGATACCTATTATTGCTGTTATGTATTTACTTCAAATTAAATGAATGAATGGTATAATTTGTAGTGACGTAATCACTAAAATGTGATGTTATTTATTTTAATTGTTTTGTTTTTAATAATAACTGTACACTTACTTATATCCTATTTTTTTAATTATGACGTACGTACAATTAATCTTAATTATTTTAAAGCATGCTACTTTTCGTTATTCTATTAAATTGTCGTGCCCGACAGGGTTCATGGGAACTTTATAACTATTATTTAAGATCTTGTACACACATGAGTTATGCAATAAAGATTTGAATTTGAATTGAATTTGAAATACAAAAAAATGGCGTTGTTTATCTTATGTTTTTACATTTTACAAAAAAAAAGTTGCAGTACTGTAGCCTTTTCAGTAACGCCTCTTTTGATACCACTTTCATTTCTCTATCTAAATAATTGAGAACGCTAGCTAAAAATATTTGTTTCAATACTCCATTTATCATTCAAATAAATGAAGTCGAAGAAAATATTTTATATAGACAACGATACAAATTGTTTAAATGAACAAATATTTTATTAATCATTTTCTTCTTTATTTCAATTTCCTTATTAACTTCTTTATCTCGATTACTATCTCATATAAATACTCGTAGATAGGTAAACTTAATTTTGATATACAAAAATATTCTACAGCCTATCATTATTACTAGCGACCCGCCCCGGCTTCGCACGGGTATGTATTATACATATCCACCTTCCTCTTGAATCACTCTATCTATTGCTGAAACTGCATTAAAATCCGTTGAGTAGTTTAAACGATCTAAACGAACAGACAGCAGAAGCGACTTCATTTTATACTATGTAAAGAATTTTTCTAATCAAGATCACAATTTTGTTAACAGGTAAACTTTTTTATATACAGTGTGTCATCGACGCGAAAACTGTTATCAATACAGTGATTCTGAACCCTCATTGAAATATTTCGTAGGTTATTAAAAACAAAAACTTCTGTTTCACAGAAAAGTGCAATACCTAGAAAAGGTCAAAATGTATGGAACAGCTGTTTTTTTTCTGCTGGTTCAGAATCATCAGCCACCAGCAACTTCTTTTGAAAATCCATTATTGTCGAGTTTAGTTTGAAACATAGTCAGGTGTAAATACATTTTATTCAGAATTTGTCTGTATACAATTCTTATTGTTTTCCATCAATTTTCAATAATAAGGTTTTGGTATTGTTTGAGTAAAGTACTCTACAAGCCTTGGTCCGCAATGTCTGCGTCGCTGGCCACACACAGTCGGGTGATGTACGATTTAACTTAGCCATATGAACACAGAGTGCTGACCGGGGAGCATTATGGTGGGCCGTTTATTAATAGGCGGGAATTTTGAGTGCTGCTTTATGTAATAGTTGACGATCGATAAGTTTTCATCCTCAGCCTAGTTTTAATAAACGATTTTTGTGTTTATTTTGTGAAATAGGGATGAATATTGTACGAAAGTCCGACGTGAGTAGCATGAATTAAAATATGAACGAATATATTCGTGCTGACCTGAAGCGGGCGTAGAGCGCGTAGGGCGCGAGGTCCTGCGGGAACACGTCCCGGTGGTGCAGGATGATGCGCTTCACCAGCTCGTTGACGAGGTTCTGCGCCGTCACCTGCGCGCCGCCCTCGCCCCACGCCGCCAGCAGCGTGGGCCCGAGGCAGATGGCCAGGTTCCACGCGTCCATCATGTTGTGCTCGCTGTACTCCGCCAGGCTGCAACACGCGGCTGTGAGCACCGGGCCGGCCGCGCGGGCCGGCCGGGGGCGGGTACGTACTGCGCGAGGAAGGCGAACAGGTAGCGCAGCACCAGCACGGCGGGCGGCGGCAGCGCGCCCAGCGTGTCGCGCATGCGCCGCACGAACTGCGCGTCGTCGGGCAGCGCCGCCACGCGCAGCAGGCGCTCCTGCAGCTGCGGGGGCAGCAGCGGCGGCCGCACCTGCCAAAGCGATGGGGACGAACTCCATACTTACTCTTTAATGTTGTATTTTACAATATTTTGTATTCAGGGTGCATTTTTAAGACGGGGCAGTAAGGGCAGGTATCTTTACCGTTGGAGCTACAGAAAAACAGTCTCGGGAGACTGCCTGAACAGATGCTTGACAATAATTTCTATACGAACAACTATCCAAAAATATCTGAACACTTACAACGTCAAGTGTATCCGCAGACGAACACTGAGCTTACCTAATTCGTTATTGCATGGTATATAGGACGAACCAGAAACAAACGCTAACATCTGTGGTATAAATACGATGATAAGGGAATAAAAAAATTAAAAAAAATTAAAGTTTTTTTTTTTTGCAAAATAAAAATAAAATTATTCTTTCTCTCATACACCAAACATTATGAAATATAATATATATATTTTTTTTATTTGATTTCCTATAAGTAATATAGGAAATCAAATTTAAATATTAATACATAAATAATAACATAATTTAATAATAATGAAAATACTTCTAAGAATTTATATAATAACTACCTACATTATTCTTATGCAATACATAAAATTAAAATAACTAATATACTATACCTATATGCACAAACCTAATAATATACAATATATACATAATTATACACCCAATTAAAAACATCTAATAATATTGAATTACTGCTTAGCCTTCTTCCTCTCTCCTTATTTTGCTGTGCCCGACAGGGTCCATATTGCTCTCTTACTTATTATACCATCTATGTAATACATATGGAATGCAATAAAAAATTGAGTATTGAGTAAAAATTGTATAGAAAATCATTTATATCTACAAACTATTGAAAGAAAATAGATCTTTATTTTGTAATGAAATAAAACATTATTTAAAAAAAATAATTGCCAACATACATAACATATTCGTATTTTTAACCAACTTCTAAAAGGAGGGGTTATCAATTCGGATGTATATATATATATATATTTATGTAGGTACATATGTTCGGGCATAACTCCGTCTTATATAGACGGATTTACTAAATTATTTTTTTGTTTGAAAGAGTATACTTCCAAGGTGGTCCCATTGTCATCAGGTCAGGATCTGATGATGGGATCCTGAAGATATCGAGGGACTCTTCAAATATTATAGGCACACCAATAGCGATTTGGTTATTTTTTATAGTAACTCGTGCAATTACTCTCGGAAAGCAATTTATGCTCGTCACAATGCATACGAAGGAGTGGAGCTCATGGTGAAGTACCAGGAGAACTCCTCAACGATTATCCCTGCATCGGGAAAAGCAATATTTTGTAAAAGATGATGAGCAGTTGGTATTAGGCTATTGCAACTTAGATACATTAGAAACTGACTCACTAGAAATCGAGAAATAAAAACTTATATACAAAATAAAAAAACAACCGGCTTCCAAAAACACACTACTAAGTGATATATAACTTACATTTCGGAAGTTTTAAGACCTCCCCATCTGCGTAGATACACAAGACGTTATACGTGTTCAAATATTTTTTACTAGTTGTGTGTATAGAAATTCTTGAGCAGATGGCCCAGATATTAATGAAGTAATGAATGTTCAGATACTAATAGTAACTTGTAGTGTATGGCACATATTGACATTTTAAATTGTTCAGAAGTATTTGGTCACCTTGTCTGCTACAATATACCTGACGGCGACTGTAGCGGCCACAGACGCAGACGCGGACACATGTCGCACACACGGCGAGTGGATTGTGGAGTGTTGGAATGTTAGATTTTATGTTATATTTCGCACATATGGAAGGTTTTTGGAGTGTTGCCATGGAATATTTATGGAGTTGAGTGCCCGTGAATGGCCATCTTAAGGAATCTGTTGATGCAGATTTAATTTTCTTAACGTTAAGGGCAGTCTCCTAAGACAGTTTTCCTGTAGCTACAACGGTTATGGTACCTACCCTGACTGCCTGCTGTCTCAAAAATCTATCCTGTATGTATGTCGGCACCAGATTCCATGGACACCTTACGTTTTCTACGTGCCGGATAACTTCATACTTCAATTTGTCGCGGCATTTTGAATCATACAATGTTATTATTTATTACACTTCCACGGCCATTAGGTACAAATTAAAGTGACAATACTGAAAAACAAGGTACATTGCATGTGAAAAACAGACAAAAATACTAACTGAACATACCGACTATGTATTCTAAAAATAAATATATAACAACATTTATTTATTTGTTATGAAGATAAGGTACAGGTCGAGCAGGACGCACTGACCTCGCGCAGGTACAGCTTGAGCAGGCCGCACACGGAGTTGATGTCGGACGCGTCGCGCACGCCGGCCAGCGGGTCCTCGCCGCGCTCGAAGGCGGCGCGCAGGGCCTGCATCTCCACCTGCGAGCCCGACACGCGGAACACGCCCTGGTGGCGCCGCCCGTAGCGCGCGATGACGCGCACGCACGACGTCAGCACGGCCGGCAGGCGCAGCTCCAGCGGCGCCGCGAACTGGCCGCGCCGCAGGCGGGCCGCGGCGCGGCGCGGCGGCGACGGCGGCGAGGGGCCCGCGCCCGGGGGCCCGCCCGGGGGCCCGCCCGCCGCGCCCAGCAGGCGCCCGCGCACGGCCGCGCTCTTGCTCTCCAGGCGCGCCAGGCGCCCCGCGCACGCCACGTACGACCGGAACTTCTGTAACGCGACGGCGTGAGCGTGAGCGGTGCACTCTGTGTTCTTTAAAAGTCCTATTAGCCTACTGAGATAGACTGCAAATCTTGGACCGAGCGACCGAGTACTGACCGCAAGGTAGTAGTCCTCCTGGTCGTCGGGCACGGGCGGCGGGCCGGGCGGCACGCCGGCTGCGCCCGCGCCGCCCGCGCCGAACAGACCGCTCACGTCCCACATAGAGTCGCTGCCCTCCATCTGGGAATATAACATACCTCATTTTGTATGCCTTAAACAAAAAATTGCTACAAATAAAAAAATATCAAACATGGTATTCACGATGATTAGTTACTAGTTCTCGCCCGCAGCTAAAATTATCTCACGGGAACGTACTACCAAGATAAAAAGTCTTATGTCCTAATCTGACCATACTTGTCAACTTGTATCATTTGACTTAGAGAAAAAGTTTCACTTAGATAAAACCGTTGAATTAAGATCTCTCACTAAAAATAAATTGAAAAATAATAATAATGTTCTTAGCAATTTCTCAACTGCTAGTTTTAATTCACAAGACCCCAATATAAACTACAGTACATTATTTTCTACAGTATGCCATGAATTCAATAAAGCGTGTCCTGTAAAAAGAGTAACAATTAATACTAAACCAAAATTTAATGATTGGGCCACTGCTGGCATAAGAAAAAGCAGAGATATTTTATATAATTTGTACAACGAGAAATCATTGATTTCTGATCAAGCCCTTCATAGTTATGTCAGAAATTATTCTAAGATATTCAAACGAGTCTCCGCCCAAGCTAAATCTAAATTAGTATTTCTAAAAATAAAATAAAAGCTGTGTGGCAGGTAATTAACAAAGAAACTGGAAACATAAAACAACAAGATCAGAGTGAATTATCTTTAAAAATTGGTAATGTAACCATTTTAGATAAGTTAAAAGTTGCTGAGACAATAGAAAATTTCTTTACCAACATCCCGATAGAGGTTACGAATTGTCTCCCCTCATCATCTATATTAGCTGAATCTCTTCTCAAAGAAAACTTCAGTAAGGATATTCCCAGTTTTGTTTTTGAGCCCATTTCTATTGTCACAATTAAAAAAGCATTCAAAAGTCTTAACATAAAAAACACTGAAGACTATGGATTTCCGTTAAGGTTCTTGGAGATATCATTGACACAATTGCCCCTGCCCTAACAGGCATATTTAATCAATGTTTAGATAGCGGTACGTTTCCTGATCTAATGAAACATAGTAAAGTAGTACCAATCTTCAAATCAGGTAGTAAGAGTGATCCCTCTAATTATAGACCTATATCTGTGCTACCAGCATTGAGTAAAATCTATGAAAAAGTCATGCTAGACCAGATGTTGTCACATTTTAATTCAAATGGGATTTTACATGGTCACCAGTTTGGTTTCACGAAAGGTAGGTCGACGACTGACGCAGGAGTAAAACTCATAACTCACATTTTGGAATCCTGGGAGAATTCCCAGGACGCAATTGGCATTTTCTGTGACCTCTCAAAAGCGTTTGACTGCGTTGACCACAAAACACTGATCTGTAAATTACACCACTACGGAATTCGTGGACAAGCTGCTGATCTTGTTCTTTCCTATCTGTCGAACAGGCAACAAAAAGTAAACGTTAAGGGGGCGACGTCCTCGGGGTCTCTAGTTAAGATGGGCGTATCTCAAGGATCAAATAAAAAAAAACAAAAAAAATCAATCAATCAATCTCAATTCTTGGCCCTTTCCTATTTCTAGTTTATATTAATGACCTTCCTTACATGATGGCCAACTTATCAGATATAATTCTATTCGCTGATGACACTTCTCTTATTTTTTAAATAGATAGAAAAGATGCGGATGTCTTACATGTCAACAATAGTCTAGCAGTTCTTTCGAAATGGTTCGCAGCTAATAATCTTTTACTTAATGCGAACAAAACTAAATGTCTTAAGTTCTCATTTCCAAATGTACCTCAAGCAGGTCTAAATTTAAAACTTGACGGCAAGAAACTAGATGCTATTACGGAAACTGTATTTCTAGGAATTACTTTAGATTCGAGATTGCAATGGGGCGCCCACATTAGAGCTCTTTCAGGTAGATTAAGTTCAGCTGCATATGCAGTAAGAAAAATAAGGCAGTTGACTGATGTAGCCACAGCTAGGTTAGTATACTTTGCTTATTTCCACAGTATTATGTCTTATGGCGTTCTGCTGTGGGGATCGGCAGCTGATGTAGATTCAGTTTTCATCTTACAAAAGAGGGCAATTCGCGCGATCTATAAAATGGCTCCTCGTGAGTCGCTTAGAGATAAATTCAAAGAAATTGATATACTTACTCAGCCTTCTCTTTATATTTTAGAAAGTATTTTGTATGTTCGCAGAAACTTAGGACTTTTCAAAATAAGAAGCGCTTTCCATTATATAAATACACGTAGTAAACATGAAATTGTGATACCCAAATTTAGATTAACTAAAACTAGTAAGTCATTTCTTATAAACAGTATTCGCTTTTATAACAAGTTGCCAAAGTCAATTACAGAACTTAGCGATGGAAAGTTCAAAGCTCACGTCAAACGTGTCCTTATCAAAAAAGCATTTTATAAGATCAAAGACTACGTTGAAGACAAGGAAGTTTGGCAATAATTCCTTCTGCACATGTGGCTTCCCTGGTGCCTCATTAACGGCATAACTATGTAAATGTCTATTAACTGCTCCCAAATTACGATAATTATTTTAATTTACTTTTTTATTTTATTTTAATTTACAAATTTCCTTGACATAATCTTTTTATTATTTGACATTGTATACTTACAATATTCTATATTTTTTATTAAATTTGATTTGTTACAACTGTAGTGGCAACCATTGTCATTTGGTTTAAATAGGTTTTTATTTTTATTATTTCATTTATCTTTTATATAGATAATTTTCTTTTAAATTTTGTGAATGAGAGAACGTTGTAGACATAACAGACTGTAGATCTGTGGACCATTTAATATTTTGCTAAGTACCTGGTACTTGTTGATGGGCCTACACTGTCCTCTCATACCTTTTAACACTGTAATTTGGAAACATTGTAAAACCATTTACTTTTAAAAGAGTAACCGTGGAGTTTCTTGCCGGCTCTTCTCCATAGGAAACGACCAATTGGAACCGTGCAACTAGCTTCTGACGTTTCATAAGTGCCCTTGTAGGTTTATGTGAAATAAAATATTTTTAATTGAATTGAATTGAATCCAGGTCGTCGTCTATCGATGTGCCAAATTTCATCCAAATCCGTTCAGCCGTTTTAACGTGAAAGCGTGTTTCACGACGATCGCGGTCGCGAGTAGCGTACCTGCTTGACGAGCTCGGTCTCGGCGGCGTCGAGCGTCTTGGCGTTCTCGCGGCACTCGGCGCGCAGCGCGCGCGCGCCCGCCTCCAGCTGCGCCAGGCGCTGCGCCAGCTCCTGCGCCACGCGCTCGCCGGCCGCGTCGCGCGCGTCGGCCGCGTCGGCCAGCAGGTCGCGCAGCGACGCGTCGGCGGCGGCGGGCGCCAGGCCCACGTAGGGCAGCGGGCGCGGCAGCGCGAAGGCGGCGCCGTGCGCGTCCAGCAGGCGCTGGCGCTCGGCCGGCGCGTCCAGCGCGTCCGCCGCCGCGCGCAGGGCGCCGGCCGCCGCGCCCGCCGCGCGCGCGCGCGCCGCCTCGCCCGCGCCCGCCGTGCGCAGCGCGCGCCCCACGCACGCCTCGAAGCCCACCTCCATGCACTGCGGGCGACAATGTATACACTGTCGGAACTTCAACTCGCGGCGCTAAGCGGTGTGTTCATAATCTAGTGCGCGAAAAAAGAATCGCCCGCGGGTTGAGCTCGTTTAAGCTGACTTAGACGAGCTCTACGGGGCGTACGTCGCACTTGTCGATACTGTACACAGTACTACACACGGCATTCGATAAAAGTCAGCCGCTTGCAACTCTCAAGTTCTATCTCTTTGCCCGTTTTTCTTTTCTTTTGGATTGTTAAGCTATTTCAAATTACCATACGATTCAAAAAATTAATGCAAATTGTATGTTACGTAGCAAAATTTAATTTGAATGTTTTTCTAGCCGGAACCAGCACGCGACAGCAGCTGCCGGTGCATGAGATGTGTGTTACCAGTATGATGTCGGCGATGTCGTCCAAGTAGTAGCGCTGCAGCGTGGCGTTGGCGGCCTCCAGACTCAGCACGTAGTCGGCGCGCGCGCGCAGCGCCCGCACGCGCGCCTCGCTGTGGCGAGTGCGCCTCTGGAGTGCACACAATCCATTCGAAAAGTTATAACCATACATTTGACATGTTTTCAAATATGTTGAAATTTTAAGACTTAAGTAATATAATTTGCATAGGGCTGACACACAATTAAGTAACAATAAAGATTAATTTACATTGTTGGGGAAAGTCAAGATAAATTTGGTAGGAGTTTACAATAAAAAAATTATACCAAGGACAAAATCTGTATATTTCCATCGCCGTCATCACGACGGACGTTACCTTATCGAGCTCCTTGTCGAGCGCCTTGAGCTTCTTGTGCCGGGGCGGGTCGGCGGCCACGACGCGCTGCCGCTGGTCGTAGGCGTGGCGCAGCTTCAGCGCCGCCGCGCGCCACTCGGCCGCGGCCTGCGCGTGCGCCTTGCCCGCGCCCGCCGCCTCGCCCAGCGCCGCGCCCACCTCCTCGTGCCGCTCCGACACTGTGCGGGCGAGCAGCGTTACCGACGCCCGTGGTGATAGGCCTCCAGACCGAGTCGCGGCCATAGCGGCCGATCTCAGCGAAGATTAGCCAGGTACGCAGGAGATATTATAATGCACAAGTGAGTGCGCAAACACCGGTGCAATCTCTCTTCCTTCACTCTCATACTCCGAGGCGACGGCGATCCGACACGACCGGAAAGAGATCAGGCGCAGGATCAACGGCTTAAGCACGTTAAGCCGTTGGTCCTGCGCCTGATCTCTTTCCGAGGGTATCACACCGCCAACTTCCAAACTCCAGACTTATATTCCGAAATTCCTAATGGAAAATCTTAATTCCTTTGCCCGGCCTGAGAATCGAACCCAGGGCCCCACTCGCTCGGCAGCCACGAGACCAGCGACGTACCAATGTCGCGACACTTGCGGTGCAGGCGCAGCGCGTCGTCGGCGGCGCGCTGCAGGCGCGCGGCCAGCGGCCCGGCGTACAGCTCGGCCAGCGCCGCGTGGTCGCGGGCCAGCGCGCGCGTGTTGTCCAGCGCCGCTTGCCAGCACGCGTACGCGCCCGTCAGCGACCACTGCTCGCGTCTGTTGAAAAACATGTTCTCCCATACATTCCAACTGCAAATGTAAGTTTGTTCGCACAATATTGAGAGATTTACCATGTTATTTTAAGACCATAAACTTCTTATAAAGTTTTTCTGTAATAAATGAGTAAAGAAGCCTTCTCTGTATTTTTTTCAAAATATTAGGCTCGGTAGTTTCGGAGATAAGGGGGTATGGTTAATTTTCATCAATTTTCTTAAATCGACTTATCCGTAGAACAGAGTCTGATGTGATCATGGAGCAAAAACGAGTTAAATAGCTAGGCGAGTTAAGGAATACGAACTCTACAGACGTACGTTTTTAGAATTTTCGTATCTTATTTAGTTTCGGAAACATAGAATCGAATAACGTTCAATCTGACATTAGCTCCGCGTAAAAACGCACGAAGTGACCAAGGGTCGGCGCGCGGCGTGTGGGGGCGGCGCGGGCGCTCCGTCCGTTCGTCAGTTCGGCCGCTGTTTGTTGGAAGGAGGGCTTTTTGTCATGCGCTTAGCTTTTTTTCGGTTTGACGAAACAAATAATAACTTGTAAAGTGTTTGGCATTAAAAAACATATTTTTAGAGATGTCACGATCACGGAAAATGTTGGATATGCTTAAAGAAGATGCAGAAAGGCCTGAGCTTAGTACAGCGCTTTCAAATGTTCCTGCTGTTTATATGGAGAAAAGTGTAAATGCTGGTAAGTTGACGATTTCAGTTATATTATTTCGTGGTACACACTATATAGTTCATAAATTAATAAACATTATGTCTATATTGCTTTTTTGGCTCAATAAACAGTTATGGGCGATCGATTTTTATGTAGGACGTTTTTTGACGGAGAGGTACAGAAACGCATTTTTAGTGCGAAAATAGGATTGGCGTAGTGCATATTCACAGGGTAATCATTCTTGCTGTGATAATAAACAGTAAAAAGTACAGGTCTTATGAAATATTAGGGCAATTTTATACGAACATTATTGAACTTCTAAGTGTCTTTTGTGAACATAGTACGTTTTTCTACGGAATCTTTGAAACGATTTGTGGGTTCGATATTAAGATGGGACGTTGTTACTGGGATAATGAAATCAGTTAGGACGTTGTTCATTTAAAAATATCGTTAAATATAAAGATTTTTTATTTGATATTTGTTTAATTAATTGCTAGGTATATTTCTTTTGATATAAATAGTATTCTATGAATACCTATTACAATTAACTATTTTTTTCAGTTGTGAATGTTGATGAGAACGACATGATACGAAAAACGTCACCTTTGCCTTCTGGTGCAGAAGAAATCAGTCAGAACTAGCTGACATAATATGGGTAGAAGTTCTACATGAACATGGTGAGACCAAAGAAATTACCTGCGACAGCTCAATACCGAATGTCATGTCTGATCCGTCTGCCGAGGATGTTTACAGCAATCAACCTAGTACATTTTCTTTGGATGTGCCTTCTGGTTTCGAAAATTCACCATTAATACAGATTGAAGAATTAGAAGTTTCTCACCACAGATCTACCCCGGGTAATTTGGAACTGTCAGTGCCAACTCCTATGCCGTCTCCTACTAACGTCCATTCGTTCTGCGATAGCACATTCTGCCCTAATCATGTAGACAGTTTCTCTGTGATTTCTTCGTCGTTATTTTGCACCACGAATTCGCCTGCTACTTCGCACTCAAGCGATCGAACCGTGACTCCTTAAACGACTACAAAACGACAGAGGCACCCAAAAGAATGGACAGACATTAAACGCAAATGCCTTAAGAACTTAGGTAAGAAATATGTAACGAAAAAGGGAAAAGCCGTAGATGAAAAAACGTTTCGGAATGGGCAACTAGCTTCAACTTTCTGACTAACTGATCGACTATTTGACAATTCAAAAGTGCCTGTAAATGGTTTAATTGAAATAAATGCTTTGAGTTTGAGTTTGAAGAAAAGATGCCTGAATCAAGATACTCCAAATAATAGGAAACATACTTTAAAGTATTATCTGCCGCTGAACACTGGTTATATATATAATAAGGTCTGGATGAAAGACATTAAGGGCAAGAAGATTAACTGGAGTAACATTCGAGAAGTTCATGCAGACGGTAGTGATCCTAACAAATAGTTTTTTAAATATGACCTGACTAAACCTGATTATAATATTTTAGTGATTCGCGGTAACACGAGAAACTCGGTACAAACTGAACTAATACCTGCATATTCTGAACCTATTATGGTTCCTGCTGCTAAATATAAAGATTTAATGGATATGTGCCGCTCAGAAGTAATTCCCTTAGAGTATCATCCATACTTTAACTCTTTGCCACATCACACCACTGTTGATGTTTCTGAAGAATCGGATGATGACCTATCGGAATAAGAATTTTCTTTTTTGCTGCTTCTTTTTTTCTTTTTGTGGTTTATAATCAATAGAACTAGCGAAACAATGTTAATTATAATAAGCACTCAACTAAGTAATTTAATGTTTGTCTACGTATAATTTCATTGCTAATAAGTATGTGCTCCCAAGTCTAGGTCACGATATAAGACTGATTGATAATATTATGAAGGCTGGCTGTTATATACTTTATTTTCAATTAAGTAACTATTGCGAAGTTTTAATATCTTCCTACTATACGCATTTTCTGTCGTTATGATAAATATGTATTTACGTACATTGCATAAGTTTAGGACTGCTAATTTAAGTCCGTGCCGTAGTCATGTAGGTTACCTAGTTACCATGCTGTGATACGATATGACATTTAATTACTATTTTAAGTTTTAACTATTATGCCATCAGGTCAGTTTTAGGTATACGTACAGTTTAATTGTTGTTAAGACGTATAGAACCTCGTCTAGGTCACGATGCTTCTGATTGGTAAAATTATTAAGACTGAATGTTATTTTGAAAAAAATATGTTATTGTTGATTTTATAATAGTTCGAAGTTTAAATTTCTTCATGCGCGCGCGCATTGTTCAAATAGGTGCATAGATCTGAGTTTTAGACTGCTACTTTTAAGTCTGTACCTAACTGTGATGTGATTGCTGTTCAAAGTGATGCCATGTAATGGTTTTGATATCTATTTTGAGATTTTATTCATTAAATAAACGATTTTAAATAATAATTAAATTTTTATTTAGTTATATTTCAGGGTAATCCTAATTTGGCTAACATTATGTTTAAATATTTTAAGGTGGTTATTCACAAAGGACTTATAAGGGATGGGTATTTCCAACAAAAAATGACCCATGTTAATATAGAACGTCACTTAATTAAGTCATCTCCGTAAAACAACGTGTAATGTTCACTACGGACTGGAGCTCTTACACCATAAAACGTCCTATGTTGATATGAAACTCACTATCTCGTGAATTAAAAGGATAAGAAAAAAACACTAAATAGAATTTAACTAGGCTGGGGCGTTGTTACAACATACCAAAAAATCTAAATGTTAAGTCTCACCGTTTAAGAGTTACACAAGTCAACAACTTCTCTAACCTCTACTGAAAACTATCAACCCTACAGATCGGACTTTATTCTACGGATGAGTCGAAATATCTTTAAAAGAATTTATTATAAATTATAAAAAAACATATTTGAGATCCTCACAACAAGCCCTTTCATTTGATGTGTCACGCGGTACAGTTGAAAAACCGTTTTTTATTTTTTTTTTCAATTTGCCCCGAAAAGTGGTATTCAAAATTCATTTATTTACGTTATACGTCTGGATCACAGAAATTCATATGTGTACCAAATATCAACTAAATCTGGCTGTGACAGACGGACGGACAGCCAGCCAGACAGACAGACACACGAGTGATCCTATGAGAATTCCGTTTTTTCCTTTTGAGGTACGGAACCCTAAAAATGACTCGAAGACCAAAATCTATGACTTATGGTCCTTTCATCGGTATCATGTGTTAAGTATGCTAATGTTATCACTTCGCTGGGCCGCGAACCACTGGATGCTATTTGGTTTGAGTAGCAGCACATATGCGCGCTATGGGTATGGCCACTGACTTGTGCTTCTGATCCTTGTGGCGCTGGTGTGCGGCGCGCGCGAGCTTGTCCAGCGCGCGCGCGTACTCGTGCTCAGCGTCGGCGCGGCGGCGGCAGTAGTCGTGCAGCTCGCCCGCCACGCCCGCCGTAGCCTCGGCGCGCGCCTCCAGCACGCGCGTCTGCTCCGACAGCTGCATGCGGATGTCTGCCGATGTCGTCAAAAACCACAATCAACATACGTACATCTCGTCAACCTCACCTAACTCACTTCAGCAATAGTCGCACTCCAACTGCTCTACCTATCGATCTATTCTGTAAAAATCTAGCAGTGAAGTGAGCTGTCAATGGTGTGAAGCCCAAGCATCCAGGTGGAATGACAGCTTACTTTAACTAAGTTTTCACGGTGAGAGAATAGACCGGCTGTTATTGGCATTGCGAGTATTTATGATCATTCAAACAAAATGCCCTGTGCGGCAGTCACAGAAGAATGCTATCAGGGCGAAATCCATTGGCACTTGGCAGTTGGAATTAGCCCCAAATACCTACTACTAGAAGGATGCGACTCTACTACTTCAGGAACTAAAGTGGTATGTTCAACCCTGTAGGTCAACCTCAACACACTCATGCTCAGCGTTACAATATTGTTCTTACACACGAGCGGCACGCGCCAACGGCATACGGCAGACTGCTGTAGCCGTCGACGCTCGTCGACGGCAGCCACCGACGCGTCGTCGGCAGAAGCTCTACCGCTCATGTATATGAGCACCAAACTAAGAAAACCACTACAACTAAGAAATAAAGGCTGTCAAAGTCAAATTGTTAGCATCAACGTGCGATTGACTTTACACGGTCAGTAGCTTATTAATATTGGATGTGTTTATTACGAAGACCCGAGTAAAAAAACCTCGTTCTAAAAAACAAAAAAACTTTCATTGGAAGGTGTTTTGTGTTTTCTAACAACATCATTGCTTTCTTCCGAGGCCGGAAGTTATTTGCCCAGTATCCGATGGTTAGAAATATCTCTTCCTTCGCCATCAATTACTTTGCTTGTCAAGCGACTATTGGGCATTCCATTTTCCATTTTTACAAGTTGTTCGCGGACAATGAAAGCAACCTTAGAAAGAAGACAGGTTTGTTCCCATAGTAAAAAATTAAGAGGAACGTACTCTTTCGCAATATAAAACTGTATATTATACAGGGTCTGACACCCTGTCATGGACATCGACGCGAAGCCGGTTACCATGAATTCAGTATTGTATTGCGAAAGAGTAAGTTCCTCTTAATTTTTTACTATGGGACCAAACCTGTAGGGTCATACTTCGTCAAATTACATGAGTTTGAAAAATCACTTTTTTTGACGTAGAAATTTTACGTCGGTTATTAAAAAAAACAGCTGTTCCATACATTTTGACCGCGTTGGTATTGCACTTTTCTATGAAACAGCAGAATCATGCACTGAATCCATAGTAACCGGCTTCGCGTCGATGTCCCTGCCACGCTGTATATCTAAAATAGTTACACTGTTCCCTTTCAAACATTTTATTGTTTTATTAAAAATATTCGCATATGGCTTGCAAAGATAAGTTTGAATGACATTGTGATCATTTTCACTATTCAACATATTACTTGCGTGTAAATAGAGTTTTAAACCAAAGACAGTTCGGTTATGAAAAAGGTGTTGGCACTTCCGACGCCATATATACTTTACTTGATATCGTAATAGGAAAAATAAATAATAAAATGAGAGTACAGAGACGAGAACTTAGAGACTTTAGTTCTGCGTTTGACCACGAATTACTTCTTACAAAATTGACGCATTATGAGATAAGAGGTAAGGCCTTGAAATTATTCTCTTCATATCTCAAGAACAGAAAAAAAAAATACAAAATGGTTTACAAATAAGCAACAGTAATGATGACTATGGGCGTCCCGCAAGGCTCTATATTAGGACCTGTTTTATTTGTTTATTTTATTGTCCTCGTCAAGGAAATTACATTCTTGGGAATACATATAGAAGAACAGCTAAATTGTAAAACAGAATTAAGTGCTATAAATGCATCGGTATGTGTCGCATGTTATGCTTTAAGAGAACAGAAAGTAGCATTGAGCAATTGAAAATGGTATATTTCGCGTTGGTATAATCAAAAATTAGATATAGTATAATGTTTTGGCGAAAAAGTTATGACCATAATATCAAAAGAGCTATGAGAACTACACCCACTGCCGCCCTACAGGCAATGCTTGGACTGCCTCCTCTGCACCTCATCGTGCGGGAGGAGGCGACTCTAACCGCCTTTAGGCTCCATGTATCAGGAACCCTAAACAAAGACTCTAGAGTTAAGCACATACGTATAAAGGAAGATGCGATCAAACGACGACCAATGATGGCAATCACCCTGTGATAAAGCCCCGAAAACACACCAATTTCATAGGCAACATAATACTTACAGAAGAACAGTGTGACTACTCAGGCTCGAAAGAGATGAGAATATACACAGACGGATCGAAGACCAACACCGTCTATCAGGCGGAGTGTGTGGGCATCATACAAGCGGTCCACGCCCTAAAAGCTAGGAGAGTTACGGACACACACATACGCATACTCTCCGACAGCGCCTCAGTTCTTCAATCCTTACGGAAAAAACATATTACCTCAAAGCTAACACTAGAATGTCACAATGCACTAGAACAAATAACGGTATCTAGCCGCAACACGGTGACACTGCAATAGATAAAAGGACACAGCGGTTCGCTGGGTAACGATGCAGCTGACGAGCTTGCCAGACGAGGATCCAGCACGGCAGTCTGTGGACCCGAGCTCATCGTACCCATCCCCTTCAACCAGATACGCAGGTGGCTACAGGAGTTCACCCACACTCAGCCGAGCACTGGTGGACCTCGACACCGGGCTGCAGGCAGTCCAAGGAAGCCATGCCATCCTTGGATACCAGGCTAACCCGGCGTTTACTACGCCTGGATAGGAACGGCCTGCGCCTGGTGACGGGTACCATCACGGGCCACTGCTCGCTGAACAAACACTTTCACACAATAGGCATAACGGACAGTCCTCTGTGCAGGGCGTGCATGGAGGCTGAGGAAACCGTCACGCACGTGCTTTTTGAATGCACAGGCGTCACGCAGATAGAACACAGACCCTCAGGACACCCAGATCTTTCACAGATGTTCTGAACAGACCAGGAGATTTAATAAACTTCTGGAGGGAGGTGGGCTGGTTGGAGTAACCACCAACGGCCGCTATGGCCCACGCACAATGGTCCACTGTAGGACTAAGTGCGGAAACCAAACCCCACAACATAGAACATAGAACAAATCAAAAGAGCTTTTGTTACAAAAACGCGCAATTCGTACATTAGTCCGTATCCCGCAAAGATAAAGTTGCCGTGAACATTTTATAAATCTGAATATTTACAGTGCCGAGCATTTATGTATTTGTACTTCTTAGTAACATATATACATGAATATGAGACAGCAGAAGAACGACAGATTAGAGAAGGCACACGTAGACAATACATTAAACGTTACAAGGTACAGCCTGATTTGAATATTGTGAAGCACAGTCCCAGATTTCAATCGGTTATATTTTTTAATAAGTTGCCTTTAGATATAAAATGCGCCATCTACTCAAACTCTTTTAAAAATCAACTTAAAAGTTTCCTGTTGAATAAGTGTCGTTATGCTGTTGAAAACCTATAACTAAATTCCTATATATGTTGTATTTATGCATTGTTTTAATATTTAACGTGTTTTTTCCATATGTAATTTAATTTTCTTTTCTACACTATGTAATTTCAGATACAATTTATTTTTCATGAATAGACATACAAACAAACCCCCGCCAAAATAAACAACATTGAGTGCCTTTGTTTGTCAGTAAGTTGACAGTTTGACATTCAGAAACGCACAAGTACACAGACGTGTAATTGCGTTATGTTCCAAATCCATTCGAGCGACATTCGTTCTGAAATCTCAGTATCAAGAATACTCCGTTCCATTCCATTCCACGCTTAAGTCCAAAATAACGTATTTTCGATAGTTTTTTTTTAAATTCAAAACTATAACGTATTATGGAGCAAAATAAAGTAGGATACGTTATAATAAAGTACAGTTGGCAACCCTAGCAATGCACTTTAGCATGTGGCAAAGTGTTATTGGTAGAAGCCCGGAGTCTGGATTTATGCCCCGTTGATGCCAATAGGCTCGCCCCCTGTTATTTTATATGGGACTTAAACATAACTGGCGAAATATGGGTATACTATAGGTACACCTCTGCCTAACCCTTCGAGGAATACAGGCGTGATGTTATGTGTGTACCTATGTAATACAAATTATTCATTGACTAGCTTTTTCCCGCGGCTTAGCTCGCGTGGAAGTCGGAACTTATCCCTTGGAAACGTACCGCTGCTGGGATAAAAAGTATCCTCTGTGTTAATCCAGGTTATAAAATACCTGTCTACCTCATCCAAATCCTGTTAGTAGCATAACGTGAATTCATGCAAGCCTAGTACTTTTTGTGCCAAGTTTCAAGTTTTTTAAAGCAGTGTACCTCTTAAACCGTAAAAAAAATTGCCAAAAAAAGCTGCTAAAAAAGGACGATATTTTCAAGTATTTTTTGCATACAGTGATGGAACTCAAAACATATTTTAATACATCAAAAAAATCTTCAAAATCACCTCTCAATTATCTTTAAAAGCGGTTTATCTCTTCATTAACAATTAAAATTAAAACTATACCATAAAATTTTAAATGCCAAACTGCATCCAGTGATTGTATTTAGGGTTCCGGACCTCAAAAGGAAAAAACGGAACCCTTATACTGCCCTGCTAAGCCGAAAGGCGGTATCTCTGAGATGCGCCCTTTTAGTTTTTTTATACCATTCAATAGCTATAATAATTTCGCATCTAATGGTATAAGCCACATACCGCTATCAACTTAAAACATTTTAAAAAACCACTCAGAAGTTCTTTATATCCTTATGTTTCCTGAAATTACAATTTATAAAAAGTCAATTTTCTCAAAACTTACTCCGATTGAGATACCGCCTTTCGGCTTAGCAGGGCAATATAGGATCACACGTGTGTCTCTCTGTCCGTCTGTCACAGCCAATTTGCTCCGAATCTAATTGACCGATTAAATTGAAATTTGGTACAAATATGTTTTTCTGTGACCCAAACACGGACGTGTGTCATAAATAAATGAATTTTGCATATTGGAGTCACTTTTCAAATAATAAAAAATAAAGTTTTACAAACTGTACCGTGTGACATATCAAATGAAAGAGCTTATTGCGAGGATCTCAAATACATTTTAATAACATATTAAAATAAATACTTTTAAAGATATTTAAGAAAATAGATGAAAATTGACCATTCCCCCCCTTATCTCCGAAACTACTGATCTTAAAAAAAGTCTATGGTATTAAAATAACATACTAAATCACTCAATATTGTGCGTACAAACTTGCATTTGCAGTTGTAATGTATGGGGGAACATGTTTTTCAACTACAATGTTAAGTTTGTTCTTGGGATAAATTTTATTCAACCCAACTACGGAACCCTTCATTGTGCGTGGTCCGACACGCACTTGGCCGGTTTTTTTATGACATTCAACTTTTAACCTAAAAATATTCTGAACAACTGGTCTGAAATATTAGCATATTTCAGACCAGTTCAGCGTCGCTCGTCATGTCACTATGGCAGCCCTGCAAAAAGAAACTTTGTCACCGCTTCGCGCATAATTATGATAAGGGGTGCGCGGGGCATTCTCAGTGGTAACGCCCATTTGAGCAAGGTCAACGGCATAATACTAAACCTTAACTCAAGGAATAAGATTTTGCATACGAACGAAATCCCCCCTTTTCGCCCCCTTAAAGGTGGAATTTTCAAAAACCCCGTCTTAGAGCTCCCCTACATTATAAAGGGAAGCCGTGTGCAAAATTTCACGTTTCTAGTCCCAGTAGTTTCGGCTCTGCGTTGATATGTTAGTCAGCCAGTCTGTCTGTTCTTCCTTTTATATTTTTTATTTTCTCGCAATCCTATTGAAAAGTACAGTGGAACACACCTCACACGGCACTAAAAACCTATCATAACTCGGTTTTTGTTTACTCCCTCGCAAAGTAAAGCTCGGGAGTAAAACTACCTGATTATAATGGATCATTTTAGTTTCTTGTATAACAATCTACTATTTAATGATTTAATAACTTTATACAAGTTATTATTCGCCGAGATTCACAGTTGACCTTGAATTACAGTATGTATGGCTGATCGCTGCGCGCTCTCCACCCTCTATCTCAAAACCGGCCAAGTGCGTGTCGGACCACGCACAATGAAGGGTTCCGCAGTTGGCGTGAATTTATACCAAGAACTAACGTAACATTGTAGCTGAAAAACATGTTCTCTCGTACGGAATGTATGGGAGAACTAATTTTGCAACTGCAAATATGTACATTGGTCGATTATTACTCGTTAACTTGTAGAGCTTACTTTGCTGTGATAGTTTTCCTTTTAATTTCGTTTTAAAGACTACTGCCGTGAATTTTTTCACATATCGAAAACCAACCATTTAGCTGGCAGGGGGTCACACTTTTGTGGCGATAAGTCCCCTCTTTGAGGAGTGGCTAGAGAGGCGCCACGGCGTCCTCACCTTCCGCCTGACGCAGGTCCTCACCGGACACGGCTGTTTCGGGAGCTTCCTGTTCCGCGTAAGGCGGGAGGAAACGCCCGGGTGTCACCACTTTGTGGATCGCCCGGAGGACTCAGTGGAGCATACGGTCGAGGTCTGCCCGGCTTGGGCGGGGCACCGCCGTGTCCTTACAGAGGCGATCGGCGGCGGCGATCTCTCACGTCCGGCCCTCGTTCAGGCCATGGTCCGGAGCGAGAGTGCATGGGAGGCCGTCACTTCCTTCTGCGAAGCAGTAATGCTCGCGAAGGAGGCGGCGGAGCGCGCGAGGGAGAGGCAAGATTCGCGCCCTCGCGCCCCTAGTCGCCACAGGAAACGCCCCGGGCGTCGGGGGTCGCGATCCGACTTCCGGCCACCGTAGGCGCGGGCTTGCGGACTGTGAGCAACGGGTAGCTCGCCGTCCGATAGGAACCAGGCCCGGGTCGACGGCGCGTTGTGTTCCACGCGCGCCTCAAAGAGATGTCACCACCAACTGACGGGGTCCGTAAGGGCCAATGCCTGTCAGGGTTGCGAGTTTGTCCGAAAGGGATATCGCGACCCCGGCACACAGGCAACGGAAGGAACACGGGTGGGTTTTAGTCAGTAAAATTCTGACACAAGGAGCGGGAGAGGTTATTTGATAACTTCCCACACTCAAAAAAAAAAAAAAAAATGCGGTCTCACTTGACTAAACAAAATTTAGCACTTTGAAGCTTAATATTTCGCAAACGGATCCCTGAATTCAAAAATGGTTTCTACACACTCACAATATTTTTGAACGACCTTTCCAACGACTCCCCACACCCAGGTATAGATGAGAAAAAAAAACACTTTACGTGTAGGGAAGGACAAAAAGAAAAAACAAACATTCTTTTATTCTACCACTTTGTCGGCGTGATTAGTATCACACCCATGCCAAATTACAGCTTTCTAGTACGAAAAGGCTCTAAGCTAAGCCGCGGACAAACAGACCGGTGACATGGCGAAACTATAAGGGTTGCTTATTTACTACGGAACCCTAAAAACAGTTGAGCGCATGAAAACATGTTTGATACAAAATTTGCCGCATTTCCTTTGCTCACGAAGTAGACAGACAGTTATATAATGAACAATTTAATATGCTCTAGAATTTTATAATAGATGTTAACATGATTGGAGCTATAGAAACCTAGATAATCGCGGAAAACCGATTTTTGGGACTTTTGACCTTGAATAACTCACTACGCAGACACGAGATCTTATGAGATTTTTGAGACAACGTTTAGAACGCCAAAATGAAGGTGGGTACGAGTTTTCAGCTTATTATCTCGCATTCCGAGGTTTACCCTCTATTTACGCTAGATTGACTGGCCTAATTAAATACAGTTTATGGTACATGATAATAGAGAAGTTTCAAATTCTTAACTTGTTTAGTCGTTTCTATAGAGCTCGTACAAAAATGGTCTAAAACTGACAACTTTTACGACCACCCATTAGGTACCTACATCATTTTTGAAGATCAAAAATAAATGACACCTACACATACAAAGGCATTTTTTTTTTTTTTTTTTTCAAAATCCTTTTTTATTATATGGGAACCCTTAAATTTTAAATTTTATCATTTGTTGTTATAGCGACAATAGAAATACAGTCTGTGAAAATTTCAACTGTCTACCTATAACGGTTCATGAGATACAGCCCGCTGACAAACGGATGGACTGACGGACGCAGAGGCACCTTTCGGGTACGGGTACGGAACCCTAAAAAACGAGCGTGTCGTTAGTGAAGGATGTGTACTGTGTGTACGGACGCGGTGACGGCTGAGGGTGAGGGTCGCACTCCGCACCGTGCGAGGGGGCCAGCCCCACGCACTCCCGACTGGCACCGCTGCTGGTGCATGCTGCACTCAACTGCACCGTTTGCCAAACAATACATAAAGCTTCACTAAATTCAACTTAAATTTGAAGAGTCCACGGAAAGAATGATTAAAATCACCCCGAAAGGAGTTTCTAATTAATACCGCCATCTAGTTCACTAAAGATCAGAATCTATGACTTTGATCTTTCTTTTAAGTTGTATATTGTCCATTACAAGTAGCGTTTCGATGAAGTAACCATGACATTCCCTGAACGAGGGCATAGCTACCTAGAATGTGACAAAGATTTTGGTCTTATCAACCAAAAATCACTTGCTGAACTACCAGAAGACTGGGCAAGAATCTTGAGAGAATCACGTGTAAAACCTTACCCATTCCATGTAATTGAGGCGAAACAAGAAATGTTCCACCAATGGAATTCATTTTTGTCTAATCTTTATAGAAAAACATGTCCATTTGCCACAGGACCCATCTCCGAATTACCTATCCTATAAAAAAAATGAAAACTGCCGAACTGTTACTGCCCGACAGACATTCAATGGACCATGGGAAAGTTATGTGATTGTTAATCAACATATAAGCAGAAGAATTCAGGAAACCAATCAACCTGAGAAGTGTTACAGTGACCTTATCCCAGTGAAAATGCCTCTCTACACAGATTTACAATACTTGAAACAATTTTGTACAAGAAATGGTCAGGCAATCTGCCAAAACTATAATTATAATAATCTGTCAAAGTTAAAGTAAGTAAGTAAGACTTTGATCATTCATGTAATTTATGTTTCAGCCTAACTGAAGAAAATCTTAAATAACATAAATATTAAAAACATAGTTATTTTTTTAATGATATAAAATACAGTTATAAGTATATCAGCAGTGATTTTAAGTCACACAGTATTTGTGTATGTCGCTTTTATAAAGAATTAAGGTTTCAAAGTTACAAATTCTGTTTTCTTAAAATTCTCCTCAAGTGACTTTGATCATTGTTTCCGTGGACTCTTCAATTGTGCTGTTGTTGTTCTTATATGTTCATTAAATTAAATACCATCGTCTGTCTGTAGATTAGATAGCTACCTGCCTTCTATTCATATAGTTTGTAATCACCTCTGCGGCAAAGTTTCAATGCTTTGCATTGTAACGAGCTCCGGTTGAACCTCAAAAAATATACAGTACCTACCTATCTATTATACATTGTATAATACAAAACATTATCGACATCTCAGTCAAGCGCAGCTACCGAGCGTCTCATAGTAAGACCTACAGGCACAGCGAACGGAACAGACCGCCTTCTCACGCATCCGACACAATGCAACGACAACAATAACACAGTTTCACATGAGCCGCGGAACCGCCGCCCGTCGCGCCGCTTCTCCATTCCGGTAAAAACCACAAGTTATTTATTTCTAGTAAGCACAGTTATAATTAGATACTGGCATTTAACACTAAGGGGCTTTGCAGCCATTATAGATCATAACGGAGTCATCGGAGTGCTTGCGGAGCGGCGTGCGCGGCTCCCGGCCGCAGCGGCGGCGGTCGTACCGGGGAAGGCATTGGCGAGGTCGGGCGGGCCCCAATCGTGGCGCGGCTGTACTATACAGTGAAACATCGCAGACGCGGCTCGCGCCCGCCGGCGGTCGACTGGCGGAGTGGCGGCCCCGGACCGGCGCGCAGCCTCCGCGGGATGCGCCCCGGCCGCCCCCTCCCGCGCACCGCCGGCTTGCACCCTCCTACGTCACGACAGCGACGTGACCTCCGAGCGGTTCACTAATACCCGACCACATCACGATACATGATTTAAAATAAATAACTAGGTACCGAATTTAAAACTTTCTGACACCAGCAACACGCGACGTAATGCATAATCTTGGTCTCGGAGTGTATGAGACATCTGGTACTAACTCCAAGACCTACCGTCTCAACTACCTAACTTGTGACTGACTGAAGAAATCAAGAAACCATTAAACGAAATGAAAAAATTCTGATAAAATCTATTTTGTTTGAGTCATACATAAAAAACAGTAACGAGCAATAAACAAAGCACAAAACGACATCGAACATTCTTACATTGTGTAATATCAGCTGCTAGCTTTTATGAAAACTACTATTTCGTAACGAGATGCTGCAGTGGAGACGCAACCATATCCCGATCCATATCAGCAGCGGGGGTGCAGTCGGCGGTGCGAGCGGGAAGGGGGGGGTCCGGGCAGACGAGATGATACCTTACCTACAAACGAATGCTGGCCAATAGTCTCGTTCTGAAGCCAAGCCGATGATTGAGACTATGGACCAGGCTAAACATTGAACTCTTGATTTATAATCACTCTGAATCTTATCACACTGGCGCAATCCTGCGTATCGCTTGTCATAAGGAACTAAACGATCACGTTGTGTTGGTAACTCAAATGCTGGTTCTGGTGATTCCAAATAATTTTTGCAATAGATACCTTTCTGAATACCTTTTTGTATGCATTCATTCAATCACACATACTTATGAATATTTATGCAAGATAATTATGCTAAACCGGAAATGCGCCATCTTTTGGAGCTTTTTCATATTACTTACTGCCTACGAGCTCCACTGCTGTAACACATGACTAAAATGTGGCAGTAACGACTGTAACGAGATAACAAGCAGCAGAAACTACACTTTTCAGTCAAGCATAAAAAGTGTAAGTAAACTGCTTTTCTACCGACTTAAATAACATATTTTATTGGATAAAGATAAATATATTACCGGTCAAAATAGCTTCGGAAATAACAAATAATTTTTTATCAAATTCTGAAAGATAAAAATGGTTACTGTAGGTCATCCTTAGAATGACCATTAGGCTGGTCCGAGGATACCGCACGGTCTCCCGTGAGGCGGCGAGCCTTTTTGCCGGACTACCGCCATGGGATCTGGAGGCGAAAGTCCTCGCGCACATCTGGAAGTGGTGCGAGGAGGCGAAATGGTGAGTCTTTCTCGCCACAATCCTCACTTGACTACCACGGAATGCTTAGGTTTCTAACAACAAAATTAAAATAGATTTGCAATTTTAGTGTTTGCGACTGTACCAAAACATAATGTATGTAGAAGTTAACATGGATGTTTAACATACTTCTACGTAGTAAACCAGGTCGAAATTATTATGGTTGGAGACGACTATTTCTTGAATATTTTTTGACACCAAATTCTAATTCGAAAACCTAAGCATTCCGCGGTAGTCAAGTGAGGATTGTGGCGAGAAAGGCTCACCAAGACACCTTTATATCTCTTGACTCTTTTCGAGATTTGGCATAGCGTTACGACTATTTTTTGACTATTTTTGGAATTGAAACCAAGTTGATACTCCCAGCCGTTTGCTTGCACTGAGGTCAGGATTGTGTGGAGACGTTCATCCCACAATCCTCACTTATAGCTATAACTTCGGAATCGTAATGCGACAATTTTTTTAACCTTGGTTACTATTTACGAGGGTCATTCAATAAATACTTAGCCTACAAAAAGTAAACGAAAATTTTGGAAAAGTGGGAATTTATTTTTCAACATAGTCTCCTTTTAGTTCGATACACTTAGCCCAGCGATGCTCCAACTTTTTTAATCCGTCCGAAAAATAGTTTTTGTCAAACTCTGCAAAATAGGCCTCCGTGGCGGCGATGACCTCCTCATTCGATCCATATCTATTCCCGGCGAGTGATTTTTTCAGATTAGGAAACAGAAAGAAGTCACAAGGGGCCAAATCTGGAGAATACGGTGGATGGGGCAGCAATTCGTAGCGTAATTCGACCAATTTGGCCATGGCAACGGCAGACGTGTGAACCGGTGCGTTGTCGTGGTGAAACAGCACTTTTTTCTTCGCCAGATGGGGTCGTTTTTTCTTTAATTCGGCGTCGAATCGGCCCAATAAATCGGCATAGTAAAGCCCTGTAATTGTTTTACCCTTCTCGAGGTAATCGATGTAGATCACACCTTGTGAATCCCAGAAAACGGTGGCCATAACTTTTACGGCCGATTTTACAGTTTTCGCCTTCTTTGGAGCACGTTCCCCGGTCTGGATCCATTGTTTTGATTGCTCCTTGGTCTCTGGTGTGTACCAGTGGATCCAGGTTTCATCGACGGTCACAAAACGACGCAAAAACTCCGCTGGATTCCGCTTAAACAGCGCCAAACACGTCTCCGATGTGGTCTCACGGTTGCGCTTGTTTTCTGGTGTGAGTAAACGCGGCACCCATCGCGCCGACAGCTTTCTCATGCCGAGTTCCTCGTGAAGAATATGATGCACTCTTCCTTCTGAAATGCCTACAGCCTCGGCTAGCTCCCGAACCTTCAATCGGCGATCTGCCAATACGAGATCATGGATTTTTTTAATGTTTTCCTCCGTAGCAGCTGTGCACCTGGACGTGGTTCATCAAAAACCGACGTACGGCCACGTGCAAACTCGTTGAACCAATTCTTGACGGTGGCCATCGATGGAGAAGAGTCACCGTACACAGCATCCAAGCGCTCTTTGATTTCGTTGCGCGTTTTCCCTTCCAAAAATAGGAATCGAATCACCGAACGATATTGCTCTTTTTCCATTTTTGTAAAACCGATCGACACGTTCGCTTCCATAAGTTGTCAAATTAAAACAAATGAAGGGATTGGAATGAAAATTTGAAAAAAGAATTAAAAAAGAATGTGCTACACTGTGGTACAACTCTTTTGAAACTACAGCGCCCTCTGGCGATGAGGCTAGGTACTTATTGAATGCACCTCGTATGAATATTTCTAAATATTTTTTTGAGTTCTCAAAATTGATTTTCATGGAGTTTTCAAATGTGAGGATTGTGTGGTGAACGACACAAACCTTCCGCATGAATCACTCCGTCCATTAGTGAAAACCGTCTGAAAATCCGTTCGGTAGTTTTTGAGTTTA
Source organism: Agrochola circellaris (assembly GCA_914767755.1). Taxonomy (NCBI): domain Eukaryota; kingdom Metazoa; phylum Arthropoda; class Insecta; order Lepidoptera; family Noctuidae; genus Agrochola; species Agrochola circellaris. Next base: position 245,197 of record OU611853.1, read on the forward strand.
TCGTGTTCAGCCAGACAGACAGACGCGGCGGGGACTTTGTTTTATAATATGTAAGGATATTCGATTTACATCAATAGTTTTTTTTTTTTTTTTAATGTAACTCCGTCATATAGACGGCTTTACAAAATTATTTTTTGTTTGAAATGGTATACTTCCGAGGTATACTTCCATCCCATCATCAGATCCTGACCTGACAATGGGACCACCCATTGTCAGGTCAGGATCTGATGATGGGATACTGGAGAAATCGAGAGAACTCTTCAAATATTATACGAGTAGGCACACGTATAGCGATTTGTGTATTTTTTATAGTAACTCGTGCAGTTGCTCTCGGAAAGCACCATTTGGTGAAGTGGAACTGATGATGAAGACCACAGATGGCCACCGGAACTACTCAATAGTGGAACAATTTCTATGAACTTATCGGAAATAGTTTTATCGTGTAGCGTCGTGCGTGGCGCCTGGTTGCGGGTGCCTTAATGAAAATACAAAACCAAAGACACCGACTTCCGTTTAAGTTATTTTTCACTTTAAATGATTTTTTGGAAGTCGCTTATCTTTTTTTTTGGAAAAAAGTTTTTGCATTGTATAATTTAAAAAAAAGGTTCCATTATATTATTAAAAAAAAAAGACTTAAGTCTTAAATTTTTGCTAACAAAATTGCACATCTGCATAAGGAACCGGTGCGTAAAACATCTGCCAGAGGGATCAGTAGCCGTCGAAACACGTTCGCCACTCACACCACTGTCGCTACTCCTTGCCTGCAAGTAACCGCGCGGCGGCGCAGGCGGTCGCTGGAGCCAGCAAAACGGCCGCGGCGGCGGCGGCGTGGGAGTGGGGTCGGGGCGCCGCGAACCGGTCGCAGCCCGCGCCTCTCACCGGAACCTCGAAACAAAGGCAAAGCACGCTCAGCCTGCGTGGAACTATCACACAGCTGATTCCATGCGATACCATACTGGCCCAATACCAGGTGATTTCTTAAAAAATTTTTGGTAAGCTTAGCTTAAGTGCATTCATTTCGGGTAGTTCACATTTAAAGGTAATTATTACTAGAGACAGTTGTTTTGAGAACGCGTTGTGTATATTTATTTTTGTTTGTAATTTGTCTGATACGTAGTGTACTATAGTTATTAAAAAAATAAGGCCTATAGTAGAGGCATTTACTGCGTTAATTGAACTAAGTTAGTAGTTAATTGGCAGTAAAACAGTCTAGGTGGCTGTTTTACTGCACAATAAGAAAATGCTAACCAATAGAATCCTACCCTAAATACTGTAAGTGTAACAGTGAAACTTTTATCAAGGAATCTCGCTTAAAAGATCCCGAAGGATACGACTCTTTATGCTATAAATGACCCCACATGGTCTATGCGGAGGTCACGAAGAAATGCGAATGACTACTTATACTACTTCTTTCCTCCTCCAGCCTCTCTAAAGCCCGTATAGAGCTTTGTGCAGACAAGCGCGACGCGACATCGGTTATTGTTATACCGTCAAGTTTTCTTAGAAATTGTATTGTTAGAGTCGCGTCGCGCTGGTCTGTACGAGCCTTTACAGAATCTCAATCGAGAGTCCATACTCAAGCATTACTTTAAACTAGCTTAAAGTCACTTGATTGGTTGAAACTAGTTTTAAGTAATTCTTGACTCTTGAGTCAGGTTCTGTAGATTTTGTAATACGGGCCTAAAACACAGAATCAAAGTCAAAGTGCGTATTAGTGCGTGACAGCAACACTCCTAGCACTAGTAGCAGTGAGAGAATTGCACAGCAGCATTGCATACTCCCGATGCGTGCGCGGCTCATTAGTTTGCGACGACGCGCGCGCGCCGGAAGCCCGACCTGCGTGCACGCATCGATTGTTTACGCCAGCCGCGTCGTGTCGGCCGCGCTCCAGCCGCCCAGCACCAATGACTATTGAATTCATTACACATTTCGTATTTCTTCCAATAACTAATTCATACCGAAGATAGTGCGAAACTTACAAGGTCGATCGTCATATTATTATTGTAATTTTTTCCTTAAACCTTGTAACAAGGAATAATTCAACGGGTTACCTCCAACTCAATAAAATACCATTCTGTTATTACTGTAAATGACTGACCGGGCTGCTTAGTGCTTACATACAGTGAAGGAAGGGGCCGTCCATAAATCACGTGAGGCTCGAAAGAGGGGAATCGTTCGGAATAAATCATTCGGTTCGGAATAAATCACGAAATATCATAAGGGGGAGCGGGGGTGAGATATCAAGTGTATTAACGTTTTCGTTTAACGCGCATTATTTAAACGAAAAGCGGCCCCCAAAATAAAATATTTTTCTTTCTTTCTATATCATCAAGGGGGACGAGGGGTTAAAAAGTTGCTAAAAACATAATATGTACGACCCCGAATAAGGAATATCCTTTCGACCTACAAATTCCATTTGCAAGCGTGACTAATTCGCTGTATCTAATACCTACATAATTATTGATTTAGATACGTACATAATGTTCCATGAGTAGAAAATCAAAACTTTTATGGAAGTGAGTGCCGCTAGCGGCACTTTCTCCCTGTCGGATAAAGCTTCGTGCAGACCAGCGCGACGCGACACCGGTTATTGTTACACCTTCAAGTTTTTTTAGAAATTGTATTGTTCGTGTCGCGGCGCGGCGTCGTGTCGCGCTGGTCTGTACGAGCTATTTGCGGTATAATACTGGCGCTACCTCCGCTCGGCTCAAGTGCCGTAAGCGTTGCATTGTCATTGTCACTGTCACTTGTTATTTTGTTTGATTGTTGAGGTTAGTTCGATGCCCTTTGTATTGATTGATCGTATTTGTTTTTGACAATTATATCAAAAGATGAGTTTATTTTTGAAGAGAGGCAATGTTAATGTCTTTCATCTATAGCCGGCTAAACTTAAGTATATAGCCATAACCCCTTTTTTTTTTTTGAGGGTGGGGAATTATCAAATAACTTCTTCCGCTCTGGGCGGAGCGGGAGGACGTGTCAGACTTTTACTGACTAAAACCCACCCGTGTTCCTTCCGTTGCCTGTGTGCCGGGGTCGCGATATCCCTTTCGGACAAACCCGCAACCCCGGCAGGCATTGGCCCTTCCGGACCCCGTCAGTTGGTGCTGACATCTCTTTGAGGCGCGCGTGGAACACAACGCGCCGTCGACCCGGGCCTGGTCCCTATCGAACGGCGAGCTACCCATTGCTCACCGTCCGCAAGCCCGCGCCTACGGTGGCCGGAAGTCGGCTCTCGACTCCCGACGCCCGGGGCGTCTCCTGCGGCGACTAGGGGCGCGAGGGCGCGAATCTTGCCTCTCCTTCGCGCGCTCCGCCTCCTCCTTCGCGAGCATTACTGCTTCGCAGAAGGAGGTGACGGCCTCCCATGCACTCTCGCTCCGGACCATGGCCTGAACCAGGGCCGGACGCGAGAGATCGCCGCCGCCGATCGCCTCCGTGAGGACGCGGCGGTGCTCCGCCCAAGCTGGGCAGACCTCCACCGTATGCTCCACCGTGTCCTCCGGGCGATCCGCACAGTGGTGACACCCGGGCGTTTCCTCCCGCTTTATCCTGAACAGGAACCTCCCGAAACAACCATGTCCGGTGAGGACCTGCGTCAGGCGGAAAGTGAGGGCGCCGTGGCGGCTCTCTAGCCACTCCTCAAAGAGGGGACTTATCGCCACAATTGTGGCGTGCCCAGCGCTGGGTTGCGACAATCGTACTCTCCATGCCGCCATGAGATCCCGCCGGAGCTCTGTCCGCTGTGCCGCGATTTCTCGCGGCAGCGGAGTTACGCCCCGGCGTTTCGCCTCCTCGCGCAACTCCCACATGTGCGCGAGGACTTTCGCCTCCAGATCCCATGGCGGTAGTCCGGCAAGGAGGCTCGCCGCCTCACGGGAGACCGTGCGGTATCCCCGTACCAGCCTGATGGCCATGACCCTTTGGGACGCGTTCAACCGCTGGGCCGGTCGCAGCCTCAATGAACGCGCCCACACCGGTGCCCCGTAAAGGGCCATGGACCGCACGATCCCCGCGTAGAGCCTCCTGCAGGAGGCGTTTGGACCCCCTAGATTGGGCAGGAGCCGCTTCAAAGCAGCCCCAGCCCTCTGCAGTTTGGGAGCCAAACGTCGGAAGTGCTCCACGAAGTTCCACCGGCTGTCGAGGACGAGTCCCAGGTACTAGCCATAACCCCTTGGCTTAGTAAATGAAAATAGTTGAAAGGTAGGTTAGGTTAGGTTAATACTGTGACTGGGTCCAGGGGCGAAGGACTCGGGGACGTCCGTCGCCCCCCACACATCAGGACCCGAGGTGGCGGCGCGTAGTGTTCCACGCGCGCCCCTCTGAGACGTCGCGGGGGGAGTCAAACACCTCACTCCCCCCCCTGACCCGAGAGGAGGCCCGCGGTGGCGGGCCGGCACCGGCCGGGGGTTGCGGAAGATTCTTTCGTTCCCGCGACCCCCGGCGTAGGTGTGAGTCGGAACACCGGGGTGGTTTTTAGTCAGTAAGAGTCTGACAGACCCCTCCGCCCGCCCCAGGGCGGAGGACATCCATGAGGATTTTCCACACCGGAAAAAAAAAAAAAAAAAAAAAAAAAAAAAAAAGTTAGAACTGTGACCACACAACGCCAGGGTCAATCTAGGGATATTTTAGTTATCCATGTATTGAAAAGAAACTACTTAGAAAATCTTATAACATACATATATCAAAATGCGAAGTATTTTATACTCTACTAATAGGAAATTAAAAAATCAAACTTAAAAAAAAAGGTTTTTATCGAAGAACAAAAAAATAGTTAATGATGTACAAAAAAACGAACGTCTGTTAGACTGCGCGGGCGAGTCCAGGGTTGGCAAATTATGTTGCTGCAGCCATTGAGTTACCAATCGAGCTGTATGTGGGCGGGCATTATCATGCATAAGCATAAAATCTTGACCCATTTGTGTCACAAGTATTTTACTATATTAGTGTTGGAAATAATGAAAAACAACAAATCGTAAAACATTTCCTGCCTTTACTACGTTATTTTTGTTTTCATATATCACAGCGACTGTACTATTATTGCAGTAAATACATTGCTTCTTTACTACTACCTAAGTATGTTGCTAAGTGACTGGACAAGCAATGTAAAAATCACAAAACGATAATTTCTGTAAGCGGTGGCATCGTAGTACGGCCGCTGTGTCTTGGGACGAGTGAGTGATGTGGTTGTGCAGATCCACGAACGTAGGCTATCGACAACAATGTCGATTGTCGTATGAATTTATATTACTATTAAAGTTTATTCTTCAATTTGTCAACAGTTATAGCTTAATAGGAAGACCGATGTGAAATCTTGTTTTATACTCATTTAGATTTTCTCATAATGTTGATTTTGTTTGATTTACTTTTTTTTTTTTTTATAGCTACGTATTGTCTATCTATTCTATATCATCTTATTACATTTATTGTTACATGTATTGTTTGTACTTGTTTATTGGTGGCAGCACGATCTACGCGATCGTGCTGCCACCAATAAACAAGACGGCGGAGGTGTTTTGGTTGCGGTTTTACGCACTTTAAAACCTTCTGAACTAGGTCTCTCATTAACTCATTATAGTGATCTCTCACACAATCATATCGAACACATTATGGTTGAGTTGCCCAGCACTGTTAATAGTAAACGACACATTGTGAGTGCTGCCTATATACCACCTAAGACGTCCACTCTTGTATATGATAGACATTTTGAAGTGCTGCAGGAAGTATTGGGCCACCCTAGTGTTGATTGCTTCTATATTATAGGTGACTATAATCTGCCTGAAGCAAATTGGCTAGCATCCTCTGCAACAAACACCTCACAAATTGCTTCATTACATTCTGGAGCCCCTTTGGCCTGCGTAAATCTATACAATCTCATTTCCCTTCTTGGTGCTTCACAATTTAACAATGTATTGAATGACAAAGGTAAAATACTTGATCTGACCATATCCAACAACCCCTGTAAAGTTTCCCATATCTTAACTACGTTGCTACCAATTGACATCTACCATCCTGCCCTGACATGTGAGACCTGTTTAAATGTTAAAATCACCCCTATGACTAAGACTCCTCTTCACAAATATAATTTTCATAAATCTAACTTTGACAACATTAATTATAACATACAGCAACTGAACTGGTTAGAACTGCTTGGCCCTTTGAATTCTGAAGAAGCTCTAGTTAAGTTCTACAACGAGTTAGATAGTATTATTCAACAAGATACCCCACTGGCTCGACCTAGGTCAGTTAGCTATCCCGTTTGGTTCTCTCGTACTCTCATAACCATCTCCAAGAAGAAACAAAGGGCATCGGTTAAGTGGAAGAAATATAAGAACATTTCTGATTATGAATCTTTTGCCAACTATAGACAACAGTTTAAGGATTTATGTCTAAAGTCATTTAATTCGTACATCGGGTCAGTGGAGGATAATTTGAATAATAATATGAAACACTTCTGGACATACGTTTCAAATCGAAAAGACAAACCTGGAATTCCAGCTAAGCTTCAATACAAGAATGTTGATACAAATGATCCAAATATGGTTTGTAACATGTTCTCTGACTTTTTCAACTCGGTATATGAACCTGCATGTCCTTCACTGTCACAATGGAAACCTCCACATGACAATTATGCACCACATGATGTCTCTATTTGCGACCTTTCTTTTAGTGAAGAAAAGATATTGAAGGAGCTTAAATCCTTAGATCCAGCGAAAGGCCCCGGACCTGACGGAATTACACCTTACTTCCTTAGGAATACTGCAACTTCCATCTGCAAGCCTCTATTTATTATGTATAATAAATGTATATCTGAGGGAGTTGTACCTAAATTGTGGAAGCATGCGTATATTGTGCCTGTACATAAAAGTGGTTCTAGACGCAACGTAGAACACTATCGTCCCATATCTATCCTATCTGCTTTGTCAAAACTCTTTGAGAGGTTAGTGCATAACGAGATTTATCCTGTACTCCACAATATTATAATACAACAACAGCACGGTTTTGTCAAACGGCGGTCAACAAATACTAACCTCTTACTGTTTACAAGCTTTCTCTTTGATAGTGTTGATAGCCGCGTACAAGTGGATGCAGTGTATACCGACTTCTGCAAGGCTTTTGACAAGGTAGACCATGAAATACTGCTTAACAAAATTGCGTTCAACGGAATCCGCGGCAATCTTCTAAGGTGGTTTATTTCTTATATTACTAATCGCAGTCAGAAGGTTGTTATCAATGGTCATCAATCTAACATCGCACAGATGACCTCTGGTGTTCCTCAAGGCTCAATACTTGGCCCTCTTTTGTTTGTTTTGTACATTAATGATATCAGTCAATGTTTTCATAATACCAAGTTCCTTTTATATGCCGACGATCTCAAAGTGTACAGAACCATTCGGCATATAAATGATTGCCTTCTGCTGCAACAAGATTTAGACCGATTATCATCTTACTGCCAGAAAAATAAGCTGCAACTAAGTTTACCGAAATGTAGCTTCATAAATTTCACTAAAAACAAAACAATTATAAAACACATATACACACTGTGCGATGCCCCCCTGCTTAAAGTGGACTCTATTCGTGATCTCGGTATCATCCTTGATTCCATGCTTTGCTTAGACTTACATATTAGAAAAATTGTCAGTAAAGCGTATCAACTATACGGATTTGTAATGCGTTCTACAATAGATTTTAAAAAGACTTCCTCTTACATTTGTTTATATAAATCCCTAGTACGCTCTCAACTGGAATACGCCGTGTCCGTCTGGAGTCCTTACTACAAAAAGTATATTGAAATGATTGAGCGTGTTCAATATAAATTTCTACGTACCATGCATTATAGATGCTATGGGTATTATTTATCATATTCAGATTTACTAACTAAGTACAAGCTTGCAACACTCGAAAATAGACGTACCTAAATACCTAGAAGCTATGAATCTTTATAATATTGTAAGGAATCAATTTGACTGCATTGCATTGTCTAACATGCTATGTTATGCAGTTCCTAGGACAGTCCATAGGCGAGAGGTGCGCGTAGGCAGACTATTTTCAGTGGGCTCTTGTAAGTCCAACTCTGGTCTGCGTTCACCTGTTCGCCGAATGGTAGACTCCTACAATAGGACTTTTGAACATATAGACATTTTTGTAACTGCTGCCTATAGGTTCAAAAGTCTTATACTTAAGGAGCTCTCCTGAATAGTTTGATAGTTTATTGTACTTCTTTTTTTCTCTTCATTCTACTTCGTTGGCCTATTCTATCTTCTTATAATTTAATTTAAACTCGATAGTTAAGTATAACTTATCATTATAGATCTGTATTGTGTAACCTAGTGATTATTTTATTGTTTTTATCCCACAGCTAATCTGTGAACAGCGTTGTGGGCTGCAATATTGTCATAAGTTTTGTATATTCTTTTATTCTATGTTTTATATTGTAGCTGTTAGTTGTTCCTATTGAATAAAATATAAAAATATAAAATATGTATATCGTTTTTTTATTTATTATTTTTTCAGGAGCTCCCAAAAATTTTATATATATATTTTGATAAATAATTTGGTACTAAATAAAAAAAATACCAAATGCGTTCGATTTAAATTACCTAATGTTAGAAGTAGCGAATGTGACATCATATTGAATGGAGAAAAACTGGAATTTATTAATCAAACTGTTTTCCTGGGAATAACGCTAGACATAACAGAAATTACAAAGGGGACCTCATATAACATCTCTTGCGGGGCGGCTAAGCTCGGCCGCTTATGCTGTTAGAAAGATAAGACAGTTAACAGATGTAGAAATCGCGCGTTTGGTCTATTTTAGCTACTTCCACAGTACTATGTCGAATGGCATTTTACTGTGGGCTGTGTGCATTTTGCTGCTGACACTGAATTGACTGAATCCATCTTAATTTTACAAAAGAGAGCTGTTAGAGCCATTTATATTACCTACCAAATAAGTGATAGACATCATTTTAATACTAGAAATAAAGATAAAATTGATCAACCATTTTTCAGATTATCTAAAGTACACACACACACACACACACACGTAGAACGTAGTACATCTTTTATGGGGTACTGTGTTAAATGTTACAACAAAATACCTTGTCATATAATGCAATTAAATTAAAGAAAATGAAAAATACTCATATTAAAAGTACACTTTGTAAACAAGCATTTACAAATTAGAAGATTATATCCAAGATAAGAATGCTTGGAAACATGCTGGTCCTGCTCCATAGGATAATTTAGAGTTTAGACAAAATCAAACTGGTTGCTAAGTTAATTATATAGTTAATTATTTTATTTTATTTTTATAACACTGATTTTAGATTCTGTGATTACTTGAACTCACACACTGACTTATTAGAATTACTTGGTGAAATGCTAAGAATATCGTATAATTTTGCAATCTGTGTAAGTATGTGAGCACCATGTATCTATCACATAATTAATTTATCTGTCTTTCTTTTTACCTATCGTGGTATAGTAATCTCGTTCTAGATGCATCGTCTTCACATATAATTATATAATTAATGTATACAAAATATTGTAAAAACATTTTAAAAGAGTAAAGGTGGAGTTTCTTGCCCATTCTTCTCCATACGAGAAATATCATTTGGAAGGGGCGACTAGAATCAATTCTATTTTGTGTAAAATTGACGTTCAAAAGTGCCTCTTATGTGCCTAATTGAAATAAATTGTTTGACTTTTGACTTTTTTGACTTTGGCACGCACACAGCGGCGGCGAGCACCTCTACATGCACCCCCGCCCCACGCCGCCGGCGCCGGTTCTCTCATTTGACCCGCGATCGCCGTATGAGGCGTAAAGCTTCGTGCAGACCAGCGCGACGCGACACCGGTTATTGTTATACCGTCAAGTTTTCTTAGAAATTGTATTGTTCGTGTCGCGGCGCGGCGTCGCGTCGCGCTGGTCTGTACGAGCTTTAATGCGTTATCGTGATTTGTAAAAATGGATCGAAATAGTTAATCGTACAGTTATTCCAATTTGGAGTACGTCGGTATGGTACAACCTGTACGCTAGGGCTAGTGATAACTTTACGCGGAGCCGGAACACTGGATTCGCTCAGTCTTCGCGGGGTTCTGAACCCCCGGACCCGGCCCGGACGATCGTAGTGGCGACACAGCGGCTACTCGATCATGGGCATTTCGAGACACCAGCTTAAGCACAGGGCAGAGGTCGATCGGTCGACCAGCAGATCATCGAGTAGGTACTTCGAATGGGATCCTGCGGCTACGTGCGTTCTCGCCGAAGCGCTTGTGGAAATAATAAGCGTCGCTCGTCTTGCGCTCATATTTATAATATCGGCCGCCGGACCGCGAACGAGACTTGGACCGCGAGTGAGTGAAACGGCAAGATGCGTGCGTAATTGTAGATCTCCATGCAATTTCAGCGAGCGCAAGGGAAACTAACCGAGATCTTGGCTACGACGGGACCCGAGATCAACAACATTTCTACATACCGTCTTTACGTCTACGACACCGCCAACAAACTTCGTTCGTTGTTTGTTCGTTTTTCAGTTTCGTGTTCAGTAAGTTGTAGGTAAAAAAGTATTTCTGACGGTCCTATGACTGTAAAAGTATGAAGGGAAAATCGGAATAACTTTTAGGTAGTATTGTGTTTCGTTAACTCAGGAGTAGGTAGTTATCAGCTGTAGCGCGAGTATCAATGACCGCTCGTCGCTCGCGCCAGTCGCGTGCAGTCGGTCGTTCGCACGGCTACTACTATTAGTTCTTAGTCGCTTTCCAGTTTTGTTTTTCACAATTCTAAATCTGCCATTTATGAATCCTTCATTTTTATTTTTTTATAAATCTATTGTACTACTAGGACAAAACCATTTCGCTGCGAAAAAACAACCATTAAAATTTCAGCGTGTACATAATATAATAAGATGATAATTACAAATAAATAAACGTGGTAGAAAAAAAAATTGTCAATCAAAAATTTCAACATTATGAGAAAATCTAAATGAGTATAAAACAAGATTTCACAGCGGTCTTCCAATCAGGCTACAACTTTAAATCAGGCTATAAATTGAAGAATAAACTACAATAGTAATATAAATTCATACGACAATCGACATTGTCGTCGATAGCCTACGTTAGTGGATCTGCACAGCCACTTCACTAACTCGTCGCAAGACACAGCGACTGTACCACGCGATGCAAGCGCTTAAAGAAAATAGCGTTTTGTGATTTTTACATTGCTTGTCCAATCACTTAGCAACATATTTAGGTAGTGGTAAAGAAGCAATGTATTTACTGCAATAATAGTACAGTCGCTGTGGTATATCAAAACTAAAATAACGTAGTAAAGGAAAAAAATATTTTACGATTCGTTGTTTTTCATTATTTCCAACACTAATATAGTAAAATACTTGTGCTCATATATGATAGTGGTTCTATGATTTATAAAGTTTCTAGTTTGGCTTCGATTTTTACAAGAAACCACTGAACAACACGGTATTCTTAAATGTTATCACGATCGCGTTCGAAATCGCACTAGTTAGCGGAGACTAGAGAGCAATATGGCTGAGGCATGAGCATTGTGAACATAACGCGCGGACACAGACACGCCCCCATGCCACTTCTCCTGTTATTTATATTTCTATGTCCACAATCCACTAACTGGGTAATACGACACACCTTGGTAAGACTGGTTGTCAGACTTTCGGGCTTGTGACGACCCGTAACGACTGCCAAATATCCATGAATGACAGCCAGAACAGCCAGACAGGGACCAACGGCTTAGCATGCTTTCCGAGGCACGGAGGAGTCTCGGGTATGTAAAGATGGTCACCCATCCACAGACCAACCACGGCAAGCGTAGCTTAACCTGACGGATCGACCCGTGCAGCAGTTATTACTTGGCCACGTCAAAACCACGCCATCACAAAGTCAAAAAAAGTCAAAGTCAAATAATTTATTTCAATATGGCACATTGGAAGGGCAGGGGGCAAGGGGAATTTCATCGATAAAATTAAAAAAAAAAAAAAATGTTTCTAGTCGCCCCTCCTAAAAGATAGTTTTTGTATCGAGAAGAATGGGCAAGAAACTCCACCGTTATTCTTTTAAAATGTTTTACAATATTTTGTATTATATGTCGTAGGACGACTTGGCAATTCGAATCCTCGCGAAAATCCCAAGGACCCCGTGGAAACGCGGACAATCAGAAAACGGTGAAATCATTCCTGCGAGCAACTAGGTGAAATAGGTTAGCTTAGAACTGTAACCAACCGCGCGCGAGCCAAGTGAGCGAAGAGATCGGTGCCGCGGCAGCGGCAGACGACCGCTACTTCCAAGTTGCTCGCAGAAATATTCCCACCACTCTCCAACCATCCGCACTCTCGTAAAATCGCTAGGGTCCCGAAAACTCGAATCATCCAATCATCCTACGACATAATACATTAATTATATAATTATATGTGAAGACGATGCACCTAGAGTAAAATGACTATACTACAATAGGTAAAAAGAAACGGAAACCAAAACAAGATTCAAAACGTTGAAGTCATTTATAACGATGTGGTAGTGTAATAAAAGTGATCATTGTTCCGTGCGTGCTATAAGCCGGCGGATTGCCGGCTAGTTAATTAGGTGCAGGGCGACTGGCGAGGGTGCGCCGCCGCCGCCGGTGTCCCGACTGTCCCGAGTGGCCGAGCGTCGCTCGATGACTCGTTGCCCCACGTTCGGAACAACGAACGAACAGAAGGACCACTTCAGATCACTTGTAACAACGGCTTGTAAAGACCTCGCACAGTTAGTTACTATCGTTTACGGACCAAACTAAAAAGGATAGTCTTATTTCAATTGGCATCTCGTTTTTAAAAGCTTATTAAACCGAACACTGGGACTGCTCCAACTGCTTTTCGTTCAACTTATTTTGTATTGTACAATAGTGTGGTAACTTTAAGATGGGAGTTCCGCTTCACGCCCTCTGCACTGCGTTACCGGGCGGTGTACGCGCACACTAGTGTTTAGCGCTGTGGGCAGAGGGCAGCACAGACGGCTCCGCCACGGCGTATGCGGCGCGCGGCGCGCTGGCGGACAGGCGGGGGATGCTAAATATAGCGCCGGCGCCGCCCGCCTCTGATTCACACATAGCACGACACCAACGACTGTGCCCAAACACGATCTTTAGCGCATCTTTAAGTTGAAAACTAAAACCCGACTACTGAAAAATCACGCTCTAAAACGTACGAAACAAGAAAACATTTCAGACATAAATCAAGACATAGGTACAAAAATGGTCAAGGTACAGCCGTCGTCGCATGCCATTATAATTCTGTAGGCATGCGGCCAATACGTTGACAATTTTTTTACCTATGTTCCTCTCGAGGGCGCCATATTGAATTTAATGTGACATCACATAGCCTATAACCAGCGAACGATCAAGACGCTTCCAATGATACCTCATGACAAATGAGGTATCATTCAATATAATTCGCAAAATGATCTTTACTTATGTTCAGAGTGTCTGAAACTAACTTGACATGCTGATGTAGCTCGCGGAGCTACATAGATCATCGATCAACACGCCAATACCTAGTGCTACATCAAGATCTACTTCACTACGTTGTGATATATCCAAGCGGCCGACCGACTGCCACTGAAGGGAGCCAGGGGAAACGATATTATTTTGAGCCTTCAGTCAACAGTCAAATGCAGAGAAGTTTATCGTTTTAACATAAATATCCTTATTAGAAGCATCTCTAAAGTTACGTGGACAGTCTTTGTAATTGCTATAAGGAAGTCCAGGCTATTAATCATACTACAGTACTGAAAAGGCTAACAATTTCGGTCAAAAACAATAGCATGAATAAATAGCACATTTATTCAAATACTGCACGGTGACGCGCGGCCATTATATCGTATTGTAATTGCTGTCCTCCATGTTATGAAGCTACTTATTATCCATTCATTTTTACCGAAGCACTTAGCTACCTGTTCCCAATAATAACAACGTACGTGTAATAAGTTTTAATTCTCACTTCCAATCGACTAGTTACTACGATGGACCAGATCGAGGTTGTTAGAAGTTGGTCACAAAAGCAATCAGTGCAAATAAAGCCAGCTGCATTAGCACGTGACGATATTACATCGTCACGTCGCGTAAAAGATCGCGTCATGGACATTTCGAGCATTTTCCCTGAAGAGTCAGAAAATATTCACGTATAGTATGCAAAGGGCCTTTATAGCAGAACTTTTTATGTCATAATATTATTTAGCATAACAGCGCATAGCATAAACTTCATTTCGCAGAAAATCGTTTGGCATACACTCATTTATAATACATTAAAAACGCATAATTTTGTAAGTCAGAATCATCTTTAGGCATAAATTTCATATCCATAATAATTAAAAAGTAGAACCATCATATTGCAGAAAGTTCACTGTCAGAATCGTCTTTTGGCATACATACATTTCATATCGATAATCATTAAAAGGCAGAACTATCATATCTCAGAAAGTTTACAGTTAGAATCATCTTTTGGCATACTTTTCATATCCATAATAATTGAAAGACTCATCTATTACATTACGGAAAATTCATAGTTAGAATAATTTTGTATTTCTAAACATGCAAACATGCAAAAAAGCACACACCATGCATGCAGCATGCAAGCAAGCATGCAAGCAAACATGCAGCATGCAAGCAAGCAACATGCAGCAGGCATGGTTTCTGTCACGGCTCCGGCGCTGCGGGGCTCCGGCGGTCCCACTCAAGCTTCTCGTCGCAGAGTGTACGTTACCCCAGCAAGAAAGTGTCTCCTAGAGTTATATGAGTAGAACGTATAATTTGTGCCTTATTTGCTGTAAATGTGCCCCCACATAAAAAATGTGTGCCCCCTGTCGTTTTGGAAAAAAACGGAAAAAACGATTCTTGCTGGGGTAACGTTTTTCTAGCAGGAAAATTCTAAACGAATGATCGGAGAGAGAAAAATTATGCATGGCCATAGAGCTTATTTGTGTGCCAAAATGTGCCCCCAAAAATAAAATCTGTGCCCCTTCAGGTTTTCGAGATATTGCATTTCCTGCTGGAGTAACGTTTTGATGAATCGTATTATAACTCTAAAACCATTGCATGTGCCCCTGTAGAATAAACATACACGAGTAGCTCTTAATGTGTGCCCCTTAGTGCCCCAATTAGATTTAAGAAAATATTTATAGTTTTCAAGTTATCGCGGTTTTATGAAAACCCAAAAAAACATCGCAGCGCTTAAATGAGACAAGGTATAAGTTCGCTGAAAACTGTATTCGGTCCTTCTTGACGCTAATAATAACCATACAAAGTTTCAAAACTGCACATGCATGCGTTTTTGAATAATCTTGCTAAAAGTCAAAACGATGGTGTCATAACTTTGACGGCAAAATACAAGGAACCGGCTCAATCCCAGATGTGTAGGTGTAAACCAAAATCTTGTGCCTTTAGTCAAAAATATATGGTGAAAATATTCAGCTTGGAATGTTTCGCATTAAGTAAATATTAACAAAAAACCAAAATATGTAAGCAACGGCTGGCTATCCGACCAAATATGAATGACTACTAAAAAGCGACGGATTCATACATATCGATGACCTTCTTTACTTTACTCACTAACCGGTTCACACGTGTTGTGCCTGAGTACAATGAAGTAGAAAAGTAATAAACTGTAATAAAATAAAGTTGTTACATATTGGATTATATCCTACTAGCTGTTTCTATGACCTTACACATGATTAAGTACATTATAAATAGTAGCCTAAGTGCTATATTCCAAGGTAAGCTATCTTCTCCATTCTAAATTTCATTAAAATACATCCAGTAATTTATTTATGAACGAAAGAAATACATCCAGATATTTGCCATTTGCCAGGTCTTTGACCAAGAATTTGATTGGTCCCGATGTTTAAAAAAAAAAAATAGTTCATGAAATGTGTGATGAATGTGAAAATGATGAAAATAAAACTACTAAAAATAGGTAGCTCTTTTTTGTATATAAATAAAAAGCCCGTATTTGTCTTTATATATATATATATATATTTATTGATAAGCCGTAGGTTAGATAAATTAACAGTAAGTCGCGGCTGTAAGACGTAAGTAGTTACAGAATTATAATCATCAAAATCACCAATACAACCGTCCAAGTTCATAAAGGCGTAGGAACAATAATTTCCACATCAACAAGCTGTTTCATTTATTATAGTCACAAGGTGCATTTAATATATATTTTAATTAGCCCCAAAACTTTTGAACGCGACTGTACGGACAACAGCTTAGGTATAATACGTCCAATAAAGAAGGTCATCGATATGTATGAATCCGTCGCTTTTTAGTAGTCATTCATATTTGGTCGGATAGCCAGCCGTTGCTTACATATTTTGGTTTTTTGTTAATATTTACTTAATGCGAAACATTCCATGCTGAATATTTTCACCATATATTTTTGACTAAAGGCACAAGATTTTGGTTTACACCTACACATCTGGGATTGAGCCGGTTTCTTGTATTTTGCCGTCAAAGTTATGACACCATCGTTTTGACTTTTAGCAAGATTATTCAAAAACGCATGCATGTGCAGTTTTGAAACTTTGTATGGTTATTATTAGCGTCAAGAAGGACTGAATACAGTTTTCAGCGAACTTATACCTTGTCTCATTTAAGCGCTGCGATGTTTTTTTGGGTTTTCATAAAACCGCGATAACTTGAAAACTATAAATATTTTCTTAAATCTAATTGGGGCACTAAGGGACACACATTAAGAGCTACTCGTGTATGTTTATTCTACAGGGGCACATGCAATGGTTTTAGAGATATACGATTCATCAAAACGTTACTCCAGCAGGAAATGCAATATCTCGAAAACCTGAAGGGGCACAGATTTAATTTTTGGGGGCACATTTTGGCATACAAATAAGCTCTATGGCCATGCATAATTTTTCTCTCTCCGATCATTCGTTTAGAATTTTCCTGCTAGAAAAACGTTACCCCAGCAACAATCGTTTTTTCCGTTTTTTTCCAAAACGACAGGGGGCACACATTTTTTATGTGGGGGCACATTTACAGCAAATAAGGCACAAATTATACGTTCTACTCATATAACTCTAGGAGACACTTTCTTGCTGGGGTAACGTACACCGTCGCAGATGGTTTTAACGCTCGCCGCCGCGGCTGAGGCTGGCCGGCATTTGCCGGCCAGCAAGCCGAAGCTGCTGTGCTGCTCCTCAGCTCGCGGGCCGCCTCGCCCCTCCGCGCCTACGCGGGCTTAAATTACACTCTAGGGGTAGGGCAGACAAGACTACGTGCAGTCGGTTTTGCAGCGATTCGGTTCTGTCACTTCACTAACTTTTGTAGTACAACATATTGACTTTTTAAGACAATATTTTAATTTTAATTTAAGGTTAAGAATATAATCAAATTATTCCAAATGAAATTCTGCCATCTTCTTAATATGCCAAGTGAAATTATTCCAAATAATCGTCGCTCTAAATAAACGTTATGTGAAACGAAATTATGCGAAATTAAGCTTTGCCAAAAGTAATTAAGTATGCCAAATAAAATTCTGCAATCTTAAAAGTATGCCTTTGTAAATTCCGACTTATAAACATTCGGCCAAACAATAATTATATTAAATGATTTTTATGCCATATATATATTCGTTTAAAGAAGATTATGCCAAGTGTGTTATGCCAAATAAATTTCGGAGCATCAAAATTCTGCCAGATAGAGGGAACCCGTATGCAAAACACAATAATAATTCTCAATCGATGATGACGGTGGCGTGAACCTCGTATACTAAGTATACGAACTGCCGAACAGCGATTTACAAGTATAGGCTTGAAAATGTTACGTTTTAGGCCGTTGTACCATCAATAATCATCGCGGGTCCGAGTCCCGGTCATGGACTGAACCACGACCTGAAGCGAGAGGTTACTGCCGCTGCATCGACCGCCGCGACGAAATCACGGCGCTGTACTGCTCAAGCTGGGCACTCGTCCAGGGTGTGATGCGCCGTGTCGTCGAGGCAGTTAAAACCTCCCGCAGCCTGGAGCGACGCGACACCGGTAATTGTTCTACCGTGAAGTTGTCTTATAAATTTATTTTAGAGTCAGAGTCGCATCGCGTCATGGTTGTGACCGTGTAAAGCCTCGTGCAGACACGAGGCTTTACACGGTCACAACCGTGTTTACTGCCTCGACGCAAAGTTAACACGGTGGTGTCAACCGGGCGTAGGCTCTCGGCCTATTCGACATAGACGGAAAGTTAAACCCTGAGGGAAGATGCTCACTTGGTGCTAGACATTACATAGTAGGGCGGGGACTGGGTGAAATATCTCCTGCCACAATGAGGAGCGGGCCTCCCACAAGTCGCACAACATCATCAGCATCGAATCCTGTTAAGGACTCGACGATTTAAGGAAGCTGCAGAGGCTTTATTTATAATCGTTGCGTTGGTTTTGGGCGACATGTAGTGGGAGTCTAGCCTCTACTCTAGACAGTCCAGTGTCTAGTATCAGAGTCCTGTTTGTTTCCCCACTGCGTATGCAACACCTTCATGCATAGAATGCGGGAATTATAAAAGCTTGTAAAAACATAGGTACTTAACCCTTTTTAACCGACTTCAAAAAAAGGAGGAGGTTCTCAATTCGACTGTATTTTTTTTTTTTTTTTTTATGTTTTTTACCTCGTAACTTGCGACTGAGTGAACCGATTTTCATGATTCTTTTTTTATTTGAAAGCTTGTGCTTCCCGTGTGGTCCCATTATCACCATTTCAATATCTGATGATGGGATCTTGTAGAAATCGGGGGAACTCTTCAATAAATAACAGCAGATTAACCGCAATTGTTGCTATAGCATATCTAAGCATTGTTTACGCCATCACACAACATATTATCACGCCTGTACTCACTACAAAGGTTATAAAAACTATTTCGAAAAAAAAAATGTTCAAGGGCACTTACAACGTTTTGTTCTGATGAGATATTCGGTTACATGAACAAAACTGGCTGGTTAGCTGGTTTTTTTTGTATGAAAGGGTATGACATGATGATAACTTCCTTTCACTGTTTTTTACATATGTAGCAGTGTAGTGGTATTCCAATTTGTGTGGGGTAGGTACCACAACTAAAAAGTGAAAAATA
The DNA here is from genome assembly GCA_914767755.1 of Agrochola circellaris. NCBI lineage: Eukaryota > Metazoa > Arthropoda > Insecta > Lepidoptera > Noctuidae > Agrochola > Agrochola circellaris. Next base: position 264,338 of record OU611853.1, read on the forward strand.
AAAACTTTTTACAAAAAAAAAGTACAACCGACTTCCACAAAAAAACACTACAAAGTGAAAAATAACTTTAATTTCGGAAGTCGGTGGTAAAAAATGAAAATTCAAAACTAAAGACACCGACTTCCGAAATTAAAGTTATTTTTCACTTTGTAGTGTTTTTTTGTGGAAGTCGGTTGTACTTTTTTTTTGTAAAAAGTTTTTATTGTGATTGAGTAATAACTACGGTACCTGATAAAAAATAATGAATTTATAAAACAGTCAAAAACGTACAGTTTGTCGAGTTCACAGCGTAAGTTTAGTAGTGTGTTCATGGTTCGTTTAAAATCAGTTACAACGAAGCAGCAGTTGCGCACCACATGTGGCGTGTATGTGTATATACATGAGTATGTGTACGTACCACGGCGTTGTATGTGCTGCTATCAGCAGGCCGGCGCTGACGGCGCACCACACACGCCTATGTCACTGCATTTGTGTCATTCTGTGAGCTTCCCACAATCCTACTATCGTCCTTAAATTACTTTTTTTTCTCTTACTTTTTAAGGAGCAGGCCATAGATCTCTGTAGAACATTGTGAACATAATTCATGTAAAGATGTATAAAACAATGCAGCTCGGTTCTACTTAGTTTTAATTTTTTTTATTAATGAAGTAATACTTACATATTTTAATAACAAATTATGTGTTCGACGGTTATTTGTTGACAATAATATAGTCGAAGCATGTAGCCCAAGGGGTAGCCGCCGCGAATGTCACCGCGCAAGACTGTGACAGTTTTAGGTCGCGACTGAACAAGGGCTGATCCAGGAGGGGGGGGGGGTCAAGGGGGTCATGCCCCCCCTGGGATGGGTCTCATTGATGGTAATAAAATAACACGCGCACGACACGCATGATACGACTATGTGCTGTTATTAACATGATTAAAACCTCGGATTTAAATAACAGCGAAAAAAAATTAAAAATTAAAATTCAATGTTTAGCTAATAATAAGTACCTATATTAAAAAAAATACCTAGTAAAAATTGTGAGTACAATACATCACATAGACTAGAATATTTGTGTATATCAAAATTACGTTAACCTACCTATTTATACATATACATAGAGATAGTAATCGAGAAAAACAAGTTAAATAGGAAAATTTTATAAGGAAGAAAATTATTTATAAAATATTTGTTCATTTAAATAATTTACATCGTTGTCTATATCCAATATTTTATTCGACTTAATTTATTTCAATGATAGGTGGAGTACTGAAACAGATATTTCTAGCTAGCGTCTAGCGTTCTCAATTATTAAGAGAGAAATGAAAATGGTATAAAAAGATGCGATACTGAAACGGCTACAATACTGCAAACGGTTTTTGGGGCTTTTTTCAAAGAATCGTAAAACTTCTTAAAAACGAAAAATGTAAGTAAAAACCTTTTTAAAAGCAAGCTTCTAATCAACTAAAAGTACAAAATAAAACTTATGTAAACATAGAACTTTCATATTTTGTTAAAAGTTTCAGGCTTATCTTAAAAGCTAAGAAGGACGTTCACGCTTCAAGATGTTTACATAAGTTTTATTTGGTACCTACTGTTTAGTTAATTAAAAGCTTGTATTAAAAAGGTTTTTACTTAAATTATATTTTATACTTTTTAGCATTACAGTTTGTTTATACAACCTTAATTTTTGTTTACCCTAAACCTCTTAAGGGGTCATTGTACTCATCATTATGAATAACTTTCACTATGGGACCGAAACTGAAATAGCGAAAAAAAAATCAGGTGTTCCTACATTTCGATGAGATATACTAACATAAATATACGGAACAGCTGATTGTTTTTTTGCGATTTCAGCGTTGGTCACATAAGTAAAAAAAAAAAAACGAGCGAGCCTTACAGTAGGCGCAGACGTGTAACATATGACATCTTGCCTGACAGAAGCAACCTCTCGGAAAATGGGTTGGTACCATCTGACGGCCTTCAAATAGCGCCCGCTACCTGTTACACACATCCGTCCCTTTTCACGAAATCACAGCTGCAATTAGCAAAAAACTAAAGAAAATTTGGATTTCGCGGCTATATCGGATGTTCCCCCTTGGTTGCTGTAACATGCATGAGAAATAAATTGCTTTTGCGCGTGTGTGAGTGTACGTCAAGCACAGTGTTTGCGTTAGTGTGACAACCAAAAGCAAAGTCGCGATCTAAGTGCGTGTGGTTTATTTGTGTAATGCGCGTCCGATTGGTCTCTTACTTGCAAGTGAGTTAAAGAGTGGGAGATAAGCGGCGACACTCGTTCTAATAAAAATCAGGAACTATTTCCTTTCTAACCTCTTATCTGTTCTGTGATCTTAATATACCGAGACTCCTCCGTGCCGCGTGCTTACCGTTAAACCGTTGGTCCCGCCTGTCATTCGTGGATCTCTGACAGTCATTACGGGTCGTCAGAAGCTCAAAAGTCTGACAACCAAGGGGTATCTTATTACCCAGTTACTGGGTTGTGGACAAATTTTGTTTATTCCTTTTCGCATTGTAGGCTACCGAGTCAGTTTAATTCAATTTCATAATAAAGTAAATAAACTGACTCAGTAGCCTACTATGCGAAAAAGGAATATACATCTTTTACCGGTTTTACCGGTAAAAAAATATGAAGGTAATTGCAAGCCCTAATACATACCAGTCAAAATCAGAACCCTCCTTTTTGCTTCGCCGTAGTTGGGTTATAAAAACTTGTTATTCACGAACACGAAGCGAAGCAACACGAAGCAGGAGAGTATCGGAGGGTATTTGAGGTCCTCTCGCTCGGGAGGTCCGGGAACAGCAGGCAGTAGCGGAGGAGCTCGAGATCCTCCCGCTCGGTAGGTCCGAGGGAGACGCCCTCCTGGTTGGAGGCCTCCCTTCCCTAGAGGGGCTAGAGGTTGAAGGCTTCGGCGTCACACGCCGGAGCGGAGGTCAGCAACCTTCCTTAGAGGGAATGCCCGAGGCACTCGAGGTTTGGGCTGGTCCCCGGCGCCCGACGGCAAATAAAACTACTTTATGTATGGTCGTAGATAGACTGTAGAAGGTAGACTGCTGTATTTTCCCCGCATCGCCGGATTATATACTATTTTTAACGGAAGTACATTTTTTAAACATTCAATATTTCAAACACAAGTCAAATTACAAGTCGGCCCGTAACTTATTAATATTTGTATGATGGCCAGTAACTTATACGACTAATGATAGTGTAGGCCCGCCTAATCATGACCGGTTATACATAAGAATAAATAATTATGACAGGTGACAATGATGTAAATGTCAGAATATAAGATCTTTACAAAAGATGGAATTAATAGTATAAAATACAGATTTGGACGTTATAATAGATCAAAGGGATGTATAATAAGTAAAGGTATGTTTTGTAGTGTTCAATAGTAAGTGTCATAAGGTAATATACCTACTAAAAGTGTTTGTATGGTGCGCTAACACGTAAACTAGCTAAAAGATGTGGTTCCAAATACGTGTGATACTCCCTGGCCGTTAAGTTAAGTTTTAATTATAATTTTACGGATATAAACGAAAACTGATTAAATATTTCCATATTTGTTTTATTTCACAGTATCCCTAGTAAGAAAAAACAGTATAAATTAAAAGTATCAAAGAAACAAATACATAACTCAATTAGAGATTTAGGAAATGAGGTACAACTACAACTCTATTTGTTTCATGAAGTCATTATTTGACTTCATTTCAAGTCCTTGGCGCTCAGAGCACGTTAAATTCAATTTTGATTATGGATGTGGTCTATGGTTTATTTGAACTCTTTTTAACTGGTTAAATGCTTAAGCTGGGAAGAAGAAGTGGCGCAACAAACTCCCCAGCAGCACAGCTGTCTCTTCAGTTGGAAAAACTTGATTCTATTATAATAGTGCTTATGCAAAAATAATTTACATTACCACAAATTGCAATCAACTTATAAAATAAAAACATTTTAATGAGTGAATGATATCAAAAGATGCGTTACTGAAAAGGCCATAATAACATTTAGGTTAAAAAAAAACAATCACTATAAAGGTGTCTCCGAAATGGGGTAGCTATCGAAACCAGAATGATATCATTTTAAAGCCCTTTAAATTCACCAGAATTTTATTTCTTCGATATCTCTTCGTTTTAAAAAGTTTAAGATTCTTTGAAAAAAGTTCCAAAAGAAAAGGCAAAAAATTGGGGTCTTTAAAAAAAAATTTTTTTCATTATTGTAGCCCTGTCAGTAACGCATCTTTTGATATCATTTTCGTTTCTCTATCTTAATAATTGACGACGCTAGGTGCCCCGGTCGCACTTTTCTTGAAAACGGGTACCTTACTGAAGCGATGGAAAAAGCATTTTCAATGCTAATCCTATCGAAACCAGAATGGTATCATTTTGAAGCCATATTCTCCACGACCGATTTTTCAATTTTTTTGAAGCTTTTATTTAACTTTGCGTGTTAGTTAGTATGTATTGATCAAATCTTGCAATCTGAATTAAAACCACTTCCTTCCATCCTACGGAGTTGAAATTTTACTTGTTGGTTCAGTTTTGAAGGCAATGCATTACTTTATGATGCATGACCTGATTCTATACCCAAGATTGGCTCCAGACGAAGGAACTCCACAACAATCAACGTTATAGATACGAAAGTTAATATGCGCGTTTAATTATGATAGTCCGTTCTAAAGTCTACCATGACCTGGCTGCAGCATCCAGGATTGGCTCTAGGCGAAAAAACTCTTCAGCGATTCTCACAGGCACGAAATTGTGTATAAGCATTCAATTATGATAGCCCGTTCTAAAGCAGGCATAGCATGACTTGAGTAGTGCAACTTGGTCGGCTTCACACCATGACTTGTGTAAATGCGTTTGGGTTCGTTGGGTTTGTCTTTACAAGTACCTTTCAAGTGAAGGTAGAACAGATATATAACCTTAGTTTTTGTTTACCCTAAACCTCTCAAGGGGTCATTGTACCCATAATTATGAACAACTTTCACTATGGGACCAACGCTGAAATCGCAAAAAAACAATCAGCTGTTCCGTATATTTATGTTAGTATATCTCATCGAAATGTAGGAACACCTGATTTTTTTTTCGCTATTTCAGTTTCGGTCCCATAGTGAAAGTTGTTCATAATTATGGGTACAATGACCCCTTGAGAGGTTTAGGGTAAACAAAAACTAAGGTTATATATCTGTTCTACCTTCACTTGAAAGGTACTTGTAAAGACAAACCCAACGAACCCAAACGCATTTACACAAGTCATGGTGTGAAGCCGACCAAGTTGCACTACTCAAGTCATGCTATGCCTGCTTTAGAACGGGCTATCATAATTGAATGCTTATACACAATTTCGTGCCTGTGAGAATCGCTGAAGAGTTTTTTCGCCTAGAGCCAATCCTGGATGCTGCAGCCAGGTCATGGTAGACTTTAGAACGGACTATCATAATTAAACGCGCATATTAACTTTCGTATCTATAACGTTGATTGTTGTGGAGTTCCTTCGTCTGGAGCCAATCTTGGGTATAGAATCAGGTCATGCATCATAAAGTAATGCATTGCCTTCAAAACTGAACCAACAAGTAAAATTTCAACTCCGTAGGATGGAAGGAAGTGGTTTTAATTCAGATTGCAAGATTTGATCAATACATACTAACTAACACGCAAAGTTAAATAAAAGCTTCAAAAAAATTGAAAAATCGGTCGTGGAGAATATGGCTTCAAAATGATACCATTCTGGTTTCGATAGGATTAGCATTGAAAATGCTTTTTCCATCGCTTCAGTAAGGTACCCGTTTTCAAGAAAAGTGCGACCGGGGCACCTAGCGTCGTCAATTATTAAGATAGAGAAACGAAAATGATATCAAAAGATGCGTTACTGACAGGGCTACAATAATGAAAAAAATTTTTTTTTAAAGACCCCAATTTTTTGCCTTTTCTTTTGGAACTTTTTTCAAAGAATCTTAAACTTTTTAAAACGAAGAGATATCGAAGAAATAAAATTCTGGTGAATTTAAAGGGCTTTAAAATGATATCATTCTGGTTTCGATAGCTACCCCATTTCGGAGACACCTTTATAGTGATTGTTTTTTTTTAACCTAAATGTTATTATGGCCTTTTCAGTAACGCATCTTTTGATATCATTCACTCATTAAAATGTTTTTATTTTATAAGTTGATTGCAATTTGTGGTAATGTAAATTATTTTTGCATAAGCACTATTATAATAGAATCAAGTTTTTCCAACTGAAGAGACAGCTGTGCTGCTGGGGAGTTTGTTGCGCCACTTCTTCTTCCCAGCTTAAGCATTTAACCAGTTAAAAAGAGTTCAAATAAACCATAGACCACATCCATAATCAAAATTGAATTTAACGTGCTCTGAGCGCCAAGGACTTGAAATGAAGTCAAATAATGACTTCATGAAACAAATAGAGTTGTAGTTGTACCTCATTTCCTAAATCTCTAATTGAGTTATGTATTTGTTTCTTTGATACTTTTAATTTATACTGTTTTTTCTTACTAGGGATACTGTGAAATAAAACAAATATGGAAATATTTAATCAGTTTTCGTTTATATCCGTAAAATTATAATTAAAACTTAACTTAACGGCCAGGGAGTATCACACGTATTTGGAACCACATCTTTTAGCTAGTTTACGTGTTAGCGCACCATACAAACACTTTTAGTAGGTATATTACCTTATGACACTTACTATTGAACACTACAAAACATACCTTTACTTATTATACATCCCTTTGATCTATTATAACGTCCAAATCTGTATTTTATACTATTAATTCCATCTTTTGTAAAGATCTTATATTCTGACATTTACATCATTGTCACCTGTCATAATTATTTATTCTTATGTATAACCGGTCATGATTAGGCGGGCCTACACTATCATTAGTCGTATAAGTTACTGGCCATCATACAAATATTAATAAGTTACGGGCCGACTTGTAATTTGACTTGTGTTTGAAATATTGAATGTTTAAAAAATGTACTTCCGTTAAAAATAGTATATAATCCGGCGATGCGGGGAAAATACAGCAGTCTACCTTCTACAGTCTATCTACGACCATACATAAAGTAGTTTTATTTGCCGTCGGGCGCCGGGGACCAGCCCAAACCTCGAGTGCCTCGGGCATTCCCTCTAAGGAAGGTTGCTGACCTCCGCTCCGGCGTGTGACGCCGAAGCCTTCAACCTCTAGCCCCTCTAGGGAAGGGAGGCCTCCAACCAGGAGGGCGTCTCCCTCGGACCTACCGAGCGGGAGGATCTCGAGCTCCTCCGCTACTGCCTGCTGTTCCCGGACCTCCCGAGCGAGAGGACCTCAAATACCCTCCGATACTCTCCTGCTTCGTGTTGCTTCGCTTCGTGTTCGTGAATAACAAGTTTTTATAACCCAACTACGGCGAAGCAAAAAGGAGGGTTCTGATTTTGACTGGTATGTATTAGGGCTTGCAATTACCTTCATATTTTTTTACCGGTAAAACCGGTAAAAGATGTATATTCCTTTTTCGCATAGTAGGCTACTGAGTCAGTTTATTTACTTTATTATGAAATTGAATTAAACTGACTCGGTAGCCTACAATGCGAAAAGGAATAAACAAAATTTGTCCACAACCCAGTAACTGGGTAATAAGATACCCCTTGGTTGTCAGACTTTTGAGCTTCTGACGACCCGTAATGACTGTCAGAGATCCACGAATGACAGGCGGGACCAACGGTTTAACGGTAAGCACGCGGCACGGAGGAGTCTCGGTATATTAAGATCACAGAACAGATAAGAGGTTAGAAAGGAAATAGTTCCTGATTTTTATTAGAACGAGTGTCGCCGCTTATCTCCCACTCTTTAACTCACTTGCAAGTAAGAGACCAATCGGACGCGCATTACACAAATAAACCACACGCACTTAGATCGCGACTTTGCTTTTGGTTGTCACACTAACGCAAACACTGTGCTTGACGTACACTCACACACGCGCAAAAGCAATTTATTTCTCATGCATGTTACAGCAACCAAGGGGGAACATCCGATATAGCCGCGAAATCCAAATTTTCTTTAGTTTTTTGCTAATTGCAGCTGTGATTTCGTGAAAAGGGACGGATGTGTGTAACAGGTAGCGGGCGCTATTTGAAGGCCGTCAGATGGTACCAACCCATTTTCCGAGAGGTTGCTTCTGTCAGGCAAGATGTCATATGTTACACGTCTGCGCCTACTGTAAGGCTCGCTCGTTTTTTTTTTTTTACTTATGTATGAAGCATTGAGTTAGCAATCTGTTTCAAAACGATTCAGATTCTGATTGATCGTGTATTACGCAATTAGGGTAATGGGCTACAGCTAGTAAGTAAATAAATGATACAAGTAAAAAGGATTTTCAGCTTTATAGCTGCGTAAACCCAATAAACACGACCTTTTAAAAAATAATAATCACAAAAGATGATCCAGGTGCGGTCATTTTATTTTAAGATAATAAATGGTACGCAACTCAAAATCTGCAATAAAGTTTTATAAAATATAAATTATACACTACTTACTGAAAAAGGCATAACGATATTTTTGTGCGGAGAAGCTCCTGATTTTAAGTATTTTTTCCCTGAATTTTTGGTTATGTAATCATTTTCTGCAAAATGTTGCGAACAAATTGTGCTACATTTAGTAGGTATCCATTCAATTCTACCAGTTGCTTCAATCCACAGTTTTCTTGTATCAGGATCTGCTGCAAACCTACAATGTTTTCATTATAAATGAGGTTAGCCACCTCAAACCAAATTTTAGACGAAAAACCCACTCAGAAACTAAATTAATAACCCACAATAAACAATAATTGGTAAACAAAGTTATTTTAATTATAATATTACTGATAATAATCATTTAATTTTGTATCAAACACACATACTTAAGGCCGGGTTAATCCGAACGCAGTAGGCATTCAACGCTTACCCCAGCCCCCGCAACGAGTAGCGATACGAAATAAATTACGATGCGCGGGGGACCCGCGCGCCAGGCGCACCGCTCATAAGTTCATGAACTCGAGTACGTCACAGAATAGAGCAATGCAGTAGATCAACTTGTATTGATTATTAAAAGTTTATTTTTTTATTAAGTATTTTTTAAGGTTGTAGATAGATTAGGTAGGTATTATATAAACTTAAACTTAATGAATAATAATTAAAAATAGATATAAGTAGGTACTTATAATTTTTGTGAATAAGGTGGATTTAAAATCTGACTGACACGAAGATCATGAATACGGGTACGATACAAAAGTGCGCGCAGCGCGCTATTCGACTTTGATGCGATATCTTCACGCTACAGTCTATAAAATCAAGTAGTATTTAGGCACATTTAATTTAGGAGAATTGTATTACAAGTTTTGAATAACAATATCAAGATTGTATTGGGGTAGGTGGGGCGTGTATTTAATTAATTTATGTATTTTTTATGGTGTTACAATAACGAGTGAGATGATATTTAAAAAACCGGCCAGGTTGGGATGAATTTATCCCAAGAACAAACTTAACATTGTAGTTGAAAAACATTTTCTCCCATACGGAATGTATGGGGAGATCATGTTTAACAAACTGCAAATTTAAGTTGGTCGGTTATTACTCGTTATATGTACTACTGCTGTAATTTTTTTCACAAATCCAAGTACAATCATTTAGCTGGCAGGGACGACGACAGTTGACTCTAACAAAACATTTCAGTTAAAAGCTTAATATTTCGCAAACGGATCCCTTAATCCAAAAATGGTTTTCACAAACTCACAATATTTTTGAACGACCTTTCTAAGGATACCCCATACCATGGGGTAGATGAGAAAAAAAAAATATCCCCACTTTACGTGTAGGGGAGGCACCCTAAAAAATAATATTTTTCTTGATTTTATTTTACCTCTTTGTCTTCGTGTTTAATATGTACACATATGCCAAATTACAGCTTTCTAGTACGTACGAACCGTCTCCGAGCTAAGCCGCGGACAGACAGACAGACGGACGGACAGACAGACAGACAGACATGGTGAAACTATAAGGGTTCCTTGTTTACTTCGGAACCCTAAAAACTTACTCGTTATCCACCGAATCATTAGTTGATACATACGCTCTGCCCTTAGCCTGCAACTGCATTGCTCTAGAACATTGAAAACCGACGTAAACATTTCAAGCGAAGTTTATTTTATTATTCCATGTGTACAACCCCCCCGGTGAAGGAAAAATTTCGGAGCCCCCCCCCCCCCCCCCCCTTTTGAGATATGATTTTTTAATATTCTAACCTAACTTTCGAATTTTCGGAAGGACTTTTCGTATAAGGGTACATATATTTGTGGAGGGGAGTAGGAGATACCCCCGTCATGGGGGAAGTATAGTTAACGCATTGTTTTTTTAACTAAATATTTTGCGATCTTATTTTGATGATTTGTTTGAGGAAGCACTGTACTTTATGGCTATCTGATAGGTTTTTTTTTTTGTCAGGCGTAGTCGACAGAGCCCCGCCTAGCGGGGCTCCTATTTCTGGGTGGTTTAAAAAAAAATAACCACGAAGAGGATGGCGGGGTCTAAAGACCGCGCCATCCCCTTCTAACCTAACCTGTCCGTGTCGGTGTGCCCCAAGTCCCGAGCTCGCTTCGCTCGCTCTTGCAGCCTACCTTCCCATTGCTTTTTGACTAAGTCGAGATGTGTCGGGACTTGGAGCGTCCCGGCCAAGCTTGAGCTTGACAGCAGAGTAACAGATTAAGTGAAGTATTAGTAACAACACAAAATGGCGTCGTTTTACGTTTGGTTTCAAATACGGCAATAGTCGGTAAATTATTTTAAGTGTTAATTTAATAGCACTCATTTAAATCAGCAAAATATAGGTCTTATAATGAAATATGCTTAAAAAGTATCTAAATCATAAATATACGTATTTATTTCATCATTATTATAAAGTACAACACTCGCTTCATCGCCGGGCGAACAACACCACGACGACAGAGTCCGATACAGAGAGGAGGCAGGGGAGAGGCTATCCGATGGATCCATCTCCGACTAGCCCCTCTCCACCGCCGTCATCGACCCTCAACGTCATTCAGACCAACCTCCAGCATAGCCAGACTGCTACGGCTAGCTTACGCAGGGCGCTGGAGGTAAAGCCCCGAACCATCGCACTGATCCAAGAGCCGTGGATCAGAAACAACAGAATATGCGGCCTCGGTAACACCGGAGGTAAGCTAATCCTCGACACACACAGCTCAGACAAACCAAGAACCTGCGTCTACATACCCAAAGAAATTCCCTTTACGCCACTCACTCAATTCTGTTCCAGAGACCTGACAGCTGTCAGGCTCCAAACTGAAGGTAGCGTTCCAGATGTTGTACTGGCCTCGGCATACATGCCAGGCGAGGCCACAGACTGCCCGCCAAAAGAGATGGCCGACCTGGTACAGCACTGCGAGCGCGCCAGTTTGGACCTGATTATCTGCACCGACTCGAACGCCCACCACCCGCTCTGGGGCAGCGCTGCGGCGAACTCCAGAGGAGAGGTACTATCCACCTATTTATTTTCTACTAACCTTAACATTGTTAACCGCGGCTCAGAACCCACTTGGGTCACAGCCCGCGGACAAACGATCATAGATTTGACACTTGCTACAGAAAACGCGACAAACCTTATCACAAACTGGCACGTATCGGACGAGCCTTCTTGCTCAGACCACAGAAGGATCCGCTTTTCACTAACCACAAACACTAAAAAACCCGCGCCGAGGCGAAACCCGAGGCGCACCAATGTTCCGGAGTACAAAAGCCTTCTGGCTTCACTTCTAGCTAGACATCTGGCACAAGTAACTATAAGGGACCATGCACAATTAGAATACACCGTGACAAAACTATCCGAATACCTAACTGAAGCATACCACGCATGCTGTAAACTAAGAGCGCCACAAAGCAGGAACGAGAGAAGCCCCTGGTGGAACGCTGAACTTGGTAAACTCAGAGATGCGCTACGTAAGCAATTTAACAGAGCAAAAAACACGAGACTCCCAGACGACTGGGAGATATACAAAGAAACACAATATACATACAAAAAGCAGATCAGAACCGCCAGGAGAACCGCCTGGCGTAAATTCTGTGAATCCATCGAGACTAATAATGAAGCCGCAAGGGTAAGGAAGATCCTATCAGCGGATCAGGACCGAACTCTTGGCGCGCTGAAAAAACCCGATAACTCATACACACTAACTGACTTTGAAACCAGTAAGGTCCTTCTCGAGACTCACTTCCCAGACTGTAAAATCCTGGAGGACAGGACATGGGAGGCTGAACCAGAATGGACCCCAACGGATCAAGACTGGTCAAGAGCCCGCAACATAGTAACAGAAGACCGAACAAAGTGGGCTATCAACACCTTTCAGCCATACAAGTCGGCAGGGCTGGATGGCATCTTCCCAGCCCTGCTGCAGTGGGGGGTAGATTATCTGACACCGTGGCTGGTGGAGATCTATCGAGCCTGCATAGCACTTAGACAGATACCTCTCGCATGGCGCGAGGTAAAAGTCATCTTCATACCCAAACCAGGAAAAACCGATTACACGCAACCCAAGGCTTATAGACCTATAAGCCTCACATCCTTTCTACTGAAAACCCTCGAGAGACTCTGTGATAGGCACATCCGAGATGGACCTCTTCGGATGAAACCACTCCACAAACACCAGCATGCGTACTCCACGGGCAAATCAACAGAATCCGCGCTACATAGCGTGGTTTCCAAAATCGAATGCGCAGTGGACCACAAATGCTCAGCACTGGCCGCCTTCATTGACATCGAGGGCGCCTTTGACAAAACCATGTTCAACAGCATTAAAATGGCACTCAACAGTCACAACATAGACCCGACCCTGAGTGGCTGGATCACCAACATGCTCAAACTGAGAGCCGTACAAATCACAGTAAATGATACTACGAGGGCCATCGTTGCGAAGGGCTGCCCGCAAGGGGGCGTCCTCTCGCCGCTCCTGTGGAACCTTGTAGTAGACAGCCTCATTAAAACACTCAACGACAAAGGTTACTTCACTGTAGGCTACGCCGATGACATAACCATCATAATAAACGGCACCCACGAAAACACCCTATGCAATCTCATGCGTCAAGCCCTAAAAACAGTAGAGGAATGGTGCAACAGGCACCAACTCTCAGTGAACCCTACAAAAACCGAAATGATTCTCTTCACAAAGAAGAGGAAACTGACAACACTACAGCTACCACGATTCTTCGGGACAACCCTAAGCCTATCAACTGAAACTAAATACCTGGGCATCTTTTTAGACAAACAGCTGAACTGGGCAAAACACACCAACCATATAATTACAAAAGCCAGCATATCCCTGTGGCAGTGCAAGCGGCTGCTTGGCAGGAACTGGGGAATTAGCCCCAGGGTCACCTACTGGCTATATACCACAATCATCCGACCAATCATCACATACGGCTCACTGGTCTGGTGGCCCAGGACAGATCTGAGCACAGCCCAAAGGAACCTAGAAAAACTGCAGCGGTTTGCATGTGTTGCAATCACTGGCAGTATGAGAACCACACCCACTGCCGCCCTACAGGCAATGCTTGGACTGCCTCCTCTGCACCTCATCGTGCGGGAGGAGGCGACTCTAGCCGCCTTTAGGCTCCATGTATCAGGAACCCTAAACAAAGACTCTAGAGTTAAGCACACACGTATAAAGGAAGATGCGATCAAACGACGACCAATGATGGCATCACCCTGTGATAGAGCCCCGAAAACACACCACTTTCATAGGCACTACAACATAATACTTACAGAAGAACAGTGTGACTACTCAGGCTCGAAAGAGATGAGAATATACACAGACGGATCGAAGACCGACTCCGGAACTGGGGTTGGAGTCTTCTCACACGACTTTAACATAAAGATATCCAGCCCGCTGGGAATGTTCAACACCGTCTATCAGGCGGAGTGTGTGGGCATCATACAAGCGGTCCACGCCCTAAAAGCTAGGAGAGTTACGGACACACACATACGCATGCTCTCCGACAGCGCCTCAGTTCTTCAATCCTTACGGAAAAAACATATTACCTCAAAGCTAACACTAGAATGTCACAATGCACTAGAACAAATAACGGTATCTAGCCGCAACACGGTGACACTGCAATGGATAAAAGGACACAGCGGTTCGCTGGGTAACGATGCAGCTGACGAGCTTGCCAGACGAGGATCCAGCACGGCAGTCTGTGGACCCGAGCCCATCGTACCCATTCCCTTCAACCAGATACGCAGGTGGCTACAGGAGTTCACCCACACTCAAGCCGAGCACTGGTGGACCTCGACACCGGGCTGCAGGCAGTCCAAGGAAGCCATGCCATCCTTGGATACCACGCTAACCCGGCGTTTACTACGCCTGGATAGGAACGGCCTGCGCCTGGTGACGGGTACCATCACGGGCCACTGCTCGCTGAACAAACACTTTCACACAATAGGCATAACGGACAGTCCTCTGTGCAGGGCGTGCATGGAGGCTGAGGAGACCGTCACGCACGTGCTTTTTGAATGCACAGGCGTCACCCAGATTAGAGCACAGACCCTCGGGACACCCAGATCGTTCACAGATGTTCTGAACAGACCAGGAGACTTGATAAACTTCTGGAGGGAGGTGGGCTGGTTGGAGTAACCACCAATCGGCCGCTATGGCCCACGCACAATGGTCCACTGTAGGACTAAGTGCGGAAACCAAACCCCACAACATAGAACATAGAAAAGTACAACATTTTAGTGTGTTGATTTTTCGTAAAACGAAACGTTCAATGTCGAGACAAAATGTCAAAAGTGACTAAATAATGCTAAATTTCTTCGATTTTGTTTTTTTTTTTTCTCGTAAACCATTTATCTCCGCAACTTAAAACTTTGCGTGGAGGCTTCTAATAATATAATCTTTCTGTAAAAAAAATATGGACTCCCAACTCGAGGGATGTTAATCTAAAACTTAGCCACAGTTTTCGCGTCGATGTCCCTGCCACCCTGTATATGTACTTTTATTTTATCTATAAGCTTTTCATAACTTGATACAGTGTTTTTAGTAAGGAGTGTACTTCGCATAAACGAATTTGTGCCTAAACGTTACCGAAAATAATAATCATATTTTTGTAGGAAATGGTCATACTGTACATT
The DNA here is from genome assembly GCA_914767755.1 of Agrochola circellaris. NCBI lineage: Eukaryota > Metazoa > Arthropoda > Insecta > Lepidoptera > Noctuidae > Agrochola > Agrochola circellaris. Next base: position 279,503 of record OU611853.1, read on the forward strand.
TCTACACTATAGCACGAGTGTGTTGCGCGTATTAGGTACATGGCATAGACGAGACCTACACAAACGTTGCAGACACCATAAAATATTATTATTTTTTGTGTTGTGGTGGCAAAAGCAGTGTCAAGCTGGTCTCCTATTCTAATGAAACTCCGTACGTTGGGCCACCTCAAGGTCATAGTGTTATCACTTACCACAGACGCGTGACGTGTGGTAGACAATACAATACCTACTTACCTAGGCTAATAAACATTATAAAAACCACCAGGACCAACTCAGCGGGATGAACTATTTGATATTTGAAAATAGTAAAACATTATAACATTTGTACGCGTGGCGGCTTTATGCTCTGTGATATAGGGTTCAAATTCAACTATTTTACACACTTGATGCGGTTGGTAAATCTATTCCGGGAGAAAAATAAACCATTATAACTTTTGCGCGCGTGGCGTCTTTATTTACATTGGCATAGGGTTTAAATTCAACTGTTTTACACACATATTTGCGGTATGTAAATCTATTCCGCGTAGGTACTTACCTAGTTAATAAAGTAAAATATTATACATTTATATAATATTAAGGATGCTTTGACAATATTACCATAGGTACCTATATTATATAGGTACCTCATGGGTAGGTTCTAATTTGCAATTGTTAATTATTTGAATAATGGATAAATTTATAATTATTTGATTCAATTTAATAACCTACCTATTTGTACGCCGTTAAGGCAAAACATGACTGTAACATAATTTAATTGTAACATCTTGCATGCCATGTGTGTGTGTATACTCGTGTTTTGGACAAATAAACGATATTTTATCTTTTTTTTTATCTTTTTAATTTATTCAGCCTTCGTAGACCCAGCGACAACATTTTTTTATTTTTATTTTGCCCGTTTTTTTAAATAAAATAACTAAGAAGTACCTACCTAAAAAAAATCACTATTTAAAAATTAAACTATAATTATACAGGTACCTATTATTATTTACAAATTTACAATACATTTTTGGCTCAGCCGGTAACAGAACTTAGCGGGGGTGGCGGGTTCGCAAAAATTGGCATACGTCCGACCTCCAAGACGTTCCGCTCGGGACTAAATGACACGGGGCGAGCGCATGAAAAGATGAAAACGCTTGATTTTGGAATTAGTGGTATAAGTATTTTCATATTTCACATTATGACGGCCGTTTTCTATCACATTTTTTACGACCTTTATTATGGTATAAGTTTTATTATTCAAAGCCTAATATAACTCAAATAAAATGATAATTAGACCATAATTTAGACGTGTCTTTGCGATTTAATTGGATGCAGTAAAGTGCACGTAATCGTGTATCGGACGGCCGAAATACCTAGATCGAAGTGTGAAATATATCATATGTTTTTTTCAAAATTTTAATCTGTGTTATCTACGAATAAAATACAATATAAAATGACGTTTTTCGGGGTCACCTCGCCTTAATATCGACATTGTTTACAACTTAGTACAACACTATCGATACGCGTGGATTTCGCGGAATTTCAACTTTGGCTCGGTGCACGCGACGTTCGTAGTGAACGCAATACATTGCGCGATCATTCATCTAACTACAAGATGGTACCCATTGTATAATTTTGCATCCGTTAGCGATTGTATCGTTTTTGTCTACAAACTACATAATACTATTGTAATAATTACAAATATTACTTGTATTTTAAGGTTTTTGGACTTACCGGTGAAAAGACATCCCTTCCCGGGCTACACACCTGGCTTTTTTTCCGACACGTTATGATGGCGGAAGACGGCATACCTAATTCTTTTTTTTTTGCGGAGATTCCCATGTTATGACAATATGAGCGCGACTGTTGGCCGGTGAACCAAATTTCGAGCGTTTGCTCTTATGTGCGGCGCGCCTGCCCCGCCCACAAGGCCCTTCTAACCTCTTTTATCTGTTCTGTGGTTAAAATGGTCACCCATCTACGGAACAACCCCGGCAAGCGTAGCTTAACCCGATGGACCGACCCGTGCGGCTGTTATACAAGCTCAGAACTTGAATCAACAATCAAATAATACGTAATTAGGATAGCGATTATGAGTTATTTGAGATTCAATAGTAATTATCAATCAACGCTTGTCATAAAATGATCAGACTTTTGTTTCTTTTGTTTTGGACTTTTGTTGTTTGTTTCATATGTACCTATATTAAGCCTATTCTATACTAAAAATAAATGATTTGAATTTGATTTGCGAGGCTCACTCTGGGCCACAATGCTCCTGCGGCTGAAAAAGCTCTTTCGGCTTCTACTGACATGGGAACAAATTGTCAGTAAGCAATTGTTGCGAGAAAGATATTTTCCATTTAGACCACCATAATCAAAGAAAGCCATTTCGATTTACTTATACTTAAATCTAATGGGCAGTTTACCGGTAAAATGAAAACCGGTATTGCATGCACTAATTATGTATGTATATTCATCCGTTTCCTCAAAATCTTGATCGTCTGTCTGATTTACACAGGGTCAGTAACTGACTACAAATTCGAGGCAAGTCAGTGCTGACCCGAAAAAAACCCTGTGTAAACTGATTTGAAGTCAGTACAGTGGCTTGAAGTCAGCGCTGACTTGAATATTCGGACACGAATATTTTAAAGTCAGTTGGCGCCCCCCGCCACCCGCGCACCCCCGCGCCAGCCAAATAAACCCCGTGTAAACAGACAAGTCAGTGCGTGGTTAGTCACTGCCGCTGCGTTGTAGAGTGACCACGTTTTTTTCGCTGGCAATAAAAATGACGCGTAACAAGCTTAGCGAAGCCACCAGTTTCGTTTCTATCGTCAATCCATTTTCTTACCTATTGTCGTTTATTTTTAGTTACTTATCTCATTTTCTACCATTTCTATTAACTCATTCAACAGCAAAATTGATAAATTTTTCAACAAATAATTAAATCGTCGTTTCAGTTGTTTTCGCGAATTCATTTTTCCCACTGACTTCACACACGTGTGCTCACCGTGAGAAACGCACCACTACTACTTACTTCATGTAAACAGTTAAAGTCAGTCGTGGCGCCGACATTGGCGCTGCGACTGACTTGTCTACTGACCCTGTGTAAATCAGCCATTACACACGTAAAATTAAATATAACATGCCTAATAATGCATAAAACTCGATATTTTGTCAAGTTGTAGAAACTGTGAGAAGCAGGGGCGCGCCGCTCATTTGTAAATAATTATGTACCGCAGTATTTAAATTATACTAGCTTTTGCCCACGGCGTCGCCCGCGTGGATGTCGGAAAATATCCCACGGGTACGTACTACCGGGATTACATAACGGGACTTTTCCTCGGCTATTAGGTATGTACTAGTGATGCAACGAATACTACTTTTACGAATACGAACACGAATACGAATATCAAACCTACTATTCGGCGAATACGAATACGAATACGAATATCTCGCCATGGTAAAAAAAAGACTTATTTATTTGATGAATGTTTACTGTTCTAATAATTAAAATTTACAATAGGCAAATTTTTATTTAAAAAACATAAAATTTGTAGATTTTCTGGTTTTAGGCGATTTCTTTTTTCAGTCTGAATGTTCCCAGCCGTTGAAAAAAGTCTTTCCGAGGCGACTGTACATGGCTTCAGTGAAAAATATTTGCTTTGTTCTCGTTTACGAGAAGACATTTTCAATTCAACTTCAACTTCTTTAAATTCGCAGCAACCTCAGAAAATAAATAAAACAATACTCTCTTGCTTGACTTGTGCTCACGACTGACAAATGAAATAAATGGAATGAATGGTTCGTAATCGTAATGATAGGGAAACTCCCGGAGCCGCTGAAACTGTATAAACTATGGCCGGGGAGTCCCCCGTCGCGTCGTCGTTGCGGTTAAGGGCCCCTGCATACGTTATATTTTTACGCGCGTTTTTCAAATCTGCAGTAATTAGAGTTGCGTACAAAAATATTAGTTTTTAAATATTCGTATTAGTATTCGCCGAATACGAATATTCGGTAATTGTCTACTATTCGGCGAATACGAATATTCGTATTCGTATTCGTTGCATCACTAGTATGTACCTAATAGCCGAGGAAAAGTCATTGATTCCTACCGCTGCGCCTGCGTTGTCGTCAACCATAATTTGAATTTTGTTACACAAAATTTTTAATCTGTGATATCTTCTGAAGTATTCATGTTAATAATATGATGTCAAGGCCTATTTTACTCTAAATTCGATGCCCAATTTAATTAAAATATTTTATTGGATAAGGAAAAATATAATTCCTGTCAAAATAGCTTCGGAAATAACAAAGAAAACTTTATCAAATTCTGAAAGATAAAAATGGTTACTGTAGGTCATCCTAGAAGATAGACATGCTATCGCGGACTTTTTTGTTGAACTTTTTACGATCTACAATTCTCACAAAACCTTAATAATACACAAAAACCTTCCACATGAATCACTCCGTCCATTAGTGAAACCCGTTTGAAAATCCGTTCGGTAGTTTTTGAGTTTAACGCGTTCAGACAGACAGACGCGGGTGGGGACGTTGTTTTATAATATGTAAGGATTTGCCATCGACACGCTAATAAAGGATTACAATAAACATTTTGTTTACGTCATTACTGTAACACTTTTGTTTCTATAATTAGTGAAGGCAAATAGATAAAACAATGCACTTTAACCAGAACGAATCTAACTATCAGTAAATAATGTGTTAGTAACTCGCGATGGCGCATGGCGGTCGCTTCAGACTGACAGATTGCCAGTTACCCGGTACTGCCACAGAATAAATAATAGTACTAATGTGTACTGCTTACTACGTTCATTACAAACATTAGCCTCTTAGGGAATATGCACGTATATTTTTATTTAAAAAAGCTCAACGCCAAAAAAGCAATTGAAAGTACATAAAAAAAGTTTAAAATTGCCAACCAAACCGGGCCTGTGAAACGCCCCCCATTTTGGCGCGGTTGGTGTGGTGACATCACAGTCAACGACAACAAACAAAAAAATACGTGTGGCACTCGAGGACTGCCGCGGTAAAGCTATTGCATAGCATATATTCAAATATAAGAAGATAATATTGTTGATTTAAATTTTTTTTTTTTTTAAATACCCCTATACCCCCCCCCCCCCCCCAAATCGCAGAATTTACACAACCGTCAATGACGTCTGCCCTCACGCGTCTGCCCGCGTTCGGGTCGCGCACTCGGCGATCGCGCGTCATTGCCTATCCCGCCCGCCGTCGACTCATCGCAGGTCATTCTTATCGTTCTAACTTTTAAAATATTAGTCCAAATTACTTAGTGTAAAAGACAAATTTTATCTACATTAAATACCGAAAGCGATGAAGGTATTTATTTTGATACGAATTAACTAAATACTCTAAAATATGCAACTTAAAAAAAGTATTCAATTTAAATGTATTTATAGCTCACTATTTTGGCTATAATGGCTTCCACATAAAAGGTAGATATATGCTGTCGCGGACTTTTATTTAGAACTCTTTAAGACAAACAACCCCACGATACATTCTTTTCATGTAACTCCAGCGGTTTAGGCAGCGCACGCAAAGATAGATCTCAGAGGGCAGGATTTTTTCCGACTTACTGGATACTTATCGTTATATTATGGCTAAATCACATAAAATCTTTATAAATTGTAGCCTATGTGTTATTCTGATATATAAGCCACATTACTGTAAAGTTTCATTAAAATCCGTTCGGTAGTTTTTGCGTGAAAGAGTAACAAACATCCATCCATCCATCCTCACAAACTTTCGCGTCAGGTTTTTTAAGCTATTGCATAGCTTTTATCGGAGACTCTGAGCGCGGCGACCGAATGTAGAAATTCCGTAACGAAAAAAAAAACCTGACGCGAAAGTTTGTGAGGATGGATGGATGGATGTTTGTTACTCTTTCACGCAAAAACTACCGAACGGATTTTAATGAAACTTTACAGTAATGTGGCTTATATATCAGAATAACACATAGGCTACAATTTATAAAGATTTTATGTGATTTAGCCATAATATAACGATAAGTATCCAGTAAGTCGGAAAAAATCCTGCCCTCTGAGATCTATCTTTGCGTGCGCTGCCTAAACCGCTGGAGTTACATGAAAAGAATGTATCGTGGGGTTGTTTGTCTTAAAGAGTTCTAAATAAAAGTCCGCGACAGCATATATCTACCTTTTATGTGGAAGCCATTATAGCCAAAATAGTGAGCTATAAATACATTTAAATTGAATACTTTTTTTAAGTTGCATATTTTAGAGTATTTAGTTAATTCGTATCAAAATAAATACCTTCATCGCTTTCGGTATTTAATGTAGATAAAATTTGTCTTTTACACTAAGTAATTTGGACTAATATTTTAAAAGTTAGAACGATAAGAATGACCTGCGATGAGTCGACGGCGGGCGGGATAGGCAATGACGCGCGATCGCCGAGTGCGCGACCCGAACGCGGGCAGACGCGTGAGGGCAGACGTCATTGACGGTTGTGTAAATTCTGCGATTTGGGGGGGGGGGGGGTATAGGGGTATTTAAAAAAAAAAAAATTTAAATCAACAATATTATCTTCTTATATTTGAATATATGCTATGCAATAGCTTTACCGCGGCAGTCCTCGAGTGCCACACGTATTTTTTTTTTTCGTTACGGAATTTCTACATTCGGTCGCCGCGCTCAGAGTCTCCGATAAAAGCTATGCAATAGCTTAACAAGTGTCACGTGGTTGAAGAAGCATTGAGTCTAAAGCAGTCCACCAATCATTAACTTGGTCCCAATATAAGAAATGTAATAAGTACATTAAAGTATTTAATTTCTTGTACACCTGCTTGGTTATTTTTATATCTGAGGGATACAGTGGCAGGGCAACAGATGTTATGATTGTTGAAGATTGTGGTTTTAGTTGAGTGTTTACCTCCTAAAACAGCAGCTATGGCAGACAAAGACTTATCTTATTTGCTAGGAAAAAAGGATTGTACTTACACTTATAAGACCCCTTTCTGTTTACAAGTCTACTCCTAGTTCAAAAGAATATGTAAATCAGTTAAAGAGAATACCAGCATTAAGAACGTGTTATACATAGATTAAGAGAATTATTTAACATGTTACTACTACTATGTACTTAGCGCTTATCCTAAAAGTTGGCAATGTAGAAATTTTCCAAATGCCTTTTTAGGGTTCCGTAGTAAACAAGGAACCCTTATAGTTTCGCCATGTCCGTCTGTCTGTCTGTCTGTCCGCGGCTTAGCTCAGAGACGGTTAGTACTAGAAAGCTGTAATTTGGCTTGGGTATACATATTAATCACGCCGACAAAGTGATAAAATAAAATCAAGTTTTCTTTTTTTTTTGGTACCTCCCCTCCTCCCTAAAGTGGGGATGTTTGTTTTTTTTCTCGTCTGTCCCATAGTGTGGGGGTGTCGTTGGAAAGGTCGTTCAAGATCACGCTCGGCTAAAGGCAACAAAGGGGTCCTCATTTAACATCTCTTGCAGGACAGCTAAGTTCAGCAGCTGTGGCGGGGCAAGATCTAAATTTGATGTGGGCGAGGTACATTTCGCGAGGCCCTCTGGTAGAGCAACGACGAATAAAAATAAAATAAACATTTTTACAAAAAAAAACAACCGACTTCCAAAAAAACACTAAAATAACTTTTTTACAAAAACAAAAACCACCGAATTCCACAAAAATACACTTCAAAATTAAATATAACTTTATTTCGGAAGTCGGTGGCAAAAACGAAAATATTTTATACTATGTAGGTATGTATATAGCAAAATATACCGTAACTAGCTGCCCGCCCCGGCTTCGCTCGAGTAGCACTAAGTACTTATCTACGGCGCACCTACCTGCCTACCCTACCCTACCTACCTTACCTACCCTACCGAGGTCCGATGAACACAGTGAGTGATTATAATTTAAGAAGAACTTTATTGAATATCAATAAACTTCAAATTGACTCTAAATTTTGTTTAGAAAAACGTTTATATGGGAAGAAGAAAAGTGCTGTTTTTAAGGTTTTCTCGGCAATTATTCGAATTTTTCTCACCTTTTAAACCTTCCCTAGACCTCCACGGACATTTCAAGACCAAGATAAGATAAATCCGTTCAGCCGTTCTCGAGTTTTAGCGAGACTAACGAACAGCAATTCATTTTTATATGATAGATTATATGATTAACCCTCTCTATCCGTGTACCTACATATTATTATACTGTTACTGTTGTTTAGCAGTGATAGCCTAGTGGTGACCGTCAGACCGCCAAGTCATAGGTCTCAAGTTCGAACCCAAGGCACGCACCTCTGACTTTTCAGAATCATGTGCGTATTGTATAATTATCACTTGCTTCAAAAACGGTGAAGGATAACATTGTGAGGAAACCGGCATGCTTGAGAGATATTTCTCGGCAGCATGTGTAGCCAAGTCAGAGGCCCATGGGCGGCATTAAAACTCTGACACCAGGTAAGACACTTACCACATGAAAAGAAGAAGATTATACTGTTCCTCATCAAAGAGACATATTTCGTAGAGCATCTGTGTTAGGCCGCGTACTATTTAAAAGCGATTGCCGCTCGAATACGCGATCGGTCGCGTGTATTATGACACTTTTTGTTCGGAAAACTGGAAAGTGCCCTCTGTCTGCGAGACCACGCGTTCAGGTTCACCGAACACAAAACTTCGACCGATCGTGTATTCGCGCGTCGGTCGCTTTTAAATAAGACGCGGGGTTAAGCAAGCTTCGTCGTGTACAAAAGCTATACGATCACATAGAGTTTATACTGGATTACGTCCGCCACCGGCGCGGCGGCGCCTTTTCTATATCTATGACTTTTTAAATTCGTAATATCTATTGAATGGAATAGCCGATTTGAACAATTCAAAAAGTAATATACATGAATTGAAACAGTTGGATAAGGATTTAAACAGAAGTATGAATAACATGGTCTAATTTTGTTCGGTATTTCTATCAAGTTTGAAAATGTAAAAAGTGGTTATGTGACATAACGATAATAGTTGGACATATAGTATCACGAAGTTTTTTGTAGTTATTGATATGTTCTTTAATATTGTAGAACACTTTTGTTCTATCATCAATAGTTTCCGCAGCGCATGCGACGAAAGGTGTTTTATGGCATTTTTTTTACACCTTGGGTTACGTTACTAAAGTTTTAGTAAGGATCCCTAATCTTTTCTAGCAATAAATATAGCCTATGTTACTCAGGGTGAATGTAGCTTTCTAATGGTGAAAGAAATCGGCGCAGTAGTTTTTGAGTTTATTCAATACAAACATACACACAAAAATACAAATCTTTCCTCTTTATAATATTATTATTTTTACGTCTCTTGACATTTCTCGGGACCCTAGGGTCCCGGACCTTTAGAAGGCGTACGAGGGGCCAAAGCCAACTCGCAGAGGCCCGTTAGACGTTTTTAATGAAATGAGGCACCAACCGACGATTATCCCTGAATGTACTATGCAAGTGCACCCAAGGACAACCCCCGGTTGGTGTAGGACTATTGCAGGATATGTAAACAAAGATATTGGACTATGGGTTTGGGTGGCTTAAGTTGACTGGTGACCTGGGACTATGGAAGGACTATGGCCCCTGCCTGATCAATGTTTTATAAGTACACGGATAAAATGGCAGGGGGTGACTTGCACACTCAATAATGGGCCCCTGAAAACTGTCGCTAGCACATAGTGACGTAGCGACAAGGGGGCAACACGTCCTGAGGTGCTTGAGGAGTGGAGAGGTATTCCACGGCTTTCAGAACAATCCCAGAGCCCGGAAGATGGTCAAGATCCCTACGAGCACTTACTGAAATACTTCCTTCCTCCGAGCACGTTTGCTCTTGCGAATCTCCTCTCAAGCCGGCCAATTAAGGCAAGAATGAGGTGGGAGCTCTGTTCCTCGTCAGTGTTCACTCCAGCCGGCCAATAAAGGCAAGCCAGAGATGAGGAACAAGATTTCTCCCGGGAGATAGGGTCCGTGGGGTCGCTACTGCCCAACAGCTCGCCACATGCTGCCCTGCGGGTTTCTGTATCTCTCTTGGTCTGACTCCTCATCCTAGACCTGTTCCGGCAAAGTAAACTCTACCGGCACAGACCTAGCGTTTGGAGTGCGCAAGCCCCACCACGACGTCAACGTAGAGATACGGCGGTGGGGATAATATTATTATTATTAGTGTAGATGTAGAAAATGTGATTTTTGGCGATCATTATTTCAATCTTTAGATGTAAAAATTCTGATAAAGTTTAAGAGCGTTTACGCCATCCGTGCGCTGTTTCGCTCAAAATCAGTACTTTTCGACCCAATTAATACCCATTAAACATTATTTTAAAACCAAATTAATTACTAATAATTTTAGGAAATATTGTTGTCTAAATACTTAGTTAGGAATTTTTTTAGATTAATAGAGTATTTGTGAATTCTATCAAGATAACTGAACAGAGGTTTTGATAATTTCACTTCGAGCGTCAATTTAGAAGCTTAAAATATCTTAAATCACTGATCAACCTGACTAATAATATTTTTTATCTAACTAAAAATATCCTTAGGAAAAAACTTAGTTAAAAAAAAATATCATTTTAGGTTCCCTACATGAGAAATAAAAATCCAAACAAAACGAAATTATAAAGAAATTTTGGTCAATAAAATAGAACTGTTTTGCATTAAAACAAAACAGTTATTATGTTATGAAAAACATAACATTTGATTTGAAGAAGCTGTCTTAAATTTTACCGATAATAAGCATAAAACGTACTTACGTGTGCCAAAAGTTACCTGTGGATCTTTCACTGAAGCAAGATTCGGCTGCGGGCTCGATCTGTCACTCATGACAAGTGTCAATCATAGAAGTCTTCAAAAATTCAACAGCAAGCAAATTGCTCAAATGTTATGTTTTTCATAACATAATAACTGTTTTGTTTTAATGCAAAACAGTTCTATTATGTTTCTTCAAAACATAACATTTGATTTGAAGACCTGTTTGGTATCTGCTGGTGAAAGAGTACGCGAAGGATGTAGACGCTATGTGAATTAAATATTATATGGAACGAACGAATATTTCAGTCTGTATTAATTAAATGTTCCAATAAAACAATTAAGTGTTTTCAACATATTTATCTTAGTAGATGCAGAAATGAACACATCTTCCTTATGATGTTAAAGATTAATGGCAAATTTATTTGCCTTATTTAAGGTGAATATAAATTATAAGGCTACAGTATACTGATAATAGAAAATCAATGGGACTAAACTGAATAATAATCTCATCAATAAAGGAGAATTGGATCACTCATATCCTTAATTAATATAAGTTTAGTTACTTACTTGGAAATTATGAGATCAATCAAATGTACAGACATTTTTGAATGTCATAGTAAGCAATTTTATAAAGATGTGGAAACACAAACTCAATGTCATACATACATGACAAAGTTAAAATTTCGTTGAAACTTAAATTTAATTAGGACCTTTTATTAAAATGGTCAATAGGTTAGTCAAGTGGTGATGCATGTAAATGAAGTCTCATCATTTGTTAATTAAATTAACTTGAAATGTGAATCATGTACACAAACATAATTTTAATATTTGCACTCTGAAGACTGGCTTTTGTGGCTGCTTATTACTGCGTATATGGCAAACATCTCTCGCAAATTCGAGTGCCATTTTTTTTCTGGTTTGGTCAAGTTCCTGACAAGAGTAGAATACTCTTTATAATTTACACCATACGAATTACAGATATAAATGTAGAAATTGTACATACGGTGACACAATGGGCGGTATTATCCCTAAAAGCATCTTTTGGATGTATAGAGTGGCCCATTTATGTGGGCTTACCTTTCCTCCACGGCATGTGTGGACAGGAAGTGGGTTACCTTACCCTGTGTAGAGGAACTGAGCTGTGGTCTATCAATAGCCTTTGGCCACCACATTAACTCTTGGCAAACCAATGGAGCAACCTTTTTTAATTTCTCTTGGTCTGCCCTTTTCAACTATTTTGCAGACAGGGCCTTGTGACTAGTATCAGTACACAAAAAGGCCTAAATCTTCTAAATCCTGATTGAGATTTAGAATTTGCTTAGGAAATTTACTTCTCATCCAAGCTTTTTTAGGAGTCCCAGTCTCTGAGACATAGAAATAAAAAATTTACAGGCTCGCAAATTCTCTATTCAAACAAAAATCTAATTTTGTGATGGCCCAGTGGTTAAGGCCTCGACTCTCATACATGAGGTTGAGGTTTCAAATTCAGACAAGTACCAATGTGACTTTTTCAATTCATATGTATTTTCTGAGTTTATCTGGCACATTACTGACATTGGTGAAGGAAAACACTGTGAAGAAACCTGGACTTGTAGTTAATATAAGTCTGAAATCGCCAACCCGTCCCGAGCAAGCATGGCGATCAATGCTGGTGCCTTCTCTGTATGAGAAGGGGCCTTTGCCCTGCAGTGGGACAGTAACAGGCTGGTATTATATTATAAACAAAAAGACCTAACAAGGGAACTATTTCATGAACAGCTACCCTTCATTCATTAATAAAACATTGCTTCCATTTTACTTTTCAATTGTCATCATCTTACTTGAGTATAAACAATAGGCTATTTGATTATAATATCATAATATTAGAAAACCACATAGATTAATATTTTGCGTTTAATAGAAATTTGCAGAATTTTCTGAAACCAGAATTGTTCTGAATATTAATATTTTCGGTCTTTGACTTAGCAATAGAAATTTGTGGAATTTGCTAAAAATAGAATTGTTCCGAATATTATTAATTTATTTATTCGACTTCTTGTTAGGATCTTATCATTCCCAAGCTTTTACATGGTTCTTTAGACGGCCTGAATCTTGTCAACAATATGAATCTAGGCCTAGTTATTCTTGCTATGATCCTGTTTATCATGTTTTTTAATATAAAAGAACTAATTCTTATAAAACCAGCTTTAACTAAATATACATATTGTGAGTTTTAAATTGTTTAGTGGCTGTATTTGTTCCATTTCTAATTTTGATAGAGCAAGCTAGGTCCTGATGATCATAACTATAAGATTTTCTTAATTATTACAAAATACAGCAAAGAAAAATACAGTATTAACATTATAAATTATAATGTTGTTTAAATATTTAGTATTTCCTAATAGTTATAGAACTTAATGTCATATTTAATTAGTAATTTTAATGTTCTGAATGCAAATTAGAGTTCATAAGAGGTGCTGAACCTCTTTAATGTAACAACTGCATACCACATGAGAGTATTGCACTCTATTTTAATTTAAATACACTTCTGGATGGGTGTGTCCGGACTATTTCCAAAATGGAAAGTAGGATACTATCTCAGTGGGTAGGTTGCTGCCCAATTAACAAGTCCCTGTGGACGTTGCTTTAGCAGCTAGCTCCATCTGCACTAGACCCATATTAGAGATCCCAGCCAAAACCCCCCTCCGCAGGGGCTAAATAGTCTTTAGTTTTATTTAGTGGCATAAGTACTCATTTACTTCTAATTCAGTGTGTGAAACACATGGGCTGGGTGAGCATACCTACAGGTCTTCTTATAACGGATTGTTTTATAAGATGGGATGTCAAAATAAAAATAAAACTGCTTGAGTAGTTTTGCCTCCTCAAGACAATCTGTTTTTGCGTTAGGAATTACCTAATCACAATATTTTACACTGAAACCTTTAAGTTGTAGTGTTTCAAGTCTCTTTAGACATGACCGGATTGTTTAGAAAACAACAATGCGCTTCTGAAGTAGATACTAGCAAGAAGCAATTTAGAAGTTAGTTGATAGTGTTTCTGAGTAAGATTAGTGATATAATGTAGAAATTGTGTCATTGTTAACAGATTTAACACTTACTTGTCTACTCGTTCAATTGTAAATGCGTGGGCCCGACTTACAGGAAATCGTTTCGATCTCTTTGCCGTTGTTCGGCAGTGGGAATAGGTGCCTTCTTCCTCCGAGGATAAAGAGCATTCTTCACCACTATTGCACTTAGGAGAATCCGCAGGCACCGGTGACAATTTAGATTTAATGTGACCTTTCGATCTCCATTTCGGCATTTCGCTGGCTCAACTATCAGCGTAACACTATATATCACTTACCACAAGCACTATTATTCACTTTCTATAAGTTTTTTCTGAAACTTTACATTTTCTTTAAAGAAAATTATCGAAAGAAAAATTTTCCGTACGTTAGCGGCAAAATTTTTAGACGCTATGATTGACACTTGTCATGAGTGACAGATCGAGCCCGCAGCCGAATCTTGCTTCAGTGAAAGATCCACAGGTAACTTTTGGCACACGTAAGTACGTTTTATGCTTATTATCGGTAAAATTTAAGACAGCTTCTTCAAATCAAATGTTATGTTTTGAAGAAACATAATGATTTATTTTACCAATATATCTTCATTAATTTTATATAATAATAGGTTACTGTAATAGAAGAACATCTTCTTAAGAATTTGCAATTTAAAATTTTAACTTAATGTGTTCTATTATTTTTCTAGAAATATTTTAAAACTACTATAAAACTCCACGCGCCAACCGTTTCAAATTAGTCCGCCGTGAGGCCTTCCAGAGAGTGGACGTATCTTTGTCGTGCGTACAACGATATTGCACGAGTATAGTATGATCGCCAAATCTTCGTACTTTATGTTTTTCACCTAAAATTTTAACTGTCTAACTAAATCTGACTATTTTTAATCGCGATTAAAAATGCTGTGGAATACAATTAGTTGTCATGAACTAAAATTCACACCAACACCTCGACTTCAGGTGCAAAAACAGTACTGTATATTTTTTTTCTTTTCTTTTGCTTATATCTCGAAAATGGTGTCCTATCGTAAAAATAATGAAAATTTCGACCCCCTTTATTAAACCCCTAAAACTCAACATGTAGGTAATATTTTTTTCATTTTTTCTATAGAAAAAGTGAAAAATTCCATATAAACACGCCGAGGCAGCCCCCCAAGTGCGCCAACGGCTCTAAAAAAATTCACGGGATGGGGCAAATAAGTACCAATTTTTTTTTTTTTTTTGAGGGTGGGAAATTATCAAATAACTTCTCCCGGTCTGGGTGGAGCGGGAGGGCGTGTCAGACTTTTACTGACTAAAACCCACCCGTGTTCCTTCCGTTGCCTGTGTGCTGAGGTCGCGATATCCCTTTCAGACAAACCCGCAACCCTGGCAGGCATTGGCCCTTCCGGACCCCGTCAGTTGGTGCTGACATCTCTTTGAGGCGCGCGTGGAACACAACGCGCCGTCGACCTGGGCCTGGTCCCTATCGGACGGCGAGCTACCCATTGCTCACCGTCCGCAAGCCCGCGCCTACGGTGGACGGAAGTCGGCTCGCGACTCCCGAAGCCCGGGGCGTCTCCTGCAGCGACTAGGGGCGCGAGGGCGCGCATTTTGCCTCTCCCTCGCGCGCTCCGCCTCCTCCTTCGCGAGCATTACTGCTTCGCAGAAGGAGGTGACGGCCTGCCATGCACTTTCGCTCCGGACCATGGCCTGAACCAGGGCCGGACGCGAGAGATCGCCGCCGCCGATCGCCTCCGTGAAAATAAGTACCACTTGGGGTCACGATTGTCAAATTTGATTTTAGTTGGATTAAAATTATTTTTAAATTGTGAGATATTTTTTTGCAGAATAGCTTTATGATTCTCATAACCAAAAGTAAGGAATTTTGGTGATAGTTTAGTTCGAGACAAGAGAACGGGAACCAGTGAGGTCAAAATATAAATTCAAGATGGCGGATGCGTAAATTTTCACATTTTTCGTTATGGGTGTCTTTTTCAACCTCGTTATACCCCGTTTACATTCAGCTCACTTCCATGACATCTGGAAGTGAATTAGTGAAGCTTAAGAAGTCACATGTGCTGATTTTTAATCTTCGACTCTTAATCCGTTCCAATTAGATTAAAAATCACTAAAATTTAGTTTATTCCTGTCAAACAACGATTTCCCATTCTGAAATAGACTAAAGTGAAACAACTTAACTCTATTTTAGTTTGAGAGCACTAAAATAGTACTGAGTTTTTAATTTAGTGAAAATGATAATTTTGCTATTCTGAATTTGACGTTTTTCACCTAAAATATTGATTCTAAAAACCAAACCAGACTAAACCTGACAAATTTTAATCTCGATTAAAAATGTGTGTAAAAATGTGTGGGCGTTGTCATGAACTAAAATTCACACCAACATCATTGCATTCGATGTTATGGATCAGATCCACCATCTTCGACGAAGACGTATTTTCTATTTAAGAGAACAATAAAAAGTGTTTGAGAAGAAGCGTAAGATAAACTCATTTAAATATTTTAAAATTATTATTTACAGGAATTATAGGATTAGATATATAGGTATTAAATTCCAATTAATTATTTACTGTAAATTATTATAGCTCTAAATTGAACGGATCAAACTGGGTTAGTCTGACTATAAACAGAGCGAACGCGCCAACTCTACGCACACATGTACGCGTGCTTCTGTTTGAGTGATTTTTGCAAAGAATTTACCTAAACTTGACTTGCCGCGCTAGACGTAAACGCTCTTAATTATTAAATATGTAACAACTACCAAAAAAGTTCGCCGAATTTCGGAAAACCGAATGTGAACTGAATTTCGGCCCATCCCTACTTTTCATCGCCACCAATCCAGCTGCCACAAACGGCCTTATTACAAATTAAAAAAGGGCAAGGTTTAAACCATCCAGTATCGAGCCATTTTGAATGCCATAATTTATTCCAACGAAAAAACTTGATTTTAAACCCAAGTCTTAGGGTGCGTTTCCACTGAAGCGGAGACGTACGGAGCTGAGCGCAGACGTGCAGGAATCGTCCAATCACAGACGAGACGAGAGACGCGATGAAGATTTCAACCATTGTGATTGCACGTCTCCGCTCAGCTTCGCTCGTCTCCGCTTCAGTGGAAACGCACCCTAAGGCCCGCTTGCACTACAAATTCAAATCACTAACTGCGTTTAGCACTAAACGTATTTAAAACATCGTTTTGTTTCTGTCAATCTTTTGAAACGGACAGGCTGTACATTCCTGTCCGACCTCCGAGTGCTCTAGCTAGGTCTCGCGAAAAAGCCTCGAGCGAGGGGCTTCAGCCCGAGTGCGGTCATGTACACTCTCGCCTAGTTCAGTTGAAGTTGTGAACCCAGAGAGGATGGACGCAGACATTGAACTAGCTGCTGCCGTTGCTCTATGTGCCATCAGTTATTGTACGAGTGTACAGCGACGCACTCGCAACTGCCACGAGAACCTTTGACTCGGGCACAAAAAAAACTGACGCGGGACAGAGAGCGAGCGAGGAACGCCGATCGCCGAGACACAACGAGGCGTGCCGAGCGCTCTCATCTACATTGTTGCGCTCGTTTGTCTCAGTGTCTCGGCGAGTGTACAGCCGCCTTATGAGTTAGCTTGATCTGCACCCTAATTACGTAACACAAGATCAATCATAATCAGATTTTTTTTTTAAGGATATTGCTAATCCATTGTTTCATATGTTCGAAAAATTCATTTGCTCAACAACGTAAATAACGCAATGAATGTTGTTGAACTGTCAAAATGAAACAGATTGTGATTGATCGGCTTTCGCAATTAGGGTGCAGTTCTGTTTACTAAGAGATACTAGTTGTTTGAGAGCGAGGTGAAGCCAACAAATCTAGCGTGGGTGCCGGCGACGACGGCGGCGACTGCCGCCGGCCGAAGGAAGTCGCCAATGAACAAGGCGCTCGCGTGACGACACAGCACTAATGTGCTGCATTACATCATTATCCTAACCGTTGCAGAGGAAATACTCCTCACGACGAAAATATAAGGCTGCCTATTGAGACAATGACCCGCTCGCGTCCTCACACAAGACATCGTCATTCATTCCACCGTCAGTTTGTTAATCATCTGCCTAGTTTTTTCCCAACTATGATGGAGTTGGCTTCCAGTCTAATCGGATGCAGTTGAATATTAGTGCTTTACTTGGAGCCACAGCCTACCTGACCTCCACAACCCAGTTACTAATACGATACTCCTTGGTACTTGGGACCTCAGCAAGCGAAGCTTAAGTTCGCACCGGGGATTTTTAACGCGACGATATTATATCACGCACTGGGTGTTCAATGCCTGCCCTGCCCAGCGACGAGAGTTGAAAATCCAACAGTGCGTTTTCGACATACAACAAGTCAACAACCGTTGTGTTATTATTACGAATTCGAAACGATTACGGATATACATCTTGATAACATCATGCTTTTTTCCGCGTTTAAACGCCTCATGCTGACAAACAGCTAACATGCATAAGGCTGCCTGTCCATTGACGCGGAGCGAGGGAGTAATGCGGAGCGGAAGTGCGGGGCTAGGCCGAGTTCACGCAACGAGTAATTTGAGCGGGCTGCAATACCCCGCGGCCGGTTTTTTTCCGCTTCCCCGCTCCGCTTCCTTGATCTTCTTCCCGGTCTTCTATGAATTTTTAAACTAGTTCGCCAATCCCTGTCCACTGAAACGGAGGCGGCGCCGAGATTTTATGCAATTCCATTGGTTAATATTGGCACAGCTCCGCTCCGCTCCTCCCGTCTTCGCTCCAGTGGGCAGTCTGCCTTAGTACGTGGTTTTCGTAAGTCGAGTCTATGAATCGTGAGCGCGTGGAATACAATTGAAATTCGGTTTCGGACGGCCGGCACTTGCCTTGCAAATATTTTACGATTAATGACAACTATGTCTTGTGGTCATTGGATAATTGTAAACATCGTTAGTTTATGCCTAAATCTCGCGCAATTGTAAACTGGTGAAAAATGTTGAACCAGACCATTTCATACAATACTCCTTTTAAGGTAGTAAGGTATTTGTGGCTACTTTACCAAAGAAAATCAGAATATGATATTGTGTGTTTATTTTTGTTTAAAAGAAATACAATATACATACTTACCAAAAGCTACACAAGTCAAACTAGTTTTTCCCTGTTTACCACACAATAATCTGAAATTTAAGATTGGATTCATTGATTTATGAACCAGTTACTTTAGTATGATTAAGCACTGGGTAGTCTGGGTACTCATACATTATGAGATTGCTGCATTTAGCAGTATCACAGCATTTTTTGCAAATAAACCAAATGCTCAAAAACTGACTGCCTCATTTATCTAGTGGTTGCAATCATTACTGCTGACTCATACTCATGGTCCTGGGTTTGATCCCCAGGTAAGAAAAACTTATATTGGGTTTTTCCATCAGGAATATCTCAGTAGCCTGCAGTTTGGATTTATGCCGGGTTGATGGCAATAGCCTCACCTCCTATTATGTGGGACTTAAACATAACCATCGAAAAGTGTGTGTACTTATAGCTGCACCACTGCCTAACCATTCAGGAAAACAGGTGTGATCTTATGTATTTCTTGTTATCTTTTTACAGTAAAATGGCTTGATTAAAATTCATTTTCAAAGTACAGTACCTAACTGTACTGTAAGTTATTTATCTGCTTTTTTTAAGCCCAATTTCTTGTGATTGACTCATCATTGGTCAAAGTCAGTGTGTGACAATCACAATGACTTTGGAAATTGAACAATGATGAGTGTACATGTGCGGTAAATATCCAACAAATAAGTTGATAAGTTTGAAATACCTAAGTTGCTATAAACAATACAGAAATATTATATACTTTTTGAAATACTTCGAGACAAAAAAGTTGAGATCACACATCAATATCCCAATTTTCTTACTGTTAAAAACAAAGGAGGTATGAAACCTTGGTTGACAAGTAGAGAATGCCTAAATGCATTAAGTCTGCCTTTGTACCTTATTACAAACAAATACAAATACAAATAATTTATTTCAGACATGCGTCCATAGTGTTAGTATACAAGATAACTTAAAGACTAAGTGTTAGTAATAATAAAAATTAATTAAAAACGCAAATTGGTGTGGATTCTTCTTTTCAGAATCATCTTATTGTGTGCAAGTTTAAATAAATAAATAACTGCAATGTGATGCTAAAATTATACAGTGTAATATTGTACTGATCATATTGTGTAAACAGAGCCATCAAGAGCTTTTACATGCGGTCCTTTGAATAGCCCAGAAACAAGAATAAAAAATTATCTGTGGGTGCAAGTTGAAATGCAAGAATGGTCAGCAACAATGATGTCAAATTCAGCTAGCATGTTATTTCATAAGGAAGGAAATAAGGAAAATCATTCAATATAATTATGTCTGCCATAAATAAATGGCATGTGGGAGCATTGTTCTCGTTATTAAAGCTGGCGTGTCAGGCTACAAAGGCCGTAGGGTAAGTGTGAAAGTGCTAGTCGCTCGTCTGACGTCGGTATTTTTGTACTCACTGTTGAAGGCGGCCAGCTTCCTGGTGGAGCCGAGGCGCTTCATTGGGGTGCGCGGCTCCACGTCGCGGTCGTCCAGCGCCGCCGGCGCCTCCGTCGCCGTCGGCGTCGTCGCTCCAGACATCGCTGCTACTGAATCACGCACTCCGAAACACCATTACAGTATCCGTTCGATGACTTCTCTTCACGCGCACAAATTTTCTTTTTTTTTTAGGCTTGTTCTAATTACGAAATAAAATCTATTTGAAAGTCATCACCCAAATGCAGTATTTGATTACGTCCGGCATCAACGATATAACGAAACAAAAATAACGTTCGTTCACCGCACTCAGCTCGTGATTTTGAGAGTTCCTATTCTCTATACCTATTAATTTCAATTTATTACCTACAATCTAAATCAATTTTTGTAAATCACTTTCAAGTACTTAGTAATATAAAATTATCTTCGTTTTTAAGAAACCAACAAAACAATCACAGGATGAAGATTCTTTCCGACAAACAACTCAACTCAAACTGGTTTTGTCAAGCATTGTCAAGTTTGTCAGTTGAGCAGTTGAGCCACAGAATATATACTAGTTGAGCAGTGAGCTTGAGTTTGTTTGTGATATGCTTGGCGAAAAATATCGAGATATCGATATTATAACGAGTATCGAATACGTCACAAACATTTTACACCATTAAAAAAACAACCTAGTTTGGACTTCTGATCTCGGATCCGTAAAAAAATACAACATCCACGCCGCACGTGTCTCATAAATAACTTGTCTTCAACTGTTGAGGCGACTTCGTACAACAAGAAACTTAAATATTTGATGAAGCTGAGAACGTCTTCCTTTTTAGAAGTTCTATCGAACGCCAATATGTTTAAATTTGTATTTTTTTAAATAAAACTAATGCGAAATAAATACGTTTTATAAATCGATCCAATATATTTTATACCTATTTCTTGACACCTCCGACATCCTTAGTGTGTCAAATCGTAGTTGTGAAAAGTTACCATTCAAAAAAACAATGCTCTTTGTGAGCATAATGTTTTTAATTGTTCCCAATGAGGTTATACAATATTATACCTGTATATTTTCAAACGTTACTGTAAAATAATTCTTTATTGGACCATAGAGTGACGTCATAAAATAAAAATATGGCTCATGTCCAGCAGGGCTATTACTATTGCGTATCTCATTTGACAGTTCATAATGATGATAACTTGGGCCGCTTTCCGAATTAGAACATAAACGCTCACAAGGCTGACATCAATAACTTGCGTACCAATTTAGATATCACGATTATGACAGCTGAGGGCTGTCAACAATTCAGAACGCTCGTGAACGCGCTCACAGTGCTCGCGCAACGTCAAAACTTGCATAACATAATTTCTTTGTGTATACACCACAAATTTCTTCTTATTCTTTAGGTTAGGTGGCAAACGGTAGCCAGAGGCACAATTTCGAAAATGTCACATTAGTGTAAAGATATGATGCGACCTAAAACAAAACAGCACAACTGTCGTTTTTGACAGAGCTCACGTTGATATTAGTAAAAGGCATGATCAGCGTTATCGCAAGATGGCGCATGTAATGACGTCATCTATGACGATTCACGCACGGCACATCGTTATCGAGCTCATGTTAACTCGGTACGGGAGTTAGCACGCTCAAATCGACTACAGTGTAACTCGGAATGCAGCCTTGGCAAAGTGTCTAACGATTAGCTGTCAAACAGTTACTTTCGTATTGGTTAGCTTCAGTGCTTATCTAGGATGACGTCATACGTACCCAATAACGGTGATAGCCAGCCACCGTAAACCGTAACACATGTTGAAATCAAAACTTGTCAAAAATTGTATGGAAAATTGACAGTAAATAGAGATTCCAACATGTTTTGTTGTGAATGTTTCCCCAGTGCAAATGCATAGTTATAAGATTGCGTTTGTCTATAACAATAACGAAGCGTGATGAATGTTATTCTAAACTTCGGTGGATCAAGCCATCAAGTCATAGAATCCTGAGTGACGCGAGTAATTCATGGCCCTCGATATAAATCCGTTTTAGTCGATTTTTATTTATAGAATAGACAAATAAGTTTAACTGGATAAACATTTTACATATTGTGGCTACTTGGCTTTGTGTTCTGCAACCACAATATTGCCGTCAAACGCAAGAGTTTTGATTATAATCGATTAATAACATAATATTATGTCTGGTTTATTGTAGAATTCAATGACAAGGTGTATATTTTATTGATTTAGGGGTTCTAGAATCGATTTAATATTTATGATCGATTAAGAAAATGTTTTTAATTCATTTACTCGTAAAGATTTATCGATTATAGATCGATATTGCATCCCTAGCCGGCTAAGCCGGCCTGGCTGACATTTTGAGTAAGTTACATGCTCTGTGATTTTGAGTTTGACATTTGTGACAGTGTTTATTGATTTAATTTATGTAACATTCATCTTTTATTTCTAAATGCGCTAACGCTTCTAATACCTCTGTGTTATGCATGTATCATGATACTTGTTATTATGTTTTTAGAAAGCATGCTGTGCGGACCCTAAATAAATTGGGTTATGGGTAGGAGGATGATGGGATGTTGATAGTTATGGTTGAAGGCAGTGAACGAAATCACTGGTTGAAGGTGCTCTCTCGACGAGCGTATTTTTCATTCGACTAGTCGCGCTTGTTTTATTATATCTTTTACTGATATTGGTACCTCTTTGGTTACCTACGCGTTAGTGACGGCTAAAATATAGTTTTAGGTTATCTTTCTATTTTATGCAATTACTTTGGAACCCGGTTTTTTTTTACAAAAAGAACATTTGTAGGAGTTAATATGTTATATGTAGTCTATAAAAAACAAAGTTTTATTTTGATGCAATTTGGTACGGAATCCAATACATCAATCGGCATTGTCCTTTGGACACAAGTTGCAGTAGAACGGTTCCATTTAGTGTAATCGGAGGAACAGGGTAGGTTTTAGTCCCAGCCTTAAAAACTAGTAGCTCGCTCTTCTGAACATTGTACCTGAGCCCATGAGCCATTCCATACCGCTCACATATGGTCAATAGTGACCTCACAGAACTGATTGAGGGGCCCAGCAGCACCATAGCTAATATTATTCGTAAAAACACCATCCACTGAACAACCGACAACAGCACTGCTGAGCTCCTCAGTCAGTCCATTTACATATAAATTAAATAGAGTAGGTGAGGTTAATCTCCCCTGCCTTACTCCACACTCCATCCTATATTCATCCAAGCATACGCCTTTCCACCTGACAAAATTGCTTTGGTTATCAAACCAATATCTAAAGAAATTGATGATCTCTACAGGCAGCCTGGTGTTAAGCCTCATCATCCTCCACAGAACATTGTATGACACCATGTCAAAAGCTTTTGACAGGTCAAGGAAGCAGGCATATACGGGTGTTCTTCTTTCAGTATAGTACCGGACAGTATGCAGAGTACTGCAGATTCTGTGGACAGCCCAGGTCGGAATCCGAACGGAGCGTCATGAAGAGAGACGTGTTGGCTTAAATGTCTGATAAGCGGGTCCATATTGGCTCAACTAAAGTTCTTTACCCGAAATTGTTCTTCCTAACGATTTGTAATCCGAATGATCACTCTTCCTAAAATTTTTCATCCTAAAGTTTTCGTTCATACTATTTGTAGTGCTACCGGCGATGTTCAGAACACTCATGTTTCCGAAAATTGTAATTAATAATATCATTAATGTAAATATATTTAAACTCCTACTGTTTTTTATCATAACGCTTTTATCCCTAAACATAATTACCATAATATTTTCAGCATGCAAGCAAGCATGCAGCATGCAACATGCAGCAGGCATGGTTTCTGTCACGGCTCCGGCGCTGTGGGGCTCCGGCGATCCCACGCGAGCTGCTCGTCGCAGATGTGTTTAACGCTCACCACCGTAGCTTCGGCTTGCTGGCCGGCCTAGCCGGCCAGCCTCAGCCTCGGCGGCGGGCGTTAAAACCACCTGCTCCTCAGCTCGCGGGCCGCCTCGCCCCTCCGCGCCTTCTCGATTTTAAATAACACTCTAGGGGTAGGGCAAACAAGACTACGTGGAGTCGATTTTGCAACGATTCGTTTCTTGGGGGCACTATGAAAAAAATACTTAGAAAAATTTCAATGAAGAGGCTTTAATTAATAAAAACAAGAAACCAATTCATATAATTAGTGAGTGCGAAGCAAGCACTTGAATAAAAAGAAATCTAAACAAAAAAGATATGACTTTGAATAATAGTATAAAAGATGGTTATGTTGAGAAAATATAGCGAAACAAATAAAAGTATAATAGATGTTTATTGCTACTGACATTATGAAGTTGAATGCTTCGGAATTATGAACATTAGAGACAGAGTAGTTAGGAATTGTGATTGTTAGGATGAAAAATGTTAGGAAGAACATTTTCGGATTTCCAATTATCGGAGTTGAAAATTTAGGTGAACTTTGGCGCACCCCTGATAAGCACACCACCCAGCACCTTAAATCCTATTTTTTAAATTATGACGTACGTATTATTATTTTAAAGCATGCTACTTTTCATTATTCTATTAAATTGTTGTGCCCGACAGGGTAAATATCCTATAACTATTATTTAAAATCTTGTACACACATCAGATGTGCAATAAAGATTTGAATTAATTAATTCTTAAATGTTTTTTTTTTTCTTGTACGTCCATAGGAAAAAAAAAACAGTTTTTGTTGAATAGCTCCCCAATGGTTGGACGCACAAATTTGTACTTACCATATACAATTACACGAAGTCATACACTAAATATATGCTTAACTGAATTTAAGAAATTCGACATTTTTCTGCTGTGAGTACGCACACATTGTCACCAACCAATGTTGAAAGTTATACCTACCTGGCAACAAAGATTAGTTGAACTTTATAAATCTAAATGTATCAACTCTATAATTACGTTATTGTACGTACAACAAGTTTGTTTTTTTCCCTCGCAAGTGTGTTGAAAAATGTCGTCTGAAACGCGTGCATTGATCATTACACAGTTGTATCATAATGCACTATTTCAAATCATACACTCGGGCGTGCACCGGCGAGACTTTTAGCGTAAATGGGTAAACGGTTACGGTCGTTGGCTCTCTATATATAACAACTAAACTAAAGCTACGCTGAAGATCCTTTTGCAGAATACAAGTCAAGTTGTTGATGGTAAGTTATTTATTTATGGACATCATGTAATATATTGTATACAACAATGCGCTCGTGAGAGCTAGTAGTATGTAGGGTTGCGGCAGTCTCACTGTGACGTCAGCAGCGTGAGCTTCTCGTTGAGCTGGAGCTGCGTCTTGATGAGCTGCGCCAGTGTCACCACCTGAGACACGACAAACGTACTGTAGCGCAAGTATATGTTACAGTCAAAAGCCTTTAACCTATCGACCGCTTGGTTTTATATCAGTTACCGTGCCGCCAGCGCCCAACTCAAAAATTGACGAATAGGGTCGCTCAGTGAAATAAAAACCAAAAACCGGCCAAGTGCGTGTCGTACCACGCACAATGAAGGGTTCCGTAGTTACTTTAGAACTACGGAACCCTTAACTTTGAAGTTAACATTGTAGTCGAAAAACATGTTCTCCCATACGGGATGTATCGGAAGATCATGTTTTTCAAACTGGAAATTTAAGTTGGTCGATTATTACACGTTAACCTGTAAAGCCTAGCCTTAGCTGATAGCTTTCCTTTTAACTTCGTTATATATACTACTGCTGTGAATTTTTTCACAAATCCTAGTATAACCATTTAGCTGGCAGACACACACTTGACTCGTAACAAAAATTTCAGCATTTCTGGCAGTGCTGGTCATAGCCTCTCCCTAGTTTCACGACAACAACTGGTTTTCTGCCTTTCGCATCCAGTGTGTCCCTGCCGCCTGGGCGGGAAGCCTCACCATGAGCAGGTCCTTGACGCTGGACGCGAAGGCGGCGGAGAAGCTGTCGGCGGACAGGCTCGGCACCGAGCTCACCAGCTCCAGCAGCGCGCGGCCGGCCGCGTTGTTGGCGTCGGCGCGCTCGGCCAGCACCTCCTCCACGTACGATAGCACCTGCACACGCACATTCATGTTTTACAACGTTCAGCACTGCATACCTTCAGCTGTGGAAGTAGTATACTGTTTTAAACGCCACAACCTTAACGCCGAAGAAATAAAATAAGTGGAAAACTACTAACTGTAATTATCTATAGTCTTCATTTATTTTCGTTGCTTATATATTTTGTATGTATGTATTTATGTATCTATTATTTTGGATATGTATCTGTGTATCTATTCTAGTATATTGTATAAGTACATATTATTTGCACCAACGACAGCCCCATTTTTATGTCCAGGCAAATCACTGTCCATTCTAAGGTTGCCTGGAAGAGATCGCATAAAGCGATAAGGTCGCCCATTGTATATTTTGTAGTGCTTAATTATTATTTCTTGTTATGTATTTTTGTGGTGTACAATAAAGTATATATAAATAAATAAATAATAAAACTAATAATTTTTAAGAGGTTTTGTCGAATATTACCGTTCTTGGCAACCAGAGAACTTTTTCATTTATACGCTTAGCATGACCACAATGGAAACGGGTTTTGTCAACGGAAGAATATACAAAATGACATAAAAAATTCACAATTTGTCATTTGTCTATTCTTCCGTCGACAAAACCCCTTTCTATGGTTGTCATGCTACTAATTGGTACGTACTACTTAACCTTTTTTTTTTTAAATTAAACAACTTATATTAACATTTTACATTTTTTTTTCCAGTATTGTGATACCATTTTCGTTTCTCTATCTTAATAGTTGACGACGGCGACGCTAGCCCCTGGTCGCACTTTTCTTGAAAACCCTACCTACCTACTTCTTGGGTACCCTACTGAAGCGATCGAAAAAGCATTTTCAATGCTAAAAATCAAAAGCACAAAAAAATATTGGTAAACATTGCAATTTATAGTAAAAAAAAAACAAAATACCACCTCGATTATTTTTTTAAATTAATTGTAACAAAAATCCGAGGTGAGCCCGCAGGTGCTCCACTATTAGTGAAAATGGCAATTTTGCTATATTCTGAATTTACCTTTTTCACCTAAAATTTTGATTGTCTCACTAAATCTGACTATTTTTAATCGCGATTAAAAAGGTGTGGTGTAAAGTTAGTTGTTATGAACTAAAATTCACACCAACACCTCGACTTCACGTGCAAAAACAGTACTGTATCTTTTTTTCTTTTCTTTTTGCTTATATATCGAAAATGGTGTCCTATCGCAAAAATAATGAAAATTTCGACCCCTTTATATAACGCATAAACCCCTAAAATTCAACATGTAGGTAATCCTCTTTCATATTTTCCATACAAAAAGTGAAAAATTCCATATTAAACAAATCGAGGCTGCACCCTCTGGCTCTAAAAAGGGGTCGGGCAAACAAGCACCGCGTGGAGTCGCGATTGTCAAATTCGATAGGTACCTATTAGTGAGGTGTTAAAAAAAAATTGTTTGTTTCAACGTAATTCTTTTTTTTAAACGTTTCTAATCGAAATGAATAGGTAACGTTATTATTTCGTTATACCGATATATTGATAACGACATATTGTTAATATTTTTATTAAGCAGTTTAAGATTTCGTTCCGATTGTTAGTATCGTTTTAACCAAGAAATTAATTTTGTTAAGATCCTGGTGGAACGGTACAAGTTATCGTTACCGGAACTACGCGTAACGTTATTTTGAGTAACGTTTCAAGTCCCTTTTGTTTATTTTGACGGTTTTTTTTTTCATCTTTGTATAATTGGCTAGTAATATCATATCCGTTTTGCGATGCACAGCCGTATCTTAGAGCACGGGTTCCCGCTTGCGACGCTGCACTGTGGAACGAAAAAAGGCTCTCGAAGGCATTGGAGCAAAAATTTTAAAGTTGGCAAATTGACAACTTATATTGTTTTTGCAAAAAAATGTATGGAGCTAATGCTTATATCTCCGGAACGGAGAGAATAACTGTCATATCCTTGCACACGGTGATGTAACTATTTATTTATGATTTTTTGACATACTTCATATAACGAGATTTATTGCCGTTTTTTATATAAAAAACAGCACTAATTTACCTTTCAGATTGTATCCTATGATATATTTAAGCATAATATTGACTATATAGAAGCAATTTCAAGCAAAAACCGACACTATACAATTCAAGCTCCAGTGTCTTCGAGAGCGTTTTTCGATTTTTTTAAATGTATTTATTTATTTGCTAACATGTACAACACTGGTTAGTAGGCATGCATTAAAATTTCCTGACACGGTATTAAGACGTGCACCCTATAAGGGCACTGCAAATGTTTCATATCAAATTAATGATTAAATTACATAATATAATATTGATTCTAATTATTACAATACATTACATTTTAATAAACATTAGTTATTTAATTATTACATTTTATTTGAAATACATCATTATTATTCATTCTTTCATGCATTTTAGTCATTATGTAAGCATAATACAGTAAAGTAATTTATTATTCCACATTTAACTACGTCAAGCATATTGTCACAAGGTCAATCAATTCACAAATTGTCAGTTTTATATTCCTCAACGGTATAGTAGCCTTTTTTTATTAACAGAGATTTCAACTGTTTCGAGAAAATTGAGTCATCTGGTAGGGATTTTAAACTTTCTGGTAGTTTATTAAATATATTAGCTAGTCTTGAATATGGGCTTTTCCCGATAACTTTTAAGTTTATGATGGGCAGTATTAGTCTATTCTTGTTCCGTCGGTTATAGTTTTCGTTTAGCTCGATATTAGATTTGAAGAGGTGCCTATTTTTCCTAACGAATATACAACTTTGCAGTAAATATATTGCTGGTAGTGTGCGAATTTGTTGTTTAATAAAGTGTGGCCTTTTTTTTTTTTTTTTGAGGATGGGAAATTATCAAATAACTTCTCCCGCTCTGGGCGGAGCGGGAGGGCGTGTCAGACTTTTACTGACTAAAACCCACCCGTGTTCCTTCCGTTGCCTGTGTGCCGAGGTCGCGATATCCCTTTCAGACAAACCCGCAACCCCGGCAGGCATTGGCCCTTCCGGACCCCGTCAGTTGGTGCTGACATCTCTTTGAGGCGCGCGTGGAACACAACGCGCCGTCGACCCGGGCCTGGTCCCTATCGGACGGCGAGCTACCCATTGCTCACCGTCCGCAAGCCCGCGCCTACGGTGGCCGGAAGTCGGCTCGCGACTCCCGACGCCCGGGGCGTCTCCTGCGGCGACTAGGGGCGCGAGGGGGCGCATTTTGCCTCTCCCTCGCGCGCTCCGCCTCCTCCTTCGCGAGCATTACTGCTTCGCAGAAGGAGGTGACGGCCTCCCATGCACTCTCGCTCCGGACCATGGCCTGAACCAGGGCCGGACGCGAGAGGTCGCCGCCGCCGATCGCCTCCGTGAGGACACGGCGGTGCTCCGCCCAAGCTGGGCAGACCTCCACCGTATGCTCCACCGTGTCCTCCGGGCGATCCACACAGTGGTGACACCCGGGCGTTTCCTCCCGCTTTATCCTGAACAGGAACCTCGCGAAACAACCATGTCCGGTGAGGACCTGTGTCAGGCGGAAGGTGAGGACGCCGTGGCGCCTCTCTAGCCACTCCTCAAAGAGGGGACTTATCGCCACAATTGTGGCGTGCCCAGCGCTGGGTTGCGACAATCGCACTCTCCATGCCGCCATGAGATCCCGCCGGAGCTCTGTCCGCTGTGTCGCGATTTCTCGCGGCAGCGGAGTTACGCCCCGGCGTTTCGCCTCCTCGCGCAACTCCCACATGTGCGCGAGGACTTTTGCCTCCAGATCCCAAGGCGGTAGTCCGGCAAGGAGGCTCGCCGCCTCACGGGAGACCGTGCGGTAACCTCGGACCAGCCTAATGGCCATGACCCTTTGGGACGCGTTCAATCGCTGGGCCGGTCGCAGCCTCAACGAACGCGCCCACACCGGTGCCCCGTAAAGGGCCATGGACCGCACGATAATAAAGTGTGGCCTACAACTCTCTCGTTGGTTTATGTTCATCAATATTCTGATACATTTCTTTTGCTGGATGAAAAGGTCCAAAAAGTCAGTACTGTCTCCCCACAGAATAATACCATAATTTAGCCAAGAGTAGGCGTACGCATAATAGGCAGATAAGGCGGTTTTATAGTCTGTGTTGCATTTCAATATGCTTAGTGCATAAATAAATTGGGACAATTTAGCTCTTGTACTTTCTACATGTTTCTTCCAATTTAGGTTTGAGTCTAACGTTAGGCCTAAAAGTATAAATTCGTTTACTTCTTCTAATTTCATTTGTTGTGTTAATGTATTTAGGTTTAGTGGGGTTCTTTGGTAAGTTCTGAATCGGCATATTTTAGTTTAAGTTAGGATTATTTGTAAGTTATGTTCGTTTAACCATTGCTCAGTTTCTGTGAAAGTTTTTTTAATAGCTAGATGGTCAACATTCGCGGGCGTTTTATATAATAAAGAAACATCACACGACGAACTAAATTTTTTTGGCAAGTCATTTATGTATAACTAGGTGCCCGCCCCGGCTTCGCTCGAGTAGTACTAAGTACTTATCTACGGCGCACCTACCTGCCTACCCTACCTACCCCACCTTTTCATTGTTTTTAAGATGTATTCAGCAGATCTCGAGTTATAAGTGTTGTAACAAACACGACTTTCTTTTATATAAGTATATAGATATATATAAAAGAAAGTCGTGTTTGTTTGTTACAACACTTATAACTCGAGATCTGCTGGACCAATTTTCATGGTTTTTGATTCGTTGGATTTGTCTCCCCCCGAATAGCAGAATACATCTTAAAAACAATGAAAAGGTAGGGTAGGTAGGGTGGTAGGGTAGGTAAGGTAGGCAGGTAGGTGCGCCGTAGATAAGTACTTAGTGCTACTCGAGCGAAGCCGGGGCGGGCAGCTAGTATAGATATAAATAAGGTACATCCTAAAACACTTCCTTGGGGTATTGAAGTATTAATAGTAGCCATGTCTGATTCCATGCTGTACATTTCCTGGTCAACGCTATCGAAATATTCTATCTCTACGAACTGTACTCTGTCTTGTAAATTTGATTTAAACCAATTAAAAGCTTGTCCTCTAATACCCCGAGCCGTAAAGTTTTTGTAATAAAATGTTGTGTGCCACCTTGTCATACGCCTTCGTCATGTCCAGGAATAGTCCAATAGCGTACTTTCGTTCCTTAATGCAACTGTAAATTTCTTGTACGTAGTTGTATACCGCTAACGTAGTTGAACATTTTTTTCTAAAACCGAATTGATTTTTATCTAAAATATCATAGTTTTCTAAAAATTTATTGACACGGTTAGCCATTGATTTTTCGAAAATCTTTGAGATAGTGGGTAACAGTGCAATAGGCCTATAATTACTAGGATTTTCTGAATTTCCTCCTTTTTTCGCAATTGGGCGTACTTTCGCAATTTTAAGTTTTTCTGGGAAACGTCCCTCGTCGAAAGAAATATTTATTAGTTTAGTGAGAGGCGGTGTCAGCTCCTTTACGCATTTTTTCACAAATAGCGGGGGAATATTGTCCACTCCAAATCTACGTTTATTTTGCATACCGCGTATAATCTTAAAACCCTCTCGCTCGGTTACCGGCTCGAGGTACATGGAGTTTATTGCGGGCGTATGCACCGAATGCAACGCCGGCCACACGGCGGCGGCGCTGGCGGCGCTGCTGCCGTACTTTTGTTATCTAGGTACACCTACCGATACGAAATAATCATTAAAAGCGGTGCAAACTTGTTGCGATGATTTTATTATTTGGTTATTTAATTTTAAGGTAATGTTCTTAAGATTTTGTTTACTTTTATTAGGTTTAGTAATTTCATTTATTACTGACCACGTCGTTTTTGTTTTATTTTTTGAGGCATTCATCTCTCTTAAGTAGTTACGTTTTTTTGAAGTTTTAATGCATCTTTATAACATTTTCGAGTAATCTTTGTAGTGTATTTTAAATATGGCACTATTGAGCTGATTTGAGATAATTCTAGTCAATCTTTTATTTTTGCATGATTTTTTTAGTCCTATAGTAAGATAACTGTTTGTTTTATTTTGCATTGTTTTTATCCGTTTTTTTGGTATGTATTTGTTCAAATTAGATTGTAAAATGTCATGAAATCTATTATAAGTTTTGTTTATGTCAAAGTTTTGATCAAAAATGTCATTCCAGTTTATTTTCTTTTGATTTTATTAAATGCTGATTGGAAATTTGTCAAGTTAATATTGTTGAAGATTCTTTTAGAAACGTAGGGTGTCATTTTAAGACTGCGTTTCCATAGTGCTAAAGCCGTAAATTAAGCTATTGTGATCCGAGATACCATTATTGTTAACATTAATTTCAAATTCTGTGCTACTATTATTTGTAAATAAAAGATCTATACAAGTCGATGTTAATTTTGTGGTTCTTGTTGAAGTTTTAATGATTTGGTGTAGTTTTAGTTCTGTCATGATATTGTTAAGTCTCTGGTATTCCTTTGCTTTTTTAAAATAATCTAAGTTAACAAAAACAAACGTCTCATAATTACCGGAGATTTTCTCCGGTAATTATGAGACGTTTGTTTTTGTACTTTAGTGTAATGAGCTTCAGAAGTTGATTTAAAAAGTTAAAGAACTGTTCTATATTTCGATCGGGCCTGTATACAAGAATAATAATTAATTTTGGTGACTTAATTTCTATGGCACAACATTCCACAACATATTCGACTGATAGATTGGTAATGTCGGGTAGTTCTTTGCAGTTCGATCCACAGTGCGTGCGACTGACGCTCCCGCCGCCCGCACAATTGTAAAGCACTGCACAGTACTCAGTACTGTTCGGTAGTGTGTACTGGGGGCTTAACATCCCCTGTCTGGGGACTGTCACCCCGGACTTTCAACAACGAAAAAGTCGGCCTATGGTGTAATGTTTGTTAAGTGAGCTGCACGCTAATGCTCAGGTTCGAACCTGGTCCAGCAGGCCGGACAGCTTGGACGCGGCCTCGGCGACCTGCGCGAGGTCCAGCATGGGCTGCACCTGCCGCGAGCGCCCGCCGCCACCCATCGTCTTTTGGCACAGGTTCAGTCCTACGATCTGTAATCATAAAAAAGGACACTTTATTTTTTGTGTCTGTTAGTCGTAGAACACTTTTTTAACTGGATGCACACGCAAAATACTTTCAGACTGATATTTTAGCAATAATTATATTTTTAGCTCCCTTTGTGATGCGATGATGGTAACAAACACATGTGGCATTAGTCACCTCAGGCTCGTAGCAGGTGAGGCCGACATCGATGGGCGTAAACATGCAGCCTTGCTTGCCGCGCGGCACGCCCAGCGCCACGCACACGTAGGCGCGCAGGCCCATGCGCGCGCCCTGCAGCGACGTGTCCAGCGTCACGTGCACCGGCTCGCGGCACTCGCGCGAGTAGTACTCGTGGATCACCGACGAGTGGTTCGTCACCTCATTGCCTGTGGCCCACCAGCCTGGAAAAAATTCGCAAATATATCTTAAAATGTAGATCATGCAAGCTTCACACATAAACAAATACGTTATGAACACTAATTTTCTAAATTCAATAGTAACATCATAACAACTTTTAATTTAAAAAAAATTAAATAAATGCTTTGCCTTGTATGAACCTCTGACCCTATTTTTAATGTATATTTTAGCAATAGGGAATATGCATGTATATTTTTATTCGATACTTTACATCGCCAAATAATAGTAAAAAATTCAACGCCAAAAAAGCAATTGAAAGTACCTACTTTAAAAAAAAGTTAAAAATAACCATCCGACTTGGGCTATTTAAACGCCATTTTGGAGCGCTTAGTGTGGTGACGTCACAGTCTATGACAACTAACAAACAAGTGTCAAGTGGTGCGGTTAGGTTGAAGAACTATTGTGCTCTGCTGCAAATATACAGTGTTTTCTATTTTCGACTAATACACACACCTACATCATACATCATCATGGAACCAACTTCTCGCTGAATCGCCGCATGATTCTCTCTTTGATCAAATAAAATAAAAAAATAAGTATGTAATTATAACCAAATTACATGTAATTTCGTTGTGCTCAAGATTAACATCTCATAAAATAATTCCGAAATGTTTTCAGTACTTATCCTAGTATTATGACAACATTCTATAACACAATCTAGATTTCGATATTTTGCGAAGCTATGTTATTTTATTTGTTTTAGGTTATGTTGTTTTATATAACGAAATTATTCCAGAAAAGGTGTGGAAGATAAAATAAACATTATATGTTATACTTAATTACCTTAAAGCTTTCACTCCTTTTATTTCAACAGACGTGAAATCGGTATTTGATGTAAAAAATGTGGTCATCATGAATACAGCAACTTTCGGCAAATTATCCGATTGGGCTTTCACAAAACCGCTTTCAGTCATTATCGAAAGAGTCTTTCGTGTATTTCTTCCAAAACAAATGTATATTTACTTCTAAATGTCTCACAATCACAATAAAACTGACTGAATCGCAAAAACTCCTACAAAACACATTGACATTATATTGTTATCATAGATTGTTACGTCACATTCGCTCTGACCAATAGCGTCGGTTTTCGAGTATTTGAATTTCCCACAGTTCTTTTGCACTTTTAAAAAATTAGTTTCTTGCTCATTATAAAATTATAAAATTTGAGAGGTGTCAAGGGACACCCGGATGGAACGAAGTTCGAAGAGAGAGAGAGAGAGAGAGAGAGACAGACAGACAGAGAAACATGCGCACGCCGCACAGCTTACAATAGCTTACTGTAGCAAAAAGTGTCGTTACAACTTTTCGTGAGATTTTTTTCCGTCTAGCCCCCTTTCACAACGCGCGATAAGGAACTTCGTTCCAATAAAAATATTGATGGAGGCACAATTCTGAAGTAATATAGATTATTTTAAAAAAAATGGACTCTTATTTGAATCTCATGCATATTCCCTATTGTACAGGAGTGCAATCTGCAGGCATGCATACAATCAATATCAACAATTTCAGTGATCAATATCAAAATATGAATATGAACATTTTGACGACGTAAATAGTGTTCTCTCAATGGTTACGGATTGGTTTAAATCTAGGACGATGTTAGGCATCGTCCTGACATATTATAAAACAAAGCCCCCGGCGCGTCTGACTGTCTGTCCGCGATGAACTCAAAAACTACCTAACGGATTTTCAAAAGGTTTTCACCATTGGACGGAGTGATTCATGAGGAAGGTTTTGGTGTATAATTTATTTGGGTTTTGTGTAAATGTACTGATATATGACGATTATTGTTGAGGATGTCGGAAAAAAAAATAAAAAAATTAACCCCACCGCCGTATCTCTACGCTGATGTGGTGGTGGGGCTTGCGCGCTCCAAACTCTGGGTCTGTGCCGGTAGTTTACTTTGCCGGAACAGGTCTAGGATGAGGAGCCAGACCAAGAGAAATACTTTCTGTATTCCCGCAGGGCAGCATGTGGCGAGCTGTTGGGCAGTAGCGACCCCACGGACCCTATGCCCCGGGAGAAATAATTTTAATCTTTATCCAATAAAATATGTATATTAAATTGGGCATAAATTAAAATATGCCATGACATACTTGACATCGTATCTTTTAAATGAATAGTTTAGAAGATAACCACTGATTCAAAATTACAAAATAATTATGGTTGACGGCAACGCGGACGCGGCGGTAGCAGTCAATGACTTTTCCTCGGCTATTAGGTATCTAATCCCGGTAGTACGTACCCGTGGGATATTTTCCGACATCCACGTGGGCGAAGCCGCGGGAAAAAGCTTAGAAGGTGCTTGAAACTGTAGACTCGGCTGTTTTTCTGGCATAACAGTTTGATGCCAAACTTAAGTGGGGTCCACATATAACAAGCTGTATGTAGTGGGGAGACTCAGTTCGGCCGCCTTCGCCGGCGCCGTCAGGAAAGTAGCTTCATTCATTCATAGCGTTATGTCCTACGGTATTCTGCTGTGGGGCAAAGTCGTTAACTTTCAAAAAATATATGTTCTTTAAAAACGACCTGTTTGAGCAATTTACCAGCTAGGTGCCAGAGTTTCTCTGAGAGATTTTTTAAAGATATTGGTATCTCAGGCAAAATATACACTTACACATAAAAATACACTAAACAGGATATAGGAACCTATTGCAAAATGGTAATTACAATACAGCTTTACTTACGAAAAGTGTTTTCGGCATGGGTCGTACCATTTATAACAAAATACCGAATATTATAAAAAATCACCCAATCCAAATATTTAAAAAGAAACTGACAGCCTTATTACTTGATAAGTGTTATTATTCAATTAATGATTTTTTAAATGACCCTACTCTTTAGATTTAATTATTGACATTGTATTTTTTTTTTTTATTATTATTATTCGCATTAACCTAGTTTTAAATTCTATAATTTGCATGCCTAATTGGTAGATTGTACAAGGATCTCAACATTTTGTAAACACCTTTATTTATGTACTTACCTACTTTCAAAGCAAATAAATGATTATTATTATATTATTACAGTGATATTCACAATATTAAAATCCGAAATAAGGACAAACTACGTGCTCCATTTCACCGGCTTCATTAGGTTCACAACTCATTTGTTGGATTTGGTATAACTTTTTATAACAAGCGACCCTCTTCTTTGCTAGATTTGTCTTTTAATGCG
This sequence comes from Agrochola circellaris, assembly GCA_914767755.1. Lineage (NCBI taxonomy): Eukaryota > Metazoa > Arthropoda > Insecta > Lepidoptera > Noctuidae > Agrochola > Agrochola circellaris. The sequence goes on from OU611853.1 coordinate 316,557, forward strand.
TTTAAAGCTAAATTAAAATCCAACCTTGTCCAAAGACATACTATTCTATCAACGACTTATTACAAGGGCATCGCCAGCCAATGGCCCAGGAGGGGGCAAGTTGATATAGGGAGGACGGGAATAAAGATGAGAGATGATGATGAGATGTATGATTTATAAGTAAAGTCAAGAGCACATGAAGCTTTACACTTGTAGTGCGAATCTTACCTCTACGGCGCACAATGGGGCCAAAATCGACGCTGATGGACATTTGATTTTTGACAAATCAGTTTCCACTCGGTAGTCTCGATAGGAACTGAGATATTATATTATTGGAAACGGAATTTTCGGGTCGTTTTTCCCAAAACTATTTAGAACTGTAAAGCTAAGACCTAATAGGTATTATGACTGAGCATACCACCAACACATAGATACGAACTACGTTCCCGGACTCCGGATTAGGCTCCATTTAGGATATTAGAACTTTAAAAAACCAAATAAAGCTTCGTGCGGGCTAGCGCGACACCGGTTATTGTTATACCGTTTCTTAGAAATTGTATTGTTTGAGTCGCGTCGCGCTAGTCTGCACGAGGCTTAAGGGTCGTCCAAATAAATAAAATTGGCTTTATACATTATGTAGTTTCTTTACATTAAAATGCCTTGTATTTGACAAATTTTTTTGGGTCTCTAGGGTGGGGCAGCTGCCCCCTTTGCTCTTGGCGACGCTCTTGTTCCTATTCCAATATGTCCCGGTACTTATTAGATTTGCAGACTGTATTAAGGAACAACTTTTAGCATAGATAATTTTCTCATGGGAATGATTTGGTCAGTTATTTATATTTTACAAAAACAATTGACGTGATTGTACGGAAAGCTAAACACAGTATAACTCACCAAAAAACTTTCTTGATTCTTGATGAATGTGGATCCAGTAATTATTTTTTTAATGTAATAAAATAAAATGGGGGGAGAAAGAGAAGAAACCTAGAACAAATAGATTTATATAGTAAATTATGTTATAAGAAATTGATATGCCGCCTAAATTCAGTAACTGTAGTGATAAACGTTGTGACTTGACGCAACTTCAGCAACCTCTCGGAAAATAGGTTGGTACCATCTGACCGCCAACTCTAGCACCGCGCGCGCCCATTGGTCAATTTAAATAGCGCGCGCTTCGCCGGCTTCCTGTTACACACATCCGTCCCTTTTCACGAAATCACTCCCACAGATTGCAGGACAGCGAAAGGAAAGATGTTGCCCATCAAAAAATCTGCTGAACAACGTAAATAACGCAATGATTGTTGTTGAACTGTCAACATGAAACTGATTAGTCGTAATCATTTACGGAAATGTGTTACGTATATTAGATAGCATGTCTTTATATGCATAAATGACGTAAAACAGAGCTGCAATTAGCAAAAAACTAAATAAAATTTGGATTCCGCGGCTATATCGGATGTTCCCCCTTAATTTAACATTATTATTTATATTTATTTAAGATTTTGCCAAAAGTGACACATGAGAGAGGTCTTAAGGTCGCAATGACGACATGAATAATCGTAATAAAAAAGACAACCGCCCCCAAAATCTACAATATACTTATACAATAATCATTTTACACTTTGTCGAAAAACACTTCCACATTACGTAAATTAAGAAAGGAAAATATTTTATTTTGGACATCACAGGTAAAATGGTAAAACACAAACAGTAAAAAGAGTAAGGCCTATGCGAGGCCACAAAGGAATCTAGCCAAGCTAACCTATGAAATGGTGCTTGCAAAACTTAAAATTGATCTAGCTTAAAGCTCATTCTGGGCTTGACCCTATTTACCAAAATGACCTATTGAGGTTGGAGCTTTAGCTTATGAGTTTGGTTATTGAACCAAACTCATAAGCTAAAGCTCCAAAACCCCTACCAGGGCATTGGAAGCTGAAATTTTTAGATAAGTACCCGTGCAGAGGCCATGAGTGGGGGGCTGAATTAAGATATTGCAGTCTTGATGGTGGCATTAAGTATTGGCGTAAAGGTGTAAAATACATATAATGATTAATAACGAAAAAAAAAAACGTAAACTCACGCATTAAGTTCCACACTGCATCTCAAATAAGTGAATGTTTACGGAAAAATCTACAACTGGTACCTATTCTCTGTCATGGAAGCTTTCAAAATTATTCATCCCAACAAATATCTGAATAAAAATAGGTACAGAACAAACTTAAAGAAACCCTACAAAGCTGGCTGCCGATTTGGCCCCAATGTCGACTCTATAGACTAATAAAACAAATACCGAGACTGTTTTAAAGCTACCCTAAAGCTTATAACTAAGTATAATAAAAGTGAGAGTGACTTAAATCTTCCTTTCACAGGACAACACATACAGCAGCTCAACTTAGAACTGGCATCAATTGAGACAGACACAATGTGTTACTTGCTGTTTATACTTTTATGCTAATTAACGATAGGTTCCTAAATAACCAACGCTAATGAAGGAAGATAAAAGGACCTATTCAATAAACCAGAATATTTATAATCAGATAACTTATTAACTAATTGAATTATTGCAGACAACTCTAAACATCTACTTTGTTAATAATTATATTTCAGATCGCCGTGAAGTAAAATTGGGAATCAAACGAGCTTACCTGTTAAGCGAAGTCTTGATTCTAATTTTATGAACGGCGATCTGAAATATAATTACCCACCCGCCACTAGCTAACAGCCCAAAAGCTGCAATAATTAGTGTAACTAATTCACTTATCCTTTCAGTAAAACCTAGTGAATGTAAGTATGCGGAACTACTCTGTACAGAAAACAGAGCTTGTTCCTCGTCTTAAGGCGAGGTGACCCCGAAAAACGTCATTTTATATTGTATTTTATTCGTAGATAACACGGATTAAAATTTTGAAAAAAACATATGATATATTTCACACTTCGATCTAGGTATTTCGGCCGTCCGATACACGATTACGTGCACTTTACTGCATCCAATTAAATCGCAAAGACACGTCTAAATTATGGTCTAATTATCATTTTATTTGAGTTATATTAGGCTTTGAATAATAAAACTTATACCATAATAAAGGTCGTAAAAAATGTGATAGAAAACGGCCGTCGTAATGTGAAATATGAAAATACTTATACTTACCACTAATTCCAAAATCAAGCGTTTTCATCTTTTCATGCGCTCGCCCCGTGTCATTTAGTCCCGAGCGGAACGTCTTGGAGGTCGGACGTATGCCAATTTTTGCGAACCCGCCACCCCCGCTAAGTTCTGTTACCGGCTAGCGGCTGAGCCAAAAATGTATTGTAAATAATAATAGGTAAGTACCTGAATAATTATAGTTTAATTTTTAAATAGTGATTTTTTTTAGGTAGGTACTTCTTAGTTATTTTATTTTAAAAAATGGGCAAAATTAAAAAAAAAAAATTGTTGTCGTCGCTGGGTCTACGAAGGCTGAATAAATAAAAAAAGTAAGGATGCTTTGACAATATTACCATAGGTACCTATATTATATAAATGTATAATATTTTACTTTATTAATTAGGTAAGTACCTAGGTACGCGGAATAGATGTACATACCGCAAATATGTGTGTAAAACAGTTGAATTTAAACCCTATGCCAATGTAAATAAAGACGCCACGCGCGCAAAAGTTATAATGGTTTATTTTTCTCCCGGAATAGATTTACCAACTGCATCAAGTGTGTAAAATAGTTGAATTTGAACCCTATATCACAGAGCATAAAGCCGCCACGCGTACAAATGTTAAAATGTTTTACTATTTTCAAATATCAAATAGTTCATCCCGCTGAGTTGGTCCGGGTGGTTTTTATAATGTTTATTAGCCTAGGTAAGTAGGTATTGTATTGTCTACCACACGTCACGCGTCTGTGGTAAGTGATAACACTATGACCTTGAGGTGGCCCAACGTACGGAGTTTCATTAGAATAAGAGACCAGCTTGACACTGCTTTTGCCACCACAACACAAAAAATAATAATATTTTATGGTGTCTGCAACGTTTGTGTAGGTCTCGTCTATGCCATGTACCTAATACGCGCAACACACTCGTGCCATAGTCTAGAAATGTACAGTACGACCATTTCCTACAAAAATATGATTTATTATTTTCGGTAACGTTTAGGTTTAGGCACAAATTCGTTTATGCGAAGTACACTCCTTACTAAAAACACTGTATCAAGTTATGAAAAGCTTATAGATAAAATAAAAGTACATATACAGGGTGGCAGGGACATCGACGCGAAAACTGTGGCTAAGTTTTAGATTAACATCCCTCGAGTTGGGAGTCCATATTTTTTTTACAGAAAGATTATATTATTAGAAGCCTCCACGCAAAGTTTTAAGTTGCGGAAATAAATGGTTTACGAGAAAAAAAAAACAAAATCGAAGAAATTTAGCATTATTTAGTCACTTTTGACATTTTGTCTCGACATTGAACGTTTCGTTTTACGAAAAATCAACACACTAAAATGTTGTACTTTATAATAATGATGAAATAAATACGTATATTTATGATTTAGATACTTTTTAAGCATATTTCATTATATTACCTATATTTTGCTGATTTAAATGAGTGCTATTAAATTAACACTTAAAATAATTTACCGACTATTGCCGTATTTGAAACCAAACGTAAAACGACGCCATTTTGTGTTGTTACTAATACTTCATTTAATCTGTTACTCTGCTGTCAAGCTCAAGCTTGGCCGGGATGCTCCAAGTCCCGACACATCTCGACTTAGTCAAAAAGCAACATATGGGAAGGTAGGCTGCAAGAGCGAGCGAAGCGAGCTCGTGACTTGGGGCACACCGACACGGACAGGTTAGGTTAGAAGGGGATGGCGGGGTCTTTAGACCCCGCCATCCCCTTCGTGGTTATTTTTTTTTAAAGCACCCCGAAATAGGAGCCCCGCTAAGCGGGGCTCTGTCGACTACGCCTGACAAAAAAAAAAAACCTATCAGATAGCCATAAAGTACAGTGCTTCCTCAAACAAATCATCAAAATAAGATCGCAAAATATTTAGTTAAAAAAACAATGCGTTAACTATACTTCCCCCATGACGGGGGTATCTCCTACTCCCCTCCACAAATATATGTACCCTTATACGAAAAGTCCTTCCGAAAATTCGAAAGTTAGGTTAGAATATTAAAAAATCATATCTCAAAAAAGGGGGGGGGGGGGGGGCTCCGAAATTTTTCCTTCACCGGGGGGGTTGTACACATGGAATAATAAAATAAACTTCGCTTGAAATGTTTACGTCGGTTTTCAATGTTTTAGAGCAATGCAGTTGCAGGCTAAGGGCGGAGCGTATGTATCAACTAATGATTCGGTGGATAACGAGTAAGTTTTTAGGGTTCCGAAGTAAACAAGGAACCCTTATAGTTTCACCATGTCCGTCTGTCTGTTTGTCTGTCCGTCCGTCTGTCTGTCCGCGGCGTAGCTCGGAGACGGTTCGTACTAGAAAGCTGTAATTTGGCATATGTATACATATTAAACACGAAGACAAAGAGGTAAAATAAAATCAAGAAAAATATTATTTTTTAGGGTGCCTCCCCTACACGTAAAGTGGGGATATTTTTTTTTTCTCATCTACCCCATGGTATGGGGTATCCTTAGAAAGGTCGTTCAAAAATATTGTGAGTTTGTGAAAACCATTTTTGGATTAAGGGATCCGTTTGCGAAATATTAAGCTTTTAACTGAAATGTTTTGTTAGAGTCAACTGTCGTCGTCCCTGCCAGCTAAATGATTGTACTTGGATTTGTGAAAAAAAATACAGCAGTAGTATCTATAACGAGTAATAACCGACCAACTTAAATTTGCAGTTTGATAAACATGATCTCCCCATACATTCCGTATGGGAGAAAATGTTTTTCAACTACAATGTTAAGTTTGTTCTTGGGATAAATTCATCCCAACTACGGAACCCTTCATTGTGCGTGGTCCGACATGCACCTGGCCGGTTTTTTAAATATCATCTCACTCGTTATTGTAACACCATAAAAAATACATAAATTAATTAAATACACGCCCCACCTACCCCAATACAATCTTGATATTGTTATTCAAAACTTGTAATACAATTCTCCTAAATTAAATGTGCCTAAATACTACTTGATTTTATAGACTGTAGCAAGAAGATGTCGCATCAAAGTCGAAGTTCGAAAGTCGAATAGCGCGCTGCGCGCACTTTTGAATCGTACCCGTATTCATGATCTTCGTGTCAGTCAGATTTTAAATCCACCTTATTCACAAAAATTATAAGTACCTACTTATACCTATTTTTAATTATTATTAATTAAATTTAAGTTTATATAATACCTACCTAATCTATCTACAACCTTAAAAAATACTTAATAAAAAAATAAACTTATAATAATCAATACAAGTTGATCTACTGCATTGCTCTATTCTGTGACCTACTCGAGTTCATGAACTTATGAGCGGTGCGCCTGGCGCGCGGGTCCCCCGCGCATCGTAATTTGTTTCGTATCGCTACTCGTTGCGGGGGCTGGGGTAAGCGTTGAATGCCTACTGCGTTCGGGTTAACCTAGCCTTAAGGATCTCTAAAAATAAGTGACAGTTCGGTGTTACCAACGAACGAGGAAGATAATCCTATTAAAAAAATATTTACAATATTTTATCTAAAAAAAACGCGATGTTAGATGACGTGTATTAGAATACTACTTTGTTAATAATTATATTTCAGATCGCCGTTCATAAAATTAGAATCAAGACTTCGCTTAACAGGTAAGCTCGTTTGATTCCCAATTATACTTTCTATAAATTGCAATTATGTTTTAGAATAAAATGTTTTCAAACATAATAATATTTATAGACTCTAGCTGTTGACTGTATTTTATTTGAAAATAAAACGGAATGTCGTTAAATAAGTCAACGACAGTGGTACATCCCTAAAGGAGGACGAATAGTAATGACCTCGTTACACAAATATAAATCTTATGTATAACGAAATACAGCTTTAAATTGAATGCATTTACTATAGTGATATCTAGCGGCGGGTAGCGTAACTTACTCATTAAATATTCAGTATGTGCTTTAAACGGAAAAGTAATAAATACGTAAAAAGAGTAGACAATAAACAACTCTATCGTCTATAAATTGTGGTTTATTTTAAAATGAGCGACGACTGACATTTCCCACTTTCATTCAATATTAAACTACCAATCACACCAAAGATTTCTTAGTGTTACAAAATACAATTAACTTGTATTTGTGTGAGTTTGGGTACACTGGCTCCGATACGAATGAAGCGATATGCGACTTCTACTGTTTTTTTCTGTTCTGTGGTCACACTAACATGTCCTAGAAGGAATACGTCAAATTACAAGTCACCCTGTACAACCCTAGAGTTAGGTGTGAGTGATATCAAAAAGAACATTGTATATAGCTACATAAATGTCACACCTTTATGCCTGGAGGCTTTTACTTTGGTATAAAGTTCTGTTTACGTTTTTATATCTGCTTGAGTATAGTTTTCGATGTTTTTTGTTGGTATATTGGTGTGTGCTAGCTGACTTATTGCAAATATTTAATTTTATGTTTTGTGTAGTATAATGTAAACTATTTTGCATCCTATTGTATAGAATCAAGTTTTTCTAACTGAACAGCCAGCTGTGCTGCTGGGGAGTTTGTTTCGCCAGTTCTTCTTCCCAGCCAAGGCACTAGAAAGTGGTGAAATGCGACCGGTTTGGAGGACTGTCTTAATATGTAATTTTGACATTCAAAAGGTTCTAATTCTCAGTCTAGTTTAAATAAATGACTTGATGCACCTAGCTTCTGATGTATCATATTTTTTAATTAAATTACCGTACCTATGCAAAATACGCCGTCTTACTATACTATAAGTCTCTGTAGGTTTATGTGAATATTCTGAAATTGAAAGAAACTAATCAGGCTCCACTGTACATTAACACACCCGCGCAAGCGAAGCTTCATATTTTTTTTGCAATAAATGTCTTCATGTAAAACGCTTTCGCAAAATTTCACTCTGCGCCAACACCTGGCTTTTGAGAAAAAAAAAAACAACATTTTACGTAATCAATTTGACATTTTACAGATATTGTTCTAATTTCACTCCTACGTTTTTCCGTTTTACGTTCATACAAAGTGACATCAGATTTAAATGGTTTTTAGTATAAATATTGTTAGTTTTTAACGTTCATTCATTTTTAAATAAATCGCTGCTACCGCAATGAACTCAATTATGAAGCAAATAATACAGGTAATTAATGAAATAAAAAATAATAAAGTTTTATTTGTACTCTTAACTGAATGTAATCGAATGTAGGTGCCCCAAGGCCGCAATCGTTATTCATTCAACAGTTCTCACTCATCATATGTACAAAAGATAATGTTAATATTAATAGTAGGAAAACTTAGGATGCAAGAGCAAGGGAAGCGAGCTCAGGACTTGGGGCACTCCGATTCGGACAGGTTAGGTTAGAAAAGGATGGCGGGGTCTAGTAAGCGAGCGAACAAAGACCCAGCTATCCCCTTCGTGGTTATTTTTTTTTAACTTTTCAGAAATAGGAGCCCGCGAAGCGAGCTCCGTCGACTACGCTTTATGCTTGGAAACAAATTTAGACCCGCCATGTGATCTTCCCTGCCCCACTATCCCACCAATACCGAAAGAAACTGGCGATTTGTTTCTTGTCACCTGGGATTTTCAAATATACACTAAAAAGGGTCTATTCTGTAATAAAACTATAAAATCGCGACGGATGTTAAAGTACTGTGGTTCCACTAATTACAACATACCAACAATGTTCTCTGACGCGTTGACTCGTCTGTTCAGCTCATACACGTCCATGGCATAGTTGAGCTCGGCCTCCACCTGGTCGGCATGTTCCTTGTGTGGCACACAGAAGCAGTTCGTCACTTCCACGATTCCTTTGTCGCAGGTGCCTATGCATCATAACAACATAACCTCAAAACTATGTTAAACACTTGAAAGTTTTACCTAGTCTAATGCCGAAATTACTGTATTTGATATAAGTCATGCTGTTTCAATACAAGCAAGATCGAAATCCCGAGTAAAAAACTCAATAACTACAGCTCCTCAGAATGTATCACCAATGAACACATGACAGAAGACATCGGTCGGTAGAAAGCTGCGATTTCATACATAAATTGTTATTTATAGTCAGCGAAGTGGATGTATAATCAATACTTACCCAACAAGGTACCAATAACTCTGTGCGAGTCTGCATTTCGGCGCTCATAAGCGTCTACAATTTGAAATAATACCACGGGGTGAATCTTGACACTTAAGTTGAGCGCCATGTTGATTTTGACAAAGACCACAGATGTTATATAGAACACGTACAAAGACAAATAGAATAAAGTAAATAAATAATATTGGACAAAGGTTTTTTTTGCTGCGTTCCATATCTAAAAAAGTCAAGTTTTCAACAAAATTGCAAGAAGGAAAACAAACATCTATCATGCAGTAATGGAAATAGGACCACAGAATGGTTCACTCCACATTTTAGGTATGAAGCTACAATTACGCGGTGCGTCTTGTCGGGCCAATTCAGTGAGCGTAACGTAGTCCGAAGATTTATGAGTTACGCGATAAAAAAGAGAGGAAGCTTCTAGGTGACATGACAACCATAGAAACGAGTTTTCTAGTTTTCTACGGGTTTTGTCGACGGAACGTCGTTGGACGGTAGAAAAAATTACAGATTGTGACTGTTTTATTTTTCTCTCGTGTAGGTATTGCACTTTTCTATGAAACAGCAGATTTTTTTTTAAAATAACCGACGAAAATTTTCAACGCAGGGGGGTTCAGAATCATGTACTGACCCCATGGTAACCGGCTTCGCGTCGATGTCCCTGATGATAGAGAGGATTGTGGCATAATAATATATATATTAAAACATTTTGTGAAGCAAAATGTTAGTTTTATTAATATCTAGCAAGACATTTTAATAGAAAGACAATTTGTAGAACCTGTCATCAGTGAATTTGAATATTGGCCATAGAGCAACATGACGGCGGCATTACACCTTCTAACACCTTCTCCTGATGTGGACTCATGTGGCTGAGGCACGGCGCTATCCACACATCAGCCTTGCACAATGTCTGGCAAACTTCACCTTCGACAACGGCTTTGTCATGATGTCAGCTAGCTGTACCTCTGTCGGACAGTAGCTGATGTTGATGAGTCCATTCACGAAGTGTTCGTGAATAAAGTGGTACCGAACATCAATATGTTTCGATCTCTTGTTAAAAGAACCAGACTTCACCAATTGAATCGAGCTTTGGTTATCTACATGCAGATTCAACTTTGCTTCTGAATCGATTATTTCTTTTAACAGTGACTTCAGATACAACGCCTCTTTGCAGCAGTCAGCTGCTGCTATATACTCGGCTTCGGTCGACGACAATGCGACAATGGGCTGTCTCTTTGATGCCCATGATATTGGTCCATTTCCAATCATTAAAACGGAACCAGAAGTGCTTCGTCTCGTTAATGGGTCACCAGCATAGTCCGAGTCGCTGAAAGCATCAATATCCTGTATTGGGCAATTTCGCTTGAAGAGTATGCCCTTATCTTTGGTTCCAACCAAATACTTAAATATTCTCTTCAGCTTTATAACATCTTCTTTAGATGGATTCTCAACTTTTCGGCTGACTTGATTTACTGCTTGAGCGATGTCTGGTCTAGTTCTGGTAGACAGGTACAGTAAACTTCCCACTGCTTCCCTGTAGGGATATTCCTTCTCCTGGGCAGTTTCCTGTATCGACTTGGCATCGTTACTAGCAGGTGTCTCACATGGCTTCGCATTTTGCATGCCATACTTTTCCAACATTTCATTGATATAACTCTTTTGAGTCAGCCTTATTCCTTCTTTGGAGTTCTTTATTTCCATACCAAGGTAGGTGCTTGGATTTTCATTCTTTTTCATTTCGAATTTGTTTTCAAGTTTTTTCAATAAACCATCGATCTGTTTTCTATTCTTTCCTATGACCAAACCGTCATCGACAAACAGCCCGATGATTATAGATTTGTCTTGGTTCACGAAAACGCATCTTTCGGTATTGATTGTCTTGAATCCCAAATCAAACATCGCTCGGGTAAAAGTTTTGTTCCATGTAAACGGGGCTTGTTTTAGACCGTACAGTGACTTCTTCAGCCGGCAAACTTTTTCCGTTATATTACAGTCAGTATTGTAGCCAACAGGTAGTTTCATATAAACTTCATCTGTCAGTTCCCCGTACAAGAAAGCAGTCTTGACATCAAACGTCATGAAGTAATAATTTTTAGATGCGGCAACGGCTAGTAAGGTCTTTAGAGCAGATTGACTTACGACTGGGCTATATATTTCTTCGAAATCCAGGTTTCCTTTCTGTTCGCAGCCTCGTACGACTAATCTGGCCTTATATGTTCCGTCATCTTTTATTCGAAATACCCATTTATTAGACAAAATTTTGTGTCCTTTAGCTTCTGACCTGTCAACTATTACCCACGTGTTATTCTGCTTTAGTGAGTCCATTTCAGATTGTATCGCCTTCTCCCATTTTTCTTTGTCGGTGCCTGTCACAGCTTCTTTAAACGTAAGAAACGAACTGTCATTGCTTTCTTCAGTAGTAAGCATAGTTACGCATCGATTTAGCTCATAATCCTTTGTCCATACTGGTGGTCTCACTTCTCTTTGTGGTCTGCCACTTGTAGAGGGTGATTCAGTTGGCTCTGGATCAGGCTGGAACGCTTCTTGATCAGATTGGACAGTAGAGTCAGAAGGTAGATCAGTATTCTGAAAAGGTAAGTTTTTATTATTAATTTCTATTTCTATTTTTTCGGTTTCAGGTTCCTGTTGTTCCGGTTTACAATCTTTGTACATCTCAGTAGGATTCTTTTCATAGTGCATCTTTTCGATTACTTTTACATCTCTACTGATGATTATGTTTTTCTTCTCCGGTACGTATATTCTGAAGCCTTTAGCGTTTTTCGCATATCCTACAAATACTCCTTCCACAGCTTTGGCTGAGAGTTTCCCTCTTCGGTTTTTATTCAATACAAACGCTCTATGACCGAACACATGCAGATGTTTTGCTGACGGTGTTCTTCCTACCCACTTCTCATAGGGTGAACTTCCTTTTAGAGCTCTTGCTGGACTCCTATTTATCAGATAGTTTGCAGTATTTACTGCCTCTGCCCAGAAGTTTGTAGGTATATTGGACTCAATCATCAGACATCTAGCCTTTTCCATGAGCGATCGGTTTTTTCTCTCACTACAACCATTTTGCTGTGGGGTGTAGGGTGCAGATAATCTTCGACTAATTCCATTTTCCATGAGTAATTTATCAAATGCTTTTGATTTGTATTCGCCTCCATTGTCAGATTGAAGACTTTGTATTTTCTTCTTATGGAAGAGTTCAACGTTGTTCTTATACTCCTTGAATTTCTCGATAACTTCGCTCTTTTCTTTCATGAAGTACACGCAACAGTATCTCGTATAATCGTCAATGAATGTGACATAATACTTTGATCCGCCCAGTGACTCATGTTCGAAAGGCCCGCATACATCGCTGCTGACTATTTGTAGCGGTTCGGTAGAGAATATTTCGTCATGGCTTTGGAATGGTAATGTTGTCATTTTTCCTTTGATGCAGGTTTCACACGTCTCAAGTGTGTTTTCCTTAAAGTTAAGTCCTCGCATCATTTCGTTTCTTACCATCAGCTTTAGGTCTCTTTCATTCACGTGACCAAGCTTTTTGTGCCATTTCATTATTTCGCTTTCAGCTCTAGGCATGAAATTTGCTGTCTCTTCCGGTTCATCAAGTTCAAGAAAGTATAATTCATTTTTTCGTTTAGCTTTTAAGACAACACTATTATTTTTCAGGACTTTAGCTTCATTTCTTTCGAATAGTACTTTATAGCCATGATCCGTAATTTTACTAACTGACATTAAGTTATTTGTCAAGTCTGGTACGTATAGTGTGTCTACTAAATTATTTTTGCAGTTTTCGGTGTAAAGTACGACTTTTCCTTTGCCTTTAACTTCGGTAGTGTGCTTTTCCGAAGCTAATCTTAGCGTGTCGTTCGCAGGAAATAGGTCTGTGAATAGCCTTTTTTTTTCTGTCATATGTGACGTGCAGCCACTATCTAAACACCATGAACCATCTTTGGTTTTGGAATTTTCTGTGGTCAAACACGTGTTGAAATTTTGTTCTTGACCTTTATTCACGTTGCCCTTCGGCTTTTTCTTTGACCAACAATCGTCTGTCGAGTGCCCCTTTTTGTTGCAATTCTTGCACAACAATCCCTTTTTCTTTGGCTTGACATAGAATGCCTCTGAAGTTTGAGGTTTGACTTGCCTCCTTGCTTCATATTCTTCTATGATTTTTACCTTTAGGGTTTCTGGACTTGGTAGGACATCTCTGGACTCAATAGCTGTTCTAAAGCTATCAAAGTTTGCGGGTAGACTATAGAGCATCATAATGCTTAGTAACTCAGGGTGAATTGTGACATCCATATCTTCTAGTTTACCCACTACGTCCAGAAAATTATTAAGATGGTCTCTTACGTCTTCTTGAGGAGTCATTTTCTTTAGAACCAGTTGCTTTAGCAGCGTAGCCTTCCTCGCTGGCCCTGAACTTTGGTGGACTGACTTTAACTTGTCCCATACTTCTTTTGACGTACTACAGCTCTTAATTTGCTTGAGTTCGGCAGGAGAAATAAGCAACATTAGCTCTGACCTTGCCTTTAAGTCTTCCTTTAGGTAAGCACTCTTTTCTTCGGTAGTCGCAGTTGCCGCTAACGTTTTTTCTCCACTCGCGATGTCCCACAAGTCGTTTCTTATGAGGATTGCCTGTGCCTGTAGACACCAGGTATCGTAGTTCGATTTCGTCAACGGTTCTATGCTCCGAAAATTTGAGCCCATTTTGTTTACTCACTTTGTGTTATTAATATAAATAATTTTCTATTTTCGCTCTGCTACCACTGATAGAGAGGATTGTGGCATAATAATATATATATTAAAACATTTTGTGAAGCAAAATGTTAGTTTTATTAATATCTAGCAAGACATTTTAATAGAAAGACAATTTGTAGAACCTGTCATCAGTGAATTTGAATATTGGCCATAGAGCAACATGACGGCGGCATTACACCTTCTAACACCTGACACCCTGTATATTCAATGGGACAAGATTATAAAGCACTTTGACTCAAAGGTCAATCAGATTACTTATGTTAGTACTTAATTAACAATTATCTTTAGGTTTTTTTGGGAATTATATCTAGAATCAAATTTACCAAAAATCGTATGCACCTGTAAACGAGTTAAGAGCTGAGGTTCACACTACGATTTTCAATATTCATCACAACTCGCTATTAAAAGTTACTGCAAATTAAAGAATACATTTGTATATCCAAAAAATTGCGCTCATTTCGAGCAACTATTTAGTAAGTTTACCCTTTTTATTCGTTCAATTAAAATAAGTTATTAATGGTGCCGATTCTCTTGTCACAAATGCCTTTAAACTAAACTAAAAATCACTAAAATTTAGTTTATTCCTGTCAAACGACGATTTCCTATTCTGAAATAGACTAAAGTGACACAACTTAACTATATTTTAGTTTGACAGCGCTAAGATAGTACTGAGTTTTTAGTTTAGAGAAAATGGCAATTTCGCTATTCTGAATATGACGTTTTTCACCTAAAATTTTGGTTGTAAAAGACCAAATCAGACTAAACCTGACAAATTTTAATCGCGATTAAAATGGTGTGGTATAAAATAAGTTGTTATGAACTAAAATTCACACCAACATCTCGACTTCACGTGCAACAAACTGTATTTATTTTTTCTTTTGCTTATATCTCGAAAATGGTGCATCCTATCGCAAAAATAATGAAAATTTCGACCCCATTTATAAAACCCTTAAACACCTAACACTCAACACGTAGGTAATATTTTTTTCATATTTTCCATGCAAAAAAATAAAAATTCCATATAAAGCACGTCGAGGCTACACCACATACGCACCTCCGGCTCTAAAAAAAATCACCGGTTAGGGCAAACCACGGGTACCACGTGGATTCACGATTGTCAAATTCTATTTTAGTTGTGTCAAAATTATGTTTTAGTTTAGAGAATTTTATTTGCAGAATAGCTCTAAGATTCTCATAGCCAAAAGTAAGTAATTTTAGTCTTAGTTTAAGTTAGTTTAGTTCGGTGTACAAGAGAATCGGCACCAGTGTATGGTTGTCCTGTCATTTAATTGATCCTTATGATTGACCCTATCGATTGATGCCGTAAAAGTACTGGATGTTATTTTTTCGTTTTACAGCCGGTTCGGTTCCCGAGCATCGCAAACGAATTTTCGAAAAACTTTGAATGTAGATGTGTTTATTTTTAAAAATAAAGGAATGTTTCCTTTCAGTAAAATTTGCTATCTCCAGTACTTAGAGTACTTTTCCTCCAAGTGAGGTTCAAAAATTCCACTCTGTACCTATATTATCATAGCTACGTCTGTGACGGCTTTATTGAATTTACATTTACCATCTGTTCTGCCATTAGGGTTCCGTAGGGTAGACCGGGGACAATTAGAACAGGTCATGATTGCAACAACTTCAATTTCTCGAAAACCATGATACCTACGTGCGTGACGCGTCGTTCGTTGCTTCGTCGGCCATGTTCGGTTTTGTGTTTAGTACGGCTCGAGCGAGCGAGCGACGCAGTTATGCACAGGATGCCTAGACGAATTTCGCTCCAAAAAGTAAGTATTCACGATTTTTTTATTTTTGTTATTTTCCTATTTAAATTTTGTTGTTTGACAGTTTTTCTTATTTTGGAGTATTGTTTATCTATTTAAGAGTGTTTTTAATACTGTTTATTAATGTTAAAGTCAATATAAGCAAAATATTGAGTTTTGAAGTAGAAGATGTGAGATGGGTACGTTTGAAACAACTTGTCTGTGGACGTTTCAAACGACCCCGCATATTCCGCATTTTAACCCGACTGCACAGGAGAATGTTGTGTTTTCTAAAGTGTCAATAATTAATAGAATATAAAAACGCACCGATTTAAAAAAATTAGAAGATGGGTATACGTTGAAAAAATTACCATTTACCTGAACCACTTTTTACTTATAATCGCAATTATACAATTACATCTGATAGGCAACCCAATACGAGTAACTCCGACGACTCTAAAATTAAGCCCTCGACATTAAGTTTAATCTTTTTTTTTTTTCATTCATGTTTTCTAGAGATGCCGAGAAAACGAAAACACGTTACAGACAGAAGTTCAATCAAGTCAGCTGATATTTACTTTTGGGCTAACCGCTAAGGATATGAGAAAACTGGCATATGATCTGACTACGCTACGAACTCCGAAGGCCTGCTTCATGGGACGAAAAGTAGATTGCGGGAGTAGAGTGGTTCCGTGGATTTTTGGACCGCCACACGGTGGTCTGAAAATCGGCTTTCATAGACTTAGGGATTTTTGAGCTTCGACATGAATCGCTTGAGAACACGACAAGCTTGGCACGAGCGACGAGTTTTAATAAAAACAACCTAGTACTTAATGGAGATAAGTTTTTTTAAATACATACATAAGTATGTTTAACTAGTTTTAGGATATAATTTCCCAAAAATATATTTTAAGTTTTAAGTGCCAAATATTAGCTAAGTAGATTGATCTTCTCTGAAATTAAATTTCACAAGAAGAGTTAAACCGAAACGATTGTTATGATTGAAACATTTTTATGATTGAAACATTGTCATGATTGAAACATTGCTATGATTGAAACAAGCTGTTTTGTATGAGACTGGATTACCTTTTTTTCTCCCCCATGCAAGTGCCATTACAGCGTAATAGGATATAAGTCTTTCAATAATGTGAAATAGTATTCAATAGCACAAATTAGAGCACTAAAGTTATATAAATAAGATATATTTTGAGTTGTTTATGTTGAAGATGTTTTTACATTTGTAATTTTCGAAATATTAATGTTACATTGACGGACTTGTCACGATCTCAATAAATAATTTAGTGGTAAGTTAAATATGTAGTTATGACTGATTAAAAACGTACAGTAGTTCCTAAAATATTACCAGTGTTTCAATTATCCCTACATATTGTTTCAACCGTCCTTGGGATGGGGTCAATAGAACCACTGTGTCCGACCTATTTTAATAGGTGATTGTTATTAGGTTAACTATTCGAAATTGAGATATAGATTATGTTTAATTTAGGAACTAGAAAACGACCCTTTCAACGATATAAATACGAGAGATGTGGGTACTATAGATACTTCACTGCACACGTTTTAAGTAAAATTGTTTCAATTGTCCCCGGTCTACCCTACCTCAAAAGGAAAAGAGGAAACCCTTGAAGGATCACTCGTGTGTCTGTCTGTCCGTCTATCACAGTCAATTTGCTCCGAATCTAATGCACCGATTAAGTTGAAATTTGGTACACTATGAATTACTGTGACCAAAACACGGACGTGTAACATAAATAAATGAATTTTGAATGTGGGGGTCACTTTTGGGAGGCAAAACAATTTTCTGTATTTTCTCAACATTTTGGGCACGTTGGTTTGGAAAATTTATTTATTTATCTCATTAACAATTTTTACATTGTACCTATCGAAATGTAATCCATACTAATATTATACATTCGAAAGTAACTCTATCTGTCTGTATGTTACCTTTTCACGGCTAAGGTGGGTATTACATTATTAATTATCTCGGATCCTAGATCTCTGAGTCATATTTAAATGATAATGTAATACAAACATATGACTCAAATCGTCTTTGATCAAAGATTTTTGATATTTGTTGTTAGATAGGATCACAGAAACAGGTCTTGCCATATTGAATATTATATACTGAATTTTCACATTTATTTTCATAATTTCCTGATACAAAATCCGTCCATAAAATTATGTGATTTTGCCTTTTCAGTTTTGCTACTGCCACATTCTAAGTTGACGGTTTTATTAACGGATAAAAAGTAAGCACAACGAAATTTTGGCCTAAGTTCACAATACGCTTTGGAATTCTAAAATTATTTGTTGGCAACACTGCTGTACTAAAAAAAAAACAAACTGCTGCCGGGCAGCCAGGAATTCATTGTTTTGTGGCTTCATTAGTGTTCTAAGTTCTATTTGTTATATTGTTTGCCGAAAGGCTTCAGTATTTTGTTTTAATCGACGATTGCAACCACATATGTCAAAAAAATAGGATCGTAAATAATTGATAATGTAATACACAGATATATGATCCTAGACGTCAAATATGTAGGATCAAAGATAGGATCCTATATAGGATCCGAGATAATTGATAGTGTAATATGTGCCTAAGCCACTGAACAGATTTCGATAAAATTCGGCAAGAAGATAGATTGCATCCTTGAGAAGGAGATAGGGTACTATTTGTCTCACAAATAACCCTAAAGGGGGTGATTAAAAGCCATAAAAGTTTGTATAGAAAATCCAGCATTTCATAAGTTAGGTAGGTATACGAAAATTTAAATTTATAATTTGGTAAGAAATAAAGAATTACGTGTTTCAGCGTTTTTGGAAAATCTTCCCCCAAGGGGGTTAACTAGGGGATGATTTTGAAACTCACATGTAATATTGATTTTATTGTGTATATACTTCTTTTTAAGAGTGTAAGGGATTGGAAATGTAGTCATAGTCCGTATCTTGAATTAACATTTAGTTTTAATTTCATTATTAAAATTGGCCCACTCGGTCAAAAGTTATTACAATTTAAAGACATAAACGAACCTTTCTGCCATGTAGGTAACAAGGTAGTATTAGTCAATGGCGCGGGCGTGCCGACGTATTACAAATTAATGGTGATAATATTATTAAAATGAATAATTAGTGTTATAATTTTATTAGGTATGTAAAACATTTAGAATCATAAGACCCTGCTTTCTTTATATTAAAAAAACCGAACAAGCGTGAGTAGGAGTCGCGCCGTTCGGGTTCCGTCTCCTCAAAGCAGCAGTGCTATATAAATATACAGTCTATATGCAGTAGTGTGTACGGTGTGGCGACGCGTCGCCATGCGCAATCGACTGTGCGATTCTCTCCCACTCGAAACATATTGAAATGAAATGAAATTGTTTATTCTGTAAATAGGATATCGGAATCACTTTTACACGTCATATAAAAAAATATTAAAAATAAGCTAGATGAGGTCGGTGTTTCCTATCTGACTACTCTGAGAAGAAAGGCCGAAACAAACTCAGAGGTCGTAGTCTCTTTTAAAGTCCAGACATAATCTTGGTCAAGTCATATGAGGACCATGTGGATCAGTGTCTGAAATGGTCTTTTGAGGAAAGAACCACACAGATTTGAGTGGACCTGTCCAGTCAGTGCAAGCATTTGTCAGTAATCGTGGAGCTCAACTCAAGACTGAAGGAGCTCAACTCGACGAACAATACCAAAGAAAGGATATTTGTCTAGGCTGCATCAACTACTCAAACTGCCAGACCATCATTAAAACTAAATGAGAAAGAAAAAATAAATGAAAGAGAAAAAATAAAAATAAAATATCCACATAGTCCTCACATTCACAATAATTAAAATAATATGATACTTTACAAAGTAATCGTGTGCAGTTTGAATATAATTTTCAACAATGTCAATATGTATATAAAACTGGTTTATTGTGATGAATAAGCAAAATGTCAAGTTTAGTTTGGTTTTCACAAGGCTTAGCAGAGCGAGCAGCTCAATCCCAAGCTTTTTTATCTTCTAAATAATCTGAAATTTTATAGTACCCTTTTTTACAAAGTTTGGTTTTAATAGTTTTTAAATCGTTTAATGGGTAAGTTTCTAATGTCAATGGGAAGTTTAGTTTAGTTTGGTATTTAGTTCCTATCACAATCTGTTCTTTTCTGCATATTACTTTTACAAAATAATGTCGATGTTTCACATCTGCCAGGCGTCCCGTGACGGCTCACATTTTTTTATGTGAAACATCTATTGCCGCACGTAAAACCGATTTCTGGCGTGGCGACGCGTCGCCATGCGCAATCGACATATTTTTTTAGTTCCTATCACAATCTGTTCTTTTCTGCATATTACTTTTACAAAATAATATCGATGTTTCACATCTGCGTCCCGTGACGGCTCACATTTTTTTTTTCATTAGGTACGTACGGAACCCTAAAAATTTTAGTGTTATTGGACTTTCGTTGTCGACTGTATCTACTTATGTAGATTTAGCTTAGAGTTAGCTCTTACTAATAAACTGAGTAGGTGAATATTATTTAGGTTTAACCGGTAAAGCCCTGGGTGACCCTCAAGCACGTCAATTAGCACGTTAATTAGTTGTTTATCAGGCCTTTAACGGTTAATAAAAAATATATTATTGATGCACTTTTCTATTATAATTTATATTTCTAGGATCTACATGCTACATGACAAAACTCATAAAATACTAGTATTCTTACGAGACATCACATTAGTGTGACAGATTTTTTTTTACTCCTAAAACCACAGCACATTTTTTAAATGTACTGGTAACATGGTAAATATAATAGGATCACAAAAGCTTGTGTTTTCACAGAATACCTACCTATTATTTTTCAATTATTAACAATTTCCCCTATTTGGGTCAACATAACAGTAACTATCAACACAAGTCCTTTAATTAAACAATCCATTCCATCATTATGTTCAACTAGAACAAAAAGGAAAGTTAAAGCCAGTAGATAACCTAATAAAAAAAAACTTATTAAGAACCAACTCTTGGAAGTTTTATGTCTGAAGTATTTACTATTCACAAATAAATTTCATCCGTAGGTTATTTGTCACCAGCTCCTGGTATTGCAGTGTGTATACGGATACCATGCATCTCAGCAATCTCACTCTTCAAGGTTTCAGTTACCAGACGGTGTTGTTTGACTCGAGATAAACCAATAAATTCCTTAGCTTCCACGTTCACCTGAAAAAGTAGATTTATTGAGTAGGCATGAGAGGTCACACAGGTGTAGCACTTTAGTGAAATTAGTAGTATAGCCAATCTTAGCACACTTGAGTCAAAAAGAAATGTACTTAATGGGTCGTCTTAGGATGATTATGAGTAGAGTAGGTAAGTAGGTAAAGCTTTATTGTGCTCCTTGCTGTCAATAACTGGATAGCTCACAGAATTTGTACCTCAAACATGGCGCCACATCCCCCCGAGATGTCCTCGACACTGACATACGTGATGCCCGGCAGTGAGCGCTTCAGCGTCTCCGACAGTTGCTGCTCCTTGGACGCGCTGTTCCGCTCGTACGCGCTGCCGCCGCCGTCTGCCGCGCTGCCAACCCACGCCTTCCGCGGCTGACACAATCACACAAGTATCTCAAGTTTTATCGTAAGTTATTTGCAACACAGGTTATAGTGGTAACCCCCTGACAACAGCGCTTACCAGCTGATTTCTGATAGGTTTCAAAATTTTAGCCAAGTTACGAAACATTTTTTGGTCTAAGATTTAATTTTATAAGAATAATAATAATTTTAGAAATAAAATTGTAAATATAGAATGAACAATTATTTTTGTATATAATATTTATGTGCAATACATTCCGTTTACTATGACATTTTACAGATTAATTTTGACGTAGGGTTTTATTCAATAAGCTCTTCTTCCTGCTAATTTCAGAAGTAACTTTGCACAACTATAACCTATATAAGAAAACTAAAAATAAATGATGCAATCCGTTCCGTACTCGGCAGAGGAGAAGGCAGATCAGCCATCAAAATCAAAAACATCAAATAATGTCATTGTCAATATTGTTATTGTCACAAGTAAAGAAAAATAACTTTCAGTCAAGTCAGTGTCTTTGGTATGGAATTTTTGTTTTTTGTCACCAACTCCCGAAATTATTGTTATTTTATTATTCACTCTGTTTTTAATGAAGGTCGGTTGTTTTTTGTTTTGTAAAATGTAACTGTGCGTTTTCACTGGCGAAACATCGCAACAAAACATGTGGAACATACAATTACATTACATACTTGCTTTATTGGAATAACACATACACAACAGAAACTGGCGATGAGTCTGTGAGTGAATCTACGCAAAATTTTCAATTAGTGAAAAATGCATACTTACGACACCTCACGGTACCTGAAAGCAGAAGCTAAGGTACGACTTTAGTTTATCATCCCTCGATTTAAGGGGGGGGGGGGGGGGCGGATGTGTACAACCTCCCCTGTAAAGGAAAAATTTCGGAGCCCCCCCCCCGTTTTTGAGATATGATTTTTTTAATATTCTAAAACTTAAGGAACTGAAGGACTTTTTGTATAAGGGTACATATATTTGTGGAGGGGGGTAGGAGATCCCCCCCTGATAGGTTTTTTTTTTTTGTCAGCCGTAGTCGACGTAGCCCCGCTTAGCGGGGCTCCTATTTCTGGGTGGTTTAAAAGAAAGTAACCACGAAGGGGTTGGCGTGGTCTAAAGACCCCGCCATCCCCTTCTAACCTAACCTGTCCGTGTCGGTGTGCCCCAAGTCCCGAGCTCGGTTCGCTCGCTCTTGGAGCCTACCTTCCCATTGACTAAGTCGAGATGTGTTGGGACTTGGAGCACCCCGGCCAAGCTTGAGCTTGACAGCAGAGTAACAGACTATGTGAAGTATTAGTGACAACACAAAATAGCGTTGTTTTACGTTTGGTTTCAAATACCGGCAATAGTCGGCAAATTATTTTAAGTGTTAATTTAATAGCACTCATTTAAATCAGCGAAATATAGATAATATAATGAAATATGCGTAAAAAGTATCTAAATTATAAATATACGTATTTATTCCATCATTATTATAAAGTTTTAGTGCGTTGACTTTTCGTAAAAAGAAACGTTCAATGTCGAGACAAAATGTAAAAAGTGACTAAATAGTGCAAAATTTCTTCGATTTTGTTTTTTTTTCTCGTAAACCATTTATCTCCGCAACTTAAAACTTTGCGTGGAGGCTTCTAATAATATAATCTTTCTGTAAAAAAAATATGGACTCCAAACTCGAGGGATGATATTCTAAAACTTAGCCTTATCCAATCTACTATACTTGGCCTTATCCACAGGCCTTATCTTTGGCCTTTGACCTTGACAGCAAGCAATAGATAAAATTTGTCAAATTTTTCTGTGTCAATAATG
Source organism: Agrochola circellaris (assembly GCA_914767755.1). Lineage (NCBI taxonomy): Eukaryota > Metazoa > Arthropoda > Insecta > Lepidoptera > Noctuidae > Agrochola > Agrochola circellaris. Next base: position 339,690 of record OU611853.1, read on the forward strand.
GATACGAGGCTTTTGGCTAATCTGTAAAGTGGTATTGTTTTGTATTTTTTTTGTATTGTGCGTTTAGTTTGTGCAGAATAAACACCTTTTCTTTCTTTTCTTTATGGCATTAGAATAGTAATACCTAAGAAACTACAATCTATGATCTTAGAAGAACTATACACTGCTCATACAGGAATTGTTAAAATGAAAGCACTAGCAAGAAGCTACAGGTGGTGGAAAAATATTGATGCAGACATTGAATAGATGGTAAAGCAATGCAAAGAGTGTTGTTTAATGCAGAAGAACCCTACAAAAGTACCTGTACATACCTGGGAGTATCCAAAAGAACCATGGAGCCGCATTCATATTGACTATGCCGGACCATTCATGAACCAATACTTCCTGATTGTTGTGGATGCTTATACAAAGTGGTTAGAAGTCATACCCACTACATCTACAACAACTACAGCTTCTATTAACATATGTATTAAAAAGAATATATACAACATTTGGCCTACCAATCACACAAGTCTCGGACAATGGAAGACGGTTCAGATCAGAAGAAATGCAAAGATTTCTGAAAGAAAACGGAATCCAAGCTAAGTTCACAGCATCTTTTCATCCAGCGACGAATGGCCAAGCCGACAGGTATGTACAAACTTTTAAAAATAAATTAAAAGCTATGGGAAATGAAGAAGGATCTCTGCAAGATAAATTACAGAAATTCATGATGGTGTACAGGAAAACACCCAATAATACAACGGGGTTGAGTTCAGCAGAGATGATGTTCAAAAGACTATACAGAACAAGCATTGATTTAGTAAAGAGAACTCCAACAAAAGAATACAAGAATGAAGAAATTAAAGTAAATAAAGAATTCAAAGAGGGAGACAGAGTACAGATAAGAATGTATGACAGCAATAAATGGAAATTCGGAAATGTAAAAAGCAAAAGAGGACAACTACAATATGAAGTAGAGGTAGATGGCAGAATTTACCATAGACATGTGATCATCAGACATGAGACAAATCTTAAAGACATGACATCATGTATGAGAGAAAACCCAGGCATGAAAGTAGTTTTTTATGAAAGTACTAGAACAATTTTGTTCTTGTACTTTTACAGAGGGGAAGTGTTCGGTATTTTTTTGTCCATGTCAACATTATTGACTAATGTCAAGTGTCAGTGTCACTGACTGACAGTTGAACATTAAAGTTCTTCCTGTGTTTGTTGGTGTTTCAAAAACACGTGTGGTTTTAAGAAAAATATGCAATTAATTTAAAATGCCCCCTTTCAGAAACGGACTTCTTAAAAGAAAAGCTGGCTCTGAAGAGTCCAAACAAAATGATTTTGTAAAAGCTTCTGACGAGGTAAGATTTAAATTTTTTAAGATTTCGCATTGTTGCACCACGCTTTTATTATCATTAAAGTCAAGTACACCATCACTACCAGTGGTTTGGACCACTTTCTGATTTTTAAGAAAAAGGTTTATAACGGGAAGTAATTGTTTTGAGGTTTGTATTATGTCTATCGTGATAACTTTATGGTATGGTCTAGAGGGTTTTTGAGGGCGAAAATTTGATAACTGAGTAAGTGCGGTATTGTGAGAGAACACCGAAAATATATTTGAAAAGTTTCGGTTAGGAGCCCCGTGGCAGCAGTCCACTTTCAGATTACGAATATGGACTCATATGGCTCAGTTCGGCTGCCTATGCCGTCAGGAAAGTAAGACAATACACTGACGTGGATACAGCTTGGTTAGTCTATTTTAGTTATTTCCATAACGTTATGACCTATGGTATTCTGCTGTGGGGCAAAGCCGCTGATATTCAAAATATATTATTTTGTTCTTCAAAAACAAGCTGTACAAGCAATTTACCAGGTAGTGCCATAGTTTCTCTAAGAGATCTTTTTAAAGATATTGGTATTCTCATGGTGGCATCACAACTCATCTTCGCCAATATCTTATATATTAGGCAAAATATACACTTATACACTAAAAACAGTGATATTCACAATATTAACACCAGAAATAAGGACAAATTGCGAGCTCCATTTCACCGGCTTCATAAGGTTCATAACTCATTTGTTGGACTTGTTATAACCTTTTATGACAAGTTACCACCTTCTTTGCTAGATTTGCCTTTTAATGCGTTTAAAGCCAAAGTAAAATAAAACCTTTGTTCAAAGGCATACTATTCTATCAACAACTACTACACCTGAGATACAGGTTTATCCTAGTTCAGGTCGAACCATTATTATATACCTACCATTTTACTATAAGGCTTAATATTGTAAATATGCATTATTTAATTAAATAAATAAACATTCAAAAAAAAAAAAAAAAACTACAATTGATTTTTATTTTTATTGTGATTTGAGAGGTTTTCTGATAGTTGATGCTATATTTCGCTATCTCCTGTTTGACAGTTGGTACATTTAAGTCAAGATATTTGTTCTTATTACTGATGGTATGATCGTGTGCAGTCTAACCCACTGACTTAAATAGGTATACCTGATGAAGAAGTTGTGGGCTTCCCTAGATCTGACTTTGAAAACTCAGATTTGGACAATATTAAAAGGATATTCAGGGCCATAATATTTATAAACAGTTATATTGATTACTTGCCTAGGTATCACAATGTGTCAAACACTGTGTGACAAAAAGATACACATGACGGCGAAGGTGTTAAGTCATTAAGGCTTAGGCCGCAGATGATCATACAGAAATTGTCCATTTTAGAAATCTGAAAGTGGACTCTTGACCACGGGGCTCTTATCTAAAGACTTTTCAAACATATTTTTGGTGTTCGCTCGTCTTGCTGCACCTACTCAGCTTTGAACTTTTTGCCCTGCGTATGCTTGCTCAAAAACCTGTGGCGGCATCTACATGGCCACATGCAAACTACGCATCAAAAACCTGACGTCACACAAATCCTCCATCGCGCTATTAGAGTTAACTGCGCGATGGACATATATACAAGCTCCCGACTTCAACCTCTGGGCAGTTGCCCGCCAGACACAACACCCGTCTGGTCGGCGGATCCTCCCTTTTCTATGGTGGATGAGTGAACTTTACACCCTGTTCCTCATACCCCTAAAAACCCTCTGGGTTCCACTACCATTATCTCATCCTGTACTATTCAACGAGCAATACAGGCTGGATTTTTGAGATGGGGCAGTAAGGACAGCTACCTTAACCATTGTAATGAAACGTTTTTGGCGATTTCAGACTTTTCTAGTACATTAAATCTCAGTTGGTCCAGTAGAGTTTTTTGATCCTTATAAAAAACAAGATCAAAAAAAGTTTTTGTGGAAACTGCCCATTTTCTTGCTGACTGTAAAATTTTTTCAAAATCTGTGAATCAAAATGCCCTCAAAAAGTTAAGGACAGTCTCCTAAGACCGTTTTCTTGTAGCGACAACGATTAAGATACCTGTCCTTACTGCCCCATCTCAAAAATTCACCCTGTGTATTTGTAATCACGTTCTCGAAAACGGCTCTAACGATTTCGTTGAAAGTTGCAATATAGGAGTTTACGGGGCCGAAAAATGGATTTAGCTATGTCACATATCTGGGAAAATTCGTTTTATCCGTATTTTCACCGAGCAGAGCTCGGTCGCCCATAGTCTAGAACAAGAATTAGTAAGTACCTACAATCATAGCAGCATGGAATTAGTATAAACTTTCCTATACTATTAAATGAACATTCTCTATTTGCACCAGAGCAGAGGTTGGTCGCCCAGGTACTGTGTTGTAGTAAAAGGATGTCAACAGGTCATGGCATGTAAGCTATTATTATGTTTTCAGTCCAAGGATGGATCAGAAGATGAAGAGTTATTGACTGGAGAGCTGGATGCTGCGGATGACGCAACTGACTCCGAGCATGAAGAAGAGGCTGGAGCTGCTTCTGATCACGAACAAGATGTATAAAATAAAATAAACATTTTATTCTGGTATTTTATATGTTGAAAATAATTGGCACCAACTTCTATGTTATGGGGTTTGGTTTCCGCACTTAGTCCTACACGAGTGGACCATTGTGCGTGGGCCATAGCGGCCGTTGGAGGTTACTCCAACCAGCACACCTCCCTCCAGAAGTTAATTAAATCTCCTGGTCTGTTCAGAACATCTGTGAAAGATCTGGGTGTCCCGAGGATCTGTGTTCTAATCTGGGTGACGCCTGTGCATTCAAAAAGCACGTGCGTGACGGTTTCCTCAGCCACCATGCACGCCCTGCACAGAGGACTGTCCGTTATGCCTATTGTGTGAAAGTGTTTGTTCAGCGAGCAGTGGCCCGTGATGGTACCCGTCACCAGGCGCAGGCCGTCCCTATTCAGGCGTAGTAAACGCCGGGTTAGCCTGGTATCCAAAGATGGCATGGCTTCTTTGGACGGTGTGGGTGAACTCCTGTAGCCACCTGCATATCTGGTTGAAGGGGATGGGTACGATAGGCTCGGGTCCACAGACTGCCGTGCTGGATCCTCGTCTAGCAAGCTCGTCAGCGGCATCGATACCCAGCGAACCGCTGTGTCCTTTTATCCATTGCAGTGTCGCCGTGTTGCGGCTAGATACCGTTATTTGTTCTAGTGCATTGTGACATTCTAGTGTTAGCTTTGAGGTAATATGTTTTTTCCGTAAGGATTGAAGAACTGAGGCGCTGTCGGAGAGTATGCGTATACAGGGTGTAAAAAGACACATCACAAAGCCGTATCACAAACTACGCATACTGTACGTATAGCTAAGTAGCTTTGCGCAAAAATTATTGCTGGGAACCGTAATTTTTTTTCTTTTAATAAAAAAAACAAGTTTTTATTGCGCGCAATGTAACGCGAACCCACGCTTGAATGAACGGATTCAGTGTTAGTTAAGCTCCGCCCCTACGCTACGTAGGTAGGTACTTGTTGTTCATTGCGTTTTTGTAACTTCAAATGCGTAATCTGTTAAGATAAATCTAAAATTCAGGTAATGTTTGTTTGGAAAAAAGTTTCGTATTATCGCATAGAATTCATTTTCGTGAAAAAGTAAAAAAAAAAATGCGGCTTTGACCTTCAATATCTCCAGAACCAGTGGATTCCCAGGTATGGTCTAGTGGAAAAAAATGATGCAAATAATGGGTAGAATATGTGGCTTTCGGCTTCGGAAAGTGTCTTTTTACACCCGATATGTGTGTCCGAAACTCTCCTGGCTTTTAGGGCGTGGACCGCTTGTATGATGCCCACACACTCCGGCTGATAGACAGTGTTGAACATTCCCAGCGTGCTGGATATCTTTATGTTACAGTCGTGTGAGAAGACTCCAACTCCTCGTCTTCGATCCGTCTGTGTATACTCTCATCTCTTTCGAGCCTGAGTAGTCACACTGTTCTTCTGTAAGTATTATGTTGCCTATGAAAGCGGTGTGTTTTCGGGGCTTTATCACAGGGTGATGCCATCCTTGGTCGTCGTTTGATCGCATCTTCCTTTATACGTGTGTGCTTAACTCTAGAGTCTTTGTTTAGGGTTCCTGATACATGGAGCCTAAAGGCGGCTAGAGTCGCCTCCTCCCGCACGATGAGGTGCAGAGGCGGCAGTCCAAGCATTGCCTGTAGGGCGGCAGTGGGTGTAGTTCTCATACTGCCAGTGATTGCAACACATGCAAACCGCTGCAGTTTTTCGAGATTCCTTTGGGCTGCGCTCAGGTCTGTCCTGGGCCACCAGACCAGTGAGCCCTATGTGATGATTGGTCGGTTGATTGTGGTGTATAACCAGTAGGTGACCCTGTGTCTAATTCCCCAGTTCCTGCCAAGCAGTCGCTTGCACTGCCACAGGGATATGCTGGCTTTTGTAATAATATAGTTGGTGTGTTTTACCCAGTTCAGCTGTTTGTCTAAAAAGATGCCCAGGTATTTAGTTTCAGTTGACAGGCTTAGGGTTGTTCCGAAGAATCGTGGTAGCTGTAGTGTTGTCAGTTTCCTCTTTTTTGTGAAGAGAATCAGTTCAGTTTTTATAGGGTTCACTGAGAGTTGGTGCCTGTTGCACCATTCCTCTACTATTGTGTTTTCGTGGGTGCCGTTTATTGTAATGGTTATGTCATCCGCGTAGCCTACAGTGAAGTAACCTTTGTCGTTGAGTGTTTTGATGAGGCTGTCTACTACAAGGTTCCACAGGAGCGGCGAGAGGACGCCCCCTTGCGGGCAGCCCTTCGCAACGATGGCCCTCGTAGTATCATTTACTGTGACTTGTACAGCTCTCGGTTTGAGCATGTTGGTGATCCAGCCACTCAAGGTCGGGTCTATGTTGGCACCAACTTCTTCTTATATTCTAGGTCTTATATTCTTTTTAAACACGGATTTAACTTGTCTTAAAATTTGTTTATTTTTCTGTTTGTAGCGACATAAACAGTACATAGACAGACGATAACAGCTTACAGGAATCGGTAGGGGAGTCCACAGGATAATTATCTTTAGAAAACAGAAATGATGAATGATCAAAACCAACTCACAATATTGGCATCAACATTGCTAAACATAATAAAATAAAACTTGTAAAACAGTAGAGTTGAGACTGTTCTTCTTTTCTCGAAATAGGTTGACAACAGATATAATCATAAACATTTAAAACATAGTCAAATAATATAAGGGCTTGTTAATTTCCACAGGAAGTCCTGTTTGATGGCAGTGGTGACTCCACCTTTGGAGATGACGACCAGGCAGACATTGCTTCAGAAGGATCTTCAGTAAGTGCTTACTTTTTTAGGGTTCCGTACCCGAAAGGTAGCAAACGGAAGCCTATTACTAAGTCTTCGCTGCCTGTCCTGTCCGTCCGTCTGTCAGCGGGGTGTATCTCATGAGCTGTAATAGTTAGACAGTTGAAATTTTCACAGATTGTGTATTTCTATTGCCGCTATAACAAAATATAAAATAAAATAAATTATAGGGTTAAAAACCCCACAATAAATTAGATTTTGAAAAATATTTTTTTTTACCTTGGTATTTGGGGTGTCATTGTATAAAACGCCTCGAGTAGAATATTTTTTTTTAAATCTTATAAACTGAAAAAAAATAGGGGGCCGTAGAAGTTGTCAGTCTTAAAACATTTTTGAACGACCACTAAACAAGTTAGGAATTTGAAACTTCTGTATATCATGTAGTTCAAGTACAAGCGCAGTATCATAATGAAATACAAAATTTTCTTTGCTATTTTTAAAATGAAAATTATTCTTCGTTTAGTATTTTCATTTATTTGCTAAATATTGTATAAGTCTTCGGGTGCGAGTCCGACTCGCACTTGACCGGTTTTATTCTCATGTACTGTGCATACAATAATCATATTTGTGTTAACATTTATTAAAGGCTTCTTTACTCATGATGTGAGCCATTGTTCGAGTGTCCTCCAATAATTGGCTACTGTTGTGCTTAACTTATGAATTAAAATGATTGGCTTCAGGATCTCACAGATTCAGAGGCTGACGATGAGTCGGAGGAGGATGATGACGATGACGAGCAGGAGGGCAGTGATGACGATGAAGAAAGTGTGGACAGTGGGGCAGAGTCAGGAATTACTCACACACACTCTGGTGCCAGTGACTCAGAAACAGAGAAACCTGCCAAGGAGACTAAACAGAAAGCTTTCAAGGGCACAACACAGAAACCTGTTAAGGAAATGAAACAAAAAATAAAATCACCAAAGCAAAACAAAACAAAAAGCAAAACTGATGCCAGCATTGATCGCCTGGCAGATACTATTAAGAAAGCAAGTGTAAATATACAACCTGTAGGACAAAAAGGTAAGTCTGAATTTTATTATTACTTCTTTTGTATGTCACTCACTCTGTACGTTCTAATTAGCAGTTTTATGTCAAAGTCCAAGTTGCGCTACAACAACATATTCTAGTGACATGAAGTGTGTGCGTTTTTGCAGACGAGTACGAGTCGGGCGACACGTCGGACGAGGAGGACCGGCGCAACACCGTGGGCGACGTGCCCATGTGGTGGTACAACGAGTACCCGCACGTGGGCTACGACCTGGACGCGGCCCGCCTCGTGCGCCCGCCGCAGCGCGACCAGATCGACGAGTTCCTCAAGTAACCAGCGCGCCAGCCGACTATCTGACACCCGCGAGATGGACCCTCCTAATCATCAATTGTATTTCGTTGTAGGAAATGCGAAGACCCCGACTTCTGGCGCACAGTGCGCGACCCCAGCACGGGGCAGGACGTGGTGCTGAGCAAGCAGGACCTGGAGCTCATCCACAGGCTGCGCGAGGGACACGTGCCCGACGCCGCGCATGATGACTATCAGGTATGTACGTGTACGGTTCGGACACTTGCAGAGTTGTTGTTAAGGTTGTTGTTTAGGTTGAAGCGCGTACAGAAAAGATCACTTAGTTCCCGTTAGGTTTATTACGTATAAATAGTGTTAACAAGTAATACTGTTGACGATTCCTTTATTAGTCACTGCGTAACAGTAATCGCACTCGCTGATTTATTGTTATGTACGTACATTTATAGTAATAGAAATGCCGCATGTCTGGTGCAAACCACCGCGTCAGAAAAACATGTAGTGTCAGACTGTACATCTTGGCAACCCCAAAAGGAGAAACAAACGAGAAGAGAAAGGAAAACCCATCACAAAGTTAATACAGTAAATTAATCAATCCAATTGAAAGGCGATGTTCCTGTTCCCAGGTTGAGGCTCCAGCTGCAAGTCCTTTGTTGTTTGTGCTGTGACTGCTTTTTGCCGGTACTCTGGTTTACGTATAACTTGAAGTTTAAGAATGTCTTCAGGTGGTTGTCGACTAGTTTTGTTCTTAGCGTTGTTCGTGCAATAGTGTGGACAACGATTCCCCCCAAGCATTACAAGTACAAGTATGTACGATGGCGGCCGTCAGCAACGAGCAACAGATGGCATATTGATCAATGTCGTGACTTGTTATTGTTGGTAGTGAAGCTTCATTTTTCTTTTGAGTTACAATTTTCTGTTCAATTGTTGCAATTTTTTTATTCGTTGCCTTGGACTGAAGGATATTTAGGGCATAGCACATGTTACGTTCACTATCTTGTTAATAGATCTATCAAATGTTGGAACTGTTAACTCATAATCCATCTTCATATGACTGCTGTATTGGCGCTGTGCGTAGATGGTCATGTCGGTGGATTGCAATACCCTGAGATAATGTCACTATGCTCGATGATGAGATGGTTTGTGATGTGACGTCATTGCTACATATAATTCGCAACGAACACGTTTCGCAGCAAACCGCCAGCCAGCTGTTTTGCGTTTGCAACTCTATTCTTAACTCTATCCTAAGTGTCCTTGCATGACGCGCGTTCGACGTCACAAGGGCCGCTGTTTGATGTGATAGCAGTTTTGCCTCACACGGAGCGCTTTTGCTGTGTAGGTCAAATACTGGCAGGTTTTTCTTGCATAAGAAGTTCTGCGATGTTTGTTGCATGCAGTGTTTCAAGTTACATATCTTCGGATATAGACAAGTAAACGTTATTTTTGAAGTTGACAGCGATGTACTTGTTTGATAACTACACGTATGTAGGTTCCTTAGCAATGACCGGTAAAGTTATAGCTTTGTATATGTCGAAGTCTTCGTTAGCTACAAGTGTGTTCGGGGTTGGGGTGAGATTAAGATAACCGAAGAGTAAAGATATAAAGATAAGCTATATTTCAGTAATACTAATGGGATAACTATTAAAACTAATGAGGTGAATGAGTTGCGCCGCATGCTATCCGAAAGGGGTGCGTCTCATATATCATATAAAGTTATGTGGTATATTTTCATTTGAATAACGTTCACAAGATGTAATAAGCGTGAGATATACCAACTGTTGATATAATTTCTTTACATATAACATTTATATATTCTAAAACTTATTTCGTATAACGTTATTGGATATAAAGTTTATTTAATCGAAAATCATTAGGTCTATTGTTTAAAATATACCGGAAGAAATTTTTTTACGTCTCGAGAATAATAAGGTGTGTTGTGTAAGTGGAACAGAAGCCATGCCCGGGAATATTTGCTTAGTACCATTGAGATACAAAAGTTCCAAATATCCTTAAAAAATCATGAAAACTATCCATCCTACGACCCGTGCGTAAAACTAATAATAGCCAAAATAGGAGATAGTAAACGGCGTAGGCTACGATCGCAAATGAATGAAAGTTGTACGTGCGAGCGAGACGCACGCATATTTCTCTCGCTAGGTAGTATTGAATGAGATAAATCTGAAAAAATAACCATTTAAAGTTCTTGTCCCGCCAACTGCGTTTTAGATTTAAATCACGTCACAGTTCAACTGCTTACATATTTTGTTGACGGGATTGATCGCTCGCCACATGTCCACATCCATGATGCGTATCTGTCGCAGCCGTGGGTGGAGTGGTTCTCGCGCGAGGTGCTGGCCGCGCCGCTGCGCGCCTTCCCCGAGCACAAGCGCTCCTTCCTGCCGTCGCGCTCCGAGCAGCTGCAGGTCGCGCGCATCGTGCACGCGCTGAAGATGGGCTGGACCAAGACCCGCAAGCAGATCGCCGACGAGCGGCGGAAGAAGAGGGTGAGTGCGACGGACCAGTCACTGCTCGTAGCCGTATCTGCGGAACTGTGATTCTAAGCCAGAACATTTCAGGAGAAGAATTTCTACAACCTGTGGGGCTCGGCCAGCAGCGAGGAGGAGGCGCGCCGGCGCGGCATCCACAGGCACATCGCCGCGCCGCGCCGCGCGCTGCCGACGCACGCCGAGAGCTACAACCCGCCGCCCGAGTACCTGCTCGACGCTAAGGAGGTACTGCTCACATTACATACTGCTTTCCAAAGAAAAGTATGCGGAAAGTCTGCAAATAATAATTAGTTACATAGAGAAATGACTTCTTTTCCTATTATTAATCACCGTAATTATCAATGTTTTTCTTATTATTTAAAAATGGAACTACTGCCGCTTCGTCTCTTTCTAGCGAGTGGCTACTTTTGTGTGGCTAACGTGCAGTCCATTATTTATGTCTATGGGGGTTACTCAGCGGCGCGACGTTCGTACTATTTCTGAAACACTAAGATTACTGAAACGTATACCTTTTCTGGTTCACCTGTACATAACGTTACATACACAAGCACACGTCCGCACCGCCCGCTGCCTCGCCACTACTGCTGTTGCTCGTTCCAGTTGAAAGAGTGGAACAAGCTGAGCGAGACGCCGTGGAAGCGCAAGTACACGTTCCTGCCCACGGCGCACGGCAGCCTGCGCGGCGTGCCGGCCTACGGGCGCTTCGCGCGCGAGCGCTTCCTGCGCTGCCTGGACCTGTACCTGGCGCCGCGGGCCATCAAGATGCGCGTACGTACCCGTGCGCACGAGCACTGTCTCTCATTACATCTACTTAATACAAATCCTAAATTAATTGTGCGCTTTTATAATTTCGATTAACGCGTATTAATTCGTGGACGTCCACGTCCACATCGCGGCATCACGATGACACAGGTAAATAAAATGTATGGAAATTTATGAAGACGCTTTTAAATTTCCGTCCACGATAACGTTAAAACGTTCATGTATTTCCGTACATTTTATGGACGTTGATATTCACGAAAATATCGTCACGTTAGAAATTATAAAAGTGCACATTCATTGACAGACAACGCACAGACTGAACCCGATGGGTTAGAAGCATCAAAATGGTCCAAAAAAATTAAAGTGCCGACCAGAAAAACAAATTGTCAGTTTCAGAAAAACAATCCAATTCCTAACATATTTACTAGGACGTCGAACCCGCATACCTATTGGTTATGTTGTTACAAACCAGTAAAACAAAATTAAATTAAATGCCCTGGCTGGAGGCCTTAATTTATTAAGGCAGCCACTTAATTGATTGAGAAATTTCGGTTAAGCAGCCGAAAACCTCCTAGATTGACCTAAAAGATACCATTAAAAAAAAAAAAAAAAATCTTATCTTATCTTATTTATTTTATCTTTGCACTCAATATATTTTATTTACTTGCCTGCAGGCAAGGCCAATTAACTAATGCAGTTATGTATGCAATATTTTTATGTGGTATTTTTATTTCACATAAAATGCAAAATGCACTTTTACGCAGACAACGCAAAAGCGTCGTACGAGGCAGTTTTAGTTAACAGACCTGTAAATATACAATGATATTATAAGTAAAAAGATGTACCTAGCTAGGTTACATACACAACATTCCATCTTCGAGAAGGGCACAATGTCATACTATTCAATGACATGTAGAAGTAGGACGGCATGGCGGTAATTATTGGGAACGAAAAATAGACAAGACGAGGAAAATGTGGTGTCACATTTTAACGTGCCGCTTGCTGAGCGCTTATAACCTATCTACACCTTTTTAGGGTTCCGTAGCCAAATGGCAAAAAACGGAACCCTTATGGATTCATCATGTCTGTCTGTCTGTCTGTCTGTCCGTCCGTCCGTCCGTATGTCACAGCCACTTTTTTCCGAAACTATAAGAACTATGCTGAACGTTGAAACTTGGTAAGTAGATGTATTCTGTGAACCGCATTAAGATTTTCACACGTAAATAAAAAAAAAACAATACATTTTGGGGGTTCCCCATACTTAGAACTGAAACTCAATTTTTTTCTTCATTAAACCCATACGTGTGGGGTATCTATTCTTCAAAAATGATTTTGAGGTTTCTAATATAATTTTTTTCTAAACTGAATAGTTTGCGCGCGAGACACTTCCAGTGGTAAAATGTGTCCCCCCCTGTAACTTCTAAAATAAGAGAATGATAAAACTAAAAAAAATATATGATGTACATTACCCATGTAAACTTCCACCGAAAATTGGTTTAAACGAGATCTAGTAACTAGTTTTTTTTTTAATTCGTCTTAAATCGTAAACATCGATCAAAGTTACAACGAACTTCAAGAACTTTTATATTATGTTACTTGCTGCTACGGAACCCTTCATGGGCGAGTCCGACTCGTACTTGGCCGCTTTTTTATTATAATATCATTGTGTATGTACTTGTTCTTAAGTAAATGCACTAAAAACTAATGATTCAAAAAACTATTGTTAGTTTTTCTAATCATAAGTTTTTAGTGCATTAAAATAAAATATTATGTCTGTCAGGAAAAGATCGTAGGTTCGAATTCCTCATTAACTAATATTTGTAAGACTGATGCAACCTCTCCCTTCATAAAAAAAAGCTACAGGTAGAACCAGCAAATGTTATTTGCCGACCCTGCTGGCAAAGAGCCGAGCGATGTTATCTCAGAATGCAACGTGAAGTTCAGGAAGTAGCTGAAGAACCAAACGTTGTCAACGAAGGAGGCAACATTGAGCCTAGAGAGATATCACCTACCATTTTGCCGTACTAGTAATACGTCGAATACGTGTGTATTTCCACACTGCGGAAATGCGACAAAACGAAGAATACCCGAAAAATTATATTACGAATACTTTGCCTCTACAGTTTGCTTATAACCGAAAGCTGTCGTGTTTGTACTGAACATCTCGAGCAACGTGAATGGCATCTAATCGCATTACAAGACAATCTATCAGAAGAATTTAATGCTGCACAATTTTTTTGCGCTCTGAGACTATTAATGAACCACATTACCATCTACTCTTTGGATTTTGAACATTATGAACTTATAGATGATAAAGAATTTCACGACTGGACTGGCCTCACCATGGAGCAATTTGCTGATTTATTAGCTAACATTCCTAACCTAAATCAGATAAAAAACAAAAAATCTATTCTAGCAGCTTATTAGCTAAATTCCGAACGGGCGATACAAATGCAAGACTTGCAAAGATTTTTAAAACAAGTGAATCCGCGTTTTCATGAATGCTAAGTGTCGGCCGACAAGCGCTTTTGCAGGACTTTGCTCGAGTTCACTTAGGTTTTGACCACACGAACCGGGAAGATGTAGCACGGAGGAACCTTACAATTCCTGAAAGTCTGTTTGGGTCCTCCCCGCGAAAGGAATGCAATCGCGATTTTAGATGTACGTAATCTGGATTTGGTCGCGATTTGCAAAAAGCAATAACATTGAACTTGCCTGGGAATTGAACGCGATATCTGCGTGTCACTGATTAAATACGCACTAAATAGGATACACGTATTATCACACTCACTTTTACATCCTGTCCGTGTTTCTAAACTTTTAAATACACTATTATATCTATCAATAAAATCGAAAACTGGGGATGGATTTTGAAAATTTTCAAACTTCAAACGGCCTTCATCCTTTTTTACTTCATCTAAGTTTATCTTGTCATTGAAATGCTAGTGATTGACATAATAAATATCGACTATTTAAACAAGGAGTATTTAATACTTTTCGACTAGGATCTTCAAGATGATGTTGGAACTAGCCCGCGTTCTACTTAATAAAGACGCTGCCTTTTTTCCTTATTAAATAATGTCATAGGTTTATCATCGACATTATATCGACACTGACAAGAAGGTATTAAAACATCATCCACATAGAATATGTGGAAAAAATAAGTATTATTGAAGCTAACTCAAAAACTACCCATGCAAAGTAAATAAAATAATGCGGCTCAGTATTACGGAGAAATCGATGAATATACATTAAAAATACATACAGACGAACATAGAACCTCCTCCTTTTTTGAACTCGGTGAAAAATACAAATAGCTGTTGTGTTTTGCTGTGTGTACCTAGAATATTACTCAAACCCAAACTGAAACTCAAATCAGTCAGTGATGTAATCCCCCAACTTATAATATGCCTGCCTGCATAGTGTGCGTTTTATACAAGACTTGAATTTCGTCTCATTCAGGTGAAGTATGTGGGGAGGAATTTTATTGTAACATTTTAAACAGTACCCCATGAAAGATGAGTCCACTTTAGCCAGTCTGAAACCTGGTTGAACTAATAGGTCCCTATTTCTTGTACTATAACTCAAACTCAAACTCAAAGCATTTATTTCAAATAAACCAATTACAGGCACTTTTGAATTGTCAAGGGGGTCGGTCAGTCAGAAAGATGAAGCTAGATGCCCATTCCAAAGCGTAGTAGGTACCTATGGAGAAGAACGGGCAAGAAACTCCACGGACACTCTTTTAAATCATAATATGGTTACAAAAATATTGGTTACATCATTCATGTTGAAGTTATACATGGGAGAACGATGCAAAACGTGAAAAGCGTCCGTAACAGAAAGAAAAAAAATTAACAATCCAAAAAATTAAATTAAATTAAAATCAGCCGTGGTAGCTAAGAGATGACCAGTCCCTACTGACGGCGCCCGTTCACGAACATGACGCATGGATTAGCACCATTCAGCTCAACCATTTTGAAGGGAGCTAAATGATCCAACACACGCGCCACCGTCAGCGAGACATTAGAGTGAGCATGACATACTCTCAGCCGCCATGACACATTCAAGTCAATGAAAGACATACCCTGCACCTAAATGGTAGCTTTATAGTCGGTACATAGTACTCACATATGTTCTATGCAATTATACAATGTTAAGAGATTGAATTAATACAATGCAAAGATAGTTTTTTTTTAAATCTTCAGCAGCTCCAACTGTATTTTCAAATGCTAATCAATTAGTTTATGCGCCCTTGTGGAGCAGGACCAGCATTGGGCCAAGCATTTTTATCAGCAATATAATCTGCCAATTTATAATATTATGCTTGGCTGCATAGTGTGCGTTTAATATAAGATTTAAATTTCGTTTCATTCAGTTGAAGTATGTGGGGAGGTATTTTATTGTAACACTTTAAACAGTACCCCATGAAAGATGAGTGCACTTTAGCCAGCCTGAAACCCGGTTGAACTAATTGGTCCCTATTTCTAGTAATATAATTGTGTCTTGCACCTCTTTTACTAAAAAGATGTAGATTTTTCCTATAATTATGTCTATCACCTCTTTTACTAAAAAGATGTAAGTTTTTTCTTACGAACATGATGTTTTCATAGATATATTGACAAGGTACCGTCATGATGTTAATATCCTTAAACAATTCCCTTAGAGAGTCACGCCTGCGGAGATAATATATGGCTCTAATCGCTCTTTTCTGCAGAATAAAAATAGACTCGATGTCTGCAGCCCGTCCCCACAGTAAAATACCGTAAGACATGATACTATGAAAGTAACTAAAATAGACCAGCCTCGCGGTATCTGCATCAGTAAATTGACGGATTTTTCTGACAGCAAATGCTGCTGAACTTAGCCGTCCTGCGAGAGATGTTAAATGAGGACCCCCATTGTAGCCTTGAGACTAGCGTGATCCCTAGGAAAACAGTTTTATCGACGAATTCTAGTTTCTCTTGATTCAATACTATCTCACAATCACTACTTTTGTCATTTGGTAAAGAAAATTTTAAACACTTAGTTTTTTTTCCATTTAATACTAAATTATTAGCAGTGAACCAATTTTGGACCTGCAATAGGGCGTTATTTACGTCGTCAAAATTTGTTGCACGTCTATCTACCTTAAAAATTAAGGAAGTATCGTCAGCAAATAACACCATTTGTGGTTGATTTTCTAATAAATGGAGTACTTAGATCATTGATATACACTAAAAAAAGGAATGGACCCAATATCGAGCCTTGTGGCACACCTATTTTTACTTTTAAACCTAGTGAATTGATACCGTTTATTTGGATTTGCTGTTGTCTATCATTTAAATAAGATTTTACTAAATTGAGTGCAAGTTTTCCAAGTCCGTAATGCTCAAGTTTCAAGAGTAAGGTTTCGTGATCGACGCAATCAAATGCCTTGGAGAGGTCACAAAAGATTCCTATGGCGTCTTGGGCCTCTTCCCACGCGTTAAAAATGTGTCTTAATAAGGTTACACCGGCGTCGGTCGTACAACGTCCTTTGGTGAAACCATACTGTTGATCATGTTGGATTTAATTCGTGTTAAAATGATTGAGCATTTGATTAAGCATTACCTTTTCAAACACCTTGCTGAAAACCGGCAACACGGATTCGGGTCTATAATTATTGGTGTCTTTACTGTCCCCGGATTTGAAAAGAGGTATTACCTTACTGTATTTCATTAAATCCGGGAAGACTCCTTGGTCCACACACAAATTAAGGCTAAGTAAGGCGCTATGGTCTCAATTATGGAAGTACAGACTTTAATGGACATTCCCCAAAGATCTTCGGGTAATTTGATCTTAATTTGCTGAAAAGCTTTTATCACTGTGGCTGTGGCTTAAAGTTAAATTTAATCGGGCAAGGAAAAAACGTTCGCCCTTACTAAATCAAAAGAGAGCGAGGGCGAGGAATTTAAGGTTTCAGTAGTTTTAAGTGGGATACTGGTAAAGAAATTTACAAATTCTTGAGCAACTTCTTTGATATCGCAAATGAGACCACCACATGACGTCTACAGTGTGTAATCAGAATTATGCTTTTTGTTCCTGTTCGTTTCGTTATTGATAATTTTCCAAACCGTCTGTATTTTATTGTCTGCTGATTTAACCTTGTTGCTAATGCTTTAGCTGTCTTACAAGTTTTTTAAAATTTTAGAGTACGTAGCAACATACTTATTAAAAGTTTCCGTGTTAATATAAGGCTTAAGGCCATACAGCTCGAAAAGTCTATCCCTACTTTTCCTGAGTCCTTTAGTTGCCCAGTCACTAAATAAAAACTTAGGGCTGATAGTTTTTGTGTTCTTCTTAAAAGAACTAGACTAACGAAAAGAATTCCTCGTACAAAATATTAGCATTGTTCATTGTAAGGTCTTGATTATTTAACTTACAAACTAAAGTGCTATTAAATTTATTTAAATTAACTGCTGTTATTGGTCTGAATTGTATCTGCACTTTTTTTACTGGTATGTTGGATTCAAAAGTTACGGATTGACCACTGTGATCAGAAGGGAGATAATTAACGATGGCTTTATCTAAATAGTCGCAACAACAAAACACATTATCAATGCATGTAGCAGTAGTCGTAGTTACTCGGGTTGGTTCTACAAACACATTTGACAAATTGAATGATTTGAACAAATTTAAAAATCTACTGGTATTTGAATTATTTTCTAAAATATTCATGTTAAAGTCACCACAGATAATTACTGATTTATTAGCAGTTGCTTGTTTTGCCAAAACATCTTCCATTACTGACTCAAATATAGAGTAGTTTTGATCATTTGGGGGTCTGTAAACGCACACTATAACATGCTTATCTAGCTCAACACAAGACAGTTCAATGCTATGTTCAACCGATAGTTCAACTATGTCAATACGGGTTTGATTATATATTAATTTAAAGTTGTATTTGATTTAATACAACTTTAAATTAATATTAGTGAACCACCACGCAGCATTAATTTTCGGTTAAAACAACTGACCACACTATAATTCTCATAGTTAATTAACATTTCATAATCCTTTAACCAATGCTCAGTTAAACAAATAATGTCAAACATTGTTTTTTCTAAAAACAATTCAATTTCCAATTTTTTGGAAGAAAACCCTTAAATATTTTGGTGAAATAATTTCAAGGATTTCTGCTTAGGCCCTTTTGTACAGTTAACTATGTTAGTGCCAGAAAATACCTTGTTGTTATTAAGTGTAAATAAACTGTTAGAGGTACCTTCTGTTGTCTTACAAACTAGTTTAAACTATTTGAGCTAACCACCTTAACATTAGTACTATTACTAACTGTGGTACTAATTGTAAATGACTTAGGCCCACTTGCGCGATCATGGGTTAGCTAAATAACTCGGTGTTAACAGCTAACTCAGGGTTAATCCAAACAGAATTATTGCATTAACCCTTAGTTAGCTGTTAACTCCGAGTTAGCTGTTAACGCGCAAGTGGGCCTTAGACATACTAATTATGTCTGGGTTAATATTAAAAGCTAATAGCCTAGCTATTTGACGTCTAAAACTAATGGGCAGATACACAGTATCCCTAGTCGACCTTAGCTTATCAACAAAAATGTTGGTGTCAAAAAATATAAACTTGTCACTATGGTGACTAACTAAGAAATGCATGTAATTATTTAGCATGTGAATATAGTTGTTTTGCCTATTTGATAAATGCTCAAAATATAGAAAAGCACACAAAATTATCTTCTTACAATTTAACTTCAATAGTTCAGTGACACAATCAGCAATATCATCTTTTTTAACATTAAAACTATTACCTATAAGTACAGTAATAATGGTATTAGGATCATATTTTTTTGTTTATCCCATGGTGTGGGGTATCGCTGGAAAGGTCGATCAAAAATATTGTGAGTGTGTAAGAACCATTGGATTCAGGGATCCGTTTGCGAAATATTAAGCTTTAAATTGGTAATTTTTGGTAGTCATGTGCCCCCCCAAAACTAAACAAAACTTATCCTGATTTTTCATACCTCCTCCATAAATATTATTCGTAAAAAAAATATTAGTCCCCAGTTTTCAAGTCAAATTAATTCATGTGACATATTTGACCATAGTAATGTCGCAGGCAGATTGTATGATTCGTCATTTTACAAACGACGCCGTCCGTTTACAAACGCTGGCGGTTTTGAAAAATGCCTAAGGCAAAATGTCAATTGCCTAGTCATTTTATAATATGCCACAACATTTGATGGACGGCGAAAACGGCGTTTGAATTACGTCGTTTACAAAATGCCGCGGCAAATTGAAGTTTTTAGTTTTCCGGCACGTGAAAAACGTAAAGTGTCCATGGAATCAGGTGCTCGGAGGGCTCCTGCGGAACATTATTGGTACAATTCAACGCGTATTTTATTTTATAGTTTATAATCTAACGGAAATGATACCGATAAATTGTGAACTGGTATCAAACTTGCGTGTGACGTTACGCATCTTGCGCTAATACTAAATAGCCTGCCTAGCTGCGAGCAACTTGGACGTAGCGCTCGCCGGCCGCTGCCGCGGCACCTTTCGCTTTACTCACTCGGCTCGCGCGCGGTTGTTCACAGATCTAATCTACCCTAACTTATTTCACCCAGTTCACAATTTTTCGATTGCTTATAATCTAACTTGTTTGTTTGTAAAATGACGAATCATACAATTTGCCTGCGACAGTAATACATAAGTAAAATTCTATAATCGACTGTAAGAATATAATGGGAAATTTTGCAGTTCCAAAGATATCCCGATTTTTCATACCTGCTCCATAAATATTTTTCGTAAAAAACTTGTACCTAAGTCCTGGGTTTTCAAGTCAAATTAATTCATGTGACATATTTGACTATATTAATACATAATAGAAATTATTTCAAGCCAAAAAAACAATACTTAAAACTTAGCGGCTCTAAGACTTCTAAACGCGATTTCCGATCCAGTGTGCGACGATCTCCCTGGTAATGTTTAAAGTATTTTCTAATGCCAACAAATTGTCGGCATTGCGATATTCTATTTCTTTCTCGTGAGTCGTAATCAAGGTCATTTTTAGGTTACCGGTATTAAAACGGTAACTTAAATAGAGGTAACATGTTATTTCTTCTTGGTTACCCAGATAGCGGTAACCTTAGTCGTAGAAGTAACCAAAAATCTTCGATACCGGTACCGTAATTTATAAAGGTTTTCGGTCCCTGTTCACAAGGAACAATTGCATGCGTTTCCGAATTCATTCATTCAAACTTTTTAATCACTTCAAAACAAAGGTAATCACGGCAAATCCAATAATCACAACACCTAAATTCACAAAAAATGAAAAAAAAATTAACTAACAAAAGTGCACCAGTAGCCGCTCAAAACAAATTTGATTGAAGTTGTATCATTCTATAGAAATTCACGCACTGCGCAGCGTCTTGCAACGACATATTTGCTTTACTTCTACTATTCATAATCAAACACACGATTCATTCCATTCATAAAAAAAATCAAAAGCCGGGCTTAAAATTAGAACAATTTGCGAAATAAGTACATACTAATCAATCAAAGGTATCAAGAAAGTTAACAATTTCCATGCGAAAGATGAGAGGTACCATCGAAGAAGTTCATATCTAACCACCGTAAGGACTATTCTTGCTTGCAGCGCTCGGCGGCTATAGATCCGGGCCGGTAACAAATGTGGTCATCGTGTTCATGGGATTTTGTTTTGAAACTGGTTAGATATGAACTTCTTTGATGGTACAGAAGCTTCATAAGAAGCCAGCTTGTGCAAGCGAGAAAGCTATGCAATGTACCACAGAATTGACGTCTTCATTTATCGATGCGATCTCGCGTCCTGCTTGTCGGTATAGTGTTAGAGCGAGATCGCTACTGCGGTATCCGAGATAGTTTGACAACAATGCGTGATTCAAAATGGCGCGGAATTTTAATATTATGCTTCGAGTGCGTTAACTTGGCATCGTAGCTTTTATAGCGCGCGTATGACACAGTGCAGCGCGGAGTTAAATGTTATTATTCTTAACAATTCTTGCGACATGAATGATTGACTTGGTTGCTTTACAAGTTTACAGGTGTAGTTTTTTTTTGCTGGGCTCACGCTTTAATGTAAGCCGGGCTTTTCGGTTTGGAAGGAACGCCACTGGTTTCAGTCTATGTCTGCAGACATGGCAGATTTTGATGAGTTTCCAAGGCTGACAGAACAAGACTTAATATTGTTCAGCCTTGGAATATATCAAATCGAACAAGCGAGAAGCTACTATACCACTTTCATAGGTACTACAACATAACACTTACAGAAGGACAGTGTGATTACTCAGGCCCGAAAGAGATGAGGGTATACACTGACGGATCGAAGACCGGCTCCGGGACTGGAGTTGGAGTCTTCTCACACGACTTCAACATAAAGATATCCAGCCCGCTGGGAATGTTCAACACCGTCTACCAGGCGGAGTGTGTGGGCATCATACAAGCGGTCCACGCCCTAAAAGCCAGGAGAGTTACGGACACGAACATACGCATATTCTCCGACAGCGACTCAGTTCTTCAATCCTTACGGAAAAAATATATTACCTCAAAGCTAACACTAGAATGTCACAATGCACTAGAACAAATAACGGTATTTAGCCGCAACACGGTGACACTGCAATGGATAAAAGGACACAGCGGATCGCTAGGTAACGACGCAGCTGACGAACTTGCTAGACGAGGATCCAGCACGGCAGTCTGTGGACCCGAACCTATCGTACCCATCCCCTTCAACCAGATACGAAGATGGCTACAGGAGTTCACCCACACTCAAGCGGAGCACTGGTGGACCTCGACACCGGGCTGCAGGCAGTTCAAGGAAGCTATGCCATTCTTGGATACCAGGCTAACCCGGCGTTTATTACGCCTGGATAGGAACGGCCTGCGACGGGGACCATCACGGGCCACTGCTCGTTGAACAATCACTTCCAGGCGTCACCGACCCTCGGACACAGACCCTCGGGACACCCAGTTCTTTCACAGACGTTCTGAACAGACCAGCAGATTCAATTAACTTCTGGAGGGAGGTGGGCCGGTTAGAATGACCACAATGGTCCGCTGAAGGACTAAGTGCGGAAACCAAACCTCATAACATCGAACATAGAACATAGCTACTACGGGGAACACCTGGAACCTAATGGAGCTCTTATTATTGAGCTCGCTACTGGAATTCCCCTTGAACACGTCAGGGAACTGGAAAGGGGTGGCCTATGGATGATAAGAGGGAGAATACAATCTAGGCACGTTCAGGCCAAAAAACACTATATATACATTGCAATAGATAGAGCAAGAGAGATTTCTTTCTTTCTTTCTATTGCACGTGCAATATCGGCAAGAGGACCATCGGATGCTGCTCCCATATCATGACCATAATCTGGTACATGGGTAATGCGAGATATGACCCTAACCTCACTTCACCAGCAATAACATTATATTCTATTTTTTTTTTTATAAAGGAGATTTGGCAATAATGTATGGAAGCTGGTCCAAGCACCAATAACAACCACACATATGTCATTAGATAGGTATTTTAATAATATAATACAATAACTACTATGGTGGCTCATTTCAAATTGCTGTGTGAAAAATGTTTCGCAGGACTGACCTGGATGGTAGTTAACGGAACCTTTGAATAGTTAATCAATTCTGGTGATTTTAATTTTAATATTTGCAAATGTATGTTTTCCGATGATAATACAATAATATGGTACCACTGAGTTGGTCTGATTATGGACGCTAGATAACGGAACTCGTGAATAGCTACTAGTAAACCCATCGAGTGTGGGCTCATTAGATGTGTCTTACCGAATGCTGTACATTTTACCTAATGACTGACCTGGACGCTTGCATGGTACCACTGAGCTGGTCTGATTAGGGACCTGGACGCTAGATAACGGAACTCTTTAATAGTCTCTAGTAAACACATCGAGTGTGGGCTCATTAGATGTGTCTCACCGAGTGCTGTACATTTTACCTAATGACTGACCTGGACGCTTGCATGGTACCACTGAGCTGGTCTGATTAGGGACCTGGACGCTAGATAACGGAACTCTTTAATAGTCTCTAGTAAACCCATCGAGTGTGGGCTCATTAGATGTGTCTCACCGAATGCTGTACATTTTACCTAATGACTGACCTGGACGCTTGCATGGTACCACTGAGCTGGTCTGATTAGGGACCTGGACGCTAGATAACGGAACTCTTTAATAGTCTCTAGTAAACACATCGAGTGTGGGCTCATTAGATGTGTCTCACCGAATGCTGTACATTTTACCTAATGACTGACCTGGACGCTTGCATGGTACCACTGAGCTGGTCTGATTAAGGACCTGGACGCTAGATAACGGAACTCTTTAATAGTCTCTAGTAAACACATCGAGTGTGGGCTCATTAGATGTGTCTCACCGAATGCTGTACATTTTACCTAATGACTGACCTGGACGCTTGCATGGTACCACTGAGCTGGTCTGATTAGGGACCTGGACGCTAGATAACGGAACTCTTTGATAGTCTCTAGTAAACACATCGAGTGTGGGCTCATTAGATGTGTCTCACCGAATGCTGTACATTTTACCTAATGACTGACGTGGACGCTTGCATGGTACCACTGAGCTGGTCTGATTAGGGACCTGGACGCTAGATAACGGAACTCTTAAATAGTCTCTAGTAAACACATCGAGTGTGGGCTCATTAGATGTGTCTCAACGAGTCCTGTTTATTTTACCTGATGACTAGTGATGTCTGACTTGGAACCTTTGAATGGCTACTAGTTAACCCATCCTGCTTAAGATGTGTCATAACAAGTCCTTCACAAGTTTGTATCTGATTTAGCGCATCTGATGGTTGGCCTGGAATGTGAATAACGAAGTTTTGAAATTCCACCCACATTCGAATGTTTTTTTTTTACATTTAACATAAATATTTTGTTGCTATTATTTTGGATGACGGTATGTAATTATAAAACTGTTAATAATTCCTCCTGGTTTTTTTTGTTAGACTATGTTAATGATTAACACCACGAAATGCAAATTAGACATAAGGGGTGTGGACGTTGAATTTTTCCATGAGTACCTCGGCCAAATAGTCTCCTGTCAGGCGACATAAGATAAACATGTCGCTCGACTCACCAAGAACGCCTAGAAGAGCTATTGGTCGGAAACTCATGGACATGTACATCCTTCCCACCCTCACCTATGGAGCGCAAACGTGGTCATTAACGAAGCTTCAAAAGTCCGCACTTGGGGTCAGCCAGCGAGCAATGGGGCGAAGTAGATATTCTGGGAGTCAAACTTACTGACCGTGTAAGAAGCAGCACCAAAACACAAATCGGCGTAAGCAACACAGCCCGCAAATTAGAATGGAACTGGGCAAGCCACATCTGCCGCTTGTCGCATCACAATTGGGAAAAATGAGCTCCTACCTACCTAAAGGATTGGGCTCTAATTGAAAAAAATGGAAAGACGGATGGGAGGCCTTTGGACCTGCAGTGGGATACAACAGGCTCATATTAAGAATCCGCTGTATCTCTACGCTGACGTTTCGGTGGCGCTCCTATGTACTCTAGGTCTTGCCGGTAGAGTTTACATTGCCGAAACAGGTCTAGGGTGAGGAGCCACACCAAGAAATATTCATAAACCTGCAGGACAACATGTGGCGACCTGTTGGACAGTAGGGACCCATTTTTTTTTTCCCCTACCCTACCTACCCTATCCTTCCTACCCAACCAACCCACCCTAACCACCCTACCTACCCTACCTCTCCTACATACCCTACGTACCCTACCTACCTACCAACCTACCTACCTACATACCTACCAACCTACCCTACTCTGCTAAATTCACATTCATCAAATGCGTTAACTGTCCAACGCGCGAAGTTAAAATATACGTTAAGTTATCTGAAATTTTCGATTTT
Organism: Agrochola circellaris; assembly: GCA_914767755.1. Classification (NCBI taxonomy): domain Eukaryota; kingdom Metazoa; phylum Arthropoda; class Insecta; order Lepidoptera; family Noctuidae; genus Agrochola; species Agrochola circellaris. The sequence continues at coordinate 364,922 of OU611853.1, forward strand.
CTGCGCAATTTTCTTAATTTTTCTTTCTGTATGAACCTTCTCCTTACAATAACAAACAAAAAAAAAGAATTAGCGAAATTTGTCCAGCCGTTGAAGCGTGATGCCGTGACCAACGGAAATAGGGATTCATTTTTATATATATAGATAGATAGATTAAAAGTCAGTGGTTGAATAGGGGATGGAAGTTTATCTGAAAGTTCGTATCTTATTAAGTTAGAAGAATCAACTAAGAAAATTGGCGATACGGTTCTCTTTACAAGTAAAATTTACTTTTATTATCGCTTTTTGAAGCTGAAGAAGAGAAGTGGCCGATGGGAAAGCCCGTCCGGCACACGCTAGTAACAACAGAATTGTCCGAGTTAGTTTTGCTTGTATAAATAGCTGCAACCTATAATCGGCCCGCAGCTGACGATCGGGCCCGACGACCTGGTGCCGAAGCTGCCGTCCCCGCGCGACCTGCAGCCGTTCCCCACGGCCGAGGCGTTGCAGCTGCGCGGGCACAAGGGGCTCGTGCGCAGCGTCGACTTCGACCCCTCGGGCCAGTACATCGTGTCCGGCGGAGACGACGCTACCGTCAGAGGTGAGTCAAACATGTGCAGATGCGCGGCCTCACGGACCTCGTGCGCAGCGCCGATTTCGACGATATGGACACTTTCGCGTAACCTAAGTACGATGAGGGCAAATCTAACGATTTAAATCATTGCCCGGAGGCAAATCGCGGTAATATCGAAGATCTACACTCGAAGTTGTGGACGATTATGTTTACCTAAGACAAACTGTCCAGTTAGGTAGGTACAACTTCGATAAAGAGGTCAATCGTCGAATCTGACTCGGCTACGCAGCGTTCGGGAAGCTGCGTAATATCTTCTCGTTTCATATAAGTACTACAGTGTTTCCAGTCTCGTGTCTTTGACCAATGCGTGTTGCCAGCGATGACCTATGTAACTGAGACGTGGTCGCTCACAATGGGCCTCATTAGAAGGCTGATAAGCCACCTATAGGGCAATGGTTGGAGTTTTCCTATGCGATGGCATCAAAAATGAAGAAATCCGTAGGAGAACCAAGGTAATCGACATAGCCCGAAGAAGTGGCAGCGGGCAAGGTACATTGTTCGCAGAATAGATGGCCGATGGGGTCGAAAGGTTCTGGAGTGGCGGCCGCGTCTCGGAAGACGTAGCGTTGGATGGAAGGCCTCATGGGGTGGACCGATGACCTGGTGAAGGCCACAGGAATCTGCCGGATGCGAGAAGCAGAGAACCGGTCGAAGTGGCGGTGCTTCCGTTCAGTGGACGTGTTTCCGTTGACGATCGTCATATCGTTCCCGCAGTGTGGGAGACTGCGACGGGGCGCTGCCTGCGCACGCTGACGCTGGAGGGCGGCGTGTCGCGCGTGGCGTGGGGCCCGGCCGCCGGCCTGAGCCTGCTGGCGGCGGCGCAGGGCGCGCGCCTGCTGCTGCTGAACCCGGGCGCCGACATCGGCGCGCACCGCGTGGGCGCGCGCACCGACGAGCTGCTGGAGGAGCCGCCGCCGCAGCACGATGTGCAGGGTGAGTCCACGACGAGGTTTCACCTAAACTACATACTTGTACACGCATAAACTCACGCCTTTTTGCAATGGGGGTAGGAAGAAACTACAGAACGCCACCTGCTACGATCCTTACATACTCCTGTAACTTCGTTTACGTTCACACATTGGTCATACACGCACGCCGGTTGCGAGTACTATGCACCTGACCTTCTTGAAGAACGACGTCACTATAATTATGTCGTTCGATGGCAGCCCCGTCGGGCGTTTCCACTCACGTCTGCCCTTATAATAGTACATTCATGTTGCGGCCTATCAAAATTAGTAATACTAGTACTGTCGAAAAAACAACTTTATTACGTATACTGTAGCTATGTGCAGAATAACCCTAGTTCCTTATTTTCACAGTATAAAATGATAACTGTAATGTTTACTGCTGTACAAAGCTCATAATAATAATAGATTATAATATACAGGTGACTAATAATTTGACGTATTCCTTCTAGGACTTCATAGAGTGACTCATTTGCAACAATTAAGCACCCCATAAAGCCTACGCAAAAGCCTAATGAAAATGGCTATTTTGCTATTTTGAATTTGACGTTTTTCACCTAAAATTTTGATTGTCTAACAAAATCTATTTTTAATCGCGATTAAAAATGGTGTGGAATAGAATTAGTTGTCATGAACTAAAATTCACACCAACAGCTCGACTTCAGGTGCAAAAACAGTACTGTATCTTTTTTCCTTTTCTTTTGCATATATCTCGAAAATAGTATGTCCTATTGCAAAAATAATGAAAATTTCGACCCCCTTTATAAACCCCCAAAACTCGACATGTAGCTAATCATTTTTCATATTTTCCATAGAAAAAGTCCATATAAACACGTCGAGGCTGCCCCCCTCTGTGCGCTTCCGGCTCTAAAATAAATTCACGGGGTAGGGCAAACAACGTGGAGTGGTGGTATTTGACAAACGCGATTCCACGTGGAGTCGCAAAATTATTTTAAAATTTAAAGATATTTTTTTCCAGAATAGCTTTATGATTTTCATAGCCAAAAGTAAGGAATTTTTGTGATAATTTAGTTCGGTGTAATACAAATTTAAGATTACGGCTGCAAAAAAAAAACACATTTTTCATTATGGGTGTCGTTTTCACCCCGTTATAGTCGTTTACATTCAGCTCACTTCTATGACGTCTGGAAGAGAATTAGTGAAGCTTTAGAATTCACAGATGGCCACGTTCAGGCCTCTTTGGAAAATAAAAATTCATCTATCCGATCTGGAGCAGGTACAGACGACATATTTCATCCGATATGGTTTGCATTCGATGTTTCGGAGAGGTCCATCTTATACGAAGATGAATTTTCATTTTTTGAATTTGTTATCTTTCTAAATACTGAACATTATTTTGTATTGCAAAAAGAGCAGAATGTAAATCAGGCATTCGTTTTCGAGGGGTATAAAGCCGATACTGAGGTCAAAATGTAAATCCAAGATGGCGGCTGTTGTTTTTGTTATAAATGATAAGTGATAACGAACTTTGTTCCTGAGGGGGGGTACCCCGTCAGGAACAAAGTTCGTTCCGAACGCACACGTTTTTTTTTAAAGTTAAATATTCTTTAGGCGCGTTGAGTGATTTTTGGTAGAGGAAAATCATATGGGCCCGCGTCACCGACATGCTAATGTTCACAGTACCCATAATGTAGCTATCAGTATGACGTGTTGCGCTTGTTGTTGCTCGGAGTAATAATAAGATAAGATGAACATTAAGAAATAAATATGATTTATCAAATTGTTATGCCTAATGTAACACGAGAAGAAGCGTAAGATAAATAATTTAGAGGAATTATAGGGATTTAAATTCCAATTAAATATTTTTTATAAATTATAGCTCTAAATTGGACGAATCAAAGTGGTTTAGTCTGACTATAAGCAGAGCGAACGCACTAACTCTACGCACACATGTACGAGTGCTTCTGTGTGAGTGATTTTTGCAATGGACCTAAACTTGACTTCCCGCGCTAGACGTAAACGCTCTTAACTACAATTGCTATAAACACATTCTTCATGTAAAATCTCTTTTGTGCGTTTTCCTCTGGACTCGACGATTACCCAACATACTCGCTGTCGCGTGGTACTATACAGGTGGTGTTTCTAAACAAAAGGTGGGGTTCAATTTCTGGGTAGTAAACAGTGGGCTTTTTTTAAAAGCACTTTAATTCTTTTTTTCCTTTTAAAGTTAGCTTGAGTTCATTTTGAAGCTTTAGCTATTTAGTAGTCTTATGTTTTATTTAGTATTAAGTTTTTGACACCGTGTATTAAAGCTTGAAATAATAAATGTCCGTGTGCCTTCCCCGCGCGCAGTGGACTCTCGCACGGCGTCGTGCGCGGAGTGGCAGCGCGTGTCGCCGGAGCAGTGGGCGCGCGGCGAGCGCCTGCGCGTGGCGCACTTCCGGCGCGTGACGCACGTGGCGTGGCACGCGCGCGGCGACTACGTGTGCGTGACGCTGGCCGACGCGGCGTCGCGCGCCGTGCTGGTGCACCAGCTGTCGCGGCGGCGCTCGCAGCTGCCCTTCACGCGCAACAAGGGGCTCGTGCAGTGCGCGCTCTTCCACCCCACCAGGCCGCTCATCTTTGTCGCAGTGAGTACCCGATCGGAGCGATGCCGGTTTCGTCGTGCACGCGGTTTAACCTAGCGAGCGATGCCCCGATTCTATACCGAATCTTACTACCTCTTTATATAGATTTTCCTGTAATCTATAATCATAGAACTATCCTCTGTATTTTTTTCAAAATTTTAGAATCAGCAGTTTCGGAGATAAGGGGGGGAATGGTCAAAATTTTCAATAATTTTCTTAAATAAAAGGAAAAGCATTCATTTTAAAATAATAAAAAAATGTATTTGAGATCCTCGAAATAAGCCCTTTCATTTGATATGCCACACGGTACATTTAGCAAAACTTTTTTTTTTAATTTTCTTATTTGCCCCCCAAAAGTGATGTTACACGTCCGTGTTTGGGTCACAGAAATACATATGTGTACCAAATTAATTCAACTTAATCGGTCTATTAGATTCGGAGCAAATTGGCTGTGATAGACGGACAGAAAGACAGACACACGAGTGATCCTATAAGGGTTCCGTTTTTTCCTTTTGAGGTTACCCTAAAAAGCAAAACGATTTTCTTTAAATGAAATTATATTGAACTAATTAAAGTATGTACCCAATGGTACATACTTTAATTAATTCAATATCATCATTATCTATGCACAAATGAATTTTCATTATTATCTATGCACTCTCGGCATTTTATAGGTAGTTCATTGATTCCTTTGCTGAAAAAACTGTGGGCGCAAGAATAAATAAAATCCTTGAGCCTGGATTCAAAACCACCTGGTTTTGACTCTCTCATCGTAATATAATTTTTTCGATGCAAGAAATGGTCCAAATTTCGGAAAAAATGGTAATCTGTTGGAGCAAGGTCTGGAGAGTATGGTGGGTGTCGAAGATATTCCAATCGCTGCTCCTCTAACTTAGCACTCGACGCTTGTTTGTTGGTTTGCTTCACTGAATTCATGCGGTACCCATTTTTCGAGGTTTTACACGTTTCTAATTTGTTTCAAGTGAATTAAATTTGTTTTAAAACTCACACCGAAACCTGCCGCTAACTCTGACGTAGTTTTGGGATGGATCAGCTTCTACGATCATTTTTAATTCTTCATTGTCTACTACTACTACTAGGTTCTCCGGTCGTCCACGGGGTTTGATCTATAGATCAAAATTTCCAGAACGAAAACGTTGAAACCCAAAACGTACCATGTACAGTAGCTTCCCCCTACACATAATTTTTCCTTCGAGCTGTTTCTGCAGCGCCAGTGCCACGGTGGAACTTAAATAACGCGATATTTAAGTTTTCCAAAATATAAATGGCGTGAAAACAAATGAATCAGTAAATTCGAAACACAAATATACAAGCCTAAGTTTGAATTTGGAATTGCTAACCAAACTCCAGATATTTGAGATCACAGTGGCTAAGTAAGGACCTAATATGTGTGACCCGCAGACGCAGCGCGTGGTGCGCGTGTACGACCTGGTGCGCCAGGAGCTGGTGCGCAAGCTGCTGACGGGCGCGCAGTGGGTCAGCCACATGGCCGTGCACCCCGCCGGAGACAACCTGCTCGTCGCCTCCTACGACAGGAAGTGTGTATGGTAAGTGCCAATGTTAAATCTGTGCAAGTTCGGCTACATCCAAAAAAGTCAGTTAAACAAATAAAACTACTCAAACTCAAAGCATCAATTAAACCATTTACAGGCACTTTTGAATTGTCAAATAGTCGGTCAGTTAGTCAGAAAGTTGAAGCTAGTTGCCCATTCCAAAACGTAGATCTTTATGGAGAAGAACGGGCAAGAAACTCCAAGGACACTCTTTTAAATATAAAAATTACAAAATCCTGCGTACATTATTCTTGTTGCTTCTATATGTGAGAACAATGTACAAAAAATAATCAAAAAATATCAAAATATATGATTAAATATAAGCCCTGGCAGATAAGAGATGACTTGTCTTAACTGACGGCGGCCGTTCATGAACATGACGCCTGGACCAGCACCATCCAGCTCAAACATTTTGTAGGAAACCGAATGATCCAATACGCGGGCCCCATCAGCGAGACATTTAAGTGAGCATGACATACTCTCTACTGCCAAGCTCTTTCAAGTCAACATACATCTTAATAACATAATAAACGGGTACATGGTACTCACATTTACAAATTCTTCTATATTATACAAAACTATAGCAATGTATTTGAGAGAAATCATTATTATCTATTAGAGTATTCATCAATTAAAACTTGTTTAAATAAATAATAAACATTCAAGGTCGTAATGTCAGAAAAAGTAAAAAGGGGAAGCAAATTTTTTTTTTTTAACTAGTGAGCCCAATTGGCTGTGGAGCAGGAGCAACTTGAGATTATGTTCGACAATAAAGCAGCTGACGCAGCCGAGGCATTTTATGAGTTTTTGCCAACATTCCTGCGAGTCGCTCCATAAGTTCGTGTCGAAAGCTGAAAACCTTTTGCATAGTAGTGTACCCAAATAAATGTAATTGCTTATTTAGCTTCGAACATGTAACGTCTCATGATATCCTTACATATTATAAAACAAAGTCCCCCGCCGCGTCTTTCTGTCTGAAAGCAATAAACTCAAAAACTACCGAACGGATTTTCAAACGGTTTTCACCAAACGACGGAGTGATTCATGCGGAAGATTTTAATATATAATTCATTAAGGTTTTGTGTAAATTGACTGAAATATGACGATTATTATTGAAGATGTCGGAAAAAATCATGCCGACTGGGAGCTTCTTATGTTTTACAGAATGATTCATCTTACGAGCGTTTACGTCTAGCGCGGCAAGTCAAGTTTAGGTAAATTCTTTGCAAAAATCTTTGACAGAAGCACGCGTACATGTGTGCGTACAGTTGGCGCGTTCGCTCTGCTGATAGTCAGACTAAACTACTACACTTTGATCCGTCCAATTTAGAGCAATAATTTATAGTAAATATTTAATTGGAATTTAAATCCTATAATTCCTCTAAATTATAATTTTATAATATTTAAATGAAACAGTTTATTTATCTTACGCTTCTTCTCGTGTTACATTAGGCATAACAATTTGATAATACATATTTATTTCTTAATATTCATCTTATCTTATTATTACTCCGAGCAACAACAAGCGCAACACGTCATACTGATAGCTACATTATGGGTACTGTGAACTGATAATTCGTCTTCGTATAAGATGGACCTCTCCGAAACATCGAATGCAAACCATATCGAATGAAATATGTCGTCTGTACCTGCTCCAGATCGGATAGATGAATTTTTAATGTTTTTTTTTATATTATCAAAAATTCCTTACTTTTGGCTATGAGAATCAAAAAGCTATTCTGCAAAAAAAAATCTCTAAACTTAATAATGATTTTGATACAACTAAAATCGAATTTGACAATCGCGACTCCACGTGGTACTTGTTTGCCCTACGCCGTGAATTTATTTTAGAGCCGAAAGCTTACAGAGGGGGCCAGCCTCGACGTGTTTATATGGAATTTTTCAGTTTCAATGGAAAATATGAAAAATTATTACCTACATGTTGAGTTTTGGGGGTTTATAGGTTTTATAAAAGGGGTCGAAATTTTCATTATTTTTGCGACATGACACACCATTTTCGAGATATATGCAACAGGAAAGAAAAAAACCATACAGTACTGTTTTTGCACCTGAAGTCAAGCTGTTGAGGTGAATTTTAGTTTCTGGCAACTAATTCTATTCCACACCATTTTTAATCGCGATTAAAAATAGTCTGATTTAGTTAGACAATCAAAATTTTAGGTGAAAAACGTCAAATTCAGAATAGCAAAGTAGCCATTTTCACTAAATTAATAACTAAGTGCCATCTTAGTGCTGCAAAACCAAAATATAGTTAAGTTGTGTCACTTTAGTTTATTTTTGGAATGGGAAAAAGAACACATTTACTTAAAATATACTTTTTTTTAACTAAGTTTTTTCCTAAGGATATTTGTAGTCAGATAAAAAATATTTTTTATAATATTTTTTTTTATTCGGGTCACCGTGAATAGGCTACATGAGCTTGAGACGGCTTGCGGCGAAGATTTGTGGGCCAAGATCACAATTTATGGCCTAAATATATATGTGTGTGTTGTTTACATCAAACCTAGTGCAACTGACGAGGATTACCTGGCGTGGTTTTGCAAGGTCGAGGACGTTTTTCACAGTTTGAAGGGAACTATTATTATTCTAGGCGACCTTAATCTAAAAAGTGCGTCAGTAAATGTTAATAACTACTACTGTTATTTTCTAAGCTTTTGTAGTCTGGTAGAGATGAATGAGGTGATGAATATGCGTGGCAGTAAGTTAGATGTAGTGTTGGCTCGGGAGGGCGCTGCTGTAAACTGTGAGTATATCCAGGGTACGGAACTGGTTCCGATTGATCTGTATCACCCTCCGTTAGATATTGCTGTTACCGTCCTAAGGCATAAGGTACATGAAAAACTTGACCCTAGCAATATTGACCGTAGTAAGGATTGGAACTTTTGTAAAGGTGACTACACATCATTGTTTGATCTTGTTCGCTCTGCTCCATGGCAAGACGTTTTTCGCTGCAATGACGCGTCCACCGCTGCTTGTAAGTTTTATAATTTAATGTACGATATTTTTGATTCCTCTATTCCAAAAAAGACGAGAAGGACCGCTGGTAATAAGCGGTACCCAGTCTGGTTTACTAGAGATATCGTAAGCGACACTCGACGTAAATCAAAACTCCATATTAAATGGAAACAATCCAGATGTGATGCTACATATGCTCAGTTTAGCGCACTGCGGTCGGAATTAAAAGTGAGAACCGAGGAGGCATATAGACTGCATTGTTCTAATGTGGAAAACAGCCTAGGCAAAAATCCAAAAATGTTCTGGCAGCACATTTCAAGCCTGCGATCTAAGGGTGGGTTTGAGCCAGACGTTGTGCTTAATGGCAAGGTCTATTCAGGTGTCAAAGCTGCTAAGGCATTTGCTGAGTATTTTTCCAGCGTATTTCTGCCGGACACACCAGAATTGGACCCGAAATCAATCACGGTGAATAGTGAGGGAGGTAATTTTCCCCTACCCGTTTTAGTCCCTCCGGACGTGGTTAGGGGTATTTCCAAACCCAAACCCTGCAGTTCGATTGGCCCAGATAACATCCCTGCATATATCGTTAAAGGATGTAGCAGTATATTAGCAGCCCCTTTATGTCATGTTTTTAATCTAGCTCTTCAGTCGGGCGTGTATCCGGAGCCGTGGAAGACTTCACGTGTTACTCCCATCCCTAAAACCAGTGACAAGACATGTCGAGGAACACAGACCCATCGCTATTTTATCAACCATTGCAAAGGTCTTTGAACATATACTTCACACTGTTATCTGTAAACAAACCAATATGTATCTTTCTGATGCTCAACATGGTTTTCGACCTGGTCGCTCCGTGAACTCAAATCTGCTGATTCATGTTGACTTCATATCCAGTAGCCTGGAATCCGGTAGGCAGGTCGACACTCTGTATTTTGATTTCCGGAAGGCGTTCGACAAAGTGGACAACGATGTGCTTTTGGCAAAGTTAGGGGCTACGGGCTTCTCATCCGGCCTTCTTAACTTCTTTGCCTACTACCTACGGGATCGCAAACAGTTCGTCCGCTATGGCTGCTTTGAGTCGAAGTCTTATTACACTCGCTCGGGCGTGAGTCAGGGATCCGTGTTGGGGCCGCCTCTGTTTCTGATCATGATCAACGACCTAATTTGTAAGATTCGATTCGCAAAATGTCTACTATATGCCGACGATCTAAAACTAGCTGCGCAAATCAGAACAGAGGTGGATTGCGAACTCCTACAAAAAGATATCGATACCGTCTATGAGTGGAGCATGGCGAACAAGTTGTTGTTTAATATTAGTAAATGCAGCGTTATGACTTATGGTCGTGGGTTGAGACCAATAAAATATGATTATAGTTTGGGGGGTATAGTGATCACTCGTGTCACCAGCGTTAAGGACTTAGGAGTGACTTTCGACCGCAGTCTGACATTTAGAGACCACGTGTCTGCCCTTGCAAAGGAATCCTTCAGGCGTCTGGGATTTGTCTTGAGGAACGCTCGAGACTTTCACAATCCCAGTATTATTAAACTTCTTTACACCACTTTGGTTCGGAGTAAACTCGAGTCCAGCGCCTGTGTCTGGCATCCGCATACTGCGTCTCAGACATTGATGCTTGAGAAAGTTCAGAAGACCTTCCTGAGATTTTTGCATCAAAGGCTGTACCATTACTTCCCATTCGTGTACCCAACGAATTATCTTCTAGGGGTGTTGGGTTTAAATTCGTTGGAGGTAAGAAGGGGCTTTGATCAGCTCACGATTGCCTGTAAAACCCTAAGCGGTCGTATTGACTGCCCTGAGCTCCACGGACTTTTCTGCCGCCTATTTGTGCCCGACAAATACCTTGGGCACCGTCAAAGCCGCCGTCATAACCTGTTCGCACTACCGCTATCTAGATCTGTTGCTAGAACCGAATCCCCAGTTTGTCGAACCCTAAGGATGCTAAACGCCCTCCTGACTGCCGACCCTGAATGTGATGTGTTTGCCGATGAATGGAAGAAAATAATGCGTGCTTGTCTGTTGTTTTGTGAGGGACAATATGCGAGGGTGTCCACTGTTGCATGTTTTTATTTATTTATTTATAAAAATCTTACCTACACTATCATTACAGATCTATGATCCAATGCGACAGATTGGCCTTACTAACTAAATCCTAAATCTACACCTTATACCTAGTTAAAAAATATCTTAATCTAAATAACATATAACATATAGTGTAACTTTTGCGAATTCACTCAAGTTGCACCACAATACATCAACCCTCCCGTAAACCTCATTCACCACGCGTATGGCTCTAGTGAGAGGAGTTCTCGCCAGTAGGTTGGTCCTGGCTGCAGGCACAGCGAGCAGGGGCGGGCGTTGCCGCCTCCACACGTACCGGTCGGGCACGTACAGCTGTAGGTGTCGCAGCACTCCCGGGTTATGCGCCACGCCACGTAGTAGTTTCACTACATACGCTACGAGCGAAAACTCCCGTCGTACTCTTAGAGTGTTATACCCTACCATACCCAGAACAAATAGTGTAGGGTACACAAATGTTAGTTTATTGATGTTCTAATTTATTGAACCATTTACTCAAATAATTATTAATAATTTTATCCACGAATTGTATATCTTTGAATTTAATTTTTTGTATTGTATGTTATTTGAATGCTTATTTTATCTTAATTTTTATAATTCTATGTTAATTAATGTAATTGGACCTGTGCCGTTTTAATTAACTATAAATAAATAAATAAATGTTATTTAAATTGGGCATTAAATTTAGATGAAAATATGCTTTGACATCATATCATTTAAATGAACAGCTTAGAAGATTATAACAGATTCAAAATTACGTGTAACAAAATAATTATGATTGCTGGCAACGCGGGCGCAGCGGTAGGAGTCATTGACCTTTTCCTCGGCTATTAGGTATGTAATCCCGGTAGTACGTTCCCGTGGAATATTTTGCGACATCCACACGGGCGAAACCGTGGGCAAAAGCTAGTAGTTAATATTTTTAACAGACTTAATTAAGTAACGCTCAGTTTAGTAAAATCTTATTTAAATGATAGACAACAGCAAGTTCAAATAAATGGTGTCAATTCAATCGGTTTAAAAGTAAAAATGGGTGTACCACAAGGATCAATATTGGGTCCTTTCCTCTTTTTAGTTTATATTAATGATCTACCCCATTTGTTAAAAACTCAACCACAAATAGTGTTATTTGCTGACGATACTTCCTTAATTTTTAAAATTAATAGACGTGCATCAAATCTTGACGACGTAAATAACGCCCTACAGCAGGTCCAAAATTGGTTCACTGCTAATAATTTAGTATTAAATGGGAAAAAAACTAAGTGCATAAGATTTTCGTTGCCTAATGTCAAAAGTAGTAATTGTGAGATAGTATTGAATCAAGAGAAACTAGAATTCGTCGATAAAACTGTTTTCCTAGGGATCACCCTTGACTCAAGGCTTCAATGGGGTCCTCATTTAACATCCCTTTCAGGACGATTAAGTTCAGCAGCATATGCTGTGAGAAAAATCCGTCAATTTACAGATGTAGGTACCGCGAGGCTAGTCTATTTTAGCTACTTTCATAGTATTATGTCGTACGGTATTCTACTATGGGGACGGGCTGCAGACATCGAGTCTATTTTTATTCTGCAGAAAAGAGCCATCAGAGCCATATATGGCCTCCGCAGGCGCGACTCTTTAAGGGAACTGTTTAAAGATATTAACATCATGACGGTACCTTGTCAATATATCTATGAAAACATTATGTACGTAAGGAAAAATCTACATCTTTTTAGTAAAAGAGGTGCAAGACACAATTATATTACTAGAAATAGGGACCAATTAGTTCAACCGGGTTTCAGGCTGGCTAAAGTGGACTCATCTTTCATGGGGTACTGTTTAAAATGTTACAATAAAATACCTCCCCACATACTTCAACTGAATGAAACGAAATTTAAATCTTATATTAAACGCACACTATGCAGCCAAGCATAATATTATAAATTGGCAGATTATATTGCTGATAAAAATGCTTGGCCCAACGCTGGTCCTGCTCCACAAGGGCGCATAAACTAATTGATTAGCATTTGAAAATACAGTTGGAGCTGCTGAAGATTTTAAAAACTATCTTTGCATTGTACAAATTCAATCTCTTAGCATTGTTTAATTGCATAGAACATGTGTGAGTACTATGTACCGACTATAAAGCTACCATTTAGGTGCAGGGTATGTCTTTCATTGACTTGAATGTGTCATGGCGGCTGAGAGTATGTCATGCTCACTCTAATGTCTCGCTGACGGTGGCGCGTGTGTTGGATCATTTAGCTCCCTTCAAAATGGTTGAGCTGAATGGTGCTAATCCATGCGTCATGTTCGTGAACGGGCGCCGTCAGTAGGGACTGGTTATCTCTTAGCTGCCACGGCTTATTTTAATTTAATTTTTTGGATTGTTTATTTTTTTTATTTCTGTTACGGACGCTTTTCATGTTTTGCATCGTTCTCACATGTATAACTTCAACATGAATGATGTAACCAATATTTTGTAACCATATCATGATTTAAAAGAGTGTCCGTGGAGTTTCTTGCCCGTTCTTCTCCATAGGTACCTACTACGCTTTGGAATGGGCATCTAGCTTCATCTTTCTGACTGACCGACCCCCTTGACAATTCAAAAGTGCCTGTAATTGGTTTATTTGAATTAAATGCTTTGAGTTTGAGTTTGAGTATAAAAACACTGGTGATTACTGGGGCATCTCCAATAAACTTTTTAAGTAATATAATCGTAATTGCCAACGTCCCTATCGAACTTTTACTTTAAATAAATATATGTTGATTTAGGAACTTTTCCTGACCTCATTAAGAGCCGTAAAGCTAAAGTCATGCCTTTATTTAAATCATATAATAAAAATGACTTTGTCAATTTCAGGCCATTTCTATCTTAAGGCTTATAATGGGTTGTGTAGTACGTTCTGATTTATAAATTGCAAGTGTGAGCGCGACCTCGTATTTATTGGGTATACTAATCTGCATGTGTAGTTGTGGCAAGATAGAGGGGATGAAGTGAAGACATTGCCCAGCTAGCCAAACTTGCTATTACAAGTATCCTAAGAGCATATTTTTCTTACTCTTTTAGTACACTTACAAACGTTGGTAAGTGTGGAATTGGGCGCAGTTTGTCAGAGTGTTTGCCCTTATTGTTATTGTATTATGCTCTTATGAAGAGTGTTTTCAATCTTATAGTGATCTGCCTAGTGCCGTTGTAAAAGCAATTAGTCTTACAAGTGTCTTACACTGGCATGGTGTAAAGGTAAAATGCCGTTGTGTAGCCTTACGAATGCCGTTCTAAGTGTGATTCGCCTTATTTAACTCTTTGTGATCTCAATGTAAGAGTATTTTTAAGCGTGTTGAACATTTGAACAAACCGTTGTGCGCATGCAGTGAATATAATAAAAATCTTTAAAAAAGTAAGTACTTTGTACATTAACTTTATAATTTAAAATATTTCTATGTTACTTGTATCTTACTATTATTATAATGTTGAACTATCTGCGGAGTAGATTTATTCGAAGTATTTTTAATGTAAATAACATTAAAATCTCGGGCCATTTCTGAGATGTGTTTTTGAATAATAGTTATTGATTTAGTCAAATGTGAAATAATACAAAATGTCACAATTTTTCCATTCTTTACAATCTTACTTATAGTGTACTTCATCAGAACATTTAAAAGCTCAATCGTTTTTAGTTAAATGCACTGTCAGTCTAGATATTCTTATATGACTCTAGTTAAGTGAGTTTAAAGACCATTGCTCCTATTAAACACTAGCCTAAAACAATTATCGGTGGCCATTGTTCATAATGTTAGGGTTCCCTAAACAGTGGAAGAACCAAAAATCACACCTAATAATTTTAACTTATAGGTAGCTAATGTTAATATGCTTTTAACATTTAGTTTGTATGTTAATTATTTGTTCTAGCGTAGCAACTGCTGTACCCAAATAATTATGGGCATTACCATTATTAAACACGGTACTTTATGTCCATTACAACGCAGTGAAGAATACTTATATCAATAAATGAGATCGGTAATATACTTAATAAAGCATGCTTACGACGTTTGTGAGCTTAAATGTTCTTTTATACAACTTCCAACATGCTACTACTCTTTAATATGATTTAGCTCAGACAAATTACACTTGTAATTTTTTGGTTCTTCAACAGTTGTATATCATGCTTTAGTAAGATCAGTACTCTTTTAAAATACTTAACCAAGAAATCTATAAGATACGATCATACGATCTTATAAGATGCCTACATAAGTATAAAAAATATCAAGAGTAATTAGTCTTACACAAGTGCGCTTGTAAACTTTTGTTCTTATAAATATTTTTACAAGGAGTTCTTCTATATATCTATAAGACTTCTTTATAAGTTTATACATTATTTTAGTTCAAATCCCCATTATACATGCCTTTATAAGAGGCCCCTTCTTAATCAGGACACTTATAAATGTTTTATAATGCTTTTATTCTTTTAAGTAATTATTTACAAGACTATTTTGCTAGCTGGGTGGATTTCAATACATTTTCAACTACCGGGCATATCTCCTTCTTTCTTATATCTATGGACTACTACGTCCAATAAATACGAAACCTTCAGGACGAATGCATTTGTGGCAATGTGAAAAGGCATGCGTTTATGACGATCGGTATTTGCGACTCGTCTTTAAATAATCTCAATTAACTAGCATGCTACATGGATATTTGGAACATTTGTGAAATTGTATAGACAAAACAAAATGGCGACGTTAGTTCAGATTTTGGCCATACACCACAATAACCTTATAGCGTTGTAATTGTTTTGGCGAATCGTATTAAATTACGATTCCTATTATAAATGTGAACATGTTGAACGGACGGTCGGTCGTGGCTTGCAGGTTCGACCTGGAACTGTCGTCGAAGCCGTACCAGACGCTGCGCCTGCACGGCGGCGCAGTGCGCAGCGTGGCCTTCCACCGGCGCTACCCGCTGTTCGCGTCCGCCGGCGACGACGACAATATCGTCGTGTCACACGGCATGGTCTACAAGTAAGTGGAACCGATTCATCCCACACTCGCAGGCCCACATAACACATCTTCCTTTTTTTTACTGTGCGTAGATGCACTGTAGGAAAATCAGGCAGAGAAGAGTTATTCCTCGTCAGGAGCAACTCTCTTATTAGTAAAGCAGCTCTGTACCAGTTATCTAATTGTGAAATTTTGCGTCTTTATGAGTCTGCTGACATGGTGTTATATTGCGAGTTGAGCGGCATACCTTTACGTACTAGTTGACTAAAAAAGATTCTTTTTTGAATCCTAACCAAAAAGATCGATCGCGTACTCGCGCGATCGATCGATTTTTGGTTTGGACGCGGGGTTTCACGATATACAGTATGTTTTTATTAAAGTACGGCATTTTTTCCCCTTGTTTGTATGTTTTATTTAATGAATAAATAACCATAAAATGAAATGGCCAACATGTAACGAGTACCCTCCCCCCAGCGACCTGCTGCAGAATCCGCTGCTGGTGCCGCTGAAGCAGCTGCGAGCGGGCGCGCGCGCCGAGCAGCTGTGCGTGCTGGAGCTGCGCTGGCACCCCGCGCAGCCCTGGCTGCTGGCCGCAGGCGCCGACGCCACGCTGCGCCTCTACACATGAGCTGTCAGCTGGGCCGGCTGCGCGCGCGCACAGCTGTGCGTGCTGGAGCTGCGCTGGCACCCCGCGCAGCCCTGGCTGCTGGCCGCAGGCGCCGACGCCACGCTGCGCCTCTACACATGAGCTGGCAGCTGGGCCGGCTGCGCGCGCGCACAGCTGTGCGTGCTGGAGCTGCGCTGGCACCCCGCGCAGCCCTGGCTGCTGGCCGCAGGCGCCGACGCCACGCTGCGCCTCTACACATGAGCTGTCAGCTGGGCCGGCTGCGCGCGCGCACAGCTGTGCGTGCTGGAGCTGCGCTGGCACCCCGCGCAGCCCTGGCTGCTGGCCGCAGGCGCCGACGCCACGCTGCGCCTCTACACATGAGCTGTCAGCTGGGCCGGCTGCGCGCGCGCACAGCTGTGCGTGCTGGAGCTGCGCTGGCACCCCGCGCAGCCCTGGCTGCTGGCCGCAGGCGCCGACGCCACGCTGCGCCTCTACACATGAGCTGGCCTAGATTAAAACGCCTACATTATTCTACCGATGCTCTTTTATTTCACACTAACCCAAACAAATAATTATGACGTTCAATCAGCGATTCACTACTAATAGACCAGGGTCGATAATTTTTAAAACCAAAAAAAATAATAGTAGGATGAAACCCATTAGAAAAGGAGGGGAATATTATAAAAATGAAAGGAAAAATAATTTACGGGCGATCTGAGGTCGGGAAGGGGATGGGGGTGAGTTTTTAAGGGTAAAAAACGGTTTTTCTCGATTTCCGGCAAAACTAAAAGTCCTATCGAAAAAAGTCAAATGGCAAAGTTGTTTGTAATAAAAAGATCTAAAACTTTTGTGTTTACACTTTTTTCACATAACCTCAAAATTTATGTGAAAAATTCAAAAAACCAAGTTTTTGGTTTTTTATTTTTATCTTTTACAATTTTTTTTTTTTTAACTATATTTGGTGAAAACTTACCTTTTTATGTCCCAAATACGCTGTAATTTATTTGATTAAAAATATTAATTTTTTCACCTTATTTTGAATTAATATCGAAAAAACACCTTAATTTTCAATCGAAAATTCACCCGTCAAAATATCAGCTTTTTTCAAAAAGTTGGTATGGTTTCTGTTCGTTGAAATCTCTACTTTCCGATGGTAAAAAAAAAATATATATGTTACTACAGTAAATCTTCTCAGAAAATGCAAAAATTCAAAAAAAACTTGAATTCGATTTTTTTTTTTAATTATTATAAATAATTTTGAGCTATTTATTAAAATTTACACTTTAATTACTCGAAAAACGTTAGATTACATGTGACATTGATAACAAAAAAATTGCAAATAAAAATATACTACTATAATTAACAAACAAATAAGTTCATAAAATTAATATTTAATAAGACATCTACAATGTTTGGAGAAAGTTGTCGAATCTTCTTTAAATTATATGCGTAGATGCCTATTTATAACTATTTTAAGATAAATTATATATACCTGAGTAGATATACCTGAGTGACCTACGAAAAATTGTAGCCCATCAAAAGGTATTTCGTGGAGAAGTGGGGAAGGGGCTAGGCGGGTCTTACTACATACATACCTACTATTATATACTATATATTTCGTAGCAGCTGTTACAACCGTTAGCCTAACCAGTATTCGAAATACAGTACAGTATACAACATCTAAACTTCTAAACTATATTATTATATATATTTATATATATATATTATATTTATATTTTACATTATATTATTATTATTATTATTTTTATTTGTCAACAAATCTCGGGACCATAGGGTCCCGGTCCTTTGGAAGGCGTATGAGGGGCCGAAGCCAACTCGCAGAGGCCCCTTAGTCAATTTTAAATGGAATGAGGAATGAGGCACCAACCGACGATTATCCCTGATTACATGCACTATGCAAGTGCACCCAAGGACAACCCCCGGTTGGTGCAGGACTATTGCAGAAAAATGGAAACAAAAAATATTAGGCTATGGGTTTGGGCGGTTATAGTGGGTTGGTTACCTAAAACTATGGAAGGCCTATGTCCCCTGCCTGATCAATGTTAAGATATACACGGATAAAATGGCAGGGGGTGACTTGCACACTCAATAATGGGCCCCCGAAAACTGTCGCTAGCACATGGTGACGTAGCGACAAGGGGGCAACATGACCTGAGGTGCTTGAGGAGTGGAGAGGTATTCCACGGCTTTCAGAACAATCTCAGAGCCCGGAAGATGGTCAAGATCCCTACGAGCACTTACTGGAATACTTCCTTCCTCCGAGCACGTTTGCTCTTGCGAATCTCCACTCAAGCCGGCCAATTAAGGCAAGAATGAGGTGGGAGATCTGTTCCTCGTCAGTGTCCACTCCAGCCGGCCATTAAAGGCGAGCCAGAGAAGAGGAACAAGACTTCTCCCGGGAGTTAGGGTCCGTGGGGTTGCTACTGCCCAACAGCTCGCCACAAGCTGCCCTGCGGGTTTCTGTATCTCTCTTGGTCTGGCTCCACATCCTAGACCTGTTCCGGCAAAGTAAACTCTACCGGCACAGACCTAGAGTTTGGAGCGCGCAAGCCCCACCACGACGTCAACGTAGAGATACGGCGGTGGGGTTATTATTATTATTTTTCAATTTGTCAACAAATCTCGGGACCATAGGGTCCCGGGCTTTTGGAAGGCGTACGAGGGGCCGAAGCCAACTCGCAGAGGCCCCTTAGACAATTTTAAATGGAGTGAGGAATGAGGCACCAACCGACGATTATCCCTGTATGCACTTGCAAGTGCACCCAAGGACAACCCCCGGTTGGTGCAGGACTATTGCAGAACATAGAAACAAAAAATATTGGGCTATGGGTTTGGGTGGCTATAGTGGGTTGGTTACCTAAAACTATGGAAGGCCTATGTCCCCTGCCTGATCAATGTTAAGATATACACGGATAAAATGGCAGGGGGTGACTTGCACACTCAATAATGGGCCCCCGAAAACTGTCGCTAGCACATTGTGACGTAGCGACAAGGGGGCAACATGTCCTGAGGTGCTTGAGGAGTGGAGAGGTATTCCACGGCTTTCAGAATAATCCCAGAGCCCGGAAGATGGTCAAGATCCCTACGAGCACTTACTGGAATACTTCCTTCCTCCGAGCACGTTTGCTCTTGCGAATCTCCACTCAAGCCAGCCAATTAAGGCAAGAATGAGGTGGGAGCTCTGTTCCTCGTCAGTGTTCACTCCAGCCGGCCAATAAAGGCAAGCCAGAGATGAGGAACAAGATTTCTCCCGGGAGATAGGGTCCGTGGGGTCGCTACTGCCCAACAGCTCGCCACAAGCTACCCTGCGGGTTTCTGTATCTCTCTTGGTCTGGCTCCTCATCCTAGACCTGTTCCGGCAAAGTAAACCCTACCGGCACAGACCTAAAGTTTGGAGCGCGCAAGCCCCACCACGACGTCAACGTAGAGATACGGCGGTGGGGTTATTATTATTATTATTATATTATATTATATTTTATATTTATTTATTTTATTTATTATTTATTTATTTATTTATTATTTATAATATTATAAAGCTGAAGAGTTTGTTTGTTTGTTTGAACGCGCTAATCTCAGGAACTACTGGTCCGAGTTGAAAAATTATTTTAGTCTTAGATAGCCCATTTATTGAGGAAGGCTATAGGCTATATATCATCACGCTAAGACTAATAGGAGCGGAGCACCAATGAAGAATGTTTCAAAATCGGGGGATTTTTTTTCCTATTGAGAGCTTCCTCTGCGTGCGCTGCGTAAACGGTTAAAGTTTCTCAAAAATCATGTATGATAGAATTGTTCCCCTTTAAAAGTTCAAAAAAAAAGTCCGCGACAGCATATGTCTATCTTTTAAGGTTAGCTGACTATAACGTTTTTTATGCTAACCAACTTCTTAAATAATGCATTATTTGCGAAGGTGTTTTTTATAAACAAAGGGCAACTATATGTTGCCCTATCGAGATCTGGTTCTGGTGAAAATCAATATCTACTTCTGGCGGAAGAAAACAAATCTAAAAATATAGTGTACGCAGAAGTACTTTAAAATAACATTAGTTTAGTTTTTTTGAGAATAACCTACAATCTACATGATATAAGATTATAAGACCCAGTACTTACTCACCTATATAAACGAAGTCGCGGGTTAAAGTTAGCGTTAGCTCAAAGTAACTATTCCACGCGGACGAAGTCGCGGGCGGAAGCTAGTCGTTTATAAAAATACACGTGCACGCTGAGTTTCTTGAAGATAATTGTGACAAGTTTACTTAAAAAATATATAAAATATATATTGTAAATATATTTTTAATAACAAACTTTTGTCCGATTTTCATATATATTTTATACATTTTTAATAGATTTATAATATATTTTTTATGTATTTTGAAATATATTTTTTTTTCATGGGATTAACTAAATTTGTTTGTGCAAAATTAAGGAGATTATTTTTTTTTTTATCTTGTAATAAAATATAATTTAATTTCAATCTAGGTTATGTTACGTTAAGCATACTATTTTTTAGGAATAATAGTAGGATGAAACCCATTAGAAAAGGAGGAGAATATTATAAAAATGAAAGGAAAAATAATTTACGGGCGATCTGAGGTCGGGAAGGGGATGGGGGTGAGTTTTTAAGGGTAAAAAACGGTTTTTCTCGATTTCCGGCAAAACTAAAAATCCTATCGAAAAAAGTCAAATGGCAAAGTTGTTTGTAATAAAAAGATCTAAAACTTTTGTATTTACACTTTTTTTCACATAACCTCAAAATTTATGTGAAAAATTCAAAAAACCAAGTTTTTGGTTTTTTATTTTTATCTTTTACAATTTTTTTTTTTAACGATATTTGGTGAAAACTTACCTTTTTATGTCCCAAATACGCTGTAATTTATTTGATTAAAAATAAAAAAAAATTCACCTTATTTTGAATTAATATCGAAAAAACACCCTAATTTTCAATCGAAAATTCACCCGTATAAATATCAGCTTTTTTCAAAAAGTTGGTATGGTTTCTGTTCGTTGAAATCTCTACTTTCCGATGGTGAAAAAAAAAAATATGTTACTACAGTAAATCTTCTCAGAAAATGCAAAAATTCAAAAAAAACTTGAATTCGATTTTTTTTTTTAAATTATTATAAATAATTTCTATTTATTAAAATGTACACTTTAATTACTCGAAAAACGTTAGATTACATGTGACATTGATAACAAAAAAATTGCAAATAAAAATATACTACTATAATTAACAAACAAATAAGTTAATAAAATTAATATTTAATAAGACATCTACAATATTTGGAGAAAGTTGTCGAATCTTCTTTAAATTATATGCGTAGATGCCTATTTATAACTATTTTAAGATAAATTATATATACCTGAGTAGATATACCTGAGTGACCTACGAAAAATTGTAGCCCATCAAAAGGTATTTCGTGGAGAAGTGGGGAAGGGGCTAGGCGGGTCTGGGTCTTACTACATACATACCTACTATTATATACTATATATTTCGTAGCAGCTGTTACAACCGTTAGCCTAACCAGTATTCGAAATACAGTACAGCAGTGCTATTCTGTAACCATCTCACCGTGAAAACTTAGGTGAAGTGAGCGTGGAGTGAGCTGTCATTACACAGGGATTGAAATTAAATGATATTTTATTACAAGATAAAAAAAAAATAATCTCCTTAATTTTGCACAAACAAATTTAGTTAATCCCATGAAAAAAAAATATATTTCAAAATACATAAAAAATATATTATAAATCTATTAAAAATGTATAATATATATATGAAAATCGGACAAAAGTTTGTTATTAAAAATATATTTACAATATATATTTTATATAACAAACTTTTGTCCGATTTGATTTGAAAATCGGACAAAAGTTTGTTATTAAAAATATATTTACAATATATATTTTATATAACAAACTTTTGTCCGATTTTCATATATATTTTATACATTTTTAATAGATTTATAATATATTTTTTATGTATTTTGAAATATATTTTTTTTTCATGGGATTAACTAAATTTGTTTGTGCAAAATTAAGGAGATTATTTTTTTTTTATCTTGTAATAAAATATCTTTTAATTTCAATCTAGGTTATGTTACGTTAAGCATACTATTTTTTAAAGAAAATATTACGATTTTTATGTTTGAGTTGATTGATACAGATAAAAATAGAGATAGTATTTACCTTCCTATGCAGATTCGAAAAGTTTTTTTGTTTTTTTAAGTAAACTTGTCACAATTATCTTCAAGAAACTCAGCGTGCACGTGTATTTTTATAAACGATGTTGTATACAGCCATGCTATTCTGTAAACATCTCATCGTGAAAACTTGGGTGAAGTGAGCTGTCAATAGTGTCAATCCCTGTGTAATGACAGCTCACTCCACGCTCACTTCACCTAAGTTTTCACGGTGAGATGGTTACAGAATAGCACTGCTGTACTGTATTTCGAATACTGGTTAGGCTAACGGTTGTAACAGCTGCTACGAAATATATAGTATATAATAGTAGGTATGTATGTAGTAAGACCCAGACCCGCCTAGCCCCTTCCCCACTTCTCCACGAAATACCTTTTGATGGGCTACAATTTTTCGTAGGTCACTCAGGTATATCTACTCAGGTATATATAATTTATCTTAAAATAGTTATAAATAGGCATCTACGCATATAATTTAAAGAAGATTCGACAACTTTCTCCAAATATTGTAGATGTCTTATTAAATATTAATTTTATTAACTTATTTGTTTGTTAATTATAGTAGTATATTTTTATTTGCAATTTTTTTGTTATCAATGTCACATGTAATCTAACGTTTTTCGAGTAATTAAAGTGTACATTTTAATAAATAGAAATTATTTATAATAATTAAAAAAAAAAATCGAATTCAAGTTTTTTTTGAATTTTTGCATTTTCTGAGAAGATTTACTGTAGTAACATATTTTTTTTTTTCACCATCGGAAAGTAGAGATTTCACCGAACAGAAACCATACCAACTTTTTGAAAAAAGCTGATATTTATACGGGTGAATTTTCGATTGAAAATTAGGGTGTTTTTTCGATATTAATTCAAAATAAGGTGAATTTTTTTTTATTTTTAATCAAATAAATTACAGCGTATTTGGGACATAAAAAGGTAAGTTTTCACCAAATATCGTTAAAAAAAAAAAAATTGTAAAAGATAAAAATAAAAAACCAAAAACTTGGTTTTTTGAATTTTTCACATAAATTTTGAGGTTATGTGAAAAAAAGTGTAAATACAAAAGTTTTAGATCTTTTTATTACAAACAACTTTGCCATTTGACTTTTTTCGATAGGATTTTTAGTTTTGCCGGAAATCGAGAAAAACCGTTTTTTACCCTTAAAAACTCACCCCCATCCCCTTCCCGACCTCAGATCGCCCGTAAATTATTTTTCCTTTCATTTTTATAATATTCTCCTCCTTTTCTAATGGGTTTCATCCTACTATTATTTTTTTTCATTTTTTATTATTTTTAAAGGCTTCTACCCTGGTCTATAAGGCGCCTCCCCGACCAAAACGCCGCGCTAGCATTGATTTAAAATCACGCACTAACCGTTTTTTGCGGAGTTTTCAGGAGTTTCTATTTGTTATCTATATATCTATATCTATATCTATCTATCTTTCTTCTATATATATAAAAATGAATTGCTGTTCGTTAGTCCCTCTAAAACTCGAGAACGGCTGAACGGATTTATCTTATCTTGGTCTTGAAATGTCCGTGGAGATCTAGGGAAGGTTTAAAAGGTGAGAAAATTCGAATAATTGCCGGGAAAACCCTAAAAACAGCACTTTTCTTCTTCCCATATAAACGTTTTTCTAAATAAAATTTATAGTCAATTTGAACTTTATTGATATTCAATTAAGTTCTTATTAAATTATAATCACTCACAATCACAGGTAGGGTAGGTAAGGTAGGTAGGGTAGGTAGGGTAGGTAGGGTAGGTAGGGTAAGTAGGGTAGGTAGGGTAGGTAGGGTAGGTAGGGTAGGTAGGGTAGGTAGGGTAGGTAGGGTAGGTAGGGTAGGTAGGTAGGTAGGTGCGTCGTAGATAAGTACATAGAGCTACCTGTGCGAAGCCGGGACGGGCAGCTAATATATATATAAAAATGAATTGCTGTTCGTTAGTCTCGCTAAAACTCGAGAACGGCTGGACCGATTTGGATAATTTTGGTTTTGAAATATTTGTGGAAGTCCAGGATAAGTTTAAATGGTGAGAAAATATGGAAAAATTGCGAGGAAAATAATAAATCAACAATTTTATTTTCCCATACAAACTGTTCCTCTCTGTCGTTGCATCTTAGCTAACAAAAAGTACTAGGCTTGCATGAATTCACGATAGTACCTATTTCAATAGGTAGGTAGCTAGGTATAAAGGTATGTACGTAGGTACATTAATGATTTACCCCAATTACTCCAAAATCAACCGAAGATGGTTTTATTTGCAGATGACACATCATTGATCTTTAAAATCAACCGACGGTCACAAAATCTTGACGATGTGAATAACTCTATTCTTCAGGTCCAAGATTGGTTTACGGTAAATAATTTGGTACTAAATAAAAAAAAAACCAAATGCATTAGATTTAAATTACCTAATGTTAGAAGTAGCGAATGTGACATCTTATTGAATGGAGAAAAGCTGGAATATATTAATCAAACAGTTTTCCTAGGAATCACGCTAGACGAGAAATTACAATGGGGACCTCATATAACATCTCTTGCGGGGCGGCTGAGCTCTGCCGCTTTTGCTGTTAGAAAGATAAGACAGTTAACAGATGTAGAAACCGCGCGTTTGGTCTATTTTAGCTACTTCCACAGTATTATGTCGTATGGCATTTTACTGTGGGGTCGGGCTGCTGACATTGAATCCATATTTATTTTACAAAAGAGAGCTGTCAGAGCCATTTATAATCTTCATCGTCGCGAATCTCTCAGGGAACTATTTAAAGGGATTAATATTATGACAGTACCTTGCCAATTCATTTATGAAAATATTATGTATGTTAGAAAAAATCTACATATTTTTAACAAAATAAGTGATAGACATAATTTTAATACTAGAAATAAAGATAAAATAGATCAACCATTTTTCAGATTATCTAAAGTATCTTCATCTTTTATGGGGTACTGTGTTAAATGCTACAACAAAATACCTTGTGATATATTACAATTAAATGAAAGAAAATTTAAAACTCATATTAAAAGTACACTTTGTAAACAAGCCTATTACAAATTAGAGGAATATATCCAAGATAAGAATGCTTGGAAACATGCTGGTCCTGCTCCATAGGACAATCTAGAATCTAGACAAAATCAAACTGGTTGCTAATTTAAGTTGTATAAATTATAATTTTTACGAGTATTACATGACATTGATTTTGCATTCTGTGATTACTTCCTCACACACTGACTTATTAATTGTAATTTTTTTTAAGAAAATCATCTACTTTTACAATGTTTGTAAATATGTGAAAACCGTACATCTATCACATCATTAATTAATTTATCTTTCGTGGCTTCATTTTTATTAATTCTTCTTTTTACCTATTGTGGTAACCTATTTTTATTTTATTTTTTTAGATGCATCGTCTTCACATATAATTATGTAACGAATGTAACACATACAAATATTGTAACAATTTTTAAAAGAGTAACGGTGGAGTTTCTTGCCCATTCTTCTCCATACGAAAACTACCTTTTGGAAGGGGCGACTAGAATCAATTCAATTTTTTGTAAACTTTGACGTTCAAAAGTGCCTTACAAGGGCCTATTTGAAATAAATGATTTGACTTTGACTTTGACTTTGACTTTAGATAGGCAGGTACTGTATGTGGGTAGGTATGTAAGTAGATAGATAGGGTAAGTAGGTAGTTAGGTAGGGTAGGTAGCTAGGTACGCCGTAGATATAAGTACTTAGTGCTACCCGTGCGAAGCCGGCCCTGGTAAAGCTAGGTTTGAAAATAAATATCAACTAATAAAAATACATTAAATTTCTACATGATCTTGATTCCATAATGGTACATTTCTTATTTGTTTGAGTATGTTTAATTAATCTCCTTTCAACGAAACCACAAATGAGAAATAATGATTGATAAGATGCATCTCCTCATGAAATATACATCATTTAATTTTGCTACTGACACCAATGGCACCGATAGGCAGTTATTTAATAATTAACATTTTGAAACAATTTCTTTTTTCAAAAGACCAAAATTTGATTTTTACAAGGATTTTATTCTAAACTCTGGTTCACTACTGTAAGTCATGCGCCCCGTATCCGGATTCAGTGTACCGCAAGATCTCGAGGCTGAAACACGTATCGTTTGTCACCTCTCCGTCACGTGACACGTCACATTATTATTATATTAATACGTGGAGCAAAAACTTTTACCCCTTTTTACGAAAATTACGCGAACAGAGGAGTATGGAACTTGGCACAGTTATAGTTTATATGGAGAAGGAGTGAATTAATTTTATTTATTTCTAATGTTATAATATAAAAAGATTAACTTTCTATATTTTTATATTATAACATTAGAAATAAATTACACACACTACCATGCGTTTGACACAAGATACTTTGGGTACCTTAGAATCATGACATTTAAAAGAATCGACCTCTGGGCGACCACTAGTCAGTAGAAATCTACCTATGTACAGGAAGGATTTTTGAGATGGGGCAGTAAGGGCAGCTACCTTATCAGTTGTAGCTACAAGAAAACGGTCTTAGGAGACTGTCCACACATTGTCAAAGATTTTGAAAAAATATACAGTCAGCAAGAAAATGGTCAGTTTTCGCAAAGAAAAATTGGATGCTAATCGATCCTGTTTCTTATTAAAAAAGACTAATAGGTTTGAGTACTAGAAAAGTCAGAAATCACAAAAAACAGAAATCACAAAAATCTTTTCCCTTACATTTTGTAGGAAATGAGACTCCAATCTACTTTTTACGGTAGATATACGACGAAAACTAACAAAAAAAACCGGCCAAGTCGGACCACGCATAATGAAGGGTCCCGTAGTTGGGATGAATTTATCCCAAGAACAAACTTAACATTGTAGTTGAAAAACATGTTCTCCCATACATATGCAAATGTAAGTAATATAAAAAACGAGTAACAGACAAAGGAGCCTTAGGTGCTAGATTTTTAGAAATTCCTTGGACCCCACACTAGGATTCCCTGTGGGACTTCTTATAGGTTTTCCTGTAATCTATGAGTAAAGAACCATTCACTGTATTTTTTTTTAATTTTTGGCTGTAGATTCCGTGATAAGAATGATAAGTTCAAAATTATTCAAACAAACTATCTTTACTCTATGATGGACAGACTAGCCGATAATAAACAAAAAAAATATGAACGAATACGATATATAATTTTATTTGCTTTGAGAAAAGATAAGTTTGTTGCTTGTGATTTCCGACTTTTCTAGTACTTAAACCTCAGTTGGTCCAATAGAGTTTTTTGATCCTCAGAGGAAGCAGGACCGATTGACATTAAAAAAAGTTTTTGTGAAAACTGCCTTTTCCTTGCTGTCTGTACATTTTTTTCAAAATCTGTAGATACAGATCAAAATGTCTCAAAAAGTTAAGGACAATCTCCTAAGATCGTTTTCCTGTAGCTACAACGGTTCAGGTCCCCCAGGTCAGGTCCCAGGTCGGGGCCCTTGCTGCCCCATCTCAAAAATCCACCCTATATACAATGTGAAATTTAATTCGTTAGCATCCTCTTTTAAATTAAATTTCACATTGTATAAAACAAAGTAAACCATTTATAACTCAAAAACGGCTGGACCGATTTCTTTATCTTTGATTTGTTTGACTTTTTTCTTTATCTTTGATTTGCTGGATTTGTCTCCGCCCCAAATAGCAGAATAACTATTAAAACATCGGAAAAATTCACGAAAAAACAAATTATGAAGAAAATACTTTGTTTTGTGGAACGGGTTTTTCTTAAGTAATATAATGAGAAAAGATTAGATTTTTTGTATGTTTGTTTGTAACATACTTACACAGTTTGTAACATAATAAAAGAATTTTTTAAATCCTGTTAAATTATTTTTGAGTTTATCCAAAACTCAAAAATAATTTAACAGGATTTAATCAATTCTTTTATCTACTCTCATATCGTAATATTCGAATTATAAACTTCAAAACGAGTTTATATTGACGTACATTATGAAATTTAAAAATAGAATCATATTATAACACTTTTTCTCTAACAAAATATCGCTATAAAACAATTTTTTTTCTATTACGATACTAGCTTTAGCACCCTCGAATATTATGAAAGCGACACCGATGATGAAAATTCAGAAAATGTCCTATAGTTCCCGTGACAGTAAAAGAGATACAAATATTAAGGCTCGTTTCCTCTTTACCGGACCCCACCTCCACAAACTTCGTAAAACATTACGAGCGCCATCTGGCGAGCAACTTACGATTACAAGTAAAAATCACTGAGCTTAGAATTCATAGACACGGGATTTAATAAAAAGAATTTTGGAACGAAAAAAGCGCGGCTTGCGGTAGGATTTGACTAGTAAAAATCCTCACGCGAAAAAGTGTTGATACTTTTAGAGCTCAGCGACACGACGCCGTCGCACAGTGGATCGTCCCCATACAAGAGGTCGGACATAGAATTAAAAATTGAAAAAGTATTTAATTGAAAAAAATGAAATATACAGTTGCATTACTCTATTATGGAACTACAAAAAATGTTACTACAATTTTTTAATTTGACCAGTACTTTATGAGCAATTCGATGAAAACTGTTATTTTTCTATGGAAATGGTCACAAAAATGTCTGTATCTCATGATTCCCTCCTTGTTTCGATTTGCGGTTTTCACTACTGTTATTTACCCATTTTATGCCACATTTTCTTCAAGGACAAATGGTGCCCCCAGCGACCCCCTACTTTAATGACTTATGAACGCTTCTGTTGCCAACAGAAGCGTTCATAAGTCATTAAAGTAATCGCAAATGCACCTGTTATTTAAGGAACTACTTAGGGATGACTTATTCTCAGTAATGAATATACTTAATGTACCTCCATTTCATCAGTTATACAATAAAAAGTATAGTTACTAAAAGCAAAATATCTCGGAAGGGGGTCGCTGGGGGCACCATGTGTCCTTGAAGAAAATGTGGCATAAAATGGGTAAATAACAGTAGTGAAAACCGCAAATCGAAACAAGGAGGGAATCATGAGATACAGACATTTTTGTGACCATTTCCATAGAAAAATAACAGTTTTCATCGAATTGCTCATAAAGTACTGGTCAAATAAAAAAATTGTAGTAACATTTTTTGTAGTTCCATAATAGAGTAATGCAACTGTATATTTCATTTTTTTCAATTAAATACTTTTTCAATTTTTAATTCTATGTCCGACCTCTTGTATGGGGACGATCCACTGTGCGTCGCCGCGCCGCCACCGCGCCTCCAAACTATATATGCAACATTGCCAGACCGCTACAGCGCAGACGCCGCACCGCCAACGCTCCGCCACCACACCGCTAGTATTGATTAAACTATTTTTTTATTCCATAGCCGACCGCTTACAAAAATGCTCGCGCTTTATAAGGGGTACACTACATAAATACGAAAAACTTTATTCCGTCAGTCACAAATACGAATTTCTTAGCACCGATTTTCATAATTCCGAATGGTTCAAAATTCCGAATATAAAAACTCCGACTTATCATTACTCCTATTCTTATAATTCCTAAATTTCAATATTCCTAACGTTTATGATTACTATTCTCAAAATACCGAGTTTCAATAGATCAAATAACAAAAAGTCCGACTTAATGATAATTCGAAACATCAAAAATACGAATACTAATTAATACAATTCCGAAATAAAAACGCCTTAACGAACGCCCTAACCTTACCTATCGAAACGCCTTAACCTAACCGAAGTGATTCATCAATAATCCAGGGGATTTGCAGCATGCAAGCAAGCATGCAACATGCAAGCAGGCATGCAACATGCAAGCAGGCATGTAACATGCAAGCAGGCATGCTGCATGCAAGCAGGCATGCTGCAGGCAAGCAGCAAGCAAGCAGGCATGCAAGATGCAA
The DNA here is from genome assembly GCA_914767755.1 of Agrochola circellaris. Taxonomy (NCBI): domain Eukaryota; kingdom Metazoa; phylum Arthropoda; class Insecta; order Lepidoptera; family Noctuidae; genus Agrochola; species Agrochola circellaris. The sequence goes on from OU611853.1 coordinate 395,446, forward strand.
CATGCAGCAAGCATTGTTTCTGTCACGGCTCCGGCGCTGCGGGGTTTGGGCGGCCCCACGCGAGCTTATCGTCGCAGATGGTTTTAACGCTCACCACCGCAGCTTCGGCTTGCTGGGCCGGCCAGCCTCAGCCGCGGCGGCGGGCCTTCAAACCACCTGCTCCTCGGCTCGCGGACGGCTCCGCCCCTCCGCGCCTACGCGGGCTTAAATTACACTCTAGGGGTAGGGCAGACAAGACTGCGTGAAGTCGGTTTTGCAGCGATTCGTTTCTGTCACTAAATTTGGTAGCACAACTTGTTGACTTTTAGTTTATTCGAAGTATTGAAAATCGGAATGTCGTTTTTCGGACCGAGAACCCTTCGAGCAATTGATTCTTCGAACGTATGAAAATCGGAAAAGAAACAAATCGCATTTATGACTTTCGGTAAAATAAATTTCGTGATTTTTAATAATTGACATTATAATTCTTAGGTATTATGAAATTCGGACTTTTGAAAATCGGAACATCGAAATTCGGAATAAAATATGTACCCAGAAATATGTACCTATCTCAAATGATCGCTAAAAATGAGTATACAAAAATGGCATACTTCCGAAATACGAAAAAATTGCTCTGAATATTAATTGAGGGGTAGTATATAATTTAGTCAAATCTGGAGATTTTAGTTTTAGAACGACTGCCTCGTTGGACTAGTGGGTGCAAGCGTTACTGCTGAGCATGAAGTTCTGGGTTCGATTTCCAGGTCCGGCAAAATGTTATTGGGTTCTTCCATCAGGAATTTCTCAGCCCGTAGTCTGAATTTGTGTCCGGTTGATGGTTCGCCCCCTATTTCATGGGACTTAAATATAACTGCTGAAATGTGGGTGTACTATAGGTACACCTTTGCCTAACCCTTTGGGGAATTCAGGCCTTACCTTACTTATGTATGATTAAAACCGAAAGTATTTTTGTACTGCATTTCTAGTCATTCTAAAACTAAAATCTGCAGATTGTACTAAATTATGTAGTACCCCGAACGAATATTGGCAGTAAGTATTTTTTTTAAATTCATTTTAGCAATTTTTTTACATTCTTCTCTCTGCTGTCAGACGTGGGGTAATTTTCTATGGGAGATGAGACTTCTCCTTTCACCACAATTTCACCTGTGTGGCGCCGCTTCAGTACCCGGGGTTATGTCTATACCTTGTGATATATTACAATTAAATGATAGAAAATTTAAAACTCATATTAAAAGTACACTTTGTAAACATGCATATTAAAAGTTAGAGGATTATATCCAAGATATGAATGCTTTGAAACATGCTGGTCCTGCTCCATAGGATAATCTAGAATCTAGACAAAATCAAACTGGTTGCTAATTTAAGTTGTATAAATTATTATTTTTTATTATATGATATTGATTTTACATTCTGTGATTACTTCGTCACTCACTGACTTATCACAAGGATCAATATTGGGTCCTTTCCTCTTTTTAGTTTATATTAATGATCTACCCCATTTGTTAAAAACTCAACCACAAATGGTGTTATTTGCTGATGATACTTCCTTAATTTTTAAAATTAATACACGTCCATCAAATCTTGACGACGTAAATAACGCCCTACAGCAGGTCCAAAATTGGTTCACTGCTAATAATTTAGTATTAAATGGGAAAAAAACTAAGTGCATAAGATTTTCGTTGCCTAATGTCAAAAGTAGTAATTGTGAGATACCTAGTATTGAATCAAGAGAAACTAGAATTCGTCGATAAAACTGTTTTCCTAGGGATCACGCTTGACTCAAGGCTTCAATGGGGTCCTCATTTAACATCCCTTTCAGGACGATTAAGTTCAGCAGCATATGCTGTGAGAAAAATCCGTCAATTTACAGATGTAGGTACCGCGAGGCTAGTCTATTTTAGCTACTTTCATAGTATTATGTCGTACGGTATTCTACTATGGGGACGGGCTGCAGACATCGAGTCTATTTTTATTCTGCAGAAAAGAGCCATCAGAGCCATATATGGCCTCCGCAGGCGCGACTCTTTAGGGGAACTGTTTAAAGATATTAACATCATGACGGTACCTTGTCAATATATCTATGAAAACATTATGTACGTAAGGAAAAATCTACATCTTTTTAGTAAAAGAGGTGCAAGACACAATTATATTACTAGGAATAGGGACCAATTAGTTCAACCGGGTTTCAGGCTGACTAAAGTGCACTCATCTTTTATGGGGTACTGTTTAAAGTGTTACAATAAAATACCTCCCCACATACTTCAACTGAATGAAACTAAATTTAAATCTTATATTAAACGCACACTACGAGTATGCAGCCAAGCATATTATAAATTGGCAGATTATATTGCTGATAAAAATGCTTGACCCAATGCTGGTCCTGCTCCACAAGGGCGCATAAACTAATTGATTAGCATTTGAAAATACAGTTGGAGCTGCTGAAGATTTTAAAAACTATCTTTGCATTGTACAAATTCAATCTCTTAGCATTGTTTAATTGCATAGAACATGTGTGAGTACTATGTACCGACTATAAAGCTACCATTTAGGTGCAGGGTATGTCTTTCATTGACTTGAATGTGTCCTGGCGGCTGAGAGTATGTCATGCTCACTCTAATGTCTCGCTGACGGTGGCGCGTGTGTTGGATCATTTAGCTCCCTTCAAAATGGTTGAGCTGAATGGTGCTAATCCATGCGTCATGTTCGTGAACGGGCGTCGTCAGTAGGGACTGGTCATCTCTTAGCTGCCACGGCTTATTTTAATTTAATTGAATTTTTTGGATTGTTTTTTTATTTTTATTTAGTCATGTGAGAACGATGCAAAACGTGAAAAGCGTCCGTAGCTTTTCACGTTTTGCATCGTTCTCACATGTATAACTTCAACATGAATGATGTAACCAATATTTTGTAACCATATCATGATTTAAAAGAGTGTCCGTGGAGTTTCTTGCCCGTTCTTCTCCATAGGTACCTACTATGCTTTGGAATGGGCATCTAGCTTCATCTTTCTGACTGACCGACCCCGTTGACAATTCAAAAGTGCCTGTAATTGGTTTATTTGAAATAAATGCTTTATAAAAAAATAAAAAATAAAATTAATTGTAAAATTTTAGGAAAGTCGTGTACTCTTACAATGATCGTAAATAATTATGTGAGAACCGTGTACATATCTATCACTTAAGTAATTAATTTATCTTTCGTTATTTCATTTTTAATTCTTTTTACCTATTGTGGTACTTATAGTATTTTTTTTTAGGTGCATCGTGTTCACATATAATTATATAACTAATGTACCTACATATACAAAATAATGTAAAACATTTTAAAAGAATAACGGTGAAATTTCTTGCCCATTCTTCTCCATAGGTACAAAAACTACCTTTTGGAAGGGGCGATTGACTTTGTCTCTAGTATTAGAATTATGTCTATCACTTATTTTATTAAAAATATGTAGATTTTTTCTTCCATACATAATATTTTCATAAATGAATTGGCAAGGTACCGTCATAATATTAATCTTTCTAAATAGTTCCCTGAGAGATTCGCGATTATTTAAATCATAAATGGCTCCGATAGCTCTCTTTGGTAAAATAAAGATGGATTCAATGTCAGCAGCCCGACCCTACAGTAAAATGCCATACGACATAATACTGTGGAAGTAGCTAAAATAGACCAAACGCGCGATTTCTACATCTGTTAACTGTCTTATCTTTCTAACAGCGTCAGCGGCCGAGCTTAGCCGCCCCGCAAAAGATGTTATATGAGGTCCCCGGAGGTTTTTTATTTAGTATCAAATTATTTACCGTAAACCAATCTTGGACCTGAAGAATAGAGCTATTCACGTCGTCAAGATTTTGTGACCGTCGGTTGATTTTAAAGATCAATGATGTGTCATCTGCAAATAGCACCACCTTCGGTTGATTTTGAAGTAATTGGGGTAAATCATTAATGTAAACTAAAAAGTGGAATGTGCCCAATATCGAACCTTGAGGAACGCGCATTGCCATTTCAGACCCTGATCAGTTTACGCCGTTTACTTGAACTTTAACCTTTCTATCTTTCAGATATGATCTTAGTAAATCAAGAGCTGTATTCCTAATCCCATAGTGCTCCAGTTTCAGCAGAAGTGTCTCATTTTCAATCGAACACCTTCGAGAGGTCGCAAAAGATTCCAATGGCATCTTGTGCTTTCTCCCAGGCATTAAAAATAATAATAATAATAATAATAACCCCACCGCCGTATCTCTACGTTGACGTCGTGGTGGGGCTTGCGCGCTCCAAACTCTAGGTCTGTGCCGGTAGAGCTTACTTTGCCGGAACAGGTCTAGGATGAGGAGTCAGACCAAGAGAGATACAGAAACCCGCAGGGCAGCATGTGGCGAGCTGTTGGGCAGTAGCGACCCCACGGACCCTATCTCCCGGGAGAAATCTTGTTCCTCATCTCTGGCTTGCCTTTATTGGCCGGCTGGAGTGAACACTGACGAGGAACAGAGCTCCCACCTCATTCTTGCCTTAATTGGCCGGCTTGAGTGGAGATTCGCAAGAGCAAACGTGCTCGGAGGAAGGAAGTATTTCAGTAAGTGCTCGTAGGGATCTTGACCATCTTCCGGGCTCTGGGATTGTTCTGAAAGCCGTGGAATACCTCTCCACTCCTCAAGCACCTCAGGACGTGTTGCCCCCTTGTCGCTACGTCACTATGTGCTAGCGACAGTTTCCGGGGGCCCATTATTGAGTGTGCAAGTCACCCCCTGCCATTTTATCCGTGTACATATAAGACATTGATCAGGCAGGGGCCATAGTCCTTCCATAGTTCCAGGTCACCAGTCAACTTTAGCCACCCAAACCCATAGTCCAATATCTTTGTTTCCATTTCCTGCAATAGTCCTACGCCAACCGGGGGTTGTCCTTGGGTGCTCTTGCATAGTGCACACAGTGATAATCGTCGGTTGGTGCCTCATTTCATTAAAACGCCTAACGGGCCTCTGCGAGTTGGCTTCGGCCCCTCGTACGCCTTCCAAAGGTCCGGGACCCCAGGGTGCCGAGAAATGTCAAAGACGAAAATAATAATAATAATTTATTTGCATCAAATGTTCTTTATTAGGGTAACACCAGCGTCAGTGGTACAACGCTCTTTGGCGAAACCATGCTGTTGTTCATGAAAGATGGATTTTTTATTAAAGTGACGTAACATTTGATTCAGCATCAACTTTTCAAATACCTTACTGAGAACTGGTAGAATTGACACAGGTCAATTCTAAGATCTGGCCACGACATTATATAAGTGAATGTTTCGCCAGTGCAAACGCACAGTATACATACGCCATAATTTATTTAAAAATCAAGATCGACCATTGCCATTAGTTCCGATTTTTGCCACCCACCAAAATAACGTTGTACATTATACAGGGTTATTGGTAAAACACCAACAACCTCTTAAGGGGTCATTGTACTCATCATTATGAACAACTTTTACTTTGGTTCCAAGCCTTAAATCGGGAAAGAAAAATCTGGTGTTCCATACATTTTGACGAGTTGTGTGAACATAAATGTAGGGAATAGCTGTTTTTTTTTTCGCGTTTTCATGTTTGGTCCCATATTAAAAGTTGTTCCTATTGATGAGTAGAATGACCCCTTAAGAGGTTGTTGGTGTTTTACCAATAACCCTGTATAGATGGTCCAAATAGTGACGTCATAAAAAAAAATATTCCTCATGCCCAGGGGTATCAATTCAATTCAATTCAATTCAAAATATTTTTATTTCACAAAAACCTACAAGGGCACTTATGAAACGTCAGAAGCTAGGTGCACGGTTCCAATTGGTCGTTTTCTATGGAGAAGAGCCGGTAAGAAACTCTACGGTTACTCTTTTAAAAGTAAATGGTTTTTACAATGTTTCCAAGTTACAGTGTTAAAAGGTATGAGAGGACAGTGTAGGCCCATCAACAAGTACCAGGTACTTAGTAAAATATTAAATGGCCCACAGATCTACAGTCTGTTATGTCTACAACGTTCTCTCATTCACAAAATTTAAAAGAAAATAAGCTATTTAAAAGACAAATGAAATTCCTAATAAAAATAAAAACCTATTTAAACCAAATGATAATGGTTGCCACTACTGCTGTAACAAATCAAATTTAATAAAAAATATAGAATATTGTAAATATACAATGTCAAATAATAAAAAGATTATGTCATTTGTAAATAAAAATAAAATAAAAAAGTAAATTAATATAATTATCGTAATTTGGGAGCAGTTAATAGACATTTACATAGTTATGCCGTTAATGAGGCACCAGGGAAGCCACATGTGCAGAAGGAATTATTGCCAAACTTCCTTGTCTTCAACGTAGTCTTTAATCTTATATAATATGCTTTTTTGATAAGGACACGTTTGATGTGGGCTTTGAACTTTCCATCGCTAAGTTCTGTATCTGACTTTGGCAACTTGTTATAAAAGCGAATACTGTTTATAAGAAATGACTTACTAGTTTTAGTTAATCAAAATTTGGGTATCACAATTTCATGTTTACTACGTGTATTTATATTATGGAAATCGCTTCTTATTTTGAAAAGTCCTAAGTTTTTGCGAACATACAAAATACTTTCTAAAATATAAAGAGAAGGCTGAGTAAGTATATCAATTTCTTTGAATTTATCTCTAAGCGACTCACGAGGAGCCATTTTATAGATCGCGTGAATTGCCCTCTTTTGTAAGATGAAAACTGAATCTACATCAGGTGCCGATCCCCATAGCAGAACGCCATAAGACAATACTGTGGAAATAAGCAAAGTATACTAACCTAGCTGTGGCTACATCAGTCAACTGCCTTATTTTTCTTACTGCATATGCAGCTGAACTTAATCTACCTGAAAGAGCTCTAATGTGGGCGCCCCATTGCAATCTCGAATCTAAAGTAATTCCTAGAAATACAGTTTCCGTAATAGCATCTAGTTTCTTGCCGTCAAGTTTTAAATTTAGACCTGCTTGAGGTACATTTGGTAATGAGAACTTAAGACATTTAGTTTTGTTCGCATTAAGTAAAAGATTATTAGCTGCGAACCATTTCGAAAGAACTGCTAGAATATTGTTGACATGTAAGACATCCGTATCTTTTCTATCTATTTTAAAAATAAGAGAAGTGTCATCAGCGAATAGAATTATATCTGATAAGTTGGCCATCATGTAAGGAAGGTCATTAATATAAACTAGAAATAGGAAAGGGCCAAGAATTGATCCTTGAGGCACGCCCATCTTAACTAGAGACCCCGAGGACGTCGCCCCGTTAACGTTTACTTTTTGCTGCCTGTTCGACAGATAGGAAAGAATAAGATCGGCAGCTTGTCCACGAATTCCGTAGTGGTGTAATTTACAGATCAGTGTTTTGTGGTCAACGCAGTCAAACGCTTTTGAGAGGTCACAGAAAATGCCAATTGCGTCCTGGGAGTTCTCCCAGGATTCCAAAATGTGATTTATGAGTTTTACTCCTGCGTCAGTCGTCGACCTACCTTTCGTGAAACCAAACTGGTGACCATGTAAAATCCCATTTGAATTAAAATGTGACAACATCTGGTCTAGCATGACTTTTTCATAGATTTTACTCAATGCTGGTAGCACAGATATAGGTCTATAATTAGAGGGATCACTCTTACTACCTGATTTGAAGATTGGTACTACTTTACTATGTTTCATTAAATCAGGAAACGTACCGCTATCTAAACATTGATTAAATATACCTGTATCCGAAAATACCCTATGTACGTTCTGCGATTCTTGATAGTATTTGAGTTAATAATATTGGAATATTCTTTCAGACAAAATAATCATCTTCGTTGATTCAAGATACCTACATAAATTTTGATCGAAAAAGAGGAACTTATGTTCGAGTGATACAGAGTCGAAAGCAGACGGAAACGCTTACCTACAATCTTGTGACATTGATGGAATAGTTTAATAATTGCTTTGACATTTCTGTATTAATTTTAAATTTTATGACTGACATTATTTTCATTTTTTGTTTCCTGACATTTTTATTTTTGTTACTCGTATTTCTTAATTTTTTTTGTTGACAATTTGAAAGTATTTATGCATCGCTTACACTTTAGCATTCTTGTTTTTTATAATTTAAATTGATAAAAGTATTTGTTGCACGTAGATAATTAATCATTAAATGTATAATTGATCATCATATTTGTACGCCAAATGGCAAAACATAGAGCGCATATGAGAATGTAACAAATAGGTGATAAAATAAAAAAAAAATAAAAAAAAATCAAAAATTTTGAATTTAGAATTTAGATTTTTTTTTTAACTTTAACACCTGTTTGTAACTACCTATATTAACAAATAAAGAATCTGAATCTGAATAACTTTTAAAGATTTGCCTTTTAGCGACTTTTGAAGTCTTGATTGTCTTTAAAAATATTGTGCCATTTTTTGTGGCACTCGATAAAGTGATGTGATACGTCATTTATTTATTTTTGCTTATATGCAGACATATGTTAAAAGTAACAAACGTTAAACGTTAACGTAGTACAAACGTTAGAAGTAACACTGGGAAAAATATAACTGTCAATTCAATGTTCCTTAAGCCCATGACAGTAAATGAAGTTAGACAGGTAATAACGCTTTTAAATAATACCAGTTCCGAAGGCTACGATGAAATTAGCACAAAAATCGTTAAAGAATGTGCTAACGAAATCATTGACATATTAACATACTTAATTAATTTGTCATTTGGCTGTGGATTTTTTCCAGAAGCGCTGAAGTTTTCTATTGTTAAGCCTCTGTACAAAAAAGGAAAAAGACATGACATGTATAATTATCGCCCTATTACATTAATACCCATTTTATCTAAAATATATGAAAAATGCATGTACAAAAGACTTGTGCATTATTGTAATAAATTTAATATAATAGAAAATGAACAGTATGGGTTCCAAAAAGATAAATCTACAACATTGGCCATCTATGCCCTCATGAAAGCTGTATTACCTAGTATCAATGATAATAATCTAACCACAGGTTTATTTTTTGACTTATCAAAAGCCTTCGATCTAGTTTCCCACGATTTACTAATACAAAAACTAGAATCACTTGGAATCAGAGGGCCACCCTTACTGTGGATAAAGTCATACCTTCATAGCAGGCAATAATGTGTTATTATACCAAATATTAATGATGATAAGGACCTAACACTATACGCATCTGAATATATTTGTAACAGATTCGGTGTTCCTCAGGGAAGCATACTGGGGCCAATCTTATTCTTATTGTATATAAATGACATCACTACAATAACTAACCATAAATGCATCTTATTTGCTGATGACATTTCTATTATTGTGACATCTAATAAAAAATATAATACAATTTATGACCATGAAGTTGACATTAACAACACAATTGACATCTTAATTAATTGGCTTCATACTCAAAATTTGAAAATTAATCTTGACAAATCAGTATACCTACAATTTAATAAATGTAATAACAATAAATCTAATTTCAGTCTTAATATACCCAAACTCAAATCTGTAACCCAGACTAATTTTCGGGGTGTAACTATTGATGAACATTTAAATTGGAAAATGCATGTTGACAATGTCTCTAGTAAAATAAATAGATTTGTGTATGCACTGAGACAAGTAAGAAAATTTACTAATTTAAAAACAGCCATATTATTAGTTTACCACACATACGTAGAATCTATACTGCGCTATGGACTTATAATGTGGGGCAACAGTACCGACCAACATAGAACATTTGTTGCACAAAAAAAGTGCATTAGAGCTCTATACGGACTCCAACCTGTCGAATCATGCAAACCAGTATTTAAAAAACTTGGTTTGTTACCGCTACCTTGTCTATACATCTACGAAATATGCATGTTTGTATGGAAACATAAAAAGTTATTTAAAACAGCGAACGATATATGTCCTCGAAACAGACGAGACCCATACAGGCTCGTAGTAAGCAATGCTCCTAGGCTTGCAAAGTATAACAAAAGCTGCTTAGCTGTGTGTGTACGGATTTATAACAAATTACCTGGTGATTTTAAATTGTTAAATACGAGATACTGTTTTAAGCGGAAATTGAGTGCATGGCTAAAACAAAATAACTTTTATAGTCTGAAACAGTTTTTTGACACAAAATGTTAGTTAAGTAGGTACCTATGTACTTTTTATTCTCGAATTTGCATGCTGAGTCTAAACCCGGCAAAACATGTTTGTACTATTTTAAACTGTAAGACCTGTAATACCATGTTTTGAGTACTTTTGAGCAAATAAATATATTATTATTTTCGTCATGTCTGTCATTTCTCGGGACCCTGGGGTCCCGGACCTTTGGAAGGCGTACGAGGGGCCGAAGCCAACTCGCAGAGGCCCGTTAGGCGTTTTAATGAAATGAAGCACCGTCGGTTGGTGCTTCATTTCATTAAAACGCCTAACGGTTATCCCTGTGTGCACTATGCAAGAGCACCCAAGGACAACCCCCGGTTGGCGTAGGACTATTGCAGGATCGGCGGGAGGCGAGGGACGCCATCGTCGTCCACTGGACGACGGACCTCGCCGCCGCAGTCTTCGGCCGCCGAACCCTCGACGCGATCGGGCCGGTCCTGCGGGACTGGCTCGAGCGGCCGCACGGGTTCCTCTCGTTCCGTCTGGTGCAGGTGCTGTCCGGACACGGTTGTTTCGGATCGTACCTGCATCGGATCGGACGGGAGGAGACGCCGTCCTGCCACCACTGTGGCGCGGCGGAGGACACGGCGCAGCACACTCTCGAGGTGTGCCCGTCGTGGTCCGAGCCGCGCCGCAGTCTCGTCGCGGCGATCGGGGTGGACCTCTCGCTCCCCGGCGTGGTGGGCGCCATGCTGAGGGACGAGGGGTCCTGGGCGGCAGTCGCCTCCTTCTGCGAGCACGTCATGTCCCAGAAGGAGGCGGCGGAGCGCGTGCGGGAGGACGATCCCGACGCGGCACCGCTCCGAAGGCGGAGGAGGGGTCGAAGGAGACGTCAGTTCGACAGTCATCTCCGACTCCTCCTCCCAGGTGGAGGCCAGCAGGCAACGGGTGCGGGGGCACCCTCGCCTGCATCGCACAGGCCTCCACCAGTGCCGGACGGGAATGGCCAGGTGCTCCCGGCCATTCCCGTATTCCCGTGTGGGGCCCGCCAGCTAGGCGGGCATGCGCCGGGAGGGCTGTGGATGTAAAGGCTGAGCCGGTTTCCCATGGCCCTCCCATCACGGCGATGCGGGAGCACCGCTGAGTTTTAGTGGGTATACTGCATTTAGACAGGAGTCCCACATACCCCGACTCGTCCCCCACGAGCCGGGGATGCGTAACGCATTTCTCAGCGGAAAAAAAAAAAAAAAAAAAAAAAAAAAAAAGGACTATTGCAGGATATGGAAACAAAGATATTGGACTATTGGTTTCGGTGGCTAAAGTTGACTGGTGACCTGGAACTATGGAAGGACTATGGCCCCTGCCTGATCAATGTCTTATATGTACACGGATAAAATGGCAGGGGGTGACTTGCACACTCAATAATGGGCCCCCGGAAACTGTCGCTAGCACATAGTGACGTAGCGACAAGGGGGCAACACGTCCTGAGGTGCTTGGGGAGTGGAGAGGTATTCCACGGCTTTCAGAACAATCCCAGAGCCCGGAAGATGGTCAAGATCCCTACGAGCACTTACTGAAATACTTCCTTCCTCCGAGCACGTTTGCTCTTGCGAATCTCCTCTCAAGCCGGCCAATTAAGGCAAGAATGAGGTGGGAGCTCTGTTCCTCGTCAGTGTTCACTCCAGCCGGCCAATAAAGGCAAGCCAGAGATGAGGAACAAGATTTCTCCCGGGAGATAGGGTCCGTGGGGTCGCTACTGCCCAACAGCTCGCCACATGCTGCCCTGCGGGTTTCTGTATCTCTCTTGGTCTGACTCCTCATCCTAGACCCGTTCCGGCAAAGTAAACTCTACCGGCACAGACCTAGAGTTTGGAGCGCGCAAGCCCCACCACGACGTCAACGTAGAGATACGGCGGTGGGGATATTATTATTATGGTTTTTAATAAATTTATTGATTTATCGGGACATGTCCCGATCAGGTGCAAATCGGGACGCGTCCCCTGAAAATCGGGACGTCCCGCGTAAATCGGGATATCTGGCAACGCTAACTAGGTATGTCGTATGATTTATTGAAATACTTTTGTTAAAAAAATAATGAATAGCGCTGTATCACGTTATAAAGTTGTTGTCTACCCAAGAAAACCTTAAATTGTTAAAAATGTTGTTTAACACTGACTGAAAATATAGATTCCAACATGTTTTGTTGTGAATGTTTCGCCAGTGCAAACGCACAGTTAGCCCCTTTTTTTTTTTTTTCGAGGTTGGGAAATTATCGAATAACTTCTCCCGCTCTGGGCGGAGCGGAAGGGTGTGTCAGACTCTTACTGACTAAAACCCACCCGTGTTCCTTCAGTTGCCTGTACATTGCTAGTGGTCACGGTATCCCGTACGGACTTTCCCGCGACCCCGGCAGGCATCGGTCCTAGCGGACCCCTTCGGTTGTGCTGACATCTCTTAGAGGCGCGCGTGGAACACAACGCGCCGTCGACCCGGGCCTGGTTCTTATCGGACGGCGAGCTGCCCATTGCTCACCGTCCGAAAGCCCGCGCCTACGCCGGGAATCGGTCTGCGATTCCCGACGCCCAGGGCGTCTCCTGCGGCGGCTAGGGGCGTGAGGGCGCGACATTTGCCACTCCCTCACGCGCTTCGTCTCCTCCTTTGCAAGCATTACTGCTTCGCAGAAGGAGGTGACGGCTACCCACACCCTCTCGCTCCGTACCATGGCCTGGACTAGGGCCGGAAGTGAGAGATCACTGCCGCCGATCGCCTCCACAAGGACACGGCGGTGCCCCACCCAAGCCGGGCAGACCTCCACCGTATGCTCCACCGTGTCACCACTGTGTGGATCGCCCGATCCACACAGTGGTGACACACGGGCGTTTCGGTCTTGCTGGTCTGCTTGAGCGCCGGCTTGGTGAGTATTTAAAGTTGAGTGATGCTCAGTTTGGTTTTAGGAAGGCGCTATCAACTAAGACCGCTATTCTGGCGCTTAAGCAGACGGTCAAGTACTACACAGATAGGAAAACGCTGGTATATGCTTCTTTCCTAGACTTCTCCAAGGTTTTTGACTTGGTTTGTTACAACAAACTGGTCGAAGCTTAAACTTCTAGTGGTACCCGAGGAGCTTATTAATGAACTGAAGTTTTGGTATAGCTCGCAGACTAACAGTGTTAGATGGGCTGGTGCTCACTCTGATAGATACGTCCTGAAGTGCGGTGTTAGACAGGGTGGACTAACGTCCCCGACCCTGTTTAATGTTTACATGAACCAGTTGATTGGTGAGCTCAGCGAGATCAAAGTCGGTTGCTCGATTGATGGCGCTATGGTGAATAATCTCAGCTATGCAAACGACATGGTCTTGCTGAGTCCATCAATCAGCGCGCTCAGGAAGTTGTTGGGTGTTTGTGAGTCCTATGCTGCGTCACATGGACTCACATATAATAATAATAGTCTAGCTCATTGGATAATGTTCCTCCAGTGATGTTAAGCGGGAAGCCATTACAGAGAGTCACACAGTTTAAATACCTAGGGCATGTAGTCACGGAGGAGTTATCTGACCCTGCTGATATAAAGAGGGAGCGGAGGGCATTGGCGGTTCGATGTAATGTGGTAGCTCGTAGGTTTGCGCGTTTTAGTGGGGATGTTAAAGTCTCGCTTTTCAAAGCGTACTGCCAAACTTTCTACACGTGCAGCTTGTGGATGAAATATACGCAGAGAGCCTACTACGTCCTGCGCGTACAGTTAATGAGTTCAGGATGTTGATGGGGCTTCCGTGCTTCTGCAGCGCTTCGCAGATGTTCGCGGAAGCCCGTGTTGACGATTTTCATGCCATTATGAAGAAAAGAACAGCGTCAATAATGGGTAGGTTGCGCGGAAGGTCCAACAACATCCTGAAAACATTATTAGACAAAGTAGACAGTCCCTTTATGAGGCATTGGGTACGGAGGCACGTGCCAACGTGGGTCACGTCAATTTTAATTGTTTTTAGTTTGTAAAAGTTTACTAAAATAGTTTTTTTAAGTCATTGTTACTGATACTATATGGATTGTGTGTACTTGTATGTGTAGTCCGAATTAAAGAATATTTTATTATTATTAACTTTTATTTCATATATATACATATCATTTTCATTTTTAAATATTTTTATAAAAACAAAAGAGAAAGCAAAAACATTAAAAAAAAAAAAATATAGTAGCCCACCGGTATCGGGAACAGGGTCCAAGCTACCGGTGGTCAAGGCTCCTGAGAGAGGAATCTCCTAACGATACGCGCCGTGTCCAGAAGTACCGCTTTCTGGATTAAGCCCTTGATCCAGCTGCCTAACGAGAGCCTCCTCAGGTGTTGGTCGAGGCTCTTGCCTATTATACCATTGGCTGTTACGAGTATTGGCACAATTACTGCTGTATCCACATCCCACATGTCGACAACCTCGCGAGCTAGGTCAAGATACTTTATCTGTTTATCTTTTTCAGCTTTCACGAGGTTCTCGTCATGCGGGACCGCTATATCAATAATCATTGTGCCACGCTCTAATCGATCTATCACCACTATGTGTGGCTTATTGGCAACAATAGTCCTGTCAGTGATGATAGATCGATCCTAATACGACGTGATATTGTCATTTTCGAGAACTGGGTCGGGCACCTATAGTACGGTACTTCCGATTCCACAAGGCTGTATTTTAGAGCAAGTTGCTGGTGGATAATCCTGGCTACAAGGTTGTGCCTGTGCAAGTAGTCTCCGTTAGCCAGACGAGAACAGCCAGAAATAATGTGTCGGATAGATTCCCCCGGACGGTAGCATGCCCGACAGATGTCAACCGTGCTTCCTTCACAATATATTTCCGGTAGTTCTTCGTCATCATAACTTCATCCATAATCGCAAAGACAAAACCTTCGATTTCCCCAAAGAGATCACCGAATCGCAGCCAGGATACGGACGCTAACAGGTCTACATCGGGCCCATGTAAGGCCCTGTAAAAGCGCCCGTGAAGCTCTTTGCTCTGCCATACCTCCCTGCGGTCATTAGTATCTAATACTATAGGTTTGCGCCAGTTCTCGTTGGCCAAGGATAGCGGGGTAAGGCCTTGTCCACTGAGACCACAACTCGGTGCATCTCCACGTCGGCTTCGAAGATTTATTCCCTGAGACTGCATACCTCACGGTTGTGCAGGGTCTTAGCATTGAGAAGCCTCGAACTCCACACTTCCGCGGGATATACAGTCTCATCACCGATGAACGTGGGTGATGCATCCGATTTACGGTCAGCAGTGTGCGGACCCTAATATCCAGGGCGTCAAGTTCCATCTGGGTCCATTTGAGTATGCCGAAAGAGTACATCAAAACCGGCATGACCCAACCGTTGAAGGATAAACCTGATAAAAGACTATTTAATACTTCATTCAGGCGGCCAAAGAAGCGCTCCTTCAGCGATTGCTTCATGTCAGCAGTGTTGATACCTAACGCTTCCGACATACCCAAATACTTGTAGGTTTCGATTGAGGAGAGGGATCTTAGGTGTATGGAGTCCGATAGTTGGGTTCCCCCGGATTCCACAATCCCCCCTCGCTTTACATGCATGACCGCACATTTGTCCACACCAAATTCCATCCTGATGGCGCTACTGAAAGTTTCGGTAACCTTCAGTAGCTCCACCAGTTGCAAATTGTTGGGGGCAAAGAGTTTCAAGTCATCCATGTCAAGGAGGTGAGATATAACCGGACCACCTCTTCTTAATCGATAGCCCAGTCTTGAGTCCTCCAGCAGTGTGCTTAGAGGATTCAAGGCTAGGCAGTACCAAAGTGGACTCAAACTGTCTCCCTGAAATAGACCTCGCTCGAACCTTATCGGCTCGCTATTCCTCTGGATCTGTCGACATCCTGGATAGCGAAGAACCGTTCTCCATTGCCCCATACATGATATCAGGAAGGTGCGTAGAGTTGCATCTACTTTATACAACTCCAGCACCCTCATGAGCCATGTATGGGGCATCGAGTCATAGGCCTTCTTATAATCTATCCTAATGCTAATCTATAGCTAATGGCCATATCGATGAGGAGCAGCTCCTTAGTACCGCGGGACCCGTTCCTACATCCATTTTGAGAGGCAGACATGATGGAGTTGGTGTCTATATGTTTGTTAATTTTAGCTCTCAAAATGGATGTAAAAACTTTATAGACCGTCCGTAGACGTATAGACGTCCAGTGATCGGCCTATAATTTTTGGGTTCCGCAGTACTACCTGATTTATGGAGCAGGTGGGTTATTCCTGTCGTTAGGAACTGGGGCAGCGACCCTGATTCTAAGGCTGACTGGAACTGGGATGCCAATTGGGGGTGCGACCTTTGGAGCCACTTTATCCAAAAGTTGTGCAGCCCGTCCGGCCCTGGAGATTTCCAGTTAGGCAACGGACTGACTGCACAAGCTACATCTTGGGGGCTGATGGTTATTGCCCCCATTTCTGGTATTCGCTCGCACGCCCGCTCGATCTTCCCAGTCCAATCTCAATCTCCTTCGGTGTGATTGACAGGCGCCGACCAGATGCTTCGCCAGAACGAACACATGGCGTCATCATCTGGCAGGCGCGTGTTTATGTTTAATATTATTATTATTTAGCACAATTTTGGCATTTATTACAAAAAAAAAAATTTGCAGACTATCAGAATTTAGGCGAGCAACTGGCGTAATGTTCAATTTGAATCTGGTCACACTGACTAGATACGTCATTGTCAGTAAAGTTACATGCTCTGTGATTGACAGATTTACTATGTAGTCTGTGGATAGATTGGATGAAACGCGGCAAGCAAGACTGCAAATTGGTTTTTCCATCAAGTTTAAATAATATTTCTAATGTTTAATTTATCAACTATGTAATAGAAACTTTTATGTGAGTTGACATAATATCTTTTTACAATAATACAAAATGCCGCGAGTGAAACTTGATTACGTCGTCAGTTTCAGCAGCGAGGATCCTGTAAGTACAACAGCTTCTGACTTTGTTTACATTTCTTTACGTGATCATCAACACAGTATCCACTTTTAATTTAGAAAAAAAAAAGTGTAATCATTATATTTCTAAGACGAGTCACTGACCCATTTGACTACTTTTCGATAATCTATTTATTTTAGCTTCTCGTAGGCCACCACTAGTGTAACGTGTTTCAACTTGTTTCAAGTACTACCTAACCTTGTTTGATGGCATGAGTTCAGTATGTTATAAAGTAGTCTATGGCGTGAGCGGAGCCCTTTTTCTGATTAATAGTTTTAATCAAAAAGTCCATATTGCACCAATATCCTGTTTTTAAATCCTATTCCTGTTTATAAATGCTGTGTGGTATCTTACTTATTTCTCGTTATAATATTATGTAACTTTAATAGTATTCCCTTTCCATGACTTGTGCAGGAGCACCCAGCCAGCAACCTACTGCAGCGGGAGGTGAGCAAGAAGAAGTGGTTGTGTAAGAAAGGGGAGTCTTCCTGCTCGGTGGTTCTGCAACTGCCCAGAACTGTCAAGGTAGGTACAGCTGCCCATCTTTTCTTGCTGTCACTATACTGCCCTGCTAAGCCGAAAGGCGGTATCTCAATCGGAGTACGTTTTGAGAAAAATTACTTTTTGTAAATTTTAATTTAAGGAAACATAATGATATAAAGAACTTCTTAGTGGTTTTTTTTAATGTTTTAAGTTAGATAGCGGTATGTGGCTTATACTATTAGATGTGAAATTATTATAGCTATTGAATGGTATAAAAAATACTAAAAGGGCGTATCTCAGAGATACCGCCTTTCGGCTTAGCAGGGCAGTATAGATCTGTTTTGTTTTGTTTGTTAATTCTTATTCCTTTATGGTATATAATTTTACAAAATGTTGCATTAATCATGTGAATGTTGTGTACATGTAATTGGTCTATACATAACAATTTTAACATATAACTTTTATTAATTATTGTAAAGCTGTTGGCGTACCTATTTTATTTTGGTTCTCTATTGTGTTCCATAACTTTTTATCCATAATCTGAAGTGCCATAATATTTTTTGTCCTAATCTTCATTTGTCCGAATGATAATTTGCCCAAACTTAATGTCACTTAATATAACATGCCATAAATTTGAAATCCCTAAATACAATATGCCCTAAATTTGTTTCTCATAAATATTACAATCAATACTATACAAAACACTTAAAACCGTTTTCAATAAAAGTTATAAGTCCTAAATTAAAATTACCTATTTAATGTTTATTTATGCTATAATTACGACTACAATAATGTATCTACGTTTAAGTAAGTGTAAGTCCGTGCACAAAATTAACTCGACAGAGTTTAGGTAAATTCATTGCGATGCTGTTTGTGTACTCCGTTCACGCACACACGCCTAAAGATCGAGCGTAGTGATCGCCTAAACAGTTTTGAACCTATAGATGATATTTTCTTAAGTTATGTAGGCACCATTAAGAATTGTCTGGAATGTTTGTGTATATTCGTTTAGAATATTTATAACAATCAACATAAAAATGTTACAATTTGGTGTTAGATGCATAATGGTGCTCCCACATTGCCGTTAGAAAATGTTTAATAACGTTAGTAAACATTTGTTAGCAAACATTTAATCACAAATAAATTTTCATGTTAGAAAATGTTTAGTAATGTTAGTAAACATTTTATAACAAAACAAATTATAACAAAATAAAACATGTGTTATCTTTTGTTTGTAAACATTTTATAAGGGTGATGGCGGGATAGGCGGTGCGGTGCGGTGGGGGTTAGAGTACGCAGGTCGCTGCGCGTGGTGTCTCGCTTGTCAGTCCCTTTGTGTCAGCGTGCATCGCTGTGCGTGTGTATTAGTGGTTGCGCGTGCGCCAAGCAATAAAATATGTCCGGTAATTGGAATAACGATGATGTTTACAAACTGATTGAAATGTTTCAAGCAAGAGAAGTACTATGGAACACGATGTCAGAGAGCTACAAAGACCGAAATAAAAAACACGATGCTTGGATGGAAATTGCCAGTGAATTTAATATGGATAAAAAAGTAATTGAAAAAAGATTCGATCACTCGTAGGTCAATTTAACCGAGAATGTAAATCTAATAAATCTGGTGCAGGAGCTAATGAGTCAAGTAAATGGTTTGCATTTAAAAAACTCATGTTCCTTAAAGGCAAAAATATTCCAAGTTTAACTGTCGATGGAGGGTTGCAGGTGAGTTTTATTTTAACGTCTTTTAATAATATTTAGATGCCCAGTCCAAAAACCCTTCATTTGAAAAATATTCTGCGAATTCTTTTCTTATTTCTTTCCCATCATCTGTCAGGGATTCACATGCTTCAAGTGGTGTTAATTGCTGCTGTTCTAATCTCCATTGTCCATCGATACGTGTACCAGTTACTATGTCATCTCCATCATAGTATTGAGATGGAGCGTAAATCATGCTCGATTCAGTTTTTCTTATAAAATTATGCAGTAGCACGCATGTCATAATTAAAGTAGTAGTTTTTTCTGGATCTAATAATATTGTAGTTCGTAAAACTCTAAATCTGGCTGACAAAATCCCAAATGCGTTCTCTACTGTTCTCCTCGCACGACTCAGTCTATAACTGAAGATTCTTTCCTTAGAATTGCTATCCTGGAAAAGGTTTTAATAAGTGTTTTTCTAAAGGGAACGCATCATCTGTTACGAACACATAAGGAACAGGTTTGTTTCTGCCTGGTAGTGAGCTGTCACTGGGTATTTTCAAACTATTGTCGTTAATTTTATTTCGAAATTTTGTGTTTGCGAAAACTCCGCCATCACTTATGCGTCCTTGGCAGCCAATATTCACGTACAGAAAGTTGTATTCTGCGTCCACTATCGCTAAAAGTACAACGCTGTAAAATCCTTTATAGTTGTAATATTCACTGCCGCTATCAATTGGCTTTTGTATGGCTACGTGCTTTCCATCGATACTTCCTAAGCAATTTGGGAAATTCCATTTTTCTTCAAATGAATTTGCCACGTGTAGCCACTCTTGAGGTGTTGTTGGTATCTGGAACAAAAATAGAAGATTAAGAAATAGGCGCGAAAAATAAATTTATAACTCGTTATTCTAACAAATTTTATTGGATATTTTTATTAAGTATGAAATATTAATAGAATACACTATAAAAAAATATGATTTCAGTTAAGGGTTGTTAAGTAATAGAAAAAGAAAATCGCGGTTATAGATTTTTTTACAATTTTAGCTAATTTGACGCGCCTATAACTTGAAATTATCGTTTAATTCTATTCTTTCAGGGTAACGAAGAAAACAGAATTGCTTCAGAAAACACTCTCAGTTTGAACGAAACAGGAAATACTGTCACTGATGAAACTACGGGCACGCCTTTCGCCACCCCAAAACCATTTCGGAAAAGAAGACGGCCTGAAGTAGAACAAGATCCAACACAACAAGAAGCTGTAAATATTTTACAAAGAATGTACGAATCTAGAAAAAGCAGGGATGAAAATGACGCATTTGGAGAGTATGTCTCGATGAAACTGAAACAAATAAAAAACAGTCATGCTAAGAATACTGCTCAACATCACATTAACAATATTTTGTACAATGCGACAATGGGACAATATGATTTTCCAACAACCTTTACAGACCCAACCGCTAGTAGTTCCTGGGGATACAACTCTGAACCAAATCTATCCACTTTTTCGGAAAATAATGCTGACTGTAGCTCGAGAGGATACTACACCGCACCGAGTCCCTTGGCTTCATTTGAAACCAGTTCTTCGGATAACTCCAGGACACATACTCGTACCAGCGCAAGAACACAGAGTCCGTCTAATTTATCGGAATCAAGCCAAGATTCGACCCAATCATTAAACGATTTGTTGGAATCAATCAAAAATTAAAAAATACATGTTTGGTTTGTTAATTATTAAAAAAATTATTAGTAAGGTAAGGTAGGTACAGTAGCGGTCATAAGTGCAGTAGCAACCTCACAAACGACTAGATTGACTCTTCGCTTTAACTTACGACCTTCTTATAATAAGTCATTTCTATACTATAGATACACACACTCTCATTAGTTTACAAATTATTGTAGTTCATAAATTCAAACATTCTGGTGTATGGCATGATAGCTAATCGGTTATCGAGTTTGGGTTGGCGCGTTCATGTGTAGCGAGTCGCGCGTTCAAATCTCACGCGCGGTGATAGTTTTTTTAAAGTTTTAAAAATCACTCGTCTAGTTCCTTGTAACGTTCGTCTTGTTCACTTAACTCGTAAAACTTTATGATTATACCCACAGAAACCTAAATAAACAATGATATTAAGGTAGACAGATGCAGTTAACTTACGACTCATTCACCGCGACTAAATAGAACGTTGTTGGTTGGTTGTTATTGTGGGTTAGTGACGTGTATTTAATATATTAGCGGTGTTAAAGTTCATTTCGAAATGCAAGCAAATATAAATATTGAAATGAAAGCGAATATTATTGCGCTGCGTAAAAGCGGACTTAAAATATCACAAATATCTGATGAAACCGGACTGAGTGTGAGTATTATGATTTAATTATTTTATCAATCATCTAATTAAAGTATACCTAACTCCTGATCCTAGTAGTTATTTTTTTTAAACGTTTTAATCTACTAGTATTTTGCTAAATAGCTTAACACTACTCCTTTTTCGTTTTAGAGAAATACTGTGAGTCGGTGGGTGAAAAGACATGAGGAAGAGGGTAGCCTTGCCAGTCGAAAGCGAAGCGGAAGACCCCAGCTCATAAAAGAAACGCAGCGACAGCACATGGTCAGCGAATATGAAACAAGTGGTTTCATACCGACAAGACGTTTTGCCGAATTATTCGACACGTCTTTACGAACCGTTCGCCGTGTACTCCACGCAGAAGGTTTACATCATCGAAAACCAGCTCAAAAACCATATTTGACGGAAAAACATAAACAAGAACGTTTACGTTTTGCCCGCGAATACTTAGACTTCAACTGGGACACGACTATATTTTCAGACGAAAAGACATTTAAATCCAGCCAAAAAGGGAGACTTCATTTATGGCGTAAGAATAATACACGATGGTGTGAAGAAAACATAGTCCCCAATACAGAATCAGGTCGAATCACAGTTAACATGTGGGGGTGGATGAGTGCAGCAGGGCCAGGGGAACTTGAATATATTCCTCCTCGCGCCAACAGCTCGACTTACGTTGACGTATTAAGTGATGTCATGTTACCCACTGTGCGCAACGTTTACCCTGCTGATGAGTTTAAGGAGATAACTTTTGTCCAGGACAATTGCCCAATTCATCGGGCGAGCACTGTGCGTGAGTGGTTTAATAAACACCCGGACATAAAAGTTATTCCTTGGCCAGCACGATCTCCTGACCTCAACCCCATAGAAAACCTATGGGGTTTGATGATACAGCGATGGGAAGCACGGAATGAGCGATCTGATGAGCAGTTGAAGTTGCATTGCATGGAAATATGGGAAAATCTAAGGGGAACAGATATATGCTTCAATATTGTGGGATCCATGCGTCAACGATTACTTAATTGCATTGATAATAATGGGGGTTATACCAAGTATTAAGTTATAAAATACAAAATAAATATTGGTTTTAGTAATATTTAACTTATATTGTGTCTTAACCGTAATAAGAATTATTTTGAGGTTTAGTTTCAATCTTCTTTTCGTAATGAAAATGAATACTTAAGCTATAACCTCAATAAGTCCTTTGTTAACTTTGAAGTTTGAAATGGAACGAACTCACTCGCAGTAGAATAAAAGTAGTATTACTGAGTAATTTAATTGTATTGTGACAACGAGTCCGCACTTGTTATATTTACGTGGGTAGATTTGCTAAATTTGTGGTATGTTACCCACACACAGAGTAATTAAAGCACAATATTATTATATTACTAAGATACAATACCTATTTTAAGCCTATTGTCATATTTCATTGATTAGCTACTTTACTTCAATAAATCAATTGTTCTTTATGAGAAAATGAACTGTTTTAACTAGCAGTTTAATTATTTATACTTCTTATAATTACATCGAATAAACATTTTGTAATCACTCATTGAACATTTTTATTCTTAACCCCATAATTCAATAACAATATAGTAATTATTACATTATTATTTTCGTTTTAATAAACGAGAATAATAATATAATATTAATTATATTTATCTAATAATAAAAGAACAGATGAAGATTATTGTTGAAAAGAAAAATAAAAACCTCATCTCGAGATTGGAACCCCGACCTATGTGTCTCACAATCCGATACGGTACACTATCAGCTATTGGACCTTAATAATGGGTCGTGAATTTTAGCAATCATATTATGAACCTACCAAGGTCACACGTAATTACGAACTCTTGGGTGTGAAAGCGACGGTATGTTTTTTGTTTCGATCGACGCCAGTTTGTGAACATCACTTAAGCACACAGCTGTAGGTACCGCACACAGACGTAGGTTCGGCCTACGCGTGTTCTAAGCAATGTAATCCTTAGCGTGCTACTGCAATTATGACCGCTTACTGTACCTACCTAAAGTATGATTAGATTAGATCATATTAAAAGTAAATAAAAAAATAATTAAAAATGTTGTTTGACTTACCTGTATGTATTCCTTTAAAACCTCATTGAGAGCCTCGCACACTTCTGGTACGATAATAGATATCACTTGGTCTGACAACTTGAACACATTTCCAAGACTTTTATAACTGCTACCAGTTGCCAAAAATCTTAACGTTACCGCAAGTCTTTCCGTCACACTTACAGATTTTCTAAATGTAGTGTCTCGTTTGCCTATTTTTGCCCCAATTAAATTTTGTAGATATTCAAATTCGGAACTGTTCATTCTTATAAAATCTTTTAAGCAACCGTCAATACCCAAATCCTTGAGATAGTCTGTGGCACTATATTTTCCTCTAGCTTTTAGCGTTTGGCGCATCCAATAAGAGCGCTTTTTCTTCTTTTTTAAACAAAAAATAAAAGCTATTCCAATGAGCAAATCTTCTTCCATTTTCGTGTAGACGTCCTCGGCCCTCAGAAGGCGAAACCAAACTGCGAGCCAATACTAGATGTAATAAAATGTTTAAACATTTTCCATCAATGTAGGAGCACTTATAACATGTAACAGTTTCTAACAAAGTGCAACAATTGTTAACATTTGTTAGTAAATGTTTTGGTGTTATAAAATGTTTACAAACATTTTATAACGGCAATGTGGGAGCACCATAACAGAGCAGTATAGCAGAGTTTATGAAAGAGGACAATTTTCTTCGTTTTTGAGGTGACAATGTCGTGTTTTTGACATGTTATTGTAATCGATTGTATTTTTTTTTTATTGGAATTGAAATTTTTAATGACAGTAATTCATATTTTTATTGACTAATTTATTTAATGACTAGTTTGACATTGAATTGTATCTAAAAATATGCTTATTGAATTGTATACCTAATCTTTAATTAATAATCATGAAATGTAATTTTGATAAATATTATCACGGTTTATGCACCAATCTCTTCCTACCAATTTGTATGCCACGATATGCGGCTGAACATGTTAGAACTTTTCTGTATCCCATTATTATCCTGCATGCAATGTATCATGTACCTACACCATGTTTAAACAAATAAAATTTACTTACTTAGTTAGACATTTAATAACATTGAGGTGGGTTTGACGCATTTGGTGCACATCTCAACTTGTACACCATGCTCAAATGGTGAACTTAGCAACTGGTGCACTTCTCATATGGCAAACTTCGCAACTGGTGCACTTCTCAATTGGTGCACTTCGCAAAAGGAGCACTTTTTAAGATGAGTGGAGATTTGGAAAAAAAATCTAAAAATGAAAGAATCTTTGGTTTTGCGTAGGTAATTTTCTTAAAAATACAATCAACAAAATGATTTTAAATTAACTCTACATAATCACTTAAAAATTTAATTTTTTCAAAAATAAAAAAATCACTGAAGTAATAAAATATAATTATGTAAGAAAAAAAAAGATTTACAGCAAAAAGTTCATAATAAAGAAATGATATCATATTATATCAAACCTTTATAATTTTATAATTTAACTGTACTTCTTTTAGTTATAGTTATTATCATTAATTAAATAAAAGCTTGAAATTAAATCTTTACCTGTTTCTCAAAAACAGGTTATAAATAAAATAGATAACCCTTTGTTTCTTACTTAGTAATTGTTACTAGCCGCTGTTGTACCGCTGTTGTTGTTTGTTGTTGTTGTTTAACCTTAGTGGTTTTTTATTGCTATCTATTATCTAATCCTGTGTTCTTTGTATATATGATAATAAAAAATAAAAATAAATAAATACTATTAATTAAGTAAATAGCTATAAATTAAATTACTTGAATAATTGGAGAAACGTGATCTTTTTCATGAAATGTTCCACCGCTAGATTTCCGTCTTCCAATTTACGTAATAGTTTCTTATATTTTCGGTCAAACATCACATCACGCTGTTTACGGTTTTTTCTGACATTGTGAAATAAAATGTTATGCGCACACTTGTCCCAATACTTGCTTTCTATTTTTAATTTGTGTACAAACATGTACAAGTTGGGATGTTTAGGTCGAATACCTAAACATCCCAACTTGTACATGTGAGAAGTGCACCAGTTGCTAAGTTCACCATTTGAGCATGGTGTACAAGTTGAGATGTGCACTACCTAGTATTTAAAATTAATTAAATAAAAGCTTTAAATTAAATAACTAACAATTTAAAGTAATTAAACTACAACTAAAAGAAGTACAGTTTAAATTATAATATTATAAAGGTTATTGATATAATATGATATTATATCATGTCTTTATTATGAACTATTTGCTGTAAATCTAATTTTTTCTTACATAATTATATTTTTATTATTTCCGGGTGACTTTCTTTATTTTTGAAAAAATAAAAATGTTATAGTGATTATGTAGAGTTTAATTAAAATTATTTTGTTGATTGTATTTTTAAGAAAATTACCTCCGCAAAACCAAAGATTCTTTCATTTTTAGACAATTTTTCCAAATGTCCACTCATCTTAAAAAGTGCTCCTTTTGCGAAGTGCACCAATTGAGAAGTGCACCAGTTGCGAAGTGTGCCATATGAGAAGTGCACCAGTTGCTAAGTTCACCATTTGAGCATGGTTTGGTGGCAAAATTATTAATAACGAAACGAACAGGAACAAAAAGCATAATTCTGATTACACACTGAAGACGTCATGTGGTGGTCTCATTTGCGATAGCAAAGAAGTTGCTCGAGAATTTGAAAATTTCTTTACCAGTATCCATCCCACTTAAAACTACTGAAACCTTAAATTCCTCGCCCTCGCTCTCTTTTGATTTTGTAAGGGCGAACGTTTCAGCTTGCCCGATTAAATTTAACTTTAAGCATATTAACCCTATAACAGTAATAAAAGCTTTTCAGCAAATTAAGATCAAATTAACCGAAGATCTTTGGGGAATGTCCATTAAAGTCTGTACTTCCATAATTGAGACCATAGCGCCTTACTTAGCCTAAATATTTAATTTGTGTGTGGACCAAGGAGTCTTCCCGGATTTAATTAAATACAGTAAGGTAATACCACTTTTCAAATCCGGGGACAGTAAAGACACCAATAATTATAGACCCGTATCCGTGTTGCCGGTTTTCAGCAAGGTGTTTGAAAAGGTAATGCTTAATCAAATGCTAAATCATTTTAACACAAATAAAATCTTTCATGATCAACAGTATGGTTTCACCAAAGGACGTTGTACGACCGACGCCGGTGTAACCTTATTAAGATACATTTTTAACGCGTGGGAAGAGGCCCAAGACGCCATAGGAATCTTTTGTGACCTCTCCAAGGCATTTGATTGCGTCGATCACGAAACCTTACTCTTGAAACTTGAGCATTACGGACTTGGAAAACTTGCACTCAATTTAGTAAAATCTTATTTAAATGACAGACAACAGCAAGTCCAAATAAACGCTATCAATTCACTAGGTTTAAAAGTAAAAATAGGTGTGCCACAAGGCTCGATATTGGGTCCATTCCTCTTTTTAGTTTATATCAATAATCTACTCCATTTATTAAATAATCAACCACAAATGGTTCAAATCACTGTCCATTCTAAGGTTGCCTGGAAGAGATCGCATAAAGCGATAAGGTCGCCCATTGTATATTTTGTAGTGCTTAATTATTATTTCTTGTTATGTATTTTTGTGGTGTACAATAAAGTATATATAAATAAATAAATAAATAAATGGTGTTATTTGCTGACGATACTTCCTTAATTTTTAAGGTAGATAGACATGCAACAAATTTTGACGACGCAAATAACGCCCTATTGCAGGTCCAAAATTGGTTCACTGTTAATAATTTAGTATTAAATGAAAAAAAACTAAGTGTATAAAATTTTCTTTACCAAAATGTCAAAAGTAGTGATTGTGAGATAGTATTGAATCAAGAGAAACTAGAATTCGTCGATAAAACTGTTTTCCTAGGGATCACGCTCGACTCAAGGCTACAATGGGGTCCTCATTTAACATCTCTTGCAGGATGGCTAAGTTCAGCAGCATATGCTGTCAGAAAAATCCGTCAATTTACTGATGTAGATACCGCGAGGCTGGTCTATTTTAGTTACTTTCATAGTATCATGTCTTACGGTATTTTACTGTGGGGACGGGCTGCAGACATCGAGTCCATTTTTATTCTGCAGAAAAGAGCGATTAGAGCCATATATTATCTCCGCAGGCGTGACTCTCTAAGGGAACTTAACATCATGTTTAAGGATATTAACATCATGACGGTACCTTGTCAATATATGTATGAAAACATCATGTACGTAAGAAAAAACTTACATCTTTTTAGTAAAAGAGGTGATAGACATAATTATAGTACAAGAAATAGGGACCTATTAGTTCAACCAGGTTTCAGACTGGCAAAAGTGGCCTCATCTTTCATGGGGTACTGTTTAAAATGTTACAATAAAATTCCTCCCCATATACTTCAACTGAATGAGACGAAATTCAAGTCTTGTATAAAACGCACACTATGCAGGCAGGCATATTATAAGTTGGGTGATTACATCACTGATAAAAATGCTTGGCTCAATGCTGGTCCTGCTCCACAACCACATCTAATTGATTAACATTTGAAAATACTGTTGGAGTTGCTGAAGATTTTAAGACCATCTTTGCATTGTATAAAATCAATCTCCTTTGTATTATACAGGGTGAATTTGAATTCATGCGACACCTGTTAAGGGGTCATTGTACTCATCATTATGAACAACTTTCACTATGGGACCAACGTTGAAATCGCGAAAAAAAAATCTGCTGTTCCCTACATTTATGTTCGCATAGCTCGTCAAAATGTAGGAAACAGCAGATTTTTTTTTCGCGATTTCAACGTTGGTCCCATAGTGAAAGTTGTTCATAATGATGAGTACAATGACCCCTTAACAGGTGTCGCATGAATTCAAATTCACCCTGTATAATTGCACAGCACAGGTGTGAGTACTATGTACTAAAGAGCTACCATTTACCGGGTAATACGTCTTTTATTGACTTGAATGTGCCCTGGCGGCTGTGAGTATGTCATGCTCACTCAGATGTCTCGCTGATGGTGGCGCGTGTGTTGGATCATTTAGCTCCCTTCAAAATGGTTGAGCTGAATGGTGCTGCTCCATGCGTCATGTTCGTGAACGGGCGCCGTCAGTTGGGACTGGTCAACTCTTAGCGGCCATGGCTGATTTTAATTTTTGAATTGTTCTTTATTTTATCTTTGTATTACGGACACTTCTAACATGCACGTCTTTCTACATTGTTCTCACATGTATAATTTCAACATGAATGATGTAACCAATACTTTGTAACAATTTATTTTATTTAAAAGAGTGTCCGTGGAGTTTCTTGCCCGTTCTTCTCCATAGGTACCTACTACGCTTTGGAATGGGCAACTAGCTTCATATTTTTGACTGACCGATTCCTTGACAATTCAAAAGTGCCTGTAATGGTTTAATTGAAATAAATGCTTTGAGTTTGAGTTTTGAGTTTGTATAAGTTGAGAAGTGCACCAAATGCGTCAAACCCATCTTAAGATTAATACGTAATTTTTAAAAGTTCTTAAAACTTCTAAGTATTAGAAAAAAATACTGACTTGCCCTGAAGTTTTCAGATAATTACATTATTTCAAATTTTTTTTTCTGCTATATTTTGTATGGAAGGTGAAAAAAGTGGATCAGCCACATCCAAGTAGACCATAGCATGATGTCGGTGAGAGGGCCGCTTCGCCCCTCCGCGGCTACGCGATTCTAAATTACTAGGGGTAGGGCAGACAAGACTGCTTGGAGTCGGATTTATAGCGATTCGTTTCTGTCACTAAAACCTAATTTTTAGCAAATGTTTTAGGGCTAACAATTTTATTATAAACTAGCTGCCCGCCCCGGCTTCGCTCGAGTAGCACTAAGTACTTATCTACGGCGCACCTACCTGCCTACCCTACCTACCCTACCTACCCTACCTACCCTACCTACCCTACCTACCCTACCTACCCTACCTACCCTACCTACCCTACCTACCCTACCTACCCTACCTACCCTACCTACCCTACCTACCCTACCTACCCTACCTACCCTACCTACCCTACCTACCCTACCTACCCTACCTACCCTACCTACCCTACCTACCCTACCTACCCTACCTACCCTACCTACCCTACCTACCCTACCTACCCTACCTACCCTACCTACCCTACCTACCCTACCTACCCTACCTACCCTACCTACCCTACCTACCCTACCTACCCTACCTACCCTACCTACCCTACCTACCCTACCTACCCTACCTACCCTACCTACCCTACCTACCCTACCTACCCTACCTACCCTACCTACCCTACCTACCCTACCTACCCTACCTACCCTACCTACCCTACCTACCCTACCTACCCTACCTACCCTACCTACCCTACCTACCCTACCTACCCTACCTACCCTACCTACCCTACCTACCCTACCTACCCTACCTACCCTACCTACCCTACCTACCCTACCTACCCTACCTACCCTACCTACCCTACCTACCCTACCTACCCTACCTACCCTACCTACCCTACCTACCCTACCTACCCTACCTACCCTACCTACCCTACCTACCCTACCTACCCTACCTACCCTACCTACCCTACCTACCCTACCTACCCTACCTACCCTACCTACCCTACCTACCCTACCTACCCTACCTACCCTACCTACCCTACCTACCCTACCTACCCTACCTACCCTACCTACCCTACCTACCCTACCTACCCTACCTACCCTACCTACCCTACCTACCCTACCTACCCTACCTACCCTACCTACCCTACCTACCCTACCTACCCTACCTACCCTACCTACCCTACCTACCCTACCTACCCTACCTACCCTACCTACCCTACCTACCCTACCTACCCTACCTACCCTACCTACCCTACCTACCCTACCTACCCTACCTACCCTACCTACCCTACCTACCCTACCTACCCTACCTACCCTACCTACCCTACCTACCCTACCTACCCTACCTACCCTACCTAACCTACCTACCCTACCTAACCTACCTACCCTACCTACCCTACCTACCCTACCTACCCTACCTACCCTACCTACCCTACCTTTTCATTGTTTTTAAGATGTATTCTGCTATTCGGGGCGGAGACAGATCCAACGAATCAAAAACCATGAAAATTGGTCTAGCTGATCTCGAGTTATAAGTGTTGTAACAAACATGACTTTCTTTTATATAATATATAGATGAACAGAAGAATCGGAATAATACACATTATAGGTCTTTACCTATGAAATTGCCGTTCTGCAGTACTGGCCATTTCAAATCAAAATAATTTTTGTTTGGCTAGGAATTCTAATTTCAAATTAATTTTATTTTAAAAACATGGTTTTTTTTTTCCAAAAGTAGTCATTTGTTTATTGATTAGTGTTACATTTTCATCACATTTCAATATTTTTCGTCATCATGGATACGTTAAAAATTCGAGTAATTATGGAATATGAGTACCGTCGCGCGTCGTGGCAGCAACGCGGCACAAGCGGCACGCAACATCAACGACGTTTACGCTAACACTACAAACCAACGCACCACCTGGGTTTGCTCGCTTCCGTTCTGGAAATTTCAACCTGAAAAATGAACCTCGCGGTCGTCCGAAGACTTTGGTCGACAATGACGAATTAAAGGCGATTGTGGAAGCTGATGATACACAATCTACGGCTGAATTAGCAGCAGCTTTCGACGTTAGCGTCAAAACAATATTGGTCCAATTGCGTCAAATTGGCAAGGTAAAAAAGCTTGACAAATGGTTGCCCCACGAACTCAATGATCGCCAGCGCAAAGTACGCGTCGAGACGTGCCTAGCACTGCTCAACAGACACACATATGAAGGAATTTTGAACCGCATTGTTACCTGCGATGAAAAATGGATTCTGTTTGATAACCGCAAGCGCTCAGCAAGTTGGTTGGATCCTGGTTCAGCACCTAAACAATGCCCTAAACGAAAACTTACCCCTAGAAAAGTGATGGTCCCTGTTTGGTGGTCTAGCGCCGGTGTGATTCATCACAACTTCTTAACAAACGGGGTGAGCATTACTGCAGATGTGTACTGTGAAGAACTGAACACAATGATGGAGAAGCTGGCACATCTCCAACCAGCATTGGTCAATCGCTCGTCTCCGCTGCTACTGCACGACAACGCGCGACCTCATACTGCACAGCAGATGGTCTCCAAGTTGCAAGAACTGGGGTTGGAAGCTCTCCGTCATCCGCCCTACTCACCAGACCTTGCGCCTACAGACTACTACTTTTTCCAGAATTTGGATAACATCTTGGCGGGAAAAAAATTCAATACCCGAGAGGCAGTACAAAATGCCTTTGAAGAATTTGTTGCCTCCCGTCCAGCTGATTTCTTTAAGAAGGACATCAATAAACTGCCACTGCGTTGGCAAAGATGCATTGATTGCATGGGTGATTACTTCGATTAATACAAATAAAAAATACATGAACAAATCTTGTTTAAATTTTTTCATACAAAACGGCAATTTCCTATAATAATACAATACTTAAGACATATAACTTTATTTCATGCAAAATTGGGATATTCAATAATTATAGTAGTCGATATTTTGACTGAATAGTTTTAATTCGAATTTTTGAACATTATGGTTACTGAAGTTTAGAGAGAGTTTGAGAGTTTGAGTTTGTTTTGTTTTTGTTTTGAGAGTTTTGTTTGTGTTTGAGTTTTGAGTTTAGTTTGTTTTGTTTTAGTTTTTTTTTTCTGTTTTTATAGCAAACGTGTTATGGATAATGATTTTCGGACAAACAATTTTAGGAGAAGAAAGGGAATACCATTTAAATAAATAAAATATATATCAGGGAAGAAAATAAGAAGCAAATTCAAATGAATACATATTGGTTAAATAAATAAATATGACAATCAATCAGGGTTTAACTTGTTCGATAGTACAAGCCTGATATTACTATCGGGGACCGACCCCTCCGGGCGCCACTGGGACTTTACGTGGAGGTCCACGGAAAGTCCCAGTGGCGCCCGGAGGGGTCGGTCAATCCCAATCGGAGGGGTCGGCCCAGATTGGCGTAAAGTCCCAGTCGCCCCCACATGGATTGCCACCAGGTGGCAATTGGGAGAAAAAAATCCCAGTTGCCACCGGGTGGCGACTGGGACCTTATTGCCCCCACTTCAAATCGCTGTACATTGCGGCGTGGATCGCCAAACCCCCTCATCGCTATATTTCTTACGGCCGCGATGACGGGGTTGGCGGTCACATTTCCAATGTGGTTTTATTAGTAGATAAGTGATATTTTTAGGGACATACAAACAAGATTTAAAGAAAACCACAAAATATTATCAATAAAACCACACCAATACAAACAATGCACACAATAAACTACCCGACGGATTAAGTCATAAAACACGTGTTTCGTCAAAATGAAGGAGTTAGTTAAAACTTCATGAATGTGATTGTGGTAGGTATAACAATCCTTTTATTTTTGTGTAAACAATCGTAAAAGCTTGTAAAACGTTAGTTTACCTATTGCTATTTTTTGCCGCCTATAGTCGGTATTCATTTGTTTTGTTTGAAGCTCTCCAAAACCGACTCAGCGATAAGGAGTACACAAATCACAATAGATGTGTCATTCCCTTCCCCTACCCTTTACCGGCTTTTGCATCTATGACATTGAAATGCAATTTAGTCTATCTATAATCATGTCAGAGCAAAGTGCGTCTTGCAGCTCCGGACAAAGTATACTATATATAAAAAGACGACATGGGACAATTATTCTTCGTGCAGGACATCAGTATAATTTGAAAAGAAAACACAAAAGTGACGTAGAAACGTGGGAGTGTACCCAAAGGAAAAAAAAATGCAAGGGATTTATAAAGATAAAAGTAAGTCACTAACGCCTATGATTTATCACTTAAGAGCGTGCAGCCGCATGATTCTTATTTTTGAACTAAGATTTTCTGTGATACGAATTTACACCAGGTTTTTATGATTAATAATAATAAGTGATTAAAAGCAACTACAATAAAGAAAATCTTGTTTGTATGTCCCTAAAAAATATCACATATCTACTAATAATACCACATTGGAAATGTGACCGCCAACCCCGTCATCGCGGCCGTAAGAAATATAGCGATGAGGGGGTTTGGCGATCCACACCGCAATGTATGCGATTTGAAGTGGGGGCAATAAGGTCCCAGTTACCACCCGGTGGCAACTGGGATTTTTTTCTCCCAATTGCCACCTGGTGGCAATCCATGTGGGGGCGACTGGGACTATACGCAGATTGGTACATACTAGGTGGTCAAAATATGAGTCATTGACACAAATAGAAGAAAAAAGGTAGTGTTTCACATGCATGAAGAAATTGAGCAGATTGCAGATGTTCTCCTATCTAGCGTCTTACATACTGATCATGACATTATATTCACATGTAGCTAATTGTTGGAGTGTCTTCCAATGTGATTCAGTTTTGGTTGTTGTGCAGATAACAGGAGTGCACATAGGAGCCTACCACGCGGCACTAGTGGAGGTGCTGGTCGGCCGGGCAGAGACCTCCAGTGGACAGTTCCAGGTTACATCTTTTTATCAGACTGTTATACTTTATAGTAAATAAGCTAGAATTTGAATAATAATTATATTCCTGACACGAAGGACTGAACATAGTTTATTGTAATTTTCTAATCAGTACCATATCATTTCCATGTGATCTGAGACGACACTAGCTGACAACAAATAAAACTGATAAGTTAAAAAATATATTGTTCTTAGTTGTAGACAATGGTGGCGCTAGACCAAAAGTGGACATCGGCGACATTAGCTTTGCGAGGCCTCTTTCATTTTCCAGACGAAAGAAAAATATGAAATTGAATGAGATAACTACATTGTATGTTGTATTACATTAACAAAATTAAATTAAAAATAGACGAACAAGCACGACGTATATTTGCCCGTCTGCATTTTTTTTTTACCAACGTCGATCACCGATCTTTCGAGGGTGCTACCCTGTAATTTATGGACTGTGACCACCCAGCTTAATATTAGAGGCAGCGTATGACGCTCCACATCTCCGTAACCCCTTGCCGCCTGGAACGTAGTGCTTGTTGGTGGTGTGGGTATCACTTTGAAAACTATAAATTAGCATATCTTTTTATTCGATGAGACGATTGCAATGAAACAAAAACTAAATGTTGCTTCGTGATTATATTCTATTTACAACGTTAATAGGACTGTAATTAAATGTTATATCTGTTAAATTGTATGTAGACAAATTTGTTCATTCGTACCATTTTGGGCCAATAGATGACATCGAGATGCAAAATAAAAACATTTTACGCCCTTTCTACACTTTCAAGCTAGTTTTGAAAAATGTATGATTACATATTTATTATTACCTAGACAAGTTTATACCACGTTTTCTAGACCAAATGAATACGATCTTTCATACAAACTGTATCCCCCACCCAAAAAGGGGTTAATTATTTATTATTTTTATTTTTCAGAATTCAAAAGTCATTTATTCAAACTAGGCTGAGAATCAGCACTTTTCGAACGTCAAAATTACATAACACAGTCCCCCAAAACGCCCACCCTTCACCACTTCCTAGTGCGTTAGCTGGGAAGAAGAACTGGCGCAACAAACTCCC
The DNA here is from genome assembly GCA_914767755.1 of Agrochola circellaris. Classification (NCBI taxonomy): domain Eukaryota; kingdom Metazoa; phylum Arthropoda; class Insecta; order Lepidoptera; family Noctuidae; genus Agrochola; species Agrochola circellaris. The sequence continues at coordinate 430,769 of OU611853.1, forward strand.
CAGCAGCACAGCTATCTGTTCAGTTAGAAAAAAAATGATTTTATATAATAGTATGCAAAATAAATTTCATTACGCAAAACATAGTTTAAATTATTAACCAGATGTCAGCTAGCACACGGCAATATACTCGTACCAACCAAAATAATACTCAGGCAGAACTATGTAAACTCAGGCAGAAATAAAAACTAAACGTAACATAACTTAATATCTAAATAAAAGCCTCCAGGCATAAAGGGCGTGCCCGCTTACCTATAGCTGTAACTGGAAGTTATGAATGATAAACTAGGACCATCGAGGTAAAATAATATAAACAGTTAATTACTAATAACAATAACAAAACCATGATCAGCAAGACGACTAGTCACCCCGATGCTATCGCACGCAGTGACATCTAATGGAGCATGACGAACTTGTTGCCGGTTGCTCAGGCAAAAAATGATATGACCAATTGTCGAGGTCACTAGCTAACCACACATTCCAATACAACTCATAAAAAACATTGAAACGAGTAGAGTCAACAATTAATAAAAAAAAATTAAAAAAATAGCTTGACTTATAAAGTCAAATAAAATAAACAATGATATAAACTCATATAACTTGTCAGTAGGTATGCTAATTCTAGAGAAAGAACATAAACATTGTCTTGAGTTAATCACAGTGACCAACTATTCTTCTCATTTAAGTAGTCATTGTTTGAATAGTATGCCTTTGAAAAAAGGTTTTTTTTTTTTTTTTTTTTTCTTTTTTTTTTATAGAGGGTTTGGTCAGTATGACCATGCCACCCTCATAGGGGCATTCTATAACTACCTACGCTTAATACCTAAGTTTACCACTTTGTATAATTTTTTGGCTGTCCTGGACAAGGGAGCAGCCAAGATACAGTTATACATGCCAACATTAATAGAATTGAAATCGTTTTCTATGAAATACTTACTCCTCTCAACCTCGTTCCTGACACATTCCGCTAAAATATGAGTGGTATCTTCTACCTTATCACACTCAGAACAATTGGGTGAATCACTCTTTCTCATTAAAAAGGCGAAGCTATTCAACGGAACATGTCCCGAACGTAGTCTGAAAGCAGTGACAATCTCATTTCGGTGCATATCTGTTCCCACAAACCAAGGAAGACGGGACAGACTGTGCTGAATGGTTTTATACCAAATTCCCTTACTTAGTGACCTCTCATCAAAGTATTCTTTCCATAATTCTAAACCTTGTTCGCGAACTCGATACAAGAGGTCACTAAATAAGGGAACACATTCAACCGATATTCCATCTGTGATAGCCTCTTTTGCCAAGCGATCTACTTCCTCATTTCCATACAATCCAATATGGGATGGTACCCATTGGAGAACAATTCTCTTGTCTTGGATCTTACCTATAGAGTCCAAAATTTCATAGGCTATCGGTGCACCTCGACAATTCGAGGTGCATCGAGCCAGGTGTTGCAGAGCACTTCTAGAATCAGTCAGTATTACATAATTCCCTGATTCGAATGACTCAATGTATGAAATAGCTTCTGAGATCGCTAGTAGTTCAACGTGCATTATTGAAATTTTGGCACATGATCTAAACTTTATAGACGCTTTCGTTTGCGGATCAAAAACAGCCCATCCCGACTCGTTACCTTCCCGTGACCCATCAGTATAGACTGAGTAAAAATGTAAATAATTAGCCTTTAGAAACTGATCACAAATTTCATGGATGTTGTTACATCTATACTGATGTTTCGGTTTGTCTATGACATCTATACAAGGCCTAACTACATTGGATAGGTCCACACTGCTAACCCATGTATTCAAAGAAAATCTTTCCAATTGCTGCGATGAAAGTATAGGGTAGTCAATAAGAAACTCATGTACCGTCACTAATAGTGGTTTCCTTTTCCGCCTCCAATATAAAGTCTGACATGACTCGGCAAGACTGCTTATCAAGGAAAATATTTTACTACCCCGGAACGAATTCACCTTCAACCAATATTTACCGGCTAATAAGTACCTGCGTACATATAAAGGTTGAAGGTGAAGTTCACATTCCATTACGTGTATTGGAGTAGTGCTTACAAAACCTCCAATAACGCGCATACACTGATTTTGTATTCTGTCTAATTTAGCTAAGTTACTCTTGTACCCGTTATCATATAAAAAGTTGCCATAGTCCAATCTCGAACGAATAATAGAAACATATAATAGCCTCAAAAAATATGTATGTACGCCCCACCCAGACCCAGCAAGAACTTGAAAGATTCTCAGAGATTTTAAACATTTTCCGGCTAGTTCCCCAATATGTTTTTTCCACCTAAGCGAGCGATCCAGCCACAACCCTAAGTACTTTATATTATCTACTACTTGAAGCGATGTGTCATTTACTAACAGATTAATACATTCTCTTTTACATCCTCTCTTAAAAACGCATACTTTACCAACGACTCGACGAACAATACCAAAGAAAGGACATTTGGGTAGGCCGCATAAAGTACTCAAACTGCCAGATTATCATTAAAAGTAACTGACCCACATAGTCCTCACGTTCACAATAATAAAATAAAAAATAATGATATTATACTTCACAAAGTAAATATTCATATCGTTGTGCATAAGATTAAAAAAATAAAAAATTACAAAATTCGTAAGATTCGTAATATCCTTTTTAGCCACTTTGTTGTTTTGGTTTCGGATATTAATCTTCTGCCCGCAATGATCAGAATCTATTAAATTTCTAATTTCTTTGTGGCTTGGTATAACATCTGTATAAATATTATCTAGGCATGTGGCACTAGTAGGGGTTATTCTTGTAGGCTCCAAAAATAGGTTTACAAGATTGTAGGACTGAAACACTTATTATTTTATTACAAGAACCTGTGTTTTCTAATAAATTAACATTAACATCACCGCAAGTGATAATGGTCTTGTTCGAGTTACAAATCTTGTGTAACACCTCATCCATTACCTTTTCAAAGCAGTCATACAATCCTGAAGGGGGTCTGTATATACTTAATACAATAAACTGCTCCAATTCTATACAGGCTATTTCAACTGTCCGCTCAACAGATAGGCTCACAATATCCTTACGGTCTTTACATTTAAGCTGTTTACTTACTAAGATTAATGAGCCACCATGTATAGCATTAACTCTGCTGAACGAACTACCGATCTGGTGATTATTAAAATTGAACTATAACTAATATAATAATATAATAAAATTGTTTATTTATCCAAATAATAATACACACCGACACAGTTCAAAGGAAAGTGGCAGAAATACAATGAGCATAATAATATAGCTTTGAGCACAAAAGATTTAAGTCTACAAGAAATAGTCTATGTATACAAAAATAATATGAACCCTGTCTCTTAAACTAGGAGGCCTGTATCTTAAGAGACAGTGATCGGCTAAAATTTGTATTTAATAAAACTGAGCTTTACACGAGTGAAAGTGTGTCAATTTACCATTTAATGCTTATTAATACACTAGTATTTATCAAAATTATGGGTGAGTGTTGTGTGTGTGTGTGTGTGTGTGTGTGGGAGGGGGAAGGAGTGTGTGTCGATGTATGTGTATGTGTCTATTTGTGGTGTTTGTTTTTGAAGAGGTAGATATTATTTCAAGCGATGTTTGATAGTAAAGACTCTGTTTTGATATAGCCCTGCAGTATGAGCCAGATCAGTAGTGAGTATAGATCAGTTAGTGCTTTCTGAACTTTCTTGAAAACTTGGTGGCTTAGGACATAGTATTGCCGTCTTGCAAATGAGGTTTTGTACTGTACACCTGGGGGAACATATGGTGTACGTTACCCCAGCAGGAAAGTGTCTCCTAGAGTTATATGAGTGGAATATTTAATTGGTGCCTTAGCTGCTGTAAATGTGCCCACACATAAAAAGTGTGTGCCCCCTGTCGTTTTGGAAAAAAACGGAAAAAACGATTCCTGCTGGGGTAACGTTTTTCTAGCAGGAAAATTCTAAACGAAGGATCGGAGAGAGAAAAATTGTGCATGGCCAGATAGCTTATATGTGTGCCAAAGTATGCCCCCAAAAATAAAATCTGTGCCCCTTCAGGTTTTCGAGATATTGCATTTCCTGCTGGAGTAATGTTTTGCAGAATCGTATATCTCTAAAACCATTGCATGTGCCCCTGTAGAATAAACATACACGAGTAGCTCTTAATGTGTGCCCCTTAGTGCCCCAATTAGATTTAAGAAAATATTTATAGTTTTCAAGTTATCGCGGTTTTATGAAAACCCGAAAAAACATCGCAGCGCCTAAATGAGAGAAGGTATAAGTTCGCTGAAAACTGTATTCGGTCCTTCTTGACGCTAATAATAACCATACAAAGTTTCAAAACTGTTCATGCATGCGTTTTTGAATAATCTTGCTAAAAGTCAAAACGATGGTGTCATAAATTTGACGGCAAAATACAAGGAACCGGCTCAATCCCAGATGTGTAGGTGTAAACCAAAATCTTGTGCCTTTAGTCAAAATTATAATGGTGAAAATATTCAGCTTGGAATAACAACTTGGCTTTAGACATAATGAAAAAAGTTATGCAGTAGTTCATTATTGACTGTCCTGGATATTTATTTGTCAACAAGTGGCCTAGATCCTTTCCAATTTCATTACAAAATAATACTATTTCTGTGTTCACACTCTGTTTGGGCAAACAGTTAGTAATTCTTAATGGCATCCTGACACTAGACTGCGGTATGGTGGTATCACATATTGTCAATGAATGGGCCGGTGTAGGTTCAATAGATGGTGGTTGACAATGTTCACATTTGATACTTTGTGAGCTTACCAGCTCATTCATTGCCAATACATACTCCCTCATTTGGTTTTCAGAGGATTTCAGAGGAGGCTTTGTGCGAATCACTCCCCCGGTCTCCTATAGACTCTCTGTCGACGGTCGCTAGCATGCAGGCACATCCTGGATTCATCCGAGAACAGGACTCGCCTCCATTGCTCGATATCCCAATCTAAGTGATCGCGAGCAAACTGAAGCCTGGCTTGTCGGTGGGCTGGAGACAATTTAAGTCCCGTGGCTGGCCTTTTCGGCGTCAAGTTTCTTTGAGTCTTCGCCTCCATGTCCACTCAGACAGACTCTGTTCGAGGGAGGGCTGTCGCTGACAGCCCTCCCCCGAACTTCTTTGAGCTGCTGCTGGCCGTCCACGCCGGTCAGTTGTCGATTTCGGAGAAAAGAGGTGACAATAAATCGGTCATCTCTCACCGAAGTGTATCGCTGTCGTCTAGATCCTGGTCTCCGGACTAAGTTTCCAGTCTCCCTGAACCTCTTGTATACCTTCGAGACACAAGACTGGCTCAAATGAAGCTGTCGAGTGATCGTACGCTGAGACAATCCTTGCTGGATTAGGATGACGACTTGACCGGCTTCTATAGGTGTGGTTTCCATTTTCTTTTAGCTTCAGTATTCCCAGTGAAGTGAAATATTGGACTGATGATCAATTTTCATAAACACCCCCTTTTTATAGGGTTTCAGGACTACCAAACAATATGGTGTTTTGTTTTAAAAATTGATGTTTTACGTTCCATGACACAAGGTGGTTATGATATAACAAAATTGCCTTTTAAATGATATGCCACAATCATGTTAAATTATGTTCATTGCATAGAAGTTGTAAAAATTTGTTTCGAGCAGCGGACGATGAAGTGATTCTTGCTCGCGAGTGTATACAAAGTGGAGCAGGACGATTGACATTCCTTTAAACCACGTAAAGAGTGTCATGTTCTTTACCCGTATACAAAAAATCAATCAAATCCAATGAATACTTTAGCCACAGGAAATTATTTTTCATTTTCTTATTTTTCAACATGATGTAGATCTGAGTCCGTAATAATAGGTAAACATTGTAAGGTCAGGAACCTGTGCAAAAACGTATGATTCTATTCTCTACGTCTCAATATGCTTGAAAGACAGAGAAAGGTGTCATACCATTCCACTCTTACGCGCCCCGCCCACTCCCACAAAATACTACATTAGAAAGAAAAAGAAATATTACTTACGCAAATAATGCATTAGTGGTGCATAGAAAACTGCGAGTGTGTATGTGAGCGGAAGTTTTTCGGCAAAAAGACTTTTATTGACTCGTAACTATGTCAGTCAGTGCACAGCGGAGCCCTTTGATGAGAGCACACGCCTACTTTTGTTATCACAAGACGAGCCGCGCGCGCATTGTTGTGATTTTATGAAAAGTTTTAGTTGTTATTGTGTTAAAGACGATTTATGATAGTTAGATTAGTGCACAGGTTATTGTGACATATTGTTAAGTGTTAGTGTATTATTAGTTAGTAAATTAGGCATTTATTAGTTAGTTTTTGGATTTAGGTTAGGTTTGTAAGTTTTTTAGTTTAGGTAATATTATGCCTCAAATAAGGTACACAGCTGCCGAGTACACTGACATGGTACTTATGTACGGAGAATGTCACCAAAATGCGGCTTTAGCATTGCGTACATATCGGGAGAGATATGGTGACACACGAACGTGCCCTACCAACAGCCGTGTTTTTACCCTGGCCGTTCAGAGGTTACGAGAGAATCGGCCTTTGGTTCCTCAAGGAGAAGGCGTGTCTTCAAATTCAAATATCGAGGAGCGGATATTACAACATTTTGAAAATAACCCGACTTCTAGCCTCCGGAACGCAGCGCGGCGGTTTCAAGTGAGTCACGGAACTGTCCATAGATATTTGAAACGGCATGCACGGCGACCTTACAAGTTAATTACAATAATATGTGATTGATTATTCAATTAGTGATCTTTTATTAATTAACAACGCGCAACTTAGTGAGTTTATGCCGCGGATTTGTTGTTCTCCGACTAAAGTACCTACCTATGTCCACCTACGTCCCGCACCCCCGCCCGCTGCATCCCGCACCACACCGCGAAACAGGTCAGTGACTTTTCGTAGATAAAGCGTGTTTACATTTTATGCAGTTGATTTTGCTATTAATTTTGTTTGAAAATTGCAATTCTTAAATTTTCCTTTAACTACTTATCTTCGTGTTTTAAAATGTTTCGATGGACTAGTACTGTGCTCGTTTTAATTTAATGTCGTAAGTCCAGATCCACATTGTATAAGGCAAAATATACACTTATAAACTAAAAGCAGTGATTTTCACAATGTTAACACTAGAAATAAGGACAAACTACGAGCTCCCTTTCACCGGCTTTATAAGGTTCATAACTCATTGGTTGGGCTTGGTATAACCTTTTATAACAAGCTACCCTCTTCTTTGCTAGATTTGCCTTTTAACGCGTTTAAAACGAAAGTAAAATCTAATAATAATACAGTCTCAGTCGGCACTCAGACCTATATCAATGCTGTCGTGTTTGTGTAAAATATTCCACAGTATTTTGAATAATCGAATAGAATGGTTCGTCGAAAAAAATAACACCTTATCTCCTTATACTACGGGGTTTAGAAAAAGTCGATCTACAATGGACAATCTAGTTAATTTAGTTTCTCATATTCAAACTGGTTTTACAGAAAATAAGACGACAATAGGATGTTTTTTAGATATAGATAATGCATATAATAACGTAAACATCATTTCATTGATGCATACAATGGACCTAATTGGGGTGGGATCTAAAATATGTCAATATTTATGGTATTTTTTAAAAGAAAGAAGGTTGAAGGTTTTAGTAGATAATGTTTATATTTGTCGAACTACTGGTCGTGGATTAGCACAAGGTGACCCTTTGTCACTGTTGCTTTTTAATATAGTAACTTCAAATATCTGTGCAAGTATTATGAGTAGTGGAGTTTTGATATCTCAGTACGCGGACGATTTTGTGCTTTATTCAGTAAATAAGAACATACAAGAAGTTGTTAATCTGGTACAAAATTCATTAGATATTTTAGTTAAATTGCTTTCAAACATAGGCTTAGAAATTTCATCTTCAAAAAGTAAATTCAAATTCAAATTCATTTATTCGTGTGATTTTTGGTACATGTTACATGAGATCTTAATAATAAATAATTTGTTCCTCAAAAATCTACCATATAGGTGTACACACAATCATAAAATTAGTCATTATTATTATAAAATAAGATTATTCAACATATTAAAATAAAATATTTACTTACAACAAAACACAACATAATACAGAAAAAAAAAAAAAAAAAAAAAAAAAAAAAAAACAAACAAAACATTAACAATTGATTAAACATATAAAATAATAATGGAAATAAAGATAATAATACAATGTCAAAATTAAATAAATATCAATGTCAAATGGCTTATAATTTGTCATTAAGGAATTCGTCAATGGTATAATAACATTTTTCCAATAATAGATGTCTTAATTTGTTTTTAAATTGAATCATATTTAAGTCCTTAATTCCATTTGGTAATTTATTAAATATTTTTGGGGCCATGCAAAGTATGCTTTTGTGCATCAAGGCGGTCTTTGATGGTCGAACGCATAACTCATGTCTATATACTTGTCTAATCATTTTATAGCGATGTTCAGTTGCTTTTCGGAATAGATACAAGTTCTTTTTAACAAATAAAGCAGTCTCAAATATGTACAAGCAAGGTAAAGTCATTATTTTTAACAATATAAAATAAGGTTTGCAGCTATCAGTTATTTTTATACCGGTAATAGCTCTAATGCACCTTTTTTGCGATTTGAACACCATGTCCTTATTGCAGGAGTTACCCCAAAATATGACTCCGTAGCGTAGTATAGAGTCGACATATCCATAGTATGCAGTGACTGCCGCTGCTTGATTGACTACTTTCTTTAGTTTATACAAAGCAAAGGCAAACTTACTAATTTTTTTAATTAATATTGAAGTATGTTGTTTCCAATTAAGTTGATTGTCGATTGTTAAGCCCAAAAATTTTGTATTTGCCACTTCTTCAATTTTTTCATTATTAAAGCTTACATTTAGTTCCGAATTAGTTATTCTTTGACGAAAATTCATAATTTTAGTTTTCTTCAAATTTATAATTAGGTTGTTTTGTTCTAACCAGTTAACGGCTTGTTGTAATGCATTGATTATGTCAGCTTCAAAGTCTTTATTATTTTTGTCAAATTTAACAATAATAGTACTGTCGTCGGCAAACAATGTCATAGGATTCGGTATATTCTGGGGAAAGTCATTTATATATATGTAGCGTCAGGGTCCGACATTATTTAAAAAAACACAAAAGTCTTCGCTCAATCACTTATGCGGAGGCCATACGGTGACCCGCTAAAACGGGCCCCTCAATTTGTTTGCCTATAGCGGCCTGTGGAAGTGACGCAGGCAAAGTGCGTCTGTGTGATTGGTTGCTATGAATATTTCTGTAGGCGCGCCACGACGCTATTTCCTAATAGCGTCGCTTTCTTCACGACATCTCGGCGGTTTGTCCCCGCCAGGTGAGACCCCCAGTTGCCTGGGGGAGGCCCGACGAAGACGACCAGCGACGAAGATGCCGACTCGACGCACCTACAGGTAGATATGTAGCTTTCCCTCGCCCCGCTTACAGATCTAGCCGTTTACGGATTGAGGGATAAGCAGTCGTGTTTGTGTGAGCGGCTTGTGTTGTAGTGTAACACCGCTCAGTGTCAACGTGCTTCGCGACCCGCATCGCGCTCGCACGTGTTGTGTAGGTGTCTGTAGAGTAGTGGTTGTCTGTGTTAGTTACGCGGCGTGTCTATATTAACCTAGAACGCGCCACGCAACAGATGTATGTGTACATCTGTGGAGTCTCATTATATCGAGTAAGCTGCGTGTAACCTGGGTGCGGCTTACTCGAGGCGTCAATCCGGTGGATGGGGTCAGTTGCCCGCTACCAGGTCGCGGGGCAGCGAGCCGAGTCGCAGAGTGCGCTGCCTTATATAACGTTCGGAGTTGACGTGACGTCGTTCAGTTGTTCGTTCACCGCTTGCCCGTTGCACTCGCAGTTTACAAAATAATGACGGTGGCGCCGTCACGGCCATACTGACGTACGCTCGTCCTCGAGCGTCTTCCGAGCATCTGGGAACAAGACAACAACCTGTTCGTTCATCCTGACATTTTTTTTTATCGCTAATCTCTATCTATCTTTAACAAAAGGTTTCAATAATGTGCTGGTCCGATTAACCCTTCAGCTTTCCACAACTACTATGCTATCTCATCAGTATTAAAACTGGAGACGATTGTGCTAGACCGGATAGATATCCCTTTAGCGAATGCTAGGCCGGATATCAGTCCCTATAGCCAAACATGCTAGACCGGATAGATATCCCTTTAGCGAATGCTAGACCGGATATCAGTCCCTATAGCCAAACATGCTAGACCGGATTGCAATCCTTATAGCCGGAGGGCTAGGCCGGATCGCAACCCCTTTAGCTGAGTCATTGGACCGGATTGTCCCTTCAATGACTCTTTCCTACATTTTTTTTATTTTTTTGTATTTTTTTGTTTCTCTCATTTTTTTTGTCCTACATTTTTTTTGTCCTACATTTTTTTTGTCCTACATTTTTTTGTCCTACATTTTTTTTGTCCTACATTTTTTTTGTCCTACATTTTTTTTAAATTATTATTCACTTTCATCATGGTGTACAATGGCATCAGTTACAACACTTATTGACTCTGGTAAATCTGATGATGGACTTTCTATATTATCACTAGTAATGCTCAAGGTACGTGAACTAGCCGATATAGTGCTACTATTAGCAGATATAGTGTCGCTATCGGAAAGTTCATCCTCAACGTCACCAATCACAGCTATGTTATCATTATCACGATCAGTTTCATGGACAACATTACTCTGGCTAACATCCGCCGTCACGTCATCATCATTATAACTTTCGGCTACTTCTATAAAACCTAATGGGCCGCGGGGTACTTCGCGTAAATTCTCATGGGCGACCTTGTACGTTCGATTAGACCCGTTAACAAGTTTCAATTGGTACCTATCGTTTTCTAAGACAGAAGTGATTTTATAGGGGCCTTTATACTTTGGGGTCTAATTTAGTCTGGTTGTGTTCTTCGTTTTGAAGCAACACAATCACCCACCGAAAACCTGTCCAGTCGCGCTTTAGTGCTATCGAACCGTTTTTTGTCATAGAGCCGACTTTTCGATTAACCGGGCTGAGGTTTCCCTAACTTGTTCGATATCTGCGTCAGTATCATCGTCGTAAGCAAAGAGACTAAGACTAAGGGGGCACGCTACTTTACCGACTAGTAATTCGAGTGGACTTGCTTTTGTTACCCTATTGACTGTACAGTTTAGTGCCAGCTGCAAATCTCCTAAGGCATCCTGCCACGACCTATCTTCGTTCACTTCAACCGCGGTAAGCATAGATTTTAACATGCTCATTGTGCAAAAAAAAACTGATTAACGTGCTCAACTTGACCGTTAGCTCACGATGATCCCGTAGCTATTAAATGAAGCTTAATGTTTTAACTCTCACAAAAATCCCTAAACTCATGTGTTAACCTTTAACCAAAACTCAACAACAGTGCCTGTTCGACTCGGCCAATTCTGACCATTTACGGGTTCTAAATTTTGAGATTAGGAAACTAATCCTCAACACTTTATTCTTTTAACAAAAGATTACTTCTACTTCTCAATGAACTGCAAACTTTGATTAATCATAGCAAAAATCATCAACCAGAGCCATGTACCATCGTTTTCCAGACACAATCATCTTTTTCACTAAGATCTTTATACACTTGGAAACCCACACACGAGTAAACCACTCTAACGCCACGGCTCTCCAGCCAACCAGCAATCGCATTGCTCTCACACATCCAGTACATGGATCAAACTATGGTCTCTCTAGACCCCGACCTCCGCCAGTCTCTACTGGTATGGTCACACACAATACGGCCGATAGAGAACCCTACTCGCGTGGTTCCCATAATTAGGCTTGCTCATCACCACTTGATCACCATCTACTTCGACTGGTACATGACCTACTGGCATCTTTTTTTTAACTTACCGTGAGTGTATTTGTAAGTACGGTTAGAATTAACAGCTTTTAACTTTAACGTATTGCGATCATCATTTAAAACTTCAGCTACATTAAACAGACCTCTGAACTTCCGATCTAACTAAATCCGAATTCGCTTTTTGTTTTCTAATTACACGAAATAGGCAACCGATTATTTTTTATTTTATTTTTTTTATAACTGCCTTTGTCCTATCAAATACTACTTTGCAAATAAGTGTCGGGAAGCACATCACAAAATTAAAACAAAGAAAACACAAAACCGATCTAGTTGGTGTTCGCTAATCGTTACGTTACATAAGATTAATTGTCCTGTGCTGAATACACGTGTTTGACCAATACCCGTCAACGTAACAATGTTATTAACTCGTTTGCCACTTAATTTGGCTGCACAAATGTCCTTAACTAACGAGCATTCAGCACCAGAATCGTAAACAAAACAATACAGATCACCAGATTGTTGTAACTGTCCGCAAACACCAGCTCTTTCGCAAGCATCTATGCGTCGCTCTTTCACTGGTTCAGCAGTACAAATATCCACTGTAGCACACCAAGCGCGTGTATCAGAATCTGTTTTGTCTGGGTCGATATCAGGCAAAGTGATTGCAGACGATGAAACTGGTGTGCGAATGGCCTCGACCAATTGCATCCTATTTCGTTGCTGCAACTCAAACAATGCGCGCCAGTGGGAGTTAGATCCCGATCCCACTTCTGATGTAGCGTCAGGGTCCGACATTATTTAAAAAAACACAAAAGTCTTCGCTCAATCACTTATTCTTTTTAATTAAATAAACCTTATTTAATTTCACATTAATTTAATTTAAAATCACTAAATTAATCTATACTGAATATAAAAACTACCCGACAAATGATTACTAAGTGATTACGTAACGTGTGCACTGGGCAGCGGCCGACGAACGACTGAGCCGAGTCGCAGAGTGCGCTGCCTTATATAACGTTCGGAGTTGACGTGACGTCGTTCAGTTGTTCGTTCACCGCTTGCCCGTTGCACTCGCAGTTTACAAAATAATGACGGTGGCGCCGTCATATACAAGAAATAATAAAGGCCCTAACACACTGCCTTGGGGCACTCCATATGATATTTTTCGTTCTTTAGAAATGTATTTTATAACCGTTTTATTTAACATACAAATTCAACTTATTTCTGTACGTTGTGTTCTATTTTTTAAGTAAGAATTTATGAGTGGTAAAACATTTCCCCTTATCCCATACGCATTTAACTTACTTAGCAGTATATCATGGTTGACCATGTCAAATGCCTTGGTCATATCCATATATATTGCTGATATTGGGACTCTTTCATTCATGTTTGCAATGATAACATTAAGAAAATCATATATTGCCATATTTATTGAATGATCTTTCCTAAATCCTTTTTGTTCTTTCACAAGTATATTATGTTTGTTGAGGTATCCGTCTATGGACCTATAGATCCATTTTTCGAATATCTTGGATATTACCAGAATAAGAGCTATTGGTCTGTAATTTTTAATGTCTTTCTCATCGTCTTTTTTAAATAAGGGTTTTATGACAGTAGGTTTAAGCTTATCAGGGTAGGTTCCAGACTCAATACTTAAATTAATAATGTAGCTGAGAGGATGAGATATTATTTCTGCAACATACTTGAGGACTTTTGTTGAAATATCGTCGTATCCTACACTATTTTTATTTTTTAAGTCTTTTATAATTCTATTTACTTCATCGGGTATGATAGGGGCTAAAAACATTGACTGCACAGAGAAATTTATTTTATTGTCAGTGGAAGTCGAAGCAGTGGAAAGTTTTTCTGCTTGGCTTATGAAGTAGTCGTTAAAGGTATTTGCTATGTCTTTGGGTGAGGTGAATGTAATTCCGTCATAATTTATTTCTTTTATATACTCTGGTGGAGAGTTGCTTCTATTTCTATTTATAATTTTCCATGTCATTTTTGATTTATTATATGTCTGTCTGGCTGTCTCCATTTTATAATTATTCTTTGCTAATTTGTCAATTTTATAATTTTCTTAAGTCTGTTTGAATAATTGTTTAGTTTCGTCACATTTATCTTAGATGGATATAATCTATGGTGCCACAACAACTGTCTTTTTATTTGGCTACACCGTTTTATACCAGGTGTTAACCAATTTGGATTCTTTATTAATTTTATTTTTTTGTACGTAATCGGAAAACATAAATTATAAAACAATTGGAATAGTTCTAAAAAGTTGTTGTATGCTACGTTAGGGTCTTTAGTGAGGTAGACATCAGAAAATGGAATAGATTTCAAACAGTCTTTGAATTTCGTCAAGTTTTCATTACTATAATCACGCACTTTTATATTCCAACTTTTGATTAAACATGTCTTTTTTATTGGAATCTTTAAAGTTTGTGCGGTGTGATCTGACATATGTAGATCTAGGACACTATGAGTACATTTTCGTGAAATATTATGTGCAAAATTATCAATACACGTATTGCTTTGTAATCTAGTTGGTTGATTAATTTGTAAACATAGATTGTACTTCAATAGGAAACTAGTAAATTCAAGAGATAATTTATCTTGTTTTAAAATATTAATGTTGAAATCACCACATAGAATTACATTCTTCTTCGAGTCGTAACAGTATTTTGATAATATAATGTTTAATTTTGAGTAGAAAACCTCTAAATTGTTTAACCTTGGTACTCTATATACGCAAATAATGATTGTGTTATGTGGTATTAGATCAATTGCACAAACTTCGACTACGCCTTCAATTGACATTTTACTGACATTCGTAAGTTCTTTGTATTGGAGACCAAATTTTACCAAAATACAGGCTCCTCCTCTTTTCGTACTTCTTGTATAGTAAGCGGCTAATTTATAATTAGGTATTGAAAGAAGCTCCTCGTGTCCTCGCTCTATAAAGTTAAGTTATGAGTTAGTTAGTCCTTAAGTTATGAGTTGAGCTACACGATTACTGACAAATGCGTGCACTGACTGGACAGGTCATCTCAAATCTGTATGGTTCTTTCCTCAAAAGACTATTTCAGACACAAATCTACATGGTCCTCAAATGATCAAATGATCTGACCAAGATTATTTCTGGGTTTTATACACATTGACATTAATGATTTTTTTATATACTATGACATGAATATTTACTTTTTAAAGTATTTTATATTTTTAATAATTGTGAATGTGAAGACTATGTGGATCATTCCTTTTTATTTTATTTTCTTATTTAGTTTTATCATGGTCGGGCAGCTTGAGTAATTTATGCGGCCTACCCAAATGTCCTTTCTTTGGTATTGTTCGTCGAATCGTTGAGCTCCTTAAATTCTGAGTTGAGCTGCACGTTCACTGACAAATGCGTGCACTGACTGGACAGGTCCACTCAAATCTGTATGGTTCTTTCCTCAAAAGACAATTTCAGACACAAATCTACATGGTCCTCAAATGATCTGACCAAGATTATTTCTGTGTTTTACATACACATTGACATTAATGAATTTTATAAATGACATGAATATTTACTTTTTAAAGTATTATATATTTTTAATAATTGTGAATGTGAAGACTATGTGGATCATTCCTTTTTATTTTATTTTCTCATTTAGTTTTATCATGGTCGGGCAGCTTGAGTAATTTATGCGGCTTACCCAAATGTCCTTTCTTTGGTATTGTTCGTCGAATCGTTGAGCTCCTTAAATTCTGAGTTGAGCTGCACGGTCACTGACAAATGCGTGCACTGACTGGACAGGTCCACTCAATCTGTGTGGTTCTTTCCTCAAAATACCATTTTTTAGACACCAATCTACATGATCTTCACATGATTGACGTGAAAAAGTGATTTATACAAACCTACTTACAGAAATAAAAATTTATTTATTATTTATTTATTTATTTATTTATTTATCACAAACACAACTATCATTACAGGCAATAATCCTAATGCGGTAGCGTGGTCTTTACTTACATTCTAAATTAAAATTAAAGCTACTACTTATATATTAGCATAACATAACACAAACAATGTTACTTTTGTGAATTCATTCAGAGAGCAATTAAATAAATCTATCCTATCAGAAGTGTCATTCAGTGTATGCAAGGCTCGCGTCAGGGGCGCTTTACTGAGCAGGTTGGTTCGCGCGCGTGGCACTGCTAACAACCGTGGCCGTCGGCGTCGCAATGCGTACTTATCAGGCACATTCAGATAATCTCCTTCAAAACACCAGCATTAAACATTTTACCGCGCAACAGCTTAAAAATATACGTGGTAAAAGCCAGGTCCCTTCTTGTCTCCAGTTTGTTGTACCCAACCATGCCAATTACGAACAAGGTTGGGTACATCAACGGATAGAAGGGGTAGACCCCGTAAAGTTTCATATACAAATACCTGATAAATTTGTTCTGTATGCGTTCCAACATAAGACTATATTTAATCTCATGTGGAGCCCATATGACAGCATTACACTCAAGTTGAGTTCGTATCAGAGCATTATACAATGCTGTTACCGCTGTAATGTTTGTAAAACCCGATGCCCGACGGAGTATGAAACCCAGGCTTCTATATGATTTTTTACAAACATTTATAATATGTTCACGAAATGTGAACTCGGTGTTCAGGCGCACCCCCAGATCGCGTACCTTTTCTACCCGCTCAATTGGCGTGTCATCTAACGCATACCCATGATGATGTGGCACTCTCATTCTGCTAAAGGTTATAACCGAGCATTTTTTTACATTAAATTGCAGCTTATTCTTCCTGCTCCACTCTGCCACACTATCTATATCACGCTGCAACCGTGCACAGTCACTCAAATCTTTAATTGCCATAAGCAACTTAAGATCATCCGCGAATAATACACAAGTGGCAACCCTGACAACCTCAGGCAAGTCATTTATCATAATAATAAAGTTCAAGGGACCCAGATTGCTTCCCTGGCTTACTCCTGACCTCGTGTAATAAGGCTCGGATTTATAACCAGCATATTCTACAAACTGCCGTCGATCTCTCAAGTAGTTAGCAAAAAACTGCAGTAATTTGGGAGTACAGCCGACTGCTGCCAGCTTCTCTAATAATATGTCGTTATCCACCAAATCGAAAGCTTTTTTAAAGTCAAAATAGGCAGCGTCGACTTGTACTCCCGCATCAACATTTGGAACCACGTACGTCATAAAGTTCAGTAAATTACTGGTCGTGCTGCAACCCGGTCTAAATCCGTGCTGGGCATCCGATATTAAACATGATACTTGGTCCAAAATGCACGTTTGTACGGTCGACTCAAAGACCTTTGCTGGTGCTGACAGAATTGCCACTGGTCTATAGCCACTCACGTCCGAATCCATCCCACCCTTAGGTACTGGGATCACACGTGTGATTTTCCAGCATTCAGGAAAATAAGACGACTCAATGCACAGATTATATAAATGTAAGAGCGGCTTCGCTAGTACAGCGCGGCAATCCCTTATTACAAAAGCAGGAATACCGTCTGGCCCCGCCGACCGCTTTGCCTTAAGTCGATCTAGAGCATTCGTTACTTGGCTCAGTTGTAGGCGACCTATATGTACACGCGAGCTGCTACCGCCGCTTGAGGCCACTGCGGCGTTCACATCGAGTCGTGGTTCCTGATTACTGTAAACAGAATAAAAATATTGCGCGAACTCACCAGCACACTCCGACTCGGGTATAACTTTACCGTTTTTGAGAATGCTTTTCCGATTATCTGTTCCCTTTTTAGCCCTCACATAGTCCCAAAATGATCTCGGATCTTTTGTAAAACCTTGCTGAACCCTCTCCCGGTGATGGTTATGAGCACGCATTATCATCGTTTTTACTTTTGCCCTACACCGAGCAAACATTTCGTAATCACTGCTTACCCCACTATTTTTGTAACATTTATGCAGTATCGCCTTTTCTTTAATACAATGGATAATTTCCCCCGTATACCACTCAGGGTACCTGTACCTAGAATTAACATTATTTTGCCTTTTTCTTGGAACGGAACTATCGATGATGCTATTTATGGTGTCATAAAAATAATGAATGGCCTTATCTGGGTCATTTATATCATACATCGGCTTCCAATCGTTTGATAATAGCAATGAGTACAACGCGTCATAATTTGCTTTGGCAAAATTCCACTGTGGACACAAACCACTCGGTTCTGCAACAACAGTATGAGGCGGGATGGAGTTTGTATATTTACAGTCCGAACGCTCACACTTGCCTACAGGTACGCATATTGCGAGCGGCGGGTGGTAGGGGTCCACCGGCACAAGAATTTCGTCTGCCTCACTCACGCGCACCTCGCCCCCACCCAATGAACACAGCACTAAATCTAACTGTCGACCATTGCAATTAGGTACTTTATTTGTCTGTATGAATTCACAAAAAGAAATAAAATACTCGTAATAATTGACTACATTATCATTACAAGAATGCAAATTAAAATCTCCTATAACAACTACGTCCCTATAATTTACACATAATTGTTCTATAATTCTAAACAAAGTCATATAATCGTTCTCGCTACTGTTTGGGGGAATATAGACAACACAACACAAAAACAAATATCTATTACGCGTATAAACTGTAGCACAAACCAGTTCAAAAGCACATCTATCGACGTTGACGTCACCAGGTACTGTTACTTTCCGTAGTTCGAACCCATGTGTGGCCACAAGAAACGCGCCTCCTTGTTTCCGCCCATCTAATCGGTCGCATCGTAAAATATGATATCCTTGTGGTATAATTTCTGCATTATGTATTGATTCATTGCAACCAGTTTCGGTTATTGCAATTAAATCAGCCCCCGAAGATTCGATATTATCACAAAACATATCCAACTTAGTACGTAGACCTCTTGCGTTTTGATAATAAATTTCAATGCTTCTATTTTCCGTCGTTCGGCTTATTTGTTGGTCTCCGAAACCAAATCCATTCGGAAAATTCTGCATTCAGAGGCCATACCTCTGGCTGACATAATTTGTGGTAAAAGCCCTCAGAGATCCCAACAATGAATGAAGCATAGTCTCTCTCTGTC
Organism: Agrochola circellaris; assembly: GCA_914767755.1. Classification (NCBI taxonomy): domain Eukaryota; kingdom Metazoa; phylum Arthropoda; class Insecta; order Lepidoptera; family Noctuidae; genus Agrochola; species Agrochola circellaris. Next base: position 449,742 of record OU611853.1, read on the forward strand.
TTATGCCTAATTTTTTCAATTTTGACATTAGCTTCAGAGCCACATACCTGTATCACATGAGCGGTCAATTTTTCCACTGTGGTTTCCGGGTGTAATCGCCAAACGTGGAGATGTTTCTTACGCTCCATTGCTTGAATTTCCTTAAGGCTAGAGTTCTGGCCTCTCTTTACATCTTTATTTTGAATCTTCCCTTTCTTCTTATGGACTATTTTCCACCCCTCATTATTCTCTTCCTTGCTGCTCATATCAGCCTCGGTTGTTGATAAAGACTGCCTCTTTTCCTGTGATACTTCCTTAGACATTAGTTGTTCCACCGTTTTCGTGGCCCCACTCGATAGCACAGCTGTGGCGCCGGCGGTAGGCTCGTTACCCAGGTCATTTGCGGATTGTTTACAAATCGCATCGACATAATTCAATGCTTTTTTAGGAAGTTTCACCGTGTCTGCTGATGTTTGTGACACTTTGGAGCTGTTAAGTTGATGTTCTAAATATTGATTACGCGTTATTAGTTCCCTCATTTGATTTTCTAACGCAAATACTTGATCAACTTTTTGTTCAAGTACCTTCACATATGAACGCAATTCATGCAACTCATTTTTTGTAGAATTAAATATTTCCTGCATATTCTCCATCTTACTTGTCTGGACATCTAAGCGTGACAATACCTCAATTCGAAAGTCCTTGATCTCTTGTAGCAAGTTGAATTTGGGTTCCATCACCGGAGATTCCGTGTTCTTTACACGACTTCCTCGCTGAGTGTTGACGTTGCTGCAGATTGAAGAAGTGTCTACTTGGTGGAGGTGTATCAGCATTGCGACTAGGCTTGCGTTGAGAGCAGACACACTCAGGACATACCCATTGATCCTTATATTCCTGAGTAAACGTAACAAAGTTTTCCGTAGGAATTCCAAGGCACTTTAATTCATACACTTTGTTGCAAGTCTTTTTAGAACACTTAATATATGGCATGTTCGATATGTCCACACCACAACCAGTACAATTTCGCGACATTATAGCGAGATAAACAATTAAATTTCGGTAACGAACACACAATACGTCCGCGCTGTTCGCGCGCGCGCGTATTTATAAAAAATCATTAGCGCGTAAAATCATTTATCATAAGCTGTTTTGCGGAAACAGTGGCATACGGGAGTGGGTCCTGTATTATGTGGGCTAGTAATATCTATTGAAGTAAAAACGGAGTTGATATTCGTACCTGGTGCAGGTCGGGGAGGGAAGCTAACCGCAGAAAGATGCTGTGCTGCACACACCGCTGCAGTGACTAGACAGTACCTTGTAGAAGTCGGGATTCCCACTTAACACACAAAATATTAAGGGGTAAATAACATAAATTGTAAATAAAAATGTTATCTTTTCATATTACTTCCTATTCATTTAGACGTCCACAACTTCGACCTTTTGCAATAATTCTCAAAATTAAGGTAGATTTTTTTTTTAATTTTAAATATTTTTGATATCATTTGAAAGCTAACAAAATTACCTTTCAGGTGTCCACAATCCACAGCTCATTGCATAGAAATTGTAAAAAATTGTCTTGAGCAACGCGCGATGAAGTAATTCCAGTTTATTGCTCGTGAGTGTATAAGATGTTGGCGGAGATGAATTGAGATGCCACTGTGAGGATACCAATATCTTTGAAAAAATCTCTCAGAGAAACTCTGGCACGTAGCTGGTAAACTGCTCGAACAGCTCGTTTTTGAAGGACATATATTTTGAATATCAGCAGCTTTGCCCCACAACAGAAGACCGTAGGACATAACGCTATGAAAATAACTAAAATAGACTAACCAAGCTGTATCCACGTCAGTGTATTGTCTTACTTTCCTGAAGGCGTAGGCGGCCGACTGAGCCTTCCCGCTAGGCTTGATATATGTGGGCCCCACTGAAGTTTGGTATCTACTGTTATGCTCAGAAAAACTGCCGAATTTACAGATTCAAGCACCTCTTTATTTAAGACGATGTTGGGTCCTAGATTTCTAACATTTGGTAGGGCGAACTTTACTCATTTCGTTTTCTTGGCATTGTGAACTAGGTTATTTGTCGTAAACAATCCGTAACCATTAAGAGTGCACTGTTTACATCGTCAAAATCTTGTCTTTTCCTGCCTACTTTAAAAAATAAGAGAGGTATCATCTTCAAACAATCCACTTTGCCCCACCCAGTCGCCCCACTGGTCCAAAGTGGAATGCCTAAAATTTTCAGTGCCCCTCTAGTTCGATTTGGCGGGGCAGATTCCACTAGTCTAAAATGTTGATGGATTACTTGCCCCACTAGTTGTAACCCCGATAGGCGTAATTTTTGAAAAATATTTTGATGTTTCCATTATTCGAATGATATACTAATTTGTGTGGGGTAGGTACCACAACAAAAAAGTGAAAAATAAAAAAAATATTGATTCTAGTCGCCCCTTCCAAACGGTAGTTTTCGTATGGAGAAGAATGGGCAAGAAACTCCACCTTTACTCTTTCAAAATGTTTTACAATATTTTGTATAAGTACATTAGTTATAAAATTATATGTGAAGATGCACCTAGAAAAAAATTAGTATACCACAATAGGTAAAAATAATTAAAACTGAAGCAACGACAAAAAATAATTACTTATGCGATAGATACATGGTGCTCACATATTTACAAACATTGTAAAAGTAGACGATTTTCTTAAAATTTTACAATTAATAAGTCAGTGAGCAATCCGCGCTATCTATAAAATGGGTCTTCGCGAGTCCCTCAGAAACAAATTCAATGAATTGATGTTCTGCCTTCGCTTTATATCTTAGAAAGTATTTTGTATGTTCACAAACACTTGGGACTTTTTAAAATAAGAAGCGATTTCCATAATAAAAATAGAAAGTACGTAGTAGACATGAAATTGTAATACCCAAGTTTGGACTAACTAAAACAAGCAAGTCATTCTCTATAAACAGTATCCGCTTTTATAACAAGTTGCCAAAGTCAGTTACAGAACTTAGCGATGGGAAGTTTTCTAAACCCACATCGAACGTGTCCTTATCAAGAAAGCATATTATAACATTATCTAAAGACTACGTTGAAGACAAGGAAGTTTGGCAATAATTGGGAAGCCACATGTGCAGAAGTTTTTCCAAATTACCATGTCAGTGGTTTGGTTTCAGGTTTGGTTTTTGGTCAGGCTGGTACGAGGATACCGCACGGTCTCCCGTGAGGCGGCGAGCCTCCTTGCCGGACTACCGCCATGGGATCTGGAGGCAAAAATCCTCGCGCACATGTGGGAGTTGCGCGAGGAGGCGAAACGCCGGGGCGTAACTCCGCTGCCGCGAGAAATCGCGGCACAGCGGACAGAGCTCCGGCGGGATCTCATGGCGGCATGGAGAGTGCGATTGTCGCAACCCAGCGCTGGGCACGCCACAATTGTGGCGATAAGTCCCCTCTTTGAGGAGTGGCTAGAGAGGCGCCACGGCGTCCTCACCTTCCGCCTGACACAGGTCCTCACCGGACATGGTTGTTTCGGGAGGTTCCTGTTCAGGATAAAGCGGGAGGAAACGCCCGGGTGTAACCACTGTGTGGATCGCCCGGAGGACACGGTGGAGCATACGTTGGAGGTCTGCCCAGCTTGGGCGGAGCACCGCCGTGTCCTCACGGAGGCGATCGGCGGCGGCGATCTCTCGCGTCCGGCCCTGGTTCAGGCCATGGTCCGGAGCGAGAGCGCATGGGAGGCCGTCACCTCCTTCTGCGAAGCAGTAATGCTCGCGAAGGAGGAGGCGGAGCGCGCGAGAGAGAGGCAAAATGCGCGCCCTCGCGCCCCTAGTCGCCGCAGGAGACGCCCCGGGCGTCGGGAGTCGCGAGCCGACTTCCGGCCACCGTAGGCGCGGGCTTGCGGACGGTGAGCAATGGGTAGCTCGCCGTCCGATAGGGACCAGGCCCGGGTCGCAGGCGCGTTGTGTTCCACGCGCGCCTCAAAGAGATGTCAGCACCAACTGACGGGGTCCGGAAGGGCCAATGCCTGCCGGGGTTGCGGGTTTGTCTGAAAGGGATATCGCGACCTCGGCACACAGGCAACGGAAGGAACACGGGTGGGTTTTAGTCAGTAAAAGTCTGACACGCCCTCCCGCTCCACCCAGAGCGGGAGAAGTTATTTGATAATTTCCAAGTGGTTTGGTTTATAGAACGTAAAATCAATGGAAAATTACAACTTAAAAAAAAAGAAGAATATCTTCATTTTATCACAAGAGTATTTCACCCTATGCGCTAGGGGCGTCAACCTCGCGTCTCAACACGCGAGGAGAGCGTGGGATACGCCGCGCCACGTGACCCGACCGGTCGCCAGCCCGACCCCTCCCCCACCCCAGTCAGTCAGCTGTCTCGCTAGCGAGCGCATGTAACGCCGCGTCGTCGTAGCGCCGCCCATTTCTCGCGCGTAAATAATTGTAGTTATGTCTTACACAAATGAACAGTGGTCCGAAATGGTACGGGTTTACGCTATCGCGAGTGATAACCTGAATGAGGCTCGTAGGATGTACGCAGAATTGTTCCGTGGACAACGTGTGTCAAATCGTGAAACGATGTTGGCGGCTACACAAAGGATGCGTACCTACGGACAGTTCACCGTGCCGGCCCACGCTCAGGGTCGTGGCAACCAGCAGCTGCCAGTTGATCTTCAAGAACGTATTCTGAATTTCTTCGCGGAGCACCCAGAGGAAAGTACCAGGAGGGCGCCGTGTATTTTCAATGTTTCCCTCTGGACATTATGGAGAATTCTCCACATCGACCGTCAACATCCGTATCATTTTCAACCGGTCGGGCGGTCCAAGAATTTAATGACACCGATCACATACCACGGATGGTATTTTCGCAGTGGCTTGTCGACAATTTCTTTGTTGTCGAATCAAATTTACATTTGGACTCGTCAAGTCATGCAACACCCACGGTAGGTATTTTTGCCTGTCCTAAGCCAGGAAAAGTATGAAGGGAAAGTTGCATCCCAGGTTTTGTGTATTGTGTATTTATTCATGTGTTGTGTAGGTAGGTAGAACGGGCGGCGACCGGCGATCTTTACAGTAACTACTTCACTCGGGCGCATAACCATAAATTTGCGGATGGTGTCGGATAAAAATCTTTTAAAATATTTTTATGAAAATAACGTATTTCATTTTTTTTTACTCATTCATTTATTTTTATATTAAGTCAACTAACTATGGTTTGAGTGACAACGGTGTTTAACCTTACATTCTGTATATTTTTTTTACATTCTTCCTTGACATAACCATTGTATTATTTGACATTATACAGGGTGGATTTTGAGATTATAAGATGGGGCTGTAAGGGCAGCTACCTGAATCGTTTTAGCTACAGGAAAATGGTCTTACAAGACTGAACTTAACTTTTTGAGAAATTTTGATGTGCATTCACAAATATTGAAAAAAAAGTTCAGTCTGCAAGAAAATGGGCAGTTTTCACAAAAACTTTTTTTGAAGCCAATTGATTCTGTTACTTATAAGGATCAAAAATTTTCGAGGGTGCTAAAGTCGATAGTGAGGTCAAAATGTAAATTCAAGATGGCGGCTGATTTTGTTGTTCTTTTAAAAAATACGCGAGAAGAAACTTTGTTCCGGACGGGGGTAGCCTGACCGCACATGTTTTTGTTTGTAAAAGTTTTTTTCAGACTGTACTAGAATGCGCCTTGTTCACAGCACGAGAGTGATACTGTGAAGTACTGTTTCTTCAGGTGTTGGTGCCCAGCAGCGTGTTTATATCGCGCGAGGAGGCGCGGCGTGACGCGCCTGTGGTGCGCGTGCGTTCGTTCGGCGCCGACGCGCTCAGTGCGCCGGCTCGCGATCAGCGCTGGGACCGCGTGCGCATCGTGTGCTCGCAGCCGCACAACAAGCACTGCCAGGTATTGTATTGTATAACGGTCTGTTGACTCCACGTCCAACCGCGTATTTTGTTGGGGTATTTGTTGCGCCACTTCTTCCCAGCTACAGGAAGTGGTGAAAGACGGGCGTTTTGGGCGACTGTCTTATGAAATTATGACGTTCGAAAAGTGCTGAGTCTCTGCCTAGTTTGAATAAATGACTTTTGATTTTGCGTACGGGTGGGAAATTCGATCCACCCCAACTCCTTAAGAAAGGCCAGCAACGCCTTGGAGCACTGCCAGGTATGACGCGCTCAGTTTGGAACTTGAAAATACGCTTCGTCGACCAAATAAATTGGGGGATAAGGGCAGTCGAATGATATTGTAATAATGTATAATGAGTTGCCTACACAGACCTAATTGAAGGCAAATACGAATATGAATTTTGCAGCAAATATAAGTTCAGAAATTATAATAAATTTGTATAATACTACACATAGACTTAACTTTATACATATATTTCTACATTACTGCTATGTGCAAAAACTGCATGATTTTTTAGTTACCTTCGCTATATCTTAGCGCGTCCCGCTAAAGTAATGATTTAGTTTGCTGTCATAAGTTGTTTCATGTTGATAACTGGGCGTCTAGTTCGGGCTATCGTTCGTGCACATCGACGAGGCAGAGGGCGCCTCGTGCGGTGCCGTGCCGCCGCGCCTGCTGGCACTCGACGCCTTCTCGTCCGACGAGGACGACTTCAAGCCGGGCGAGCTGTTCGCCAAGCACCTGCAGAACACCAGTGGAGAGGTCCAGACTAACACTAGCAGTAATACTGGTAGGATTCATACATTTAATTAATAGATTAGCTGACCAGATATATAGATTGATGAGCAGACGTTGTCCTGTTCTGGATAGTGTAGCGTAATATTCTCTATTCTCCCGATTTTTTTGTTTTGATAACTTTTCCATGACCTTAAACAAAACAAAGTCGATGTCGTAGGACACCCGGTTGGAACGAAGTTCCTTTCGCTGTATATTATGTATTAATAAAGAGCGTCTATAGTATAAGTCAAAAACAATTACTATTGATACTTGAAACTGACTTTTTCGGGCAACTATATAAAGCTTTTCATTACGTGACGATTTCTGCTAGTTTACTCGTACCACAGGCAAGATAAACAAATTCGTTCTAAAAAAAAAATTAAGCATGTCCAATCCATTGTTTGAATCGTGAGTTAAGCTCAGGCCACACTGGGAATAAAGGGAAACGAAGCCAAGTTCGTTTTGCTTTCTTGCGCTAAACGAACTTGGCTTCCTTTCGCTTCGTTCCCAGTGTGGTCTGGGTTTTATGGTCTTGATTTCATACAAAAATCCTATAGAAAAAAAAATATACCGGGAATATGTTCCTATTTTTCTTTCCATAAAAACTTAATTTGGACAATAGTCCAAATTCAGTTTTTAAAATGTTGGTAATAACCAACATTTTAAAACAAAAATCTTTCGTATTGGTCCAGTCGTTCTCAAGTGATGCACCTACCAACGAACAGCATTTATTTTTAATAAAGATATAGATAGATGGTTCAAATCTGAGAGAAGTTTGAAACAGCTTTTGACAAGCCGCAGTGGCTTATGAAAGCACTTCTTATCAGCGACACTGCTATCGTCGGCAATCTGAACAGCATGTTCGGATCTAAATCGAATCGGGTTTAGCACACTGGTATTTTCAGGTGCACAAATAAGACAAGCAACATCACAAGCTCTGAAGAATATACCCGAGTCATCAACGAAGCTTCTGAAGACTCCGATCAGCAAGCCTGCTGCATCGCGCGCGCACTCGCCGCCCGCCGCGCGCTCCGACCGCGCGCGCGATGCGCTACTGTACACGCGCCACGACACCGAGCCCCACGCGCGCATCGACCGCGTGCTTAGCCGGCACGAGCGCGACAAGGAACACGACAACACCGACAAACGGAACAATACCAATCAAAAAACAAAAGATGACTCTAAAACAAAGGACGAGTCCAAAATAAAAAATGAAACTAAAACAAAAAACGAGCCCAAAAGGACCCCTAAAAGAAACAAAAGTGACTCTCCGCCGATACCGCAAAGGAATCCTGACAAGCCAACAAGTGACCAAAACAAAGAAATGAGGAAACGCAGGCGCTCAAGCAGTCAGGAGCAGCCCATACAGGGTAAGTCAAGTATAATATTTTTCTTACTTATGATCTGACCAGCCAGCTTTAAACTTACAAGTAACTCGTTGTTTTTTATGTTGTAATCAGTTGCGGGAGGGACGACATTTTCTCATAAAATACATATTTATGTTCTGAACCTGTTAAACAAGGTAAAATATTTAGAGGCGACGCTGGGCGTCGGTTGATCGCGGTCTGGTTGCACTTGAAGTAAGCTTGCGCACTCGTGTGCGTTTTATACAAGATTTGAATTTCATCTTATTCAGATGAAGTATGTGGGAAGTTATTTAATTGTAAAATTTTAAACAGTAAGTACCCCATGAAAGATGAATCTACTTTAGCTAGTGTGAAATCTGGTTGAACTAATAGGTCCCTATTTCTAATAATATAATTATTTCTTTCACCTCTTTTTGAATGTCCGGACCTCCGGCCGATGATTTTGATCCATTTCACCATTTGTGAGACCTGTTAAAAACTCGAAATCCGCTCCCCGACTTGTGACCATTTAAAAATATAAAAAATAGTGTCCTGCCGTTGTCGGGAGCAGGGTCCAAGCTATCGGTGGTTAGGTTTGCAGAGACAGGAACCTCCTCACAATGCGAGCCGTATCGAGGATTACTACCTTCTGAATCAGGCCCTTGATCCAACCGCCTAACGAGAGCCTCGAGAGATGTTGGTCGAGGCTTTCGGCCATCAAGCCATTGGCCGTTACGGCACAATGATAGCCGAGCTCACATTCCACTTGCCAACAAGCTCGTCTGTTTCTCTTTCACGAGGTTCCCGTCATGTGGAATTTGAACACCGACTATCATAGCGCGGCGCGCTATAAGCCTGATATAGTGGTGACAGATCGATCAATCTGTCACCACTATATCAGGCTTATTGGCTACAATAGTTCCGTTAGTAATGATAGACCGATCCCAGTACAACGTGAAATGGTCATTTTCGAGAACTGGGTCGGGCACATACTTCTATTACGGTACCTCAGAGTCAACAAGTTTATATTTCAAAGCAAGTTGCTGGTGTATAATCCTGGCCACTTGGTTATGCCTGTGCAAGTACTCGCCGTTAGCCAGACGCGAACAACCAGAGATAATATGTCTGATGGACTCACCCGGACGATGGCATGCCCGACACACATTAACCGTACCGTCCTTCATAACATGTCTCCGGTAGTTTTTCGTCAAGATAATTTCGTCCCTAATTGCACAGGCGAAACCTTCGGTCTTCCCGAAGAGGTCACTGAAACGGAGCGAGGATACGGAAGCTAAGTTTATATCGGGCTCGTGAAGAGCCCGATAGAAGCACCCGTGAAGCTCCTTGCTTTGCCATACCTCCTTGCGGTCATCTTTAGTAAGTACTACAGGTTTGCGCCAGTTCTCTTTAGCCATGAGAGCGGGGCGAGTACCTTATCCAGTGCGACCACATCACGATGCATACCCACTTCGGCTTTAAAAAATAATTTCCTTGAGGTTGCACACCTCGCGGTTGTGGAGGATCTTCGCAATTAAAAAGCTTCGACCCCCACACTTCCGCGGGATGTACAGTCTCATCACCGATGAACGTGGGTGATACATCCGGTTTGCGGTCAGGAGTGTACGGACCCTCCTGTCCAGGGCGTCGTGTTCGGTCTGAGTCCATTTGAGTATGCCGAAAGATTACATCAAAACCGGCATGACCCAACCGTTGAAGGCGCGCACCTTGTTTCCGCCCGAAATAAGACTAATTAATACCTTCTTCAGGCGACCAAATAAGCTCTCCTCCAACGATTGCTTCATATCAGTAACGTTGATGCCTAACGCTTCCGACATAGGTACCCAAATACTTATAGCTTTCGGCTGAGGAGAGGGATCTTATTATATTATTATTATTTTACTCTTCTTATAACTTCTGTCTAGGTAACTTTTGAAGTGAAATTAGTTCTTATGTGTTCCGCTGCATGTATGTTAGTGCTTCTACTGAAGGCACCGGTGTCGAGTTTACAAGACTTTTCATATGATCCCAAACATAAAAATCTAGACGAGTAAGGTCGGGCGATGTATGTCAAACTATAAGAGTATTTACGTGCGCTGTATGTTTAAATACACGCAAACTAAGCGACGACTGAACAGTGACCAGCGAGTAGACTGAGAGTCATGTTACAAACTCAAAAGCCGCTCCACGACTTGTGGGCGGTACCCTAATTACGTAATAGGTACACGACCAATCAGAATCTGAATCGTTTTGAAACAGATTGCTAATCCATTGCTATATAAGTTGGAAAAAAAAATCTGCTCAACAACGTTTAATAACGTAATGAATGTTGTTGAACTTTCAAAATGAAACGGATTAGGCGTAATCGTTAACGAATATGTGTTACGAACCTAATTAGATAGCTGGTCATGACGACCTGGGTGCCTAACGTGTGATGGATTGTTAGGAGGTTAGTAAGTAGTGGGATGGCATAAACCAGATAATTAATTCGATTCGTAAATTCGACCTTGGCCAGCATTATCGACTGTTCCATCGGCACCTCAAAATATATTTTTTTCTTGTGTACCTCGTTGGATAACTGATTAAATGAAGATCGTTTCCGTATTTTTTACGCTTTGAATTTTGAGATAACTGGTGTCAAAGTTGAAGTACGTAAATTTTTGAAAATTATGATACTTCCTTTTTTCAACTGTTTGATGTTTTAGAAAATTTGGTTACATCGAAAGGTTTGTTAAAGTATTAGGTATCCAATGAAATATCAATGTAGGCCATTCAATTTGCGAGTTTGGAGAAAAGTGATATTTAGTGACGACATCTGGGAAAATTTCAAAAATACAGAAAAATTTAGTTTTCTCGAATCCCATGAATTTTCGCCTAAGCTCTATGGGGTGCTTAATTTTTGCAAATGGGTTTAATTACAAGTCAGCCTGTATATTGATTAGGTACCGTCATGATGTTTATATCCTTGAACAGCTCCCTTAGAGAATCGCGCCTGCGAAGATTATACACTGATGGCTCTTTTCTAAGCTCTAAACTGTGCGCAAGTTTCCAAAGTCCGTAATGCTCAAGTTTTAAAAGAAAGAAAATACATTTATTTAGCACAGACTAAAGGCACACAACACAACATAATCATAAAACAAGTAAAAAAAAAGTGTAAAATAATAATTGAACAGGAAAGTGTGCCTCGCGGCTGCGCCAAATAGGCCCAGTTCAGCAAAAATGCCAGACAACTAGTGCCTGACGCTGTTTGGCTGGTTTTAAGAGTAAGGTTTCGTGATCGACGCAATCAAATGCCTTGAGAGGTCACAAAAGATTCCTATGGCGCCTTGGGCCTCTTCCCATGCATTAAAAATGTGTTTTAATAAGGTTAACCCATAACTTTTTTACTTCCTCACTCACTGACTTATTAATTGTAAATTTTAGGAAAATCGTCTATTTTTACAATGTTTGTAAATATGTGAGAACCATGTATCTATCACATAAGTAATTAATTTATCTTTCGTTGCTTCATTTTCAGTTCTTTTTACCTATTGTGGTATATATATATATATATATATTTTTTTAGGTGCACCGTCTTCCCATATAATTATATCTTATATCTTTGTTTCTAGTATTTATGCTATGAATGTAGCTGTGCTTAGAATATAGATTAATATTCTTTTTTACGTAAATCAGGTTCTCATATACATAATGAGACGCGACTGTCATCATGTTTATTTCCTTAAATTTATCCCTCAGTGAATGCCTACAACTTAGGTTATATATTGCTAGAATGGCACGTTTCTGCAGCACAAATATAGCCTGAATGTCGGCTGTATTTCCCCCCAACAAAATGCCATACGACATTACACTATGGAAATAACTCAAATATACCTATCGAGCTTTTTCTACATTCACTGAAGCTTCGAATGCAAAGTAATACCTAAGAACACAGTGGTGTCCACAAGATCCAGAACGTTTGGGGTATCCAAACGAGACGTCTTTATGTCGGCGTTGCGGAGACGATTCCAAAGACACATTAAAAGATTGAAAAAAAAAAAGTGATGCCACCAACTGCATCAGACTGCATGAACTTGTTTTGAACGTTTTAGTTGCAGTCGGGTTTTATTTTTTTCTGTTTTTGAACAAAAACAGAATGTTAGAATCTGTAAATAAATGTAGATGAAGTGGATGACTGCTATCCTACCTTACCTGGCACAAGCTAGTCCTACAGTACCGCGTGTGTATGCAGGGTCGGCGCCGGGCCCGGTGAGCGCGGCCCCGCACACGCTGCTGCGCGGGAGTGTGCTGGTGCTGAGCGGCTACGAGAACCCGCGCCGTGCCGCCGTGCGCGACCTGGCGCTGGCGCTGGGGGCCCGCGTGCAGCGCGACTGGGGGCCCGCGGCCACGCATCTCATGTAACACTCTAACTTATCACAATTTATTTGGGGTTGGTGCAGCATCTCTTCTTCTCCCATACATCTCAATAATCCATCATCTCAGAAGTCACTCTTCCCCTAGCCATATCTTATCATCTATCACACAATCGATCAATATCGTTCATTTGATCGTTTTGATGTGCGTAACTACAGCTACCTCATGGGTGATAGAATAATTCTCTCTATGCCAATATTTAAGGCATAGTAGCTGCAATCAAAGTTCCCAGTCTTAATTTAGCAGGCACAAAAACTTCGTTAGTATGAGCCGCTTATTGTGTGTTTAGCTTCCTCATGCAGTACAGGTAAACCAGTGAGGTTAGGGGTTTGGACTATAGTCTGAAAAATAAGGCATAAGAACTGAATGAAAAAAATTGCTGAAACAACGATTAAAAAAAAACTGTGTGTAAGCTGGTGACGTCACCCCAGCTGCTCGTCATATCTTCCGAACGAATAAAAGGTAGATGAGGTATTATAATAAAAAAAATAAGTCATAAAAGCTGCCATTGGCAGCAAAATTTTCAAATCTCTGGTCAAAATACTCTGAGTTATAAACCGATAAATATGTGTAAGCTGGAATATGTGTTACCCCAGCTTACACATATTGTTGTATTCATGAAGCTATCAAACGTAGTTTCGATTTAAAGGTAAAAAATTAAGCAGGGACCGAACAACCCCGGATAAGAGTTAAGCTTTTCAAAAGGGTAAGTTTATGAGGTTACCTTTATCATATGTAACTCCTTGAATGGGTTCTATGCTTGAAACCCAGTAAAAGGGTTACATGATAAGCCATTGAATGGGTTCTATATTTGAAACCCAGTGAAAAAGTTACATTAAACTCATTGATTGGGTTCTTAACTTGAAACCCAGTGAAAGGGTTACCCCTTCACTATGATAATATAAGGGTTTTCATTGGGTTACCATATGGTTATTCAATAAACTTGTGCTAAGTAGGTGGTGGCTGGGGTGGAGAGCACCCCGGCCCGTCCACAATCGCTGGCGCACATTGCCTTTATTTCACTAGACATCGTAGACTTGTAGACGAAACACGTGCTACCTACATTTTAGATGCCTATATAGTAAGGTGGTGTGTGTCCTGAGTTTCTGACAATTGTTGTCTTGTGACCCGTGTTATCGTAGTCAATTGAATGAGTAATGGGTAAGTAAGAATTTGGTCTGTCTTTTATTATACCTATATAATGTGTACCCATACATATATAGGTATACAAAAAGTCTTAGTCTTAATAATTGTCTAAGAAAATAATGGTATAATAATTTCGCATCTAATGGTATAAGCCAGATACCGATATCTAACTTAAAACATTTAAAAAAACCACTCAGAAGTTTATATTGTTATTTATATCCTTATGTTTCCTTAAATTACAATTTACAAAAAGTAATTTTTTTCAAAACTTACTCCGATTGAGATACCGCCTTTCGGCTTAGCAGGGCAATATTGATCGTGAAGTACTTGCTCACGTGTCGATTCACAGGTTGGGCAGTGTGGCGCGAGATAGTGTTTATTGCATTTTTCAGTAGCAGTCCGGATTCTGGATTTGTGTTAGGTTTATAGCAATAAACACATCCCCCAAAATTACATTGGACAACATCTGTGCTTAAATTAGCCGTAGGAGCGGATATAGGTGTGACGTTACTATATTACGCAAACGTACGGGTGGGAGCATCGATCATTCGATCCAGCCCAGTGACATTAAGTAATCCGTACAGTTGCGCGTTTCCCAACACGCCGAAGCTGCGCGCCGTCCGCGCGGCCGCGGGCGCCCGCGTGCCGGCGGCGCGCGCCGCGTGGCTGGAGCACGTGAGCCGGCGCCGGCGCCTGCTGCCGTGGCGCTGGTACGCCACGGAGCCGGAGCTCCGCGTGCGGCCCACGCCCGCACAGCTGCGAGACGACGATGACCCGCAGCCCTTGCCCGCACAGCTACGAGACGAAGATGACCCGCAGCCCTCGCCCGCACGGCTGCGAGATGACGATGACCCGCAGCCTACGCCCGCAAAGCTGCGAGACGACGATGACCCGCAGCCCGACACCCGCCACACGCATCAGGATCTTGACTCTGGCAAGTTTTCTAATTAATCCATACTTCCAATAAAATAATTTATTTATTTAAAATTGGTACGCCAACAGTATATTTTACATTAATTAATAAAAAATATAGGTATACATTCTTATGTTTATGTCGCAGACAGATTGTATGAATCGTCATTATACAAACGGCACATCGAATTGTCAGTCAAATGTTGTGGCATATTATGCAGTGACAAGGCAATTTACATTTTGCCTTTGGAATTTTGCACAACTGCGAGCATTTGTAAACAGACGACGCCGTTTATATAATGACGAATCATACAATCTGGCTGCGACATGTAGACCAATTTACAGGTGTACACAAAATTTTAGAAGATGTTGCTTTAATTAAGTACCATGTGAACTTGATTAAAGCAACATCTTCTAAAATTATAAAAACATTAACTTACAAACAAAAAAGTTTCGACTTAGGTAAGCATATTTTTTTAAGCTATTGCATAGATTTTATCGGAGACTCTGAGCGCGGCGACCGAATGTAGAAATTCCGTAACGAAAAAAAAACCTGACGCGAAAGTTTGTGAGGATGGATGGATGGATGTTTGTTACTCTTTCACGCAAAAACTACCGAACGGATTTTAATGAAACTTTACAGTAATGTGGCTTATATATCAGAATAACACATAGGCTACAATTTATAAAGATTTTATGTGATTTAGCCATAATATAACGATAAGTATCCAGTAAGTCGGAAAAAATCCTGCCCTCTGAGATCTATCTTTGCGTGCGCTGCCTAAACCGCTGGAGTTACATGAAAAGAATGTATTGTGGGGTTGTTTGTCTTAAAGAGTTCTAAATAAAAGTCCGCGACAGCATATATCTACCTTTTATGTGGAAGCCATTATAGCCAAAATAGTGAGCTATAAATACATTTAAATTGAATACTTTTTTTAAGTTGCATATTTTAGAGTATTTAGTTAATTCGTATCAAAATAAATACCTTCATCGCTTTCGGTATTTAATGTAGATAAAATTTGTCTTTTACACTAAGTAATTTGGACTAATATTTTAAAAGTTAGAACGATAAGAATGACCTGCGATGAGTCGACGGCGGGCGCGCAGAACGAGGGTGGAGGGGCGGGATAGGCAATGACGCGCGATCGCCGAGTGCGCGACCCGAACGCGGGCAGACGCGTGAGGGCAGACGTCATTGACGGTTGTGTAAATTCTGCGATTTAGGGGGGGGGTATAGGGGTATTTTTTAAAAAAAATATTTTAAATCAACAATATTATCTTCTTATTTTTGAATATATGCTATGCAATAGCTTTACCGCGGCAGTCCTCGAGTGCCACACGTATTTTTTTTTTAATAATTTAGGCATTATCTGTGTAGAGGTATGAGTACAGGGTGTAAAGTTCACTCACCCTCCATAGAAAAGGGAGGATCCTCCGGCCAGACGGGTGGACAACTGCCCGACGATTGATGTCGCGACTTTGTATACACGGTGACATTTGAATCACAGTTTTAATAACTAGAGTAACCGTTGTTCAGACTATGGTCTACTACCATTCTATATAGATATCAAATATGTTATTAAAACAAACTAGGCGTTCTCAATTAAGTCTTATGTTGCGCAAACGTGTTCAAACATTTACCGTAACATCAAAGTAGCAATATGGCATTCAATAGAGTTATGAGGAGTGCACATGTACTATAAGGATGTCCGGCCAATGCGGCCCGAAATGCAAATAAATCATCAGCCACTGACATGCAAACGCGCGAAGTATCGTTCCGCCCATTTCTTTTGTAGACTGCCGCGGCTAATAATCTCACGTTAGATACGATAGGAACCCGTACCTACTACCTGCAAGAAAGAATTAAAACCATGTCTGATAGTTCCTACCGTAAGTTCGGACCTAGAACGAAATGATAAAATTAGAGGTCAGCCGAGGTGGCTAACCTCTAATTTTATCATTTCGTGCAATCGTGCATAGCCAGAAAATGCCTACCAAAGTTTACCATAGCCAAAGCCATACCAAGCCAAACAAAATCTGTTTTAAAGTAATCACTTATCAGTAATAAAATACCGAAGTCAACTTTGTGTTTTTTCAAAAACCAATGATGTTTTTATTTTATTGGATGCTATATAATGGTAGTAGACCATGGTCTGAACAACGTTTGTTCTAGTAAAACTGTGATTCAACTGTCACCGTGTATACAAGGTGTTCCTATTGATATCCCATAACTCTAGAGTATTAATTACACCTTGTCAAAGAATCAACTGGCATATGTTTTTTTATTTTATTTTTATAGATAATATAACATAAGACTCGATGTGTGTATCTGTTTCATTCATAAGTACGAGTAAATCATTTTTATTCAACCCAATTATTCATATTTAAATGATAAATGAATGAATGAATGAAATGCACCGACCCCATGGTTTAACCAGACTCGATAAATCGAATGAACCCTAAGATTTGCTCTAGCCCCTGAAGCCTCATGCATCATGGGGCTACAGAGGCCATTGCTTATCAAGGAAAGATTAGACTGGGGGGCGCGGTAATGGTAGGGAAAACGTGCTCTTAGGATATGGAATGATTTGCGAGCCATACCGGATATGCATCCTAGAGTAGGCAATGGAATAATGGAAAGACGGAAGATATTAATCTATGGATGGGCATCTTTTTACGACGGCGCAGTTAGGTTGGTTCAGGTTCAGGTCCAGTTTCACAGGTGCATCTGCTCTTTGCTGCTTCCAATTTCTTCGTCTGAGATTGTCGCTGCTATCCGTTTCAGGTTTCTTGTTAATCTCGCTAGCAGTCTTCATAAGCTTATCTCGGTCTTCAGCCGTGTCCATCCAAAAAATGATTACCTTGTCGAAGTAAGTCAATTCCTGTTTTAGGTTGCCATTTAATGCGTAAATAGGTCGGTCGGCTTTCTTGGATTGGGTCTTGTACTGCATGCAACAGGTGTGGTTTGCCGCGCCTGTGTACATGTGCGTGATAGCACATCCTGTGATTCTTGATACGTTTGATTACGCCGTCTGATGGCTCCTACACACTATGCCGGCGGCATAGCCGCCAGCTTTTGCCGCGCTGCACGTACCCCCGGCTTTAGTTATTCATTGTAAATAAACGTATACACGTGGTAATAATAACATAACTGCAATTGAAGTCTGGGAAACTTCTTGTAGTTTTTTCTAGATTTCGTCATTGTTACACAGAATTGAAATTAAGTACATTGATTATTTAGGTAACCTTATGACAGCCCTTAGCATAATTTTATTGTTGTTTAACGTAAACGGAAGACGTAATACGTCATACGACGTTTATGTTTCCATAACTAGGTAGATAGCGCAATGATTCAAAGTACCTAACGCTCCGATCGTGCGCGCTTCGCATAGATGAAAGAAAGCCGCGGCTTCTTTTATGCCTACGAGACGTTTCGTTGAGGTAGCTGCGCGGTGCGGGTGGCGTGTAGTGACGTGGTGCGAGAGCTCAGTGATTCGACAACTTGTGACAACTGTTACCCTCCCGCACCGCGCAGCTACCTCAGAGAACGTCTCCATCAAAACAAAAAGAAATTTATCTAGTTTTTTAGTATGATTAGGTCGGGTTCTTACGTTATCGAGTGCGCTTGTTGTTTTTCCGAAAAACATTACTTTTAAGTGTAAATACTGTGCTGTGACTCTGAATTGCGTATGTCGCTGACACACGAAGTGTCTGTGTGCGAGTAAGTACTTGTTTGTTTGTTAGTGCTTTTGTGTTACTTAATTGTGGTTTAGTTGCGATGATGCCGTTTCATGATTATTCTGCGCGTGAGTATGTTATCATGGTGTACTGCTACGCGAGCAGCTGACGCAGCTGTTCGGCGATCACTGGGTTGGGAGGTATGGGCCCTACGCGTGGCCTGCACGATCGCCAGTTATAACCCCTCTGGATTTCTTTTTGTGGGGCTTCGTCAAGGATAGGGTGTTTGACCGTCCCTGCGCCTGCGAGACCGCTGTTGAGATGCGTCAGAAAATCAATAATGTTTTTGATGAACTAAAGCAGCTGTCAGAGCGAGAAGGAATCCTGGAGCGGGTTCATCAAAATACGCTGACTAAGGCGCGCGTCTGTCTCCGCGTGGGAGGTCGGCAGTTTGAGCCACAGCTCGTGAGTGTCGAGAGGCCACCGATGTTTGATGACGACAGCGATGGACTGTACCTACACAGGCTATCTAAAAACTAGTGTTTTTAAGAGTTCTAATTAATAAGAAAATCGTTGTCAGTAGGTACTTAGTTGTACATTTATCACAAAACCATTTTATTCATTTCGTTCATACCCGCGAGTACCCGACAACAAGTACCTACCTACGCGTACCGCGTAGAGCGTAGGGGCGGGGCTTAACTCACACAACAGTACTGAGTCCGTTCGTTCAAGTCTGGGTTCGCTTTACATTGCGCGCAATAAAAACTTGTTTTTTTTTATACTTAAAAAAAAAAAGACGGTTCCCAGCAATAATTTTTGCGCAAAGCTATTTAGCTATACGTACAGTATGCGTAGTTTACGGCTTTGTGATGTGTCTTTTTACAGCCTGTATATATCTTTGATAAGGAACAGTATAATCTTCTTTTCATGTGGTTAGTGTCTTACCTGGCCTGCTGCCTGTCTTTAAAGCTGCCTATGGGCCTCTGACTTGGCTTCACATGCCGTCGAGAAATATCTCTCAGGCATGCCGGTTTCCTCACGATGTTTTCCTTCACCGTTTTTGAAGCAAGTGATAATTATACAATAAGCACATGAATCTCAAAACTCAGAGGTCTCAAGAGTCTCAAGTTCGAACCTAAGGCACGCCTTAGGTTCGAACTTGAGACTTCGAACTTATGATTTGGCAGTCTGACGGTCACCACTGATATCACTGCTAAACAACAGTAACAGTATAATAATATGTAGGTACACGGATCGAGAGGGTTAATCATATAATAATCTATATAAATAAAAAATTGTCAATAAACGTGTTGCTAAGCGCAAAACTGGAGAACGGCTGGACCAATTTAGCATTTTTTTTTAAATATTCCTTTATGTTCGAGGAAGGTTCTTATGAAGTGAAAATTTGGAATAATTGCCCGGAAAAACGTAAAAACCCTACTTTTTTTTTCCAATACAAATTGTTCTAAAACCAAATCAAAGAAAAGACGTCTGTCGGGTCAGCTAGGTAGGTGTATATAGGTAGGTAGGTAGTTATGTAAGTAAGTAGGAATGTAGTTTGGGTGGGTAGGTAGGTATGTAGGTAGATAGGTATATGTAGGTAGGGTAGGTAGGTAGAGGTACATCTACCTACCTACCCACCCTACCTACCCATACATACCTATGTAGGGTAGGGTCTGTAGGAATGTAGGTAGGTAGGTGCGCCGTAGATAAGTACTTAGTGCTACCCGTGCGAAGCCGGGGCGGGCAGCTAGTTTGCAATATTTTAACCACGTATTCTAGTCATGATACTTCTTCATTTAGCCCAACAATATCGAATATTAATATGGTCAAATTGTTAATTTAAATAAAGTGATATAACTAGATATTTACTTACATAAAGTCCGAAATTAATAAAGAAGATAAAAAAATAATAATAACAATGATGATTAAAATAAAAAATATCAAGATTCTTTCGACGCGTACTAAATTTACTACACGCTTTATTACTTACGCTACAGCGTACGAGCTCTCATTCAGTAGGTTTGTCATTGCGCGTTGTCCGCGGCGCATGGGCCCGCGCCGCATGGCGCCCGTGCGGCCCGCGCCGCTTCACGGCTTCAGTCACGAGTTTAATAGCTCAAGTTAATTACGTGTACTTGATTCGCGAAAGATTTTTGGATTGCAGTGAAGCCAGTGAACCATAAAACATGCCTCGACCATGTAGTGCAGTTTACACGAACCAGCAATTATGGTGTTATTCTACGACCGAACACACAGTTTGCTTCGTCAGATGTTTCACCGCCGCTACCCCCCCGGTGCACCGATTCCATTACGAGACCGAATCTTGAGATCGACGCAAAACCTGCTGGATTTTGCATCGTTCCACGTACCAACGCATGCTCAAGCGCGTGGTAGAGCGCCGGTGTATCCGAGCACCCTGCATCGGGAAATAAAGCGGTACTTTCAGAGGAATCCACAGGCCAGCATTAGTCAGGCAGCGCAACATTTTCACGTCAGCCAGTCTTTTGTCTGGAAGCTGTTAAACGCACCTGGAATGCACCCTTACCATTTTCAAAAAGTGCATTAGTTGGCGTTGGCTGACTACATGCCCAGGGTCCGATTTTGTAATTGGCTATTACAAAATCTGGATAAAAATATCCTGTGGACAGACAAGGCCACAATCACCCGAATCGGCTGTTTAATGTTCACAACGAGCATTGATGGACTCAGCGTGGGCAGAACCCGCACGTAAATCGAAGACACGCTTCTCAAAGTCGTTGAACGTGTGGGCAGACATAATTAACAGCTGTATTCTAGGACCTTTCTTTATTGAAGAGACACTGACCCGGGTGCGCTATCTCCGGTTGTTAGAGAACTTTTGTTTGAACAATTCACCAAAGTTTCTCCACTTTCTTCTTCATTATATTTTAAAACTTTCCCCATGCTACTAGTATGTACTTACTTAATTATTTTTTAAGATAAGCTTGGTGCGCTTACAAATTCAAATCTCACCTGCACCTTTCTGTGCGTTCATCGAATTCGCGACACCTAAGGCAGCAGCCTATCGCTCAGTCACTGTGCCAATGGTACCGACAATTATTAGGAAACACAGCACTACAATAATTATTATTGACTTGTTTACTGTACAAAGTGCATTTGTAAGAAAAAGTGCTATTCGCGGTGGGTCTTTAGTTCTTGTTTCAAACAAGTTGAAATGCAAACAACGTTTAGATTTAGTTAATCTTTCTATCGAGCGCACTATTGAGTTGTCTTGTGTTGAACTAGAGCGATACGTTATAATTTGCGTTTATCGACCTTCTGGGGATTTTATTCGTTTCGAATCGGTAATGGAGGATTCACTCAATAGGTTAAAATCAAGTAATAAAAGTATAATTTTATGTGGAAACTTTATGTTACTCCATTGAGTATTAGACTTCTCAATGTGTTCAGGTCTTATAATTTAATTAATTTGTTTTTTGAACCTACTAGGATCACGGCATCTTCGTCGACTTGTCTTGATAATATTTTTAGTGATTGTAATGCCAAAAATAAATTAGTTTTTAGTGACTTAACGTCTGACCACTGTGGTTTATTAGCTGGCTTCCCTATGCCATTACATAAAAAGCCGCATAAAATAGAATACAGGCCTTATACAGCTGTATAAGGCCTGTATTCTATTTTATGCGGCTTTCAGTCGTTGCATCAAGTTTAAAAACAATATAGCTCATAGAATTATACCATCTATATTAGAACACGAGAATCCTAATGAAATTTATGAAGTCCTTTTTGATGTTGTGCAAAAAGAGTACCAATCTACTTTTAAGAAATGTGTTGATTTAGGAACTTTTCCTGACCTCATGAAGAGTAGTAAAGTCATACCATTATTTAAATCAGGCAATATAAATGACGTTGGCAATTTCAGGCCTATTTCTGTCTTACCTGCATTTAGCAAAATATTTAAAAAAATAATATTCAAGCAGTTGCTAAGACATTTTAATTTAAACAGCCTCCTTCATGATGAACAATATGGCTTTACAAAGGGTCGTTCGACCACAGATGCGGGTGTTGCTCTGCTGAAACACATATTTAACGCATGGGAGAAATCGCAAAATGCTATTGGAGTTTTCTGTGATCTCTCCAAAGCCTTTGATTGCGTGCACCATGACACGCTTTTGCGTAAACTACGTCATTACGGTGTCCAAAACGAAGCTCTCAAAGTATTAAATTCTTATTTACATAATAGGTTCCAATGTGTAGATGTCAATAGTGTGAAATCATCCGGGTTACCAGTTCAGTTGGTGTACCTCAAGGCTCAATACTGGGTTCATTCTTATTCTTAGTATGTATTAATCATTTACCATTTTATTTAAAGGATATCTGTGATGTTGTACTGTTTGCAGATGATACCTCTCTTATTTTTAAAGTAGACAGGAATAGACAAGATTTTGACGACGTAAACAGTGCACTCTCAATGGTTTCGGATTGGTTTACAATAAATAACTTAGTTCTCAATTCCAAGAAAACAAAATGTATAAAGTTCGCCTTACCAAATGTTAGAAATCTAGGACCCAATATCGTCTTAGATAATGAGGTGCTTGAAACTGTAGAATCGGCAGTTTTTCTGGGCATAAAAGTAGATGCCAAACTTCAGTGGGGCCCACATATATCAAGCCTAGCGGGAAGGCTCAGTTCGGCCGCCTACGCCGTCAGGAAAGTAAGACAATACACTGACGTTGATACAGCTCGGTTAGTCTATTTTAGTTATTTCCATAGCGTTATGTCCTATGGTATTCTGCTGTGGGGCAAAGCCGCTGATATTCAAAATATATTTGTTCTTCAAAAACGAGCTGTTCGAGCAATTTACCAGCTAGGTGCCAGAGTTTCTCTAAGAGATCTTTTTAAAGATATTGGTATTCTCACGGTGGCATCACAATTCATCTTCGCCATTATCTTATATATTAGGCAAAATATTCACTTATACACTAAAAACAGTGATATTCACAATATTAAAACCAGAAATAAGGACAAATTGCGAGCTCCATTTCACCGGCTTCATAAGGTTCATAACTCATTTGTTGGACTTGGTATAACCTTTTATAACAAGTTACCATCTTCTTTGCTATGTAGATTTGCCTTTTAATGCGTTTAAAGCCAAAGTAAAATCCAACATTTGTTCAAAGGCATATTATTCTATCAACGACTGCTTATACGATAATAATGGTTGGTCACTGTGATTAATTCAAGACAATGTTCATGTTCTTTCTCCAAAATTACCTTACCTACTGACAGGTTATATGAGTTATATAATTGTTTATTTTTATTTTATTTGTCTGTATATGTCAATTGATTTTTATTTCATTTTCATTTGTTATTGATTCAATCTACTCATAACAATTTTATTTTTTAATGAGTTGTATTGCAATATATGGTTAGCTAGCGACCTTGACAATTGATCATATATTATGTTTGCCTAACTGATTATTTATTTTTACTTCGATGGTCCTAGTTTATCAGTGACTTCGAGTTACAGTTTTATTAGACTATATGTAAGCGGGCACGCCCTTTATGCCTGGAAGCATTTATTCCCGTATTAAGTCCTGTTTATGTTTTGAGTTTTTATTTTTGCTTGAGTATATATTTCGATTGTTTTGTTGGTATATTGGAGTCTGCTAGCTGTCATTATGGCAAATAAATTTATTTACTGTTTTGTGTTGAGTAATGTAAATTATTTTGCATACTATTGTATAGAATCAAGTAATTTTTTTTTCTAACAGAACAGACAGCAGTGGTGCTGGGGAGTTTGTTGCGCCACTTCTTCTTCCTATCTAAAGCATTAGGAAGTGGTGAAGGGTGGGCGTTTTGGGGGACTGTCTTATGTAATTTTGACGTTCGAAAAGTGCTGATTCTCAGCCTAGTTTGAATAAATGACTTTTGAATTTTTTTATGTGAGTTTTGCTTTCTGCCATTTCATTAATTTATGCGCCGAAGAGCGCCTTTTAAACTTGCTTTCTTATGGCTGCTAGTGTGCTTCGTAATTTTCTGTCATGATTTTAGTTATTTTCGGAAATTCTTAGTGTGTGTTTGTGTATGTGTGCCGTGCTAAGTATTTTAAACTGCGTCAAGGACCTCACATAAACAATTTAATTTAAGTACTAGTTACATTTTAGTTCCGGACAACGAAGCTGCTACATGCATCGCTATCACATAACATTAATACCTACTCAAGAGTCGGCACCGCCGCGCTACCACAGCCGCCGCGCCGACCCGCGCAAATAATGAATGGCGCGCGCCTGTGACGCAGATGGTATGCGGTGGAGGGACATTTTATACCGCGCAATCACCACTTAATATATTTTTTTTTTGTTCATTTTGTTTAATTAATTGGTTATTATTTTTTAACACTTTCCCAGTACTTATTATTATTTGTTCGTCAATTCGATTCTTGGAGTAAAATATTGCCAACGAATTCTAAATCTTCCTGTACCTATAATAAAAAATGAAAAAAAAAAATGTGTGCAAGTTCATTCTTAGACATGGTCTCATTAATACCCTAGAATTATGGGATATCAAAAGGAACAACTTGTATACTCGTCACGCGGTAAACTCTGGTCGTCAAGTCATTGATGCGTGGTTCGCAAGTGGCGTAGTCACTCCCCTCCTGAGACCGGAGGTCGATAGTGGGCTGATCTAGTGCAAATTGTGATGCTTGCCAGTGCCAGTTGAGGTTCCAGTGAGTCGGAACCGGGTGCTGCATAGTTCGCAGAGAGTCGGGACTGTTGGGGTGATTCCCCAGTGAGTCGGGGTGATCCAGTGACTCGGTTGGGGTACAGCGCCGGGTTGAGGCTGACTGCTGGCGTCGACCAGGAGAGGTTAAAGGGCTCTGCCTGTGGACCGGCCGGAACTGCAGTGTACTGTGCCAAGGTTGCTGATGAGGCTGAGGGTGATGACCACGAATGCGCGTCCGCTGCATGTTTGTGTTCAGGATTCCCGTTGAAGTCGTGGATGTTGGCTGGCTGTGTAATCCGCCGCTCGAAAGCTTGAGGAAGTGATGATGATGACGACACGTTGTAGTAGTTGCACGAAGGCTGCGCCGGCGTTCTTGTTCGGGTTCACCAGTATAGAAGTATACGGAACAGGGTGTAATGTTAACTCATCTTCCATAGGAAAGGGAGGATCCTCCGACCAGACGGGTGTTGTATCTGGTGGGGAACTGCCCGACGATTGATGTCGGAACATTGTATATATACTCGTCGCGCGGTAAATCCTGCATGTGCGATGCAGGATTTGTGTGACGTCCGATCTTTGAGGTGTAGTTCGCATGAGGCGTTGTAGATGTCGCCACACCTTAATGTTTGGCAAAGGGTGTAAATTACCTGAAATAAATGAATTAACTTATTAATTTAGGATTATAAAAACACATTGCAGACGGCGACACAGACGACGAAATAGAAAAAGTGCTCCAAGCTCAAAAGAAACGACGGCTCACTGAGTCAAAGACAAACCATGACGCACACAAATGTGACGACAGTCCTGTAGCTACTGACGTGACGCGGACTGTGTCTCGCGATATGGAGGACGAGGTCTCGACGGATGAAGAGGGCGCAGGCCCCGGGCCGCCGTGCCCCGCGCCTCCTGGCACCGCGCCCCCTGGCCCCGCGCCCCCTGGCCCCGCGCCCCCTGGCCCCGCGCCCCCTGGCCCCGCGCCCCCTGGCCCCGCGCCCCCTGGCGCCGCGCCCCCTGGCCCCGCGCCCCCTGGCCCCGCGCCCCCTGGCCCGGCGCTACCGGACTTCTTCGACGGCCTGACGTTCGCTATCGCCGCGGCGCCGGACGAGGCGCGGCTCATGGCGCGCTACGTGCGTGCGTACGGCGGCCTCGTGCTCCAGGTGAGGACTCTACGCTCATCAGGTTTATTTCTCTATCTCAAACACTACACATTTTAATTTATCGAAGCTTATAAATGGCAAGTGTAAGCGCTAATACTCGTAGTACATTATTTACCTAGATGTTAGACTGAGACTTTCTGAAGAATAAATCTTAACTAATATTATAAATGCGAAAGTGATTTGTTTGTTACGTTTTCATGTTAAAACGGCTGAACGGATTTGGATGAAATTTGGCACATGGGTAAATCATGACCTGGATTGGGACATAGAATACTTTTTATCTAGATATTCCCATGGGATTAAGACTTTGCGGGTGATACCGCGGGCCGCAGCTAGTAAATACAATAAGATGGAGACATTTCATGGCAAACAAGTGCACCGCCTACATGATTGTCACTACAGTCTAGTGCATAATTTTTTTTAATTTTTATTATTTATTGTTTCACAAATCGTGCATTACAAGTGACATAGTAGGTAAACTTAAAGATACACATAATACTGCATGCCCTAAAATAGTGAACACAGCATGCACAATGTATGAGCTAGTTAATATTTATTATAAATAAGCTTACAAATAATATGCTGCCATTGGACTAATTATTATTAGCCGCCACACAGCCAAAATTAAAATGAGCCTGTGCATCCAGCACATGCTCATTTTAATTTTGGCTGTGTGGTGGTGATGGTGGATGAGTGAACTTTACACTCTGTTCCTCATGCCCCTAAAGCTGATATTAAGGTCTCGGAGAAAATTTCAAAATGCTGCCTCACACCGTTGTAGCTGGAAAACATTCTATAAAATGATTGTGATTGTGTCTTTGGATCCCTACATTCCCTGAATTGTCGCGCTACAAAACCCGGCGCAAGGGCTAGCTGAGCTATGTTATGTATATGGTGTCTGAACTTAAGTTGGCAATCCACTTCTCCCGCTCTGGGTGGAGCGGGAGGGCGTGTCAGACTTTTACTGACTAAAACCCACCCGTGTTCCTTCCGTTGCCTGTGTGCTGAGGTCGCTATATCCCTTTCAGACAAACCCGCAACCCCGGCAGGCATTGGCCCTTCCGGACCCCGTCAGTTGGTGCTGACATCTCTTTGAGGCGCGCGTGGAACACAACGCGCCGTCGACCCGGGCCTGGTCCCTATCGGACGGCGAGCTACCCATTGCTCACCGTCCGCAAGCCCGCGCCTACGGTGGCCGGAAGTCGGCTCGCGACTCCCGACGCCCGGGGCGTCTCCTGCGGCGACTAGGGGCGCGAGGGGGCGCATTTTGCCTCTCCCTCGCGCGCTCCGCTCCGCTTCGCGAGCATTACTGCTTCGCAGAAGGAGGTGACGGCCTCCCATGCACTCTCGCTCCGGACCATGGCCTGAACCAGGGCCGGACGCGAGAGGTCGCCGCCGCCGATCGCCTCCGTGAGGACACGGCGGTGCTCCGCCCAAGCTGGGCAGACCTCCACCGTATGCTCCACCGTGTCCTCCGGGCGATCCATAATTAGGCCTAAGTCGCGAATCCATGACACCTCTTCCAGGGGTACACTGTTACCTCCTTCTGCGAAGCAGTAATGCTCGCGAAGGAGGAGGCGGAGCGCGCGAGGGAGAGGCAAGAGTCGCGCCCTCGCGCCCCTAGTCGCCGCAGGAGACGCCCCGGGCGTCGGGAGTCGCGAGCCGACTTCCGGCCACCGTAGGCGCGGGCTTGCGGACGGTGGGCAATGGGTAGCGCCGTCCGATAGGGACCAGGCCCGGGTCGACGGCGCGTTGTGTTCCACGCGCGCCTCAAAGAGATGTCAGCACCAACTGACGGGGTCCGGAAGGGGTTGCGAGTTTGTCATAAAGGGATATCACGACCCCGGCACACAGGCAACGGAAGGAACACGGGTGGGTTTTAGTCAGTAAAAGTCTGACATGCCCGCGAGAAGTTATTTGATAATTTTCCACCCTCAAAAAAAAAAATGGGTACACTGTTAATTGAGTAAATTGCGTTAGTGGGGTGCCTTTTTTTGTAAATTTAATATGCTTGCATTTATTAACATTCAAAATCATGTGGTTTTCGATACACCATCTGGACACTTTATCGATTTCAGTTTGCAATTTTACTAAGTCTTCAGCACCGTGTACGGTTTGGTTCAATTTTAGGTCATCGGCGTACATATTAAACTTGCATTCTATTTTACTTCCAAATCATTTATAAAGATTAAGAACAACAAAGGCCCCATGTGCGACCCCGTGGTACACCTGATGCCATAACGATAGTCTGAGATTTAAAACCTTGAACAACTACCATTTGTGTCCGATTTTTCAAATAGGACTCACACCTTCGCTGTAATGACCCATGAATACCAATTTCTGTTATCTTATTTAGAAGAATATTGTGATCAGTGAGATCAAACGCTTTACTGAAATCAGTGTACAAGTGTGAATGGACTTGGCATTAATGGTGACAAACTTAACCGTCTACGTTTGCAGACGATATTACCCTGTTTTCTGAGAACCCAGATAATTTGGAGGACATACTACAACAACTATCAGCTTGGCGCTATCAATGAACACATCGAAAACGAAGGTAATGACAAACAAGACATTAAAATAAATGGTGGACACATAAAAATAAAATATGTCAATGAGTACATATATTTAGGTCACCTACATATTTAGGTTACCTACAGAAGACACAATGCAAAAGAAAATAGATAGAACGATAGCAATCAGCTGAAAACGGTTTTGGTCGTTGAGCGAGGTCATGAAGGACAAAGATATTCCTATCAAAGAAAAAAGGAAAGTATATAACACAAATGTATCCTTCCATGTTTATCGTATGGATGTCAAACATGGGCACTAACTGAGCAACAACTCAAAGTATGCCAAAATGGAATGGAGAGAATCATAATTGGAGTTAAAAGAAGGGACAAGGTGAAATTAAAAAACATAAAGAGCAAAACTATATTTGAAAATATACATAACGTTTACAAACGCCTGAAATAGAGATGGACAGGACACATCTAAGGGAAGGGAAAGAGGCGTGGACGAGACTAGTAACGGAATGGTACCAGCGTGATAGTGAAAGGAACAAAGGTAGACAAACTAAACGTTGGGAAGACGTCATGAAAAAGGTAGCTGGTCCAGAATGGACACGCACTGCAAAGGACAAGACAAAATGGAAAGGTTTAGAGGAGGCCTTTGTCGAAAGACGGAAGAGGGTTTTTCTTTTACAGCTTGTAAAAGAAAAACCGGCTGCCGTTATAATTAGCTAAAAGTTACATTGTTTAATAGAATTAAGTAACATGTTAAATTATGCATGTTATTAACTTACAGCAATAAAGGCTTATTTTATTTTTATTGTAGTAAGGACACAGCATATTTTTTTAGAAAGATCGGTGGTGGGTGAATATTTCTAGAGTTCACTACACACTCAAATTGTCCAGTCACACACAATGCTCGCACTTTTAGCCAAATTAAACACTAAAAACTTATTATTTACTTGGAGCACTTTAAACATGACCTAACTCACAGAACAACTTTGACAGAACAATTTTTAACAGATCTAACACTCATAATCTTCAAACTGTAATACAGTTAAATCGGTAGCGTGGTGGTACTTCTCAGATAAGTCCCTCACAAAGAGCTCTTACTACTTAAAATTGTAACCAATTACAATGTATGTGCGTTGTCGTAGATGTCCGAGGTGACAGAGGGCAGCGAGGTGGACTACATAGTGCGCGGCCGCAGTCTGCACACGCGCCACGAGTCGGACACGCGCCACGTGTCGGAAACGCGCCACGTTTCGGCCGCGTGGCTGGCCAGCTGCCACGACGCACAGGCGCGACTGCCGCACGAGCAGACATTGAAGAAAATATCATAAAAACTTGTTCTTATCAATCTGGCCCTTTTTTTTACCAAACAAACATCGTCACCCGTGACGATGATCATGCACTGGCATTGCGCTATATTATAACCTTCCGGAATAATAGCCCAGGAAAATACATTTTGTCTGCGAAAAAAATCCTTGTGAACAATTATCACCGGGATTATCTTAATTGAAGCATGAGACGTACTGTGTGAAAAGCCTTCTATGATACCATGTGCGAAAAAGGTCCCGAAAATTCAGTGTTTAGCAAATATTTCGTAGTATTTAAATACGTCTATATACGTTTTGTTGTACTGAATTTCGTGGGAATTTTTTATTTTTGCATTAGAAGCAATAAACTATTTCTGAATCTTTTAACTTTTTTTATTTCTTTATTTTATAAATGACAAGTTCCTTACACTGAAACAAAGCACACAATTAGACCTCTGGAGTCTATCTTAGCATGCCATGGCCTGAGATTTGATCAACGCGCTATTAACAGTTAAGTTATAATCGAGTTGATGTAATGTTGTTTCAGCTTACGCTTTATGTTTTATTATTTAGTAGGTTCAATCCCAATGTATGAGAGTAGATAAAGTAGTGTATGAAACTGCACATAACTAGGTATTAAAACACTAGTGTGATACTTTTAAAAACCGGGCCGAAGGCGAGGTTTTAAATAAACACACACGTGTTTTCATACCCCTCATTATGGAACAGTCTCATAAACTACGATAATGCAAGATTTACGGCTGAGAAAAGTTCGCTTCCGCACCATCTTTAAGATACGAGTAAAAGTGTGGTCTAGCGGTCAGCCAGATAGAGGACGCGATTCATCAAAAAGGCACCAGCCTGGGCACTTTCAGAGACATCGACAGAGCCTTCGATAAAACCAACTTCTTCAGCATCAGCAGCGCCCTCTCCAGACATGGAGTAGAACAGGTACTAACAGACTGGATTACAAACATGTTAAGCAAGCGAGTGGTTCGCTTTGGGGATGACGGCACTCAGCAGCAGTCGGCCGGGGCAGCCGGGGGCGCCCAGGGAGGGGTGCTGGCCTCCCTTCTATGGAATCTGGTGATTAATGACCTCATCACCAAACTCATCGCCAACCGCTATTACACAATAGGGTATGTAGATGACCTCGCAATACTTGTCTCGGGGAAGGTGACGGGTACGATATGTAACCTCACTCAGCAAGCAGTACGTATCGTAGAAAGTTGGTGCAGGGAATTTGAACTATCAGTGAACCCCACTAAAACTGCACTAGTCATGTTTACCCAAAAACGAGCATAAGGCCCGTTCCGCCTACCCAAACTGTTCGATACAGAACTTCAGTTGGCCAACGAAGTCAAGTACCTCGGGGTCATTCTAGACAGTAAGTTAAACTAGTAGCCATGTAGACAACAAGCTAAACAGGGCCTGCATCACCTTCTGGCAGTGCAGGAAAATGATAGGTAAGAAGTGGGGGCCTATCCCCCAAAATCATACTGTGGCTATAACCAATGTAAATATTCAATGAATCAAAGGACACAACGAAACGCGAGGCAACGACGCAGCCGACGAACTTGCCCGAAGGGGGTTGGCGGGGCGCCCACTGGTGCGCATGGCACCAGTGGGGCCTGAACCCGTCGCGCCACTCCCCTTCGGGTCCCTCTTCTATCTCCAACAGAATACGGCTTTCGGTCAGGAAAATCTACGTCATACGCGGTCCATAACTTAACTAACTATATTGTCACCAATTTGGATAAAGGGAAAATAGTGTTGGGTATATTCTTAGACCATGCGAAGGCCTTTAATACGATTTCTGTTCCGATTTTCACACAGAAAATGGAGAATTTGGGAATAAGAGGAGTCCAACTTCAACTCTTGTAGGACTACTTGAGGAAGCGTACCCAGTGCGTTAAAATGAATGATTACACTAGTGATGAACGTACAATCTCACGTGGCGTGCCCCAGGGAAGTGTGTTGAGTCCCACCTTGCTCACGCTTTCCAACGGTAGGATCATAACCTTTACAGACGACACGGCTCTTTTCTTTAGCACTGATACGTGGGCTGAGGTTTTTTCACATGCACAGTCTGGTTTCAATGCTGTTTCCTACTGGTTACGCAATAACATCCTGACTCTTAACACTGACAAAACCAATTATATGACCTCTCTCAAAGTTAAAACTAACATACCGCATTCAATGGTGGTGGTGGTTTCCTCAATGGTGTAATGTAGCAGCGCCTGATATAGTTATTTTTTTTTCCTGCAGTCTTATTACTTACTGTTATTTATTTTTAAATAGTTCCAGGCAATCCAAACAACACACGCACTGTTAGCTCCATACACGCACGACCAAGAATACATCACACACACAAATACACCCCCTATCTCTTACACACATACACATACTTCCAAGCACAAATACTAGCATATTAAATCTCTAGTGAGTCAATTACTGACTACCGATTTATCAAAATTTTACTTGAGTCCCAAAATCTCTTTTTCCTACCATGATATATAGTGTCCCTCATGGTCGGTGTACAAGTACATATAAGAATAAATATAAATGTAAATGGCGGAGATCCTGGTGTCCTGAAATACAGACCGCGAGCCTAGTTTAGGCACCAGTCTCCCACAATATTAAATAACAAGTATGTAATAATACTGTGAAAGCTCTGTTTTTGTTGTGTTGTGGCGAGAGAATAAACGATTTATATTATTTTATCATGTGTCTGAAGGCAGAGGGTCCGACATCTTAAATGAAACTATGAAATATACCAGTAATTAACTTTTATTCCAATAGCTTGTTAATTATAATAAATCACTATAATAATTCTAAGCGCTACAGCAGGTGCACCGGACCGAGCCTGCGACAAGAATGATCCCCTCCTCGCTGCGCGCTCGCTTATAAAGAGTGGCTCGAGTAGTGGGGAGAGTGGGGAGGCCTTAGTGACGCGTTGTACTGCGTGACTCGGCCCGCTGCACGTGCTGTTTACAATAGTGACGCCACGCCGTCACGGCCATGCTGACGTGCGGACGTCCTCGTGCGCGGAGTCTCATCAATCAAACAGTATCTAAAAAGACAGAACGATATTATTAATGTTCGTTCATCCTGACTAGCAATCTGGTCCAGTTTAACCCTTCAGAGTTCACTTATAATTCTGGACCGCTCAATATTGAGCCTTCAGGACAAATACACGCAAACTGGTCCGGTTCATCCCTTCAGTTTGCAAAAAAAAAAAAAAATCTGGACCGCTCATTATTGAGCCTTCAAACTTTTGGTCCAGTCATTAATCACATAATGACCCTGCAAAACTATTACTTCCATTTTTTTTTTTTTTTTTTTTTTTTATCCTTTTATTTGTCTCGATGTACTACTGCTTTAGTAACCACAGTAGTTGAATCTGCGTTAAGAGATTCTGTTGATACAGAACGTGAACCATAATTTTTCAGACTATCGCTGGTAGCCGTTAAAGTACGGGAGTCAGCAGACATTGTTTCACTATTAACCGATATAGTATCGCTATTCACCGACATGGTATCACTATTTGCCAAAGTTATATTGCTGTTAGGCATGGTATCATTCTCGTGGCTTATTTCATGAACAAAGATATCATCATCATCACTGTCTGCCGTCACGTCATCATAATTTTCTGCGATATTTACCAGAGCATTTTGACCACGAGGTACTTCACGTAAATTTTCGTGAGAATATTTATAGACCCTATTAGTTCCACTAATATGTCTTAACTCATACCGGTCATTTTCTAATACCGCGGTAATTTTAAAGGGGCCCTTATATTTCCTATCTAATTTTGTTTGGTGTCTCTCTTCACTTTTTATATAAACGAAATCTCCTACCGAAAAGGGTTTTATTTTAGCTTTGCCTCTGTTGAAGCGTTCAGTATCAGATTGGGATGTTTTTTTAATATTAATTGAAGCACTGGATCGTGCTGTATCGAGATCTAATCTATTACTTTCTTGTAAGTTAGCCGATATTTTTGATAATTCTAATGAATTGGCGTGGATTCCAAACATTAATTCTATGGGAGTATATCCTGTTATTCTACATCGTGTACTATTTAGAGCTAATTGAATGTCTCCTAATTGGTCTTGCCATGGGTTGTCTGAATCGCATTCAACTATTGTTAGTAGACTTTTTAGTGTTCGCATAACGCGCTCTACTTGCCCATTTGCCCTACTCGAGCCTGTGGCAATCAGATGTAACTCAATGTTATGGTCCTTGCAAAAGTTCTTAAAATCTGAATTATCATACGAACGCCCGCGATCGGCAATTATTCGTTTCGGTGCGCCAAACAAATTAACTGAATTTTTAACTGCCTTAATAGCATTAGAGGAATCTAGGGTTAAAGTGTGTTCCAAGAGGACGTATTTTGTAAAAGAGTCTATAATAACGGAACAATACTCTTTTCGTTCACTTTTGCCACTAAGCTTACCCGTTAGATCTAGGTGAATAGTGTGCCAGGGAATAGCCAGTTTAGGGATAGAATGTAATCGAACTTGCCGAGCGCCTGAGGGGCCCTTGGAGGCTTTACAGATTACGCAGGAGTCAACAAACTTTTTAACGGATTTGGACATATTTTGAAACCAATAAAGATCATAAAGTTTGTCCAACGTTTTTTCGAAACCGAGGTGTTTTATTTCATTATGAACGTGACTTATCAAAGACCATATCAAAGAGTGCGGTAAAATAGGAAGCCATTTTGTAGCTTTGCAGCGTTCAATTTTGCGATAGAGTATCCCCTGTCTAATGTCGTATGTGTGTGATATTTCATTAGGTAATTCATTTGAACGAATTTTTGACATTATGTCTGCTATTTCAGAGTCCCGTTGTTGTTCGACAGATAGCCATCCTTTTTCCAACTCAGAAAAATTTACATTTTTTACCTTTACAATGGAGTTTGGTTTATCGGAATGATTACGCGAGAGAAAATCAGCGTGAGCCATAGTTTTGCCTTCTTTGTAAATTATATCAAAATTATACGATTGTAGAATAGCCCACCATCTGTGAACCCTTGGTGTTAAATCCTTTTTTGAATGAGCGGCTTTTAAAGCGTTACAATCAGTGAAAACTGTAAATTTACGACCATATAGATAGTGCCGGAAATGTTCCACGGACTTAACTACTGCCAACGTCTCAAGCTCATAGGAGTGATAACGACTTTCTGCATCATTTGTCTTGTGACTAAAGTAGGCAATTACGTGTGGAAGGTGGTTTTTCCTTTGAATAAGAACGGCACCATACCCATTGCTACTAGCATCGGTGTGGAGTTCAATAGGTAACAAGGGATCAAAAATTTTCAAAACTGGCTCTGTCGTTAAACAATTTATAATTTCTTTGTGAATCTCTTCATGTTCGGTAGTCCAAACAATTTTACCTTTTCTTAGGGTTGTCAGAGGGTATAAGGGTTTCATTAATTTAGAAAAATTGGGAATAAATTTTCGAAAATAGGTTGCTAAACCTATAAATTGTCTAACTTGAGTAACAGTACCAGGTGCAGGAACATCTTTCAAAGCTTGAATTTTACGAGGGTTTGGTCGGACTTCTCCGGATGATATTACAAAGCCTAAGTATTCAATTTTCGTCTTCATAAGTGAGCACTTTTTGAAATTAAATGAAAAACCAGCTTTAGATAAAGTATTTAGCAGCTTGTCAAGACGGAGCAACCCTTCTTCCACGGTTAGTGATGCAGAAAGTACGTCATCCATATAAACGAGAATTTTACTATCATTCAAGGGTTTTAGCGCGTTATTTATGGCCCTCTGGAAAACCTGTGGGGCATTTCTTAAGCCAAAAGGCATGGTCAAGTATTCAAATTGTGCACATGGCGTAACAAACGCGGTTTTCTCTATTGAGTCTTCATGAACTTTTATCTGGTGGAAACCAGAAGCCATATCGATGCTAGAAAAGAAATTGGCTCCATACAACTTATCGATCTGATCATTAATCAATGGTAGAGGATAGCTATCTGGACGTGTGTTACTGTTAAGCTCTCTGTAATCGACACACATACGATCACTTCCGTCTTTTTTCTTAATCAAAAGAATGGGACTTGCAAATGGCGAACAACTTTCCCGAATAATATTGGCATCTAATAGCTCTTGAACTTTGTCATTTACTACTTTTAATTCAATACTCAATACTCAATACTCAATACTCAATTTTTTATTGCATTCCATATGTATTACATAGATGGTATAATAAGTAAGAGAGCAATATGGACCCTGTCGGGCACAGCAAAAATAAGGAGAGAGGAAGAAGGCTAAGCAGTAATTCAATATTATTAGATGTTTTTAATTGGGTGTATAATTATGTATATATTGTATATTATTAGGTTTGTGTATATA
Source organism: Agrochola circellaris (assembly GCA_914767755.1). Classification (NCBI taxonomy): domain Eukaryota; kingdom Metazoa; phylum Arthropoda; class Insecta; order Lepidoptera; family Noctuidae; genus Agrochola; species Agrochola circellaris. The sequence continues at coordinate 485,970 of OU611853.1, forward strand.
GGTATAGTATATTAGTTATTTTAATTTTGTGTATTGCATCAGAATAATGTAGGTAGTTATTATTTAAATTCTTAGAAGTATTTTCATTATTATTAAATTATGTTATTATTTATGTATTAATATTTAAATTTGATTTCCTATATTACTTATAGGAAATCAAATAAAAAAATAGAAATAAAAATATATATATATATTCTATTTCATAATGTTTGGTGTATGAAAGAAAGAATAATTTTATTTTTATTTTGCAACCGATTTGTCGTCTAAAAACTCCTTTACTGAGTAGTATGACTTGGATTCCAGAAATTGTTTCAGTTTATTAATAAATATATTTGTTTTGCTTACTTCTCTAATGTCATTTGGCAATTTGTTATACATTTTTATAGACATAACTAAAGGGCTGGTTGAGTGCATTTTGAGTCGGGATTGGGGTATGTTTATTTTGTTTTTGTTGTGTCGAAAAGTGTATCTTGTTTGTGTTTCTTCGCAAGTGGTGTAAAAATCTGGGTGTTTTCTGACAAATTTACATAACTCTAAGATATATAAACAGGGAAGTGTGAGTATTTTGTGTTTTCGGAAGTGTGGTTTGCAGCTATCTGTTTGTTGTATGTTGGTTATTATTCGAATTAACTTCTTTTGTAGAATAAAAATGGTTTGTGAATCTACACTGTTTCCCCACAGCATGACCCCATAGCTTAGCCATGCCTGGGCATATGCATAGTAAGTGACAAGTGCAGTTTGAAGGTTGGTAGTTTTTTTAATCTCGCGTAGGGCATATGAAAATTTTGATAGTTTTCCTCTTATTTTCTGTATATGGGATTTCCAATTTATGTGGGTATCTATAGACAAACCAAGGAGAGTAAATTCATTTATTTGTTCCAGTTTTGTATGATTAAAAATGAAATTTAGTTTTAATGGGGATTTTTGATGGGGATGAAAAGTAATTAATTTTGTTTTGGTGAAGTTAATTTCTAGATTATGGTTATCCATCCAGTTTACAGCTTCAATAGGGGATAGCCTATAAGGTCGCCTATGAACAGTCTTATTTGGATCCATTAGGTCGATTTTAAGTTCACCGGTTGTTATACGGGTAATTGGAAGCTTTTCAATAAAATTTGGTGAATATTTTGCTAGTATGTGGATTAAACTTTCTTTATCATTTCCCAAAAGATCTGTATCAACCAGTGTGAGATCTGTAGATTCTTTAAATTTTGAACAAGAACTGATCAGTTTGGTTTTCGTAAGGGTCAAATCATTATCGCATACTTTAACTGAAATTCCGTGTTCTAAAATATCACGACCTAATAGTATTTCTTCACTAAGGCATTCATCCGGTAATACATGGTAAGTTATTTCAAGCAAGTGGTTTTGTACAATAGTTGGACATTTAATCTGTAATAGGCACGTTACTTTACTCACACCTATACCTTTTAAAATCACTTGTTCATGAAATTGTTCGCCGTTAACGAGATTACAATTACTTTGCTTCATAAGGCTACATTCAGAACCAGAGTCAAATATAAAAGGAAAATCTGTACCACTTATCTTTAATACTCCACGAGCTGCTCTGGAGCACAGGTTCACTTGCTTGGTGCTGGTGCTCGGTGTGGAGTCTTCCCTCTTCCAGCGCTTGGGGCAGACGTTGGCCGTGTGTCCCTGCTCACTGCACACATAGCACGTAGCGGCTGGTTTCGGTTTTTCAGTTTTCGCTACAGGCAGATTTTTCGAGAAGGCTTTCTGCTTGTCCCGACACTCATGACCACGATGACCCAATCTTCCACAGAAATGGCAATTTCCACGAAACCCAGTTAACGTACGAGCTCTTTTTGAGTCTACTTCAGTGGTGGCTGGTTCTTCAATTCTTCGCTTCAATGTAAAGCTTCGCAAAGTACGAAATAGTTGGTTTTTTTCAGTTATGACGACTGAATTGAGCTCACGTCGAATTTTATCATCACATTGCGACAAAATTGAAATGGCGAATCCCGTCACCACTTTTTCTGGCCAATTTGCTTCTGGGATTTTCTCAATTAGTTGCCATAAACGCATACCCGCTTCAGCTGCAGTTTCCTTGTTATCAATTTGGAATTTGATAATTTGGTCGAAATAGTCTTGCATCATCATGGGTTTGGAGAACTTGGATATCAGCATTTCCTTGACTGTTGCCCAAGATATCTTGTCAGGTTGTATCTTGGTGAGATACATAGCGGCACGGCCCTTCAGAGAATGTGTAAGCGCCAAAATCAAGTCTACGCCTTCCAACTTCTTTTTCTCAATTATCATTTCACTGAGTGCACACCAATTAACGATATCGGATTCTGGTATGTCGGGATCAAAAGCCACGAGCATAGCTTTGCTAGGAGTAGCTTGACAAGCAGTCATGGCATCCGCAATTTGTTTAAATATAGCCTCCATGCCAGCAGAAAACAATGAAATTTGATCCTGCATTAAATTACTGTTACTGTCAGTGGAAGGTGGTTCGAATCCCACTTCTGATGAAGGCAGAGGGTCCGACATCTTAAATGAAACTATGAAATATACCAGTAATTAACTTTTATTCCAATAGCTTGTTAATTATAATAAATCACTATAATAATTCTAAGCGCTACAGCAGGTGCACCGGACCGAGCCTGCGACAAGAATGATCCCCTCCTCGCTGCGCGCTCGCTTATAAAGAGTGGCTCGAGTAGTGGGGAGAGTGGGGAGGCCTTAGTGACGCGTTGTACTGCGTGACTCGGCCCGCTGCACGTGCTGTTTACAATAGTGACGCCACGCCGTCACTTGTTAATTATAATAAATCACTATAATAATTCTAAGCGCTACAGCAGGTGCACCGGACCGAGCCTGCGACAAGAATGATCCCCTCCTCGCTGCGCGCTCGCTTATAAAGAGTGGCTCGAGTAGTGGGGAGAGTGGGGAGGCCTTAGTGACGCGTTGTACTGCGTGACTCGGCCCGCTGCACGTGCTGTTTACAATAGTGACGCCACGCCGTCATGTCTATATGTCTTTGACATTTCTCGGGACCCTGGAGTCCCGGATCTTTGGAAGGCGTACGAGGGGCCGAAGCCAACTCGCAGAGGCCCGTTAGGCGTTTTAATGAAATGAGACACCAACCGATGATTATCCCTGTATGCCATATGCAAGTGCACCCAAGGACAACCCCCGGTTGGTGTAGGACTGTTGCAGGATATGGAAACAATGATATTGGACTATGGGTTTGGGTGACTTAAATTGACTGGTGACGTGGAACTATGGAAGGACCATAGTCCTTCCATAATATCTTTATTTTGATCTATATTTTATATGTACACGGAGAAATGGCAGGGGGTGACTTGCACACTCAATAATGGGCCTCCAAAAACTGTCGCTAGCACATAGTGACGTAGCGACAAGGGGGCAACATGTCCTGAGGTGCTTGAGGAGTGGAGAAGTATTCCACGGCTTTCTGAATAATCCCAGAGCCCGGAAGATGGTCAAGATCCCTACGAGCACTTACTGGAATACTTTCTTCCTCCGAGCACGTTTGCTCGTGCGAATCCCCACTCAAGCAAAAGGTGTTTATTGGTACCAGAAAATCATTCACAATATTATAACACACACAATACGTGCGAGCGAGACGCACGCACATTTCTCTCGCTAGGTAGCTATCACTGTACCATTACAGTCGTGTTAAAAACGCTTTCAAAATTTAATTCAAAATCAACGCAATAACATTAATATCCCACTTACTAAGAAAAACCAGATCCACAAATAAAATGCAACACAATACCCAAACTTACAATTTTACAATACAAATACCCAATTGACTTTTATTTTTGATTGGTTTGATTGAATCAGACCAAAAGAATAAGTAGGTACTAACCTGACACAATAATAAGAAAACCTAACCTACAATAATAAAACACAACAAACACTTAAATAAAAACCTCACCAATTGACCTAATAATAAGATAACACATTAGGAAAACCTATCCTTAATTAAAAATAAAACGAAAACAGTAACAAAGACACGAACGAACTTTTAAAACAATTTGATTTTTTTTAAATAATCGAAACAATACTTGAATAAGAAAGAATAGTCGACTATACTTCAAGCAAAATGACTAGGACGTACATACATGCAGAAGCGAGAACGTTGACAGAAGTTCGTTTGGTCGCCGCGTTGCTAAGCAACGACGGCGCGCATATTTTCGCGCACACACACGTACAGGGAAACTCGATGTGTGCGTGAGAGTTCACCTACGAGTTCACCTACGAAAGCCGAACAGCTGAGCGGTACTCTCGAGCGACGCGACTCACGCGGGGGGGATGCGCGAGCGGCTTGTGCGCCTGCGAAAGGATATCAAAGAGGCCGACGGCAAGTGCGGCGACTACCTATTCGGCCGCTAAGGAAACCTACAAATTCATTGTTAAATTCCGCGCATTTAGTAGGGTGCGTATGATTTGAATTTAGATATTTTTTATCGTTTTTTTTGTCTATTTTTAATGTTCTGGTATGAAAACTTCACTTGATATGCTTGTATTTATCGATAAATCAATCTCATTCTAAGTTATCGAAAAAAAAAAAAAAAATAATAATCTGTGCCATAGGCTTCGACTCCGTCACCTTTCACCTATTATACCCTATTTTTTTCGAGACGGTAAAAAATGTCATACGGTATATAATGTGTGTGGGTAACAGGAAGGTCATGGTCATTACACTGTAACTTTTAGTAAATCTTTAGTCTTTTGATAGTCCATTTTGAGTAGCCAATCAGTAACTTTATCTTTTACCTTGTGTTTGTTTAGTCCCACAATTTTTAGTTCCTTATTGATACAGTCGTACAGTTTGCAACTTAGACTGTTGAATTGTCCTCTGGCAAAGCCTGTCTTAGGAGGGGAACGAACGCATGCCTTCATCCTTCTTCGGATGTTCGGTGGGGGACTAAACGATGTCTTCTCAAGGTGGATTTCAGCACATAGACCTGCCTGACAGTCAAATTCAAATTCAAATTATTTTATTTCACGTAAACCTACAAGGGCACTTATGAAACGTCAGAAGCTAGGTGCACGGTTCCAATTGGTCGTTTCCTATGGAGAAGAGCCGGCGAGAAACTCCACGGTTACTCTTTTAAAAGTAAATGGATTTTACAATGTTTCCAAATTACAGTGTTAAAAGGTATGAGAGCACAAAGTCAAAGTCATTTATTTGCTATAAATGCGGTTATAAAGGTGTTAATAAATGTGTATTCTTGTGCGATGACACATTTCGCCATATTTTGGCATGCAAATATTAATAGTAAGGCTTATTTAAATAAGCAAATAACTATAACTAAAGTCGAATATATTTACTAAACATGAAATTATTTAAAGTACTTAAATCAATCTTCAATTTACGCAACAGAACTAAAGTAATAAATAAATTATTAATACATTTGGCACAACAAACTGAACCAAATTATATCTACAATCGCAGATTTTATATATTTTAAGTTTAGTCTACAATGCATTCCTGAAATGATAGGACCGACAAGAAGTTTTTTTTAGAAATTCACCTATTGAATAATAACTTTGTGAAATGAACCAATTTTTTTGTAGGTAATACGTAAAATTTTCTGTAAGGAAGATCAGTTACAAAATTTGGAATTGAATTATAAATAAGTGGCGCCATATATACGCAATTGCGTCGGAATAGTTCGATCCTAGGGTCAGGCATTTTTAATAAATATTGTGTGACTACATATTTTATTTGTATTTCCTTTATTTCATTTAAAATACTTATAAATTATATTTTTAAATATTTCTTAAAAAAATATATAAAAAACATTTAAAAATATATTTGTATTATTATTAAGTTCAAAAAGTGAATAATTTGTTTTAACAAACTTAGCGATTTCATATATATAAATGCAAGGAACTGAGAGAAGGTTGTGTGATTTATACACTGGCCTGCAGTAATCAGTCCAGTCCATATTGAAAATTGCTCGTATGCATTTTTTTTGTGCTAACATAACTCTAGCAATTTCAAACTCAAACTCAAAGCATTTATTTCAATTAAACCATTTACAGGCATTTTTGAATTGTCAAATAGTCGGTCAGTTAGTCAGAAAGTTGAAGCTAGTTGCCCAGTTCCAAAACGTAGATCTTCATGGAGAAGAACGGGAAAGAAACTCCAAGGACACTCTTTTAAATATAGAAAATTACACAATCCTGGGTACATTATTCTTGTTGCTTCTATATGTGAGAACAATGTACAATAAAAAAATTAAAACAATTCAAAATATAACATTAAAAATAAGCCCTGGCAGATAAGAGATGACCAGTCACAACTGACGGCGCCCGTTCACGAACATGACGCGTGGATCAGCACCATCCAGCTCAACCATTTTGTAGGGAACCGAATGATCCAACACACTCGCCACCATCAGCGAGACATTTAAGTGGGCATGACAAACTCTCAACTGCCGTGCTCTTTCAAGTCAACAAACATCTTAATAACATAAAATACGGCTCCATGGTACTCACATTCACAAAAATTTAAAAAATGCTTCTAAATTATACAAAACTATAGTATGCAATGTATTTGAGAGATTAATAGAATGATACTACCAAAAAGAAAGAAAATCATTATCCATTGGAACATTTAACAATTAAACTTGTTTAAATAAAAAATAAACATTAAGTTCGTAATGTCAGAAAAATAAAAAGGGGAAGTAACTCTTCCAAACATTAAATTTTTTAACTAGTGAGCCCAAGTGGCTGTGGAGCAGGACCAGCATTAAGCCAAGCATTTTTATCATCGATATAATCATCCAACTTATAATATGCTTGTCTACATAGTGTGCGTTTAATGCATGTTTTAAATTTCTTCTCATTCAGTTGAAGAATATCGAGTGGTATTTTATTATAACATTTTACACAGTACCCCATAAAAGAAGTGTGCACTTTAGACAATCTAAAACGTGGTTGATCTAATTTGTTCCTATTTCTAGTGTTAAAATTATGCCTGTCACTTACATATCTTACTAAAAAGATGTCGATTTTTTCGAACATACATAATGTTTTCATATATATACTGACAAGGTACCGTCATGATGTTAATTTTCTTAAACAGTTCCCTTAGAGATTCGCGTCTGCGGAGGTTATATATGGCTCTGACAGCCCTCTTTTGCAGAATAAAGATAGAATTAATATCTGCAGCCCGTCCCCACAGCAAAATACCGTAAGACATGATGCTATGAAAGTAACTAAAATAGACCAGTCTCGCGGTATCCACGTCTGTTAGTTGGCGGATTTTCCAAACAGCGTAAGCGGCTGAACTTAGCCGCCCTGCAAGTGATGTTAAGTGAGGACCCCACTGTAGTTTTGAGTCAAGCGTGATCCCCAGGAAAACCGTTTTTTCGACGAATTCTAGTGTCTCCCTATTCAGTACAACATGACATTCACTACTTCTAACATTTGGTAACGCGAATCTTATGCATTTAGTTTTCTTCTCATTTAATACCAAATTATTTACAGTAAACCAATTATGGACCTTAAGCATAGCGTTATTTACTTCGTCAAGCTCTTGTGCATGTCTGTTTACCTTAGAAATTAGTGATGTGTCATCAGCAAATAACACCATTTGTGGTCGGTTTTTCAGTAAATGCGGTAAATCATTTATATATACTAAAAAGAGGAATGGACCCAAAATCGAGCCCTGTGGTACACCCATTTTGACTTGTAAACCCAATGAATTTACCCCGTTTATTTGAACTTGCTGCAGTCTATCATTCAAATATGATTTTACTAAGCTAAGCGCAAGTTTACCCAGTCCGTAATGCTCAAGTTTCAAGAGCAGTGTTTCGTGATTCACGCAATCAAATGCCTTGGATAGGTCGCAAAAGATGCCTATTGCATCTTGTGCCTCTTCCCATGCGTTAAAGATGTGTTTTAATAAGGTGACACCGGCGTCGGTTGTGCAACGTCCTTTGGTGAAACCATACTGTTGATCGTGTAGGATATTATTACGATTAAAATGATGGAGCATTTGATTTAACATTACTTTTTCAAACACCTTGCTGAAAACCGGCAAAACCGATACGGGTCTATAATTATTTAGGTCTTTGCTGTCCCCGGATTTGAATAGTGGAATAACTTTACTGTACTTCATTAAATCCGGGAATACCCCTTGATCTACACACAAATGTCCCCGGATTTGAATAGTGGAATAACTTTACTGTACTTCATTAAATCCGGGAATACCCCTTGATCTACACACAAATTAAATACTAAAGCTAAATAGGGTGCAATTGTCTCAATAATTGATTGACAAACTTTAGTAGACATACCCCACAGATCTTCGGTGATTTTGATCTTAAGTTGCTTAAAAGTCTTTACAACGACCACAGGGTTTATATGTTTAAATTTAAATTCCACGGGAAAGGCTGAAACATTCGCTCTTAATAAGTCAATAGCAAGTAAGGGGGAGGAATTTAAAGTTTCTGTAGTTTTAATTGGAATATTGGTAAAGAAAGTTGCAAATTCCTGAGCAACATCGATGTTATCGCTAATGAGACCGCGGGCAGTGTCAAGTGTGTAATCAGTATTATGTCTTCTTTCAGAAGAGTTTCCCCAGACAATTAATTATACCATACCGGATGACGGAGCAAACATAGGCGTGATACACCATTAAAGCAGTTTCTCTGGATGTCTCATTTTTAACTTTCTTTAATGCAAAAACAAACCTATTGATGTTCATACATATTTCATCGATATGCTGCTTCCAGGAGAAATGTTCATCAAGTGTTATACCAATAAATTTTGTTTTATGTTGTTCTAATATTTGATCTCTATGCGATACTTTACATTGGGTATATTTACTTTTCTGTGTTTTGAAATTTTTTATTTTAGTTTTTTCTAAGTTAACTTTTAAAGCGTTTTTATCTAACCAAGTAATAATTTTATTTTAGGTGTTATTTATATCAGACTCGTATGATTCCTCATTTTTAGAATCAAGGATAACAGTTGTGTCATCAGCAAACAGAACACAATCCTGTTCTATAGCTTGAGGGAGATCATTAACATATACAAGGAATAGTGGTGGCCCTAAGATGCTTCCTTGAGGAACTCCGAAGTAATTTGGTCGAGGCTGAGAGTTAAAGTCGGTGATAATATTTACTTTGTCATCAAATTTTGTAATTCTCTTGATCTGAGTTCTATTTGATAAATAAGATTTGAACCATTCTAGGGCTGGACCTCTTATACCCATTTTACTCAGTTTATCAATGAGAATGGAATGATTTACGTAATCGAAAGCTTTACTAAGATCTAAAAACAGAGCTGAAGTTGTAACTTTCGAGTTGATGTTATTTAGGACTAAGTTAAACGCTGCCAATGATGTGGATTTGTTTTTTCTAAAACCATATTGCTGTTTTGCAAGCATATTATACTAGACAGTGTATGCCTATCAACAAGTAGGTACCATGTACATAGCAAAATATAAAATGTTCCACAGATCTACAGTCTGTTATACCTACAACGTTCTCACATTCACAAAATTTAAAAGAAAATAATCTATGTAAAAGATAAATAAAATAATAAAAATAAAGACCTATTTAAACCAAATGACAATCGTTGCCATTACAGCTGTAACAAATCAAAGGAGAAACTCAAACTCCATAAGAACTTGGGCCCGGCGTTACAGGGCTGGACTTTGGCCATAAATTAGAGCATTTAGGAAGGATCCACGACCCCAATTTTCACGTCTACCAGCAATGCTAAAATCAGACAATGTTTACATCTTAGGTTATTTTTATTATTTGAGTTATTTCAATAAAAAGTGGTCTTTTTGAGGCTTTTTCCTATGTAAATCGGGAACGCACATGCGCTGTACTTGCTGCAGCGCCTGCAGCCTATGACACTGAGGTTTTAGGTAGATACACACGGCTACACATCAAGCTAAACATTTCCAGTCTAAGCTGATCTCGCATTGTATAGGATTTCCGTACAATGCGAGGTCAGCTTAAGCTGGAAATGTATAGCCAAGTACCTACATAAAAAGCGCTTAGGGGGTGACTTCAGATTTGGTATCGGATTGATCTTACTGAAAACGATACTGGCTTGCATTTGTTAATATTGTATCTACTAGGGGATTAGATATTAAAATAAAAAACACATAATTGTGATAAATGGTTTTATTAATCACCTTCATTAGGATTATCATAATAGAATACAGTATCCAGAAAATGTGCAGGAGGTAATTGACCACCCTGGTGCCATGCCCAACCAAGATACCATAATTATGCTCATGGTGTGGGCACAGCAAACGACTATTATTTTGCCAGTGATACAGGTGCAATAATATTGGAGTATAGCATCATCCCACTAAGAGAGCTTTCGACTAATATATAAACTATTACTTATATGCCTGGATTTTATTCTTCCTTTCAACATCCAGGTTGAGTCCAATGTTGAAAGCTCTTGCTGTAGGTGGTTGCGGTGGTCACCGTCCACCTCTCTACACACTTATATTTTGTCAGTGTCCTATAGGTGTCTGTTCACTCTCTTCTGGTCTATTTCCACGAAGAGATACAGCATTGGCATGGTTTCAGCAAACTTGGCTGGTAAAGTCTTTTTCATTTAAGTACCTGAAACAAAAATTTATCATTTGACTATTAGGTCTAGCTTTTGGAGATTAAGGTAGCAGAGCGTGGTTTAGCCAAAAGAAATATGTATAATCACAAATACACCAGAACAATACTTTACAATAAAATCTTATAAAACACCACGAGTTTTTTCTTGACATGAGAGTGACAATCAATAGGTATGCAGTTGCTAAGTAACGAAATTGAAGGTCAAAGTGGGTTGGTGGTTGGTGTAAGTTGGTGGTCTATGGGTCCAATTTTAATACTAGTAGCACTAGCATTTAGCAATAAACATCTGAGTGGCACATTTGGGTAAACATAAGCTTTATTACATTCCCGCTGCAGGGACACAGGCCTCCTCTCTGAGAGAGGGAAGACGACCCACTGACTGGAATAGCCTGTAATTAACCATGCAGGTTCAGTCTGGATTGGTGATGTCACATGTCTTCGAATATGAATTTTTGGTATCTATATATATTATATTTAGTTTGATTAAAATCATTACATAGTATAAAAATGTTACGATACAGAAATATCGGATTATCGAACCGTTTGAGGGGGTTATTCCCGCTCGGTAACACCCTTTCGTCAACACTGTTGACGATCGGGAAAAAAAAGTTTCGTTCGTTCACAGTGTTGACGAACGCTACTTATTATTTCGGGTAATTCCCGTTTGGTAACACCTTTCGTTCCTGTCGTCAACACTGATGACGATCGGGAAAAAAAAGTTTCGTTCGTTCGCAGTGTCCATAAATGCTGGTTTTTATTTTTTAAATATGGAAATAAAAATAAAACATGTCATGGAATTTTAAAATGTTTTAATGGATTATGTTAGATCTTTTAAAACACAATTAACTAGAAAATAAAAAAATGGCCTTATCATGTGCATAATAACCATTTTACACTTTGATAAGTAATAAAATTGTGACACTGATTTAACATAATCATAAAATAGTTGAGAAAGTGACTAATGAAAACTAAGTACACTATTATGTATCACAGATAATCATCTAATTTACAATAATTAAATAACGAAACTATAACCATAAACCTTAATATTTTTATATTAAGTACCTAAAATTAAAATATACCTAATTAAAAACAGTAAAAATAAAATATTTCAGATAATCAAGTAAATAAAGAATTTTGTATCACAGATAATCAACTATTTTACAATAATAATTAAAGCGTTGTAAATACCTAAGTTTTATAATTATTTTTTATAATTATTATTATATATTCTGGGGCAATTGTTCCGAAATCCCAGTCTATATTTAAAGCCCAAAAACGGTGCATAAGATCCATTTTTGATCTCAAGGTTACAGATAGTTGCATTCCTTTTTTCAAGAAACACAAACTTCTAACTTTTCCTAGTATATACATTCTCGAAGTAGCTATTTTCGTTAAAACTAACAAGCATCTATTTCCGGCATTAAGTGATACCAGGATGCGAACTACTGCCATGAGATCAAAATATCAGAGTCTATTGTGTACTGGTAGATATAACACTGCTTTGTTTAAAAAAAACATAATTGGTATGGCACCAAAACATTGGCATTGGTATATTTAACAAATTGCCAAATTGTATTAAGGATCAGCCCTTAATAAAATTCAAGATACTCCTGTCGTCGTTGCTGACAGAGAAATGTTATTACTCTGTTACCCATTTTATAAATGATGAATTGTAATATTTTGCTTCATTTTATCTCATTTATTATGTAAATAATTTTAGACTAAGCTGATCCATGATCTCATTTTGAATTTAAGCACCTAGTTTCTAAATTATCTGTAAGTTAACCACTATATTGTTGTATGCCAACAGGCAGAATGTACTGGGAATATATACTTAACTAACACCATTATTGTAACACCTGCATTCTATACAAATAAAGAAATTATTATTATTATTATTTTGGTAAACAAATTTTGTTTCTTAGCTCTTTGGCTAGTTTAAGCTACATTAACGGGCCAAGCCAAGTCAATGTAGCGTGTGTGGGTGTGGTGGTGATGAAGTTTTATGTGGAATTAATGTTATGAGGAGTGATTTCATTTTCCTCAATTTGCATGAACTTTCTGACTATTCTACAGGTGTTTAAAATTGCGGCTTTTTGGAGTGTTATGTAAATTGAGTCTTTTAGGTCTATTAATTTAAGGCTGTGGTGCAGGTGATTGGGTATAACACCCGTTGTGGAGACAACAATGGGTACTATTATTATTATTGTTACGTCTCTTGACATTTCTCGGGACCCTGGGGTCCCGGACCTTTGGAAGGCGTACGAGGGGCCAAAGCCAACTCGCAGAGGCCCGTTAGACGTTTTTAATTAAATGAGGCACCAACCGACGATTATCCCTGTATGTACTATGCAAGTGCACCCAAGGACAACCCCCGGTTGGTGTAGGACTATTGCAGGATATGGAAACACAGATATTGGGCTATGGGTTCGGGTGGCTTAAGTTGACTGGTGACCTGGAACTATGGAAGGACTATGGCCCCTGCCTGATCAATGTTTTATAAGTACACGGATAAAATGGCAGGGGGTGACTTGCACACTCAATAATGGGCCCCTGAAAACTGTCGCTAGCACATAGTGACGTAGCGACAAGGGGGCAACACGTCCTGAGGTGCTTGAGGAGTGGAGAGGTATTCCACGGCTTTCAGAACAATCCCAGAGCCCGGAAGATGGTCAAGATCCCTACGAGCACTTACTGAAATACTTCCTTCCTCCGAGCACGTTTGCTCTTGCGAATCTCCACTCTAGCCGGCCAATTAAGGCAAGAATGAGGTGGAAGCTCTGTTCCTCATCAGTGTTCACTCCAGCCGGCCAATAATGGCAAGCCAGAGATGAGGAACAAGATTTCTCCCGGGAGATAGGGTCCGTGGGGTCGCTACTGCCCAACAGCTCGCCACATGCTGCCCTGCGGGTTTCTGTATCTCTCTTGGTCTGGCTCCTCATCCTAGACCTGTTCCGGCAAAGTAAACTCTGCCGGCACAGACCCAGAGTTTGGAGCGCGCAAGCCCCACCACGACGTCAACGTAGAGATACGGCGGTGGGGCTATTATTATTATTTCCTTTATTTCATTTCTACACATATAATTTACATTTTTAAATATTTTTATAAAAACAAAGAGAAAACAAAAACATTTAAAAATATAAAAAATAGTAGCCAACCGGTATCGGGAACAGGGTCCAAGCTACCGGTGGTCAGGGCTCCTGAGAGAGGAATCTCCTAACGATACGCGCCGTGTCAAGAAGTACCGCTTTCTGGATCAAGCCTTTGATCCAGCTGCCTAACGAGAGCCTCCTCAGGTGTTGGTCGAGGCTCTTGGCTATTATACCATTGGCCGTCACGACTATCGGCACAATGACTGCTGTATCCACATCCCACATGTTGACAACCTCGCGAGCCAAGTCAAGATACTTTATTTGCTTATCTTTTTCAGCTTTCACGAGGTTCTCGTCATGCGGGACCGCTATATCAATAATCATTGTACGACGCTCTAATCAATCTATCACCACTATGTCTGGCTTATTGGCAACAATAGTCCTGTCAGTGATGATAGATCGATCCCAATACAACGTGATATTGCCATTTTCGAGAACTGGGTCGGGCATATACCTATAGTACGGTACTTCCGATTCCACAAGGCTGTATTTCAGAGCAAGTTGCTGGTGGAAAATCCTGGCTACAAGGTTGTGCTTATGCAAGTAGTCTCCGTTAGCCAGACGAGAACAACCAGAAATAATGTGTCGGATAGATTCCCCCGGATGGTGGCATGCCCGACAGATGTCAACCGTGCCGTCCTTCACAATATATTTCCGGTAGTTGTTCGTCATCATAACTTCATCCATAATCGCAAAGACAAAACCTTCGGTTTCCCCAAAGAGATCACCGAATCGCAGCCAGGATAAGGACGCTAATAGGTCTACATCGGGCCCATGTAAGGCCCGGTAAAAGCGCCCGTGAAGCTCTTTGCTCTGCCATACCTCCCTGCGGTCTTTAGTATCTAATACTATAGGTTTGCGCCAGTTCTCGTTAGCCAAGGATAGCGGGGTAAGGCCCTTGTCCACTGAGACCACATCTCGGTGCATCCCCACGTCGGCTTCTAGGAAGTATTCCCTGAGACTGCATACCTCACGGTTGTGCAGGGTCTTTAAGAAGCCTCGACCTCCACACTTCCGCGGGATATACAGTCTCATCACCGATGAACGTGGGTGATGCATCCGATTTACGGTCAGCAGTGTGCGGACCCTCCTATCCAGGGCGTCAAGTTCCGTCTGGGTCCATTTGAGTATACCGAAAGAGTACTATTATTATTATTATTATATTTATTTTAACCGATAAGTCTCTGAGCGCGCGATGACATAATAACTGTCAAGTACCGTTGCGCATTCCGGCGGCGTGACGTGTTTATGACCTTGCTCACAAAAAATGCTCTCCCGCTGTTTATATGAGCCGTAGGCACGTAATGTAAACTGTTTTGGTTTCGTGAATGAACAGACCATTTATTATGAAGTGTAAGCCGAACTCGTGTTCCGAGAATTGTATTTATAACAAAATGATGTTCTCAGATAACCGGCTACAAAAGGTGTTTGTTCCTGAGTTTTGTCTATTTATGATAAAAATACGCTACCAATGTACACGAAATTTTGCAAGTTACATTATGAATAGATAAGTTATCAAAAAACACCGTTATTATGAGAGTCCTAACGTAATAATTTCATAATATTCAAAGACAAACTTCATTGCGCGAGGAGCCGTTTTTGTGAATTTGCGTATTACAACGCATGACTTTGTAAATGCTCATCATAGTTATATTGAGTAGTTTCTAATAAAAAATGTTACTAGGATACTACCTAGACCTTTATTGACTGATAGCTACCTATATCTCGTAAAAATGTATCACTATAATTGTAAAATGATAAGATTTTCTTGAAGAGGGAACTAATCTGATTTGACGTAGTATTTTATTTTTTAGAATTTTATTATTTGTCAAAATAACTATATTATTTTATTACAATAAATACTTACCTCATTTTTATGGAAATAAACAAAAATATCAACCTCTGAACTAACCTATAATTTTTTATAAAATGCAGAGCATAATATTTTTTTTAAAGAGTGGCGCTTTTGGAACTTTAGGCGCCCTCTTAAAAAAAAAAGTTAATACTGACATTTCGAATATTCTTCTGTGGGAGCATCCAGGAATCAAGAAGCAACAAAATACGATCTAAAGAAAAGCGGCCACATTCCTCTAGATCGTATTTTGTTGCTCCGTGTCTCAATATGAAACTTTATAAAAGGTATTAGAAAATTCTAGACACACTTACCGAGGGTCCTTACTAGCCGTTATTCATAATTCCTTCTCAGTCACGAGATAATATTTTTTTTAAAGAGTGGCGCTAGTGGACCTTTAGGCGCCCTCTTAATGTTGCCTCGTGCATATTTTTTGTTTTGAATGATTTAGTCGACTAGAATATCAGTCTGGCCAAATAGTAAAACCACCCACAGACAATATTATCATTTGTTTTAGAGTAGAAATAATGTTTTTTGCCGCGAGAATTTCGCGTCGTAACGGTTTTTTCGCGAAACATTCAAATATTCAAAAATATGATTTTATGATGCAATTTCTTGAAAATATTATGTACAACGGTGTAATAACTACTTATAAATGAAAATATAGCCACATGTCGCCACATGCCTTCTAAAAACTTTTAAATTTTAATTTTTTTCGACGCAGAGCACTTTCCTACAGAAAAAGTTTTGAAGTATGAAAAATGTCAGTAAAAACGTTTATTTTTTATTTTTCCTCGTGCATATTTTTTGTTATGAATAATTTTGTAGACGAGAGTATCTAGTGAAACCACTCACAAACGAGATTAGTTCTTATCTTAGAGTAGAAAAAATGGTTACCGACACCGAATGAGTGACACTCAAGTGTCACTCATTCGGTGACGGCGGGCCGCGACGGAATGGGCGCTAAGTCACGCTTTGGGTGACGCCGTACTTTATACCTTTATCCCGAGAAATACGGACCATAAGCAAAAACACGACAAGCGTATGACAAGTATTGACAAGAAAACATCAACAATGACATGACGTGACAATTGACAGACGTTGACATTGACATTTGCCGTTTTCTAGTGCAATCCATGGTGCAATCGATTATAACGACTTTTTATTTCTTTTAATGATTTTTTAATTACAGGACAATTATATACACAATCTTAGATCTAATATAAGATTAACACTAAAATATATAAATTATAAACAATTATAAAGAGGAAAAAAATAAAATAAAGGAAGAGCTCATTGGGCATCAAAAAATTCGTCGGCATCGCTGTCAGTGGGAATAGTGCCCAAAAGGCTGGCAGCATTGCCACGTTGGATGGCAATGCTGATTCTTTGACCAATAAATTGGCCAGCCCTCTGGTCATGTGAAGAGTCGACCAACCGCTTGGCGATGTCCAGAAATACTCGATGAGCACTCGGACCCCACGGCCCTAGTGTTTCAACCCCAAACGGCTCAAAAATATAGCTACCAATAAGGTTGTTATATTTGCGCCGCTTGAGGTTTTCTGCACCTGCAGCAGCCGTCCCAGCACAGCCCGCCGTGCGCGGGGTGGCGCGAGGGTGTCAACACAGGTTGCGTCCCACACCAAAGGCCTACCCAACTTCCAAGGCATTATGGTCATTCCGTCTGGCCTCTTCCCATCGTAACGTGCCAAGCCATTGGGTTCTAAAACAGCTGGCACCCCGGCGGTGACAAGAGCCCGACGGATGATGTCATTAATGCTTGCGTGCCGTGCCAAATGACCAGCACTCTTGCTGCAAGAAAGGCCATGCTGTCCGATGCGGTCGACTGCTTCACTGCGCACTGACAACGATGCGGAGCCCCCGCAAGGAGCGCCTAATCGCAAACTTTTAGCGAGCCGGAAAGTGGTGTCACCCAGCAAAGTGCCTATGTTGGGTGAAGGTAGCGTCTGAAGCCAGAGGCCCGATTCCCACTCTCCCACAGCCAATAGGCGGGCACGCTCAGCAGTGTTGGTGGACGTAGTAATGAGGTTATTGCTTACCAACCTGCAGAGCGGCTCATCCCACTGTCTCTGGGAAGACGGGTTCTCGGGCTGCTCCGAATCCGGACAAGCCACTTTCCAGGCGTTCATTGCATCAGTCAAACACGGCACCGACACAGAGTGAACCTGGGAAGCGGTTAAGATTCTTATGGTTAACTTTTCGGTGCTGTGGACCGAGGACAGGAACGCCAGTAAGCTTACACTAGAAATTTTGCGGACGCCGAGCCCACCAAAGCGAATGGGTAGTGTGGCTTGCAGCCATGCGCGGTCGTCCAATGCCACATTTATGATTGATGTTAGCGTGCTTCTAATGATTTGGTCGATTTTGTCTAAAAGGTGTGGCTTCTTCCATAAAGGGGAAGAGCGAAGAGAATAAATAAAATTTGGACCGAAACAGCAGTATCTGATAAAGGCGAATGCCGAATCAGAAATCAGAAATCATTTATTTGCAAAGAATGTAGGTAACAAAACATAGTTTTGATGGTGTTAAAAAAGAAAAACAAAAGATCCAGTACATTCTACCGTATGGCATGCAACATTAAGCACTATCATAAATTATAATTATTGCAAATATAATCAATAAATGTCAGGTAATCAGTTTTTAATGTCATCATCTTGAAAGTTAAATTCACCGGCAAAATAATAGTCATATAGTATATAAAATTAGAATCGAACTTAATAAATTGAAATATTATTGAGCAATGTCATAGGGTGTTGTCATTTAAAAACTCACTGACAGCGTAATATCATTTTTCAACTAGTAGTTTCGTAAATTTATTTTTGAAAGAATGAGATGTTTCATTTTTAATGTCATCATTAGGTATTTTATTGTAAATAACTGGACCCATATGCATAATATTCTTTCGTAATAATGCTGTTTTGAAACAGCCTGTATGTAATAGACCTTTGTATTGGGATCTCAGTAATGCCTGTCTTGAAGAATGATTTATCATTGTTTCAAAAAGATTTCGATTTGTTTTAACAAATAATGCTACCTCCAGAATATATAAAAAAAAAAAAAAAAAAAAAAACTTTATTTCAGACCTAAGTCCATAAGTAGTTAGTGGTTAGTAACAAACTGTGCTTACATGCTATGTTATTGTTGTTAGTACCTAATTCTATTTAACATAAACCTATACCTAATTCTACCCAGTGCCTTTGGATGGGGCAGTCCACTCTGCTAACAATCATTTTCAGGATGCCGTTCCGAGCGCTACGCAAACGTTGCAGTAGGGAAGCCGCTTTCTTACGCATGATGGCGTGAAAGCCATCCGTACGTGCTTCAGCAAACATTCCCGACGCACTGCAACGTCGCGGCAGTCGCAACAGCATCCTGAAGGCATTGTTGTATTGCACGCGCAGGACGTTGTAGGCTCGGCTCGTATATGACACCCATAGGCCGCTCGTGTAGAAGGACTGACAGAACGCTTTAAATAAACTGACTTTGACGTCTGCCGTGCAGCGAGCAAACCTACGGGCGAGCATATTGCTCCTCACCGCCAATGCCCTGCGCTCGCGTTCTATGTCCCCATCATCACGTAGATCACTGGTGACAACATAACCCAAGTATTTAAATTGAGTTACCACATTCAGTTCAACGCCGTTGAGATATACTGGAGGTACACGACGGGGCTGTTGTTTAGGTGCCGTAAACACTAACACCTCACTTTTTTTTACATTGTATTTAAGGCCGTGCACCTCCGCATACGTCTCGCAGATCGTGAGAAGCTTCCTCAGTCCACTCATCGAGGGACTGAGCAACACCATGTCGTCCGCGTAACTTATGTTATTGACACATATACCGTCTATATGACAGCCGACATGTGTGCTGCTCAGTCGCTCGATGAGCTCATTTACATATAAATTAAATAACAGGGGGGAGCTTAACCCCCCCTGCCTTACACCGCATTCCATTCGATACTCATCCGACAGAGTACCGACCCATCTCACCCGATTTGTCTGGTGAGCATACCAGTACCGGAGAAGCGCTGTGTACTCCACCGGCACACCCGTGCCCCTCAACTTGTCCCATAGCACATCATAGGAGATAAGGTCGAAAGCTTTCGACAGGTCAAGGAAACACGCGTATACCGGCGTCCTCCTCATGGTGTAGTACTTGACGGTGTGCTTCAGGCCGAGAATAGCACTCTCGGTGGACACGCCCGCCTTGAATCCGAACTGGGCGTCGTGTACTTTAACATGTTCTGAGAGGCAGCCCTTCATCAGACCGTCAAGCACCTTAGCCATGGTGGTAGCTAGTGAGATGGGTCGATAGTTGTTCATATCGGATGTGTCACCAGTTTTGTTCTTAACTATAGGGACCACAATCGTCCGCATAAGTGGTTCCGGTAAATAGGAATGACCAAGGCACAAAGTGAAAAACAGTGACAAAACTCTAGGCAGATGGACTCCCGCATGTTTAAAATGTTCGACACTGAGACCATCGTGACCCGGCGACTTCCCACGCTGCATCCTCGAAATAATTGAAGCCACACTCTTGGCAGGTATTTTCGCGTTCCGCTCAGTCTCAATGGTCTCAGCTCCGTTTACTCCACGAGACGCCGCGCCCAAGAGTGACCGCACAGAAAAGTGGTCCCTAAAACCATCCGCAATATTCTTACGGTCAGCAAACCCACCGACGCTCACCGGGAGGCCCGGTCTCACATTAATGTTATTCGTGTTCTTCCAAAAATGTCGAAAGTCTTTGTTCGCGTGGTTGAAAGCAAGGAGATCCATTTTAAGCTGGTCCTGCCTGTTCTGACACCACCTGAGTTTAGCCTTAAAATGTCTCCTTGCCTCCGCCATATCATGAAATATAGGACCATTGGCTGGGCGACCAGCCATTGTCCAGACCTGGAATCTAAGCCGGGCCTCGCGGTGAGCGCCTGCGATAGGTTTGTTCCACCCCGTGACATAGCCACCCTTCCTTCGACACTTTATCCTATAAGTCTGTACGGCTGCCCGTTTCAGTATATTCACAATATCAGAGTACATTTTGTCAAGAGCTGAACAATGTTCTTTGCGTCTACAGAACTTATCACAACAATCACTCAGCTCCCGAGGAATATCAATAAGTCTCAGCTTAGAGTGACAGAGGTCGTGGTACTCGCTTATCTGCTCAGACGTCCTCTCACCCCACACAGCACGATTAACATGATTATTACTTTCTACAATTTTACAATTTATTTTTAACAAGTCACATTCAATCACAATCGGGAAATGGTCGGACCAATACATGTCATACAGTACTGTGACACTAGTGACTGATTGCTGGGCAGATTTAGTGACGATGCAGTGGTCCAACCATCTGTTACAGCCATGTGATTCACTTGTGAAAGTGTAGGTATCACTGTCACACATCTCCACATCTACACAGACCCAGCTTTGATCTGAACAAAAATTTATCATTTCGTTATAAAACAACTCATTCGGATGTGCATTATAGTCTCCTATGATGTAAAAAGCCTCAATTCCTTTATTTTCCTCTACTTCTATAACTGAGCGAATAGCACTAAGACAGGCTGTAAACTCAGGAAGATTATCACTCGAGTTTGTTGGCATGTACACACTAAACACGACTACAGATCTAGTACTTACGGTTATTCTGACCGCGCACACTCGCACATTATTGCACGCAATCGGCAGCGATATAAAGCGATGGAAAGGTTAATAATTTTAGGGATTTAAACATAGGAATACAGCTGTCTGTTGAATTAATCTAATGCCGGTCATTGATCTAATGCAATATTTTTGGGCTCTGAATAGCCTTTCTCGTTCACTGCAGTTCCCCCAAAATATTACTCCGTATCTTAAGATAGAGGCAACCAGACCATGGTAAGCTATAATGATGGTGTCAATATTAAATTTTTTCGACAAGTTGTAGAGAATATAAGCTCCTCTACTTAATTTTTTGCAGACTTCTTCTGCCTGCTGTTTCCAAGATAATTGGCTGTCAATTACTATCCCTAAGAATTTAGCAACATTTGTTTTGTCAATATTTTGGCCATTGTATTCAATTTTTAAAGGTTCTGGGTGCAAACGTTGAAAGAAATGCATCATCTTTGTCTTTTGTAAATTAATAATTAGAATATTAGTGTTTAGCCAATTAATGATTGATTTTAATGTGTCATTAATGTCTTTTTCATAATTTGCTTTTTCCACGCATTTTACTATCGCTGTATCAGCGTATAACACCATCGGCTGTTACACTTTTCTTGGAAGATCATTGATATACAAAAGAAATAATGGAGCCGCAATGACACTCCCCTGTGGAACTCCGAACTTGACTTCTCTACTATCAGATAGGTATTTGAATTCCAATTTACGTCTAGAACATACTCTTGAGATTTCTGTATGTTGCTTACGATTACTAAGGTACGATTTTATAAGGCTCAACACATTTCCTCTAATGCCGTAGCTGTCAAGTTTTTGTTTGCTTGGCTTTGGTCATGTCAGTAAATATAGCACAAACTGGTGTTTTTTTGTCAACATTCGTCATTACATTATGTATTAAGTCATACATATATCGCCATGTTAATGTTTTTATTCTTTCTGAAACCCTTTTGCTCATCGCTTAGAATATTATATTTATCTAAAAATGAAAAAAAATATTCATATATTATTTTTTCAAAGATCTTGGAGAATACCGAGACAAGGGCAACTGGTCTATAGTTTGACATGTCTTCTTTACAATTTTTTTTATGTAAAGGTTTTATAATTACTGTTTTTAGGCTATTTGGAAAAATTCCTGCGTTTATGCAGATATTCATTATATGACACAAGGGAAGAGCTATAATATCAGAAACAAATTTTACTACTGAAATTGCTATTCCGTCATATCCAAAACTCTTCTTATTTTTCAATATTTTAATAATTCTTATTATGTCAGCCGGAATTACCGGAGACATAATTATTGAATTTGGATTCTTGTCTATCCTAATGACCTCGTTATTATTATTATTTGCAGAGTTTTGGACTTGATCGACAAAGAAATTATTGAATGAATCTGCAATTTCCTTCGCATCCCTAATAATAGAGTTGCCTATCTTGATTTGTATGATGGGCTCTTTAGTCTGATTACTACCATTAAATATTTGCCAAGAGGCTTTAGACTTATTCGGTGCTTTTTTTATAATGTGGTTATTTTGTGCTTTTTGTGTTAGTTTTACGATTTTTTTGAATCGTTGTGAATATAATTTGAAACTATTTTTGTTTTCTATTGAAGGCGATTTTCTATACTTCCATAGTAATTGTCTTTGTTTGTGACTACAAATTCTAATCCCTCTAGAAATCCACTTGATTTTCTTGTCCGATTTTATGTTAATTAATTTAATTGGAAAACATAGGTTGTATAAAAGACGAAATAGCTCTATAAAATTGTCATATGCCTCATTCGGATTCGTAGTCTCTAATACTTCCGAAAATGATATTTTTTTTACGTGATTTTTGAAATTGATCAGGTTAATGGGTTAGGTCGATTACCTCACTATCACATTTTTTCTGAGCGTTATGCGCAAAGTTATCCAGACAAGATTTGCTTCTTGGTCTAGTCGGTTGCCTTATTTCTAACTTTAGATTGTGATTGAGAAGTAGCAGTTCAAAGTCCAAAGTGTACCGATTTTGTTTAAGAATATCTATGTTGAAATCCCCGCATAACACCACTCTCCTATCCCTCCTAAAACACAGTTTCTTAAGCACAGATTCTAATCTCTCGCAGAATACATTGAAATTAGCCACCTTTGGCACTCTATACATACATATAATTATCAAGTTCTGTCTCACCAATTCTATTGCGCAAAATTCTATTACTCCGGAAATGGATAATCTTGCTATATCTGTTAATACCGTGACAGGTGCCACCTCGTCTTTGTTCCTTTCTTGAGTATATTGCGGCGAGTTTAAAATTAGGAATGTTAATCAGATCCTCTTGTCCAGAAATAACAAAATGTTCCGTGATGCAGATTATGTCAATGTCTACCTTTTTCTTAAACAGTTCTTGGATATGTATGAGTAATGTGTCTGTTTTGTTTAAAAGTCCAGCTATGTTCTGATGTAAAATTGTCATCTTATTATAATAGAAAAAACTCAGAATTATTCAAAGTCGGTGGTAGACTGTCATTCTCACAGTCGGAACTTGTTGCAAGAGGATTTATTCTGCCATTTGCATTTGCTGGGTATTCTAAGGAACGGAATAGGTCGTAGTCTATAATATCTTAATGTTAGTCATGATCTGATTGTAAATATTTTTCCATCCTTCTTTGTTAATTTTCCCTGTATTCCAGGAAAACATCTCATGTGCCAGCATTCTATTGCTATCAAAAAAGTAGGCATATTCATTGTTGTTTAATTCCAAACAGAGAAGATTGTTAAACAGTTCCACTTTATAATTATATATTAATGCACCTTTTATGTATGTTGGGGCACAAATAATGTTGTTTGTGTGTGTGGCATTTTTCAAAGCATTCCTTAAATTTTCCAGTATGTTAATGTAATTGCCATCCTTCAAATCATCTCTTCCAATAAATATTAAGCAGTAGTCGTTCATTGCAAAATCCTTTATCTTGCTATCAATAGTATTTAATAAATATTTTGTGTAATTGTTCGGTAGAATGTAATGACAGTAATTAAATGTTTTTGAGAAGACTTCTTCAATTTCCGTCAGAGTTCCCTTTGTGCAGTTGCTACTTATGATGCATAATCTATTTAGTGGATTAGAAAGCAATGTAGCGCCTGGTGATTTTTTGTTAGCAACTTTATGCTGGTCCGGCGTTGTCTGTTGTTTTCGCTGGCCCGGATCGTCAACAGGCGTATTGGACGTTTGTGTAGCTTTATTGAGCGACTCGCATTTTGTTTTATCCCGGGAACTGTTATGCACCCCAGAATCAATACTTGAGATATTCGGTGATATTTTGTGATGCTTTTTTTTTTTTTTTTGCGAGCTGATTGTGGAGTGTTGTTTTTTCGGTCTGGGGTTGCACAGATTCTTTTATACGATTCAATAGATTTTAATGATTTCTGTAAATCTATTTTTAGTCTAAAGTTCTCACTATTTAGGTCTTCAATCTCCTGGTGAGCGCTGGTTAGTTGCGATTCTAGTGATTTTATTTGTTCGATCAAGTAATTACTGTTCTCGTTGTCATTTTTGTCTTGCAGACTGTCCGGGAGGCTCAACATCGTGGAGTCAAGTATTGTTTGCTCCTCATCATTTATCATAACGGATAAGTCTGTCAGAAAGCGGGTTTTGGAGTTTTTTCGAATTGTAATATTATTGTCTAAATTCATATTGCTTTTATTATTTAAGTGTAGGTAATTTGAAATTGAAGTTTGAGCGTTATTTTGTAAGATAATATAGAAATTTTGAATTCACAATAAGAGGCGGAGCTTCTGCGCTGAGGTTCGAACCGTCGAACAAACGGTAAGCGACGAATTACCTTCTTCTATGCCGCTGATCTACGTGAACTTAATTTAACGAGTCGAAATTATGCTTTGCTAAGTCCCAGTATTTGAACGAAACAAAAACGGTTGCAATGACTCATGCGATTAGAATTTTTTCACTGTTAAATACTTTGGTCACTAGGATTTAGTTTTGTTAAAAAACATGTCCTTTGCTTGTCAACAAAAACATGTCCTTTGATTAATGATCACTGTTTTATAAGTCACTGCACTCAATTGTCACTATTTGTCATTGTGTAGCTTGTTATGAGATGTTGGATGCTGACGAGGTGCTGGTACCGTGCTGGTACGTTGGTGCCGAGGAAGATTAAATAAAAACGACGGACAAGTCATTTTTCGTGTGTATTGGACCAGTGTCACAGAATAGAAGGGGCGAATGTAAGTTGATTTTAAAAAGTCTATCCGAAATGTCGTTAAAATGTTTAATTTTTTCACCAACGAAAGGTGAAAAACTGTCTTCTAAAATTGGGGGGAACCTAGGAGCAGTGAACTTTTTTCCAAAACTTTGGTATTTGGGGCTATTGCATTGAATTTCTGTATAGTCGATTGTCTGTCGGTATTGTCACAAGGGTAAATTTCACATTTTGAGTAGTTGAGGTCAAGGCCGATGAATTGAAACTGCTGCTTTAGGAATCGGAGATCTTTTAGAACAGTAGGTATCTACGTCGCCTCCTAGAGTCCCATCATCTAAATACCAAAAATTAAATTTTGAATTTAGTTGTTGTAATATGGGGTGAATAGCTAAACTGATTTTGATGGTGGTTACGTAAAACATTATTAGATTCCAGTTTTTTTTATTTTACATTTATATTAATACCTAAAAAAACAATTATATTTAAATAATGGAGTATTATTTAATTATTTGTGACAGTATCGATTTTCATTAAATCGATCATATTGTTAGGGTACGCTATAATGCCAGCGTTTGTGAAGTTAGAGACGTATAATGAAATAAGTGTTGTAACGGTTTACAAAGGTTAAAACAATAAAATGGAAATCTACTTATTTTCTACACTTGGCCATTAAATGGGTTAATTAAGCAAAATAGACAATTTTTTTGGTACATATTTGATTCGCGTAACGATTAGGCCCAGAAACGGGTTTCTCCTTTGTACTTACCATACACAATACGGATGATGACTAAAAAAAATTCTTTAGTCCGACTTTGAGATTATAAAACAATGTTGGACACGTATTTTTTCTTTTTTTACGTAATCTAAAGATTACGGCGATACATTGGGGCTAAAAGTGCCATTACGTCACGAGTATTTAGATTTTATACATACTAGTGACGTAGCGACTCCCACTCCCCAACTTAAAATGCGTTTTATGTAATTTTTTATTAATATGATAAAGCAAAAAATACGTATCTAATATTTTTTCATTATCTGACTGATGATGGACTAATTATAATTTCATTTTTGTTGCCCAGGTATCATCCCTATTACACTAAATATCGGCTAAACTGAAATGAAGAAATTCGACATTTTTCCGCTGCGACTCAATCATGAAATACTATGAAGTATTTAAATTTTAAAATCTGCAGACTCATCTTTGACAACGCTATACCGTGTGCGGAAGTCATGGTAGCTTCCTTATCACAAAACACTATTAAACAATATACAACAGCACTTAAAAAAATGGTGGTTATTTTGTAACGGAAAAAATATATATGAATTGTCAATACCTAAAGTTTTAAAATTTCTCACAGAAATGTTATCACAAGGCGCTTCGTACGCTACTCTTAATACATGCCGTTCAGCGCTGTCTCTAATCATAGATACAACATTAGGAACAGATATACATACAAATTAAGAGATTTTTTAAGGGAGTTTTCAAATTAAAACCCTCTAGACCTAAGTATGGAAGACACATGGGATCCATCTGTTGTCCTGAATTATATTCAGAATTGGTCACCAAATTGGCCTTAACTTAGAAAAACTAACCAAGAAATTGGCAATTTTGTTAGCTCTCACAACTGCTCAACGTATTCAAACATTGTCAGTTATCCGATTGAGCAACATAGAGTTCACGGACAACGGTGTCAAAATAATGATTACCGACCTTTTAAAAACAACGACTCCGTGTAAGGACCAAGTCGTAATAAAGCTCCCTTCCTTGGATACGAATCTGAAAATTTGCCCCGTATCGACACTTAGACATTATATAGACCAGACTAGGGCACTCAGAAAAGTAGACACAATTAACTCGGATAAGCTACTTATTTGTTATAAAAAGCCATATAACTGTGCCAGTAATCAAACAATTAGTCGCTGGATAAGGCAAGTTATGGCCGAGTGTGGTGTTGATGTAAAGAAGTTTACCCCTCACTCCACGCGTCATGCCTCCACGTCTCTGGCGTGTAGAGAGGGCGTAACATTAGATTGTATATTTAAATCTGCTGGTTGGTCTACAGGATCTAGTGTTTTTGCCAATCACTACAATAGACCCTTAAATACAGAAAATGATAGCTATACCTTTACAAAAGCCATTTGTAACATTAAGGTTTAAGTTTTAATTAGTAAGTACTTAAGTACCTCTACCTTGAAATAAGGTACCTATTGTTAAATTGATGTGATAAAAATCACATTAAATTGATTATTCTTAAATCCTGTGTTTGATTGTATACTATACCATATTATTTATGATTTCCAACAATTCTCTAAACATCTACACTGTGAATATAGAAGATATCTCGGACTAAGCTTAAGTATAATTACATAATTAAACGAACTTACCTGAAGTGAAGTTCTATTGTAATTATACGAAGGGCTTAGTCCGAGATATCAATCTCCCACCCGCCCATTTCATAATCATAGATTATAATGTCCCTAGAGTCAGGTTGGAAATCATAATCCTATACTAATGCTCTGAAAAGAATGAGTTACAGATGTAGTGTTGCCAACAGACTGCCTTATTTCCGTTTTTGGACACGAAGCTTTTCGCTTCCTCTAAATATTCGCGGCACATACAATGCGAGGATTGTGAAACTACACCACTGTGTAGTTTCACAATCCCTCAATCAATTATCTTCTATATTCACTAATATAGAAGATATCTCGGACTAAGCCCTTCGTATAATTACAATAGAACTTCACTTCAGGTAAGTTCGTTTAATTATGTAATTATTAAGAAATAAATAAAAGAAACGGCTATGCACAGTGAAATAAATTATTGGACTTTGACTTTTCAGAAAATCTCGTTAAATGAAGTATGTCAAAAAATCATCTATACTTATAATAAATCTGTAGAGAGGTCAATTCTGTACATGATATATATTTTCAAAATAACTATCAGGGGGTAATTAGTGATCGATACTAATGCCAAAAATGCAATCAGTAAAATTTTTGTCTGTCTGTCTGTCTGTATGTTCCTTATAGAAACAAAAACTATTCGACGGATTTTAACGAAACTTGGTACAATTATTCTTCATACTCCTGGGGAGGTTATAGTATACTTTTCATCACGCTACAATCAATAGGAGCAGAGCAGTGAAGGGAAATGTTGGGAAAACGGGAGAAGTTGCTCCATTTTTTAAGCTTCCGTCGCGTGTGAAGCCTTAATGGTTAAAGCTACATAGAAATCATTTATGGCGGAAATGTTCTACATAAAATTATCTAAAAAATATCCCACAACAGCATATGTCTATCTTTTATGGTTGACTCACAATAACACGTGTAACTCCCGATAGCTTAGCAGTTCGGAGCTTTCTGATTATATTTGTTTACTCTTACGTTTATAATACTCTCACTCATCCCTAATTAAAAGAAGTTAATATTATTACCTATTCAATAAAAAAAGAATCATAGTAATCGGTATAGAAACACCAAACTTATACATGAAATACGCTAATAAGCCATCGCGCCGTCGCGCGTGAATACTGAATCATGCCATAAGGATTATTTTTGTGTAACGGTTGCCGCGCTCGACGCGGGTCGTGGCGGTAGGGTACAAAAAGGCGGGAGGTCCGAGCGCGTGAGAGCCCCTGGCTGGAGGCTTTGAGTGTAGAAGCTTAAGGCAGCCACAGCGACCTTAGTGGTCACCTGCGAGATGCCATAGTTAAAAAATAAAGCGCGTGAGCGCGAGCTTCATTTAATATTTGGCTGTTGATGCGTTCAGAGCGTTCGACCTTAATGACAGACAATAATTGATATTAACAAACCGTGCTTATCAGCGCGACTTTTAGTATTTAAATAGTTTATTTGAATTTCTTTTGTTGTTATTTTATAAAATAGGTTTTAGTTGTTTTGGTAGTGTTTAAATATTCGTTCAAATTACAAATTATTAATAGTTTGCATTTTATTTCTTTTTAGGTGAAGTAGTAGTAGAAGTAGAAGTAGTACGCATAGATTTTTAGATACCGATAGGTAAGTTTTGGCTAATTTATGTTCAAGATATTTTTCAACAGTATTGTGGATTGACATATTATATTTCCCTACTAAAATACGAAAGTTAATCTGTCTGTTACATCAAAACCAGTGAACCGAGAGGAAGGACATATGGTACTTTTCTACGAAAAACGACGGAAACGCGGACGAAGTCGCGGGCAAAAGCTAGTTAATAAATAATATCCTATGATCTATTTATGCATGATATTGGCTATTAGAAGCCATTACAGGCAAAAAACCGACACTAAAAAGCTCCTATGTCTTCGAGAGCCTTTTTTCGTGCCAATCCGAACAATTGCGTTATGCCTTAATTTTAAAAGGTACATAATTTCACGGCTCCTATTTTCCACGTAGGTTTGGGCAAAGTATTTCGCCAGTTATTTTTAAGTCCTGATACGAGAGAAGGCTCTCGACAATTAAGAAAACCATTTGATGATATATGGTTTTATTGCATAAAAAATTGCAGATGGTATGACAGCTGTGATGTGACCAAAGATACATAAAGAGAATAATAGTACAATGGCAATAGTAATTACACCACATTCACCCCCGCGTCAGAGAACGTAGTCCTGAAAACGAGCTGGAGCTCGCTTCTTTCTTGTAGAGCGCCGGGTTGCTGTAGTCTCGTGTAGCTGAGAGTTTTCAGCTGTTAGTAATTCTTGAACCTGAGCAGCAGGTATCTCCGCTTCACCCTCGGCATCCTCATATTGATCTTCGGATTCAGATTGATCACTCTCTTGAGAAGGCAGCGGAAGAGGTGCTAGCTGTCTATTTGAAATGGTAGTTTCACGGCCATCCGGTAATCTTACGTGAGAATATGATGGATTAGCTTCCAAAAGCTCCACTTCTTCAACCTCGGAATCGTATTTTGATGTTCTATGATTTTTACGCATCAATACAGGTCCTTGCTCCAAGAGCCATGTTGGCATCGATTCCCCATGTGACGACCGTCGTGCATGTCTAAAAAAAAATTCATGAGGTGTGGCGTTAGTGGCCCTGCACAGCAATGAACGAATTGAATGGAGGGCGTATGGTAAGACTTCCTCCCAGCTAGCTGTTTCAAGGTTTTTAGTTCTCAAGCATAGCTTCATTGTTTTCCATAAAGTACCGTTTAGGCGCTCTACTTGACCATTTCCTTGTGGATTATATGGCGTGGTTCGACTACATGCAATTCCATTTGTTAACAAATAGTTCCGTAATTCGTTAGACATGAAGGCTGCTCCACGATCTGAATGGATATATTGTGGAACCCCATAAGTATGGAATAAGTCCTTCAAACATTTAATAACGGTGACGGCACTCACATTTTTGCATGGGTAGGCAAATGGAAATCTTGAATATTCATCTATAATTGACAAGATGTAGCGATTTTGAGTGTTGGTAGGTAGAGGTCCTTTAAAATCAATGTTGAGTCTTTCGAATGGAGTGGTTGCTTTTTCGATATTCTTCAGCAGTAACAGATTTGAAAGAGCACTCAAACGCTAGTTGTTGTAACGTGCGTATATAGTCTGCCACTGTTTCTTCAGGCTTTTGTTTGGTTGAAGACAGCATATACCGAGCATGGATTTCGTTCTTCGATTTCAGGTAAATTTTATCTAAGAGGCGTAAAGCGTCAGAATATTCTTTTGTTTCTCTGATGAATGAGTAAACATTAGGAGACACATTATTGAAAAGAATTTTTAGCTTTGTTCCATCTGGAATCTTGACCTCCTCCGTTTCTTCTGAAATGTAGTTTATAAACGTTTCCTTCCAATGCCGATATTTTAGGTCGGCGGTTGGAGTCCCCGGATCCACATCGAACTTTTCAGGCCTGAGCAGACGGGCAACAGAAGACATGGCCTTCTTTTCACTGCGTTTTATTTTATGCAATAAATTGATACGAGAGAAGGCTCTCGACAATTAAGAAAACCATTTGATGATATATGGTTTTATTGCATAAAAAATTGCAGATGGTATGACAGCTGTGATGTGACCAAAGATACATAAAGAGAATAATAGTACAATGGCAATAGTAATTACACCACAATGTACCTAATCCCACAAGCCTATTGCCACCAACTAGACACAAATCCAGACCACGGGCCCATACTGGGAAAATTCGTAACATAAAGGAAAAACCCCATAACACTGCCCGACCGTGGAATCAAACCCAGGACCTCACGCTCAGCAGTCACGTTTGTGACCACTATTCAACGAGGCAGTTAGGGTATTTTGCACTGGTCTCAATTAAGAATTTAGCATGCGTCATTCATTATCAGTCATTAGAATGAAAAGAGTAGTCTGCTGACTAGGTATTTTTTTGTGGATTCTAATTCATTATTATTTATGCACAATTTGGCAGTAGCACAAACTTGAGCTATAACCACAGGTACCTACCTAAGATAATCATCAGATGATTAGGACCTACTCTTTGTTTGTGAGGCCGTGCGTGTGCGCACCATTTCGATCGGGAACAGAACAAACAATTAAAATATTCCCGTCATATACAGGGTGGCATCGACGCGAAAGCTTTTTCGTTTTTTTGAAGAAGTATCGTTGATGTCCATGCCAACCTGTTTGTAATTCTAAAATAACTTTTAGCTAATATCGATGTGAATTAGCATAGTTTGATTATATTCCGCTCGACGGTAACCACGTAACCACTAATCAGCGTATGTATTGTATATTAATTAGTTCAGTTGCGTGTGTTAATTAAGCGTAATAACCACTTGGCTGGCTATATTTCCCGCACGCAAGACATGGCATGGTCACGTGGTACGGGTAACGTCAGCAATGAAAGTTAGCGGGTTACTTTTACGATCTTAAATAAGGTAACATTCCATTTTAATTTAAAATTAGGATAACATAGAATAACATTAGTATACATTACATTTTCTATTTTAGGTTTTATGAGATCAACCAATTTTTCATAAATATTGGACTCTAAAAAGTCTTTTTCGCCTAGGAGGATTATACAATAGTCATATAAAGTATAATCTACCAATTTCTGGTCCAATGATGCAAGGAGCTCCGCTGTACACGCATTAGGCATACAGTAGTGACAGATTTTGGCGTTCGGAAAAGTGCTTTCGGAAATTCTTAATAGGTATATTATTTACATTATTGTCACTAATTATACATAATTTATAGAAACATGTGTTTTCCAAAATTAATTTATGTGGGGTCGTCGATCCCATTGCTTGTTCTGTAATTGTAGTTAAGTGTCCTCTGTAGTTACGTGTAATGGCAGCACATTGTAGATAACATTAGGTTCCTTATCATGTAAGTTTGAATCTTCAGACGGTGGTTTATTTACTCCAATTTGCTGAACAAAACTCTGTTGTGTGTTTTTTGGTATATATAACTGTATATCAGCAGGTCGATTCTGTAACCATCTCACCGTGAAAACTTAGGTGAAGTGAGCGTGGAGTGAGCTGTCATTCCACAGGGATTGACACTATTGACACCTCACTTCACCCAAGTTTTCACGGTGAGATGTTTACAGAATAGCATGGCAGTTTGTGTTTGTTTCGTTTTACAGTTTGTTGGAGGTTTTCGCTTTGGAGTACTTTGGTTTATTTTAATTGGGCTAATTGTTGTTACTTTTTTGTATAATTG
The DNA here is from genome assembly GCA_914767755.1 of Agrochola circellaris. NCBI lineage: Eukaryota > Metazoa > Arthropoda > Insecta > Lepidoptera > Noctuidae > Agrochola > Agrochola circellaris. The sequence goes on from OU611853.1 coordinate 519,084, forward strand.
GTTTTTCTTAATCAAGTCTTCATTTGTGAACCTAAGTTTACTATTTTCTAGATTCAATATGTCTATCTCCTTGTGAGCACTATCTAATTCAGATACAAGTTTTTAAATTTCTTCCTTTAATGCTCGTACTTAAATCATAGTCTTCGTCTTCTGATATGTCAGGCATGCTATTAGCAGTACAGCCGATTACTGCGATGTTGAGTCATTGTTGTCTAACGCAGGGTCCGATTTTGTTCGAACGCGTCTAAGTCAAAGTCAAATCATTTATTTCAAATAGGCCCTTGAAAGGCACTTTTGAACGTCAAAGTTTACAAAAAATTGAATTGATTCTAGTCGTCTCGTTGTAGGTTTGAACTCGCTAACTCTTTACTGGCAGTCGATGTTGATATACCACTTGATCAATCTGACATTAATTTTAGCTGTAAAATTTACGAGCACTAAGCGAGCGAGTAGTGACTAATTGTTTGTAAACTAGATTGGTCTGTTTTAAATGACAAGACGTTTATTTTCTTTAGGGGCTGGTAACAGAGTTCGGTAGTATAAAGTATTATCTACACTAGATCGCACGATTCTATGATTTAAATGTTCATACTATTATTAATTTTATAGTCACACTGGTTGAAGTTTGCTTATTTGTTTTCCACATAACTCTGTAATGTTAGTTTTAACGCATACAAATATTAGTCACAATTGTTATAAATACAAAAAGTTTGAATGTTTAGCTCAGGATGGAACTCACGACTTCAAACTCGGCAGTCTCAGCTGACGCCTCACGGTCACTTAGCTGTTGGTGCAAATTGTTGAATTTAGTATATGGTTCCTACGATTTTTTATAATTTTTTTACGTTAGAGATCATGGGTGTTAAAATTAAAATTTGTATGTCACAACCGTCTAAATTATTTTACAACAAAGTTTATGCACTTATCATTGTTTAAAACACAGAAGTTATCAATTATTTCACATTAATTTGCAAGTTCTTAGCACTTCAATAGTCTTTATAGGAAATTCAGTTTGAATATAACTGTTTAAGCACGATTTTGGTGAGGTTTGTAGGGCACTTTTCTTGAGTATTATGTTTGGATAACACTTGCACTTGTTTATTTGTATTTTTTTTTCCATATTTCACTATTTATTGTCGGGAAACCGAAGGTAAGTGACTTAGTTGCCATTGACGTTGATTGCTACCCCTTTCCAGTCGAGAACCTTGAAGGCATCCTCATCCTCATGAAGAGTAGTAAAGTCATACCATTATTTAAATCAGTTAATAAAAATGACGTTGGTAATTTTAGGCCTATTTCTATCTTACCTGCATTTAGCAAAATATTTGAATAATTAATACTCAAGCAGCTGCTAAGATGCATTTGCTGCATTTTAATTTAAACAGCCTCCTTGGTGATGAACAATATGGTTTTACAAAGCGTCGTTCAACCACAGAAACGGGTGTTGCTCTGCTGAAACACATATTGAACGCATTGGAGAACTCGCAAAATGCTATTGGAGTTTTCTGTGATCTCTCCAAAGCCTTTGATTGCGTGCACCATGACACGCTTTTGCGTAAATTACGTCATTACGGTGTCCAAACGAAGCTCTCAAAGTATTTAATTCTTATTTAACTAAAAGGTTCCAATATGTAGATGTCAATGGTGTGAAATCATCCGGGTTACCAGTTCAGTTAGGTGTACCTTAAGGCTCAATACTGGGTCCATTCTTATTCTTAGTATATATTAATGATTTACCATTTTATCTATATGTATAAAAGGAGAAACTGACTGACTGACTGACTGACTGTTGATATATCAACACACAGCCCAAACCGCTGGTCCTAGAGACATGAAACTTGGAGGGTGTGTTCTTTGTGAAGAGTAAGTATCCACTAAGAAAGGATTTTTCGGAATTCCACCCCTAAAGGGGAAAAATAGGGGATGGAAGTTTGTATGAAAGTCCGTCAGTTTTGAAGTTAGGATCTTCAAATTTTGATTTTAGACTGACGATTGAAAATTAATCAATACGTATCTCAACGTTTTTGATAATTCTACCCCCGAAGGGTTAAAACGGGGGATAAAGTTGAAAATCCTTAATTTTCGAAGAAAAATCACTACTATCTAACGCAACGGTGTTGTTAGAATTTCAAACCTTAAGGGTCTGAAAGGGGTATGACGTTTTGTATTGAAGTTGTTCATTCGCAAAATTTTGTATTCAAGTAAAAATAATGTTTATAAGTACACGTGTACTGTTTCTAACTTAACAGTATTTTACATGGAGCGACTGCCTATCTGACCTCCACAACGCAGCAGTTATTAGGTAATACGATACCCCTTGGTAAAAATGGTTGTCAGACTTTCGGGCTTCTGACTTCTCGTAACGACTGTCAAAGATCCACGAATGACAGCCGGGACCAACAGCTTAACATACTTTCCGAGGCACGGACGGGTCTCTGTATCTAAAGATGGTCACCCATCCATAGACCAACCGCGACAAGCGTAGCTTAACCTGATCGATCGACCAGTGCGGAAAGGCAAACCGATGGAGTGGTTATGCGAGAGAGCCATTTTGACTCCCAAAAACGACCAAGCCGCTGCGATCAACGAAATGTTGATAAATACATTCGAAGGCGAAGAAATGATTTACAATTCTGTTTACACCATGGTCGATATGGACGAGTCGGTTAATTATCCTGTAGAATTTTTAAACTCTCTTAATCCGCTGGGTCTTCTGTGTCACAGACTTATGTTGCGTGTAGGTGCTCCTGTCATGTTACTTCGAAATTTACATCCTCCAAAATTGTGCAATGGAACTAGACTCCAAGTAACAGCTCTCCGCCGCAATGTTATTGAGGCGAAAATACTAACTGGATCTGCCAGAGGAGAAACAGTATTCGTGCCGCGTATACCATTGATACCAAATGACCTTCCGTTTGAATTTAAAAGATTGCAGTTCCCAATCAAGGTTTGTTTCGCGATGACTATTAATAAGTCACAGGGACAAACTCTAAAATTTGCTGGAGTTGATTTGCGGCAAGACTGTTTCTCCCACGGCCAATTTTATGTGGCTTGCTCACGTGTTAGCTCTCCAACTAGCCTGGTTGTTTTAGTGCCCGCTTCCGAATTAGTGAAAAACATCGTATATAGAGAAATACTGTGAAGGATTTAGGTAGATACCGGTCCTTTACAGCAGGTATTTCTTTACAGTATTCCTCAAATATCACACGTAGTAGAGGACAATTAGCCATGAAGAAAGGTCTATTGTTATTGTTATAATACCTAATTCATAATTATCTAGAAAAAAAGAATTTATACTCTACGCAGACGACGTTAAATAAAATAGTAACGAAGTCAAATATTACATTGAATATTCGAGTCTGATGTTGAATATATAGTTTTTAGAATTTTTGGTCTGTTTGTTTGTATGTATGTTCCGGCTTGCACAAACACGGATGAGCGGATTTAGATGATATTTGGCACACAGATAGTTAACCTATAGGTTATTTTTTAATCCCGATTGTACGTTCCCGTCGGATATTTTTCGACATCCACGCGGGCGAAGCCGCGGGCAAAAGCTAGTTTAAAGGATATCTGTGATGTTGTACTGTTTGCAGATGATACCTCTCTTATTTTTAAAGTAGACAGGAATAGACAAGATTTTGACGACTTAAACTGTGCACTCTCAATGGTTACAGATTGTTTTTTTTTGTGCTTAGTTCTCAATTCCAAGAAAACGAAATGTAGAAAGTTCGCCTTACCGAATGTTAGAAATCTAGGACCTAACATCGTCTTAGATAATGAGGTGCTTGAAACTGTAGACTCGGCAGTTTTTCTGGGCATAACAGTAGACGTAGAGTAGAAAGACAATTTATCCTGATCTCGCTGTTTTGTGTTCCCAGTTTCTTTATACCTGCCACACAGCTTTTATTGTTCTTTAAGATTCTCGTAGCCAAAAGTAAGGAATTTTAGTGATATTTAGTTAGTTTAGTTCGGTGTACAAGAGAATCGGCACATTACTCGTATTTATGTAAAACGCTTACTGTGGTAAGCGTTTTACATATAAATTATTGATAATTTATAAAAGATAAAGTTTCAAAAAGAATTAAAGTTAAGTTGAATTAAACTTACCTTCGTATTCTGGAAAACATTGTATAATTTATTCCCACAACCTTTCAATAACATTTTCAATTTTATGCTGCGATTGTTTTGACATCCACTTAGGCGGTCGATATAACATTTCTGTAATAAATGCTTCGGAATTCATTTGCCGCCACAAAATCATCTAAAATATTTTAACCCTCAGGAGGACACCGCTCAGTCCGCCGCTCCACCCCCGCTCCACCCCCGCTGTCCGTACCGCTCTGAGTCTTGGCATCTCAATCACTCGCCTGTACATTTATAACAAATAAATGTACAGGCTAAGCCGCGCCACACGCTGCTGCCGCAAAACACTCGGCAAATACCGCTTGCGTTGCCGCTGCGTGCGGCGCCTAGTGGCATGCTTTATAAATTTTTGTGTTTTTGTTTTAAACGCTCGCAGCCCCGCGCTAAACTACCGCTGATAGCGGCAAGGTCGTGGCCAGGCCGTAACTATGCAAGTACGCGAGGCAGCACGTGACCACTATACATCGTCATTCCTGAGGTCACTCGGTGGGAGGACAGAGTTCTCACTCTGACGCCCGCAACCTCAAATTCCTGTCTGCCTTAAGTGATGCAAGCAGGGTTTCGGCGTGTTAGATGTCGAGGCGGTTGCCCCCCCGACGCCTTCTTCTCCGAGCGGGATCAGCCATGTCACGATCCTGTTCTTCAGCCACCCTCTGGACCATCACAGTCTATAACAGGAAGGGGCCATTTCCCTCCAGGTCTCCGACTCAGTGAAGAATATTAGTGTTTTGTTTCGTTATTTAACGAAAATTCATCAAAACTCAACCTCGTACTTGATCCCTGTAGGGTGACAAATAGACAGACAATTTTTTTTATTTTTTTTTATTAGCTGGCTATTAAGTACTAGGTAAGTATTACCCAGTTACCTACACATTACATATATATTGTTGCGGTGGGCAATGGACAGAAAAAAAGTGGGTTCTGTTCTGTCTGTTTGTTTTGAATAAGTAGGCATCTTTGTCAGGTTTCATTGAGGATAATGCCGAATTGATAAAAAACAACAAGTTATTAATATTATCTGTATTTAGAAGCCTATTTCTAGGACTCGATACTTTTCAATGGTGCTTGAATAATGTATCGAACAAGTCAAACTTTTCTGAACCTAGAGTAAAGAAGACCGTCGATATGTACTGAGAGAGCTGAAACTTCAGTGATGTGGTTGAAATTAACAAAAATCTTCCTTTCTGGTAAATAATACCATGTGCCACCTACTGCAGTCAAAGAAAGCACAGAAAAAGACCAACACTTATAATATAATGCTATCAACATAACTTACATTCTACAAAGAATTAGTTTTACAAACGAATCTAAATGTAGCCTTACATTAATGTAGTAGACCTCTATCACGAATAAATATGTGAGTAATTAATACTATATTTACACGTTAATAATATTGAAACATTTAAAGATAATTGATTTAACAAGTTCCACGGCATGCCTACCGTTCCTTAACGATCCTATACTTGTGCACGCGTATGATGTAAGGGGGCACGTCGGAGGGCGTGCGCTTGACGGCCGACTTGTTGGGCGCGCTGTGGTACGTGTATCCGCCGGCGGGATTGGGCCGCGCGTACAGGATGCTGGGCTCATCGGGCGTAGTGGACGCCGCCGCGTACAGCTGCGGCGCCTGGTAGTGGCTGGCGTACGACGCGTACTGCGGCGGCTCGTACGAGGCCTCGTAGTCCGAGTGCGTGGCCGACGCGTAGTCGTCGGAATAGGGCGCGCGAGCGTACACCGGGTGGTGCGCGGATGGCGCGTGCTTGCGATCGCGGCCGAGTGGCGCGGATGACAGCACACGAAGCACGGGCACGGGCGCGTGCAGGGGGATGGCTGCGTACACGTAGGGCTCATAGTCGCGCGAGTACTGCGAGTAGTCGCCCGCGTACACGCCGTAGCGGCTGTGGCGGCGCAGTGCTTCACCAAGCGGCTCGCCCAGCGCTGTCCCGCACACACATAACACCACCAGTTGCGTCTGAAAGTAACGACACCATCAACATCACACTTATTTAACCTTCAGCTGCTGGCCCTACTGGTCCCTCCTAATATTTAAATCAATGAGTAGGTCTAGAGATTAGATATAGACGTTGGTAATGACGACGGGTCCCTACTCTACTATGGCTGGCTATACATAGCGAGCTAGTTAATCCTGCTAGTCTCAGTCTTCAGAGCCTGGTCGCTCACTGCTACAGTGCCCGCCAGGAGGAAACGCCCGCATGCCGCTGACATTCGTTCACTTAGATGCACTTCTCCTTTATAACCCCGAAGCACTGTTCTACTTCCCATTGTACATAAAATTAGAAAACAAAAAGTATTGAGTTTGAATCGTGTATCGGCACATTGCACTAGTTATAGTAAATAATAGAAGACTCACGAGTGCGTCCATGTCTCGGGCGAGGTGCTCGCACACTGGCGCGGCGCCGTGCGCCGGCGCGCTCCACCCTTCAGCTTCAGCGGGACGCCATCGCCGCCGCTGCGCGCCTCCACCGAGTTGCCGCACTGTGACTCCGCGCTCACTTCCTGTGACAAGCTGTTGTTTGAAAAACAGATAGTGTGCAATCTCTGGACATCTGATGTTCGTAGTCATGAATACTAAGAGTGATCTGAATCGTTTGATCGTCTGTCTCAATCTTAACTCTCATTTGTAGGCAAAACGGCAGTTGAGTTAAAGCAGGTGTGTGCCACTAAGTAAATATACTTACATAACAATTAACTACCAACTAAATCAAGGTCATTACTGATCGAGATTTGCATTTTTTGGGGTACCTACTTTAAACTGATGAAATACTTATACATTACCTACGTAAATCTTGATTATGGTTATAATACTATTAGCTGCGCCCCGCGGTTGCACCCGCGTAAGTCGCGATCCCGTGGGAATATCGAGATATAAAGTATCCTTTGTCCTAATCCAGGTCATGTTCTACCCATGTGTAAAATTTCGCCCAAATCTGTTTAGCCGTTTTAGTGTGAAAACGTAACAAACAAACAAACTCACTTTCGCATTTTTTATATTAAGTTAAAACTTGATAAAGGTAAAGGCCTTGATAAAGGTATTATAATTACTGAGTGTTGTTCTTGAATCATCCGTCAGTCTTTTATCAATATTCATAGTATTATTTCATCATTATGGTGGTTGTTGCAGCTCTGAGCATTGACCGGCGCGTGCGCAGGTTTGACAGCGGTGCGCGACGGGTGCGGGTAGCACGGCCCGCGCGCCGCGGCGCTTCCTTCCGCGTGGGTGCGTGCGACACAGACGTGTAATTAATACACTCAACTTTGTGCTAAAAAACACGACTACGCTTTTGGTTCGATTCGATGAATTTAATAATTTACTGTGTTTCAAATCAAATTATTGTTCCGATAGGCGCGCGGTAAGATTCAGTAACTGAACAGTAGCCTCGGTAACTAGCGAGGATTATCATAATAATCATAAATCTTTATTTATTTCAACATCATATTACAGGCACTGGTTAATAAAATGCACAATCTTAAATAGAGAAAGGTGTCTGAGGTAGGAGGATCCCGAGTTACAGATCACCCGGCTCTCTTAGATAGGACATGTTAATTTACAAAACAGTAGAGTCAAGCTATTATTGGTATAGCACAAGTTTGAAAGACTAACAAAATTAAAACAAAATCAAAGAAAAGCGAATAAACAAAATTAAAAAAAAAAAAGGATATTATTTAGGTACATTACGTACCTATAATTATTCAGTAATACATACTTAGGTATCTGAATAAGAAAAGTAAAAAATAATAATGAGCATGAAAAAAAATGAAGAATGGAAATGGGGAAATGTTGTGTACTTATATTGAATGTTTGTAAGTGTAGGTGTGCGATTGTAAATGTGTGGGTGTTAATACATTGGTTTTAATAAGTTTTCAGTGGCAATGTAGTCCAGGTTTAATAGCCAAAAGCGTAATTTTCTTTTACAAATACTACTAGTAGTAGTAGTCTACACTCATACTTTTTGTATGAGTGTAGATAGATATTTTTTTATTAATTGAATTATAAAGAAAAGTGCCAAGAAAACAGAAAAACTTTTGGGAGAAACTAGTGTTATAACGGATGATTGAACAAACATTTATTGATCGTCTATTTAGTGTTGGTAAATCGTGATCTAAGGGTAGTTCAGTGTGCTTTTTTTGTACTGTCATGATAATGAACAACTGTCGGACTGTTAGCACTTGGCAGTGTTGGTAAAATTCGAAAGTTGGATAGAGGATTGGGAAAAAGCAACTAACTTTTAATATAGCTCTTTGGGCTCTCTCTAAATTTATCAAATATGTTTTAGAGGTACCGCCCCATGTGGTAATGCAATATACTAGCAAAGACTAGCATAGTGCAAAGTAAACTGTTTTAATAACTAATGTATCAGATATATGTCTTAATTTTTTAAATATGAAGATTAATTTTCGGATTCTTTTGACTAGGGTTTCAATGTGTTGTTGGAAGCTGAGACGGTAATCTATGATTATGCCAAGATATTTGATAGAATTCGTTTTAACTAATACAGGGCAAAAACAATGGTTGATGAAATCACATGAGTGGGCTTTCAAGTTGAAGTTTGTTTGATCCTGGGGTCTAAGGGAATAAGTCATGTATTTTGTTTAATCGATGTTCAGGGTAAGCAAATTGGAATATAACCATTTATACACCGTATCAAGACCTTGTTGAGCATAATTTGGACCTCATCCCACGAGTTAGCATCCAATATGAAGTCAGTATCATCGGCGAAAGTGATGATTTTACCGTTACCGTAGATTGATGTCACATAGGTCGTTTATATAAACTAAGAATAATGTTGGACCGAGGATGCTACCTTGTGGAACGCCGTACTGAATAGGAAGTTCGCCGCTAATCCAATTATCTACTTTAGTCGTTTGTGTTCTGTTGGATAAATAGTCTATGAATAGTTGAAGTGGTCTACCACTTCAACTATTCAAACAAATTAGAGAATATGGGAGTAAGAGGTCTACCTCTTACTCCCATATTCTCTAATTTGTTTACCATAATAGGAACAGATACTGTCTCAAATGCTTTAGCTAAATCTAGGTAAATGGCTAAGGTCTTTTTTTGATTATCTAGTTTGTTGACTATGTGATCTGTTAGTTCGTGGACGGCTTCAGCAGTTGACCTGCCAGATCGAAAGCCAAACTGTGATGGAGATAAAAGGGAATTTTGTTCAAAAAAATTTGTAAGTCTGGAATTCATTAATCGCAAAACCATATTTCTTCTTCATCAGTAGGAAGAAGAACAAAGGAGTTTTGAGAAAAATTTGTTGGTTGACTATCCGGCTTGCCCGAATACAGATCGGTCCGTGAACCTATCCTCCCAGAGGTAGTGGGATGAGTCGCTCTGCAGGTTGGTACGGAACAATCTTATACATCCACCAATACGGAATGCGGTTAAGATCACGCTTTTTAAAGCATATTGCCAATCTTTTTACACCTGCAGCCTGTGGGTCAGTTATTTGCAGCGGGCATACAGCGACCTGCGTGTCCAATATAACAATGCACTCAGGGTACTGTTGGGGCTGCCATGGCGTTGCAGTGCGTCAGGGATGTTTGCTGAGGCGCGGGTTGATGGATTTGCCGCTGTCATAAGGAAAAGATGTGCCTCCCTACTCACTCGCGTTCGTGGTAGGTCCAACTCAATACTGGGTGTATTTGCAGATCAGGGGGACTCCCCCATGTTGCAGAGATGGGTGCGGCTTCATGTCGCAGTTTAATTTGTGTTGTGTATGAGTACTAACATTAGTGTTTAAGTATATTGTTACTAACAAGAATATGGACCGGGTCTGAAATAAATGTTTATTATTATTTCATTTAAAATACTTATAAATTACATTTTCAAATATTTCTTAAAAAAATATATAAAAAACATTTAAAAATATAAAATATTATTATTATTTTTAGATTTAACTATTCTCGGGAACTTGGGGTCCCGGACATTTAGAAGGCGTACGAGGGGCCGAAGCCAACTCGCAGAGGCCCGTTAGGAATTTTAATGAAATGAGGCACCAACCGACGATTATCCCTGTATGCACTATGTAAGTGCACCCAAGGACAACCCCCGGTTGGTGTAGGACTATTGCAGGATATGGAAACAAAGATTTTGGACTATGGGTTTGCGTGGATAAAGTTGACTGGTGACCTGGAACTATGGAAGGACTATGGCCCCTGCCTGATTAATGTCTTATATGTACACGGATAAAATGGCAGGGGGTGACTTGCACACTCAATAATGGGCCCCCGGAAACTGTCGCTAGCACATAGTGACGTAGCGACAAGAGGGCAACACGTCCTGAGGTGCTTGAGGAGTGGAGAGGTATTCCACAGCTTTCAGAACAATCCCAGAGCCCGGAAGATGGTCAAGATCCCTACGAGCACTTACTGAAATACTTCCTTCCTCCGAGCACGTTTGCTCTTGCGAATCTCCACTCAAGCCGGCCAATTAAGGCAAGAATGAGGTGGGAGCTCTGTTCCTCGTCAGTGTTCACTCCAGCCGGCCAATAAAGGCAAGCCAGAGATGAGGAACAAGATTTCTCCCGGGAGATAGGGTCCGTGGGGTCGCTACTGCCCAACAGCTCGCCACATGCTGCCCTGCGGGTTTCTGTATCTCTCTTGGTCTGACTCCTCATCCTAGACCCGTTCCGGCAAAGTAAACTCTACCGGCACAGACCTAGAGTTTGGAGCGCGCAAGCCCCACCACGACGTCAACGTAGAGATACGGCGGTGGGGTTATTATTATTATTATTAATACTGCTGAGCGTACCCGCCTCCGGGCTGCGGGTGAGTGGGAGTCGGGCCTTTGGCTTTAGGCGCTACCGTCACCCAACATAGGCACTATGCTGGGTGACACCACCACTTTCCGGCTCGCTACTTGTCTGCGTCTGGGCGCTCCTTGAGTGGCCCCGCATCGCTGCCAATGCGGTGAAGAAGTCGACTGTCTCGGACACCATGGTCTATTCTGCAGTAAGAGCGCAGGCCAGAGAGCACGGCACGCCAGCATCAATGACATCATCCGTCGTGCTCTTGTCACCGCCAGGGTGCCAGTTGTTTTAGAACCCAACGACTTGGTACGCGACGATGGGAAGAGACCAGACGGAATGACCATAATGCCTTGGAAGGTAGGTAGGCCTTTGGTGTGGGATGCGACGTATGTCGACACCCTTGCACCATCCCATCTTTCTAGCACGGCGGGCTGTGCTGGGGCTGTTGCTGCAGGTGCGGAAAACCTCAAACGGCGCAAATACTCCAATCTCATTGGGACTTATATGTTTGAGCCGTTTGGGGTTGAAACTCTAGGGCCATGGGGTCCGAGTGCCCACTTAGTTTTTCAAGACATCGCAAAGCGGTTGGTCGACTCTTCATGTGACCAGAAGGCTGGCCTTTTCTTCGCCAGAGAATCAGCATTGCCATACAACGTGGCAATGCTGCCAGCCTTTTGGGCATTTTTCCTGTTGACAGCGATGCGGACGAATTTTTTGATGCCCTATGATTGTTCCCCCCACCCCTTTCTTATGTACTTGTACATATTATTATTATACTTATCATTCTTATGTGCTTGTAAGCAAAATATATTTTAAGCATTCATATACAGGGTGATTGGAAGATGGGTGCAAAGGTGAAGATAGTATAGACAATTTAGAACCATTTAAGCCATGGTTGTCTTAGACGAAGTCTTACCAAATGTCTGTAAAAAAAATGTCTAATGACACAGAAGCCTAAAACATGTTTTGCTTGATTGCTTACACATTACTTTAATTAAATAAATAAAAAATGAATTCATTTATCATTCAATTTGGCCATAATTATGCAGTTTACATTAAATTTTGAGAATTTCCGAAAAAAAACTTAAAAATTTGGTTAAAAATATTTGGTAAGACTTCGTCTAAGACAACCATGGCTTAAATGGTTCTAAATTGTCTGTACTATCTTCGCCTTAAAGCTTTGCACCCTTCTTCCAATCACCCTGTATAATAATAATATTTTTATACTACACGATTTGTGATATTATAAAATAATATACTTACATTGTTTTAAGTATTTTTGGTAGAATAAAGGCTTTTTTTATTACCATCTCTATACCATGCCTGTGGCGTTCTTCTGGAGGGCGCCCTTAATACAGTCCGTATCATAGTGGCGAAGGTCCCTTTTCAAGGACTTAGAGTTAGAGATCCATCTATTGAGTCGTCGGTATTTGAGCGCATTGTCTGAAGACTGCAGGATCATGCCGCACCTCTCCTCCATGAGCTATAAAGTAGCATCTGAAAGCTTCTTGTTTCGATTTGTACGATGGGTCTTGAAGATTTTAGACGCGACCGTATGGACAGTTTTAACTAAGTTCCTATTTAAATCGAAATCTGAATTGTCATGTGTCGTGTGTTCGATGGCGTAAGAGCGTGATCTTGGCCTAGTTTCCAGGCACAGTGATACACTGGCAGCCGACGCCTCCAGCAGTTCGTCGCCAGTTCGCCACATTACACATGCATTGAGCTCAGTACTACGAACATGTGTAACAGAACAGTTACTCAGATTACGCGACGTGAATCAAATTAATACGACGTTTTCATAAACTGAACACGTGCTAGGACTGTATTTGTTATGTTGCTGTGAGCCCAACAGGTAACGTATGCATCTATCTGGGCCCTAGGCAATATTTTGTCACTAAACACTTCAGTGAGAATGAAGTATGGAAGGGTCGGAAGGGTACAGGGGCAAAACAATGAATGTCACTAAAACTGGATTATGTGTAATCAACATTTTAATGTTTCAAAGTTTATAACTTTGCACCTGTACAGGGTTTTGAAATATTAAAGTTATGAAGGACTGTGATTGTTTTTACGCTTTTTACTCATGCTACATAAAAATACGCGCGAAAACCTAAGTGTTGCCATTCTTAACTTATATTTGAATTTTTTGTAACATCCCGTGTTTTTCCCCTGTACCCTTCGTATGAGATGAAAGTGTGACACAATTTTTTTTCATCTTTCGTGAAGCCAGGTCGAACACCATTTTGGCTCTTTCGTTAGATTAAACGATACAATAATTTTTTGATACAATCATTGCACGATAAAATCCTCGTGTCCCAAATGCTGAAACGCCGAAACAGTTTCATAAAGTGTGTCTCACTCACTGGTGAACGCTCTAAAGAATGACTAATGCTGAGGCGAGGCATTGCTTGCCTACCCATCCCGTTCGTTCAACCTGCTCAAAAAGTCCCAACAGGACAAGAGTTACTTTGGCTTACAAAATAAAAATAAATTGTATTGTATTGCAATTGTGATGTGATGGTAGTTGTGTACTTACTGTGTTGTATTATACGTTGTTTTGTGTGCTGTGTAGGTTTGTGTTTGGGTCTACCCCGCCTATGCCAATATTTTATTATCTTCCTCAGTTTCGCTGTAGTTCCAACGTGGAAGTCTTTAAACAAACTCCGGGTACAGGTTGGTCGAAGCAAGACAAACCTGTAGTGTAAATGTGGTGCTATTCCACAAAAGATAGTCATGCGTGTCCTGTTGGCCGCTAGTAATGGTGCTAAACTCTTAGCCGAATTCTGGACCAACCACATTTAGATCATATCACCAGATCTGGGAACGAAGACGTCATCATCGTAGTAAGAACTCTATTCAGGTAGTTAATACCTATTCAATCTTGAAGTAGAAATGGTTCTTCTAAATAAAAGGTTGGAGTATTATTAGATTATAATTTATTGTTAACAAAGTATCCTATGTATTTGGTGGTCAGCGGTCACCACCAGCCGGCGGAGTACGACGGCGCGTAGGAGTAGGAGATGCGTGGCGCCGACACGTAGTGCGCCACGCGGGCCACGTGTGGGTATGACACGTAGTGCGCCGCGCGGGCCACGTGCGGGTATGACACGATTTTCTTCACCGACACCACCTGCAGATGTGGATAAAAAATAAAGACATAGGCATGTTTGAGGAAATTATCCAGTTTTCTCTGTCCATGATAGTGTAAAAGCAGACACGAACGTCCATGAGATGATGTGATTTCCGAATACAATGAATCTGTCCTGCGTGGATTGAAAAGACAAAGGAAGGGACAGCACAGCCACCGTTGAATATACAGGAATTTGGCCTTACCTGTGGTACACTGACAATTTTCTTGACGGAGACGATGGCCGGCTCGTGGATGACAGCGGCGGGTGCGGAGTACACGAGCGGCGCGTGGCTGATGAAGGGCGCGTCCAGGCTGTAGGCGCTGTACCCGAGCCCGCCGTGCCCCCAGTACGAGCGCTTGTCGCGCTTGCCGTCTTCCGGCGTGGGCGCTGCCAGCGCGCACGCCACCAAGAGAGCGATGCATACCTGAAACATACGAGATATAGGTGAGTAGCTGGCACCAGTTGGGAATTTTTGAACGTTCGACTCGTTCAGCAAAATTCTGAAAGTTAAAACAATTAGGTACGTTTTCCTGAAATATGGTTTAAATTCCAATGCAATTTAAGATATATTGTACCTCCCTACAGCAAGCATAAATATGAATATCGGCTTTTAAATATTATCAAATTGCTTTTTCAGGTTTATGACTAGAAATCTTTTGAATACTTAGCACTTTAACTACGAAGACGAATACTTAGATACTCACGAAAGTTCTCATGGTGATGGTATGTATTGCGGAGGAGCAGGTACTACTGATACCTTTGCCGGAGCCGCGCCGCCATTATATACTTAAGCACTGCGACAAGTTACAAAATTCCGCAAAAACGCCGCCATTGTTGCGAAAACTCATGTTTTATTATAATTAAATAGAACCATTCGGTTTAGTGAGTGACATCACTCTCTATGAGGCTGAATAACTTATGGACGGGTGTAGCGGGTTGCTCCGCACAGTCACGCGTGTCTGTCGCAGTCTTACGCACTCGTCTCCTATGCTTTACATTCTTGTGCGGACTTCACAAGTACTTACATTGTCTCCCGACTTCTCTCGAGCATGCGTTGTATGTAGTTCAGTCATCCAGTGAGCACATCGTCCTGGTTATAGGTGGATGACGCCTTCTGCCGATTTGCGCTGGACAGTTATTTGAAATATTGGTTTATTTTGTGTTATATTTTATTTACCAGTGCTGCTTTATGCTTTATATCCATCGATCAACACCCCTTGATAATTTAGAAATTCTGTCTGAAACTTTGAAAGGTCGATCCGTCGTAGTACCTAATATTTATTTACTTACTAGGTACATCAAGTTTGATCAAGTTCATCTGAACTGATATAAAAAAGTATCGTCCATTCTGGTGATAATAGTGCATTTTGAAATCGGCCTTTGGTTGATATTCGTAATAAATTAATTATTTTAGGTATTAGTTACATTATAGCAGACTACTACAGATTATATATAATATATACACACACAGATTATAGTATGATAATAGCAGATTTTTACACAAGTGTACATTATTGATCTTGTTTACCATACGAGTACAAACTATTATTTTATTGTGTGTGCTGTGCATTGATTTGTTTCGAAAATTGAAAACGATCGTGCTTAAGAAGGGAGTAGGCAAGTTCTAGTTGCTTCTGACGACGTCAAGATCTGGACGGACCTGCTTCATCGTCCCCATTGCCTAGTGCGATACTGTCAATAGTTTCAAACGATAAGACCAATCATTGTAGTGGTCGTGTAGAGGCTGATATGTTAAGAAATCGAAGTGTTGGTAATGGGAGCATGTGGTTGTTACGTGCACCGCATGCGTGTGGAAGTAGGAAACGTTGCGCACTCGGTTACCAGAGAGTGACAGCTCGGTTAGTAAAAAACTCCGGCGTGCTTTGTCCGTCAGAGCCCGATTAATGGCAGCGGGAACTGACACTGTGTGCATGCTGTTTATTCGTGAGGGCCATTAAATCACTCAAGCAGGTGTTTATAGCCACGTGTAAAGTAAGCGGGAAGCTCACATCAATATGTATAATAAACGTCGCCGTTAGATGTATTTAATGGGAAGACATACTCTGCCTACCCCAAACAATTGGAGTAGGCAGGACAGGACACAGTTCCTCATCAGATACAAGGTCTTCCTACGTCTTCTTGACATATCTCCTTTAATTAAAGTACTTTTTATGTAAGCGATGAATCCAATTATTTATTTATTTATTTAATACTTCAAGCATACAAATGTATACAGACGCAAACTTACTGCCTTAATTAGTAAAATCGGAAATTAATATAATAGAAAGGGGGAGTCATTAATTAAGTATCAACAAGTTGAAATTATCGTGCAGTAATTTTGCAATTAGTACAATTGCCTGCTCCGTGACTGTGAGTCAATATCGAGGTGGTGTTAATGTTCCTGAACGGAATTGTTGCATCCATTATATTCCGCGATGATCGTGGTTCATGACAATGTACATGTTGTGCGTGTCATATTTGTTTGCAAAATACACAGTATTTACTGTGGGCACAGTCTTATTTTTCCCTTATACGTTTCGTTTTGACCGTGTAATAGAACTAGATGCAGCCTGTGTCTCAGACGTCGCTCAAGTTTATAATGGTATGTGGACCTGGTGCTTCTTCACTATAGGTTACCACTGCCTACCTTTTCACTTTTCTCGATGTTGAGCATTCATGTCAGTAGGCGTTCACACGGGTCCGCTGTGATGACGTTTGCTGTATTCCACGAACACTGGTGGTGCGCACAGTTAGCGCTAACTAATTTTCATGGATGATTAAAAGAACTTGTTTGTTGTCATTTGGCAAATAGCTGCAAGCAGTGGATCATGGAACCTAGGTAATCTAGTTCCAGTTGATTTTATACGTTATGATTTGATTAAAAGAACTTGTTTGTTGTCATTTGGCAAATAGCTGCAAGCAGTGGATCATGGAACCTAGGTAATCTAGTTCCAGTTGATTTTATACGTTATGATTATGTCTGTAGATTACATACCCAAGCCTTACCAATGTCAAAGTCAAAGTCAAATCATTTATTTCACATAGGCCCTTGTAAGGCACTTTTGTACGTCAAAGTTTACAAAAAATTGAATTGATTCTAGTCGCCCCTTCCAACAGGTAGGAGGTCCCCCTTTCGTATGGAGAAGAAGGGGCAAGAAACTCCACCGTTTCTCTTTTAAAAAGTGTTACAATATTTTGTATATGTAGGTAAATTAGTTACATAATTATAGGTGAAGACAAAGCACATATAAAAAAAAAATACGTTACTACAATAGGTAAAAAGAAGAATTAATAAAAATGAAGCAACGAAAGATAAATTAATTACTTATGTGATAGATGCATGGTTCTCACAGATTTACAAACATTTTAAAAGTAGACGATTTTCTTAAAAAAATTACAATTAATAAGTCAGTGTGTGAGGCAGTAATCACAGAATGTAAAATCAATGTCATATAATAAAAATTATAATTTATACAACTTAAATTAGCAACCAGTTTGATTTGGTCTAGATTCTAGATTATCCTATGGAGCAGGACCAGCATGTTTCCAAGCATTCTTATCTTGGATATAATCCTCTAATTTGTAATATGCTTGTTTACAAAGTGTACTTTTAATACTCAATACTCAATTCTTTATTGCATTCCATATGTATTACATAGATGGTTTAATAAGTAAGAGATCAATATGGACGCTGTCGGGCACAGCAAAATAAGGAGAGAGGAAAAAAGCTAAGCAGTAATTCAATATTATTATAAATTATTAGATGTGTTTAATTGGGTGTATAATTATAATTATTTTATTATTATTTGGTTTTTTAATATGAGTTTTAAATTTTCTTCCATTTAATTGTAATATATCACAAGGTATTTTGTTGTAACATTTAACACAGTACCCCATCAAAGATGAAGATACTTTATATAATCTGAAAAATGGTTGATCTATTTTATCTTTATTTCTAGTATTAAAATTCGTCGCCTCGCCATCAAACGTAAATGTTTGGCGAGTTTAGAATTAAGTAACACCTCTGTATTACAATATAATTAAATCAATAATTAAAAAAAAAAAAAATGTCTATCACTTATTTTGTTAAAAATATGTAGATTTTTACTTACATCTATATCTATCAAATCAAATTTATTTATTTACAGATCATACAATCCAATATGTTAGTTAGTTACATACACATCTTAAACACTAGTGTTAGTACATAATAATAATATTGGGCAAATTTTGGTCATAATTACTAGCAATGTCAAAACCATCAATAATAATGTCAAAATCACAATTATAATGTCAAAATCATCATTAATAATAATGTCAAAATCATCATCAATAATAACAATGTCAAAATCACAACTATAATGTCAAAATCACGATCAATAATGTCAAAATCACTAACAAGACAATAACCACCCAAGCAATAATTAACAAAGCATTACTTCAAGGCACGATTTGAAGGTAATACCTGTGTGCTGGTCCAGTGCCTGAGTGTTATACCCTCCATCCTATCAGCCACAGTCATTAAGAGGCTGTTGGCGCTGCCCCGTACCCGCCGCATCAGGGAGGCGACACGCTTTCGTATGATTGCGGAAAAGCCGTCTATACGTGCCTCTGCGAACATCCCTGATGCGCTACAGTGTCGTGGCAACCCCAACAGCGCCCTGTATGCGTTGTTGTACTGGACGCGTAAGGCGCTGTAAGCCCTCTGCGTGTAGTCGACCCATAGACTGCAGGTGTAAAATGATTGGCAATATGCCCTAAATAGAGTACTTTTTACACCCCTCGAGCACTTTGCAAACCTACGGATCAACATATTGCTCCTGACTGACAGCGCCCTACGCTCCCTCTCCATATCAACATTATCCGCTTGCGTTGCGGTGACCCAATGCCCCAGATATTTAAAAGATTTTACCCACTCTAACGCAGTCCCACCGAGTGTAACAGGCGGCACTTCTTGATAGTCTTTAGTGCCTGCCTTGAACATCAGACACTCGCTCTTTTTTGCATTATATCTGAGGCCCTGGGCCTCCGCATATCGCTCACAAACAGATATGAGTTTCCTGAGGGCGCTGATCGATGGGGCCAGCAGCACCATGTCATCGGCGTAACTTATGTTATTGACTAGTGTTCCGTCAATGGAACAGCCTACCATAGTGCTGCTGAGCTCACGAATCAGCCGATCCACGATCTCGATCTATACTTATAATAAATCTGTAGAGAGGTCAATTCTGTACATGATATATATTTTCAAAATAACTATCAGGGGGTTATTAGTGATCGATACTGATGCCAAAACTGCAATCAGTAAAATTTTTGTCTGTCTGTCTGTATGTTCCTTATAGAAACAAAAACTACTCGACGGATTTTAACGAAACTTGGTACAATTATTCTTCATACTCCTGGGGAGGTTAAAGTATACTTTTCATCACGCTACAATCAATAGGAGCAGAGCAGTGAAGGGAAATGATGGGAAAACGGGAGAAGTTGCTCCATTTTTTAAGCTTCCGTCGCGTGTGAAGCCTTTATTTATTTATTTATAGTTAATTAAAACGGTACAACACCAATTACATTAATTAACATAGAAATATAAAAAGATTAATATTGACAATTTTTGAATATAATTAAACTAACATGGAACAGTGGACTCCCTTGCATACGTTCTCTCACAGAACACCAGACATATACGCATAATTTTATTCCATTCATCCGCAAATAGCCTTAATGGTTAAAGCTACATAGAAATCATTTATGACGGAAATGTTCTACATAAAATTATCTAAAAAATATTCCACAACAGCATATGTCTATCTTTTATGGTTGACTCACAATAAGACGTGTAACTCCCGATAGCTTAGCAGTTCGGAGCTAACTGATTATATTTGTTTACTCTAACGTTTATAATACTCTCACTCATCCCTAATTAAAAGAAGTTAATATTATTAGGTACCTATTCAATAAAAAAAGAATCATAGTAATCGGTATAGAAACACCAAACTTATACATGAAATGAAATACGCTAATAAGCCATCGCGCCGTCGCGCGTGAATACTGAATCATGCCATAAGGATTATTTTTGTGTAACGGTTGCCGCGCTCGACGCGGGTCGTGGCGGTAGGGTATAAAAAGGCCGGGGCCGGGGTCTGGAAGGGCCAATGCCTGCCGGGGTTGCGGGTTTGTCTGAAAGGGATATCGCGACCTCGGCACACAGGCAACGGAAGGAACACGGGTGGGTTTTAGTCAGTAAAAGTCTGACACGCCCTCCCGCTCCACCCAGAGCGGGAGAAGTTATTTGATAATTACCCATCCTCAAAAAAAAAAAAAAAAAAGGGTATAAAAAGGCGGGAGGTCCGGGAGCGCGAGATTCAATATTTGGCTGTTGATGCGTTCAGAGCGTTCGACCTTATTGACAGACAATAATTGATATTAACAAACCCTGCTTATCAGCGCGACTTTTAGTCTTTAAATAGTTTATTTGAATTTCTTTTGTTGTTATTTTATAAAATAGGTTTATAAATTAGTTGTTTTGGTATTGTTTAAATATTCGTTCAAATTACAAATTATTAATAGTTTGCATTTTATTTCTTTTTAGGTGAAGTAGTAGTAGAAGTAGAAGTAGTACGCATAGATTTTTAGATACCGATAGGTAAGTTTTGGCTAATTTATGTTCAATTTTATTTTTGTATTAGTAGGTAAAAGCGTAGATACTTTTATTAATTATAGTAGTTATAGGTATTTATTTTTAAGTGAAGTAGGTATAGGTAGATAGTATTGCACAGGCGTTTCAGCTTTATTTTTATTTCTTTTTTTGTTGTAAGTTGTACATATTTCTGGGTATAATTCTATTAGAATATTTTCGTTTAAATAGGCACTTAGATTTTAAGTGTAAGGTAGCTATAGTTAGGACCTCTAACGTAGGTTATTTTGTTAGGTAACTGACAGCCTTTCCGTTACCGTCGATTAAAAATAAAATACACAATGCCACCTAAAAAACGATTATCTTTATCTCGAACTTTGATTTAAGCTCCGTGCAGACTAGCGCGACGCGACAGCGCGACGCGACACCGTTTATTGTTATACCGTGAAGTTTTCTTAGAAATTGTATTGTTCAAGTCGCGTCGCGCCGTCGCGTCGCGCTGGTCTGTACGAGCCTTAAAGCTAAGTGAATGAGAATTACGCGTTCTCAAGAATCGGCAGAGGAAAGAGCACATCGGTTAAACTCTATGAGAGTTAGTGCCTCAACTTCTCGAGCCAATGAAAGCTCTCCAGAGAGAGAGATGCGATTAGCAGCTGACAGAGCGAGACGAGCTACATCACGGGCGTCTCAAAGCTCTTCTCAACGAGAGCTAAGGCGTACCATTGACCGAGAACAACATGCGTTATCCCGAGAAGCTGAAACTGCTTTAATAATAATATTCTGCGGTTCCTTATTGCGATATTTTTCAACAGTATTGTGGATTGACATATTATATTTCCCTACTAAAATACGAAAGTTAATCTGTCTGTTACATCAAAACCACTGAACCGTGAGGAAGGACATATGGTACTTTTTTACGAAAAACGACGGAAACGCGGACGAAGTCGCGGGCAAAAGCTAGTACATAATATTTTCATAAATGAATTGGCAAGGTACTGTCATAATATTAATCCTTTTAAATAGTTCCCTGAGAGATTCGCGACGATGTAGATTATAAAAGGCTCTGACAGCTCTCTTTTGTAAAATAAATATGGATTCAATGTCAGCAGCCCGACCCCACAGTAAAATGCCATGTGACATGACACAATTCTGTGGAAGTTTTTTTTTTTTTTTTTTTTTTTTTTTTTTTTTTTTTCTTATTATTAAACACACACACAATCCTTACAGGATGACCCCAATACAATAGTGGCTTGCAAACATACAACATAAATAGAAATTCGACTTACGACTATTATCTTATATACTTAAAAATCTAAATTTTAAAAATACAAAAACATCACATAACTCTATTAAAAACACAATCTGAAGTCAGACTACAGAATTATGTGTAACCTACCTATGTAATAATTATAAAACATGCTATAAAATCTTAACCTAAAATACACATCAGACTTAACACATAATATTAATATTTAAATATAACTAACAAAATTCAACAAAACTCTTGCGAATTCACTCAGATTGCACGAAAATATGTCAATTCTTTCATGCACATCGTTTAGTACACATATTGTGCGGGTGAGGGGTACTTTTGACAGCAGGTTGGTTCTGGCAGCAGGCACGGCTAGCAGTGGCGGTCATCGCCACCTCCACACGTACCGGTCTGGCACGCACAGCTTCAGGTGACGCAGCACACCCGGGTTATGAGCTACTCCACGCAGGAGCTTTAAAGCATACGCCGCAAGTGTAAATTCCCGGTGCACTCTGAGTTCGTTATACCCCACCATACTCAGTACAAATAGTGTAGCATACATCAGCGGGTAAAAAGGGTATACCCCATAAAGTTTAAAATACAAGTGTCTTGTAAATTTGTTCTGTACTCGCTGCAGCATGACATTGTATTTCGCTTCATGAGGAGCCCAAATCACCGCACTGTGTTCCAAGTGACTCCTTACCAAAGCGTCATACAGCACCCTGAGCGTGGTAACGTTTGTGAATCCCTTGGACTGTCTCAGCACGAAACCCAGGTTTCTGTACGCCTTCTTGCAAATCTTAACTATATGATCCCAGAAAGTTAGATCCCCGGTAAGCAGTACTCCTAGATCTCGTACCTGAGACACTCGCTTCATCGGCGCTTCCTCTACTTTGTATTCGTAGGATAAGGCAGTCTTCGCGCGCATAAATGTCATCACTGAGCATTTCGCTATATTGAAATAGAGTTTATTTTTATGGCTCCACCCTACCACTCTATCTATGTCTTCCTGCAATCTCTCACAGTCCGACTCACCCTTGACCTCGAGCAGCAATTTGGAAACAATAAACATGAACTATGTTTGACTGCGTCAGGTAAGTCATTTATCATTAAAATAAATTCGAGAGTACCCAAATTGCTGCCCTGGCTTACGCCTGACCTGGTGTAGTATGACTCGGATTGGAACCCGTTGTAGTCAACGTACTGCTGTCGGTCTTTCAAGTAGCTGGCGAAGAACTGTAGTAGATGTGGAGTGCAGCCCATTTTTGTCAGCTTCATTAGCAGAACATCATTGTCGACGGTATCAAACGCTTTTTTAAAATCAAAATATGCCGCGTCTACCTGCACACCAGCATCGACGGCCGGCACCACCCTCGCCATGAAGTTAAGCAGATTAGTGGCCGTGCTGCGTGCCGGCGGGAACCCGTGCTGCGCGTCCGAAAGCTAAAATAGACCAAACGCGCGGTTTCTACATCTGCTAACTGTCTTATCTTTCTAACAGCAAAAGCGGCAGAGCTTAGCCGCCCCGCAAGAGATGTTATATGAGGTCCCCATTGTAATTTCTCGTCTAGCGTGATTCCTAGGAAAACTGTTTGATTAATAATATATTCTAGCTTTTCTCCATTCAATAAGATGTCACATTCGCTACTTCTAACATTAGGTAATTTAAATCTATTACATCTGTTTTTTTTTTTTTTAGTACCAAATTGTTTTCCGTAACTAACCTAGTAACCGTACCAATCTTGGACCTGAAGAATAGAGGTATTCACGTTATCAAGATTTTGTGACCGTCGGTTGATTTTAAAGATTAATGATGTGTCATCTGCAAATATTCGGTTGCTTTTGGAGTAATTGGGGTAAATCATTATTGTAAACTAAAAAGAGGAATGAACCCAATATCGAACCTTGAGGAACGCCCATTGCCATTTCAGACCCTAATGAGTTTACGCCGTTTACTTGAACTTTAACCTTTCTATCTTTCAGGTATGATCTTAGTAAATCAAGAGCTGTATTCCTAATCCGATAGTGTTCCAGTTTCAGCAGAAGTGTCTCATGGTCTACGCAATCGAACGCCTTCGAGAGGTCGCAAAAGATTCCAATGGCATCTTGTGCTTCTTCCCAGGCATTAAAAATGTTCTTTATTAGGGTGACACCAGCGGCAGTGGTACAACGCCCTTTTATTGAAACCGTACTGCTGTTCATGAAAGAAGGAATTTTTATTAAAGTGACGTAACATTTGATTGAGCATCAACTTTTCAAACACCTTACTGAGAACTGGTAGAATTGAAACAGGCCTATAATTGTTGGGTTCTTTACTATCACCGGATTTGAACAATGGAACTAGCTTACTGTGTTTCATGAGATCCGGAAAGACTCCTTGGTCTACACTGGTGTTAAATATGAAAGCTAAATAGGGCGCAATGGTTTCGATAATACATTTACAGACTTTTACAGACATTCCCCAGAGATCTTCTGTTGATTTAATTTTAAGATCTTTAAAAGCTTTTATAACAGCCTGGGGGTTTGTATGCTGAAACCTAAACTCCAAAGGGCGTGCTTTCATATTCTGTCTAAGTAAGGCAGCAGAAAGCGCGGGTGAGAAATTTTAATGGGATTATTAGCATAAAAGTTTTCAAATTCCTGAGCTATTTCTACATCTGATTTGATAGGGCCATGTGCAGTCTCTAAATTAAATTCAGTATTTCGCTGTTTTTTCCTACCTGTTTCATTATTTATTATTTGCCAGGTAGTTTTTATTTTATCATCAGCTGATTTTATTTTATTGCTAATATAAAGAGCTTTGGCTATTTTGCACATACTTTTAAAAGTTTTTGAATATTTTGCAACATACTTATGAAAGCTTGTATTATTCATATGTTGCTTTAGGCCATAAAGTTCAAATAGTTTTTCCCTGCTGTTACGAATACCTGGAGTCGCCCAATCACAACTTGGTGTAAATACTTTTAGTCTTTAGTGGAAAAGTGTCATTAAATTGCGTGTTTAATAGTGAAAAGAACTCGGCGTAGAACTCATTTGGGTCACCTATATTATTAAAACTCTGAACACATAATTTACTGGCCAAAGAATTATTTAATTTCTCTAAACTTTTACATGTAATTGACCTAAACCTTATTTGAATTTTTTGTAAAGGTATGTAGGAGCAAAATGTTATTGTTTGTCCACTGTGATCTGATGGCAACTTGTTTACAATTTGTTTGTGTAAGTAATCACAATTACAAAAAATATTATCTAAACAGGTGGCAGAGGAAGCTGTCACTCGTGTTGGTTCAATAAAAACATTTGACAAATCAAATGACTTAAAAAGGCTTAATAATCGGACAGTATTCGAGTTATTTTCTAATAAGTTAATATTAAAATCGCCACATATGATTATTGCTTATTGCTTGCTTGATTTTTACTTACTACTAGTACTAAGTTTCTTTAATACATCTTCGATTACAGAATCAAACACGGATAGATTCTGGTAACTTGGAGGTCTGTATACGCATACTATAACATGCTTATCAAGCTCAACACAGGACAATTCAATGTTGTGTTCAACAGATAGTCCAATGATGTCTTTTCTTTCCTTCGATTTAATAGAATTTTTAATTAATATTAATGACCCACCATGTATCATACGTTTTCGGCTGAAATGGCTAACTACACAATATCTTTCATAATTAATTGAGATCACTTGGTGATCTTTTAACCAATGCTCTGTTAAACAAATGACATCAAACTTGGTATTTTCCAAAACAATTCTATTTCCAGTCATTTGGAAGAGCAACCTTGGATATTTTGAGTAAATAATTTTAAAGTATGTTGCACTCCCTTTGATTTATCTTGAGTTATATTGCCAGAAGATACCTTTTTATTATTCTCTAATAATAATTGGTTAATTGAAGGGGTAACTTCTGTTGTCTTACTGCCTAGTTTAAAGAATTATCCGGAGCAACATCCACAACTACAAGAGAAGAGTCTAAAATGCCTGTATGAGCTCCAGCAGGAAGAGAATACCCTATCTGACTGGTAGCGGCCTTCAAGTATGTTGGTATTGTAGGTGGATCCTCCTTCGTACAACATGTTAATACATAATTACTCACTAGACTCGTCACTTATACTACACTTTGTTATATTAACAACAAAGTGTAGTATTAGTGACGTTATGTTACGTAAACAATCAAAAAATTAAGTAGAAATGTAGTATTTAAGAAAATGAACTTCTCTTATCTTAACTGTATAGTTATTTAAATAAAATGTATATAATATCGTGTGGTGTAGGTGCAGATATTACTCAGTTACTGGGTTGTGGAGGTCAGATAGGCTTAGGCCAACCGGATGCAATTGAATACCAGTATTTTACATGGAGCGGCAGACAGCGCTTAGAAGATATACATACTTATCTATTATAAATATGTGCGTTAACTGAATTATTATAAACTAGCTTTTGCCCGCGACTTCGTCCGCGTTTCCGTCGTTTTTCGTAGAAAAGTACCATATGTCCTTCCTCTCGGTTCACTGGTTTTGATGTAACAGACAGATTAACTTTCGTATTTTAGTAGGGAAATATAATATGTCAATCCACAATACTGTTGAAAAATATCTTGAACATAAATTAGCCAAAACTTACCTATCGGTATCTAAAAATCTATGCGTACTACTTCTACTTCTACTACTACTTCACCTAAAAAGAAATAAAATGCAAACTATTAATAATTTGTAATTTGAACGAATATTTAAACACTACCAAAACAACTAAAACCTATTTTATAAAATAACAACAAAAGAAATTCAAATAAACTATTTAAATACTAAAAGTCGCGCTGATAAGCACGGTTTGTTAATATCAATTATTGTCTGTCATTAAGGTCGAACGCTCTGAACGCATCAACAGCCAAATATTAAATGAAGCTCGCGCTCACGCGCTTTATTTTTTAACTATGGCATCTCGCAGGTGACCACTAAGGTCGCTGTGGCTGCCTTAAGCTTCTACACTCAAAGCCTCCAGCCAGGGGCTCTCACGCGCTCGGACCTCCCGCCTTTTTGTACCCTACCGCCACGACCCGCGTCGAGCGCGGCAACCGTTACACAAAAATAATCCTTATGGCATGATTCAGTATTCACGCGCGACGGCGCGATGGCTTATTAGCGTATTTCATGTATAAGTTTGGTGTTTCTATACCGATTACTATGATTCTTTTTTTATTGAATAGGTAATAATATTAACTTCTTTTAATTAGGGATGAGTGAGAGTATTATAAACGTAAGAGTAAACAAATATAATCAGAAAGCTCCGAACTGCTAAGCTATCGGGAGTTACACGTGTTATTGTGAGTCAACCATAAAAGATAGACATATGCTGTTGTGGGATATTTTTTAGATAATTTTATGTAGAACATTTCCGCCATAAATGATTTCTATGTAGCTTTAACCATTAAGGCTTCACACGCGACGGAAGCTTAAAAAATGGAGCAACTTCTCCCGTTTTCCCAACATTTCCCTTCACTGCTCTGCTCCTATTGATTGTAGCGTGATGAAAAGTATACTATAACCTCCCCAGGAGTATGAAGAATAATTGTACCAAGTTTCGTTAAAATCCGTCGAATAGTTTTTGTTTCTATAAGGAACATACAGACAGACAGACAGACAGACAGACAGACAGACAAAAATTTTACTGATTGCATTTTTGGCATTAGTATCGATCACTAATTACCCCCTGATAGTTATTTTGAAAATATATATCATGTACAGAATTGACCTCTCTACAGATTTATTATAAGTATAGATAGATGGTTTGATTAGCAACTGAGTAAGTATGCAAATGAGTGCGTTAAGTCGGTTAGGTGGTATGAAACTCTAGTCAGGTGACTGGTAACTCACTGAGTAGACACGCATATGTCTGGCTGAGCTCGTTAGCCCGAGCCGCTGCCAGGGCGGCGAATATGTTCTAGCTAGACGCGTTCGATCCAAATACTGATCGGATCGGTTGGTATACTTCTAGTGTCAGCCGCGGTCTGCTGGTCGTATACTTCTAATGTGAGCCGCGGTCTGCTGGTCGTATACTTCTAGTATGTGCCGCAGTCTGGTGGTCTTATAGATACTTTTAGTGTGAGCCGCGGTGTGCTAGTCGTATACTTCTAATGTGAGCCGCGGTCTGCTGGTCGTATACTTCTAGTATGTGCCGCAGTCTGGTGGTCTTATAGATACTTCTAGTGTGAGCCGCGGTGTGCTGGTCGTATACTTCTAGTGTGAGCCGCGGTCTGCTGGTTGTATACTTCTAATGTTAGCCGTGGTCTGCTGGTCGTATGTTACGCACTGGCTCTATAACATCTTAATAAAAGCCTCCAGGCATAAAGGGCACTTTGGGCATAAATGATAAACTAGGACCATCGAGGTAAAATAAATAAACAGTTAATTACTAATAACAATAAATAATATGATCAATTGTCGAGGTCACTAGTTACATATTGCAATACAACTCATAATAAAAAAAACAATGTAATGAGTAGATTATGTCA
This sequence comes from Agrochola circellaris, assembly GCA_914767755.1. Classification (NCBI taxonomy): domain Eukaryota; kingdom Metazoa; phylum Arthropoda; class Insecta; order Lepidoptera; family Noctuidae; genus Agrochola; species Agrochola circellaris. The sequence goes on from OU611853.1 coordinate 547,547, forward strand.
ACAATAAAATAAAAAAAACAATTATATAACGACGATGACGATGATGATTGATGATTGTTATTGTTTGATGATTTTTGTTTGTTTTTGATTTTTTTTCGATGATTGTTTTAGACGATGTTGGGCTAGGACCCAACATCGTCATGGTGTTCCATGGCCCCCGGCGGGCGCCGTCACCCGGCTCACACATCGTGGTCGGGGGGGCTTGGATCGCTGTCGAGGGTACCATGAAGTACCTAGGATTGGTCCTCGACAGCCGGTGGGACTTCGGGCCCCACTTCCGACGGCTGGCGCCCAAGTTGCTGCGCGCTGCTGGAGCGCTCTCAACGCTGCTTCCCAATCTGGGGGGCCCGAGCGCCGCTTGTAGGCGGCTCTACGTGGGGATCGTGCGATCGATGGCCCTTTACGGGGCCCCGATCTGGGCGGCTGACCTGACGGCCGGGAGCATCGCCGTCATGCGGAGACCGCAGAGGGCGATGGCCGTCAGAGTCATCCGGGGATATCGCACGATCTCCTACGAGGCGGCTTGTGCACTGGCCGGATCCCCGCCCTGGGACCTGGAGGCGAAAGTACTCGCGTCATCGTATCGGTGGCGCGAGGAAGCGCGGGCGCGAGGCGAGCGACCGATGCAGCGACACGTGGAGCTGCATCGGTCTCAGCTTCGCGAGGTCCTGGTGGCGGAATGGCGGGACAGGCTTTCGCGCCCTACCGCCGGCCTCGACGTCGTCGAGGCGGTCCGGCCGGTGCTCGACCGCTGGCTCGGGAGGAGGCACGGCTCCCTGTCGTTTCGGGTGACGCAGGTGCTCTCGGGGCATGGTTGCTTCGGGAAGTACCTGTGTCGCATAAACAGGGAGCCGGACGCCCGGTGTCACCACTGCGTCGACTGCCGGGAGGACACGGCGCGGCACACGCTGGCAGAGTGTGCCGCTTGGGAGGAGCCGCGCCGTGCCCTCATCTCAGAAGTAGGCAGTGACTTGTCGCTGCCGGCCGTAGTGAACGCTATGGTCGGCGGCGCCGAGTCCTGGGACGCGGTGGTCGCCTTCTGCGAGACGGTCGTCTCGCAGAAGGAGGCTGCGGAAAGGGAGAGGGAGATCTCGTCCACTCACCCGGCCCGCAGCAGGCGCACCGGGCGTCGGCGGAGGGCGGATAACGCCCTCTTCCGGCCCCCCTAAATGGGTCCAGGGGCGACGGACTCGGGGACATCCGTCGCCCCCCACACATCAGGACCCGAGGTGGCGGCGCGTAGTGTTCCACGCGCGCCCCTCTGAGACGTCGCGGGGGGAGTCAAACACCTCACTCCCCCCCCTGACCCGAGAGGAGGCCCGCGGTGGCGGGCCGGCACCGGCCGGGGGTTGCGGAAGATTCTTTCGTTCCCGCGACCCCCGGCGTAGGTGTGAGTCGGAACACCGGGGTGGTTTTTAGTCAGTAAGAGTCTGACAGACCCCTCCGCCCGCCCCAGGGCGGAGGACATCCATGAGGATTTTCCACCCCGGAACAAAAAAAAGGACCCAACATCGTCTTAGATAAAGACAGAGCCCCAGCCCCATTTCTAACATTTGGTAGGGCGAACTTTACGCATTTCGTTTTCTTGGCATTGAGAACTAGAACTTATTTGTCGTAAACCAATCCGTAACCATTGAGAGTGCACTGTTTACGTCGTCAAAATCTTGTCTATTCTTGTCTACTTTGAAAATAAGAGAGGTATCGTCTGCAAACAGTACAACTTCACAGATACCCTTTAAATAGGATGGTAGGTCATTGATATACACTAAGAACAAGAATGGACCCAGTATTGAGCCTTGAGGTACACCTAACTGAACTGTATATATAATAAAGAAGGCAGACTTAAAATGTTATATTTAATAAAATACTGTTTGCAACTATCAGCTATTTTCAATCCAAACATAGCCCTATAAGTAGGTACACCTTTTTTGTGACTTAAAAATCATTGCTTTATTAGTAGTTAATTTGTGTTTAACATTAATAATTGGTGCTTCTAAACGTTGACTGAAGATCATAATTTTTGTTTTTTTAGATTGATTTTTAGTTTATTGTTATCTAACCAGTTAAATATTGAATTGATTGATTGTAATATTAATTTCATGTTCATACCTATCTTTACTAATACAATTAATAGTGACTGTACTGTCATCGGCAAAAAGTGATACAGGATAATTAGTTACTAATGGAAAGTCATTTTTAATAAATAATGAATAATAAGGGACCCAATACGCTCCCTTACTTCAAATAAAAAAAACATAAACTCTATCATGAAATGCTGAATAGCAGTTTTTTGAAAAGGTAATATTGTGGCACTTTTATCAAGAATATTTAACCAATTTTAACTTTGAATAAATATTTATTTATTGAATTTAGATAGAATATGATGTACCTAGCAATCTTAATAGACATTCGTTACTGACCGCACCAAGGAACTATACCAACGACCAAAGAAGAAAGAATAAAGAGTCAATATAACTAATAGGTACCTACGCAGCTCGGGAAATGCTCCTGCACATCTTCTATAGATATACATACACAGCTTGTTACGAAATGGAAAATATATAAGTACGGAACTTAATAATAAAAATGAAAAATTGTCTGTCTGTCTGTTTGTTCCGCCTACAGTGCAAAGAAATCCAAAACAATGAAGCTATTAATTACACTCGCAACAGATTGCGCTATTGAAGCGCCATCTGTTGCGTGAAGACCGAGCCGCGACCCTATGTGCATGGAGTCGACAAGTAAGAAACAAAGCGTGCTAACAATCTGAATAACGCGGTCGCCCGTAGCGCCCGCGCAACCGTCGCCTGGCTGATACTTCATGCTGTAGTAACTACCAGAAAAGGTCGCGGACCCCAAAACAATCAAATCAAATATTTTTTTTTTGTTTTCTGCAGTAAAACAAAAAAAAAAGATTGTGATAGGTACCTACCTATCACGTCTGCGTTTGGCTAACTTATTTAGTTTGGCCGTATATAAATAGTTAGAGAAATGGATTTTACGAAGACTGTTTTGCTTGATGATGAACACCCAGCTCGACTCGAAGGTTTCAATAATACCTTTAACTGTGGAGGTCGTGGCAATCAAAATAGAAACACTAAAACTATTCGTAGTGCAACTCATAATACGAGGAGTTAGTGCTAAAGAGCAACAAGTTGTTGGAAAGTTTCAAAAGGCGCTGCGTGACACAGACTGTCACATCAATACATTACGCCCGTTGTCTACAACTTACACCAGACATATTAAATTAATGAACATCTGGATCGTCGAACACCGAGTTTTATGTTTGACTATTACCTATTATATCAGGGAAACTCCACCATCGATAGAGTAGATAAAACATTCGTCAGTTCGTCGGAAAGGTAACTGTTGTGCACATAATGTTAACAGGCGCTGTGCTGTTTAACTATCGTTGGTGTGGTCAGGCCAGTTGCCAGTTGGGACGTTACAATTTAAGGCTGGAATGTGTTGAGGAATAGTTCTAGGATTATTCCATAGTAATTATTTCTAATCCTTGACACATTCGGGTAGGTACGAAGGATCCAAAAATCCGAGGTGCGTTCGATGTTCGTTTGGTTATTACCTACTATAAATTCTAAGAGTTTTAGCTAGTGAATTTACGGACAGTCGGACACCGACGCCTACTATTGGCGCTGGTAGCCAGCTCGTTCATACTACAGACTCGACAGAGCTTGGAGTTTAGGCCTTTATGGGGCGTTTCATGAGATTCTCATAGATTTATCTAAGTTGAAGCCTCTCACTTCATTCGGGTTTAAATCCTAAATAATAAAAACAAGCTATTTTTTGTTAGTTAATGCTCATTTTCGCAGTACAATTCGGCCCTTAAAATGCCCGCCAAGGGTTCGTTTTTTGGGCACGCCACAATTGTGGCGATAAGTCCCCTCTTTGAGGAGTGGATAGAGAGGCGCCACGGCGTCCTCACCTTCCGCCTTACACAGGTCCTCACCGGACATGGTTGTTTCGGGAGGTTCCTGTTCAGGATAAAGCGGGAGGAAACGCCCGGGTGTCACCACTGTGTGGATCGCCCGGAGGACACGGTGGAGCATACGGTGGAGGTCTGCCCAGCTTGGGCGGAGCACCGCCGTGTCCTCACGGAGGCGATCGGCGGCGGCGATCTCTCGCGTCCGGCCCTGGTTCAGGCCATGGTCCGGAGCGAGAGTGCATGGGAGGCCGTCACCTCCTTCTGCGAAGCAGTAATGCTCGCAAAGGAGGAGGCGGAGCGCGCGAGGGAGAGGCAAAATGCGCCCCCTCGCGCCCCTAGTCACCGCAGGAGACGCCCCGGGCGTCGGGAGTCGCGAGCCGACTTCCGGCCACCGTAGGCGCGGGCTTGCGGACGGTGAGCAATGGGTAGCTCGCCGTCCGATAGGGACCAGGCCCGGGTCGACGGCGCGTTGTGTTCCACGCGCGCCTCAAAGAGATGTCAGCACCAACTGACGGGGTCCGGAAGGGCCAATGCCTGCCGGGGTTGCGGGTTTGTCTGAAAGGGATATCGCGACCTCGGCACACAGGCAACGGAAGGAACACGGGTGGGTTTTAGTCAGTAAAAGTCTGACACGCCCTCCCGCTCCACCCAGAGCGGGAGAAGTTATTTGATAATTTCCCATCCTCAAAAAAAAAAAAAAAAGGGGTTCGTTTTTGAAAAACCCTGTAATACAATTCTTAATTTTTTGTTTTAAGTACCTATTAGTACCAAGTTCCAAGTTATTTCGATAGCAGGAAGAGAATATATAATTTGATCTTAATAGAAATTAAGATCAAATTAACCGAAGATCTTTGGGGAATGTCCATTAAAGTCTGTACTTCCATAATTGAGACCATAGCGCCTTACTTAGCCTTAATATTTAATTTGTGTGTGGACCAAGGAGTCTTCCCGGATTTAATGAAATACAGTAAGGTAATACCACTTTTCAAATCCGGGGACAGTAAAGACACCAATAATTATAGACCCGTATCCGTGTTGCCGGTTTTCAGCAAGGTGTTTGAAAAGGTAATGCTTAATCAAATGCTCAATCATTTTAACACAAATAAAATCCTTCATGATCAACAGTATGGTTTCACCAAAGGACGTTGTACGACCGACGCCGGTGTAACCTTATTAAGACACATTTTTAACGCGTGGGAAGAGGCCCAAGACGCCATAGGAATCTTTTGTGACCTCTCCAAGGCATTTGATTGCGTCGATCACGAAACCTTACTCTTGAAACTTGAGCATTACGGACTTGCAAAACTTGCACTCAATTTAGTAAAATCTTATTTAAATAATAGACAACAGCAAGTCCAAATAAACGGTATCAATTCACTAGGTTTAAAAGTAAAAATAGGTGTGCCACAAGGCTCGATATTGGGTCCATTCCTCTTTTTAGTGTATATCAATGATCTACTCCATTTATTAAAAAATCAACCACAAATGGTGTTATTTGCTGACGATACTTCCTTAATTTTTAAGGTAGATAGACGTGCAACAAATTTTGACGACGTAAATAACGCCCTATTGCAGGTCCAAAATTGGTTCACTGCTAATAATTTAGTATTAAATGGAAAAAAAACTAAGTGTATAAAATTTTCTTTACCAAATGTCAAAAGTAGTGATTGTGAGATAGTATTGAATCAAGAGAAACTAGAATTCGTCGATAAAACTGTTTTCCTAGGGATCACGCTAGACTCAAGGCTACAATGGGGTCCTCATTTAACATCTCTCGCAGGACGGCTAAGTTCAGCAGCATATGCTGTCAGAAAAATCCGTCAATTTACTGATGTAGATACCGCGAGGCTGGTCTATTTTAGTTACTTTCATAGTATCATGTCTTACGGTATTTTACTGTGGGGACGGGCTGCAGACATCGAGTCTATTTTTATTCTGCAGAAAAGAGCGATTAGAGCCATGTACTATCTCCGCAGGCGTGACTCTCTAAGGGAACTGTTTAAGGATATTAACATCATGACGGTACCTTGTCAATATATCTATGAAAACATCATGTACGTAAGAAAAAACTTACATCTTTTTAGTAAAAGAGGGGATAGACATAATTATAGTACAAGAAATAGGGACCTATTAGTTCAACCAGGTTTCAGACTGGCTAAAGTGGACTCATCTTTCATGGGGTACTGTTTAAAATGTTACAATAAAATTCCTCCCCACATACTTCAACTGAATGAGACGAAATTCAAGTCTTGTATAAAACGCACACTATGCAGGCAGGCATATTATAAGTTGGGGGATTACATCTCTGATAAAAATGCTTGGCTCAATGCTGGTCCTGCTCCACAACCACAACTAATTGATTAACATCTGAAAATACTGTTGCAGCTGCTGAAGATTTTAAGACCATCTTTGCATTGTATAAAATCAATCTCCTTTGTATTATATAATTCCAGAGCACAGGTGTGAGTACTATGTACTAAAGAGCTACCATTTACTGGGTAATACTTTTTTTTATTGACTTGAATGTGCCCTGGCGGCTGTGAGTATGTCATGCTCACTCAGATGTCTCGCTGATGGTGGCGCGTGTGTTGGATCATTTAGCTCCCTTCAAAATGGTTGAGCTGAATGGTGCTGATCCATACGTCATGTTCGTGAACGGGCGCCGTCAGTTGGGACTGGTCAACTCTTAGCGGCCATGGCTGATTTTTAATTTTTTAATTGTTCTTTGTTTTTATCTTTGTATTACGGACGCTTCTAACGTGCACGTCTTTCTACATTGTTCTCACATGTATAATTTCAACATGAATGATGTAACCAATACTTTGTAACAATTTATTTAATTTAAAAGAGTGTCCGTGGAGTTTCTTGCCCGTTCTTCTCCATAGGTACCTACTACGCTTTGGAATGGGCAACTAGCTTCATATTTTTGACTGACCGATTCCTTGACAATTCAAAAGTGCCTGTAATGGTTTAATTGAAATAAATGATTTGAGTTTTGAGTTTTGAGTTTTGAGTTTAGCTTGTTAAAATATTACCATACAAACTTTGACACCTCCTTAACCTTTTTGAGGGTTTAGTTAAGTTAAAAAAAGGGTAGTTCACAAAAAGTCATGATAACGTTCTTTATTATTACTTAGTATAATTTTTAAATCAAAGGAATAAGATTTTTCATATAAAATGTTTCCCCCTATACATCTATACAAAAATCACAAAAATTTTGTGATTTTTTTTCTCTATTTGAATTATAGGTGATATACCAATTTTCAAGTTAATTAAACCACGCAGTAAAATCCTCCCCTCTAAAATTGGTTACCCCTTTTCACCCCGTTAGGCGTAGATTTTGAAAACCCTGATATAAAATTATTCTTTATTTTTGGTTTTAAGTATATAAACTGAGTTTCGAGTTAATCGGACAATGCGTTAAAATTCTTCCATACAAGGTTGTCACCCCCCAAACCTCCTTTAGATAGGTAGTAGTTTAGAAAAACAAAAAATGACAAACTTTATCATTTGTTTAGATAAGAATTCCTGCCAGAGTTCCTATGGCCACCTTCGGGTTTCATCATCAGACCCTAAACACCACGTAGTGTAAGAGCACTTGTCAAGACAATTCTAATGAAACCAAACAAGACGGGGGCTATCTGGATTACTTCAGAACTGTGCTATCTTGTTTGATTGAGGAGTTCCTATGGCCAACGTTCGGCTCCATCATCAGACCCTGGACACCATCTAGCTAGTGTAATAACACTTGTCAATGCATAACCAGTGAGTCCAAACACAATGGTACTATCTTGTTTGGTTGAGGTTTTCCTGTGGCCACCTTCCGGCTCTATCATCAGACCCTGGACACCACCTAGGTATTACATAAGCAATGAGTTCTACCCGATGCTGCTATCTCGTTTAGTTGAGGAGTTCCTATGGCCATCTTCGGGCTCCATCATCAGACAAGCTCCATGGTATCATATTTTTTAAATGTCTCCGTAGTTATATATAAGTATGTCAAGTTATGTATATTATACTATCAAGTTTCAGCTCAATCGGATGCCAGGAAGTGCTTGAAAAATAGATGACAATAATTGGAGTAACTGGAAACATACGAACGAAGTAAGTTAATTGATAACCTTGTTATTAAATGCTGTTCGTTGGTATTATAAGTGTAGGTATCACTTGGCTGGACCGATTTGGTTTTTTTTTAATGTTTGTAATACTTAGTCTGAATTTAGAGGATTTTGACAAGGGAAATAGGTATTGGAAAAGCTGCCTGGAAAATTTGAAAATTTGGGCAAAATTAGAAAGTCCTTTTTCTATGGAATTTTTGTATAATTTATTGTGAAGACAACGTCTGTAGGATCAGCTATCGATACATAAGTACATTGATATACAGTGTGTGGCGTAAATAGTGGCCCAACTTAAAGGGGTCGAAACACCGTATATTCATCACGTACACAATTTGAACCATTCAAGAAGAATTCGAAGTTCTGTAACATCTCAGCACACTGTGTAAACAGCTGTTATTACTATCTGTGTATAATTACATTAAACCATCATTTAACAAGTAGCTCGTTTGTGTTATTAGCAGTAAGTGAAGCAACACGCACTCGTACCGATGTTAATGAGGGGCGTGCGCAATGCTAATGATTTATGTTCTAAAAATGCAAATCTTTTTATGTTCTGTTTCTGTATTTTTGTTTTGCGCTAATTTCGAGGCGCGGTCGGGCAAGGTTTTGATTAAAACCTTGCGCGGAGATTAATATTCGGCATCTTGATGTTTATCTGGTGTTATGGCACCTATATCCAGGGCTAGGAATGAGTCACAAGTATTTGAAGAGTACGAAGACACGCCTTCTTATGCTTAAAATACCTAGAAAAGTAATTATGGATCCACTACAAATAACCATTTTTTTATAATTACAGTCTGATAACCAAAGATCCTACTTTTTCTCATATAGTTTGCACTGTACCTACTGCTGGATTGTTTTTACATCGCGATATCTGCAAAGATCAGTCTTAGATCTGAAACTTGTTAAGTATTGCACATTTCCTGGCAGACCGACAAATCCAAGACTTACATATAATCTATGTGTCTGCAGTGAATGTATATCAAGGTATTGTAAAATAAAATAAAAGTGCTCTATGTTCAGCAGTTATCATGAAGAAATAAATGGGATAGTAATAATAATTGTGAAACAATAATAGTAAGCGATTGCGTGGAGCACGGCAATCTCCTCCACCTACCATCAGCATCAGTCGAACCCCATTCATTGTACCAGTTATAGAGCGATAGATATTTGAGAAGATATTGCGTATATACAAGTAGGTACTTTGAAAGGCTTTCAAGTGAAGCATGCGTCATCCTGTGCACCACCCCGTACTCCTCAGTTTCAGTGGTGAATGTGGATCTGGTTACTATACTGTAAATCATTCAGAAATAGCGCACACCCAGATTTTTTTGACGGAAACTAATATAAGAGTAAGAGAGTGCATCATAATAGAAAAAAAAAATAACTTGTTCGGGTGACCCCCAGGAACGAAGTTCTTTATGCGATAGTCGCATGCACACACTCGTATACAACCTTAGTTTTTGTTTACCCTAAACCTCTTAAGGGGTCATTGTACTCATTATTATGAACAACTTTCACTATGGGACCAACGCCGAAATCGCGAAAAAAAATCTGCTGTTCCCTACATTTATGTTCGTATATCTCGTCGAAATGTAGGGAACAGCTGATTTTTTTTCGCCTACGAACGTACGCGAACTAAGGTTGTATAATCGAAAGAGACAGAGTGAGAGAGAGGAAGTCGCGTGGAGATTTCTATCAGTCAACTCCTATACAGGAAGACTTCGTTCCGCTACCGCTATTATTTCGGTCATCAATATTTTTTACGAAGTATTGACTTCTTTGCTATTCTAGTCACTTTTTATTTATAATGTGAATTCACATAACTAATTTGTTTTATTTCAGTTTTTGTTGTTTTAAGTCATTGCATCTTTTTAACAACCGTGTTGATATAGATCCGTAATGTTCCGTCAAGAAATTACGAGTAGGTAGCTTTAATTGGTTTGCTAATCAAAACGTAATTTATATTTTAGAAAGATACGGATCTAGAGCGATCGATGAATAGGTCAGTTGAGTGAGTCATATCGCGGTAATGTTATTTACAATGATTTCATCTTACAATAAAGCAACAAATAATCTTAAAACCTGTCCACTGCATCATGATCATAGAAAGACCGGCCAAGTGCGAAATGAAGGGTTCCGTAGTTGGGATGAATTTATCCCAAAAACAAACTTATTGTTGTTGAAAAACATGTTCTCCAGTACTTCGATATGCGTCACGTTCAATTCTCCAACTACAAATGAAAGATTGTAATAGCAAAAAACAAATGTGATAAGATAATAGTTATTTATGCAACTTTTGAATAATAAGGGATATTAAAACACGAATGTGTTTGATATAGTATCACATGAGTGTTTTAATACCTAATTATGTACAGTTGCATACAAGACTTTATCTACACCCATGATATAAATCTTCTGTAAAATGTTCTGAAACCATAGGGTGTTTTACAGTATTGTAAGAACTCTATGTAAATTCATGGAAAGTTTAATTGCTGAGTATCTAATACAAATAAAGTATGTGCAGGTAATAATAGAATTATTTATTGTAATAATTATTAAAAAAAAAAAAAAACTGCGCTGTGTTAGTGAAACGCGCGTGCATGACAATGTTCTTTTTTTGAAAATCATAAAGATACCACGAATTGTCTAGGTCAAGGGGAAGTACGCTACAGGTTTTGATTTATTTGCGAAAATCGAATTAAGTCGCATAAATGGCGGTTTTTTTTTATTGCATTGATTTAGAAGCTTGATTTAGAGCTGCAAGAGACCGTGGACCCCGTATTTGATATTAATTTCAACTTGATATCTCCACGTGTTCCTGAGAAAAGGGTCTTAGTCTTGACAGACTAACAGACAGACGGACAACGGAGTGATCCTTATTAGGGTCCCGTTTTTTTCCTTTTGAGGTACGGAACCCTAAAAAGGAACGATAGCTTTTTTTGAAAAATGAGTCGAATCTGACCTCGCACTGTTTAGATGGTAGATATCACTAACACAGCACGATGACTATTAGTGCAACTTAAAACTACCGACACTTCGCAACTACTACATACGATTAAAAAAATATACGTTTGTATTAGAATACCTACTGGTTGTATTACACCGGTGTGTAATGTGGAGTAAGGCAAGTATCGCAATTAAGCTCCTCTCAAATGAAGTAATGTCGTATAATGTTTCATTAAGAGTCCGTGCACAAAATTCACTCGACAGAGTTTAGATAAATTCATTGCGATGCTGTTTGTGTGCACCGTTCACGCACTCACGCCTAATGATCGAGCGGAGTGATCGCTTAAACAGTTTTGATCCTTTAAATGATATTTTCTTAAGTTACGTAGGCACCGTTAAGAATAGTCTGGAATATTTGTGTATATCCGTTTAGAATATTTATAACAATCAACATAAAAATGCTACAATTTGGTGTTAGATGCATTTAGATACATTTAGACATCAATAACATTGAGGTAAGCGTTTAATATAAATACAAGTAGTGGTGCCGATTCTCTTGTACACCGAACTAAACTATCACGAAAATTCCTTTTGACGATACGAATCTTAAAGCGATTCTGCAAAAAAAAAAACTAAAGGAGAATGCCAAAGTTTCCTACAAGACGGCCAGAACCGACAGAGATGAACTATATTTCATAAAAAGGGAAAATAATGATAGAATTTGATAATATAATTAGATTTATATTGGAAGTACACCAAAAAAAGTTATAGTGCTTTAAAGTTGACCACTTAATACTTCTGATTTTAACGATAACATGAAATAAACTATTAAGTGATTAATTAAATGAATGACTTTTAGCAGATTATCGTCGTATATAAATGTTTTTATATTAAAAATATACATAAAACATACTTCGATTAGAATATATGAAAAAAAAACCCATGTTATTCTTTTTAACAATTTATTATTCATCAAACAGTACATCATCATCAGGCAGGTTCAGATGTTCGGTATTGCGAGCCGGGTCAGCGAGTAATACAGGGTCAGGTTCAGTTTCAACAGCCAAGGTAGTCGTAAATGGAAGAAAAATTGGAGTCCAGAAACAGCAATAAACAACACAAAACTCGAAATAAACACGGAAACACTTCGTCGCTCGTGATAACACGTCAAGTGTTGCCACTACTATAATAACATTATAAGGTATTAGGAATAAACTATTCTAAACAGTGGTGCCGATTCTCTTGTACACCGAACTAAACTAACTAAACTATCACTAAAATTTCTTACTTTTGGCTATGAGAATCTTAACGCTATTCTGCAAATAAAATTCTCTAAATTAAAAAATAATTTTGACACGACTAAAACGAATTTGACAATCGCGAATCCACGTGGTACCCGATTTTTTCTAGAGCCGGAGGCGCGCACGGGGTGCAACCTCGACGTATTTTATATGGAATATTTCACTTTTTGTATGGAAAATATGAAAAAAATATTACCAACATGTTGAGTTTTAGGGGTTTAAGCGTTTTATAAAGGGGGTCAAAATTTTCATTATTTTTGCGATTGGACGCACCATTTTCGAGATATAAGCAAAAGACAAAATAAATACAGTACTGTTTTTGCGGAGAGTTGTGTAAGTGGAGATGTTGGTGTGAATTTTAGTTCATGACAACTTATTTTACGCCACACCTTTTTAATCGCGATTAAAAATAGTTAGGTTTAGTCTGGTTTGGTCTTTTACAATAAAAATTTTAGGTGAAAAACGTCAAATTCAGAATAGCAAAATTGCCATTTTCACTAAACTAAAAACTCAGTACTATCTTAGTGCTGTCAAACTAAAATATAGTTAAGTTGTGTCACTTTAGTCTATTTCAGAATGGGAAATCGTCGTTTGACAGGATTAAACTAAATTTTAGTGATTTTTAGTTTAGTTTAGAGGCATTTGTGACAAGAGAATCGGCACCAATATCGATCATCGGATTATTTTTAATAAAATTATTACATCACTTTATAATATTATTCATAAATATAACTAAACGGTATTTATTATTAAAAGAACACACAGGCTCTTTGTCTCCGAACCGGAGACAGTTTGCCAAAACCGTCAAACCCCACCGAATCGACGACGGTGAGTCACGCGAGTTAGATCTCATACCTTATGTGCGTTTTTTCTTATGCACCTATGGGGTATCATGCGACATTCAAGGATAAATAATAACAAAATCTAAAATGATAAATGACGTTTTTTTCATCAAATGACTTCTCCCGCTCTAGGCGGAGCGGAACGTCGGGCGTGTCAGACTCTTACTGACTAAAACCCACCCGTGTTCCTTCACTTGCCTGTACGTTGACGCTAACGCTAACTTGACAGTTAAAACGTCACAAAAGGGGCAGGACTTTATCTTTATTCATATTTATATTATTGTAATCGATTTGCATATGCAATTTCGTATCGATATTATTTTATTTTGGTATTGGCAACATTTCTTCTTGAAATTGTAGCTATGAAATGTGTTGTTAAATTGACAATTAGTTGAATAACTTTTTAAAATGAGTTTTCAGCGGTGTGCTTCTACAGATTTTATATAAACTGTATAATTGTTACTATTTTCTGTTATGAATTATCATTATTACAGAAAGTCTGTCGGACGCTACATGATTCGAGCCTATTCTTGTCATTGTCCTTTTCAGTGTAAAAATATTTCTAAACATCAAAGCCGTTTAGAAGTAGTTAGGAATTTTAGGCATAAATAGCGTTTTGGTAAATATTTTTTTAAGACAAAAGTATTAGTCATACGAAAAAATCCTGTTTCAGAAATATTGTACATGAATCTATAACAAATATATATTTTTTTCAAATCTTTTAATCAAGCCGTTAATAAGAAGACAGCTTTTTAAAGTGACCGTTTTACGGTACTAAACGAGAGTAAGGCCCTTAACTGCTTACATAAAGTCCGTACAAAATATGTCGGCAGTCCGCCATTTGGTGACTCCTGAGCTACACCATCTGTAAGCTAGTCTCGTATTATTTGTCAGGTAGGTATTTGGTTAGCATAAGCAATTTGTTTTAAATCTTTGACATACCAAACGTACGTAAGTACCCGTGCTATCTTGTTCGTTTTCACGGTTTAACATAGGAACATAATTTCGATGGATTTGATTTTTATGTGAAAGTTACTCAATATAAAAAATACTGATGAAACACTACCTACAAAAAAAAACATAACATCGAAAGTACCTAAATTTATACATCACTAAAACCATAGACAATTTCTAGCAGCCATTGTTGTTTGTCAAATTTTGAAACGCGACATGGCAGTAAGGAATTAGTAAGTACTATCATGGCAGCATGGAATTTGTAGTTATACGTGTAGGTTTATTTTAATATTTTAATTTAAGACTAAGAATTAATTTATATTTTTCTCTTCCTGTTCTCACACACTATTGTCGTCTACATTTCTTTTTTATTTCTCCTTTCGCAGGTCTGCTGGAAGAAATTTCTTAAGAAATAAGGAGTACCTTTGTTCTCATAATTATGATTATTTCGTATCTGTATCTATTGTACTGTGTGTACATACATAATTAAATAAATAAACTCACTACAGGCGTGAGTTTATTAAGAGGGGTCGCCGGCAGAGGTGTGTTTAATATATTTGTCAATTTTCAATTATTCATTCATTTCAGAATTATACCACCACCGTAACACACTTTCACGGTTGAAGTGCTCACTGTGTTCAGAAACAACCGGCGGAAAATCAGGGTTGGTAATTAGAATAAAGTTGTTGTTACTGTCTTTCTTGTCTTATGTGAATATGAGTGTCTGTGGTTTAACGCCTTTGCGTATTCGGAGAATGATCTACATAAGTACTAATTTTGGATACAACCTGGAGAGCCATTATGTCAAAGTTCAAGATGTGTCGAACATCGCGAAAACAAAAATTATGAGACAGCGCCAGCCTTGAGAAAAGAATCAGAATTAAAAAAAAATCGTAGGAATTAAATAATTATAACTTAAATTGTTTTTTTTTTTATTAAATAAATAATATTTTCCGTTGACGTAGAGTGTTCACCACCAACCGCCGCTGGAGTGACCGCCGGAGTATCCGCCGGTATATCCGCCGGAGGATCCGCCGCCGTACCCGCCGCCGTATCCGCCGCTGTATCCGCCGCCGAAGCCGCCGGAGACGGGCACGACTTGTTTGACTGTGATGACCTGCGGTACGGAGACCACCTTGCGGACATTGACGACCTGCGGCACGGTGACCTCGCGCTGTACGTTCACCACTTTCTTGACGGCGACCACCTGTGTGGCGGGCGCGGACCAGCCGCCGGAGGAACCACCGGACCAGCCGCCGGAGGAGCCGCCGGAGTAGCCGCCGGAGTAGCCGCCGGAAGAGCCGCCGGAGTAGCCGCCGCTCCAGCCCGAGCCGAGCGAGCTAGCACCGCTCCAGCCGCTGCTGTAGCCGCGCTTCTCGCGCACCGCGGCGCCCGCCGCCAGAGCCACCAGCGCGCACAGGACGATCTGGAATTAAAGTAATAAATTAAAATACGATCTCAAGTAATGCTGACAACAAGCTAAAGGATCTGGTATGTTCACAACTCTCAGCTAACTATAAAACTTTTCGAAACGTTGTGAGTGCCACAAGAGGAGCTTTTTCTCTGAACTTTGCGTTATTAGTTATTTAGAATTATATTTTTGATTAACTTACGAAGGCTTTCATGTTCTTGTTTTAATGGGTGGTTGTTGTGTGACGCGTGTGCCGCGCTCCCAGCGTATATATATACGGCGCGCGCTGCGCTTACGAAACGCGTCCTCGGCAGACGCAGCGCTTTGCCGAGAGGGATTCGTACTCGTCGTGGTTCAATAACACTTCCTTGTTCATATCTGGTTAGCCTAGATGAATAAAGCTATATACAACACCCTTTCTAGGGTCGGTTAATTTAATAATAGCTAGGACTCCAGGTTATGGTAGCGAGAAGTTATGAAGAAGTTATGGTTATGGAACGTTTTCAAGTCATCTTGTTGCTTGAAATTACAGAGCTTATGGTCTTGATATCAGATGTTGATACGTACAAAATTCTTTATTTCGATTTTCTATAAAGATACCATATTCTTTAAACTTTTGCCAGTTGTGAAGCGTTGCGTTCACAACATTTGACACCCTCCATTCAGTTTGTAAAGTTGGTGAACGCTTAACCGTGCATCATCCTTTTTCATTGCCTTTTTTGGTCCCACTGCCCTAGGACATGTTTTCCGGCAGTTTTTAGCAAATGGTGTCAAGGCCTTCTCGGACAAATTCAAAATTTCTCATCTTCGGCGGCTCATCATCTATTTCAGTTCCCTAACAACCCTATTTCAGTTCCCTAACAACCCTATACCTACTGGCTTTATTATTATTAGCGATGACTAATGTCCTTCACTTTGCTATCAGTTCTGATTTCATAAATATATTATATACATTGCCATTAGTGTTACATAATAAATTATGTATTCTTCATTAGTGAACGTTGAATAACATCTCAAACTTGACTTTGGATGCTGTTTTGCACATAATATTTCTTATGTATCTGATTTGTAGGTTTTTTTATAGAGTAATATTAGTGGTGACCTTCGACCATTTGTATAGATGAAATGAATGTTATATCTACTGTTAGCAATTTTTCCACTAACTGTCACACGTGCCCCCGGCTTTTGTGCCTTTATTTCCTTTGTGATTCTTTGTGCGGCTTTGTGCGGCAGAGCCGGGCGCGCCGCGGCTTGTTCGGCGGCAGTGCCGGCAGCATACACACTATGCTATTAGCAGCCATAATACGGAAATGTCGTTAAGTAAAACAGTGATCAGTTTATAATCTCTTTGATTCAAATTGTACGGAACCTAGATCTACGAAGTAATTAGCACTCATCATGCGTGTCAGTCAAAGTCAATGTCAAATAATTTATTTCAAAAAGGCACATAAAAGGTACTGTTGAACGACTACAAAAAAATTTATTGATTAAAGTTGGTCCTTACAGAAAGTAGTTTGAGAAGAATGAACTAGAATCGCCACAGTTACCCCGCGACCTATTCAAAAGCGATCGTCTTTTCTACTTTTTGTTCACTGAACATGAACGCGTGGTCGCGTCGACAGAGGGCGCTTTCCGGTTTTCCGAACAAAAAGTGAGTGACCACGACGATCGCTTTTAAATAGGACGCGACCTTACTCTTTTAAAATGTTTTACAATATTTTGTATACATTAAATAAAATAATTATGTGAAGATACACCAAGAATAAAATTACTGTAGGTAAAAAAACAAATAAAGCAATGACAGGTAAATTTATTATAATAAATAATAATAATTATTTATTTATTTCAGACAATGTTAGTCCATATTGCATACAATCAGATGAATAAAATCAAAAATTAAAATTAAAAAAACCAAATAAATAAAAAATTGCGAATTAAAATAGATATTAAAATTTGTGAAATAATTATTGACATGTTAGAATTATATAAAAATAAAATAAAATGTCAAGTAATAAATAGAAAATTGCGAATTAAAATAAACATTAAAATTTGTATTGTATTATGTGACAGACAGATGCACATTTATGGTGCTCACATATTTATAAACCTTGTAAAAGTAGACGATTTTCCTAAAGTAATAAGTCTGTGTGTGAGTTAAAGTAATCACAGAATGTGAAATCAATGTCAAAAAATAATAAATTAAGTATACAATTGACTTACTCACCAGTATGATTTTGTCTAGACTATAGATTGTCCTATGGAGCAGGACCAGCATGTTTCCAAGCATTCTTATATTGGATACCTATATGTAATCCTCTAATTTGTAATATGCTTGTTTACAAAGTATACTTTTAATATGACTTTTAAATTTTCTTTAATTTAATTGCAATATATCAAAAGGTGTATTGTTGTATAATCCTAAAATTTAAAAAACTTACTACTTATGGTTGATCTATTTTATCTTTATTTCAAGAATTAAAATAATCCCATAAAATACCTACCCCAAATAAAATAAGTGATATGGTTGGGGCTGGCCAACCACATCACTAATTTTATTTAGAAAAAAAACATAAAAATTTTCATACACACATAAGTAATCCTAACTATCCTAACTAATATTATAAATGCGAAAGTGAGTTCGTTTGTTTATTTATTACGCTTTCATGATAAAACGGCAGAACGAATTTGGTTGAAATTTGGCACATGGTTAGACCATAACCTGGGTTAGAACAAAGGATAGTTTTTATCCCGATATTCCTACGGGATCGAAATTTATGCGGGTGAAACCGCGGGGCGCAGCTAGTCATATGCAGGCTGGATGTTTGAGATGAGGAGTAATGGCAGCTACCTTAACAGTTGTAGCTACAAGAAAGTGGTCTTACGCGACTGTCCTTAACTTTTTGAGACATTTTGATCTGCATTAGCGCACTGAGGAAGTTGTTGGCGGTCTGTGTATCATTTAGTTAAGATTTCGAAGTAGGGAAAATATAAGTTTACGCCATATCCATGATTCAACAGCGCGGACGGCTGCGCGATGTAGTGTAGTCTGGTCTGTCCACTTCCCGAAACAGTCATTAGTATACAATCACTTCATAGAAAGTTTTTGTTTACAAGATTTGTTTATGTTACTCGACACCGTGCTGCGCGATAAAAAAAAAGTTCAAGGACGTCGAGGCCACCCACGTCGCTGCATTCGGGACGATTAAGTGGATATATGCGAAAGTGAGTTCGTTTGTTCATTTATTACGCTTTCATGATAAAACGGCAGAACGAATTTGGTTGAAATTTGGCACATGGTTAGACCATAACCTGGGTTTAGAACAAAGGATAGTTTTTATCCCGATATTCCTACGGGATCGAAATTTATGCGGGTGAAACCGCGGGGCGCAGCTAGTCATATGCAGGCTGGATGTTTGAGATGAGGAGTAATGGCAGCTACCTTAACAGTTGTAGCTACAAGAAAGTGGTCTTACGCGACTGTCCTTAACTTTTTGAGACATTTTGATCTGCATTAGCGCACTGAGGAAGTTGTTGGCGGTCTGCGACACTCAAACAGAAGCGCATGGACTTTGTGTATAACATACAGAAAAGCAAACTACTTGTGTAACTCTACAAACCGTAAAAACCAGTACATATCCTTAACCTTTTAACATTACCGGGGGGTAATGTTAAAAGGTGTGGCTCTTGGAAGGGTGCTTGATTTTAAGTATTTGCTCAAATAAAATTATTTGTACTATTTAATAAATTCCCTGTACAGTTTCTATTTTGCCATTTTCTTACTACATAAGTTATTTATGTATGCCCAAAGACGAGTTAAAATTTGTGTTGAAATGTGGATGTTTCGACACTCATAACTTCAAAAAAAAATCTTTTTTCCAATTTTGCTTCCATACAGGGCTAGAATAATTGATATAATTTTTAGTTTTGAACGTACACCGTCAAACAGACAAGTAATCACCAAACTATAATACGTTTGTATGGAAGAATGACCGACTAGCGTACCCTTAAGGCTTTTTGCCAATCGTTATACACGTGCACTCTGTGGGTTCGATATACCCTTGCATACAACGCCCTTAGAGTTGAATATAATAATGCCAATGCTGCTAATAAAATCAGAATGTTGTTGGGGCTTCCACGTGACTGCAGTGAATCAGGAATGTTTGCCGAAGCACATACTGATGGCTTCAATACCATCCTAAGAAAAAGGATTGCGTCCATGACGTGCAGAGTGCGTGGGAGCGTCCACGGCATTGGGAAGGTCATTAGTGATAAGGCGTTTTGCGCCATTATGGCGCATTATGCGTCTGGTGAGTTCAAGAAAATTAACTAAAATTTTGTATTACATTTGTTACTAACATAACTTATAAGTAGTGCGTATTGCTAACATCATATGGACGGAGAGGTCTGAAAAATAAAACGGCTAAACAGATTTGGATGAAATTTCGATATTCCCACAGGATCGAGACATGAAAATACTAGCTGCGCCCCGTGGTTTAACCCGCCCATGATAGGCCATACAACCACGGGGCGCAGCTAGTATTGTCATCAATGAATTGGCAAGGTACCGTCATAATATTAATCTTTTAAAATATTTCGCTACGAGATTTGCGGCGACGTCGATTGTATTTAAACGGCTCTGATAGCTCTTTTGCTAAATAAAAATGGATTCAATGTTAGCAATCCGACCCCACAGTAAAATGCCATACTTACGTCATAATGCTGTGGAAGTAGCTCAAATAGACCAAACGCCTGGTTTCTACATCTGTTAACTGTATTTTCTTTCTGACAGCGTAAGCGCCTGAGCTTAGCCGCCCGCATTGTCGTTTCATAGTTTTTTCATCATCTCTATTATGTCAATAATTTCTGTACCTGAACAAGGGCCTCAATAATACGTCGCCCGACTTACACCACTCACTACTCATTCTCTTTTGTCCTATATACATCTGTTCACATAAATGTCAATCGCGATATATTACTCATAATACCGAGTAGATCGCCATTTGCCCATATCGTCGCCGTGTAGTGAAAACCTCGTAAACAAAAATAATAGTTTTTTCTTTTTATTTATTTCTTGTGTACGAGTAGATAACCTAGTAATGCATATTTAGAACAAACATGCACAGCTCTAAGACACTTCTAATGCCTTCTATTTACGATAGTGAGAACCTCGCGCTCCCTTCCCCTGTAAAATAAAGTTTATTGGAATCATGAGGTTTTCGCTGCACGGGCACGGCGACGAGATGCTACTCCACTATTCTACCTACACAATATTCTTCTAGTTTGATGATATGAATTGTTCTTTGTTTTATCTTTTTATTACGGACGCTTCTAACGTGCACGTCTTTCTACATTGTTCTCACATGTATAATATGAACATGAATGATGTAACCAATACTTTGTA
Source organism: Agrochola circellaris (assembly GCA_914767755.1). Classification (NCBI taxonomy): domain Eukaryota; kingdom Metazoa; phylum Arthropoda; class Insecta; order Lepidoptera; family Noctuidae; genus Agrochola; species Agrochola circellaris. The sequence continues at coordinate 568,466 of OU611853.1, forward strand.
AAAAAAATATTTTATTTAAGAGTGTCCGTGGAGTTTCTTGACCGTTCTTCTCCATAGGTACCTACTACGCTTTGGAATGGGCAACTACCTTGATATTTCTGACTGACCGGTTCCTTGACAATTCAAAAGTGCCTGTACCTAAATGGTTTAATTGAAATAAATGCTTTAAGTTTAAGAGTCATGTTTGGTGATAGCTGTTTTATTCCGTAGATCAGTATTGTACGAAGGTAAAAAACAAAAAGTCGTTTTAATAAAAATGGGATTGTGAAAGTTAGCACATAGGTATGTTTCCGTACTAACGAGAAAGAAATTCGCAGAGTAAAATGATAAAGTCTGATTACAGTTTAAAAATATTTATTGAATAAATAACATTTTCCGCCTTCGTTGACTAGAGTGTTCACCACCAACCGCCGCCGCTGGAGTATCCGCCGGAAGATCCGCCGCCGTATCCGCCGGAGGATCCGCCGCCGTATCCTCCGCCGTAACCGCCGCTGTATCCGCCGCCGAAGCCGCCGGAGACGGGCACGACTTGCTTGACTGTGATGACCTGCGGCACGGAGACCACCTTGCGCACGTTGACGACCTGCGGCACGGTGATCTCGCGCTGTACGTTCACCACCTTCTTGACGGCGACCACCTGTGTGGCGGGCGCGGACCAGCCGCCGGAGGAACCACCGGACCAGCCGCCGGAGGAGCCGCCGGAGTAGCCGCCGGAGTAGCCGCCGGAGTAGCCACCGCTCCAGCCCGAGCCGAGCGAGCTAGCACCGCTCCAGCCGCTGCTGTAGCCGCGCTTCTCGCGCACCGCGGCGCCCGCCGCCAGAGCTACCAGCGCGCATAGGACGATCTGGAATAAAAGCAATACATTAATACACTATCTCAAATAATGCTGACAACAAGCTAAAAGGACCTGGTATGTTCACAACTCTCAGCTAACTATAAAACTTTTTCTAAACACTACGAGTGCCAAAAGAGGAGCTTTTTCACTGAACTTCGCGTTATTAGTAAATTAAGATATTATTTTTAAATATATGATTAACTCACGAAGGCTTTCATGCTGTTGTTGTAGTGGGTGGTTGTTGTATGATGCATGTGCCGCGCTCCCGACGTATTTATACGTCGTGTGCGCTGCGCTGACGCAACACGTCCTCGACAGACGCAGCGCTCCGCAGAGAGTTACTCGTACTCGTCGCGGTTCAATGGCATTTCCTTGTTGATATCGAGTCGTCAAAGAAAGCAATTTTACGATACGCTACCCCGTTATGATCACGAAAATATTGAAACAAGTGGTCGGCAGATTCTTTCGGAGTTTCAATCTTGCTGAACCATTAATTACGCAATGTTTTTCCACTTTGTAAGGATTTTCCATAATTTACAGTAATAATAATATATTGTATAATGTTCATGTATTTGTTTCGTTTATTAATGTTATGTTCGTTGAACATTATTGTACTCACTATGTCAGTGCGTCAAACTGGTGCAGTATTGTAACGCAATACTGAAAATAATTACTTACACTCGAAAACCCGGTGAGTGAACACTTTATAAAAAGACATAGGTTATGAACATTCATGATTTGTATATTTGTATTGTTGTTTTTTTATTTGTATTTCAAATCTAAAAACAAATGTCACGTTAGTGACGTCATGCATGAAATGAAGAGGAAACAAATATTTAAAAATTCTTCTGTTAAACGAAGTTAAAGACGTCTCATTCGATATAAATCGTATTACGTTTCATTACCTTGTTCTGGAATTATAACTTTGAACATAACCATACCCGTGATAGATGTTTTAAACGTTCAGAAAAAAAACATGGTTTTAAATCAAATTTGAATAGCGAATGAATGGAAATACATATGTACCTAAATGAAAAGTTATAAATGTTTAGAACTTGATAATGCTTGAAAAGAAATGAAAAAGGTTAGATAGTAGATAACATTGTTAGATCAATTTGTCGTTAAATTTAATTATAAATTGATTAAAGAAGCTATTTGGATTTGTATTTAGTCATTAAAGATTCCTTTTTTTTATACTTAATTTATTAAATCAAATTCAAACAGTAACAATTTTTATTATAAAATAACAAGGCATCATTAATTAACAATCAAAGTTTAAGACACTTCTACACTTAAACATCCATCACTTTTTTATTACTTAATCTATTCAATCAAATCAAACGGTGATAATTATAATGAGATAAACAACACTTATTTTCTTATATTTAGGTATTTAAAAACTATAAATAGTTTTGCAGCTTTCTCGGTACCAACTTTATTACGTACGTCGGAATGAATAAATCCAAATGTTGAAAACAGTCTTTCAATTCCAGCACTTGAAGCAACAGCAGTGTGGAGCTGTGTCCATTGTTTGGCCATTAATTTAACATTTTAATGATAACCACCATTCTAGAGGTTCGACGTGTTTAAAATAGTCTAGAAATTAATTATATGAGTCCTGATCGCTTTGTGTTGACAAAACGTAAAAAAAAACAATTGTTCAAAATACATTTTGAACGGTTTGTTTTATAAAATTTAAAAAACTGTATTTTTTCCAACCTTGGAATTGTATACTAATATCAGTTGCTTCAAAAACGGTGAAGGAAAACATCGTGCGGAAACCGGCATGCCTGAGAGATATTTCTCGACGGCCCGTGAAGCCAAGTCAGAGGCCCATGGGCGGCTTTAAAACTCTGACACCAGGTTATTCACTGGTTAGTGAATAACCTGGTGTCACGTGTGGTTACACGAAAGAAAAAGAAGAACAGGATGTAAACATTTTTGGACAAGTTTGTGCAGTTACTAAGGGAAGGAATGTATAATATATATCATACCGGAACCGTTCCACCACAGTTTACCATTCATTCTTGGGAATACTCCTGCTCGTATCAAACTGTTCGCCTACATCATTGGCTCCACCGCACTCATGTGCATCATAGCTTCAGAATGGTATTTCCTGCTGGAATCTTTGTTGCTGTGCTATAAATAAAAAAAACGGCCATTGTGCGTGTCGAACCACGCACAATGACGGGTTCTGTTGTTGGGATGAATTCCTCCCAAGAACGTAACATTGTAGTTGAAAAACATGTCCTCCCATACATTCCAACTGCAAATGTAAGTTTGTACGTACAATATTGAGAGATTTACCATGTTATTTTAAGACCATAGACTTCATATAGGTTCTCCTGTAATCTACGAGTAAAGTACCTACCATTCACTGTATTTATTTAAAAATTTTAGGCAAAATAGTTTCGGAGATATGGGGGAATCGTCAATTTTCATCAACTTTCTTAATTATCTTTAAAAGTATGTATTTTAAAATTATCAACAAAAAAATTGAGATCTTCGCAACAAACCCTTTCATTTGATATGTCACACGGTACAGTTAGCAAAACTTTATTTGCCCCCCAAAAGTAACCCTCTTAATCAAATTTACGTTACACATCCGTGTTTGGGTCACAAAAATACATATGTGTACCCACAGAACAGATAAAAGAGGTTAGAAGGGCCTTGTGGGCGGGGCAGGCGCGCCGCACATAAGAGCAAACGCTCGAAATTTGGTTCACCGGCCAACAGTCGCGCTCATATTGTGATAACATGGGAATCTCCGCAAAAAAAAAAGAATTATGGCATTTTGCGCTATCATAACGTGTCGGAAAAAAAGCTAGGTGTGTAGTGTAGCCCGGGAAGGGATTTCTTTTCACCGGTAAGTCCAAAAACATTAAAATACAAGTAATTTTTTTAATTATTACAATAGTATTATGTAGTTTGTAGACAAAAACGATACAATCGCTAACAGATGTAAAATTATACATTGGTTGCAATGCATGGGTACCATCTTGTAGTTGGATGAGTGGTCGCGCAATGTATTGCGTTCACTACGAACGTCGCGTGCACCGAGCCAAAGTTGAAATTCCGCGAAATCCACGCGTATCGATAGTGTTGTACTAAGTTGTAAACAATGTCGATATTAAGTATGTGTGTTTGATACAAAATTAAATGATTATTATCAGTAATATTATAATTAAAATAACTTTGTTTACCAATTATTGTTTATTGTGGGTTATTAATTTAGTTTCTGAGTGGGTTTTTCGTCTAAAATTTGGTTTGAGGTGGCTAACCTCATTTATAATGAAAACATTGTAGGTTTGCAGCAGATCCTGATACAAGAAAACTGTGGATTGAAGCAACTGGTAGAATTGAATGGATACCTACTAAATGTAGCACAATTTGTTCGCAACATTTTGCAGAAAATGATTACATAACCAAAAATTCAGGGAAAAAATACTTAAAATCAGGAGCTTCTCCGCACAAAAATATCGTTATGCCTTTTTCAGTAAGTAGTGTATAATTTATATTTTATAAAACTTTATTGCAGATTTTGAGTTGCGTACCATTTATTATCTTAAAATAAAATGACCGCACCTGGATCATCTTTTGTGATTATTATTTTTTTAAAGGTCGTGTTTATTGGGTTTACGCAGCTATAAAGCTGAAAATCCTTTTAACTTGTATCATTTATTTACTTACTAGCTGTAGCCCATTACCCTAATTGCGTAATACACGATCAATCAGAATCTGAATCGTTTTGAAACAGATTGCTAACTCAATGCTTCATAAGTTTAAAAAAACGGGCGAGCCTTACAGTAGGCGCAGATGTGTAACATACTCGTATGACATCTTGCCTGACAGAAGCAACCTCTCGGAAAATGCTTTGGTACCATCTGACGGCCAACTCTAGCACCGCGCGCAATCATTGGTCAATCCAAATAGCGCGCGCTTCGCCGGCTTCCTGTTACACACTTCCGTCCCTTTTCACGAAATCACTCCCACAGATTGCAGGACAGCGAAAGGAAAGATGTTGCCCATCAAAAAATCTGCTGAACAACGTAAATAACGCAATGATTGTTGTTGAACTGTCAACATGAAACTGATTAGTCGTAATCATTTACGGAAATGTGTTACGTATATTAGATAGCATGTCTTTATATGCATAAATGACGTAAAACAGAGCTGCAATTAGCAAAAAACTAAAGAAAATTTGGATGTTCCCCCTTAATTTAACATTATTATTTATATGTATTTAAGAAGTCTACACTAATTGTCCCCCTTCCCGAAATTATAACTACAAATTTCACAACTTAAAAATTACAGTAATTTTATCGATATAAATAACGACCTTTTGGTTGCTGTAACATGTATGGTCAAGGTCAAGGGCAGTGTTTGCGTTAGTGTGAGAACCAATAGCAAACTCGCAATCTAGGTGCGTGTAGTTTATTTGTGTGCGTAATGCGCGTCCGATTGGTCTCTTGCTTGCAGGTGAGTTAAAGAGTGGGAGATATGCGGCGATACTCGTTCTAATACAAATCAGGAACTATTTCCTTTCTAACCACTTTTATCTGTTCTGTGTGTGTACCTTATTTCAACTTAATCGGTCCATTAGATTCGGAGCAAATTGGCTGTGACAGACGGACAGACAGACAGACAGACACACGAGTGATCCTATGAGGGTTCCGTTTTTTTCCTGTTGAGGTACGGAACCCTAACTAGGTACTGGGTTTTCAATTAACTCCTGTGGTAATTTGATTCAACTAAATTTAAAAAAACTTTGATCTAAACCTGTATGGCTTCCGTCGCAGCCTAAGATGAAGAACACATTTTAAACCACTTGTATTGACTTGATTTGCGTGAGAGTTATAGTAGCAATTAGGATTATATTATTTGAATTAGTTGTCCTATTTGTAAATGAGTGCGAGAGAATAGTAGGTATATATCTACTTTATTGTGGTGTTCAGTTTGTCATCCGAACTGCACGTAGCGGGGTAGTTCAGGAACGTAGGTAGGTACATTTAATTCGGTACGATAAGAGTTTTTGAAGACTCTAATACATGTTTGGTGATGGCTGTTTTGTTCCGTAGATCAGTATTGTATGTAGGTAAATAAAAAACAATAAAAAAATGGGATTGTGAAAGTTAGCACATAGGTTTGTTTCCGTACTAACGAGAAAGAAATTCGCAGAGTAAAATGATAAAGTCTGATTACAGTTTAAAAATATTTATTGAATAAATAACATTTTCCGCCTTCGTTGACTAGAGTGTTCACCACCAACCGCCGCCGCTGGAGTATCCGCCGGAAGATCCGCCGCCGTATCCGCCGGAGGATCCGCCGCCGTATCCTCCGCCGTAACCGCCGCTGTATCCGCCGCCGAAGCCGCCGGAGACGGGCACGACTTGCTTGACTGTGATGACCTGCGGCACGGAGACCACCTTGCGCACGTTGACGACCTGCGGCACGGTGATTTCGCGCTGTACGTTCACCACCTTCTTGACGGCGACCACCTGTGTGGCGGGCGCGGACCAGCCGCCGGAGGAACCACCGGACCAGCCGCCGGAGGAGCCGCCGGAGTAGCCGCCGGAGTAGCCGCCGGAAGAGCCGCCGGAGTAGCCACCGCTCCAGCCCGAGCCGAGCGAGCTAGCACCGCTCCAGCCACTGCTGTAGCCGCGCTTCTCGCGCACCGCGGCGCCCGCCGCCAGAGCTACCAGCGCGCATAGGACGATCTGGAATAAAAGCAATACATTAATACACTATGTCAAATAATGCTGACAACAAGCTAAAGGACCTGGTATGTTCACAACTCTCAGCTAACTATAAAACTTTTTCTAAACACTACGAGTGCCAAAAGAGGAGCTTTTTCACTGAACTTCGCGTTATTAGTAAATTAAGATATTATTTTTAAATATATGATTAACTCACGAAGGCTTTCATGCTGTTGTTGTAGTGGGTGGTTGTTGTATGATGCATGTGCCGCGCTCCCGACGTATTTATACGTCGTGTGCGCTGCGCTGACGCAACACGTCCTCGACAGACGCAGCGCTCCGCAGAGAGTGACTCGTACTCGCCGCGGTTCAATGGCATTTCCTTGTTGATAACGAGTCGTCAAAGAAAGCAATTTTACGATACGCTACCCCGTTATGATCACGAAAATATTGAAACAAGTGGTCGGCAGATTCTTTCGGAGTTTCAATCTTGCTGAACCATTAATTACGCAATGTTTTTCCACTTTGTAAGGATTTTCCATAATTTATAGTAATAATAATATATGGTATAATGTTCATGTATTTGTTTCGTTTATTAATGTTATGTTCGTTGAACATTATTGTACTCACTATGTCAGTGCGTCAAACTGGTGCAGTATTGTAACGCAATACTGAAAATAATTACTTACACTCGAAAACCCGGTGAGTGAACACTTTATAAAAAGACATAGGTTATGAACATTCATGATTTGTATATTTGTATTGTTGTTTTTTTATTTGTATTTCAAATCTAAAAACAAATGTCACGTTAGTGACGTCATGCATGAAATGAAGAGGAAACAAATATTTAAACATTCTTCTGTTAAACGAAGTTAAAGACGTCTCATTCGATATAAATCGTATTACGTTTCATTACCTTGTTCTGGAATTATAACTTTGAACATAACCATACCCGTGATAGATGTTTTAAACGTTCAGAAAAAAAACATGGTTTTAAATCAAATTTGAATAGCGAATGAATGGAAATACATACCTAAATGAAAAGTTATAAATTAGAACTTGATAATGCTTGAAAATAAATGAAAAAGGTTAGATAGTAGATAACATTGTTAGATCAATTTGTCGTTAAATTTAATTATAAATTGATTAAAGTTATTTGGATTTGTATTTAGTCATTAAAGATTCCTTTTTTATACTTAATTTATTAAATCAAATTCAAACAGTAACAATTTTTATTATAAAATAACAAGGTATCATTAATTAACAATCAAAGTTTAAGACACTTCTACACTTAAACATCCATCACTTTTTTATTGCTTAATCTATTCAATCAAATCAAACGGTGATAATTATAATGAGATAAACAACACTTATTTTCTTATATTTAGGTATTTAAAAACTTTAAATAGTTTTGCAGCTTTCTCGGTACCAACTTTATTACGTACGTCGGAATGAATAAATCCAAATGTTGAAAACAGTCTTTCAATTCCAGCACTTGAAGCAACAGCAGTGTGGAGCTGTGTCCATTGTTTGGCCATTAATTTAACATTTTAATGATAACCACCATTCTAGAGGTTCGACGTGTTTAAAATAGTCTAGAAATTAATTATATGAGTCCTGATCGCTTTGTGTTGACAAAACGTAAAAAAAAACAATTGTTCAAAATACATTTTGAACGGTTTGTTTTATAAAATTTAAAAAACTGTATTTTTTCCAACCTTGGAATTGTATACTAATATCAGTTGCTTCAAAAACGGTGAAGGAAAACATCGTGCGGAAACCGGCATGCCTGAGAGATATTTCTCGACGGCCCGTGAAGCCAAGTCAGAGGCCCATGGGCGGCTTTAAAACTCTGACACCAGGTTATTCACTGGTTAGTGAATAACCTGGTGTCACGTGTGGTTACACGAAAGAAAAAGAAGAACAGGATGTAAACATTTTTGGACAAGTTTGTGCAGTTACTAAGGGGAGGAATGTATAATATATATCATACCGGAACCGTTGAACACACCCTTTCATTTGATATGTCACACGGTACAGTTAGCAAACTTTATTTGCCCCCCAAAAGTAACCCTCTTAATCAAATTTACGTTACACGTCCGTGTTTGTGTCACAAAAATACATATGTGTACCCACAGAACAGATAAAAGAGGTTAGAAGGGCCTTGTGGGCGGGGCAGGCGCGCCGCACATAAGAGCAAACGCTCGAAATTTGGTTCACCGGCCAACAGTCGCGCTCATATTGTGATAACATGGGAATCTCCGCAAAAAAAAAAGAATTATGGCATTTTGCGCTATCATAACGTGTCGGAAAAAAAGCTAGGTGTGTAGTGTAGCCCGGGAAGGGATTTCTTTTCACCGGTAAGTCCAAAAACCTTAAAATACAAGTAATTTTTGTAATTATTACAATAGTATTATGTAGTTTGTAGACAAAAACGATACAATCGCTAACAGATGCAAAATTATACAATGGGTACCATCTTGTAGTTAGATGAATGATCGCGCAATGTATTGCGTTCACTACGAACGCGTGCACCGAGCCAAAGTTGAAATTCCGCGAAATCCACGCGTATCGATAGTGTTGTACCTACTAAGTTGTAAACAATGTCGATATTAAGTATGTGTGTTTGATACAAAATTAAATGATTATTATCAGTAATATTATAATTAAAATAACTTTGTTTACCAATTATTGTTTACTGTGGGTTATTAATTTAGTTTCTCAGTGGGTTTTTCGTCTAAAATTTGGTTTGAGTTGGCTAACCTCATTTATAATGAAAACATTGTAGGTTTGCAGCAGATCCTGATACAAGAAAACTGTGGATTGAAGCAACTGGTAGAATTGAATGGATACCTACTAAATGTAGCACAATTTGTTCGCAACATTTTGCAGAAAATGATTACATAACCAAAAATTCAGGGAAAAAATACTTAAAATCAGGAGCTTCTCCGCACAAAAATATCGTTATGCCTTTTTCAGTAAGTAGTGTATAATTTATATTTTATAAAACTTTATTGCAGATTTTGAGTTGCGTACCATTTATTATCTTAAAATAAAATTACCGCACCTCTTTTGTGATTATTATTTTAAAAGGCTGTGTTTATTGGGTTTACGCAGCTATAAAGCTGAAAATCCTTTTAAATTGTATCATTTATTTACTTACTAGCTGTAGCCCATTACCCTAATTGCGTAATACACGATCAATCAGAATCTGAATCGTTTTGAAACAGATTGCTAACTCAATGCTTCATAAGTTTAAAAAAACGGGCGAGCCTTACAGTAGGCGCAGATGTGTAACATACTCGTATGACATCTTGCCTGACAGAAGCAACCTCTCGGAAAATGCTTTGGTACCATCTGACGGCCAACTCTAGCACCGCGCGCAATCATTGGTCAATCCAAATAGCGCGCGCTTCGCCGGCTTCCTGTTACACACTTCCGTCCCTTTTCACGAAATCACTCCCACAGATTGCAGGACAGCAAAAGGAAAGATGTTACCCATAAAAAAATCTGCTGAACAACGTAAATAACGCAATGATTGTTGTTGAACTGTCAACATGAAACTGATTAGTCGTAATCATTTACGGAAATGTGTTACGTATATTAGATAGCATGTCTTTATATGCATAAATGACGTAAAACAGAGCTGCAATTAGCAAAAAACTAAAGAAAATTTGGATGTTCTCCCTTAATTTAACATTATTATTTATATGTATTTAAGAATTCTACACTAATTGTCCCCCTTCCCGAAATTATAACTACAAACACAACTTCAAACTTACAGTAATTTTATCGATATAAATAACGACCTTTTGGTTGCTGTAACATGTATGGTCAAGGTCAAGGGCAGTGTTTGCGTTAGTGTGAGAACCAATAGCAAACTCGCAATCTAGGTGCGTGTAGTTTATTTGTGTGCGTAATGCGCGTCCGATTGGTCTCTTGCTTGCAGGTGAGTTAAAGAGTGGGAGATATGCGGCGATACTCGTTCTAATACAAATCAGGAACTATTTCCTTTCTAACCACTTTTATCTGTTCTGTGTGTGTACCTTATTTCAACTTAATCGGTCCATTAGATTCGGAGCAAATTGGCTGTGACAGACGGACAGACAGACAGACAGACACACGAGTGATCCTATGAGGGTTCCGTTTTTTTCCTTTTGAGGTACGGAACCCTAACTAGGTACTGGGTTTTCAATTAACTCCTGTGGTAATTTGATTCAACAAAATTTAAAAAAACTTTGATCAAAACCTGTATGGCTTCCGTCGCAGCCTAAGATGAAGAACACATTTTAAACCACTTGTATTGACTTGATTTGCGTGAGAGTTATAGTGACAATGAGGATTATATTATTTGAATTAGTTGTCCTATTTGTAAATGAGTGCGAGAGAATAGTAGGTATATATCTACTTTATTGTGGTTTTCAGTTTGTCATCCGAACTGCACGTAGCGGGGTAGTTCAGGAACGTAGGTAGGTACATTTAAAGCTTCGTGCAGACTAGCGCGACACGACAGCGCGACGCGACACGAAGGCTTTCATGCTGTTGTTGTAGTGGGTGGTTGTTGTATGATGCATGTGCCGCGCTCCCGACGTATTTATACGTCGTGTGCGCTGCGCTGACGCAACACGTCCTCGACAGACGCAGCGCTCCGCAGAGAGTGACTCGTACTCGTCGCGGTTCAATGGCATTTCCTTGTTGATAACGAGTCGTCAAAGAAAGCAATTTTACGATACGCTACCCCGTTATGATCACGAAAATATTGAAACAAGTGGTCGGCAGATTCTTTCGGAGTTTCAATCTTGGTGAACCATTAATTACATACCTACGCAATGTTTTTCCACTTTGTAAGGATTTTGATTTTCCATAATTTATAGTAATAATAATATTATATTATATAATGTTCATTATTTATTTATTTATTTATAGTTAATTAAAACGGTACAACACCAATTACATGAATTAACATAGAAATATAAAAAGATTAATATTGACAATTTTTGTATATAATTTAATTAAACTAACGTGGAACAGTGGACTCCCTTGCATACGTTCTCTCACAGAACACCAGATATATACGCATAATTTTATTCCATTCATCCGCAAATACATCGCATTCAGGGTTGGCAGTCAGAAGGGCGTTGAGCATCTTCAAAGTACGACACACTGGAGATTCAGCTCTGGCAACAGTTTTCGATGACGGTTGCGCAAATAGATTGCGCCGGCGGCTGGGACGGTGTCCGATGTATTTGTCAGGCACAAATAGTCGGCAGAAAAGGCCATGGAGGTCTGGGCAGTCTATACGTCCCCGTAAGGTTTTACAGGCTACCGTGAGCTGATCAAGGCCTCTTCTCACCTCCAACGAATTAAAACCCAACATCCCTAAAAGAAAGTTGGTAGGGTACATATAGGGAAAGAAATGGTATAACCTCTGGAAGAGGCATCTTAAGAAGGTTTTCTGTACCTTTTCAAGCATCAGTGTTTGGGTCGCGGTATAGGGGTGCCAAACACAGGCACTTCATGTTCATGTATTTGTTTCGTTTATTAATGTTATGTTCGTTGAACATCATTTTACTCACAATATCAGTGCGTCAAACTGGCGCAGTATTGTAACGTAATGCTGAAAATAATTACTTACACCCGAAAACGCGTTGAGTAAATTTTTTTATAAAAAGACATCTAAAAACAAATGTCACGTTATTGACGTCATGCATGAAATGAAGAGGAAAAAAATATTTAAAAATTCTTCTGTTAAACGAAGTTTATTTATTTATTTATAACAGCATAAACTATCATTACAGGGTTTACCCTAATGCGACAGCTAAGACCTTAAACTAATAAACTAAACTATATAAGTAGTTATAACCAAATTAGAAAAAAATCAAACTAACAACATTATTCAAATACATGGCATTACTTAATTAATTAGTAACAAAACATAGTACAAAAATAAAAAAATAAAATTAAGTATTATTTTGCTTGTAGCATAATATAAATAGTAATACCCTTGCGAATTCACTAAAACAACATGTAAACACATCAATCTGAGTTTGAAGGTCGTTCATGGGTATCTACTATCTAACCTTTTTCATTCCTTTTCAAGCATTATCTAGTTCTAAACATTTATAACTTTTCATTTATTTATTTCCATTCATTCGCTATTCAAATTTGATTTAAAACCATGTTTTTTTTCTGAACGTTTAAAACATCTATCACGGGTATGGTAATGTTCAAATGTATAATTTCAGAACAAGGTAATGAAATGTAATACGATTTATATCGAATGAATCGTCTTTAACTAAGTACTTGGTGGACATTGTTAGATCAATTTGTCATTAATTTAAATTATAAATTGATTAAAGAAACTATTTGGATTTGAATTTACTAAATTAAAGATTCCTTTTTTTATACTTAATTTATTAAATCAAATTCAAACAGTAAAAATTTTTGTTATAAAATAACAAGGCATCATTAATTAACAATCAAAGTTTAAGACACTTCTACACTTAAACATCCATCACTTTTTTATTACTTAATTACTAATTCAATCAAATCAAACGGTGATAATTATAATGAGATAAACAACACTTAGTTTCTTATATTTAGGTATTTAAAAACTATAAAAAGTTTTGCAGCTTTCTCGGTACCAACTTTATTACGTACGTCGGAATAAATAAATCCAAATGTTGAAAACAGTCTTTCAATTCCAGCACTTGAAGCAACAGCAGTGTGGAGCTGTGTCCATTGTTTGGCCATTAATTTAACCTTTTAATGATAACCACCATTCTAGAGGTTCGACGTGTTTAAATAGTCTAGAAATGAATTATATGAGTCCTGATCGCTTTGTGTTGACAAAACGTAAAAAACCAATTGTTTAATACATTTTGTACGGTTTGTTTTATACAATTAAAAAACTGTTTTTTTTCCAACCTTGGAATTGTATACTAATATCAGTTGCTTCAAAAACGGTGAAGGAAAACATCGTGCGGAAACCGGCATGCCTTTTTTTTTTTGAGGTTTGGAAATTATCAAATAACTTCTCCCTCTCTGGGTGGAGCGGGAGGGCGTGTCAGACTTTTACTGACTAAAACCCACCCGTGTTCCTTCCGTTGCCTGTGTGCCGAGGTCGCGATATCCCTTTCAGACAAACCCGCAACCCCGGCAAAAACCGGCATGCCTGAGAGATATTTCTCGACGGCCCGTGAAGCCAAGTCAGAGGCCCATGGGCGGCTTTAAAACTCTGACACCAGGTTATTCACTAACCACACGAAAGAAGAAGAAGAACAACAGGATGTAAACATTTTTGGACAAGTTTGTGCAGTTACTAAGGGAAGGAATGTATAATATATATCATACCGGAACCGTTCCACCACAGATTACCATTCATTCTTGGGAATACTCCTGCTCGTATCAAACTGTTCGCCTACATCATTGGCTCCACCGCACTCATGTGCATCATAGCTTCAGAATGGTATTTCCTGCTGGAATCTGTGGTGCCGTGCTATATTTAAAAATAAACGGCCATTGTACGTGTCGGACCACGCACAATGACGGGTTCTGTTGTTGGGATGAATTTCTCCCAAGAACATAACAGTGTACGGGGCACGCCCTTTATGCCTGGAGGTTTTTATTAAGACGTTAAGTTTTGTTTACGTTTAGTTTTTATTTCTGCCCGAGTATAGTTCTCGATGATTTTGTTTGGTATATTGGCGTGTGCTAGCTAACATATGGATAATAATTTAAATTAGGTTAAATTATGTTGAATACTATTATATAGAGTAATTTTTTTTTCTTTCTAACTGAACAGACAGCTGTGCTGCTGGGGAGTTTGTTGCGCCACTTCTTCTTCCCAGCTAACGCACTAGGAAGTGGTGAAGGGTGGGCGTTTTGGGGGACTGTCTTATGTAATTTTGACGTTCGAAAAGTGCTGATTATCAGCCTAGTTTGAATAAATGACTTTAGAATTTTGAATTTTGAATTTTTTTAAGTGTGTTGAAAAACATGTCCTCCCATACATTCCAACTGCAAATGTAAGTTTGTACGTACAATATTGAGAGATTTACCATGTTATTTTAAGACCATAGACTTCATATAGGTTCTCCTGTAATCTACGAGTAAAGTACCTACCATTCACTGTATTTATTTAAAAATTTTAGGCAAAATAGTTTCGGAGATATGGGGGAATCGTCAATTTTCATCAACTTTCTTAATTATCTTTAAAAGTATGTATTTTAAAATTATAAACAAAAAAATTGAGATCTTCGCAACAAACCCTTTCATTTGATATGTCACACGGTACAGTTAGCAAAACTTTATTTGCCCCCCAAAAGTAACCCTCTTAATCAAATTTACGTTACACATCCGTGTTTGGGTCACAAAAATACATATGTGTACCTAATTTAAACTTAATCGGTCTACTAGATTCGGAGAAAATTGACTGTGACAGACGGACAGACAGACAGGCGGACACACGAGTGATCCTATGATGGTTCCGTTTTTTTCCTTTTGAGGTACGGAACCCTAACTAGGTACCTACTGGGTTTTCAATTAACTCCTGTGGTAATTTGATTCAACAAAATTTAAATACAATTTGATGAAAACCTGTATGGCTTCCGTCACAGCCTAAGATGAAGAACACATTTTAAACCACTTGTATTGACTTGATTTGCGTGAGAGTTATAGTGACAATTAGGATTATATTATTTGAATTCGTTGTCCTATTTGTAAATGAGTGCGAAAGAATAGTGTATATATTATTTACTTTATTGTGGTGTTCAGTTTGTCATCCGAACTGCACGTAGCGGGGTAGTTCAGGAACGTAGGTAGGTACATTTAATTCGGTACGATAAGAGTTTTTGAAAACTCCAATACATGTTTGGTGATGGCTGTTTTGTTCCGTAAATCAGTATTGTATGTAGGTAAATAAAACCCAATAAAAAAATGGGATTGTGAAAGTTAGCACATAGGTTTGTTTCCGTACTAACGAGAAAGAAATTCGCAGAGTAAAATGATAAAGTCTGATTACAGTTTAAAAATATTTATTGAATAAATAACATTTTCCGCCTTCGTTGACTAGAGTGTTCACCACCAACCGCCGCCGCTGGAGTATCCGCCGGAAGATCCGCCGCCGTATCCGCCGGAGGATCCGCCGCCGTATCCTCCGCCGTAACCGCCGCTGTATCCGCCGCCGAAGCCGCCGGAGACGGGCACGACTTGCTTGACTGTGATGACCTGCGGCACGGAGACCACCTTGCGCACGTTGACGACCTGCGGCACGGTGATCTCGCGCTGTACGTTCACCACCTTCTTGACGGCGACCACCTGTGTGGCGGGCGCGGACCAGCCGCCGGAGGAACCACCGGACCAGCCGCCGGAGGAGCCGCCGGAGTAGCCGCCGGAGTAGCCGCCGGAGTAGCCGCCGGAAGAGCCGCCGGAGTAGCCACCGCTCCAGCCCGAGCCGAGCGAGCTAGCACCGCTCCAGCCGCTGCTATAGCCGCGCTTCTCGCGCACCGCGGCGCCCGCCGCCAGAGCTACCAGCGCGCATAGGACGATCTGGAATAAAAGCAATACATTAATACACTATGTCAAATAATGCTGACAACAAGCTAAAGGACCTGGTATGTTCACAACTCTTAGCTAACTATAAAACTTTTTCTAAACACTGCGAGTGCCAAAAGAGGAGCTTTTTCACTGAACTTCGCGTTATTAGTAAATTAAGATATTATTTTTAAATATATGATTAACTCACGAAGGCTTTCATGCTGTTGTTGTAGTGGGTGGTTGTTGTATGATGCATGTGCCGCGCTCCCGAAGTATTTATACGTCGTGTGCGCTGCGCTGACGCAACACGTCCTCGACAGACGCAGCGCTCCGCAGAGAGTGACTCGTACTCGTCGCGGTTCAATGGCATTTCCTTGTTGATATCGAGTCGTCAAAGAAAGCAATTTTACGATACGCTACCCCGTTATGATCACGAAAATATTGAAACAAGTGGTCGGCAGATTCTTTCGGAGTTTCAATCTTGGTGAACCATTAATTACATACCTACGCAATGTTTTTCCACTTTGTAAGGATTTTGATTTTCCATAATTTATAGTAATAATGATATATTGTATAATGTTCATGTATTTGTTTCGTTTATTAATGTTATGTTCGTTGAACATTATTGTACTCACTATATCAGTGCGTCAAACTGGCGCAGTATACAATACTGCGCCAGTTTGACGTAGGT
The DNA here is from genome assembly GCA_914767755.1 of Agrochola circellaris. NCBI lineage: Eukaryota > Metazoa > Arthropoda > Insecta > Lepidoptera > Noctuidae > Agrochola > Agrochola circellaris. The sequence continues at coordinate 585,225 of OU611853.1, forward strand.
AATGCTGAAAATAATTACTTACACCCGAAAACGCGTTGAGTAAATTTTTTTATAAAAAGACATCTAAAAACAAATGTCACGTTAGTGACGTCATGCATGAAATGAAGAGTAAAAAAATATTTAAAAATTCTTCTGTTAAACGAAGTTAAAGACAATGAGACGTCTTTAACTTTGTTTAACAGAAGAATTTTTGTTAGTTAAAGACGATTCATTCGATATAAATCGTATTACGTTTCATTACCTTGTTCTGGAATTATAACTTTGAACGTAACCATAATCAGTGATAGCCTAGTGGTGTGACCGTCGGTTTGCCAAGTCATAGGTCTCGAGTTCGAACACAAGGTACCTCTGACGAAAAACATTTTGAAGAAAACCTGTATGGCTTCCGTCGCAGCCTAAAGCCGCGAACCGACGGTGCGCAATATTGCGCACGCACGCGCACCAGCCCGCACGACGCACCGTGGGAACAGTAACGTGCGTGGTAGCGCAGACGCGTGCGTGGCGGTGCGCCCGAGTTTGGGTACATTCCCTTTGAAGTTACCGACTCGCCGCGGATAAGCCCGCACGGACACGCACCATGGGAATGGTAGCGTGCGTGGTAGCGCAGACGCGTGCGTGGCGGTGCGCCCGATCCGCGGCGAGTCGGTAAACTTCAAAGGTGCCCGACGTATGCTCGGTTCCTATAAACTAAAACGAATCGTTTAACTTACCAATGGTAGAATTTTTATTGCCCAACTTGATCTACTTAAATAGATTCGTAAGCAAATTTTTAAACATGGGTGTTTTTGGATTTCTACGCAAACGGTTAAATATTCGATTTCAGATAGTGAAATCATTTTTAAAATCCGTTTTTAGAAATCGATTTCTGGAGCGGCTCTGGCGCTTCCGACTCGCAGTTTCGATCGTCTCTAGTAATATTATAATATTCGGTTGTAAGTGCATCGATCAAAACTATCCAAACATAAACAAATACTTGCTTACGCGAATCTACTCTTGCTGTAGTTTTGTGAAATCGGTTCGCCTAGTTCGGATTATCGATACGATATGATTTGTGACTGAAATCGGATTTTAGATACGTTTTGATATATCTGACGTATGTCTACTAATTTTACCTTTTATAGCTAGGTACTTCCATATGGGAGGTTTACTATGCAAAGCTATGTTTACTTCATTATTGGTAAAGAATCAAAAGTCTTAATTTTAAACAAATAACGGTCCGTAAATTATTGGAATGGGCCTTCAGTCGGCAGTCAATCAGACGCCAACTGTTAGCTCATTTGACTCACGCCCCACGTGCGTCGAAGGAGGCGGCTCCGCTCGCTTAATAGCTCTTTATATGAAAATACAGTAAATACACTATGGGTAGGTACCTACTTTACACGCAGCGACATGCATGTCATTTCGTCAAAATAACCTAAAAAGTACTAAGTACTACTGTTTGTTTTTATTATGACTTTACAAAGCAACAAGCAAAATTAAACAATCCATTTCCTTTTGATAATGTGCCGAAGTATTTTCTACTTTAATTTACTAACAATAAAGGCGTATGTCGTTTGATAAGTTTACAATGACGTTTGTTCCGGAGAGCTATTCGGCTGTCCCATTTTAGGGAAGGGTTCCGTAGGTAGAATGAATTTATCCCAAGAACAAATAGGTATAACATTGTAGTTGAAAAACATGTTCTCCCATGCAGTTAAACTGTAAATGTAAGTTTGTACGCACAATATTGGGAGATTTAGCATGTTATTTTAAGACCATAGACTTCTTATAGGTATTATAGGACTATTTTCTGTATATTATTTTAGTGTCTGTATTTTCGGAGATTAGGGAGAGCGCATGGTCAATTTTCATAATTTTTTAAAATTAGATAAAGTGCTATTCCTGCAAGAGCGCGCTACGTATTCTGACCAGCTGCGGACAGCGGAACCCCCGCACTCTCCCCTCTCTTAGTTCGTGTCTGGTCTCTATTTAAAAAACCTAGTAAGGTGCATCGACCATTTAAAAACCTAGCAAGTCTCAGAGACTTACTAGGTTTTGAAATGGTTAAAGTCACTTACTAGGTTTTGAAGTGGTCACGAGGCAGTGAATTGTGCACTAACTAGGTATCGATGCTTAAATATATCTGCTTATAAGTGAGTTTTCAACGCTGGTGTTTTTTTATTTGGTAGGGACTTACTAGGTTAACAAGATTATGCAATAAAACGATTTTTGTAAAAAGTGTCCTTTACTAGGTTTTGAAATACGACAGCCGTATTGTTGGACAAACTTAAAGTAGGTAGGTATATTGGACAAATGAAGGAAGCGATCCGAAGTATTCCGAAGCGAGCCGAAAGAGCCGTTCGGTCGGCGACTCGCTCGGTGAGACGTCTGCCGATACCGACTGAAGGATTGACTAAGGATAAGGACTCGTGTAGATACCACCGCAGCCGCGCCGACACCGCTTCGCGTACCTAACCATGTAAATTGAAGACTGTACGCTGAAGCGCCGCCGCCGCGCCGCCGCGCCGCGCCATGGCCGCGCGCCGTCGCCGTCGTCGCACCGGACTTCCACTTCCACTGGTACAGAGCTGATGTTATATGGAGTAACTCAGGCTACTTTTACTTTAGAAAAATTATTAGGGTCCACGCGGGCGAAGCCGCGGGAAGCAGCTAGACACATTAAAAAAAATACGCATTATGAAAAATCTCACGTGATATATTAGTCGGACCAAATCTCACGACATCTCACCCACTTTCTTTACTGAGCTATAGTGAGTCTGAGAGCTATTTAGCGAACGAGGGAGTGAGCGAGTGATGTCAATCGAAAAGAGCTATAGGTCGAGACGGTTCCTGAGGTAGCAGCGCGGCGCGGGAGGGGTGTTGTCGTAATGCGAGAGCTCGGTGATTCGTCAACTTGTGAAAACAGTCACCCCTCCCGCACCGCGCAGCTACCTCGGGAAGCTCTTTTCTATCACTCACTCACTCGTTACCTAAGTTTTGTCAAAACCTGTTTATTTCGCACGTGTACAGTGGAGTTTTCGGCTTCTGTGAATAATGGAGTGGACGAACGAGCTTGTTTTTGATTTTTGAACTCTATACCAAAATGAACCCACGCTATGGAACGCTGCGGCACCAGAACACAAAAACAAAAATGATTCATTATGATGCATGGAGAAGAATAAAAAGAAAACTAAAGGTAGTTTTCTTTTTATTCTTCTCCATACATGATACTATTACAAATACGGAAAAAAAAAAATGAGATTATTTAATGTCAACGTACAGGAGACAAAGATCTAAAGTAAGAGAGTCTATGGGAACTGGTAGTGGTGCTGATGAAATATACAAACCTGAATGGCCCTTTTATAACTTAATGTCTACTTTTTTGGACGATGTTTATAAACCAAAAAAAACTAAGAGTTCTGAGGTAAGTAGATAATTATTTTAATTCAACCATTTTACATTATCCACACCATAAAATAACTATAAATACACCATACATTATCATAATTATTATACCTAATTTGTTTGTAGTTGCCAGTAACAATATTTTTTTTTTACAATTATTATCATTAAGGATGGGATTCAATAACATAAAACATAAAGCCTCGTGCAGACTGGTGCGACGCGACGGCGCGACGCGACTCCGATAATTGTTCTACCATAGTTTGATTAGATTTTTTTTTGTTAGAGTCGCGTCACGCCAGTCTGCACGAGGCTTGATCAATGCTTAAGGGCTCGTAAAGACGGCACCGCAGCCGCGCCGATACCGCCTCTATGTAACCATAGAGACTGAACGCTGAAACGCCGCCGCCGTATCGTCGCCGCGAAGTCTCCGCTTGATTTTGCACTATCACTATTCAATCTGCGGCGGCATCGCGGCGCGGCACCGGTGCGACAGTGGTGCGGCAGCGGGCTGGCAACGTTACAACCCGGGCGCAATAACTTGACACCTGGCTCGAAACTCGACTCCCCTCGCGCTAACCCGCGCGAGGCCCCGCTCTCGTCCTGAAGGACGTCAAGTTATTGCGCCCGGGTTGTACATATACACAGCTTAGAGGCGCGGGGTCCGACGCACGGCGTCGTGGTCGCCCTGACGACTAATTGTGCGGCCCTCACATTTAAAAATGTAAACAAACCATTACTCCATTAGTTTAGGTAATTAACTAAAGGTAAACAAATTGTAAAATAGGGGTTTTTATAGATGACACTTGTTCAAAAATACGATATAGGTACTTAACCAAATTAAAATTATTTTTGATTTTTACGATAGTTTCCTCTTTTACTAATGTATGTTAAACTTTATCATTCATTCACAAACTATGTACATCGTAGATGTAACTGCTTGAGCATTTTTTTTGTTAGGTTAATAATAATATACTGTCTATGTAAAGACCTCAAAAATACTGCTTCTTTAATAAACCTCAACGAATTATAACGTTGCTAAATTGAAAAGTACAACAGTGACTGGTATTAAGTTTAGTCGGTTAACCAGACGCCTTTGACAGCTGTCTCTTCATGTGGTTTTTAGGGTTTAATACTCAAAGGTTGCCAAACGGAACCCTATTACTAAGCCTCCGCTGTCCGTCTGTCCATCTGTCTGTCAGCGAGCTGCATCTCATGAACCGTAATAGGTAGACAATTGAAATTCTCACAGATTGTGTATTTCTATTCCCGCTATAACAGCAAATAATAAATTTTAAATGTTAGTTAATCCGATAAAGTAACTCATAAGCTTTTAGCAATAATAAACAGAATGCAAATCGAGCCAATAACATCGAAGATATCACAAAAGCTAATAATAATAATAATAAGTCCCTGTTCCCGATACCGGTGGGCTACTATTTTTTATATTTTTAAATGTTTTTTTATATATTTATTTAAGAAATATTTAAAAATATAATTTATAAGTTGTTTAAATGAAATAAAAGATAAATAATAATAATAATAATTCTTTATTGACACAAATATTTTTCAAAAAAAGTAGTGAGGCCCTGACCCCTGCGCTAGGTATAGTACCTGTGTTACAGGAGCCAAGCTACGCTGTATTAAAGCTACCTACTCATAAAATAAAAAATTGAACAACATAAAAAATATTAAAGATAATTTTTCATGAATATTTAGAATAATACGGGCGGTTACAAGCCCATGGGCCACATTGTATAAGTACTGTATTTAATCTACAAAACTTAACTTTTTTAAATACGATGTGGTACGGAACCCTTCGTGTGCGAGTCCGACTCGCACTTGGCCGGTGGTTTTTTATTTAAGTACATTTAGTTAACTGTCTAAACCACTTGTTGTCATTCTACAAAAATTTAAAAATGTATTGCTCGGTTCTCTTGTGAAATCATAGAGCATATCAGTTCCGTTATATCTGAAATTGAATTATTATTAATTAGAAAAAAGTATTTACCCACATTAACCATCCGGCCATGTCATTTAATTTAATTTAACAATTTAATTGTATAGTTGCATACCTTGAACGACTTTTGTTATACGCCGACATCCAGCAGCGTGGTTTCTTTTTGTTTACTTTTTTTTATTGCACATAAGATTATTGCCAAAAAATACTACAAGAGCCGCAGCTGCAGCGATACGTTCTCTTTTACTATGCATTTTGCAATGACAAAATGGCTTCGAATATCAAGGCCCACACAGACCGACCCCACCGTCGGAAAAGGCTTGGTGTGGGAAGTGTAGCTGTATGTGGTCGTCGGCCGTGTGGGCTGGTGCGGGTGCGTGCGCAATATTGCGCACCGTGGGAACACCCTTGGTGCGCGGTGCGTGGTCGTGCGCCGTGCGGGCTGGTGCGCGTGCGTGCGCAATATCGCGCACCGTCGGACCTCGCCTTAAGATGAAGAACACATTTTAAACCACTTGTATTGACTGGATTTGCGTGAAAGTTATAGTGGCAATTAGGATTATATTATTTGAATTAGTTGTCCTATTTGTAAATGAGTGCACCAGTGTTATGTGTAGGTATGGTTTAAAGTTTTACCTATGTATGTATTTGGGAAATAATCCACTCATTTCGAATACAACCTCGACATTTATAAGGTCAAAGTTCACTACGCGTTGAGATCGCGAAAATAATGAATTTTATATTTGTGACCTATTTAATTAATAAATAATAAAGCACTGTTAACTGTACACATACAGAAATACACACATACATAAAACATATACACACATAAAACAAAACATATACACATATACATACACCCGAACACAGACAATTATTATCGTTTGTAACTTAATTAATATAATTACCTATAATTAATATAATTACCAATACAGTACGTAATCAAACTGCTGATATGTGACTAACTGGAACTTTGTGGGAATCTGTTGTTCTTGGGTTGAGGAAGACTATCCCCTCGTGATACAGTTTATACTAGTACGAGTGGATAGGGCGAATCAGTCTAAAGACAGCCAAACCAACATATTTACAGTGTACCATTTCACATTCAACGATCTGTTTATTTTGTGTCTATTATTAAGTTACTCTGTATGGTTGTCTCAAATTTGTGAATAAATATATTATTATTATTATGTCTCTTGACATTTCTCGGGACCCTGGGGTCCCGGACCTTTGGAAGGCGTACGAGGGGCCAAAGCCAACTCGCAGAGGCCCGTTAGACGTTTTTTTTTTTTCTTATTATTATTATTATTATTAATTGACATAGGTACCTACTACAAGTAACGCTCTTCTGGCATTGAATAGGTAATAAGGTGTATCATTAAATATGTGTCCGAAAGTTAAGGGGCCGTGCACGAAATCGACTGATTTTGATCAATTTTGTTCATTCGTTGTGAGAAGCAGAATTTAAACAAAATTATGTATGATTTGTAAAGTGCAGTTCTTTGTCTAGCATTTGGCTGGAAGGGATTTTTCAAATAAATTACGGATTCATGGAAAATCACTAATATTCGCAACAAGTTTTCCGAAAAATGACGCGAGACTGACGTTTGATCGTTTGGTCACAAGAAACTGCTTTTGATTTTGAAAATTAAAAAATCTCATCAACATCATTATATGGTCTACTTGCATGAAGCTGCACACTTTTTTCACCTTCCATACAAAATATATCAGATTTTTTTTTTCTAATACTTACTTAGAAACACTTTTAAGAAATTTTAAAAATTAGATATTAATCTTAAGATAACCATTTAATAGAATCTAAATTGTATTTTATAATTAAACAATTATCTACTTCATTTCGTAAATAAATGGCGAAGTGAACTATATTAACGACCGCGGAAAACCCATCCCGTCAGTAGCGAACGGGCCTTCCCAGCTTGAGGACGTATCACTTTGCGTCGCAGGCGCGCACGTGTCATATTCCAGAAATTGTACGCCGACTACCACATTTTGACCCGCATTTTATTTTAAGTACTTTGCTTGTTTTAAATTCTTTTTGTGTCACTTGGATGGTTCTCAGCTATGGTTGGACCCGGGTGGCGTTGTTGTCGCAGGACGTCTGCCGTTATATTTTTACTGCAGTCTTCAAATTTTTTTTTTAAAGTGAAAACTTCTTTTAGCGCGTTGAGTGATTTTTGGTAGGGGAAAAACTTACGGGTTCGAGTCACCGACATGCCCGCGCCAATATGCTGTAGTAGCAATATATGAAGTACTTTTTGGAACGAAATTCTTTAACGCTACTGAAGACTCCTTACTATTTCTTCATAACATCACGCCATCCCAACCCTTTGAAATTGATCTCATTTCTGCAACTTTATCGCGCAAATGTCTTTCACGGAAATCTCTTTCACGCAAATGTCTCAGATACATATACGGATCCAATACCAATTCTCTTGGCACAAATGCCTCTAAACTAGACTAAAAATCACCAAAATTTACTTTATTCCTGTCAAACGACGATTTTCCATTCTGAAATAGACTAAAGTGACAACTAAACAATATTTCAGTTTGACAGCACTAAGATGGCTCTAAGTTATTAATTTAGTGAAAATGGCAATTTTGCTATTCTGAATTTGACGATTTTCACCAAAATTTTTTGATTGCCTAACTAAATCTGACTATTTTTAATCGCGATTAAAAAGGTTTCATACCAACAGCCCGATTTCAGATGCAAAAACAGTACTGTATGCAATGTGAAATTTAATTCGTTTGCACGCTCTTAAGGGGTCATTGTACTCATCATTATGAACAACTTTTCTTGTATGGAACAGCTGATTTTTTTCGCGATTTCAGTGTTGGCCCCATAGTGAAAGTTGTTCATAATGATGAGTACAATGACCCCTTAAGAGGATGCAAAGGAATTAAATTTCACATTATATCTATTTTTTCTTTTGCTTAGGTATATCTCGAAATTGGTCCAATCGTAAAAATAATGAAAATTATGAATTATGAAACTCATAAACCCCCAAAACTCAACATGTAGGTAACAATTTTTCATATTTTCTTTACAAAAAGTAAAAATTATTTTTTTCTTCTATCTCGAAAATGGTGTGTCCTATAGCATAAATAATGAAAATTTCGACCCCCTTTAAAGAACCCATAAACTCTTAAAACTCAACATTTATAGGTAACAATTTTTCATATTTTCCATGCAAAACGTGAAAAATTCCATATAAAACACGAACGCCTCCGGTTCTAAAAAAAAATCACGGGGTAAGGAAAAACAAGTACCACGTAGAGTCGCGATTGTCAAATACGATTTTAATTTTGTCAAAATTATTTTTAAGTTTAGTTTTTTTTTGCAGAATAGCTATAAGATTCTCATAGCCAAAAGTAAGGAATTTAAGTGATAGTGTAGTTCGGTACAAGAGAATCGGCACCACTACTCGTATTTATATAAAACGCTTAAATGTTATTGAATGTCTAAATGCATCTAACACCAAATTGTAGCATTTTTATGTTGATTGTTATAAATATTCTAGACGAATATACACTAACGTTCCAGACTATTCTTAACGGTACCTACGTAACTTAAGAATATATAATCTATAGGATCATAACTGTTTAAGCGATCACTACGCTTGATCTTTAGGCGTGTGTGCGTGAACGTTGCACACAAACAGCATCGCAATGAATTTACCTAAACTCTGTCGAGTGAATTTTGTGCACGGACTCTTAAGTGATTTGAGTCTGTTTAATAATGTTAATTGTAAGTTCAGCATCGATGTTGAGACACTGACCTAAAGATTACAAGATCAGTTACTTGCTTATTGGATCATAAAGTTATTCATAAATATACAGGTTGGCATCATCGACGCACAAACTGTGACTATGAAGCACATGATTCTAGACCCCAAAGGAGATCATTCTTTTGGGCTAAATTATGAAAGCCCGGCCAAACTAAAAAAAAAAAAACCTATTGGAACTTGTTATTCTCTTCACTTTTCACTATGGTACCATATCTGTAGGGTCCCTGCACTCTTATACGAGTTTGAAAAACACTGTTTTCAGTATGTTTCAGTTAAAAGAATGATAGTATAGTATATTATAGTAATAGCTTTGTATGCCAGTAAACATTACAGTCATAATTTTTTACTGTGAAACTAAGGCTCTAGGGTTATTCTGCACATAGCTACAGTACATGAAATAAAGTTTTTTATTTCGACATTGATTTAAATAGGTAACTGGTTTATACATCTATTTAGTGATTTATATTCACGCAAAAATAGTGTAATGAAATAACACATGTTTTTAGGTACGTATATAACGGATTTAAAAAGAAGCTTAAAGAAGCCGAGAGTCACATATACTGCCCGTTGTGATTGTGATTATTTTATACTGTACCATGGTCCAGTATGTGCAGATTACTTTATACTGTACTATGGTCCAGTATGTGCAGATTACTTCATACTGCACCATGGTCCAGTATGTGCAGATTATAAATAAATATATTTGTGTAACACATTTTCTTTTAGAATGCGAGCCCAAAATGTATCTCTCGGAATCGCTTGCCATATTTGGAATTGCGTCACAAACATTAGGAACCTTCTGGTTACGGAGATATTAAAAGTCAAAGTTTCAACTTTGATTTACTTTTGTTTTTCACGAAAACAAGTTTCAAATGTTCTAACTTAACCTTAAAAACTCCCACAACTCCTGTACCGTTTGCATGCACCCATAGGCACAATGGTACTTTTCGGGGTATGAGGAACAGGGTGTAAAGTTCACTCATCCACCATAGAAAAGGGAGGATCCTCCGACCAGACGGGTGTCATGTCTGGCGGGCAACTGCCCCGAAGGTTGAAGTCGGGAGCTTGTATATATGTCCACCGCGCGGTAAACTCTAATTGCGCGATGCAGGATTTTCGAGTGACGGCTGGATGTTGTGTGACATCAGGTCTTTGATGCGTAGTTCGCATGTGGCGATGTAGATGCCGTCACAGCAGAGTGCGTTATATTACCAAAAATAAAAGTCGATTCCTAGCAATATTTTTAGCTTAATTCACTTAGTTTGATTTACAGAATTTGTGATACGAATTATATGTGATAGCTCTGTTAACGGCCTATATATGTAAAAATACAACAAATAGGAAAAGAAACAACTCCAAGCTGTTGTCATAATTATGTTTCAAGCCGGAAGAGAAAGAACGACGAATTAAATAATAGCCGCATTATTCTAATAATTCGGCTATTTCATTGTACTGCAAACGAAGCGTGTAAGATACCAATAACTTGCCTGAATAACAATCAATGAAAATCATTACATACATCACTCTTAATATCAATTACCTACCTTAGTATGAAAAAGTGATTTTTCAAACTCATGTAACTTGTCTGACGGATTATGATCTTACAGGTTTGTTCCCATAGTAAAAAATGAAGAGAAAAATGTATTCTTTCGGAATATAGCTTATTTTTTGGTAACTTTCACGTTTAGTCCAAAAATATATGGACGGTGAAAGATCTCCTTTTCTATAAAAAAAAACGTTTTCAACGTTTTCGTAGAAGAGTGCAATACCAACGCGGGCAAAATGTATAGAACACCAAATTTTTTTTAAAATAATCTTCTAAATATTTCAACGCAGGGTGATTCAGAATCATGTACTGAATCCATGGTAACAGTCGGTCGATTCTGTAAAAAGATCAACGTGAAACTTAGGTGAAGTGAGCGTGAAGTGAGCTGTCACTGTCGCAAATCAACTGGCAGGACGCGCGTCGTTGTTCCTGCCACCCTGTATAATATTAATCTAAATTTAAAATAAATAGGAAATAAATCAAAATAACGTAGGTTGTATTAAAAAATATTTATTAAATAAATAACATTTGACATCGACTGAGTGTTCACCACCAACCACCGCTAGAGTGACCGCCGGAGTATCCACCTGAGTATCCGCCGGAGGATCCGCCGCCGTACCCGCCGCCGTATCCGCCGCTGTATCCGCCGCCGAAGCCACTGGAGACGGGCACGACTTGTTTGACTGTGATGACCTGCGGTACGGAGACCACCTTGCGCACGTTGACGACCTGCGGCACGGTGATCTCGCGCTGTACGTTCACCACCTTCTTGACGGCGACCACCTGTGTGGCGGGCGCGGACCAGCCGCCGGAGGAACCACCGGACCAGCCGCCGGAGGAGCCGCCGGAGTAGCCGCCGGAGTAGCCGCCGGAAGAGCCGCCGGAGTAGCCGCCGCTCCAGCCCGAGCCGAGCGAGCTAGCACCGCTCCAGCCGCTGCTGTAGCCGCGCTTCTCGCGCACCGCGGCGCCCGCCGCCAGAGCCACCAGCGCGCACAGGACGATCTGGAATTAAAGCAATACATTAATGCACCATCTCAAGTAATGCTGACAACAAGCTAAAGGATCTGGTATGTTCACAACTCTCAGCTAACTATAAAACTTTTCTAAACGTTGCGAGTGCCACAAGTGGAGTTTTTTCACTGAACTTTGCGTTAGTAGTTATTAAGGATATTATTTTCAAATACATGATTAACTCACGAAGGCTTTCATGTTGTTGTTGTAGTGGGTGGTTCGTGTATGATGCGTTTGTCGCGCTCTCGAAGTATATATACGTCGCGCGTGCTGCGCTGACGCAACGCGTCCTCGACAGACGCAGCTTTGCAGAGAGCGACTCGTACACGTCGCAGTTCAATGACACTTCCTTGTTGGTATCGAGTCGTCGAAATGTACTTAACGATACACTTCTCTTTCTAATGTCAAGTTAAGTGGTGCAGGTCATGATCACGACAATATTAACGCAGTTTGTCGGTAAATCCTTCTTCTTGAATCATTAATTACAAAAGCAATGCTTTTCCGTTTAAAGATTTTTATTTTCCTAGAAATTATTGTGAGCAATGTCCGTGTCCGTAGAACAACGTCCCGTGAATGTGTATCTAGGATATCAAGAACATCGATAAGATCTCTTAGTCCTATTTAAGGGCCCGTTGCAATTGTTAGAGACGTGGAAGCCTTAAACCTTTGCCAGCACCTGCGGGATAGTGACTGTCTCGTTGGTTTATGTGAAAAAATATATTTTTAATTAGAATTTGAAGTCGGTTAAACTGTTATTGGGTATTTCCAACTGGAATTTATCAGTAGCAGTCAAGAGTCTGGATTTGTGCCCGGTTGATGGCCATAGGCTCGCCCCCTATTACATGGGGCTTAAACATATCTGGCGAAATATGGGGGTACTATGTACACCTGTGCCGAATCCTTCGAGGAGTACAGGCGTGGTGTTATGCTATGTGTATATATTAGGTCAACTCAAACTCAAAGCTTGTAATGACATAATGTTGTTAGTAGGTTATAGATAAAATTGAAAAATCGTTGACACGAAAACTTTTAATTTGATTATTGTAAAAGATAATCAGAAGAGCTGTAGGCGTCGCGTCGGTTCTTCTACTGATAAAATTTTCAATTTTCAATATCATCATAACTCAATAACATATATCGGTCCTCGTTTAAAGGATTTGTTCGTTTTATTTCGTGTCCTAGACGTATCCAATCGGCCATTCGTAGGTGGCACTCGTGGCACATAGACTCCCTGTGGACGGTTAATCCTCGTAGATTTAAACCCAAATACGGAGAAAGTTGACTGCAAGTCGCTATGCTACCTTGGCTGTCGGCTGTCGCCAGTAGGTACCTGAATCATACGCGTCGGCAAATGTAGCTCGATGCTGAAAAATTATATCGAAGACAGATAAATGAGGGTTGTCTCTCTTCTGGGTTTGCATAAACCTGTTAACCATTGTAATCTCAAAGTCAATGTCAAATAATTTATTTCAAATAGGCCCTTGTAAGGCACTTTTGAACTTCAAAACTTTTATACCTACCCAAAGTATGCAAATAATTTACATTCCATAAATCTATGTTTTCTTCTTCGGCACTAGAAACTGTAATTAGGATATTATCATTTTTTACAATCTTATTTTCATCTATTTCTAGATGACATCCAGTGTTTCATAAAATCCATTGTCGAACTTATATTGTCGAGAAGAAAAGCTTAAACTCATTTTACAGCAGTTTTGGTTTTGAAATGTGGCCTTAACCCGAGCGTAGTCGTGCCCGAATTCCCGAGTTTGCTTCGCTCGCTCTTGCATCCTATATCCTCTGTTTTTATAACAGGCTTTTTTCTTAATGTTGTTGTATATGCCCATCGGGGTCACTGTGGCTCAAGGACAGAGTTTTTAGTTAGTAAGACACGTAAATCATTCAAGCTGTCGACATCTTGAATGATTTTTGGGGGGCCATGACCCTGGGACCGCGCCTGCCCTGCTGGAATCTGTGTTGCTGTGCCATAACTAGTGGGATTTTTAATTAAAAGTGAATTCGATGTAATAATTTTGCATAGCATATTTAGCTTTGTCGTTATCACTTCTGGGACACAGGCCTTCTCTCTGTGAGAAGGAGCGATAGTTGAAATATTACACAATTTGACGAAAATTTGCAACGCTTCAGTTGCATGCAAGATGAGGAACACATTTTAATGATGGATGACTTTTTATAATAGCTTGATTTGCAGAGTTATATTATTGGTAATGAAATAGTTGTTCTAATTGGATATGAGTGTGTCAATATAATGTATTAAAGTGTTAATTAACTACACACTACTGAATTGGGACACTGTAATGGGAGCGTATGTATGTAAAATTTTAAAAACCTAATAATCGACTAATTTCGCATACAACCTCGAGAGTGCTCGAGAACTATAGACCAAAGTCCATTACGCGTTGAGATCGTAAAAATAATGAACTTTATTTGTGTGAACTATTTAATTTAAATAGGCAGGTAGTGCAAGTAACGCTCTGCTGACAGTCAATAGATAATATCATTAAACGCGTGTCCAAAAGTTAGGTCATATTGCAATCTGTTAAATAATATTAGCTCAGCTTTGATGTTGAGACACCGACCTAAAGATTACAAGATCAGTGACATTTATTGGATAAACTTTTTTTTTCACTAAAATTAATCTGAATTTCAAATATACAGGAAAAAAATCATAATAACGTAAATAGTATTAAAAAATATTTATTAAATAAATAAAATTTTCTGCTGACATCGAATATAGTGTTCACCACCAGCCACCGCTGGAGTGACCGCCGGAGTAACCGCCGGAGTACCCGCCGGAGGATCCGCCGCCGTATCCGCCGCCGTATCCGCCGGAGGATCCGCCGCCGTATCCACCCCCGAAGCCGCCGGAGACGGGCACGACTTGGTTGACTGTGATGACCTGCGGCACGGAGACTACCTTTCGCACGTTGACGACTTGCGGCACGGTGACCTCGCGCTGGACATTCACCACCTTCTTGATGGCGACCACCTGTGTAGCGGGCGCGGACCAGTCGCCGGAGGAGCCGCCAGAGTAGCCGCCGGAGTACCCACCAGAATAGCCGCCGCTCCAGCCCGAGCCGAGCGAGCTGGCACCGCTCCAGCCGCTGCTGTAGCCGCGCTTTTCACGCACCGCGGCGCCCGCCGCCAGAGCTACCAGCGCGCACAGGATGATCTGGAATTACACACATACGTTGTTACACCTTGTCAAATAAAGCTGACAACAAGCTAAAGGACCTGGTATGTTCTCAGCTCTCAGCTAACTATAAAACTTTTCAAAACTCTGCGAGTGCCGCAAGAGGACCTTTTTCACTGAACTTTGTGTTATCAGTTATTTAGGATATAATATTTGAATACATGAATGACTCACAAAGGCTTTCATGTTGGTGTTGTGGTGGGTGGTTGTTGTGAGCTGCGTGTGCTGCGCTCCCTACGTATATATACGTCGCGCGCGCTGCGCTGACGCAACGCGTCCTCGACAGACGCAGCTCTGTAGGAGATCTCAAACGATTCAATAACACTTCCTCATTGATGTAGAAATTAATGAAGTAACTGCAACTGTCTTTCTCTTCTTACATTCGTATTCGGGTTCACTTTTTGAACATGAAGATTTAATTGCATGTAAAACATAAGATTTACCGCAGTTTGAACTTTCGGCAGTTATTGTGGGGTTTTACTACAGGAGAACTAGGTACGTCTACATAATTATAACTAAAAATAAAGATGTGTAGTTAATAAGTATCTACTTAGAATATGTATTATAGTTACCCTTCGTGTATTTTAGTACTTATTTTGATTTATCATATTAGTATTATTAAACCAGCAATATTTGTATGTATATTTTATCCTATACTATTAATCATATATATATATATATATTAATATATATGTAATCACGTTCTGGAAAACGGCTCCAATGATTTCGATGAAAGTTGCAGTACAGGGGTTTACGGGGGCGAAAAATCGATCTAGCTAGGTCTCATATTTGGGAAAATTCGTTTTCTCCGTATTTTCACCCGAGCAGAGCTCGGTCGCCAAACGTTTAAACAAGAATAATGACACCTTACAATAATGACATAGCAGCATGGAATTAGTAAGTACCTACCTACTATCATGCCAGCATGTAATTAGTAAAAATTATTAAATGAGAATTATCTATTGGTAGTAGTACTTAATTGCGAAATATTGATAAAATTCCTACTTACAACCCGGGCGCAATAACTTACGCCCGGGATATACTTAATATTAGATGATTGGAGAGTCAGAGGCAGAGAAAAAGAAATGGCTTTTAATTGTGTCTCAACGAAACATGTAAGACAGGAACTGATACACCTAAATATTTGCAATAGGATACTATTTATCAAAATGTTCGGCCTTGAATTATAGCCCTAAAGATTTGACAACAAGGGATAAAGATTTATTTTGTATGTTTGATGAACAAGTGAACAATAAAAGCGTAGATGGTGTTTTAGGTACTCGTAGTAGCAACTTTAGACGGTATTTAAGGCGACGATAACGGACTTTTAATAATTTTATACTGAAGATCACGTCTAAACGAGTAGTGTTAATGATTTGGAAAAAATATGTGTTAAATTAGATAATTTTCTTAGTAACTTAATATACGAATATTTGAGATTGTGTTTATGTTACATAGTGAAATTATATTGTAAAGTTTCTCTAACGCGTGTCATGTCTAACGCGGATAAAAAACTAAGAATCATGCAAAATCTATCTAGTGTATTTTCCTGAAACCTTCACCATTTTAAAGATAATTTAAGTATTGATATTTTAGCATTAGTGTTTTATTGAAATACCAGTGAGAGCAGTGATAGCCTAGTGGTGTGACCGTTGGACTGCCATGTCATAGGTCTCGAGTTCGAACCCAAGACACGCACCTCTGACTTTTCGGATCCATGTACCTACATATTGTATAATTATCACTTGCTTCACAAACGGTGAAGGAAAACATCGTGAGGAACCCGGCCATGCCTGAGAGATATTTCTCGACGGCATGTGAAACCATGTCAGAGGCCCATGGGCGGCTTTAAAACTCTGACACCAGGTACCACCACTAACCACACGAAAAGAAGAAGAAGATTAAAATACCTTTTGTTTTCTGTGTAATAACTTAATAATGCTAGAGTTTAACTGTTAAGTATAGTTTATGTGTTAATTATAAGTGTTAATGTTACAATGGTAAAAGGCACGATGGGGTTGACATATCTATTTAGATAAAAACCCCAAAACAAATATAGAGGAAAAAAAAACTTAATAATGCGTCAAATTGGGGAAAGCACTCCTTGATGGGCGAGTCCTATTTCTGGCTGGACGTACGACGCGTTGCGTAAGCTCAGTACAGAACACGCAAGCTAACCACTCAAGGTCACTGGCATATATCTGCGTCTTAATTGGTGCAAAACGAAAAACGTTGGGAAAAAAATTTCCTATTATTTCTCATTCAAGGTATGTTTCCATATGAGAGTAGCAAGGCTGCATTCCAATAGCAACCCGTAATGCAAGACAACTATTAAACTCTATTTATTACAACACAACCGACCCGCCCCTGCTTCGCACGGTTTTACGACTCCATAAAACATCGAGATTTATTTATTAGATTTAACATTATAGTAGGAATTCGTAAAAAAAATCGTGTTCCATTCCTGGCTGAGGCAGGAGCATTTTCAATAAATACTATGCAGTTTTATTTTCCTTCAAAATTGAGGTCATCGTTCCTTCGACCACGTTGCCCTCCTACCATAAAGCTTCGTGCAGACCAGCGCGACGCGACACCGGCTATTGTTATACCGTCAAGTTTTCTTAGAAATTGTATTGTTCGAGTCGCGCGTCGCGTCGCGCTGGTCTGTGCGAGCTTTAATTCCGAATTTAGCCGTGATGTGCCGTCGCAAAATCATGTTCATTTACGCAACTGACATACCTATACCTATTCTTCTGAATTCCATACAGCTGACTATTTTTTTGGGTTGCCGAAATCATCCCATAAGGTTTTAGTTTGTCTGGAGGCTGCAGTTGTCGATTTGCCCACAAATAAATTAACTTCGTGCGAATCGCCTATTGAAAAAATTATATTATTCAAGTGTAAATTCGACCGTTCCGGGCGAGTGAATTCGTGCGAATCAACCAATAAGTACGTTTTATGTAATTTTGACAGTGCTGATTCTCAGCCTAATTTGAATACCTACCGAAATTACTTTTAATTTGGATTTATGTGCGGTTCGTTTTTTTTTTTTTTTTTTTAATTACTACTTTGCAGCTGACGCTCAGATCTCTTATGCACTAAGGGCAAACTATTAGCGTTATATTTTCAGCCGGTATAAAATAACGTCTTCAAAGTAACGCCGCCGCGGTCACACGGGCAGGACGAAAAGCGACTTTAATTTACAATATGTACCTATATGTCGCAGGTTTATGACAAATTCAAGTTTTTTATCAAAAATATAGGCTTTTGATCAAGAACCGGAAAAAGATAAAATTATTACTTTATGCTATCATAAACCTGAGAAAATACAGTTTTTTAAATAAAAAACCTGATTTTGTCATAAATCTGCGACATATAGATACGATTAGAGGGACCAAAGTGTGATATGTTTTTTAATCGTAACTTTTATTAGAGTTTTAGCTCACCTGGAAGTATTGAAGACTTAAGTAGCTACTGCGCCGAACGCCTGCTGGTGACTTGAACGTTGTTGATAATCTCTGTAGATAATTATAATATTGCGTTTGAGACCCTAAACTCAGTTTTGTCGAACTTGTTTTTATTTTATTAATAAAAATAATGCATTTCTTGTTCGCAAACTGGAACTAACTAATAGGTAACTATGTGTTAACCGCTTCTGGCTAAGTGTTAATGCTTTGAGATTAGGATCTGATTATCTTAATTAATAAACTGTTAGAAACGCTTATCATTTTTAAACAAATCTTGATCCGTTTCGTTCGTGTAGAGTTTAGGATTCGATCTCCGGGTCAGAAGAAGTGCTAGAGGTTTTGTCCACCAGAAGGTTCTCTCCAGCAGCACGTAGGTGTTGTTACCGGTTAGTGGCCATAGACTAGAGCTTTAGTTTTAGAGCATGGAATATGAATATAATATAACTACTTGTGGCTGTACACTGTACACATTTTGTTCTAACAAACAGAGAAGGTTTAGAGATTGTTTTAAGATTGAAGCAATCAAAGCAATCAATTTGATTAAATGTGTGTTTTTAGATACCCACTTACTATGAGCTTTAAGATCTAATCCAGGCTTTTCATTTAATGGACACCGTTAATGATTGCCATGACTTTGGTGATTTGACATTCATTTATAATTGAAAATAATTATTTCAACAGACAAATATGACAGTTGTCAATTCGGCCTTCTCTTCTCAAGTACTTGGAAAACAAGAATACTAAATGTTATTCGGCAGCATGAACTAGGTCAGCGTTCAACCACCTGCTTGCTCTGCAAAGCGGTTCTGATCCGTCGAACGTGTACCTATCAATACAAAAGACTAACCCTGCTTCTCCTTCACTGAAGAGACCTTAAGTCGTTCCCATTACTGAGATAATTATGATAAATAGAGATATGCTGCAAATTGTCATCTACTGATAGTATTCTAGTCTTTCTAAATCTAGAAACAAAATGATACCACTGTGTTGTATTAAAATAGTTTTTTTATTAAACAAACTTTAAATAAATCACATTTACACTGCTATTGACTAGACTGATCACCACCAGCCACCGCTGGAGTGACCGCCGGAGTATCCGCCGGAGTATCCGCCGGAGGATCCGCCGCCGTATCCGCCGCCGTATCCGCCGCTGTATCCGCCGCCGAAGCCGCCGGAGACGGGCACGACTTGCTTGACTGTGATGACCTGCGGCACGGAGACCACCTTGCGCACGTTGACGACCTGCGGCACGGTGATCTCGCGCTGTACGTTCACCACCTTCTTGACGGCGACCACCTGTGTGGCGGGCGCGGACCAGCCGCCGGAGGAACCACCGGACCAGCCGCCGGAGGAGCCGCCGGAGTAGCCGCCGGAGTAGCCACCGGAAGAGCCGCCGGAGTAGCCACCGCTCCAGCCCGAGCCGAGCGAGCTAGCACCGCTCCAGCCGCTGCTGTAGCCGCGCTTCTCGCGCACCGCGGCGCCCGCCGCCAGAGCTACCAGCGCGCATAGGACGATCTGGAATTAAAGCAATACGTTAATACACTATGTCAAATAATGCTGACAACAAGCTAAAGGACCTGGTATGTTCACAACTCTTAGCTAACTATAAAACTTTTTCTAAACACTGCGAGTGCCAAAAGAGGAGCTTTTTCACTGAACTTTGCATTATTAGTAATTAAGGATTATTATTATTATATTATTTTTAAATATATGATTAACTCACGAAGGCTTTCATGTTGTTGTTGTGGTGGGTGGTTGTTGTGTGATGCATGTGCCGCGCTCCCGACGTATATATATGTCGCGCGCGCGGCACTGACGCAACGCGTCCTCGACAGACGCGTCACGCAGGAGGGATGATGCATATCATATGCACGGTTCAGTGACATGTCGGTCTGTCTCGTTGATGCTGAGGCTTATTCAGGGCAAAACAATGATTTTCGGGATGGATACCAAATTAGTAGAAGATCGTTATGTATTGTTTTGTCTTTGCAGAATTTAATTTTTTTATTGCCCGTTACAATGAACGATCGAGAGCTAATTAGGTTTTAAGCCACCACCATTTTCAAACTTCAAAACCATCCTAGCGCTTATAAGATGATATCTGAATTTTGAAAGGGCCTCTAGATGCAGCAATACTCGTTGGTAAACCTAGTCGAGAGAGGAAGCTGCTGCGCATCATCATCCCTTAAAAGGGAGTGAATAGGTTAGTTAGTTTTAAGTCAATGGCATTATGTAACTGTTACAAAAGCTTGCCTCTCGAATATGAAACATAAGTGTGAGTACTAGGTGTTACAACATGCGTAACACAAACTAGCCCTCCGGTCTACTAATGAGTCATGATCACGGAGCAGTGGCATGGACGAGATCGTTCAACCGTTCTGATTCAGTATATTTTAGTAAGTAACAGTTGTTCGAGTAGTAAGTTGCTTTGTTTTGATGGCGTTCTGGCACCACTCTAAAGACGTGAATTGTGACTTCATTATAATGGTATATGAGAAAAAAAAAATACGTTTGTATTCAGCATAACAGTCCATAATTTGTTTATAAAATTGAATTAAAGCTTACAATAAATGTTGCACCGGGGTTGCTGCAACATTTATTGTAAGCTGGTTATTAGAATATCAATTATCTCGATCGTGTCGCGACTGGCGAGCAGTAATTATAGAATTAAGCTGATTTACTAATCTAGACTAGTCTCAATTAGTGTGTAAGTGTTAGTTTTTTATTTGTTAGTGGCACATCGTGTGAGCGGCGGCGGATGACGACGGCGCGGGCGCAGCCTGCCGGTTGATCAATAGGAGCAGACTTACAGGTTCTATTGCACATGCACTCGTGTGTGGTCTCATTTGCAAATAGACCACTCTATTGCATCGCACAGAATGTATCGCTGACTATTTTTACATTCTGTTGTGAAATATTTTATAATTAATTCTGAGCAATTTTTGCGGAATCCTGAAAATTCACCCGGAATGAATAGAAAACCGCTTACCTGCTTAAGGTAGGCGGTTTTCCGAATTCTAAATGTGCAATGCTAATCCGTTTTGATTTCAATAATGTTGGATTTATTTTTTGTTGTGATAATTTATAACTTTTTGATTAGTTCGTTGGATATGTTCTTCAAATAATTCCAATTCTCACAATGCTTTCAAATAGACGTATGTCTGTACTACATAAAAAAATAAAAATAAATGTAGTATGTTTATTTGCTGGCTCTAGGCTTACTAGGCCTCTAGGTTTGCTTTCTCAATTTACTGAAAAACTGATCAGTTGACCTAGACCTAAAGCAAAGCCTGGTCGTAACGATCGCGGATACTTTGACTTTGAACTAATGCAAACCAAGGAATCAGTCAGTTAGTTATAACTGGCTGATTCCTTTATTTTGTACAACAGTTCAAACTAATACAAACCAAAGAATCAGTCAGTTTATATAGCCAGTGCGTCTTCTTTACTCGCAAACGTTTCAACTACCGAGTGTGATTTTGTGCGCATCAAGGTCTAAAAACCAATAAAAGAAATTGATGACTATCCTCACCACACCACATGTGTATTCTCCCAACATTAACCTAAAAATCTGTAATTACAGAAGTGACAATTAAAAAGTTAACACGTTGGTGGACAGTAGGTACTATCTCACGTCTTGCGGCTACTGAGACACTTCTTGTCTTCATATATTGCCCACGGGCGTAGTGTCACAACGTATGGTTAACAAAATATATGATATGACAGAACGGATCTAGGCGTAAACGTCGTAAGGCGTCATGCATTCACGGTTACACCACACTGAGAGGTGTCAGCATTGAAGTTGGGTATATCAGTTACCGTTTGAGAGCATAATTCCTCTATGACAGGTGCGTCTGATCTCCTAGAACTAACAATGACAGGGTTTGACTGATCAGAAGGCTCTAGTGCAGTGGTTCCCAAAGTTGCCTGAACCGAGACCCACCTTACAAAAACTAATAAATTCGGGACTCACCTCTTAGCCGTCATGGAGAAAAAAAAGAGGCTTATTTATTTATGAATGAAGAAGTGCTATTCTGTAACCATCTCACCGTGAAAACTTAGGTGAAGTGAGCGTGGAGTGAGCTGTCATTCCACAGGAATTGACACTATTGACAGCTCACTCCACGCTCACTTCACCTAAGTTTTGTTACAGAATAGCACTGCCGTACACATAAGAAATACATTCAGTTACCATCGAAAATTGTAATACTTAATTAAATACAAGGAGTGCTATTTCAATGAGAAGGATGTATTTGTTTCCTATTTTTATTCACTAGAGCTTTAGCATCAACTTCAATTTTAGTTACTTTTAATCGCCTTATGTTTGATACCTAAGTCCAATTTATTTGAGTATTTCAAAATATTTTTTTCAAGGCCCGCCCAATAGTCACTCGCGAGCCACCAGTGGGTCGCGACCCATAGTTTGGGAAACGCTGCTCTAGTGACATGTTAAGGTGTTCTTCGTCATTCGAAGGCACACCCGTCATTAATGGAACAGGTTCTTGTATACTGATCGTCAGATCCGTACTCTCCATCATCAGAAAATGGGTCTTGACTCGATTCAGGGGTAGAAGCAGCATCAAATAGGTCCTGAAGTCGTTTTTGTTGTTTTTCATATGAGTCCCGAGACGACATCTGCAAAAATATTAGTTACAAATTTAGTACAACAAAATCGTGTTCACAACAAACATTAGCAACGTAAATACGTTGTTTAGATATACAACTAGACTTGAATAAGTATTTAGTAAGCATAAAACAATAAAATTACGTTGAAAACAAACAGTAGGTACTCACTATTCTAAATAACAATTGCGCGCGAAAACATGTAGCGACACGCAGGAACACCGCAGCGGCGCACTACTCGACTGATCGTATGTACTACGACGCCCACGGGCGTAGTGTGCATAGGGAGGGGACCATAAAACGTGAATGTGTGCGTTGAGGTACCTACTCTCTTAGACAAATTTTTAAAAATTGTGTTGTGATAGTACGAAAGTCTTAATTATAACTGTGGGGACAGTACAACATGCCATTGTATGGAATAGTATGGAAAATCGTTCGTCGTGTGGCGTACTGATTTTATACAAGTAAAAATTTAGACGTCGATAGGCTTACTGTCGTATCACTTTTAATCGTAGCTACCTAGACGTTCAGATTTGGCATCTTTGTAAGGTCTGATTAAGACGTTAGTACGGCTGAAGGCCACTACAATATGTTAAAACGGAAGCATTCTTGAATTTTAGAGATCTCATAATCTGATACGACTCGTTTAACAGATTAAAATCAATAGAATTAGAATTAGCATGCGAATCTCGTGGCACAGTTCTAACATACATATATCAAGGCTCAGTTCAGTTTGACCCTCTCGCAGTAGGGTGTGAACTGTGATACAATCTTACGATACGTGCAATGTACTGGAGTGTGTGAATGTAAACATGATGGAGGAGAAACAAAACAGCAATGTGTATCCACGATCGTTACGACCAGGCTTTGCTTTGGGTCTAGGTCAACTGATCAGTTTCTCAGTAAATTACGATAGCAAACCTAGAGGCCTGGAAAGCGTAGAGAAATAGTCGATGAAAACTTACACTCGGTAAGTAGTTAAAACGTTTGCGAGTAAAGATGACACACTGGCAGACATAAACTGACTGATTCCTTGCAAACCAAGGAATCAGTCAGTTGATATTGTCAGTAACATTATATGGTAGGTAGGTACCTCATCTAATAAACACGACAACAAGCAAATCCCCATCCATAGGAAACTATTAGGCAAATGTATGTATATGAATAGCTTATTGTATTATGTATGTTATCCTTCGATTAGCTTTTGTAAGGCGTTATGTTTATTTTATGCACATCATCACTTTAGTTTGATGAATATTGATTTACTATGCTATTCTATATTCAACAAAATATGTTCTATTTTAAAATTAGCCTTGTTAAGCAGTGTCAGACAACAATATAATCTTGATTTCCTTGTAGGAATTATTATGAACACTTGTATCATTTGGACATTAAATTGTGTACATATTGATTATGTATGCAATCTATGCAAGGTCAATTTAAATGCGAATTTTTCTCAATACTGATTAGTGGTAGGCAGCTAATTAATAGAGAGAAAAACTTGTGGGACGATAAACACCTTTATTCCATCTAGTCCATCACAAAACAGTTGCTGGCGAACAAATGAACCGTGGTAAGCTTTGCCCTGCACACCCTGCGTAGCAGACAACCTCGCGGATAAAGTGGCAGGTAAAAGCTTTGATTCGGTACGTATTGTCAGTGCGAAGTATGTTATTTTATAACTATCTTATCTTTGTGCTGATATGTGTTCGTAAGGTATTGGCATCAGGCCAGAATGAAAAGTGTTTTGTAATCATAATCAACCGTGAGAAGTTTAATACTTCATTCTCATATTCGAAAGCGTTAGCATTTAAATAAAATAAAAACTCTTCAAATCTACCTACTTATAATAATATAATTTATATTATTACTAGCTTTTGTCCGCGTGGATATCGGAAGATATCCCGCAGGAACGTGCTACCGGGACTCAGAGTATTCTATGTCCTAACCCAGCTCATGGCCTATCCGTATGCCTTTTATCTAAATCCGTTCAGCCGGTACGGCATGAAAAGTTGTATTGTATAGATAATAAATCAGTTTTAGGGTGCCGTACCTCAAAATGAAAAAATCCGAAAATTGGTAATTTATAGTCCCTTTCATAGCCCCAACTTAAGAAATGATAGGTTTCCCATACAAACTTTCATCCCCTATATTCCCCCTATTTGGGCTTATTTTTGACACAAAAAGTAATGTCCTTTCTCGGGATGCCATCTATTTCCTTACCAATTTTTATCGAGATCCGTTCAGTGGTTTAGGCGTGAAAAGGTAACATACAGACACACAGACAGAGTTACTTTCGAATTTATAATATTAGTATGGATGGATAAGTAGGTAGATTTGAAGGGTTTTAATGTTTCGGTAAAACAATTGAGTCGCATCGGCTATTAGGCTATCACTGATCGGGCTTATGTCAATTTATCCTTCGTCATTCGGTGTAACATAGGGAAACCCAAAATATATCGTCCTATATCATATCGTATCGTATCGTATCGTTGTAGCAGTTCGCTTCAGAGTCCCTCAGGGTAGTGTCTAGGGCCCGTTATTTTCTACTTTCGGTCTTATTTCTATCTGTATTAACAATCGTAATTTTATTTATTTATTCAGTAGTTGTTCATGATGTGGTAATAAAGGAAACAGATGCTCTGCAGTCGGTATAAAAGTTTAGATAAAGTCTGCTTTAGCTACATCGATGAATGTACGTAGGTACGATTAAATTAGTACATGTTCGGGTCAGCATAATTTCGCAAAGCCGGGCGCCGAAATTGAACATAAATATGTTCGTGAAAAAGCCGTTTGGCTTAGCTATAATTGTCCCAAGCCGACGGAAACCGAGTCGGGCACGCACACAAGCTGTAAGCATCATCGCTTGACCTCTCACAATGTCGCCGCAGCGCAGCGGCCGCTGTTGTACCCGATTTCGGTATAATGTGCGCGAGTTGAAGTTCACGCGCTTGACCTCGTAGGCCAGCGAGTGGGCGTGGCATTTGGAAGTATCTATTATGTGCTTTCATTAAATGATCTTGTGATTTATTTACAGTTTGTACATAAATTGCAGTAGATAATTAGATACCAGATAAAATCTGGAAAAATATGGTACTTAGATAATGGCGGCCCCAGGCGGTACTCCTGAACATTTCACTGATTGCTCACAGGTCATCCTTTGTGGAACAAACGGAATCTTACGTAAAGCTGAAGCAGCAGACGGTGGCGGCGCCACCTAGACTCCAGGTAAACAAATAGGCCGAGGAAATTAGGTATGAAGCCAGCACTAAATCTTAACAGCGATTTTTTTCTTCAATCGTGTTTTTGAACTTAGCTCTTCAAATAATAATAAATAATTGAAAATTTTCCATGGCCGCATCAAGGTAAAAAAACAAAAACGAGTTTTTGTGAATAAAAATGTAGGCAAAATAGTTAACAGGAAAATTTTGGTTACAATATGTAAAGCAATTGTAACCCCAATATATTTTTTCAGAATTCAAATTTAAAGAAGAATATTCGTCCGCGGAAATTTCGATAAAAATAAAATTACGAATTTTTTTAATTGTATTTTATCAAAAATATTAACAGCTGTTTTTTTACGTTAAATTATCTAATTAAATGTTTTAACACGCTATCCAACAAAATGAAACATATTATTGTATTAACGCAAGATATTAATCAAAGTTTTTTTGCAATACCGGTTCAGGCAAAAATGTAACAGAGTAAAATTTTATTTAACTTTTTTAGAGGTTCTATCTCACTTAATTACAAGAAATTAAACACATTAAAGCAAACCATAATATATTTTTAAATTGCAATATACTTCCGCTGGATGTAAAAGGGAAGTACAGACCGGTCGAAGTGGCGGTGCTTGGGTGGACAGTCTTTCGGCTGAAATGATGATGATGATACTTCGATGTTGCATCCTCGAGATTTAAAATACGTTGTACTTAGTCCGTCTTTATTGTACTGCACGGCCACACAGTTCAAAGAATTAAAAAATGTCACTGAGATAGTAGAGAAGTTTATGCAGAGCTGTTTAATAGGTAAAAATTAACGACTGAAACATCAATGAATTTCATATTTTTCTTGGTGCATCTAATAGTTACAAAAATAAAACGTCAACTGTCAACTCTTTCATTCTTCGTAGGTTGCATTGCTACGACAGTTTTTTCAATGCAACTCAAACTCAAACTCAACACATTTATTTCAAATAAACCTATTACAGACTTTTGAATTGTCAAGGGGTCGGTCAGTCATAAAGATGAAGCTTGTTGCCCATGCCAAAGCGTAGTAGGTTCCTATGGAGAAGAACGGGCAAGAAACTTTACGGACCTTATTTTAAACCAAAATATTGTTACAAAATATTTTTTACATCATTCATGTTGAAATTATACATGTGAGAACAATTTAGAAAGACGTGCACGTTAAAAGCGTCCGTAATAAAAAGATAAAAACAATTCAAAAATTAAAATAAGCCATGGCAGCTAAGAGGTGACCAGTCCCTACTGACGGCGCCCGTTCACGAACATGACGCATGGATCAGCACCATTCAGCTGAACGATTTTGAAGGGAACTTAATGATCCAACACACACGCCACCACCAGCGAGACATTTGTGTGAGCATGACATACTCTCAGCCGCCAGGGCTCATTCAAGTCAATGAAAGACATACCCAGTAAATGGTAGTTTTGTAGAAGGTAATGGTCACGGTGCTCACACATGTGCTATGCAAATGATACAATACTAAGAGATTGAATTTATATAATGCAAAGATAGTTTTTGCAATCTTCAGCAGCTCCAACAATATTTCCAATGCTAATCAACTAGTTTATGGCCCCTTGTGGAGCTGCCGTGTCCTCGTAGAATCCATCGGCGGCGGTGATCTCTCGCATCCGGCCCTGGTGGTTCAGTTCATGGTACGGAGCGAGAGGGCATGGGGAGCCATCACCTCCTTCTGCGAAGCAGTAATGCTCGCGAAGGAGGAGGCGGAACGCATGAGGGAGAGGTAAACTTCGCGCCCTCACGCCCCTAGTCGCCGCAGGAGACGCCCTGGGCGTCGGGAATCCCAGGCAAATTCCCGGCCACCTTAGACGCGGGCTTGCGGACGGTGAGCAATGGGTAGTTCGCCGACCGATAAGGACCAGGCCCGGGTCGACGGCGCGTTATGTTCTACGCGCGCCTCAAAGAGATGAAAGCACAAATGACGGAGTCCGCTATGGCCGATGCCTCCCAGGGTAGCGGGAAAGTCTGAAAGGGATACCGTGGCCCCTGGCAACACACAGACAACTGAAGGAACACGGGTGGGTTTTAGTCAGCAAGAGTCTGACACGCCCTCCCACTCCGCCCAGAGCGGGAGAAGTTATTTGAGAATTCCCCAACCAAAATAAAAAAGGAAATACGAAACATGGCTAACTAGTGAAATAAAATATTGATTATAAAATGCAATAATTAATATCGTAACACCGAATATTTAGTTTTAGACGAAAAAAAAGTATATCTATCACTAAAATAATATTACAGTTTAGTAGATTGTTTAAATACCGGATTCCGCGTTAACAGTCACCTAAGCATATGTATTTTTACTATAACCATAGAAGGCAGAAGAGGCCTAAACTGCAAGTTTTTCTGTTTACGTTATTTATTTACGAGTAGTTACTATCCCCCTTAGAACTATCATTACAGGTTTCATTATCTAATGCAACAGTCCGATAAACTTAGATAAACATTAAAATTATTTCAATTTAACGCTATTAGGAACTTTAACCTTTTCATTATCTATAGTGCAACAAAAACAAACCTTACCTACTGCTAATTTGGCAGAGAGAGAAATAAGGGAACATAATAGAAGGGAACATAAAATTAGTTTCAGAAATGTTCATAATAATTACAGTTTATTAGTATAGCTGTAGTTACAATAAATTCCATTTATTTTTTCGGTATAAATTATCATTTATTTCTCAAAGATTTACACTTGATGAGAAACAAAGTTTCAATAATAACATGTAGGTAATAATGCTAGTCCAGAGCGCTCGTCGCGCAGTAAGCCAGTAATAAAATTAGTTGTTGCAATAAATTTAGTAAGTGGGTATATCGTACACAATTACTCAAAACGCGCGCGTCGTTGTATACCTACATCGAGCGCGCTATTCTTATCAGCACTGTTATAAAGCACCGTGCACACTATACAATACTAGAAAATAATATTATTATAGTTTATTTATTTATTTATGTTGGAGGTGTGTTTCTTTAGCATTTAAAAAAATTATTTAAGGTTTAGCTTCTTTAATGTTTTTCGGTAGTGAATTGTGTAGTTGTACTCCTTCATATTTAATATTTCTCTTTCCGTGATTTGTTCTAGGTCTGTGTAATAGTACTAGTCATTTGCCCAATGATCGTGTTTGCACTTCATTATTCCTTTTATATGTAATTTCTGTGTGTATTTCTTTTGTTAGCATTTTTCTTATTAATACACAGGTACCTATTATATTGATGAGTTTTGGTGATTTTAAAGAGCTTAGTGTCGTTATAGATTTTATTTGTGGATGTTAAGTAGAGATATTGAAAGAGGGCTTTAATAATTTTATTTTGGGCGATCTGAAGTTTGTGTATGTTTGTTTTTGTTGTCGATCCCCAAACCTCAATTATATATTCAATGTGTGGCTTTACTAATGAATTGTAAACAGTATACTGAATTTAACCTACTATATGCAATGTATTTCATCACCACTGGTCTAAAACAGTAAAAAACCGCATGCTAAAACGTAAAGCTCATTCAATTATTTCGTACGTAATAAAAAAAACAATCATGAAAAAATTAAATGTTTTATTGGCATAAAACTGATAACATATAAATGAGAATAAATATTTTGACTGGATCGTGACATCATCATCACCATCCGCTGGCGTACCCAGCCCCGTATGAAGAAGAGGCGGCGGCGGAGTACAGGGAACCGATAGACGAGGAGGCGGAGTGTGCGCTCTGCAGCGGCACCAGCTGCTTGACGATGATGACCTTGGGCTCGCTGATGACCTTGCGCACGTTGACGACCTGCGGTACGGTGACCTCGCGCTGCACCTGCACCACCTTCTTGACGAAGATGACGCGCGTCGCGGGCGCCGAGTAAGACACGGCGGGTACTGAGTAGCTTATAGCTGGAGCAGAGTAGCTGACGGCCGGAGCTGAGTAGCTAGCAGCGGGTGCCGAATAGCTGATAGCGGGCGCCAAGTAGCTGGTGATGGGCGCCGAGTAGGACACGGCAGGCGCCGAGTAGCTTACAGCTGGTGCGGCGTAGCTGATGGATGGTGCAGAGTAGCCGACTGCCGGCGCGGAGTAGGAGCTACTGCCCACCCCATGCAGTCCGTGCAGGAAGCCGCGCTTGTCGCGCACGTTGCCGGCGCTGGCCGCGCACAGCAGCGCACACACTACCACCTGAAACATATTAGTGCACTGTTACACTCGCCTGCAACACTCGCATGTTACTGCACTGTCACACAGTGCCACCTGCACAAGTGCACACTCGTCATCGTCACATACTCACCAAGCTCTTCATGTTGCTGCTTGTCATGGTGCTAGATCACTGATGCGTGTTGTCTTCACCACGCACATTATATACGCACGTTGTGTCACCGTATCCTTGCCGCCGTGCTGCCCTACGACACATGTGTCGGAACTAGACCAATATTATAATATTCATAACTTATCTCCGACTGATGTGTTAAATTATGTGTTACGAAAATAGCATCAACATACATTTGATGAATAATTAAGTAGTCTTGTAAGTATTAGACCCACGCGCGACAGAGCCACCTAAGTACGATTACGGACATATTGATGATAATATGTACTGAGGAGCATGACGCGTCATAAATACACAACCATAGCTAGTTACAACACTTTCAGTCACTAGTTGCAGGGCAAAGTTTGTGTTGTGACCCGGCTCACTCAACTCACACGTATCTACCGAGTATCAGCAAGGAGCTGGGCGATAATCTTATTTATTAGGTTTTCGCATGTCCGAATGAAAAAATTGACCCCCTATAGGATCACTCGTGTGTCTGTCTGTCTGTCTATCCGTCTGTCACAGCCAATTTACTCCGAATCTAATAGACCGATTAAGTTGAAAGGTACATATGAATTTATGTGAACCAAACACGGATGTGTAACGTAAATAAATGAATTTTAAATATAGGGGTCACTTATAGGGAGCAAATAAGAAAAAAAAAAAATAAGTTTTGCAATCTGTACCGTATCACGTATCAAATTAATCTTGTGAGGGTCTCAAACATATTTTTTTATCATTTTTAAATAAATAGTTTTATATTTATTAGGAAAATTTTTCATTAACCCTCTTATCTCCGAAACAACGAGCCTAAAATTTTGAAGATAATAGCTGCCTACTTATTTTTATACATATAATTAGTATGTAGCACCACCAGTGCTACGCCGTAGACTCGTAGACAGCACGGCGCCGCATTGCACTCGCTCGCACTGTCACTACATTATTAAGTATTTTGTAACCCATGATTTATCAGTTTGGCAAATTAATTAAAGTTTAAACTAATGTATTTATTAACTTGATGAATATTATAATATTGCTCCAGTTCCAACGCTTACCGTAGGGCAGTAGGAAGGACACGGCGATGTCACATCATGTGGTATATAATGTGCGTACTGAAGACAACACGCATCAGTGACCCATCAGCGAGCAGCATGACAAGCAGCAACATGAAGACTTTGGTGAGTATGTGATGGTGAGGAGTGTGCAGGTGGCAGTGTGTGTGACAGTGCAGTAACATGCGATTGTTGCAGGCGAGTGTGACAGTGCAATAACATGTTTCAGGTGGTAGTGTGTGCGCTGCTGTGCGCGGCCAGCGCCGGCAACGTGCGCGACAAGCGCGGCTTCCTGCACGGACTGCACGGGCTGGACAGCAGCTCCTACTCCGCGCCGGCAGTCAGCTACTCTGCACCATTCAACAGTTACAACGCACCGGCTGTAAGCTACTCGGCACCCATCACTAGCTACTCGGCACCCGTCTCCAGTTACTCAGCGCCCGCTATCAGCTATTCGGCACCCGCTGCTAGCTACTCAGCTCCGGCCGTCAGATACTCTGCTCCAGCTATAAGCTACTCAGCACCCGCTGTAAGCTACTCAGTACCCGCCGTGTCTTACTCGGCGCCCGCGACGCGCGTCATCTTCGTCAAGAAGGTGGTGCAGGTGCAGCGCGAGGTCACCGTGCCACAGGTCGTCAACGTGCGCAAGGTCATCAGCGAGCCCAAGGTCATCATCGTCAAGCAGCTGGTGCCGCTGCAGAGCGCACACTCCGCCTCCTCGTCTATCGGTTCCCTGTACTCCGCCGCCGCCTCTTCTTCATACGGGGCTGGGTACGCCAGCGGATGGTGATGACACAATCTGGTCAAACTATTTGTACCTATTTATGTTTTGATTAATAAAAGGTCTTTTTTTATAACGAGCCGTTTATTTCGTTTAATCACAATTCAAGCTCTTGGTAGTATGAATTCCTATTCACGCGCAAAGGTAGCAGTATTTCTTAAAAAAATAATGTTTTAAATTGTAAACTGATCAAACGGAACATCCATTCTTTCAATGCTTTCCGACATCAATTCCTTAAGTTCGGTGCGCTGAACCGCTTCCAATGTAATGCGACGGAATTGTTCAAGTCTCTCTGTGTCCAACCTTTGCATATCGACGCAGTTTCTCATGTTTCCCGGTCAAACCGCAATCATAAGCTGCATGTATCCGCTGATTACATATGTTCCAGTTGTAGCGACTCTTTACGAACACATCTAATTAAAAAGTATACCGTGTGTACAGTTTTTGAGTCTTCTGTGACGCACATTATAAACAAGAGTACTTCAAGGTGCTTTAGTGGTTAAGTATTTAGAAATTAATTGACAAAACGGAATCCAGGTGTTTACGACCATATAAAGGCCATGCATCATTGCATGTCATCGAAGAAGAAAATTGAGGTTACAAGACCATTATTCGCCCAAAACACGAGTATACACACCCATGCATGCAAGCTCAGTCATTATTAGGTATACTTATGTTTTGAAACATACCGGATCTATAGATTCTGGACAAACATTTGCACTTAGAACTTTTGACTATTGACAAAACAAACATATATAGCATTGTATAACATAGACAAGGACTTGAACTTCTCGTTTAAAATAAAACTTATTGTTCAGTGTGAAACGCGAATTAATTACACCAAAATACTAACAAACTTATGGATCTTAGTCTGAAATAAATTTAATAGGTATGTTTTTTTTTTAATGTATTTGTCACACCAACTTTAAAATAGAATATTGATCATATAAGAGTGTCCTTGGAGTTTCTTACCCGTTCTTCTCCATAAAGATCTACGTTTTGGAATGGGCAACTAGCTTCAACTTTCTGACTAACTGACCGACTACGAGTATTTTACAATTCAAAAGTGCTACAGGCAATGGTTTAATTGAAATAAATGCTTTGAGTTTGAGTTTGAATGATTTCGCTAATAATAAAAGATTCTAAAGTGTTATAATTCCCCTTTATTTTATTTTCACTTATGGTCACGTACAAGTGTTGCAACACTTGTTTTAGTTACCTTCGTACGTCACTGGCCATTCCGCACTTCGAATAGTTTAGAAGAGAAACAATAATATTTGGTTCAGAAGTCATTTAATAAACTAGTGCTATCACGTGTTTGATCACTTCACCACCAGCCACTGTTGTCGTCGCTGCTGGTTGAACTCGAGCCGCTGTAGTCTCCGGCGTAATCCCCAGAGTAAGCCCCGGCGTAGGCACCGGGGTACGCCCCGGCGGCGGCGTTGGCACCAGAGTACCCGTACCCGTTCGAGTAGCCAGCAGCTCCTGCGCTGCCGTAGGCTGTCGAGCCGACGGTACCGTAGTCGGTCGAGCCCACGTTGCCGTAGCCTGTGGATCCCCCGCTACCGTAGCCCGTGTACCCGGTGGAAGGAACCACTTGTTTGACGGTGATGATCTTGGGCACGCTGATGACCTTGCGCACGTTTACGACCTGTGGCACGGTGACCTCGCGCTGCACGTTCACCACCTTGCTGACGGAGAGCACGCGCGTGGCGGGCGCGGAGTAGCCTGACGACGCGGCGTACGAGGAGGCGGGGTATGCAGCGGGAGACGCGTACGACGACGAGTACGAGTTAGCGGATGAAGAAGGGTACGTGTACGGCACGGCCGCTGGCGCGGTGTTGCTGTAGTAGCCGGTGCCGCTGCCGTACGCGTTGCTCCGGGCTATTCCGTAGCCGCTGGCGCCGTAGCCGTAGTCTTTGCTGTAGCCGCTGCCATAGCTGTTACCGAGGCCGCTTCCGTAGCCCGTGTAGCCGCCGCCTAGTAAGTCTAAGCCCAGTCCTTTGAAGAAGCTTCGCTTTACGCGCTTCTCTGTGGCAGATGTCACAGCCGCTAGGGCGCACAGTAGTAGCTGGAAAATTACAAAAACGTTAATTTCACGAAACTTTGAGTTTATTACAGGTTGCACAGAAGTGAACACTGCGTTTTGAGATGTGAGATGTTTCTTAGTTGTGACTGAAAGTTATGAAACAAAACATCTTATTATCTATATATATAAAAGAAAGTCGTGTTAGTTACACCACTTATAACTCAAGAACGGCTGAACCGATTTGGCTGAAAATTGGTGGGGAGGTAGCTTAGAACCAGGAGACGGACATAGGATACTTTTTAGTAGGGTAGGTAGGGTAGGTAGGGTAGGTAGGGTAGGTAGGGTAGGTAGGGTAGGTAGGGTAGGTAGGGTAGGTAGGGTAGGTAGGGTAGGTAGGGTAGGTAGGGTAGGTAGGGTAGGTAGGGTAGGTAGGGTAGGTAGGGTAGGTAGGGTAGGTAGGGTAGGTAGGGTAGGTAGGGTAGGTAGGGTAGGTAGGGTAGGTAGGGTAGGTAGGGTAGGTAGGGTAGGTAGGGTAGGTAGGGTAGGTAGGGTAGGTAGGGTAGGTAGGGTAGGTAGGGTAGGTAGGGTAGGTAGGGTAGGTAGGGTAGGTAGGGTAGGTAGGGTAGGTAGGGTAGGTAGGGTAGGTAGGGTAGGTAGGGTAGGTAGGGTAGGTAGGGTAGGTAGGGTAGGTAGGGTAGGTAGGGTAGGTAGGGTAGGTAGGGTAGGTAGGGTAGGTAGGGTAGGTAGGGTAGGTAGGGTAGGTAGGGTAGGTAGGGTAGGTAGGGTAGGTAGGGTAGGTAGGGTAGGTAGGGTAGGTAGGGTAGGTAGGGTAGGTAGGGTAGGTAGGGTAGGTAGGGTAGGTAGGGTAGGTAGGGTAGGTAGGGTAGGTAGGGTAGGTAGGGTAGGTAGGGTAGGTAGGGTAGGTAGGGTAGGTAGGGTAGGTAGGGTAGGTAGGGTAGGTAGGGTAGGTAGGGTAGGTAGGGTAGGTAGGGTAGGTAGGGTAGGTAGGGTAGGTAGGGTAGGTAGGGTAGGTAGGGTAGGTAGGGTAGGTAGGGTAGGTAGGGTAGGTAGGGTAGGTAGGGTAGGTAGGGTAGGTAGGGTAGGTAGGGTAGGTAGGGTAGGTAGGGTAGGTAGGGTAGGTAGGGTAGGTAGGGTAGGTAGGGTAGGTAGGGTAGGTAGGGTAGGTAGGGTAGGTAGGGTAGGTAGGGTAGGTAGGGTAGGTAGGGTAGGTAGGGTAGGTAGGGTAGGTAGGGTAGGTAGGGTAGGTAGGGTAGGTAGGGTAGGTAGGGTAGGTAGGGTAGGTAGGGTAGGTAGGGTAGGTAGGGTAGGTAGGGTAGGTAGGGTAGGTAGGGTAGGTAGGGTCGGTAGGGTAGGTAGGGTAGGTAGGGTAGGCAGGTAGGTGCGCCGTAGATACGTACTTAGTGCTACTCGAGCGAAGCCGGGGCGGGCAGCTAGTATTTCAATATAATAAGGTTAACGTATTTGTAGGTGACACCGTAAAATCCATAAAATTCAATTGTTAAAACTTTCACATGTTATTAATGAACCTTCTTGAAATATTGCGAAGAGGTAAAATTAGAGATAATTAGTAATACTCACGATGGCTCTCATGGTGTCGCGTGATGAGTGATGCACGGTCGAGGTCGCCGCGACATATATAGCGGAGAGCTGTGACGTCACTACAGGCGACGCCCTACGCACAGGAAACTAACGACAAAAAAGTAATTAGTACAAAAGTATTCAATTGTAAAAATGACAAACATTTACGGTGAACATCACGTATCGGATGCACCGATAGCAAACAAGAGGCGTCTCGAATATGACCAGTTTTACACAAAACCTCCTTGACTCTTGACTTTTGTAAAGTCTAGCTGTGTCACAAAATGTGTTATTTTGACGAACTTAGAACAATCTAACTTCATTACGATGATGGTGAGGGATTCACATAAGTTATTGCTGTTTCAAAGATATGGTGGCAAGGATAACATGCTGAGTAGTAATGTAAGGGTGTATTATCTTGTACATACCTCTCTCTCTTTGGTGTGAAGATACTTTCTTCTCCATCAGCAGAAGTACATGTTACGTTGCACAGCCTCGTGGTTCGACTAAACTATAATATTGTGTTCACCTTGGCGAGCAGGTTACAAAATATTCTGCAATTAGTACATCCCACTGTTTACCAATTGTGTTCAAATTGTGTAAATACTGCGTTTTATTATGTAGGTTTGCTGGCGCTTCTCTCACGACCTTCCAACCGACGGTGCCAGTTTGAAGGGACTGGTTTCCAAGATTTCTTTATTTCTTCATTAGGTCTTTCTTACGTCTTCAATCTTTTCTTGGGCTAGTCCTCCGCGCTTATTTGCTACTCCTCATTCCTCGTAATCCCCGACAGGTTGGTCACAGGCCGAATACCGAGAGATGATGACTACTTTTTCATTCCAAACATTATAATTATTAAAGTAAAGGCGCTGTATACTGTACAGCACACAATATTTTACGTGTAGATGCGCTTGAATTCCGCCACTGATATGTGTAGTACAGACAGAATCTAGACTACAATGCGGGACCGGTTTCCAACTAAAGACGGTGGCAGTGTTGCTAGCCGGTCTCTTATTGTATTGTTTTGGTGGTCACACTTTGATATATGAACGTCAAGTGTGTCAAGTTTTCTTTTTGACTGGTCATTGTAGTGGACAGCGGTTACTGGAGGCATAGGACACTTACAGTATTGTAGGGTAATTGTGCTGACAAATGGAGAAACACATATCTTGTAGGTACAAATAACATGAATTAGAAGATTGGCTGCCATAGGCGAGTTGTAGCATGTATGTAGTGAAGTAGCGAATCTTGTTAAATATAATTAAATCTGTTTAACACTGCGATAAAATACAGTGTTGGGCTTCATCCGTTATTTTATTAGTTTTTAAATATCAATTCGACATTCAAGTCTTGCGCAGGGTTCGTATATTAAAGTTTTAAGTACAACGAAATTATGGTTATAGCAGAATTAAGTACACTTTATGAGTATCGGCGGCTTAACTGAAGTAATATAAGTAAACAGGTACTTGGTTTGATTTGAGTTATGGACAAAATATACTTCAAAAATATTTGATTGATTACTGCATTCGTAGTCGACTTGTCGCTTGAATGTTTGAAAAAGTGCCATGTAAACATTGATTATCTTCAGAAATCTAATAACGGATCGCAACTTTACAAGAGTGGGTTATTAATGCGGGTCGTATTATTTACCTTGTAATGTGGAAATACCGCGAGATGGTCGCGAACGGTCGGTCAACATTGACCGCTCGTTAAAGTCCAAGTTACTTCTGTTTGCTAAAGGCGACACCCTGCTTTATTGCCAAGCGCCGAGCAGTCGGTGACAGACAGGATATTTGATTTGCCTCATTGTCTTGGCAACGTGATTAAAAGAATATTTCAGAAGGATTAACAACGTATTTTCCTGAAATAATCAGAGCTGGTCCAAACTAACGTCAAGACCTAACTATGTCTATTGTCTATGCCTGCTGTTAATCAGGATAGCTGCGTTTCAGTTTGAAAGGCATAGCAAGGAAGGGTCAGTGACATGCAGCAGTAACCGTCACATCAGACAGGACGTCCTGTTCGTCAACCACATAATTATAAACACGTGGCAATGCACGTGATCTTTAAATAGGTACTCCTATATGTTGGTCGGTGTTGACGCCAATCACAAGTCATAACATTGTAGTGCACATTGATTGCGAGTCAATTACCCTGATTGCTTCGTTAATGTGTTACTTTGTTACAGCCAACTAGTGTGGACGATCGATTAGAGAAATGGAATGGAAAGTAAACGTGACATATATAGGAGGTAGATTTACGGTTTTGAATAATCATATCGATACTTGCACACGACATTATGTGTGTCACAGGAACAAACAAGTTGGTGCTGAAGGAACGACAATTGAAAGACACTGTGACCTTCATTATGTTTGCCAGTTAATCACATTAATTGTACCTACATAATACCTACAGAGAAGTAAGTAGGTACTTTCGGGGTATTGCAATTCACTAAGCGTGCATACCCTTTTGAAGTAACGTTGTATAGTTTGCTTAATAGACATAATATATTCTCAAAAGATAATAATACTATGTTTTCGTACAAGATTTAGAGTGATTACGAAATTCTTACAACAACTTCCTTTAGTGAAGGTCGGAGCAAGAACCAGTACATCACGGTCTTGAACTGACAAGACGTGTACTAACTATGAAAGTAATAATCACGTCATCTAGCCCAAACCTATATTTTGTAACGCACCGCGTTGTGTTCCACGCGCGCCTCAACGAGATGTCAGCACAACTGAAGGGGTCTACTAGGACAGATGCCTGCAGGTGTTGCGGGAAAGTCCGAAAGGGATACCGTGGCCCCTGGAAACGTACAGTCAACTGAAGGAACACGCGTGGGTTTTAGTCTGACACGCCCTCTCGCTCCTTACAGAGCGGGAGAAGTACCTATTTGGTAATTTCCCACCACAAAAAAAAAAAAAAAAAAGGGGTCAATAGTGTCCAGAGAGCTAACTGGTGCCACTGCACGCGTAGTATGCCCTTCGTAGAAACGAGTTTTGTCGACGGAAGAATAGACAAAATGACAGAATCACAATCAGTCATTTTCTTAGAATATATAACACTGGAGAAGCCTTACGAAATCTTGCCCTCTGTAAAAGTAGAAGAACAATGTTAGTACGTTCATAAAAACTACTTTCAAATCGATTCTAACGCACTTCGTAAATCGTTTTAAAGGCGCGCGGAGCTCCGTGAAAATGCCTAGCTGTGCTGTTAAATTCTGTAAAAAGCATTCAAATACGTCAAACTTACGCAACTGAACTGACTTATAATATTTAGTCATGTTTTTATTGAAATTCAAAATCCTAACCTCATAATACATCTCGATTTTTCATTCGATTCAATCATGATTCAACATAAAACATGGCATGAATCGAGTATTTTCCTCACGCTGCTTCTGTGACGTCACCGAGTCTCAT
Source organism: Agrochola circellaris (assembly GCA_914767755.1). Lineage (NCBI taxonomy): Eukaryota > Metazoa > Arthropoda > Insecta > Lepidoptera > Noctuidae > Agrochola > Agrochola circellaris. The sequence goes on from OU611853.1 coordinate 624,660, forward strand.
TACATCTCGTTTTTATGTTCATAAAGATCAAAATATTTTTCTTGTGCATTTCGAAAATATACATCAAATCAGCAAAATTTACATAAAAACAATAAAAACAAAGTAACATTAAAATTTAAAGAATGAAGTCCTGTACGAGGCCAAAAGGCTCAGCAAGATGCCGCGAATATACCTACCTATTAAATAATGATGTCAAATATGTATCGAATCTTTTATGCATTGTCTGAACTTGACACAAAATATATTAAAATGCATCTAATTAGTTGCTCGGCCTAGATGTGAGAGTGATGCGAATCTCAGGGCTCAGCTCAAGGTCGGGGTCGCGACACACTGGCGAGACCAGTGATATTGTCAACACATTATACATTTATCACCCTCACTATTAGGAATGCCAATATTTACAGTATTTACATACATAATCATAAGCCAATCGAAGAGAATACCAATTGCGTCGCCGCCGAACTGTGTGCTAAAGGGTCCTATACTTATTTGCTTATCATTAATTTATCTTTACGACATGTGATATATTGAGGAAAAAGTTCTACTTTGAACTGTTTTGACACTCTGATGGTGTTCATTCAGTCACTGGTTATTTTTACAGTTTTGTGTCAATTTGAAACAAAATCGAGATATACCTATTTATGATATAGCTATTATGATTGTGTTTTGTTTTCGTCTGATTTTATACTAATTTTGCATTCAATGACAAAACTAATTATGTAATTAAGTGATTTAGATCTAAACTTCAGGCATTATTAACCTGTAGCGGTGCGAGGTTATGAACTTATAATATATTAGGTATGTAATACCTAATATATATTACTGCTGCTTATGTATTACCTACTTCACTGATATTATTGTCTTGAACATGACTTAATATATTTAGGATTATCTGATAATGTGCAGATACAAGTTCAAAACAGCAGTTCAAGAAAAAATGAGGCTTAAAAAAAAAAAAAAACGAAAAAATAACACAGGTCAAAAGGATGATAGCTGCAAAAGTAGTACCTGTAATGCAGCTAGCAACGCCCTTCTCTAGATAGGTACTGAATGGAATGAAGTTCCATGCAAAAAGTGCTTAATAGGTAATTAAGTTAATTTAGTTAATTAATAATATAAACAAAAATTAAGATAAAAATAAACAGTATAGGACATGATTTGGGATGTATAATGTACGCTGAGTTAATGTGGTGAGTGTAGGATGAATGGGTGTTAATGAGGTGTGCTAGAGGTGATTGTGGTGTTTAAATACCAGAAACACCCCTCGTGTGTGTAAACTACACACAACTGTGTGTTGTATGTTGTTTCACGAGGGGTGGGGGGATTTTGTTGGGGTGTGTGAGTATTTTACACTTCCACGAGTCTCTCTGTTTCATCATAATTTTGTGATTTTATCCAGGAGTCAAGTTTCATTTTGCATTTGCTCTTGGTTAATAAGTAGATATGTAAGCTTTTGTTTAATTTGTTGTTAATTTTTGAACTTATGTGTTTTTCATGACGACTTGCAGCTACGGTTCTACGAGACTCAGTATTACAAACCCTATTCGAGCGGCAAAATGGACAAACAAAAAATATATTTATAACCTTAACCTTCTTCAATATGATCTAGAATATTTAAATGGTTGTAAACTATTTGCATAAAACGATTTGGTTTTCGAGATGTTTATTGAATTAAATAGCTCGCTCGAATATAATCTACCTACTGACATTTAAACTTGCAATTTACCTGAAATTCTTATGAAAGTAAAAATTTTATCATGTGGTGACAATAATTATGTCCACACCGTCACAACTGCATGCCTCTCGTTACATTTTATGAACACCATCAATTAATTAAAAACACACATAAAACAAATTAATATTTCCACTGCTGAAGTAAGCCTAAAGTGGGTATAACGTGTTTAAAGTTCAAATACTTGACCTTTGCGGTGTATGTGCTGTGTGTGCGAGGTAAATACTGTGGCGATGGTTTATGTAATGTAATCACTATGTACCGACTATATGACCCAGTGAGAGGGGCGTAGCTTAGGTATGAGAACCATTCGTCATAGTAAATTATATGAGCATGAATGAAGCTGTCTTCATTGATAATTTGAGGAGATTGACGGTCCTAACTTTCGTTTTCCGCTGTGGACATCATTACTTCACTATCAAGATTTCTTGGTCTAATTTAGAAAGTTCCAGGCTTTTGTAACACGGAGCAAAGTGTCTTTCTTATTGACAGAAGCAGCTTTAAGGCACATTAAATAACATTTAATTGAGGACACGACAGTAATCAACATAAATTGAGATTTAAAGTTCTTTTATCTACTCTCAAAACGAGTTTATATTGAAATACCTGTTTTTAAACACAATACCGAAATTTATAAAAATAAAATCATATTATAACACTTTTTCTCTAACAAAATAATGTTAGGAAATCTTTTATTGTACCAATACGATACAGGGCAAATTCAAGAAGTTAATATCACCAAGGAGTTACCATCAATTAATTTGTTTCTAAGGGAACGCATATGCGAGGCGCGCCACGTTTATAGCTTTACAAAAAAGTTTTAATTCCAATTTTTACTTGTCTATGGCAGCGCCCGCTTTAGCGCATGCGCGGTGATGTGCTGGGTTTTGGCGCCATTCATTCATACGATGTATCTTACCTGAAAGTGATATTTAGTGACGAATACTGCGAAATTAAAAAAAAAACAAACAATTTTCGCCTAGGCTTTATTCTCGTCGTTCTTAATTATTGCAAATGGGTCACACTATCACGTCCTAGAAGCAATACGTCAAATTACAAGTCATCAATCATCATCATCAATTATCGACGCGAAAACTGATACCATAGATTCAGTACATGAATCTGAACCTAAAAATTTTAACGCATGGGTGGTTCAGAATCATGTAGTGAATCCATGGTAACAGATTTCGCGTCGATGTCCTGTCACCCTGTATTGTTTGGCTCTTCACTTATTTGGGAAAAGAAACAGTTACACACTTTTTACTCGGCACAGATAGACAGCTTGGTTCGTTCATTATTTTGTGTAAAAATCAAGATAAAACTTGCCGTTAGGCACACTGTTTCGGTTCGGCACATTCGTTTCGGCAGTATGTGTTGAACAACCAAGCCCAGCCGAAGGGATCCTAAATAATATTACAAATGCGAAAGTGTGTTTGTTTGTTTGTTACGCTTTCACGTTAAAACGGCGGAACAGATTTGGATGAAATTTGGCACATAGGTAGACCATGCCCTGGATTAGGACATAGAATACTTATTATGCCGATATTCCCACGGGATCGAGACTTACGTAGATAAAGTAGTGTATGAAACTGCACATAACTAGGTATTAAAACACTCGTGTGATACTATTGACAACCTCGCCGTGTTTTAATACCCCTCATTATGCAACAGTTTCATAAACTACTATTATGCCAATAAAACATAAAATGCAATAAACTGTTAAACGCGAATAGTTCAATCAATGATTAATGATAATTGATGGAACGATTTACTTTATTTACGACGTTTTATTAATTACAGATACCTACCTAGTAAGTATTTACTGATATTTTAGTCAATTGATGTGCTAATTGGCAAATCATATTATTATCAAGGGCAACGTTCGGTTCCGACTGGCTGCAGCGAACCATCGCTGACAACCTCTAATGTAACCTGTCCGAGTGAACGTCTCTCTGCTTACTTACGTAGAACTCAGTTCGAGAACATCGACATTCTTAAAACATTGTAAATGCAAAATAATTTGATTTGCTTGATTGACCGCTTCGCAAGTATTAATTATCGCTGCTGATAATGTGTTAAGCGTAACGGATATGTCGATCTAATTTAGACTATAATAATTTTCGGAGTTACCGCAGTACAGTCTTAATGAGTAAGGTACCTACAATAAGAAAATATTGTAAATGTTCTTGTACCTAAAGATACAAGTTCGTAGCCGACTGCATGCGGCAGCAGCAGGCGACGTGTCGCCGCGACACTACTGGTTTCTATGTATATCTATGAAATATCTTCGACACGACACGGTTCTTAGCTAGCGACACGGTATTTCATAGAAACCAGTGGTACAGACTTGTACCTATAATCGTTTTAAGTATATGATCTAATTTTTTGCTGATTGTAGACATGTCATTATTGTTAGAAAAATTCGCATGTTAGCGAAACTTGAATACACAATACAACATTCCACCGCAGCGCATCGTCCACCACCTTTCACTCCCCCCCCCCCCAATACTCCAGCACATCGTAGCCATGACCTTGACAGTGACAGCGCACGCCGCTCGCGACTCCCACGCGCATGCGCTCTCAACGCCATGCTCTTTCGACTTATGTAATGTTTGCATTGTTTACGAATGTATTGTCATACAAATCAAGATGTTTGAGTTAACTTTGTAAACAGCACTTAGTGAGCATTTGATTATGAATAGGTGCCTACTTACATATTGATTAAGTGGTCACGAGTCGTGATGTGTTTAAGAGTGCGTAGATGTTGTTGTGTTTCGAATGCTCTCTCTTGGCGAAACCTCGCTTAGTATTATCAACAGTTACAGACTAGTTTCAACCAATCAAAAGGCTTTAAACGAGTTTTAAGTAATACTTGAGTTTTGAGTGAGCTTCTGTTTATATGGGCCTTAGAATGTTTGTGTGCAATTTTAAGTAATCGCAGCAATAAATCTATCAAACAGTTTGTATCTGAAGCTCAAGCGCCCCATAACTCTACGTGTGTCTGTATTCGGACATAGTGCTGACCTCGGCTACTTAATTACGAATTGTAGGTATTATTATTTATATTAATATTAAAATCAGTGGCCTCGATTCACAACACTTAAATGTCTATCATTAGGTAGTGGAGTTTTCCATAATTACATTGTAAGTAGTGCACAAAATAATAAAATCCACTCGGCTAATCGTATTTCACACTTGGACATAGGCCTTTTGCATCCAGTCTTTTTAAAGAGACCTTAGAAACCATTGTAGAACGTGTTCTGAAGAAAATTTTATATTTGTGGGTAAAAACATCAGAAAACCAATGAGGCAATGGTTGTATGATCTAAATAACCACCAACAAGATCTAAGGTATATTCCGATACTCCTAGATTCGCTACAATGTTGCAATACCAACAGTAGAACGGCTATGATTAATTATAATTACCACAGCTTGGCGAAATATGCCATGGTGTCGTATTACAAGTGCCACAGTGTAGTGAACACTCCTCAGGTATCGAATTAAACAGGTGCGTTTGAAGCTGACCGACAAACTGACGTTGACTACATGTTGTAACTGTAGTTACACTGACATGGGCACAGATTGTTGTAGAAATGTAAATAACGACCTCCTGCGGCTGTAAGTATATAGATAGGGACGTTGTTATGACATAACATCACGCCTGTACTCCCCGAAGGGCTAGGCAGAGGTGTACCTACCCTATTGTACACCCACATTTCGCCAGTTATGGACGTTGTTATTCCGCCCCTGATTTCGTGATTAGCTTTAGACTTAAAATAATCTATATCAATAACTAGCAAAACAATCGAATAATGAATGTGTTATTCGGCTATAGATCGAATTAATATTGAGTGGTCGCTGTGTAGTAACCACAATGTAGTGTAAAATCGTTTATTAGGGATTCCCAAGTTTCATGTTCAAGAAGCTACTATATTATGGCTGCTACTCGACATTACTATTTTAGAGCAAATTCGCTGAATAAAAGCTGCCTATTTACTGAAAAGTATCTTAATGTCTGTAATAGCATGCTAAATCGATTAGTCGCATGTAAGTGTTTATAATGCAGCTACTGAACTTGAATCGTTATGAATGCTGGTATAAACCATTTATTGAATTAGGTGTTGTATAACTGATTGTTAATTACTTTACAAGCTATATCATATCTCATCCAGCGCACCAGTATTTTATTGAAAAATATAAATAATTTACTTGAGGGATTACAATAAATGGACAAATATTTTATGGAAATTAAAAAATATATTTTAATTAAGGAATCCCAAAATTGTGTACATAAATGGCTGCATTACATCCTATAAATGAGATAACATTACACAATTATTCGACTAATAACCGATATATTGTGATGTAATAGCAATATATGAACTTAAATTTGTTGATTGATAAAGATGTTAGATCAAGATCCATTAGATCTTGATCTAACATCTTGACAAAATTTGATAAACTTTATTTATTATTACTATTATATTATTAATCATTAGTGTGGCCCACAAATATATGTTAAATAGCTCCTAAGATTTCATCAACAAAGTTACTTTGCATGTTTAGTTATGCAAAATTCTAGACAGTACATTGCTATTACATTCTACATTAAGTAACTAGGTATATTTAATACTTCCATATTGGTACATAATATGTAAAGGAACTTTGTGTGTGACTTATTAGAACAAATATTATTTGTTCTAATAAATCACACACAAAATTCCTTTTCGGCAAAAGGAATGAAATATTCATAAAATAATGGAATAATAGTGACGAAATAACTGATACAGAGCGAAATAATTGTGGAATAACAGCAAATTCTTTGCTTTTAACTGACAGAAATGACGATTTATAGCAAATCGGCAACATTTACTCCATGATTTTGTTGTGTAATAGTAACGAAACAGCTTTAACTCCATCAATGGTCATGAAAAGGCAGCAATATTGCTATTGCTACTCTTATTTTGTCCAGTTTTGCTTTTATTCGATAATTATTCCAAAATTATGTTCTTTATTCAACAATAACATTTCTTTCATAGCATTAATAGCTGAATAATTTGCGCGCAAATCGCGTAAGTAAACGTTTACTAACTTTTGATACGACTTATTACATCTACATTATTGAACTATGAGCTGAAACAGAAATGTGGTCTCGACTATTATAGTACATGTTTTTGCCAGTTGTTAATAGCTCCTATTATTTAGCTTCATAGCCGAAAATCTCTTAAGTTTCTCAAACATTTGATACCGCAGACCAAATTACTTAACTTTCAACTGTAATGAACACTGGCAGAACATAAATTTATCTTGATTATAACTCTATTAATAGAAGCTTAATAATCAACACAATTAGTTTAATTCACTGTATAATTAGATGATTATGGATATGATTTGTCATGATTAATGCTGATTAGATTTTGTCAATTAAGGTAAAATACTAGGTTCTTTGGTTTGCAAATATATGTTAATAACCCGAGGATGTCCGATTGCGAAATATAAGCCAAGTTGTTGAATATTTCGATGAAACTAACCTTAATAAAATTCTGAGAACCAGTGGATGTCCTTTTGTAGCGGTATTGGTAAATAACTTCCGAACCGTAACCGTACGGTAATTGTTTGTTAAACCCGCGGTTATTATCCTCAAAGCTCGTGAATAGCTTGGATATTGAGTTTTGAAACCATTTCGCAGCGCGACAGGGTGATGTTATGTGTGTCCTTTCGATTATTAAAGAGTAAAATAAAATAACGGAAACTTATAAACTCATATACCCAAGTAGATAATCGTGTATGACTTGTTTTGTTCTGAATTCGAGACTCATTATTATTTTAAGGTAGCGGATACTTACTTACACTAATATCCTCGCATATTTTGTTTGGGTCAATGCTAACATAATTAATAATTAATTGATTATAGTATCTAAATATAAAATTGAACAAATACTGAGTTTTAAGATCATTCACATTAGAATACGAACGTTCGAATATTTTTTGACAGCTTGTGATTAGAATCTCAATCTGTCAAAAAATGTTTTGCGTTTACCTCATACTCGTAGATTAAATAATACATCTATGGTTTACCTACATTATTGACATTTCATTGTTGCTGAGATGAAATTGAGACTAGATTTTGATAAACAATTTTCAAACTACCTTCACGTTTATTTACTGCTAATTGGATTTAATGCTCGTAAAAGCAGCTCGTAATCTCATGCAACAGTTCTGATCAAAGTTTTACTGCCACGGCGTGGGTCCCGCCATAATCATAGTATTTGTTTTTAATGTAAGTCTCAATCGTAGAGAACGTTTCTTACACGCAACATTGTGCAAAAGTGACCGGACACAGACTACCTACCAAGTGTGGTGATTAAACGAAAAAATAAAAAATAAATAATAATAATAAAATTTATTTGCCACAAAAACAAAAATACAGATGAAATAGGTACTACACATACAAAAAAAAAAAAAAACAAAAAACAAACACAAACAAACAAACAACAAACAACACAAACTAAAATACTTTTGCCGTAGTTTTAATTACCGATCAATTAGGAAGGAGTTTCAGCAGTGGGCCTGCACAGACCAATAATGACTACGACTAGTTGGTCAATTCATCATCCGTCTCGACAATACAACAACCAGACGACGAAGTTCGTCTGCCAGCTCTTGACCTGTGCAACTACAGGTCCGCGTAAAAATGGTTTCGCCAATGAGATGGACTTACAGGTACATGCAGTATATCTAAATGCCAGAATCATTACAAGACTGCGGTATATTTGCCACATTTAGCTAACAGGATATCGATCGGGTTTTACCGTTGTGTGCAAACCGTACAAACCTCTATAGTTGAGGAATGGACGATTCGAATACAAGATTGGCTATCTGAGAGTAGTTAGAAGTGGCCCACTGATAGCATTGAGCAAGACTTCGCAACGTCGGGATGAGGCGCGGCGGTCACGTGACTCATAGTCAAAAGCCATTTACACCGTGCAAGTTTCTGGAAAGTTCAAGAGTAATAATCGCAGGCCATAAAGCACGTTCAAATATCGCCATTCAAGAATTGCATGCAAGTGTTTACACGTGTCACCCTAAGCCATCAGTTCATTAGCTTTTTATTTGTAAATGTAATTCAAACTGTGTTGACTGTCGTCTAGTGGTCGCAAACACAGCAGCTGAATATGGGATCCTGGGTTCCTCAGGACGGGAAAAGAGTTACCTAGTTTTTCCAATAGCAGTACGTACTTTGATTTGCGCCCGGAAAATGGAAACAGGCTGGCATTACATACAGACATAATTGGAGAAATGTTGTTTTTACCTAACTAAACCGTACACTGTAATTCACCAGGTATATTGAAGCGGATTGCAGTAGGCTTGAGGGCGTTGCTATTGACATTATAATTATTATACCACCGAGTGGAGAGGGCAGTCTGTTTTAGGCCAAAACTAGACTAACGGCATGTAGGTGCTCACCTACATGCTTTCACAATCACTTAGTAAAAGTTGTTAACACTAAACTAGACTGATTAGCTAAAACGAAACAGTTTCATCACTAAATTAATTGATTGCTTTTAGTAATTAACTACAATTATTCATGTGTTTGTGTCCGAGTAGGTATAATAGTCGTTACGAAACGTTGATACATATTTATGAAATGATTTGACACTTGAATTGAGCTGGAAATAGATTTTAGATTACTTATGTACGTACCATCAAAGAAGTTCATATCTAACCAGTTTCAAAACAAAATCCCGTGAACACGATGACCACTTCTGTTACCAGCCCGGTTCTATAGCCGCCGAACGCTGCAAGCAAGAATAGTCCTTACGGTGGTTAGATACCTATATACACAAACCTAATAATATACAATATATACATAATTATACACCCAATTAAAAACATCTAATAATATTGAATTACTGCTTAGCCTTCTTCCTCTCTCCTTATTTTGCTGTGCCCGACAGGGTCAATATTGCTCTCTTACTTATTATACCATCTATGTAATACATATGGAATGCAATAAAAAATTGAGTATTGAGTATTGAGATATGAACTTCTTCGATGGTACCATTTGCTGCAACAAAAATGTGTCTCATCCTAATCCTAACTATCGTAACTACATAATAATAATTAATAGTATAATAATCCTAATCCTAACTAATATTACAAATGGTTGCGTGGAAATGAGTTTGTTTGTTACGCTCTCACGTTGAAACGGCTGGACGGATTTGGATGAAATTTTGCACATGGGTGACCAGGGGGAGGACATAGGATCCTTTTATCTCGATATTCCCACGGGATCTAGACTTATGTGGGTGAAACTGCGGGGCGCAGCTAGTTATAATATAATTTTATTTAATACTTAATGTAACATATACTTTCCCGTGCTTGTTGAAAGTACTTGATGTAGAGTATCAATTTATTTCAGCATTACAAATAACACCGAGCTACCATGTATTGAGTAGAGTTTTCGGATTACCATTGCCAATAAAAAGGTCGTTTGAATAACAATAATAAAACTTTATACCGAAACGGGAAACTTGTTCCGCAAGTTTTTGATTCATGGTCCGCTAATAGTGTTATCTATAGTGTCTAATAGGCTTCCTATCGGAAGAAGCCTTCAAAGCGAGAAACAAAGACTTCCGGAAGTACCTTAAGGGAAAGCCATACCCGAAATAGCAAACGGGGGGCGCAGCTACTATACACATAATTATGATGAAAAAATCTTTTAAATTGGAAATTAATAAATAGATACCTATTTAAATGTAGACGCCAGCAGCTTGTGTTTTTGAAGTGTTCTGTGGTTTTAAGGACATAATTATATCGATAATATGATCCAATAAGAGAAGATAGTTTGGTTTATCGAACACATTCGGTTTAATACTCCCAAATAAATCACAGTATTTTACAAAGTTTTATTTACAACTAGATGAGTATGTGGGAAACTTATAGCTATTTACAAATAATCCTCCTGCACTTCTTTGGTAATTTATCTACCACCATCCACCTGAGCCACCGGTCCATCCAGACTTTCCCTTCCATCCAGAGCCACCGGTCCATCCGGACTTTCCCTTCCATCCAGAGCCACCAGTCCACCCAGAGCCTCCAGTCCATCCAGAGCCGCCAGTCCAACCGGTCTTTCCTTTCCACCCTGAACCGCCGGTCCATCCAGAGCTACCAGTCCATCCAGAAGATCTTCTTTTCCATCCAGAGCTACCGGACCATCCAGAGCTGCCGCTCCATCCGGGGCTGCCAGACCATCCACTCTTGCCTCTCCAGCCGGACCCACTCCACCCACCGCCACCACCGCCGCCGCCTGAGTAGATGACCACCGGACCAGACCACCCTCTCTTGATGTAGCCTGCTGAAGCTACTGCCAGCGCTACGGAAAAAACTACGAAAGAGATCTGAAACCAGAGGGAAAATGTATTTTAATATGACACATGGCACTAAAACCTTAACATTTTATTATTCCTTAATATTATTTGTTTATTGAAAGTTAACGAAATAAAGTAACAATGAAATAGTGGCCAATTAAAAATTAAATTATTGCAGAATGTCGAATGTTGCCAGTCCGTACAAAAGACATCAACGCGCGCACATATTCTGAAAATATTTGCACCCATTTGCATGATAGCGAACTACGCACGACACTAACCCGAATTTCTCTGGTCACTAATAGTACGTGTTATGTTGGAGGTTAATGTCATTAAGTGTTAACTTAATCTTTATGATTTATCAATGATTCTAAGTTAAACTTGTTGAGATATTGAGTGATTTATTTATTTATTTAATTTAATGCACAATGTACACAACCAATTTTACACGCTAAGCTTAAACTAGTGAGTACATGACCCTGTTAGGGCGCAGCAAGATCAACACATAACGGAACAGACATGATGATGTTCTCATAGTATACTTAAAAGTATAATGAATCTAGATGACCCGGTGGACTTCGTACCACGTGAAACAATATTTAGATTTTTTAGATTTTTCGGCTGTTCTTTTGGGTCTTTCCGAATTTTCTTTTTTTCTAAACCACCCCGGTATTGAGGCAAATATTTAAATTCAAACCGGTCGAGCCATTTTTGAGTTTTTGCGAGACGCATGCACAGCAATTGATTTTTATATACATATATAGATGTGACAAAATGGACGACTCTGCTCTCTATTACAACGTAATACCTTACAAACAATAATAAAGTATACCTACTCGATGAAATTAAACCGCTGCCACATTTCTAATATTGCTCAAAGCCATAAACTTCTAATCATAGCCCAGATGAATACTCCCACAAATTTAATTCTGCATGTATTTCTAATAAGCGCATGTTGTATTAGAACAGTGCAGCCTGCAGTGTTGCCACACCTCGTAATAAGAGCACTCTCGCTAGTAAACCTGTATTTTAACACAATTACTTGGACTCACTATAACATCATTCGTTGCGACACGTCCCTCGTAAAGTCTCGCGAATTATCTTAAATGATCTGCGTTACTTTTGGCACAAATGTTACATAAACAGACGTGCACTATGCGGTTCTAGCGCATTCGGAAACCTTTTATCTTAAGTAATCCTTTCACATCGGACAGTAAATTATTTTTATTTCTTCCTTATTGCAATTCATTGTTTTATTTCGTGCGATATTTTAGATCTTATATCGTATTTTATTCAAATTGCATTATATACTTAAAAAAGCATGAAATATTGTAACTTCGAGTTGCTATACGCAGTCAAACGATTAGAGTGTCACCTCACGCCGTAATCTCATACTCTAATAACATGAAATGAGCACTAATAAACTTAACGTCGCAGTATGTATGATACAATAACACCTTACTTTACGACACCTGCGTCTGCCCCAATGCATCATAAAAATAAGCTTGCCATACACGGCAGCTATTGATGTATATTAATGTAGATATTTGACATCCCGACGTGTACATCTTTACATTACTCCAACGTATCGCGTATGTAGCAGGTAATGTTTAATGTTTATCTTCCTTCATTTGTCTGCCGTCACGTCTAGATTGATCTCAATTTAAACAATTATATACTTTAATGTACATATTCGTATAGCAAGCAAACCTTAAAGTGAAAGATGTTAAAATATTTATTATCACTTCCATAATCCCTTGGGATCTTGTAGAATCTACTGGCAAAATGTTTTAAAATAAAATGTCTTGTTAAAATATCCATCCATTTGTATACTGTGTGTGACGGGCTTTAATCCGCAGGACGCAACCACACGTGAGCATTGTCACTGGACCACCGAATGTTGGTCAATTGTGACACCTCTCATGAATACAGCCTTTGTAATGTGAGTGTATGTCTTTGAGAGATGTTGAGGTTTGACGCCACATCGAGAAGTTATTGTGTGAGTTATAAACATTGTGAAACAATTACTTTAATGTTTGTTTTAGAGTTTTGGAATAATTATAACTGCAGAAATTATTTAGGATATGATTATTAAACGAGCACTAATCAATCCATTCTTGTTCAGATCTACTTGTATTAACTCTTGTCGGTGGAGCATTTTTTTTCATATCTCTTAATTAGTTCGGTTTAAAGAAATTTATTTCTTAAAAGAACATACCTACATAGTTCACTTAAATATGAGAAATTAAACAGAATATCTAAAGTAATAAACATAATGATTGTCGTTCTATCTATCGAGTACTTACAGTGAGTAGTGAATAGTTAGAATTAGTTATTTATTGTCAATCCCATATAAACAAATCCTCGCCGAACTAAACGCCACCTTCTTTCACCTCATGGATCAAATAATGTATAAATGTGCAGATATTGGATAAAGGATTATACTGATAGGCAAAGAAAACATACCTACACTTTTATTGAAAGCCCTTTAATTAGTTAAATGGGCTTAACTCACACTTGCACTTATTATTTCGTTTAGTCAAAATAATGAAGGGTGTGTAATTAATTTATTAGTCCCAAGTACAAAGATATGTGATAATTGATAGAACTGGACTTACAAGAAGCTTCATGTCGGTAGTATGTGTTGCGACACTGCACGCGGTATGCAGCCTGTGTTACATCCCCATCCTTTTATATCACATACACACCCATCTCATCACAGAACTAACGTCACAGACTAGCTGACATTGTTCTAAACACCAGTGTAACCAATTCTCCATACATAACTCCGGCTGAACCAAAACACATGAGGAATATAATTTACTCTGTGACGTTTTGCCTAGAGCCTGGCCAGTCCTACTGAGTTCGAAAAATCACGAATGTCAGCTCCGAGATTAGATTAGAATCCATTGCTGGTTTTGTTAAGTGATAATATGTGCTAGGCTATTGATAGCGGGCGATGTATAGTGAAAATGTACTACGCATCACATCTTAGATTTTTATCTCAATGGATCTTGTGCTTTAATGGTCTCATTGATATTTGGAGGCGAGCAGCATTCAGCTCTTAACCCTGGGTCAGTGACTCCAAAACAACTGCAAACGATATTAGACGAACATTCGCATACATAATAATGGAGATTTATTGTACTGTGTGACCTCGGCCACACGGCGCTCGTCCGCTTTTGTTTTCAAATGCCGATTATTACGCTTAAATTATGCATTAAATGATTAGCATTTCTAATTGATGCAGATCATAATTTATGGTTCTATATAATGAGGAATATGTCCAAACATTTAACAGCTACGAGGATTATGAATATTTCCGACAAAATACGATGATTTTTGTTTACATATTTAAATAAAATCGTATAAAGAAGGAAGTTATGATAAATACTCACGTATGAAAAAATGTCTGGATAGCTTGTTACCCGCTGGTTAACTACTGTTGCTTAAATTGCAGAAAACCAAACATTAGGTGCCTAAAATAAACAGAGCACTACAGTACCTCTACCATGAGTTGTCATCGAAAACTTATTCGCTAGCGTTAAACTCGCTTCACTAACATGTTTCACACCGAAAAATGTTAGTGAGCTACGTAACTACTATCCTAAGCGTATTTTTCAATAACTTCTGTCGAATTAGTGACTCTTTATATGGTGACAGCTGAAAAACGTTAGTGACTATCGAATAGATTACGTTAGGTTTATTACCTATCGAAATGTATAGCGCTCTTGGAGCGAATTTTAATTCTTTCTTTGAGCGCTAGGAGCGCTGTACAATATCTTTTCATATAAATCATTTACGGACACGCTAGCGAGTTTTGACAGTATCGAAATCTATTTCATTCACGTTAATACGCTAGCGAGTTTAACGCTAGCAAGTAATCGATGACATCTCAAGGCAGACATACTGAGTTATTAGTGCTACGGCGTGACCCTTTCTGTTGCCTAACACAAGTTAGTTTTTGCACAAATAGATTAGCTGCCATGATCTGCAAACCACATATAAACAAGAAGAATATACTAAAATGTCTGCTCCGACAATCGACCTACTTTATCATTTACCTCCGGCTATCGCGCCCTTTGGAACGGTGTGCAAGAATGGAAAGTTCAAACAGGATCGCTAGTGTGTCTGCAGCTTAACGTAACAATAACTAACTACTAATAACTAACTAACTAACGTAAAAACTTATGATCCATACATAAATAATATCCCCGTTAACCATAACTACATTATGGACTGCGGACGAATACGACGACTTAATTACATGTATTGTTGTATTATGTATGTATAAATATATTGATGACAACTGTTCGAGAGGACACGACTTGTTGTCCATACTACATTTTTATTTGGAGTTATAATTGTTTGCGGGAATACTTTTGATTAATCAATTTGTCGTACGAAAGAGTTTCGTGTGAGTTGTGTAACATTTTTTTTGTATTTTTTTGGTAAAATGAAGCTATCTTTTTGTGCTATTTTCACATCAATAGTGCAAAGGATGGGGTGTGATCCTAATGGCAAAATTGAAAAAATCTCGACACCTTTGCCATTGGGATATTTCCATCGGTTTTTGTTGAAATGAACTTCTTTCCTATGTAGATGGTGACTGGTATATACTTTCCTAATACGGATATCTTATCGAAAACTTCAATACGTGACAATTTGCAACTACAATCTAGCAGTTAACAGATTAATAGGCGATTATTGTAGACCGCTCACTGATGCCGCTTGTTCATTCATTATATTTGATTACCATCGCGTCGTACAAAGTAATCTTTGAATTCATCATTGAGTTTAATCGGCGTCATAAAACATTTTATGAAATGTGATTCATCATCTTAATAGTCCATAAATGACAATTATTATTGTTTGGATTGAATTGTCTGATTGATCACCTCCAAATAATGGGCCTGTTCAAGTTCAAGTTCAAGTTATTTATTTCATAACAAAAATACATTTGTGTCGAAATATTTGCACAGTAAGTACACAAAGAAGCAACATAAAACAAACAAAATAAATAAAAAAAAAACAAAATTTATAAGTAACCTCGTTCCTCACCCATCATCGAAGTTAGAACGTCTATCCAATTTCCAAATACTAACTTTACAAACATTAATAGTCCTATTGTTCCAGAACAAAGCCCCTAGCAAAATCTACAAAAATACATTTAATGTCATACATATAATGTCATAATACATTTAATGTCAAAATATTAAGTATAAAAAAGCATACATTTAATGTCGAAATATTAAGAATAAAAATAGTAAGTAATAATAAAAAAAAGCAACATTAATAACAAAGTCAAAGAGCAAGCAGGTTACACTTATTTAATTTAGGTACTAACTAGTTTTAAGATTTTTGTCATTACAGAATTCGTCAATGCTGTAATAGGCTTTATTGATTAACAAAGCCCTGAGTTTATTTTTAAACATGTTCATATTCTGAATATTCTTTAATTCTGCTGGTAATTTGTTAAACAGATTGACAGACTGCACACGTGATGAGTGTTTGACAACATTAAGCTTTGCCTGCAGAATAGTAGGAAAATCTTTTCTGCGAGTATCAACTCTATTTTTTCTTTCATCGTCTGTTTCAAACTCGTTTAAGTTTTTGTATAGATGAGTAAGGAGTACTAAAATATAAAGAGATGGTACCGTTAAAATTCTAAGTTTTACAAAATACTCTTTACATGATTCCGTCTGGTTTAAACGAAGCATGGTTCTTAATGCTCGCTTTTGTATAGTAAAGGCTGCCTTAATA
This sequence comes from Agrochola circellaris, assembly GCA_914767755.1. NCBI lineage: Eukaryota > Metazoa > Arthropoda > Insecta > Lepidoptera > Noctuidae > Agrochola > Agrochola circellaris. Next base: position 641,527 of record OU611853.1, read on the forward strand.
TTATATTTATAGCTGTTTCCCCAAAATTTAATGCTATATCTAAGTTTAGATTCAACTAAAGCAAAATAGACGGTACGAAGTTGGGCAATAGACAAAATATCCCTCAGAGATCTGATAGCATAACACGCACTACTTATTGTATTTGTAATTGAAACAAGTTCTGGCTTCCAATTAAGTAACGAATCAATTTGTACCCCCAAAAATTTCAAACTTTCTACTAAATCAAATTTTCTGTCTAAGAAGTCTACGTTTACTAAAGCTTTGTTCCTAGCTGTAGATTTAAATATCATACATTTTGTCTTACTTACATTTAATTTAAGATTATTCATAGAAAACCAACTTTCACAACCAGTTATTAATACATTTAATTTACACTTTAAGGTCTCCATATTGTCCGCAGCTATAACAGCACTCGTATCGTCAGCAAATATTATTAGGTCAGCATCTGGTAAAATGTTTTTAATGTATTCAGTTAGATCGTTAAGAAATATTATAAAGAAAAAGGGGCCCAACACCGAACCCTGCGGAACACCTCTAGTTACAGTAAATGATTTCGATTTATGAATTTCTTCAACACCCTCGTGATGTGATTTAATTTCAACGTACTGCTTCCTATTGGTTAAATAAGAAGTAAAAAGCTTTAAAACATTTTCCCTCATACCGTAATGCTCTAACTTATCTATTAGAATGCAATGTTCTACAGTATCAAACGCAGAACTTAAGTCTAGGAATAAGCCTGCAACTTTAAGTTTATTGTTCAGCTTATTTACTACGTTATTAACTAAAGAATCTATTGCATCTAGTGTCCCTTTACTTTTTTGGTATCCAAACTGATTACGGTTTATTATTCTTAGACTACTCAAATGTCTTACAAGCCTAGATTTGATCACTTTTTCAAATAGTTTGGATAGAACCGGTAATAATGAAATGGGCCTGTAATTGCCTGGATTTGTTTTAGCACCTTTCTTAAATAGTGGTAGAACTCTGGCTAACTTAAATTGGTCAGGAAAGAAGCCTTCATTGACGCAGTTATTTATTATTTCAGATATTGGGTAAGCCAGTATATCTATATTATCTTTGATTACGCTCAGCGGTATTTCATCGTGTCCAAATGACTTTTTACTATCCATACCCTTTACCATTTTGCAAATCTCTATCGTCGTGACGGGATCAAAGGCCATAGACTTAACAACTCTGGCAGTATTTTCAATTAAATGCTTCTTAGCCAGTTCTGGATTACCAGTGTTTACCGTTTTACTGTTGTCAAACTTTTCCGCAAAAATATTAGCAATGTCTATAGGATTACAAATTATTTTATTATTATGTTTAAGTATTATATTATCATTTTCTAAATTATTGTCAATTTTTTTTCGAGTTTTATTGACTATTTTCCAAATTTCTTTGCTGGAGTTAGCTGCTTTGTTTATTTGATTAGTTACCTCCTTTTTTTTAGCGTTCCTAATCACTTTTTTATAAATTCTAAGATACTGTTCACGATATTTTAATAACGATTTGTCACACTTAGCTTTATTTATACAATTTAGTAATCTCTTCATTTTGCTGGATGTCTTTATTCCTTTCGTTAGCCATTTAGATCGACCAGTTCTTTTAATGTTGATTCGAACTTTCCTTTTTTTAAAAGTATTGGAATGTAGTTCTTTAAATTTTCGTATAAACGTGTTTGTACCTAAATTCCAGTCGTGCTCGAATAGTTTCTGTCTGAATGCATTATTATTCTTCTCGTTATATAATCTTCTCTCTATGTATTTAAAACTAACGCAAAGTGTAGTAGTAACTTTTTCCAAATATGCTGTACAAAACAGGGCTGCATGTCCATCCGCTAATCGATTGTGGTCAATGTCTGTACTACCAATATTTCTATCACAGGTATTAGTCAATATATTATCTATACACGATTTAGAGTTATTACGCACAAATGTAATTGAATCAAATAAATATCTAAAATTATAGTATTTCAACAGTGATGTAAACGAACTTCTTTTATTGTCCTGTTTTGACAAGTCAATATTAAAATCTCCGCAGATAAAGCATATTTTATTGAAAAAGTACTGAAGTAATTGTTCCAATCTATCTAGAAAATCGTCAAAGTTTTTATTTACGGGTGTTCTATAGCAACAGATTATATAAGAGTTTGTCTCAATGTCCCTTACTCCACATACCTCAAAGCTATCCGTTTTATATAGCCTTTTACAAATGTCCAAGTCCTCAACTTGTCTGTTTTTATGTGTTAATACTAAAGTACCACCTCTTTTTTTATTTAACCTTGTGTTGTAAGAGCTTACATTATAATTAGGAAAATCAAATTGTGAGACCATTATTTGGTTTAAAAAATGTTCACTTATACAAATGAAGCTTATTTCGTTTGGTAGTTCAGTTACATACATTTCGAGTTCATCCTTCTTATTATTTATTCCGCATAAATTTTGGTGGAAAATGGTAACATGTGAGTGACCATCCTTAAATATAGCCGAGTTGTTCAAACCACTAGCCAAGGTACTAAACTCGAAAAAGCTGACTGTGTTGTTCAACTTCCTCAAAGGAAGGATTTGAATATTCAGAATATGTGTCAATTTCTAATATAAGTTGCTAAATTTGTTCAAATATACTGGACATACCTCTACTGTTTACATTTCCATGTTTATTATAAGACATGAAGTCATAAGTCAGGTTTAAGTTTGAGTCAATTAAATAAATATAATTATGAGTTAAATTGTCATTATAAATTATATTATTAAATGCTTCTATTCGCCAGTTATACATCTCTTTATGATAATGAATTTTAAAAGTAGGTACGCATAGTATTATATTTGTATGCTTAATAGGCATTACTTTATCCCGTATTAGTTTTACCAGCGTAGTGTAGTCGCCTGAGGTCCTGAAATCTTCACCTCCAATATGGATGACACAGTAATCCTGACAAGTTAATTCTCTTACTTTATCCTCCAATCCGTATATTAATTGTTCTATGCCACAGTTTGTTTTTATGTAATGGCATATTTGAAAAGTATCGCCAAATAGTCTGGTAGCAATTGGAAGAATTTTGTTGGTTGAGTTGCTACTAAGGATCACAAGCTTCTTGTCCTTTTCATTCCTAAAGTAATTATTATTTCCAACTTTCCTTTTCTCTCTACTTCTCTCTTCTACCATATAGGGCGATCCTTTCTAGTCCTGACGATTGCGTAAGACGTGTCTTAAGTTCTGCGGTTATTATGAGTAAAGCAGTGCAGGAGTGTCGTTCTAAGTAGGTACTAATTATAAGAGTTCATATCACCAGTACGTATGTCCGGTAGATTGGCAATATATTTTTTTCTTAATTAATGGTTCTTTTGCTGATCTGAAAGAAAGCTTATTTAAGCAGATGTCTTTTTCAGAACCAAAGTTTTTAAATGACGTCTTACGTTGACATAGTTAAACCACAGCTTATTTGTTCAACTTGATATCCTATTACGCGGTAAATAAACAGACGTATAGTGATGATTTACTTTCTAACCACATATTGGCACAGTTCTGATGACCTTGAACAGATTGAACTCTCACGGCCGTTGCTTTTGATCTAGAGCCCAATTATTTACTCACCTCACTTTGAGAGAACCTTGAAATTCATGCGAAATCGAGATTAAGATCGTAACTATTTAAACAAACGTTTTTTTGTTGGTACAGCGGTGCAGTGATCGCGACCGCGTCTGCAAAAGAGTAATTGGGGGTTGCTTTTAGGACGTTTTTCTAACAAGAATGGGCGTTGGACTTGCATCTGTTTATTTACTTGATAATATGCTTGCATAGTATAATCAGCCTATAATGTTCCCACAGCTGGGACGCAGGCCTCCTCCTTGTGAGAGGGAGTGGGCCGTAACCAACCGCGCCGGCCCAGTGCGGCTTGGTAGATGCCACATATCGTCGCCGTGCAGTGAAAACCTCGTGAAGGAAAATTAATTGCTTTTCTTTTTATTTATTTGCTATGTAGAAAACCTCGTAATGCATGCTTAGAACAAAATACAGACAGTGAACAGCTCTAAGATGCTTCTAGGGCCTTATATCGTTGATAACGAGAACATCAGAGAACGTCAATGACGGCTATTCTTCAGACAGTTATTATCTTCCCTGTAAAATAACGTTTATTGCAATCACGAGGTTTTCACTGCACGGCGACGATATACGTATGCTTGTTGCATATTGTCAATAAGTAAATAGAATAAATCTTTATTTTATTCTTTGTTCCTTGTAAGTGTGTCAGGTTAGTTTCCGACCAGTGCAATCTAATCGAGACCAATGTTCATAAATTAGTTAAACAACTTGAGAAATACATCAATATACTTGAAAATACGACATAGCATCAAATAACAGCATAACGAAGCTATGTTCAGAAAAACTTCCATCATTAAATTCTAGCAATAATTACATTACAGCCCAACATGGCAGCGTGACAGGTCATTTGTTGATATTGAATGATTAGTTGTTGCTTGTGTTGCACCGACTGCTGGCTCGCCTCCGAGGCGGCTGGTCAGTGACTACGTTAGAGCAACTCAATAGCCTGTTAGAAAGTAAATTGTTGGAACTAGATTACGGGTTGTTACTCATCTTATGGCAAAATTGTATATTTTAATGTAACTTAATTCTGTAATATTATCATTTTGCTGTGGAAGTGATGATAAAAGTGGAAGTCAACAGACACAGCAAAAGTTTCGGTAAATGATCCTGTACCAATGCTTCATATATGTAAAAGATGAAATGACTAAGAAAGTGACGACTAAAAAAGGCATGTTGCACCGAACACAAATAATTCGTGATAAGGGCAAGACAATGATATGACCGACGGTTATTACAGTTATTTTGGAACATGTCTATGGGTCTATTTTATAGAAGAAAATGAGGCAGCGAATAAAAAAACATAATTTTATATTTTTAATCAATAATATCAATATTGACATTCCAGTTCGCGCTCAGACCTTTACAAAAAATCCGGATTCAATAACAAGGACATTACAGATCGTAATTCATAAATAATATCCTAATGTGTAAGAGTAAGGTCGCCTGGTGGTCTATGGTAAAACCCGACGCATCTTAAGAGCTTTGTGCACCCAAACTTAGAACATAGGCGGCAAGAATAGTTACAACGAAGTGCAAAATATCCACTCCAATCATAAGATGGCTCAATTAATGTAGCCAATTAAAGGGGCTCAGCCAGTCCAGTACGCCAATGTGTCATCCTCCTGGGATGAGGGCAGGAAGATGGTGACTTGTAGTGGCTGAGCGATCACGAGTTAAGAGTCCGTGCACAAAATTCACTCGACAGAGTTTAGGTAAATTCATTACCATGCTATGTTTGTGTGCACCGTTCACGCACACACGCTTAAAGATCGAGCGGAGTGATCGCTTAAACAGTTTTGATCTTATAGCTACAACTACAACAATAAAAGTGCTACAATTTGGTGTTAGATGCATTTAGATACATTTAGACATTGAACAACTATGAGGTAAGCGTTTTTAAGTTTTTTTCAAACTGAGATATTTTATCACGACACGTAACTCACTTTTATCCATAATTTTGGGGTTTTACAACTCGTTGCACGAACTGACAAAAACAAGTGACATTTTGCATAAATATTGTGTGATTGACACTCTTTAATTTGAATATCGAACTTCTCCCAAAAAGGTTTTATATAATTATATGCAATTCTAAGAACTTTTTGATTCACCCTCGTAGATTTCGATTGTTTTTTTGGTATATTGGCGTGTGCTAGCTGTCATTATAGCAAATAATTTTATTTAATGTTTTATGTTGAGTAATGTAAATTATTTTTGCATACTATTGTATAAAATCACGTTTTTTTTTTCTAACTGAATAGACAGCAGTGTTGCTGGGGAGTTTGTTGCGCCACTTCTTCATCCCAGCTAAAGCATTAGGAAGTGGCGATGGGTGGGCGTTTTGAGGGACTGTCTTATGTAATTTTGACGTTCGAAAAGTGCTGATGCTCAGCCTAGTTTGAATAAATATAATTTTATTTTGAGTAAATACATCCAGTAGTTTTTCCGTAATATCTATACGCCCAAAAGTCTGTTCATGAAATTTTACGAACTCGTTTTCGTTATAAATCATCGTCTATTTCACTAAATAAATTAAAAAATATATAAATAAATAATTAAAAAGTAGATAAGTAAGTACTAGATAAATAAAACTAAATAAATAATTAGACTAATTAGCATACATATTAGTCACGCCCACCAACGAGTTCGAGCCGTCGACTAGTGCACTCTTAAATCGCCCCACAAGGATTCATTAATATTTGTAGTGCCTACAGATGGCCGATGGGACAAAAGTACTAGAGTGTCAGATGTGTGCGGCAAGTCGCAGCGAGGGAAGATCCCAACCAAGAAGATGGACCAATGAAAGGTGACGTGAATCCTCTGGATGTGGGAGGCACAGGAGCGGTCATTGTGACACTGGCTGATGATGATGAATGGGTTGATGACCTTCTGATAATCCCACACATCAGATTATTATTTACTTTAGATGTTTATGGATGTCAAAGTGTTTGTAAACGAATCCTACTGTCCTATCTTTAGAGATAAGTTCGACTTCTGTATTAATTTACTTCGCGCTACCCGCCACCTATTGCACATTTGCGATGAGTTATAGTCGGTAAATATGATTACCTACGAATCTGCACTTACATAGTAATTATGTACCGATTGGTAGGTATTTTTTTATTATAGCAATTTAATATGAAGTGTGCAGGAAGGTTTCGGTTCTTATCATTACGATTTATTTTAATAACTAGTTTTATTCGCATCGATATTATTCGCTATCTGTAATGATCAAATAATGTCCATTATTACTTTGTTGTAGGTTTCATTTTCTCGGGCATGGTGCTCTCACCAACAAGATGAAACATTCCCAGATAACTGCGGAGAAAGAACTTCAACGCGTGAATTAAACGAAAACTAATAAATAACTGAAATATAGACTCATACATATATGTATATGTAGAAACATAATTGTACATCACACCAGTCTACCTTACAGTCTGTCTAGTTATGAGGAACTTCGCTATAAACCAGCCTATAAAGCGTGGTCAGTATGTAGTCCAATCTCCAATCAGTGACGACCTAATTTCTTGTTGATTGGTTTACTTCGCTTTCATAACATTTAAACATCTATGTCGAATTGAATGATCCTTACAAGCAATCAATTCAAAACTGCCTACATGTTTTAATCTAATAGTATAGATTTTAAACTGACCCTGGCAAGGTTCTGTGATTCCCAGATGATGTCAAACAATTTTAATGTGGGATCTAATGAAGGTCTTGTCTGTACTAATTGATGGTGGTGTCGAACTCAAGACTACTAGATCACCAGTCCGATGTGATTATGACTAGCTAGCCTCACTGGTCTGAAAGCAGGTATACGTCCATCAGTGGATCTTTGTGCTCTGGCATGGCGTCACTTATTAACTTGCGCGGGTAACTAATGTATAAATTGATTTATTCATTCATGGATGCAATCTTAGTCTAATTGAGTTTTATTACCACGATCTGGTGGCGCCGCGGGCTCGTGTGAATAAATATCCTATATCTGAGGCCTGAGGCTCTTATGGCCAAATATTGTACATGGGTAATATAACCGCATCTCAATAAATATCGAGGCTGTGTGGATGCCGGTCGGTCATCGTTTCCTGTGGACGCCGCGGGTGCGTCACTGTTGTTGCGCCACGCGGCCTCCTTTACACTAATTAGGTACTAGGATTTTATGTTGACCAAATCTTTTGTGATTCAGTCAGTGTGAAGAACTTTACGCAAGGGAGTTACTTGTTAGATCAATTAGATTAGGTGCTTTTGAAACATTAAGTTCTTGTTAGTTGAATATGCTTGTACTACTTGTACCTACCTGTAAGTAATGGGACTTATTTCAAAACTTAATCTTACGTTTTCGTTCTTAAGCTCTTAAACAAGGAATTGAATAAAATAGCATTATAAAATAATTATAAAATAGCTTCCGATAATACCTATTATTATTATGCAGTTTTATACACTGCAGATAAGGTAAAAGGTTAATCGTCTGTAATCATGGTGCGCACAACTTATTTAAAGGCTTGGCTTTGTCGTTTATAAATAGGTATATGAATAATTTGCTAGTCAACACATGATATCATGAATGTCCAAGCAATAGGATACAGGCATTCAAATACAAGCAGTGTTAAAACATCTCGTTGATTTGTCAAGAAAAGGGGTAGCAGCTGAGTACTTTAATATGGTTACAATAAGAAACAGCGCTCAATAATACATTTGGCGAAGGGTTATTTTAATTAAAGATAAATAAACAACAGCAATTGTGTTTTTGGGCTGCTCCTTATGACCTATTATTTATTTTGTTGCGGTCTAGTCTACGTAGAGGTCCTATAATTTACGGTCTGATACGATAACATCATTCCCACGCTTATGCTAAAATGATTTCTTGAACAGTTAGATGGAAAGATCAATGTCGGAGAACCTTGTTTAGTAGTAGACTTTTTATGTTGATGACATAATGTCAGCAATAGTTCCATCGTCTTTTCCGAAGTGGTAACCTTTTATTGTACACTTTTACACGACAGACTAGAAAAAGGAGTGTGATATCACTTACGTTAAAATAGTCAGCAGTGTTATTTTACACCTGTTCATTTGATACTAAACAAGTAACCTGCATAAATTACATAGGTACTCAACATGTTGATGTAAACAAGCGTAAACAAGCCTCGAGCGACTTAGCAACCGCCCCCTGTGCAATATTACTTACTGTCAACGACCTTTTATGGAGTGTTGTCAAAATAAACGTGCATAATAAGTAGCCTTCGTATATGGAGGGAGACGAAATGGTATGCAAAGTTCGTGTATTGTAAGGATAGTCCTTTTCATTGAAATGAAACTAGTTCGGCGTTTAAGAAATCTATGGACTCCAAATATCTTTAGTGGTGTCTTTTCTCGTAGTTGTGTGTCGACTAGTAAGGCACACGCCCATTGCAAGAGTGCCCCTCTTAAGTCCTTTCATAACTTTAGTGGGATAATCTTTTAGTCCACTAGCGTTTTTGTAAGCTTTTACTGACATATTTAGATAATAACATCACGCCTGTTTTTCCCGCAGGGTTCGGCAGATGTACATATCTATAGTACACCCACATTCTCATCATTTTCTTCATCTGGAGGTCTCATTAAATAAAACACGTGCACGTTTTATAAATGTTTAATTATAATTTATCACTCAGGTCGTCGTTCACCACGATCACCACCAGCCGGACGCGTACCGCGGAGGAGCCTTGATCACTTTGATGACGACGGGTGCGTGGCCCTGGTGGCTGCTATGTCCGTGATGGGGGCCGTGACTGCGGTAGCCGTGGTGGCTGTGGGAAGACGGCGCGTAACTAAGCAGCGACGGGGAGGGGATCGAATGCAGCGAGGTGGAGTGGCTTGGATAATGGAGTGTTGAGTGGCTTGAACTTAGGGAACACGATGGACTGGAACATAGGGAGGAAGAGTGGGTCAAACTTAGGGGAGACGAATGAGAAGAATAATGGGGAGGGGAGTGGCTCAAACTGAGAGACGGTGCGTGGCTCAAACTCAAGGATGGAGAATGACTTGAATAATGGGGAACGGAGTGACTTAAACTGAGAGACGGTGAGTGCCTCAAACTCAGCGAAGAATGGCTTAAACTTAGGGGAGCAGAATAACTTGAGTAATGGGGAGCATATGAGCTCAAACTTAAAGACGGTGAGTGGCTCAAACTTAAAGACGGTGAGTGGCTCAAACTTAAAGATGGTGAGTGGCTCAAACTCAGCGGTGAAGAATGACTAGAATAATGGGGAACAGAGTGACTTAAACTTAGGGGAGCCGATTGACTAGAGTAATGGGGAGCATAGGAGCTCGAACCTAAAGAAGTTGAGTGGCTCAAACTAAGAGACGGTGAGTAGCTCAAACTAAGGGGTGCAGAGTGCAAGGGGGCAGAGTGCGCCACATGTAAAGGTGCAGCATGAATAATTGGAGCAGAATGCAATGACGGGGAGTGCTCGTATGAGGTCAAAATTGGGGCTGAATGTAGACTAGAGTGGGAATGGAGTGGCTCGGCGTATGTGTGTAGAAGAGAAGGTGCACTAAGCAAGGGGCCAGAGTTATGCAGATGTAGCGGCTTGGCGTGTAAAGAATGTGAGCTTAGCAATGGAGCTTCGAGTAAAGAGTGTGAGCTGTGTAATGGTTCAGAATGACTGTAGAGAGGTTCTGGATAGTGCAATTGCAGTGGTTCCGAGTGTATTGGGGCACCGTATGATTCCAGCGGGGTTGAATGTAGCGAGCTGTGTGAATGTATTGGGGCTGAGTGAAGAGATCCGTGTGAGTGCGAAGAGGGTCCATGAGAGTTGTGTGAGTGTCCTGAACTTGAGCTGCCCGACAGCAGGCCGTTGAGTGCACTGAGTACGCCACCGGGCTCGCCGAAGATGCCGCGCTTTTGTCGGAAAGCGGACGAGCTGGCTATCAGCAGCACTGTGCAGATCTGTGAAAGGCAATAAACATTCAATGACACAATTGTTGATTTGTTATCTATTGGGTTCTGATTGATATATCTAGAATAGAATATTTCTATTGCTACAGGTGATCAAATAAAGCGTCTCAAAATAATAATAAAAGTCTTTCTAAAACATCCCCCTAGGGGGGACAGTAATAAGCACATAAATAAAAAGAATATTCTAACATGGATAAACAGAAAACTAAACTATGTATGTACTAGAACTATTGTAAGTAGATACTATTATTTTGATGTACGGTGCTCATATAATTGGTAAGAGAATTTCTCAGGCTTCCTATGTGAGCTGTACCTTAGTAGAGAACATAGGTACCTACTTATTATATTCTCCATTATTTTATTTTTTTAACTTCTTTTGATGTTATGTATTTTATTTTCTCTTCTACTCTTACACACGGTGTCTACGTCTCTTTTTATCCTCTGTCCTATCGCAGGTATGCTGGAAAAGATTTCTTTAGAAATAAGCACCACCTTTGCACTTATTTGTCTGTTCTTTTCTTCTTGTCTGTTTATATACATATTTAAATAAACACCTTACCAATTGGAAACTAAAATTAAATAAAACAAAAACATAGATGAAATAATAGAAGTAATCTGGTTTGTAGGTGCAGCAAGGTTAACCGCGAGCCACAACTTTACGATGCCATTGACTGTATTATCATAAATTATAGTAATTTGGCAATAACGGATTAATTTCAAAGGTAATGTTGCTTCACTTTTAAATGACAATAATATTCAAATGCATTGTAAAATCGGATTAACTGTTTAATGAAATAATTTAATCTCCATAAGAACCTAATCTAAAAATAAAATGATACAGGTCAAAGATATTTTTAAACTAAACTCTGTATTGTTTTAGCCCGAGTCTCCTAATGTCGGCTTTAGGAAAGTCTTGCTTTGCACACGGGACAGAAGAGGTTAAAGCCATCTAAAGACACTTGAAGCACCAAGGGATTGTTGATGCGTTGCAGATGTTAGAGATAAAAATGAAAAGTGTGTGTATATCCAAAGGTTTAGAATTGGAATCATTATTAGTTTTATTGTAATTTTTGTTAATAGAGTAGATTTTAAAGCTCGAAATCTTTGGAGTTATTGGAATCTCAGCTTTTGACGACGGTTTGTTTACATTATTATAAACAGCTATCACAACTTATTGTGGGTGATGATTACATTCTCTCCTTAGAGACAACTAATTAAAAAAGTATTTTGTTTACTCACAAACAGTTTCATCGTGAGTGCGTGTGATCACAGTTCCGGCACAGTTTTGACGCCCAACTGATGTCACGCACAATATATACCAATATCCGATTAATTTGAATGTTACGAAACTGCCCCCGACTGCCGAAAGCCCTCAGAGCTGACGAAACGTTTCCAAAGGTACGGTTACGTAACAATTAGGTATCATTTAACTGAAGTCCGAACATATATCATTAGTTAATAGTAATCAATTTAGTTATGAATATGGAATGAGCTGATTATACCGGACGTGTGGTTAATATGCGCATGACCGTGGCGCATCTCCGCCGAGATGTTGCCATATTTCGGCATTCGGTTTGGATCTAAAGGTAACGATACACATTCCTCGTTTTTATCCTTATGGTTTAAATTCAGTTTGCCGAAATGTAGGAGTGAAGCCTGCGATGCGCGGATAAATTTTACTCAACTTGAATGTCGGGAATCAACAACGACTTGAAGAAAGCCCAAGTCGGTGTCTCGACCACCAGAACAGACACGTAGACAGCTAAGAACGAAGGGGAGAGCCGACCAAATGAAATGGATAACTTAGGATAAAATTAATTTCATAAAATATAGATCTTAGTTGGTATTCAGATAATATAATTAATTTCTTAAGATAATAGAACACATTAATAATGGTCTGTTGTCGAAGATATGGTGATAATCAAGTGATGTACCTAACAATTATTTGGATAACTAATGCGATTTATAGTCGCGCACGTGTCTCTTTCATCCAATTTCTTTATGCACGTGTGTCAACAGAGCCATTCCGCATCCGTTTCGTTTCCGAAGTATCGTGTTATCTCATAAGATTACATATTAATATGATATGTGAGACATATAGGTCACAGTGAGATGGAGATGTTGATATCCCGGAAGGGTTTGCCTACATTGCCCAAAAAACGGAAATTGAATTTTGTAAGTAGGTACCATGCCTATTGCACAAACAATACCTATCTTTATTTTAAAAAGATGAGCTGATCAGATTTTTTTGTAGTAAACCACAATCAATTCCCAGTTAGAAATATTCTCCAGGGAAGCCGCTGGAGCAATTGCATTTCCCCTTTACTTCCCAAATATAAAAATCTGTAATTTTGTACAGCGTACAGCGCCTACTTATTTCATCATGGCAAACGCACTGCCAGCGTCTTCATTCAGTACTACAAAACATAACAAGACACACGCTGGTGTTTGTGAAGAGAAAACCACTGATTGCATAGGCGCTTAGTAGTCAACCAGTAGTATCAGTTTTAGTACTAAAATATTGTTAAATTGAATTATAGTATTTCCAGGCTTGACTAACATTAATAAGAGTTAAGCAAGTTACCTCAAATACTGCAGACTATTTTATGCCTACAAATTGCTAGGTAAGTATCAATATTATCTATAATTCGTATTTGATGAATCACCAGTTGACAAGAACCTTAAGTCACTGCTAGCCTGTAATTATACTGGAATCAAATCTCTATAATCAGTGTATGACACCCCGGCTCTTGTAAGTAACCTTTTCTTTCTTGCTTCTATTTCGGGTTACAGGTATTTGTTAAGAGAAGCGTTAGTAAGATCATTTCATAATTATATGGTAAGCACAACATTAGTTGGCATTGAAAATACGGCATCTACGTTGTTGACATAATAAATTTTCCACATCGTACTTAATTAATAACAGAGCATTGAACTAAATCGAGATGGTTCGAATGCCGCGCCGGTCATCACGAGTATCACGACGGGCGACGAAGGCGGCCCTTTAGCTCACCTATCAGTGGATATTATTACAGAATCGAAATGTCAGGGTGACCTTACACTTCGATTCACTATCTAAATGGATTGTAAGTACGTCATATAGACTTGTAAACAAACAGCGAGGATCTCTTTATAATGTTGTTTGATTAGTAAAGAGAATGAACAGGATAGCATACCCTCCGATCGATGCCTTGCTATAGCCGCGTGCGTGTTCATTATGATTCTGTTACATCGTGACCGTTCTTTGTCTAATACCAACGCAAATACGTTACCAAAACTGTAAACTGTTAAAAATAAATTTGTTTTGTCCTTCACAGGTAACTACAGTTCTTGACTACGCGTCTCTGATTGCTACGACGCGGCTACGGCGGCTACGACGCGTCGCTACGGTACCCAAGTGAATTTTGTTTTGTTTTGTCCGTTGATCTCTGTTCACATATATACAAATACTGACAATTTAAAGTGATCGACAATAATACGGCTGAATTCAGCTACGCCTGAGTTTATAATGAAGAAATGAGACAAGTTGCAATAACGTACGAACTCAATGACTCCAGACTCAACAAGAATCACTCGTTCTTTACTGCGACATATCGTATAAATTAATTGCATAGATACTTGTTCACTAATAAAAGTCATTGCTTATGTGCTTACACAAACCTTTATGATTACGATATAACTTTCACAAAGTAAACAGTTCCCAGCTGTCTATCGCAGTACTGCACTGTGAGTGTGACACTTTAATATGTGCACTACTCGCACTATTGTATTATAAGGTTTAGTTCGGCCGCCAGGCATGTTAATTTTTTATTGATTATTTTAGTTATTTTACTATCTTTGTTCTACAGAAAAGGGCTGTTCGAGCCATTTACAACCTAGGTCCAAGGGATTCCCTTCGAGAGAAATCCAAAGAAATGAATATTCTGACTGTAGCCTCACAATATATTTTTGAAAACTTATTGTATATACCCTAAAATATATTTATTTTTTTGAAAATTTCCGTTATTCTGTTTAAATACCAGGAATAAACACAACCTTGTTGTAATCGCACACGTCTCCACAGAGTAGGCAACTCGTTCATGGGTCAATGCATACGCTTTTAAAACAAACGTCCCTTTGAACATTCGAAATTTACCCATTAAACAATTTAAAAGCTGTATTAAGGCTTGTGCACGACGCGACAGTGCGACGCGACAGCAAATTTTGTAAAAAATTGTACAATCAAATTTCTGATTATTTAGAAGATAAAAAAGTTTGGCATTGAGCTGCTCGCTCTGGTAAGCCTTGTGATAAAACCATAAAACTTGACATTTTAATTATTATGTAAAATCATCAAAATAAACCAGTTTTTTAAACACATTGACATTGTTGAAAATTATATACAAAATGACATGATTACTTTGTAAAGTATTATATTATTAATTTAGGTATATAAGTTAAGTATACATTTTTTTCCTCTTTGATTTTTTTTATTGATGGTCTGGCAGTTTGAGTAGTTGATGCGGCCTACCCAAATGTCCTTTATTTGGTATTGTTCGTCGAGTTGTGATCATTAAGTTTTGAGTTGAGCTCCACGATTACTGTCAAATGCTTGCACTGACTGGACAGGTCCAACTCAAATCTGTGTGGTTCTTTCCTCAAAAGACCATTTCAGACACTAATCTACATGGATGAGAACCATGTACATTAGTGTCTGAAATGGTCTTTGGCTTGACCAAGATTATGTCTGGACTTTAAAAGAGACTGCGACCTCTGAGTTTGTCTCTGAGCCTTTCTTCTCAGCGTAGTAAGATAGGAACACACACCGACCTCATCTATAAGTAGATGAGGTCGTAGATGATGTGTGTTCCTATCTGACTTTTTAATATCTTTTAATATGACGTGTAAAATTTATTCCGATATCCTATTTACAGAATAAACAATTTCATTTCATTTCATTTCCTGAGCAGAAATGATATAACAAACTCTCTTTTGATGTAGATTAGTGTCTGAAATGGTCTTATGAGGTAATTGTCAGTAATCGTGTGGCTCAACTCAGAACTTAAGACACTCAACTACAACAAAAAATGAAAGAATGGATATTTGGGTAGGCCGCCTATAGTACACAAACTGCCAGAGCATCATTAAAATTGAGTAAGAAAAAAAATTACCCCCGTAGTCCTCACATTCACAATCTACACATATAAAATGCTTTGTCCTGAATGACTGACTGACTGACGGATCAACGCATAGGCTAAACCGCTGATCATAGAGACCTGAAACTTGGAGGGTGTGTTCTTTGTATGACGTAGGCATTCGATAAGAAAGGATTTTCCGAAATTCTAAGGGGGTGAAAAGGGGGGCAAAGTTTGTATGGGACAACGTGATTCTTGAGTTAATAAACTTGTAACTTGGCACAAAAAGTACTAGGCTTGCATGAATTCAACATAGTATTTCAATCATTACACGTTTTTCTCAATTTCTGAGCAGTAACCTAACAAAAAGTACTAGGCATGCATGAATTCACGATAGTATTCAATCATTATGTTATGCTACTAATAGGATTTGGATGAGGCAGACAGATAGTTTATAACCCGGATTAACACATAGGATACTTTATATCCCGATAGTACTTTCCATGGGATGATTCCGACTTCCACGCGAGCTAAGCCGCGGGAAAAAGCTAGTTTTGTATATAATACGAGATTTTGCTAGCGGCTTCGCCCGCATGGATGTCGGAAAAAGTCCCACGATATCATACTACCGGGATTAAAAGTACCTATATGTTAATCCAGGTTATAAACTATCTATGTGCCAAATTTCATTCATATCCGCTAATCTGAATCATACTCGTATATTCAGACAAACAGACAAAAAATCTAAAAACTATATTTTCGGCATCAGACTCCTGCCCAAACCTCATAGCAATTACTTTAAAAAAAAAATATGCTATGTGTTTTGCCTTCGTTACTATTTTAGTATCATGTACGGCCAAAAATTCTAAAAACTATATTTTTCGCATCAGACACGTTCTCACACCTCGAAGCAATTACTTTATTTAAAAAATATCACGTTTCATGCGTCGGCGTCGTGAAGAGGATAGAGTATAGATGGTAGATGATGTGGGCAAGTAGCGCTCATGACGCACCTTGGTAAAGTTGCGCATGAGAAACATGGAGACCATGCCGCACCCATGGCAAGCATGGTATGTTTGATGGTGGTACCGCGTTGAACGTGATAGTATAAAATGTATAGTTTTGACCTCGTTTTATTTTACTGTAGATTCATAAATGTCGATGTGTATATAAAAAGGTAGGTATTAATAATAATTTTGCACAATAATTCAAATGTCAAGTTTTATGGTTTTAATATAATTATGGTTAAGGTGGATTTTACTTCGATCCAACCAATGTCACAAACTTTTCTCCTTAATAATTGAGAATTCTAGACCAGATAGGGCAATGTCTGACACATGCAATATGATGTAGTATGGCGCAACTCGCAACCAGCATCGAAAAGGACCGAGTTTTTGTACCACAGAGCTTTGTGTGCGCTGTGCCCATTCCGAACAATCCGACCTGCTGGCCGCCTGCCCCGAGATACAGACACGTGACATTACAAGTATGTAGGTAATTGTTTGTAATTTTGGTAATTATTGAATTATCATTGAGACAGGTTTAAATGCAGGTCTAGTCTTTTTTTTTGTTTACTGAAATGTAAATGACATTTTAAGGATAATTCTAGTGGTTTTATAAAGCCTCCAAATAATCTTGTGATACGAGTGAGTTAGAAGGTACGTAGTAAAAAGGGTAGGATATTGACTTGAATTAGAACGGGTCAAACTTTAAAAAATTACCTACTAGAGTTATCAATAAGCAACGTAGAAATGCACAAAATATATATCATCTATTATTTATTTACACCTTTCTAATTTATAGATTGAAGCCATAATACATAACACACTGTAAGGACAAATGCATCTCTCCACCGCTATGTTTAAAAGGGAACATTAATTACACAATTTTCTGGTTTTTCCTAAAAGGCTCAGTATTTACTAAGTTATTGACAAATGTAGTTGAATTATGAAATAGTCCGACATAACTGATAGTGGGGCATGGAAACCGCGCCCTGTCAGACTGTATGTATGTCACGCGAGAACCAGATCTATGTGAACTGTGGGAATCAGGAAACGTGGGCATCATCAGACAGACTTATCGAGACTTTTGAATTTCTTATGAAAACGGTGGTAAAAGAAAGGAAATTATAATTATATTGATTCCTTACAAATTAAGGTAGGTAAAGTGTATATTTTTTTAAAGGATGAATAAAATTAGAAGAATGGCCATTATATTACATTTGTGTGTCTAATATGCATACTTATTTTAATATAGATAATTGAGGATCTGTGTCTCTTCGAAGCTAAATTGGCAGTAAGAACCTGGCTCATGCACGGACCATCATTGATACCTTTAATAACACCACGGATTAACATTCGCAGGCGTAAAGTCAATGACCCTAATGCACTTAACCCATTCACAGTTCGCAATCGATTCACTAAACCACTATGTCTACTAGATGCAGCCAATGTTGACACAACCACATATTTCGCAACTTCCGGGTGGTGCTGGCGTAGCTTCCGCTTGCGACACGTCATCTAGCGGCGAATACATTAATAACTTGTCGCTGATGAGGGAAGTGTATAATTTTGTGGAAATGTGGGATTGGGGACATCGGGGTCAATTAACGTATGAGTCAACTGTCAGCTAGAGTAGGCGTGTATCGACATGTTAGCGTGTACTCATGGCTTGTAGAAAAGGTTTCTAGTAATAAAACATCGGCGAAGTGCGTGTCGAACCGCGAACAATGAAGGGTTCCGTTGTTGGGATGAATTTATCCCAAGAACAAACTTAACATTGTCGTTGAAACACATGTTCTCCCATTTTTTCGGTGATGAGGTCAATGGTCAATTTTCATCAAATTTCTTACTCTAAAACTATTTATATTAAAATTGTATTATATTTGAGACCCTCGTAGTAAGCCCGAGCTCAGGTTGTTTGTTATGTATATTAATGTAAACCATCGAAGTTTCAGGCATCTACTGAAAGAAACCACCAAATCACACAAAAAATATATAATTTAATGATAAAATTTTTGCATCAAATCAATCAAAAACGTAGTAATTTGGCACTAAACGAACACATTCACAGAACAAACTTATATAATGTAGGCTCAATGCCAGCCATGGCCGAGCCCGAGGAGCGGGGCACTGTAGTGTCCGCCGAGCAGGGGGGCGGAGTACCCATGTGACACTATGGGGGCTGATGCTATCGCCCCGTGGCCGAGCCCAAGTCCGTAGCCATGGCCTAACCCGCCGTAGCCACCGAAGTCGTACCCATGGCTAATGATCGGCGCGCTGTGGCTGATGATCGGCGCGCTATGGGTGATGATGGGTGCGCTGTGCGAGTACAGGCCGAGCCCGTGGCCGCCGTAGTAGCCGCCGTGGCCGCCGTAGTAGCCGCCGTGGCCGAAGCCGCCGCCAAGTCCGTAGCCGAGGCCTAGCAAGCCTCTCTTCTCGTTCTTCTTCTCTTCTGCGCCCGAAACCAGGGCTACTAGCAGCAGGACGACACACAGCTGGAACACGAAGGACATTTTAAAGGTTGGACAATATTGTCATCACTCATTCTCGTCTTGGTCGGAAAATAGTTAGCAGGGTTGCAGACTCTACTATTGTACACGCATTGCAAGTTTCAGTAACCAATAAAGAAACAGCAAGCAATAATATCATATTGCATAGATTTTAAATCGGTCCAATCCGTTGGTATTGTCCGTGACTGCCCAGGGTCCTGGCCCGGCCCGGCCCTGGGCAGTCACCCCAGCTGCCAACCTTAAAGAATAGCTTATCTTTTGCTTCGATGTGAGCTATTCCCGTGTAGTTCGTGTTAAAACCTCTAATAGATGATAAGTAGGTTTATTGGTGTCTAGTGATGTGGATTCCAGCGTTTATCGTTGATATTTCCCAATAGAAACAATCGAGTGTTGCTCCCAACCGTGCTGCCATCGATCAGGCATTAGCATAGCATCGTGAGTGATCGTGACTCTCCGTGACGATTGATCGTGAGCCGCGCGTCGCGCGTCGTGTCCCGGGTTCGGTTCAACTGCGCGTCGATCGCATAGTTGGTCAACTCGAGCAGTTACGAGCAAATTATAGGTTAGATAACTGACTTCATTGAAGCTTCAGTAACCTACTTTAATAATCTTTTGAGTTAAGTACCTACTTTTTCATTAATTAGTTCTAATGAAAATAGCTTAGTTCCTACGTACTCCATTTATGAAAAAGTTATGTTGTGACGTAAATTACATACCTATGTGAATAAGTACTTCGATGATGATTGTTAGAGAGTCAATTAATCTATTATAGGTGATTATTACTTCTACATACCGAGACTCCTCCGTGCCTCGAAAAGAACACAAAGTGGTAGGTCCCGAATCGCATTCGTGTATGTTTTACAGTCGTTACGAGTCGTCAGTAGCCCAAAAGTCTGACAACCAGTCTGACCAAGGGGTATCGTTTTATACAGTAACTGGGTAGTGGAGGTTATGTCATGTAAATACTGCTATTCAGCTGCATCCGGTTAGACTGAAAGCCGACCCCAACTTAGTTGGGAAAAGGCTAGGCAGATTGACTGACTGATAAGTGATTATTACAAGTGTCATTAACAGGGCAAAACTTAAGCAAGGCTTGAAATAAATCCGCGCCAGATAGGTTTTTAATAATTTCTGGTTACAGATTACAAAATGAGAAAAGTTAGGCTTGTGATGATACAATGAATAGGGGCGTTACTACCGATACATGAGGATTAGTGTGCATTAGCTCTAGAACAAGAAATAAGTCATTTGCTCAGTTAGAGAATCAGCCCCAAAAAAGACGTTTCGCTGTGACAAGGCACGTTGTAAACCTAGGCTCATTTCTGAATTGATATTTGACCAATGTGGAAACACTTTTTAATCCAGTGCAGCTTCCAGAATCCCAGTGCTGGGTTGGTCAGTTCACTCGTTAATCATCTAATTTGATGCCAGATCCAGGGTCACAATTGCTGGATCATTGTTATCAGCCTTAATACTTGAATTCTGATTGTTTGACGCTCCAAAGCAAATACGTTCTTAGTCATAATTTTGTAAAAAAAGAAAAACAATAGTAACTTACAGCTGCCTTCATGTTATCAATGTGTTGGTTGGACAAGCACTAGTCCTGCGCCTGCGCCTGCGCACCTTATAACTCCTGACCGCCCGCGTACCACGACACTAAGTACTGAGTGCTAAGTGTTGCCCCTCGTAGACCGCGTACCAAGATAGTGGAAATATAGTCTCGTACGGTAAGGTTACTATGCCTATAAACGGTGCGACATGATTCAAACGACAATATTTCAGGTCATTCATATCTGTAATCTATATGGTGCACCATAATATAAAATGTTCGATTTTATTTAGTTCCATATTTTTGTATTTGCTGTTCAAAAAATCCTAGACATGCGCTCAAGATAAAAAGTTGAAGGCAGATTATGAAAAAGGCGTAAAAGAAAATCTATAAATTGTACCAAGAAAGAGTGCAATACAATGTGTTCTGTACCTACAATGTCATCATGCAATAAATAGGTATCACTTGTTCTTAATTTTTCGTTGGAGGATCATTGCTTTTTGTTCCGTAACCACACTTTAATATACGGCGAGATGGGCTCGGACAACATTGTTGCCGTCGCGGGCAAAACCTGGATGAGGTTGGCACGGGAATGTGGGAACTGGCACAAGAATAGAGAGGCCTATGCCCAGCAGTGGGTGAACTCGGGCTGTGGATGATGACGACACTGTGTATTCAACACAATGTGTACGATGCCGATGTTGCCATCCATAAACACCAATAGAGTCCCCGCTCATAACAAAGGATGCGACATTGTTCAGTTCACATTCATTTACTTTTTGGTCCCGTTTCGTCCTCTGATCATAATGGATTATGGACAGGTCCTCAGATACCTAGCTCAAAATGGTACGAGTTTCAAGGATTGTTAGAAGATTACTAATGCGCAAGAGTGTTTACTGCATGGCTCTGGTCAGTATAAGATAAAATATCAATAAACAAGCCTAAATTTATAATTTAAAAAGCCCCCGACAAATACATTTCCTCATTTCCCTTTCCTACTCCATCACCAGTTCCGGTTCACCTATATATAACCTATTCATTGAGACCATTCCAATGAGCCCAAACACGATACCTGTGCTGTAAGTTCGTAAGGGATTTGGGAATCCTGCAATTTTGCCACCGACTTCCGAAATTAAATTAATTTTTCACTTTTAAGCGTATTTTTGTGGAATTAGGCGGTTTTTGTTTTGTAAAAAAGTTTTAATTTTTCACTTTTTAGTTGTGGTACCTACCCCATATAAATTAGTATACCATTCGCATAATGGAAACATATCATAAGATTTTTCAAAAATTACACCTAGTGGGGCAAGTAATCCATCAAGATTTTAGACTAGTGGAATCTGCCCCACCAAATCAAACTAGTGGGGCAGATTCAACTGAAAATATTAGGCATTTCACTTTGGACCAGTCGGGCGACTTGGTGGGGCAAAATGGAATGATTTAAATTAACCCCTTTGTGGGTGAAAAGCATACAAACTGTATCAGTCACAGACAGTCTGTGTGTGTTATCTGTATCTGTATACAGTTTGTATGAAAGATCTTATTCATTTGGTTTAGAAAGCGTGGTATAAACCTTAGATACTCGTAGGTTTATACCACGTTTTATAATAATAAAGATGTAATCATACATTTTACAAAACTGGCTTGAAAGTGTAGAAAGGGCGTAAAATTATTTTTTTGCATCTCAATGACATATATTGCCCCAAAATGGTACTAATGAATAAATCTACATACAATTTAACAGATATAATTTTTTTTTTAAATTTTATTACAGTCCTATTAAAATTGTAAATAGAATATAATCACGATGTAACATTTAGTTTTTGTTTCATTGCAATCGTCTCATCAAATAAAAAGATATGCTAATTTATAGTTTTCAAAGTGATACCCATACCACCAACAAACACTACGTTCCAGTTGGCATGGGGTAACGGAGATGTGAAGCGTCGTATGCTGCCTCTAATATTAAGCTGGGCGGTCACAGTCAATAAATTACAGGGTACCACCCTCGAAAGATCTGTGATCGACCTTGGTATTTTTTTTTGCAAAAGCGCATATATACGGTGTGTTTAGTCGACTCGTTCCACTAAAATCCCTTAGACCAGTCCCCCAGGGGACTACACAGCACTGCTTAGTCGTGACAGAAGTTTGGAACGCATAGTGTTATAAGATTTGGACGCCAATAAATGATTAAAGCGACCACTCGATGACATGGCAGGATCATTGACGGAAATAACGAGGCTACGAAATCTGTCTTCTGACAATCAAGGCCACACATAGCATACGACTCAAGTAGCGCAATTTGATGCCGGGATACTACCATTAATCATTTATAGGCAGAGTGCATCTCATAGAAATTCCAATAAGCCCAAACACGGCTAGAATACATTTTTTGACGGAGTTCCGGTGCCTTCTTCCGGCTTCATCTTCAGATCAGTTCGGTGGTACCATTTTCATCAGAATGTGCTTCATGTCACTTAACTATTTTAATCGAGATATCTTATCGCCACCCGTAAAATACTTATCATTGAGTAGTTCCTTCTTCATCAGTTCCACTTCACCAAATCATACTTTCTGAAAGCAAATGCTTAACTTGTTGCAGAAAATACCAAAATCGCTATGTATATGCCTATAATATTTGAGGAGTTCCCTCAATTCCTAATGGATTTTATCATCAGATCTTAATTTTGATAAAAATGGGACCAATCGAGAAGTATATCCTTTCAAATAAAACAAGAGGTATGAGTTATGAAGTAACTAACATTTAAAAAAAATACAACCGAATTGAGAACCTCCTCCTTTTTGGGAAGTCGGTTAAAAATAAGGTTCCATTCACCTGTAGGTTGATGGCATGGTATGATAATATTTAAGCAGATATATATATTTGCCTATTCGCTCTTTATCTTGGATTCTCAATTTTGGATTAGCTCTCTACTCGTACATAGTTTAAATTACCCTTGGCTTGTGATGTTTATGCTATGTTCCTGCACAGTATAAATTATACTATGGTTCATGCGAGTGAGTGCCTAGTAAATTATCTATCTTGCACTTGATAGCTAAGTATAGACTTCTCCAAATAAACTTCTCCATATAGTCATTATGGCTTCTTTTGAACAAATATCATTATTTGAGGAGGAAACTGTGCTGTATCGCTCAAATTGCATAATATATCATAGTATGCACATGTTCAACGCAAAAACTTAAATAAAATGTACGGCTTTGCTAACTTTTTAGGACTTTTACGTGTTTTTCCACGAGTTTGTAGTAGTACGAGTACTAGTTTTGTCCTTATTGAACTGGAATGGCCAATAGACCTGCATAAAAAGTTTATACACCCATAGACATACACTTCCGTTGCAACGAGGTTGAGTAACTGATACCCTTACAAGCCTAATGTGAATGCGTTCTCCCATTAACTTTAGGATTTAATCATATTAGCAAAAACGTTACTTCGTCTGGCCTTTCAACCATCAACAATTGTAATACTCACATAATGCTAAGTTAGGGCTTTGACATACCTACCTAACATTTTAATGGAATCTATTTTCACATGACACGATATATGTACAGGTATGTAGTTTTCCCAAGAACTATCTAAATATTAGTAACTTTCACTACACACCACACATAACTATAGGCTTATGTAACTAATGTAATTTCTATTCTTATTCTTTAAAATGAGATTTATGAACTTCATGAAACTGCTGTCAGTTTTCAGGAACAGTTTTACCCACGTCCTTTCTACCCGCGAGTTTTTCGGTGTTTCAGGTAATAGAAAGAAACAGCGTTTATATAATTTGTGTTAAGTTTTAAAGTTCTGATTTATTTGCAGATTTTCCTTATGTCCGAGTCCTAACTAGGTTCTGCGGGCCCCACAATAGGGCACAATGAGTCACTCGTGCGACCGGCCCATTGTACCACGCAGCGTTATATTGATTAGCCAACCTAACTATTGATACGGGAGAATGAACCTGAGCTGCTATTCTATTGTCCAATAATAACACGTAATCTGACTTTTTATTGGGTGCATTGTAAATCGAAAGAATTACTTAGTTTTATGTCTACTAGTTACCTAATTTAATACACGACGGTAAAACTAAATACACATAGGTAATCTGTTCTGGCAAAAAGTAACTGCCTTCTAGCAATCAGTGTCAACTAGACAACTGGCAAAGCGTATCATTTTATTTCCTTGCTTTACTTATCTTCTAATAAGCTACCATTTAGGTCTGAAATGTACTATAATTAAAAATATCGCATATTTTCCTTCGCATTAGTCAAACCGACTCTATCAGTCTTACCACAAAAAACATAGACGCGCCTTAGACACGTGTTCAGCAGTTGTTTAACAAAAGTGATACCTACTACAAAACCATGTTTAGCCGTTGTTTAGGGTTAGACATGCTTTAGACGTTGTTTAAATTTAAACACCAACGACCCCCTGTTTAATACGTGTTTAACCCTCGCCAGTCGCCATATTGCTTTCTCTCAGTACATAAATTGCAATTGATATCTTCGATTATGCTGATTTTAATGATTTGAACGACATAGAATTTATGGATAACTATCGTGATCAAATGTAGCGAGTGCGAGTGAATCATTTCGAACATTACAATGAATATAAATTTAGTAAACTGTACTGGTTCAACAAAGATTAAGTAAAAAAAAAAAAAATTTACCTAATAAAAATGATATTCCACATTATTCTCGTAGTAGGTGCTTAAATCCTCAAATTCAAGTTGCCTGTGCCTTACAGAACGGGCCCGCCATCAGGTAAGCGCCCTTTCGTTATTGTCTTTAGTTTTTATCGTCATTACTGGTTGTCATTGTACAGCTGTGTGCCTTTTTGCATTTTCTGTTTCGTTCCGTTCTGTTGTTAATGTACAAAACACTTTTTACATTTATGTCTACACCAGCCGTATGGTGACCAATGGCGGTCTTTTAATTAAATAATACTTATTTTCAATTTTCCAATTTCATTAATCAGTAAAAACAACTGAAACAAATAAATTTCGATAGGAAAAAGAAAGGCTCAACAAATGCAATCTGCTTCTAACGAAACGTTTCTTAGGGTTGCCAAGTTAAAACAAGGAATGTAATTTTAAACAGTGTTTTGCTAAATAGATGTTAAACATGTATTTGTGGTAACGAATTTTAAACACTTGTTTAAGCAGTGTTTATCCCTTAGACACTGTTTAACTAAACACGTGTTTAAACGTTGTTTAATTTATTTTTTGTGGTAAGACTGTAGGTATATGTTTGGTTGTAAACAGTCGTTTAAGGCGTGTATGCGATAAGGTTGCCAAACGTAGTCCTCGTAAATGCCTGTGTGTGTAGGGCGCCGCCGCCGCGCCGCGCGCCGGGCGGCACGGAGTCGGGCAGACATTGAGCCAGAGTTACTTGTTAGTGCATATTGAGATGCTTTACTGGAGTAGGTATGGATATGCCTTTTTATGTTGGTGGTAAATTACTATTGCTTGATACGGAACTACATAGTGCAGTTTATTTAGTTTATGCAACTAGGAATATAGCCGCCATCATCATCATTAGAATATAGCATTCTTTCGAGGTATGAGGAACAGGGGGCTTACTCTTGACTTTAATTCCGATCTATCGACATTGGAATTTTGACGTTTCGTACTCTTGAGTTCGACCCTAGCGCCAAATTGGTTTCAAATTGCGTGTCCATTTTGGGAACTAAGTGGAATCGGGATCGGGCTTGGCGTGCTCTAAACGCTACTCTTGACGTCTTTTGACAGCTGTGTATTGCGTCAGTATTGCGTTGGGATTGTTTGTAAATTGTGATTTTTCCAATAGCAAAAGTGTAACTTTTTTGAAATTGTTTTGTGTTTTAAGTGGTTTTTTGTAAGTAATAAGTATATAATATGGCACGATTAGCACTTATATACAGTATTTTACATAATTCTCATAAAAAACAATTGAAACAAAGACGAGATGAGCATCGGATGATGCGTTATACGGACAAAGCGTTTTCTATGAATGAAGACGAATTTGAAGCAAATTATAGAGTGAGCAAGGATTTGTTTGAGGAAATTTATGAGAACATTAAGCCCTTTATGCCAACTCCTAAGAGAAGAAGTGATATATCACCAAAATATAAGGTACCTATGTTGTCTTTCAAACATGACTTTTAACAATGATATTATGAGTTTTGTTTACATCTATAGCTTAACACTTGTATAATTCTTGCAGGTTTTAGTGGCATTGTCTTTTTATGCAACTGGGAGTTACTAAAAACTAGTTGGAGGTACATATGGGACTCTAAGTCGCAGCAATCTGTTTCTCGTACCTACTATCAGAGATGTAACGGCAGCTCTTAACCATCGAATAGTACAAAGTAAATGGACATTATGTCACATTGTATTTCTACACTTTATGTTAATAAATTATTAATTCCTAAACGTTATATTGTTTCCTAAGTAAGAGTACAAGTTAACATTGCAACAACCTACATATTTCTTGAAAAATGGAGAACTGAATCAATAAATATATTTTTTTAAACTTAAAAGTACTTTTATTTACTTACTAATAAAACTGACAAAAAATAACAATAAAATACTTATAAAATAGCGCAAGGCAAGCATTTAATCAATATCCGAAACATTAGCTAGCAATAAATAAAGTTTTGACATTAATTTGAAATTGGAGAACTTTTACGCCGACTTTTAATTTTTTTTTGTAGTATGGCAACGACCCTACCGCATACAGCCAAAGTCAGGGTTAATTTTATTATTTTAATCATGTTATTACGCCCTTATGAATTTAATACGTTACAATTAATCAATGAAACAACAATTTGTATCATATTTATTTATTAGCCTTATTATTTAAAGGATAAAGCATTTTAAAGCCCTATTACCGGTTTATCGTAATGAGTTGAACAACACTTTTGCGGGGCGTAACATAGCTAACTTCACGTTTAACAAAATAATCGCGGGGCAATCCCAATTTCAATCCAATGTTGACAATATTGTTTTCAAGAGTACCGAATCACGTGACTGCAAAATTGACATTGGAATCGCATTGGCTTTAGATTGGAATTGGAATTAGTTTGAAGAGTAAGCCCCCAGGGTGTAAAGTTCACTCATCCTCTTTAGAAAAGGGAGGATCCTCCGACCAGACGGGTGTCGTATCTGGCGGGCAACTGCCCAACGGTTGATGTCGGATAGTCATATATATGTCGTTCGCGCGGTAAACTCTAATTTACTGCGCGATGCAGGATTTGTGTGACGTCAGGTTATTGATGCATAGTTCGCATGTAGCGATGTAGATGCCGCCACGTCTCCACTGCACTGAAAAAACCCTCTCAAATTGCACGCCACGTAGCATGTTTGCATCGTCAGCTACTCTGGTCTAGCTGCTATGAGGCACTCTGCAAAGATCGTCGGTCCACCTAGCGTAGGGTAGAACCACCGTAGTTGATTTGATAAATGTCTTGCACGTTGTACGTAGCGTTAAAGAAAAATAATAGGATTGGCAGAACTCCACGAATAACACTTAAAATTGGTGTCACTAATCCCACTATCACTAAGTTTTACTTTAATAATTTTTCTTTCTCTATTTTTAATAATAGCTTCGAACAGAACATAACCGGGAATAGCGTAGCATATGTTATAGATATATCGCAGATGGATTTTCGAATCCGCTGTTTTACAAAACCGGTACTTAGTTCTTTTTTTACAAAAAAAAACTTTTATTTCTAAAACTTATGTACAATCAACAATATAATTATAGGAACTACCTTTTCAGCAAAAAATTGCTTGTATTAGGTACTTCCATTCTTCCGGATTATTTTAACAATACATAAGTGAGAAATTTACCAATAAATAAAATAAAATTAAAATTAATACATAACAAAATTAAATTAAATTAAAATTAAAATCAGAATAACAATTTTTTTTAATAAGAATTATAAATTGTAGTTAAAATAAAAAATCAGAATCAAAATTACATTAAAATTAAAATCTAAATCAAAAACAAAATTAAATCAAAATCAAATTAAGATCAGAATCACAATTTGAAAATTAATGTGAATTAAAATACAAATTAAAATCTAAATAAAATTAACATTAAAATTCAAATCAAAATTCAGATCAAAATCACAACCAAAATGAATACCAAAACAAAAACAAATTGACAGAACAAAATAAAATAAACAAAATAACAAAATAATTTTGTGCGCATAGGGTGTTTATGTGAGTGTGTGTGTGTGTGTGTGTGTGTGTTTGTTTGTGTTGGTGGCAATGTATCTCTCGGATTATGTAATTGTATGTAGGATTGGCTCGATTTCTTCGTAGCTTTTGTTTGCCAGCTATTGAGTGAGTGTTTTTTTTTTGCAGTCGTGGTATATCATAGAGTAAATGTTTTGTTCTTTATTTAGAATATTGTATAAGCGTGATGATTGTTTTGTATATTGTCTCGTGGCAAATGTTTTTGACTGGAGTTTCTGGAGCGACATTATTCTTCCTCCTAGATTATACCCTGGAAGGGATGAAGGGAAGGGATTTATGTTTTTTTAAAGCAATCTGAAGAATATATAGTTTTCTAACTGACAAAAGATTCGAGGTTTCGTAAAGGCAAGTGCAGTGGGGAATTTCAGTGGTTTGAAGAACATGACCTTCAGTAGCGCTCTCTGCACCCTCTCAAGCTCCAAAAAAATTTTTTTTCTGGAAAATCTTATATTAAGAGACGCATTATTCATTGCAAAATACTTTCTATAGCTAATATTCATTCTAGTTACAAATAAAAAAATCGAAAGAAATAATTTTGACCGGCTAAGTTGGCTAAGTACTACGTGTGTCGTCTGTTTTACATAACGGAGCTGTTTTGTAAAACAGCTAAGTAGTGGTTATGTAAAAAAGCTAATGAAGCAATCCATCTGCGGCTTATAATAATCCAGGCTGCTAAATTCCACAATAGTGCAAGCTGTGTGGACACCCTATTATCAATCAAACTAACTGTCAACTCTTTCCTCTTGACACTATCAGTTGTATGACTAATATGCCCAAACGAGTTAATTGCGTTGTTTCAGCCTTGTGTTTATTGCACACGGTTGATATCTCACCATATGTCGTTCCTTTCTAATGTGTATCCTGGCAGGATATTATGCGCCGTTCAGCTCCGTTCACCTGACGCCATTACCTCGCTACTCCCTAAGGGTAAATCTGCAAAGTCTATCATGTCCATGTTTCAGTTGTTTCGGTTGTGTTAATGGTGTGCTCACGACTTTAATCGGTAATGTATGTGTATAGTTACTGTATATGTCCGTAGTAAATTATTTGCACAAGGGATTGTGCTTACTCTGAGCAGGTTCTTATATGTAGTATTATATTTTTTAATATCCATAATTTTTCAGCCCGTTGTGCAGTTGTACGTTCTGAGACAAAATTATTATAAATAGTCATTGGTAGGCAAATTAGAGTCCAAATCCATTATTAAATAGCTTCAATAATAGCTGATTAGACCGACAACGGTAATTTAACTACCTACTTAACCAACCTTTGGTAACATACATTAGGTAGGTACATTAAGCTACTTGTGACAAATACCTAATCAATTTATTATTTAAATAGCATAGCTATTCAAATGTTTGTAATTGGAACACATAGGTAAGTATTTTGTGCTTTTAAGTGTAGGCTATTCGACGTAGTTACGCAGGTGTTGCAGTAGACAAGGGTGTGAGTAGCGGCGGCGCGGGCGCAGGACGTGGCGGGGTATGTAGACTACCTAGTAGTCTAGTGCTTATAGCCTAAAGTACAGTACCTCACACACGTGCGGCCCACATTGACAGCTAACCACCACATGTCCGCCGTCTATTGCCAAATAGTTAGCTCATTCTCCCGCAGTTGTAGGTACCTACCGCCACGATTTATGTACCGCGTTAGACTTTAGCGAATTACTTTTAGTTACATGATCTTTGATCGTCGTGATCTTATAGCTAGCGATTTGTTTGAAAATGAATAAAATATGTGAAGTGGCTGCCAATAAATGTTGATTGATGACAGTTG
The DNA here is from genome assembly GCA_914767755.1 of Agrochola circellaris. NCBI lineage: Eukaryota > Metazoa > Arthropoda > Insecta > Lepidoptera > Noctuidae > Agrochola > Agrochola circellaris. Next base: position 672,275 of record OU611853.1, read on the forward strand.
CGTAATTCGGACATACGTAGTGATGAAGCGTCTGCTTGTTATGAACGGTGGTTAGTTAGCCTGTCTTAATGACGCGACGCCCTTATCAAATCAAAGAAGAATTCAATTCAACGTTCCAAAATATTTTATTTATAAAAAATAAATAAATCTTTCTTACAACTATGTTAATAACTTAAACTATTTAATGTTATTAGGCAATACATGAACATTAAGTTTGTCTACATAATATACACAGCGGCCGAGACACGAGCAGAGCTATCTAACGATAGATCGCAGCTCGGTCTCACGATAGATCGCAGCTCGGTCTCACGATAGATCGCAGCTCGGTCTCACGATAGATCTCATCCTAACTACTGACTTGTAAGTTGTAGCTCTTGTAACTTATCTTTTATTTTTTCTAGCATTCAATTAGATATTCACAAATTTATTTGTTTTACTGAAGAGCAGATTTAACACGCGAACCTAATAGTTAGGTATCTGGTATACTATTAGTTTTACAATATAAACTTATTTCTTGTTACAGTAAAACTTTACAGTCAGTAGAGCACTCACACCTTCCATTCACTCGTCGAGGTAACTGATAAATGCTGGACATTGTCTACACGCGGTAAACCGAACTACCGGAAATGTTCCAGTGGCCTCTCCAGAGGCGGCTGCAGCATCAGCGGGATGTGGTTGTGGTACTGAGGCTCCTCCTCGCCTTCCGCGCTGCTTCGACCCTCAGCGCCTTGGGGAACACCGTATTCAGCAGCTGGTTGCTGCTGGTTGAAGTCTTGACCGAAATTCTGACCAGACTGGCTAAAATCCTGCCCGAAATTCTGTCCTTGTTCACTAAAATCATGACCTTGCTGACCAAAATTCTGTCCTTGTTGATTAAAATCATGACCTTGCTGACCAAAATTCTGTCCTTGTTGACTAAAATCATGACCTTGCTGACCAAAATTCTGCCCCGGTTGACTGAAATCTTGGCCGCCGTTGTGACTAAAACCTTCTTGCCCAAATTGCGGGACTCCATACTCCTGGTCTGGTTGCTGATGTTGTTGTTGGTCGTATTGCGCCTGCTCGAGTTGCTGTTGTATGTGATGTTGCAGCTGGTTTTGTAAGTCGTGGTACTGCTGTTCTCCGGTGTGCTGCTCATAAACTTGCGTGCCTTGTTCTTGGGTGAACTGGTGGTGGCCATTCTGTCCAAATTGCCCATCTTGTCCAAAGTGAGCACCATGTGCCAATTGGCCGTCTTGACCAAAGTGGGCGCCCTGAGAAAATTGACTGTCTTGACCGAAGTGGGCGCCCTGAACAAATGAACCGTCTTGGCCGAAGTGACCCCCCGGTTGAGTTGCCCCTAGATCATGGGGTTGCGTTTGTACAGGATGCCAGCCGTCCTGGTCAAGCGTCGGCTGAGTAGGCTGTAGACCTGGATGCGCGATTTGTAGAACGCCAGGCTGAGCACCGTGCAGATGTACTTCAGGCTGACCCTGGTGGAGGTGAACCTCCTGCTGTCCCGGGTGAAGATGGACTTCTTGTTGACCTTGGTGAAGATGTACCTCTTGCTGACCTGGTTGCAGATGAAATTCTGGTTGACCTGGTTGTAGATGATACTCTGGTTGACCTGGTTGCAGATGATACTCTGGTTGACCTGGTTGCAAATGAACCTCCGGCTGAGCGGAGTGCAGGTGGACCTCTTGCTGACCTGGATGTAGATGTAGGTCAGGTGACAAATGGACGCCTGGTTGCACTGGCTGCAGATGTACGTTGTGTTGAGGAATCCCTCCATGAGCGTGCAGGAATGTTGGCTCTACATGAGCACCTGGCTGCTCATACACCAAGCCCTCTTGACCTGCTTGTGGAGCTAGATGGAAGTGAGGCGTTTGAGGACGCTCGAAAAACACCTGACTGACAGCTGGGGGAGCTTGAGCCAACGGGAAAATTGGACTTTGGTAATTTTGGAATGGATATCTTGGGTAATTCGCGAAGAAAGAAGTCTGGACTGCATTACCGGGACGTAAAACATACTGAAATTGGTTGGCATATTGCAAAAGTGGAGAATAGGGATGATGAGTGGGTGCTGGAGCACTATGTACGACAGGCCTTAGGTGGGTATTTTCCTGAGGAAAGAGGTGAGTATGTGCTAAGCCTGCGGCTGAGAAGATAGGTGCAGGTGCGGGTATTGGCGCTGGTTGGAGGAGCAACGGTGGAGAAGGTGCTGGTATGGGATGGGCCACCGTCGCCGTAGTCTCTCCTAAAGGTAGCACGGAAGTAGCGGGCACCACAGGTAAAACTGGCTTAGGAGGGACATGATGATGATGGTGATGGAAATGATGGTCAGGTTTGGGCAATAACACTGTTTTTGTGTGATGAGGAAACTTGAGACCGTAATGAGGATGAGGCACAGGGACTTTATGTCCAACTGGAACAGGGTAACGCGTGCTCAAAGGATGAGCGAGAGGGACTTTCACGTTGGTTACCGCTGATGCGGGAGGGTATGACACTACGACAGGTTTTACGACGGAGTGCGTTACGACTGGGATGTCGTATCCTAGCTTGTAGGGTGGCACTGCAGACAGCACTCCTCGTTTGTGGTGCTTGCCATTCACGAGCCGTCCTATCAGCTTCGCCTTGGCAGCCTTCAGATGCGCTGCATCTGCCGCCAACAAGCACACGCACGCGCACAACACCAACGCGATCTGAAATACACCACGCACCATTTTAATAAGAATCCATACTTAGATTTATCACAATATTCACGATCACTGTCACTGTCACAACATTTCACTTTTATTCCAAAGCTTCGTTACTTACGATTGTAAGTCTCATGTCGATACGGTCGCCCGGTCGGCGCGACAACCACTCTGAAACCGCTTATCATCGGACTGTTCCACCCATACTTATAACTTAAAACATATCAAATTAGTATGTAGCCAGCGTGCAGGTTTCACTAGGCAGCCGGACGTGCCAGCTGCGAACTTCGTCCTTACGCGATTATGCTTTCGACCGTTCCTAAATGAATGCAGCTTGTTCTTCTTCCGATTTATCGTTACACAATATTGAATTCTATGACATGCAGGTAGAGTTGAATTTTGAAATGGTTGAGTGTGTTTTAGGCAGCACGTAGGTAGCTGCCGTCATTCCTGTGTAACAAGTGTGCGTACGCGCATACTAATTCATCAAAAACGTAATCGAGAGAAATTGTACCAGCCGGTACAGGGACGAACTATTTCGGTCGACAACCGATTTTAGGTACCTAGTTGTGATTAATCAGTATTGGCATAGGTAACAAAAAACAAAATATTTGTATACAGCAGTTGACAGGTAGGTAGCAGTACCTACACAATTAGGACACGCAACCTTCGATGTCAAAATAAGTGATTGTAAACATAAACATGCAAACAATGCTCACTTCACAGTTGGGTGTCGAGGGTGTTCGTTGATGTAAGTATATAACTTTATCTAAACGTAATAATAGTATTTTAAGAAAATAGCTACCTACTTACCAATAATAGACGTATTTATGTTATTGTTATTGACTTTATAAGCGAATGTAATTATTCAGTTTTAATGTATAATTTAGCTTTCCACGACTTAGATTTTTACCTTTAAGTACCTAATAGCTATAAAACTAATAATACTGCTGTGACCCTTTGTTAACATCTTGTGGAACGCAAGTAAATGAATATGAATATGTATTTAGCAAAAATAACACAGTCGACTTGGAAATAAAACCCGTCCTAGATTTAATTCCTAAGTCGGGAACCCACGCTCAGCAGCCGCTACTAGGAGGTATTCACTAACATACTTATCGATGTAGATTATGTAGGTATAAATAGCCAGGCGATCGACACGTTGATGTTCTAACTCCGTCCCTGCTTCCCCAGGACATCGATATGCGGACACACACCCAGCGGTTACCAAATGTACCGCGATCACTTTCCTTGGCTCTCACCGGTGGTGGCGGCGCGGCGGCGCGGGCGCAGATCACTCGGCGAAGCCGCCTTCTAGCGACACACACTCTTGCGTAACTTGTTTCTATACATCATGAAGTAGATAGTTGCAGAAGTCCAAATAGGTAGGTACCAAAACAGAAATACAGACCAGACCACTACTTCTGAAGAAAATGCAAACATGAAACGAAGCATTTAGTTACCCACAGCTAGCAGTCACAGCACAGCTCAGTACCAAATGATTTTACATTAGGTACCTATGTATCTTTGTTTTCGTAAGTTGCAGCGGAGGGTAGGTATCTATTAACCTACTGTTATCTCATTTGAGCTGATACTATCCGAGACACAATTTCGACTTCTAAAGATGTTAAACACGTAGCTAAGGCGGTTTTACTTACTTACTCGGAATAAAGATCTGACAGTTATTGAGCTAAAAGATTGCGTTAGGTAATAGGTAGGTACCTGCTTTTCATTTTTCGACCTACGTTATTTGGATTAAGTTCAAACCCATGGCACATTACCAAGTTTCAACATACAGAGGGTTTTACAATTTATACGTTGCTATACTTACGCTATTATTTAGCTAGCGGCTGTTAGTCCATACATTTTTAAACTCTTATAAACCTCCTAGTATTTTGATTAAAATTGGGTGTAATGACAGTTCTGTTTTTATTGCGATAATAATATTATACGAGTACGTTTTCATTATTTATTGTACTCATGACGCTTTTGTAATAAAAAATCTTGTTGATTTCCACACTTTAAAAACTCATGAAAATATACTTTCTGAACGAACTTTCTAAAAAAGTGACACATTATATTGACAGCTGACAGATGTTGTTGACAAATATTATGAGAAAAAAAACATATTTTACTTAATCATAAGTATCATTTCTCCGTAATTTCGCAAGAAAAATCAGTAACACTGTTTAATGGATAAGTTCAGTAACGAGACGATGTGCAGAATATGTTTTAAGAAGCAAGATACAGTGTTCTCATTGTTTCGTAAACGAAAAGGCATTTCTCCTTGCGAGAAATTGAATAAAATTGGAGTAAAAGCTGATTTTAATGATACAGGACCTTCTTGCATCTGTTGTGACTGTCTCACGCAGTTGGAGACAACGGTACACTTTTTAGAAAAGTGCGAGAAATCAAACCAAATTCTTGCTGAACACTTGGGTGATATTTTGAGAGACAGCAATGCTCTTCACTTTGGGAACAGACACTTAGAAGATAGTAACCAGGATGAGTGTGAGGGTAACGTTAGACAAGTAGTGTTGAAGAGTGGTGAGCAGTTGGGGTTGGAGGAGGCTCACTGTGAGGAGTGCGGGTCGCGCAGACGCTGCCGACATTGGACGCCACCAGCCACGCACACCTGCCCCAAATGCCACAAAGTATTCAACAGGAAGTTCAACTTTAAATTACATCTGTGAGTATAATGATTGGTTTATCCTTCTATTGATATTGAAATAGTAAGCCGTTTCCTACAAATCCACCATAAGTGCGTTTTTGCGTGCACATATTTCTCTCTCTAGCAGTTAAGAAGTAAAATAATATCAAATTATAATTCTAAGAATATAATTTATACCTTACAATTTGTGCAGGGCTGCACACAATGTGTAAGTTACCTCTATACTTGTTTTGTGAGACTGTTTTGCTTCCCATGTTAAGTTTACAAATATATTCATAAGTTCATATCTGCTTGTTATTCTGTACAAGTTATAGAAATGTGCTACTCATATAGAATTATTTAATAACTTATTGCAACTGGACTTGACATTGTAACTGTTGGTCAAGCATTCTGACAACCTTGAGTAGCAAGGGCAGTGTGTTTAACATAATTTCCATTTCTCATAACATAATCTTTGTGTTACATACTAATTATGTAGGAAGATTTGTTTTGGTTTGGAGGTAAGTGTAAACTACTTTGTTTAGATTAGATTAGAGCAACTAAAAAGTCCATCAGCAGATGTAGCATGACAACCATAGTAACGGGTTTTCTATGGGTTTTGTCAACGGAAGAATAGACAAAATGACAGATAAACAATCACAATCTGTCATTTTGTCTTTTCTTCTGTTGACAAAACCTGTTTCTATTGTGGTCATGCTAAGCGTGCTGTAGGTGTACATTATACAGTACCCACGCTGAATAAAATAATTGAGCATTCATAAACATTTGACTTTCAGGCTTACAGTCTTAATTGTTTAAATATTTGGCAGTTATATTTTATGTGTGATTATGAAGTAAAAAATAATTATTCATATTATCTGATCAACTTTACTTCTATTTCAACATACTTATTTTATATGCATAATGTATACGGCGCTAAAGCCATTAATACTGCACCAAATATATCATGTTTGCCAACAATGCATGTCGTATCAAAGAAATGTATGATTCACAGTCACCCGTCAATGTGAAAGTGAAATTAAGTGTGTACTATGAATGCTATGGCAGTATCAATGGGTTTGTGTGTATTAGGTATGGGATTCCTAATCAGTATAAGAGCCACCCAGTAATTACAGGAAAATAATGAGTATGTCCCATTTACTTGGGAGTTTATGAAGTTCATGCACCCAAACTACAGTATTGTTCTGTATGATTCTGTAACTATTATAATAAACTATAAAGTATTGTACCATACTGAATCTTGCTACTGCAGCAGTTTTTAGTGGTTGCCAGAGTGTACAATAATCTTGTTTTTGTAATATCTACCATGTATGTAAGTTAGTTCACATTGTGGAATGCTTAATATATTGAATGTTGAATATGATTTCTAAGGGATAAAGGGTTCTCTCTACCACTTCTACCTAGCCTTTTCCCACGTGTCGGGGTCGGCTTCCAGACTTACCAGATGCATTTTACATGGAGCGACTATCAACCTCCACTACCCAGTTATGGGTAACATGATACACCTTACTAAGAATGACTAAGTAAGGGATAAAAGGTTGCAAAAAATATATACATATACAGGAGTCGAGCTAACAGTCAGCCAATGCAACCATCAACCTACATATAAGATTATCTGTGTTCTGCGTTGCAGGATGCGCCACAGCCGCGAGCGGTCGTGGTCGTGTTCTAGATGCGGCGCGAGCGCGGTGTCGCGCTGGCTGGCGGCGCGGCACTGCGCACCGCGCCCGCGCCGTCTCTGTCCCGTGCCTGGATGTGGGAAGACCTACACTACTAATACTAATCTTAGTGTGCATCTGAGGGGACATAAGGGTTGGTATTTACTAAAAACTACTTTAATAATAATATTATGATTAGCATAATCACTCTAAAGGGGTGCTACACACTTGTTTGGATCGGCGAGATTCGGCTCAGCCGAGGGCAAAATCGAATATAATTATATACCTAATACGTAGATATTATTTTCGGGAAAAAATGGCTCGGCTTAACCCGAATTGTGTCAAGCAGCCCAGCATAGCTATTCACAACCATTCGACAGGCTTCCAAGTTGAAAATTACACATTTTCGGTTACCTGATTGCCTAGTCCCCGAAAGCAAAAAGCCGTTGGAAGAATAGTGGTCGTCTATTTAGTTTAAACTGTCAAAATCCGAAACCCGAGAGGTTTTGGATTTGTGAACAGCGTTTAGAGGACTCCTTCGATAGCATTGATTGACGTTTGATTCGATACGGAAGCGTATCGAAAACAGCCTTTCGATGATTCAGCGAGGGTAGGTTTGTCGACAAATCGATTCGGGTCGGTTTTGTTGTTAAAAAAATACTGCCGAATCGAATGTGCGCCCCTGAACAAGTGTGTAGCACTGCAAAGGTGAGAGATTATCTTCAAGTTAAATATTGATGTTTACCTAATGACTGTTAATATTGTTTCAGGTGAGAGACCATTTGAGTGCAATGACTGCGGAAAGAAGTTTTCTAGTAAGAATACTCTACAGAACCACATCAGGATACACACAGGTAATTGGCAAGGAAAGGATAAAGTTAACGTTTGTGTTATTTTTGAACAGACGTAAGTCCTTATTGTTGCTCAAAGGATTCCTCACCTACTAGCAAACACCCTAAAACCTACAAGAATTTTAAATATACGAGTAGTGCTGTATTCTAGCAACCATGACATTAATTGAAATTTATTCTGACTTTATTATCCTAGTGTCACAAGGTTTCGGCTTTTACCATACATTCCCCAGGTGCGCTACCCTACATCTGTCCTATATGCGGCAAGCAGTTCCGTACGAACAAGCTGTCGGCTCACATGGCTACGCACACGGACGCGCGCTACAGCTGCCTGAAGCAGGGCTGCAGCAAGCGCTTCGCGTCGCGAGCAGCGCTGCAGCGACACGCGCGCGCGCACGCGCCGCTCGGCCCGGCACACGCGCCGCTCGGCCCGGCGCACGCGGCGCCCGGCCCGGCGCACGGGGCACCCGGCCCGGCGCGCGCGCACCCGCCCGCGCACGCCTGCGCGCTGTGCTCCTCGAGGTACCATCACAAGCAGTCCCTGAACAAGCATGTGAGGAAGCAACATGCACAGGTTGGTACCGAAACTGTTTATGTAGGCCGGGGCTTATTCAGGGGGAAGTCATTTAAAATGGGGCGATTTCGGCAACTACCTTATGGTGAAAGCGCCAGGTTAGCGCGCGAAAATCAAATTACCCAATTGAGTTACTATTTCATGATATCTTTACATTTTATGCCAATTCTCGCCTAGAGATGTAGATGCTGTATTGATGATTTAATAATTTTAATTCTATAAATACATGTTTGCTACGGTCGCGAATCATTTTGATCAATATACAACCTGACACTGACTTGCAAATTGCAAAAAACCTAAGAATATTTGAATTTCGCGGGCTACCTTAACCGTTACAGCCACAGGAAAACGTTCTTAGAAGACCGTTTTTATATTACTCTAAAAGTTGGAGAACTTTTAGAGTAATTGCCACATTCAGGTAGAAACACGTAATTTCTCAAGTTTTATTTTATGATGCCAATCGATGCATTTCAGACTATCGGTACATCGAGGAGCTGAAGTGTCTGTACAAAAACGCCACTATATTCGTCCGACTCCAGGACCAGACCTCTAAAAACCTATCCTTCTACAGCAAGGTGTGAGACGGAGAAGTTATCTCTCTGAAACTGTTCACCGCTGCACTGGAGGATTTCTTCAAGGTTCTGAACTGGATGCCTAGCCCGGTAACATCAATGGCGAGTACACATCACTAACCTTCGGTTTACCGACGACATAGTTGTCATGACTGACTGATGATGAAACTATGGAGGACCTCAGTACAATGCTCGATGACCTCAGTAGAGCTTCCGAAAGAGTGGGTATTAAAATAAACATCGACAAGACAAAGGTCATGTCAAATGCCCATGCCACTCTCATGAAGATCGGAGACGCTACACTCGAAGTTGTGGACGAGTATGTTTACCTAGGACAAACTGTCCAGCTAGGTAGGTCCAACTTCGAGAAAGAGATCAATCGTCGAATGCGACTGGCGGGCAGCGTTCGGGAAGATATGCAATATCTTCTGTTCCATGTTAGTTTAATTAAATTATATACAACAAAATTGACAATATTAATCTTTTTATGTTTCTATGTTAAATAATGTAATTGGTGTCGTACCGTTTTAATTAACTATAAATAAATAAATAAATCTCGTCCCACATACCGCAGTGTCTCAAGACGAAAGACTTTGAGCTTGTGATATACCATATATCACAAGGCAGAGCGAGCAGCCATAAAACTTGACATTTTAATTATTCATCAAAATAAACCAGTTTTATATACACATTGACATTGTTGAAAATTATATACAAAATAAAAATCCAAATTCCGGTTCACAAATGGCGCCACCCGTGAAATACTTTTCATTGAGGAATTGTGGTGGCCATTTGTGGTCTTCTTCATCAGTTCCACTTCACCTAATTATACTTTCTGAATGCATATGTTTAACTTATTGCTGAAAATACCAAAATTGAGTTCCCTCAATTCCTCATGGTTTCCATCATCAGAACTGAATTTTGATCAAAATGGGACCAATCGAGAAGTATATCCTTTCAAATAAAAAAATAATTTTCCAAATCGGTTCATAAAAAAAAAAAAAAATACAACCGTATTGAGAACCTCCTCTTTTTTGGGAACTCTGTTAAAAATGACATGATTACTTTGTAAAGTATTATATTATTTTAATTATTGTGAATGCATCAACTACTCAAACTGCCAGACCATCATTAAAACTAACCGAGAAACAAAAATTAATAAAAAAACAAACAAATCCACATGAGGACTATGTGGATTTGTTTTTATTTTTTCTCTTTCATTTATTTTTATTTCTCAGTTAGTTTTAATGATGGTCTGGCAGTTTGAGTAGTTGATGCGGCCTACCCAAATATCCTTTCTTTGGTATTGTTCGTCGACTTGAGCTCCTTAAGTTCTGAGTTGAGCTCCACTATTACTGACAAATGCTTGTACTGAATGGCCTGTCCATTCAGTACAAGCATTTGTCCACTCAAATCTATGTTGTTCTTTCCTCAAAAGACCATTTCAGACACTAATCTACATGGTCCTCATATGGCTTGACTGCGACCTCTGAGTTTGTTTCGGCCTTTCTTCTCAGAGTAGTCAGATAGGAAACGCCGACCTCATGTAGCTTATTTTTTTTATATATGACGTGTAAAAGTGATTTCGATATCCTATTTACAGAATAAATAATTGCATTTCATTTGACCAGTGCGTGTTACCTATGGCACTGAAACGGTCGCTCACAATGGGCCTCATTAGCTAGGCTAAAAGTCACGCAAAGGTTAATGGAGCGGGCTATGCTTGAAGATTCCCTACGTTATCGAATCAGAAATGAAGAGATCCGCAGGAGAACCAAGGTAACCGACATAGCCCGAAGAGTTGCCAAACTGAAGTGGCAATGGGCAGGGCATATTGTTCGCAGAACAGATGGCCGATAGGGCCGAAAGGTACTGGAGTGGCGACCGAATACCAGAAGACGTAGCGTTGGAAGGCCTTCAAAAAGGGGGACCAATGACCTTGTGAAGGCCGCAGGCATCATAAGGAACAGGTCAAAGTGGCAGTGCTTGGGGGAGGCCTTTTAGAATTAGAATTATCTTTATTCAAGTATTATAACTTAAAAATGATTAGTAAGACTTACAACTATATTAGTGAAAACGACTACGACACTTCACAAAAACAAACAAATAGTAGTGGATCAACGTTGTGGCAACCCATGTGAGATGGCACAACAGCGACCCACGAAAACACAGTCTAGGTGAAATCATGCTTAGGATACTGTTGGAGCTGCTCCACACCCTGCGCACCATGGAAGCGCACCTTTTGTGCATGGTTGTGTAGAAACAATCTACATGCGCATCCGCGAACATCCCCGACGCACTACAGAAGCGGGGCAGCCCCACCTCCATCATAAACGCGTTATTATACTGAACGCGGAGAGCGTTGTACGATCTTTGCGTATATCTAGCCCACAGGCCAACTACGGCAGGTGGACTATCTCCAGCAGTGGACGTCTTTCGGCTGAAATGATGATGCGGTTTCATGTATAAGGATTTAAAAAAAATCTAGACTTCTAGCTAAGCATTTTTACCGCCTCATGCGACTGATCTATGCATTAATGTGTGTATGTTAGTGTGTACATCATACGCGATCCACATACGAATATGATTGGGTCCAGTAGACTCTCACTAATGACATCAGCTACTTGATATTCACCGCGCACCAATTTGTTAACAGCGTTATTTTATTTATAAAATGCTAGAGTATAGTTTGAAAAGCTCTCAGCTTCAAATTCTCAATTCATAGTCTGGGTGTTGGGACTTTCCGGTTGCCAGTCAGTCGTATTGGGTTATTGCCAACGTGCAGTGACACATTGCAGTTTGTTAACTGGTTGTGATGTTTTGGTCAAATGGGCGCTAAGCCACGCTTAGCGTGCCACAGTACTTGACCGGTTAAGAAGGCTCATTCACAGTATGTCTCTTGTTGCAGCATCCTGTACCGGCAGCAGAAGTGGAAACCAACGACATCGCCAAAGATATTGAATGTGATCTAGAATAACGAAAGTACAATTTAATTAACTTCATCAATACTTAAGACGAAACGTTAGAACATACCTATTCGTGAAGAATCAATTATTATCGACTTCGATTCAGGCGAATATTATTTTACATTCAAGCAAAAAAACCTTAACAGATATTGAACCAAACGAGTTCCACTAACTCCGTACCTAGGTACATAATATTCAAAACAGAATAAGTCAAAGACTAGATTAAGTAAGTTTCATTTAATTTGTATATATATTATATAGTTTCTTTTTTACCTTTGTATATTTCTTTGTAAGAAATCAGCTGATAATTTGTGTTTTACAAATTAGCCTAATTCAGAGAGTGTTTTTGTGGTAGATGTGGTTTAGTGAAACCTGTGCAATGAACTGGCGGTCAAGGCCGGGACTAGGCCGACCGACTGGACGTGATAATAAAACTATTTGTCACAGATTTATTATAGGTACCTACGCTTATTTTATTTGTCATTGTATTTATTCTCGCTCTGATGAAAGGGTTTAGCTATTGTAATACTGTCAGTCATTAGGTAAGATTAATTGGAAATGAGAAATAGATCTTACAAGAACAGGTGGATATTGCGTTTGTATTTCACCTGTCCAATTTTATTATGTGTTTATTAAATTAGTGATGAATTACGTAAATGTTATGATGTAAATGATTCGGAAGCCGCCGCACGGTCGCCCGAGCTACAGCCCGGGCGGTCGGTGCAATGTTGGTTGTAACGCTCAACAATGGCTTGCAGCTTTGCGAAAATCAATTAGGTCATTGCACCTCTCTTGAAACGGCCTTTTCGCCTCGTTTTCTACTCGACGAGGCACCGGGACCTTCACCCACTTGCCGACGGTCCCCGACCCGGCGGCGATTTCACGCCCCAACAATGATTCGACTCGGTCTCTCAGTAATGAAATCGATTATTTAGAAACAGTTTATTTAGAAACTTATTACAATTCGCTAAAGCTAAGTATAAAAATAACAAGACTATCGACATCAATTAGGTACATTACAACTAGAACATCACAGGCAGGCGCTCCTCCGTCACACATAGGAACCGATCGTTTGCACATATCTACACATACTTAATAAAATCATCACACCTCGAAGAGTTCACGCATACGACATTTCGCGTGCACTTCGCGAGGAAAAACCTCCTTTGTTCTCCGCTAAATTCTATCACATCGAGAGTTTTATAAGTGTGCGTGCGTTATCAAGTATGTAATCCGCTTCGATTGTATCGTAATATTTTGTTTACAATCGTTTCGAGTCACCAACTCTTCTCAATAAATAATAATTACAATTATGGCGTGTGTAGTGTGGCGGGTTACGCCTGGCCGGTGCTGGTCTGTTTGCTCTTTACGCTGGCGACGGCTGGGCGCGGGTCGTCCACCTGCACGTTGGTGGCGCGCACGTAGTTGTTCTGATAGCCGGTTTCACGCACGCGTGCGTTGGGGCTCAACTTGTCTGTCTTCTCCGCTTCATCCGCGCGGTCCTCCTCGCCAGCCCTTTCTTTATCCTCAACAGACCTCTCCTTGTCCTCTGCTGAGTGCTCTTTATCTTCGACAGAGCGCTCCTTATCGTCCACTCGCTCCGAATCATCCTCGCGTTCAGAATCATCGCTCCTGTCGTCGTCGCGGATGCGGTGACTCGGATCTTCCCGTAGCCGTTCATAATCTTCCAAAAAGTATCCGCTATCGACTGGCTTCTCGTGTCTCGCGACGTCTGCATCCAGGGTCGGCGGTGGTAGTGTTAATTCCATGTAAAACTGTTCCTCTTTAGAGACTGGGACCTTCTTGCCGTAGTAGTCATAATCACCAGCGGTGTAGTACTCTTTCTCGACGGCTCGCGTCCTGCGGCTCTGCTTACGACGTCGCTTGCGCTTGGCGGGGCGCTCGGTCTGCGGCGCCAGCGAGCTGTCGTCGCCATCCGCGTCCTGCTCGTACTCCCGCTCTCGCTCGCGGCTGCTGAACTCTCTTTCTCGGGATTCTCCATGCTCCTCCTCATCTCTGTCTGGGTGTTCTGGACGCTCGCGGTGCAATTTTCTCGGTCGTTTCTCGCGGTATATTGGTGGCACTCGCACCGTTACTGTGTCAATTTGGTTCGGGTTGTGCTCGGTCGGAGGCAACACACGCGGCTTAAGAGGTCTCCTCGGATCTTCTGTTGTGGTCGTAACCTCTGTATCTTCGTCAGTTTCAGGCAGAGGCAATGGGATTCTGTTAGGCCGCGGACGCTCACGTTGAAGACTCTGGTGGGACTCGTCGCGGTGACGGGCATCATTGGCTAGATCCCGATCTCCGAAATGTACGTTTTGATAATGATTTGCGGGAAGTCTCTGCGCTTTCTGCTGAGCCGGCCTTCTCTGCTGTTTCTTATTTTGCCAGAACTGGTCGACAGCGTTACCAAACTGTCGCACGGCTGCCTCGCGGTCGCGGGACTCCTGCACGTCCTCGTAGTCATCGTCGTCCAGCTGTTGTTGCGCAGTGTCGTCGTCATAAGCCAGGTAATCCTCATCGGCGTTATTAGCTCGTTGTGCATCGAACTGTTTGGCGTCGACGGTGTCCACACGACGCGCTACTCCGTTTCTGACAAGGAATGCGTCGACGTACACTCGCGGCTGGCGCGGCTCTGTTTGTGGAAGTTTCGCCGCACGAGGTTCGATAGCGATCGGCACAAACTGCTCCTGATTATCGAGCTCGGCTTGATCGTATTCGGCGACTGCCTCGGCGGCTGGTGCTTGCGTCGCTGGGGTGACCGGGGCACGGTTAAAGTCGAAGTTTAGTCTGAGATTGGAGGTGATCCTCTCGAGGTTGTCCGCTTTGGGTGGTGGAGGTGGTGGTGGTGGAGGAGCACAGGGCGCGGGGGTAGCGGGGTTCGCCCGCGGCTGAGCACATGGAGGCGGTGGTGGGGGCGGCGGCGGTGGTGCCGGCTTGGGTTTGGGTCGCGGCGCAGCTCTCGGTCTCGGGCAAGGTGGCACTGCTTTCGGCTGCGGTGGTGGCGGTGGTGGCGGCGGGGGTGGTTTCACAGCTCTGCAGGGAGGAGGGCCGGCTGCACGGGGCTGCCCACACGGCGGCGGTGCTGGAGCTGGCGGCGGAGCTGGCGTGGCTCCGGCCAGCGGCGCGTCTATGCCGGGCACTGGCGCCAGCGGCGGCGGGAAGTCAGCCTGCGGGGGCTTCCTCGCAACATTGTACCCGAGCACGTCGGCCAGTCCTCTGAATACTATGTCTCCGAATGTCCGTTTCTTTCGCACGACTTCATCGGGATTACCATCTAGTTCGATGACAGTGCCGTTAACATCGCGCAGCACGAGCGTGCCGTTCTCATTGTCGACTACGATGGTGTCATTGCTGATGAGTGTGTCGATGGACTCGTCTGCGATGACTTGTGGTGGCTCGTTGGCTGCGACTGTTGCCAGCAGCAGCAAAAGCAGCGGAGGCGCGCGGCGCATGGCGGGTGTGCGAGTGTCACGCGGGAGGGCGAGTGTCGCGCGGGAGGGCGGCGCGCGCGGTTTTGTCGCACCGGGACTTGCTCAAGCGTCGTCACGGTCCACCGCGCACGTACACTTTGTGTCTGACATCTGATTGATATATTTATGAATCGCTGGGTACACAGAGCTGGGTCTTGGTCCAAACTCAGATAATTAGCCCAAACTTATTGTATCTGTTTATGTCTTTTTAATTTTTATCTAATTTTGTAGCAAGTTATTGTGTTTGTTTAATAGTCCCAAAATCAATTAGTTATACTGTAGAGCAATCTATCAAGTTTCTGGTTGAATTTAATTGTATTTTCTAGAATTTTCTAGGTGCGCTGTTTAGTCGTTGATATATTTCTCTGAAAATATAAAGTTCGATGAGTTCTGTTGAAAGTAGTTAACTGCTCGGTATGTCAGGATGTCTAAACGGGGTTCTGAATGCTCGCTCATCTTTAGCATCTTTAGGAAACAGGTAAAAGTTTTAATGCCAATAGGTAATTACAACGTTGATTTAGAAAGAAAAAGAAAATAAAAATATTTGGCTAGGAACATACCTATTTGAGCAAATTAAAAACTAGGATAAAATGAAAATATCAGATAATATAATTTAGTCTCAGACGCTAAGTCTGAGACTAAATTAGCACCCATTTAGCGTTGACTACGTAGCGCATTGCAGAAAGCTTAAAAAATGTCATACTGTATATAAGTACCTAAGTAATTCCCCCCAGACTTCAATTGGAAGGCAATTTGAAGTTATGATTTTGACTGCGTTTGGTTTACAGGTCGCAAGTGTGACTGCTGAACGTAGGGCCCTGAGGAGAGATCGGGCAAATTGTTTCTCAGTAGCAGCCCGGAATCAGGATTTATTTATTTTATTTTATTAATTAGGCACAAAAAATAACAGTGACCTAAAGAAAATACAGAAAATCCGTAGCAAACAATTGTCCTCGCATTAATAAAATAATTAAAAGTAGTGCCCGGCTTATGGTAATAGGTTCGACCACTACTACCTACATAACATAACCGGCGAAAGGTTTCCTGTAGTCCTGTCCTTTCGGGGAATGCGTGATGTTATGCTATGTGTTTTAGAATATTCCAAAAACACCTCATAAAGACTTTTTTACATAAAAAAAACAACAGACTTCCAAAAAAACACTACAAAGTGGGTGTCTTTGGTTTTGTACTTTCGTTATTTGCCACCGACTTCCGAAATTTAAGTTATTTTTCACTTTGTAGTGTTTTTTTGGAAGTCGATTGTTTATTTTTGTAAAAAGTTTTTATTTCTTAGTGGATTGTAATTTATCTAAGTTACAATAGCCCAATGTCAACTGCTCATCACTTTTTACAAAATATTGCTTTTCCCAATGCAGGGGCGTTAATCGTTGAGGAGGTGGTAATTCATCATCAGCTTCACTTCTCCATATGCATTGTGACGAGCATAAATTGCTTAGCAACCATATTTAAGTAATCGAATCGCAACCGTGAAATACTTATTATTGAGCAGTTCCGGTGGCCATCTGTGGTCTTCATCATCAGTTCCAATTCACGCTATAGGTGTGCCTATAATATTTATTTATTTTTATTTATTTATTTATTTATTAATCTAATTTATTTTTTTTCAACTATCATTACAGGCAATAATTTGAAGAGTTCCCTCGATTTCTCCGAGATCCTATCATCAGATCCTGACCTGATGACAATGGGACCATCTCGGAAGTACCTATACCCTTTCAAACAAAAAAATAATTTTGCAAATCCGTCTTTATATGACGGAGTTAATGCCAACAAATATTTAAATATATATATATATATATATATATTATAAACATCCGAATTGATAACCTCCTCCTGTTGGAAGTCAGTTTAAAATGGTGTCAATGTAGGGTAGGGCTTAACATGGTCCATCGTCTATCTGCATAGTAACATAATCTAATAAGTACATTTCACCACATGGCACTTGCTTGCTACTACCTACTGCACCAGTAAAAGTAACTTACAACATATTGTTATATTACGAAAGCCATGGTAAACAGAAACTCAATTAATATAACAAAAACCACATGAAAAAGTGAATGTCAATATAATGGCGATTGCGGTCAGCTCCGTTAATTGCTGGTACCTACCTACTACTGGGTCAATGAGACGGTGTGATACGGTGAGATAACGATCACTAGCCACTAGCCACTCCGCTATGCTAATATTTGTTCAAAGCAGGCATGTTAGAGAAAAGCCTTTGCTATTGCAACTGCTCTGTGATCTTATTCTTAACACCAGCCTGTGCTTAAAAATAGTTCTAGGTGGTGTCGGTCAACGTGGTGGTTTATAACGGGTTAACAGTATTTTGTAATTGCCTAAAGCTCAAGAAACACTGCTGCGTATCACCTTGAGGCTATCTACCTATAAAATAATGTGATCCAATGATGTCTCAATCCATACACCAGCAGAAAGCAGGTAGGTAATTAGGAAGACACCTTAGTAACTGAATGTTACATCAATGTTATGAAAGATCAACCGTTGAAACCAAGGAAGCTCGCTGTACAGAATCTGTAAAATCGGGTGTTGTCATTGTCTCAGTGATTTACAGCATTTTATGCAACTCGGCTGCGGAGCAGGGTTTCAGGTCGATTAAATAATGGCTTAAACCTTGTCGCTTAGTTAAGTAGATACCTACTAGGCTAATGTTTTGAGACATTGAGATACCCGTCTTGCATTGCAACCGAATTTGCTTGTGAAGCTGTGTTTAAATTACCAACAGATCAATTCGTTATTGCGAGTTAAGTAGGTAGGTACCTAAGTACTTCTTTATTTTGGAACCGGAAAATACAGCTGAAAACTGTTAACTCTTTGAGACAACGACAAACTTGTCTTAATAAAGGTTACGTGCTATAGATATCAATCTATAGATATGTGATTAATGCGAGACGCCGATTTTTGGCAAGCGGGTCAAGGCTAAACGGTCGCAAATTCGCCACAAAGTAAATCGGTTACTAAAATAATGGTGCCGATTCTCTTGTACACTGGCTATGAGAATTTTAGAGCTATTTTACAAATAAAATTCTCTAATAAAAAAAAAAATGACACAACTAAAATCGAATTTGACAATCGCGAATCCATGTGGTAGGTACCCGTGGTTTGCCCTAACCAGTGATTTTTTTTAGGGCCGGCGGCGCGCATTGGGTTCTTCCTCGACGTGTTTTATGGAATTTTTCACTTTTTGCATGGAAAATATGAAAAAATATTACCTTCATGTTGAGTTTCAGGGATTTTATAAAGGGGGTCAAAATTTTCATTAATTTTGCGATAGGACGCACCATTTTCGAGATAATAAGCAAAAGAAAAAATAAATATAGTTCTGATTTTGCACGTGAAGTCGAGATGTTGGTGTGAATTTTAGTTCTTGACAACTTATTTTACCTATTTCATCGCGATTAAAAATTGCCAGGTTTAGTCTGGTACCTATGGTTTTTTACAATCAAAATTTTTGATGAAAAACGTCAAATTCAGAACAGCAAAATTGCCATTTTCACTAAACTAAAAACTCACTACTATCTTAGTGCTGTCAAACTAAAATATAGTTAAGTTGTGTCACTTTAGTCTACTTCAGAATGGGAAATCGTCATTTGACAGGAATAAACTAATTTTAGTTATTTTTTGTCTAGTTTAGAGACATTTGTGACAAGAGAATCGGCACCAATGTACACCGTTTAATTTTGGTAAGAACAATAAAAAATGTTGTGATAGCAATTACCTACTCGGTATCTAAACACTCTTAACTAGGTACATCAGTGGATGTCCACTGGTCAGTCGTCCACTGGCCTGATGATGAGCTGCCTGTTTTTTAAATGCATACCTACATACAAATAAAAAATCCGGACTGAGAGACAGGTACGTGCCTAAAGCTTAACTATTAGAGGTAGGTACAATTTTTGTATGCGATTGGTAGAATATACCTGGAACGAAAAATGGTTTTGTAACAACTCACCTGTATTTCTCACCTATTCTAAAATAATTGGATGAAACAAGTATCGTGTAAGCGCCTGTTCTAATGTTTTTAGCGTTTGCTATTAGAAACGCGTCAGGCGTTAGTGTTAAAATTGCAATGCAAAAATCAATCATACCTATTGCTTTGAGTTTCCTGGTAGGCGTTATTTATATATCTTCCATTTTTTTGTTTCGTCTGTATTTAATTTTATAACAAAAACTCTGCCTCGTTACACTCAATGTCAGACGAAAAACGGTATCAACAGCAATCCTATTAGACGCGGCGGCGCGGACGAGAATTGGATCATTCACCCCTCGATAATTGTCTTTAATTGGGTTAGTGCTAAACCTGTAGATATGCTTTTGACAGCTTGATAGAGATTAATTAGGGTGACGATACTAAAATAGAAACACACTACTAACCTTAATCACAGGCTCTACTTTTTCGGTTTACGCCTCGACGTGTCATCGCGAGAGAAGAAGAAATGAACTTGAAACTGATTGAAAATGCTTTCATTCAATAATTGGCGCATTATCGCAATAATGCAAAATCATAGCTTTTCTGTAGTAATGGTAGCAAATTAACTGTCCAAATCGTAAGTGATATTGAAGTTCCTATAGGTATCCTGCTGCTAGAGCGATATCCACCCCTCAGCTATTGCCTTTCATGACGCCCTCATGATTGAAAAGCAATGTCACCCTTTGTTGCAAGGTCCTGAAAAAGGCCACAAGCTATACTTACTTGGCTACCTAAATACATATCTCCATAACATAACAGTTGTCTCGTCTCATATGGGTTACTTACTTCAGTTACCTGCCGTGATGCGAAGCTCACAGTAATTGAATGTGATCGGAACAGTCGCGTGTTGATCGTCACGCGCCGGTAATTGGATTTTGGCATGTACCGTCAGTACACTCAGCAGTAAACTGTCGGTACCGTTGGCAGATTAACGAGCAACTGTCCATACTCGGCGAGATCGAAATGAGAACATATCAATAAATAAATATTGCTGTTCATCGAATAATTTAAAGAAATGTCGAGTCAGAAATTAAAATGATCCGGACAAAATCACACTAGGCTTGGGTTTGAGAGCAGTTCAGAGTCTGCTATTGATTTGGCTTTTGGCCTAGCATGGTAAGCTGGGCTGGAAGCAACTAGGAAGTCGTGGGGTAAACGTGTACTCCACGACAATCTTTAGACAGACCTGTACAGTGCAATCATTGTAATTAACCAAGGTAACCAAGCACTCGACAGTTGTTTTCGTATACTCGTAGTACCTACGTACAGTCATGCGCAAATTCACGTTTGACTTTGACAACGCTTTTATTTTGAAGAATTAAGTGCTCTGACGTGCGGTTGACTGTATCTACATAGTGGTATTATCATTGTAGCTGGAGGCGTCACATCGTCTGCGCCTGTTTGCCCGTCATCGCTGTCAATCTGTCCGTCAACCGTCGCATGTGGACTATGATGCCCCCTGGCTTGCTTTCTATGATATAAAACTATATTCTTTTTAATATTGATACCGGTATTTTAAGTAGGTAGGTACGTACCAAATCCACATCAATAACTAGACCCAAACTCGTTTAAATATGCAGGAGTACGCATGATATCCAAGGCTCAAAGTCACCATCCACTTCCTAAATGGGCTATCGTAATGTCGAAACTCGAGATGCACTAAGCACAATCTAGAAATCACGAGATGCAGTTATTTATTTTGACAATGCACCTCTAAGGTTGGATGGACGCCTAATAATGTAGCGTCCAATTTGATTTCTACAGACCGGTTGAAAAGGTGATTGATATTCTTGGAAACCTAAGATTGCGGATGTAAGTTTGACAGTTATTACTCAAAGCAGTAAAAGCTCGTTTTCTGTTTTAACGTGAATGTAAATTCGAGTTATACAAAATTAGCATGCAAAATTGCTATAGTAATTGTAGTTGAAACTTTATAAATTACTAGCTTCTGCCCAAGTCGTAAGAAACCACAATACACTAGAATAATAGCCACATTTTATAAAATTTCCCTACTTGTATAGTATCTACGTTTGTAGTTTTATCTCAGCAACCAAAATTTACATTATACAGAGAGTCAGAGAACAGGTGATGCGGGAACAAGGGATGTACTAGCAAAAACCCTGGTCTTATAAAAGTCACCAATGCGCTTTTGCCAAGAGTTATTGCATTGGTAAATAAGTCTTGTAATGGTTCATTCTAACGTGCTAAATTAGTCGTGATTCTAATCTTGTAAGCGCATTAATTTATGCTTTAAATCGCAGACTTTGCGAATCTGAGCATAATCTGAAAAAAATCCTTGAAAATTTTATTTAATGTTATTTACATTCCGGACAACAGCAATTACTTAGGAATAACTACTGGATTCCACGTGTGTTGCATTGTAAGTGAAATAGGTATTAATGCAAAGATAAGTTTTCTGTCATATGTTATTTAAGTTTTCGGTAAATTTTCATTGGCCCGCGATATAAGCGAGTTTTAAGTATTTTTGGAATAAATTAAAATTGGACACTGACATGACAGACTGTTACAAGAATTATTGCATTTAGACTTGTGTGATATGCTTGCCATACTTGGACGCCATTATATAAATTGGGGTTCCATTGAAAGTATGTTTATGAAAACCTTTAAAATACTTTTAAGAAAACCTGACATTTGTACGGGCGGGCACTGTAAGACGTTGATAGGTACAAAATAAGGGGGCTGTTGCTGAGATCGAATATCCATACATTTTTTCCGTTTCGAATCTACATACTTCATTTGAACATGGTGTTGATGGCGTTTACAGTTTTCGATATTTTTTTCTTCTTCTAAATCATAATTATTTCCAGAAGAAATCCATAAGTCTACGGAACCACTAGCTTCATCATCGTTGCGTTGATTCGAATATTGCTTTTGTGCAAACAATTCCTCCAAATCACGAACTTCTTCGGTTATTTTTTGTCTTGACGATATAGGTACAGAACCACAAGCTTAATTATTGCCGATACTAAATGTCGTGTTTAGCGAATTGCTCATGTAAGGTAAGGCTCATCAGGTAAGATTAATTTCAAAGTTTAAGCTAATTTTATGAAGATTTTTTATCGAAATCAATGCTAATTCTCCCATTACAGTCCGTTCTTAGCTTATAAGATTTCAAACAAAATTTGCACTAATCTTTGCGTTCTCAAAACTAATATTCTTTTATGAATCATTATAAACGCACTTTCATAGAGTTATGCTAATCTTAGTGCATTATTGATGCTTGAGTATTTAGGCAAGTGTAGGTATTAGTCGTAACGAAGGCTAATATAGGTAAGTACATGTTTTGTAAAAGTCGTATGATTTAATCATGTAAACGTTTTTGAGACTTTTTAGAAGACCTCAGCTCTTGGTCTTGATAAGGCTTTTGAAAATGCATTTACAAGTAAGATAAGATGGATCAAAGCCATTTTATGATATTTTTAAGATTTAAAGTCTGCGGTAGTTAACCGGTAAAGCCCTGATAAACAACTAATTAACGTGCTAATTGACGTGCTTGAGGGTCACCCAGGGCTTTACCGGCATTTGCATTTTTTTTTTTTTTTTTTTTTTGGGCATTTTGCTAGTTGGGGTACCTATAGTTGTCCGTGTGAGAAGCAGCTCTTCCTGACCTGCCTTCAGTAGCAATTTCATTGCTTGCGAAGTTTTTCGCCTGAGTGAATTAATGAACGCCTGCCTATACTACCTAACGGCAAAATATTGATTCACTGACTCATGCATTCTTACATATTATTCCTGACGAACGGCTATCACTAAAATAATATACCTAACAGTAGATGGTGAACACACGGGATTTTTCATTAACAGTCATCACATAAACCCCCTAAATCACCTAAACCTAACCATAGGTAGTTTCTTTTTATAACCATAGATGACGGAAGAGGCTTAAACTTCATGTTGTCCGTCAAAAAAAGAAGCACAAAAATAACAAAAGTTGAGAATCGAACTTAATTCCACAGGTTTGCAAAGCAGTCGTCGAGCCGCTAAGCTATTGGCTGCTTTGAAAGCGGTCGAAAATAGCCGTTTTGATATGTCATGATTGACTGCTTAGCTCCATAAAGGTATAGCGGGATGATAATCATATAAAAGGTTAAATCTGTACCTTTTTGCAATAGTTATTCTAACCTTTTGGCTGGTCTTTTTACATTTTGCGGTAAACTGAAGAAGAATACGAGCATTATGTATCTAATATTGCTCATTCCCCATAGAAAATTACGTGATAGTTTATAGCCTACAGACTGACCAGACTTAGAGGGAATATCTATGCAAGATTTGAACAGAAACTCTCCGGTAGTTTTTGCGTGATGCTGGAACATCCATTCAGAGACCTAAACCAACAAAAAAATTAAAAACTATTTTTTACGGCATCAGAATCGTTACCAGCCCTCGCTACAATTACTTTTTTTCAAAAATATTCAATATACCTATCTACAGTTTTGCCATCGGTACGATTTTATTATTACGTAGAATGATGAATTGATGACATAAACTTGACTCAAAACCTTCTAGATAGGTACCTACCGAAGGCAAAGCTAGTAAATCTGACAACTTTGCTTTGTGAAACCGAACTCAATATTCTATAAAGTCGCTTCGAGTTTCTGACTGTAGCAGCCTGAACAACAACTGATTTAGTCTGTCGGGGTCAGATGGTATAGCTCCATGATAAGTATTGATATTCAGTCATCCCCGTTACTTGTCATCAACTTACCTATAGTCAGTACACTGCTGAAAATAAGCCTCACGACTACCTCAATCCAGCTGCTACTAGACCCCCTTCAAAGATTGTCGCACCACCAACTTGTAAGATTGAAAGCCAACCTCAAGATAACGGCTCCCACACAAAACTGCGATGCGATGCGATACGACGTCGTATCGCAGGTTTTTAGAGGAGCTTTGTTTTTAGGAGCTCGCAGATTTTTGCGATGCGATGCGAATTCACAGTTTTTTGTGGGTGCCCTAAGCTAGGCAATATTATTTGGCACATAGTGATATTACTGCAAAATTTAATACAGCTGAAGCAAAATAGCATGTTAGTGTCGCAATCCGTTGAACAGAGACTGTTCGCACGTTGTATGTCACATTGCGGACGTCTTCCGCGTGAACCGGGCACACTTCCGCGCGGTAATTATACCTAATTATTTTATTATGTTTATGTAACTGACGTTGATTGTTATTGTCTTTGTTTGTGGCTAAATATTGCGTGATTGTTAAACCAACCTGTTTTCTTAGAATAATAATACCTACTTGTTTCATGATGGATTTTAGTAGACCTGGAGGCGTACTGTACAATAATAATTGTAGATGTTTTATAAATTCTTGCCGTAATAATGAGATAACTAGAACTTCCTCCGAGTTTCGCTCAACATTAAATGATAAACAATTCGAGACTTTTATCTGTCAGTTTCTCACCTAAAAGAGCCAAAGACGTTCCCGGAGAGTTTGTAGCGTACCTACCTACCCCTTTACCTAGGTTTTTGTACCTATTTCTAATTTGGTATTTTCACCAATAATTTTTTTAGAACTATAAAGCCTACGATACTGCTATTGAACGTTATAATCTTTAATCAATTACCTACCTACGTATTGTTATTGTGCAAAGTAAATTAATAGACTTTTATTCTAGGACTAGGATGTATCTAATTACAACAATACTTAGACACCGGACTAACAATAAAAGTTAATGAATAGGTTACCAGTTCCTATATTAGGCAACCCGCTAACAGTTACACGTGTGACGTGCACATTAAACACGTTGAAGTTAATCGTTGAACTGCCGGACCGGTTAGACATTGGCGCCGATTCTCTTGTACACCGAACTAAACTATCACTAAAATTCCTTACCTCGGCTAGGAGAATCTTAAAGCTATTCTGCAAAAACAAATCTCTAAATTAAAAAATAGTTTTGATACAACTAAAATCGAATTTCACAATCGCGACTCCACGTGGTACCCGTGGTTTGACCTACCCCGTCTTTTTTTAGAGCCGGAGGCGCGCAGCCTCGACGTGTTTATATGGAATTTTTCACTTTTTCTATGGAAAATTGTTACCTACATGTAGAGTTTTAGGGGTTTATGGGTCTTATAAAAGTGGTCGAAATTTTCATTATTTTTGCGGTCGGACACACCATTTTCGAGATATAAGCAAAAGAAAAGCAAAAATAAATACAGTACCTACCTTCTGTTTTTGCTCCTGAAGTCGATATGTTGGTGTGAATTTTAGTTAGTGACAACTTATTTTATCGCGATTAAAAATAGGCAGGTTGACTAAACCTGACTATTTTTAGGTTTGTTATTTTACAATCAAAATATTAGGTGAAAAACGTCAAATTAAGAATAGCAAAATTGCCATTTTCACTAATTTAATAACTCAGTGCCATCGTAGTGCTGTCAAATTAAAATATAGTTAAGTTGTGTCACTTTAGTCTATTTCAGAATGGGAAATCGTCGTTTGACAGGAATATACTAAATTTTGGTGATTTTTTTGTCTAGTTTAGAGGCATTTGTTTGTGACAAGAGAATCGGCACCAATAACCATCAATATAGCCGACGAGCCTAACTTTAAATTAAAGTTCCTTTGTCGGTGGCTTTCTGAAATTATGTAAGTAAGTAGGTACCAGACTGATTGTAATTTTGTAGATGCTCGTACACTGCTCTTTAAGGAAGAGTAGCTAAATATGCTTTACAGACTGGCTATGACAAATGTGAAGATTAGGTAATCGGTAGGATGGTAGAACGTATTGGAGCTAACCGCCGCCGTTAGATTCAGATAGATTTGGAGATTTTTGAATAATAATAATAATAATAACCCCACCGCCGTATCTCTACGTTGATGTCGTGGTGGGGCTTGCGCGCTCCAAACTCTAGGTCTGTGCCGGTAGAGTTTACTTTGCCGGAACAGGTCTAGGATGTGGAGCCAGACCAAGAGAGATACAGAAACCCGCAGGGCAGCTTGTGGCGAGCTGTTGGGCAGTAGCGACCCCACGGACCCTAACTCCCGGGAGAAGTCTTGTTCCTCTTCTCTGGCTCGCCTTTATTGGCCGGCTGGAGTGGACACTGACGAGGAACAGATCTCCCACCTCATTCTTGCCTTAATTGGCCGGCTTGAGTGGAGATTCGCAAGAGCAAACGTGCTCGGAGGAAGGAAGTATTCCAGTAAGTGCTCGTAGGGATCTTGACCATCTTCCGGGCTCTGGGATTGTTCTGAAAGCCGTGGAATACCTCTCCACTCCTCAAGCACCTCAGGTCATGTTGCCCCCTTGTCGCTACGTCACTATGTGCTAGCGACAGTTTTCGGGGGCCCATTATTGAGTGTGCAAGTCACCCCCTGCCATTTTATCCGTGTATATCTTAACATTGATCAGGCAGGGGACATAGGCCTTCCATAGTTTTAGGTAACCAACCCACTATAACCGCCCAAACCCATAGCCTAATATTTTTTGTTTCCATTTTTCTGCAATAGTCCTGCACCAACCGGGGGTTGTCCTTGGGTGCACTTGCATAGTGCATACAGGGATAATCGTCGGTTGGTGCCTCATTCCTCATTCCATTTAAAATTGACTAAGGGGCCTCTGCGAGTTGGCTTCGGCCCCTCATACGCCTTCCAAAGGACCGGGACCCTATGGTCCCGAGATTTGTTGACAAATGAAAATAATAATAATAATAATAATTTATTCACCAAAATATGAACACGTATTACAAAATTGAATATTTGACAATATACAGTAAATAATGGCTTAAAGTTTGTAATATACAAAGTTTGGGACTATCTGCATCCGAACTAGGTGGTAAACCTGTATCTCGGATTACATTTGACCCCCATCAATAAATTGTGAATATTTAGTAGCCATGTTTAAAGTTGTAAACATTATTAGATTGCCATGTAAAAATGTATGTGGAAAGTATGCATAAAGTATAAGAGAAAAAGTAGGTGTGGTGTGAGGGAGTGTGTGAGTGTGAGTGTGTGTTTGTGTGCGTGTGCGTGTGCGAGTGTGTGTGATGTGAATGGGATGACTCTTAAATATGAGCGAGTAAAGTAGTAGCTTACCTATTTGGGAATGTTCAAAATAGCTTCTGTTTCATCATAGGAAAGATTTAGTAGGTAGTCCTGTATTTTCTTTTTACAGTGTGTCTTATTATGTGGGTATATGTTTATAATTTTGTTGATTTTGTCGTACAGGTAAGGACCAAGGAAAATGAAGAATCTCTTAATAAAAGATGTTTTGGGAACATATGTACGTTTGCATACTGCATGTTTTCTACGTTTGCGTTGAGTATTTGGATCGTATATGAGTTCACCGTGTTGCTTTACTATTATACTCAAAATAAAAAGTTGACGAACGTTGAGAACTTTGCATGACTGATAAAGCTCTGTTGTAGGATATAGAATGGGCCGAAAAGTGATAGTTTTTAATATAGCTCGTTGAGCTATTTCTACTTTCTTCAGGATGGTTTTCGGAGTGCCTCCCCAAGACGAGATGCAGTACGTGATTATCGACTGACAAAGTGCAAAGTAGACTTGCTTAAGTAATTTGGCGTCGGCGGCATATCTGAGATTTCTAAAAACATAGATTAGTTTCCGTACGCGAGCACTTAGCTGTTTAATGTGTTCTCTGAAACTAAGGTTACCATCAATTATGATACCTAGGTACCTGATGTTGTTGACGCGCTCTAGAGATCTGCAGGAGCAACCCACGCCAGACAAGCATTCATGGGATATGATGTGATGATTGTTAATAGCTTCACCGAGGTTGCGAGCACTAAACGTCAAGTATTTAGTTTTTTCAACATTTAGGGTTAAGAGATTGGCCCTGAGCCATTTCTTCACCACATTGAACCCCTTTTGGGCAACACTGAATACCTCATCCCAGGTATCGGCGGAGAAAAGGAGAGCAGTGTCGTCTGCATATGAGATCAATTCGCCTCGGGGTAGATGGAGGTTAGTGAGGTCGTTAATGTAAACGAGAAATAGAGTCGGTCCCAAAATGCTGCCCTGGGGTACCCCATAGTCGACTACATGATCACTACTCGTGTATTGACCTACTCTAACACACTGTTTTCGCCCAGTGAGATAACTCTTAAAAAGACTCAGTTGAGTGCCTCTGATTCCTAATCCATCTAGTTTGTTAATCAATATTGGAACAGAAATAGTGTCAAAAGCTTTGCTTAAGTCGAGGAAGATTGAGAGGCATTTCTTTCCTATATCTAGATTGCTAGATATATAGTTAGTTAAGATATGCACTGCTCCTTCAGTAGATCTGCCCCTCCTAAAGCCAAACTGTTTATCTGAAAGCAAATTGTTCTTTTCCAAGTAATTGACCAGCCTTAGATTAATAGCTTTTTCCAGGATCTTTGACAATGCAGGTAGGATTGATATTGGTCTATAGTTAGACAAGACATTTGTGTCCCCACCTTTGTGTATAGGACGCAAAACCGATTTTTTTAAATGCTCAGGGAAGATACCGCTCTCGAGGCAGACATTAAAGATGTATGTGAGAGGAGGAACTAGAGCATTTTTGTTGTTCTTGAGTAATCTGTTTGAGATTTTGTCCCAGCCTAATGCAGAATCTGTTTTTAGTCCCACGATAATACGTTCTATTTCCTCTTCAGTCACGTTAGTCATAACAAATGAGTTGAGCTGGGGAGATCTCGAAGTAGCAAGCGGGATTTCGTCAAGAGATGGTGCCGGATTTGGATGCGCTTGGATACAGACATTGGCTAAGTTTTTACCTACACTTGCAAAATAATTATTTATTTCATTGACCGACAGTTCAGGAGTAGGGCGTAGATTAAGAAGTTCATCTGGGTTTTTGGGTTCTTTTGTTGTGTTGGTGATAGTTTTTATAGTTTTCCAGAGGGTTTTGGGATCGTCTCTAACTTCTTCAATAAGGGATCTGTCATATTCCCTTCTTACTTTTTTCAGAATAGAGTTGTAATAATTTCTGTATCGGACGTATGTTATTTTCAAAGTCTCATTATCCGGCGACTTGTTTGACTTTTGGTGTAACATGTCTCTGTTTTTCATACAGCGGAGTAATCCCTGAGTGACCCACGGTTTAATAATTTTTTTACGCCTCGATAGCTTTATTACTTTAGTATTCTGATCTAGAGCTTCTTGTATCCCAGTAATAAAGTAGTTTAGCAAATAATTAGGGTCTTTAGATGCATAAACAGAATCTAAGTTTATTGATGAAATAGCCAACCTCAAAGATTCAATGTCAATTTTGGTAACTGTGGTTGTAGCATAATGGCGTGGCTGCTCAAAACTGATGCATGTTAATACCGGATAATGATCTGTTAGGCAAGTTCTGGGGATAATTGTGAGACCAGAGTACTTAGTTTTTATCAGTACATGGTCAAGGCATGTTCCAGTAGCCTCACGGGTCACTTCTGTGTGAGCTGGTAAGAGTCCGTGAGAGGCAGCTAGAGTAAGGTACCGTTCGCCTGGACATTCGATTTTTGAACCATTTATGGGGATGTTAATGTCCCCGATTATCATAACGTTTTCAAACTGTACAAATTGGGACAAGATATCGTTTAATGACGACAGAAATCCATCAATATTTTTGTGCGAGGGTGAGCGGTATATAGATATAATTACCGTGCGGTTATCGATTATACTGACCAAACAATTACCATCAGTAAATTGAGGTTCGTAGATTGTGAACTTAAGATGCGCTTTGAAGTAGACAACCACTCCATCATTTTGCCTAAGATTCATTTTGGTGGCAGAGGAGCGATATCCTGGCACTTTGGGAATGATGGACGAGGCTGATATCCAACACTCAGTCAGGACCAAGACATCACATTCAACTCTAAGTCGTGTGAGCATTATTTCGAGACCATGAATGTTACAGTTTATACTCCGTATATTCTGGGTAAGGATAACTAAACGACTAGATTGCAAATGTGGTAAATGTTTATGACAGTTATCAATGTCAGAAACAATCGATTTAGATACAGTCACTCTATCAATATCTGAACAAATCTCAACAATGCTACCGAATTTTAAAATAAGTAAATAGAAGGATCGAGATACAGAGCGATATATTTATATAGCTAAGTAATATTTGTAGGACGGCATGAGATTCATTAAAGTATAACTGAGTACAAATGATCTTTATAGAGTGATAAGTGTTTTTATAGAGTAGTTTACAGTATGTTATGTAGCAGCGAGTAGGTAGAGACAGGTATTTGTTTGAGTGGAATTTTGTTTTGTTCTTGCATATTTGTTTATAGTGATATTGTAGGTGTAGTGATTTATATGTTTTATGGTGCTTGATGAGTGAGTAGTTTTGTGTTTTGTGTGAGACTTGCATTTGCAATAAGATTTGCATAACATGAGCAAGAGTTATGTTGACAAACAGTAGTATTACAATTATTATTGATAGAGTAAACAAAAAACACATGCAAAATTTAAAGTACTGATAAAAGTTAGTCTGAAGGACCTTCGTAACTAAGACATGAGAAGAAGAATACGAGATAAGAAATATACCCATTAGTCACATAGCATTTCTCATCTTAATGAGGTCTGATTCGGTATTAATTCTTACAGCATTTTGACCCTCCTGCTTTCGAATGTAAATTTTTCCATATGAAGTCCAGCAATACTGTAGGTTGTTTGATTTAGCATAATCTCGAGCAAGATAAAATAGTCTCTTTTTCTTGTAAGTCAGGTGTTCAGACATGAATATAAGGTTCGATGGACCTTCGAGTTTTATATCAGTAGCGTTTAGTCTATTATCTTTGTGAGTTTTATTGTAGTTTTTAAAGGCCAGCAAAAAATCATCTTTTTTTATGACAGTTGTAAATTCGACCACAATCGTGTTTGCGTTGGTGTTGTTCGTGCGAATTTTGGGTTTTATTCGAAAGACATCTCTGATTTCTGACTTGCTGATTTGAACATCTAGTGTTTTCCCTGTATCCATGATAATCTTGGAGAGGGTAGCCTTAGTTTCCCCTTTATTTTCAGCAATATTCCTAATTTCTATGCAAGATGACTTGCTAATGACATCCAAATTTTCAATTTTTTCTTCTAAATTCTGTATGTAGGCAAGTTTATCAACATTATCAGACTCCAGTTTGTGGAGTTGGGCTGTTATATCGTCGTATTTTGCGGACACAAACTTTAAGGATTTATCAATTTCATTATATTGCTCCTTAATGTCGGTTACTTTTGATAACAGTGACCTATACTTTTCATTCTGTTGTTCAGTGAATTCAACAAACATCTTTTTAATTTCTGCCATAAATGCTGAGATATCATCCCCTTGTTGATATTTGCGCTTGCATCTTTGTGTACTTGACGCTGATTGTTGAGAAAGCACAGTTGATGTTTTCATGTCCGGCTCTGAATCGTAGAGTGGGTCTGTTAATGTTTTCGGAGGAGTTCTGTTGATCGGCATTATTTATTATTTTATTAAAGATAAAATAAAATAACAATATATTAAACAGAAACTACAAATTTATGCCCACGGAAAAAAGATATAAAAACAATCCAAAAAAATATGCAAAAAGTTTTGCGCTTCTGGCGGATCGAACTTAAGACCTTGATAGTGATAGGACACCGGCTTTGCCGCTGAACCAGATAGGCGTTAATTATACTGTTGAAAAATTAGGCCTGTAGTTGCGTCTGTTGTCTGCTCGGGCATGTGAGTCGTTCTTGTTGTGTACAATAATCACAATTACCCACAACCACGAAAACTTGCACTTGTTTGTTCTATAATTTCATTAACGTATTTCTTCAATTTCCCAGTATAAAACGTTGTTAGGTAGTGATTATTTGCACTGATTTTAAGGGTAGTGTTTTACGCAACTTCATGCAAATGTTCCAAGTGAAAATACACAGTTTTTACTAGATTTTATGAATTATAAAGCACTGAGTCGGCACTTAGGCGTTAGGCTAGCACAAGAGCGCGCGCGGGTCTCATGAATGCGGGTCGCGGAATGTGTGAAAGTATAAAAACGCCAACTAATAAGGTATAGACAAGACATCACAGACAGACAAACGCAGTCACAAGTAGTATTATAAATCGAAAAGATTACGTACGTCATACATATTCTATGTTACACCAAGATATGCAAGTTTTCTTTACGCCACCTAGAAATTTGGGAACAAGTAATATCATGAGCCTACAAAAAAAAAACATCACCGATCTGGAGCATCAGTTGGAACAAGCCGGAAACGAAATATTTTGCCCTCCCGCTCCGCCCAGAGCGGGAGAAGTTATTGATAATTTCTCAAACTAAAAAAAAAAAAAACGGATCGAAAATATTGGAAAGCTTCAGAAGATATTGGAAACAAAAGGTGAATGTCAAAATGAAAAAATAGTCCACTGGATGCTTTAAAAGTGGAGCGTACGAACAACATAGGTATATATTTTTGGCACTCAATAATGTGTTGGACTATCATCTGCATTGATGCGATCAAGACAGGATACATCATATGTAAAATATGTCGTCACGTCTCTAACGAAGCCATGCGCACTAACTAGTGACGTCATTAAATTCTTAAAACCAAATTCTTGGGTGTACTCATAGATCAACACATAAATTGAAAAATAAATCTTGATAATTTGTGCAATGGGATCAATAAATTTGCTTATGCTGTCAGGGTGAAGAACGTGACAAATTGAAAAACGGCAATTAATACATACCACGCGTTTATAGAATCTATTACGTTACGGGCTTATTACTCGTGTATAAGGGAACAATACGGATAAGCATAGATCATTAATTGCGCAAAAAAAATGCATCAGGGCCATTTGTGGACTCCGTCCTGATGAGTCCAGCGAACAGTTTTTTTTTAAAGCTAGGGTTGTTACCACTTCCCTCATTTTAAATATTTGATATCATTATATTTGTGTACAGTATTAAGGAATTGTTCAAAAAAGCGTATGAATTCATCTCTCGACCAACAAGGGATTCACACAGACTTGTATTAAAGGATAATCCTAAGTGACGTCACATAGCCTATACCTAACCAGCGGACGATCAAGACGCTTCTAACGATACCTCATTTGCAGGCCCCTCTTTGCCATGGAGCACTCTGGGCAAGCCCAGGGCCCCGCGATCGACGGGACCCCGGTCTGCCCTGAAGAAAATATTCTTTGCAGCCGCTGCGCCGTTCGTTCTACGCATTACTAGTACCCAATTCAATGACAAAATAATTGATTTGTTACTCGGGGGAGGCTGGATCGCTCCGACGTGATCGTATACGTACATCCGTGGTGGGGCGACTCAGACTGCCAGGCACTTCTGCTCTTGCAACCGAGCGGGTGGGCAGGTTGCGGATTGTCTAACTCCGGCTGTGGGACCGACCACTGACCGTTAGTGGGCGATCCTGCACTCGGAGCACCTCCCAAAGAGATCCCGGACAAGAGAAGTTCCTGAAAGCCATAACCCAGTGGTTCCGTAGTTGGGCGAATGAATCCCAAGAACAAACATAACATTTTAGTTAAAAAACATGTTCATTCATTGTTCATACATTAAAACTGCAAATGTAAATTTGTACGCACAATATTGAGAGATTTACCATGTTATATAAATAGGTTCGTTAGTTTTGGAGACAAAGGTAATTTTTATTTATTATCTTAAATAACCTAAAATAATATATATTTTGAATTATAAAAAAATTTACTTGAGACCCTCACAGTAGGTAAGTCCTTTCATTTTATTTGTCACACGTATAGCTTGCAAAACAATTCTTTTAAATATTTTATACTAGCTTTTGCCCGCGACTTCGTCCGCGTTTCCGTCGTTTTTCGTAAAAAAGTACCATATGTCCTTCCTCGCGGTTCAGTGGTTTTGATGTAAAAGACAGATTAACTTTCGTATTTTAGTAGGGAAATATAATATGTCAATCCACAATACTGTTGAAAAATATCGCAATAAGGAACCGCAGAATATTATTATTAATAGCTGTGCCCGCGACTCCGTCAGCGTGTAACTCCTTGTACAAAAATAAAATTGAACATAAATTAGCCAAAACTTACCTATCGGTATCTAAAAATCTATGCATACTACTTCTACTTCTACTACTACTTCATCTAAAAAGAAATAAAATGCAAACTATTAATAATTTGTAATTTGAACGAATATTTAAACACTACCAAAACAACTAATACCTATTTTATAAAATAACAACAAAAGAAATTCAAATAAACTATTTAAAGACTAAAAGTCGCGCTGATAAGCACGGTTTGATATTGTCTGTCAATAAGGTCGAACGCTCTGAACGCATCAACAGCCAAATATTGAATGAAGCTCGCGCTCGGAGCTCGGACCTCCCGCCTTTTTATACCCTACCGCCACGACCCGCGTCGAGCGCGGCAACCGTTAAGGCTCGTACGTACCAGCGCGACGCGACGGCGCCACGCGACTCGAACAATACAATTTCTAAGAAAACTTGACGGTATAACAATAACCGGTGTCGCGTCGCGCTGTCGCGTCGCGCTAGTCTGCACAAAGCTTTACACAAAAATAATCCTTATGGCATGATTCAGTATTCACGCGCGACGGCGCGATGGATTATTAGCGTATTTCATGTATAAGTTTGGTGTTTCTATACCGATTACTATGATTCTTTTTTTATTGAATAGGTAATATTACCTTCTTTTAATTAGATGAGGATGAGTGAGAGTATTAAACGTAAGAGTAAACAAATATAATCAGAAAAGCTCCGAACTGCTAAGCTATCGGGAGTTACACGTGTTATTGTGAGTCAACCATAAAAGATAGACATATGCTGTTGTGGGATATTTTTTAGATAATTTTATGTAGAACATTTCCGTCATAAATGATTTCTATGTAGCTTTAACCATTAAGGCTTCACACGCGACGGAAGCTTAAAAAATGGAGCAACTTCTCTCGTTTTCCCAACATTTCCCTTCACTGCTCTGCTCCTATTGATTGTAGCGTGATGAAAAGTATACTATAACCTCCCCAGGAGTATGAAGAATAATTGTTCCAAGTTTCGTTAAAATCCGTCGAGTAGTTTTTGTTTCTATAAGGAACATACAGACAGACAGACAGACAGACAAAAATTTTACTGATTGCATTTTTGGCATCAGTATCGATCACTAATTACCCCCTGATAGTTATTTTGAAAATATATATCATGTACAGAATTGACCTCTCTACAGATTTATTATAAGTATATAGATTTGCCTCCTAAAAGTTACCCCCATATTCAAAGTTCATTTATTTACGTAACACGTCCGTGTTTGGGTCACAGAAATTCATATATGTACGGTCCATTAGATTGGAGCCAATTGCCGGAGACAGATGGACAGACAGACAGACAAACGCGTGATCCTATTAGGTTCCGTTTTTAATTCGGACGTACGGAACCCTAAAAACAATAGATATAGTTAAGCATTTTTTTTTGTAGGTTAAGTAAGTACATCTATGGAAACTGGCGACACGGGTAAAACTTATAAAATGCCGAAGCCATAGGTTAACAGATAATCCCATCAACAATCGCATTGATTGATTTCCTTCTCAGTCGGAAGATCATTAATTTAACTACGCCAGAGAAAGTAAGACGGTTGGTCATTAGTCGTTAGTGATTACAATGAGCGGTGGATGATCAGCGTCGTTTGGATGAGCGACGGACGATCGTGGATGATCGTGAATGATTGCTTCCTGACGCGCGTGAGATCGACGCCGGAAGTATGTAATTGATGGATGTTGAGCTAACTCGATCACTGTCCATTTGTGTGGGACTGTTCAATGTTGTAATGTACGGAGTCGTCTCATTGGGACATTATAATGTGTATGTGTAATGCACGCTTGAACAGGAGCTAAACGAACTTCCGCTTCTGAAATTGAAATAGCAACCCTGTTTATAGCTTATTTCTAATTGGGTAAGTTTTCAAATAGCATCCATGGTATTAGAAAATTGGCCAAAACCTTATTACTCACATCAAAAAAGTCTATTTACAGAAACTGCATGTTTTATTAATTGATACTTAATTTTTTTCTTAACAAAGTAGATTGGATATAATCGTTTTGTTCTCGGAAACATATTCTGGCTGTTTAAAAAAATATAAACATTTCGATTGTGTTTTTTTTATTAAAATAAAAGCTAATATATTTTTTCCCGATTTCATGTTTTCGTTGCTTGATAAATTTTGTATTTATCTCACTTTTATAATTTTGAGATTAGTATACTTACAGCTTTTGAAAAAAACTGAGTGGTGAGTCATTTTTATGTCACGGAGCGACGCCATTTGACTGCTGATGAAATGCATAGAGCTGTAGGAATGCTACAAGCGGGAAGAAATCAGCGGGATTTTGGTGTCAATAAGAGCGTGATTTGTCGTCTTTGGCAGCGTTACGTTAATACAGGGGATCCTGCTGAGCAGCACCCAGGACGTGGAAGGAGTACAACTGCTCGACAGGACCGATACATACATCTGACTGCAAGACGTCAGCTGATGTTAACCGCCCGGGAGATAGGTTTAAAGCTACAATTGTCAAGCGGTGTTCTTGTTAGCCACCAAACTGTGAGCTATTTCTCACGGCTTGGTGGCTGCATGAATACGGCCTACGAGCACGACGCCCAATTAGCACCTATACGCCATGGGAATCGCGCCCGTCAAAACGAATGCTGTAGGAAACACTTGACATGGACCCAGGAGCAATGGGATAAAATTTTATTCTGCGTTGAGTCCCGGTTTGAATTTAGGCCTGATACGAGAAGGGTAAGAGTATCGTCTTGGAAATGTTGAACGGCTGAGATGCATCCAGGAAGTGCACCCTTACAGTGGCTCCACAGTGATGGTATGACGAACTGAACTGTTGAAGATGTCCTCGTGCCTTATGTTCACCCATTTGCACAAAGTCTTGGCTCAAATTTCACGCTGATGCATGACAATGCGCGTTCGCACACAGCACGGAGGACCAGGGAGTACTTGGCAATGGAAAACATCCGGGTATTGCCGAGGCCGCAAAATCACCACACCTCAATCCCATCGAGCACGCATGGGACATGCTCCAGAGACGTGTTCTAGAGAACCTGGACGGAGTGTCGACAACCCAACAACTGAAAGACTTGTTAAAATTCCATTGGGAGCGATTGCCGCAGGATCAAATAGACAATCTTATCAATTTAATGAAAAATCGTTGCCGACAAGTTTTAAAAAACAGAGGCGGTCACACTTTGTATTGAATTACCAAATAATAATAAAAAATCGTTATTTAATATTGTAAAACATGAAAAGTTTCATTTCGTTTTAACTTTATATTATACTACGTATGTTATGGTACACATATTGTTAATTATTGTGATTAAATGAACAACTGAATGAAGGATTTTGTTGCTTTAGTCACTAATGCATCAAAAGATGCTTAATTATTACATAAAAAAGAAATATAAATATATTACAATAGTAAAAATCGTTCAATAGTTCAAAACCGTCCATGTTGCTTAGACTTTTTTGATGTGTGTAAATAGAGATATTATATATCTTCCTTTGAGAGTTTATAACTCTTTTGCTACTTCAAGTTTGTAAACTACTACCTACATATTTTAATTCTACATACCCAATATATTAATGTCCCTGCGCTTGCGTCATACCAATAAAATATTATATTGAGTATTATGTGAAGTGAAAGATCACGATAAAGCGGCGCCACGGACCATACATACAGTTAATAATATATTATAATCCTGACGGCGGCGACTGCATAACATTTAACTTTTTATTTTTAATCCACAAGCGGCTAGAAAGTGTTCGATTTTAAAAACACCAAACTGTATTTTCTTTCCGTTGCATCGGACTAACCGATCAAGTGCGAAAGACCAGAATTATCTCAATATTCACCGTAAGCATGGTGTATTTTCATTTAGTAGAGTATCCTGGCCAAATTCTCTGGCTGCAAATTCCTCTGCCTCCGTTTTACATAACTGTATCGACAAGATGCCGTGATCAGCATTACTTTAGTATAATTCCGCAAGTTGCTGACGTTCCTACACTGTCGGTCAACATCTCTCTATTATTTTATAGTTATATGCGTCTATATTGCATGCCTTACAGTTAACAAGTTTCCAAATCGGTCCATTGTGTTTCAAAATGCTTTGCAAAATGTTCTGTTGGCAATCTGTGTTCATTTCAAGCGTTTTATACTTTTATTGTTACTGATGTGTCCTGTTCATGCTTTAATTGATCGTTTGTATTGCAGCACCCATCTGAAAGCTTTATTTTTATTGAAACATTCGACGAAAAGAGGTTGTCTAAACGTTGAAGGTCCTATGTAGGTGTAGAATTACTCGACCAATGACCATTGCCCACAAAGGCACGTATACTAAAATCCTCAGTACCTACCTCAATCTTGACTACCTCGATAGTGCTGGGATTTCAAGAGGCTTTGTCTTACAAGTATCTAGGTACCTATTTACTTTCTTGTTCTCTATGAAGAGATCTTTATAGCTACTGGCGATATCTAATTTCTTGCCTTTATTAATGATATTGGAATTTGACCACTGTCATTATCCCCATGTATGAGATTCCCATCCTAAGTATCTGAACATAGTAACCAAGTATTCTAAATGTCAATCTCATTTCAGCGTCTATGACGACCTGGCTAGTTGAACATGGTAAAGTCCAGCATAGCGCGTAGCTGTCATTCAATTCGATTCAATTTAAAAAATCTTATTTCACATAAACCTACAAGGGCACTTATGAAACGTCAGAAGCTAGGTGCACGGTTCCAATTGGTCATTTCCTATGGAGAAGAGCCTGCAAGAAACTCCACGGCTACTCTTTTGAAAGTAAATGGTTTTTTAAATGTTTTCAAATGACAGTGTTAACAGGTATGAGAGGACAGTGTAGGCCTATCAACAGGTACATTGAGGTAACAGAGTCATTTAAAAATTATTGTCTTTCTGTTGTCATTCTTGTCTACTAATAAATAGCTATATTTCCTCGATCATGATCATAGAAAGTGTTCACTGAAGCCATAGTAGCCATATTAGCACCGCACGTCTTCAGGTCACTTTCACGACCAACTCAATCAATTTCCCTTTAGTTCGGGGAATCGATCCGATGTCGAAATCTCAACAAACGAAATCAACACTAAACTTTGACTGAACTGAATTTGACTGAATATGGTCGTGATAACAATTTATGTTCATTTAAGAAATGTGCTGTGTTAAGGCTCCGTGCACAAAAAAAAACCTGTTTCGTCAATAACTTATCTAATTGTAAGAAAGCTTGAAATAATTGAAACATTTAGTCTGTATAACTATAAAAGTACAGCGTTCGTGGTACTAAACCATTCGTGCCAGTCACAGCACCTGTTAATATGGTTTATTTCGCCTTTGATTTACTTTATGAAGATATTCTATAACCATAAAATAAAATTTTGGTTTTATTTCAAGGATAGCTGAAGTGTGATTTTCTAAATTCTTGATATGGTTTGCTAAATAACAGGAAAAAATACATTACAGACAGGGTTTAAAAAAAGAAGTTATTTTCAACATAATTTTTCTGCTATATTTTGTATCGAATTTGAAAAAAAGTGGTTCAGCCACATGCAAGTCGAGACCATACGACGATGTTAACGATATTTTTAAATGTTCAAAATGAAAAGTAGTTTCTTGTAAAATAGTGATCAACGTCACTCTCGCGTCATTTTCCGGAAAACTTGTTGCGAATATTTGTGATTTTCCATGAATACTTAACTTATTAGAAAAATCCCTTCCATACAAAGAACTCGGTTTATCAAATCGCAAATAGTTTTGTTTAAATTCTTTTTCTCTTTCTCACAACCCATGAGCAAAATCAAAATCATTCGATTTCGTGCACGGCCTTTTAAGGCGAGTACAATGTTGGGTAGTTGTGACTGGTATCGCTATTAGTAGGTACATGTTTCGATTCTCCAAATCATGTACCCATAGGCACTAATACCGTTACCTACTAAGAAGACTAAAACATATTGTTTCAAGCATTGATATATATAGTATATCAATGGTTTCAGGATAAAGCTTCGTGCAGACCAGCGCGACGCCACGCCGCGACGCGACTCTAACAATACAATTTCTAAGAAAACTTGACGGTATAACAATAACCGGTGTCGCGTCGCGCGACAAGTCGCGCTGGTCTGCACAAAGCTTAATGCGGGGAAACTAACTATGTTTTACTATTTTAATTTTAACGGTGTATTTAAATTGCAGTACCTATTCAAGAGGTTTAATCAAAAACTAATAAACTTTATCTTCTCAAATATCTGTAAGCTATCGACCTAGAATGGATACTTTTAAACACAGTTTACTTTTAAATTCGTGACAAATGCTAAAAAAACAACAAGTTAATTAAGAGTAATGAAATCGATTAACGAATCGCTTAGACAATCGATTAGTTGCATCGAGTGCAGCGGAACAGCCGTGACCGTGACGCGTCTGCTTTTGACACCTCGCAGGTTGGAGGAGAAAATGTTTTAGCCGATCACAATGATTGGAGGATTGTGTTTATTGATTCAACCGTGTGCCATCTCCTTTTTGAATGTAAATCGTTTTGAATGTTTCAACTTGAATTTGTATTTGAGTAGAACTTTGAATTTGAGTTTCAAATCTTCGCAGGATTAGACAAAAATATCTTCACGGAAAAAAGCAGAAAGTTGGTGTGACAGTTTGTTGGTACTTAATTTGGTTTTCCGAAGATACAATTTTACCAAATTTAAGTTAAGGAAACTAATACATCTGCAAATTCGTCATCGAAATGAAAAAAAGACTACAGGCGAATAGCGAAGAAATCGGTCAAATCGGATATCGACCAGATAGATACAGGTAAGTCGAAGGGTCACAAGCCCAGTTCCTGTGGCTGATTCAGCGGAAAAAAAAGGAACTTGGGTACCTAGGTCGTATACTCCAGACGCATCGTCTATGAGAATACTTCTAAAGCCACGTGGTGTAACGGTATAACACATTACAATCGAATAAGGCCAACATGCGCCTGCGCCGGACGTTGAGCTCTCGTCACGGCATCCATTGTCGTCAGTCACGAGCAGAGAACAGATAATATAGCGTTTGTAAAGCTCACCCAATCGCTTTACACTTACAGGAAAAAAAATACTGCTTCACAATATAATGGCACATGCCGCGGTGCCTATGATGTTAATTGCTGCTTTTGTACAGAAACGTGTTAATAAGTTGGTGGTAAACTGTCAATGTATATTATACAAATATCGTTATTGTCGCCTTTCTATAGATTTTATATTTTGTGCTCAGATGCATTATGTTTGAGAATGGTCAAATAAGACATCGTTTGGGCTGATATGTTACCGGGACAAGTAAAAGAAACATTATTCAGTATTTAACCATCAAAATCAACACATCGAAAGTCAATTTGATTGTATACAAGGTGTTTTTTGATAACCCATAACTCTAGGGTATAAATGAGACCATATCAAAGAACAACTGGCATGTTTTTTAAATATTTTTCGTTCAAAATAATTCGACAATGTAACGATTATATTTATGTAAAAACCCTTCGGTGAAATATAAAAAATAAAATAACATTTAATTCAGACTATTTTTGTTCATATAAAGAAAATATGACAACGTCGCATTTTCTTAGCTCTAGATAAAAATAAGTATGAGTGATTGACATTAATGAAAATTATTTACTCGTACTTTTCAACTTAAACTTTAAACTTAAATACACGCATCGAGAGTCTAGTGGTAAGTTATCTTAGAAAAAAATAAATATAATTTATATGCTAGGTAGTTGATTCTTTCATATGGTCTTATTAATGCCCTAGAGTTATGGGTTATAAAAAACACCTTGTAGGTATAGCTTAGGTTAATTATTATAGCCTATCGTCGCCGTGCAGTGAAAACCTCGTGATCGCAATAAAAGTTATTTTACGCAGTAAGATAAAAACTAACGGAACAATGGTTGTCACTGACGTTCCCCGAGAATCGTCAATGGAAGGCATTAGAATCATGTTAGAGCTGTGCGTGTGTGTTCTAAATATGCATTAGATACGAGGTTTTCTACACAAGTCAATAAAAAGAAAAAGCAAAGTTTTATTGTTTACGAGGTTTTCACTGCACGGTGACGCTATGCTGAAAGAGTTCTAAAATCAGTCCAGTAGTTTTTGAGTTTAAGCATTCATCATCGCAAACAAAAATACATATCTTTTTTCTTTATAATATTAGTGAATAAATGTAGACCAGTTGTGCCCGCGGCTTCACACAGAACTGTGTATTCTATTGGCATTATAGGGCATTATGTGTAATAATTGAAAATTAGACTAGCCTGAATTCAAATAAAATACCGCTGACAATATTATAAGGGCACTCTTCTGTACTCTAACATCTATACTTATTATAAAACAAACTCGCTTTTCGTGTTTGTCTGTATGGCCGCGTTGTTCTTCTAAACCACGCAACAGATTTTGATGAGGTTTTCACCATCGTTTAGAGAATTTATTCCGGAAGGTTTATGTGTATAATACGTTCGTATTTAAGCCGCGAACCGACGGTGCGCAATATTGCGCACGCACGCGCACCAGCCCGCACGACGCACCGTGGGAACAGTAACGTGCGTGGTAGCGCAGACGCGTGCGTGGCGGTGCGCCCGAGTTTGGGTACATTCCCTTTGAAGTTACCGACTCGCCGCGGATAAGCCCGCACGGACACGGACCATGGGAATGGTAGCGTGCGTGGTAGCGCAGACGCGTGCGTGGCGGTGCGCCCGATCCGCGGCGAGTCGGTAAACTTCAAAGGTGCCCGACGTATGCTCGGTTCCTATAAACTAAAACGAATCGTTTAACTTACCAATGGTAGAATTTTTATTGCCCAACTTGGCATATACCTACTTAAATAGATTCGTAAGCAAATTTTTAAACATGGGTGTTTTTGGATTTCTACGCAAAAGGTTAAATATTCGATTTCAGAGAGTGAAATCATTTTTTAAATCCGTTTTTAGAAATCAATTTCTGGAGCGGCTCTGGCGCTTCCGGCTCGCAGTTTCGATTGTCTCTAGTAATATTATAATTCGGTTGTAAGTGCATCGATCAAAACTATCCAAACATAAACAAATACTTGCTTACGCAAATCTACTCTTGCTGTGGTTTTGTGAAATCGGTTTGTCTAGTTCGGATTATCGATACGATATGATTTGTGACTGAAATCGGATTTTAGATACGTTTTGATATATCTGACGTATGTCTACTAATTTTACCTTTTATAGCTAGGTACTTCCATATGGGAGGTTTACTATGCAACGCTATTTACTTCATTATTGGTAAAGAATCAAAAAAGTCTTAATTTTAAACAAATAACGGTCCGTAAATTATTTCAATCGGCCTTCAGTCGGCAGTCAATCAGACGCCAACTGTTAGCTCATTTGACTGACACCCCACGTGCGTCGAAGGAGGCGGCTCCGCTCGCTTAATAGCTCTTTATATGAAAATACAGTAAATACACTATGGGTAGGTACCTACTTTACACGCAGCGACATGTATGTCATTTCGTCAAAATAACTGAAAAAGTACTAAGTACTACTGTTTGTTTTTATTATGACTTTACAAAGCATCAAGCAAAATTAAACAATGCATTTCCTTTTGATAATGTGCCGAAGTATTTTCTACTTTAATTTACTAACAATAAAGGCGTATGTCGTATGATAAGTTTACAATGACGTTTGTGCCGGAGAGCTATTCGGCTGTCCCATTTTAGGGAAGGGTTCCGTAGTTGGAATGAATTTATCCCAAGAACAAATAGGTATAACATTATAGTTGAAAAACATGTTCTCCCATGCAGTTCAACTGCAAATGTAAGTTTGTACGCACAATATTGGGAGATTTACCATGTTATTTTAAGACCATAGACTTCTTATAGGTTTTATAGAGGACTATTTCTGTATATTTTTTTATTATTTTAGTCTCAGTATTTTCGGAGATTAGGGAGAGCGCATGGTCAATTTCATAATGTTTTAAAATTAGTTAATGCTATTCCTGCAAGAGCGCGCTACGTATTGTGACTAGCTGCGGACAGCGGAACCCCCGCACTCTCCCCTCTCTTAGTTCGTGTTTGATCTCTATTTAAAAAATCTAGTAAGGTGCATCGACCATTTAAAAACCTAGCAAGTCTCA
This sequence comes from Agrochola circellaris, assembly GCA_914767755.1. Taxonomy (NCBI): domain Eukaryota; kingdom Metazoa; phylum Arthropoda; class Insecta; order Lepidoptera; family Noctuidae; genus Agrochola; species Agrochola circellaris. The sequence continues at coordinate 716,839 of OU611853.1, forward strand.
GAGACTTACTAGGTTTTGAAATGGTTAAAGTGACTTACTAGGTTTTGAAGTCGTCACGAGGCAATGAATTGTGCACTAACTAGGTATCGAAGCTTAAATATATCTGCTTATAAGTGAGTTTTCAACGCTGGTGTTTTTTATTTGGTAGCGACTTACTAGGTTAACAAGATTATGCAATAAAACGATTTTTGTAAAAAGTGTCCTTTACTAGGTTTTGAAACGACAGCCGTATTGTTGGACAAACTTAAAGTAGGTAGGTATATTGGACAATTCATTTGTCCAATATAGCGATGGAAGCGATCCGAAGTATTCCGAAGCGAGCCGAAAGAGCCGTTCGGTCGGCGATTCGCTCGGTGAGACGTCTGCCGATACCGACTGAAGGATTGACTAAGGATAAGGACTCGTGTAGATAGCACCGCAGCCGCGCCGACACCGCTTCGCGTACCTAACCATGGAAATTGAAGACTACGCTGAAGCGCCGCCGCCGCCGCGCCGCGCCATGGCCGCGCGCCGTCGCACAGTGGGCTGGGATTACAAGGTTGGGTCTTAAGAGATCAAATGTATTTTTTTGGTATCTAGGCATAAATTTAAAACGTTTTTATTCTTTGACTTTTTTTAATTTAACGAGTACTTTCGGAGATATAGCCATATCAAATTTTTATGAAGAGTCATGTTATTTTAGTTAAGCAATTTATTCCAATTAAATTGAAATTGAAAATAATGTATACTAAACGGCCTGAAAACCTCAATACCAACTTAGTTCTTTAAAAAAAAACAATGTTCGACATTTTCCACCACCATAGGTAGGTATGACGTAATTTGTTTTGAGACTTATTTCCGAATATGCTCAAGTGGCCATGCAACTGTATTTGGAATTCTAAAGCTGGTATTATATGCCTTCAAGTGTTCATAAAGTTCTTATGCATGGTGCAGCTATTATTGAAAGTTTTGGTCTAATACCAATTGGACAGCTATCTGAAGAAGCTGCTGAAGCTAGAAATAAAGACTTTCGTAGGTACCGCCAACACCATTCCAGGAAATGCAGTAGAAAAACTACAAATGAAGACATTTTAAATAATTTATTGACCAGCTCTGATCCACTCATCTCAGCAAAACGTCACAAACTTCGCAGAAAACATAAAACTTTGTCAGTAGAAGCACAAAGTTTATTAGTAATTGAACAAGCGGAAACATTTGATGATGACGAATACGAAAATTTTGCATTCGTTAATGTGGATACCCTTGACAGTGATTAAATTAAAACAGTGCAGTGGCCAGTAGTGATTGTGATTTTTACTTATTTATTTATTTATTTTATTAGTCCTTAGTGGATTAGGACTAAAGGGGAGACCACTACATAAAAAAAAAACGCGCCTAGTTCTTAACCTCTTTGGTGGTGTGGAATAGAGAACAAAATTTGAAATTGCGACCAAATCGCAAAAAATCGCAACCCGAGAATAGGCGCTAAAATAGGACAAATATACGTACTATGCATACGTAGAGTCAATTCTTTGAGAAAATTTGAGAATTTCGAGATTTTCACTTTTTTTTCTTTTTTTTCTTTTGCTTCATACAAAAATTACTTTGGATATTTATAACTCCGAAAATACTAAGTTATCTGAACGACCCTCATAGAAATAATTACTTATAATCGATAGATAAATCCAACACAATATTTAAAATTTCAGAAAAATAAACTTTTTTTTTTTAAATGCTAAGTCCTTTACCGGCCCGTTTCAGCCCACTGTGCGTCGCCGTCGTCGCACCGGACTTCCTCTTCCACTGGTAGAGAGCTGATGTTATAAGGAGTAACTCAGGCTACTTTTATTTTAGAAAAATAATTAGGGTTCACGCGGGCGACGCCGCGGGCAGCAGCTGGACACATTAAAAAAAATACGCATTATGAAAAATCTCACGTGATATACGAGTATTAGTCGGACCAAATTTCACGACATCTCACTTACTTTCTTTACTGAGCTATAATGAGTGAGAGCTATTTAGCGAACGAGGGAGTGAGTGAGTGAGCGAGTGACGTCAATCAAAAAGAGCTATAGGTCGAGACTCGAGACGGTTCCTGAGGTAGCAGCGCGGCGCGGGAGGGGTGTTGTCGTAATGCGAGAGCTCGGTGATTCGTCAACTTGTGAAAACAGTCACCCCTCCCGCACCGCGCAGCTACCTCGGGAAGCTCTTTTCTATCACTCACTCACTCGTTACCTAAGTTTTGTCAAAACCTGTTTATTTCGCACGCGTACAGTGGAGTTTTCGGCTTCTGTGAATAATGGAGTGGACGAACGAGCTTGTTTTTGATTTTTTAACTCTATACCAAAATGAACCCACGCTATGGAACGCTGCGGCACCAGAACACAAAAACAAAAATTATTCATATGATGCATGGAGAAGAATAAAAAGAAAACTAAAGGATGATACTATTACAATTACGGAAATAAAAAAAAAACGAGATTACTTAATGTCAACGTACAGGAGACAAAGATCTAAAGTAAGAGAGTCTATGGGAACTGGTAGTGGTGCTGATGAAATATACAAACCTGAATGGCCCTTTTATAACTTAATGTCTACTTTTTTGGACGATGTTTATAAACCAAAAAAAACTAAGAGTTCTGAGGTAAGTAGATAATTATTTTAATTCAACCATTTTACATTATCCACACCATAAAATAACCATAAATACACCATACATTACCATAATTATTATAATTTGTTTGTCGTTGCCAGTAACAATATATTTTTTTTACAATTATTACCATTAAGGATGGGATTCAATAACATAAAACATAAAGCCTCGCGCAGACTGGAGCGACGCGACGGCGCGACGCGACTCCGATAATTGTTCTACCATAGTTTGATTAGTTTTTTTTGTTAGAGTCGCGTCACGCCAGTCTGCACGAGGCTTGATCAATGCTTAAGGGCTCGTAAAGACGGCACCGCAGCCGCGCCAATACCGCCTCTACGTAACCATAGAGACTGAACGCTGAAACGCCGCCGCCGCACCGCCCGTCGCCGTACCGTTTGCACTATCACTATACAATCTGCGGCGGCATCGCGGCGCGGCACCGGTGCCACAGCGGTGCGGCAGCGGGCTGGCAACGTTACATATATACACAGCTTAGAGGCGCGGGGTCCGACGCACGGCGTCGTGGTCGCCCTGACGACTAATTGTGCGGCCCTCACATTTAAAAATGTAAACAAACCTTTAAACATTACTCCATTAGTTTAGGTAATTAACTAAAGGTAAACAAATTGTAAAATGGGGTTTTTATAGATGACACTTACTTGTTCAAAAATACGATATACTTAACCAAATTAAAATTATTTTTGATTTTTACGATAGTTTCCTCTTTTATTAATGTATGTTAAACTTTATCATTCATTCATAAACTATTTACATCGTAGATGTAACTGCTTGAGCATTTTTTTTGTTAGGTTAATAATAATATACTGTCTATGTAAAGACCTCAAAAATACTGCTTCTTTAATAAACGTCAACGAATTATAACGTTGCTAAATTGAAAAGTACAACAGTGACTGGTATTAAGTTTAGTCGGTTAACCAGACGCCTTTGACAGCTCACTCGTCATGTGGTTTTTAGGGTTTAATACTCAAAGGTTGCCAAACGGAACCCTGTTACTAAGCCTCCGCTGTCCGTCTGTCCATCTGTCTGTCAGCGAGCTGCATCTCATGAACCGTAATAGGTAGACAATTGAAATTCTCACAGATTGTGTATTTCTATTCCCGCTATAACAGCAAGCCGCTATTTTGGTCGCCATCCTGCTCACTAAGCGTAACTATTTTGCCATGCTACAGCGCCATCTGTTAGAAAATATTCTGCAAATTTATCTCTTATGGTCTTAGCAGATAAAGTTGCTCTTCTTGGTACATTCCTCATAGATATCAAGGAAGTATTTACTTCAGTATCATTTCGCCACGAGCCTGGATGCACTCCACCTTCATTTTCAGTATCAAAAGTACCAGGGGGTGTATATATGCGTCGTGAATTTTTAGATCGCCTTAAAAAGTTGTGCAGTAAACAACACGTCATAACAATATTGGATACCTTCTTTGGTTCTAATAAAAATGGTTTCTTAAGTACCCTAAAAATACCCGACATAATGCCGAAAACGTTCTCTACTATTCTCCGAGCTCGAGATAAACGATAATTAAAAACTCTTTCTTTTGTTCCCGTAGCGTGGAGACCGGCATACGGCTTCAACATATTTTCAGTTAGAGAAAATGCACTATCTGCCACAAACACGTAGGGAAGTGGTTCCTCCTTGAAGGGCAAATTTGTTGATGGTGGAAAATCCAGTTCATTTCTGGAAATTTTTCTATACATCTCTGTATTTCTGTAAACACCGCCATCACTTATTCTACCTTGACATCCGCAATCCACAAATGTGAAGCTATAGTCAGCATCCACCAAAGCTAACAGAACAATGCTAAAAGTGCCGTGATAGTTGATATATTCAGAACCACTGTGACTGGGACTTTGTATTAGGACATGTTTCCCATCAATTGCGCCAAGGCAATGAGGAAAGTTCCAGGTGGTGTTGAAATCATCTTCAATTTTTAACCATTGTGCTGAGGTCCGAGGTAACTGAAATGAATAAAATAGTAAAATAATTTTTGTATTGCTGGACAGGATTTGTTGGACGTGGAAGAGATCGAGGAAGACAAAGATCAAAATGCCACACAAGCAACAACGGAAGAAACTTTCAAAACGCCTAAAAAGTTTGATAAAAAAAAAAAAAAAGGGGAGAAATTAAATGAGCGTGATGAAATGAAGAAACGGAGTGATGAAGCATATAAAATTTTGCAAAATATCTCTCAAGTGCCCGAATCAGACACATGTTTTCTATATTGCGAGTTATTGTGTAACAAATTGAGAGGTTTACAGGAAAGTACAAGAGATATTGCAATGATGGAAATAGACAGAATAATGTATAATCTTAAACAACAAGACAATCATACAAGAAGCTTCCAATACCAAAATACAATTCCGGCCATTGGCCAACAACCATACAATTACCACACACCAACACAAGTAACACCAAACTACTCTCACTCATTCAATTCACAACCATCTCCACAACATCAAGTCTCACTGCCATCAATAAGTTACTCTCACTCATCCAATTCACAACCATCCTCACATCATCAAGTCTCACTGCCATCACCGGGTTACTCTCACTCATCCAACTCACAACCATCCCCACATCATCAAGTCTCACTGCCATCACCGGGTTACTCTCACTCATTCAACTCACAACCATCCCCACATCATCAAGTCTCATTGCCATCACCAGGTTACTCTCACTCATTCAATTCACCACCATCTTCACAACATCAAGTCTCACTGCCATCACCAGGTTACTCTCACTCATTCAATTCACCACCATCTCCACAACTTCAAGTCTCACAACCATCACCAGGTTATTCTCACTCATCGAACTCACAACCATCCCCACAACATCAAGTCTCACCGTCATCACCAGGTTACTCAGGCAATTCAGAGCCCTTGCTTACACAACAGGCACTTCAACAACCATCTACTGACGCTCAGCAAGATTCACAGTCGAAAATATATTACGACATGTTCAATTAGCTTTTTCGTTATCAGTGCCGTGTAAATTCTAAATGTCATTTCGTCTATATCACGTGATTTTTTGCATTTTGACATTAACCTCGGTAGCAAACTTCCACCGCAAAATCATAGCAGTGAAACCGCAGTAGGTCAATTCAAATGACTCGCGTCATATTGTTAACATGACGTGAGTCAGTTCAATTTAACTATGTGCTTCAGTTTCGCTGCTATGGTTTCGCGGCGGAGTCGTGCTACCCGCCTAAAAAGGCCGCTTGATACAAAATTTGGCAAAAACAACCGAAAAGATTCCATCACTATAATTCGTTATTCCATTTTACCTAAAGAGCACAGGGGCGACAGGGGCCTGTCAAACAATTTTGACCGTCGAGGAACGCCATTAAGCTTTGTGCAGGCTAGCGCGACGCGACACCGGTTATTGTTATACCGTCAAGTTTTCTTTGAAATTGTATTGTTCGAGTCGCGTCGCGCGGGTCTGCACGAGCCTTTAGGACTTTGCGACCGAATTCGGTCTATAGCGATCGCTATCTATGCCGCCCTTGTAAGATTAATGAAGAATGTATAATTTGATTTAATTTAACAACTCATTATGTTATGTATCTATTGTGTAGCAGTAGAACAACAATTTTGTTGATTGAATTTGTTGTGTTTTCATTACTTTAAACAAAATAAATGATTTTTACTTTACTTACTTTTATTTCTGCGTTTAATTCTTGTATCAAGGCTTCGCACACGCCAACGACGCATCTTGAAATTGTTTGCTTCGAGACTTTAAAAAGATAACTAAGGCTTATGTAGCTATCTCCAGAAGCTAAATATCTGAGTGCAATTGCAAACCGTTCATTAACAGGAATACATTGTCGCATGTTGGTATCAGTCTTTGATATAATTGGACCAATTTTGTTCAAAAGGTATTCGAAGTCACTTGTTGTCATTCTACAAAAATTTAAAAATGTATTGCTCGGTTCTCTTGTGAAATCATAGAGCATATCAGTTCCGTTATATCTGAAATTGAATTATTATTAATTAGAAAAAAGTAGGCCCACATTAACTAATTTAATTTAATTTAACAATTTTATTTTATAGTTGCATACCTTGAACGACTTTTGTTATACGCCGACATCCACCAGCGTGGTTTCTTTTTGTTTACTTTGTTTTTATTGCACATAAGATTATTGTTAAAAAATACCACAAGAGCCGCAGCTGCAGCGATACGTTCTCTTTTACTATGCATTTTGCAATGACAAAATGGCTTCGAATCTCAAGGCCCACACAGACCAACCCCACCGTCAGAAAAGGCTTGGTGTGGGAAGTGTAGCTGTATGTGGTAGTCGGCCGTGTGGGCTGGTGCGGGTGCGTGCGCAATATCGCGCACCGTGGGAACACCCTTGGTGCGCGGTGCGTGGTCGTGCGCCGTGCGGGCTGGTGCGCGTGCGTGCGCAATATTGCGCACCGTCGGACCTCGCCTTAAATTCAGCACTGGAGCGCGTTGCATAGACTTGCCTACAAAACTTTAAGGCGATGTTACCGTGGTATAAACCATTAAGCTCCCATTGCGTATGTGGATGACGTCATTCATTAATAGAAGGAAAAACCGTTCCAGACATAGATAGGATAACTCGTGGTCAATTACAATGATAACTGTGGGTGGTACCTACTGTGGCACTCTCAGGTAATCCGATCACTCAGTTTTTGCACGACATTTTCCAATAGTCATGACTCTCTCACAAACGTACGTAATTACATTACAGTTAACTTTTACAGTGCAAGATGAATTCGAAGAATTTTCATCTCTTTAGGAGAAGTCGGAGGTAGGTAACTGCTTTAGGAAAGTTTCAGGGTAACTAAACAAACTAAAATCTGGGTTTTTTTTTGTTTTCAAAATGTGAATTGTGGTTTTATCGCAATGCAAGCATCTAGCTAAAAGTTTCAACATAGCTCGGAATGGCGCGGCGTATAATTAGCAATTTGCTCTGAAAAGAAACAAATCAGTTACGAGTACATATTAAGTACATTTATATATTTTGTGGACAAGTCGGTCGGATAGTCGGTTAGACGTTATTGTTGTGGTTTGATGCTACATTATTGTACTGCGTAATCTACTAATTGACAAAGCCCATCAAGAATTCTCCAACATCGGACACTTACCACTGTTATGATTAAACAAATGTGCATCAAGGATATAGCAGCCATTCCTCTGACGAAAGCTCTGTGACTAAATAGTATAAATACAGAACATTATAAGTAATTACAATACATATAATATTGAGAATACCTCATCGCTCAGGTAAATAATGTGTAATGTCTGTTTGTTTGCTCGCTAGTCGCTGACTCACCGAACAGCCAGACAAGAAATATACACGTGGTTCACTTGGCAGGATACATTCAGAAGCTCCACGTCATACAATATTGAGAATACTTATGATTAAATTGATAATTTGTGATAATGGAGACGACTCCGTACCAACCCACTGTGTTAACCAGCTCATAAACTTAGATAACTTGACGTATCTCTGTACTGACGTAATTAGTAATTATTTGTAGGCAGTGTATACAGTACCCCTAGCGGCATTCTATCCCTATCGGATAAAGTGCCGCTATTTGCGGCATAATAGTGGCGCTGACTCGGCCGGCTAAACTGCCGAAAGCATTGCATTATCTTGTCATATTTTTTTATTGCTGAGGTTAGTTCGATGCCCTTTGTATTGATTGATCGTATTTTTGTTTTAGATAATTAGGTATATCAAAAGTCACTACAATGACTGAATTTACGAAAAATTAAGTAGCAAATGAAAATGGCTGAAAGGTAGGTTAGGTTAGAACTGTGACCACACAATGTACGAGCTGCGCGAACGAAGCGAGCGGTGCCGCGGCAGCGGCGAGTGCCAGGGTCCGTTTAGGCACAAGATAATGTAATGTTTTGGGAATGTGGTGTTTTACAACCTCAACAATCAATTAAATAACAAATAACAGTGACTCAGTGACAATGACAATGCAATGCTTGCGGCACTTTATTCGGGCCGAGGCAGCGCCACTATTATGCCGCTAGCGGCACTTTATCCGATAGGGATAGAATGCCGCTGGCGGCACTGCCGCTGCCGCTGGCCCGGACTTCTTAGTGTAGCTAAAGTGATTCCTATAGGTACGCCTGCTAAACTAAAAGACACTTCGCGAAGGCACTCTCCAACGTCAAGGCATGTATGCACGAACGAACAAGAACATTGTGAACACGAACATCGAACACTTTGTTCGCATCTGCATAAAGGCTCGTGCAGACCAACGCGACACGACGGCGCGACGTGACTGGAACAATACAATTTCTAAGAAAACTTCACGGTATAACAATAGCCCGTGTCGCGCCGCGCTGTTGCGTCGCGCTTGTCTGTACGAAGCCTTACACTAACGAGCATCAAACACTGTGTTCGTCAAAAATGTTCGTGGCGATCCAATTTCGAATCCATGCTTACTAAAGAGAGCGGCTCGATTGAGCGCGAACTCAAGTCGAACATGTGTTCGTGTTAGCTTTGCTAATTTACGTCCACACGTAAGTACGAACCAAATGTTCCGTGTTCGATGTTCGTGTTCACCGTGTTTTGTTCGTTCGTGCGTACACGCCTTCAGACTTCTGCAATATCCTTTGCTGTGTTCACACACAATAGTATTACCATGTGTAATGATAATGACTATCATAAAACTATATAAAATTGGACGTGACTCACGATCAGAGAAAAGCCTTAAAAACAACACGTTAATGTTTAGCAACGATTTGTAGTAGGTATAAGATAGGTATAGGTAACATATAAATATGCACTTTCGATTATTTAGCACTTACGTCTGGAGAAAGTAGACGGTTAGATGTGGACCACCTACGTCACGAGATGTGTAAAAAAAAACGATGTGGTTTAAAGAAGCAGACAGACGGATTGATTTCATTTTATTTTGATTTCTCCCAAATACGTTCAGTTCCATAGTAACTTCACCATAAGCTTGGTTACAACTCCTTTGAAAATATTTTCGTACCCAAATCGGTAAACATGTGACTAAAAATGTGTTATTAGAAGAATGTGACTGTGAGTAAGATTTATGTTTACACAAGTGTTTAAGGTCGTGCGTATAAGCAAAGCCTGGTTAAGTTAGCGTAGCACATTTATGTCGGGGGCCTTGTCAATTTAGCACGGCTGCTACTGTTTCTGCTGCGTTGACACCCATCTGCCATTCATATTCACTTCTCCACCCAAGTTGACTGTGGACAGAACAATCCCCATTCTACCAGATTGGATTTAGTCAGCTTGACTGAGTATCTATAGGTAGTGTTATGATCTGTCGGACTTTGGTACTTCGCCGTTTAACTGAAATCGCAAAGGCGAGAGGTGATTATCCTTTAATCAGCTTATTGCCTTCACACACAACTTGGTGCACTATTTATAAAACTGATGGGCTGATAGCTTATCAAAACTGAACATGTCTCTAATTAGTACCTGCGTCAGTACTTAATTTAATCTTGTTTAAATTTGATCAGGGGCGGAATCGGAAAGCGTGTTTATGAATATGTACAAGTATCCACGAGTAAGTTTCTAGCCTTCCTAGAACGAAATACATAAACAATAGCGTTGACATCTTTAACATAATGAGCGACAGATATACAAAGAGATGAGTCGGTGCGCGGGCGCCGCCGCCACGCGACCCTTACACGTCGTTAGCTGGAACATCCGATACTATGGACTTTCTCTTATTTCTGTAATATTTATTAGTTCCTGATGACTCGACCTTCGTGAATGAGGATACTTACTCGTACGTACGTCCGGTGCACATAGGCGCGCCGTGCTATCAGCTTTGCTGATTCGCTATTTTTTCTGCACCAAATGGTCTCTCATAATAAGTACACAAGCTCGTGTCCGACATAGAAGGAGAAGTTCGGGATTGAGACTTCATAAGCTGGCGTTTTGCAGACCTCTTAGTTTACTTCGCAGTACATAATCCCTGCACAGAACTGTTCCTTGTAGAAATGTAGGAGCATTATGCATTAATTAAAATTAACAGGAAGATGAATAGCAGTTACATCCCGGAACAGATATAACGAAAGATAGTTGCAGCAGAAGAAGTTGTTGTTGGGGAAATATGAATTAAGCTAAGTATGAAGGTTTGGGTACATCCGCATATACAACGCACAGTATCCCTACGTCGTAAGCTATATTTCAAATTGTTCATTTAAAAAACAGTTTGGAAGACACTGGTGCTTAACCTAATTGTCTCAGCCTGCCTTTCCAGTATACATACACAACGACCGTCGCATTCCTAAACTGCCAGTTAAATATTACGTGATGGTAAATGAGTCCGTTTATTACTATCGTCTAGTCAAGTGCACGTTATAGCTATTATTGTGATAGTTCCGTTAGAATCGACCATTATTATATGAACCATGTCTGTTTGTTCCGTCATAATTGAAACCGTGTCTACAACATTCCTACCTACTTGTTGAATGCTTGGTGTCAATTGTAATTCGCTTATTTTAATCGTACATCAATTTCTATTTTATTTTTATAGAAGATTATCTAATCTACATATTAAAATAACCTCAACTCAATGTATTGATGTATTTTCTGGTTGACCTGTGTGGCAACTGGCATGGTTCTAATTTACCAGACGAGGCGGAAGGCTGTGTGGATTTTAGTATGATTAGTCAACTGAAAATAATGATCAACAACTACTGTAGCAATTTGTCAGTTGCTAATTCTTGGCCTATCTAGACAATCTACATCGTACACAGCATAGCTCTACAACATATTGTATGCACACATCGTTGTATATGTAGAGAGGGTTGCTAAAGATAACGTACCCAGTAATCATTCTTATTCATCGTATGGCTATCGTGTGGGCGAGTCTATTGACTGCCCAGCAATGACTTTATTCAAGCAATCTCTTGCAAAAAATCGATGTGATAAAATGTTCTACTTATTTGAATTCAGATCTATACGATACAGACTATTTAGATATTGGAATAAAGTATCCATGATCAGGTTTAGTCTTTTGTTAAAATAAAATGCTTTTTTTAACCACAAATCAGTTCCCGCCCATCATGAAACATGTTCGTTCTTGCAGGATTCCTTGTCTTGACCATCTGTTCCTACTTCCTCTACACATAAGTTAACATCCTCCAGACAAGCGGCTAGTACAGAAACACCGTCAGTCGGTCGATGGTATCGTAGTAGGTACATGATGCGTCGACAGCGCGTGCGCATCGTCACGGAGCGTTTTTGCATGTCGACTACATTGCGGTACTTGACAGTAGTTGATAGGGTTGTCAGACATGGTTGATGGTTTTAACTACAATGTTAAATTCTTATATGTTGTGCTTTGTCGGTTGCTTTTTTTCAGAATTCGGATATGGTGTTTTGCTACCATTCCAATTTGCCAGGATGTTATTAACATTAAAATATAGTTTCTGATATTCCAGTAGTTTTTTTAGTACCTAGAGACATTCTTTTTACAGCAACATGATACATTTCAAGAGCAGTTCCAACTGTGCCACACACAACGGCATCTGGTATTGAATCGTGACTCGCTGGGATCATCTTCAATGGATCATTTAATAAGTTTTTGCCCAGTTTTTATTCGAATATCTTGATCAAATTACCTGTACTTACTTATATATCGAGAGTATTTTGAGAAGCCAATCATTCGCTGCAGGAATGTTAATTGTCGATAGTTATCTTTTCTCGTAATAATTATTTAGTTTGCAGTTACAGTTAGTTCCGTTTGTAGTTCTCGCTTCAATAGATTCAGTAATTAAATTCTTACCATATTTATTGTCTACTGCGCTGTGAGGTTCGGCTCTTAAAATAATGAGTACCTGCATGATTATTTTATTTCCATGTTCCACAGCAGGTTTAGTTATGTAAGACATAATGACCAAAACAAGAGCACTTCCAAAAATTTGGGATTAGTGCAGGGTATTAATATAATGTAGTATTACATAGGCATATTATTTAAATACGCTGCTGTCATTATCAGTTTACGTATTCCTAGAAGCGAAATAAACAAATTATACTAATATCAATCGTCAATTATTTTACAGCTTTGTTCATAGCGGACCAGACACTATGTAGATTCGCGCTGTACCTGTAAACTAGCTGTAGCCAATGAAGCAGTTCATATGAATGTTCTAAAGTGCTTTGCCTAAAATTTGTACGCAGTAGCCCTGTGCTCCAGCTAAGTTTTATAAATTGTAAGGTGATCGTTTGGTACAGCAGTGAGCTGATCCCGCGCTATCTCGAGCTAGATCAGATGGTACCGATTGTAATAGATTGCTCGGCTATCGTCCACTTAGCTAAATTGTATGTTAATGGTAAAGGGGCTGTTTCGCAACTCTCAAGATAAACTTAAATCTAAGATGAAGACAGAGGTTTTCGATATCTCGGCTATTTTGTTGAAACAGATATCGAAAATTTCCCCTACTTGCGCTACTGTTCAGTTATGTATGTTGAAGATATTCATTAAAGTTGATAAAATGCTTGAACACTTAGACTATAATTATCTAGTGGAAAATTGTGTAAAGATAGGTGATGAGGTGGTGTACGTATCTACCTATGTTCAACAAATAACTATTCATTCATTTATTCATTTCACATTGTAATGTAATCAAAGACAAGTCTGGATGACAACTGCTTTAATGTCATAAGCAATAGACAATCCACAACACCTTCCCCTTAATTAAGATAAAATAATAATAAAAAACAAACTTAAAATCATTAATTCCAACTTTAAATAATAAATAGTTCTACGTTATAAAATAAAATACGTTTACACATTGCTAAATCTTACTACAGGTATGATGGTGGCGAGTAAGATGCCGATACATTTATTTTGGTACTTGGCACATAATCATCATCCCGATCATCCCCCGAAAAATACTCGTCATCAATATCAGACAAAATATTGTCGGCAGGATCCTTTGTTGGTCTTATCAAATGTCGACTATTACGGCGATAAATACCTTTTTTGTTTTTAACATAATAAGAACGTGGAGTTAAGTCACCCATATTCAACTCAGGTAATGGTTTACAATTATGATCATAGTAATTTTTAATTTTTATTTGTTTTTGCAATACTTTTTTATGTTGTAAGTTATCACAATTTGTTTGTTTTAATAAATCTGGATGGACTGGTAGTCTACAATTTAAACGCCGGCCCATCATTAACTGTGCAGGAGAATTAAAATTTTCCCGCGGTGTATTTCTGTAACTTAGCAAATTTAAATAAAAATCGGATTGACTGTCTACTGATTTTTTCAATATATTTTTAATAGTTTGAACTGCCCTTTCGCTCTTACCATTCGATTGAGCATAATACGGAGATGATGTGACGTGTTTAAAACCCCATTCTAAAGCAAATTTAATAAAATTACGACAAGAATATTGTGGACCATTGCCACTAATGACAGTATTCGGTATACCATACCGTGCAAAATTTTCTTTCATTTTAAATATTACTGAGTTTGAGGAAGTGTCTCTCAAATATGCGACCTCAATAAAACCAGAATAATAATCAATTAATATTAACCGTTAAAGGCCTGATAAACAACTAATTAACGTGCTAATTGACGTGCTTGAGGGTCACCCAGGGCTTTACCGGTTAAATAACTTTGCTTTCCATACTCAAATATATCTGTTCCAATTTTATTCCATGGTAATTCTGGTATAGCTACCGGAATCATAGGTTCCCTACACGGTTTGTTTGCTGTTTCTTGACATATTTTACATCTTCTCACATAATCCTCAATATCTCTTGTTATACCCGGCCAAAATATTACTTCACGAGCACGTCTCTTACAACGATCAATCCCTAAATGCCCTTCGTGAATAAGCTTTAACATGTCCATATGCATAGAACGTGGAATCAAAACCTGTTTGTCTTTAAATATGACACCATCTACACAGTACAGTTCATCTCTTATAGACCAGTAGTATCTTAAATCATTGTGTATGTTAAACCTAGCGGGCCACCCTTGATTAATATATTTTTGCAACAATTTTAAACACTCATCCTTACTAGTTTCCCGCTTCACGAGAGTAAACTTATTCTGAGACATGGGTAAGACCAGACCCTTATGAATTCTTTTAACTAATCCTAAAGTTAGACAAGCTTGCAACCCCAGCACACTCTGACAATCACTAACCGCAATTGCAAATTTTAATTCATACGAAACACCCTTATACCACCATTTTAATTTGCAAATACCTTTTATAGGAATAAAATCACCACTATAAGATTGCAATCTAACACCTTGCTTGCTACTAATTAGATTACCGTCATTGCCTAACAATAAAAATCGATTATACGATAAAACATTAATGTCTGCTCCCGTATCTAATTTAAATTTTTCGGAACCGCACTTCCCTTGAAGTGTTTCATACCAATCCTCTGACGAAGAGTTAATCTCTGAGACATTATACAAAACTGATTTAAAAAATGACTCACAATTATCTACTTCTTTGCCTTTTGCTTCAGTTAAACCTATATCGTACATTTTCTTAACTCCTTTTTTCAGCTTGCACATTCTAGCAAAATGTCCATGATTTTCGCACAGATAACACTGCACAGAAATAGCCGGACATAGACTGGGTTCATTGCATTGGCCTCCGCATCTGAGACAATTTCCGGTCTCGCTCGAATGAAAAAGTCTTCGGGCTGTGTTGGAACCAGCAGTAACACTGGCCACACCACACCCTTGTCGACGTCCGCTGCCGCGCCAGCCGCCGCGCCCACCACGGCCGCCTACACCACGCACGCCAACTGCATCGACCTGTACCAATCCAGAAGTACCAGCACCACGCGTCTCTAATAAACGTCGATTATCTATTGAAATTTGGTCAACCTGGACAATTTTAATAGCTTTTTCCAACGTCAGGTCCTCTGCTCTCAATAAACGATCTCTTGCTCCAGTACTCTGTATCCCACAAACAATACGGTCGCGAATCAACTCCTCTTCCAAATTTTTGAAGTTACAATTTTTGCTCAGTAATCGCAATGCCGTAACATACTGATCTATGGATTCTTCTATTTCCTGACCCCTTGTAAAAAAGTTGTACCTTGCTAATGTTATATTCTGCTTGACTCCAAAATATTCATCAAATTTCATAAGCAATAGTTTGACATCATCCCTATCGCTCTCCTTGTCAAAAGAAAATGTCTCAAAGACTTCAAACCCCTCAGATCCGATTAAATTTATCATTAAGCTGGCTTGAATACCAGGTTCTTCTTTTTGCACCCCCGATGCTTTTAAAAATAGTATAAATTGCGACCTCCAACGACGCCATGCGTCAGCCCGGCTGACGGAGTTGCCCTCCAAACACAATTCTGTTGGTGGTCGCGCATGTTCCATAGCGCTCTTGTACCGTCCCCGACGTTTTTAAAATCCACAACGAGCCTTTATTAGCGACCTAAACCATTTAAATCGAATAATTGTTCACCGCTGCCACCATGTAATGTAATCAAAGACAAGTCTGGATGACAACTGCTTTAATGTCATAAGCAATAGACAATCCACAACACACATAATGTGAAACAATGCTGAATGGGTGACGCTTTTTTCAGTTATCCACCTTTTAAAATATCTTTTAAACACTACAGACTTTACTACTAAAGTCTTCTTAAGTTCTTTCTATTTTCTCTTATCTTATCGATCCCAATCAAGAGGGAGTAGGTTAGGACAATTGCGAATTTGCGATAGTGGAACAGCCCCTAAACTTACACACTTACGAGTACCTGGTGCTGGTGAGTGCTACCACTATGAAGACATTTTCAATTTGATGTTTATATTTACGTGATTCCTACTGTTATATCGAAGGCAGCTAGTCGGTAATACGTTGACCGTCGTCGTAGTTTATGTGCCAGTCAATTAGAGTCTTTATATTCTAGTCAATTTATGTCTTCATTGTCTTCCTCGGTACTCTCCTGGTTACGGTCGCTTCTCGTCAACGTAGATTACGCTTACGAAGACTTTACTGCAAATAGGGTAAGAAGATTAGAGGCATGGAGATATTTACTGCTGAAATGAGTCTGGGCTATTTACAGCTTTACTGTACTGTTCAGTCTTTAAAAGTCTACCCATCTATCTTTATGACGGACTTGTTATTAGCTCGTTGGACGAGCGCATCGGATTATAATCTGCGACGCGGTCGCTCGCTCATTAGTGACAAACACCTTGTGAGAACTAGGTGAGTTATCATTATGACATCACTTCACACCTTGTCTTCTACAGTGTCTGTTAAGTAGACTATGATTAATTTGTCTGTTATTCTTTTCATTCGATCTTAAGACCACAAATTGGCTGCATTCTTACTGGAGGAGTCAGATAGACGTGTAACTTAAACATTCCTTAAAATATGTACTAAAAGATAGGCTGGTATATTGTTCACGACCTATATATAATTGTCTCATATAATCCGCCTGCCTGGGTCGGTCGGTTGATTTCTGACAATAACTCTCATGTCATTATGACATAGATAAAATATTCACAAAAAATTCTAAAATATTAGTAAACAATCTAAATTCTGATCCGTTACATAACGTGACGTAACAACTACCGGCGGGCACAGGTCGTCATCATTAGTTGAAAAGTGAAACCAAATCACTTGCACTTGACGATCAACGCACTGAATACGCAACTCACACGCATAACAACCCGACCAAGTTAAATAGTGCACTGATAACACTCAGGATGACACACAATAAGGTCTTCTGAAACAAGTCGTGTAACCAAATGTTTACGTTTAGGTAACAGAATCGCGTGCATGACCTTTGCAGTTTTTTTGCTTTACTTTCCTTAATGCGTGTATGTAATCTGAGTAATGGGCTGAAAGGTGGCTCCACAGATTAGGCTGTTTTTATAATGATTACATATTGTGGGGATGATCCGTTGAAGGTAAAATGATGATGATGAATGATTGTGAGTATCATGTAAGTTCTTACGTAACGTGGTGATTAAGTCGTGTGTGTAATAAGTACTGAGCGTATCTTCCATAAAAGCGTTTGAAACTGAAGAGATATGCAGAAAATATCGCTGTTGGCATACCTATACATATAAGACTAGTTACCGTCTAACAAGGAAATTGTTATGGCTTGTAGATTCTTGGCCATAAAATTTGTCCACAAAAGGTTAATAGCGTACCATATTTGTGTGCCAAATATGTTTTATTCCTTATATGTCGATCATCAGATTCATATATTTACTTATACTGTGGCAATATTACTCATCTTATATCTATCTCGAATGAAGAATTCTGCAGTCGACCTACAAGGGTCAAACTCAAACTCAACTCAACTCATTTCAATTACATCAATTGTACTGACCTGTCCTGAAAGCATCATACACAGCTGATATCATTTGAACGAGTAACCGCTGCTGCCATCAGTCCACATAATCGACTGACTTTAGTCAATTAACATCAAACACCATTAAAATACACATAAGTATGTACTCACTGTGAAACTAAAATATAGTCATATCAATACCATCTTCAGTTTCAGTCGTTTCAGAAGCTTCAGTCATGTCTGCTGTCAGTTCTTGTTTCAGAAGCTTTAGTCATGTCTGCTGTCAGTTCCTGTTTCAGAAGCTTTAGACATTTTCTGCTGACTGTTTTTGTTTCAGAAGCTTCAGTCATGTCTGCTGTCAGTTCTTGTTTCACAAGCTTAGTCATGCCTGCTGCCTGTTCTTGTTTCAGAAGCTTCAGTCATGTCTGCTGTCAGTTCTTGTTTCAGAAGCTTAGTCATGCCTGTTGCCTGTTCTTGTTTCAGAAGCTTCAGTCATGTCTGCTGGCTGTTCTTGTTGATCATAGACACATTCTCCTCATGTTTACGTGACATCTCTCAAGTTGTTGTACTGACTCAAAATGAAAACCATAGCTACACTTTTCACTACTTTCGCCCATTGTTCGCTCTTTGTATTTATAGGATTCGAATCGGATTCGGATTTTAAATTACAGCTAACTGGCGTTCAGCATTTTATTACAAAATCTTTCCGAAAAGGATTGTGAAGTGAAAGTGCAATGAAAGCTCCAAACATGTACACGCGTTCACTTGAGGTTCGGCAATATTCGATAACAGATGCATTCTTGTATAATATGCAATATCGAGAAAGTAGAATACCATCTCCTTGAAAGGAAATAGGAAGTAAATTATTCACGTGACACAACGTAATACTCGTTTTCGAATCCGTTATCTGTTTGTTGAATAGTCTCAATCTCTTTAACCATTACTAAAGACTTCAAATATTATTTCGCAGCATTTGTCTCGACAAAGGAATTGAACCCGGAACAAAACTTCTGGCATTCATAAGTTGTCAAGAGACGTACGGTGTAACTGTGAGAGAACGCTCATTAAACAGTTAGCAATCCATCTTAACGAGCAATTAGCTGCGCACACGCATCTGTGTGTATTAGGTGATTACCGCGACTGCTGTAGGTAAGCTATGCCCTTACTACTTACTGGACGAAAGGAGGGCTCCGCACAAACATGGAACATGAAATAATGAGATGCAGAAGACTTACTATGAGAATAAATGCGGTGTTGTTACTACTGAAAACAGCACAACATCTAGAAGAATTTAAGAAAACATATTAAAAAATATATCTATAAAGGTTTAGTCATACAGATGATGGCTGATGGATTCTGCGGCATCAAACTCTACCTACTCACGAACAAAACTAACTTCTTTTGAAGAAACCTACAACGTCGTAGATAAGTACCGGGAATTGTATGGAGTGGAACTTGTCGTGTTTACTTCATGTTTGATGGTTTTCTACATTATCATAATTTCTATTAAATTGTTTATTTAGAAATCATAGAAAATGAATGCGTGACAAGTGAAACTATGTACGAAATGACAATATGTTACATTGCGTGGCCACATTATAAACATTACAAGATTCTATTGTGTTGTGTTAAATGTGATTGTGTTTATAAGTTGTTTATGTTGACACGCGAATTGAGGATGTTGCTCATGTTAGTCATGGGAAAGAGCAAGCACGAAAATAATAGGCAACATTCGTAGGTAGCGGGAGTATTGCTCGAAAAACTTTTTTTTGCCCTACTTTTCTCGGCAAGTAGGTACTGTTTCAACTTTGTTCAATAATATCATGTTCTGACTGCTATGTCACTTTCAATTTAATCCGGCAATTAAATTATGTTTTCTTCCGAAAAAGGAATATGTAAACTTGAATACCAATGTATTACCACAATCTGTAGAATGCGTCTGTTCTGTGTTGTCGTCGCTGCCCGTATTACCATGGATGTAGGATTGCAATGCGGACGCTCTGCATGTCTTGCGTCTTTTGGTCAGCTTTGGAATACCCAGGTTATTTAACACCCTTTTAGCGATGCATACTAATGTGGCATTAATTAGCATTCATTATAATTATCCAACACTTCCATAATATTAAATTTCTAAGTTGTGCAATACCTAATGCGACCAATTGATCAACCAGTTGCAATTGTATGCTTTTATGATAATAATGACGATGAGTTTATATTATGCAACATTTATTGTTCAGTCAGCAGAACCTGCAAATAGTTTTCTTCAGACGTCAACTTTTCAAATAAATTATTTTGTAATTCCGGATGACACAAATGATCTAGTTGACCTTTCCGGCTCATTATTTTACCGAAAACTACCTTTTATGTAACATTCGTATCTCTTCTCACAGTCAGTAGCATATTACTGCGAAATGTAGAGAAACAGAAAGTTTAGTTTGGATAACGAAAAAGTTTATTTTGATCGCAAGCAGAACCAATGCTAGCACTGCACTGAAGTGTAATTTTTGGCTATTTTACGTACGGTTTTCAGTGTCAATTTCTGGGAGAATTCAAATGGCATGGTTGCAAGAGGTACTAGTGAACCTTCTTTGCATATCTAGTCTGTGTCCATGTTCCACGCACGTAGGAATGCATTATACGACGCGTCCGCGTGCTTCCGGCTTCTCACTGCACTTTACGTAATGCGCTCCTAATTGGAGGTCACTGCACCGGATCATCTCATAACAACCGAGATAACAATCGTTATAAACAGTGTCGCGTGTGACATCTTTAAGAAACCGATCGTTTTTTTCACCGAAAAGTCGTTTCTATAGCGACAGTAGCGTTATGCTTAAGTCCCATATATGGGCGAGTCTATTGCCACTAGTTATTAACCGGGAACACATCAAGACTCTGGGCTGCTACTGAGAAGCTCCTGATGGATAGCCCACATAGGCATATATAGCAGGGCTTACCTGGGACCCGTGCTGCGACCACTAGACACAACAACGAGGCACTTACTTTAAAATGATTGAAGAAATAATAACACTTTCCTTTGTCCAAAGCCTGAACCCGGGAGTTCAAAGTGGAAGCGGAGTGACCGTGAGGCCACGGAACCGGCCTGAGAGAACAACTATTATACCATTAGTAATAGGTACTTCGGCATAACAGACAATTAGACGCGGTTGTTCATAATTTCCACGTGTTATTAACTAGCGAAATGTTAAACTTTGTAGTGAGAAAGATCCCTGTTGCGGCAAATCTTGAACTTGGACTCCAGGTTATATTATGCAGCTGCTATCGAACCACGAAAGGCCTCCTCACGAGTCTTTCACTCTTTTCATGAGTACGTCATTGAACATTTGATTTATTTTTAACAAAGATGTACTTGCCCTGTCAAACTTGAAAGGAATGACCAAAGTTGGGTGTCGAAAACTGTTGCATTGACATTACATATCTGTTGAAAGGTCAATTCAAATGGATTCGAAATCAATCAACCGTAAAGGTTAATAGATTAATCAACGCAGATGTTAGCATCAAAAAATAATTATTGTAACTGCCGCTTTTACATATACATGAGGGTGTTGAAATTTCAAAATACGGAGACACATCATTTGGCAATTCAACTTGCTTGCAGACATTTTACTTAACCCGCAATTAGGTAAGCTAGCTACAGCGTCCAATCCTGAACACAGGCTTCCAAGGAAGATGCTGTAGCACACCCTTGTAAACTAAACGATCTGATCACAACTGATACCTATCATATATGTATAGATTCGGTTGTATACAGGGGTAATATGTTTGGACGGTTCATGGCCCTATTATACACGATAATTATAACACGTTAGTTTGATGCCAGGCAGTGTGTTGTTGGACAAATATATTATGCAACTTCAGTTTAAAAACTTCCTTAAAAATAGAATGTTCAAATATTGACCAGCGGAGTATAAAGAGAAAGTGTAACAAAGTTATATGTTTATTTGTTAGTTTAACTGACTCCTAGACCATACATAATCGATAACAGCGGCGCGCGCGCATCTATTTGTTATAAAGCAAGAGATATCGAATTGTCGTGAAAGTTACTACAATAGCTAACCGGGAAAGGACACATTCAAAATTGTTATTGTCCGAAGCGGCCCAATAAGTAGAGAATTGCGTTCATTGCTTCTTCAGTCTCAATTTTACTGGATGTCTTTCACTGGAATGGGGCAATGCACAGCGTTCTTAACATCTTGGTCCATTGTTGCCAATGTTTGGGGCG
The DNA here is from genome assembly GCA_914767755.1 of Agrochola circellaris. Lineage (NCBI taxonomy): Eukaryota > Metazoa > Arthropoda > Insecta > Lepidoptera > Noctuidae > Agrochola > Agrochola circellaris. The sequence continues at coordinate 739,008 of OU611853.1, forward strand.
TTAATCGTGTGTCCGACTGTACGAAACTCTAGCATTTGCAAAACGATTTAGATTATGTTCAGTGGAATTGGATTTCCTTATCAAATGGAGAGGTAGGTACTTAGGTTGTGTTGTGTGCTGTAATCGATCAGCTTTGTTACCGGTGCAAAGAGCGTGTAGTTTATAGTTTTCTAATTTGGATCTTGAAGTTACATAATTATAGAAATTAGGTTGCTTCAAGATTTGCGAAAAAAAAGACATGTAAGTACCTACTATAGGTACTTATATTTTTGGCGAATAAGTGACCCTCCACTTCTTCCATCTTTCGCGAACCTGTGCGTCCTCCTTCCAGTTTTCACGGAACCTATCCAGGCCTTTGCCCAGGAGTGGGACAGAGTAGGCTAACAAAAAAAAAAAAAAAAAAAAAAGTGACCCTACTTTATGTTATGTGCGTACACGCACTATCGAAATAGGTACCTACATTCCTTAGCATTAACGCATGTTGCTTTCTCAATAATTAATAAGTCATCAGTTTTCTATGCGTAGGTATTTAATAACATCATTTACTACTTACCCACGTAAGAATACTTACATGTATTTTCGGCTAAATTCGTGAGTTTCAAATAACAAATCTTTCGATGAATGAGTTACTGATTTTTGTTGTCTATTCTTGATAAATGCTGATTAACAGGTTAAAGATAGTTCTAAATAACTGGTAGGTAAAAAAACTTCATATGAGCGACCTATGATTTTCGGTATAGCGTACAGTTGGCTCCAGAGAAGCCTCATCCCTTGCATTGTTTTTCGATTGCTAGGGTGTCTGGTTTCTCTGGAGCCCACTGTATATAAAAGAGTAAATTATACCAAACACAGTAGTGATTCCGATTCCCTAAGAAGCATAGCCTTTTCATTTTATTTATGTTTTTAACACTACACGTGACCCTCGCTCACTACCACGCTGTGTCCACGCTAGATGCTCGTTTACGAATAATTTGGATACATAACGATGTGTGACAGCGACGAGCTGAGTCGGCTGTGACACGCATTAACATCACAATGAGCAGTCACGCCGCGACTGAGGCGTCACGCCCAGCGTGTCAGATCTGAACTAACCATTGGAATAGTTACAATTTTGGGATAAATGTAGGTAAGGATTAAAAAATATTATTGACTTTTAGGCGAAAGAGTCAGTTTTGTATTGTTTGAAGGATTTTATTGTGGGAGCTCAACATGACTGACGAAATGTGGGTGTACTATAGGTACAACTCTGCCTAACCATTCGGATTACGGGATTACAGTCGTGATGTTAATGTTATGATAGTAATTAATTTAGCTGTGAGTGAGCATACTTCGCCCTGAAAGAAAATTCCAAGGGATTTTTTCAATAATATTTAAATAAAACTAGATACTCTTTAAACCTATACTTATAGTTAATTAAAGGTGCAGACTAATATTTGAAATGATATCACAGTACGCGTTATCTACCTCTAATAATCAATCACCGGACAGTCCTACCATTTTTTCTCTTTTGGCCACTGTCATCCATAAAATTACCAAAACCTTGACAAATTGATATTTATTGTCTAGGAGCTATACCTTGTAGATACAAGTGTTGACGGCTACTCCCGATTGTGTAGAGAGAGGTTCTGTGTTAGCGGCGCAATATGTGGGACAATGGGGGTGAATCACATGAATTATTCAAATTGGTACAGTGTCAGGAATGTGGGGAGGACTTTGTTCTGTTTTTTTTTGTTTCTTAACATTCTTTTGGACATGAATAAATATATTGGTGATAAAAAAGGAAGAGATTTAAGTTCATATCATCCAGCGTAGGTTTTCAAGAAGGACGTAGGTAGGTATAAGTAGGCACTTAAGTGAGGGGCATTTACAAAACAGCCTGAAAAGATCTGACCAAATTCATGGTACATCTTTTTGGGGCGGTAAGTTACCTACTTACCAACATGGGACAGATACAGTCAGCCCCAAAAAGATGTATACATGGACAAGGAACCATTTTATTGTCTACAACCATTGTTCTATAACATTGTATCCACCGTACAGGTGCATAGTATAAATTTATTTCACCAAAACAATGTAAACATTTTGTCCCAAAACATATATACACTCTATGATTAAAACAAGGTAATCAATGTAAGTCTCACAAATATGTATACAGTACCTAAACATTCAATTCAAAAGTTCAATCGAGAGGTGTTATAAATAAGTATTTAAGTAGTTGAAAATGCGAAGTCATAAAAAATTGGCATTGGCATTTTTACCGTCATGACAACGATCCTTAAGGTAGTCACTCACCGGGAGCACTTGCGTGTAATGTAACAGTCGTTCACACGTATAGAAGCAACAAGAATAATGTACCCAGGATTTTATAATATCTATATTTAAAAGGGTGTCCTTGGAGTTTCTTGCCCGTTCTTCTCCATAAAGACCTACGTTTTGGAATGGGCAACTAGTTTCAACTTTCTGACTAACCGACCGACTTATTGATAATTCAAAAGTGCCTGTAAATGGTTTAATTGAAATAAATGCTTTGAGGTTGAGGTTGATCAATTAAATACTCGAATTTGAGTTCAGATTCGAGTATTTCAGCGATGAATACGTCCAGGCGAGCATTACAGTACGTACTTGTAATGATGTTATTCGTAACATTGCAGTAATGAGTGCGGAAAACCAAGTATTACAAATAAATCGAAGTTCAAAGTACAAATACTTAATACTCAATATATTTATTGCTTCCACATGTGAACTTGAAGATTTTACAAAAATATGATCATTGTGGACCCTATCGGGCACAGCAAAGTAGGAGAGAGGAAGAGGGCTCTTTATTTTGACTACTTAGTTGTTAATTATTCTATGAACCTATTGTAATTATTTTATAAAACTTGTAAGTAAAAATTTGTTATTTAAATAATCATTGATATTATAATAACATTTAGATAATATAAATTCTTTTAATTTATTTATTAATATTTAATTTATGTTGTTTTTTAATTAATTCTGGTAATTTATTATATATTTTAATTGACATGATGTACTTGTTGAGTGCATTTTTAATTTAGAGCCTGGTAACTTTACTCACAGTTCGATCGGTTACAAAAGCGAATGGTTCTTAGTCAGCGCGTCGAGCTGGCGCAGTATTGTAAAGCAACGCTCAAAATAAAATCATAGAATGTTTATTACACGCGAATACCTGGTGAACCTTAAAAAACCTATGCAACATTCGTTATGGATATTCACGATTTACCTATTTGTATTTCAAATCGAAAACAAATGACACGTCAGTGACGTCATGCATGAAATGAAGAGAGCATAAATAAAATCCTTGTTCTTCTAATAGGACGTGTCAGTCGATATAAGTCGTATGAAGTTGTCAGTCTTGTTTACCTTGTTTTGGAACGATCACTATAAACATTGTTTTGGTCATAGGGTTTATGGATGGTTCTGGTAAAATAAATTGTATACTATGTTTTGTACCTATGCGGTGGATACAATGTTGTGGAACAAAGGTTGTGACAATAAAATGATTCCTTCTCCGTGTATACATCTTTTTGGGGCTAACTGTACACGTACCCAGGTAGATGTTCGCTGCTAGTTTTCCTTTCATATCATATGCCATTTGGCAAATCTTTAAAAACATTCTCAAAACTCCAGTAGGTACTACGTCATGCACTTAAAAATAACTCAATAACACCTACCGAGCTAATCCAATCGTTTAGTTCCAGGTACACTTGTTTACTACTCACATTCTAAAGGTTTAAAATATTACCGTAACGACGTAGTTGCTCCATGGAGAAGAATTGGCAAGAAACTCCACCGTTACTATTTTTTATTTTTTTACTATATTTTATATAGCTAAGTAGATTAGTTATATAATTATATGTGAAGACGAGGCACCTAGAATAAAATTACTATACCACTATTTTCTATGGTGCAGTGCAAATTGTTGTAGACTTCTTCAGTTCCACAAGAGACGGGTAGAATAATGAATAAAACAAGATTTCATTAGAAACGGCAGCTGCGACGTTGAGTATATGATACGTGTTGCGTGGGTGGCGGCAGCGGGCAGAGTGAAAACCGTGAAGATTTTTTTTTTTTTTAAACTTTGGCCTCTCTCTGGTTATCACTAAGGTCGTGGCTGCTTAACGGGGCTTCCTTGTGGCTGCCTCCAGCCAGGGGTGTGCCACGGGCCGTGAACGGGCGGGCCTGCCGTTTAAAGTTTTGCACAAATGGTTAGGGCAGGCGAGCCAGTGTAATTTAAGTAGTTTTCTGTGTGTACCTATGTAATGGTGTTGCAGCCTTTTTTATTTACACATTTATTTCAGTTACATACATGTTAAACTTATAAGATTAGCAAAATTTATTAGGTTCCTAGTGGGTCTTTGATCCCAAACATGTAACATTACTAATTGGATTTTGAACTCTGTATAAAACTTACTATTGACTTTCAGGAGGTGTTCAGCAGTAAACAAAGGTTTGAAACATCTGTCGTCCAGGAAATGCTTTAGAAAGAAACAAAGGCTTAAAAATAACTACTTGTAATGAGATTATAATAAGAAACAAAAGCTGTTATTTATAGCTACTGTAGAACATTTAACGCACAACACATTTAAAAATTAATGAATTCAAATAATAAAAAGACTTACGAGCTAAAAATCAACAGCTTTAGTTATTTAAGTTACTTATAGTCCTTTATAAGTATCTTAAATAACTAAAGCTGTTATTGTCTTATCTGTCGCTGCTTCATTATTAATTAATAATGAAGCAACGACAGATAAATTAATTATGTGATACATACATGGTGCTCACATATTTACAAGCATTGTAAAAGTAGACGATTTTTCTAAAATTTTACAATTAATAAGTCAGTGTGTGAGGAAGTAATCACAAAATGTAAAATTACAGCATTATTATTATTATTATCTTGGATATAATCCCCTAATTTGTAATATACTTCTGCACAGATTGTACTTTTAATATGAGTTTTAGATTTTCTTTGCATTCCACGCAAGAACACGCACGCACGCACGCTGTGTTTTTCTGTGCATTTATCACAAGGTTTTTGTTGTAACATTTAACACTTTACCCCATAAAGGCTCGTGCAGACCGACGCGACGCGACGGGGCGAAGCGACTCGAACAATACAATTTCTAAGAAAACTTCACGGTATAACAATAAGCGGTGTAGCGTCGCGCTGTCACGTCGCGCTAGTCTGTACGAAGCTTAAAAGATGTATGTCTTATTATTATTGAAAATTTAAAAGTTATTGCAATTTAAAAATCACATTTTTAGTATCGTACCATTTAGAATATTACCCCAAATCCATTAAAAATTATCAAAATAAAACAGGTACAGTTATGACTTGTCAGTAGACACCCGCTAAAATTCCCGATTGAAAAAAAAATTTACGATTTCTTTTTCTTTTTTCCTGAATATTACCACATAAATAGACTCTCAGTACGATACCTATCAACACCCTCACGGATCGGATAGGGTTTTTTTTACATGTTGTATAATAGCATCTTCCGTTTCTTCTGCGATTAGAGCCATGTATTATCTCCGCAGGTGTGACTCTCTAAGGGAACTGTTTAAGGATATTAACATCATGACGGTACCTTGTCAATATATCTATGAAAACATCATTTACGTAAGAAAAAACTTACATCTTTTTAGTAAAAGAGGTGATAGACATAATTATAGTACAAGAAATAGGGACCTATTAGTTCAACCAGGTTTCAAACTGACTAAAATGGACTCAACTTTCATGGGGTACTGTTTAAAATGTTACAATAAAATTCCTCCCCACATACTTCAACTGAATGAGACGAAATTCAAGTCTTGTATAAAACGCACACTATGCAGGCAGGCATATTATAAGTTGGGGGATTACATCACTGATAAAAATGCTTGGCTCAATGCTGGTCCTGCTCCACAACCACAACTAATTGATTAACACTTGAAATTACTGTCGGAGCTGCTGAAGATTTTTTAACCCTTTTCTTGACATGTATCTCGTGAGATACCTACAGTCAACTTTAAAAAATCATAGTTTTGAAAATATTGTGAGTGAAACGAAACGTCACTCGTTAATTTATTTTGTGCATATTTTTGAACGAAATTTTATTTAACATGATGATTTTGGCAGAACCGTTATATTTTAAAATCAATAGGTGACCTGCGATGGTCAGTTAATCATCACACCCTTTCGGCGTAAAAACGGACGATTCGTGTCGAACCAGCGCTGAACTTAGCACAATGCAGATTCGATTAAGGGCGTGTCATACTCGGTCGCGCCGTGTCGGATCGGTTCGCCGCCGATTTGCTACTGTTTGTTTTTCCCGCTGCTCCTTCCGCTAGGAATTATCAACAGTTTTCTAATTGTGTGAATTTCACGTCTCTGCGAAATTCACACAATTGCAACTTGCGGTTTGTTGCGAAAATCTGTGAATGTACTCTTTTAAGCAGTCTTTGCTCTTGTGCGGCTGATCATCACTAATTCACTACTTTACTTGGAGTTTTCCTCAATTAAATCTTTTAGCTGCATTGGAGTTTAGCTGCATTTTCCGTGGGGTTCTTACTGGTACCTTGAGTTTCTTGTTTGTAAAGTTAGGGAAGAAAGTTGATCCTGTAAAAGGCATTAGTTAATTGCCAGTTAATGTCTGTCATTTTCATTAACCACCCAAGATGTTAGTTCAATATAAACGCCGTAACAGCCCTAATGTCTTGTCGTCAACTCTCTATAAAATAAGTCAACAGCATTAAGCCTTCACCTATACTGACGGCTATAGAAGACGTGGGGGTCGAAGTGGGTCAAGGATGGGCCCGCCCCCTCTGTCCTCGGTCGTCGCCATTATGACAATATCTGTTCTCCAGTAATCTGTGGTTCTAACGAATTGAGACAGAACTGTTTGGAAAAAATGATAGTTCAGGCTGGAACAACACAATTGCAATTTCGCACGCTCTTTCATTTGTTTTCGGACAGTTTTTTGGTAAACTAAACTTCGTTGCAAACATGGTGACCTAATCCTAAGTTTTAACAATTATTGTAATTTGTAAAAATACGTATATACTGGGGCACCATTCTTTTGTGCCGTTATTTCAGCATTATCTCAGCCTCTGACAAATGACGCTGGTAGTAACTCCATCGATTTACAATTCTCGTATCATCTTGAAATTGCTTTTTGAGGAGAACACATATGACCACCAAATAAATATAACCACAAAGGTGATTAAAACAATATTGTACCTCGTTAAGTGTGCACCAACGGGTTTTAAATATGATATCGACTGGATGTGGCCGATGTGGTCGGGGATTTACAATCTACGACTTGGTAATACCGATGATTGGGACACAATTCATTTATATCACAAATACTTATCATTAATTTAGATAGTGCATATCTAGTGAATTCCATAGCAGTGCTAATATAATCATAAGTAATATATTTTGTTATGTATAATTTAATTATTTTAGTGATCAAGTGTGTACCGTAATGAGGCATACTCGTTATGAATGTGATAAGCAAATTAAGTGTTGACTTTATCTTTTACTTAACGTCTTAGCAGTCGAAAAAATAAGCTAAACAAAAAATATCAACACCTTGACAAGCAATCCGACACCATCATATTAGGCTGTTTCGCGTAGCTAAATGAAGACCCTTTACCAGTAGTAAACTTGACCAGTCGACCTACAATAATAAGGTCACTGCAGCAAAAAGACTACATGAGCATTGAGCTGTTATCACCTTCACCATATTCACCATGTAGGAAAAAGATTTCTGGTTCAAATATTTTTGTAGAAGCGGATGCTGTTGTCAACATGAACAGCAGTACCTCGGTGTAATGAACCTATGTAGAGTAGCCTTGTATAAGGCGGAAATAAAAAGACAGGCATATTTACCAGAGACCCCGTTTGTACTATGGCATGGATAAGATTAAGAAACATCAGTCAATAACACGAGATTCCTAGGAATCTCGTGTCGTGTCGTGTCGTGTGTGTGTTTCGTGTCGTGTGTCTCGTTCCTAGGAACGGAGACTATGAAGCTTGCACACTAACAAACATGGCGGTCGCGGGGGCGATGAACTAATTCAATAATCTCGAGCCAGCAGATAAACGTCTATGTTAATCCGAAGCGCACGCGCAGCCAAATGTGTATGTTGTGTGTACAGACAGGAAAACAAGGCGAAAATATGTCGTGTCTTAAGTACCTATTAATTGAGCCAAAATCGAGCCTACAACTGAAGAAATGTTTATTTCTTGACGTTGTTAACGTTGTTTACGTTCAGATTTTCATCAAGGACAGGATATCATCATCATCATCGTAGCAGAAAGATATCCCATGTGGAACATAGTATCTCTCGTAAGCATAGCCACCACGGCAGGGCAGGTCATAGCATTGCCATCAATAATCGAATCCTAATTTAATTATTATTTAAAAAAATACGGAGTAGTTTTACGCCTAAACAAAGTGTACAGTCAGATTCAAAAAGTGAACCATCCTTTCCCATTTTCAACTTCGTATTTTGTGCAGGTCCTACCATTGTACCAAAATTGGCATCTTTTCGTTCGGTCCATACTTTTGTTGCTGTCTGTCTTTCGAGGTGTGAGCAAATAATGTGTTATGTAAATACGTGATTATTTACTTTTAGCATCCGAAGATGGAACACGTTTGAATGTAAACTATTCGCTATGACGTCACGCGTCGCCTGCGCATTATCGAATGTTATCGATTAATGATAGGAAAGCTTTCCACAATGTTATCAGATGGGTGTGGAATGTGGCGATTAAAACAATTCATTTATTTATTGCAATCAGAACTTATTTGAACAAATATGTAGGAGACATAATTGTTGCTAGAATTACGAACTGTTTGGATGCATGCATGCCCATTACCACTTTCTATTATAGTGTTTAGTACCTGGTCGACCGAGCTCTACTCGGGTGCAAATAGATAAACATATCGGCCAGGTATACCAACGTTGTATGACATTCCTGAGGCTGCGAAAATACAGAAAACAAATTTTCCTAGATGTCAGAACTAGCTAGATCGAATTTTCACCCCCGTAAACCCATATATTGCAACTTTCATCAAAATAGTTAGAGCCGTTTTCGAGAACGTGATTACAAATATCGCTCGTTTAATTTAGGATTATTTTTATATTATATATAAAATTATCTAAGCATATTTTTGTCAGTGTTGTTTTCATCTAACTTAAATGTTTAGTTTTTAGCTGATGAGGTTTTGATTTAGAATATGGGTGTCGAATCTTTCTCCGAAACAAAAAGACCTGCAACATTTTGGACATTACGTGAGCAAGTGAAACCTGCGTGATAGTGCAGTTTTAACTAATCGACAATATAATTAAATAATGTTATGGCTGTGTTTTCCATGTCATCGTTTATTTTTATATTTTGCTTTATCATGAAGGAACGGTAAGCCTGTTGATTAATGATTTTCAAAAACTGCAGACGGCAGAAATTAAGCTTCGTGCAGACCAGCGCGACGCGACAGCGCGACGCGACACCGGTTATTGTTATACCGTCAAGTTTTCTTAGAAATTGTATTGTTCGTGTCGCGGCGCGTCGTCGCGTCGCGCTTGTCTGTACGAGCTTTTACAATGTCATACAAAAATATTAGATGCGCAATGGAAAATTAGAAGCTTGTGTCATATATATAGCCAAACAGTTACCTACATACATTATTTTAGTAATATCAGAATGTAATTGGACGTAGTTAAGCGGAAAGGATCCAATCTACACAGAGTTAGTTTTGAGATATTCAAGTTTTAAGATCTGATCGTGTTATGTAATCGTATGACCTGCCATACATACGGGTTGGTAACGTATGGTCATAATGACATGATGCGTTGGGATTGTTTTTGTGATATTAAAGTTTTAACTACAAAGAGTGTTTTGGTATACATAACTCATTTTCACCCATAGTGTGGGTTGGAAGCTTTCCACACATTATTCACTCAGTTTTCTCTTTTGCACATAGCCCCAAGTAAGATAAAGTAAAATACTAAGATGCTAATAATTATATACCTACTGCTATTGTAGGGTTTCAATTGTATTTATTGTACACAGTTGAGACTTCCCACTGGTGTATATTCGCAAATAAACTGAGTGATGTAGTGACGTGCCAACAGAGTTGTCTTTCATTGATAAGTCTATTCCCACGGAAAAACTAAGACAAGTAGTGTGAACTGATCAGTTAGTAGCTTGTAGTAAATATTGTCTACAGCTGAGAATTATCATTGCTATCTATAAATTAAGATGTAGTGTGAACAGTTAGTGAGTTGCAGTCGATTAAATAGTGCTGTCTACACTTCTACAGTCGATATTTCTCACTGCTGTGTATAAATTAAGTCATGTAAGTGTTGACAGTAAAGCAGTCAATAGTCTACAGTTTGATAACGTCGCCTGCTAATTGATTGCTATGTTCCGCTACAACTGAGTACCGTGCAAGTCACGAACGGATAGCTAAGCTTTTATTTTGTTCTCTTTCAAATACGTATTTACTGCTGTTGATGTAGGTACCTACCAAATATAAAAATAAAACTTCAGGTACAGACTCGAAACAAATAGGAATGTTTAAACCATTCCTTTTAGTCAGTTTGTTTTGCTGGGGATACGAAATGAGTCGGCAAAACCATGGGTCCTCGAGTGTTCACGAGACGAAGCCAATCAGAAAAATTTAAGTATTTTGGGAGATGAGAACCCCGCTGTCCGCTCATGACTCGTCCACGATCAGTCAATCAGCATCAGCTTTAGAGAATGTTGCGTACGATTCCCTGCCCGTAGCGCACGCGCATCGTACGTATACCTGTATGTATGCGTATGTCTGCGTATGATCTGTATCGCGTTACGGTACAACGCGCCGCAGACGGAGTATGTGGGAATTGGGTGTGTAAACAGTATGTCGGAGTACACGTTATGTTTAGATGTATAACATAATGAGAAAGAAACCACCGGATAACACCTGCCTATACGAGAACAGATACGAGCTGTCAAAAGCTCGAATATCAGAACTAGCAATATATCAGAACAGTGTTCCCCAGTCTGTGGATATTGCATCGCTGTCAAATGTCAAATCGTAAAATGTCTAGAATAAAACAAAAGATCTGCCGTTTCTTTTTTTTTGTATAGAAAAGTGCAATAGCTACGCGGTCAAAATGTATGGAACAGCTGATTTATCTGTATCAGTTTTCGCGTTTATCTGCCACCCTGTATATATGTGCTTCGTAGAGTAGGTAAGTACTCTACGAACATAGGTAGGGCTCTATAAGTAGATACGTACCAGTTGTGAAGAGGCACATATTATCATAAATCCGCATTATGATTATCCAATCCAATACATCTTCGATATCGTCATTACTAAGAACAGTTTAGCGTATGACGTAAGCTGATATAACAAAAACAACAAATTACAACCCCAATGGATAAAGACAAATGTTCGGTAAATCAATGAGCACATAACACTAATGTAACATACAACACAACATAATGCATCGATGTGCTATCATTGTGTTCGATATTATTTGTTTTGTCCTGAGTCACCGAGTACCGTCACCCGTGTGCAAGGTGCTCGCTATCGGCTGTAGTGATAAGTGATAACGTATCGGTGTGATCGCGCCAACTGGACGACTAATTAATTCTTAATATCACACAGCGCGAATATTTTTTTAAATGACATCAGTTTTGGTGGGTAACTGGCGTGGATGTTTTGCAGGGTGCAAAAGAAAATACCAAGCCTATGCTACCTGCAAGAGGAAAATTAACATTATTTTTTTCCTTGAATTTGTGTCAATTCTCAAACAAAAAACCCGACTGCAAAAACACATAGGTACTTAACTGCAATACCAAAATTCTATTAATTATACCTACTGCTTGTTTTTCTCTTTTCAGTTTTGTGTTTTTGCAGTCGCGTTTTTGTTTGTTTAATAATTTGCTTTATTTCAATACTTTTATTATTATATTATACAATGTGTAACTGAAGTAATGCACATTATGAAAGTAGTTTGTTCAGAATCGTTTACTGAATCGATTTCCGTCATTTTTAATATAGGTAATTTTTATCCCAAAAATAATTAAAACTACGTTAATTACAGTCACACTACCGCTGTACAGTCAAAACAAACCAATATGGACGAAGTACCTGCTGCGTTAGACCCTTATACGTGTGCGAATGTGTGCGTGCGCAGATTTGTAATGCGACTACAATTTTCTGCCACAATCAGTATAACTAATGTAATAAACAAACAATGTTTTATACATAATAGTAAAAATTCAGTGTATCTATGATTGTATCATAATATTCTAATAGGGGTGTTTGGTGGTCTGCGGTAACTCCGGGACATGTTGTATTATAATGTGTATATATTTGGAATTGACACATTACCAGCTTTTATTTGATACCAATATTGTTGAAACATTTGTTTTTTTACACCTTCCCTTCCCTTCTTTTTGTATTTGCAGATGCAATGTATAAATGTCAATGTCACAATTATGAGCAATCTAACGACACCTCATATGTTAAAATCCCTCAAGCAGTTTAGGCTACAGAGCATTCCAAAGAAATAGACATACCTACCTATACATTCATACATACTCTCGAAAAACATTACCCTCCTTCTGCGGCAGTTGGGTAAAAACCAAGTCCCTTTGCCAAACTTAGTGTTTATGATAATTATATGAGTTATGGATACATCTATAAGATCTGGGAAATTTACTTATCATTCATCATATTGTGATGACTACAATGTATTGCTATTTAAAGTCATCCCAAAATATATAATAGTCACCTCAAAATGAATTTGCGATCGTTAGCCAATTCAGGCTTCATTTAAGTACGTAGTACATTTAACTCAATGACTTTACATAGGAAAGGAAGTGTTGTAGTTATTGTAAAAACAAAGACTTGCATAAATATTTCGCAAACAGTTAATTACACAGCAGCAAATAATATTCATTCCGTTAATGAATATTACTTCGTTTCATATTAACCTATTGCACTAAAATGCAACTATTGTGCAAACGTTTCTAAAAACAGTTTCTACAATACATTCTCACTAAAATTTTAATTATTTTAAAGTGCCATTGTTCATGTGCAATTTTAAGTTGTAGGTATAATTATTATTTTTTATTATGAAATCTTTGAACGGAAGCGCCTGACACACTGACCTTCAAGGTAAAGTATCGTAAAGTGTTAAATTATGTGACACCAAGCACGATATACCTACACATTAATTATAATAACTTATTTTTGATACTAACTTTAATAAGTTAGTATCAAAAATAAGTTATTACACGTATACATTAATCGTCTGATACAAATTCCCGATCCTATATGTAGCTTACCTAAGGCTTGCGCTTGAGCAGAAGAACACACACAAGTACACATATCTAGTCGCTGCCAAATTGGCGGTCTTTTACGCCAGCTGACAGCGACATGATAAAATGAGTATGCCTGAAGTCCACCCTCCTGCTAAAACAAAAGAGAGTCGTATTGTAAAGGCAATAGATACCTAAGTGGTAGTTAGAGTTCCACATAGCCTTTTCAGCCTTTGATGGATGTCTTACGACCATAATGATGATACGATTATCTGAAAAGAACGTTCTCAGCTCTCGAAATCGTAACAAGAAAGAGGCATAAAATTCACACCCGCTGAAGTTACTCTCAAAGTCTCCCAAACGAACTTGTACATAAGTTGTAACTAAGACAGCTGACACTAAATACACAGACATTTTAACTGCTCCCACTTGACATTGATACCACACGTGGCCGCGTGCTCATGTGTGTGTCACCCACACCAGCACGCACTATCGACTATCGATCAGCTGATTACAAATATATCCAGCGATACACACGTATAGTTGTATCGTGGGTAGGTATGCATGTTATCAGCAGCGAGGATAAGGTACCTGTTTGATTGCGATGTATGAAAACATACAAATCTTTCTGAGTCCAAGGCAAATATTTAAATATTTGCCTTGGACTCAGAAAGATTTGTGATTGTGATTTGCTTTATGTTATGCTATATGATTTATAGACTGACATATATATATTATGTATTGCTTTTCCCGAGTCATTGAAGTAGTTTGCGGCTTGATATCAATTGAATACGGTTCATGCATTCTTTTGTTTCTTACGAAACATATTTGTGTGTGTGTGTTGCCTTTTCTGGCCTGGATATACCATGAACACTTTTATCTATGTCATCGAACCAGCCATTCCTAGGCAAGCTTTGGCGACAACACTTGTCGTCCTACATTTGACTGCATGAGGACCTTGTAAGATGGGCGTTCTTGAAGCAATCAATCAATCTGCCTTGCCTTTTCCCAACTATGTTGGCGTCAGCTTCCAGTCTAACCGGATGCGGCTGAATACCAGTATTTTATATGGAGCGACTGCCAATCTGACCTCCACAATCCAGTAACTGGGTAATACGATACCCCTTGGTAAGCCTGGTGTCAGACTTTCGGGCTTCTGACGACTCTTAATGACTGTCAAAGATCCACGACCGACAGCCGGGACCAACGGCTTAACGTGCTTTCGGAGGCACGGAGGTCTCGGTATGTAAAGATGATGACCCATTCACGGACCAACCCCGGCAAGCGTAGCTTAACCTGATGGATCGACCCATGCGGCTGTTATTACTTAGCCACGAGGTCCTCATGGGCGTGAAGCATACAGCAAATATGGCCAATAGCCTGATTTACTTCTAGTCTGCGTATATATTATGACAATGACATTAACAATGTTAAGTATCTGATATGGCCAATCAATACTTGTTACAAGTGCCACATTATGTACCTAGGTACGTTCTTGTTACTATCGAACTCTGAAACCTTCAGAACAAAACGTAGCTCATTTAGATACCTTCATAAATTACATACTTGATTATATCATGATTCATGAGGTAAAGGCCCCTTATTGCATCAGAAACCCTCTGAATCAAAAACCACCTTAAACAATTTCATTTATAATTCTTTACCGATACAATCACCAAAGTACAGAAAGCGGCACTATATCGACTGCGACAGACTGACACACACACTGAAGTGGTTCCAATGGTTCCTTATTGCCAATTTTTCTACGGAACTCGGTGTTTTCTCCCTGAAAATCACTGTCTAGACGTAGTACATAAATCTACTGAAGAATAAAAGCGTCACATACAAACACAACCAACAAACTGACAATAAAATAATCGAAGCAAGCATCAGCATTCAGCATTTATTTATTAAATGCAAAAGGACGAAACCTCAATTCAACTTAAACGAGATCTGTTTGATCAGATGTAGATTTTTTAAATGCTTCTCTCTTACCTAGGTGTTATCTACCTATATCTTCACGCTATATATGTAGACACATAACACATAGTGCTTGACCAATGACGCAGATAACATGATTTCACTTCGAGAGGTCATGGACCATGCGTCATCGAGAGGAAAATCCTACTGACGGAAACTTTTTATGAATTATATTTATTTGCTTTTATTTACCTACATATTTGTTGCCATTATTTTCCTTGAATATTCTTAGGAACTTTGGATTTACTTGAAAATACAGTCCTTTCATTACCTTCTGACCGATTATTGGGAAGTTCTTTTGTGGATGGCTATGGGCTGACGTGATGTTGATTCCAATAATGTAATTTTTCTTCTGTCAACACAAGATGCATCCTATCCCTCGACATCTTTTTGTAAAACCCGTTAGGAAAGAGCAAAACAACTTTGTCAGGAAGTTTATTTCTATAGGAAAGGCAATTTATGGTGAGCTATTCTTTACCTGCAACATTCTAATCTAGAGTCCGTAATCAGCAAAACAATAATGTATTACTTATGTTGATGTTATGAGTTGTTTTCTATTTTTACAGACTGGATCGAACCATTACTCATCACCATATCATCAATCTGATGACTCGATCATGCGTGTTTTGTAAATTATTCACTGATTTTATTAAAAGGTATCAATGCAGAGCACTGTCTAGATTATTCTAGACAGTGCTCTGCATTGATACCTGTGAACTGTGTACATCCGCATCAAATTAAATCATGAAGGCAATCGTTCCGTTCAAAATACGAATAAAAGACGTCGACGCCGAAGTCTACTCGCTCTGATCTTTTGGCTTTGCTGTATAGTCGGGTAAAAGTCAGTCATTTTAATTTGATTTATTCCACCTTCGATCCAACGGCAGGTAGTTTCTTGTTTTCCAGTTACCAGTAAACATGTGATACTATGCCTTCACTGGTATCGGGACACAATATTATCATGGTGTGACGTTTCATGCACCAGAAGGCGAATGCCTCCGGAAACATTCCTTACCAACCATCAGCCTTCTTTTATTTGTATATGAACAAACCAAAACAATACCACAACATCAAACAGTCTGTCTCCCCTGAATTCCAGGCTGGAGGCTGGTTTGCGCAGGTGTGCGCGGTGCAGGCCAACACTCGGACATTCCTGCGCTCGCTTTCGAAAGCGGCGCGTTCGATACGACCCGTGATATCACTTCATTATGTGCTAATCTTAATGTAAGCGGCTACTGGTCCTACCCGGGACTAGTTTCTAGCTAACTTGTCACGAACCGTGCCAAGGGTTGATTAGTTATAGGTAACTTATCTATGATTTACGTACGTAAAGCTTCAGAACTGACTGATGATGGCCCAACTGTGTGACGTAGATAGGATGTAGCTGGCACTTTTTTGCTGGACGCCAGGTGCAATGCAATGATTGCACCTGGCGTCCAGCAAAAAAGTTGAAAGAACTTTGTAATTTCATCGAAGCTCATCTGGCACTCGGCAGATACCCTTCACTGCAGAGCAAGTTCGCTTAGAGGCAGAAATATCTGGTAAAAATCACGAACTCATTAGCAAGTTTCTTTTTATTTATTCAATACTTCAATCACACAACTGTACAGAGGCGAACTGAATGCCATTGGCATTTTCTACTAGACAACATTCGGTTCAGACAGTGGTAGGTGCAATTTCAAGATATAGGATCAAACTGTTGATTCATCCTAGTCTTAAGAAAGTTTAGCCACAGATCTATAGCGTAGTTGAGACACTAGGCACTAGGATGTCTGCCGGCACTAGAGTATTAATAATTGATAAGCGTTGTTCGCGAGGGCGAGTTGTAACATTCCGTCGAGAGTAAAGCGGTCCCGACGCGAGCTGCGACCACTTTCCTTACACGGTGATCTGCTAGATGACGCGGCTAATGTACTGACTTCACTCGACGATTTATGGTTCTATTTGCGTGTAGTAAATAAAACCTGTATACAAGAGAATATAAAAGAGAACCTATCGGTATAGAAATCGTCAAGTTGCTTCTCGACTACTATCAGCATACTTACTGGATCAACTGAATGATAAAACAAAAGAAAAATTGATATATGGTCATGTCATATCTTAAAGTTCATATATGTGTTTATGGTGGCATATCAATGCAAGTGGACACACCTGTTCACATATAGCTTAATGAATATGCACCTCGCTAAGTAAGTATACCGGAACAGCATCTAAGCGCCATGCATGCCGCATGACAGTACATTACAGCTGTTTACATTATGTTCATTCATCTTATTCAAGATTCGCTTGTTTACATACACATAACAACATTGATAACAGCCAAATATACAAGCAAATTTGCATAAAGAGATATATCTATCTATATTTATACTTTCCTTGACTTGTAAATGTTTGTTCGTAAGAAGCTGGCAGTATCATCACAACGGTAATGTTTTCCCATTGTTTATCTTATTTGTTTTAGTATATTCGTGTATTTATGTGTATTTATCTGTTCTTGTATTTATTTATATAGTATTATATATGTAGGTTAATAGGTATATGTATATCCTTATATTTAAATAAATATTTATTCCTCAATTTTCGATATTGCACCTACCACTGTTTATCTCTGCATCACCCAAAGGTTGACTTGTAGAAAATGCCTATGGCATTAAGTTCGCCTCTGTACATTTGTGTGCTTAAGAGCGTTTATTCTGAAAGTTGGCAACGTCGTAAATAGCTGTCAAATATTTACCTGTTTTGATTAATTTGTAAATAATACTGTATAGAAATAAGAAATGTGGCTAACTAAGTTACTAGAATATTGATTATGTTATGCAAATGCAATTGTAACATTGAATTTGATGTTGTACCCGTTTTAGGCGTAAAAAAAGCATTTGGAATCTTTCGAAATGCTTTTTTACGCCTAAAACTAAATATTCGGTGTTACAATACTAATTATTGCATATCATAATCAATATTCTAGTAACTTAGTTAGCCAAATTTCTTATTTCCATACGGTATTATTTCCAAATTAATCAAAACAGGTAAATATTTGACAGCTATTTACGACGTTGCCAACTTTCAGAATAAACGCTCTTAAAGTGTTAAATAAATAAATGATAAGTATGGTTTTCAAACTGTACCTTATTCTGCCGATTAATAACCCCACCGCGGTTCTTCTGCCATTAGTGACATGGTACGACTTGATGATAACGTCATCCATAGCCCAGAAAGGTGTCTATCCTCTTCAAGCTCTGGGTCTACGGTCTCGGTCCGCTATCATCATAACTGCAAGGTCATTGATAGTCGAACCTGTGATAGACAGCTTGCTGGCTTAATTCCGATACCATCTGGCGATTTTTAGGGCCTGTTATCAGACAAAGATAATGTTTCGATTACACATAATCATAACAACTCATTGTGATTCCACCACACTCTCTATTTAAAATCTGTACTATACAAACAGGCAAGTTAGTGAACATAAACAAGACATATCTACCACCCTCAGTGCCATTATTGCGTCTCGTAAGGAGACTGCTCTGTTCGAATATGGACCCAACTCCTAAACAGGTTTGTGAAACTGATACCAGCTCGTAAAGTTTTACGATTATGTCCAGCATTGTCCTGTCTAGTATATCGACCTCAAAAGGAATCTGCATTTGCAAGATTAATAAAAATAAAAGGTATTCAAAAATGAACCCAAAGGAGTTTTCTTCTACCACCATATCATCCCCTGATTGGGGATTTATCTTTCAATACTTTAGTCTATTAAAATATTGCCATTACAAAAGTACTGAATATATTCAGGCAAATTCAGCGCAATTCACGACTCTTATAGATACGTGATACGATGTGCCAATAATTTACCCAATTTAACGTAACTCCACCAGTTCGCCACTATTAAGTTAACCCAGAACACGTGTCATATCATCAGCATGTGCTCGATGTGTATCAGGATCTATTTCGCAACACGTGTCCATAACACGTCTGAAGCAATTCTAGGTAGGCTAAGTAATTCACACGGTCATACACCTCGGTATGTGCAAGACGACATACAAATATACCATGCAATAAATCTTCAATTGAACAGCCGAACCGGCCTAAAAGGCATAAGTATAGGCAGGGTACTTCCTATTTTCCTAAATCGAAGCAGCACCTCATAAGCACCCACGTTCATATTCAGGTAGGTATATAGGTATGACAAGTTAAACCCACTAACATGTAGATTATTCAATAGAAAATAGAATTCAAAATTCATGACATTTATTCAAACTAGGCTGATGATCAGCACTTTTCGAACGTCAAAATTACATAAGACAGTCCCCCAAAAACCCTTCGCCACTTCCTAGTGCTTAGCTGAGAAGAAGAAGTGGAAGAAGAAGAAGTGCAACAAACTCCCCAGCAGCACAGCTGTCTGTTCAGTTAGCAAAAAACTTGATTCTATATAATAGTATGCAAAATAATTTACATTACTCAACTAGCGCTTTATACCAACAAAAACAAAAACGAAAACCAGAAAAGCGAAAATGTATCTCATTATAATAACTCAGAGCGTAGGTATCATAATACCACCCAAGGCCTTAATTTACCTTTACGTCATTAAATGTCATTGTAGTCCTAAATTTATCATTGTCACTGGTTTCGTAACAGAAGATCCTATTACCATAATATGAGGAATGGTAATACCATTCCTCGGGAGGAACGTACACGTGATGGAGCGTGGGTCATAACAACCGACCGGTATTCGTTGCTTATACTAGTCGTATTGGAATTGTATTGCTACCTCGCATTTTGGACGCAGGTGGTGTCAATTCAGTATCAGATAATTTAAGATATTATAATTAATTAAATTAAATTAAATTAAAATCTTTTATTTCGGACCCATTACTAGTCCATTTGGTTAGTATACACACGACTTAGAAACTAGTGTTAGTACTTACATCTACCAGAAAAACAAAACAAACTATTAATTAACACGCCACAGTGGCATGTAGGCGTATCCAATGTCCCAGTATGGGGCTGTCCCACCTATCAGCTATAGTTTTCAGAATGCTGTTGGGGCTGGCGCGTACCCTGCGCATAATGGAAGCGCAACGCTTGCGCATGATGGCGTGAAAGCCATCTATTCTCGCCTCTGCGAACATGCCGAAGCACTGCAGTAGCGCGGCAACCCCATCAACACCCTGAACGCATTATTGTATTGTACGCGCAGGGCGCTGTATGCCCTATGCTTATAGTTGACCCACAGACTGCATGTATAGAACGACTGACAGTACGCTGTAAATAGAGTAGCCTTTACTTCAGTCGTGCAATTCGCAAATCTGCGTGCCAACATATTGCAACGGACAGCCAACGCCCTGCGCTCACGCTCAATATCCAGACTGTCTTTCAAGTCATCGGAAACCCAGTGGCCCAGATACTTGAAGGAAAAAAATCGGGATGGCATGGTTAATCATGCCCTTGTCACCATTTTTATGGGGTCGGCGCCCAAAAAATGGTGACAAGGGCTTGATTTACCATGTAGGAATTTAGGGCGCTACAGACAGATTATTTAAAACAAATTCAGGGATATGAGGAACAGGGTGTATAGTTTACTCATCCACCATAGAAAAGGTAGGATCCTCCGACCAGATGGGTGTCCTGTCTGGCGGGCAACTGCCCAGAAGTTGAAGTCGGGAGATTGTTTATCCATCGCGCGGTAAACTCTAATTGCGCGATGCAGGATTTGTGTGACGTCAGGATGTTGCGTGACGTCAGGTCTTTGATGCGTAGTTCGCATGTGGCGATGTAGATGCCGCCACACAAGCTTCTGAGTATATTTCCCAGCACCCGTTCAAGATATTTAAAGAAACAATATGATTTGCCCCAGTTAGCTAAGTGCCGACCTCCGGCCTCTGACACAATTGTGTAGAAAGTACTAAACAGCTTAATGACGCCCATCATTGTATTAGATCCGCAACATCAAGTGCACTCTGCACCTCCAGGGCTGACAAATAAACAGTTTCTTTCCTCAGTTGATCAGTGGCGGCGCTAGACCAAACCAAACGTGGACGTCTCTTTCATTTTCCAGATCCAGACGAAAGAAAAACATTAAATTGAATGAGCTGAATTATACACAAATGTATGATTATATCTTATAACATTAAATGAGCAATATTTGTAATCACGTTCTCGAAAGCGGCTCTAATGTTTTCGATGAAAGTTGCAATATTTTAATATAGGTTTTACGTGGGCGAAAAATTTATCTATCTAGCTAGGTCTCATAATTGGGAAAATTCCTTTTATCTATTTTTACCCGAGTTGTGCTCCATCGACGATCAACGTGAAACTTAGGTAAAGTGAGCGTGAAGTGTGCTGTCACTGTCACAAATCGACCGGCAGAATGCTAGGGATTAACACTATTGACAGCTCACTTCACGCTCACTTCACCTAAGTTTCACGGTGATATTTTTACAGAATCGATCGGCAGCAGTGCTATTCTGTAACCATCTCACCGTGAAAACTTAGGTGAAGTTAGCGTGAAGTGAGCTGTCATTCCACCTAATGCTAGAGATTGACACTATTGACAGCTCACTTCACCTAAGTCTTCACGGTGAGTTTTTATTTACAGAATACGTCGGCAGGATTTATTGTGCGTGAAAGTGAAAGAGTTAGCTTGCCCACATTTGACTGTTTAAGCAGCTTAAAGTGGTGTGGGCCAGCGTGGGTGGCCTTGTATTCAAAATTATAATATCCGGAACGTTCACTTTCCGGTCGAGTGATAGCCCTAACTGCATTCGACATTGCAGGGCCGCCGCCGCGCCGATGGGCCGATACGTCATAATTGCCCATTGTCTGTGTTGGGCAAGGCTTCCTTCCTTATCCTGGCTGTACGCGTTATTGCCCCGTAGCCCATATGTCTGTACGACATTGTGCCAGATATTGATAGCGTGATAACCCTAATAGTACAGTAGTACGTAGTGTCCGGTTCGAGCCTCAAAGCGGACACTACGGACTACCGTTCCTACGGTTACACGATTGATTCGCACTTAGGAGGCTCGCTTTAGATAATAGTTGGCATGCCGTGGTATCCCATACTTTAATGTTTAGCTGAAATTATATGGAGTGTTATTTCATTGGTTCGTTACATTTTGACAGTCACTAAATGCAGCCACTTTCAGTTCACTCCCATCGCCTTTTCTGTTATTAAAAAATGCTGTTTAATACGTTCAGTGCCGGGAGCCCTCTCGGAGGGATCATTTTAAATGTAGGTTCTTCTTAGCGAATATAACCAACATTATAAACTGTGAAAATAAAATCTGTTGTATATTTTAACAAGATTTATTAGTATAAGCGTTGTTTTTAAAATCCCAGCATTACTATTTTCAAAAATTTCTTGCGTCAGGGAATATACCTACTGGCAGTTTTAGGGTTGGAAAACCATTTTCACGGCTACAAATATTCACAAAAAATTTAAAAGGTGGACACCCTTGTCTCGGGATCAGAGCGAGATAATATACTTTTCTTCATTTTTATATATTTTTTGTATTTCACGTACACTACTAGTACAGTATGAAAATACCTCCAGAGATACTACGTATACGACAAGACCCCTGAAAACACAATTTTACTTCGTTTTATAGTGTTTTATAACACGGTTTTAAAACTAATGCCGTTGACCGTCTCTCTCTATAAAATGTGGGTGGAGTCGAAAGCGTTAATAATATAATAGATGAGTGAGATTCCTTACTATGTTTTCTAATCTTGATTTATTTCCAGGGTTAATTTATTTGTTTGCAAAACAATAACAATCAGATCAGAGGTCATTGTGTAGCTACGTAACGACAATGTAATACGTGATATCCTGCCTACAACCTGCAGTATAAATAAACAATGTTTGGACTCTTCCGCACTCCTTACAGTACGGCGCATTCTTATGATGTGTATGGTCACTGGTCAATAAGCTAACACGAAGTTGATTGAAGCTTGTCACAGTCGCTCACTGTGACACAAGCTTCAATCAACAATTAAATTAAGTCAGCGAAATATACTGTAAAGTTTAAAATAATCTATTTAATTAGGAGGTAATAATAATTCATAACCGATGCTCGGAACATAAATCAGTTGACACTATAATTTCCGAATCAATATAGAAACATAAGCGAACAGTTTGTCAACCACCGTTCTAGTTTACACGTCCATTCATGAAATATGCACAGACTAGTGATAGTCTTCTGTCTACACGGAATGAATATACATACAAACAGTAGGTCCAGTTCATACAATGTGCAATGAACTGCACACAAAATAAAAAAAACTGTCTTCAAAAAAAACATTCTCCAACTGCACCAGATTGCTTCTTTTCAGAAATAAACTACCCCAATCGAGAGAAAAGCGACGTTTCCCTACAGCTGCAATCAAGGGCGGATCTAGGATTTATTTCTGGGAGGGGCACATGGGCCAGACAGTTAAGAAGTGTCTCCGTGTCTCCCATATCTTAATTGCACTATGCTGTTTTTGAGATTTATTATTTTTCTATGAAGATATAGTACACTTATTCAGCGTTCATCATTGAAACAATTTCTTGATAGCTATGCATTCAGGCCAGTCCATTCAGATGATTCGATTTTATTTTACTTAAACCGTTTGGGGGGGGGGGCGAGGGCACGTGCCCCTGGGCCCCCCCCCCCCCTGGACTGGCTTCAATCTCATCTACACGGATGCCACCCAGAAAATGATGAACATAACCATCTAAATGTTACACTAGTAATAGCTGTTTCACCGTTGCATGAGTTCTGATCATGATGAGTTCCAAGTGTTGACTTCCAACCTCATTTTCGCTAGAGCCTCTTTGTTTCATCAGATACTGAACCGGACTAAGCGTCTATTCCTTCAATCAGCATTAATAGAACTAGGTAAATGAACTTCTCAACCTTTTCCTTGATCGTCATCTTGGCGTCGTATCGGCGTCGTATCTAGGCCACTGCAAGGACGTTGTGTCATCGAACGTGAGAATTTGACTTACTTTTACATTACGGTAAACTCTTACGTCTCCTTCCTTTGTAAGATGAGGGAAAGAGATAAGACATTTTTGGCAGGTTTTAAGATTTGAGAGAAAACTTTTTGTTAGCAAATAAAGCAGCGGATGTAGTCGTGGGCGATACGTTAGCATCCTGTAGATAATAGTAATGATTTACAGTCACAGTTATTGGAAAGCCACGACTTTTTGCACCTAGGCAAATATGGAGACAATTATATCTTAGGACACTTACTTATTTCAAGGGCAGTCTTTAGTTTTAGTCTGACACTTTTAATTAATACCTATTCACGTGCTGTTTTTGCAATGTTTGCTAATTAGACGGGAACTAGGTAATTCAATGTATTACAAGATTCAAACAAGGACTTGTTGTTAAAGATTACAATTTCATAACTTTGTTGTGAAGGGTAGGAATAACAAAAAAAACACCAATTATTATTTACAATATCAGCGTTACAGATTACCTACTTCCTAACATAGATATCTCATAGATAAACTCAGTTTTGACCATGAATGATTTGCCTAGTTTTCCATCACTAACTGGAGAAAATCTACGGAAACTCCCTAAGAGGCGCAGACTAGGTATATAATATTCTGCACATGTGTCACTGTGGCCTGTCAGACTGTGAGTGGCGTCATTAACCATGCTCGGCATACGCATCGAGGGGATTACATCAGGCGCCATGACACCATCACACCATGCATCATTTGCATCTGCTTGCTTCACTCAGTGCACGTGGTTATTTATAGACTTGCTCTTAAGGTGACCTGAGGGCTAATGGTTGCAGGCTTGGCTATGTATCTTAGGACCTAAACTGTAGCAAACAAATTTAGTTATGCTGAAATCAGCTCATCGTCTCTTACAAACCCTTTGCGCAGGAATCTTGTGCCTTTTTCTATTTCGGCATCTACCCGGTTAACTAAGGTAGGCGGAGACAATTGGAAGTCTTAGGAACAAGAGGGAAACTCGAATTCCCATAGATCATCGATTGAAACAGAAGACCATGTGAAGAGAATGTAAGTTGATAAATAATTATATCTTATTGTGTGTAAAACTACAATCGTTAGTTGAATTTGTTTGTTTCTGTAATTTATGATGGCGTTACGTGTTCTGTGATGTGATGATACAACGCTAGACGAAAAACAAAAAAATATATAAAACGTTGCGCTGGCGTTGTAATTTGTGACAGCGCAACAGACCAAGTTCAGAAACATTGACGATCACATGAATTACAGTAAATTATAGTTTTTCTCCTTGTAAGTCCAAGGAGAAAAATTATAATTTACTGCGCAGAGTGAGTAAAGGGGGTTCCTGTGTGTCAATTCAGCCATACTTTGATTGCTAATTTGTCTATCAAGCGTGGTGTTTCCAATATTAATATCCTCGACCATGAAATTGACAGTGGCCGCTTACAGGTTGACATGTTACTGATGATAGTTAATTCCGCTTATCCTTGGAAGAAATCAATATTGTGTGATGTATTTATGAATCCACACAACCCAGTGCAGCGCCGACTGCGGAACTCCTCAAAACGATCAACTGCGGTAATTAAGTGCGTTTAGACTTTCTTTCTGCATTCTGTCGCGCCTGCGGCTAATCTCTCCGTTAATTTAATTTAGAGATTTAAATTAGTCTTAAACGTCAACGGCGTTAACTCTTGTTTAAAAAGTGAATCATGGTTACTTTCTAAACGCATATTTTTTTCTTTTTGTCAATTTTACGGGTCAGCTTTTCCACAAATTAGGTATTTTTTTTTTTTTTTTTTTTGTAAAGACCAGATCCAGGTGTGTACACTGTATTCGGTGAAGTTGAATGACTGAACAAGGGTCTGAAGACGAAGATTCAGTTTATTTCGTGTTTCATTACCATTTTTGTTGTTCAATACATGTAACCTGTCAGAATTCCAGAAATGCCTTCCTCTTTCTATACATAACAAATAAGCTTGATTACCCTTCAACCCTTATAAGCGCACAGCACAATCAAATCAACACAAGTTCATATCTCATCAGTAGGCGGCGCACGCGCTTGCAAATCGAAGCGTTAGTATGCGCGCGCGCATCTTACTGGACAATGTTGACGCTAAGTTGCAGGACCACAGAGAATTACTAATTGAATGACATGGAATTGTAATAGGGTCGACCGATATGAAAGAGACAGGGAACAATCAATGAGATGTGATTTTGAACAAGAGTTGTTCGGTTGTTGTGTATTTGTTTTCCCAGAACACAATTTTCTTTCACATATTTCAGCTATTCTTACCTTGCTTGCAATACCTAATATTTTAAGTAGGTACTTAACATTCTCGTGAAAATAAAAGTAGCAACTAGCTACAATTCGGCTGGAAACTTCAACACAAACTCCTAGATATTTATCGGACAATAAAATTCCCCGTTAAGCACTTATCACTTCTTAAAAACCTTAAAAAAAGAAACTTAAAAATGTCAGTAATTATTGTAATTAAGATAACAGATCGATTTTTAACGAGAATAATTCCAATAGTACCATATCTATAAAACTATAATAACTGCTACTATCTTCAGTACCATCGCGTCCCACACTGTAATTGTTCGTCGGATACAAATCGCTACAACATCTAGTTTGGTGCCTGTCGCAGCAGTACCGTTGTAAAAATAATTGTTGCTTTCCAATTAAGGATGCCATCCATCATTAACATACAACCGGACGAAACCATCCAATCAAAATGCAACTTTACTTTAATTTAAATAGAGTTGGTTTTCAGTCTGGATGTTACAGTCAGGTCCGATTAATCGCATGATCAGCCAGTCAAAGTAGGTAATTGAAAAGAGCGGGTGCTGCGTGTAATTGCCGGCGATAACGCGTAATGCTACATTACCGGCCAGGAAGACTGTGTTTTGTGGTTCACTTTGTTTTGTCGTTTGGTCTACCTGTTGGTGGTAGTGGAATCCTATTTTACTACTTGTATAGTACGTAGTACCTACTTACTTACCCACCTGGCGACTCGTGCAGTGGTGGCAGTCCGTGCTTGTCAACCATTGGTACCTATTCCGAATGTCGTTATACTTTTTGAACAGTACAGAGATGAACTCATTGACATTCTGGCACATGCAGGTTGAACACCGAATGCTACGATGTCACTTACTGTAGATATAAATTTTGAACCATAAAACCAAAAGATACCGAAATATAAAACTGATACTATAGTGGGAAAACTTTATAGAAATCTCAGATGAATATAGCGCATCCTCGGGTGGGAAAGTGTTACCTGCGTTATTATGTCTACTGAGCAAAATAATTAACCCTGCCCTTTGCCCCTTTATCAGACACCTTTGCCTATAATGTACCATAGCCATAGATTGTCTATGGTTGTAAATACACTCTCTATGTCAAAGGCAGGTGAGGCGAGTTAGGAGCAAGTGTACATACTAATAATAATAATAATAAACCCGCAGGGCAGCTTGTGGCGAGCTGTTGGGCAGTAGCGACCCCACGGACCCTAACTCCCGGGAGAAGTCTTGTTCCTCTTCTCTGGCTCGCCTTTATTGGCCGGCTGGAGTGGACACTGACGAGGAACAGATCTCCCACCTCATTCTTGCCTTAATTGGCCGGCTTGAGTGGAGATTCGCAAGAGCAAACGTGCTCGGAGGAAGGAAGTATTCCAGTAAGTGCTCGTAGGGATCTTGACCATCTTCCGGGCTCTGGGATTGTTCTGAAAGCCGTGGAATACCTCTCCACTCCTCAAGCACCTCAGGTCATGTTGCCCCCTTGTCGCTACGTCACTATGTGCTAGCGACAGTTTTCGGGGGCCCATTATTGAGTGTGCAAGTCACCCCCTGCCATTTTATCCGTGTAAATCTTAACATTGATCAGGCAGGGGACATAGGCCTTCCATAGTTTTAGGTAACCAACCCACTATAACCGCCCAAACCCATAGCCTAATATTTTTTGTTTCCATTTTTCTGCAATAGTCCTGCACCAACCGGGGTTGTCCTTGGGTGCACTTGCATAGTGCATACAGGGATAATCGTCGGTTGGTGCCTCATTCCTCATTCCATTTAAAATTGTCTAAGGGGCCTCTGCGAGTTGGCTTCGGCCCCTCGTACGCCTTCCAAAGGACCGGGACCCTATGGTCCCGAGATTTGTTGACAAATAAAAATAATAATAATAATAAAGCTTTAATTGATTCCATGCATAATACACATTTAACGATAACAATTTGGAACTTAATATCCTATAATTCAATTACATTTAATACTCTTAGATGAATTTGGTTTCTAATTACGAATTCTATTATGTAAAATCAGTTTAATTATTATTTGTTTTAATTATCCACTAAGTACCTAATTATTTAATGTATGGACCCCGATCGGGTAAAAGCCTCCCCCAAGGAATGCCATCCTTCTCTGTCATTAGCTCTGTCTATCCAACTTCCACCCGCGCACGCTACAATTTCGTCTGCCCATCTGGCCCTTGATCGGCCTCTTGATCTGGTGCCTTTTGGCCCAGACCACTTTATTGACCGTAGAGTCCATCTATCATCCTTGTAACGAGCTACGTGGCCCGCCCACCTCCATTTAGCCTTCATTGCAAAAGTTAAGGCATCGCATACTTTTGTCTTCTTTCGAATGTCGACGTTCTTTACCTTATCCCTCAGTTTTATACCTAGGCAACTTCTTTCCATTTGTCTCTGGGTAGTCTGAATTTTGTTCCTAGTTTTGAGATCGAAGGTCCAAGTTTGGCAACCATAGGTGAGGCACGGTAGAAGTGCTGTATCCATGACTATTTTCTTGGTCGGTAGGGGAAGTTGCGATTTTAGTATTTCTTTATGGTGCCAGAACTTATTCCAGGTACTCGCCACTCTACGGTTAAGTTCTTCATTGTTTCTTTCCTTACTAAAGGAGATTTGTTTTCCTAAGTATATGTAGTGGTTTACAAACTCGAGGGGAGTGTTATTTATCGGATTTATTCTTCGTTTGGCCCACTGAGTTTTGTCCTACATAAAAAAATCCTGGTTCGTCCCAAACAATATGCTTCCTTCGTCCCAAAATATAATTTTAATTTTTTATTCCCGCTTCGTCCTATTATATATTCCTTCTTCGGCCCATTTTTTTTTTGTATATGCCGAACTTACTTTTTTGTACAATCGGCAAAAAAGGGTTACTTAATATTAAATATTTAACATCAACTTTTTAAAACAACCGCTCCTCTCTGTCTTCTCTGCGAGAGAAAATTTGCCCGTATTATTTTATAATAACACTCTTTAGCCGCTTTTAGTGAGCAAGTTATTTGTAAACAACTGACGTCACTGGAATTTTTTCAAAAGAGCAGGTAAAAAAATGACCACCCCTTCTTTATTGCGTCCTTTGTTTGTTTGCTTGTATTGACTCATTTGGCCAATAGCATTAGTTTTCGTTATCTGCAAAATGGGATTCACGCTAGCTCCCGTGATGCACAGTGCATTCAGGTACTCATTCGTCACCTGGTTAAAGTGTGTGTAAAGTGAGATTGAGAATTGATCGAATTTGTTATAGGTAAGTTAATATTTTTATCTGAAGTATTATTGATAAATTAGAAGTTAAATATCAAATATTTGTTCTTATATTTAAATACTAGCTGCCCGCCCCGGCTTCGCTCGAGTAGCACTAAGTACTTATCTACGGCGCACCTACCCTACCTACCCTACCTACCAACCCTACCTACCCTACCTAACCTACCTACCCTACCTACCCTACTACCCTACCTACCCTACCTACCCTACCTACCCTACCTACCCTACCTACCCTACCTACCCTACCTACCCTACCTACCCTACCTACCCTACCTACCCTACTAAAAAGTATCCTATGTCCTTCTCCTGGTTCTAAGCTACCTCCCCACCAATTTTCAGCCAAATCGGTTCAGCCGTTCTTGAGTTATAAGTGGTGTAACTAACACGACTTCACGACTTTCTTTTATATATATAGAATACTTTGTTTCAAAAATTTCAAATAAGTACATTATTTTTTTATTGACTGTACCTTTAATGTACTTGTTATTTGGGACGAAGCACAACTTTAATTGTGCTATGGGACAAACTAAGATTTTTTTGGAATGTGGGACAAAACTTCAGGACGAACGAAGAATAAATCATTTATCGAGATGGGCGTTGTACTGCGGTTAGACATAATTTTAGTTTTTTCCAGATTCATTTCCAAACCAGTTTTTATACTAGCCTGGTTTAATTCATTTACCATTTTATTTAGTTGGTGAGGGGTTTCCGAAAATAAAATGATGTCATCGGCAAATCTAAGATGACTTAAAAAATTTCCATTTATAATAATACCTTGATTAGACCATGGCAGCTCTCCCATTACGTGTTGTAAGACGGCTATGAATAATTTTGGTGAGATCGGGTCTCCTTGCCGCACACCTCTCTTTATGTTGATTATTTCTCCTACTCTATCCAGTTTAACTCTACTTGTGCTGTTAGAGTAAATATTTTTTGTTAATTGTTAGTGTACATACTAGTATATCTATATATAGTATAGTACAAAGTTTCAAGCTTTTCGTGTCCGCCTGTGTGACCGCTTAGATCTTCTTAACTAGGTACATAATGGATATTGCTGTGGTTTTTACCCCCATTTAGAGAGATTTTATCTGTAAGGTTTATGTGTAAGATAATACATTAATATTTTACGTAGCTATAGAACAGAAACCTCGGTGTTTTGACAAGTCGCACCCGTGCGAAGCAGGGGCGGGTCGCTAAAATTATACTTGAAATTTTATAAACGTGAGAATGTTCCCACGAAGGCTGCTGGCTGGTGTAGTGAAACCCTTTAACGTTGAGGTGAAGATGATATGAGTTTACGAAATTATGTCAATCGACTTTCCGTGGTTGGGGTTTATCCATGACCAGAAAAACGTTGTTTGGTTTTTGTTTATGGAAAGTGTTAAAACTTGCTGGGTACAGTCGGGTTTAAGTATCTACCAGTACCTACCTATCTCTCGAGATACTCATAATATGCTTGTTAGGAGGACGTTCGGGAATTCTGTAGCAGCTTACAGGTTTAGAAAATAAAAGAGCGTCAATTTTTTATTAGATCTGTTTGTAAGGAAACAATTCAAGCTCGTTCAAGTTGTTTTTAATTATTAATTTAATTTTACGAAATGTGATACAAATATGTAAGAAACCTCGAAATCATCTATAAATATGTATAATAATAATATGCCAACGTAGAATGTTAACAGACAGACGAATTGTTTCGTAATCTATATGTATCATATTTCACTCACACAAATCAAACCTGTCATAAACTAGGTCTTTATTGGTGGGTGAGGTGACACAGCGAGCGGAGCGGTAGCGAAATAGATTTGTAATATTTAATCATGTACAACATGATTTTGAAGAAGAGTGATGAGTTAACGACTGTTGTTGAAGGATTGAAGCCTATTAAATTTTATCTGTATTTTACAGGTAACTTATTTTAAGTTATTTGTACCTACAAATAACTTTAAATAAGTTAGTAATAACTAATCACTGCAGCAATACAAGTAAGTAGATAGACATGAGTTCTGACGGCTTCCGGTCTATTCCATAAAAATTATACCGTGAACACTTAGGTGAAGTCAGCTTGAAATGAGCTGTCATTCCACCCGATGCTAGGGATTGACACTATTGATAGCTGACCTCCCTAAGTTTTCACGGTGAGTTTTTTACAGATTAGACTCCGACGCCTCTTCTCCTCTTCTTCTTTGATAGAGGGGTCAGGTAATTAAGAGTACTGCCCGTACTAATCAAGCTCTCAGAAATTATGGCAGACATAATTAAGTAAATCTAAGCTAAGTATTAAAAACTCGTGCAAAACTACGTGCGCTAGATCATCGCTCTCAGTAGAACCTCGCCCTACCACATCGTTATGTGAAAGTGCGAAATAAAATATCATCAATTAAATGTCAATAAAGTCGATGACGTGTGTGTAAACTACATATAACGACGGGCAAAGGCCAGCAATATAAAGCCAGCAAGTAGGGTTTTTTTTTATTTGATTTGTGACTTTTACTCGATTATTTTACTTTCAATTCTAACTTTTTTTTCTTAATCTTTTGTTGAGCTTATTGGCTTTCGAGATATTTCAAGCAACATTCAACTTCATATTTACAACGCCTGTGGTTAAATACAAAGGCCATCTAACCACATTTTGGTCGCTCAAAAAGCCATGTCATCTATAATCATCGCGTGTAATGTGTAATCACGACCGCTTCAACAACAGATCAGTCACATTTAAATAACAAACGCAGCCAAAGGTTTCAAATGCGCTACCGAATGTTAAAAAAGGTCTGCGCTATTGAATGTGACGGCGCAGGAAGTGGCACCGTCTAGTTTTCTTACAAAGTTACTGGAATGAGCGAAGAGGTGGGATACTGGCTCGTGACAGTCACTGAGAGTCATATCGATGGTTGCGTAGCGGTTGTCTTCTGATATGATGTCAGAGGAGCATAGAGTATAGTAACTATTTATAGGGACAGAGGAGCCGCTGTGGTACCACGTCCACGACGAACTGCTATATTCCGGCACAATCCTGATGATATTGAAGCTGCGGAATGACAAATACGATGACCACTTCTGGTACAGGCTATCTTGCACCGTGAAATATTTAAATTGAACTCAAGTAGTATCGATTTAGCCGAGTTACCTACTGTTAACTTGACGAAAGCCATTGCTTTGATCTTCACACGATATTGTTAGCTATACTTACTTATAAAAGCGAGAAATTATGCTGATCAAAATGCTTACCAATTACTCCATCGTTCTTGTAGCTTTAATTAAGTAAGTAAGCAACGCTAAGGGGCTTACCAAGTTATTATGAGTACATAACCTTTAGTTCAGTCGAGCAAAGCCAATTAGTTCTGGACATCCAGGCGACTGGCGACCGGCAACCGGCGACCGGCGAACGGCGACTGTTCTCTTCCTCACCTAGTTATAAAGAAAGTCACTGTGTCTTGGCAACGTGTACCGGGTGGATTTTTGCGACGAGACTAGAAAAGCCTGAAACAATAACCTCTTATGGTCTTGAAGAGTTTTTAATCCTTATTCGCATCGATTGACATCATAAAAATAAAACTTCAAACCTGACGGTTTTCTAGCTGACTGTATTTTTCAAAAAAAATTGAATGCGATAAGCAATACCCAGAAAGTTAAGGTCAGTCTAAGGTCTTAGTCTAGGTCTTCTAAGCTAAGAAAGTTTTATTTCTTTATTTATTTATTTGTTTTCGGAAGGCTTACAGACTAATAAAATTATAGTAACAATAATATTTAACTAAATTGCTAATTACAAGCCCCCACAGATAAATACAGAGTTAAAGATAAGATATAACCTAGACCATGAGGGAGTCTCATAGTCTCAGTTGCATCTCATCTGTATACCTACATTATAAGCAAAATAAATTATTTGTATTCCATTCTATTCAGACAATAATTATGGTAATTTAATTTTTATTCAATCTCAAGCCAATTTTTTCAAATTTTAAGCAAATCCGGACAACAAACGGTTCAAGTGCATGCAGGTGCCTCTGGTGGTTTTACTGTAACTACAACGGTTTTAATTTTTAAGGTAGGTACTTACTGCCCCGTTCCATAATTCCACCCTGAAGTCATAGGTACTGAAAGCTTTGTACATTTAGTCGTTTTCAGTCCACATTTTTTTTGCTTCATTAGGGGCTTGAGACTGACATGAGTAAATATTTAATATTATTATGCACCATTAAATTATTGAAGTAAAATTACACACATAGTGTTTTCCTTCAGAAGATAATATGTTTACCTGCACGGTCAAGGGATATTGGATAACATTAGATACAGAAGATTTAAAACCATCGTTATTTAAAGAACAATAAAGACATTCCGAATACGAGTCATCGGCGATTCGTGATTAATATTCATACATAATTACCTAATAAAAGAATGGGATATAATCGTTTTGTCGTGTACCTGTGATAACATAACAGATTAGACAAACATTATCAATCATATTATATGCGTCGCCGTCGATACCTGTAATATAATTCTTTATTGTTATTTTATTGTAGACAAGATGACACTTGACTCATCGCCACTCGTGAAACTAACGTATGACACAGGTAACACTCGTGACACTCGTGCCAGTTTTGTCTGACACTCGTGACATTCTGGTTTGACACCCGTGACACTCTGCGACAGCAAATTGTAACTTGATCGGTGTTCTCACGTTATGGTTCATTACTTGTGCATCTTACAGGAAGTTAACACTTGTTACCCTTGACTTTTCAACGACTGGTGTGGTCTTCTGACAGCTGTCTTCTCAAGAGAAGCCCTTGATGGGTTTCCTTCATAGCTTAAAAAATTGTGGAGTACCTAAGCCCAAAAGCACTACACAGCTGGTCCCCCAGTGTAGGGATCTACATACAGCCAACATTCGGGCACAAGTAATAGGTACCAATCCTCGTGCTGCTGCCAAAAAACTCGTTCTCCTTTCAGAAGTAAACATTCGCCCTTATTTAATTGTCATCCATTACGTGTTTACGGTCATTAGTAGTTACCTCTCTCAAGAATCAATATTTAGTCACGAAAACAATCAAGCTAACAGGTTAACCCCCATTGCAACAGTTTACGTCAGTTTTCGGAGTAACTCGACCGCTGCAGCGGTTTCGTCGTCACATTACAGGAAATAAACTTTTTTCTTTTAACTTTCAATAGCAGCCCGTACCATATTACGTGTGTTATGTAGTATTAGTAGGTATATAAGTAATGCCAGTGAACGTAGCCACCGGCCGTGACGGACATGACGCTAAATAGGAGTTGTAGTACTTAACTGTTTAGTTTAGTGTTGTTGTAATTATGTTAGAAGTTAAGGAAGAGCACGAGTGCTGATGAAGGTTAATTATTGTATTTTTAAAGTTCTTCTTTTCCTTGTAGGTGATTGTTTCAAGCCAAGGAGTTCGTCTGTTGAGTGTTGCACGATGTCTGCGGTAGGTAGGTGATATTATTATTGCAGCTTTAACTTTAACTCGTGTATTCTCTTATATGTTGGATTGTACTACTTACTTATAGGTTGGATTGTACATACTTATCCAGCTTATGTTATAATGGATCCAATATGCTGTGTCAGTGTGACTGTACTTCAACTACATTGTTTTTTTACTATTGAAAGATATTCCAAATAAAAAGTCTACAAAATACAGAGTCCAAGAGTTCTACACGTAATATTCTGGACATAAGCACTCCAGTTCTAAAGAATAAGACGTGACTACAAAAAGGTCGTCTGCCCTAACACGGCACAGATGCCAGACGAAATTGAACCCTGTCTCTATAAGCATAAGCAGTTGTGCAAGCGTGACGAACCAAGGTGAGCGACTCATGCCTCCGAACTTGACATTCTGTCGACTATACACAACGGAGATAGCTATCTAGATTTTATTAAGAGTACTTGTATTTCAATCAAAGCTTGAGCGAAGTGTGAATATCTTAAACAGATCTCAATAACGCGACGCGACTTTAGTAGAACAATTTCTATGAAACTTTTATGGAAATTGTTCTACAAGAATCGCGTCCCACCGTCGCGTCGCGCCTGTCTGCGGGAGCCTTAATTCTAGATCTTAACAAGGAACAGGATATGATTTTAGACTTGTTGAAAGTCTACGTAATGTAGCTGACATGGCGGTTAAATATGAAAAGAAACATAAATAGCGAGGCAGAGTTTAATACAAGCTTTAATTGAGTGTTGCTGATATCTAAAGGCAAAAGGATGGATGCTATCCATATTGAAACCAAAGCAACGTTAAGTCAATTACTTTCTTTTCCGAAGGCAACAACAGCACCGTAAATAGCCCGGAAATAATCATTTTAAAATAAGTATTCAATACGGTACTAAAAGTTTTGTTTATTTATATTGTGAAAATATACGGCATACCATAACGGCATGAATGTAAATACGATAGTAATCAGATGACACTAATGATCAATAAAAATGCCGTTTCTTATAGAAGCAGTTATATTTTATTGAGAGCAAAACACGCTGTCCTTATTTTTTGTGCCGAATCAAAATAATCGTAGCACTGATTTTGAATGAGCGAATAATGTATGAGTTGACTAGAAATATTTGGAAATTCTGAATAAGTTAACGGTAGTGTTTGAATATCGGAAGTCATTATAAACTTGTCCAAATAGACATACAAACCAAGAGATTCGGTATGTAACCTAGTCATTCTGTCTAATGATTTATCGATACAGAAAATTATATCAGAAAACGGTGACTACAAGACTGCAATAATCTGATCTTCGAGCTGAAAGATCACATTACAATAATGATTAATTTTGGATGAGGGAATACTTGTATGACTTTTGTTTGAAAGTAACGTGTGTCGTACCTATCTTCAGAAGTCATCAAAATTACCAAAATTATAGTCATTCTGCTTTGTGATATTATTTGAGTGGGTAAATAAAATAAGAATACTTGCAAAACTATACTGAAAGAAATGCTGCAAAAATTTAGGAAAATCTTTTCTATTTCTATGTGATAATAATTCTTATCAGATATATTTTAATCTTGTTATTCTAAATTCATATTTCGGGAGCGTGTGAAATGACACAGGTGAGCGGTTACAAACAGATAGATAACGAAGAGTAAACACAACAACACACGGTACACAAGATTTATCCTAAACAAACTGTTACACAGATTATATACAGAGATTATAACAGTTGGAAGGTAGAATGTAAACATTGGTTTCTTCCGAAGGGTTACAGGTTACAGAGGTCAAAGTGGAAGTAAGTAGAGCACTTTAAGAAGTTATTTAGCTAGATACCCATTGATGAAGAAACTATTGATGCCTTTATAGCAGAGCAAGAATAAACAAGAAAAGATGAAAAAAGAGAAATTCCAGAATCTGAAGATAAACAATAAGACTGAATGAGCACATAACAACCTGCAGACATAAATAAAGCTATTCTCATTAACGAGCCACTAATAACTAAGAGTAACCACTCAATTATCGCCTCTTCCAACACGCAACATGGTCTACAATACCGTGAACAATTACCACGACTTCTTACATCTTCAGGCGTGACCGCGTGACTTAAAAACTGTGCCAACGATTGTTCCCAAGCAAAACTTATATATCAAAGATAAAGACCTATTATATCCGTCCTCATTAATAGCCATTATTTCTATAATTCTATCTGAAGCTATTGTCCATTATAATTGAATTTTGAATTATGGAAGTGATAAACATGAATTGGAAACAATAGATTATGAAGCGGGTCCATTGAAATCGTTGATGTCAGCAATGACAGCTGTTGTGGATGATAATCACGATCAGTGAGGTAATTTGATTGTTTTTTTGCCACGATGTTTACTACTGAACTGAATGAAGTTTATGTCACTGAAGTTACAGAATGTTGTGTCCCATTGTTAAGTGGCTATGCTGAGTATCTAAAACAACAATTGAAGATGATTTGGCAACAGTTGCATCCTCGAAACACCTTTGGCTTTGGTCCCATTATTGAACCCTGAGGTAGGCCTATTGGGTCAACAAAGAGAGTCAAATCGACTAAAATAATTTTATTTTAGAGTGTAATTCCTGGAAAGTTTAAATGTTTTCTGCTCAGTTCTGTATTAATTAAACTAGCTTCCGCGCGCAACTCTGTCCGCGTGGAAGCCAGCTATACCATGAAATATATCCTATGGCACTCGGCAATAGTGTAAGTTTCATTCAGTGAAAGAATTTTTAAGATCGTATGAGTATTTTCGGAGATTACCTCCTACATCCAAACTTACAAACTTTTATAATATTAGATAATAGATAATTAGATCACACTCAATCAAAAAACTTGTATTGATAAAACATAGAACTTGAAAGTGCTGATAAGTTTATTAAGTGGTTTGTGTGGAAATGTAAGTTAAGATACTTTAACAAATTGCTTGTAAACATTTTGTAATTTGTTTTTGTGACTAAGATCTACTCATAATATAAATGAAAGTCAAGTAATTTTTCAAGTTTTTCCTGAACTTTAACCTTTTCTAATGTCGCAGCGTTATTCGAAAGGTGAAAATATAGAAAACCATGATGGGACTATATAGCGTTCAGGCATACGCAATGCGACACCCGACACCGGCCTTCTGCGAGGGAAGCCTCCCCGACCTGTAGTGACCGAAATAAAACATAGCGTCGTCTTTTTACAATATTTATTGCGAAAATTCTTAAACAAACATAAATTAACATCTGATATCTAATATGGACAGTATAGGTACCTCTTGTAAAGTTCACGAGTGTCATACGACGTACAAATAGCTTTACTTTTTATATATTATATTTTAAGGCAATTTCATATCACAATTTGTTAAGATTATGCTGAAAAACTATACTTTTGTATAAATAGGAATTTATTTTATCAAGGCCTCTTTTAACAATAAATATTTATTTACCATGTGGCACTGATCATAAATAGAAACAAACTTAAAATTACTACTTATAAAATATTGCAACAATTAACACTATCAATCTCAGTAATTATTATTTTGATCTATGCACTATACCATTAAATTAAAATTGACTAATTTATTATTATGCTAAAGGAAAATGTTTCGTTTAAGTACTAATAAATAAATTTATACATTTAGTACTAGTGACGTGGTGTTGCTAGTGCTAACAGTATTACTAAAATTGTCATATGTTTGACATTTAAAATGCAACACTTAACGAAGATTTTAGTAAGGGTTTTTGTTTTTAATATATTTCTATAATAGGTATCATTAATAAAACATTATAGTAGATAACTGGGTAATTTACTCCAATTAGCATTACTAATATCTTCGTTAGTTTTACTTAGAACAGCTCTGTCACAGAAATATATAGAAAATGCACATTTCTTTCTAACTTTAGTTATTGTGCTAATTTCTAGTGTAAAAGGTAAGGCACAGACTATTTGACACTTCTAACAATGAACGTTACTTCCCTAATACACTTCACTTGTGTAAGTACGTAGTATTCAGACAAGTACAAGTACATACGGATACGTAACTACACTGACGGGGGCTCACTAATATAAGACATTTTGTCATTTCGTAAAAGGCTTAATTCGTATCATAAATTCGAAAAAAATTACGCTTTCTGCATATTGTCGATTAGTTCTACTAAGTTTCATTTAGGCAGTAAATAGTAAAGTTAAATGCAACTATAAAACATTAATTCATCCAAGTTGCTTCTTTTAGTTTTGGCTTAGTTTTCTGAACAACACAATCGAGTATGTGGAAGGCCTAATGTAAGTTATTCTTTAAATCAGTGTGTGTTATTTACAATAAATATAAAACACGAAGTCCAGCTTCGACTAGCTCATATCTACAGGCGCGCGAGTCGAACCACCGCGCACTGGTTTCAGACGCCACAGACGCCGAAGTGGCCACACATCTCAACGTTATGTGAAAGAATGCTATAATCTTTTGAACGATGAATAAATCATGTAACCGCGCGGAATAGTGAATGCAATAAACGAAAGTACAACAGATAAGAGTTAATCATATTGTTTCTCGCGAGGAATTAATAACTTTAGCTAAAGCGAAAGCATTAAATTCTAAGTAAAAATACTCTCTGCATTAGTTACCTACTGGAACGTTTTGGAGGTGTTATGAAAACTTTGCATATTATACGCCACTACTTATGTGCTTACAAACTAAACCGGAAACACGCTCTAATGGCTCATAAATCTACGCGAGTGCGATATCTCGACAATACTGGGAGCCGATTTAAAGGTGTTATTAGCTTGTATTTCTTACACTCAATAAATTTTCTCACAATCACAAAGAGCGTGCCAGTGCAGCGTCGCCCGCATGGCATACAGGCCCATACAAGAGAGGCACTTCACGGGAAAGCGGCGCCACACCGAAAAAAACGATTAAGTTTTTCAGCTAACTAGATTGACGTGAAACAATAGGAAGAAACCATTTTACTCACACTTGGGAGACGAGTTCGCATCGTGTGTCGGCCGCTTTCCAAGTGCGCGAGCGCGCGAGATAATTGCTGTTACGGATAACCATCATTTGCATTGTTCGCAATCTGGAGAAAATTAATTGCTTCACAATCGATTGGTAGACGAAAGAAATCGATCAACAAAACAAGACTCCAAACGCGCACTGGAGGAATTTACCATTTACTATTAATTGTAGCCGTATTAAACCGAGGCGATATTTGATTGGATATTAAACTTCACTCACACCTGTTCGTACTATCGTCTGCGCACGAACCGAAGCCACCCGAACGTTGCCACTTTCGACCTTGCATACAATTTTCACTATCCGGCAGCTGCTTCCAAACGCGACGGTGTTTAGCTGGCGTCACGCGCCCGTTATATCAACATATTTGAACCAGTTAGCCTTTCCGAACATTTGTTACGATCCTAAGCGGCGCCGGCCTCTTGTTTCTGCTGTATGAGAGACTCCCACTTGGCTATGAGCCGCGTGGAGCTAGGCGCAAGGAACTCTTCTCCTGGGGCAAGCGTGCACAGTTCCGCTAGCGACTTAGCCGGCTTTAGACTACCAATGGAGTCGTGTCCCGAACTATTCCGTGGCGAGGGCGACCGCAGCTCCTCGTTCAGAGCTTCGTACAGCTCTCCTATCGACTTGGTCGGTTTCAGCTTGCCAGGCATGGGGATCTCCTCGTCTTCCGACTCGGAGGTGGTCTCGTTGTCACTCAACTCCAAGTCGTAAGGCTTTTGTTTCTTCCTCATCTTTTTGAGCTCGTGCTCTCTGTCCTTCATTTCCTGTAATTCTTTCTGTATCTTCTCCTCAACAGGTACGTAACCCTTTCTGACGGGTTTACCTTCTGGTGTGCGGCTGATGACGGGAGGGGAGACCACGGCGGGCACAACCACTGGTGATGTAGGAAACACGAGAGGTGGCGCATGCGGCATTATGGGGGTGGTGGGAGGCATTGGGCCTCCAGGGGAGGCAGGCATCTTGCCTTTGTTGGCGATAAATCGCTGCATGATTCCTTTTGTTCCCGTCTGGGGTGTAAACCGTCTCGTGTATCCATTTGTGTTGAGGAGTGCGGGTGCGACGGGGGGCGACGACGGCGAAATGGGGCCGAGCAGGTGTGACGTGGACACGGCTCTGTTGAGGGTCTTCTGCGGCTTGAGTTCCACGTCGCCGTTCATGTGGCCATTCTGATGGTTCACGTCGATGGTAGACTCAGACATCAGTCTGTTGATTCGGAAGTGTCCCTCTTTAAATTCCCTTTCTCTTTCCGTAACTTCTATGATCTCTCGCTGGATCCTAGAGAGGGGATCCTCTTTCAGCAATGACTGTAACAGAAATAAAACATTTGGTTTATTGCATCCTCTTTAGCAATAATTTCCACATCGCTGAAAATCTCTAATTTTGAAATGATCATACCAAACAATTATCAATGTAAATCGAATACAAAATGAGAAGGGAGGCGACTCACGATTTGTCTTCTACAAATTAATGACCCGCACAACATTCAAGTCGTTGAGGAATCAAACGTTTGTTTAAGCCCTTAGTGTTTACATGTTTCAATGTTACTATATTATTAGAGCCAGCACCTAAGCTATTGACATAGCGGTCACTATCATTATTACGCCACTTTAATAGTCGGTAGGTACAGGTTTTTCTGCATCATACTTGGTAAGTTGATGTGTGTCTCGGTCGAGTTCGATCAGTTGCGCACACGTCGCGCGACCTTACAGATATGAACGATCGATATCGTTCCAGCCATGAGCCCATATCGATAGATTATGTAAGTAAATAAATATTGGAACGACGCTATTGAGACTGAATGATTTGATAGATGAACGGTTCTAATGTTTTCTCATCAACAACGTCAATTGATGTGATTGGAAGATTCATTCTTCTAGTCAAATCTGCTATCTAATTGCATAATAGGTACATTTTCGGTAAATGATTAAGACTATTCTGTTTTATTTCACAGTTCAACAACATTCATTGCGTTATTTACATTGTTGAACAGATAATTTTTTCGAACGATTCATTTCGCTTGCTCTCAAACTCACCGTATTCAATAGCTTGCAACGTTCTGCCCTCCCAAATCACAATTCTTATTAGCTCAACAGATACTGTCAAAACTTTGGTCACTTTGGTTACTCTGTAACCCGAGGTAGTTAAGAGAATCAAAGTGGTATATCCACTTCCAAGCAGATTAACACACGGATTTACGGACACTAATAAATGTACAAACTATCAGACTATTAATAGTATTACTGTTAAGCACTGGCCGACAACA
This sequence comes from Agrochola circellaris, assembly GCA_914767755.1. Classification (NCBI taxonomy): domain Eukaryota; kingdom Metazoa; phylum Arthropoda; class Insecta; order Lepidoptera; family Noctuidae; genus Agrochola; species Agrochola circellaris. The sequence goes on from OU611853.1 coordinate 781,560, forward strand.
ACACGGAAAAATGTTTCAACAGCGCGGAAGACTAACATTCAACCTCCTTGAATTAATAGAACAGACTGGCCGCTAATCGCTTAAAAGAAAAATCGAGAAAAGATAAAACGCTTCCATAGTTCTGCTATCTCATTAATTTAATCGACTGATTGCATTCATAGATAGATAAATTTTCAGAAAAATAAGTTTTTATCAGATAGATATTGAAGGCCCGTCCGTCTGTTATACTTTTATCAATTTATGTACCTACGCCGCTTTTAAAATGCTATCCGGGTAGATGTTTATCTACATTTAGGAAACTAATTTCCTATGGTATCAGAAGATAGCGGCGTCCTGTATCTATGTAAATTTGTTAATTATCTATCTTTAGATCTGTACGTATTTGCTCTATTAGGTGTATGTAGGTACAACGTTGTGTATCATCAACAGTCAACAGTTATGTAGCATCCAGAACTCCTGTTGCCGAGAACTATTCGTTTTGCTAACCTTTTTGTCGAAAAAACATTACTGAACCACTATGATATTATGAATCTAACTTTAGCTACCTACTGGAAATTGCTATTAGGTATCTACTGCAGACAGGGGAAACATAGGTAGGTAGGTACAGGTTCTATCTTATCCAGAGTTCGATCCTAAAAATGACAGAAAGTTTAGGGCGAGACATTATGTTGCAAGCGCTACGGGGTACGTCTAGTTTATTTTACTATGAGGGCATTGAGCTGCGAAAATGCTGACTAACCGCTTTGTAACAACTACACAGTGACTCTTGTACCAGAAATGAGTTGGACATGTAACTACAGCGATAGGTGATGAACTTTAACCTCAGGTTAATACGCTTGAACTTGCTCACTGAAAGGCGAACACTTGCAACTCATTCCGACACACGATGCTAATGTTATTTCCTTTATTTTTGCCTGCGCACTCAGAGAGGCTTTCTAAGTAGACGGTTTTCTCTCAAAACACCATCAAATTATAAAGATAAAGCAAAATGAGCAACGAGAACAAGTTGTGAAATAACTGCCAGTTTCTTTTTATGTTAATTTGTTTAAAAGCGTAGAATTGTACAAGAGCCACCGTAGTGCGTAGGTATTATAGTATGCGTGGGACTCGAGTATTATTTACTTTTTTTTTGTTTTTGACCTCCTTAAAGATGTTATTACAGCTAAGAGTACCTACCTACCTATAAATAATATGTCGTCTGGGATCCGGCTGACTAACGAGCTAATCGTATTAAGAACTTTCTTTGAGGATCTCCTTATGTTTGGCAAATAAATTAAATTTTCAGTAGCGTCAGCAGATACATGCTAGGTAAATATTTCATCATTACATGTAGGTATTTTATTACTGGAAAACAGGTCACTCTGTTGCAGCGGCGTGTGCAATATGCTTGGTGACCTACGCATTGCCATATTCAGTTTCACTGGCCGGTCCACTTCGCCTCGCTGACGACCATACCTACTAGTTTAGGAGACCGGTGACCGGACCGCGAGTTATCTGCTAAAGAGGTAATATTTGCCTACGTCACGCAGGGCCAAAGTATTATAGGTACCTATCTCTTCCAAGTAACGGTAATCGCGACTTTATATAAGTAGGTAGGTATTATTAAGAACTGATAGATTAAAACAATACAATCGACGGCTACACGTAACTATAGCCTGTTAATTCCTAGAGATAAGACAATGGCCACTCATTTGTTATTGCAAGAACGTTCGATGCCAATAAATATAAAAAATGGAACAATATCAATGATAATGTATCTGAGGCGCGTTATCAGATGTATAACAGTACACCGAATACTTTTACCGATGCGATGTGGCGGTTCGGCGACATGTCTCGGAGCTTTCTACCGGGCTTCGATCTCGACACACATACCCGAACACACCATCATTGTCGAGAGTATGAAAGCGTTAATTAATCTGGCGGGAGTCGCGAGCACCGACCCGCAACACCGCGCTGCACAACAGTACCTCATGCCGACGACCTACGAACCTACGATTACGATCTCACAGGATTAGCCTCTCCGCCACCATCTAAACTAGAGCACGCTCGCATTCCACACGGACAATACAAAACTACTCACTTCACCCATAGTGAAACACGAAGGTATCCGACAATCCGCACAGGTATGGTAAGTCAGGCACTCACGAACTGTAACACGGTTTAAACCATCACGGCACCGACACCTGCCACGATAGTACTGTAGTCGCGGGGCGGTACGTGCTGCACGTCGGACGGTCGCGGGCTAACGTCCTCTACGCGAGTCTACGGCGACTCGCGAAGCCTCCGCGTATCACTCACCTGGCCGCCTAATTGGCGCGAAAGCGAGACAGCGTAACAACGTTATACGATGAAAAGAGAAGAGAATAACAACTCACAACACCTGGTGCTGTTTTACCGACGGTAGTGACTGTTTCACCTGAGAAAAGTGAGGGCGCGCTTTTGAAACTTGACCGCGGATTTCCGCGCCATTGGCTGCGAGGGTCTGCGTCTGCGCTCGCTCCCCTACTGTCGGACAGGAAGAGGACATTAATTAAGGAACCTGTTGATAATTCCTGTAACGGAACGCTGATTAAAATATATTTTTACGCGTGAAAACTGCCAGTTGAATTAATTAAACCAGTCTGTACCTTCTTTGGACCTGATTCATTAAACTTATTCGATGGAGCACCTTCATAATTTCACCGCCACTGTCAGCATTGTAGGCAACAATTGGAACAACACTAAGGTCATTTTCATGTCTTTACTACCATCCATAGAGGATAGTAAGTAAAGTAACAGCGTAGACTGTAGGCGGGTTTCCATCTGAATTGCAACCACTAAGAGTAACGAAGTCGTTGAGACTTCGTTAAACCAAATAACAACAACACAAACAAACAACAACAACATAACATCACGCCTGTATTCCCCGAATGGTTCGCAGAGGTGAAGGTACTTGCAGTACACACACATTACGCCAGTTATTTTTAAGTCCCATGTCATAGAGGGGGCGAGCCTGATGATATCAACTGAGCACAAATCCAGACGTGGAAGCCGACGTGACGTGGTGGCCGGATTGCTACCGAGAAATTCCAGATGTGAAAACGAACCGAGTCGAACCCAGGACCTCATGATCAGCAGTAGCGCTTGCAACCACTAGAAAAACGACTAAGTACCGCCTATTAAAACGGATAGTTATTAAAGTATACGGGTTCAAGTTCGGCGCGGGCAAATCATCGGTCAACCAGCCTTCCTGTCTATGGCTACTCTATCTGTATTGAGTTGGGTTAAGTTTGACAAATTTTACCTTGTGACGGTAAATTGGACTAAGTACTCAATAAAACAACCTCGTAATTTTATAGAAAGTAATGTTTATTTCTCATATAAAACAACGACTAGCACAAATCCTAGCTTTGCTTTATAGTTACAATGGTACCTATTTAAAGGTATACAAGGAACCAAGGCTGTAGTCAGAAGGGAAGACTAGGTACCCGACTAGTCCCGGTTTGGTGGGTTGTACAAGATGTCAGATACAACCATGTCCAGAGGCGGACTAGCAGTGTTAGCCGCCCTAGACCGTGTAGTACCAGCCGCCCCTTAATTTCTACTAATTTAGCGGTGTAGAAATGTGAAACTAAATAACCATTGCATTTGGGTATAACATTTGCATAACCATAACATTAAATTATGCAAAAAGATTGTCATTGAGTTAATAACTTTACTTACATTAATTGAGCTGAGTTAAGTAAGTAGGTACAAGGTGGGGCAAAAGTAATGTTATAATGTGAATGGGCTGCCATATTGTTGAAAATAAACAAAATTGGGCCCTGTTGTCTAAAAGATTATTTAAATGTCAAAGGTGTAAAATTGATAACATTAAGTAACTCAAAACAATAAACAGGTGGACCAAAAAGAGATGTCATCAAAAAAAAGTTGATTCCTCATGTCCAGGGATATCCGAAAATACCCCATGTATATACGTTCCGCGATTTTTTATAGTTTTAAAGCTATATTTTTTTTTTCCAATTCTTTATTTTTCTACCGGTGGAGATTTAAAAATAATTCCACGTCTAGGATTTTGCGAGAGAAACGATTAATATTCTGGTGATACAGTAAAATATTCTTATTATGCTTCTCTTGTCGAGTTTAAGAATCTATTACAGTATCATATCATGTGTGTTATCGTATCATTCCCTGAGCTGTGTGTATGGCTCCATTGCATTTGCATTGTCAACTAATTCTCTATCTGTCTACAACATAAACTGTGTCAAATCACAATGACATTATGCATTTTTTTTACATGTTTTTGCAAATAAATGAATCTGAATCTGATACCAATTGCAAAAATTATGGTATAACCACATTATGACATTACTTATATTTATATTTCGTTGTTGAAACTGTCGCACATTCGAAACCCAGCCGGGAGAGTTGTAGAAGACACCCTGCACGCGTAGCATGACCACCGTAGAAACGAGTTTTGTCGACGAAAGAATAGACAAAGTGACAGTTAAACAATCACAATCTGTCATTTTGTCTATTCTGCCGTCGAAAAAACCCGTTTCTTCGGTGGTCATACTATGCTGTTGTACATAGTTACAAAACACCACTAGTCACTGTTGCCGAGCACATATCGCGCAGATTGGCCGCCCTTAATATCTGAGATCTGGCCGCCCTGTAGGCCTCGACCTATAGTCGGCCTTATGGCTTATCCGCCACTGACCATGTTTCTAGGATAGTGTTTGGGGTAACTAATGCCACAGTATAATAAACGAACAGTATTATATCTCGGCAGTGACCTTAAAATAATTACCCACGGCCGCTCGGTAGATAAACCTTCCGCGTCCCTGTGTAACTGCCGCGCACTGGATACTGTTGGGTACACTGAGATTTCGAAGCGCGTCGATTCGGCCATTTTCCAATCAATCTGCCTAGCCTTTTCCCAACTTTATTAGGGTCGTCTTCCAGTCTAACCAGATTCAGCTGAATACCGGTATTTTACATGGAGCGACTGCCTATCTGACCTCCACAACCCAGTAACTGGGTAATACGATACCCCTTGGTAAGACTGGTTGTCAAACTTTTGGGCTTCTGACGACCCGTTGACGACTGTCAAAGATCCATGAATGACAGCCGGGACCAACGGCTTCACGTGCTTTCCGAGCCACGGAGGAGTCTCGGTATGTAAAGATGTAATTTATCCACACACCAACCCCGGCAAGCGTAGCTTAACCTGACGGATCGACCCGTGCAGCAGTTATTACTTAGCCGCGAGCCCAACCAACGATTCAACCTCGATTCAACCATTTTCCATGAAGATATAATACTGTTTATCCTATGCTGATATGATAAAGACGTAAGTAGCAACAAAAGTAGATGAACAGAAGAAAAAGAAATATATGAGAAAAAGAAATGAGTAGGTATAGTAGTAGTACAGTAGACAGCACACCGGTGACTGAAAATCAATTGGAAACATGGAACATGTTACCAGCTAATCACATAGTTTGGGTTCCGTAGTCAACAAGGAACCCTTATAGTTTCCGTCTGTCTGTCTGTCTGTCCGTGCCTTACCTTAGCACAGATTCTTTGTACTAGAAAGGTGTAATTTGGCATGGGTATACACCAAAAGATCGTTGGATGCCCCGCGCATCCAGTATAATAATATATTCAGGATAATGTTTGGGGTGCCACGCTTCTGTAGTGCATCGCAGATGTTCGCGCTGTTTCGCACTAATGGCTTCCATGCCATCATTCGCAAGAGGACGGTATCCTTGATGTGCAAAATGCGTGGCAGCCGCAATAAAATCTTGAAGACAGTTGCTGATAGGGTCTCATCCCCGCTTTTGAGGTCCCTTGTAAAATCAGTCATCTGACTTACTTGGACTGACTCTGATTTTTTAATTTTTTTTTTCATTTAGGTATTTATGGTAATATTATTTTAATTTATTTCAAATTTTAATTTATTTCGAATTTTATGTTAGGTAAGTACCTACTTAAATACATGAATTGATCTCCTCATTACTAACATCGTTTTAAGGTCATTAGGTAAATAAGTAGGTACTAACCAGATATTTTCATAGTCATTTTAATAGTCTGAAATAAACGAATTTTGTTTTTTATTTATTTTATATTAATCACACCGACAGTGATAAAATATATTTTTTTTATTTTTTTTCTCATTTATCCAATAGTGTGGGGTCTCTTTGGAAAGGTCGTTTAATAATATTGCGAATGTGTGAAAACCATTTTTACATTCAGGGATCCGTTTGCAAAATATTAAGCTTTAAACTGCTAATTTTTGTTAGAGTCAAGTGTCCCCCCTGCCAGTTGGCAATATGGTAATATGGATAAAGTGAAAAAATTCACGGCAGTAGTATGTATAACGAAATTAAAAGGAAAACTATCACAGTTAAGTAGGCTCTACAAGTTAACGAGTAATAATCGACCAACTTACATTTGCAGTTGCAAAAACATGTACTCCCGTATGGGAGAACATGATTTTCAAATACCATGCTAAGTTTGTTCTTGGGATAAATTCATCCCAACTACGGAACTCTCCATTGTACGTAATCCGACACACACTTGGCCGGTTTTTCATATTTTGGCTTTGAGTATTCTTCCCATTGCAGCATTAGGTCACCCAGGCGTAGCTCATACTCATACGCATAGGGTAAACTAGTTTCGCCTATGAAAAGCCGATAGTAGCCGACTAGGTACTAAAGATGTTTAAGCTAATTGGACGAACCTGGACGAACCACTTGACATAGAGCTAGGACGAACTAGTTCCAAAAATCGTAGTCGGTTTAAAAAATATTTACTTTAATATTTTTTTAAATATTCAGTCAATAGGAACTTTTTACCTAACCCAATGACCATCAGCCCTTATGTAGTACTTAATTACAAATGTCACCAAGAAAGTCATTTTTTATCACCAGTCCAAAAATATTGGTTCTTAAATATTAATTAAACTATTTACCTACTGAGGTATGTACATGTACATTATGAACAGAATTTAATTAGGTACAGTTAACTGTATGTACGTCCATCGTAACAATTACAATATTTAGCGCCTCTAAGTCGAAGGAATAAGGGGTTTTCGGGTAGTTCAAGTATTACCACTGACATGCAGTTGACTGTACTATAACCTAGTCCATTGATTAGACACATACTTACAAAAACAATCTTTTTTGGGTAGGTATCATGCATGATATAAGAGTTTTAAAAGAATCAATCATCGAATACTTTCGATTTTTGTTATGCCACTTAGCTTTATATGTCATGTATAGTTAGCACTAAATATGTTAGCAATAGCCAGTATTTTAGGACCAAACTTTGTACTTAAATAATTATCATTTTAAATCGATTTAAAATATGATGTGATAATTTGAGTCGAGATTCGTATTGAAATATATTATGTTAATTTCAAAACTAAAACATAGGTAAAATACAGGCTTATATAAACTGTGTGCTCTTTTAAGTTCTGACATCAATTAGAATTCACATTTTTTAATATTATGTTTAATTAGAACTTATTTCATGGGTTCTGTAGATATGATGAAACAATAGTTTTAAGTGAACATGATTTAATACAATCAAATCTCAATCAGTAAATGTTCGTCTAACTATAACTAACATTTTTATCTGAATCATCCCAACATGGTTATCAAACCATGATGTCATAATGTACCATACCCACATGAGTTACATACTCAAAACTGAACAATTCATCACTTTTAGTAAGTATCATTAATAAAACTGTAAGTCCCAATGATAAACTTTAAAATGGATTCATGGTTTACTCATTCCCAATTTGTAGGGAACGGTTCAATTAATAGGAGATCCTGATATCAGCGGTCTCAATATTCGAGGTTCAATGGTAGTAGCAGTTTCCATATGACTGACTCTAAGATGTCGGGACAGATCACTCGTCCTGAAGAACCCTCTGGAGCAGTGGTGGCAAATGTACGGCGTGTGGTTAGTGTGCTGCTTCAGAAGGTGGAACTCCAGCATCATAGCAGTTGGGAATGTCTTTGTACATTCTCCTATAGAACACTTGTACTTCGAAGCATTCTCATGTTTGAATCCAACATGATTGGACAAACTCCTTTTGCTTGCAAATGTCTGATCACAAAGCTTACATGCAAATGGTTTCTCTCCAGTATGTTTACGCATGTGTACCTCTAAATCTGAGAATGTCTTTAAACACACACTGCATTGACCAGACCTCTCTGAATGTATCCTTTTTATATGAACTTGTAAGTTGCCCTTAAAAGAGAATGCCAGTCCGCAGTAACTACAAATAATGTGCTTTTCATTCGAGTGTATCCGAATGTGAGCCTTGAGAGCATTTCTAGTTTTAACAGATTTATTGCACAGGTGACAAGTGAAGTTCTTCTCATCAGAGTGCACGGCCTGGTGTCTCTTCATGTGGCTCTTGTCTATGAACTTCTTAAAACACACTGAACAAGTGTATGGTTTTTCGCCAGTATGCATGCGTTTGTGACGTATCATTGAAGCAATCTGCCGGAATGCTTTACCGCAAAAAGAGCAAGAATATGGCCTTTCATCAGTATGAACTCTAATGTGTGTTATAATGTCACTCTTTGAGTAAAAGCTGCTGCCACAGGTTTCACAAATGAATTTCCTTTCTCTCTGCGTATGGTGCGTTCTGATGTGTCTCTGAAGTGTCCCTTTAAGGTTGAACCGTGCCTCACAAGAGTCACACGCAAATGGTTTCTCTCCAGTGTGAGTCCTCATATGACCCTCGAGGGCAGAGCGACACGAGGCCATTTGTCCACATACCTTGCACCTCACTGGTCCTATTTTAGGCCTTAATTTTCGCCCATCGATTTGTAGTTGTGTATATTTGCCAGACCTTTTATACTTTCTTTTTTTTACTTTCTTGACATTGTAATTATCACTACAGTGTGTGGGGTTATCTAATAAGTAATTATCGAAATGATCTTGGTCATCATTGCCGCTTTCCTCCTTGATATTTTCTAACTTTATTTGGGGTTCAGTTTTGGGCACTAACTCATCATAAAGGTTAACAATGTTAGCACAGCGCAGGGCCTTGTCGGATGCCTCGCATTTGTTCACGAACTCGTACGTTGCGGACAATTCCGCAGCACAGTTATTGCATATGTTGTCAGGAAGCCCGTCTCCCTCGACCACCACCACATTGACGCAGCGCATCACCTTGGTGCTAAATTGAATCTCGTCGTCTCTATCAAATATGGACATTGTAGCTGTTTTCATAAGACAAATACGGCATACTTTTGACTCCATAATTAGTTTCCCGGCCACTAGGTACCACAGTTATAGACAAGTTTACGGTGTACCTATTATTAACGACAAGGAGATTTTTTTTAAGAAAGAACTAAACTTTTATATCTCGATTTTTATAACTGTGTGCTTGGAGAGGAGCCTCAGCGTACTTTTCGTAATAAGCCTCAGCGTACTTCGTAATATGTCAAAGTCGTAGGTTGTTATTATTGAATTCACCCACCCGGTTACCTCCTCAGTGGCCCGACGCCTCTTCTCTTAATACCTTAATACTTCTACACAACTCGTGTCTTCTCCACATTTCCGTCTATCTTTATTATTAAACCATGATTCGGTATGTTGTTATTGCTAATAAACCACCTAAGTGCACGCCGCACGGTAATATTTTGACGTTGACACTTGACAGGCGCACAGGTTTAAAAATCGGGTAAAGCTGGAACTGCTAAAATTGTATTAGGGTACAGGTAAATATTTGACAGCTATTTGCGACGTTGCCAACTTTTTGGATGAACGAACTCTCACTATTGCAATTTTTCACCATATTTATTTTTCCTCTTTGGCAACTGAGCTGAGCCGATGTCGACTATTCTGCCAGCGTCATGGTGGTGACGGCAACGCAGCAAGGCGAGCCGTCGAACTTTGCACTTTGTGGTAGATAACTAGGTTAGTACAAGCTGAAAAAACAAGACATTTTTGTTAGTAAAATCGAGCTACACAAAAAAAAAAACAGTATATAGGTACATATTTATAAAACACTACAATTCGACATATATATATTTAAAAAGTTATTATTAGGTACACACGGCTACACATCAAGCTATACATTTCCAGTATATAGATTAATATTATCTTTTATATAGATTATTTTCTTTATTTTGTGAATGTGTGAACGTTGTAGACATACAGACTGTAGATCTGTGGACCATTTTATATTTTGCTAAGTACCTGGTACATGTTGATGGGCCCACACTGTCCTCTCATACCTTTTAACATTCGATCAACAATACCAACGTTGATCGAAGCTTTTGACACTGTAATTTGGAAACATTGTAAAAACCATTTACTTTTAAAGGAGTAACCGTGGAGTTTCTTGCCGGCTCTTCTCCATAGGAAACGACTAATTGGAACCGTGCACCTAGCTTCTGACGTTTCATAAGTGCCCTTGTAGGTTTATGTGAAATAAAATATTTTGAATTGAGTATAAGCTGACCTCGCATTGTACGGAAATCCTATAAAATGCGAGATCAGCATTAACTGAAAATTTGTAGCTTGATGTGTAGCCGTGTGTACTACACACCAGACTACATTTTGATAACATTTACATTTTTTAAACTTGGATTCGTTTTTATGAGAAAAAAATTGTTATTAGGGAATGGAAGTTAGTAGGAAGAGGGATTTTAATTTTGGAAAGCATGGTACAAGTCAAAGAATCGGGAATTCAAAAGACATGGTAGTACCATCATCAAGACCGCATTCGCACAAGGAACTGTCACGAACACGGAACTTGTTTAGAAATACTCGACTGCAGCAGTGACCAAGGTCTCAGTTATAGAGATGTACTAATTCTTTTGGACAGTTTGGGATATTTAAAAAACTAAAGTTTCCGCTGGATCGACATCCAGCGGAAACTTTGGTTTTTTGACATTACTTACATTTCGAACTTACCTCCCACACTGCTGACCACGAGTTGCTTGGTGCTTATGTTTGATTTCAGTTCGTAAGTTGTAACTTTGAACCATGTAGTGCTTCCACCTAACCCGGTGAGGTTAGATGAAGCAAATTTTGCTAGTAAGTCGGCGCACTCGTTGCCACCTACACCAGAGTGACTGGGTTGTTCGAGCAAGTGTACCATATATAGTAAATTTAGTATGTCGAAAACGATTTTGCTATAAATTTTAGAATAAGTTGATTTCGACCTAAAGCTTGAATGCAACTGCGAGAATCTGAAAAAAATATCGAATTTTTAATATTGAGTTAAAATGAAATTAATGGCTTCTAGGATACCGATGCTTTCGCCTGTAAATATTGAAGCCTCTGGCGGGCATTGGAATATATGGGCAATTTTGGAGTTTTGAAAATACATTGAAACACCTCTAAAGGAACCTGTTGTACGTAGGACAGTATTGAACCTAGATCAATCGTAAATTTTCGAAAACTCCTGCACTTAAATAACAATGTCTATTGCAGTCGAAGCATCCTTTTTTGTCAACTTTAGCATGATGTACATTTATAAAAAAAACGTTTTAATTACACTCTAATCTCAGTTTATGTAGGTAATAGATGGTATACGTGTTTGAAGCTAACGTTTATTTTAACTGTGTTTATGAAGCTTGATATATGAAATTGTTGATTATTGTTGTTGTTGTACCTTGGTCCACTAACTAACTATCTACCTTGAAAACAGGCCATGGTACATCTGATGTACCTATGATGTATTACATCATATTGGGAAAAGATAAAGATTTTTCGTCATTTATTAGGTAAGTGGTTTTTAATGGACATTAAACGTTGTTGATAAAAAATTATAGAGACAAGAGTTAATTGTTGAATAAAGGTATCAGTCGTTTATCGGTGTTATTAGTAAGTACATACCTTTTTTTTTTTTTTTGAGGGTGGGAAATTATCAAATAACTTCTCCCGCTCTGGGTGGAGCGGGAGGGCGTGTCAGACTTTTACTGACTAAAACCCACCCGTGTTCCTTCCGTTGCCTGTGTGCCGAGGTCGCGATATCCCTTTCAGACAAACCCGCAACCCCGGCAGGCATTGGCCCTTCCGGACCCCGTCAGTTGGTGCTGACATCTCTTTGAGGCGCGCGTGGAACACAACGCGCATTTTGCCTCTCCCTCGCGCGCTCCGCCTCCTCCTTCGCGAGCATTACTGCTTCGCAGAAGGAGGTGACGGCCTCCCATGCACTCTCGCTCCGGACCATGGCCTGAACCAGGGCCGGACGCGAGAGATCGCCGCCGCCGATCGCCTCCGTGAGGACACGGCGGTGCTCCGCCCAAGCTGGGCAGACCTCCACCGTATGCTCCACCGTGTCCTCCGGGCGATCCACACAGTGTTGACACCCGGGCGTTTTCTCCCGCTTTATCCTGAACAGGAACCTCCCGAAACAACCATGTCCGGTGAGGACCTGCGTCAGGCGGAAGGTGAGGACGCCGTGGCGCCTCTCTAGCCACTCCTCAAAGAGGGGACTTATCGCCACAATTGTGGCGTGCCCAAGTAATTACCTACCTACAAACTCAAAAATAAACTCAATACATTAAAGCAACTTCAAGTGTTTATCTTCATTTTATTCTAGTAGATCCAAAGTACAACTGGTAGGGTTCAAGGTACATCAGGTCTGTTGTATCTTGAAGAGTTTTCTCTTTTTTTTAACGTCTTTTTTTCTCAGCTTTACAGAAAACCCGCAGATTTTATATACAATGTGAAATTTAATTCGTTTGCATCCTCTTAAGGGGTCATTGTACTCATCATTAGGAACAACTTTCACTATGGGTCCAACGCTGAAACCGCGAAAAAAAAATTGTTGTTCCATACATTTATGCTCGCATAGCTCGTTAAAATGTAGGGAACAGCTGATTATTTTTTCTCGCGATTTCAGGTTTGGCCCCATAGTGAAAGTTATTCATAATGATGAGTACAATGACCCCTTAAGAGGATGCAAACTAATTAAATTTCACATTGTCTAGTTGAGTAACTGATCTTTCCTTAAATGCATATTTGACGAGTCTTATTCTTACTTACCTATATTTATTCAAAAGAGAAAATTTTAAAAACTGACTTAAGTACAGCAGGTTCCACTACTGGATATAGCATTCAGAATATTTTCTGGAGTATCAGGACTGGTTGCACCTTCCGTAGGGTAAACGCAACCGTGAAGGTTGGGAAGGAGAGAAGAATACCTAGTTCTGAGTGAGGGCTTGATGAGCCTGCTTATCATACCTAGGTGAAAGTGGAACGTGGGATTTTGGTTTAAGGAAGACCGCTTTACGGTAAGATTTTGGATTTTTGGGAAATGAACTGGGAGAATAGGCTGGATACTGGTTTAGTCATTCGAGATATTCTCGACACTTCAGCTAAGATCTTGAAACTGAAGGAAAGAACTGACTTGCCTCCACTTAAGAAACCGACTTCTCTGCCATAGGAGCTTTTATGCCCTTCTATCGGCCCAACTCCGGAAAAGCTTTATCGTTATCATAACTATTGCCACAGCAGGAATTGTTATAATAGGCACAATCAAAATGGCCATTATTTTTTTCGAACCAAAGCAACAGTTCGTTCACTGAACAGTATTGACGTTTGTTTGTTTTATTGGTTTGACAGATTGTTTTAGTTCGAGAATATTTTTTTCCTGATATGTCTCCTATATACTGTTTTACCTGCAATTTCGGAAATTGAAATCTATTTCATATTTTTATTACAAATACATATTAATTGTGTTTAATTCGGTTGTTTTATTATTAAAACAAAAAGGAGACTACATTATCTACTGAATTGTCTTCTTAGCGAAGCAAGAGCGATGCCGCGATGCCTACTGACATTGTTGTGTATTATCTATGCTACTGACTGTTATTGACTTAAAAAACGTCAAACTTGACAGATTTGAGTGGGCTTGAGCAATTACACTGTGGCTTGAGGGCTGAGCCACTGAAATAGAAAAACTATGGAGACGTCGGATTATTCTTTAGATAACAAATATGAGTGAAATATGGTTTTGTCTCATTCTTTCTGATAAAAGAATCGTATTTGATAAAAGAGACAACAATATTTAAGTTCTTGCTCATTATGGCAACATTTTGTCGTGACGTAGTCAATGTCAATTTGACACTACAATCTTGTAATCCGTATTTCTTGTTTACAATTTTTTTGCATTTTTCCTCTTCATCTTGATGCCTGTTGTATCTAATTAAGCTTGACTAGAATAATGAATAAAAAAATGTGCAGATTGTGTTGTCATAATGAAGCTTCCTCCTACATTTTTATTAATAAAGGAAATAACGAAATTACGCTAAGTGCAAAAATAATGTATTGTTGTTCAAATGTAAATATCAAAGACGGGGATGGACTTCCATCCCTTATATGTGTTAGCTGCGAAAAAGAGCTTGCAACCTGCTACAAATTTGTACTAAAATGCGAAGCTTCTGATAAAAAATTAAGATCTCAAGGTTTTGACGTAATTTCCCAAGTTATCGCAGATTTCGACGACTGCTCGCCGAAAGTTGAAGTAAAACTTGAATTGGAGTGTAAAAGCGATGATGATCACCTTTATGAACATTTACAAAACGATGATATTACTCTTGAACAAATAAGTCGAAATAAATTAGAAATAAAATTGGAAAGTGTAGAATCTAAGATAAACTCCAAATGTAAACCATACAAACAAAGATCTAATAAATACAAACGTCTGGAGCCGTGTACTTGCTCAGTTTGTGGGCGAACTTGCGCTAACCCATCAGCCTATAAGACACACATGAGATCCCATACTAATGAGAAACCATACCCCTGTCCTTCATGTGACAAGAAATACAAAGACGGCGGCACTCTCAAACGACACGTGGACAGAAACCACCAACAGAAACGCCAGCGTAACTTCATTTGTGAAAACTGTGGCAAAGGCTTCTACTCTAAGAATGATGTGAAGGTTCATATGCGTACACACACTGGGGAAACTCCATATGGTTGCTCCATATGTACCCTCAGATTCACTCAGATCAGTGCCTTACAAAGACATAAAAAACGACACACTGGTGAGAAGGATCACTTGTGCACAGCTTGTCCAAAGAGGTTTTGTACTAAGGAAGAACTAAAAAGTCACCTCTTGGTACACAGTAATGAGAAAAACTACTCTTGTCCTCTATGTAACGTATTATTTAAGTACCAAAATAATTTGCGGAAACATGTGAGACTGCACTCGGAACCCAATAGATTTGTGTGCAACCACTGTGGCCGTACATTCAATGTTAAGGGGAACCTGAAGATTCACATTGACAAGCAACATTCTGAGAAATCTGGCCACTGCAATGTGTGTTCAAAAAATGTTGCAAATATCGAGGTACACATGTGGAGACATACAGGACAAAGACCATTGAAATGTGAGGTCTGTACAAGCAGCTTCTATGAACTGAAAGCTTTAGCTCGTCACATGAACTTTAGACATAAGAAAACTGATAGATTTAAGTGTACAGTTGAAGGGTGTTTGATGACATTCCCATCCAGACCAATGCTTGACTTCCATACTGCTAAGCTGCACGGTACCCACATACCGTTTCCATGTGACAGGTGCACAAGAGCATTTTATAGGAAGAATGATCTTGCCAGACATAAAATTGGCACACATAAAGAGAGACTCATTTAATTATTAAAAACTATTCTTCAAGTTATATTCATAGTGTTAAGCTGTTAACCATTTTTGTAACAAGACCAAAAATACTTTTTTACTTGTCATTTTTTGTCTAGTCCAACTATAATAATAAATAATTTGTGTAAGTTCGTTTTTAATTTCATGTCTAGATTGATCCAGTTAAATTATAATAAATAAATTGCAATGTATGTGGTTGTCTGGGAATGTTGAATCTTCAGGGAGATATAAAACAAAACACCACATAATGTTATACAATATTTATTTTTAGTGCTGATGAATATCATGATCCATGATCCAAAAACAATCCGTATCACAGTCCGCTACAGATTAGTAACTAAAGCTCTTGAACACAGATGTGAACGAAAATATTAACAGAATAAGAATTGAGGTATGTGGGGTAAAGAATAAATATACTCCGTTAACTTCTGTACAATTGGCTAAATATAAATATCTGTAGACAGCTTGTAAGCCCCAAACGAAACAAGTCACTAACTCATAAACCAATACATTTCCTCTCATAATAATATTCAAAATCATTTGCTATAATATTATATTATAATCTGTCATCAACACATGTTTTGTACAAAACAATAACCCTTATAAATACAATGTGAACTAGTTCATTATTTACATGAATTCTATAAGTTTATAATATAGACAAAATATTGCGTAAATAAAAAAAATATAAATTGCACACATTACAATCAGATTTTTGATCCAGTCAAAACATTAATTGCTGAATATAAATATTCATTAGACTAAATAATAAAGATTAAAATAAAAAATAATAATAGTTTGCGAACTTTATAAATTATGCAAACATCAGTCAACAACGTTAATAACTAATTCACGTTAACATTATAGGTAATTATAATAATCGTTATGTGTCGCGGCTGATCAGTCGCATAAACAGTCACTATCAACAATAACCTGGTCAGTACACAGACAACATTTATATATTCACAGTACGCAGAGTCGGCTGGCGCCCTCGAGGAGTTCCTGTCCGTCGCTGTAGCTACATGAGTAGGACCTGAAGGCTCGCTGCAACTAGTTCGTTATCTAATGCATTGCATGTACTGCTCTAACGTTATGTGCTCCTGCGACTCGTCCGGTCGGTCGCGAGATGCCAGCCCAGTCCCCGTACGATACGTACATCATACATTACGTTTACGTGACAACGTACACTATCTACGGCGTCCGTCCCACGGTCACGTGGTCGCGCCCTGCCTACCTATACTATACTATACAGCTAACTACAAATAAAACCTCGCAAAAATTAGCACCAGAGAAATTTAGGATACGATTAGTTGTATACGATCGAGTCGATGTCACCGATTACACTAGTATTATCTTTAGAGAATACTTACGGTAAGTATTCAGGGAGTGAAACTATAGTGACCGAATGTGGGTGATTGTTATAAAAAGCTATAATCCCTGCCTACCTAGTAATAGTTTGTATACGTTAACGGCAGGGCGTCGTCCGGTCGCGAGACTCGAGTCGACGCCGAGAACCGGAATTTCTCTAGCTACTTGCGTCACTAAGGGCCCCCGCGAGCCCGGCCCCACACAAAGAGGACTTCATAAGGAATCGTGCGTAAGTAAACTTACGTACTCGTAAAACAAACATTCGTCGTCGTCTCACAGCGGAGCGCGCGCGTCGTCCGTGAAGCGCACCGTGCGCACCGCCGGGGGCCCGTCCGAGTGGCGGCGGGGGCCCTCGGGCGCGGCGCGCGCCTCCGGGGGCCCGTCGGAGCGGCGGCGCGGGGCCGACGCAGGGGGCCGGCGGCGGGCCCCCCCGGCGCTGAGTCAGTCGATGGCCTGCTCCGTCATCTGCAGGCACAGCGCGTCGAGGCTGGAGTAGTCCAGGTGCGCGGGCGCGGGCGCGCGCGGCGCGTGCGGCGGGTAGGAGTGCGACTTGCCGCGCGGCGGCGGCGCGCCCCACGCGCGCGCGCGCACGGGCCGCGCGTGCCCGCTGTGCGGCCCGATGCGCCATCTGAAATGTGCATTATATTAGATACACTTGACAACGAAAATTCTCTACACTAAGTTAAATTAAGTTAGCTAGCGTAACTCAGCAGACGTGATGGGTATCGATATCTAAATATGATATTATCAAATAAAAAAAAGATTTTATGATTTTATATTTCAAGTAACTAGACTATCAATGGTCGTTGACCTAAAAAACAAACACTAATTATTTTTTTTTATTTTTTTTTATGTTCAGATATAGAAACCGATCACGTCTGCCCCGTTTCGCTAACTAACTTAATTTAACCCTGTATAAATGGTAGATTTTCATAATGGTTGAGAGCAAACTTTTACTGCAGGACTTATCTTTGCACTAAATATTCCCATTTAGAAGCGCAGTGTGCACATATGGTACTAGTAATTAGACAGACAGACCTGGGCTTAGGACACCTCCTGTTGAGCGGCATGTCCGACACGTGGTGGAAGAACTGCCTGGGCGGCAGGCGGTGGCGCAGTCCCTTCAGAGCCTCTTGCAGCTCGGGACGGGTGAATGCCTCGTGGTGTAACGCCTAAAACAAATCAATTTTGTACTCAATTACATTATTTTCATGTGTTCTCAGTTGCTACCATAATGATAATAGTCTAGGATTACTCATAATTTTATTGAAATTAGTCTCAAGAAATATTTATTTCGGTTAGATTAATTACCTTCTGCACAAAAAAAAAAATTCAAAAGCCTATGGTAACAATTTGACATTGACAGCGTCTGTATGCCAGTAGCTGTTTGTTACGTCATACGCACGTACACTAGAAAAGGTATGCGCTTCGGTAACCTTCGTGTTCCCGTTTTTTTTTAAATTATTATGAACAGCACTCCACAGAGTAACCCCTCACAGACTGCCGCGCTTTGTACTAGTGCACCTATCATTCCGTTTGTATGAAGTTTTCTCTCTGTCGGGTTACCTACTCCGGTATCGGTAAGTTTAGATTTTCTTTATTGGATTGCAGAGTTGTTAATCTACAGGGTGGCAGACATCGACGCAAATTCAGTATAAATGGTATACAAATGTATCGTAGGTTATTAAAAACTTTCTTTGGATAGTTGTAATGTTGTGTGTACCTTCTCAACGAGCCAGCAGTGGAGCGACATGGGGTCGACGGGCAGCTCGTGCTCGCCGTCCTCGCTCAGCAGCTGTGACGTCACGCGCACGGCCGCCGGGCACGGCGCGCTGTTCAGGCACTTGGATGCTGCAACGAATACATAGTGAAGGAATTAATTATGTAGAATATTGTACTGTCTACTTAATAACGTTGTCCGCGGGTGGTGCAGTTAGTCGCAGTAGTAATACTTGAACTGCATTGCATGCGTACTCCACAGGCAAATCAACAGAATCCGCGCTGCACAGCGTGGTTTCTAAAATTGAATGCGCAGTGGACCACAAATGCTCAGCACTGACCACCTTTGACATCGAGGGCGCCTTCGACAAAACCATGTTCAACAGTATAAACATGGCCCTCGACAGACACAGCATAGACTCGACCCTGAGTGGCTGGATCACCAAGATGCTTACACTGAGAGCTGTACAAGTCACAGTAAATGAAGTACGAGGGCCATCGTTGCGAAGGGCTGACCGCAAGGGGGCGTCCGCTCGCCGCTTCTATGGGACCTGGCAGTAGACAGCCTCATCAAAACACTCAACGAAAAAGGTAACTTCGCCGTAGGCTACGTCGATGACATAACCATAATAATAAACGGGACCCACGAAAACACTATGCAACCTGATGCGTCAAGCCCTGAAAATAGTAGAGGAATGGTGCAACAAGCACCAACTCTTAGGGAAACCTACATATACCGAACTAATTCTCTTCACAAAAAAGAGAACATTGACGACACAACTACCACGATTCTTTGGAACAACCCTAAGCCTATCAACTGAAACGAAATTACCTGGGCATCTTTTTGGACAAACAGCTGAACTGGGCAAAACACATCAACTGTATCACTACAAAAGCCAGCATATCCCTGTGGCCAACTTGTGGCAGTGCAAGCGACTGCTTGGCAGGAACTGGGGGATTAGCCCCAAGGTCACCCACTGGTTATACACCACAGTCTTCCGACCAATTATCACATACGGCTCACTGGTCTGGTGGCCCAGGACAGACCTGAGCACAGCCCAAAGAGAGCTCGAAAAACTGCAGCAGTTTGCTTGTGTTGCAATCACTAGCAGTATGAGAACTACACCCACCGCTGCCTTACAGGCAATGCTTGGACTGCCGCCTCTGCTCTTATCGTGCGGGAGGAGGTGACCCTGCGCCTTTAGACTCAATTTATCAGGAACCCTAAGCAATGACTCCAGAGTTAAGCATACACGGATATACCAAACTACGATCAAACGACGGCCAATGATGGCATCACCCTGCGACAAAGCCCCGAAAATACACCACTTTCAAAGGCACTACAGAATAATATTTACAGAAGAACAGTGTGACTACTCAGGGCCGAAGGAGATGACAGTATATACCTCAAAGCTAACACTAGAATGTCACAATGCACTAGAACGAGTAATGGTATCTAGCCGCAACAAGTTGACACTGCAATGAATAGATAGACACAGCGCATCGCTAGGTAACGACGCAGCAGACGGACTTGCTAGAAGAGCATCCAGTACGTCAGTCTGCGGACCCGACTTCAACCAACTACGCAGGTGGCTACCGGAGTTCACCCACACACAAGCGCAGAACTGGTGGACCTCGAAACCGGGCTGCAGGCAGTCCAGGGAGGCTAAGCCATCCTGGGTTACCGGCTGACCAGGCGCTTATTACGCCTGGACAGGAACGGCCTGCGCCTGGTGACGGCGACCATCACGGGACTAAACAAAAACTTCCACACAATAGGCATAACGAACATTCCTCTGTGCAGGGCGTGCATGGAGGCTGAGGAAAGCGGTACGCACGTGCTCTTAGAATGCACAGGCGTCACGCACATTAGAACAGAAACCCTCGGGTCACCCAGATGTTCTGAACAGACCAGGAGATTTAATTATCTTCTGGAGGGAGGTGGGCTGGTTGGCATAACCACCGACGGCCGCCATGGCTCACGCACAATCGTCCACCTACATAACTAAGTGCGGCCCACTCCCCCCAAAAATCACTTAATACTTTTAGTGCTAAACGAATTTATATCGTTTTGATTTTATCAATCGTTTAAAGATGACAGAGACAGGATGACGTTTAATATGTTAGTTAAACGCATTTAATGGTTTTTAGAGCAAATGGGTCTTTAAGGTAGTCGGAATGGAATACTCTTTATTATATACACCATACGAATTGTGTCGCTAACAGCGATCTTTTAGGCCTTTGGATGGATTAAAGGGAGAAGGAGGGACAGTCCGCTTACCCAGATGCAGCGCCCTCACGATGGCGGGCGGCAGGTCGCAGGCGGGCGGCATGGGGCTGAGCAGCACGGCGCGCAGGCGCTCGAGCGCGCGCCCGGCGCCCGCGCCGCCCGCGCGCGCCTCGCCGCCCGCGCGCAGCTCGGCCGCCACGCCCTCCAGCACGGCGCCGCGCTCCGACAGCTTCTTGATGGACAGCAGCAACTTATGCCGCGCGCCCTTCGTCACACCTGCCGAGAAACCTCCTGCGTCAACGACACGCCGACAAACTCGAACATAATAATTTTCTCTTTTACAAGTTTAATAACTTAACCCGGGAAAATAAGTTATTTTCTGTGAAAAAATCAAATTGTCTCACCGGGATTTATCTTTATTTAGGAATTCGAAATACTGTGTGAAAAGTCCATTGCGTTGCATTTGATAACATGCACAAAATAATAACGTGTTCAAAATAATACTAAGTAGCTGTCAGAGGTCACGAAAATCTGTTTATTACAAAAATCACGTAAAGTATTAATTTAACGTTTTTACTAATTGTTTATTATAAGCTGCAGTGATATCCATAATGATATCTTTCCTCAAAATACATCTCGAGACATTAATCTGCATGTTCCTCATATGGCTTGACCAAGACTGTCTGGACTTTTAAAGACACTGTGAGCTCTGAGTTTGTTTCGTTTTTTCTTCTCAGAGTAGACCGGAATATTTAAAACATCATTCTGTCCCTCTGAATTTCAATCATTTGACAGAAATAGAAAGATGTTTTGAATGATCTTGCTTACTCTGAACAATTATTTAGCTATTATATAGAAAGGGGGAGACTTCTAAGATGACGGCTAATAGGGATGTATGGAGGAAGATTTGATGCGCCAAACTCAAATAAATTAGGATAAGGATAGACGAAATAATCAAAGACCATTTGAAAGTTAAAAATAAAGAGAATTTTGTTCTGTCTCAAATGTAATTATAAATTGAAATAATACAAATGAATACAATAAATTGTGTTTATGACTGTCATTCAAACGTCAAATCATTGATTAAATCATTCTTCCAACAGAATATCACGCAAATATTCATGCATTAAAAAAAGTAGGGCTGTTTTGCATTAGAACAAAGTATGGTTAGAAAAACAGCATTTATGGCTAAGCCACACCAGACGTCAATTTGCCTTCTCTGAAATACAGGGTCACCTAATTAAGTTAACAAACAAGTCAATATCAACAACTATACATAAATAAATAATAATTGAGTATTATTTATTTATGTGTAATCGTAGTGTTGATTCACACAGTTTCAGTAGCAGGCAACTATTGTGGTGTATAGTGAGAACAACATTAATAAAGTGGGCTGTTTCCTCTGCTACTGTTAGTGCTATAACAGTGAGTCACTATGCAACCAGACAGTACAATGAGATATCATTTGTAACATAGAAGGTTAATGGCAAACATTTAGATATTCAACGTTTTTCATGTTTATAAGTCATCACTCAACATTTTGTAGAAGTTTTATGAGGAAATTGGTGACTAAGGTTTATGTATGAATCGAATGGCAAAGTTCGAAACATTTCATGTAAATTGTGCATGGAATATGACTAAGGCGAGCGTCAAGTTAAAAATGTATGAAACAACAATGTCACCCGCCGACTGACTGCTGATTGTGAGAGCTGACTGTAAGCGAGCCTTACGTTTGGTGTGAACATAGCCTAACCTAACTACTTACCAAAAAGAAGAAGTCATGCAACTCACCTAATTTCTCCAAATACTTTTCATCCATGGTCATCATCTGTTCGTAGCTCATGTTGGTGAACAGCCACACATACTTGTGCAGGCGCAGACTCTTCAGCCACTGCGCCACGTTGGACATGCCCGGGTGCTCTCCGAAGTTGTGCGACCTCAGGTCGTCCAGCCGCGTCTCACTGCCCGTCGTCCCGTACATTATACTAATAGGCCTTATTTGACTCAGACTGTGCTCACTTGACAGTGAAAAACTCCTAGGTTTCTGTACAAAAGGTTCATCACTCAAATTCTCAGCCGATGAGGACATGTGCATGAAATTACTAGAAGGAGGCGTCAAGCTATTCGATCTCTGTGACTTAGGCTGCGCTATCGTCGCGTCAAAATTCAACTTTTCTCCTTCTATACTTATATCTACGTCTCGGCCATTTTTCGAGAATGATTCTTGTAGTAAGTCGGTAGTGTAGTGTTCGACAGAGTCTAGGATCCCTCGGAACTCGACGTTCTTGCCGATGGTCCGTCTGAATGTGTTGTTTGTGCTCCAAATATTTGTGTCCGGAATTAGGCAGGGGTCTATTCTTGGCTGCCATACGCTTTCTGTTCTGTTGCCGGAAATGTGGTTCTCTAGGTATCTTAACCATTGTTTTAATATCCTGAAATAATGCATGATAAAAGTGGTGAAATTATAAGAAGGTATTGCTTTAAAAAGCTTGAGGGTATGTGGAACTTAGCAGTGAACTCCGACAATTTCACAATCTACCTTCAATAAAGTGACATACCCTTTGATTAGGTCAGTGTCATGGTGGCGCAGTGGTTAAGGCATCGCCTCTCATGCACGAGGTTTTGGGTTTAAATCTGGGCAAGAACCAATGTGACTTTTTCAATTCATATGTATCATTCTTGCTACTTTCAAGTTTATATTGGTCATCACTGACATCGGTGAAGGAAAATATCGTGACCAAACATGGAATTATAATTGAATATAAGTCTGAAATCGCCAATCCGCCTTGCCTCATGCCTTCTTTGTATGATAGGCAGGGCAAAGGCCTGTCTCCTTTGCCCTGCAGTGGGTCAATAATAGGCTGGTATTACTTACCCTTGATCATTATGCGTGAGCGCGGGATGCACGAGCAGGTAAGATAGCAGTTGTCGGCACAGCTCGGGCACGACAGACGAGCGACGCGGCGCGTCCACGCAGCGCTGCACCAGCGCCGGCGCCGCCGCCACGTACACGTCCTTGCAGCGCTCGTTGTCCATGCGCAGGAGTGGCAGCAGGCCTAGCAAGCGGTGGAGACGCTCACAACCTGGACATAAATATTAAAAACTTCACTTGGTTCAAAAAACAATACAATATTCAAAAACTAGTGATACATCATTAAATAGAAGCCTTAGGCGCTAGATTTTTATAAATTCCTTGGAGCCTACATACACTAGGATTCGTATGGGGTCCAGTCTCTTCTCAAGTAAGGCAAACATGTTCATATGAAGGTGATTTGGCAATGTTCTTACTGCTGTTTGTTTTGGTTACAAGAATGCGGTGCAGGCTGTTCTGGGCTCAATATTAGTAGGTAGGAAGATATTACATAAAAAACAAGCAAATATAAAGTTTTTCATAAGCTTATTGCTAGTTTATTGTTCAAAAATTATCTTAGTGCCCAATATAAAATAATGTCAGTCAGTGAGGAGAAAATAGATAATATGAGTTAACAGGAAAAGACACAAATGTTCAAATACTGCTCTTCTTCATAATTATGCACCTCATAGTTATTATTCTAATGAATGTCTCAATCTTATCACAAGAAACTGGATGAGATATTTTCTTATCCCAGTTGATTTGGCTATTAACTTTTGAATATAGGAATTTTATACAAAGGAAAAATGCTGTTTTTAACAAGTTGGTGTATTTTAGTTTGAAATTAATGACTTATTAATGAAACAGTTGTACTAATTACTTACTAAACATGACCATTCATAAAACAGTAGTTATATACTGTATGTTTATATATAAATAATATAGGTAT
This sequence comes from Agrochola circellaris, assembly GCA_914767755.1. NCBI lineage: Eukaryota > Metazoa > Arthropoda > Insecta > Lepidoptera > Noctuidae > Agrochola > Agrochola circellaris. The sequence continues at coordinate 806,299 of OU611853.1, forward strand.
ATATCATAGTAAATATGTATGTATTATATATTTTAGTTATTGCATTACGATATATAAAAAAAGAAAAAAATCTTTATTCCTCTCAAACAGAGCACCTGCCATCCAATCTTTTCACCACCCTTGGTTGACTGGTAGAGAATGCCTCAAGCATTAAGTCCGTTTTTGTACCCTTTTGATTGCGAAAAGTTTGAATAAATAAATAAAACATGAATGAATCTAATTGGCCTTCATAGAGGTGCCTTGATTATTTTATTCATGGCATATTAGTAGTAAAGGCAAACTACATTTTAGAAAAGAGTCAAAGCCATACTTATGGTTTAGAGTAAATTGTGAGGAAGGACACTGGACTATAACAGGCTAATAAGATGTCCTAATATTCATTAGTTTGAATAAATTTATACTTATTAGGATAATTTTAATTAAAAAGATGCAAAACCGTGTAATGCCTATTTGAAGCAGAGAATGTTAGGTCACATAATCATATTCAACTTGATCCTGGTATTCACACATTACTGCTGCTGCCAGTGAATGCTGTGAATGAGTAGCAGACTACTCTGACTGTTTATGATGACTCAGTCTGCCAACCTCACAGTTAGGTTGTTAAGAAAAAGATAATGTCTCAAATTATACGAGTTTATGATGCTGCAGCATCGGAGGCCACCATGGTGCAGAAAGATATTTTTTGACCAGTTGTCAGCTTTATTTTATAAGTTTGTGAAAAATAAAAGCCTTTTAGAAGGTTATACACAGTGATTATAATTGCAATGATCCGGCTACTTGTGAATATGCTAGCTACATGTTATGTATATGATTCATTATTCTAGAATGTTTTTAAAAGAATTCTGCAATTATGTATAGTGCAATGTTGATTGGAAAGTCCTTCCTAGTTTATACTAGAAAAGACCTTCCAATCAATGTTGTATTATAACTTAGTACGGTTTCTGTGAACCTACTGATAAAAAGTTTTCTAGGGTAGGTTGTCAAATATCACAAGATTTGTAACAATTATACTAATATTGGCTACACTTGCTTGCAAAGCAAGCCTTCTGATCAAGCTATACAATAAGGATCCTGTCATGAACAGTTCTGTACTCACATTCTCCGTTTATGGAAAACAAGATCGAAAACATGGTGTGAGTGTACAAGTGGTGGTACGTACCGTCGTCATCGTCGTCGTCGCGCACGAGCAGCAGGCTGGCCAGCTGGAGCTCGTCGTTGGCGTCGCGCTCTAGCCGCTCGTCCTCGACGTGGCTGCGCAGCGCCGCCTCCACGGCCCGCTGCACCAGCTTCAGGCCCGGCCACGGCACCCGCCGCGCCAGCGTGCACGCCAGCACCGTCTGCTCGCACGCGCCCCATTGCTCGAACACCCCGGCTACACCTCCGAGCTGCTCGTTAAACGTGCCGTTCATCGTGAAAACAGCATAGCAAACCCAAAATATCAGATTTGTTTGTGTTCTACACGTCAGTAGTACGTGACAGCTGATCGTTGGGACACTTTTTGACCCCCTTTGAGACAAGCAGCACACGAGGCGATGATGGTGTTGAAAGGGCCGCGATTATGTCGCGTAATGGGAACGTTAATTTGTTAATAAAATTACAGGTACATTGAAAAACATCAAAATTGTTTCGACGGTCAATCAGATTATCAAAATCCAAAATGGCCGACCACAGATAACAAAATGTTTGCACTTTTTTTTAATGACAACAGATCGAAGTGCAATTTCGAGAATAAAATTAAAATAAAGAGCCAAATTGCTTTTTTTTAATACTTAATCTTAATTGTATTAAAATACTCGTAACGGTTGAATCTTAAGTGATAAGCACATTTTTTTAAATCCGCACATTTTTTGTACTACTACATGCCGCTAGATGTCAGAAGTGATCCGCTGAGAATGAAAAGCTTAGTACTGCTACTTGATAGAAGATGTCAGAAGTAGCCCTGTAAAGATATGAACTTTTGATTTTATTTCAAGAAGAGCAGCTACCCACACTACATAATAATAATTAACCTAAGCTGATGTTCTAACCGTTTGTATTCAAGTTATTGGAGAAATATGAATGTTGGTTTTGCTCGACTTAGCGATCTAGTTTACAGAGTACCATAGATGTCATAGAAGAGCAATTGAATTACTTCGCCTGAAATTCATGGACACCATCGCCTAGCCGGGATACCTAAATAAAAAGTAGGTAAGAAAGTTACTTATCTATCTACTACTTATTTATTTAACACTATATTTATTCAAATGTTTTGCAGGATTTAACACAAATAACTAGGTATTTACACTAGGTACTAAATACAATAACTAACTATACAAATAAATACAAAAAACAAACGGACACTTAGGCGTCGAAGTATTCCTATTTATTGGCTCTTCAAAACGAAAGAGTTAATTATGGATAATTTAATTTTTTTCCTAACCCATGGGACAGAGCGCTGGTGGTCTTTGTGATTGTACAACTGAAGACTGTCGCCTAATCTTTAGAACAAGTGGACCGCCTACGCTGACACCAATTCAGCAGATATTGAACCTTATGAGTAGATGAATAAGGTATGAAAATCATTGGTATTATTGTAGTGTGTGTTCGTTTGTCACTAATATGTCTATTTAGCTATTAGACAATTGTAGACGCAATACTTTAGAAGATTTTCTACTCCAGTGCCTGCGTAAAGTCCGTATGGAAGCTAAAAAGTTTAATACCTATTTTAAATCTTTAAGAATAGCATAATACATGTTAGGCCTTTATAAATATCCATACATACTACAATAGGTAGGTATTAGGTATACCTAGGTAGGTACCTTCACAAAAAGCTTGTCACATATTCGTTTGCACCTAAAGTGAAAGAATTGTATTTTCGATCAATTTGGGAATTCCTAGATTTCTACGAAATTATCAGAGTCATGGCACTCTAACGGATCTCAACAAGTCAAAACCCCATGTTTGGTTCAGACACGCTTATTATTTAATAATTAGTTACTTTTATTATTCGTAGGCGCAAGTCAACATTCTCGGAACTAACCCTGCAAACGCAACATGCAAATTGTATAATCTGCATTGTCCACATTTGCAAAGGACCAACCCTTTTATGCTACGCGGAAGACAATGCGACGTTTTGCAAGTTTGCAAAATAGAACTTTCTCTGGGACAATAAAACCGTTATTTACGCTGTATTAAAGGCGACAGGGAGTGTTGCCTGGCGGAGTAATCTGTGTAGGCTCTCTGTTACAGACTGTTATTTTTTCTGGAATCTTAATCATAAAAGGATTGCTCACCATGTGTAAGCCTAGAGGCTAGCCCCATAGGTACTACTTATAAACAATCTATCAAATAGTTACCAACCTAAGTACCTACTTGTGGTTTGCGGTAAGTACTTACTTATAAGTAGGTAGTAGCTACCTACTTTCACAATTTATCCTTGACAATATTGAGTTCGGTTTAACTTTAATTTAATTTAGCTTTCACAATCATTTTATTCAATTTCTACTATGTGAAACAGTCGCGTGCGCAAAGATAACACGAATCCTTTCTACGAACAAACATTCTCAGCTTGTTCAACCCGTCATCGCCGCGGCGGCCGCCATCAGCCGCCATCAGCCGCGACAGCAGCCATGTCCGCCACGCGCCCAATGTTTTTACAGCCAGATTCACGTGAGAAATGTGTGGGAATAATAATGTGATAGAGTAAATGAACTCGAAGTATAGATTTGCGACTTTTGCGAGTAGGTAAACAATTTGTATTTGTTGTGAGAAATTGCAGATCATGTTTACGGTTCTGCAGTGCTATTCTGTAACCATCTCACCGTGAAAACTTAGGTGAAGTGAGCGTGGAGTGAGATGTCATTCCACCTAATGCTAGAGATTGACACTATTGACAGCTCACTTCACCGAAGTCTTCACGGTGAGTTTTTTTATTTGCAGAATACGTCGGCTGGTATAAAAAGGACAAGCGATGTTTCATTTTGCTCAATGTTATTCATGCGAGATCTAATGAAGACAAGTATTACTTCCCCCAACATTTGACAGTAATTTCTCCACATTATCCGGAAACCATAAATAATAACTTCAAAGAAATAATCGCTTGTCCAGCGCACGCTTTCATACGAATCATCAGTGCGTTAATAATGTCGCAACTGTCGCGGTTCGGACATGAGCGTCGATTTTTTGTCACACAGTCGTATTGTGTGGCTCAATACTACTTCCGATATTGTACTATAGAGTACTAGCTTCTGCCCGTGGCTTCGCCCGCGTGGATTTCGGAAATTATCCCACGGGAACGTACTACCGGGATAAAAAGTATCCAAATTCAAATTATTTTATTTCACTTATACCTACATGGGTACTTATGAAACGTCAGAAGCTAGGTGCACGGTTCCAATTGGTCGTTTCCTATGGAGAAGAGCCCGCAAGAAACTCCACGGTTACTCTTTTAAAAATAACCACTACAATATTTTCAATTACTTAACAGTATTAATAGGTATGGGAGGACAGTGTTGGTCTTTAAACTAAACAAGTACCAGGTATTTAACAAAATAGAAGATGGTCAATAAATCTACAGTCCACTAAGCCTACAGCGTTCTCACATTCACAAAATAGAAAAGAATCTATATAAAATATAAATTAATTAATAAAAATAAAAACCTATTTTAAACGAAATGACATGATTGCTATTACAACTGTAACAAATTAAAATAATTATCATGTACAAAAAAGCCACTAATGAGGTGTTGAAATTAAATTGTAAGTGTTGTAATCCTATGTCCTAACTTAGGACATAGGATTACAACACTTATAGGTTTTTATTTTTATTAATTAATTTATATTTTATATAGATTCTTTTCTATTTTGTGAATGTGAGAACGCTGTAGGCTTAGTGGACTGTAGGTTTATTGACCATCTTCTATTTTGTTAAATACCTGGTACTTGTTTAGTTTAAAGACCTACAAGTATGTTAAAACGTAAAAAGGTAACAGATAGACAGACAGATAGTAAATGGAAATAATCTTCTCTGTTTTTAAATTAAACCGGTTTTTATGATACTAAAACTGAAAAATAATAATAATTAATTTTAATATTATCACCATTAATTTGAAATAACATACCGCCGCCATTGACCACGTAGGTAATACCTACCTAGAACTCACATATTAGTTGAGTTACGAGTATATTATAACTTTATTTTAAATTGTAATATCTTATATGCAGGTGGACCGATTTTAAGCTCAAATACGGACTCTGATTTTATTTTCAATTCCTTAGAAATCAATCTGCCTATCCTTTTTTCAACTATGTTCGAGTCGGTTTCCTGTCTAACCGGATGCAGCTGAATACCATTATTTTACATGGAGCCAATGCCTGTCTGACCACAACCCAGTTAATGGGTAACACGGTGCACCTAGGTAAGACTGGTTGTCAGACTTTTGGGCTTCTGACTATCCGGATTTAGAGGTCTGGAGGCCTCGGGGCAGCAAAGGAGTGGAGGCCCCCTGGCCCCAAATTATTTTCTAAATAAAATTATCAATTTTTTTCAGTCGAGTTTTCCAATAAATATTTTATTGTGAAAACAACTATAGATTTTATTATTTAACAAACATATAAATATAATCGGAAACAATAACAACAAATTATCTGAAATTAAATTTTAGCGTTAACGAACGCAACCTTCCGAGCTTTTTTCGCCGAAAAATCAATGATGATTTCGCTGGGATTCAGTTCCTGAAGTAAATCACTTTCAATGCTCGGGAGAGAAAGCTTTGATAGACGTTTTCGTTCCATCTCGTGGTCCGAAGCCTATTTTTTATAATTTTCATTGTTGAAAATGAGCATTCTCCAGTGCAATTTGATACCGTCAAATCAAATGCAATTTCAAGGTTTGGGAATGTAGCTCAGAAATTTTGACCTTCGAGAATTTGGTAGTAAAATAGTTCCGGACATTGGTCTTTTCCATAGTCCTTTTTGTTTGAGTCGATCAAAGACACAAATTGAACCAACTTATTACCAAGACTAGGTTCTAAATCATCCTAATAAACTTTCACCATGTCTCTGCTGCAGCGTGCAAATTTTCAGCACCCATCTTCTCGATGTGATTAAGAAATCCAAATCTCGAACGTAGGTACAGCTCCATAGGCATGCAATCTTTCGGTAAGAGAAACACATAGCTGGTCGACCACTGGGATTTTTTGTGTCTCTAGTCTCTATTGTGGGGGCCCCTCTTTTGTGGAGGCCCCGGGGCTGTAGCCTCGGTTGCCCTCCCCAAAATCCGGCCCTGCCGTAACGACTGCGAAAGATCTACGAATGACAAACGGGACCAACGGCTTGATCTGCTTTCCGAGGCACGGAGGAGATTCGGTATGATAAGATGCTCACCCATCCACGGACCGACCGTGGAAAGCGTAGCTTTACCTGATCGATCGACCCGTGCTGCTGTTATTATTTAGCCACGAGCCCCTCACTATTCCAATCCCCTAAATATTAGAGGTACCTACACAAAAAGTTCAATTACCTATCATGTGAATTTTAAAATCATCGCATAGACGTGTAGGTACAGTACCATACCTACTTACAGATAGACAGAGTTACTTTCAAATTTATAAATAATATTTTAATAAAGTATGGACTAAGTACTATGGATAGTGATTTCCAGGGGCCATAATTTGAGCCCAAAGAAAATGTATTATAACAGCTAGTTTACAGAAGCAAAAAAGAGATTTTAGAACCAATTATTTTATTGCCAAGTAAGCTGGGCGTAAAGTGCAGCTTTCATATCTTCTATGAAAACAATCCGCAAACTAAAGACAAGACCTGCGGAGTACAGTGTCCAGGTCATAAACATTGGTGCTTTTATTATTGCTATTGTATTTACAATTACAACTAAAACTTAGTAGTATTTAATCCGGTAAATAAAGTTAAGTTAGTTAAAGATCACACCGCCTTAATCTTAAGATTATAGTATATTAGAAAATAATGAATTGAGGATTACAAAATCATTGAACATTGACGGAATCAGAGTGAAATCGACACAAATGTTAAAATCCTAAGTGGAACTGCACCCAAATCTGCTGAAGGTTTGGATTTATCAGGATTCAGTAAAAAAAACTCGATTGGCAACCATTGGTTAAAGAAGTAGTTACCTATTACTTTATAAGTAGGGTTAGGTACCTACTGTGCTATTTTATTAAACCTCGATTTCTACTGCAACTGAAAATAATGCGGGTAGGTAATTATTCGAATATTTTGGGGAAGACCAGAAAGCACTTCCAATATTAATAATAATAACAACGTTAACTAACTTGCACGCGGAAGGGTTCCGCAATTGACAACCAAGTGACGATCTAATCCTTTTTGTAACCCAAGTTTACACAAAAATAACCCTTATGTCTATACAAACAAAGCTCATAATAAACAGTTGGTATATGAAAGCCAATGCAGCTGTTTCCAAAAGTATTTATTTCGTAATACAATCTTTTCATAGAGATGACGCAGGGAACACCCTTATGTAATGGTCAACGCTAAAAGAAGGGACTAAAATATGACTAAACCTTAGAATAACTAACCGATAAACCATTTTAGCATAGGAACCTACTTAAAAAGATCTTGTTACTTAATTTTGTTGCTTATGTCATCCCGCATGCGGGTTAAACCACCGTAATCCTTTAAGATTCGGCAATGTTACGTATTAGCTAGAAATTGGCAATGTTACGGATTATAATACCCTCTACGTAGCATCGACACGGTTAAAACGGAATTTACAGCATCCGGAGGTACTCATCAATAATAACGCATAATTATGATCTTAATTGCCAGCGCGATGTGGATGTGTTACCGAATAATTTCTCTACGGTTAAATTATCTGCAGGCAGGTGCCTGCAATATTTGTATTACCTAGGTAAATCTTCAGTTTGTGATGTAGGTACATCACAAACTGAAGATTTACCTAGGTAATACAAATATTATAATAATACTTGCTTTTTTCTGATTTAAAATTAATTCATTAAGTAGGTAAACATTCTAATTAATTATTAATGACCTACCTACCTATATCGTCTCTAAAGTCATAATAGAGAACTGAAAAACAATATTATCTTAATTGATTAATTTGTCACGTAACAATATGGACCACCTAATTACTATCAATACTCACCTCGAATTTCACTTTAACGTTATGTTCATTTGCTCCATTCAAAAAACCCGATAGAAACCCATAAATCATCCAACACTCGAGGTCCGTTAGGATGGCTACCTGCATTCAACCCTTCCTCCGGGGGTGGTCACTGAGGCTCCGCCTCTTTTATACGACAGTCGCCCGCCAAAATAGACGGACATTCGTGATTTGCACGTCAAGTAGACAAGTTCTCAACATGGCCCTGTGGACTCCTTACGCGCAGGAAGCTGCCTTGGACTTGAGTACCCACGCGGTGAAGGCAGAGAGAGCGTCTCCTCTCCCCGCGTCTAGTGCTCCTCAATCTCCACGTCTGTCGGGACTGTACCCCTCGTACTCGGAATCTCAGTACTACGTTACGTATCCGTACCAGCAAGCTTCGTATGCAGTGCCATCGGCGATGTCTCCCGAATCAATCGGGAGCTGGTCGCACAGCAAACCGAACGCGCCCTCACCACCGGAATCACCAGAGTTCTACGACTCAGAATCCCTCAGTGATGACGTGGAATACCAGGCGTTTGAACGAGATGCCCTGCGAGCTATGGCGGAGAAGAACGGAGGAACATTACTGGGCAACAACCCGAGAATGCGGAGGGCGGTGCAGACGAGCCAGACCGCTGACGACTCGTATAGGAAACAACGGGAGCGGAACAACTACGCAGCCAAGCAGAGCAGAGACAGGAGGAAGCTGAGAGAGGTACGACTCGCATTCCAAGTGACTTATTTGAAGAAGAAGATGGCGGATTTAAGATCGAGATTAACTGCCGGCGTCTGTGGACGCTGTCGACAGATTTGCGAGTGTTGATAAACAAATTGTTCAGTGATCGGACTTCAAAGTGTATCTAGCTTAAAACTATCTACTAACTAGCAATGGTCTTGTATGTAATAGTTGTAAATATATTAAAAAGTGTAACTAGCTTAAAACTAGCATTGGTCTTGAACGAGTATGTAATAGTTGTAAATTTATTTAAAAAAGTGTAACTAGCAATGGGCTTGTCTGTAGTAGTTGTAAATATATTAAATATCGCAAGTACCTAGATTAGTTTGTTGGATAAGTTATTTAAATTAAATGGATTATAAAGTGTCGGTAGACCAAATTGAATTGAATTATTAGATAAGTACTAAATGGATGGTATTTATTTTTGTGCAATTGTGTGAACGCCATAATGTATAAATTAATTAAGTGTATAAATAAAATTTATAGACGAAAACGAATATCTTACTTTCACTTACTTACCTTACTTTACTTTGTTTAAGAGAATTTATGTAAGTACCAAGAAAATACCTAGGTACCTACAATAAGTAACCAGTTCCTGATAAGTTACCAAACGCTGCAACAGGAGCAAGTAGGTACTGATTATACAGGGGAGATTTCTTATTTAATTAAATACCTACTATGGAATCTAGAATCCTTATTTTGTATTTCGTTTCTATTGGTTTTTACCTAGGTACTAACTATATTATGTATGTACTTACCAACTAACGAAACTTTTAATTTACCTACGTGTTGAGTTTTTATATTCTCTATTTCTGACTAAAAATACTAAAAAGGAGCTAAGTAGCACCAATTTTTTCTAGACACTAAAAGTAATTTTATTACTAAGTTGCTAGAAAAATTATAATCCGCAATAAAATTATTTAGCTAAAGGATTAAAAAGTACCGGTGGCGTTTATTCTTGCCGCGCGTTATTGCAAAAGTTCGTAAAAAGAGTGGCAATAATATGGCCATTTATGAGCGGTCGCCGTCGTCCATCGGATTAACTCGGTAGTCATAGGGTTAGAGATTAATTTTATAGCCCTTACCTGTTATTTGAATATTTTTCTGTACGACCAAAATCTCCGCATATTGCGGGTTTAAAAATATTATTTACTGACAACTTACAAATACTTACCTACTAGGTACTTAAATAATTTTTTAATGGTTTTGGGTTCAGATACCTACTTTCCTATCTATTTAGATAGATACTAGGTATCTGTAAATATTTATAAGAGGGTATTGCAAGTACCTACCTACTTCCTTATATATATCTAAACCAAAACATAACTATCTATCTACTGATTTTTGTACCTACCTAGATTAATTGCAAATAAATATACCTATCTAAGTATTCTATTCTAGGTACATCAATAAATAATACATGAATAATAATAATCAATGGCTTAAAATAGATCAAGAGCTTCGACCAACACCTGAGGAGGCTCTCGTTGGGCAGTTGGATCAAGATTGATTTGATTCAGAAAGCGGTGCTTTTGGACACGGCTCGCATTGTTAGGGGGTTCTGGAGCCTCTGTAGCCCTGACCGCCGCGCCGGTAGCTTGGACCCCGATGCCGCTGGGCTACTATATTTTATATATTTAAATGATTTTGTTTTTATAAAAAAGTACCTACTATTTGCTATTACTACTGTTTAAAAATGTAATTTGTAAGTATTTAAATGAAATAAAGGAGATTAGGTATAATTTAAAATAAATTATTTTATTGAAAATAATTTGTGAAAATCGCACAAAACCTTTCCCGATAGCAAATCGGCTGGAATGCTCGACATCATAATTATTTTAATAATGAAATGCAAGGTGCAACATAAGTATAATGCAATAGGTACAAAATATATCTACATATACCTGCTTGCTCATTGATCGGTCAAAGACGCGCACATGCCCTAAAGATTAACACGGCGCGTGCGCATGCCGCACCCACTAGCATACCTATTAAAAGAGTTTATTATGATAAAATAGGCCTCTTTTAAATTATTTAAATGGTAAGTAGTTAGAATCTGGTTGAAAAGTCAATCGTAGATAGGTACATTTCCTCGCGCAATTCCTCAAAGCTACACTTCCGGACAATACCCGAAAATTAAAGCAGTATCAACTATCAACCCGGCTCATGCTGACAGATCGGCATGTGTTTAAGCCCCGTATTTGAACAGGAAAGTTCTACGAAACCCCATCACATATCATATAGATGGCAATCATAATATCTGCCATTTCGTTGAGAAAACATTCGGCACGAGGACAGAAATGTGGTGATGAAATGAAGAGATGTGTCACGCGTCTCTGGGAAGGGATTTGTGACTACAGATTTAGTTAGGTAGATAAACTTTCACCTGTAAACTTTTTGTTATAGTGATTCCTTGTGCCACTAACCACAACTCTATTAGGCCGTGCTGCTAAGACCGTAGAACACTAATCAGTATATACCTACCTACCTACTTTAAAAAGTCTAGGTTCTGTTACAAGTCATAATCTATGCCTCAAACTAGTGAACAGTGCTACAGAGACCAGCCAGGTAAGATTGTGGCTTCACTGCTATGTAAAAGTCATTTTATCTACTGCTCTTTTAACAACCGAAAGATCCAAACAACCAATCGATCAATGCTCACGTAGCGAGCAATACATTGCAAACGCAAGGGTTATGTATTGCGCTGATTAGGGGAGCTACCCCTGCCTTTCAGACCCTCACTCAATTAGTATTGCACCCTCTGTGTGACGTGACCAGGGCTCTAATCAATCGAAAAATGTTCCGAGAACCGAAGCAGTTTTTGGATTTTACACTCATGGTAATTAAAGTCTTCCATCAAAGCATTCCGCCTTTAGAACACAAAAAAATAACAAATTTTAGCTTTAGATAGATAGGTATTTTGGGTTTTAAATTAGAAGTTAGGTATAAGCAATAAGAGTACCTAGGTAGATAAGGTAAGTACTTTATACAAAGACAGCAGGCTTAACGCCGAGGTATTAGTAAGTACCTACTTGCAGCCTGATGGAATAATCTGGCACTTCTCTAGAAAACTAAGCTAACACGGAAGACCTATTCCATTTTTTGTCGCTAGATGCGCCACCCGAATATTTGTAGGTATCTACAGCTAGTCTAGTCTGTAGCGTATTTATAGTGTATTATCTATGGTGTCATGGTGTGTAGTCTGACTTTCTACCTCTGTCTGTCTGTATTCTGGCTTGTAAATCAATTTAAAGAACATAGTAAATACATACCTACAAAACAAAAAAAAAGTATTTCACCTACGCGAGCATTGGTTGCACAAGTTCCATTCATAGAATTCGTACCGCCTCTCGCTTCTCCAAAACTTATGTAGAGGTGGTCCGTTGCACAATGCGCACACATTGTAAGGCATGTGATTGGTCGAATTCTGTAAAGCTTATTGTATACACCTATGTTGTAGGTCCTACCTGCCTAATATGTTATGGTTTTTTGCACCTTGGGCTCTAAAAATAGGTTATCTAATCTACATTACTTGTTACGTTCCCTATACCTATTTTTATGTTAATGATGCGCACACTGCACACAATTTGTTCTGAGTGCAACTGTAGCGTCGAGCACACCTTGATGCCACAAAAAAAGAAAAGCCAACAGATTAGCAACAAAACTTCCAGCTAATCAGTTTGCTGTAGCCGAGCCCACCACGATAGTGTTAAAATCCTCGCTGCTAGACCTTTTCAATCAGATAATAGTGATAATTCCACCATTCATGTCTGTCCCGTTTTCTTTCGCAAGCTACGCAGAATGTCATTGTTTTAGTTCTTGCGTTAATCCTTTACGAATGCTCCACGATGCAGTTTGCATGTTGTACAGTTTCAATAAAACTTTGCTTTATGATCGTAAGCGCCTTTAGAAGGCCGCTTTTTTTTAGCGCCCTGTAGATTTCGGTTTATTTTGATTTAGGATAATGTAAATTCTACCGATTTAGGTACTGGAATAAACGAAGTAGGTACTTAGTAATAGTAACATTATTGTAAGTCCTTGCTTGTAATTAAGAACTTAACTACCTATCTTCCTACTATAACACTAGATCAAATAAATATATTTTCTTTCTTTCTTTCTACATAAGGTTATTAGAACTTTACACGCTGCAATAAACATGCAAGCACCTTTGTGCTCTTTTATCTTTATGTATTTTTCTCTTTTAAGTGTTTTGTGAGTAGATAGGAAGGTACATAAATCCTAACTAATAATATTATAAATGCGAAAGTTTGTTTGTTTGTTACGCTTTCACGCTAAAACGGCTGAACGGATTTGGATGAAATTTGGCGCATGGGTAGACCATGACCTGGGTTAGGACATAGGATTATCCCAATATTCCCACGGGATCTAGACTTATGTGGGTGAAACCGCGGGGCGCAGCTAGTAAATAATAAATAAAAATACTAACTCGGTAACTACACACCTACCTACCAACTTACTTATTGCATTTTATCAGTTATAGCTTACGACTTTGTCCATAGGTACCTACCGTACAAAACCCTTGTCTTCGAACTGTGTCTACCACTAGGTACCTACACCACACCTTGTAGATCCCGTTTAGCTCCATAAAAGGCGTGAGCGACCCACACGTGACAATAAAAATAACATTCATTGTCGAATAAATCAATATCTCTATGCATCTGTGACCTTACCAATATCCCAACTACCGTACTACAAAAATAAACCTTATCTCTTCTAAATAAAGTTTATTTTACGGTGTTACTAGTTAATGGGTAAATATTGGAGTTTCCTGAGATGTCAACATGCTGTCAATCGTTGCGACACCCCTCATCGAAGGGGTCCAGCTTATGTAATATTTGGGATAGGGGCGATAAAAATTTCTGTTATTGTTCTATGTACCTACCTACTATGATAGAATAGAATTGTTCGTTTTGCAATGTGCCTTGTGAATGAGAGAGCTCATCAGAATGCCCAATTCTAGCCTAGGGTATGGGGGTGGGTTCAAGTTCATCAGCTAGGTAATTTGTTGTACTTACCTATGCTACTTATTTTACAAACTACAAGACCTAAATATCAGTCCTAAATGATGGTTTGAACTTTGAAACAGTTGCCTCTTCTATTTATTTATTAGCTCGAAATAACAACGGAGCTAGCGATTTATTATGTAGCTTTTCAGTTTGACAAACATTGCTGTATGCATTTCAAAAGCAGTTTTGCTCTTGCCATTGATATTGTTACTAACTCCTATTACAGAAGCACAGGAAATACACATATAATTACGTCGCAACTGCACCAATTCCCGCTATACGATGACACTGGTCGATCGATCAAGTTGTCCAACAGTGGTCGTCGTGGGAAGGCAACCCATTCACTGGACGCCATCGCCATGCAGTAGGTACCATTGTGTGAGAGATTGATGAAGTTATAGTTCCGGGCACAGCTTGATGGAACTGTTGATTGAGCGTTTTAATTTTATTTTAATAGCCCACGTTGTGCTGGAAATGATCTCACTCATTTATCGTTGCCGCGATGGTACGAATTCAAATGTTAGAATAAATATGCAGTATCTACAAAGGTTCATATACAACGTTGATTTCAAGGGCTGGAAAAACCTTTTTGAATTAGAATAAAATATTAAGAGCGTTCATCCTAAAAGTCGCAAATAGCTGTGGTGTCAAATATTTACCTGTTTTGATTAATTTGGCAATATTACTGTATGGAAATATGAAATATCGCTAACTAGCGAACTAGAATATTAATAATGAATTGCAATTATAACACTGAATATGTTGTTGTAACCGTTTTAAGTGTAAAAAAGGCATTTGCAAAGTTTTCAAATACTTTTTTTATATCTAAAACTAAATATTCGGTGTTACGATATTAATTGTTGCATTTCATAATCAATATTTTAGTTAATATTGCCAAATTAATCAAAAGAGCGAAATATTTGACAGATATATGCGACGTTGCCCACTTTCAGAATAAACGCTCTTAACTAGAACGACGTTCCTGTATCTAATATAACTTGGTATCTATATTTTTAGCATACCTTTAAAATACTGTAGCGTTCACCAAATGACAATAAATATATAATTTGTAATTGTAAACTTATCATTATAAAAAATAGGTAAGTATGGATTTTTGTGAGAATGTGACTAGTCAAGTAGTTCCCAAATGCTTCCCAAAAATACATTTTACCGGAGACCATCAGATTTTCAATTAGCCACCGACAGACTGTCCGATCTATTATATCAATAACAATATTCTTACAAATAATTTCCGTAACATCTCAGTTGTCCACTCACGCGCATGTCCACGACACAGCGCGCATTAGAGTCGGCCATGCGACAATAACGTCGCAACTGTCGTCCGGCAGGCGCATTGTGCATGTAACTCTTTACTGCGATTATGATGTCACGGTGGTCCGGTGAATAGGGATATGTTACTAAGATTATTCAATGGATTTTTTTCCACGGATATGAAGATTTTAAATTGTTTGGAAGTATAAGTGAAGCTAACTGTCCAGTTAGCTTTGTTCATTCTTAAACGATCGCATTGAAATTTGTCTCGATATGAAGAAGACAAGATAAGCAATTGGTATTATTTTTAGATAGGTTACCACAACAATTACATTTTATAAGCACTTGGGCGATTAGAGCGAATATAAAAAAAAAATGTCGTCTCATGTTTGGTCCTTTTGCCCTCATTCTCTACAGTTATCAGTTACTTATTTTGATAAAAAAATATGCAACTGTTGGTAGCATAAACTGGGAGACTTATAATTTTCTAGTAAAATTCCTAATACCGATAATATAATCCACAAACGAAATGCGTTTAATACACCGAAGCCTAAAAATATTGAACACAGCATTATCTTATGCGGGCCCTAATTGTAAACGTAATCCCTACCCTACTAATCTTCTAAATAACTAAAACAGAACGGAATTAATTTGCCGCCTTCATGAGCGGTTACAATAAAACGTTACTATTTACTTTTGAGCCAATTTTAATCCACTATTTCTAATTTCGAAAAAGATCCGTTCGTAAAAGTTTTTAAGTCGTCATAAAAATGGCTACCTTTTTAGATTACAGTGTAAAATAATGCACCCGTATTGTAAACGGGTGTCTATGGTCGAGACAATAGTACGGCGCCCGGCAGGTAGGCTGTGTTCGGCGCGTGCCTTTGTGATAATGTTAGGTAATGTTGTGACTTTACCTAAACGTTTTGTTGGTATATTGCATGTTATTGTTTATGTTGTTTCAGAAATAGGTAGGTAACCTACTTTTCTTTATGTAGGTCTTTATGTAAGTCTGTCGTTGCATAATTTTATCTGTCTTAATTTTAAAGCGAAGCGCAAAAATTCTTTCAAAAATATATAAGTATAGTTAATTTTTTATCAAGGCTGTACAAAATGCTAATTGGTTTGAACCTAAAATATTTATGTTTTATAAACAACCAAAAATAAGTTAAAGGACCAGATTCAAGATCTTAGTTTTTTTATTAATTAAAGCTCTTTAGATCCCTAAAGAGCTTTAATTAATAAAAAAATATCACTCACTTAATTACTTATTTTCTTAGTGACTAGCAACTTACATACATAATTAGGAAGACATCTTCAAAGCTCATTATAAAATTGTTGACATCAAAAGTTGTTTTCGTCCTCAGTTGTAAGGCTATTAACGGATTAAAACAGATAATGATTACTAACTTAGTCATTTGCGCAGATAACTAAACATGAGGTGGAAAACAAAGTGATTAGCTAATTAATATGAACCAAATATTTTGTACATCATTTAGAGATCTGTTTACTTACTGTTGCAAAATAACGGTAACTTGTTGTTGTTTAGTTCCTAAGCAGTTTAATATTGATTTGAAAATATCTTAAACCAATGAAATTATTCGTAAATTGTCGATTTTCTTAATTTATTCAACCTTCATTTTACTTGAAACCAATGTCTTTTTTCTAGAGCAATTTATATTTTGTTTAGCATCAGTTGGCACCGAATAAACCTATCTCCTTCCAAGTACAGAACGCAACAAACATTTTGAATAACAGTAGGCATATACGTACACAATACATTGCACCACAAACTTATTTGCACACAACTATTCACCCCATTGTTTTCTCCCCGGCAGTTCCGTTAGGGGAGACTGCGGTAATCCCACCCCTCGTGAGCGCACCCCTACCACCGAGCTCCGCCCCTTTGCATAAAATAGCGTCCTTACCACCCCTTCGGATCATTCACCGCTCGCACCCCAAACGACGCACACGCAAACATGGCTCTGTGGACCCCGTACGCTGACGACGCCGCCTTGGACTTATCGAAGACCGCAGCCGTCCGAGAAAAACAGTTTCCGTATTCAAGAGAGTTTCACGCACCGCAGTTGACAGTGCCACCGGATTTTCTACCTTACAACGGGTATTACGCGCCTGTTGGACAAATTTCTCCTGGAGGCAGTTCTTCGGGATATGATTCAGTGTCATTCAGCCCGATGACGGCGCGTCACGTGGCGTTATCACCGCCTGCGTCACCGACAGAAGCTCCAGCGAAGAGACCTTATCACATGATCGACGCAGACTCGCTATCCGATGACCCGGACTTTCAAGAGTTTGAAAGGAACGCGTTAAGAGTGATGGCGGAGAAAAATGGCGGCGCGTTGCTAGGCAACAACCCACGCATGCGCCGCACAGTCCGATCCACCAACTCCGACGCAGCTGACGACACGTACCGACGTCAGAGGGAGAGGAACAACTACGCAGCCAAGCAGAGCAGAGATAGAAGGAAGTTGAGAGAGATTCACTTAGCTCTCAAAGTGAGTTACTTGAGGAAAGAAGTTGCTGCGCTAAAAGCAACCTTAAGTACAAGAGTTTGTGGTCGCTGTCAGCAATCGTGCTTATGCTGACGTCAAAAGATTTTTTGTTAGAATAAGTTTGTAAATTATGTTCCTATTAAAAGACTGTGCAATGTAAATAGTTTTAAGTTAGTTTAAGTAGATGTTTGTAAAACTTGTATCTACCTCTGTAGTTCTATTGTGCAATTATTTAAATTAATTTATAGATACGTACAAATTGTGTATGTAAGCTTGTAGGTACCGATTGTAATTTATGAATAACTTAATGTAAATAGTTTAAGTAAAATACTGTCTTAATTTAATAACACGAATTAAAATGAATTCTACAACTTAAACCTTTTTCCTTTTTTTATAAACACCGACCTTCTGGAAAACAACTAACTAAATACAATAAGCTCTAAACACAAAACGCTGTGTATTTAGTAAGTTGCAGATCAATCTTCTACTTATATTTGTACACTTGTATTTTTCCAATTCGTTTCAAATTATTTTAGAATCAGCGACTACGAATAATTACTTCCCAATTTTTTTTTTTTTCATATCTTAGCTCATATTATAAAGAGGCTAAATTGTTAGTTTATTCGTTTTTTATGTTTGTAACAGGTAATCTCTGGAAGCACTGGAATAAATATTCTTTCACTGCCTACTACCTAGCTACGCTACAGCCGGGTGCCATAGGATAATATTCTATATTTCACTCGGACGAAGTCGCGGGCCAATGCTTACTTATATCACATAATTTGATGTGCATCTTTCAAGAGGCGTGGCTTGCGCAGGCGCGACCTTCCCGCGACCGACTGTAATCCAATAGAATTAAAGTATTCGCGAATGGAAATGTATCCCTGCATGTTATTTAATTTGTTACCTAGCGCGATACCATTTCATTTTATAAGTTACGAAGAAAGTTTGTTAATTTCTAGTTTTATCATTCCCGTTATATTTTGAACAACTAATGAGTTAGGGATTGCCCTAAGCGGCTTCATATACCGGTTAGTTACCCGAGAGTTTAATTTTTAATCCCTACTAATGGTAATTATGAAAGTTAAACTTTAATGTATTTGATTTAAAAGACTGGTGCTCAGCTTTGTAGTTAATAAAACCGCGATATATTCTTAGGCTATCACTATATTGAACTAAGGGCACTACAACTACAGGTTAAACTTTTTGCTTGATCACTTGCGGCAGGTCGTACTTGCCGCGGACGCACTTTAGCTTCACTCCGGGACAGTCCTTCAACCTGGAATGTGATGATGCGGATATTAGGACTACAAGTAAAGGACGACCAAGGACGTGATCAATATTTAATAAATATATTGAGTTTTCACTAAATATTTATACTGTGATGATTGCACGTTTTTGGTTTTTGGTCAGTTCTCAAATCTAGTACTTACCCAATATTGAAAATTAGACCATACTGTGTAGGTATATAAAATGCACCATTACGAAGTTACATATTACTCATGTTACAATAAATAATCTTGTATCTATGATTATAAATAGAATAGAAGGCGCACCAGGGTAAAATGACGGCTCACTTCACCTAAGATTTCACGACGAGATTTTGTACAGAATAGCATTAATGTATTATTTTAGTTATGGATGCTCCCTCACCTGCCGACCCTGACGAGTACAATGTTGTGCTCCTGCAGGTTGTGTCCGATGCCGGGCACGTACGCCACCATCTCCTTGCCGTTGGATAGGCGCACTAACACGCACTTTCGGTTCGCAGAGTTGGGCTTCTTTGGTTTCTTTATTACTGTTTTTAATACTACGCCCTGAAAATACATAATGGTAGATGTATAGGTATTTATTTGATCGCAATATAATCACGAACACAAACCCATCAAGTGTGAGTTGAATTCGTAGAGCGAATGAAAAATAGTTTGTTAAAATACCTTAGCAAAAGGATTTCCACTGAGTGGATTCCTAGACTTCCGTGACTTGATGTGTGGTCCTGTCCTGTGCATCTGGCTAAGCGATGCCATCGCCCTGGCCAGCAGACCCATCGGCTGGACAACTGCTGGCGCGGTGACTGCTACAGCCGGGAGTGCTGGAACTTATGGAAGACGAATATCAGTTTATAATTCATTATGATTAAGGCTTGTTATTGCAAGTAAATTCTTCAGGGTTTGTTATAGAACTTGATTTTGAACGAGGCAAGTTTTTTTAGAAGAAGTGATTAATTAAATAGTATATTGTTTCATGCTACGAATAATAATATATTTTCGTTTTCTTCTTTTATGTTAACATTTTACTTTACAACGCCTTAGATAAGTATAGTCGTGGACAATTTGGGAAATAGAACGGAAAAAGATAGAAGAAGCTTTTGAGATGTGGTGTTAGCGAAGAATGAACCTCTGAGTTTGTTTCGGGCTTTCTTCTCGGAGTAGTCAGATAGGAAACGCCGACCTCATCTAGTTTAAAAATAATATGTTTGACGTGTAAAAGTGTTTTGTACAACCTATTTACAGAAATAAAAATCATTTATCAATGCTCCGTATACCATGGACCGCCCAGAGACCGAACAGATTTATTCTCGAACAACTACGCATAAGAGATAAGACTATCCACGGTCTGTTACTAAAGGATTCTCGGAACCGGATAACATTGAAAAGCCGGTGGTGATGGTGGTGATGGGCAAGGTAGATGTAAGACCTCGCGGCCAGTTACCTAACCGCTGGTCATACCAAGTAACCACCCTCACTGGACTCTCTGTTACGACCGCTTTGAGAGAAGCGGAGAGCCGAACGATGTGGAACAACATCATACATAAAGCCACGAAGGCCTTTCAGGGACACGACCTTCAGTAATGAAGTACGCGACGAAGAACAGAAGATAGGTAAATCAGTTATTTTGTGCACCAAGATCTTAAATAAAATATAAATAAAACGAGACTTTTAGGATAGCATGCATGAGATTGAAAAATCTCGCTGAAATCTGCATTGAATAATAATTTCATAGATTATGGAAACCCATGCTGGTAAATAGTAATCCCATTCTTTCTATAGACATGTGCCTTTCCCAAAAATAATCTCATGCACAACAGTCCAGTATTGTCAAAATTATCGAAACCATCTTTGCATACCGTTACGAACACAAAATGCCCAAATTTCACAATAAAAAGCAGGTGCTAAGGAAACATTGTCATACGGGATTAACCTTTCAATGAAGATTTGGTCCAAAACTCAAAAACACGCGCTCCACAACGCTATAAGTACGATATTGAGCCTTACGTAGTTGGCATAAGTGATATAGATAACGCAAAAGACGGTGGTGCATACTGAAGGACCAAAAAGGGCTAAAATAAAACAGTTATTTGGTATTGACGGAGGTTTCGAGGCGTTCCCGTACTACATTGTATCAATTGTGGGCATTGTGGAGGCTCGCGATTCGATTCGCATAAGCCTGCGATTTGCGTGGCGGTTTGATTGACATGTCAATGTAGATGGCCAGTTTGTACGCCTTTGTACAGGAAGAGTTTGTGCGAAATGTGGGAAACTTGCGTGGATACATGTGGAGTGAACGGTAAAAGGAATTTAATAATAAACTTTTGGTACAATGTTTAGAATATCTTGAGAGTATTTAGTTCCAAACACGATAGAAAACACGACACGATAGTATGATTTTAAATGCGATCGATAATTTTGTTACAGACTACATTTTCAGGAGTCTCTGCCAGTTAAGATCTAAGTCGTTGTGCATTAAATCAGCCAAACGACGTCTCCTCCAGGGCAATGAATGACCCGTGAAAAGAATAACATGACCAGTTTTTAATAGCAAAAATAGTCCAACCTTAGAGAAAATTCAGCTCAATTTATTGAAATAGTAAAATTTATTTAAACGCTTAGAAAAATGGACAAGATGCATTGACATAGAGAGATTTGCTGATAGGAATGTTAAATGGAACAATTTTACTTTATTGACAGCTAAGAAAGGCCACTGTGAACCAAATCCTTTTGCTCCTTTTATACGCACAAAGGCGAAGTGAGAAATTTTAATTTAACCCACAAATAGGAGTAACATAATCACTTACATTCGTCGAGCACATTTTCTGAATAAATTGTGTTCTTTCTGGGAAGGAGCAGAAATTGGTAGTATTTGTGCACAGCTTAGAATAACAAACGCAACAGCAAGTGACTCCCTGAAGACTGGTCACGTTTCGGTCAGTACTGCATGTTATTGTTTGGGATAATCGACAGATCCCGTGGGACGATGACGAGCATTGACAACCTTGCATCTGCTAATGCAAGCAAATATTACGACGCAAGGTATAGGAGGAAGCGATGTGTGTGCGTGTAGACTTTGCTAGAGCCTAGGGAATTTCGAAATTTATGATTTCACGGATTACTAGCATAGCTTGCAAAACATATTCACGATTTAATTAAAACAGTACTTTTGCTCGTATAGATGTGAACAAGCCGATAAGGTTAATGGTAATGAAAGAAATATGACCAAATGAAACTAAAAGCTGAAACACAAAGCTTACGTTTTGTAACTGAGAAACTTCATTATGAGAACGAATATATTGAATGTTAATACTTTACGCAATCAACCATGCATCTATCACAACCATCGCATCACTTGGACCACAGTCCGTGGTCCACACGACAGTACCTGCTCTTTTTGCGAATTATAATCCGCTAATAGTGGGCATTGTCCACAGATGACGGACACACGAACTTAAAACGATTCCTTTCTGACAGCATGACTCTTGTTACAATCGCAGAGGCCGAGAAAAAACCGGGGACAGCAAATACAATGGGCAAGAGTTACCAACCAACTTTGTCGTTCTGGGAAACGCTGTAAATCATATTTGTGTAAGAATAACATTAATAACTGGTGGTGATGATAACAATCAGCAAAATGTGCAAGATTCTGGACCGGGAGAAAGACATTCTTTGACTGTAAATGGCATTGATGTGCGTTTAAGATTCCAAAAGGGTGCAAAAAATGACATCTTGTTTCAGGGAAGGAGCACCAAAACTTGAAGGATTCCCCAGGGACTAAGAATTTATAAGATTTGGAAAATCAAAATTACTTTTAGTACCAGAAAATTAAAAATTACAAGTTATAATGACTGAAACTATACCCAGCAGTCTCCTTAACGTTGGCAATGATGTAGAGGTTTCCACGGCCAATAGGAGTTGTTTTTTAATTATATAACTAGTTATTTCGACTCATCAAAAACCATTTCCATCATCATCTTCAAGAACAGCTTCAAATGAGACGTAAAAGTTACGCAAATCTGGCAAAGTCCGGATTAGACCAAAATATTGAACATTCTCAAACTAATCTCAAGCTTCTAAGATTTAGAAAATCTAACACAATTCTATCACAAAACTGATAAATGATAATACATCCAGAGCCGAGATCCATTGTGGCCGTCCCAATCCCAAGCCTTTCGCAATTGTCATTCATCCACTCGACAAAGAAAGCTCAGTTGTAACAAATAACAGGAATTTATCATTCGCTAATCCCTCGCGACTATTACGCAGTGTCTGTTTGCCTTTCATACAAAACTCATATTTTTCCCAGAAGGATCTGTTATGATTTGCTTTAGTTTTCTCGTATTTGTTCAAAATATTGAATTTAGGAAGAAATTATAAAAGGCTTGGCTATTGCTGAAGGGAACCATGTTTTGTTTAGATTTAGCGAGGTAGCTCGCCACTGCACTGAAGTAACTTTAAATAATTTTCGAATACTTAATCCTTGCCTTTATGCTACTTGGAAGCGATTCATGAAAGGATTTAAAAAACATAAAACTTGATCAAAAGAAATGAAAAATAGGTGCAGCATCCGAAAACATGGCAGATACAGGTTTCCCACAATTATTACACATTGTTGATAGCCACTTCCGTAGATGTAAATAAAAAGGTAATGTTTGCTGGAGCGGTCTTGAGTGAGGCGATCGAGGGTAAGGTTGATTCCCGGTCGCTGTCTATGAGAAACTCTCCCACGGGGAGGTCCCACGTTACGCCTTCATGGACCAATGTGGTTTTGTCATTAGACAGTTGTGTCAAAGGATTGCAAACTGATGTACAGTTAGAAATATGTATTGTGGAGAGAGTATTTTATCTTCTATACATATTATAAATTGAAGTCGCTTTTCGTGTTTGTCTGTATGGCCGCGTTGTTCTTCTAAACCACGCAACAGATTTTGATGAGGTTTTCACCATCGTTTAGAGAATGTATTCCGGAAGGTTTATGTGTATAATACGTTAATAATAGGGGATTCAATATGAAATTGCTGTTTACGTATACGAATTGGCCACTTTGAATTTGAATTAAACCTGCATGCTGTGCGATTCCAAAGTGAAACGTTTTTCCCAAGTTAACTATAACATTTTAAATTTTGAAAAATGTACAACATTCGACTGTTGGTCTTTCAATTGCTTTTTCATTCAGCTTCGAAAGTAAAGATGGATAAGTTGAAAATTAGAGTAATTTTTTTATACGAGTTCCGACGTGGAACTAACGCAGCAGAAGCAGCTTGCAATATCAAAGTTGTGTTCGGAGAGGATACGGCTAATGAACGCACCGTGCGTTTTTGGTTTAATTGCTTTCATAGTCGAAACTTCGACTTGAAGATTGAACCCCGAGGAAGACCAGCCACTTTGGTAAATAACGATGAATTGAATGCGATTGTGTAAGCCGATCCGTATCAAACTACCAAGGAAGTAGCGGCATGGTTTGATGTTAGCATAGCCACAATATTGACCCATTGGGATCAAGTCGGTAAGTTAAAAAATGCTTGAAAAATGAGTGCCCCATGATTTGGCTGATAAGCAGAGAATAGTGCGCGTTGAAGCTTGCCTTACCTTGTTGAACCGGTATAGAAAAAGAGTGATTTCTGGGCGAATTGTGACGTGTGATGAAAACTGGATTCTTTACGATAATTGCAAGCAAACAACAGTTTTGCTGACTCTTGGTCACACGCCGCAACAATGCTCTTCCCTGGATGCAATACAAAATGCCTTTACACAGTTAGTTGAGTCCAGGTCCTCAAAGTTCTATTGCAAATGTATAAATGACCTTCTCATGAGATGGCAGAAATGTATAGACACTGAGGGTAAATACTTTGATTAAATAAATATATTAAACCTTAGTTTTTTTTTTTAAATTTTCCTTACAAAACAGCAATTTCATACTTAAACCCCTAATATTAAAGTTACGTAAAACTAAGAAATCTCGAGGTTTTGTCAAGTCGTAAAAACCGTGCGAAGCAGGGCCGGGTCGCTAGTTCGGAATTTATTCCAAGATGAAGAATATCTTTGTTAGAGGTCCTAGATCAATCTTTTTGGAAGCTTGTGAGATTTAGCCTGTGACATCGAAACAGCGGAAGCCAATAATCAAGATTAAGTATATTTCTAGCTCCCATAGTCCTTTCGAAAGATACATTTCAGTTAAATTATTCTACTTAAGGGATTTATTAGCAAGCTATTCAGCAACAATTTATCATTTTGACTTCATTTCCCAATCGTTACTCGTAAATCCAACAAATTGCGGTTGCAAGGACCATTTAGCGAAGCTGTCGTATCTTTATCCAAATCAATTCTTTAGACTGTCTATTCAAGAATCCATACAATTTCAGTCAAATTCGATTTGAAACTGGTAAAGGCAGATTGTTGAGTAAATAGAAACATCAAGTCACGTGAGTTCGGGACAATGGCCGCAAGTGTGAATGGGGACGAATGGTCGAGATTACGGGAACCATACGCAGTTGCGGTCAGTGCGATCTGCTGACTCACCGCAACCCTTCGCACTTTTGATACGTGTGGTTGGCAGAAAAGTAAATAAATTGATTTTGAATCTGAGTAGGTATACCCTGATTTTTCAGAGATAAGTAGCAGGCTTTTAAAAAGAGAGGTCTAGTAGCGAAGAAATTAAAAATTAAAGCCATTGACAGTAACATGTTTAGAGAGAACGAATTTATATCTAACTATGTTATATGCACTTATTGAGGTGGTGGGCATATGTAAAAAAATAAAGATTTCTCTTGTCATAGCAATAATTGAAATGACCGAGAACTCGTGTTTATTCGGAAAATACGGTGTTTTGTTCAAATTATAATTATTTCAAAAAAGTGTGGTACAGTCTGTTACAATAAATATAATTTGTCAATTTACGGATAATTAGAAAAAAACTAACAATACTTAAACAGAATTGAATCTGGTTTTTTTTTTGTTACGGAGAAGAGTATGCAAATTGAAATATAACACCAACCTAAGATCACAACACCAAACAGTGTTGCGTTTCGACCGCCGCCAACAATTTCAGCACGTAATCACTAACTCAAACACTCAAAAACAAAAGTACAGTTATCTTTCCTCAAAATATGTAATACAATATCTTTTTTTGTGGACCGTACCGCTCCCCGGGGACTTAATCCGTGTCCACGCGGAAGGGGTCCAAATGACAGGCGCGCGACAAACCCTTGCAAATATTATTGTACGACTACACATCAAGCAAATATAGAGCTTACGAAGCCTGTTATTAAGTCCGATTTTGTGCCATGGCAGTCGCAGCTGCAGTGAGATGCAGATGTCGATAGTCCGCTATATTTGACAGTTATGTGCAATTTCCTATATACTTGTTTGTGATGCTATCGAACGGGTTCGGATTTTAAGGCGAAATGTGTCGCTTTAATCGGCGCACCTAATCTTTTTGGGTGTCATTTGCGTGAGTGCCGACTGTCGCTTGCATGTGCCATACTTGGAATGCTTGTGCACTACTTGCTAAATAAAACAATAGGTCTGTGATAGACTTGAAGTGGAGATCCAAGCACCAGAAGCAAAGTAGAGGTTGGTTATCATTTTCAATAAAAGTCTTGATTGTTTCCAGTTTAGCAACACTATTTCAATTCTACCATGATAGGTAGAATTAAAATCAAAATAGAATGCATTAAATTAAAAGCCCTAATATAACATACATAGAGGCCGGATATGAAAACTTAGGTTTTGGCATCTTTACATATCAATTTGTTTTATAATTTATCTAAGAGATGAACATATGGGCAGTTATAAAACATAATTGTGAGTTAGACCTATTATGGATAGTATAGATGAGATGCCTTATTGTTTCTGGGTAATCAACATTTTTATTTCTTAATGCTGAGCGTCTTACAATAGGGATGATTCCTGGGTATAAAAATTAAATTCTAATTAGTCCGTCAGTCAGATAATAAAAAAAATATTAGACACGTATTTTTAGGTTTATCATATGAATAAAAAATACTTAGATAAAACGCATTTTAAGTTGGGGGTCGCTATGTCACAAGTAAGTATAAAATCTACATACTCGTGACATCATGGCACATTTTAACTCAGTGTACCGCTGTAATCTTTAGATTACATAAAAAAGAAAAAAGTATGTGCCAATATTTTTTAATAATCTAAAAGATGACCAAAAAAAAAATTGCCATCATCCCTATTTTGTAATTGATACCTGCAAAAGGAATTTATAAAGATTGTATTAGGTCCTTACATATGAAATTGATGTTTTATAGAACTGGCCACTTTGATCTCAAAAAGCCGGCGTTTGGTTACGAATTCCAAATTCAAATTTATTTCAAATTTAAGCTTATCTATTTGTGTTTCGAATGTAATAATTAATTTGTTTTCGCGCCATTTAATTTTGATTTGACATCGTTCTGTGCTCAATATGGAAAACATAAAATATCGCATTATTTTCGAATACGAATTCCATCGTGGCACTAGCGCTGCAGAAACAGCTCGAAGGATTAATGATGTGTACGGAGAAGCCACTGTAAAAGAAAACACAGTACGTTTTTGGTTCCAACGCTTTCGTTCTGGAAATTTTGACCTCCAGAACAAACCTCGTGGACGGCCGGAGACCCAAGTTGTCAATGAGGAATTGAAAGTGATCGTGGAAGCGGATCCATCTCAAACCACGTCAGACTTAGCTGCAGGCTTCGGTGTGAGTGTTAAGACCGTTTTGAATCATTTAAAACAAATTGGAAAAGTGAAAAAGCTTGAAAAATGGGTACCGCATGAACTAAGTGAAGCAAATCAACAAACACGCGTCGACTGTTGCGTCACGTTACTCAACCGTCACAATAACGAGGGGATTTTGAATCGTATCATTACTTGTGATGAAAAATGGATCCTATACGATAACCGGAAACGCTCATCACAGTGGTTAAATCCAGGAGAACCAGCTAAATACTGCCCCAAGCGAAAGTTGACTCAAAAAAAGGTACTGGTTAGTGTCTGGTGGACCAGCGTTGGTGTCATTCACTACAGCTTCCTAAGATCTGGTCAGACGATTACGGCAGATCTGTATTGTCGGCAATTGGAAACCATGATGGAAAAGCTAGCCGTTAAACAGCCGAGATTGGTCAACCGCTCTAGCCCACTGCTGCTTCAGGACAACGCTAGACCACACACTGCACAACAGACGGTGGCGAAACTAGAGGAGCTAGGATTGGAATGTCTCCGTCACCCACCATACTCCCCGGACCTTGCTCCAACCGATTACCACTTTTTTCGGAATTTGGATAGTTTCTTAATTGGAAAAACATTCAATTCAGATGAGGCAGTCCAAAACACCTTCAAAGATTTTGTTGATTCTCGCTCCCGCAATTTTTTCAGCAAAGGAATCAATGAACTCTCTATAAAATGGCAAAAGTGTATAGATCACAACGGTACCTACTTTGATTGATTAAATTAAAAAAATGTTAAAAAAAAAATCGTTTTGCTTTTTCCATATAAAACATCAATTTCATATGTAAGGACCTAATATATTAAATAAATGTGGAAGCCTTATTTTGTTATTTTTTTATTAATGATAACATAAGTTTACAGGGCAGTGTCTGTTGTTTGTGTCTATTTTCACTTATTGACTTTAATTGGATATAGTTAAACAGAAAGGATCCAACCCACACAGAGTTAGTTTTGAGATATTCAAGTTTTAAGATCAGATCGTGTTATGTGATTGTATGACCTGCCATACATACAGGTTGGTAATGTATGGTCATAATGACATAATGCGTTGGGATTGTTTTTGTGATATTAAAGTTTTGACAACAAAGAGTGTTTTGGTATACATAACTCATTTTCGCCCATAGTGTGGGTTGGATCCTTTCTGCTTAACTACGTCCAATTTTAATCGTAGGTACTGTTTTGACTGTTCATTGAAAAATTAGCTTGCCTGGTCAATGTCCATGTATAGTAATTGCGTACAACAATATTAGGTACTATTTCTTATTAGATTTGAAAGAATTCCTTTATATTTTTGTACATAACCAAAAATATGTCGGTAATCCCATAGCCGTAGGAATAAATTGTACTTTGGGTTATATGTTTAGTAAGGACAGTAATATGACTTACCTGGGATTTGTTTACATTGTGCCTTGATACCAATTGAAAGCAGCGATAAACCTCTGCGCAAGAAATTCATCTAAAAACAAACAAATATGTTGTAGAGTGCATTTGAATTTTATGTACTGATGTGGCTAGGTTGTATATTTTACCTTTTGATAAATAATACAGTCTGCGTGTAACAATTAACTTTATTTCGCTAACAAAATAAAAAGAAAAGAATGGTTTTCAATTCATAACCTCTGTTTTCATTTTGACAAAACAAATGACATTGACAATCAAAATAATAGTGTTGCTTGCTATTCAATTTATAAATGCTTTCATAAAAATGGGTATTGTTTTTTTAATTTTACACTCATAGTCCTAACAGCTCCAAAAAGCAAATCAATATTTTTTACTACATATTGACTATATTATCGATTTTGAAGTTAGTAGTTAAATAGGTAAGAAAAGGTAGATTAAACTTATTTATAGTGTGGCGGATTGTGGAGAAACGGTCTTGTTGCGCCATCTTGCGGGGAGTAGACGCATTATGTCGGTTAGTCAGAACATAGTACTTCTCATATATGCCCATAGATGGCAGAAAACCAGAACAAGTAACAAAACAAAGAATATGATGGGCTGAAATTTATTTCACATCGGCGGTTTGAAATAACCTTGGTACCACTGTATTTTATGGCCAGCGCGTGAGAAGCTTCAATTTTTTTTAGCGCTGGGGTAGGCCTAAAAAATGCTGACGTGACCATTTGGACTCGTTCCTGACCGATTGGCCGGAGAAGGCACAACATAAGGAAGACTGGAAAAGTATGGGGGGAGATCTTTGCCCCGCAGTGGGACAACAAAGGTCAGACAAAAATCAAAAAAAGATGTCTTCACGTAGACGGCTTTTGCAAAATGTCACAGCCAGCAAACGCGCGTCGTTTTTTACCACATCGCGGCGTCGATTACTATCTGAAGTAAATAGGCATGAACATGGAAAAGAAATAAAACCAGTAGCAAGTCATCAAAAATCTAAAGTAAAAAAACATTAAATGTTTTCAATAAAATCCCAATGTAAAAAGCATGCAGCAAATGTAAGAAAGTGCATCCGGGTAAGGAATGCAAGGAAAAAGAAATCGCATGTGTCAAGAAACTGACATGATGGACGTTGAAAAACTTTAATTAAAAGTCAGCCAAAAGTCAGCCTATTTTATACGACAGGCGCGGCGTCATAATGGTTCGCACAATTTCATAAAAAAAGCCAAAATATGAGAAGTTATTGCAATAGTAATGAATGAATCAAGTGAGTACCTAACTACATACCTTCTTTTTCCAAACCCGCGGTGGTTTGTCGGTATTAAGAATCTGAATCTGTTAAAATAGCAACAAGCTATTCTTAAGTTTTAAAAAAAATGAATGAAACCTATACCTACTGATTATTTTACCTTTACTTACATAAGATCAATGCATAAGAAGTGATATTTGATCATTGTCAATCATTGGGACCGGCAGCGGGTTCGCTTACTGATTCTGATTCGTGTACGTCCCGTACCGCAGACGTACGGTTTCCATTGATGTAAATCATATGACATATGATGACGGTTTACTAGCAGGCAGCAGGCTACACTAGCGGAAGACTGGCGTTTAGGCTGGTAGGCGTGTGGGTTTGAATATATTTTAAATACATAATTTACGTACCTACTCTATTAGTTTTTAGGGTTCCGTAGTAAACAAGGAACCTTTATAGTTTAGCCATGTCCGTCTGTCTGTCTGTCCGCGGCTTCGCTCAGCGATGTATGCTGTCATTTGGCATGGGGGTGTACATATTAATCACGCCGACGACGCTAGTAAGTGGTAAAATAAACTCATGTTTTTTTTTTAAATATCTTCCCTACACGTTTTTAGATGAAGTGCTACGTAGAAAATGGAAGGGCCTAAAAGATCGTTATAAAAATTATCAAACACAAGCTGAAGAATTATCAGGTGGAGGGTCCACAAACTACTCCAAATATCACAAATGGTGCTGGGCAGAAAATGTACAGTTTTTAGAAAGTTGTGGTTACAAGTGCAGTAAGTCGCCGAGAATAAGTTCAGCGTCACTCCATGATTGTTCGTTAGACTCCGAGTTGCTGCCCTCGATCAAGCTCGTATCCACTACGAGTATTCCTACAACACCGTCACTAAAAACAGAAATAGTTTATCTGGAATCATTGGAAACATTACAAATGGACTCTGTACTAGAAACTAGGCCTCTTCCACAAACATCACCGGTGGTACAGTCAGCCCGACTATCGGAACCTGAAGGTTCCCTGAAGGTTACCTGAAGGTCTTTGTTGAAGATGATCTCCGCTTGAATGAATTCAAGCGGAGATCATCTTCAACAAAGAGAAGTTACAGCAACTCAGCGGACGATGGCGACAGGATACATTTGAAGCGCGCCAAACGCGGGGAACCAGCCGAAGCTATCGATCTCCTTTTTATGAGTTATGCTGAAACATTCAAGAGTTTTTCTGCTAAAAAACAAGTATTACTAAAAGTTGAATTAGCTAAATTATTTGCTGATGCAGAACTGGACGAGATGAAGGAACCTTCGGTGGTGTTTTCCTCAGCAAGCGTAGCGGATGAACATGATTATGCACATGGTATAGATCTAGAGACAATGAAGCACTCGCCAGATAGTGACTTATCCAGTATTGACTGAAAATATATCGAAGGCTGCTGATGCTACGTTGATTGATCTGGTTCAATTGGTTCACAAGAGATTGTGAATGTGTTTACGTAAGACATGTGCCGAGTGGCGATTTTTATAACATTATAATTATTTATAATATATCCATGAAAAACATCCGGTTTTTTATTTTTGGCTTCTACAAAATGATCGAGTACTACCTACCTACTAATTTCATAGTCTACAAGTCTTTGTATAGCTCTTCCTTAGTACCATAATATTGTGTATGGGACAAAGGGTTGTTGAATACAAAATGATCGAGTAAAACACTTGCGATATAAAAAAAGTATTACCAATAAAAGTGTCATGTTGTTTTAAAGCACTTTTTATTAGAAGATCGCGCCGTGACAGACAAATGAATAAAACAATAGGCAGGCACTGCTCCTAAGCTTTTATTTCTCATACATTTAGGATTAAATTAAAAACTTCTGTCGTAATCCAGCCAAGTTTTATTGGGCCGCTTCGCGATTATTTGACTTTTAACATTTATATTGGATTTTTAACATAATCCTGCAAAAAAGTGAGTCTGAAGTTCCTACTTGATACCTATATAAAATGTTGGAAAGGTTTTATTTCTTCGGTGACCTTTTGATAATATTCTCCTCAGATGAAATGTGCTGAGTTGCTGACGTTTAGTGAACGTAAATGCTTTAACGACTGCTATTGTGCGAGGTTTTTGTCGGCCATGTAATGTGCTGGTGCTGGGTGACAGGCGAGATTCTCTTGAATGAGTCCAATAACGTCTGCGAATTAACAGACAGCCTCATGATTAAGAAGAATAATGTAGTATCAACCGTGTTCAAAAGGAGATTAACTTGTACAGATCCTTCTAATGTTTTACCTAAGTATGGTAATAAAATAATATAACAGAGATTGACTGAAAAAAAAAAGTTAGTACTTATTAATTGTGGGTATACATTTTTGTATCTCGGCACTGATGTGACCGTTTTATAGGATAACAAGGGCCGAAGCCAAGTGTGATAGGTGATAACATATTATGGTGTGATGATACACTTCCGGAGTCCTAAATCAAGCCACCCACTTCTGCACTTTTTGTATAGAAGTCTATAATAACTTTTTAAATGTTCGTGAATTCAAATTCGGAACAATTATGATCAGTATGTCGGCATGAAATGATTCTCAGTATGTCGGCATGAAATGATGATCAGTATGTCGGCATGAAAACTGCATAATAGTTATTTGTTATAAAAGAGTGCAAAAATGCTTTTTAACCGCGTGTTCAATTTTGATGACCGAGCAAGCGAAGGATTCTAAAATTGAATCACGAGCGCAGCGAGTGATTCAAAATTAGAATCCAGAGCGTTAGCGAGGGAATCAAAAGAGCACGAGGTGAAAAATCTTTGCACTCGAGTGCAACACGTAACTTTTTATTCCACCTCAGCGAGGAAATGACTAAATGCAAAAAAAAAAACGTTTACAATCA
This sequence comes from Agrochola circellaris, assembly GCA_914767755.1. NCBI lineage: Eukaryota > Metazoa > Arthropoda > Insecta > Lepidoptera > Noctuidae > Agrochola > Agrochola circellaris. The sequence goes on from OU611853.1 coordinate 839,516, forward strand.
CAAGATAGGTACACTTTTATTTCAGTTTAGGTATTAATTACTGCATTTTGCGGGCGAGTGGCAACAGCATCCTAAAAACTATTTCGGATAGTATTGACTCTCCGATTATTAAAAGTTTTGTGAGAAGGACAATCACAGAACATTAATCTGGGGATGCCCTTTTCACAATACTATTAGTTACTCTGCCTTTTATAATGTATCTCAGCTACTAACACTAGAAATAAGTTATTTTTGTATTGCTTACTAACACAATGGATTATTGTTGTCCGATAAATAAAGTATTATTATTATTATTTTGAAATTTATTTTATATTCTCGGCTAGCCGGCAAGAGCTGATAACACGGGCCTAAGCCAAGTGATTATCAGTTGGATTAAGTGCGGTCACGTGCAGGGAATGGCACAGAAGATGGTAGCGTATTTATGTTTTGATGTGGGTTTTCTGATTCACATTGCAGAAACTTTCTCACGAGTCTGCATGTGTTTAATATCGCTGCCTTCTGTAGCAGATGTAAGGTATTTGGAGGTAAATTAAGAGAAATAAGTGACTGGTGAAGTTGTTTCGGTATTACTCCTGTGGTAGACAATACTATTGGTACTATTGTAACTTTTTGCAGATGCCAAAGTCGGGCTACTTCATCTTTTAATTCAGTGTATTTGCTCAGTTTCTCTGCTATTGTTGTCTGCAAGTTATGTGTGTTTGGTATAGCAATATCTATTAGATATCCAGTTTTGTTAATCTTGTTTATACGTGTAATATCTGGTCTATTGAAATGGATTGTTCGATCGGTAAGAATGGCGCGATCAAAATAAAGTTTTGTTGAGGGGTTCTCTAATACAGTTTCTGGATTGTATTTGTAGTATGGTGTAACGGAATCTATAAGTTTGTATTGTTGTGCTAATTTTTGGTGTATGATGTTAGCTACTTGATCGTGTCTGTGTTTGTAATCTGTTTGGGCTATTGACTTACACGCACCTGTGATATGCTGAATCGTTTCTGGAGAACTATTGCATTTCCTACATGTGTCATTATTTAAATTCTTTATGATAAACTTTCTGTAATTTTTGGTTTCAATTACCTGGTCCTGTATAGCAAGCATGAACCCTTCAGTCTCCGGGAAGAGTTCACCTCGATTTAACCACGCGTTCGACGCTTCTTTGTCGACATTTATGTGGCATAAGTCTTGGCGATGTCTTCCGTGTAGAGATTTCTGGGTCCAATCTAAAAGCTTAATTTTGTCGTCGATTAATTTCTCATTTCTCTGTTCAGATGTATCTTTTAAATTTAGGGGTGTTAACTGTTGGTCGTTGTGTGTTATAATTTTGTGAAGAATAGAAGTTTCCGTTTTTGAGAAAAAGAATTGTCTAAGTGCTTTTATCTGTCTATTGTGTAGGTTTAGAATGTCAATTAGTCCTCTACCTCCTTCTTTCCGCGGCAGTGTCAATCTCTGCAGACATGATCGTGGGTGGTGTTTGCGGAATTTGGTCATTGATGTATTAATTTTACGTTGAAGGTTTTTCAGATCGGTTTTGGTCCAATTAATTATCCCAAAAGAATATGTGAGAACCGGTATAGCGAAGGTGTTAATCGCTTTTATGGTATTTCGAGAATATAGTTGCGTTTTCAGAATTGTATTTAATCTGTGTTGAAATTGTAGTGTTAATCTTTGTTTCGTTTCTTTATAGTGTATCTGTCGTGATTGTGTGTAGCCTAGGTATTTATAACTGTCCTGTTCCTCTAATGGTTCTATATGTTCTCCTGTTCCTAAAGTGTATTGGTGTTGGTAATTTTGTCCTGCTCTGATTGAATTTATTTTACATTTATCTATGCCGAGTTCCATTTTAATATCGTTTGAGAATTGTTCTGTCAAGTTTGCTAATTCATAGAGTTGAGTCTCACTTTTGGCGTATAATTTAATATCATCCATGTACAACAGATGATTTAATTCTATTTTTTGAACCTCAGTATGTCCTTGGGTAGTTATATTTTTTAATGGGATTCCTAAAGTAGTTGCGTTTAATATATTAGATAGAGGATTTAGAGCAAGACAGAACCACAGTGGGCTTAAAGCATCTCCCTGAAAGATACCTCTTAGAACTTTTATTGGGCTGGTATCTACTGTTTTAGTAGAGGAAGTTAGTCTAAGTACAGTGGTCCAGGTTGTCATCATGGCCTTCAGGAATGTTACTATTGTTGGGTGTATTTTGTATATCTCTAAAATTTTAATAAGCCACGAATGGGGAACAGAGTCGTAGGCTTTTTTGTAGTCAATATACATGCTAAATAGATCGGTTTTGGTTTTTCGAACTTTTTTAAGAATTACTGAGTCTATAATTAATTGTTCCTTGCAGCCTTGACTGAATTTCCGGCATCCCTTCTGTTGTTCAGCTAAGATGTTATTAGTGTCGATGTGTTGATATATAAGTTCAGATATACAAGACGTGATAATCTTGTACAAGGTCTGCAAGCATGTTATAGGTCGATATTTTGCTGGATTAGAGAGATCATTACGGTCTTTAGGTATCATAAAAGTTGTACCTGAAGTTACGTAGGATGGTATTGTTTTAGGGTCCTGGATGAACGTATTTATGTGATTATATAGAAAACTATGAATAGATGTAAATTTTTTGTACCAATAACTATGAATGTTATCTGAACCGGGTGCTTTCCAGTTATGTAAACGAGAAAGTACTTTATGGAAAATTTCTGGGGATATATGCTCAAATGACATTGCCTGAATATTTGTGTTGCTATTTGTCAGTTCTGTTTGTATCCAATCTGCTTGGGCATTATGTTCGATTGGTTGTTCCCAAATTCCTGCCCAGAAGTGTTGTAACGTCTCTGAGTCAGGGTTGTTATGATCATCGTCATTTGAGTTGTTATCCTGCACGTTCGATGTCGCCTGTCTAATATTGCGGTAGAAAAGTTTTTCATTGTGGGTGAATTGAGTGTTTTGTAGTTTTCTTTGGTTACATGCTTTGTATCGTTGTAGTCGGCCTGTTACTACTGACAGTTTTTGTTTAAGTGTGTCTAATGTGTGTACTGCTTGTGTATTTGGCTCTTCATGAACAGTGTGAATTCTATACTCTTCTATTATCTTGTTAACGTGTTTGATTATTTTACTACTTCTAATGCCATTAATGAATTGGGTCATTTTAGCTATCTTCGATCGTAAATCATTTAATTTTCGTTCTAGTCGTGTCTCCCACTTAGGTTTATATTGCTTTTTTGCCATTTGGGTGACTACTCTTGGTTGAAGGGTTAACTTTGCTCCGTTAACTTTAGCCGCGGTCCATGCAGCACAATATATAGCAGTCTGTAAAGTATAGAAATCAGTTTCTTTATTAATGTTTTCAGGTAGAATTATTTTGTTTAGGTAGCTAACTATACGGGCAAGTCTTTTAGAAGGTTTTTGTTTGGGAATAAAAATTCTATTTGTAGGGTTAATTTCTTTATAATATTGGAATGCTTGTTGGAACGTCTCATCTATTAGTGGGTCCCTATCTCGGTTTATTTCTTGGTTAGGTACCATTTCTTCTGCAATGTTAATTTCAGTATGATTTAAAGTAACTGAAGATTCTTGAGTGGAGTTAATGTCAATGCTGTATAAAAATTGAGTTTCAGAATTATTATTGTGGTTTGGGTTTACTATAGTCGTTTCGCCTGTGAAGTTACTAAAGTTAAGATTATCTAGTTGTAATTCTTCAGATATTTCTAGTTTTATTGAATTTAATCTGTCACTAGTGATGTAATTATTGTTTATAATTGCTCTCCTCTGATCAGCTATCCGTTGTTCGCTTAGATGAGCAAGATCAGGAAAGGTGTTGATAAAATCTTCATACATGCGTTTTCTATATACTGTTTCGTTTCTACCTAAATCTGTAACTCGGTAATAAGACCGCATTATAGCTTCATTTTGTTCATTGGTCCATCTCATTCGAGCTTGTGTTCTATTTTTAGTATTATGTGCTTCTGTGGTTCTAGGTTGCATTTGGGTAGATTGTGTAGGTTGTTGTACATGGTCGATACAGTTTTGTGACTGTTGGATGGAATGATTAAAATGTAGATGGTCTAACTCTTCTTTTACGTCGTTTCGTATCTCCTCTATAGTTTTTTGTGGTAGTAATTTATTGTTTATTATAGCTCTACGTTGGTCTCCTATTCTCTGTCGACTAACCTGCATGTTCGGGAATTTTTCTATAAATTTAAGGTGGAGCGGTTCAAGATAAGTTTTTCTGTCTGTGTCTAGTGCGGTCAATTGAAGATAAGTGCGCAGTATGAACTTATTCATTTCAGGTGTCCATCGTCTGCGCGTACTTGGAGCGCTTGTAGTGGGTGCAAGCTCAGAGTCAAGGTTGACTTCCTGCACAACACTATCAAGCGTGCTGGTGGTGGACAAGCTAGCTGTTCTTCTTGTCATGTAGGAGGGGCGAGTCGAAGGGATGGATGAAAATAATGAAATAGTATCATCGCCCGTGGAATCGGCTGTGGCTTCTACGTAATGAGCCCGCCTGTTCAACTCATTACGACCAGCTGTAACAATTTTGTCGGTAGGAGCCCGCTTGCTCAACTCCTCACCGCCGATGGTTCGCATGCTGTGGCATCTAGCATCGGCTCCAGATGCGCCCCGGCGCTCCCCGGGAAGCGACCGTAAATTATATACTCTCTTATTACTCATCTCCATAAAGGGTTACCTTTCCTTGTTAGCCGCGTAAGTTTTTTGTACAGTTGTACGGTACGCGTGTCCGCCCCCCACGTAGCTAGGTGTTCAGCTTGGACGTAAGGTAGGATTTTAGGGGGCTTATTATTATTATTATGACAGGTAAGTATTACAGAATAATCTTTAAATTATAACAAAATAATACTAAGGTATAATTAAGAAAATTTTAAAGTAACGTTGCTACAGTTATTTAAATTGAGTGTAATATTTTTGTTTGGTACTGTAATATTGGTGTTAGTCACTTGTGTACTGTTTTTCGGTAAACTATCTGTCATACTTAATAGTTGTACCGATTCATCGGATTCCCTTGGCGTGAATGTTGGAGAGAGAGGGAGATGGTTAGGTGTTTCATAACGGCTTATTTTTGATGTAGAAGGGCCAGTCCAAGGATCCGATTGAGGCTCTTTCAGTGTAATGGCTCCTACGATGCCTTCACATATTTTAGACTTATTTTGGATGGAATCCTCTATGTATCCTTCTACAACTGCATTGGACTTCCAGCCTCCGTGGCGCTTAAGGGACAGGAGATCAGCTCCGGAATCAGCCAAAAGTGTGGCTGAAGTTCGTCGGAAACAATGACCCGTGTACAAAAGGGGTTCTGGAAGTTCAAGAAATGTTGCTATTTCTCGTGGGATACTGCCAATTTTATTAGTACCCATAGGCTGTCTAACACACTTTCCATTGCGATAGTGTAGAAAAAATCGATTGATTGGAGTGATAAGCGGGCGTAAGGCTTGATATTTCTCAACAATCGTTACGTATTCCTTGCGAATGACGAAGTTGCGGTCTCTTTGTATTAGGTAAATTAATTAATAGTAAGTCATCTGAATGTTTTTCAATGTTTTTGACATTAAGTTGTGTTAGTTCATTAGTTCGACATGCTCCGTTTATTCCAATAACAAGAACAACCTGTAACGTAAAGAGTATTGTAGTAGATAAATGAATAAAATTGATATGAACGCATAATTATGCCTATCAACATCTACTAAGTATACTATTTAATTGAGATTAATATACTTAAGTAGATACTGAATGTGCAACTGACTTACTTTTGCCGCCAAATATACGGAATCGGGTGCTTCGTTAAGAAACTTTTCAATATCAGATACTGTGAAAACCTTCGACTTTTTTGGTTGATGACCAGATGAGGCTCTTTTTAAAAATGCCACTAATTTAGGATAGGTATCGATATGTTTGTCTTTTTTCATCTTTATTGTTGCTTTTAGCATTGAATACGTACTCCATAGAGTGCTTGCTTTCTTGTTCTCGGATAATTCTATAAAATATGCCAGCAAAACGTTTTCTGAGAAAGTTTTGGCTCCTTTTGCTAGTCGCCACGTGTTGAACATATCGTACTGTTTTAAATACTTCTCGCGTGATTGTTGAGGGAGAAAGCTCATTTGCGCATTATTAACAGTTTCAGTCAATTCTGTTGGCGTCAAGCAAACTTCCTCGTCGCTAGAATCACTCATTTTAGTTTTTTCACTTGTTTTCAAGTTTCTTGTTTTTAATATAAGGTTTAACAATGACGTGAAAAAATGCCGCGTAAAGAACTGCGTACAAAGCAAATTGAAAAAAGAACACCAAGAAGGTTCCGAGTCTGAGTTTTTAACAAATTAAAAAAAAGTTGTATGATATATTCGGCACCATAGAGGTAGCAGTAAATAGGTTTAATGTTTTTTTTAATTCACAAACTTAGTGCACACGATGTTCTAAATTCAATTTACTTTATCCTCTAGAGAATAAAAACGGCTTTTCCACTCAGATATTGAAGATTAAAAATACTCTTTCCGAGATGGTGGGATGAAAACACTTTTTCTATCACTCATCATTATTTTGATCGCAGACATACAATTGTAAGTTGGGCGACGCAATCGCATAGTATACTAATAGGTACTCGTAAAGTGACATTATGCTAGCCGGCACATGTTGTCCAACTTAATAATCTGTAAGTTACTATAGTTGGCCAACTTACAATAATTGTATGTCTGCGGGAGCTAGGTAACCAAAGGCCCTGGAGCAAAAAAACTGGGGGGCCCTAACTAAACTGAGGTTTTATCAAGTCAAACTATAAGTATATATAAAATATACTTTAAAGGTGCAAACTTACTTAGCTACTAGCTTCTCTTTCCTGGCGTTGTTTGCACTTTTAAACGCACCACTAGGTTTCGTTTTTTTATCCAGGACTTTAGTTCTCTAATTTATGCAAAATTATTATAACTAACGTAACTATACCTTTGCTGCTCTAACTTTGACAGAGTGCAGGGAAAAGAACAAAAAAAGCATATAACATCACATAACAACAATCTGACACTCATTCGCGCCGGAATGTTTTAACTTTGAGCCCACGTTCGCACAGATGTAATAAAATCGCGCGGGATAAAATCGCGTGCCGCGCTTAGAATGGAACAAATAAAAAGGGGTAGGTATATCTGTTCGCACGGCCGCGGTATTTTTCCGCCGCGATTTTATCGCGCGATGTTCGATTTTCAACGCTCGGTGTTGAGCGTTGAATGAATGCGACATACGAAGTTCTGTACTTGTGTTCCCACAGACGTGAAAAAATCGCCCGCGTTGTTCAATCCGGCGCGCCGACTCGTAGAGTGTGGACGTGCCTCATGCTCAAGGCCACGTCAAGACCTACCTATGCCTAGGCATAGGTAGGTATTTGGGTGGAGTTTATCATAAGGAAAGTAAGTAAACATTAAACGGGTTTAATTTGAGGAAATACAACACAAGAAACACGCTATTTAGTTGATAATTATTAGAATTTTTCAGCATATTTCCTTAAATAATTGTATGGCGTCAAAAATTGGCCTTTTAATTAAAGTTCATTATTCAAGGGATGCATCCAAAATTTTGTTTGTGGTCTACCGGCCTCACAAGTAGCTACCGCTAATAATTTTGCGGAACCCATCGTACGTCTGCACTGCACGAAATGTCAGTTACAAATGATTTTTTAACGCTCGCTCGAACACTATTGAACAACGATACTACGATAACGATACGCAACGATTTTATTACATCTGTGCGAACGTGGGCTTAAAGTTAAAACATTCCGGCGCGAATGAGTGTCAGATTTTTGTTATGTGATGTTATATGCTTTTTTTGTTCTTGTCCCTGCACTCTGTCAAAGTTAGAGCAGCAAAGGTATAGTTACGTTAGTTATAATAATTTTGCATAAATAAGAGAACTAAAGTTATGGATAAAAAAAAGAAACCTCTCTCAAAGTCTTTGAAGTCTGTGATAACTACGCTGTCAAAGATAGCGACGCCATTGTTAACATTTTGATTTTGTTGATTTCGGTAATGTTTTTTTTTAGGCAAAAAGCCTTTGTGTTGTGTGTTTCCACAGGTTTCGAACATAACTCGAAACCTGTTGGGAATTCCCCTGTATTCTTTCAAATGAGTTGCCATGATTAGAGTCATGTTGCAACCTATTTTATTGATATTCAGAAGGTGAGAGGATTTTAAGCTAGTTCAATACGAGGTTTGCTGGTCAGGGTCCGAGGGCCCCCTGAGCTTGGGGGCCCCGGGGCACTGCCTCGTCTAGCCCTTCGGTAGCTACGACACTGCTTAGGCCTCGCCTAGGCGGTTCGTTTGAACGGCCAGCCGGCTAACGCGGTTGGAATAGCGGCTGACCGCCATGGTGGCCAACCACGATGTTGAACCGCGTGAAGGCTTGTGCAGACCACCGCGACGCGACGGCGCGACGCGACTCGAACAATACAGTTTCTAAGAAAACTTCACGGTATAACAATAACCGGTGTCGCGTCGCGCTAGTCTGCAGGAAACTTCAAGCGGTTGGACCGCTCGAAGGCAGAGTAGGTAATGTCGGTCCATAATCGAAATGGATGCCGTCAAGGTAACTTAGTAGTGTTATCCATTATTACTCCCGAAATAACGAAAGAAAAATATAAAAATTCCATTGTTTCAGTTTTATCATGTCTGGTCCTTTACAATTTCAAATAGCTTCTCGTTGGTTAATTTCAACAATAAATTTCTGTGTGGCTGCACAGCTCACGAATGCGAAATTTTAACTCCATAAACTGCCCATGAACCGCCTATAGACAGGACAGCGGCTAGCTGCGAATTGAGCCGCGTCCCGCCATTCAACCGCCGCGGTTGAAATTTTGTGCAGCTAATTGTGCGGTTAGCTACCTCCGAGGCGCGTATGGGGCCTAAGGCTTTTACATCTATGTTTAGACCTTGTATTGGTGATGACGCTTGTGGTTGTGATATTTATGCATGTGACAGGATAGCAGTTTTCTGTAGAGTTTGGTAGGTGGCAGGAGACGTCTACTCGTATCGTTTTTAAAGATTGGTGTAGTTGTTTGGGAATGACCCCCGTGGTTGAGAGTACATCCCAGCTGGGATAATAGAACGCTGCCTAATCGCCACATTCGATTAATTTCTATTTTTAAGTCCGTATATTTTGACAGCATTTCTGCTATTGTGCTTTGTAGGTTGTGTGTGTTTGGTATGTCAATAATTTGCGCGGTTCTTTTAATTTAATTTAGTAAAGTTATGTCTGGTCTGTTGTAATACTTATGTCATTTTGTCTATGAGGATGGCTCAATCAAAATATAGTTTGTATGTTGCGCTTTCAAGAACTATTTCAGTATTATATTTGGTAAGGGGGTTATAGCAAGTTTTTGATGTATTATGTTGGCTATTTGACCGCCTTTGATGCATGTGTTATAGTCAGTTTGAACTATTGCTCTACATGCTTCGGTAATATGTTGTATAGTTTCGGAAGAACTATGACATAGCCTACAAATATCTGGTGAAAGGGAGAGGAAGACTTCAGTCTCAGGGACGAGATCTCCACGCCTGAGCCATTCGTTCGACGCTAATTTATCGAAGTTAGGTTGGAACAGGTCTTGGCGATACTGACAAAAATATTAGAGTAGACCCAAAATTCACTCCATGGAGTCTTCCATGGAGTGACTTTTGGGTGTACTCAAATATTTTTGTCTGTCTGTCAGTCTGTTTCTCGTTATTTTGTGTAGTTTTGTCAAATATGTATTGTGTCGGTGTCAATTTTCTGTCATTATGAACTATTGCTTTGTGTAGAGTAGAGGTGGAAGTTTTGAAATATGTTCTTAGGGTACTTACTAGTTTATTTTGTAGGTTCGTAATTTCTATTATGCTTCGGCCTCACTCGGTAGTGTTAGTCGCTGTGCACAAGATCGAACGTGGTGTTTCTTTGTTTTACCCGACTACGGCGAAGCAAAAAGGAGGGTTATTATTTTGACTGGTATGTATGTATGTTCATCTGTTCCGTCATAACTTCTAAACTACTCATCATAATTTGATATATGAGGTATCGTTAGAAGCGTCTTGATCGTCAGCTGGTTAAAGGCTATCTGACGTCACATAAATTGCATTTGGCACCCTCTAGACGACATAAAGTCACGATCCAAAAAAAAAACCTTGTTGGGTATCAAATTTATTCCAAGAGATAGCCGTACTTTTGGTAAGTATCGAAAGGAAGGCTGATTCAGTATTTGGTGTAGGGCCCGCCTCTGATGAGAATGGTGTTGGTCTGCCCGCATAGGGCTGGCCAAGTGACTATGTATCGCCACTCTGGGACGAGTTATGGTTATAAAATATGAACAATAACTAGTAAGGCTGATTCTAGTACGAGATTATGATCTGAGTAGTACCTGTGTGAACAGTATAAAAACTGACGATATTCGTCGGCCGGTTCAGGAGCTGTAGCCAATTTAACATGTAAATATATTAAGTACTAAATGACATATTTTGTGATTTACTTCCGTCGTAATACTTTTCCATCATTCTTATCATGTCTATTGTCTAGCATCGACATTAGGTATCATCAGGAAGGTATATATTATGGAAATATTAAAACTGACATATACATACTTAGTGTGTTGGCTACCACAGCCACTCAGCCCACTATCGACTTCTGGTCTCCGGAGGGGAGTGATGTGGCGGCATCTACATCGCCACATGCAAACTAAGACCTGACTTCACACAAAATCCTGCATCGCGCAATTAGAGTTTTACCGCACGAACAGCATAATTATATGTAAATTCCCCGACATCAATCGCTGGGTAAAGCCCTGACGCGATAGTTCTCACTCTCCAAACCGCAGTCGACAAGCTCGGCGTCTGGTTCAGAAAGTGGAGAATCGAAGTCAATCCCGATAAGAGTCAAGCGGTTCTTTTAAAGAAACCGAGACTCAAATTCACCCGACCAATCACCATGTTTGACAAGCCGGTTCCCTGGGAGAAGTGAGTCAAATATCTAGGTGTGGTCCTCGATGTGAAGCTCTCATTCTCAGAGCACAGAAAGCAGGCTCGTTCGCGAGCCGCTTTCGCTCTCGGTAGACTCCAGTCCGTTCTGATTGCACGAATCAAATTGTCACTCAAGTGCCAATTGCATACCTACACGGCGTGTATTCGACCAATAATATCCTATGCGTAAGCCACCTGGGCGCAAGCTAAGCCCCATTACATCCATAGGATGCAGGCACACCAAAACCATTTCCTTCGAATGGCAACGGGATCCCGTTGGTATGTTAGGAACGAGATCCTCCATTTCAACCTCAAAATCCCCACTATTGCCCAATTTCTTAAACGCAATTCGAAGCGTTTCTTTGATACAGCCGCCAAACATCGAAACCCTCTGGTTATCGAGGCCACCAGCTATGTCTCCTCTAAAATCGGTAAGATCCGCCATCCGAGACATGTTCTCACCGACCCAGATGCCATAACCCTCCCCCAGGAGAGCCATAGGGGCACCAGTACAGTATACAAGCATAAACGACGACCCGCATTCCGACTTCGCCGCCGAGGTCCACCACGATCGCGACCCTCTCGAGTAAATAAAAAAACAATCGCTGGGCAGTGTAGCGGCATTGGCGCGCCTTTTTACAGCGATACTGTGCACAGGGGCCTTTCCCGCCTCGTAGAAAGACGGTCGCATCATAATGCTGCCCAAGGCGGGGAAAAATATCCTGAACCCACAGAGCTATCGGCCGATTACACTGTTGCCGACAATCTCCAGGTGCTCGAAGCACTACTGCTGCGACACCTCCGACGGCACATTGAGCTACGACCAGAGCAGTTCTGGTTCCGGGCGGAACATAGCACGACGCTTCAGCTGTCGAGGGTACTGTACCATATCGCAGCTGCACGTAACGAGAAGGACTACTCGGTGGCAGTATTCCATAACATGGCAGAAAGATGAAGCTAGTTGCCCATTCCAAAGCGTAGAAAGTACCAAATGGAGAAGAACGGGCAAGAAACTTACGGACACACTTCTAGATCAAAATATTGGTTACATCATTAATGTTTACTTATTTAATTAATTATGACAAATCTAAAATATAATATACAATCTAATACTTAAAACACTTATATAAAAAATCATTCATTTCAAATTATACATGTGAGAACGATACAGGACGTTAAAAGCATCCGGAATAAAAATTGTAATAAATTAAATTAAGCCGTGGCAGCTAAGAGATGACCAGTCCCTGCGGGCGGCGCCCGTTCACAAACCGGACGTATGGATTAGTACCATTCGGCTCAACCATTTTGAAGGGAGCTAAATGATCCAACACACGCGCCACCATTAGTGAGACATTAGGGTAAGCATGACATACTTATACAACATACAGCCGTCAGGCTACTGGGTACGTTTTTGAATGATTTGAATGTGTCAAATCAATGAAAGACGTACCCAGTACGGAACTGGTAAATGGAATGGAAATGCATAGTAGCCATAGCATAGTACTCACACAACATGTGCTATGCAATTATACAATACTAAGAGATTGAATTTATACAATGCAAAGATAGTTTTTTAAATCTTCAGCAGCTTCAACAGTATTTTCAAATGCTAATCAATTAGTTTATGCGCCCTTGTGGTGGAGGTCCAGCGTTGAGCCAAGCATTTTTATTAGCTATGTAATCCCCCAACTTAAAGTATGCTTGGCTGCATAGTGTGCGTTTTATACAAGATCTAAATATTTCGTTTCATTCAGTTGAAGTATGTGGGGAGGTATTTTATTGTAATATTTTAATCAGTATTCCATAAAAGATGAGTCTACTTTAGCCTGAAACGTGGTTGTACTAATTGGTCCCTATTTCTGGTGTAAGAATTGTGTCTTTCACCTCTTTTACTAATAAGATGTACAATTTTCCTTACGTATAATATGATGTTTTCTTAGATATATTGACAAGCTAACCGGGCAATAATATGATCCGCTGGTGTATAATGCGATTTGAATATGAAACATCAACTAAATCATTCGTATTGGTCTAATATCCGACCTAGAGACGACCTTCACCTATCTGTTTAAAGGATGAAAAGCATTTTATATCAAATTTAGTATGTTAACACGTTGCAGGACGGTACTGACTTTTTCAAATTATGCGATATGACAGTAATATTGCCCATACAAGTTACGACCACTACTATATCCGTACTGCCCTAGAGCAATACTACCTATACTTATGAGAGATTCATGTGATATGACAGTAAAAACGGTTTTCTTTGTTCCTCTATACAAAATTTCGCTGTAATGGCCGTACCTCACTTCAGAAGAGTTTAAAATTGTAGGGCGGTGCCCGTACTGTCATTTTTCAACTTAAAAAAATCTGCTGCTAATGCAGTGCGTCCCGCAACGTGTTAAAAATATATCGCTAGTGGGTTGGCTTAAAAATTTCTGGCCAGACAAAGATAAGTAAAAAAAAAGAGACCATTTTCAGACTCCGGGCTGGTACACGTCTGCCTAATCCTTTGGGGAATACGGGACTGATGTTGTTTAAAAGTCATGTCATGTGACTTTAAAAAAAAATTGCACTCTTTGGTTTAACGATTAATTCATTTTAGTAACAAATGTTTCTCTAAAAAAGCACTATACATTAGGTAATATATCACTTATGGCTATTGTCCCCAAGAACATTCCTAAACTTAGGTGGCCAAGTGGTCACCTAATAAGGTCATTAACTCCGAATTTGACTATCAATGGGCAAAAGTCGAGTTAATAGCAAAGGTTCTCATGAATAAAGACAGTTTGGAAAATTATTAACAATGAAACGAACAAGAACAAAAGACATAATACTGATTACACACTTGACACTGCCCGCGGTCTCATTAGCGATAACATCGATGTTGCTCAGGAATTTGCAACTTTCTTTACCAATATTCCAATTAAAACTACAGAAACTTTAAATTCCTCCCCCTTACTTGCTATTGATTTATTAAGAGCGAATGTTTCAGCCTTTCCCGTGGAATTTAAATTTAAACATATAAACCCTGTGGTCGTTGTAAAGACTTTTAAGCAACTTAAGATCAAAATCACCGAAGATCTGTGGGGTATGTCTACTAAAGTTTGTCAATCAATTATTGAGACAATTGCACCCTATTTAGCTTTAGTATTTAATTTGTGTGTAGATCAAGGGGTATTCCCGGATTTAATGAAGTACAGTAAAGTTATTCCACTATTCAAATCCGGGGACAGCAAAGACCTAAATAATTATAGACCCGTATCGGTTTTGCCGGTTTTCAGCAAGGTGTTTGAAAAAGTAATGTTAAATCAAATGCTCCATCATTTTAATCGTAATAATATCCTACACGATCAACAGTATGGTTTCACCAAAGGACGTTGCACAACCGACGCCGGTGTCACCTTATTAAAACACATCTTTAACGCATGGGAAGAGGCACAAGATGCAATAGGCATCTTTTGCGACCTATCCAAGGCATTTGATTGCGTGAATCACGAAACACTGCTCTTGAAACTTGAGCATTACGGACTGGGTAAACTTGCGCTTAGCTTAGTAAAATCATATTTGAATGATAGACTGCAGCAAGTTCAAATAAACGGTGTAAATTCATTGGGTTTACAAGTCAAAATGGGTGTACCACAGGGCTCGATTTTGGGTCCATTCCTCTTTTTAGTATATATAAATGATTTACCGCATTTACTGAAAAACCGACCACAAATGGTGTTATTTGCTGATGACACATCACTGATTTTTAAGGTAAACAGACATGCACAAGAGCTTGACGAAGTAAATAACGCTATGCTTAAGGTCCATAATTGGTTTACTGTAAATAATTTGGTATTAAATGAGAAGAAAACTAAATGCATAAGATTCGCGTTACCAAATGTTAGAAGTAGTGAATGTCATGTTGTACTGAATAGGGAGACACTAGAATTCGTCGAAAAAACGGTTTTCCTGGGGATCACGCTTGACTCAAAACTACAGTGGGGTCCTCACTTAACATCACTTGCAGGGCGGCTAAGTTCAGCCGCTTACGCTGTTTGGAAAATCCGCCAACTAACAGACGTGGATACCGCGAGACTGGTCTATTTTAGTTACTTTCATAGCATCATGTCTTACGGTATTTTGCTGTGGGGACGGGCTGCAGATATTAATTCTATCTTTATTCTGCAAAAGAGGGCTGTCAGAGCCATATATAACCTCCGCAGACGCGAATCTCTAAGGGAACTGTTTAAGAAAATTAACATCATGACGGTACCTTGTCAGTATATATATGAAAACATAATGTATGTTCGAAAAAATCGACATCTTTTTAGTAAGATAAGTGACAGGCATAATTTTAACACTAGAAATAGGAACAAATTAGATCAACCACGTTTTAGATTGTCTAAAGTGCACACTTCTTTTATGGGGTACTGTGTAAAATGTTATAATAAAATACCACTCGATATTCTTCAACTGAATGAGAAGAAATTTAAAACATGCATTAAACGCACACTATGTAGACAAGCATATTATAAGTTGGATGATTATATCGATGATAAAAATGCTTGGCTTAATGCTGGTCCTGCTCCACAGCCACTTGGGCTCACTAGTTAAAAAATTTAATGTTTGGAAGAGTTGCTTCCCCTTTTTATTTTTCTGACATTACGAACTTAATGTTTATTTTTTATTTAAACAAGTTTAATTGTTGAATGTTCCAATGGATAATGATTTTCTTTCTTTTTGGTAGTATCATTCTATTAATCTCTCAAATACATTGCATACTATAGTTTTGTATAATTTAGAAGCATTTTTTCAATTTTTGTGAATGTGGGTACCATGGAGCCGTATTTTATGTTATTAAGATGTTTGTTGACTTGAAAGAGCACGGCAGTTGAGAGTTTGTCATGCCCACTTAAATGTCTCGCTGATGGTGGCGAGTGTGTTGGATCATTCGGTTCCCTACAAAATGGTTGAGCTGGATGGTGCTGATCCACGCGTCATGTTCGTGAACGGGCGCCGTCAGTTGTGACTGGTCATCTCTTATCTGCCAGGGCTTATTTTTAATGTTATATTTTGAATTGTTTTAATTTTTTTATTGTACATTGTTCTCACATATAGAAGCAACAAGAATAATGTACCCAGGATTGTGTAATTTTCTATATTTAAAAGAGTGTCCTTGGAGTTTCTTGCCCGTTCTTCTCCATGAAGATCTACGTTTTGGAACTGGGCAACTAGCTTCAACTTTCTCGACTAACTGACCGACTATTTGACAATTCAAAAGTGCCTGTAAATGGTTTAATTGAAATAAATGCTTTGAGTTTGAGTTTGAGTTTGAAAAAGCTCTTTCCATCGGTACACCGATGGAAAGAGCTTTTTCATTTCATTTTGCAATGTAAAAAAAGTAATTTTTGAATTTTTATTAATCAGTCTGCCAGATTTTTTGCCAACCCACTAGCGATATATTTTCTAAAAAACTAAATTTGACTTAAAATATTTTTCATTCATTAAACATATGGGTGAAGGTCGTTCCTAGGGCGGATCCTCTACTATATGAAAAGTTTTGCCATAGTAAAATAGGTATTATTACCTCGCATTAGGTGCAAAAAAGAAGAGTATTCTCCTCGGGGATAAAGGTATTTTCGTCTTAAGTGAGCTTGAATCCTTCGCCACACTCAGGATTCTAGTCTTAACTCCCTCGCTTCGCCCAGGAGTTAACTCATAGCTCGCTCACTGTGCTCGGGAACCCTAGAATCCTTCGTTGCGTTAGGGATTCAAAATAGCGCCGGCGACATTAAAACACTGCTTTGTCCCCTTATTGAATAATCTACTATATTAAACAGTTCCCTTCGAGTCGAGTCGCGCCTGTGGATATGGCTCTGATGGCTCTTTTCTGCAGAATAAAAATAGCTGGTTACACATACAATCTAATCCATAACTGACGTTTATTCGAAAATGAACTTTTCATGGAGGAAATGTTCGACGGCTTCGTTAACGTTGTTGTACTTGGGATGGCCGTACATAATGACCTGGATCTGGCAAATGTAGGGTTGCCGAAGGTGGCACCAGTAGTCCCGGAGCCCAGGATTCACAGCATCCATGCCGGCGCAGTGGGGTTCCTGTGGGTCATCGCTGTTGGAGAAAGTGGTTATAATCGTTATGTACCTTCAAAAAGTAAGGGGAAGATCAAAGAACCGAGAGGTGGATTGTGTGGAAGACGACATCGCTAGAAAAATAATGACTTCTGAAATTACGGCTAATAAGAAGAAAATTATAGAAAGAAAGAAAGAAAGAAACAGAAAGAAGATAATAAACTCGAGTAGAACAAGAAAATAAAACACAATAGGTTTAAATATAATCACGAGCTCAAAACAGAAATAGTCGGCAGCTGCTGGCACGTCATGACTGTGACAAGAAGGCTTCCACTCAGCATGATGCTGTGCTATGGGGACCCACAGCACAGCGCTGATTTCCAGTGGTCACCCGCCGAGTGAGTATCTTGCGCCGACAACTAATAAATTAGGATTAAAGTAGGAGAATGATGATGCTGATGATGAAAAGGCTACATGGAAAGGGTAGCTACCTGAGTCCAACATGATTGCTGGCCCACTTGCTGAAACCTGTTTCATTGATGTCCTCACCTGAAAATTAAAGAGCATAATTATCTATTGAGATCACGAGTTCTGCTGCGAAACAGCGAAGTTGTTAGGTATCTGTTTTGAAGAGAATGAGTTGGTATCAATCAAAACACATGGCGATTTTAGTTAGTATTCCCTGAAGGTTTCGGCAGTGGTGTATACATACTGACTACACTCACATTTCGACAGTTTTGTTCAAGTTTCTTAGTAGGAGGCAGGCCTATTGCCATTAGCCAGGCCCAAATCTAGACTCTGGGAAACTAATTAATAATGTGAAGTGAGCTGCCATTCCATCTGAGGCGAGGGATTGATACTATTGACAGCTCACCTAGAGCTCTCGTCACCTAAGTTTTCCTGGTGAGATTTTGACAGAATAGACCGTCTGGTCCCCCCCCATGCTCAGCAGTCGTGCATGCGACAGAATAGACTGGCTAGTCCCCATGCTCAGCAGTCGTGCATGCGACAGAATATACCGGCTGCTCCCCATGGTAGGCAGTCGTGCAGGCGACAGAATAGACCGGCTGGTCCTTATGCTCAGCAGTCGTGCATGCGACATAATAGACCGGCTGGTCCCCATGCTCAGCAGTCGTACATGCGATTACAGACCAACGAGACAAACGAAAAGACAAAGACAACAGAACCGTTGCCACTTTACCGTCGATGTTCCTCCAGACAGTGTACTCCTCCAGGTTATTGATGCCGAGCCAGACCAGCAGCTTGTACCGGGTGCCCGTTATCTGCGGGTAGTACATGCCGCGGATCAGCTTTTGTAGGAACTGGAACTCGTCCTAAAACAGATAACGGTTACTGAGAATAAGGTTTGTGTCAAAGGTTTTATTGTTATTTTATTTATAATTTGGTGTAGCCAAATAATTTTGGTCTCGGGATCAATTTTGATGCCTTACCAAATCTGGTGTCGACAATAATATATTAGAAACTTTTAGGATTAAATAAATTTCTCTTACATTTTACGTAACTGAATACGTATTTCTTGCATATCAACATCTTATAATATTTAAAAAATTAGAAACTACATTTTCCACCACAATTTGGTAATAAATCATAGTTCTTGAAATTCACCCATCTACTTAAATTTGTTTAGTCGGTGAACAACCGAATAAGCACCCAGTTCTGTCCCTTTCTCTCTACCCTGTCAATGATAAACTATGATTTGAGTTTAGTCGAATGGCAACAAAAGAAAACTGCGCTACAATACAATATAGGTACCCACTTACCGGTACCTTAAACGAAAGTAAAGATCGTATCGACAGTCAAGTTGCGAGAGTCAACTGTAGACCGTTTAATGTTGCCGTAGCCGCCATTGTACGAGTACAACTTATTTCTAGAAACTCTCGCAGCCGGCAAACTTGGATTGCTTCTCGTTCTGCTTGTCACTTAACTTTTTCTTGCTAACACTCAAGTTACGCTGTTTAGTTGGAAATGTTTTCAGATGGTTTATAGGCTGAGCAGCCGTTCACGTACTTTGAATAATCAATTTCATCTTAGTTTTGTGAAAACTTATTCATAAATTAGTTACAAGTTTCTGCAACATTGCTCTGAATGTTTGGTCAATATGTGGGGTGTTGTGGGTTGAACATTCTCTATCATAATTTTGTTCGCTCTAAAGGGAGAATAGAGGTTGCTGGACTCCAGTGATATCTTAGCTTTGACGTCTGCTCTCAGAGGGTCATCGAGGATTTTTACAATAGGTATTGTTGCAGAGTCACATAAGATCTTCTTTTATTTTTTATTTATTCTTAAAAATTAAACATAAGATCTTAAGCTTTAAGTTTACCAGGATGTCATAGACCTACCTGTGATTTAGGCACAGCCAGGGAACCGCCGATCTGTTCACATTCATGACTGGCACGATCCCACTTTTGTGCTTGGTACATTACTTTGTATGCCTTGCTGGCATGGCTGTTCACTATGAACCCTGAAATTATTAGAAAGTTGCTTAGAACTACTGTTTTAATTCAGCCTCTTTATTTAAAAAAATATAGGGCAGATATTTAAAAAAAAAATTGCTGGTAGTCAAAACAAATCGTCCCCTTAGTAACACAAAAAAATATGTCGATTCTGATCAATTAAAACAAAAATAATAATATGGTGTTTAGGTGTGGGTTACTGTTCGGTTTTACACCTTTTTACTTATAATATTATTGGGTAAACCAATAATGTATCTAAATTATCTTCAAAATTATTTAATATAACAAAAACGTATTAAGGCTCGTTCAGACCAGTGCGACGCGACGGCGCGACGCGACTCGAACAATACAGTTTCTAAGAAAACTTCACGGTACAACAATAACCGTTGTCGCGCCGCGCTGTCGCGTCGCGCTAGTCTGCACAAAGCTTTACACAAGGTCATTTCAGGTTTGAACTTGCATGCATAATTACGAGATAAAAACCAAAGAAACTGAGGTAAAAAACCCAAAGTACTAAATAACCAGAATACATGCTATTTTAGTTTTTGGTATTTTAAAAAGAAGAAAATACCTGACTTAGGTAGGCATAGAGTAGTTTAGTGTAGTAGTATTTTTTATGTTCTATATGTACACTGTCTTGTGTTTTTTTATATTGTAACCTCTTAATTATCATAATAAATATCTTTGAAGAATAAAACCTAACGTATCTAATTTTAAATAATATAATATATTACAAAAAAGTTAGAAACACAATAACGTATCTAGATCTGTTTAAAATACAAGTTTATTCCAAACAATTAAATTTTAAACATATAAATAAAGCCTTTAAAAATAATCCGTTATTTGCTTTGCGGCCCTAAATAAGACTCTAAACATATTTGCTTTAAACGTAACAGCTTGGAAAGGTAGTAATTATATTCTCATAATTGTAGTGTCGCGCGATTTTTTATCTTTTTTATCCGTATTCTCAAATTGCACAAAATGGAGAAACTTTTTCGTTTTAGTAAGGGAACGAATTGTAATTAATAAATGATGAAAGCTATATTCATAAGCTTCAGTCATAATGAATAGTATCATAATTAATTAGTTCAAAAGTATCGAAAGCGTTTCCTTGGTAGTAATTAGTAGCTTTAGTGTAGTACCCTCTGGGATTTCAGTAAACACTTCGCATTGAACGCCGGCCACCGCTGTCAACACCGTGAACACGAGTATTCTGCGAAATAATAAAATCAGAATCAATCTGCCGTGCTTTTTACCAACTATGTTGAGGTCGGCTTCCAATCTAACCGGATGCAGCTGAATACCAGTATTCTACATGGAGTAGTCGCTCCATGTAATACTGAATAGGCAGTCGACTATTAGACCTCCACAACCCAGTTACTGGGTAACATGATACCCCTTGGTAAGACTGGTTCTCAGACTTTTGAGCTTCTAACTACCGTTATGACTGTCAAAGATCCACTAATGACAGCCGGAACCAATGGCTTAACGTGCTTTCCGAGGCACGGAGGAGTCTCGATATGTAATGGATGGTCACCCATTCATGAACCGACCGCGGCAAGCGTAGCTTAACCGTCGATCAACCCAAGCGGCTGTTATCATTTAGCCACGAGCCCCTTTACCCTCTGGGTAATAATGTTACTGTATATATCGATGGGATCACTTTGGCAGCTACTTTTAATTAAATATGAAAGGTTAAAGGCATCTTTTATGACTTTATGAGTTTGAAAAGGGCAAATACGCACTATGAGAAAAGCTCCAATATTAAGGTGTTATACTCACCTCATGTTGCAAATATAAATTCTTTGTTCTTATTTGTGATAATTTATTGAATGCCACTTTCTTCTATCCAAACACTTTCTTTATTTTACACTTTTATTATATTTTAATATTCAATCGATTACTATTTTTTCACTTGTTGACACTTCTGGAATCATACTGGTACGATATGAATTGAAACCAATGTTTATATAAAGATAATTTGTGTGAAAAAGCACGGATGAAGGCCGAGTTCACGATGGTCTAGCGTGATTGATTTTTAGAGAAATCTACTCTAGACTAATCTACTGATAATAATTTATGACACTTTCGTTTTATCTTCGGTAGACATCTTGGATAAGTGTCAGCCGGTTTGAGAGAAAAGCTTAGATAAACGAGGATCCGAAAATAATGTTTAAACACATACTGTTTGGCTTGCCCACGATTGAGTGACGATTTATGGTCATAATAAAATTGATGGAGTTCCTACTTTAAATTGTTAATTATGTAGAACAAACATATTCGGATTCATGTTGTCAACTGTCTCGAAATGGAGGTAGCTATGTTCTGTTCCAAAAGTATCTGATGAAAATGTAAACAAATTAATCAGAAAACGTACCTGAGGAACAATATGTAGTGCCACTTAAAAATTGAGTGCTTTGATTGGACTATTTGAATAGCAAAGCCCAAAATTCCAATTATAATTTGACGATTGAGATTTTTTTAATACCTTCAGATGAATGTGTTACTTATTCCCTTTAGTGAGTGATTGCATTAGAATTTAACCTAAACAGTGTTTGTTTACATTTTCATCAGATACTTTCGGAATCTATTCCGAACAGACATTATCTACGATGTTTCTTCTACTGAACCTCCTAACCCTTCTGGCTTAGAAAAACTACGTCAACAATGATTCCACTAAGTAATTGCGAAACAAGTCAGACTGCTGGCACAGTGACCCATTTGTTCACCCCTTTGGCTTTCAGTTGAGAGCAATCGTACTCAATCGAGTCTTAAGTCGCGCGGAAAAACTGGCGCGTTCTCCTCAACGAATTGCTGGAGATAAGTAGCTGATACTGGCTGTTTTTATTTTGGAGGTCGGGGCAAAAGCGAAGGGGATTATTAGCAACATTTGCGTTTGGATAGGTGAATTCTGTTATTCACATTCACTGTCTCATGTTGCCCCTCTATGTACACTAATAAATGCACATGATTAAATGGAATAAATGGGGTCCATTTAAAGAATCTCAAGGAGTAAAGATTCTTCAGAACCTTGAAAGAAAAGCCTTGATAAGTCAGGTCTGGCTGCAACCTACATTATCATTATCATACGGCTGGCTATCATTTTCAATGCTACAAGATACACATGATTTGATTTATGACTGAGTACTCTACTGACGAAAGAAGCGATTATTTTTAGGACATGACAAATTTCAGAACTAGGAACCCAGTCTCTGATCATCGGCATCACATGCGACTGAAGCGTGTCTGTCTCAATTCACGTCATCACATCTTCCCGCAGACGCCGAGTCCATACGTAGATATATATGTCTACAGATAAGATTATATACGTAGTACGTATAGTTTATATATATATCTGTTTACATAACAAAGATAATGACCTCACTATCTATCACACATGAGCCGCCTGACTGCATTTGTTCATAACGTTTTTAATGTCTTATTTCACACATTTCTTTATAGTCTGTGTATAATCAATTACCAGCCTATTATAGATTCTCGTGTAGGAAATGCTTGGCGATTTCAAACTTATATTAAGGCGTCGCCTCTCATGCACGAGGTTCTGGCTTCAAATCCAGGCAATTCCAAGTACCAATGTGACTTTTTCAATTCATATGTAGTTTCTAAGTTTATCTTGGACATTACTGACATCGGTGAAGAAAAATACCGTGAGGAAACCTGGACTTATAGTTTAATAAGTCTGTAATCACCAACCCGTCTTGGGCAAGCGTGGTGATCAATGCTCGTGCCTTCTCTGTGTGCGAAGAGGCCTTTGCCCTGCAGTGGGACAGTAATAGTTTTTATACCATTCCCCCTCTAAAAAGCTTAAGTATTTTATTTACTGTTTTCAGTGATCTTTTTCTTTTTTCTTTTCTTCAGAATTTTTTCTTCATTAAATGTTTATTTTCACTGAAATCTTTCTTTTTCTCGTAGTCATGGTATAAAGTATAGTATGCAACTCTTGAATAAAACGGATTTATATCGAGGGCCATGAATTACTCGCATTGCTCAGGATTCTAAAACTTGAAACCTTCACTTGCTCGCGATTCATCTATGGCCCTCGCTTTAAACCCGTCCTTTATTCACTAATTGCATAATATACTATTTTACCATTGCCACTCGAAAAAGAGCATTTTATTCATCAATACAGTGAATAAACTCTCTTTTATTCACTGAGTGCATAAAAACATTTTGAATATGAAACAAGCACGAATTATACGAATAATGTACAAAAATTTATGAAACGTGCTGAAAGTACATAAACTGGATGGCTAAATGAAGTCCGGCCAATTTTAGTTAGGTTCTTTTCTATCTGTTATCGTGGTTGTTTTAATGTCATTGGAAAATATATTAACATAATTATAATAAATGAGTTCTTCCAGTGACGAAAACGAGACACTGACTCCGGAATCATTTCGTTCTAAAGCAGCAATTATAGTAGATAATTTGTTGCCGCCAAAAATGTGATAAATATATATAACATAATATCACGCCTTGTTTCTCCAAAGGGTTGGGCAGAGGTGTACCTGTAGTACACCCACATTTCGCCAGTTATGTTTTAAGTCCCAAGTAATAGGGGGCGAGCCCCGGGCACAATTCCAGACTCCGAGCTGTTACTGAGAAATTCCTATTGGAAAAATGCCATAATATTTTGACCGACCTGGGAATCGTACCCAGGACCTCATGCTCAGCAGTAGCGCTTGCGACCACTAGACAAACGAGGCAGTCATAAAAATACTACAACTTCGACAGATATATAAATACTATACTACTATTTATTTTCTCGCAGTCAATGGTAAAAGTAGAATACAAAAATTAAAAAAAAAAATTGTCTCGGTCCTTGTATCCCTCGCTCGGGATTCTACCCTAGAATCCTTCGCTGCTCTCGGGATCTAACTTAGTCCCTCGAATTAAATTCCCTTTTTTTTCACTTGTTGTATAATCTACAACGTTTTTGCGTACTTACGTAAGTAAATAGATCAAACGTTTTAATGGTAATTATCATTTTTTAATTAGTATAAATTTTTACTATGTGTCTAGCAAATATAAAATTATTCTGAATTCGCTTTTAATGTAAACTTCACTAACCCATTTATTCAACAGAGGCAATGTAACAACGTACGAAATTATAACAGTATTAAGTACTTTGGCAAAACATTTACTAAACAAATTACATTTAAACCATGCGGTGAATTTTATTATATTCTGAGTATCGATAAGAGACATGACATGCATAGTAAAGACAAATATGCATAATATAGCCAATCATAGCCAATAGGACGTGGCCACATGCAGTGCCAAGTCCTCGCCATGATAAACAAATTCTTAGCATTTTTACTCACTTTGCAATGACACTGTTAGTAGGAAGGAACATAAATATGAACTCAATGCAGTTACCTAGCGAAACTTCGCAGACTTGATGTGTGACGCGACAAAAAAAAAAAAAAAAAATATGCTGATAGTGTTATTACTAGAAGTAAGACTTGAGAAAATCTGTTTTCTATTGTTTTATCATCTCTACCCATCACTTTTGCTGAGTTTCGCTAGATAATTTAATTTGACCCTGTTTAGTTATAGAAGTTAACATGTATAAGTATTGATTACTTGAGGGAAATTACTCTATCGAGGGACAAAGTGGCGGTAAGTACATCTCGTCGTTCTACACCTCGATAAGGTAATGAATTGAGTATCAATGAAGTTTGTTTACTAGCATTCTAGAACAGACCCTAAACGTCTAATAAAAAAAAACCTACCACTCTATTTTTATTAAAATCTCTTTTTACTGAATGATTATTATGACTACTAGGTATTTGGCAGAAAATGTAAAAAATCCTATGAATATATTTCACCGAATAATTTTAGCATGGTAGCATACCTATCGCAATGATTGCTCACTGTTTGCCTGATAAATACCAGTTTCAAAAATTCAAATGAAAATCAAATATATTGACACTATCTAAAAATATACTCAAAAATGTATCACAGGTCAGCAAATGAATTAGCTAACGGTACAGACTCGCGAACTTGGCCCACCCACAATTATTTAACAAAATATAAATTATTCATTCGCACACCTTATCTCGACACCTCGTTTAATTTGAACACACATTTCTTATACACACAAAAAACACCAAAAATTAAAATTAAAGTTTTTCGGCTTAGATTTCAACGATGAATTGTAAATTAATCACTTCGGACGTCAGCAATTGATTATTTTATTTATTACTGATTTTAATTTAGCCTTTGACATTTATTGTTTGATTAAAACTTCACGGTCGTATATGTGGACGCTTCTAAATGATGTCGGTGACTGACCGTTGTCACACGGTGAAAGTGTTGCTGAACTAACTGGCGATAGCCGATATGTCTACTTTTAATACCGTTATACAATTAGGCATGCATTGTGACGACTTTGTTGTTTTTACCGCCGCCGCGCCGTGGAATAATGAGTTGTTTGTCTAGAACCGAAAGAAAGTTAATGTTTACTTTTCAGGGGAACACACAAATAAAGTTATTATTATATTAGAAGTGTTTTAAAATCATAATATCAAACATGGTTAGCTCATCATCATTATCACTTGCTTCAAAAACGTAGAAGGAAAACATCGTGAGGAAACCGTTCACGGTTTCACATGCCGTCGAGAAACATCGTTGAGGCAAGCCCTCAACGATGTTTCTCGACGGCATGTGAAACCAAGTCAGAGGCCCATGGACGGTTTTAAAACTCTGAGACCATGTTAGTCATTAACCACACGTAAATAAGAAGAAGCTCATCGTCAGTCTGCCAAAAGAACGATTGTTTTTGGTAAATATTTCTATTGTGTCATGAAATCTAATTGGTGCACGTTATATTGATGTTGAGAAATAAATATTTTTGGTGAAACTAACGCATATCAAATGATAGTGTAGTAATTAATAGCTACAGAACAAAATTAATACAGTACATGAATAATATGCGTAATATATCAGGATTTCTGCTCTGCTATAAAGTTATCCCAACACCAATACTTCTGCTACCTCATTTTCAGTCAAATGACGGACATAGGCTTCTCACAAACCGAGTCACACACATCTAATCATTTGGAAACCCTCGAATTATAATTTTTGCACAGGAAATGAAACAGGACAACGGAAGCGGAAACCACGACTCACAACGATACTGCAATACGCAAATGTATCTTTAATTCGAACCAAATGATGTGGCTTTAGTGTAATCACAGCCATTTATTGTCCAACTGTGGGCCTTTCATACAGAGAAGGAATGAGCGTTGATATAAGACCATGCTTGATAGTTGTGTGCATGTGTTGTGTTGACGATAGTCTAGGTTTCTTTGCGATGTTCTCTCTTTGCTCCCATATATATAGTCAATGTTATGTAGCGAGTCTGACATTAGCTAGAAAAATATGTCCGTTTCAACCGCGCGGCCACCTCATAGAATTTGATGAAACTTTGCCAGGAATTAGTGTTAATTTGTTACTTTACACACCTCTTTTCGTGAATTTGTTACAAAAAAAACTAAGACGCTATGACAAAGAATAGTTGGCCGCTAGAACCGCCACTGGCCGTAGTCATCGCCCGTGATTACACAGAATCTATATAATGCAGATAGACGAATGATAGATACATCAAAAGAAAGGCCTTAATTTGTTCAATTTGTTACAAAAATAAAATCGTCAAAACGTAAAATAAACAAAAAGTTATGCAATATTTAGTTTTCAGGTTATGAGTAGGTAGTTATTTCACCATAAATATCAAATTAATAGAGGCTAATGTGTATGGACAATTAGTTACTAATTTGTTACAGCGAATAAACAGAAAAAAATATTAGAAAGTAGGTTCAATAATTTGTTAGAGTCGATTTTAGTTGGCCGCTCGGACGGCAATATGCCTAAAATACAATGGCGTTTATCTCGTTATTAAAAGTAGGTTTAAGTTTAGTTAAAGTACTAATCGACGGGTAACGTAACCTAGTTTGGATAAATACGGCGAATATAACTGCAGCATTCATATTTTAAAAGATATTTACAAAAAACAGTAGTATGAAACCGTATGAGAGTAGGGTGACCATGCATTTTCACAATGAAGTGAGACTGAATAGCGACTGTTGGAATGTTCGATATTCATATCTTATTTTTTTAGGGCGAGTGCTTATATAAATACATTTTAAGTTAAGGCATCCTGTAGCATACTTTATAAAAGTAAAAGTCAGATATCGATTAAAATTTCTTTATTCAAAATCAACACAAAGGCAAAACAATCAAGTAATTAAAGTCAACAAGATAAATATAAAATCTTTATAAACTAACATAATATTTATAAATTAACTGACACGAATATATGACACAGAATGTAGACATATTTTCTTAGAGGTACTTATTTCGATTTTAAAAGAATTGTCGTCGTAACAAAAATATGTATTGTATAAGACTTCTTCGATATGACCACGCGTAAAGTGAAGTGAAATCACATTAAAATGTGGCAGAGACGAATTTTATGTCTTTTTAAAAATACTTAATAATTATTTCCGAAGATATTATAATACGTAGGTACTACAGTTTATTACTTTATTCAAGTCATCATAAAATTGTAAAAATTAAACTTACCGCAGTCGATTTGGATCCCTCTGAGTCTGCAATACACTTTTTGGTGGTGAGTTCTACATTAAGCCCGGGTTATTCGGAAAAACGTAATTTTGTCATAAATGTATTATATTTTACTTTATTAACTAGGTAAGTACCTACGCAGAATAGATTTACATACCGCAAATATGTGTAAAACAGTTGAATTTAAACCCTATGCGCATGTAAATAAAGACGCCACGCGCGCAAAAGTTATAATGGTTTATTTTTCCTCCCGGAATAAATTTACCAACCGCATCAAGTGTGTCAAAATAGTTGAATTTGAACCCTATATCACAATGCATAAAGCCGCCACTCGTGCAAATGTTGTTATAATGGTTTACTATTTTCAAATATCAAATAGTTCAGCCCGCTGAGTTGGTCCGGGTGGTTTTTATAATGTTTATTAGCCTAGGTAGGTATTGTATTGTCTACCACATATCAAGCGTCTGTGGTAAGTGATAACACTATGACCTTGAGGTGGCCCAACGTACGGAGTTTCATTAGAATAAGAGACCAGCTTGACACTGCTTTTGTTGCCACTGACACGACGTGCGGCCTACTGAACGTGTTCACGCGATACGCAGGACAAACTGCATAAACGAAGCCGGTAATAAAAAGTTACCGAGTGCCTGCGTAATATTCCAACAAGGCTACAAAGCCCTGATAAAATCTCAATATGTATCATAAGAGCGTTTGCCTAGTCTTATAATATTTGTTATTTACTGCTGATATGTCCGTTTTCACTTATCTTATCTTCTAAATAAATGCCTAAATAAAAGCGTGAATTACCTACGTGAGAGTTGAATATTCAACAGTGCAATAATATTTAGAAGTAAGCTATATATCCCACAGCCACCACAACACCACAACACAACAAATAATAATATTTTATGGTGTCTGCAACGTTTGTGTAGGTCTCGTCTATGCCATGTACTTAATACGCGCAACACACTCGTGCCATAGTGTAGAAATGTACAGTATGACCATTTCCTACAAAAATATTATTTATTATTTTTGGTAACGTTTAGGCACAAATTCGTTTATGCGCAGTACACTCCTTACTAAAAACACTATATCAAGTTATGAAAAGAAAAGTACATATACAGAGTGGCAGGGACATCGACGCGATAACTGTTACCGTCCCTGCCATCTTATAAATGGCTAGTTTGGCAACACAGACGTTATCCAATGCATAACTTTATTCAGTGTTTAGTGGCAAGAGGAAAAGTGTATAGAAATTGTAAATTACATAAACCAGACTGTTTTTTTAAACCCTGTGCGACAAATATTTTTAACAATAGTTTGGGAACAATAGAGATCCTTTTTCTGGAATCGTTCCCATCATAAAACACCTGCGGAAAGTCAATGAAACGAAAATCTTATGAGTAAATATAAATACTTCAAAGAATTAAGAACAATAGACATCAATATGGCCGCAAAACGAACCGCATATTCGTTCAAACAGAGTACAACATTAAAAACATGCCTTTGTACTAATGTGATCATGGTCACCCTACTCTCATACGGTTTCATACTACTGTTTTTTGTAAATATCTTTTAAAATATGAATGCTGCAGTTATATTCGCCGTATTTATCCAAACTAGGTTACGTTACCCGTCGATTAGTACTTTAACTAAGCTTAAACCTACTTTTAATAACGAGATAAACGCCATTGTATTTTAGGCATATTGCCGTCCGAGCGGTCAACTAAAATCGACTCTAACAAATTATTGAACCTACTTTCTAATATTTTTTTCTGTTTATTCGCTGTAACAAATTAGTAACTAATTGTCCATACACATTAGCCTCTATTAATTTGATATTTATGGTGAAATAACTACCTACTCATAACCTGAAAACTAAATATTGCATAACTTTTTGTTTATTTTACGTTTTGACGATTTTATTTTTGTAACAAATTGAACAAATTAAGGCCTTTCTTTTGATGTATCATTCGTCTATCTGCATTATATAGATTCTGTGTAATCACGGGCGATGACTACGGCCAGTGGCGGTTCTAGCGGCCAACTATTCTTTGTCATAGCGTCTTAGTTTTTTTTGTAACAAATTCACGAAAAGAGGTGTGTAAAGTAACAAATTAACACTAATTCCTGGCAAAGTTTCATCAAATTCTATGAGGTGGCCGCGCGGTTGAAACGGACATAGAAAAATTACATTTTGGTCAGCAGGCGAACAAGTCGTATCGTCATTGTGGTGGTATGGCTCATCCATTCCTGCATTTCAAGGGACCCATGTTTTCTCGGGGTCTACCCTTTATAGCAGAACTTTTTATGTCATAATATTATTTTGCATAACAGCGCATAGCATAAACTTCATTTCGCAGAAAATTGTTTGGCATACACTCATTTATAATACATTAAAAACGCATAATTTTGTAAGTCAGAATCATCTTTAGGCATAAATTTCATATCCATAATAATTAAAAAGTAGAACCATCATATTGCAGAAAGTTCACTGTCAGAATCGTCTTTTGGCATACATACATTTCATATCGATAATCATTAAAATGCAGAACTATCATATCTCAGAAAGTTTACAGTTAGAATCATCTTTTGGCATACTTTTCATATCCATAATAATTGAAAGACTTACGCTTATCACATTACGGAAAATTCATAGTTAGAATAATTTTGTATTTCTTACCATTGATTGAATTTTTTTTGTAAAAAGATTTTTTGTTTAAATGCTTATTTAATTATCTTTCTGCATGTATTACTTTGTATTACTTACTGAACTCAATTAAACATTTGATTGTGAACATTTAAGTGGTTCTTATTTACCTGTGAGAAGCATGCAAACATGCAAACAAGCTTACACCATGCATGCATCAAGCATGTAGCATGCAAACATGCAAAAAAGCACACACCATGCATGCAGCATGCAAGCAAACATGCAGCATGCAAGCAAGCATGCAGCAAGCAAGCAAACATGCAGGATGCAAGCAAGCATGCAGCATGCAAGCATGCAACATGCAGCAGGCATGGTTTCTGTCATGGCTCCGGCGCTGCGGTGCTCCGGCGGTCCCACGCAAGCTTCTCGTCGCAGATGGTTGTAACGCTCACCACAGCAGCTTCGGCTTGCTGGCCGGCTTGGCCGGCCAGCCTCACCCGCGGCGGCGAGCGTTAAAACCACCTGCTCCTCAGCTCGCGGGCCGCCTCGCCTCTCCGCGCCTACGCGGGCTTAAATTACACTCTAGGGGTAGGGCAAACTAGACTACGTGCAGTCGATTTTGCAGCGATTCGGTTCTGTCACTTCACTAACTTTTGTAGTACAACATATTGACTTTTTAAGACAATATTTTAATTTAAGGTTAAGAATATAATAAAATTATTCCAAATGAAATTCTGCCATCTTCTTAATATGCCAAGTGAAATTATTCCAAATAATCGTCGCTCTAAATAAACGTTATGTGAAACGAAATTATGCGAAATTAAGCTTTGCCAAAAGTAATTATGCCAAATAAAATTCTGCCATCTTAAAAGTATGCCTTCGTAAATTCGAACATACGAGTATAAACATTCGGCCAAACAATAATTATATTAAATGATTTTTATGCCATATATATATTCGTTTAAAGAAGATTATGCCAAGTGTGTTATGCCAAATAAACGGAGCATCAAAATTCTGCCAGATAGAGGGAACCCGTTTTCTCGCCATTTATTCTGATGGTCCTGTCAATCCATAATTTCGTCTCATTATTTGGTATGCAAAGTACATCATTCTTTTGACATGTAAATGGCGTACGTGCCCTTTAATTTCAGAGCTCAATGGGACAATACAGAATTAATGAATTGATAAGGTACGACATGTTTTCGTAATAAGTTCATTTGTTACAGGGTGGCAGAGACATCGACGCGAAAACTTTTGCCATGGATTCAGTACATGATTATGAATGCCCCTGCGTTGAAAATTTTCGTCGGTAATTTTTTATTAAATCAGCTATTTCATAGAAAAGTGCAACACCTACGCGGTCAACATGTATGGAATAGCAGATTTTTTTTAAAATAACTGGCGAAAAATATCAACGCAGGGGGGCTCAGAATCACGTACTGAATCCATGGTTACAGTTTTCGCGTCAATGTCATGCCACCCTGTATAATTGCAAGCAACTCAAAATATTTGAGTATCGCGCTCATCTCATACATAGAAGTTAATGATAGATTTAAAAAATTAAATTATGATGTTACTAGCTGTTCCTCGCGGTTTCACCCGCCTCGCTCGGCTCGTATGGGTCGTAGCGTGATTTTAAATAGCCTATATCCTACCTGAAGAATGCTATCATATGGATTTTTTTTTCGACGGGTAGTTCCAGAGATTAGCGTGTTCAAAAAAACAAACTCTTCAGCTTTAATATTATCTAGTATGTAATAGAAATAGATATGGATTACCTACGTCTGGCCATTTACAACCTTGGCGAAATAGTTTGTGGTCAGGGCGAATAGGGTCACTGCTGCAGAGTGCTGCTCTTACTTCTTCTTCCTGTAGGAATTATACTTCCAAAAAATCATCTTCTTACATTTTTATCCAGTTTAAGGATATGCTAATTATCCAGCTACATAAATTCGGGGATGACCAAATCAACCGAAGATGTTCACCTATCAGTGGTTCAGCGTGAACACCCATCGCCATTGCAGGCAAACAGCAATCGATCTCTCCAAAAATAAGTATATATTTCAAATGTTTCTTTTAACTTGTTACTTGCCCTTAAATTGGCAGATCATGAAAAAGAATCATCTCCCAGTCAATACAAACATGAGCGCTGGAGTTGAACGTCATCCATAAAATTCAAGGAATATCTGTCGGCTACACATCTGGCGCAACAAATAGCCGTTCCAGATAAAAGGAACAAATAAAACATTGCTACAATTTGTTACAATTACTTAACCTGGCACACGAGAGGCAGAAAGTCCAATTCGGGAAAATAGAGTTGCTGCAGAAGAAAACAAAAAAAGTTGCGGTTTACTGGCGATGGGGTTTATGTGGAATCAGAGGTTTAACTTTCATAGCTTGTAATAAATTGGTTAACATGCTGCATAATGTACTTTGCTTTCCACTGTCTCTGATGAGCGAGGCTCTGATGATCTTAAGGGTAGGTCAAAGCAAAAATTGAAAACGAAAGGCTAAGAATATCGTGGCGAATATTATGTGTGTGTATATTTTTTTTTAAACTCTTACTTTGGTAGTTCTCCTTTGGGTGCGTTTACAGCCACGGAAGTATGTCCCGTAAAAGTTCCGCCAATTTGTAAAAACTGGGAATTTTGTACCTGTTTACATTGTGGCGTTGTTGATACAAGTACACTGCGGGCCACTGCGGTGCACCCGTGTGTTGAGTCAAATATTTGGGAACGTCATAATTGTATTACTACACATCCGTGCACGTGAATTCAGGTAAAAAATGTAAAAATAGGACGTTCTTTTTAATGTTACTCTTTAATTTTTTAGTTTATTAATTTAATTCTTCTTTGTTCCCAGAGGAATATTTAATGTGACTGTTCGCTGCTCGGTGGCGCAAGTGTGGTTAATTATTCGTTTTTCGATTAAAAGTTTTAATGAAAGTTATTATTTTTTTCTAACTACATAACAGTGAACTGGGAGAAATCAGGTACCTACTGATAGATTCTAACCAGCTTGTGTATTCTTCTTAGCATTTATTTGCTAAGTGTGTTTTGCTAAGAGAAATTGTTTAGGCGTACTTTAGGTATCTACTGTACGTAGATTATCAAGAATTTCTTCACGATCTGGGCCCTGTTTAATAAAACTGACAAATTGTAAATTGTAGATGATAGGCTACAATTTTACAAGTTTCTGTTTAATAAAAATTACAAGTTACAAATTTCGGGTAAGCAAGACTACCGTCGAATATTTGATAACAAAAATAGGGCATTTACTTGAACACAATATGAAGAGAAATGTAGCCCTTACACAGACCGAGCAAATTTTAAAACTTACATTCTATGTTACTTGTAACTTACAACTACATATTTGTAAATACAATATTGTCATCGAAATCTATAGGCATTTTCTAGATATGTAAATGTTTATTAAACAGCATTTACAATAGCGATAATTGTAAGTTATTTAATAGTTACTTTCTTATATATTTGTTAGGTTTATTAAACAGCGCTCGTAGTAAAACTTAATAAATACGTGACTTATTTTTACTAAAATATAGGATTGTAACGTTTATTAAACAGGGCTTGGATAAAGTTTCAGGTTTTATTTTCACTATGATGAGACGATGAACAATTTACTAGTTTTAGGAGCATGCTAGAGCAGAGAATATGACCATGAAGTTACTTTCTCAGCCTGTTAACGTTTCCTACCAGACAAACGAATTATACTTTCATCCTCTTTTGTTGTTTGTATATTTGATAATCATAAAATTATAAATGCAAGGATGTTATAATAGTGCTTCAATATCAAAATCCTTCAGTCACCGCTTACTACATGGAGGAGGGCCGATACTCATGGACTGTACAAGCTCTTATACTAGCTTATTGGAATAAGTTACGAGGATGAAATAACAACACGATCATAATAAATAAGTAATTTATTAAACAATAAATAGAACTACTACTGAAATATTTACTACCCAAATATATGGAACCCATGTCCCGCGCCCTGACCGCCGAAAAATAGCCCTGAACCATAACCTCCGTAGAAAGTCCTGAATCGATTCACTTCTTCATTATCGTTATTATCCTTTTTCTCCATTACCGTGTAATGTTCCAGCTTCTGGTCCAACTTGTGAACAGATTTCTGTAGCGGTATCACCGACAGATCTTGTACCGGTAACAGGTTGTGATGTATCGGGATTAAAATCGGTATTACTGACGCCGATGAAGGGTGAGTGATGTTAGATGTACTATGAGACACAGTTTGAGAGATTATCGGGATTTTTACATTGTCATGTGTTATTATATGTTTGACGTCTGTATGTATGGCACTGTGGTGTATGTTCGATTGGGGCGGGCCGTGGTGGAGTTGTATGATATGGAACTTCGGTAAAAGGATCTGTTGTATCGGTATCGAGATGATGTTGGGACTCTTCTTCTCTCTGGTCGGCGTGTGGATGACGACATGTGGTATCGGTAGTGTTGAGTGGTGTTGAGGCAGTAGCATCGGTATCTCCTGGCCAGGTTTCAGTTCTCGGAACTGTCGCAGCGGTGTGTTGAGCGCTCGGTGCAGCTGAGCGAGTATTAGCAGCAGAGTTAGTTTTGTCACCATCTGAAACAGAGGAAAGTTGGTTATAGTAATATTTTTGGAAGTCTAAGCAACAATAATGGTTTGCTAAAATAGAAAATTCTTGAGAGTCCTAAATGACAAAGTATTATTTTGTGTAAAACATCATTGTTCAAAAATTAAAACAATGTAATGGTTAAACGTTTGGAGACGTTTTGGAATTAGAAAACAAGTCAATGGAGGAAAGTTTTTTTTATTTTTATTGTTAATTACTCCAGAAGTAAACTATTAAAAGCTGTCTATTGTATATTAACTAAGTATTGTGTTTTAACTATCTAGATTTGTATTTACCTACGAAGCCCCTGACTTATAATTATAAGAGCATTTACACACGGACATTTCATGTTTTAAAAAGTAGGCTCTATTTATTTACACATAGTCGCTGCCCTCCATGGAGTCCCATTTATAGAAAGTACCCACTCTAATAATATCTGGATTTTGCATCAGCCGCTTAATGGTATTATCACCACCCACCTATTTGATTACTTACATTATTTCTTCCTGCAATATCTCGCCGTTCATAATATCAGCCATGCTATTCTGTAAACATCTCACCGTGAAAATTTGGGTGAAGTGAGCTGTCAATAGTGTCAATCCCTGTGGAATGATGTGTGAATGCTCACTCCACGCTCACTTCACCTAAGTTTTCACGGTGAGATGGTTACAGAATAGCACTGCAGGTGTAGCTGTTAATAACCGCTGTCAGTTACCGCTAATGGCGCGACCGCTCGTCAGTCAATACCGATACTAAACTTGTATTGCTAATATTAATTGGTGTATTACAGTGGGATTGCGGGACACACTGGCATTTAGGCATAGATGAATTATTTAAAACTAGTGCTAAGGGGATTATGAAGAGATTGTATTTTAATATGGTTAAGAGTGAGTGACTCGACGAGACCAATTCTCGCGTTTACACTCGTACCATTTTACAATTTGTGGTTTGGAAATGATTGGTGTACAACGCTACAAGGACCTTTTGGCGCGTGGCAAGAATCTGTACTACAGCCGCTATCTTGTTTTATCAATAAAATTTCCAAGATGAGAGATAAGATGTTTACCAATAACAACAACGCCCCCTCTGTCAATGTCATTTAGGCGCCAAAAGATCCTTGGAGCACTCTATCTATTGTTTATTTGATAGATCCCATTCCATCCAGTAGCCATAGTGTTTTAGGGTTAAACTATTCTGTTATTTAATAGGGGTTATTAACAGTCGTAGAACTTGTTATCGGACGGTGGAAGTTTAATGACTTATGGAGTATTGGCAAAAGCGTTTAAAAAAAGTTGAACGAACTGTAATCAGTGTTACTTATTTCTTTCTAATTTGTAACCAAATCCACCACTGACGAGACACACTCAACCATTCAAAAAAGATCAGGTCAAAAGCATAATCCTCTATGGATTCTGGAGAAGTAGGGATCACTAGTGTATAAGAGGGTTAAATCTCAACTTTTTCCAATATAGAGTTGTGAACTAATTAGTGAGTACTAGCAGGGGTTGTCGATCGGCACACAAAGGGTAGATTATCTTGTTCATTGGGATATCAGGGGTGCTACTATTTGTTTCAGAGGGTATTTAAAATAATGATTTTGGTGTGGTAGAGAGTTCAATTAAATTGTCTATTGTGACCGCAAAATCAGAGGTCCTTGAGAAAGTGATATTCTATCATCTATAACGCCATCGTTATCAGCTCAGTTTAGCTCTGAAGGATTCTGGTTGTTGATTCTAAAGTCTAGCTAGATGTTCCAGAATTCTCACAACTTATTCTCTTTCATACTGGACCCATCGTAGGTCCTAATAGTGGCGGTATTCCCAAAGCATACGTCAGAGGCAAAAGAGCTGGGCTTCATTAAGCACTGGCTGGCCCCAGTGGAGCCCAAATTGTGGACTGTAGGCGGATTACTATTGAAATGACTATCGACGAGTGACTACATGACCGGGCAGGTATATAATGCGACTTGTTTTACTAAAGGATGCATAATTAGAATGTACTGACGTTCATTACTGATTAAGTACTAAACAATCTCGTGTCTTCACAAAAATCAAAACATAGATCACCATAGACGTAATGTTGAGCATTACATTTTTAGAAAAGTAAGTTATTTAGTAAAGGTTATTCAATCCTCCGGACTAGTTACATTTTCGGAATCCCAAAATGCGGCTGTTAAGCAAATCATTCCGCAAATCCGAATAATTCTAAGAAAATGATTCATAACTATTGTTCAATAAAATCAATGTTTCAAGATTTTAGAACTTCGCTGTTAGCTATTTATACATATTTAGTAGGTGTTTCAAACCGGAACATAACATCATTTTCGTTTTCCGACAGGTCCTGACGACGGAACCAACTGTACCCAAATTAAAAACATCAATCTTTTGATCGGTAATAAATGTCCAGTTTGTCCACATACTACGAATTACCCGTGACCTTGTCAGCGTTAACGGAAACCATTTATCAAGTAGAAACTGACAAATTACCTGTGTGTCTAGGATTTAAGGAAATTCATTCATTTGTATTGATTTAGAAAATTAGATTTATTAGTTTAATGTGTGTCAGGAGCTAAATGATATAGCAGGTTTAGATTTAAATGCTATTATCTCGTGTTGAATAGCATATATTAGAATGAATTATTGTTTTTAATTGATTACGTATTACTAAAACGTTTATTTTTAGAACAAAAGTTTGGATAATAAAGCTGCACAAATTGGTGAAGAAGCAAATTGCTGAATTTTAAATTGTTATTTCTTTTTGTAATTTATTTCTCTTTTGTATTATGTTCTTAAGAATACCTAGTATTTGGGGTGCATAATAAACACAGTAGGTTCCATCGTGGACACTGACGGTCGAAAAGTGGTCAGGCGCCAGTGTCCGCGGTAGAACATATATAATAAATTTAAAAAACCGGCCAAGTGCGTTTCGGACCACGCACAATGAAGGGTTCCGTAGTTGGGATGAATTTATCCCAAGAACAAACTTAACATTGTAGTTGAAAAACATGTTCTCCCATAAAGAATATATGGGAGATCTGTTTTTCGAACTACAAATTTAAGTTGGTCGATTATTACTCGTAAACCAGTAAAGCCTACTTAGCTGTGATAGTTTTCCTTTTAATTTCGTTATAATTTTTTCAGATTTCCAAAACCAACCATTTAGCTGGCAGGGGGGGGGGGGACACTTGACTCTAACAAAAAAATTCAGTTAAAAGCTTAATATTTTGCAATCGGATCCCTGAATCCAAAAAAGGTTTTTACAAACTCCCAATATTTTTGAACGACCTTTCTAACGATACCCCACAACATGGGGTAGATGGGAAAAAGAAAACATTCCCACTTTACGTGTCCCCTACACGTAGTGTTTTTTTTTAGGTAACCTAAAAAATAATTTTATTATTGATTTTATTTTACCACTTTGTCGGCATGATTAATATGTATACCCATGCCAAATTACAGCTTTCTAGTACTAACCGTCTCTGAGCTAAGCCGCGGACAGACAGACGGACATGGCGACACTATAAGGGATCCTTGTTTACTTTCTGCTCTTTCCAGAACCCTAAAAATAAACCCGCTGACATTACCTACTAATTGATATGAATATTGAAAAGTTGTGCGGCCTCTGACTTTGAGCACAAAATTAATCGCGTTTGACCTCTGGCTAAATAGCGCTTTATTGCACGTTATGGCGCTAAACATAATCAGTATTAGCAGGTAATATGGTAAGCAGGTGTGACCTAATTACTTTGAGGCTAAAGCGTTAAGCTGCTGGATGGTTGCTATCAACGCGACGCATGAGCTAAGTTTAACTTATGCACCAGCCGGTGCAGTTCAGCCGAACTTGATGTGGGTTTTATGTAAACAGATTATAACACGGTTTTGGCAGTGGCTTTGTGATTGGCACTGCGTTACCTGTAGCGGGTTCGATTCCCGCAGGAAACTTATACTTAATCTGCAATTCATTTGCCAAAAATGTAAACAAACACGAGTTTTAGGAAAAACAACTGTAATGCCTACACATAAGGTTCAGTTTGTGCTACAGCTTCATATTTTTTATGACTTTTTCTTTAACTTTATTGACACTAGCATAAAGTTGATGTTTGTCTTAGTGGAAAACTCGTGTTTGGCAAATAAATTGTGTACGCAGATTACCTGTTTGGCCTACAATCCACAGATAGGTCGTTGATCTTGTATACGTAGTTTCTTCATTCTCTGATTTTTTCCTAAATCGTAAGTATACGGTAATGTAATAAATCAGAGTAAGAGTAAATCATTTAAAGCCTGCAGAGTACCTGCCTACACAAAACGAAAGAGTAGATTAATATTAAAATTGTTAACAAATATCTATAATAGCCCTCCTCCTAATTTTTATGTTGTTATGCCCGACAGGGCCCACAATGCTCCAAAACGAATGTATGTCTTTATGTACTACCACCTAAGTTCACATTGTGGAATGCAATAAACGTATTGAGTATTGAGTATAAAATATATATTTTTTAACTATAATTCATAAGACGACAAAAATGTTTTGTATTAGTATACTATATACATATATTTTACATTAAACTTATGTTTGGGTGGTACAAGTCGTTATTAAGAGTCTCTGATTTTTTTTCGTGAAATTATCGACAATTATCCGTCATCTGTGTCGCTCTACTTTTACTATGAAGATTAATGGCTATATTATTTTAATTAAATCACATTACCATTATTTGCTGACTAACGAATAAATTTCTATTTTAATTAAAAACAAAAACTACATGAACTCATTGCTTCGGATGCAATGAAATGATCGACTAATCTGTTCCAATTTGTAAAATTAACAAAATTAATAGATTATAATTTGAACCGGAAATCTATATATATAAAAGAAAGTCGAAAGTCGTGTTAGTTACACCACTTATAACTCAAGAACGGCTGAACCGATTTGGCTGAAAATTGGTGGGGAGGTAGCTTAGAACCAGGAGACGGACATAGGATACTTTTTAGTAGGGTAGGTAGGGTAGGTAGGGTAGGTAGGGTAGGTAGGGTAGGTAGGGTAGGTAGGGTAGGTAGGGTAGGTAGGGTAGGTAGGGTAGGTAGGGTAGGTAGGGTAGGTAGGGTAGGTAGGGTAGGTAGGGTAGGTAGGGTAGGTAGGGTAGGTAGGGTAGGTAGGGTAGGTAGGGTAGGTAGGGTAGGTAGGGTAGGTAGGGTAGGTAGGGTAGGTAGGGTAGGTAGGGTAGGTAGGGTAGGTAGGGTAGGTAGGGTAGGTAGGGTAGGTAGGGTAGGTAGGGTAGGTAGGGTAGGTAGGGTAGGTAGGGTAGGTAGGGTAGGTAGGGTAGGTAGGGTAGGTAGGGTAGGTAGGGTAGGTAGGGTAGGTAGGGTAGGTAGGGTAGGTAGGGTAGGTAGGGTAGGTAGGGTAGGTAGGGTAGGTAGGGTCGGTAGGGTCGGTAGGGTCGGTAGGGTAGGTAGGGTAGGTAGGGTAGGCAGGTAGGTGCGCCGTAGATACGTACTTAGTGCTACTCGAGCGAAGCCGGGGCGGGCAGCTAGTTAGATATAATTTCCAATCAAAATATTTGTAATGCAAATGAAAATTTTGATGAGAGCTAACCCAGCTGACACCAATATTTCAACAACAATTTCGGAACCATAAAGTAGGTTGTAAAGCTGGGAAATAAAGAAATGGTTGTTAAAATATTGATTTTACCTGCTAGGTAGGTATGGCTTTTTTAAACCTACAAGACATGCTTTGTCCAACCCAGGAATCGAAACTAGTGCCTCATACTCGGCCTGTGCGCATGTGGAAACCACACTTAATCGCCTTGCATGGCACCTATGAGTTGAAATAGGTCAATCAGTTCCGTGTAACAACCATAATAAGCACCGATACTTACCAAACAAAAATGTTACCTACCTTTACTGCTTATTTGTAACTCATTTGTGATTGTGCAAGGTTGTTGTGTTAATTTGAAAATTTGAGTAATATCTACGTACCTATCTCTATGCTTTTATGCAGTTAAAACCGTATTATTTAAATTAAGCCCATAGTTCACGCATATCGTACGCTAGCTAGGCGTCCATATAATATCAATAATGGTCAAACAACAGGTTTCGGCGCCAGTGGTCTATTCTGATCCAATTGGGTGACACTGACGCGAGGACGAGTCCTAGAGTAGGTGGGTGGAGAGCGGACTCGGTTTGATGAGAATACGAAATTAAGCAATCTTACCAACTGGTACTGTCGCTATCAGTTCATAGGGCTTTCTTGAAAACTAAGCATATTTCGCTAAAACTGGTACTAAGTTGACTTTAAAAAAACCTTTGATAAAGTGTTAGTGATTGAAAAATTACTGTCATTAGAAGGCAAGCACGCCATCATTCATCAGTTGCCATTAATCAATATACCTTTCCATAAATAGCTCAGAGTTTTAATTTTGGGTTAAATGCCAGAAGCTCTTGTCTCCTCTGTCCTAAGCATCTTTCATTCAAATTCCGTTTTTGTGAAAGGGACATGATATAATTTTGTTGGGGTAGAACCATTTAATTATGTACTGAAATACGACCTAATTTTCTCTTTCTATCCCACATTTGCCTGCCCAGAACCTGATATTTTACTAAACACGTGTTAGTACTAGAGTGGACATAATCCACTCTTCACCGCGAAATTGGTACCAGACTCGTTACATTTTTCCACCGTCATTCCGTGTGTCGTATCTGCGCTACGTCTGCGCTATCGGTCGCGCTCGATATCCCGCACGTGGCGTTTAATTACTGCTTGTTATGCGCTGATCATTTACTGCTGTTTTACGTAAGGTATGCAGGACTTTCGAGATTTACTGGCTAATTGGTTTGGTCTGTATTTTGTGTAAGGATGAAGAGTCCTGAGCGGGTTATCAGCTTCGAAGGAAAATTTTCGATAAAATAAAGCTTGTCCCACTAGGCGTCAAGCTTGTCCCGCCATCTTCTCCTGGGTCAACATCGATGTCACCGGCCCATGACTCATTTGACATGCGGCAAACGTATCTGGCCCAGTCCAAGTTAAGCTTGGCTGCTTTTTGGGTGACGTCGGCGATTTGTGTTTTGGAGCGTAGCACTGTGTTTCCAACTCGGTCCGTTAATCTGACTCCAAGAATGCTGCGCTCCATTATTCGCTAGCAAATTTCAAGCTTGAACCTCTGCTGAACTGTCAAAGACCAGGTTTGAGCGCCTTATGTGAGGACAGGAAGTATGCACATGTCCATTAATTTGCGTTTATAGCAAATTGGTAGGTCTTTCATGAGGATTTTATTAATCAATAGTTCTTTCAGGCGTATTCGGTGCATCTAGCAACTTCTTTTTCTTGTCTCGCCTGGAATGACACTATTTGGCCGAGGAAGATGTATTCTGGAACATTGCAACCACCACACTCTCTACATACAGTTTACGTTGGACGCTGTTGGTCATGAGTTTGGTCTTTGACATGTTCATTTGAAGTCCAAACTCGAGGCTCCCCTTATTTACGTCACTTAGCACTTCGCCTAAATCTGCTGCCGAAGATGGAAATAGCACGATATCGTCGGCGAAACGCAGGTTGGTCAACCTTTTTTCGCCGATGACTATGCGTTTATCTGCCCAGGTATCACATAGGCTTTTAAAAACCTCTTCAAGGGTGGCAGTGGACACCTCTTTCAATAGGGAAGGATGGTTCTGTGGTGTTAACTTTTAAAGCTGCTGTATTAATGCGGTATATGGTTTTCAAAAGATTTACGTAGGTGGTCTCTATATTTTGATTCCGGAGTGCCTTAAATAATGTATCATAGTGAATG
This sequence comes from Agrochola circellaris, assembly GCA_914767755.1. Taxonomy (NCBI): domain Eukaryota; kingdom Metazoa; phylum Arthropoda; class Insecta; order Lepidoptera; family Noctuidae; genus Agrochola; species Agrochola circellaris. The sequence continues at coordinate 882,713 of OU611853.1, forward strand.
CTGTCAAACGGTTTGGCGTAGTTATTGAGCTAGATACAGAGAGATTTAAAATTCTGTACATTTATCTACTATTAGGTTGAGGGATTGTAGGTGGTCAGTAGTGGAGAGACCTCGTAGGAATCCTGCTTGTTCAGGTGGCTGGTGGGAGTCAAGTTGCTTTGAAATACGGTTTACGATTACTTTTATAAACGTTTTATATAAATGGAACACTAAACTGATGGGGCGATAGTTACCAATTTCAGATTTAGCACCTTTTTTGTGTAGCAGTATTATTGTGGAATGGCAGAATTGAGAAGGAAATTGAGTTGAATAGATTTGTGACGTGCGGAAGTAATACAGGCTCTCTTATTTTAAGAGCTTCCGTGAAAGTACTATCTTCTCCAGGGCTTCTATCATATTTTAGGTTGCGCAAAGTGCAATGGACTTGAAAACTTAAAATCTAAGGTCGAAATCTTTCACAGAAAGTCCACGATCTTGTGCTCTCTAGAAAAGTATTAATTATTAAATGGATATCCCGCCATTTGACGGTCGTCAGAGCCTCGTTAGTAAGCAGCAGGGTGCACCGCGTGCAGGTGAGGTTGACGTTTGGGGGGTTGTTGTGCGCTACCCAGTACTCCCCATAATTATCTATGAATCCTATTTTCTTATAATTTTTGACGTTCAAAAGTGCCTTTTATGTGCCTAATTGAAATAATTGATTTAACTTTGTCTTTACTTATTTAGGCTGTGTTGCCCAAACTCTGAATCCAAGACAAACAGCGCAATAACTACTAGTCTATACATATTTGATAAGTATAACTTCCCTTGATTAAGTTTGTCTAATTTTGAGCCCGGAATTAAGTTAAAATATACATTACATTCAATCAAGGAGTTTGATCGAAAACAAGTTACGATTAATTTCTGCGCGGAGTTTAACTTATGGGTTTTTAATTATGATTTCAGGTTTACGTTTGTATCAGGAATCGCTTGAGCATAATAATATTATATTTACTGGCTTTGCTACAAGCGTTTTTTTCAGAGCCTGTAATTTTCAGGCTAAATGCTTAAAATGTTACTCTCGGTCGGTTGTCTCTGATGGTTTTCGATTGTATCTGCAATTTATTTTTATTTTCTTTAGAATTTTGAAAACTTTAAACGATTACTGATTATCCCCCCTTGAGACCCCCGAACAAAGACCTTCAGAACATCCAATGGTGGATACGGGTTGTTCGTTACTTGGCCAGGTAGCCTAGGTGTCACAAGGAAACATCTATAAACATCCAGGTCAATGTAGTTCAAAGACTGGTTCACAAACACAACGTACACGTAACGTAATGATACCACCATTTTCCTTCTGTTATAAGGAAGAGATTTTCTACTGTTTATAGCCATAATAGTATCATGATAAGTTTGGGGGTCTTCATAATATTTAAATGTTTTCCTTAACTCCTTTGTGTATAATACATTATTTTTGTTGGCAAGATGAGCGATAGAATACTAATCAACCGTCTTTTGTTTTGTCTGTAGACCGAAAACCGGAAGTGTATATTCAAATTATTCAGTTCATTGAACTCTGCACGTGTGGCAAATGAAAATTGGACAGACCAGGAAAAAGAGAGCTCCTTAAAGTAAGGAAAGTGTAAGAGCTCTTCGGGGGAAGTTCTACCAACATAGGTATGATACCTTATGTATTAAATATTATTATTATTTACGTATTTCTACTGTGAAGCAACATTCAGCTTTCGAAGCATAGTTTCGAAGGCATGGGTTACATGGTTGTTTTTATACACTTTGACTTTGCAGCGCATCGGTAAATCCCTTGGCTGGTGTGATAGAAGGCGGTATTCATTTGTTATTTCAACATTTCCCTTATGGGCCATTGCGATCGGCCCGATTATCAAACTACCACTTATAAACAGCTTACTGCATAGTTCTATGCAGGACCACCTTCCTACTTAAATCTAAACCTACCTTTTGTAATAACAGGCTTACCGGTAACCTTTACCGAAGTAATTAGACCAAAGTCAGCTCTACTATGCACATTATTATCATAAAATATCTCTAAGGTCAGTATCAGGAAATTTTTATAAAGTGTTTGACTCACTTCCGCGTTTGTTGGTTAGTAGAAGTTTATTAATACATAGAATGCAAACTAATAATTAAATTACTTTCATGTGGTTGGCAAGATCAAATTGCTTGTTATACGAATGGTATATGTAAATATTTAGATATCTATTGGAGCGGCAAATATTTGCAGTCTGTAGGTCAAGACTGCCAAAACTATTAATCCTTGTGTGGAAGGCTAGATGTGGACGTTAGTTATATTGGTTATTTGCATAGTCATAAGGGCAATAAATGGACAATGGACATTATATACGGCGGTGATGGTCGACAATTAATTTATAAAGAATGTGACTAAAAGTGTGGTTAGTATAATTGTGGATGGAGAGGGAGATGAAGGCCAAAGAAAAGATGGATGGACTAACAGATGATATGAAAGAAAAGAGAGTCAACGAAAGCGTGACGGTTGACATGGGAGAATGGAAGAAGAACACGTGTTGTCCCGACGCCACGTAACATGGAACAGGGGCAGGAAGGTGTTTCACTAATTGAAACGCAGACCGTTGACGTGGTTCAACGGCTGCCTTGCTTAAGTGAAGCTAGGCTGGAAGAAGACCCCATTAATCTCCAAAAACATAAATAGTTTCACTTATTACTTGTTTTATCTCTTGCAAACGATTTACATTCTCATCATGATAGCATTATGGAGCTTGTTCATATAATTTGGCATTACGCCCGGCGTGGCGTCCAAATGTGCTCCAAGCATTGTCTGTACGTCAAACATGTTGTTGGTACATTGACAAATAAGCGAGTAAAGTGTCAAGAGAATGTACAACGTAATGTCAATAGAATAACACAATCCTAACTATTATACTCAGACTATGACATAATATGACTACAATCCTAACTATTATACTTATGACTGTCAGAGATAAAGGAGATTGATAATGGGCAAGTCATAAAAATAATGTGACTTCGCTCGTATTATTTATGGACTATACCGGCACGCCGTTTTAAGGGCAGTTAGTAAACATAACATGACACCTACCAACCTATCTCCTGACAGCGGAAAGTGAAATTAAGAGCGCCCTGTCATGTGCCTTGGTCAAAAGATGCAGCCAATAAGGTTGGTAGCTTAGGATGCGACGTAAAGCATCGTAGAGCTTCAACAAGGGGACTCTTGTTACCCGACTGCAGCAAAGCCAAAAGGCTGGCTACTTCATTAAGACTTTTGATCTTTTACATGGTGGTGTTGTCTTATCCTTGGACTGTAACGTTGATAAACTACCCAGTTACTTTTATGCAATTGTGATAGTGATTGTCGACTTTAACTAGTTATTGCTTAACTATAGGCAACTTAAAGAGCACAGTTAAGTGAAGCAACTTAGAGCTTTGCTTAGGTAATGATGGTTACAATCAATAAAGGCTGGTACAGACTGATGATGTTATGTCATTGATGATTGTGATGTAACGAAAGATGATTTGTGCTGATATTGAATAAGAAATAATTAGGAGATTGTTTTTGGTGGTGGATTGAATTCAGTGTTGAGTTGCGATCTATCAACTCAGTCGGTTGATAGATTAGATCAATTTGAATCGAGAGGACGTCTGACGTGAAGTGAGGATGCATTTGGGCTCGCGTGGGATGAAAGTTTTTGTTTACATGTTTTGTTGCTTTTTAAAACTTTTGTCTAAATGACAGCTTCACCGATGAACATTGAAGAACGATATACATAGGTACCAGAAGGAGAAATAAACATTGCACTTGCCAGATGATCACTGATCATTGTGTTTTAAGTAGCTAACAAAAGGGAGAGCTCCTTAGTCGCGTTTTACCAAGCCCTAAGTTAAAGGTCTGAAAAGTACCTAACTAGATTTTTTCGGGAATTACAAAATGTTTATTTCGTTTTGTCAACGTTAACAGTTACATAACACAAACCTTTAAAAACTAAAAAAAAAAGAAAAAAACACAAAACCTACCTTTCAAAAAACACTTCCAAAATTCACTTTATTAAAACTTTATCTATATCAAAATATACTCAAAATACTATAAACTTTAATAGTGCTTGAGGCTAGTGGCATGGTCAACTCCTATCGGAACACTGCAGAGTTGAGTCCAAGTGAGGGACGGAGCGAGCGGGGCGGCCATTAAACGAGCGATAAAATGACAGTAAAAGTTAGTTGATGATTAAAAGTGGTTTACTTTAAAAAAACAGTTTTATGGTTGGTGACGTAGTGGATGCAAATAAGTGCAGAAATAAACGTGAAGTACCTACGATGACCACAACTCCACAAGCATGTTTATTTACGCTAGCGGGCAATCTACTTGCTCTGTCGAAACTCTTATATCATGTAGTTTGTGCTTGACATTGTACACAGCTCGCCAATTTGTGTTGACTCTTTGGCTTGCTGGTGCAGTTTAATGAGCATTACGAGTATTTCACAGGATTGTTATCAGTATTAATTAATAAGTTTCAATACTCAAAACTGTAATACAAGAAAAAGTCAAGTCAAGTCAGGAAAGTAAGAAACACACGACAATACACGGACGTGGATGCAGCTCGGTTAGTCTATTTTAGTTATTTTCATAGCGTTATGTCCTACAGTATTCTGCTGTGGGGCAAAACTGCTAATATTCAAAATATATTTGTCTTTCAAAAACGAGCCGTTCGAGCAATTTACCAGCTAGGTGCCAGAGTATCTGTGTGAGATTTTTTCAAAGATATTGGTATCCTCACAGTGCAGTGGCATCTCAATTCATCTTCGCCAACATCTTATTTATCATTGTGTTCATATTCATATTAGGCAAAAAAGGCACTTATACACTAAAAACAGTGATTTACACAATGTTAACACTAGAAATAAGAAGAAACTGAGTTCCCCTTCGCCGGCTTCATAAGGTTTGTAACTCATTTGTTGGGCCTTTTATAAAAGGCCCAACAAATGAGTTACAAACCTTATACCTTACCAAGCTTGTTATAACAAGCTACCCTCTTCTTTGCTAGATCTGCCTTTTAATGCGTTTAAAACGAAAGTAACATCCAAACTTTGTTCAGAGGTATACTATTCTATCAGCAACGACTAGTTGGTGGTTGTGATTAACTCAAGACAATGTTTATGTTCTTTCTCATGAATTAGCTTACCTACTATATTTACGGTTTTATGAGTTTATATAATTGTTTATTTTATTTGACTTTATAAGTCAAGTTATTTTAATTTATTGTTGACATAATCTACTCATTATAATGTTTTTTTTATGAGTTGTATTGCAATAAGTGGTTAGCTAGTGACCTCGACTTATCATATTATTTTTTGCCTGAGCAACAGGCAGCAAGTGCCTCATGCTCCCTTAGATGTCACTGCGTGCGGTAGCATTGGGGGTCGGGTTGCCTCCTTCTCTCAAATATGGCGTTGGTAACGGCTGATCTTTGCGTTATGCTCGTGAATGGGTCCTGGTTGTGGTGACTGGTCGTCTTGGTGATCATGGTTTTGTTATTGTTATTTTAATTAATTGTTTATTTATTATACCTCAGTCCTAGTTTATCATTTATAACTTCCACTTACATCTATATATAGCTATATGTAAGCAAGCACGTCCTTTATGCCTGGGAGGCTTTTATTTAGAAAATAAGTTCTGTTTACGTTTAGTTTTTATTTCTGCCTGAGTATAGTTCTCGATGTTTTTGGTTGTTATGTTGGCGTGTGCTAACTGACATATGGCAAATAATTTAAATTATGTTTTGTGTTGCGTAATGAAAATTATTTTGCTTACTATTACATAGCTGTGCTGCTGGGGAGTTTGTTGCGCCACTTCTTCTTCCCAGCTAACGCACTAGGAAGTGGTGTAGGATGGGCGTTTTTGTGAGACTGTCTAATGTAATGATGACTTTTTGACGGAATTTTGACGTTTGAAAAGTGCTGATTCTCAGCCTAGTTTGAATAAATTACTTTTGAATGTGTGTTACTCCAAGGTTATCTACATAAATCACTTTGGGAAAAATGTGTAAACAATCACGAGATCAAACAAGAAGGCTAAGTAGGTACGGTTGATAATGTTTTCACTCCTATTTGAAAAAAGAACCTATTTTCTAATACCATCTGGATTTTGAACGCATAAGCAAGGATTGTTGGCTAATTGCATTGCATCAAAATATACACATTTTTGGTTACCAAATTGGTTGATTCAGTCCTTGTCCGTCTCATCTCGCCGGTCTTATGGCCTAATGCTCAGTTGCATGCTTAAAGCGTAACGCGTAAAGGACACCATATAACTCCTTGACGCCTTTGAATATGTGCCATCGCGCATGTATGAATATTTTATGACAAATTCAACAATATCCTTATGTGGGTAAATCGGGGAAAGGAAAAATGCGTTGGAAGTCAAGAGTGGTCATTGTAGCTCGTAAAAGTCGATTGAAAAGAAAAGTGGCTATAACTCTTTGGGGTGTAGGCATAGAAATATCGTATATCTATGGGTGTAGGCCAGTAAAATAGTTGCTATATCGATTTACAAGATTTATGTAAAGAGTGGCTTAAGATGACCTTTGTAATAAATTGTGAATACGAATCCGATCCGTTTCGAGAATACATTTATTTTATTTTTATACTTTTTTAATGCAGTGAAAGTTACAACGAGAATATATGGCAAAGGTGGTAATTTAAGATACCAGTTTTGTGAATCATCAAAATAGTGTTAATTGGACATACCTATTATAGTATACCTCCCCCTTTAATCCATAACAAAGAACGCGAAGTTATCTTCTACATTTAAAACTGCCCAATACATCTTCACTATCACCCGCTGTCCCACCAATCAGAGCGATGCCGTTATTTCTCCACAACAATAAAACCTGCCTGTTTGCCCAGGTAGGCACACGCCATGCCCGGGCATACCCGGTTATTTAGTATTCAGCCGGGCATCCATGATTGATGCCGAGCCGTGCCAAGCCGTGCCGTACCGTACCGTGTACGCTGTACCCGGGAAATGCATTAGGTTTTACGTGTTTTGGCCCCAATTGAGACTGCTTTTTTGGCAATTTGACGGTTTATTTCTTATTCTGCGGGTGCGCTTTTTCGGGAAGGTAATTTTGTACGTGAGGTGTTGGGAAAGGAAAGTATTTTTATTATGTTTACTGTAGTGAATTTACTTCTAAATACTTAATAATTTGTGTATTTTTTCATGCAAGAAGAAGAACTTGTACGTAGGTAAATCACCTCGAGATTTTTTTTGAGCTTGATTTTTGGCATGTATTTTCTTTTGTAGTGGAGCTATGGCCATTTGTCCTATGAACCCTTGTCCCAGATCTTGGCTGATACGAAAAACTTGGTGTCACCTTACAAAATGCAAAGGAACCTTTGAACAAATGTCTTTCACGTGTTCTCGTGGACGTGTGATGTCATGACCGGTGGCAAAAGTTATAAGATCCAAGCCGTTGCACTTCACCTTGAGCCCGTCTGCCCTCATAACGGTCTGCGAAATATTATGTAAAGTAAATGTATGAATGCATTGAAGTATAAATTGGTATCGTTTAACGTCCTACATACATACTCGTATCGATAAATATCATTGTGATTGTAGTCGACCTTAATCTATGCAGCCACTGAGAGAGAATTGGGTGAGGTTTCGACAGTGATGAGTACCCACTTATATATGTAATACTGAATTCAAACGTATGTATTTAAAATAAAGCACCCAAATGATGACTTTACTTGTACCTACAGACGCGGTGCATCCTGACCTTGGCCCTGATGTTTTGGCGAGTGACCGTGAAGCTCTGGCAGGTAGGAATAAGAGGTTCTAAAGATTTATTTAGGAAGCAAAGCATATTCAACTTAGTAACTAAAGGGACCACAAATGCCAATGCTAAGTCGCCAGATTTTATCTTGGTGCCGTTAAAATCAGTTCTTCGAGCAAATCGGCTAAAATCCTACTCAATTTTTCGGAAAAAAATCACAAAGTAAACCAAAGTTACACGTCGGTACCCGCTACATACTTAAGAGTCATTTATTCAGTATGTAAAATAGAATCACAGTCCAATCATCGTGGAATTGAAAATATACGTCCGCGAAAAATTTAAGCAGATTACAGCTGTGTCCGATTTTTACATAATCATGTCGAGGCGGACGAAAAATGGGATGAGCCCGCATTTTATTAGAGAATCGCCGAGTGGGGCTCACATGGAGCGGATATTATGTAGCGTGTGTGAGTGGCGATGAAATGTATGGAGATGGGTAATGAATCTACAGTTTGTAAGTAATTGCATAGAGCCACTTTACAACTCCTCGATTAATGTTACGGTTTCTTACATTGTATTCTGATTTTCTTGCCCTAATAGAGATAGCAGAAGTTCTACGTCTATCTTTTTACAATTTTGGCGCCAGTTTTTAGAGATGAGATCTTATGGCTGGCTAAAATTGTGCACCGTCGCTAATAACATTGCAGCTAGATCACAGTGTGTGTGCAAAAATAATGCGCCCAGAAATTGATTGATGATACGATATTTTTAAGTTACATTATTATATTGGAATTAATCTAACGTATTCAAGATGCACTGCAGATGCGACTTTAGAATGCAAGTCGGATATTTCTCAGCTCGAGATTTTTCTTCACATCACACTTTTGGTTGAATAAAGAATGAAACGCCGGACCTCAACCACGTCATTGCAACCAGAGCAAATGGTTCGTATGTAAATTATTCGGCATATGTAAATGTTCGGCCTCCCACAGGCCCCCAGGCCTCCAAGCGACCTTATTCTTTTGTCTCTGCTCTGAGGCCGCACTATTTGACTTTCTTTGCCTCCAATTTTGATAAGGTCGACAAGGATAGACTTTGGCGCTTTAAGTCTGAGATTAGTTTTGCTAGACTTTAGTTATCCTTTGAAGACGGTTGGTATTTAGATTTACGTATAATATGCTACGTTTTATGTCTGACCCCTGTTACCTTTTTGACCGTTGTTAGTTGAGACCTGTGAATATGAGGCAATTTTTTTTGGATTCCGTAGTAAAGAAGGAAGCCTTATAGTTTCGCCATGTCCGTCTGTCTGTCTGTCCGCGGCTTAGCTCAGATACTCTTTGTACAAATTGTAATTGTTTGTATAAAGCTGTAATTAGGCATGGGTATACATATTAGTCTCGCCTACAAAGTGGTAAAATAAATCATGTTTTTTTTATGGTACCTTCCCTACACGTAAAGTGGGTTTTCTCAGCTGGTGGGTCATGGTGTGGGGTGTTGTTGGAAAGGTCATTTGGAATATTGTGAGTTTGTGAAAACCCTTTTTGGAATCAGGGATCCGATTTTTGTTAGAGTCAAGTGTCCCCCCCCCCTGACAGCTCAATGGTTAGTTTTGGATATGTGAAAAAATTCACGGCAGTGTAGTAAATACAGGGTGAATTTTTGAGATGGGGCAGGTCGGGTACCTTAACCGTTGCTGCTACAGGAAAACGGTCCTAGGAGACTGTTTATTTATTTATTTTATTATTTATGTACACACAGTAAAATACGTGAAGAGAATACAAAGTGAAGATAATGCTTTATTACGCAATGGCTGACTCTTACATCCAGTATGGCCTAAGCAGTTATGGTCGTACCTATAAAACTTACCTTGATAGTATTTTTAAACTTCAACTTCGAATTTTAAAAACAATAGTATCTCCTAAAATTAGAAACGAACTTTACGACAATATAAATGGCCTCTTTAAACACTGTAATGTCTTACCAGTTCATATACAATTGAATTTTTTGTTATTGAAAGAACAATTTTTCAATGAATCCTTAAGAAATAAAATCTAGCATCCTGTATGCACACGGGCAGTTTCTGAGAATAGGCTTCGTACACAGCCCGCCAACAATACGTATGGCGAGCGAACTACCGGTTTTATTATACCGAGACTTATAAACAGTCTACCCTCAGAAATAAATAAATGTATTACACCTAAAAATATAAAATGTAAACTTAGGCAATATTACTTGGATATAAGGGATATCGCGACCTCGGCACACAGGCAACGGAAGGAACACGGGTGGGTTTTAGTCAGTAAAAGTCTGACACGCCCTCCCGCTCCACCCAGAGCGGGAGAAGTTATTTGATAATTTCCCATCCTCAAAAAAAAAAAAAAAAAAAAAAAAAAGGCAATATTACTTAAGTATTTTAAAGGAATTATTGTAACCACTTAATGACCTAAAGATTTTATTAATAAATTGTATAGTATGATAATGAGATAGACTCACGATAGCATAAGTTTAAACCTTAGTGGTTTTTGATTGCTATCTATTATCTAATCCTGTGTTCTTTGTATATATGATAATTAAATAAAAAAAAAAAAAAAAAAACATAGAGATACGACATAATTATAATTTGAGTACAAAGTACTGTTCTTAACTTTTTGAAGCCAAAGCACTAGGAAGTAGTGAAGGGTGGGCGTTTAGGGGGACTGTCTTATGTAATTTTGACGTTCGAAAAGTGCTGATTCTCAGCCTAGTTTGAATTGAAACATTTTGATCTGCATTCATAGTTTTTGAAAAAAATTATTGTCATCAAGAAAATCGGCAGTTTTCACAAAAACTTTTTTGATGCCAGTCGATCCTGTTTCTTATAAGGATCAAAAAACTCTTTTGGATCAACTGAGTTTTGAGTACTAGAAAAATCAGAAATCGCAAAAATATTATTAAATACAATCATGTATTTAATAAAAAAAGAGACCTAAAAATCATGATAACAATTGATTGTCGTTCCACATTTGTGTGAGTGTGAAGTGTAAAGAGTGCGTGTGTGCGTTTAATGTGTAGATGTGTGGATGAAAGTTAGTTAGTTAAGTTTGTTCTTGCGATAAAATCATCCCAACTACGGAACCCTTCATTGTGCGTGGTCCGACACGCACTAGACCGGTTATAATTTTTATCTTCTTTGCCAATAAGTCATAATTTTCACTGGTTAAAGGATGGAAAGTCATTCGGCTGTAAGCTTTATCCTGCTGTGGGTGCTGGAAGACAGTCTGCTAAAGTTTCCATGAAAGCCGATCATGCAAATAAAACTCAATTTTTAACGGGGTAATCCTGATTTTATGGTTATCAGCAGCTAGTACTAGAACCACTAAAACCATTTTTATTGCATTCCCCACATCTGCATATGTTTGCGCGCAAAATTAGTACTCACTGATGCAGTCAGCAGATTAATTTGGGTAGAAAGGGGATTTGTGGAACGAGGGTTTTATAAAAATATAAGTTTTTTTTTTTCACCGCTAACGTTTGTAAATATCATCGTAAGATCATGAGAACCGTTAGTTTATAATCTGTCGGTATTATTTCCGTTAGATTATAAACTGTCGAAAAAATGTGAACTGCGTGAAATGGGTTAGGTAAGATCTCAGACCAAATAAAAAACCAAGATTCCAAAACTACACCTCCGCTCTGTGCATACACGCTCACACGCAGTCATTTACAATCAAACTACACCTTACTAACTGCACACATGTTTGAGAAATCGGCGTCACATCACTGTTAACAGCGCTATAATCTTGGTTTTTTATTTGGTCTGAGGGTTAGGTTAGAACTGTGACCAACCGCGAGCGGGCCGATGAGTGCTACTTCCACGTTGCTCGACGCTAGGCAGGCTATTTAGTCTTCGCGCAAGGAGCGTTACGTCGCAAACAAGTTTGATACCAGCCATGCTATTCTGTAAACATCTCACCGTGAAAACTTGGGTGAAGTGAGCTGTCAATAGTGTCAATCCCTGTGGAATGACAGCTCACTCCACGCTCACTTCACCTAAGTTTTCACGGTGAGATGGTTACAGAAAAGCACTGCTGTTCACAATTTTTCGACAGTTTATATTCTAACGGAAATAATATGATAGATTATAAATTAACGAAGTTCAGAATTATACGGTGACATACATATTCGTAGACATAGAATAAACGGTATATTTTAATTTATTATTTAATATTAAATAGATAAGAATGAATTAGAAGTGATATCAACTTTTTTTTCTTGCGTAAAGAAAGAAATAAATCAAGTCTTTTTCTATTTATATTACCCTGTCCCCAGTGGTTACAAGTTTCTATCTTCGAATATTCATAACAATTCGTGTAAAGTTTTGTTAAAAACCGTACTTACCTACCTGCTTGTAATGTCAAACGTAAAATCTTCAGTTTCAATGTAGAATTCAAGAGTAATTCCAGAGATGTTAACATGAAATGGTCTTGACAAGCAAACTCGTTTTGTGTCGTCTTGTCATTTTATTGTGTGGGTGAAACGTTTCCTCAAATTGCAAGGTAAAATGTACCTCATTGAGAAGTTTCCCAGACCCGCTGAATTTTTTTATTATTTGCAAATAACACTTTCAACATGAACACTTTATTTAACAACTGTCAAACTATAGTGTAGGCTGCTTTTCGTCTCATCTGGAAGTCTGGAATAGGTTACCAGACAAGTGTAAATAAATGTGCCGGGTTACACAGAGGTATTTAAATAGAATGTCTCAAATCAATGTTTGCTAGTGATGTCACTAGTGCCAGTCTGGCTTTCCTGGTTAAAATAAGATACCAAAAAAAAAAAAAAAACTTATGGCTTTTCTAACTAATCTGTAGTCCTGTCAGAATTTGTTTAAATTAAACATTATGAAAACTGAAAGTTCATATTTATTTGTAGCTTTTAAGGATCAATATGGCAATTATATTACATAGTAACATCTTACAATTTCTCAAGTATTTCGGGCTCATCAAACAGTCCCAACAATAACGTGAGGGCCAAAAGGCACACATCCCTCCAGTCCTCAGCTACTGAGTACACAGGCCCTTTGTCAGGCCATCCATATCCCGGCAAGGCCAGGCCATAATAAAGCGCTCTTTTGTCTGACGTCATAATGGGCTTGATTCCCGATAACCAATAGGGATTTGTATCTTAATATCTGCTCGAAGACATTGTTCCGCTGTACTTGTAATAATGAAGAAGCTTGTGACGTCAACTAAAGGGATTTACTTTGTCTTGTGGTGAAAATTCCATTTAGATTTTCCAAAAAGCGTTATTGGAAAATATGAATGATTTTTTAAAATTGTTGTTGTTTTGCAGAAAATATTGCAGTTTTTTTGAGACTTAGTAAAAGATAGATTTCGCCTTTATTGTCAGAAAGTGCATTGCATCAACTAAAATTATTTCGGTGTTTTTAATTTCACACAAACGGCACATAAATATCTCCAACCATAGCTCAAATTTATCATAATTCCATCCAAAAAATACTCACCCCTCAAACAAATAATAGGAAATATAAAATAATGAGTTACAATTTAGGCGTCGCTCCCCGAATTACACACAATACGCCTCGGTTGGCTCATTACCAACCTGTTACCAACATTTTCAGGTACTTTTAGGGTATTTTCAGCATCGTTACCGTCTACACCGTAATTATTATACTCAGCATCAGACGATTACATCAAAATGACATGAAAATTTTGTAAAATATTCTGGGGATGGTGTATTAAGTAATGTTTAGTAGTGGTTAAGTGGTGGTACCTATGTAGGTGTGCTGTGTACGGGGGCCTTAATGTGTTTGCTCGTTTTGTGGGATTTATGAAGCTAACATGTTCCTTGGTGGTAATTTAGATACCGACCCTACCTGTTCGCTGTCTTGATATAAGTATTGCGAGGTAAAAGTCTCACCTTTTCATATTATTGCGATAAAAAGAAACTCGCTTGTCATGCAGAGTATAAAGTTGCTATTAAATTAATGTCAGGCGCGCGAGCTTGATATATTTAGGCAGACGAGTGTGTCTAAAGCTCAGTTTACATTGATAGAGTGAGAAGTCTAGTGTGTTTGGCTGAGCAGTGGCTGTAACTGTGGTGACTGTAATGAAAAGGTGGATATGGGCAGTGACATCACAAATTAGCGATTATTAACAACATAGTCACTGCTTTCACCAATCCATTTACCCAGCATTGTGAATTTATAATTAAGGAATTTATTGAAACGTGCTTTAGCATGAGAACTCCAAATATTACAAATCTATTTTATCACTTTTTACTAGCCTTATTTGTGCTGGAGTTTGACTTCTGACCCCACCAATGACCAATATAAACTGTGCCTTAAGTCCTAAGTGTCGTGTTTATGACGTGTTTATTTATTATTTGATCTTAATGTTAAAATGGAAATAAAAGGGGAGGTGATAAGTAACAGTTGTGACGTATTACCTTAGTCGAGACGTTATGAGGTGTAAACTATACATAATTTTTATTATAGTTTGACCCCCGTCTCGCCGTGCACATAGTCAAGGCGCGGTACTGTGATCTCGGTCAAACTATAGTACTTGCCTTTTTAGGGTTCCGTAGTAAACAAGGAACCCTTAATGTTTTGCCATGTCTGTCTGTCTGCTGTCTGTCCGCGGCTTAGCTCAGAGACGGTTAGTACTAGAACGCTGTAATTTGGTATACATATTAATCACGCCGACAAATTGATAAAATAAAATCAAGATATTTTTTTTTTAGTGTACCTCCCCAACATGTAAAGCCTGGATGTTTTTTTTTTTCGTCCATTTCATGGTGTGTCGCTCAAAAATATTGAGGGTGTGTGAAAATCATTTTTCAATTCAGGGATCCGTTTGCGAAATATTAAGCTTTAAAGTGCAAATTTTTGTTAGAGTCAACTGTCCCTCCCCCCTGCCAGCTAAATGGTTGTAGTTGGATTTGTGAAAAAATTCACAGCAGTAGTATATATAACGAAATTAAAAGGAAAACTATCACAGCTAAGAAGGCTTTACAGGTTAACGAGTAATAATCGACCAACTTAAATTTGCAGTTTGATAAACATGATCTCCCGTACATTCCGTATGGGAGAAAAGGTTTTTCAACTACACCCTTCATTGTGCGTGGTCCGACACGCACTTGGCCGGTTTTTACTAAGAAGTTAGCAGTCTGCACTCCACAGGTAATTAAAATTAATCTAAAATATATACTTATTTCAGATTAATTATAATTACCTGGGGAGTGCAGACTGCGGATCAATAAATGATTATGATCAGGAATGTAGGACAGGACAGGACGCACGCTCAGGTGGAGCGATGATCTTCGCAGGATCACTGGTAGCAGCTGGATGACAAAAGCCGAAGATCAAGTTGAATGGCGTGTGATTGGAGACGTCTATATCTAGCAGTGAACTTCGATAGGGAGACGATGATGAGTACGAGTACCCACCTACGAGTTATTTTGATAAACAACTTATAAAATACCTATAAAATACTTATAAATGTTCTTTGTTTTGATAGAGCATTAAACCTCCAAATTACCGCGATATTTTTATCCTCTCTGATTTTCCAACAAAGAATAAACGTCATGTGTAAATTACTGATGTTCCCCATGAGGGGCACATAATAAGGAAAAAAATAGGGAACATTAAAAGCTGTTTCCCTAACGAAATGAATATTTTCTGATCAACCGTAACGATAATATCTATGGCTTTAGACCATGGAGTATGGTGTCTTCATTTCTCTTTATAGTCTATGATCTTTTGTTTTTCGGTGGCGATATCATTGTGCAGTATCGTTATTTTTTATTCTTCGTTATCGTTTTGTTTTATCGTTTATGAGGCAGTCGTTGTTAGGAAGTTATTAGACAATATTGTGTTTTTTTAGATCTTTTCAAATAATCGTTTGGGATTGTTTAAAGGAAGGGTGATTATGGGCAATAGAAAGATGATGGCTTTGATAAAAATATTTTAATTCAAATGTTGAAAGGTATGTGTGGTCTGGAGACACACACATTCTAAATTCACCATTGTAGGTGCTTAGTATGAAATTCGTCGATTGGTAGTCAGTCTCGGATGAAAAGCTATTGTTACATAGCTGATATGACTATGTTTACATAGTTTTGTCTGCGATCGAATTGTGAGATGGTCACATCAGTGTGACCATCTCACAAATAACTACAATACACTCGCATCTGGACATGCGTTCAGACGCGGATCTTGGGACACATTTAAGTTGGAAACTGCAACAATGCCCTAGAAGTTTACGTCAACAAACTGTTTAGTTTACAGGATACTTGACATGAGTAAAATTATGGCCTTACCAGTTTTCAACGTTTCCAACTTTTGGCACCCGGCCATTAGATATCGGAACGTTCTGATTTACTGCTGCTCTGCCAACAAAGGTATCAGTCTGCAAATTATAATATTGTGTACATAATAATAAGTATTCTATCTATCTATACTATATTAGTGATGACAAAAAGAATATACCAGGAGAAACTTAATACCAAAGACCGGAGCTCGCACCTTTCCATCATTTATTTATCCCTAAATCAGTCCCAAGTTTATTTTTTTGTGGGTATAGTGACTAACCTGGTGTCAGAGTTTTTATGCCGCCCATCAGCCTCTAAATTGGCATCACATGCCGTCGAGAAATGTCTCTCAGGTATGCCGTTTCTTCACTATGTTTTCCTTCACCGTTTTTGAAGCAAGTGATAATCATATGATACATGAATGAATCCAAAAAGTCAGAGGTGCGTGGCTAATTGGGTTAGAACTTGAGACCTATGACAGCAGTCCGATCGTTACACCACTAGGCTATCACTGCTGGTTGTCCAAGTCCATCAGAACCAAGTTATAAAATAAATGTGTGAGTATAAATTCCGTAAATGTGTATTTAGATGTTTGTGCGTATCCATGTCAAGTTGTTTGGTGCCAGAAACAAATGAAGACTGACATCAGATAAAGTGGCTTCACTCTAGGTGTTAACGTAGCAATATGCTTTTGGGTTCTTAATGATTTAGGGTTTTTATAATTTTGTTTGAATTCTACGAACTTTTATAATTGTTGTGAGAGGGTTGTCAACTTTTTCTAACATATTACCTTAATTTTCAAGGATGAGTAACTTTATTTTCATAGTACTTAGTATAAGGAAAGTAAAAATATCCAACAATATCGTCTTACACATACTTAGTAGCTAAGCTTCACATCTGTTTTGTGGTCGCCATTTTTGAAAGTGCAGAATTATAAAACCGTTCTTATATAACGGTTTCAATACCTATTTTTCTCTACATTGAAAAAGCATTTTTTTTTCTAAGATACAAAGTTTTTGTAGTAAGTGGCCTATACTTTTTACGATTTATTATCCGTTAAACAATGTTTCAGGTATATTTTAATACAAATAAATCACGAGAAAACCTTGAGATAGGGTTAGTAAAGTCTGCAAGTTAGCTGATAACATAACTCAGTAAGATGAGGTGAGGATGGAGGCTGTATTATCTCATATTTATGTGTTAACTTCGTTATAAGTGTTTCGGGATAACCTGAGGATCGTAAAGTAGGTTGTGTTTAAAATACTTCTTTGTTATTGTGAAAAGGGTGCGCGAAAAAGGTACCTACTCAAAGGAAAATTATATTTCGTCGTTCATCCTTCAGATGTCCTATGTTAAATTTCTCCAATTTCTTTCTTTTATATTAATTGACCGAGCGAGCGAAGCGTCGCTGCTTCAAGTCTGGCAAAATTCGCTTTCGTGTGTCAGTTTGTTGGTACTCCTCTACAGGTCGTATTTTACAACCGATCTGGACGAAACTTGGTATACAGGTTTTACGATTTTATAGATTTGTTTTGTGGTCGGGGATTTTTTATTGGAGAGGTACTTTTTCCATATAGGGGCAAAAAGAGGCTATTGGAAATGTAGTAACTTTAAGTTGGTCTCATAAAAAATTGGTGAAGATCTGATGAGAATCTACGGCGTGATGAGCAGAATAACTCCTCAAAATGCAGTTAATCTCACTTTTAGATTCTAACAGTGAAATCGGCCCTTTAACTACTAGGTAGTGATTGATGGAGCAAATTTTTTTTTTTTTTGAGGGTGGGAAATTATCAAATAACTTCTCCCGCTCTGGGTGGAGCGGGAGGGCGTGTCAGACTTTTACTGACTAAAACCCACCCGTGTTCCTTCCGTTGCCAGTGTGCCGAGGTCGCGATATCCCTTTCAGACAAACCCGCAACCCCGGCAGCCATTGGCCCTTCCGGACCCCGTCAGTTGGTGCTGACATCTCTTTGAGGCGCGCGTGGAACACAACGCGCCGTCGACCCGGGCCTGGTCCCTATCGGACGGCGAGCTACCCATTGCTCACCGTCCGCAAGCCCGCGCCTACGGTGGCCGGAAGTCGGCTCGCGACTCCCGACGCCCGGGGCGTCTCCTGCGGCGACTAGGGGCGCGAGGGCGCGCATTTTGCCTCTCCCTCGCGCGCTCCGCCTCCTCCTTCGCGAGCATTACTGCTTCGCAGAAGGAGGTGACGGCCTCCCATGCACTCTCGCTCCGGACCATGGCCTGAACCAGGGCCGGACGCGAGAGATCGCCGCCGCCGATCGCCTCCGTGAGGACACGGCGGTGCTCCGCCCAAGCTGGGCAGACCTCCACCGTATGCTCCACCGTGTCCTCCGGGCGATCCACACAGTGGTGACACCCGGGCGTTTCCTCCCGCTTTATCCTGAACAGGAACCTCCCGAAACAACCATGTCCGGTGAGGACCTGTGTCAGGCGGAAGGTGAGGACGCCGTGGCGCCTCTCTAGCCACTCCTCAAAGAGGGGACTTATCGCCACAATTGTGGCGTGCCCAGCGCTGGGTTGCGACAATCGCACTCTCCATGCCGCCATGAGATCCCGCCGGAGCTCTGTCCGCTGTGCCGCGATTTCTCGCGGCAGCGGAGTTACGCCCCGGCGTTTCGCCTCCTCGCGCAACTCCCACATGTGCGCAAGGATTGATGGAGCACCTGGGACAACCTTCACAGCACAAAACTGGAGAATTCTGAAAACAATTTTCAGAATTCTCTAAAACGTTTTACAATAAGGTCTAAGGGTATTGTGCGCCGCTAGATAAAGTAATATTGCTTCAAAAGTAAAGTCTCGTTTTTAACAGTTTGTAGTTGATAATTAATTAACTTTATTTTTTTAAACGCCCGCGAATGTTGACCATCGAGCTATTAAAAAAACTTTCACAGAAACTGAGCAATGGTTAAACGAACATAACTTAGAAATAAACTAAAATATGCCGATTCAGAACTTACCAAAGAACCCCACTAAACCTAAATACATTAACACAACAAATTAAATTAGAAGAAGTAAACGAATTTACACTTTTAGGCCTAACGTTAGACTCAAACCTAAATTGGAAGAAACATGTAGAAAGTACAGGAGCAAAATTGTCCCAATTTCTTTATGCACTAAGCATATTGAAATGCAACACAGACTATAAAACCGCCTTATCTGCCTAATATGCGTACGCCTACTCTTGGCTAAATTATGGTATTATTCTGTGGGGAGACAGTTATGACTTTTTGGACCTTTTCATCCAGCAAAAGAAATGTATCAGAATATTGATGAACATAAACCAACGAGAGAGTTATAGGCCACACTTTATTAAACAACAAATTCTCACACTACCAGCCAATATATACTGCAAAGTTGTATATTCGTTAGGAAAAATAGGCACCTCTTCAAGTCTAATATCGAGCTAAACGAAAACTATAACCGATGGAACAAGAATAGACTAATACTGCCCATCATAAACATAAAAGTTATCGGGAAAAGCCCATATTCAAGACTAGCTAATATATTTAATAAACTACCGGAAAGTTTAAAATCCCTACCAGATGACTCAATTTTCTCGAAACAGTTGAAATCTCTGTTAATAAAAAAAGGCTACTATACCGTTGAGGAATTTAAAACTGACAAATTGTGAATTGATTGACCTTGTGACAATATGCTTGACGTAGTAAATGTGAAATAATAAATGACTTTACTGTATTATGCTTATATAATGACTAAAATGCATGAAAGAATTAATAATAATGATTTATTTGAAATATAATGTAATAATTAAATAATTAATGTTTATTAAAATGTAACGTATTGTAATAATTAGAATCTATATTATATTATGTAATTTAATCATTAATTTGATATGAAACATTTGCAGTGCCCTTATAGGGTGCATGTCATAATACTGTGTCATGAAATTTTAATGCATGCCTACTAACCAGTGTTGTACATGTTAGCAAATAAATAAATAAATAAATTGTGGGTTAGTTTATTTCTGTTTAATTATCGTCTTGTCTATGCTTTTTAGTAACCTATAGCCGCAGTCGGGTTTTTCCAAGTTGGCTAGGAATAAAATATTTATTATAGGATTTTAAACTGACATGGTTATTTTCACTACACTATCTTCATAGTTGCAAAAAAGTTTGGGGCTACTGTTCGCAGAACTACTAGTTATTATGGGTTCCATGAAGGTATTATAAGGTGTTTGCTCAATATGCCCCTACAACCCAGGCGATCAATCTGATGAACGTCCTGATTGCTCAGGAGCCCGATGTTGACATATTTATGTATAGTAGTGTTTGCATCAAGTTTTTTACCTAAATGTTGTTGTTGGCTTGCTGCGCGCTTTGGTTTTAACTGTAAGTGCAGCAAGCAATTGTTATATAAATAAATAAATAGTATTATTATACCAAAGGAACGCTTATCGGCCGACCTTTTATAAAATTATAGTTAAAAAAAAACAACTTACATGATCAAATTCAGTTTGGTAGAAGTAAGTTTGGTCTTCTGATTTATAATTAATCTAGTATGAAAACAAACAAACGAGCAAGATTCCACACGACTTTATTAAAAGAAGCGATACAAGTCTCAGCATATGGCATCACAGTCGAGCACACATCGTCAGTCCCACGACACATTCTATCACCCACCGCTAATATAACTAAATTCATAACAATAATACTAACATTTTATGTACATAGCCTACACTTATCATATTATTTACAGGCGAAAGGTATCTCCAAGACTTTTTGACAAAATAATTTCAGGAGCAAAGTGTTAATTTTTGGTATTTTCTGCAATATTATAATACATACAAGCCTCTTTTTTGTTAATTCTAAATCTTATACAAAAATATTTTTCAATATTCATTTGGATTTCAATAAGAGCGAATTTTAATGATGTTCATTACCAAATAAGGTCTCCGCAAACTTTCCAAAATACTGAACATCTGAGTAAGACGGTACACCCAAGAGTGGGCTATATTCAGGCTGGGCAACAAACTGTTGTTGGTGAGCATATATTTGAGGGAGATCCGACGAAGTTAGAAGAGGACCCAAGTACGGTTGCTCCACATTAGGAGTGGGCTCTGATAAATCTTCTGGTTGCTCCACATTAGGAGTGAGCTCTGATAAATCTTCTGGTTGCTCCTTAGGTTTTCCTGTTGTTAGCTGAAGATTCGACTGCTGCTGCAGTTGGGGCTGAGATTCTGATTGCTGTTGAATTTCTACCGTTTCAGTCTGCTTCTCAGTATCTTGAGTAGGCTTAAGAGTGGATATCTGGATTTGATTGTTAGAATCCAAATGCAGTTCTTGGTATTGCTGTTGTTCTGGTCCTTGTTGCTGTTGTTGTGCTTGTTCTGATCCTTCTTGCTGTTGTTGTGCTTGTTCTGATGCCTGTTGTTGTTGCTGTGCTTTTTCAGATTCATGTTGTTGTTGTTGTGCCTGGTATACCTGTTGCTGTTCTTGAGACTGTTCTAGTTCGGATTGTTGACTCAGCTGTTTTGGATGGGAATGGTGAAATTGAAGTGGATGGGAATGGTGAAATTGAAGTGGATGGGAATGCTGTTGAATCAGATATTGTTGAGGCCCTCCTTGTTGAAATGAATCCGGCTTTTGTGGAGATTTCGATTGTCGTGCTTCAAGTCGATATTGTTGGGAATACATATCTTGTATTTCGCGTTGAAATTGCAGAGGCTGTAACTGTTCAAATAATTGATGATGAGGCTGAGTCCGTAAATGATGTACTTCCCGTTCTTGTTGAGGAACGACTTGCGCCAGCTGATTTGGGTAATGGGGTGTGCTAGAAGGTTGAGGAGATGGTTCAAAAAATAATTCTTGAATCTCCTGTCGCTGAATCACAACATCATGTCTTAGTGGTGAGGGGCGTATCGTAGACTGATAAACAGGCTGAGGAGTAGAATATTGAAACTGTGTTGATTTAGGTTCATGCGTAACAAACGGCAGGTATGTAGTTGATTGTATGGATGGACTTTGAACTGTTGGCTGTGACTGGTGACTTATTTCAGGTTTCAGTGGTTGAATTGCTTGAGACTGCGGTTGGGTTTCTTTTTTCTTAGGGTCTTCTTGAACTTTTACATTAGGTTGTATAGTTGTTGATGATACAAGTTGATCGAAAACGGGCTGTTGTTTTGGGATCGACATGGGAAGCGGTTGCAATGGTGTTGGTAAAAAAACTGATGTAGTGAAAGACTCTGGTTCCAAAGGTTTGACAAATTTGCTGTAATTATGCTTTAATGGAGGCAAAGGGGTTACTTGTGTCGATGCTGGTTCTAATGGTTGATCAAAGTTTTCTAGTTTTTGCGTAGACTGATCTTCATAACTAAATGGTCTTGGTGATCGTTCTAATATCACTGGTGATCGACTTGTTTGTTGTAAAAAAGATTCAGGTGATAGTAATGAATTAGGTAATGGCTTGAACGCAGGTAGACGCTGCAATTGAATTACATGAGGATTAGATAACTGTCGAGGATCTTGGAAAAGTAAATGTTGTTGAAGTGCATTTAACATTCTGGGTTGATTTTGAATTTGTTGCTTAAAAGGAATGAATTGAGGTTGTTGCTGATAGACTGGTTGATATTTTTCTAGGTCTTGAATGAGTCTATGGAACATCGCTGGAATCTGAAATTGTTGTTTCACTGGGGCTAATTTTTGTTCTTGGGATTGCAGCATGACTTCAGGCTGAATTCGTGATGGTAGCTGTGCTGGGATCAGTTGTGATTGTAACTGTGTAGGTTGCGGTTGATGAAAAGTTTCAGATTGTGGTTGCGGCGCTGTTTCGTAATGCGTGTTGACAGGTAAGTTATGAGAAAAACTTGCAAAACTAATAGCACCGTTTGGATGTGCATGGTACCCCTGAAAAACGAATAAGTTATTAGTCGAGTTTGGGTAAGGTAGTTTTTCAATTCAAATAAATTCAATAATTGTTACTATTTTTATAAGATTATGAGAAAATTTTAAATGCATCATGCTAACCTGCTTAGGCACTGGTATGTCAATCGGAAGATTATTTTGTCCGGCTTTTAATTGTTCGTGATTTTCTTGTCTAGGATAATTCTTATCATTATTCCCTTCCTGGTTACCGTAGCCTAAGTCGGGTCTAGCAGGAACAATAAAAAATTGGGTTTGCCCAATCTGTCCTGGGTATCTAAAGGGTCGAAGCTGATCGTATATCGGGAACAATGAAGCCATGACCTTCCTAGGCACTTGCTGTGGCCGAAAGATCTCTTGAGAAAGGTTTTCATGTTGACGAGAGAGCCCAGAGTCCAAAGGTTGAGGGTACGCTTCGAAACGAAGTCTTGGTTGGTTCACCGTATAGAGCGGTATATCTGGGGTAGGTAGCTCCACCCCTTTTGAGGGAACTTCTTGTAGTTTCTGTTCATTGTCTGCATCTGCCTGAAGTTTATATGTCTTTGGATTTGTGTAGGCTGACTGTGAAGCTGCTGGTGTGGGTACTTCAAATGACGTTGGTGATGAGAGCTGGAGAAAAAAATGAAAGTGTCACTTGTTTTTGAAGTAATTACACGACTGTTATGTAAAATATCCCATGGTTCTCGTAAATAAATGTATCAGAGATATTTAATAGGGTGAATAATTATAATGTAAGTGATAAGGTAGTAACAAGGTCATGAGTTTATTTGCCAAGCATTGATTATATTTATCATTAGGAGACCCCTCTTTAAAAAATAAATGTTATGGAGGCTGTTAAGTATTCAAAATAAGTAGCAAAAATCTTAATAGCCAATAACCCAATAACGTTACTGTACATAAACCAGGATATGATTTCATTGCATAATGTAGTTTTGGCACGAGCAGTATTTGAATCAGTATCGGTTTGGCATAGTCGCGATATGTAGTGTTTATGAGCTTAGTTTAACTCGCCTATTGACTACTGATGCCAAATCTGATGTATGATTATATTCTATAAAATATATTACTGGCGTTTGTAAAATATGGGTTATGAAATTCACCGTATCTATGCCTAATAATTGCCCTACTATAATATTATAAATGAGAAATTTTATATGTTTGGATGTTTATCGTCATGTTCCCCAGAAAATCCATCACCTGTTTTTCCATTCATAAGTTTATAATACTTTTTTAACCATTAAGTACTCAATTTGTACATACTTAACAAAAAAGTTTGATTTGATTTGAGAAATTTATTGATGAAGATTTTAAACTTCACATTAATTACTATTCCCGTCAATTAAACTAAATTGACGGGAATAGTAATTAATGTAAAGTTTATTGATGATATTCCCCTGGTATTATTTATTATCAAGAGAAATAGGTGTTTTCTCATGTGCATACGATAACTGCAACTTATAACTTACCCTGGCATGGTACACGGATGTAGGAGAGTAGAGGTGTTTGGCGACCGCCGCCTCAAAGGACGGACCGTGCCCACTCAGCACGTCGGATATCTTGGCGATTTGGGGCAGCCGCTCGCCAAAGATTTGCTGCAGAAGAAAACACTTTATCATCAATATCAGAAGGTTGGAATTCAGTTAGTAGGGTAAGGTTATTTTTGGATGTTCATTGATCAATAATGAGTGTGCGCGCAGATTTAATGGGCTGGTGACTAAAATGTTTTCTTAGTAGTTTGGTTCTGAAATTGTTTTTATAGAACAAGCAGAAATTTTAAATAATTAGTACATAATTAAATATTTTCGAACATGCATCTGGCAGGAAGTCAAAGAAACTTAGAGAAAGTTTAATTACACATAAAATCACGCCTGTGTTCCCTGAAGGTTAGGCAGAGGTGTACCTATAGTACACCCACATTTTGCCAGTTATGTTTTAAGTTCCATGTAATAGGGGGGCGAGCCTATGGCCATCAACCGGGCACAAATCCAGACTCCGGGCTGCTATTGAGAAATTCCGGATGGGAAAACCCAATAACAACTTGGAAACATGCTGGTCCTGCTCCATAGGATAATCTAGAATCTAGACAAAATCAAACTGGTTGCTAATTTAAGTTGTATGAATTATTATTTTTATTATATGACATTGATTTTACATTCTGTGATTACTTCCTCACACACTGACTTATTAATTGTAAAATTTTAAGAAAATCGTCTATTTTTACAATGTTTGTAAATAATAGGTCTTTACCTATGAAATTGACGTTTTGTATGAAAAAATTTAAACGAATTTTTTTCATGTATTTTTTATTTGTATTAATCGAAGTAATCACCCATGCAATCAATGCATCTTTGCCAACGCAGTGGCAGTTTATTGATGCCCTTCTTAAAGAAATCACCTGGACGGGAGGCAACTAATTCTTCAAAGGCATTTTGTACTGCCTCTCGGGTATTGAATTTTTTTCCCGCCAAGAAGTTATCCGAATTCTAGAAAAAGTAGTAGTCTGTAGGCGCAAGGTCTGGTGAGTAGGGTGGATGAAGGAGAGCTTCCAACCCTAGTTCTTGCAACTTGGAGACCGTCTGCTGTGCAGTATGAGGTCGCGCGTTGTCGTGCAGTAGCAGCGGAGACGAGCAATTGACCAATGCTGGTTGGAGATGTGCCAGCTTCTCCATCATTGTGTTCAGTTCTTCACAGTACACATCTACAGTAATGCTCACCCCGTTTGTTAAGAAGCTGTGATGAATCACACCGGCGCTAGACCACCAAACAGTGACCATCACTTTTCTAGGGGTAAGTTTTCGTTTAGGGCATTGTTTAGGTGCTGAACCAGGATCCAACCAACTTGCTGAGCGCTTGCGGTTATCAAACAGAATCCATTTTTCATCGCAGGTAACAATGCGGTTCAAAATTCCTTCATTTGTGTGACTGTTGAGCAGTGCAAGGCACGTCTCGACGCGTATTTTGCGCTGGCGATCATTGAGTTCGTGGGGCACCCATTTGTCAAGCTCTTTTACCTTGCCAATTTGACGCAAATGGACCAATATTGTTTTGACGCTAACGTCGAAAGCTGCTGCTAATTCAGCCGTAGATTGTGTATCATCAGCTTCCACAATCGCCTTTAATTCGTCATTGTCGACCAAAGTCTTCGGACGACCGCGAGGTTCATTTTTCAGGTCGAAATTTCCAGAACGGAAGCGAGAAAACCAATAACAGGTGGTGCGTTGGTTTGTAGTGTTAGCTCCGTAAACGTCTTTGATGTTGCGAGCCGCTTGCGCCGCGTTGCTGCCACGATGGTACTCATATTCCATAATTACTCGAATTTTTAACGTATCCATGATGACGAAAAAGATTGAAATGCGATGAAAATGTAACACTAATCAATAAACAAATGACTACTTTTGGAAAAAAAAAAACATGTTTTTAAAATAAAATTAATTTGAAATTAGAATTCTTAGCCAAACAAAAATTATTTTGATTTGAAATAGCCAGTACTGCAGAACGCCAATTTCATAGGTAACCATGTATCACATAAGTAATTAATTTATCTTTCGTTGCTTCATTTTTATTAATTATTATTTTTACCTATTGTGGTAACGTATTTTTTTTAGGTGCGTCGTCTTCTCATATAATTATGTAACTAATGTACCATATACAAAATATTGTAACACTTTTTAAAAGAGTAACGGTGGAGTTTCTTGCCCATTCTTCTCCATACGAAAACTACCTTTTGGAAAGGGCGACTAGAATCAATTCAATTCTTTGTAAACTTTGACGTTCAAAAGTGCCTTGTGTGCCTTACAAGGGCCTATTTGAAATAAATGATTTGACTTTGAACATTTTGTCCGACCCGGGAATCGAACCCAGGACCTCATGTTCAGCAGTACCGCTTGCGACCACTAGACCAACGCGGCTGACAGTTTAAGTATGTACTCGTATTATTGTCTATTAAATCTGCAAACACACGGTGTCCACAACAAATTGAGTCTGCACTCCTTTTTCTTAGTGTAACACATCACAGGTCTCGAGTTCGAACCCAAGGCATGCACCTCTGACTTTCGGATTCATGTGCGTATTGTATAATTATCACTTGCTTCAAAAACGTTGAAGGAAAACATCGTGAGGAAACCGGCATGCCTGAGAGATATTTCTCGACGGCATGTGAAGCCAAGTCAGAGTCCCATGGGCGGCTTTAAAAATCTGACACCAGGTTGGTCACTATCCACACAAAAGAAGAAGAAGAATTGTAACACAATAATAATCAGTAGCCCCTAGACACCTAGTCTAATCCAGCTGAAATGCTGATTGTGTCTCGTCAAGCTCTGTTAATGACCGGTGTCGCTTCGTCTCGGCTAAATTTTGGATGGCGTAGCTTTTGGGGCCTTAATATTATTGAATTTTAAAGCCAGTGTTTAAATGGAGATTGTGGTAATTGTTGAATTAATTTTGAATTCATTGAATCAGCTGCTGTCTAATTGTTATGGTGCTAGGATGGTGGGGCGGGGACGGGACCCGTTTAGCAGTGGATAGAAAAGGTTTCAAATGATAATGGTGTTCTATAACGTGGGGCAATATAGCAGAATGAAATTATCATTGTTGTTTGATGAATTTTACGTTTCGATTGCA
This sequence comes from Agrochola circellaris, assembly GCA_914767755.1. Lineage (NCBI taxonomy): Eukaryota > Metazoa > Arthropoda > Insecta > Lepidoptera > Noctuidae > Agrochola > Agrochola circellaris. Next base: position 910,320 of record OU611853.1, read on the forward strand.
AACAGTAGAGAGATTAGAATAACATCGTGTTCACAAAAATCGAATGTCAAATTAATAAACATGTTTAAATGTGTAACGTACGTTCAAGATCATATGACAGAAATAATATCTTTTACTAACAGCAATGAAAAAATGTCTCTCCAATTTGTCCTAATGTTGATCCTCGTAAAAGGTTAAAAATAAATACAATAACGAGCGTGTAATATCTTCCAGCAGTGTATCATGGCTGACGTTTTAATATATATATTTCCGTGTTGCCTGTCCTCGCCTGTCCCCTCCTGTCTCTGCCTGTCCCCTCCTGTCCCCTCCTGTCTCTGCGACTAAGTAGAGAGTCACTTTTACGCAATTGGCACACAAATCACGAAGCAACAAAGTGGAGGGCCACATGTGTAGTCCGGCTTGGTTGCTGATAATTGTTTTTATTGGTATTTAATTCTTAAGTTCCCTATTATAAATTCATAAGGATCAATATGGCTAGGTACAAAAAAATGCAGTCTTCGATTGTTTAGGGTTTTAGGGAGGGTTGAATGCGTTAATTACATCAGCCGTTTACTGTTAACATTCACAAATTAAAACGTGAACAGAAGCTATTAATAGAACAATACATCCACAAGAGTAGATAATTGAATTTTAAATTCTTTGACAAACCAACAGACACACAAATAGACACAGACATACAAATCGTATACCACATCCACTTCAATTCTTTAGCCAGACTATAAATACGTCCCCAAACGAGTGAGGACCGCGTCGACAGAAAGATTTCCCGGCGGGAAATAAAAAGGAGGCCGTACTTAATACACAGATGTAGAGGCTCCGTCCATTACACTCCGCTTGATAAGAACCGTCAATTTCATTCATTAAACCTTACTTACGAAGGTATTGCTTGTGACTTGTGACCATCTAGAGATAGACTGAGGTAACCAATAGAATTTCAAGGAAGCATTTTTTATTTAGGATTTAGAAAATCAAATAGTTTATTTTATGCCAACATGTGTAGGCTATAGATGTTATACATGTTTTGATAATGTCCGCCATGCTCTGCCGTCACTTGGGCATGCAAAATTTTGTATATAAATTACAATCTACTATCAAAATACCATGCTGAATAACAATAAATATTATAATTGGAAAATCATTTTAACTATTAAAATTTTCCATGTCAGGAAGTATCCAGTAGTCAATAATTAAATAAATGTCATATTAAATAGTGAATAAATAAATAAAAGTCTTAGATAAATAATAGAGCTTTCTGAACGTGCGTGCCTTTTCCGTACACTGGCGAAATTCGTGTAATTCTACATCATTATGTTCAAATGTATTAGCCAGATGACTCGTAAATAGTGCTCCGGTTACTGAGTAATAACTGTATCTAGAAAAGACAACGTTTCATTTAGGTACGAGATAAGTAAATCATTTCTTTTGTGTAACTATTTTATCTGCACCCACGTCGTAAGAAATTATTCAGTACTTGTCGTCAAATAAATACGTAATTATTTATAATTGAACCACTTCACCCAGCAAATCTCATCTTTTAAGCTGCTTTGATACAAAACACAAGCTTAATTTGAACTTCACACACCAATAAACAGTCACAAACAAGGTTAATATTAAAAGCATTATTTAAGTTTTTATCGCGAGCAGATTGTGACGTTTCTGGTCGCCGTATTCGCGCCAGTAAATTTCTCATCACTGGGCGACACATTCTCTCACTCTGCTTCAATGTCACAAAATGATGACCTACAGAAGGTTCAGCTTCACGTAACTAGGCGTAAAATTCTAGTAAAAATCTGGACTCGATTTACAAGATGTATAGGAATCAGAGCAAGCCAGCCTTAATGTCAACCCAGTGTTATGCTAATGTGTGTGCAAAGGCATTGGTTTAGATTTCCAATCAATCATATTCTTCGTCGTGTGTGTGGACGCTACGCAAGCCAGTTCTTTATCACTACTGTTCTAAATGAGTAATTGAGAACATTTCGAAGACAAGTGACATTCAGCAAGGCTCACAAAGCCCTCGTGGTAGATTATGATCCACTCCCTCTCACAGAGCTGCCTGTGTCCCATCTGTTGGAACATTTCGCTAATTACCTATGTGTACTCTTTTTTTTTTGTGGGTGGGAAATTTTCAAATAACTTCTCCCGCTCTGGGCGGAGCGAGAGGCCGTGTCAGACTTTTACTGACTAAAACCCACCCGTGTTCCTTCCGTTGCCTGTGTGCCGGGGCCACGATATCCCTTTCGGACAACTCGCAACCCCGGCAGGATGTGTACTCTTGAGCCCGACATCTATTGTTCGGACTAGACCTTCTGACCCACCTACCCGGAGCCATTATTATGACACTAATCGCCTTATCTCGCCGGCTCCCACAGGCCGCTGGCTCAGACACTTGCCGCTAATAACATTACTCACATAACCTTCACGAGTTTCTGACTAAACAATTTCCTGTCGCCTATCTTGTTCGGGACGTAACACTTTTTCTAGGGTTCTTTTGGAAAAAGTTTAGGGTTTAGGTAAACGTTAAACAGTCATTTAGCCTTTGCATAAGGGATTTTTGGATCGTGAGTTATAAGCATAAATAAAAAACGTGATGAATTCGTAAACGTGTCCTCTTTTCAGCTGTGTAATGGCAGAAACTGAATTAATCTTCTTTCAGTTCTGAGACTTGGTAAATTGTGCTTACGTATTAATAAAAAATTCAATGGCACTTAAAATAAATCTTGGGTAGCATTTTTGGAGGGTTCGGGGTATTTTCCACTTTCCGTTTGTGTTATGTCATGTAATTTTTTTTCTCCAAACCTTTTTACTCCAAAAGTTCACGTCCAAGATCATAGATTCGAAGAGTAATCTCAGTCTGAAACATCCCAGCCGCAATGCAAGTTACCGTTAACCAGCGCAAAGCACCGGTATATAATATACGCTGACGTTTATTATGATAACTTGCAACATGTCTTGGACTGCCTCCAACTCTTCTGCCCGAGAACCGTCCACAATTTATAGCCGTTTAAAAGTTTCCGACAGTTTTACGACGTCAATCTCAATTTGGATGCATTATTGAAATTCCGGGCAGATCCATAGAACATGGCTGTATCCTTACTGGCTGGAAACTACAACCACAGAGATCACTAGTGATTCTCTTATCAGCATAATTGACTACATATAATATTAGGTCCCAGTAACCTATGAAACCTATAGGTCCGGTACCTATGAAATCAGCGTTTTGTATGGAGAATTTTAAAGAAATTGCATTTTTCATACTAACGTTTTGTTAATTTTTAAAACAACCATGAACACTAATGTTTTAAAACTTTTATGGACTAATGTTTAAAAACTAAGATAACGTAATATGCCACTTAGATTATGCGACAAAAATAAGTTTTGGCTAAGTTAAAACAAATAGTGGTAATTTCTGCTAACAAAATGAGGAGTAATTTTTAAGGTATTTTTTATGTTTAGAAAACTATAAGTAATAAGGTTTTTTTACTATTGGTCTATGATGGTCATTATTCGATATAATACCAAGCAATTGATGAATATTTTAAATCATAGAAGTGACGAGGTGCTCTATTTGTGAGAAAAAAAACGCCAATTTCATAGGTGGGAAAAATATGAACCCAATATATGAACAGAAATAGCTTGGCTTGCTATGGTAAAAATATTAGCTGGTCAGCACTGGTGCGCCGGACGTATGTGTATTTGCCACTCGCAGAGGCACTTTCAATGCACCTGTATTTTTTTATTTATTGGGAAAGCACTTTTACAGCTACGATACTATTTTTCAGTGCGTGTGCACATCTCATGATAATCTTCGTAGATCACATATGTCAACTTTTACAAATCACACACAATACACTCTGTGAAATAAAGGTGTTCAAAGTGTGCAACAGGAATTGGAACTGAAAGCAAACATGGTTTTCGATTCAATGTGTTTTCGAACTGGCCTACCACTCGCAAAGTTTTTCGCAACAGCGTGCGTCGTAACAACGTCATTCAAATCTTCATGTCACTCCCGTTCGTGACAGCTTGACAGGTAATTATGACGCCACATCAGCATCAGGGCCTGACAATTTCAACAATGACACCATAAGCACTGACGGGCTATAGAACGCTTTTAAGCGTCATAATACGCCGGTAGTACAGTCACCGGTGGCCGGTAATAGGCCGTCCCCATGCATAATAAGAGGTCGTTAGTTTCGGGTCCGACGAGCTCTTGTCGACAATCCCACTATGTTTGAATAGTTTGAATTCATTTGGTTGTACGCGCCATTGTCTTGAGTGGCATTGAATTAGACAGTATGTAGGTAGGAACAAAGCATTATGATTTTATAATAGAAGAATGAGCCCAAAAGAGATGGCGAGACTACTTAGGATTGTCCAGATTTGCATGCAACAGTCTGAAAAATCTGGAAAGACGGAAAGGAGGCCTTTGCTCTGCTCTGTTCTGTTGGAAAAGCGTTACTACGAGTGTCTTTCAGGGGATACGGCAACAACAGGAAGTTGCCTCACACGAATACTTTTCTATCCGAGAAACCGTGGTAAAATTGACCATATCCGCTTTTGTAACAACTAATGTAAGGAAAACCATGTTCGAGATCAATCGTTTTATAAAAACAAAATTTTTGAAGACATAATAATATCTTATATTAGTTCACAGGTGTAGCCGACGACGCATTGGGAAAATTAAGATAAGTAAAAGGAAACTGAAGTGTCTTTCTAAGTTGTTTTGATAGCTCGTGTAAGTTATAAAAGTAAGTTGTAAGCAACAGGTCGCTAAGCTGCGAGCAGATTATGATGGCGACATTATTTAGATACTAGCTTTATTTATTCAACGTGACACATTTATATTAATTGTTCCATATTATTGAGGATTTGGAAACATTATAGAGATTCTTTTCAAAAATGCTGGGATGAAAAAATGGTACAGTATTGAAATTTTGCCTCTCAAAAAACTACAATTTTAATTTCAACATGGCCATTTGAACTTTTCCTAATAAAAACGAAAATAGTAACACTAAAATAGGTATAAAACTTGAATATAGCTACAAAGATACAAGTCTAAAAAGATATAACTCGACAGATATTACTTTTTTCTCATAACGAAGAGCCACGGAGCCATGATTTGTCGCCGGCCAGTTCGCTAACTTTCACAATAATTTTGACTTGTTGCTTGTAAATTGTGCGTAGTAACTGAAAGATACGGAAGACCCACTTCATACAAAAAGCGGTCACGTCACATACAGAAAATGGAGCAGAATTAGCGCGTCGAAAAATATGTTAACATTAACCAAAGCCTGTAACTTGCACAAAAATATGCTGCCATTGTGTCTTAACAACGTGTGATTGGTGAATGTCACAATGGTACAAATGCATACTTTTTTACAAGTTACAGGTATGTGTATTACGTGCTTTATAAATATAAATACACATTCCTATAACCTAGTCGTTTGCGAGGCTTGCTGGTAATGGCGATAATAGTGAGAGATTGTGATTCATTACGGGATTATGTAGAGCTTGTGATTTATTAATTGGGTAAGAGTAACTTAGGCCCGATGGGTTTCAGCAAAAATGACGAAATTCCGTACAAACCATTCCCTATGAAATATGGGATGAATTTTCAACAATCCTTCCTTAGTGCTCCCTTTTGTTATATAAGTAACTCTTTTTGTACTTCTAGACCCAACGGTGTGTAGACTGTGTTGTGTCCGTGAATGCATTTGAAAAAAATCATTATAGGAAGGGTACGGGCTAAAGTTACGACGTCAAAGGTTTAGCCCGAGCCTGTTTATTAATGTGAAAGTTATGCTCTACCCGCCTTATAACGTGGTTTTTCTGGTCATTTACTTGATAGTGTCCAATTTTTCCATAACTTCTGTGACAAAATAACTTGGTACTTTTTTGTTTTTTATTAATATAAGACGCGAATGAATTTCTTCAAGAATAGAAAGGAGAAAATTGAGATTTCCTTAATGAATATTTTATTGATCTGCTTTTCTGAGAAATCCATGAATATAGTATGAGCAACGAAAATTTTGTTATACATTTTCCATATTTCCTTAAGTTTCTTTGCTAAAACGACTACGAATTAAGTTAGGAGGTTTTATCTCGCTCTTTGGGTTAAAAAACACACAAAAGTAGTTGTTGCAACCTCTATGGGTTTGATCTACTTACTGTGTGTTTTTTCTAACCAACTTGTTTTCAGTCATAAAACAATGGACGATCACCTTCCATTCAATTTGGACTGAAAATCTTTTAAAAAAACGTATCAATTCAAAAAAGTTCGTTTCACGTCATCACAGATCATTACTCTAACAAACTTGTCAGTTTGCAGCCCCATAATAAAGCTCAAAGGAATTACGCATAGACATACCCTCATTTCGACTTCCCTTTCAAGTCGCGCCGTGAGGATAATACAAGTAAATTGTATCGCTACGAGCGCCTTCCGCCATCCGTGTCGTGTTACACCGCTATTACTCAATACTTCCCTTTATTTATCGCACAGCGAAACATGAATGACTGGTCTATGTAGCATGTGTAATGTAAGGGTGGTCTTTTCCTGTTTTATTGTTGGGAATTCAGAAAATATTGTATTTAGAATATTGGGAAAATGAATGGCTCTTAGGTTATCGAATCGGAGGGGCTCGTGGCTAAATGGCATGTTAAGTTGTTGGTCCCGGCATGCCATTCGTAGATGTTTGGCAGTCATTACGGGCAGTCAGAAGCCCAAAAAAGTCTGACAATCAGTCTTACCAAGGGGCATCTGTTACCCAGTATCTGGATTGTGGAGGTCAGATAAGGTAGTTGCTCCATATAAAATACTGGTATTCAGCTGCTTCCGGTTAGACTGGAAGCCGATCTCAACGTAGTTGGGAAAAGGCTAGGCAGATTGATTGATTGATTTGTTAAGCTATCTTTCCGCGGTTAGAACTTGGATGGCTGATCATTCCGTCCACATCGATCCCTCTTTGCTACTAACAGCGCGCTAAGCTGTCAGTTTCATCCTGTCACACGAAAATAGTCGACAAACAAAAGTCAAACGTGTGGCAAGTGACTATTTGTTTCCGATATTGGAATCCAATTCAAAAACCTTCTGAGTAAGATAAGAAACATAACATCACGATTATATTTCTTGAAGGGAAAGAAGGGGGGGGGGGGGGGGTTTCTTGGAGGGGGGTGTATTTCACACCAATTTCTAATTATCACTTGTTTAAAAAACGGTGAAGGAAGACATCGTGAGGAAACCGGCGTGCCTGAGAAATATTTCTCGACGGCATGTGAAGCCAAGCCAGAGGCCCATGGGCGGCTTTAAAGCTCCGACACCAGGTTAGTCACTAACCACACGAAAAGAAGAAGACACCAACTTGTCGCCAGCTATGTCATAAGTCCTATGTAACACAAAAAGAAAGGTCCCATGTAATACAAACCTAACTACGGTGACACCACCTTCACTTATGTCTCTACCCGTCACATAACGTAAATCGAGCGTGAAGTGTCACCTAGCTGTCGATGATTACGGGAAACGACTGTCTGTGGCAACCGCGTCAATAGACTAACAATCTTTAATTACTGTCTGTCGCAATACGACACTTATAAGACCCTTGTGTGACTTTTGTATGGCTGTGTGAACTTTGAGTAACGAGCTCCTTAGTCTTGGTAACAGTTATGTTAATAATATGATGTTCTATCGAGGGTAATTGGTTGAAAGTAATTTCGTATCTTAGGCAATTCTTAGATTTTATAGCTTAGTATTAAAATCCTTTCATCATTTAGAACCGTTTACAGGCAAATTAATACACGACATTTGACTTTTCAAATGACCTCTTAGGTAAAGCTAGATATCAAATAAATTGGTTTCGTAAAATCTCTTACTATATCAAAAATCTAATTTGGACACACCTCGGCGATTTACGAATTTAATATAGTAAGAAATAGAGATCCGAATCTTATGTCTTTCGACCTATATTTCGTATTTCATCAGAATTAACACAGCAATTTCATCTCAACTCACAGACACATAACTCTTTACAAATAAAACTTGAGATTAGATTGTGAAAAAAAACTTAATAAAGCGCATGATTTCTTGACACAGTGTTTGTTTTGTCCAAGTTTGGGGACACAACTTTGTCGCCGTCTACGTAATGTTGCTATATTTACTGTAGGGAGGTTTTCTTTTCTTTTATTAATGTTGGTCTTCACACAGTCGGTAGAAATTGGACTCTAGAGACTGTTAAGGTTTTAATTGAAGGTTATTTGGGAATATTATTGGCTTTATTAGTGGCTAGTTCTTGCTTCTGAGATTACATTAAATCTTGACCTGAAAACAGTCTATTACAAAACATGTACCTAGGTACGTCCATATAGTATACCCTTAGCCTATGTCTTTGGGGAATGCCAGCGTTACCCATCTCAACGTCTGGTCAATTAGATTGGATCTAAATTCTGGCTGAAAATTCATTTTCCATTTTAAGGTATGTACCCTGTAGGTACTGTTCCACAACAATACCCGAAGTAACACGACCGTTGTTGAAATAATACGAACTCGTCTATCGACATCACCACCGTTTAGTGGACTGCGCAAAAAATGCGTGAACAGCCGTCACGCGTTAATATGCAAAGCGCGCTCTACCGCGGACCGCGTCGAGTTGTCCCGATTCCGCCCGAATTGCAAGCTCGTAAGTCGACAAACGGAGCGGTAAATCGCCATCTCCTTAGACAAAAAGGATCAGAAGGGCCACTGCTCAAACTATTGACCGTGTACCTAATCAACTAACGGAAAACTGAAAGTTTATTCGTTGCTCCTAGCGCAGGCTGAACTGGCTACTTTAGCAACTGCTGCAAGAAAAACGGGTCATTTCATTCGTCATAGGCCTATATCTCTGCAGTTGCTGGTCTTGAACTCGTCACCAGCATGAAATACGTACCTATTTAGATATGTAGATGCTGGTAAGTTATTCAGCAGATCTACTGCTGAATAACTCGTTAGTCGACAGTAAACTGATTGAAGGTCGGAAACATGAGATGTAGATGCAACGCATCTTCTTGCTAACGCAAGATTACATCTCATCGTTGGCTTTCAGTTATGTATGGAGTAGGCTTTCTATGTTATCTCCCGAATCCTTCACGATTGTAGAGCGTCCTACAATTCACCGATGCACACCAAACCTAGTAGACAAAGTTTGTGTAATTTATTAAATTCACTGCGCCGACCACCGCACACCGCGGCGCGGCGGCGTGGAGTTCCCGCGATAAACACAGCGATTTTACACTATTTAAAACTGAAAGTAGATAAATTATTGTTTTAGTTTCAGTCTAGTTATTGGTTTTGTATGCAAGTATTGTTTGCGTATGAGTACCTGTTAGGGAATATGTGGGTAGCTTGGATAGAGAATGGATATTTAGCCAAATAGCATTAGCGGCAAAAGTTTTAAAGTCTTTCGATTATATAGTCGCTTCATTAACCATGCAGAATGTATGGCCCTCTTCATTCAACACATTGTTATGAATGTAATGAGTCATTAGTATCGTGGGCAGTCCACGAAAAAACTATTGATCTTGATATCATTGACGTACAAACATGTATTTACACAAATGCGGTAATTATGGGCTGGCTCTGACTAACAGTAGTACTACGTTTTAGATTTGTTTGACTCCATAGAAAACTGATCTTTACAAATTCTGAAAAAATAAACCAAAATTAAATCATGTAGGTACGAGTATCTACACACGTCGCACTACATAACCCTACTTACATCACACCAGAATGGCGTGGCGAGCAGATTGCCGGACGTCGGGCAATAAAGTCGCGGGGCTATCGTGGCCGTCATAGCCGATAATGCGGTGGATTACCGGGGCTATGGGCAGCGGGGCTATTTTCCCTCTGGATTCCAAGGGTTTAGTAAGGTTTAAGTAAGTGGAGGTGTAAGAGTTTAAGTCACGTACTTACTTTGCGTGAGGTAGGGACGTTTTATGTTTTATGTTTAGGGGTAGAGAGAAGAGTGTTAAATAAGGTGTGGTATAGTTGGCCTAATAAATGCTTTCAAGAGTCTGTTTACTTGGAAGGGAAAGGTAGATAAATAAAGAACGACAATTTGATGGACATAGACACAAAGTCTTCAAGCAGCATATGACTATAGGATGACATAATACATTAATGTAGGTACCCAAAGCTTCGTGCAGGCCAGCGCGTCGCGACAGTGCGACGCGACACCGGTTATTGTTATACCGTCAAGTTTTCTTAGAAATTGTATTGTTCGTGTCGCGGCGCGGCGTCGCGTCGCGCTGGTCTGTACGAGCTTTAAGAGGAGTCACAACGAACAGTATACTGCCAATAATAACAATTTATTATCAATTGAGATTTTAATAACATAGGTACATTCAATTTCAAAGAGCATTCACGTAATTGTATAGTGCAATGTATCTCCAAAATGTGCAAATTTTATCACCACTATTTAGCAAAATAATCGACCGCACTCAAAGCGAAATTAAAAATATAAATCATGTACATTGCGTACTTTGCACCCGTGAACTTATTATCTGCCGGTACAATACATCATTGTTACCGCGGTAACTGTCTTAATTCCGAGATTAAAATTAATGTTGCGCGGAAACTTAGGAACTTCGGTAGTAAAAACATGGTCTCTCAACAACTCATCTCTGTCTGTTGTAAACTTCTACGGGATAATCTCTTGTAATTGAAGGAGTTATGCTCTCTGCATTCAAGAATATCGCATAAGAAGTAAAATCATGACAAAATCTATTCGGAAGAAGTCCGTTACCCCCTGCCTGCTTCAGGACGGAGGGATCATTGAGACTTCGATAGGACATGTTCGTATTTTAGGAAACGACTAGCTATATACATACATGTCACCTAATTCTAAATATAATTTTCTATTTTTTATCTGATCATCTCATTAAGAGGCTTACAACAGCTAAAGCGCGGTCACTGTCGGACTGCATAGAAATGAAAGAGAAGCGCGATGACGCGACGCAGGTAATTTATTGCAAAATATGAAGCAGTTAGCGATTTACAAAAAATCTATTGATTGGACTGGAAAATTAAAACACTATTATGCTAATATGTAGCTTGTAAAATAATCTGACAAAAAATCTGAATTATTGCATGTAAATTAATATGATTTTTATTCGTTAAAATAAATTTTTAGAGGTATCTTCATGATTTTTTTCTATCGTATCAAATTAGTTGTATTATGTTTTCAACATACTAACATACTAGCACATATCCTGAAGAATATCATATATTTTTCTGATTTTGTTTACTGCAGTGGATCATATTCTTTTATGCATTATAAAACTTGCGTTTAGGCACGTTTAGGTCCTGTAGTCCCCTTAATATTATGCAGTATTTTAAGCTAGCACAAAATCTGTACCTATGTTAAATTACATATTTATAATTTTTAACGGTAATAAGATGTGGTGTTTGTTTCAGGATGGTCCGTAGTTTGGGAATGAAATTGTTAAAAACGAGAGTAAAGCCGTAAACATTAATAAGGAATACGTCTCCTCAATAATCTGATTGAACGTGAACTCCCGACGAATGCCCTTGCATATCTCTCTTTGCATATCTCTCTTAAAAGCTCTGAACTTACAAAGTACTGTTTAAATGCTGCAATAAGATAGTATCTTGCAGATACAGATGTTTATAATTTTGAGCACAATTCAATACTGATTTATTTAGCAGACGGTGGGATTATAATATCGTTAGAGATGTTTCTGCGCAGAGATAGGCGCAAACCTTTTATATGATTGCGTTGGTAATGTTGGGCAGAACGATGTGGAATAAACAGACTAGTTAACAGCTTCAACATGGTTCGACCATAAAGACATTGAAGGCGCGAATCCGTAAGGCCTATTACCGAATTTAGTTTTATCGAAAGAAAACATTTAGTTGTCTTATTTTCTTAAATGTTTTCTTGTTAAATAGTCAAATATATGGTGTGAGGGAGATATCGACGGGCAAACTGTTTGACATTATTCTAGAAACAACAACTTTGAAATTTTTTGTTGATAAAAAATAAAATGCTTTTGCATACATTTTCACCGTGTAAGTATTGCGCAATGATGAAATTGCAGTTTTTTAAATAACAGACGAAAAATTTCTCCCTCGGGTTTAGAATCACGAGCTGAATTCATGGTAACAGTTGGCTCGTCGATATCTCTTACAACCTGTATACTATACATAGAACTAAATTCATCTCAATGCAAAAATTATTCCACCTCTCTATTCCCCTTTTTATTCGAAGTAACACTCCTGTTACCGAGTCGCACAGACGGGTCCACTCGGGTCTCACTACTTACTTCACTAGATGGACGCGCGGACAAGCGCACAGATAACCTCACCTACATAAAAAAGGGTCCGCTATGTTTTACTGCTTTGAAAGCATACGAGAATGAGGGAGGGCCGGTGCGTTTACAAAAATTCAAAGTTCTAGGTTGATAAACGTTCGGCTTTATCCAGCATTACTTGCTCCATTCATCAGGTTTTGAAAGCAGTGTGTTGGAAATGCCATAACATCACGCCTGCATTCCCTGAAGGGTTAGGTAGGGATGTACCTATAGTACATCCACATTTCGCTAGATACTCATTGCTTACCAGATTATTTTTTTATTTTATAAACCATAACCAACAGGTTATGGTTTATAAAATAAAAAAATAATCTGGTAAGCAATGATCTGGTGAATGACGAACGGATTTTGCGGCAGTTCAAATTAAGCAGTTCAATTTTGCGGCAGTTCAATTTTACTGTGGGGACGGGCTGCAGACATCGAGTCTATTTTTATTCTGCAGAAAAGAGCGATTAGAGCCATGTACTATCTCCGCAGGCGTGACTCTCTAAGGGAACTGTTTAAGGATATTAACATCATGACGGTACCTTGTCAATATATCTATGAAAACATCATGTACGTAAGAAAAAACTTACATCTTTTTAGTAAAAGAGGTGATAGACATAATTATAGTACAAGAAATAGGGATCTATTAGTTCAACCAGGTTTCAGACTGGCTAAAGTGGACTCATCTTTCATGGGGTACTGTTTAAAATGTTACAATAAAATTCCTCCCCACATACTTCAACTGAATGAGACGAAATTCAAGTCTTGTATAAAACGCACACTATGCAGGCAGGCATATTATAAGTTGGGGGATTACATCTCTGATAAAAATGCTTGGCTCAATGCTGGTCCTGCTCCACAACCACAACTAATTGATTAACATCTGAAAATACTGTTGGAGCTGCTGAAGATTTTAAGACCATCTTTGCATTGTATAAAGTCACTGAGAGTCCTTTGTATTATATAATTCCAGAGCACAGGTGTGAGTACTATGTACTAAAGAGCTACCATTTACCGGGTAATAATTTTTTTTATTGACTTGAATGTGCCCTGGCGGCTGTGAGTATGTCATGCTCACTCAAATGTCTCGCTGATGGTGGCGCGTGTGTTAGATCATTTAGCTCCCTTCAAAATGGTTGAGCTGAATGGTGCTGATCCATACGTCATGTTCGTGAACGGGCGCCGTCAGTTGGGACTGGTCAACTCTTAGCGGCCATGGCTGATTTTTAATTTTTGAATTGTTCTTTGTTTTTATCTTTGTATTACGGACGCTTCTAACGTGCACGTCTTTCTACATTGTTCTCACATGTATAATTTCAACATGAATGATGTAACCAATACTTTGTAACAATTTATTTTATTTAAAAGAGTGTCCGTGGAGTTTCTTGCCCGTTCTTCTCCATAGGTACCTACTACGCTTTGGAATGGGCAACTAGCTTCATATTTTTGACTGACCGATTCCTTGACAATTCAAAAGTGCCTGTAATGGTTTAATTGAAATAAATGATTTGAGTTTGAGTTGAGTTGAGTAAGTTGCATGATTGGGAACTAATTATTGTCAAAGTTTGAGGTCTAAAAATACGTATTTTGTAATTTTTGGTCATTTTAACAGTTTGTTAAACTAAAGACGAAAGAACCTACGCTCTACTCGCTTGCTCACATCACAATTTTCGTAAAAGTTCAGTGTGCCCGTACCAATGAAAATCTCCCGTATGATTCCACTGATTTAAGTAGCAGAGTGGGCGGTCCATTTGCACTGATAACTTCTCTCCGATACCGTTTTTAGAATAATCTAAGTTTAAGTATTTCTTCAAGCGCAAGTAAAACTGAATGTTTAGCTTTATAAGTATTTAGATATTAATGGTTTGGATTTGGGGCAAAAGTTTTTGTCTGTTTTAAAACAAAATTAGTAGGTAGTTAGATGATTGCGTTGCATGAGGTCCTGGGTTCCAAGTTAACGTTTTGATGTGGTGTAATATCGAATTGTATTGAATTAAGTACTGTAGCTGGTTGCTAGTTATAGAATTCTTCAGAAGGCCTTACCCTTATGTAGAAGAAGGACTCCATATTGGTTATAATTTCTGTCATCTTTCACGTCAATCTCTTGTTCACTCTGCATTTAACTAAACAAGTAGATAAGTACTTTATTTTAGTTATTACATTTCAGATTCGATTCGATTTGCGACAAAGTGTGTATCTATCTAAAAATAGGTGCATAGCAAAATGTTTTGTCGTTCATTTTCAGTTGCAAAGTGCGGTATAACGTAACAAACATTCCATTCCATGTTATATAAATAAATAATTGCCTCTTCACCGAACATTCAGGACAACAAGTGATTACAGAGAACAGAGTCGACGATGTAACATGAACTTCATTACGTATCGTTAGCGTGGACACCGTAGTCACACGATATGAAGACGTCACGCCCGTTTGGATCCGACAGTTGACCTTTAGGGGAGGTTGCCAGTTTCCCTTAGATTTATCCCCAAAAGTTCTGTATCTTTTATTGGAGTTTAGAATATATTGCTTTTGTAGTTTTTGGGCCCTCTGAGTTACATCTAGGGGTTGCACAGGATCGAACTATTTGGCCTGATTCAAGTGGTATGGCAGTCAGACTAAACTGTTTTAAATAACTATCACATGGGCAAAATTGTCGGTATACTTTGTCGTATTTCCCAATGAAAATGAAAATTCTCTTGACGCTAAAACACAGATAAAATTTTCGGGGAGCATTGTAAGCCCTGACAACACTGCTCCCAGAACCTGCTCGTTTGCTCTGAAGCGGTATGCGTGCAGCACATTCCTTGCAAGCTAACTCTACGACCAGGGAGTGACGACTATCCTAGTACTACACCGTTTCAAGTTTGTTGTAATTAATTTACAATTTCTACCTAATATTATACAAGTTTAATTTAATCATAACTACGAAAGATATTGACTGAAGTGTTTACGCAGTTGCTAACAATTTCCTAACAGAGTAATATCCGATAAATGTCAGTGATGTTTTCACTGACATTTACCTAACATAATTTATTTACTTTTGTTATTGATATTATTTGCAATTTAGGCATTAATCAAAGTTACTATGAAACTCAGGTTTGTAACCAAGCTTCTTCAGACAGATTATCACAAAAAAAATGAAAGGTATCATTGTGTATTAATGCCATATCTTATAATAAAACGGATTTATTTCTAGTCAATTAAAAAGGTACAACACTAATTACATTAATTAACATAGAAACATAAAAAGGTACCAACATAATGTTGACAAATATTAAAAATTATATTTATGTTGTATATATGTCATTTATTTAATAACTAATATGGGAAAGTGGACTCACTATCTCTCACAGAACACCAGACATACAGAGTTATTTATGTTACATTCTAAAATATAAAATGACTTGAAAATGGTTGACATTTGCATAGGGGTCATAAGGGGTCATTTGGTTGCAAATGACCTTTCAATGGATTGCCGACATATTACCAATAACCCTGTATACACATAATTTTGTATCTAATGATGAACAAATATACCACCTTCGCAAGAGTATGTGGAAATGGTCCAGCCGTAATTGTAGTTTGTAATAGGCGCATGTTTGAGTTGTAGGCTGTAGCATGTGGGGCTGAGGGCGATGCAACTAAGTTTCAAACGCTGTTGACACGCTTCAACTACGCAGTGCAACGCGTGAGAGAAGGTTTAGAGAAATATAATATTTTGGCGCTAACAGTAATTATAGGTGATGGTCACATGGCACATACGAGCAACCAAATAGTCGAAAATATTCATAGATGTCGTCAAACTATGTAGTTTATAATGCTTACGTAGTTTATGTATTTACTTAAACTTAAAATTAAGTCCTATGATTTAATTTCCTGAAGATTGGACCTAAGTGTGAGCCCGTTAGCTAACTTTTGTCCACAAAGCCAAAAAAAGGACACAAGTGATAGTTTACGACCTATAAACTTCTGAGTTTCTAGTTCTTACCCACTAAAGTAACTGAAATAGGTACTAGGCCAAAAGGTAATTAATGTTACGAAATCGACTACGAAAGTTAAAATTACTTGCAAATAGTTTTAATCTTTTAAGTCTCAAAACAAAGCATAGAATTCTGCAAACAATAGATAAGACTTGCGACATCGACAAACAATTTGAGATAGATTTTGAAATGTAAAATGGCGTCAGACGTTACGTTTGTCAATTAATTGTTAAGGTATTATAGTCTAATGACTTAAGCCTCGGTCCAGCATAAATACTTGAAGGGATGGGACACGGCTGCGTGAAACTGTGACCACATTCTGACCACAAGATAAAGACAATTTTGAGGAGCTTTTTGTGCAAATGTAGCATTTTAGCTGAAAATTTTATCAATATAACATTTCATATTTTATTGACTGTTAGCCTTAATAAGGGCGTGAATGTAAGGTTTTACGCTCAGGCATACCAAAGTAGTAAGTTTTTATGTGCTAACAAAAGTAATTAGTTTCATCCCTGCCGAATACTTCCAAATTAAAGTTACGTACTTGCTCAGTGAGTTACCCCGAACCTTGAAAATTGGAGCGATCTTAAAGTATGGCTAGACGCCGTAAAACAAGCCGGGTTAAGTAATTCACTACATCCTCAAGTAATCCCAATAATTGATCAAGACGATATAATTTCGAGTTCTAAGTTATAACACGTAATACATATATTTGGAGAAATATATCGCTGGGCTCTCTCAAGTTTGGCATTTTTATGACCCGCACTTCCAACCGGGCGAGTATTGAATTATTAATTCTTATGTAACTCATGTTTTTGTGGTTCATCAATCTACTACCACTATTTCATTACAGTTAGATAACACTACAGTTTTAGAAAATTATGTTTACGTTTTTTATATTTATTATTGCGGTAATTGTGGTCATTATCGATATTTTAGGCTATCTAGGTTAGTAGGTTAAGATTATGTGGTGATCTTTAAGTCTTGCGCTATGGTTGAAATAAAACCTCACTCGATTTCTTTTTATGGAAAACTAATGACAGAAAATGACTGCGCATAAAATAAGATGAAACTTTATGATCACTACATTACATAAAGTTATGCGCAGATTGTTAAAGGTCTAAAATCTTGTGACGACATAATTTGTCTTGATTTTTATTTTTAGTCAGATTTGACCTTTGTATGTTAAGTAATGAAAAAAAAAAAAACATTTTTATTAAAGAACATTAGGCAAAAAAGTAATAGATCCAAAATAATATTATGAAAATCACCTTTGTTTATCTACGTACTCATTATTTTGTGTCATAAAAATAAACTTTTTCTCGTGGTTCTATTTTATTTCGTGGTCGCAAAATAATTTTGTGGTCGTGAAACGATAAGTCCTTGTGAGTCTCAGCCAAAGTATTTACGTGAATTTGTCATGGCGCGGGCGGCCGCCTTCGCCCTAAGCTTCTCAAATTAACGCTTCGACCCTTTCCCGGCCGCCCGGAATTCGGACACGCTCTTCATAATTATTTTTATATTCCTTTTGGCTTACAAAATGTTTTGTTTAATTATTTTATATTTTAATTTTCGTGGTTTTACGCCTATCAAAGGGGAAGGTTGAATAGGTAAACGGTACCTTTTTGCATGTGAAGTTATCTTGTGAAGGGGAATTTACCTTTTCTTGAGTTGGTCGGTATAAGCTAAAATATCAAGACCTTTCCCAAAAGTTGACTGGCCTGTCAGAAGGCAGTAAGATTATACATGGTGGCAAGACCATTTTAGTTTGAATCCAATTCGTAACCCAATTCACGTGAACACACCCATCCCTTTCCTATATTTTAAGATCATTATAACTATGTTAACTCCACTTGTGAGTGAAGTTTGAAAGTGGCGCCAGTGACAGCAGGAAATCTTTTGGCTTGGTATGGGCATGTGATGAGAAGGGAGGAAACACATGTGACTGAAAGAGTGATGAACATTAATGTTGATGGATGGAGAGGGAGAGGAAGACCAAAGAAACGATGGATGGCTTGTGTGAGGAGTGATATGAAAGAGGAGGGAGTGAATGATAGCGTGACGGTTGACAGGGGAGAGTGGAAAAAGAAAATATGTTGCGCCGACCGCACGTAACATGGGACAAGGGCAGAAAGATGATGATATTTATGTTAACTCCACCTTTTAGTTTATCTGAAGGAGTACAGATCACACTAAGTACCTACTAGTCCTTAGAAACAATGCTAAAGTTACTTGACATTGAAAGCTTTGGTAAGTACATAATATTAGTTAATTTTAACTTAACTTGGACCACATTAGCTAAACGCGTTTAAGACCGGTTGTCACTATTACGTGTGATCAGATCATGTGTGTATTAGATAACTAGTGGATCAACTCTCTCTGCGTGCGCGGGCGCAGGTGGGCTCATTTCTTGTAGGGACAGCTGTGCCGGTGACTTAGATATTATTTAGATAGTAGTGAAATGTTACAAGTGGAAAATTTAATCGCGGATAAGAAAGAACCTCAATGTGCTAATAACATTGAGGTTCTTTTAACCAGAGGCACAGATTAAGTATTACTATTAGTAAGTAGTACTGTCAGAGGGCAGGAACTGTCGTTTAAGTATGTCAGTTAATTTCAATATTTCAATTACTTTCTCTTTAAATTAGTTACACAAAAGGGTATGACAGTTCACCATACTACGTAGTATTCAAGACAAGTCAAAAATTGTCTTTTGCCAATACAGGGTCAAATGAAATTAGCTGGTGAAACTATGCAGACGCGATGGGTATCGATATCTCAAATCTGCCTAGCCTTTTCGCAACTATGTTGGGTTCATCTTGCAGTTTAACCGGATGCAGCTGATTACCAGTATTTTACATGGAGCGACTGCCTATCTGATGTTCACAACCCAGTAACTGGGTAATACCCACCTGTAAGACTGGTTGTCAGACTTTCTGGCTTCTAATGACCCGTAACGACTGTCAAAGATCTACGAATGACAGCCGGGATCAACGGCTTACCGTGCTTTCCGAAGCACGGAGGAGTCACTGTATGTAAAGATGGTTACCCATCCACAGATCAATCCCGGCAAGCGTAGCTTACCCTGATGGATCGACCCGTGCGGCTGTTTATTACTAAGCCACGAGCTGCTCGATATCTAAACACGATAAAATAAAAATAATTTGATGTTTTTTTTTACGTCAACGAACTCTGGTAGTTTTGTTACTTGAACTTTAAGTCAAGAAAATCTGTTTTCTTTTATTTTATCGTGTTGAGATATAGAAACATATCTCGTCTGAGAATTTGAGACAAAATAAGTTCAATTTATTTAAATTAACATTATTTTATTTGTATTGTTAATTATGTGTTGGCGGTTTTAGACATATATAATAGTTAGGTAATATATAATACATAGATGAGATATTAATAATGATTTTATGACATTGTGTAGACTACTAATTTAAATTTATGACATTTTATAAGGTATTAATTGGAATTTATGACATGGTATAATTTTGCATGCCTTTTTTTTTATTTATCAACACATTGAGCAATAAACATTTGAATTCGAAATTTATAAAACCAGAATATTTATATATTTTAAGTGAGTACACTAATTACGGTACAAAAAAAATAAAAAAGGGACATGTCTATATTCCGATACCCATCACGTCTGCGGAGCTTTAGTAGCTAATTTAATTTGACCCTATACATTTTCTTTGTGAGTACAACAACACTCATAAGTTTATAATGTTAAAACATCCGTTTCCTGGCTCTCTAAAGCTTCGCGAAATTTTGGTAACTAACAAAACAAAGTAAACAGTCTTCGGAACAACATGCACATACTGTGTATCTGTTATTATTGTCACGGCAAGGCAAATATTTTATTTACAGAGTGAAGAAACGAGTACTAAACAACGCAGCTAGAACGAACTCAATATTTGCAAGTCCATATCTCAACCACAAAGTTAAACATTGACAAATGACGACACAGTTCACTTGACAAATACCTACCGTTTTCTTTTCCGTTTAAATTAACATAGAAGTAACAGACACAGTTAATCTTCCTGTATACAGAAGCAAGTCAGTTAAGGTGCTTCCCTGAGCAAATAACCTTGAGCATTCGTTCCCTCTTTGCCGCATCACACCATGCGCATGAGTTACAGTAGTGAACACGCACAGATTTTAGAATAATTTCTTTATAAAATCAAGATATAGGTGTTTTGAAAAAATTAAATCGTTTTAATGTTGAATATTAAATTATCTTTCCATTAGTGTCAGTCGCAAAATTTAAATAGTGCTTACTTGCACGAGGAGATACATTCTATCAATCATTATTTCTCATTCCTGTGGTTTTGTTGTAAGAAGATTAATTACACATTTATTATAGAAACAAGATTAAGTAGAAATTTAATGTATTTTTTATTAGTTGATATTTATTTTAAATAACTGCACAAAAAACGGCTAGCACGTCGTTTTGCAAGGGAACGCGCCTTAAGCAACGTTCAAACACATTCTTTTCCAATATAACGGACTCAATGTCACCTTTTTGGATGACTTTACATTCAGAAAAAAATAAGACCTCTGCACGCACAAAATTTTCTTTCTTCACCTTTCGTTCTTAACCTTTTCATTCCTCGACTGTACATTGTACAAGCAAACGTTTTAATTAATTTGTTGTATTAGTCTCAAAGCTCGTCCTAACATGTAAAGTCTCAATTTGAGACTTAATGGTTTGTTTATGAGATAGTCTCTGTGAAAGGGCATTGTTAACTTTAATCATAGGAATAAGGGACGGTATTTTCAATGCTCATCATGTATTTAAAGACGGATTAAAGTACCTACTATTTGTAGATGTGGAATGAGGAAGTTAGTAACATAACTAGGGTTCAATTCCCCGCTTTGGCAAGGTGTGTTTTTTTGCTTTTCTCATTTTCTGTGTTTGGAAGTGGCAGATGTTAACCTATTTATAATAGGTATATGGAATTAATTATCCATATTCAAAGTCCAGTAGGACCTTATTTTCAGCTTAGTCAGTCAAGCTATTGCTGTCGTCTAAAAACGTACATTAGGTATTCGACAGTTTAATAATAAAATAGATCTTATTATACCACATTACGTACTACATACAGTTTTAGCGTTATTTATAATGAAATGAAATAAATTTATTTGCAAGAATTGTAGAACATCACCGATGATCTAGTTTTTTACAGGTTCTAAAACAATTCGCAAGTCGCTAGCATGCAAAATTATTGAATCCATTTATTACATTAGTGAAGCTCATAGCTAAAAAACTGATGAAATACTGATATGCAGCTGCATCCGGTTAGACCTGAAGCCGACCCCAATATAGTTGGAAAAAGGCTGGGCAGATTGATTGATTGAAGCTCATAAAATTGGTAGGGACTTAATTTCTCGTCTCCGTGCGATGAGGTTCCATGCTCTGAGACAGTAATCGTATCGACCAGGACTCGCATCTTCATCAATCATGGCGCCCTTGCCCACAATACCTACCTAAGTAAAAAGCTATCCGCTTCTAATTAATCATGATTGAACTACAATTCGTTGAAACGAATATTTTTTTACGAATTGTTAATCGAATAGGTAAATAGAAAATGGTGTGTTTGAGTGGAGAGTAATGAAAATTAAAATAATAAATATGATAGTCCTCCTCGGACAAAATATAACTGTTCAATGAACATTCGAATACCTACTGCCAACTTTATTAAAATCATATAGGTAGGTTTAAAGAATCTTTATTTCATAAGAACATGATACAGTTCACTGAGATGAGATTTAATTTTTAACTTAAATAATCGTCGTCTAATGACGAAGCATGCAGAAGATGCATATTCCATCCATAACTCAATACATCGAATGACAATTATTATTTGACAGCCAGGAAACAGGCAACCGAACAATGCCGAAAATCCGAATAATTCAATTAATTTTTTAAGACAAAAGCCCATCACTAAATCCGAGTGGAAATAAGATGTCTTCCGAAACTTCTCGAAACTCGTATTATTGAAATTAATAAAAGTTGTTCTTTTAATTAATTTCTTTGGCTCGTTCTTTTTAGCCAACTTTTGGAGGAAATCGGGCTCAGTTCAGAATTAGCCAAACGGAAAGCAATAAGGATTTAAGAAAGTTTTTTTGAACTGTTCATGAAACATTATGAGTGGGTGTGAAATGAAACGTGGGCTTTATGTGATTATGGCTTGATCTTATTTTTAGTTTAAATGAATTTTTGGAAACTTTTTTTACCTCTGGTCTATTTCTTCCGCATCCATGGTTTAAAAGTAATTAATTATGTCAAAGTCTGCAGCACAATTGGCCCTACGCGAATGAAAAAACTGGACAACAGAACACAATAACATCAAGCCTGTAATTCCCATAGGGCTAGGCAGAGATGTACCTTTAGTACAGTCACATTTCACCAGTTATGTTTAGATCCCACGTAGGTAATACGGGCAGCCTCGGATCTAGTTTTTTTTTAAAGCAGTGCAAAATCTGCCGTCTGCCGCCCGCCGCCAATCTTTTATGGGGATGTGCTAACATAGCCCGCGAAATTAAAATTTTCTGGAAATTAAAATTTTGGCAGCAATATATTAATCACATTTTATCGACCGATAATAATGCCCCAATCCAACAGGGGAGCCAAAACTGTTCTAAAAAAGAAAGATTATATGTGCTGTGTTTCTCAGTTATTGCGAAGTTGCGGTGTGCTGGGTGGTGCACTCTGCTACGCTTATTTTGCGCCCCTTGTAGGTGGCGCCCGGGGTACATGCCCCGGTTTGCCTAGATCCGGGGCTGGGCACGGGCGAGTCTATTGCCATTAACCGGGCACAAATCCAGTCTCCGGGCTGCTACTGAACAACATCTTAATAACAATAGGTCTTTCAATTAATGAGTAGGTAGTTACATACCTAACTTGCTGGGTCAGTAGGTGAGCAGTTGATAAAAAGGTTACACACGTTACAATGAAGATAGTTATAATCTCATTATAGTAACAAATTGTTAGCTCATCGTCAACTATGTAAGCCGACATTAGCCTGTTACGTCACACAAACGGTCTAATAACGTAACTTATTAACAATAACAATTTATTAACAAAAAGGTCGCACAAATCCAATCACTATTCATTACATGACTGACCGATATTTCGCAAAAGGATGTAAGTTATAAACAAAATAAAAGATAAAGATAAATTGAAAGCAGTAATCGAGTTGTTTCTCGTAGATAAAGATAATCTAGATTGTGTTGTAATGTAATTTGGGCTATTTATGTTGAAAGGATTCGATTTCGATTGTAAAAGTAATAGAAAGGCGATCGCTGCAAGTGCCTTGGAATATCACCTGCCATCTTGAAGGTGCGTTTAGATTGGTAGAGTTGAAAGTCTTGGGCTATACCCAAGGGTAACTTGGAATAGTGTTAGCAGTAGTTTCCTCATCGCTTGAGACTAGCCAGTTAATATAGTATTTCACATTCTGGTATTTAAAGTATATACAGCAAGTGAATGACGGTTGCTAAATCAAATTGATAAGTAAATGATTCAAAACAAAATCAAAAGTCATTTATTCAAACTAGGCTGAGAATAAGCCCTTTTTGAACGTCAAAATTACATGAGATTGTCTGCCAAATCACCCGCCCTTCACCACTTCCTCGTCCTTTAGCTGGGAAGAAGAAGTGGCGCAAAAGTCCCTAGAAGATGAAGATCCTAAGTAGAGATGGTATGCAAATAAAACAGTTCCTACGTCGACCCCAAATAGATACGCAAAAAGGTAGGCAAATAGGTTGAATTGTGTTACGGGCAAAAAAGATAAAAGGTGGATTTTTCGATAAACCAACTAACTAACTAAAGCATGCTTTGTAGGAACCTATTACTTACGCAAATGTGAAGCTTTTATATTAGGCTAGCAAGATCGTAGAACTTTCTCCAGCACTAGACTCTCACTCTACCGCGTGTAAACGCACCCCAAGTTACAGCGAGTCGACCCTGACCTAGTCGTATTACGTAACACTTGCTATCTCTATTGAACCTATTAAGTATTTGAAGTTGAAGGCATTTATCGCTGCGAGTGATCGTGATCGGATTAACAGTCTGTCAGACCTATGATACTGATATCTGACCTGTAATAATTTATCTGTTAGTTAATTTGTTAACTGTGTAGAGCTTCTAAACTAACTAGACATTGATAAATGAGCATTTAATTACAACAGCTATTATAATAGTTGGTGGGGTTTACATTATCTTTGATTGAATCAGTAAACGGGTTACTAAATGGTTGTTTATTGCGTGATTTACTGATAGGAAGAGCCTTTGTCCTGCAATGCTTAGTTATCATCAGATAGAAGTCACCTGCTACACTTAAGCCTCTTCAGTTGCATTCCACCACGCATGATACAACATACTGCTGTTCTATCAATATCGTTCCCATGGAATAATGCAATGCATGCAATGGCAAAAGCTACTCAGATATAAGCAAAGGCATAGTAAAGAAATACTTATACCTACAGTTTCACAAATACGGAATATTATTCTTTTTATTTAGCAATAGTTAGGTAACAACATATTTTTTTTTTTAATGTTTTTAGTAAATAATCTTACTGAGTATGGTAGTACGTACTACAACCGTGGGAGACCGATACTGGCAACATTGGCCCGGTTCTCAGGCATTGCAACATTATGTGGGTAATAACCCAGCACGGCTACATTACAAGATTATGATTTCAGCTAATCTTGTTAATGTGTTATTGAAAAAATGTGCAGTGTTTGTTCATAGCATTCCGTACTACCTATGCGCTTAAGATGAGTTTCTTTTTGCGTAGGTTTATAAAAATAAACCATATTTTTAAACACAATATTAATATAAATTATGTTGAACTCAATGTTTGCATTGATCTAAAAAGCTTCTTTTTTTCCCTACCGTAACTAATTAGAAAATATAATGGCCGCGAGCATAATACCAGAGCCACGTAAATTGGAGTATTGAAGATTGGTCAAAAGTTATGTTCTCCGACGAATCAAAATTTATGCTCTACAAGCACGATGGAAGACACAGAGTGTATCGAAGACCAGGGGAAAGATTCAAGCAAGCATGCATCGAAGAAAAAGTAGCCTACGGTGGTGGGTCTGTACTTGTGTGGGCCGGAATTTCTTCTGAAAGTCGCACAGAGCTGGTGATCATAGAAAACGGCTGTTTAACTAGCGTAAGATATGTGGAAGAAATCCTCAATGATCACGTTGGTCCATTTATGGTCAATTTAGGTGAGGATGCTATATTTATGCATGACAATGCCCGACCTCATACAGGTAGGATTGTGAATGACTACCTTCATTACTCGTATGGAGTGGCCAGCGCGCAGCCCGGATATCAACCCGATCGAGCATGCTTGGGACGAGCTAGGCAGATGCGTAAAACAACGAAACCCTCCCCCAATCACGCTTCGTGAGCTCAAAATTGCTCTCACAGAGGAATGGGAGAATATTCCCCAAAATCGTATAAGGAACTTTGTGTACAGCATGCCAAACCGCGTAAACGCAGTAATGGAAGCACGAGGAGGCAATACGAAGTATTAAAATTCAAGAAAATCGTAATAAAGTTCAAAAATTTCATGTTTCCTATTTTTGTTTTAAGGAGAGATCAGCAGTTTTTTTCTTTATGTAATTTTGTGTTAATAAAATGTATGGTGACTCATATTTTTTTTACTTTCATTTAAGGAGTATTACATTGTCTATTAAATACAATTTATTGCATTAACCTATCATTTTTAGTTTCCGAGATTTTTAACATTCTTTAAGTGACCCGGATTCATTGCTCTCGAGTGTATATTACAATGTTAAATATTTTGAATACTTCAAATATTCAATCTAGAGTTTGTCAAAGTCATGATCAATCACAACTGAAATTGTATAGGACGGCTCAATCTTCCAGTTCACTAACAGGCGCTAATTTTCTAATTTAGGGCCTATCAACACCGGCTAAGCCTAGCCTTAAGAGTGGGTACAAGCTCAAGGGCAAACCGCCTAACATTGTACTTCATACCATTTCCATACATAAATTAGGAATATAATTAATTCGTTAGTTAGCTTACAAATTAATTCTATCCCCTGGACAGACTACTGTGCGTAACTTCTATGTACCTACCTACCAAATATAATTATGTATTATTAGTACCGGCAGTCTCAAAAAGTATAAAGGCTCGTGCATACTAGCGCGACTTGTCGCGCGACGCGACACCGGTAATTGTTTTACCCTGAAGTTTTCTTAGAAATTGTTTTTTTAGAACCGCGTCGCGCTGTCGCGTCGCGCTGGTCTGCACGACGCTTAATACATTTAATACTTTAAGCACACAAATGTGCAGAGGCGGACTTAATTAATTGTCAACAATATTTTTTCCATAATAATAATTTATTTTTTATATTGTTATTTATTTATTTATTACAGCATACAGCTAAAAAAAACAACAAAAAAGGAAACAATAGCCGACAGAAAGTCAATTACAAGTCTTCGCGTGTCGAGTTATCGTTATTGTATAAATGCTGGCCACAAAACATAATCACACATTGGGCATGTACTTAATTGTAGCTAACTATACATTGTTACAGTATAGATAGTGCCATTCACGAAGACGCGCCCCGCTCATCTGCCTTAACGCGATTACTGTACTATCTAGGTATATCTATTATGGAGCACAAGTTGTGCAGTGGCGCACGGCACTGCCGCCGACACTGCCGCGGCGCGCTCGGCCCTGCCGCATGAAGCCGCACAAAGAATCGCAAAGGAAATGAAGGCGCGAAAGCCGGGGGTATGTGCCGCGCGGCTAAAGCATAGTGTAGTGTAGTGTGTAGTAAGGCATAGTGTGTAGCAGCCATGATACTGTTAACATTGCTTTGAATGTAAAATATAAGATGACCTAATTAATATTTTCGAATAAACGTTCAACATTGAGATTGCTTGCTTTATATCGGGATGCTACCCATGTTTAAATTTAAACACAAAACTAGTTATCACCCACAATAATTAAACTACACTTGGCCAATGAGATGGCTCAACGCTAATTACAGAGCTATGTCATAATTATGTTAATGTCTGTCCGTCAGTCCGTATGCTAATCTTACATGTAATGTTGACGCAAATGCCAGGTGATCGTCTTCCATGCAATATGCTTTTGCAAAACAATTACAGTTAAAGCAGTTAAATAACAATGCAAGAATAACATTTCAAGTACCTACACTTGAAATGTTATTCTGTTTATTTAGTAAACATTTCTTTATGTCTCCTTTCAGTAATGTTTTCAGTCAATATTTAGAAAACGCTATTGTTGATAAATGTCATTAGTGATCTGGAGAATGGAATTTCGCACAATGGCCTAAGGCTCGCCATATTTTATATGACATCGGACTGAACAGTTTCATCGCACCAAACGCAAGAAATAATATTCTTGCGTTTCGTGCGATGACACTGTTGTCACATTAAAGATTAAAACCTTTAAAATAAAATGTGGTGAGATTCTGATTAAATATAATACGATAATGTGGTCACACAGACTTCATACAGTAAATTTGCCAGAAGGAAAGTCATAATTTCGATCGCCACACGGTCAACAAACGGGTCAATTTTTGCAAAAAACAAATGGAAATTCCTATTATCCATTTTTCAAACGACCGTATCTTCCCAACATCACACACACACATCCTTCCATAACCTCAAAGGCGGGGTGACAACCTCAAAATCCCGGGCCAAGTTCAAAGAAATTTAATATAAAACTTGCCGGTACTTGGACGGGCGAAAAAAAGCGGCGCCTCCGCCATTTTGTTGAACACACATTTTTTAAAGTTTCCTTATGAATAGTTCGCGTGATGTTACGCTTTTTAAGAACTTTTATTGCTTTAGTGGATATCAAAACGTTCAGGATAAGTTTTTAATAAATCTGATCCTCGATTTTCAGTCTTAAAATAATAACTTAACTTAACTTTTAGCTTTCGGTTTTCATAAACCTAAACAATTCGGCAAATCTGGTGATAAAGCTTTTGTGATTTGTCGACAAAAACCACAATAACTATGAAATCACTAGATAAGATTGTAACTAATTGTAATAAAAAAATGGAATGGAAAAGGTCGATTGGCGTGCAAATGAATTTTCCCAACAACGTGAAAATTCCATAAAGAATGCCTTCGGCGAGGACCTCCGATGAAAGTCTCAACAACAACAAGTAGTATTTCAAATAAACAATCATCATAACATTATAATTGTAATGGAAGCATGTATTGTTAAGAAGACAACTAGGAAATGCATTAGCAAGGTAGGTAGTAAATACTTAGAATCTGAAAACAGTGAGTAAATGTTACGCACTCACAATCGAACTTAAGCTTTAGGAACCATTCGTTGAAAGTATCCTCTTATTGTTCTAGTAATTAACTAACTTAAATAATCAGTATGGATAAATTATTGACAAGAATAGCCTAAATAATATCCTACTTATACATAAATGTGAAAGTTTGTATGTTTGGATGTTTGTTACTCAATCACGCAAAAACGACTGAACGGATTCGGATGAAATTTGGCACACAGATAGTTTATAATTTGGATTAACACATAGAATACTTTTTATCCCGGTAGTACGTTCCTGTAGGATTAATTTCTGGCCTCCACGCGGGCGAAGCCACGGGCCAAAACTAGTGTATTATAATAAATGCGAAATATTTTTTATCCCGGTATTCCCAAGGGATCGAGACTTATGCGGGTGACACCATGGCGCGCAGCTACTTACAAATAAGTAGGTAGTGTTCTCTGTGTTAACGAATTAGTAACTCTGCAGTTTATCTAAACTGTTGGCGACCTATTTCATAAGAGGCAAAATGTACTTAACTGATTTCATACTTTTACCCGTGTTGAAAACAGTTTGAAAACAGCGCTACCGTTATATTGTTATGTGCCCCAATAAAATAAAATGTCCATGTTTGTAACAATAACAACAGTTTTCAGTCAATTAATTCCAACATCAGAGCCCCGTAATGTAATAGTTTTCAGTAACCACAAATCACAGTTCAGATTACTATTTAAATACAAATTAATTATGTATCCAAATTAAAATAAAGTTTTTATCAATTTGTGATTGTTTCAGAGCTCGTGGCTAAGTAATAACAGCCGCACGGGTTGATCCATCAGGTTATGCTATGCTTGCCGAGGTTGTGGATGGGCAACCCCCGTTGGTCCCGGCTGTCATTTGTGGATCTTTGACAGTCGTTACGGGTCGTCAGCAGCCCGAAAGTCTGACAACCAATCTTACCAAGGAGTATCGTATTACCCAGCTACTGGGTTGTGGAGGTCAGATAGGCAGTCGCTCCATGTAAAATCCTGTTATTCAGCTGCATCCGGTAAGACTGGAAGCCGACCCCAACATACTTAGTTGGGAAAAGGCTAAGCAGATTGATTGATTGTTTCAGAAATAATATATTAGGTACATTTGGATAAATAACCAGATGAATCTGCACATTTGTGTCCAAAAGAGACAAACATTTTTTTTGTTTTTGTGGTAACTATTAAATAAGTTGTTCATTACAGTTTAGATGTTGTTTTTGTACCTATTGCATTAGTTATCAATACACATTAGTTATCAAAACTATGTACTTACATGGGTCGGTGACTGCTCTGAAATCATGTCTTGCAAGTCTTTGGCATATACGATCTTCGGAGGCGGTCCAGTAACTTCTGGAATATAAAGTGTACAAAGTTCAATATTAATTATATTAGGTACTGAAACTTGGCGGTTTAAGTCAGGATTTGGTTAGAACTATGAAAATACTGTTTATTTTTCTCTTGGGGGTCGTTAAAAATGAAAACTCTATTTTCAAAATTCGACGAATTTTTGGTTCATATCCCTAAATCATTGGTAGAGGGACAAAGTGTTAAGTCAATAATTAGAGCGTCCAAAACAACATCAATATCAATATTAAATCATTGGTAAAGCAAATTCAATTAATCATGTTGGGAAACACGGAAGTCCACGCTTGTATGTAAATTGAATAGCATTAAGTAGTAACTAGCACTGCATAATATTTCAATGAAATCGGTTAGTTTTGATAATGGTTTGATTACATTTCACGCCCGCCGTGGTGTTTGCGTGTCCGATGTAATTGTATGTTGATATTTTGTTTTGACAGTGCTGACAGTTATTAGTATTAGTAGCTATTGTTAATTGTTTAGTGCTTAAATTGGTTTATTGTTTAGCGGTTCAGAATAAAATGAGCCTGTTTTTAGCGAATGGTAAAACAAATAATCGGCTAATATAACAAGACAGATCAATCGTTTAAAGCTGGATTGAGAAACTAATCGAACTATATTTGTTACTAGAGAGGTTACAGAGATTTGGTAAAACCACAGAATTATGTGTATTTCTATACTGTTCCTGTAAAAGATTTGCACCTCTTGATGAAAGTGCTCAAACATAAAAATAACGCATCATTTGTTCCTTGGCTTTTTTGAGCTGAGACACAACTCAAACTTAAATGAAGCTATTTAATTAAATTAATAAAACTGAATACATACAGCACGCTATAATTAGTTTGCTTATCACTTACCATATTTCAACCCAACAACAAGATCTTTATTCCGTTCCCCAAAGTTTCCTTCATACAGCTCCCTCTTGCTTGTCTGGTTGTCGTCCTTCTGCTTAGCCACTGAGCTTTTGGCCAGTGGGTTTTTGGCCGGTGAACTCTTGGCCACTGGGATCTTGGCCGGTGAACTCTTGGCCACTGGGATCTTGGCCGGTGAGGTCTTGGCCACTGAGCTCTTGGCTTCTGATCTCTTGGTAACAGGCTGCTCAGACAGCGCCTGGCTAAGTGCCGCTAACACGAGGAGCGAGATCTGAGAAAGTGTAGTGAAAAGCTTTTGAGTTGAAGTCAAGTTAAGTGTAGTCATTTATATTTGCTTTGGGTAGGTTTGAAAGTCCAGAATGTACGAAAAAATAATGATTTTTGTTGTGACCTTTAATGTCAAACTGAGTCATCTGGCTTTCATAGGACTCCTATGAAAGCTATCATGGCTCAATTTGAAAATGGGACGTTGCAAGTTGCAAAAAAACAAGCTTTCCGTTTTACAAAATTTGGACAGTTTTAGATAATATAGAAACTCAACATGACAATATTATGGAAGTGATGTGAATGTGTAGGTACATAGTCAATAAATCAGGAAACGCCATGCTTATTACCACTCAACTAGCCTGAGTGTGACATAATCATTTTTAATAGTGTTTTATTAAAGTAATTTCAGTGTATTGTTTTAAAGCTCGTCTTTTGTTGCAGGGCGGGCGGGCGGAACTGAAACATCTTTCATCTACACAACTAAAGAAAATATGCGAAATTGCCACATCGAAACTGGTGTTCCCTTACGAACACCGATGATAAAATAAACCAATCACATTAATAATGACACTGAATTCCACGTGAAACTAACCGGCAGCTTCATTTTCTCGCGTTTTTTCCGACACGTCTGACCCGTGTGTGCTGCGCGGGACGACTCAAGAGTACTCGCGACCACCACCGTACTGCGCATGCGTGCCCCCACGGGAGGGGCTTATATGCTCTCGCGCATAAACGAGGGATAGTAATCAAGTGAATCATGAACATTACAAGGCAATATGGAGTTCACTACATCTTTTTTCATTTTGAAATCGATTTGAGAAAAAGTTCAGTATGTAGAACGGCTTAATGCAATGTACGGGCATTAATGTATAATTTTTTTGGTCATTGGCAATTTTATGACTGTCAATGTCATAGTTTATGTGGCACGTTTTTCTAGAATTAACTGAACTGGGTTAAACGACGTGTAACAGAAATGGTATATCTATACAAATCTCTAGGCAAAGTTTCAGCTCAAAATAAATTACTCAAAGAATTCATACAAATGGTTTCGTAAGTTTATTGATAATAATTACTTTCAGTTTGTTTGTTTGTTTTCCTGACTTCTGTTTTGAGGTAGAATCATTAATACATCTCTAAGTTAGATTTGTTCCAAAAGAACGAAAAGTTCATTATGGAACAAATCTAACTTAGAGAGATGTATTAATGATTCTAATGATTATAATTCTGACCTGACACTGACCTGCAAATTGCAAAAAATGTAAGAAAATTTGAATTTCGCGGCTACAACTGCGGATTCACCTTAATAAGTATGAAAATTCAAAAGATCGCTATAAACTCTAAAAGTTTTTTCATTTTCAAGCATTAAAAGCTCCTAAATAAGTCTGTTAACTCTGTATCACCTGTGCTTTTATTTCTTTGGCTAATGTTTTCTTAAATTGTTATTGCTGAAAAATATAGTAGACTAGTAAAACTTTATTTAGCGAATTTATTGACGGTTAAATGTAATTGTAATGAACACTATTATGGCACACAAGTTTAAGTGAATTTGAATGACTCTATTTAGTGATAGGGTATCAATGTCGTAGGATGATTTGCTTAGCAAATCTTTGAATAGCTTGCAGCCAGGACTCCACCAAAGCGGAGACGAGACGAGATTGTATTAAACAACCAACAGAATTTCGTTATTCAGTCATATCAGAGTTCACAAAAATATTGGCAATATGCATACCATATACTTAGTTGTTTATAAAAAAAGAAATGACAATCTCCTGAGATGAAACACGCTTCTTAGCATTGTTTCAGACCATTACTTCTTCTTCAAGGCTGACGTGTCTTCAACGATGGTCTACTTAGATAAGTTATGCAGTAAGGTGTGCAGTCATATCCGAATAATTATGATGCATTACTCTTAACTGGATCACAGTTAGGTAACAGTTGCTTGAACTCTGTCTGTTTGCCAGCGACATTTAATTAGGTAAGTATGCAAATAAAACTTGCATATGTAATTTTCATGATTGCAGTTGAATATGATGATAAGCTTCAGAATTGTTAGGTAAAACCGATTGTACTATTTCTCTAAGATCACTTTATGATGCTTTTTTTTGTCAATTCTTTTAGCATCAACTTTTTTTAACAAGTTCGTGGAAACAAAGCTTAGTAGGAAAATAGACAAAGTTACCTGGATCCTATATTGACATTTTGACAAAGTTATCTGGATCCTATAGTCAATATATTGAAATATTGAAATCTACTCCACTGTGTTTCTTCATCGCAAAATGATATCCTTAAAAATCTTACACGCTTTACATAGTATACGACATAAGGTCATCTCAGAGTCATTTAAATAAACTAATCGATAAAAAAAAAATTGTCTGTACTCTGTAGTGTTTATTTGTGGCGGTAATAAAAGTTGCTTCTATTTCTTATTGAAAGAAATAGAAGTAATTACTTAAGCAGTTGCACCTAGTTAGTTGGACCAAATCATTAGAGTATGTGGTGTTGCATCAGATAGTATCCGGCGAGTTGACCTGCTGACTGTTATGTCCTGTTTCCTGACTTACCTTGTAATTACTGTGCACTTATAAGGTGCAGTATTTTAAGGGAGTGCCAGGCAGAAGTGGGCATGGTATACCTTGGCTGGAAGTGTAGGCAGGGAAGTGTAGGGGCCCTGGGCACCTTGGGCTACCAGTTTGCTGATCGGCTAGCACTTTCACCATAGTGTGTACTATTCTGATATACCTAGTGCTGATATGAGAGAAAACTGTTGTCTTTTTACTTTCAGGGAAATTAACTGAAATAAATTAAATGAAATTGTTTATTTTGTATATAGAATATCTGAATCACTTTTACACGTCATAGTAAAAATAAGCTAGATGAGGTCGGCGTTTCCTATCTGACTACTCTGAGAAGAAAGACCGAAATAAACTCAGAGGTCGCAGTTTCTTATAAAGTCCAGACATAATCTTGGTCAAGCCATATGAGAAGCATGTAGATTAGTGTCTGAAATGGTATTTTGAGGAAAAAATCACACAGATTTGAGTAGACCTGTCCAATCAGTGCACGTATTTGTCAGTAATCGTGGAGCTCAACTCATACTCCTCACATTCACAATAATTAAAATAATATAATACTTTACGAAGTAATCATGTCATTTTGTATAAATTTCCAACAATGTCAATGTGTATATAAAACTGTTTTTAGGGTTCCGGACCTCAAAAGAAAAAAACGGAACCCTTATAGGATCACTCGTGTGTCTGTCTGTTTGTCCGTCTGTCACAACCAATTTGCTCCGAATCTAATTGACCGATTAAGTTGAAATTTGGTACACAGTTTTTGGGTGTTTGGGTCACAGAAATACATATGATTTCTGTGATCCAAACACGGACGTGTAACATAAATAAATGTATTTTGAATATGGGGGTCAATTTTGGGGGGCAAATAAGAAAATTTAAAAAAAAAGTTTTGCTAAATGTACTATGTGACATATAAAATGAAAGTGCTTATTGCAAGGATCTCAAATACATTTTCTTAATTATTTTAAAATGAATGCTTTTAAAGATATTTAAGAAAATTGACCATTCCCCCTCCTTATCTCCGAAACTACTGATCCTAAAATTAACTTGTAGTCATAGAACTATCCTCTGTATTTTTTTACAGAGGATAGTTTTATGACTACAGGAAAACCTATAAGAAGTCTATGGCATTAAAGTAACATGGTAAATCATTCAATATTGTGCGTACAAACTTACATTTGCAGTTGGAAAGTATGGGGAAACAATTTTTTCGACTACAATGTTAAGTTTGTTCTTGGGATAAATTTTATTAATCCCAACTACGGAACCTTTCATTGTGAGTGGTCCGACACGCACTTGGCCGGTTTTTTTTAATGATTTTACATAATAATTAAAATGCCAAGTTTTATGGTTTTATCACAAGGCTTACCAGAGCTAGCAGCTCAACCCAAAGCTTTTTATCTTCTAAATAATCTGAAATCTTATAGTACCCTTTTTTACAAAGTGTGGATTTAATACAGCTTTTAAATCGTTTAATGGGTAAGTTTCGAATGTCAATGGGAAGGTTTTTGTAAAAGCGTATACATTGACCCATGAACGAGTTGCCTACTCTGTGGAGATGTTAACTATGAATATCGGACATTTTCTTAAAATTTGGTATATTTTTGTGTACATACAATAGGTTTCCAAAAATATATTATGAGGCTACAGTCAGAATATTTATTTCTCGGAGGGAATCTCTTGGACCTTTTCTGTAGAACAAAGATAGTATTAACGTCCGCCAGGTTCCCCAGAGAAGAATCCCTTATGACATAAGACTATGAAAATAACGAAAATAAACAATTCTGGCTGTATCTACGTCAGTTATCTGTCTAATTTTTTTAACAGCATAGGCGGCTGAACTAAGCCTTCCTGACAATTTTACTATGTGTGGGCCCCAATGCAATTTACCGTCAATAGTTATTCCAAGAAAAACTGTTGACTCAACAGGGTTCAACTCTATTCCATTAAAGGCTTGTTCAGACCAGCGCGACGCGACGGCGCGACGCGACTCGAACAATACAATTTCTAAGAAACTTGACGGTATAACAATAACCGGTGTCGCGTTGCGCTGTCGCGTCGCGCTAGTCTGCACAAAGCTTAACTTGAACATTGGTAGTTAGAAATGTCATAGCTATGTACGAGTAGTTACGTTGTGTACGTTCGTGTGTGGTTACTAGCACCAATTAAGCTCATTCTCTTAACAAATTAAATTCATCAATCTCACTCACCCTACAAGGCAATATGACTCTTAACGCAATTATAATTAACGTCTTAAAGAATAATTATTATATTAAATTCTTAACTTACTAATATGGGAGCAATTTATATAAAATTAGGTACTTGACCTCATAGTTTTATGTAAACAAATACTTCTAATTAAAATTGTGTGACAGTGTAACATGAGAATTCTTTTTGCTCGACTACGGCGAAACCAATAGGAAGGATTATGTTTTAATCGTCTGTGTATGTATAATTTGTATTTACGGATGTTCTACCGTAGCGCCTAAACTACTCATCCGATTTTGATGAATGAGGTGTCGATCTGATGACTCTGGCTATAAGAAAACCGAAAAAAAACCGATATATCTGGGTGTCTTGTTTGTACTTTTTTAGTTGACGGTTTTGTCTTAACTTATTAAGCTCTGTGTGTTACTGCATTATCCGTTAGTGATATTTACAAAAACAATATGGTGTTCCTCTAGGTAACAAAGGTTTGTATTTTGTCTCTTGGGATTAGAAGAAAAACAGAGAGATAGAGTTAGTTGCTTTCGTCATGCGATATGGAAAGCTCTGTCCAAACCATCCCGTGGGATCATAGAATACTGTTTTCTTGAAATTTACGTAGGTTTTGTTGAAAAGGTTGGATGGTTCTATATTATAAGAGTAAAAAATATTATAAATATAGCGATATCTAATTCATACATTAAATTAATCATAACGAGGCTCAAAAAATGTCAGTGATGTAAAATATAAACTGTTAACACGACAGACAAATTGTATTTAATCGCTGGGACGTTATGAAGTGCCACACATAGTAACACCTCACAAATATGTGCAGAAGGTCCTCTTCATAAAACAAAAAAATACAACACACTTTAGGTATTTACGTTTTCATGTGCATGTGTGTGTTTCAAGCTACTAATAAGTGTCATGACTTTGTCCTTTCACCAATAAAGTTAATGACTGAGATACAGATACATCTAATGACATGGTACAGTTACTTAGGTTTCTTTAGTAAGTTGCACGGTTGCACCTGACTTATCTACATTCGGGACCTGCCGTAACCTCTACTTTACAAGAGATATGTTTGCAACAATAGATGTAGATCATCTCAGATTCGACAACAGTAAAAATTGTACTCAACACAATGCGATGGGTTATCCTCCAATTCCCCCACTCTGCCATCAATATTTTGCAATTTATTGAAATGAAATGAAATGAAATTGTTTATTCTGTAAATAGGATATCACTTTTACACGTCATATAAAACGTCATATTAAGTGCAGGTAATACATAAGTTATTTACTCCTTCGCTCTACGTAGTCTGAACATTCTGCAGCTATTTATTTTCTGTCAGCATGTAACAGTAGGTAGCGACATTACAGGAATTAACTCGCGAGTCACAGCTGTGCTCGGCGTGCGGCCGTGCGTGTTGCAAAACTGACGGCCACGCTGTCAGCTGTATGTATGTACCTGCGCTTATGTAGCTACCGAGTGACGAGATTGAACTTTTATTATTGTTGGTTTAATTGTCTATGTTTCGGGATTGCCCAACTAGTTTTAAAAACTCAAACAGATTTCCATGTTACGATAGAAAAAGTGTATATACTTTTCGGACAACCTCTATAGAATCTTGCTTGTTTGTTCGTCTGTCAATGCTGAAGAAAGTGCGTGTTCTCTCTTAACGGCATGAGCTATACCTACTGTATAATAAATCAAAAGCTTATGCGTGGTAAAATGTATGAACATTCAACAATGTGGCGGGTGGTGCTATGTGAGGTGCTGGTACCCCAGGGTGTTATCAAAAATCACCACTCTTGGCGGCTATTTTAATGCCCCAATACATGTGAAATAACGTTTACTATAATTTTTCCCCAACATTACTCATAATAATTATGTGGGGCACAGCTGTGCCTAAGTCTAGAGCGTGTGTGTTGCGAAACACCTACAATATGCACTGGACTGTACGCTAATCGCCTCGAGGCTTTCGATGTGATGAAATCTTTAGCGGACTCATATGAACGTATACTAAGGCTATTTGATATACTTCAGAAACTTACTTATTTTAATGACAGCTCCGTTTAAAACAGGAGGCAGGATGAAAGGAAGAATTAAATCAGATGGTTATATAACTCACTTCCCAAATTGAGGTAATTAATGTAACGCTGAGTGAAACGAGGACCATGGTGAAGGCCGCAGGATTTCCGCTGGATGCAGGCAGGACAGGGCTCAGCAGCGAACGTCATACGACTGGGATGATACTTAGATAGACCCTATGATATCCTCCAACTAACAACAGTCACATTTGTTTATAATTAAATAACCAATGTTTATTAAAATTTATTGTAATGATTAGAATCAATATTATATTATGTAATTTAATCATTTGATATGAAACATTTGCAGTGCCCTTACAGGGTGCATGTCTTAATACTGTGTCATGAAATTTTAAGGCATGCCTACTAACCAGTGTTTAACATGTTAGGAAATAAATAAATAAATAAATTCAAATGTTTATTACTCAACACAGTACATAATCGTTTTCGAATAAGTTCTGAACTGGTTTAACAAGTGGCTGATAAGGTCCCTTAAACCGATCAGCGGCAACTACTTTAAGATTGAATTCAAACTTTAAATAACGTAGTTTCCTTACATTTTTGTTAATCCAAGTTTTACCAACACCATTTACGTCTCTTTCTACATTTCTTAAAAAGTATTTTCACTCAACAACTTTAGCAACATGTTCGAGCGTGTATTGTGACGTGGAAGCGACGTCACAGCCGCTGCCTGTATTTACAGGACTCGTACAAAATTACGGGGCAGAAGTGTCATAGTGAACAACTTTCCTTTATTACAAGCTTTCCGAGGTGCAGTAGATGAAAATATAGCTGAAGCGTACGTATTAGGTATATGAGGGAAGATATCTCATGCTGTGAAAATATTAGTTCATCAGCAAAGTGGTAGCGAAGCTGACTGCCCGGGGCACCGCCACTCGTTGAGGTTGTATTAATGCACCGCTCTCCAATCTACGATAGTAGTAGTTCTGAAGCCAAGACTCGTAAATATTTACTGCTGAACATGGGCCTTCGCAGATCCTAATAACGCACGTCGTGGTCGCCAGGAAGATAAATGTTTTATAACCACCAGACTTGGCAGCTGTTTCTTCGCAATAGAAACTATCAATTGAATCGTGTCCATAAATTCTGACTTTTAGTTTATGTGCAAGAATATCTTAGAAATACATAAGTCATAATAAAATTATTATAACAGTACCTACTGATGCTTAGCCTCGTGACAACATTCCCTATATTGCCTCATGCGTCGCCTGTAGGACTACAGGGTGTTCACAGTACTTTGCATCAGGCTTATAAAGCATGTTGGGTCTTCTGTTCCTTTTTATTGGGGTACTACGTGGCACTAAGTATATGTGTAGTACTTGTGTGTACCGAAGATCGGCAATAACTCAATATAGCATGAATAGCGTGGGAAAGATTTTAGTGGATATTACTAAACTATTTTGACACTATCCAAATATT
The DNA here is from genome assembly GCA_914767755.1 of Agrochola circellaris. Taxonomy (NCBI): domain Eukaryota; kingdom Metazoa; phylum Arthropoda; class Insecta; order Lepidoptera; family Noctuidae; genus Agrochola; species Agrochola circellaris. The sequence goes on from OU611853.1 coordinate 949,806, forward strand.
ATCTCTATACAATTAAAAACCCATTGTGTCTCGCGTGGATCCGCGTTCCGGGATACGAAGGGTTAATGGATATCCGATTTTCTCTTTCCCGCCCAGGTCCGCACGAGCGATTCTTTCCCGCGGCGATTTTTTTTCATGCACTGCTTAGCGCCGAGAGGTGAAAATCCAACAGTGTGTTTTTTTAACGCGTTGGGACGAGAGTGCGACCCAGCGCGTTAGATTCTCAACGCTCGGCTCTACACCGAGAGTTGAAAATCCAGTGCGCGATAAAATCCCTCCGCGATATTTTTTACGTCCGTGCGAACGTGGGCAAAGGCAGAGTTATACCTACACGCATATCGATTAATGAAGAAGCTTTGAATAAAAACAAAATATTACAATAACACTAAACAACTAATGACATTATCCATTCAGCAGTATATTAATAGTGCAATGCAGATAGTGGCAATTAGGAAAACGCTCTAAGAAAAACCTTGTCTCTTTAAAACCGCACGAAAACTTGTAGATATTTTCCTAACAATCTTAAGCGTACAACATAGTCTAGAAATAGTACGCCTTAGTTAAAAGAGCATAACTTTGTAACCTAAGCAAGGTACACAACAGCGGGCCGCTGTTACGAGCGCGCATAATACCTGCTAATCCTTTACCTTGCTACAACATGGAAATGTTACTAACTTTATACACAAAGTTATTTTTAATTTTCTTTATGCTAAAGCTAATCGGAGTATTTTTTTTTTTTTGTAAAGTTTTGTTATACCTATTCTAATTTATATTGTATAATGGAGGTCTATTTAAGTGAGTGTTGTGAATTTCCAAAAAACTATACCCTGAATCAGTCGAAACCAGGTTGGAAGTAAAGTTCAGTAATACGAGTATTACCTACACCCGAATACTGAAACGCCACTCAAAACTTAAGCGTTACTTATGACTCCTTTAAAGCCTTTTGATTGGTTGAAACTAGTTTTAAGTAACGCTTAAGTTTTGAGTGGTGTTTCAGTATTCGGGTGTTAGAGTAACATCAATCGTACAATAGATAATGAGAACGACACCGAGAAAATTGAAACACCCTATGAAATTTTACAAGTTACCGTGTAACTTAAAAAAAAAATTACAACTTTAAAGCCTGCCCTTGCAAACTGAGTTTCTTTTCAACATTTATAGGCAAGCTTAGAAGTGTAATGAATAAGACTTTCTATCACTCCTTTAAGTTTTGAATTTTCCTATGTATGAGTACAATTCAGGGCCCTAATTGGGTAAAAAAAACTGTATACTTCAATGTATCTAGGAGTTTAAGCCCAGCTTTGAGTTTCTAATACCACTAACATACTACGCATTTAGCATAAACAAAAGAAAACAATGCCGATCTTAGGCCCGTTTACTCACAAATGGATACGCCTAAATCCGGTTATGTGTGTTCAGTAATCCTTTCTGCGGTAGTAAATTCGTAAGCATCCACTAAGAAGGGTTCAAAAGGGCTCGCTGGTTCTAGGGTTCCTTAGACAATTTTAAGTTATTTTTGCACTGCTTTTGTGGAGGACCCAATAGCCAAACAGACATGCTTCACCAACACCCAAAAGATTTTCTAATAAAAAACCTAGAAATTCAGGCACACAAAAAAAAATCTTCAATCACTTTTAAGTACACTGTTTGTGTAAGTCGTTCTTATCCTACAAAATTGCTTCAGTATAGTAATAATACTGATAAAAGAGCTGCTATCTAATTACGCAACACATTTTCGTTGACAATTCCGACTAATCTGTTTCAATTTGACAGGTCAACAACATTCATTGTTTTATTTGCGTTGTTGAGCAGATTTTTTTTCGAACGTACTTAGCAATGGATTAGCAATCTGTTTCAAAACGATTCAGATTCTGATAAATCTTGTATTACGTAATTAGGGTGCTGGACCCGCGCGCGGTGGATAACGGCCCACTCCCTCTGACAGAGAGGAGCCCTGTGTCCCGGCAGTGGGAATATTACAGGCTGAGAAGTGATTAAGAGAGTGGTAGCCCCCAGTTCTCTATTATATTATATACTGTAGATATAACTCTTCTATATTTCTTGCTTAAAACAAAGGATGTTTCAGTAGCCCACTAAGTACGCCTTACGGAATCTTTAACACATGCACCGCAACGCACTTGACGGGTTTTTATCCGTTTTTGCGTAACAGCGTTAATTAAAATAATATATTAGGCGCATCCATGCTAATCCGACGGTGTCTTTAACGTTTGTATGGGGCGACACGTTCTATACGATTCTCGGTAATTTATTATATTTGTTTGCAGTTTCGTTTAAGGGGTTTTCTGCACTGTTTTGTTTACGATTTTCATCTACGCCATATACCTATAGGCATTTTTGCGATGGCGACGTATGTATTTTCATTCATAAAAATAATCTTGCTTTGCTTAGTGACATTTATTTGTTTAGTAACATACCCAAAGACACAGTTTCATGGTAAATTCTTGGTTTACCTTTTGGCTTCTACCATTTGCAAGCTACAGTTACTACGAAACATAACTTACGTGGTAACTATTATCTAATCTGTGCCATTACTTACTTACTAACTACGAGGTGATTAAGCCTCTACATTGCTTCTTTAAAATAAGTATTCGTATACTAAAAATAAGTATTGTTTGTGGAAATCAGAATTGCATGAAAGTAGTCAACAATCCATCAAAATTGTATCCTTGACAATTTACCATAGTCATAGTAGGCAATCGTTCTATGACCAAATGACTCTATGATGACCACAACCGTTTTGTTTTAAATGGTGCTTTCGTAATGATCTGTAGAAATGTTCCTAACGAGGACTTTTCTTTTAAATTTGAGACAGCAAAGAGACTTTGTGATGAGAAGCCTGATCTCGCCGTCATAATTAGCAATTGTTTCGACTTTATTATTTAACTTGTCAAATTTTCGTGACGTCGGGATTTGTGTGGCCTTGACCTGCAGAGCTGGTAACGAAATATTGAATAGGTACCTAAAATAGTGAAAATTCTTACTGTAGGTATTATTTTATTTTTGCCATTCGAAATTAGCTTTCCAAGAGTTGGGAGAGGCGCATTAAGAATGATGACGTTATAATACTTGTTTTTGTTGTCATTATTATGTTTTTTTCCGGGCGGTGAGCTCGGCTGAGTTATATTTCTAAAAACCTTATATTAATTATTCCACTGAGTTACTTTCTGTCTTGCTTTATTTTACCTGATGATTTTGAAAGATTATGGCACTTGTATTTGGTTCTCTCTAAAGAACCTAATCTTAGGAACTGTTCAGTCCTACGATCTTAGCGAAAAGCCTACAAAAGCAGACTGTTGACATAATTTTCTCCTTATAAATACCAACATCATGTTCTATGCCCATTATTATTGACTTTTGAAACCTGAGATAAACTGGAAATACAATTTTCCCTCCAGAAAAACGACTCACAATGTGGCAGTACAAAAGTATTTATTACCCACCGTATAGGACTGGTACGAAATGTGTTTGTCGTAAGCAGCGCGTAATGTGTATAGTAAATATTTGACGCAAATCGGCAATTCTACCCTCCTTCGAGAACGGAAGGGGAGACGGCAGAAAAGAGGGGTAAAGGGGGTGAAGACAATGTAACCTAAATGTTTTCTGTCCTTCGGGACTCAGGAATTTGGGTATCGAAAATGTTAGTTCTATAGTAGATAATATGAAGTGGGGGTCGGAGCGTATTTACCTGACATTTTAGTGAGGTATGTTGTCTTCTTTTCGTGTGGTTAGTGACTAACCTGGTGTCAGAGTTTTAAATGCGCCTCTGACATGGCTTCACATGCCGTCGAGAAATATCTCTCAGGCATGCTGGTTTCCTCACGAAACCGTGCCATGGGTTCGAACTCGAGACCTATGACTTGGCCGTCCGACGGTCACACCACTAGGCTATCACTGCTCCTGAGGTATTTTGTTATTTCGTAGGTACCTATTGAGACGGTTTTTTTTTTTAAATATTATTTTGACTTTGTATGACCTGTCAAAATTATATATGATAGTCCCCCGAAACCTTCACCGCTTCCTAGTGCTTAAGCTGGGAAGAAGTAGCGCAACTACTTCCCCAACAGTACAGCTATCTGTTCAGTAAGAAGAACTTGATTCTATACAATAGTATGCAAAGTATTTAACATTACCAAACACAAAACATTAAATTAAATTATTTGCCATGTGTCAGCTAGCACACATCAATATAAGTTATGTTTGAACCCCCAAAAGTCGAGTTAGATCCAGTTTCCTGGGTGTTAAATATCAGACTGTAAACCAAAATATGGTTTCCATCTTCCTCATTGCCGATGGCATACTTGACAAATTCTTTAACTCAAAAAGACCTGGCTAGATGCTTCTGCGTACCTTTTAAGTCCTTTCTGCAACAATTGCCTAAAATGTTTTGATTTACCATGATTACGGTCAAGTATATTTGCCTACCTTCCTTCGTAGATATTTACATAGCATTTAATGTAGGGTAGTCAGAGCTTGGCAGACCTGTTCAATAAACATGACCCAGGTCTTAGCCCCTGTACCTGAGCCCGGCTTAGTGCTGTTGCAATTATATTAGTATGCAAACAACGCCGGGTTGCTGCAACGTGCTACGTGGGGACGTTGCGAGCTATTTCTCGCCGACTATGTGGTTTGTTTTTTTCTTTTCTTTTTTTTTTTCTTTGTCAGTTAGTTTTAATGATGGTCTGGCAGTTTGAGTAGTTTATGCGGCCTACCCAAATGTCCTTTCTTTGATATTGTTCGTCGAGTTGAGCACCATAAGTTCTGAGTTGAGCTCCACAATTACTGAAAAATGCTTGCACTGACTGGACAGGTCCACTCAAATCTGTATGGTTCTTTTCCCAACAGACCCTAATCTACATGGTCCTCATATGGTCTGATCAAGATTATGTCTGGACTTTAAAAGAGACCGCGACCTCTGAGTTTGTTTCGGCCTTTCTTCTCAGAGTAGTCAGATTGGAAACGCCGAACTCATCTAGCAATTTTTTTATTTTTTTTTAAATATGGCGCTAACAGTGATTCGATATCCTATTTACAGAGCACAATGGGAAGTTTTTATTCATTTTGCACTAGGTACTCGTTTTTCGATTGAATAACTTAAGTACCCTACGTGGTATTTTAATATTTGAATGCGAACATTGCGTACGTTTTTATTAAAGCTGACTGAAGCGATTTTCATAAAGTTGTCGGTATTATTCGCTTTTTTTATTTTATATCTGTACTACGCAGGTTTCAGGCATTTTTCATAAAAATCGGTTTATTTTATAATTTAAAATAAAATGCCGGTTACAACCATGCTATATTACAGCGATAACAAAAACAGGCCCGTTTGGAAATTAATTCAGATTTCTAACCCTAAAAGTTATTTTTTTCAAATAGTATCACTGATGTTCTCTGCTCCGTTGTGCATGCTTGCGGGCATGCAATGCGGGTATAAAATCTACAACCCTGGGAAAACCAAAAGGTGGACGATCCACCATACCTATAGTTATCAAATCATGTTGTTTGATAGGAATAACGTTCAAATGCCATCTAACGTATGTAATCGAAGAGTTTCATCACTATATCGTGAGTCCACAATAACCCACTTTTACCGAGCCCTTCCTCAATTACAAGTATTTCTTTACTACACTACAAACACAGACAAAGTTCAATGACAATCTTAAACTAACGCCAACGAGTGTCGAAACATATCAGTGACAATAGTGAGTTTCTCAAATAAAGTAATTAACTAACAGAATATTGTTCTCACGGTACAGTTACTTAGTAGTAAGTGTGAAGTGTGGCGAAACATACTGAACTTGTTATAGTAACTTAGTAACATGCATGACATTACGACTGCATGCAGAAAGAGGTAGGCAGAGGTATACAGGGTGTTTTAGACACACAAGCAAAGGAAAAAATCCAAAAATCGTTAATTTGTAGTTTTATCACATAAAAAAATACGATTACAAATTACATTCATTTGTTGGAGAATTGACCGTGGCGTATATCGATGTATTTAAAAACATATTTTTCAACTACAATGTTAAGTTTGTTTTTCGGATAAATTCATCCCAACTACAGAACCCTTCATTGTGCGTGGTCCGACACGCACTTGGCCGGTTTTTTAAGACTCTGTTTACTGCACCGCGCTATGTACCGCGCGCAAAACATTGTGCTTGGGTGTATGCAACGGTACAGGAGTTGTGAGGTAGTTAACTTAAATCATTTAAAGCTTGTTTATGTGATAAAATGAAAAAAAAGTTGGAACTTTGACCTTCAATATCTCCGAAACCAAAATGTTCCCCCTTATGGTCCGATACAAACAAAATAATCACAATGAATGACGGGGAGTACAAATGACTCGGCTTCGTTAAAAGAGTCATTCTACACTCGTTAAAATCTATGGCTTGTAAATCGTGAGTAGAACATCGGCACTTTATTAGGAGTTTCGGACACAATATCACCCTTATTGCGTAACACTTTTAATCACAATCCGAAGGTTTTGAAGGATCGAAAAAATCCTTTCGTTTAGTTAGTGACTAACCTGGTGTCAGAGTTTTAAAGCCGCCCATAGGCCTCTGACTTGGCTTCATATGCAGTCGAGAAATATCTCTCAGGCATACTGGTTTCCTTCACCATTTTTGAAGCAAGTGATAATTATACAATACGTACATGAATCCGATTTACAAAAAAAAAAAAACCATCGCTATCAATTGTCATTTTATGTGTTTTACACAATTACCCCGCAGTTAGGCATGCTTGAACAAAAATATTATGCTATTGGGTAAATTTTAAAAGTGAAAAATGTTAAACAATATATATATTTTGAATTTCACTGTAAATAAAAAAAAACATTAAAAAAAAATTGTACATAAAACAATAATGAATCATTTAAAAAATAAGTGATTATAACAATGTTACTAAATAAAAATAAATGTATACAATATATAAAACAATAATTATAATTCTTAAATTCAATTCTGTATTAATAAAACAGTACTCGTATAACTTAAACTATTTAACTAATAATAGAAGAATAACATATTTACAATAAACAGTTCAATTAGTTTTCGATCAAGTGTTTACAGTTTATATTAGCATGGCTGCTGCTCTGTTCATACTATTGTTTGCTAAGAATATCGGAATGCTAGAATACTAACGTTGTTAGTAGTAGTAGTATGAGTTGTTTAGAAATTTTGTAGCCACGAGAATCTATCTATACTTATAATAAATCTGTAGAGAGGTCAATTCTGTACATGATATATATTTTCAAAATAACTATCAGGGGGTAATTAGTGATCGATACTGATGCCAAAAATGCAATCAGTAAAATTTTTGTCTGTCTGTCTGTCTGTCTGTCTGTCTGTCTGTCTGTCTGTCTGTATGTTCCTTATAGAAACAAAAACTACTCGACGGATTTTAACGAAACTTGGTACAATTATTCTTCATACTCCTGGGGAGGTTATAGTATACTTTTCATCACGCTACAATCAATAGGAGCAGAGCAGTGAAGGGAAATGTTGGGAAAACGGGAGAAGTTGCTCCATTTTTTAAGCTTCCGTCGCGTGTGAAGCCTTAATGGTTAAAGCTACATAGAAATCATTTATGACGGAAATGTTCTACATAAAATTATCTAAAAAATATCCTACAACAGCATATGTCTATCTTTTATGGTTGACTCACAATAACACGTGTAACTCCCGATAGCTTAGCAGTTCGGAGCTTTCTGATTATATTTGTTTACTCTTACGTTTATAATACTCTCACTCATCCCTAATTAAAAGAAGTTAATATTATTACCTATTCAATAAAAAAAGAATCATAGTAATCGGTATAGAAACACCAAACTTATACATGAAATACGCTAATAAGCCATCGCGCCGTCGCGCGTGAATACTGAATCATGCCATAAGGATTATTTTTGTGTAACGGTTGCCGCGCTCGACGCGGGTCGTGGCGGCAGGGTATAAAAAGGCGGGAGGTCCGAGCGCGAGCTTCATCATTCAATATTTGGCTGTTGATACGTTCAGAGCGTTCGACCTTATTGACAGACAATAATTGATATTACCAAACCGTGCTTATCAGCGCGACTTTTAGTCTTTAAATAGTTTATTTGAATTTCTTTTGTTGTTATTTTATAAAATAGGTATTAGTTGTTTTGGTAGTGTTTAAATATTCGTTCAAATTACAAATTATTAATAGTTTGCATTTTATTTCTTTTTAGGTGAAGTAGAAGTAGAAGTAGTACGCATAGATTTTTAGATACCGATAGGTAAGTTTTGGCTAATTTATGTTCAATTTTATTTTTGTATTAAGTAGGTAAAAGCGTAGATACTTTTATTAATTATAGTAGTTATAGGTATTTATTTTTAAGTGAAGTAGGTATAGGTAGGGAACTCGGCTAAAAGTAACCCAGTTGCAACAAAATGTAATCGAGGCTCAAACTTTAACAGGCTGCGGTGCAGGAGAGACCGTCTTTATTCCCAGAATTCCCATAATACCAAATAATTTACCATTCCAATTTAAAATAACGCAATTCCCAGTATTGGTGTGTTATGCAATGACAATTAATAAGGCTCAAGGGCAGACTTTTCGTGTTGCTGGAGTAGATCTCGGTGTCAGTTGTTTCTCGCATGGTCAGTTATATGTCGCTCTTTCCCGGGTTAGCAGTTCTAGAAACCATTATGTACACGTGCCGGACGGGTCAACTTTCAACATAGTTTACCCGGAAGCTTTGCGCTGAAGTATTTTCGTTCTATAGGTACTTAAGCCTCATGTGAAAGTGATCTAAACAATATTACTAATACATTAACTTTGGCACGCTGACGGAGTCGCGGGCACAGCTTTTAATAATAATATTCTGCGGTTCCTTATTGCGATATTTTTCAACAGTAATGTGGATTGACATATTATATTTCCCTACTAAAATACGAAAGTTAATCTGTCTGTTACATCAAAACCACTGAACCGTGAGGAAGGACATATGGTACTTTTTTACGAAAAACGACGGAAACGCGGACGAAGTCGCGGGCAAAAGCTAGTTGTAAATAAACAGGGAAACAAAACTTATTATTTCAAAGTTGACTGAGAATCAGCATGTCTTGGATTCAGTGAAAAATTTCAATAATTCTCCCAGAGCGATCTCTCTTCATGATATTGTGGAACACTACAAAGTGAAAAATAACTTTAATTTCGGAACTCGGTGTCTTTGGATTTGTATTTTAGTTTTTTGCCACCGACTTCAGAATATAAAGTAATTTTTACTTTGTAGTGTTTTTTTGGAGGTCGTGTTTTTTTTGTAAAAAAGTTTTTATTAAAATGAAATGAAATTTTATTTATTTGCCAGAATATAGGTACTTACATAATAACATGAAAAATAATTTTAGTCTCACTATATCAGTCGTGCAAATATTTCTAGTACATGCATAATAATATCATGAAATTATCTACATCAATGCACGCCCTTTATGCCTGGTGGCTTTTGTTAAGTTCTGTTTACGTTTCGTTTTTATTTCTGCCCGAGTATAGTTCTTGATGATTTTGTTTGGTATATTAGCGTGTGCTAGCTAACATATGGATAATAATTTAAATTAGGTTAATTATGTAGAATACCATTATATAGAACCTTTTTTTTTTTCTAACTGAACAGACAGCAGTGCTGCTGGGGAGTTCGTTGCGCCACTTCTTATTCCCAGCTAACGCACTAGGAAGTGGTGAAGGGTGGGCGTTTTGGGAGACTGTCTTATGTAATTTTGACGTCTGAAAAGTGCTGGTTCTCAGCCTAGTTTGAATAAATGACTTTTGAATTTTGAATAATAATAAAATGTACAGTGTTGCTCTGTTAATATTAGGTAATTAGGCACAGTAATATTAGAAAATATATTAAATTAATTTATAATGGCTCCTTAACACTATGCCGGCGGAATGGCCGCCGGCTTTTGCCGCGCGGCATGTACCTCCGGCTTTTGCGCCTTCATTTCCTTTGCGATCCTTTGTGCGGCAAGGCCGGGCGCGCCGCGGCTTGCACGGCGGCAGGGCCGGCGGCAATGGCGGCGGCCTGGCCGCCAGCATAGTGTGTAGGAGCTATTAGAATATATCTCACAGTCAAGACAATTCATCAATTTATTGATTAGATTTATAAATAATGTCAATAATTATAATTTAGATAAGTGTTCGAGTTATACATTTATTTTTCACGTTTTAGTTATGGTACCAATCTTATACATATTCGTATACTTACCACTACTTGCTATATAAACATTATATGTAAGTATTATAACATCATCAAGATACAGGAAGTGGATTAAATACGTATTATCGAAGCTAACTCAAAAACTACTCAAGCTAAGTTATTAAAGTTAGGTATATGGCACCACCGCGCCAGCTTCCTCTACCTAATGAAAAGAATGTTCAAATTCGGTCCACAATTGGACGTAGTTAAGCAGAAGGGATCCAACCCACACTATGGGCGAAAATGAGTTATGTATACCAAAACACTCTTTGTAGTCAAAACTTTAATATCACAAAAACAATCCCAACGCATCATGTCATTATGACCATACATTACCAACCCGTATGTATGGCAGGTCATACAATCACCTGATCTTAAAACTTGAATATCTCAAAACTAACTCTGTGTGGGTTGGATCCTTTCTGTTTAACTACGTCCAATTGACGAAAATATCGATGAATATACATAAAAAAAGAACACATACAGACAAACATATATATATAGCTAACCTCCTCCTTTTTTGAAGTCAGTTAAAAAGCGTAATCCTGTCCTAACTCTTGAGGACCACTGACATACAAATTGTGTCATTTTTGATGTTTTCTAGGTGACTTTATTCTTTGCGCAAGCGTGAAGGTACATCAGAGTTAATATAAAGCGAATAAATTGTAGTACCTAATTTTCTCCTCCACGTACGTACCTATTCCTTAGAGGCGTGATGAAAAGTAACGTTATGTTTTTCTCAAACGAACATTTACATCAATCAACTTCAAGGCATCATATCTATTTACATAAGTACGTAAAAAAGTCTCTCCTTTGCTCGAGCAAAATTATATTAGGTTCTTGAAAATGTATCACTTTTTATGTTACTTCACAAGGTGTGGCAAGTTGACGTTGATAGGTCTGCTATGCCCGGTAGATATGGAGAATAAGTAGAACATTATTCTCTTCAGGAGCTTCATCTCTTTTACTCACTAAAGTAACATTAAAATAATACTGCTTTAGAGGTGTACCAGCTAGGGATTTCAAGATACAAGAGGAGGTAGGTACTCTGATACGGCCATAAAGATTGATTTAATTGTAACAGATTTTTTGCGATTAAAATAGTTTTCAGTGATAACTAATATTACTAAAATCTAGCTGAACCCGCGACACTATCTGCGTGTTTCGAATAGCACAGTCCATTACAAAAGATAGGTATAAAATGATTATAATATTCTCAGTTATTTTATCTTGCATGTGTCTTATGTTGTTAACCTGTCCAGTGTACTAAATTATCTCATCGACTTTAATGACCGTGGCAAAACGAAACTTAATTTAGCCAATCCCCCCGCGCTCTCCTATCTTAGCCACGAGCCCCCCCCCCCCCTTGCCACGAGCCCCCCTTCCTTATACCCGCGTCCTTTCTTTCCTTTAATTAAGGACAGGTAAATACCCTATTACGCCGGTCTCAATTACCTTTATAGTGACCTGCCTACTTTGCCCGAAACGTGTCGGTTACGTTTTAACCGTCTTTTATTAATTAGCCACAAGAAGGCCGAGAAAGTGGGGGTAGTCGATCAACCTTAATTGTTTGCATTAGGAAAACGTCTTTTTGTAGGGACTAATTTAATCTGTGGCGCTTAGAAACTATTTAAGCGATTTCATAGAGTGGATAAATTAATAAGCTTTCTATCATCGTTATTCTACATAATGCCTTTATAACACTGAATGCCTCGTTGGGCTAGTAGTCGCAATCGCAACTGCTGCACATGAGGGTACGATTCCCAGGTCGGGAAAAGTGTTATTGGATTTTTCCATCAGGAATTTCTCAGTTGCAGGCCCCTATTACATGGGACTTAAACATAAGTGGCGAAATGTGTGTTTACAATAGGGTACGGCCTCTGCCTAACCCTTCCGGGATTACAGATACAGTCGTGATGTTATGTGTCCTTTATAACATACTCGTAAACCACAAACCACACTCAGTAGATGAATGTGCAATACATAATAAAGTAAATATTTATCTCCTCTCACGAAAATACACCATGACGGTAAAGAAAGATAAATTATAAAAAATCTGGGAAATCCAAATGTAGCAACACAACACGTCGTACACCCCACACCCCCATACACCCCCTGACACTTCCAACACCCCCACACTTCCTGTTTATTCGCGAGTGCGATGTATCTGTTTCTGTTATTTTATGGTATGGTTAAACGCGAATCGCAATTGAAATCAGGATTTATGAAAATAAATTGTAGGAACATCCCATAGCGTTGTGTAAGAAATCACTCCGGAAGTATAAAATACTGGTCCAATATATAATAAATAATAGCGTCTTTCTTTGAAAATGTACGAAAAAAGTAAGAAAATGCAAAAATGATTTGGGCTCGTCCGGGATTTGAACCCGGGACCTCTCGCACCCTAAGCGAAAATCATACCCCTAGACCAACGAGCCAACTGACGAAGATGCCGAAATAGTCAATATGATACATTGACACGATTATCGTTAAGATCCGTGTCACCTTTCACTGCTAACAATCTGGGTCACACCTCACACACATATCAAGTTTTATTACCATGTTGATACAGAACAAGAACTGTGATTACAACGATATTGAATTAGTGATAATTCACACCATGATTGAGAACATTGCAAAATATCCAATAGGTAGGTACGATCTCCAATCATTACGTAGTAGAAATTATTATTCTTCGTACCATAATTGTTTATTTTAGTGTTACTGCTTTTAAAATAATTACCTAAAGTCCCGAGAAGCTATACATTTTGTAAATAAAGAACTTCTACTAAGTTACGTAGCGACAATTCAATCAACTGGAACTCAGATGCGTTCAGTACCACAAAAAAATTGACGACAGCGTTTTATATCGCTAAAATATAACCCGACCAAGTGAAATTGCTCGTTAGTTTCGTATTGCACGTATATTGCTTTGAGTTGAATTAATTTGGGATTATTTGTTTCGCTAAGTAACTTAGTAGAAGTTCTTTGTTTACAAAATTTATAGATTCTCGTGACGGGGACTTTACTTAGCTGCATTGCCCTTACTATGTGTTTGACAACTTATAATAGGTCTAGGTGGTCTCTATATCAAAATGGGACTTAATAAGTTAGTATGAGAACAGTTAAATAAATTCACTGCATTACAGTATGTAATCTTTCTCTGCTAATTTCCACGAGGTATCTTCCATCTTTCTTGCGATTTATTCGGTATAATTAAGAATGTTATACTTTAGTTAAAGACGGTAACACCTCTGACGGCTGGTATTGGTCTACCAACCAACCAAGCAACTGCTCTTTTGACCATCTCTGTACGTTCCTTCTCTTGACGTAAAGTGGATAGGTAGATCCACTTTACGTTAAGAGAAGGAACGTCTCTGATCCCAGCAGCGAACCCTAATCCCAGCAATCCTTTTAATCGCCGATAATCTCGGAAGCAATAACGTGAGTAGGTAATCGTTATCGTTATTATTGAGCAACAGATAAGATGATACGTAATTCGGGCGTACCCTATTACCGGCAGGCCCATTTCCTCTAAGACCCAATCCACATTACCGTGCGACAATAGGTTTGATAGAGAGATGTGCCGAGATTAGGCGCAGCTATGTATAATATGTGTCAAGGACAACGGTATCCAGTGAAGGTGATAATAATTACCTGTTTTAATTAAACTGTAACAATTTGCAGTCGAATTGGTTATCCTGCTGAGTTGATGTTTGAAAATGCTGCACTCAATGCTCAATCCGGACATTGTGAAACGCCTAGTCTTCGTCACTTCGCCAAGAAATAGGAGATAGTTTTTGTGCCTGAAACTTTTGCGACCTTGATTCACTATATTACTATGTAACTCGACCACATGAATATTACATTATTATATCCTTGCCTAAGTAATTTATGATAAGTAGCACGAATACTAGTCAGAAATAATTACTTTAAAAAAAAAAGTTTTTTTCATGGATATACAATGTGAAATTTAATTCGTTTGCATCCTCTTAAGGGGTCATTGTATTCATCATTATGAAAAAAAAATCAGATGTTCCATACATTTATGTTCGCATAGCTCGTTATAATGTAGGGAACAGCAGATTTTTTTTTCGCGATTTCATGGTTGGTCCCATAGTGAAAATTCTTCATAATGATGAGTACAATGATCCCCTTAAGAGGATCCTGGCAAGGCGAGTCCTGTCATACGATTGTTAGATATTGTTATTATTAAATTTAATGATGTATAGGTAGCAATGTTCTAAATATTATTTATTTTTATAATCATGTAGGTATGTTATATTTGTTTTTGTCATGTTTTAAAATTTTATTTTGTAAAGTTGTAACCATGTGCCCAAGTGAAATTAAATTGATAATTAGTTGTTAAACTGACTTCAAACGGTAGACTACGTGTAAAGTTTCACTTGGGAACGTGGCAGTCGAGCTTGAATACTCGCAGAGTGAAGACATATTTCGTGTAATTAGAAACAGTATTATGAAAGTGTAGTATTGATATTAAACTGATTATTAAGCTATACCGACTTTGCTTTCTTTGCAAACTTTTTTGTTTTTTTTTTGGGTGGAAAATTATTTAATAACTTCTCCCGATCTGGGCGGAGTGGGAGGGCGTGTCAGACTCTTACTGACTAAACCCACCCGTATTCCTTCAGTTGCCTGTATGTTGCCAGTGGCCATGGTATCCTTTTCCCGGCATCCTTTTTCCAGGCATCGGCCCTAGCGGGCCCCGTCAGTTGTGCTGACATGTCTTTGAGGCGCGCGTGGAACACAACGCGCCGTCGACCCGGGCCCATGCTATTCTGTAAACATCTCACCGTGAAAACTTGGGTGAAGTGAGCTGTCAATAGTGTCAATCCCTGTGGAATGACAGCTCACTCCACGCTCACTTCACCTAAGTTTTCACGGTGAGATGGTTACAGAATAGCACTGCTGGTCCTTATCGGACGGCGAGCTATCCATTGCTCACTGTCCGCAGGCCCGCGCCTACGGTGGCTTTTTGCAACCTTATAGTGGATTACACAATCTTGTCATTTATACATCAGTTTTCTCTCTACGAATAAGGGTACAGAAAAGAAATAGCTACTTACAATTTAAATTGACACCACTTTGTAAAATATTACAGAAATGGCGACTAATGTTCTAAGAGCAAAACGAAGCGTTCTAGGGTACTTTGTAGCAGAGTCACAGTAATTATGTGATGGATATTATCATAATGTGATTACGATGCCATTGGAGCGGGATCACGTGGAAATGGTGCTGATGGGGACAAGTCATCGGCAAGGCAATGTATCAGGTCTACAACTTGCTTAACTCCACAAAACTGCTGCCTTTCATATTGACAATTCAACAACATTCATTGCGTCATTTACGTTGTAGAGCAGTCGATTTTTCAAACATGTGCAGCATTGAACTAGTGTGTTACGCAATTGGGTCCGGCTTTTCACGTGCATCGCGGTCGAAGTGTGACCTAAGTAAAAGTGCTAAAGGTGGTGTTAGGTGTAAATCTTAAGTTTTAATGGTGGCCAATGCTACTGACCATTACTTCAAAATTATGCTATTTCCTAGATCATTATGTTTTAAACCGACGTCAACTGTTGGAAATGAGTTTTCCAATAAAATCTACAATAACAAGTGTCGTAATGACTAATTAATTCATTATTGCTTTAAGCGGACGGATTCGTATTATAGGTTTGTTGTTATTAGCAGCATAATACTGCATCATGCTTTACTCACTTTAATAAAGTATTAACAAGAAAACACTTCAACATTAACATTCTTGTTAATACTTTAATCAGCACAACTGTGCTATTTCACGATCATAAGACGACTTACTCAGCAATACATTTTACCATTTAAAATTACTTTTGTCTCACCCAAAAATAACGATAATATCATAACCGATATTTCTAGTTGTTGCCAAAGTAAAATAAATAAAATAATATATTCAGTTGCCATAATTAAAATACATTAATAATTTGTACTTTGACAGTGTTGTCACAGTGCATAATATAATTCGTTTTTTTTTTTTTTTTCAATTAAATTAAAGACATTAACATCACGACACCTACTAGGTACTTCTTAGCTATATCTGTTTTTATTTCTATTTTCTCAGAATGATACAATTTCAAATATCATTATGTAGTGCAATATGCTGCTAAAAGTATCGCAGCTCCCACCTGTGTCTCCTAAAACCATACTATGACTGTAAGCTGTGATAGAAAAAAATATGTAGAAATCTCAAATACTATTGGAACTTTCATCAGTTTGAAAAATAAAGTACCCCAAGTGTCCGGTATCAAACATAATGTCTGGCTGACATGGCTGATGCATTTCATTACTAGACATTCTTTCAAATTTCATGTCACTCCACTGTTGTTTTCAAAACGAACCCTAAAAACAGTCGTTTATCATTTGCCTTTTGCCAATCTTGAATTTAATATTAGGTATAATTGATACTTAACACTAGTAACAATACAGCTGAACAGCCTCTCGATCAAATGTATCATAGTAGTCAATCGCCTCAGACAAAGGACAGTTTCTCACAGTTTGACCCACTAACTGCGCCCTGATTGTAATGGCGTTTAATGAACAATGTTCATTGATCAATGAATAGTGTACACTGTTTCTATTAACTGCTCATTTGTTTCCACGTGCACGTATTATACAGGTTTCTGAGGATTAATTAAATTAACCTTCTGCTAGATACTCAAAAATACTGAAGAATGGAATTTCTTCAAAAAAAAAATAATCAACAAACATAGAAGACGTTACTGCTCCTCATTGAAGCAATTCCTGTCACGTCTTACAAAACCTTTGCAAAGCATGATTAACTGGACGTGGTGGAAATAACGAAGCGTTCAACTAAATCTACTAAAGTGCACACTAGTTGATGAGACCTAATTATCCGCTCAACTTAAACTGAATTCTTGGCTGAACTTCGGAAGTTTCGCAACGCTAACCACGATATGACTCAGATTGGTCAGTGAACTGTGGGATACCTGAGTATACGAGATAGTTTTACTAAATGCTGTGGCATATGACGGACGTTAGATAACTACTTAGTAGTTGGAAAATAAACTTAGGTAATAAATAGTGTGTGTCTTATTATCTTGATGTCTACCTGTCACGCGTGATGTACTAAGCATAGGCCTGCCAGTGACGGTGAAAATATGCGGTAATACGTGCTATAGTAATTGTCATATACTCATATTTACAACGCTTAGCAAATTAAATGGTAGGTATATTATTATAGAGTGTAGACACTTAGATATTGATAAAGAAGTTTGCAGAGTAAACACATTGAAGTGGCTTTGTGCTGGCTATGTCTTCTGTAAGACTGGCTGTCAATGAAGCAGATACATTCTTGAGTGCAGACTCTGAATCTTCAATGTTGAATGTGTCGCTCCACTGCTAGATCAACCAAAGAATTAAAGAAAGTGTCCACAGCCGTCTTGCAGTAACTATTTAGGCTGAGGCCTAGACAGTTAGTTACTGGCCTAGACCTTGGTGTTATACTTACTTAGGTTGATGCAATAATATTGCTCGTCTTCACGGAACTGCAAGACGGTGGCCTATTCCTGGCTATAGTTTGCTAGTCTCACTGCGGTAACTATATACACAATTATCTTGCGACTAAATTAAACCGCTAGAATGGGTAGCCAGACTGCAGTCTAATCTGCTAGGCGACCGCAGTCCTTATGGTGCCTCTGGGAGAACTCACTGCAGAGGTTCACGTTAAAGTCAAGTGCTCACTATTAGGCTTATATTTACGAGCTACGAAATGAAACGCTGAGGTATGATGCATGTGCGCAGCTCGTATAATAAAGCTTAGATGCATTTTGGAAGCACACACTAAAGTTTGCTGCAGTTTAGCACGAAATTCCCCAAAAATTCAAAGCTGTGAAAGAATAAAAGTTTTCAATTTATTTTCACTAAACACTTTTTCACGCTTGACAAACATGTTCATTCCCGGCCATCATTGTGCTCCTATCATAAACAGCAACATATTGGATGTTGAATCATTATCTTCTTTGACTTCTGTTGTATAGTCAGCATATAAAGTGATGCAATAATTATTACAGCAATTTGTATTATAACTTTTCACACTAATAGAACCTATAAAAAGTATCGCTTTTGCCGAGAACCCCTGAATAAGAATAATCTGGCTAATCTTTTTTAGACGGGCAGTCTAGTAGGTACTGTTCTTGTGTAGTTTATGCCAAAGGTATTGCATTTCTGGTTATGTGACGCAATCATTCACATTCAAGACAGGCATACAAGCAGAACAAGTAGTTCCAATGATAATCACGAAAGACTAATAAGAAAACTTGGACTAATTGCAGGCCCCTGCTTAGAATGCTATAGTTTTGTTTCATTAGTAGGTAGAAAAGCTTCGTATTTCCTCAGCACTTTCTATTTGTCTCACGATTCCAATTCTGCATGGCTTTGTATCCAAAGTTGTTGAAGTATGTTAATTAGTATCGGGCTTTTTCATTAACTGGGGCTGATTCCAAAGTTGGTCCGCAATTTAAAAAGAAAATAATAAATCACCTGGTTGGATTTTCCTTATCTTTTTCCTTAGGTACCTACCTACATACTTTTTAAAAGAGACGTATTTTTAAACTATCTTTTTTAGGTAATTATTTTAACTGGCTGTTAGTGCCTGAACCTTTTGCAACATTTTCTCTTTAAAGATTCTGCCATTATTATTTTCACACCTTGACAAGTGGTTCTGAGATGATGCCCCGTGACAGATGGGCAAATGAACGAAGTATGAAAAGCTTCTAATGCTACTATACCGTATGCATAGCACGGTGCGGCATTTCCCGTAGGCACACTCTCACAGACTCTATGTCATACAGTGTCATGAGTAGTCATGACGTAACAGATGATAAATGGCTGCCATGATTGATGTCCAAGTACGTATCACTGATAATGTCGTGATATCGGATTAAAATATTGTGAGAGGATTATTAGAACTATTAGGGCTACGTAGGCTAATAGTTTTAGGAAATTAATAGACAGATATATCGAAGAGAGTAATAACCACTTCTCTTTATGCAGAATAAACAATATTTTTTTCTTTCTTTCTTCTTGTTTTCAGTTTTATTTTTACCAAATGACCACTTTTACTGAATAACCAAAACCTTCTTTTAGTAATTTAATTCTACCCAAAAAAAATACAAAATGCAATTACCTTTCGGCAAACAAAATAACCAAATGAAACCCTTCTTCAAACATGCAGTCCGTTCCTTATAACCTTAGTTCAAAAAGAAAGAAAAAATAAACAAGAGAGCATCGCCGGGCTACAATTAATTCGGTCCCAAAGCAATTAAAGCTAAGCTAAATTGCCATATTTTTTAACTCACACATTTTTTGCGTCGACACTGAAATTTTCTCTCGCTTAATTTATGCTAATGTAGAGGCAAGAGGTTAGTGAGGGTCCGGAGGGGCCGGGTTCCCGATAGACGCTAAAAATAGGAAGGTTCAGATATTAAAATATTTTGTTTTAAGTGTGATAGCCACATGCTTTTAGGAGAGGTGTAAATTAGGGCTAACTGTGTGGACCCTAGAAAATTAACCACCTGCTCTTTACCTAAGGTTTTCATAAAAACCAGAAGAGTCTAAAACGAGTTTGAATAATTTATTATTATGTATCCAGCTTTCTAATAATAACAACAAATTGCGACCGGTCATAAAAGTGTGGCGATTATAGCAGAACCTAGTATAAGTCATAGGTCTCGAGTTCGAACCCAAGGCACGCACCTCTGACTTTTCGGATTCATGTGTGAATTGTATAATGCATTTGCTTAAAAAACGGTGAAGAAAAACATCATGAGGAAACCCGATGCCTGAGAGATATTTCTCGACGTCATGTTAAGACAAGTCAGAGGCCCATGGGCGGCTTTAAAACTTTGACACCAGGTTAATCACCAACCACACAATAAGAAGAAGAAGAAGCAGAACCGAACCGTTAATATTGTGGCAGTCATCGGACGAAGGCCTCTGATAACAAAAAACTGTGATCACTCACCATTCATAAGTCACAATACTAGTTCATCATCATCATCATCATCATTTTAGCTGAAAGACGTACACTGCTGCACATGGGACTGCCCCAAGCACCGCCACTTCGACCGGCTCTGTGCTTTTCGCATCCAGCGGATTCCTGCGGCCTTCACCAGGTCATCGGTCCACCTAGTGGGAGGGCTTCGAACGCTACAGCTTCCGGTACGTGGTCGCCACTCCAGAGTACTAGTTAGTTCTAGGAATCTTCTCAAAGATTTTACTTTCTTTTTGCTCTACGGAACCCAAGCCTATTTGTTGTATTAAGCTCAAGTCGCCGTCGAAAAACGTGAACTAAGTTTAACTACATTTAAAACTGTCTTCTCGACGAAACATCGTTGAAGATATCGCTTCCTTGGAATATATTTCACATTGTAATTGTTTTTCAAAGATATTAGAATCTTGGATTATAGTAGAAGAAAGTTTATATTGCTTCATTGAACTGGTAAAGCGATAGAGATCAAGGTTACCTTAAAATACTCATCCAATCGAAGGGAAAACTGAAATATCGTATTCTTTTAATATGGGGTTTGAATAGTGCCTGTTTTGGGATATTATCTTTAACTATTACCCCACCAAACGAGTGTTGGTAGAAGCGCCTGCCGTATAAATTGCCACAACGAGCGTTACCATAGAATATTGATATAATAATTTTAAGCATTAAGCAAGGTTGTAATAGAAAGGTATAGTTTGAAGATTAAGAAGTTCTTTGAAATAATTCTCTAGATAAACTTTAAAACAGTAAACTTTGAGTAAGTAAGTAAAACTGTGTTGTTATAGCTTAATCGATATTTTTTTATTTATCTGTGGAGGCTTGTCATAGTCAATCAGGCTATCAAGTTGTGTAATAACTATAATGTTATTAATCTGAAAGCGTTTTTAAAATGAAAAATTAAATAAAAAAAATTGTATTCATTTATTTACATTTTATGTGGGCCATCCAAACACTGGTCCATGTTGGTCCTGATCTGAATCGGCACCCCGGTTGCGTAGCCGGTAGCCCAGTTTCTTAGGTAATACGGGCTGATATCCGCAACTCCACGACTAAGCGCGTATTTTGCGTACGGGTGGGAAAATCGGTTATTCGATCCACCCCAGCTCCTCAAAGAAGGCCAGCAGCGCCTTGGTGTCACTGACAATCTCACGTAGGGTACCTGGGTTACCGAAGTACTTTGCCCTGTATGTGGCGACCACCGGGCAGTATAACAGCACATGAGCTGCTGTCTCGTCGTCCTCCATGCAGGCTCTGCAAAGCGGACTGTTTGTGACTCCTATGACAAAGAGGTGTTTATTAAATGACCCATGGCCAGTTACAGCTGCAGTGACTGTACGCAGCTGTTGTTTAGTTAGTCGGAGAACCTGTTTCGTGAAGCGGCCATCAATTGTAGGGAGTGCCTCCTTGGCCTGCCTGCACTCACCGTGGTCCAACCAAAGTTTGTGATGTTGGTCCCTGGTTCGTTTCCTTACCAGAGTGCGTAGGTACCCGAAGGGGAGTGGCGCAATGGGTTCTGGCCCCACTGGTGCCATGCTCGACCCCCTTCTGGCCAGTTCGTCGGCTGCGTCGTTGCCCCGCGAACCGCTGTGTCCTTTGATCCATTGAATGGTAATATTATTGAGGCTACCCACCTGGTTAAGGCGCTGGTGGCACTCGTATATCAGCCCAGAGTCAACAGTGTGGCTGTTTAGCGCTAGCAGAACAGCCATGCTGTCTGAGAGTATACGTATCGAGTGGTCCTTAACTTCCCTGGCCATGATGGCTAAAGCGGCAAGAGATATACCCATACATTCGGCCTGGAACACGCCCAGTTTCTTAACAATCTGAAGGATTTTGAAAAAACATTCTTAATCTATTGCTTCATATTCTGTTTGAAAAATTCGTCTCCTCGATAACGTACCTAAATAACGCAATGAATTTTGTTGAATTGTCAAAATGAAAGGCATTGCAATTGTAATGTAGTGTGTAACACCATTGCCCCGCAGTTTCATATAAATAATTATATTCTAATGTTTTCACTTTTCTTTTCTCACGTTTTATAGTTTTCAGTACAAACAACAAATCCGACGAAGTAAAAGTTCTAACAGCCGAAATACAAACATATACGAGTACATTGTGCTTTTTCACAAAACGTTTGTACAAAATTCTTTAAAAAATATTCGATGTATCTCGGGGAAATTAAAACATGTTACAATATCACCCAGGGCAAAGGGGACAACTCTTGAGGTATTAATAAAATACTGCCAATTATCTAAATTGGACCATTTCGCGTTATGATAAGGTGCATATTGCAATATTTATGGAACCACGGTGCTCATGTTGGAAGTTATGAATGGTTCATGTGGTGAAAGGGTAGCGATTTTGTTTACACAGGGCACGACGTCACTTTTTCAATAAAAACGGCCCTTCTGTAATACAGACCGGCCGGCCTATTTTATAGAAATCTTACTGTGGAAACCTAAACGTGATTAACGTAAAGTGAAGTCAACTTACATCAAGCAAGCTCACTTCACCTAAGTTTTCACAGTCAGATTTTTACAGAATATACATTGAAAGTAGATCGACACAGCATCTTATTTTCTCTTGTAAGGCAATATATTTATGACATTCGTCCACTTCAGAACAAACTAGAAAAGTAAAGTAGTTCGGTTTAAATCACTTTTGGCTGAATATGGGATTGACTGTTTAATTGACTACTGAAATGGACTCATTTTGTCCGTTATGTTTTCTTGCAGCTGTAATGGTGGCACTTCACATCGCTATTCGGTATTCGCGTTTTTTATTGTGTTTTATTCGGCTATGTATAGTGTAGAAGTCCGAATAACTCGAACACACCGTCCACACATCGTCAGAAACAGCGAATATAACATTCAAGAATATTTTTGCTAAGCTGGACGCAAAGATGGACGTGTTGGCGGTAGCAGCAACTAATTACTACCTCTGTGTTAATTACCAATACACGTTATGCGTTCATAAAACACCGCACTCTACTGAGCAATCCATGTGTGGACGGCAAACGAACTTATTTGTTATATTCGCAATCCTTTGATACGTATGTGACCAAAAACCGACAACTGGCAGATACGAGTATTCGTGTATTTGCGTATTCGTCTTATTCGTGAATAAATTAATATTTTAAAAAACACGCTTTTACGTGCACCTATAAGTTCCATTTCATATCTTCCGGCTCCATCATCAGATCAGCTCGACAGTACCATATTATTGTATTCAGACCTTGAAACCTAATCGTGGTCAAAATTCATTACAAGACCTTTCTAACAAGTCCAAACATGGCTATGATACGATATTTCATCATGGAATGCTAGTGCCTATCTTCCGGCTTCATCATCAGACCTTGAAACCTAATCATGGTCAACGTTCATTACAAGACCTTTCTAACAAGTCCAAACACGGCTATGATACGATCATCCATCATGAAGTTCCAGTTCATATCTTCCGGCTCCATCATCAGATCAGCTCGACAGTACCATGTTATTGTATTGTCATCAAAATCACATACAACTGCCAATTTTCATAACGCTACGATGTTTAGAAGATGGTAAAATTAGTTTTCTTAGATTTGATTACATAGTTACATATATACAGGTCGACCTAATAAAAGAGTGTTAAAAATAGGAAAATATAGGCGAATAGAGTAACTTCACATCGACATATAAGACGAATACTCGAATACGAATAGCGACCTGAAGTGCTACCATAAGACTATCTAGCAAAACCGAAAAGAGTCATAAAATTCTTCAACTTTTTGCTCGACAGACAAAGAAACTCAGCAGTTTTCTTCCTGTTGCAACACCACCATTTTTCTTCCCATATCGCTCCATTTTATCATTCACGCCACACTGGTAGCCCGCAATGGTGGACGTAATAAATAACGAGAGATGCAGTGGCCTCTAAATTAGCTTTGTGCGAGATCTTGTTGTCAGCACTGGTTTGTTTTAAGGCAAGAATGGAATGACGCTGGGCTGTGTTGGAGCACTCTGGGAACCAGAAAACCGTCATAGCTTTGCAGCTGAAGATCGTCGTAACGTGGCTAATAATTGGATTCTTTGTTGCTCCCTTGTGGTGGTGCAGCGTTGTTTTATTTGAGATGGAATGCAATTTTCTTGAAGATTTCTTGTATTCTTTCATTTCATCTAAGACGTGATTTATACTTTGTTTTATGTGCATTTCAAGCATTATGAAAGTTGAACCATTGAGCAATATTTAGTGGTTTGGTGTTTAGCCGTGTACAATTGAAGAAGACGATTAAAAGCAATTATAGGAATAAAATAATATGATGTAAATTGGAAAATTGTGAGATGTTAACATCGACTTTCCTATTGATAAGTACATATAAATTGATAGAAACAGTATGATATTCCTACAGTGGACGTGTGCAAAATTCAAGTCTGGACGTGTGGTGCTTGTTCTTTTCAGACGAACTTTTCAAGTGGCTTCCAATTGCTTTTACGTGTTCACCGAGCAATTTATAAAAGCCAGAATTACGCTTTCAGCCTTACCTGAATAGCCACAAGAAGTGGTCCAAATGGCGGGCTAGCTTTAGACGGGAGCTCAAAGGTCTTGGGCAATACTTGGCAATGGAGCCAAGAGCAATTTCTAGTCGATTGAACGTTCCCATGAGAATCCGAGCTACGATCGGGATCACTTTAATTCTTTGCTGAACGTCGTCGCGTCGTTAGGAGCTGATCTTTATAGCCAATTGTGGGACCGTCGCGACGTTATTGTCGCAAGGGTTCTCCTATGCAGTTGAGGATTGGTTATTGTTTGTGTGATTCTAAAACTGAAAGGCTTCTGGTAGTCTTTGGTAGGTAGCTTTTCCGCGGACACAGAATTGCAATGGCTTTGATTTGTACATTACGATGTACATCTTATCGGTACAATAAAAAGTTAAGTACTTAAGTCAATATTGTTATTCTTTTAAACCCCGGTTTTTCACTACTTTTGGCTATCTACCGTCCCGTTCCCTTTCTCATCTCAATTATTTATTTATTGAATACTTTAAGCACAGAAAGGTACAGAGGCGGACTTAATGCCTTAAACTCATTACCCTCACGTTGCTTAAGAAACCCTATACACTATCAGTTGCCATCTTACAGTAGCAATTAATAAAGGTGTACCTAACCTTCAGTTCAGTTAACCCTGGCTTGTGGGTAACCTATCACCTATAAACTATGGGACGGCTACCTGTCACGAAGCGAGGATGGATGGGTGACTCGTACAATATTCACGGGGACTGTATGATTTAGTAGCGTGTCCTGGCTGAGGCCTGAGTGAAAATAGTGGTGTTAACTTGTTAGGGAAAACTAAGGGTCGTCCTTAGTCATTTTAAAGTAGCGCCAAGTAGTATGAGACTATGTAATTTTACACTAGCTTTAATTCTAAAACACGAAGCTAAATTAATTCTACTCAAATATTACAGGTTTTTTTTTTCAACATTTGAATTGCACAACAAGGAATATACAGAACATAAGACCCACAAACACAGTAACTCAATCTAAAACCGCTCAATCGCCGCGATCCGATCCAAATGTGTACAAATACAAACAGTTGGGAACAAATTCTTGGTGACAATCTGTTTGTAGACAGGCGTAGGTACCAGTAGGTAGCTGTAGGTAGCTGGTAGGTGCTGCCGCGTTCGGCTACTTTAACACTCCGCGTTCTATGTGGGGCTGGGGAAATAGCGATTATGAACAGGAATTATGTATGTACCGATCATGACGTCCGCGTCATCCGACCGGGCCGATACGTAGTATTTGAAGCGACAATAGTCCAACAGGTCTGAGAGAAGTCTTAAGTGAGAACAAAATTGCAGTTCCTATTGTGGACTTAGTCATCTTTTATATAAGTAAAACATTCTTAATTGGAACTGTTTTTTGTTTCGAAATAATATAGCCATAAACTTACAACTACCATGACGTTTTCTTCGTAAATACACTCTTACAAGGATCTTGTGACTCCCGAAGGACGTTGACAGGGGGGCGCTGCTGGTAAACACTTGTGCAATTGGTTTTGTGAAATGTCTTGAAAAAGAAGATGGCGGCGTTAGTTCCGATTTTGGCCACGCACCAACAGAACTTTGTAGCGCTGTATACCAAAACTGATACTACCACTGCTAGACCCAATCTCGGCCGCAAATGTACGGTTTTGCGCGTTGCTAGGTAGCTGGGACTAAAACTATAGATATTTTTAGACAAATAAATTATAATTAACCACTCCTCCCATTAGCTCGCTATCTTCAAAGCCACCAACACTATCACAGTTTATTGCAGCACACCATGTATTAACATCTGTGAACTGTTCGCCGCTCTAACGTTTTGCATTCAAAATATAACGTAGCACAGAACATAACAGTAAGTTTCGGAGCCTCGCCGAATATTGCAGCATTTTAGTTCGTGTCAATAAAATCTACACCAATTTTGTTTGAAACTAGACTAGCAACGGTATTGGGTTTAAAGTGCATAGCGTTAGCGACGTGTTTTTGTGTTGTTTTTAACAAGTTATACGGTATTCCTGTGTACCATTTTGCTGGAGCCGTGAATATATTAGACGACAGAAATCGAACGGATATAAACTAGTAATCTCTTGGGAGATGACGGGGCAGGGTCACATTAAAATGCAAATAGATACGTTGATCTGTTTGTCTCAAGAGGATATTAATAAAATCATAGAACCTAAATACAATTCACATCATTTAAAGTTTTTCAACAATAAAACTTCATTTTACTTTAACTTTAACTTAAAAACCAGAGCAAGACCATCATACATTCCCACTGAATTTCAGCAAATAAAATAATCACATTTCATAACAGAAATTCCGTCCTAATTGAAAGTTCCTCTAGGACCCTATTACACGACACCCATTAGCCCGACATACTTCACATAACGTTCATAATATAACATATAACGACCGTATACGTCCACACATCTTACATGCGCTTTCTGCCAGATATTTTTTAATTAAAATTTCATATTCTGTCATGCGGGGACTAAAAGGGTTGGGTCGGTTGGTTAGGGATACGGAGTATTTAATAAATGAAGTGCTCATTTATCACGGCTCATGATATGCTATAAAAAAAGGTACTGCAAAAGTGACCAAGTGACCAAGTCGGTGACTAAAAATCAAATAGAACCAAAGGGTTCTATTTGATTTTTAGTCACCGACTTTTTTCACTTGTAACAATATGATGTTATCAAAGTAAGCTAAGCGTGGTCACGACTACAATGTGAAAGACAATTTTAGTTTGGAACTCGGTGACTTCCAAACTAATATTGTCTATCACATTGTAGTCGCGACTTATAATATAAGCACAACAAACATCGAAAACTATTTCAGCAAGCAGGTTATCACTTCATTCTCTCACACCTCCATGGTCAGCAAGTAAGGTCCCCTTGATGAATTGCCTCGGTCACTTTATTTAGTGGAATATAGGGCGGGCGAGCCCCTGTCTTACCTGGCTTACGTTACGTTATAACGTACCTACGGTATTGAGGGTGAAATGTATGGAAATGGAGGCTTGTAGGATATGAGAATTTAGGAATGTAGTGTAGCAATTTTGTAGCAGATAGGTTGTGATTCTATTAATAAGTTTTTAGGACTCCGTACCTCGATTAAGTTGAAATTTGGTGCACATATATGTATTTCTGTGACCCAAACACGGACGTGTAACGTAAATAAGTGAATTTTGAATATGGGGGTCACTTTTGCGGGGAAAACAAGATAATTAAAAAAAAAGTTTTGCAAACTGCCATGCTATTCTGTAAACATCTCACCGTGAAAACTTGGGTGAAGTGAGCTGTCAATAGTGTCAATCCCTGTGGAATGACAGCTCACTCCACGCTCACTTCACTTAAGTTTTCACGGTGAGATCGTTACATAATAGCACTGCTGTACCGTTTCACATATCAAATGAAAGAGCTTGTTGTGAGGCTCTCAAGTATTTTATTTTTATAAATGCTTTTAAAAATATTTAATAAAATTTATGAAAATTTACCATTCCCCCCTTATTTCCGAAACTACAGAGCCTAAATTTTTGGAAAATATACTGATAATGGTTCTTTACTCATAGATTACAGGAAAACCTATAAGAAGTCTATGGTTTTAAAATAACTTGGTAAATCTCTCAATATTGTACGTACAAACTAACATTTGCAGTTGGAATCTACGAGAGGATTTTTTTTTCAACTACAATGTTAAGTTAGTTTTTGGAATAAATTCAACCCAACTGTGGAAGCCTTCATTGTGCGTAGTTCGACACCCACTAGGCCGGTTTTTTGTATGAATGGGATCCTAATGTGACGCCATAGGTGAGATCAACGGAGGTTCAGTTGGGGGCGAAAGACTTCCAGACAAACTTGTTTACACAACAAAGTCACCCGTACTGTATTACACAAATTAGGTACTAGGAATCAGCATGTCTTTATGTTTTTTGGGTCATAATATAATATCGACAATCAACATGTTATATGAAGATGAAGCTAACTAAAAGTGAGAGTACAGAATCAGTAGAAAAAATTAAAGAAAACGACTATCCGTTTAAATACACTGACGAGCAATATAAAACAGCCACTAACTGATCATGAAATATTTCCGAAACCACGCAAGATAGCTTCTTGAAGTAAAAACCAACAAGTGTGTTTAATAGTGCATAAAAATCACATATAAAACGGTTTTAAAGATATTTTTAATTCATGTAGCTAACTTGTGTGGTTTAGGAGTAATTTAGATTTTTGTGGCATTTTGCTGGTGGCTTTTTTATATTGCTCGCCAGTGTAGAACCTGCTAAGTTCTATTTAAATAGTTTGTAATCCAAGATCACGCTCTACTGCATTTGAATGATTTCGACGATTAGTAAACTGAAATTACGTTCTTGAAATCTGCGATCAAAAGAGAAATATCACCACGCTACGTGGTCTGCGGGATAAGCAGATGTAATCGAGTGTGCCATCGTGAACGCAGACGTACAATTCATTGTAACTTCTTCTTACGGTCTTATTATAATATTTTTAATGTTACTTTCTAGACTACTTAGTGTTTGTGAATTTATTCATTTGAAAATAAATAAAATGTGTTGTACACAGAACTGCGTTATACACGGTGACTTGTAATTTGACGTATTCCTTCCAGGATGGGAAAGTGTGACCCATTTGCAACAATTAAGCACCCCATAAAGCCTAGGCGAAAATACATGGGGTTCGAGAAAATACAACTATTAAGGCCGGCCTAACTCGAACGCAGTAGGTATTCAACGCTTACCCCAGCCCCCGCAACGAGTAGCGATACGAAACAAATTACGATCCGCGGGGGACCCGCGCGCCAGGCGCACCGCTCATAAGTTCATGAACTCGAGTAGGTCACAGAATAGAGCGATGCAGTAGATCAACTTGTATTGATTATTATAAGTTAATTTTTTTATTAAGTATTTTTTAAGGTTGTAGATAGATTAGGAAGGTATTATATAAACTTAAACTTAATGAATAATAATTCAAAATAGGTATAAGTAGGTACTTATAATTTTTTGAATAAGGTGGATTTAAAATCTGACTGACACGAAGATCATGAATACGGGTACGATTCAAAAGTGCGCGCAGCGCGCTATTCGACTTTGATGCGTCATCTTCGTGCTACAGTCTATAAAATCAAGTAGTATTTAGGCACATTTAATTTATGAGAATTGTATTACAATTTTGGAATAACAATATCAAGATTGTATTGGGGTAGGTGGGGCGTGTATTTAATTAATTTATGTATTTTTTATGGTGTTACAATAACGAGTGAGATGATATTTAAAAAACCGGCCAGGTGATATCGGACCACGCACAATGAAGGGTTCCGTAGTTGGGATGAATTTATCCCAAGAACAAACTTAACATTGTAGTTGAAAAACATTTTCTCCCATACGGAATGTATGGGGAGATCATGTTTATCAAACTGCAAATTTAAGTTGGTCGGTTATTACTCGTTATATATACTACTGCTGTAATTTTTTTCACAAATCCAAGTACAATCATTTAGCTGGCAGGGACGACGACAGTTGACTCTAACAAAACATTTCAGTTAAGAGCTTAATATTTCCCAAACGGATCCCTTAATCCAAAAATGGTTTTCACAAACTCACAATATTTTTGAACGACCTCTCTAAAGATACCCCATACCATGGGGTAGATGAGAAAAAAAAATATCCTCACTTTTCGTGTAGGGGAGGCACCCTAAAAAATAATATTTTTCTTGATTTTATTTTACCGCTTTGTCTTCGTGTTTAATATGTATACATATGCCAAATTACAGCTTTCTAGTACGAACCGTCTCCGAGCTAAGCCGCGGACAGACAGACGGACGGACAGACAGACAGACAGACGGACATGGTGAAACTATAAGGGTTCCTTGTTTACTTCGGAACCCTAAAAACTTACTCGTTATCCACCGAATCATTAGTTGATACATACGCTCTGCCCTTAGCCTGCAACTGCATTGCTCTAAAACATTGAAAACCGACGTAAACATTTCAAGCGAAGTTTCTTTTTTCGCATGTGTACAACGGGGCCCCGTGAAGGAAAAATTTTGGAGCCCCCCCCCCCCCCCCCCCCCCCCCCCTTTGACATATGATTTTTTAATATTCTAACCTAACTTTCGAATTTTCGGAAGGACTTTTTGTATAAGGGTACATATATTTGTGGAGGGGAGTAGGAGATCCCCCCGTCATGGGGGAAGTTTAGTTAACGCATTGTTTTTTTTAACTAAATATTTTGCGATCTTATTTTGATGATTTGTTGGAGGAAGCACTGTACTTTGTGGCTATCTGATAGGTTTTTTTTTTTTTTGTCAGGCGTAGTCGACAGAGCCCCGCTTAGCGGGGCTCCTATTTCTGGGTGGTTTAAAAAAAATAACCACGAAGGTGATAGCGGGGTCTAAAGACCCCGCCATCCCCTTCTAACCTAACCTGTCCGTGTCGGTGTGCCCCAAGTCCCGAGCTCGCTTCGCTCGCTCTTGCAGCCTACCTTCCCTTTGCCTTTTAACTAAGTCGAGATGTGTCGGGACTTGGAGCATCCCGGCCGGACAGCAGAGTAATAGATTAAGTGAAGTATTAGTAACAACACAAAATGGCGTCGTTTTACGTTTGGTTTCAAATACGGCAATAGTCGGTAAATTATTTTAAGTGTTAATTTAATAGCACTCATTTAAATCAGCAAAATATAGGTAATATAATGAAATATGCTTAAAAAGTATCTAAACCATAAATATACGCATTTCATCATTATTATAAAGTACAACATTTTAGTGTGTTGATTTTTCGTAAAACGAAACGTTCAATGTCGAGACAAAATGTCAAAAGTGACTAAATAATGCTAAATTTCTTCGATTTTGTTTTTTTTTTTCTCGTAAACCATTTATCTCCGCAACTTAAAACTTTGCGTGGAGGCTTCTAATAATATAATCTTTCTGTAAAAAAAATATGGACTCCCAACTCGAGGGATGTTAATCTAAAACTTAGCCACAGTTTTCGCGTCGATGTCCCTGCCACCCTGTATATGTACTTTTATTTTATTTATAAGCTTTTCATAACTTGATACAGTGTTTTTAGTAAGGAGTGTACTTCGCATGAACGAATTTGTGCCTAAACGTTACCGAAAATAATAAATCATATTTTTGTAGGAAATGATCATACTGTATATTTCTACACTATGGCACGAATGTGTTGCGCGTATTAGGTACATGGCATAGACGAGACCTACACAAACGTTGCAGACACCATAAAATATTATTATTTTTTGTGTTGTGGTGGCAAAAGCAGTGTCAAGCTGGTCTCTTATTCTAATGAAACTCCGTACGTTGGGCCACCTCAAGGTCATAGTGTTATCACTTACCACAGACGCGTGACGTGTGGTAGACAATACAATACCTACTTACCTAGGCTAATAAACATTATAAAAACCACCCGGACCAACTCAGCGGGATGAACTATTTGATATTTAAAATAGTAAAACATTATAACATTTGCACGCGTGGCGGCTTTATGCTCTGTGATATAGGGTTCAAATTCAACTATTTTACACACTTGATGCGGTTGGTAAATCTATTCCGGGAGAAAAATAAACCATTATAACTTTTGCGCGCGTGGCGTCTTTATTTACATTGGCATAGGGTTTAAATTCAACTGTTTTACACACATATTTGCGGTATGTAAATCTATTCCGCGTAGGTACTTACCTAGTTAATAAAGTTAAATATTATAAATTTATATAATATAGGTACCTATGGTAATATTGTCAAAGCATCCTTACTTTTTTTATTTATTCAGCCTTCGTAGACCTAGCGACGACAACATTTTTTTTTTAATTTTGCCCATTTTTTAAAATAAAATAACTAAGAAGTACCTACCTAAAAAAAATCACTATTTAAAAATTAAACTATAATTATACAGGTACCTATTATTATTTACAATACATTTTTGGCTCAGCCGGTAATAGAACTTAGCGGGGGTGGCGGGTTCGCAAAAATTGGCATACGTCCGACCTCCAAGACGTTCCGCTCGGGACTGAATGACACGGGGCGAGCGCATGAAAAGATGAAAACGCTTGATTTTGGAATTAGTGGTATAAGTATTTTCATATTTCACATTATGACGGCCGTTTTCTATCACATTTTAAACGACCTTTATTATGGTATAAGTTTTATTATTCAAAGCCTAATATAACTCAAATAAAATGATAATTAGACCATAATTTAGACGTGTCTTTGCGATTTAATTGGATGCAGTAAAGTGCACGTAATCGTGTATCGGACGGCCGAAATACCTAGATCGAAGGGTGAAATATATCATATGTTTTTTTCAAAATTTTAATCCGTGTTATCTACGAATAAAATACAATATAAAATGACGTTTTTCGGGGTCACCTCGCCTTAAGATTTTTTTGTAAATTCGTCACTAAATATCATTTTTCTCCAAACTCTCAAATTGAATGGTTTCCATTGGATACCTAATACTTTAACAAACATTTCGATGTAACCTAATTTTCAAAAAAATCTAACACTTAAAAGTTGGAGGAAGAAGTTTATTAACCATTTTCAAAAATTATCTACGTACTTGAACTTTGACGACAGTTATTCCGCAACTTGTGACCTGGTCATGATGACCTGGGTGCCTAACGTGCAATGGACTGCTGGTAGGTTAGAAAGAAGTGAGATGACATAAACCAATTATTTAATTCGATCATCACACAATTTTTTAATATTTCCGTAATTTGAAAATTCGACTTTTGCCAGCATTATCGACTGTTTCATCGGCACCTCTAAATATTTTTTAAACTTTTATACCTCATTAGGTAGCTGATTTAATAAAGATGTCTTCTCCGTAATTTGTACGCTTAATGCCTCAGTATTTTTTTGACAAAGTTCATGCACGTAGATAATTTTTGAAAAAGGTTTACTTACTAACATAGTCGTAAGTTTTACTAACAATCTTGTTGTTGAGTCTTAGTTACTCGAATAAAGAAAATTCCATTCTATTCTATAATAAACTTCTTCCTCTAACTTTTAAGTGTTCGATGTTTTAGAAAATTTAGTTACATCAAAATGTTTGTTAAAATATTAGGTATCTAATGGAATAGTAATGAAGGCCATTCAATTTGAGAGTTTGGAGAAAAATGATATTTAGACGAATTACGGGAAATTAAAAAAATCTTAAAAGGTGTATTTTCTCGAACCCCATGTATTTTCGCCTAGGCCTTGTGGGGTGCTTAATTGTTGCAAATGGGTCAAACTTTCAAGTCCTGGAAGGAATACGCCAAATTAAAAGAAGCTTTGTATAATACATTACCGAATAATATTCAAAGTACAAAACTCATGTCAACATTTAAAAAAATCCATATTTTTAATAACGCAAACGGACCTTAGTACTCGTACATGCCACTTCCACGCCGGCTTAAAAAAAAAGACTTGTTCTATGGCCTCAATAGAAAGGCAAATGACAGTGGAGGTTTAGGTTTATCAGTGAATATTCGAGGAAATTGTGATATTAATAATATCATATTTAGAGTGAAAACATATCAGCGTCAAGGTGAAACTGATCTCGAGTATTTGATAAGTCAGTCTCCTGTCAAGTCTCTGATTGGCTTCACCTTGAAATACTACTTGTGAATGCACGTAATACTGCATGCCACGACTTCCAAATGTCTTTGAAATAATAAACACATATGGTAAATTAATAAAATATTGATATTGTAACCAAAATGTCGCGCAAAACATGCGTTGACAAAGATGACTTCACAAAAATATAAGTAATGTATAGATATTCGTATGTGACTAAGTATTGGTCACAATCGCAAATATATACCTACTACTATAAATGTGAAAGTTTGTATGTTTGGATGTTTGTGTGTAGCCGTTTTTGCGTGCTTGAGTAATCACGCAAAAACGGCTGAAGAGATTTGTATTAAATTCGGTACACTGATAGTTTATAACCTGGATGAACATATAGGATACATTTTATCCCGGTTGTCCCGTGGGATAATTTGCAACCTCCACGCGGGCGAAGTCGCGGGCGAAAGATACTATAATATGTTTATGTGGTCAAGAGGTAGAGGAGGAGGTTTAGAGGTAAATACCACTAATCAGATATTTGCCTGCATCAAGATTCAAGATAGACCCACACTGTTTAGTTCGGGGCTCACTGGCAAATATTACCTACATAGTAACGTAGCTGTAGGTAATTTTTAAGCTACTCATGTTGTCTCATCCTGTGTTTAACCTATGTCCCTGCTTACCATATTACCGGGTAATAACTATTTTCTAAAAAAACCATCGGTGGTGGATACATAGGACAGGATTGCCGTCCTAATTCTCCTTTATATTAGTGTTTTTATATATTTTTCAAACTGATTTAAATTAGAGAATCACAAGTATTCACAAGTCACCGAAGTTTGGAACAGTTATGTTGAAAACTAGCAACTGGAATTATGCTGAACTAAATCAAATAGTTTCATTTGAGGTACCTACTGAATTTTGAAGCTAACAAATATGTTCCTCTTTTTGCTTTGTATATACATATAATAGGTAGATTAGGTTTCGACGACGCACATTACCAACTTTCCATAAAATTACGCCGAATTACTTACTATGCATCAAAAACAATTAAAACCAGTTTTTTTTACATCTTTATCAACTTGTTCTATTTACTACGAACAATAAAGTAATTGTAGCAAAATTAGTCCGGTCAATTTAGACATTCGAAGTTACATAAAGTCCCAACAAGCTGAATTTCTGTGAAGTTGTTCAAAACATAATTATAAACAATGTCTAGAAGTTCCCCATCATTCCCCTGTAAGGAAAAAATTTTATTCAAGGTCAAAGGTCAAAAAAATGAGTTTTTCGCGATTTTCAGCAAAACGGTAAGTTTTATCATAAAAGTACCTCAGACAAAAATTGTAGATCATAAAATTATCTATAAAAAATGTATCAATACTTTTTTTCTTACGAGCCACCGTTTCTGAGATATAACGATTCAAAAAGTTATTAAAATTGTTATCGTCATAATATGCACACGTTTCCACGCCACCTGTGAGGTAGTGTACTTAACGCGTTTTTTTTAACGTGGTTTCCCCAGTAGGCCTACTCCTAGCTCCAGTGGAAGGTTTTGAAAAATTTGCATAGCAATCTCGATGATACTTAGCTTCAGCAGCAACTAAATCATATTCAAATTCGACTCGAGCAAGAACAGCTTTTGCTAAAGCATCGTCACGAGCCCGAGCTGTTTCCAGAATTGAATCTTTAAATTGAAGTGTACTTGGCTGATTCGACGCCGAAAATCTGAGGATTTTCTTCTTTCACTCTCTTCATTTAATTTCTCGCCACAAAATAAGCATAGTTCTTTCTTTCTTTCTTCTAGTACGAGGAGGACTTGCTGTGGATGTACTGGGTTCTTGTTCTTCACGTTGTCTTTTATTAGCTGCAGCAATAGAAGACTTTCGAGTATAATTTTTACGGCAATTTTCATGTATTGTCACAGATTTCTGATTTTTGAGATATTCCGAAAAATCATCAGCTCTTTAATATAAATTTTTAATTTATAAAACTCAAAACAGCTTGTGCTGTTTTGAGTTTTATATTAAAAATGTCTGAATATTGTTTTATTTGTGCTAAACTTTTAACTGAAAGTGAAGTTGTTACTGTTGAACGTGGTATGAAGACATTAATTAATGCAAGTATCGAAAGAGCTGATGATTTTTCGGAATATCTCAAAAATCAGAAATCTAAAATCAGAAAGTTCAAAAATTTCATGTTTCCTATTTTTGTTTTAAGGAGAGATCAGCAGTTTTTTCTTTATGTAATTTTGTGTTAATAAAATGTATGGTGACTCATCTTTTTTTTACTTTCATTTAAGGAGTATTACATTGTCTATTAAATACAATTTATTGCATTAACCCTTTGACGCACAAAATCCATAGGAAAGTATTTTTCGGTAATTAGGTGCATTATTAGGTGTATAATGATGATTTGTACACATGCTAATTAAAAAATATATTAATTATTGTGTAGATTTTTTGGAAATCTCTGGGACAACTATGTCCCAATATGCGGTAAAGGCCGAAGTGCATGGTACTTCATAGCGTAGTAAATCACGTTGTTCTACATATTATATTAGAGCATTTTAAATAAAAAGCAGTGCATTAAAATTAGGAAAATAAATATATTTATAATCTTTATACATGAAAAGCTGCAAAACAGTTTCGTCCAGCTGTAAAGCACAAATGAACTTTGCATATAGTACAGATGTTGTTTGTTCGATTTTCTACGCGTTCTTTAGCGCAATGCACACATCTTCGTCTATTTGGTCCTTTTACCATCGTGTGGGATGGTAACGAAGTTATGAGACCAGAGACAGAGACATTTTGCAATCTTTTTTTTGTCATAGATATTGTAGGCAGGGTATGTTTCCTTATAGTAAAATCTCCTATCATCGCCCTGGCAACTACCTGCCGAAATTCCAAAGATGATAGCCGACCTCCTTCAATATGATGTGCCTCGTGCAGTTTCAAATAAATAGTATAGGCATTATTCATTCCTATATCTAAAAGGTCAAAAAACAATCGCAAATAATATTTTATTTTTGATTTTCGGTCGACTTCATATGTTACTTTCTTCTGATCCATGAGATCAACCCCACCCATGTTTTGATTATATTTGCAAACAATATCTGGACAAGTCACCTCGAGTCTTGTCAAGTGGATGGATAAAGCTGTGCTCAGACCAGCGCGACGCGACGGCGCGACGCGACTCGAACAATACAATTTCTAAGAAAACTCCACGGTATAACAATAACCTGTGTCGCGTCGCGGTGTCGCGTCGCGCTAGTCTGAGCACAGCTTTATCCATCCACTTGACAAAAGATATTCCTTCAAAGCTTGTAGTATATATATCTCCTCTCTTCATATCTTTGTCTAATGGCAAATTTTTAGGAATATTTTTACGCTGGGTACGCACGGTGCCACATGACTTAATATTCTGATTGGCAAGTTTATATTGCAATAAAGGTGAATTGAAAAAATTATCGAAATATACCTCACAACCTAGACCTTCCAATGGTTTCGTCAAATCGAGGACAACTGATTCACCTAGGCCTATTTCGGGACCAGACCGTTTTTTCCCAGTATATAGATCGAACTGAAATAAATATCCCGTCTTGGCATCAGCACGACACCACATTTTGAGTCCTCTCTTCACCGGTTTATTTTGCATATATTGTTTCATTATGTTATGTCCTTTGAACTTCACCATATGTTCATCTACAGATTGAGTGACAGTATTGTTCATAGCTGATTGGAAAGTCGCATTGAAATGAGTCATTACAGAACGAATTTTGTACGCCCTGTCAAAATCAGGAGAAGCTAGTGATGGTTGCGATTCATTATTACAAAAATGAAGATTACGTCTTATTTCCTCAAATCTTGAAAGAGGCATAACCTTGGCCACGTAAGGAACACCCATGTCAGGTTCTGTGGACCAATAACTTCGCAAACTGGGCAAGACATGGTAACCCATAACATAGTTCATGCCAATAAATGCTGCCATCTCAGAAAGATCCGTTATAAATACTGAACCATTTTGATGAGCATATCGGATGGACTCTGGTATTATGATATTTTCAATCAATACCTTTATGTTTGTTACAGCCTCGAACACATCAATTGGTTTCAGTAATTCAGATTGATGTAGTATATTTATTTTACCAAAATCATAGTTGGTCTCGGGAAAGGTGTATGGATGGTATGTGTTGGTTTTCCACCGGAAAGTAGGAACTGCACTGCTGAATGACGGAATGGGTTCATCGGGTAAAGTAGATGTGAAAGGAGTTTCTGGTGCACTTGCAGGCTCGATAATCACTAACTGTGCTCCTGCTTCCATGTCCTGTTCTATGAAAGCCTGGTCTTCTTCGTCTATAACAAGGGCATCCTCACAGTCACTGGTGTCTGCCATTAGGTATTCTTCCACTTCGGTGTCTTGCAGAGAAAACATTCTCGTTCCCTTATTAGGCTACAACAATAGAAACAATCATTAGAAACATGATAAAATGCACAAAAACCTCATAAAACATACTCAACAACATTCACGCAAAATACGTAAT
This sequence comes from Agrochola circellaris, assembly GCA_914767755.1. Classification (NCBI taxonomy): domain Eukaryota; kingdom Metazoa; phylum Arthropoda; class Insecta; order Lepidoptera; family Noctuidae; genus Agrochola; species Agrochola circellaris. The sequence goes on from OU611853.1 coordinate 988,735, forward strand.
AATTGACCGAACATGCATATTGGGACATATAGTTCCCATTCATGAATTTCCGTAATTTAGGAAATAAAATCAAAGATATTATCACAAATAACAATAAAACATAAATATTCACTTACCATTGTAACACACTAAAGCACTCAATAATTATTATATCACGAAATCAAATTAAAAAAATTTTTGAATATTTTTGTAATAAGCGCGCGAAAACACCAAACTTCAACTCATTTTTTTTAATTGTATCCCTCCGCCATTGCTGCCAACATTGCAAATATTAAAAGATGCGTGCACTAGTAAGTACTAAAAAGCCTAGTAATCCAAAAAGATTACTAGGTTTATGAAATAAATACGAATTATTTTTGGGGACACGGGTGTCCCATTTACGTCAAAGGGTTAACCTAGCATTTTTAGTTTCCGAGATTTTTAGGATTCTTTAAGTGACCCGGATTCATTGCTCTCGAGTGTAGGTTTGGATAAACACGTGTTTTCACTACAGAGTGACGCTCAAGACTAACAGTATTTCATTTATTATAGCAGGTATAAGACCCTAGCCACGCACACAATAGAACAAGAGACAGATGTCTCGAAGTTACACTGGCTTAAAGATTAAGGGACTGGGTTTCATTTTACCTGATATTCTTGTAGTTAAAACTTATGTATATTTTATATTGTAAGTATAAGTTACAATGACCGATAGAAAAATATTTAAACATTTAATATATAATATATATGTCGGATCCGGTCATTAGTACGGTCGCTAAACGAAGCGCAGCACGTGATCCGAGTAGTGGCAGCACTAACACTCGGCTAACTTCGTGCTACGACGGAGCTTAGCTAATGGAGAGGCGCCAGGGCGAGCGCACTTGCCTTCCGACCGTTCTAGAGAAGAGAACCTCCAGTTTACGAACTGTCCCGCGTTCGAATAATTATGTCGTGTACCTACAGTATGTGAAATGCTAGTGTAAGTAATGTTATTGTAAATTATAATTTGATCTGAACTGCAACCGTTTTTCTATTGCGCATAACCAACACTACCCATTAGTACGCCCACAGTAGTTAAAATATACCTGATAACGAGAGAGATTCATACCATCAAAATCCGACATCAGAATTGGGATTCGTGTTGGTTCAGGCGCAAAATTAAAACGCTAAAAGTGACCGTTGGTTTGCCGTATTTTTGAACAATATAATTCGAGGGTAGAACTGACAAATAAGTTTTTTTTGTGGATTAAGTATTCTTATCCTTTTCGTGGGGTTTATAAAAGGGTAATAAAATTTGGTTATTTTTGAGCTCAGACGCACCGTTTCTGAGATATTTGCAAAATACCCGGCAAAACGTTTCATAACGTTTTTGTGTAGTTTTCTTTAGTTTACCAATTCTAACCCATTTTTTTATTTCTGTTTTATGAATTTCGAAACATGCAAGCGATTATGCGTGATCATGGTGCGCGATAGCCATTGACAGCAGAAGAAGATCTACGACGTCTTCAGTATCGAGCCAAGCAGCTCCGCAGTAGTCGGCGAAGCCCTTCGTGTGCTTCACGTGTGGGAAACTAGGACATATCGCGGCCCGGTGCATGAGCATGCAGTGGCAGCCAATCGGATGGTGGAGCACGTGCTGCAAACGGTGAACGGGTGAACGGCGAGTGGAAGTTTGCCCTCAGGCACGTTAGAACAAAAAGGTGATCTGTATTGTTTTGTTTACGATTCTGGTGCTGAATGCTCGTTAGTTAAGGACAGTTGTGCAGCCAAATTAAGTGGCAAACGAGTTAATAACATTGTTACGTTGACGGGTATTGGTCAAACACGTGTATTCAGCACAGAACAAATCTTATGTTACGTAAGGATTAGCGAACACCAACTACATAATGTAGATCGGTTTTGTGTTTTCTTTGTTTTGATTTTGTGATATGCCTTGATAGGACAAAGGCAGCTATAAGAAAAATTGATTGCTTATTTCGTGTAATTAGAAAACAAAAAGCGAAATCCATCCACTGTTGCGAATAGCATATTCTAATCTGAATTTGTCTAGGGATCGAATTCGCGACCCAGTGATTACCAGGAACTACCTACGCTACGATGATAAAACACATAGCTTTAGGATTAGGATACATAGCTAAATCATAATTATTACTAATATTAATCATTTATACTTAGTAGTATAGACAACTAACTCAGTGTCAGTTTTATCATCAATGCCAAGACTTTCGTACTAGCGTACCATTCAAACAGTTTTTCGAATCGGCGTGTTCGCAACAACGTCATTCGATATAGCGGTTTTCGACTTAATGTGTTTTCGAACTGGCGTACCACTCTTAATTTTTCTCGAAATAGCGTGCGTGTCAATAACGTCATTCGAATCATCATATCACTCCCGTTTAATAATGTAGCTGCAGTTTTTAATGATGATCGCTATACGTTAAAGTTAAAAAAAAAAGATGCCAGTAGGTCATGTACCAGTCGAAGTAGATGGTGATCACAGTGGTGATGAGCAAGCCTAAGTTATGGGAACCACGCGAGTAGGGTTCTCTATCGGCCGTATTGTGTGTGACCGTACCAGTAGAGACTGGCAGAGGTCGGGGTCTAGAGAGACCATAGTTTGATCCATGTACTGGATGTGTGAGAGCAATGCGATTGCTGGTTGGCTGGAGAGCCGTGGCGTTAGAGTGGTTTACTCGTGTGTGGGTTTCCAAGTCTCTAAGGATCTTAGTGAAAAAGATGATTGTGTGGTAAACGATGGTACATGGCTCTGGTTGATGATTTTTGCTATATTGAATCAAAGTTTGTTTAGTTCATTGAGAAGTAGAAGTATTCTTTTGTTAAAACAATAAAGTGTTGAGGATTAAAGTTTCCTAATCTCAAAATTTGGAACCCGTAAATGGTCAGAATTGGCCGAGTCGAACAGGCACTGTTGTTGAGTTTTGGTTAAAGGTTAACACATGAGTTTAGGGATTTTTGTGAGAGTTAAAACATTAAGCTTCATTTAATAGCTACGGGATCATCGTGAGCTAACGGTCAAGTTGAGCACGTTAATCAGTTTTTTTGCACAATGAGCATGTTAAAATCTATGCTTACCGCGGTTGAAGTGAACGAAGATAGGTCGTGGCAGGATGCCTTAGGAGATTTGCAGCTGGCACTAAAGTGTACAGTCAATAGGGTAACAAAAGCAAGTCCACTCGAATTACTAGTCGGTAAAGTAGCGTGCCCCCTTAGTCTAATAGCTTACGACGATGATACTGACGCAGATTTCGAACAAGTTAGGGAAAACTCAGCCCGGTTAATCGAAAAGTCGGCTCTATATGACAAAAAAAACGGTTTGATAGCACTAAAGCGCGACTGGATAGGTATTCGGTGGGTGACTTTGTGTTGCTTCAAAACGAAGAACACAACCAGGCTAAATTAGACCCCAAATATAAGGGACCATTCAGAGTTGTAGAATTGTTACCGATCGCTACACATTGAGAGCATTAAGTTCTAAGCGAACTTACAAGTATGCACAAGATAGATTAAGATTTAAAAGTGCCCGTGGAGTTTCTTGCCCGTTCTTCTCCATAGGTACCTACTACGCTTTGGAATGGGCATCTAGCTTCATCTTTCTGACTGACCGACCCCCTTGACAATTCAAAAGTGCCTGTAATTCTTTTATTTGAAATAAATGCTTTGAGTTTGAGTTTAAGGAGAATGCCCGAGGACCAAGTACCAATTGAGATTGTAGATGAAATATGATGAGTTGCTATCACTTTAGATTGAACGAACAGGTTCTGGGTTCAGTGGGTCGGAGACTATACCAGAGTATCGTAGCCGTAGCCCGTTGGAAATCGGTATCTGCTCAATGAGTAGTCCGTGGGTACGCGGTAGGCGGTAGCTCTGGGTGGTATAGTCGGGTCTTGCCTAGAAGCGAAGACCATAGAGTCAAGGGTTGACTCGGTATTCCCGTGGGGAATAGTGTGTGTGTGTGTGTTGACCATGAACGAGATACCTGAAGTTCTGTTTTCTTTGATCAAATTTAATGTGGAATCTTTGTGCTTGGTCTCGGTTATCTCGAAACTAGATAGTTCAAATAGGAAGGATAGCCTAGATTTTAGTTTCTAATTTTTAGTTCCAAATTGCTACTAAATTAAAACAGATTTTAAAGAGTCAAGTCCCTTTTAATTATATCATCAGTCTTCATATGAGTCAGGATTGGACGAACAGATACTGTGGCGAGATTTTGTATTTTCCAGATTAACAACACACGAGGACGTGTGCATCGCAGGATGGCCGTGTCGGATCCGGTCATTAGTACGGTCGCTAAACGAAGCGCAGCACGTGATCCGAGTAGTGGCAGCACTAACACTCGGCTAACTTCGTGCTACGACGGAGCTTAGCTAATGGAGAGGCGCCAGGGCGAGCGCACTTGCCTTCCGACCGTTCTAGAGAAGAGAACCTCCAGTTTACGAACTGTCCCGCGTTCGAATAATTATGTCGTGTACCTACAGTATGTGAAATGCTAGTGTAAGTAATGTTATTGTAAATTATAATTTGATCTGAACTGCAACCGTTTTTCTATTGCGCATAACCAACACTACCCATTAGTACGCCCACAGTAGTTAAAATATACCTGATAACGAGAGAGATTCATACCATCAAAATCCGACATATATATATATATATTATGTATATATATATATATATATATATATATATATTATAAATATTATATAAAATATTACAACTCTAGATGTATATACGTGGCGTACTCATGCATATTATGACGATAACAACTTTTATAACTTTTTGAATCGTTATATCTCAGAAACGGTGGCTCGTAAGAAAAAAGTATTGATACATTTTTTATAGATAATTTTAAGATTTACAATTTTTGTCTGAGGTACTTTTATGATAAAACTTACCGTTTTGCTGAAAATCGCGAAAAACTCATTTTTTTGACCTTTGACCTTGAATAAAATTTTTTCCTTACAGGGGAATGATGGGGAACTTCTAGAAATTGTTTATAATTATATTTTGAACAATTTCACTGAAATTCAGCTTGTTGGGACTTTATGTAACTTCACTCTCATTTTTTGGTCTAAATTGACCGGACTAAATGTGCATGCAATAGTCATGTTGGTATTGTAAACAGATGAGCATGACACCTTTGCCGAATTTAATCCTGCCCGGGTAACATCAGCTATAAGCAGAGACATTAATGAAAATACTTCAAGTTCATCTGACTTATAATAATAACCTGGGATGGGAATTCAAAATCTAAAGTGATTTATTCAAAGTAGGCTGCGAATCAGGAATTTTTGAAAGTCAAAATCAAATAAGACCGTCCCTCGAAACGCCCGCCCGTCACCGCTTCATAGTGCTTTAGATGGGAAGCAACAAGCTCCACACTCCCCAGCAGCACAGCTAACTGTTACATAAGTTAGGGTAGTAATCTCCGCCACCAGCCTTTTTGACAGGCCAATCATTTCATGGCATGAGGTTCTCTTATTCTTCCAACATTTTCAAAATTTTATTGGCGCAGCCGTGAGGCACACTATACTGTTATTATAACTGTTTAATTGTGTGTTCTTTTATTGCGTGCCTGAATCTTGATAAAAATTTTCGTTTTTTCTTTCTCATTAGCTTAATGTTCAAATTATCACCATGGTATTTCATGCTATGGTTTTTGTACCAGAAGCCGAGAAGTTTAATGTCGTTTGAGAATAATTGCTGCTAAAGCTTGATGGGAAAACTTTTCAATGGGCTCACAAGGTAGCTGTAACTTTGAACCCCCGCCCTGCCTTTTACTGAAACATTTTTTTTTGTGATTATAATGAAAATTACTTACCTACCTACTTATACTGCTCTCCAAAACGGTAAAGGAAAACATTGTGAGGAAATCGGCATATCCTAAAAACAAAAATTTGAAGACATCTCGACACGATGTGACATCTACCAACCCGCACTGGGCCCGCTTGGTGGATCACGGCCCACCCCCTCTCACCGAGAGGAGGCCTGTGTACCAGCAGTGGGAACAACAATAAAGGCTAATTATGCCTATGCTATTTATAACAACAAGCTGTTTCATAGACAAATCAACTACATAAAGCCAATAATATTTTATTTCGATCGAAAGTATTTTTAAACAATGCATAATGATTCGAGTTTTTATTAATTATTCATCTTAACGTTTAAATTTTAATAATAAATAATGACATCATTAAATAAACCATATTTCAGTTTATTTACTGATATTAATTTGACTGTCACTGTATGGGTGGACACTCGGTCATGGGACAGATAAAGTTTAAAGTCAATGGCGTGGAATACTCCGGTAAATAAAAATCTTTTCTATTTTTCTATATTTTATTGGTGGTATTTTATACTTGTATAACCATCAATAAAATAGATTTCTTATTGTGTAAAAATCGTGACTCTTAATATAGCAAAACTGGTGTACTGTAGCATCGATATGGTTGTTTTTGGATTTATCGTTTTTCAGCTGACGTGTCACTGATCGTGCAATAAGGTTGTAATACCTATGTACATACGTACATAGGTATAATGCCATGTTTTGTCATAGACGAATACGAAGTAGGGAGATAAACTCTGTGTTATCAAAATTCAATTACCAATGAATCATTAATGCAAGCAAACACGCGGTGTAGCTACTTGAGAACTGTCTCCTAATGATGTTGCCGTTCATAAATAACTACTAATTAAGTCCAATTATTTGAAGAGAAACTATAATGTTTATTTGTTTTTTTACAGCATCTAAATCTATGTTCCTCAGTGAGATGCGATGTGAGCTCTGTTATTTTTGTAGTCTCCTTCAATCCAATTCAAACATCACAATGCTTGAAGTAGAAAAGTCACTAAGCAGTCAGACCTGCCGATGTACCGGCTACAGACAAATCTTTGAAGCCTTCAAAAGTTTGGCCAAAGACGCTCCAAGACAGATCTAACTCCAAGATATTGAAGATCTTCAAATCTGTAAGAAGAGTGGCGGGGTTTGTGATAAAAGTAATTGTGAGGATAGTGCTTTGTAGGTGAAGACGATGTTATAGAAGATATTATTGAGATTAAACTAATAGATAAAAAACTTTGGATTCGAGCACTAGAAATCAATTATATATTTACGATTCTGGGAAGGGAAGGAGATGATTCGTATAAGCTTGTTTGTGGGAACACTGCAAAAGGCTTACACATTATTTACAAATTATTTTATACTTTACTTTTTTTGAGTTCAAAATATATTTCTTTGACAAAGTGGCTTTGCACGAAAACTGTAACTAAGCAGAATTTAAACATTTGGCACAACACAACTTAAGATTTCGATTTTGAAACTGGCAATGATCCGATCTCTGAATTTTGTTGTTGCAGTCGAAACATATTTTATATTTGACTAGCTGTTTGTGCCCGGCATCGCCTGGGTGTATTTCTGACTTATCCGGTGGATTTTCCAAAATTTTCTTTCATGCTTGTCTAGACAAATACGAGTAAAACAAAAAAAAACTGCAAAACCGGAGCCATTCTCTAGTCGCCATGATCTTTCATACATACGGCAATAGATTTTTAGTTATTAGATAGCATTTTTTTATGTACTCAAAATAAACTAAACATGAATTCAAGCAAGCCTAATACTTTTTGTTAGTTATAAACTATTTGTGTGCCTTTCATCCAAATCCTATTAGTGGGATAATACTAATGATTGTGATACTATCTTGAATTCATGCAAGCCTAGTACTTTTGGTTAGAATATAGAGTAGAATACTGTCGTATGACGATAACTTTATTTTACAACATTCGATTTAATAAACAAAACCAATATTCTCTTCCAAATTAATCTGTGTCTACCAGTGAAAAATACACGAAAATCCGTTCAGCCATGCTATTCTGTAAACATCTCACCGTGAAAACTTGGGTGGAGTGAGCTGTCAATAGTGTCAATCCCTGTGGAATGACAGCTCACTCCACGCTCACTTCACCTAAGTTTTCACGGTGAGACGGTTACAGAATAGCACTGCAGTAGTTCCGGAGATCTGCGCGAACAAACCAGTAGAGTCACAGTGGATTCTGCTGTTTTATTAAATGTATAGATTTTAAAGTTACAACTTCAGATAACTAAGTGGATATAAAAAGAAATTATAAAGTTTATGTTTGTAGGAGTACAACCAATAGATGATTTCCCTCGTGTCCTCATAGACATAATTGGGGTCAAAGAACTGAAAGGATACACACTTGACCAGAACTTAATAGTGAACTTCGGATATCTACAGAAGATTTACGATCATTTACAAAAAATTGCTCATAGTCCTCTTAAAAATGTAAGTTTAGATACTTTTGTTAAACTTCCAAGAACAGTCTCGTTGTGTTGCCTCGTTTCTAAAAAAAGGTCATGGGTAAAAATTCATTAGTGTGCCATAAGCAGACTTAATTGCAAACAGTGTACCCGATATTATCATATAGAATGATCATCATCCTTTCATTTTTAGAGGCAGATTCTAATACTAAAAGATCTTGAACTATTTGTTCTAACAAAAAGTTACAGTATGGAAATCTCTTAACAGAAGTTTGCCTTACATTTGGCCTGTTTTGTAATTTAGATGTGAGGTTATTTGTATAGCGAGGAGCCTGAGAGGTTTGCAGCTCTGACATGTTTAATGTATTTGTAGGTGGCGTCGATTGCAGGGAACCTTATGATCAAGAATCAAAACAAATGGTTCGAGTCGGATATATGCCTGCTTCTATAAATGATTGGGGCAGAAGTGGCCATACGTAAGTAAACTGTGATAAGGCTACACTGATTTAAAAAATTGTGCACCTACCAGTCTTCCTTTAATTGTGAACGAAAAATTTCCGTGAAACTAAAGAAAATGTTACAAATTATTATTTTAGAGAAGAAATTGTGTTCGAAAGAAACGCTGACGATGCCACAGTTTCTCAAAGTGTACATGAAAGGTGCCGTTATTTGGAATGTGATGTCACCGCCATTAAGTGATGACTGTCACATTTTTACTTATAAGGTAAGCATAATTTTTGATAATCATAGATAAAAAATATAACATGAGTTTTATAAAGTGCAGTTATACAGTCCAGTTTTTCATATCTTCGCCAGTTTTTAAATGCTTTCCTTCATCAAATCTCGACACACAATACGTTTTGAAGCTCTGACGGCACAGCAGACTATTGCGTAGAAAACTATCTTATTACTTAAAAAAAAGATAAAAATAGCATACAATTTTGGCCTAAGTCGAGTTGACATCAACCTAAACCCTTTTTAATGCCCTGGGCATTTTATGAAAATAAATCTTTTTCTTTTAATTTAATTGTCAGAGTCTGGCAATGTCACATTTTTTATTCAGTCTGACATATAAAGAAGTTAGCTGTATGTCATTCTGCTGTTTTGACATTACGACGCAATATTTATATAATGCTAAGCATGCTGGTCGAGCAGATTCTATTATGCAATGAGCATGCAAGAATAGCCCTTGCGGTAACGAATATGTTAGCTAGCAAGCTAAAATAATATGCAATCAGTATCACCAAAAGAATATATTAACATTTTCGTTTCACAGCTATAAATCATCTACATAATAATTAAGCGATAAAAGTTTTAAGAGTTTTAAGTTTTAGAAGCAACAGTAACTAATTAACTAAACTCACTGTAAACTTAATTAAAGTTTGCAAACATCGGAGCAAAAAACATTAAATTATAAACATTTTGATAAAAGTCAGACTGTAGGACGACAAAGTATCACCAGACGTAACGATGTTATTGCAAATTCGCTGTTTTTGTATGGACGAAACAATACAATGAGAAATACATATATATTGAAAGTAAATATTTTGCAATGTGTTTTTGCTACGTATAATTAATTAAAAGAGTATTCTGGTCAATTCAGTTGGAGATCCACAACTAGATAACGGTAAAACAAATGGACGGATGGAACGGATCAGACGACATTGTTATAAATTGTTATAAAATATGACTTATTTAGAATCAAACAAAAAAAAACTAAATAGACTATATACGCCCATGCCTTAGTAAATGCAGGATGTTTTTATAAATTTAAAACTGACAACGTGGTGGAACGCGCAAGAATAGTCGTCGGAGCTCTTTCCCCATCATTCATAAGGGCTGGTGCCACAGAGCAGTTCCAGGTTGGGAAGAATCTGTTCACCAATGAAACTCTGTCTTCAGCACTTAAGATCAAGGAAGAAGAGCTGGTGGTTGAGGTCAATCCACCAGATTCTTCAGTGGAGTATAGGAAGAAGGATGCTTTGGGATTGTTTTACAAAGTAAGGATTTCCTTGTTATAGTTTTTAAAATAAATTCGTCGATAATCGGAGAACAAAGTACGGCAGCAAGCATTCACTGGGAGTATTCTGTCAGATCAATAAAGCAAACTAAAAAAAATTGGGTCCGAACGCCTGACTTGGCCTAAAAAAGCCTGAACAAGTCGAAATTTCAATTTTCGCGGCATGTTGAACTAGTTAATCGACGTAGCTTCCGTGAATTGTTTCTATCGCTTTTTGGTCGCTCGTACTAAGCTGTTGCAGATGAAATTGGTCTATTAGAATTTCAATAAAGAAGATGAACAATAAGTGAGTACGTACGTTCTCTTGATTTTTGACGACACTATATTATTAAAAGATTAAAGATTCAAAAATTTCAATATGTTTTATAAATGATAAATGATTTTTATTTCTGTAAATAGGTTGTACAAAACACTTTTACACGTCAAACATATTATTTTTAAACTAGATGAGGTCGGCGTTTCCTATCTGACTACTCCGAGAAGAAAGGCCGAAACAAACTTAAAGGTCACAGTCTCTTTTAAAGTCCAGACATAATCTTGGTCAGATCATGTGAAGATTATATAGATTGGTGTCTAAAAATGGTCTTTTGAGGAAAGAACCACACAGATTGAGTGGACCTGTCCAGTCAGTGCACGCATTTGTCAGTGACCGTGCAGCTCAACTTTTCTGAGTTGAGCTGCACGGTCAACGGACGCACGGACTGCACGGACTGCACGGTTTAAGGAGCTCAACGATTCGACGAACAATACCAAAGAAAGGAAATTTGGGTAGGCCGCATAAATTACTCAAGCTGCCCGACCATGATAAAACTAAATGAGAAAATAAAATAAAAAGGAATGATCCACGCTCCGTCGGGTGACCTCCTCACGGACCGGAGCTGGAACTACCATGTGCCGTTATGCGGTCCTCAGGACTGGAGGGTCTACTTTAGGAAGAATTCCTATAGCGATGATTCCGTTTTTGGGTCTAAATGTATGTTAGGGCATTGTTCTCTATTTGTTTGTTTGTAACAGTAACATAATTATCTGGTTTAGGTCATCTATTTCTCTAAAGAGTACATTTTTTGTTTATCAGGACTGTCTGAACAAAACGTAGTTATTTTTAGATATTGTAAAGTCATAAAAACACTGTGAATATTGGGTATGTGGCAAAATAAATCATCAATATTGCTAAATGGCTAAACGCGAGACTTTTCAATAACAAAAAAAGTGAATAGTGCTGGTTCCATGAATATTAAAACAAAAACTAGCTATTGTAAAAACTTAACCTTTGGAGATGTAATCAAACTGTTACTAATTAACTTAAATTAAAAAAGAAGATGGTTTAGCAATTTACAAGTAAACTCGTAATAATTGCATTTTTTGCCCATTTATTTGGAGCATTAGCATCACGATTGTATATAAATGGTAATTGGTTGGCCATTGTATACGATAGCTGTAGTAATTTATTTCCTTGGGTAACTCTTATCATTGGTCTCCATTATGAGACTATTATTCGCCTTTTATTTATGGTGTTTCATTTGATATTTATTTTAATCTCTTATTAAATTTTATGTTCTTTATGGAAGTTTAATGTCATCCTATCTCCGTATGACGTTTAAATTTGGAACGGTTATAATTTTCGCTTCAGAAATTATAGGATTAAGACATTCAAAACAATTTTCATGATTTTATCACATCATCGGTTTTGTCATAACAGTGAGCCTCCAATATGCATGGCAGTGTACGACCACTGGAGCAGTGGTCGTAGCCTTTGCCATGAGGGAAGCAATTACTGCAGCTAGACTTGATTCAGGCGTTCCTACAACGCAGTGGTTTGCGGAAGGTGAGCAGTGTTTAATGTTTATATTCAAATACATCCGTGATGAACCAGTTATACATTTTTATCTACAGTGAAGGTTCCTAATAAGTTAAAACCAACAACTGATGTGTGTGAGTTTAAAACATTTGAGATTGTTTACGACGTGATGATAGTTTGCGCCCTTGCATAAACAACATGGGAAAGACAAATGAGATGGAATGTTATTTCTAAACCAATGTTTTTTTAAATATTACTGACGGACCATACATGGTTGAAAGGAACTATTTACTGTCGTCCACAAATACTGCAGATTTTAAGATAGTCATAAGATTGTGAATCAAAGAATATCTAGGCCGTTTATTGTGGTGATACTTGGAAAGACCACGATATAAAATAATATGTATTTTTCATTTGACGTCTCCGTAGAAGTTTTGGGCTGTTTGGCAGAATATTTTTATATAATTAATATATTTTAATATTGTTTGTCCGTTTATGACTTGGATAAGAGTACCAAGGGTCTGTATTACAGTAAAATATTTTGTTCCTTGCGTGTGTGTGTATTTTTCAATAAACAAGTTTTCGATGAGTTTTTTTTGTTTCAGTATACCAGTTTGACCCTTAACAGTATGTTTTGATAACAGAGATAACATGTACTTTTTTTTTAATAAGTTAAATTCTTTAACATATTGTTACTTCTTCAGACCCGTAGAAGCAAAAACAAACTGATAGTTCAAAATTCCACCGAGCAGAATGAGGTTATCTAGATAGACAAAATAAATTCTTGGCCCTCCATTATTTAACATTTACATAAATGATATGCCTAAGGCCAGTAAGCACCAGATGGTCTTTTTTGATGATGACAGCACTATTTTATTCTGTGGTAATGACATTTATATTCTTAAAAGTTACATAAATGACGATCTTAAAAATATAATAAATTGGTTAGTTAATAATAATCTAAAAATAAGTCATAACAAAACTAAAACAATGAAATTTACTTAATCAAAGAATAAATAAACCGAAACTGAATATAAAATATGGTAACATAGCAATCTCTGAAAGTGGCATCACAAAATTTCTAGGCCTTTACATAGATAGTCATCTGACTTGGAAACATCGTATCGACGCTTTGTCAAAGAAGCTTAGTCAATTTGATGCTCTGTACAAACTATCAAAAACGGTTAACCGCATTACAATACAAATATATTATAATGCTTATGTGGTTTCTGGCATTAGGTATATAGAATCATTTTTTGGGCAGCTCCACTGACAGAGACATTGATTTTAAAGCTCAGAAGTAATGCTTGCGATCGTTTACCAAATTACAATAGATTGATAGTTGTAAACCATTGTTTAAAGAATTTAGTTTGCTATCTATACCATTTATATTATATATTGGGTCCTTACCTATGAAATTGGCGTTTTTTTCTCACAAATAGAGATCCTCGTCACTTCTATGATTTAAAATATTCATCAATTGCTTGGTATTATATCGAATAATGACCATCATAGACAACTACCAATAGTAAAAAAACCTTATTACTTATAGGTTTTTAAACATAAAAAATACCTTAAAAATGACTCCTCATTTTGTTAGCAGAAATGACCACTATTTGTTTTAACTTAGCCGTTTCTTATTTTTTTCGGTTAATCTAAGTGGCATATTACGTTATCTTAGTTTTTAAACATTAGTGCATAAAAGTTTTAAAACATTAGTGTTCATGGTTGTTATAAAAATTAAGAAAACGTTAGTATGAAAAATGCGACTTCATTAAAATTCTCCATACAAAACGCTGATTTCATAGGTGGGGACCTAATAGTTATATATATATATATATATAGTTGAAAATAAAATTATTATTTTGGGGAGTGTTTTTTTTCTCAGCTCTTAGGCTGGTTTTAGCTACATTTACGGGCCAAAGCCAAGTAAATGCAGCGTGTGGTGATTTAAGATGAGGGTGTGTTTTCTTCCTCTAACTGCATGAATTTCCTAACTATTCTACAGGTGTTTAAGATGGCAGCTTTTTGTAGGTTAATATAAACGGATTCTTCTAAATCTATTAATTTCAGGCTACGGAGAAGGTGGTTCGGGATAACGCCCGTCGTGGAGAGAACTATAGGGATAACGTATACTTTTTCTTGTCTCCAGATTCTTGTGACTTCTTCTTTAAGATCAGCATATTTACTTATTTTTTCAGTTATCGTTTTTTGTAGGTTATGGGTATTGGGAACTGCAATGTCTATAAGGTAAGTGATTTTTCTTATTTTGTCCTGTAGGGTTATGTCTGGTCTATTGTGGTGGATAGTTCTATCTGTAAGTATGGCGCGATCATAGTACATTTTGTGTGTTTCATTTTCTAGTATAGTTTGTGGTGTGTACTTGTAGTAAGGAGTGTTAGAGTTTTGTATGAGACTGTGTTTAAGTGCTAGTTTTTGATGAATAATGTTTGCAACCTGGTTGTGTCTGTGAGTGTAGTCTGTCTGTGTGAGGGTTGTGCATGCTCCAGTTATGTGTTGTATGGTTTCTGATTGAATGTGGCATCTACGGCATTTATCATTTGTGGTGGTAGGGTCTTTAATGATAAATTTCCTATAGTTTTTGGTGTTGATGATTTGATCTTGTATAGCTATCATGAACCCTTCTGTTTCAGGGAAAAGGTTTCCTATCATAAGCCACTTATTAGATGCCACTATGTTAATATGGGATTGTTCTAAATCATGCGGGTGTCTACCGTGCAGGACTTTCTTCTTCCAGTTTTCAATTTTTTGGTTCTGTGGGTCAGAGTTATTTGTGTGTATATTTTGTTCATTTAAGTTAAGTGGGGTGTAGTTAAGATCATTTAGACAAATAGCTTTGTGTATGTCACTAGTGCGAGATTTTGAATAGAAGAATGTTTTAAGCCTAGTGATTTGTTTCTGCCAAATTATTATTATTATTATTATTATTATTTATGTACATGCATGAAATAGTAGTGTTCGTTCACTGTAACCTGCATTTATTTGAAAAACTGCTCTCTCCCCGTTATCAGAATACCGTTCATCATTCATGTTACCGTCATAAAACCGCATTTTTCGGCAAAAATGTGCTAGGTATGGCCCCAAAAATATATAATAGTATACCAGCAGCTATTAGAATTAAGAGTGTCTGTGTATAGCACATGTGTGAGTACTGTGACCATTACCTTCTACAAAACTACCATTTACTTGGTATCTCTGGGGATCTCTTCATTGACTTGAATGAGCCTTAGCGGCTGACAGTTTGTCATGCTCACTCAAAAGTCTCGCTGGTGGTGGCGTGTGTTGGATCATTAAGTTCCCTTCAAAATGGTTGAGCTGAATGGTGCTGATCCATGCGTCATGTTCGTGAAAGGGTGTCGTCAGTAGGGACTGGTCATCTCTTAGCTGCCATGGCTTATTTTAATTTTTCAATTGTTTTTATATTTTTATTACGGAAGCTTTTAACGTGCACATCTTTCTACATTGTTCTCACATGTATAATTTCAACACGAATGATGTAACCAATATTTTGTAACAAAATTTTGATTTAAAAGAGTGTCCGTGGAGTTTCTTACCCGTTCTTCTCCATAGGAACCTACTACGCTTTGGAATGGGCAACTAGCTTCATATTTCTGACTGACCGACCACTTGACAATTCAAAAGTGCCTGTAATTGGTTTATTTGAAATAAATGCTTTGAGTTTGAGTTTGTCTGGGATTTAAGAAGTCCTTTTTTAAATCCTTGTTGATAGTAAACAGAGGTATGCCGACGCCAACTTGATAATTAAAATATATGATTTTATTTATTGATTAAGTATGAATATGTTTATTTATCTAAAATTGTAATGACCTGTTTACCTAACTGACATTATTTTAAATTGTATTTTTTTAAATATATACTATTGGTATGCCACATGTGTACAAAATTAACATAAATAAACAATTACAATTAAAATTGTTTATTTATGTTAATTTTGTACGCTATATATTGGCAAAACATAGTGCACATATTTTGGACAATATACTGTAACCATACCTATCTATGTTTAACAAATTAAATGATTGATTGATCGATTGAAACGTAAGTTACCAACCATCTTCACTAAAGAATTCTTTCAGACTTTTAAAAAGATATCTGACTTTTTCTTTTATACAATATGAAGATTAATGATGTTCAAGAGTGGTTCATCTACTTCCTAATTTTCATTTGATAATTGTTGAAACGTCCTGATTTATTTGTTTGTTACGGAGAATCACTGACTCCTAAGACATAGGCACATACACCTAGTTTAGAACTCAGTATTAAAATTATTGTGACCCAGTTATAAGCCTTATATGCTCTTAGTCTTTGGATATTTTAATGTCTTCTCTCTGCCTTTGGTGAAATAAACAATTTATTATTATTGTTATATTATTAATTGTTGCGTTATTGCAATCAAGTGGAAAAGAATGTCCATACTAATCGTCTACCTACGCTATGTACGTAAATTTAAATTGAAGATATTTATCATTGGAACCTACGTCAATTCGATGAAAAACGAGTTCAACATTTAAGTCAAGATAATGTTTTACGTTTTTGAACTCCTATAATTAAAGCTTATCGGATGTTCGTGGAAGGTACAACAGTACTTACTGATGGAAATTGATCCGTCAATGTTGCTGTGTTATTACTGAAAACCGAGCCGGTGAAGTAAGTCATCAGCCATGGGAGTTATTAAGTTTAAAGTTAATGGCGTGGAATATTGCGGTAAATATTACTATTCTTATCTATTCCAGTAAAAATATAAATAAAATTGATACTTTAGAGAACAGAGATAAAATAAGTCGTGAACTAATGATAAGTTGTCCCGCTTAGAACATTAATCAATAGATAGGAACTTATGTCTAGTTCTACTAGCTAAGCTTACAATACTGTTGGGTGAAAAGATAAAGGTATTTCCATATTGTTGTGTTGTTTTATATATTTTGCTATTTAATAGTTTCTCGATTGAAAACAAACAATCAAAAGAAAGTCATTTAGTGTTGAAAATTCAGATCAGAATCAGATAAAAACTTACTTTAAATGTCAGGAAAGATGATAAATAAATTACCTAGCTAAGAATCTTATTATATCGTCCAAATATATTTTCACTAGTGGGATGCGATGTGAGCTCAGACGTGATGCTGGTGGACTACTTGCGGCTGTACATAGGGCTCCACGGCACCAAGTACATGTGTCGTGAAGGCGGCTGTGGAGCCTGTGTCGTCAGCGTACATCGACCCAATGTCAAGCCGTATGCTATCAACTCGGTAAGTAAATCAATCGACAATAGAACTTCTTCTAAAAACGAATCGAAACGTTTAGTTGGTAGTGCATTGATCAAACTCAAAGCATTTATTTCGATAAAATATTTATTTTTCTTGTCGGTCAGCTAGTTAAAAAGTTGAAGCTAGTTGCCCATTCCAGAACTTGGAGAACAATCTTTATTGAGTAGAACGGGCAAGGTACATTATCCTGGTATCTTAATTATTTGGCCGATTTAGGCCTCAATCATGTACGTAGCTAAAACTTCTTGTAGTAAGTTCTCATAAAAGATGTTTAATTATACTACCTATAGCCACTAATGGCCACGAATATGGTACTCATGTTTTCACTCAGACTTAAAGTTGCCGGCTAATCAGCTCGTCAGTTTGACCAACTGTGTTTGATTGTTTCTATTCACGATCACTGGATCGATACTTGGTATTAAAAAAACATTATTTCATCTGGTAGTGCATGAAACCAGTAACAGCATGCCATGGATTGGAGATCACCACCATCGAGGGGTTGGGCAACAGAAAGATAGGCTACCAGGAGCTACAGACTACACTGGCTAGAGAAAATGGTTCGCAGTGTGGATATTGTTCACCATCTTGGGTAATGTCGATGTATAGGTAAGAAAAATAAATATTATTTAGTATCCAGCCATCATCTGCTCTGTAGGACCAAACATACCAATTAGTCATCTGAATTTGTTCTTTTATTTACAGTTTGCTTAAAACCAATCCCAACATCACAATGCTAGAAATAGAAAAGTCATTAGCTAGCAATGTTTGTCGCTGTACCGGCTACAGGCCTATCCTTGAGGCCTTCAAAAAGTTTGCCATAGATGCTCCAAGACAGATCAAGCTTCAAGACATTGAAGATCTTCAAATATGTAAGAAAACTGGTGAAGCTTGTGATAAAAGTAATTGCGAGGATAGTGAGTGGTGCTTCATAGATCAAGAAAATGAAGAAGAATGCACCATTGAGATCGAATTGAAAGATAAAAGGCTTTGGTATCGTGTGCAAGAAGTAAGAGATATATTTACGATTTTAGATAGAGAGGGTGATGACTCTTATATGCTTATTAATGGTAACACTGCAAGAGGTTGGTAGAATTTTTCGTTATTAATAATTATCGTGGCTATAACAATAGAAGACGAATAGAAGGAGATTTACAAAACTTTATGTTTGCAGGAGTATATCCTATAGATGAGTATCCTCGTGTCCTTATAGACATAAGTGGTGTCAAAGAACTCAAAGGATACACACTTGACCAGAACTTAATAGTTAACGCTGGGACGACCCTCACGGAGTTTCTCGAGATACTAATAACTGTGTCTAAAGAAGAATACTTTGGATATTTGCAGAAGATATACGATCACGTACTAAATGTTGCTCACATTCCGATAAGAAACGTGAGTATCCAATAATAGCACTTATAGTATAGTCATATCGTTGAAAAGGTTTAGCATGTTGTTGATCAGGTTATAATTCAAATATTCGTGTCTACAGGTGGCATCGATTGCCGGGAACTTAATGATCAAGAACAAGCACCACTGGTTCGCGTCAGATATTTTCTTGCTTTTAGAAACCGTTGGGGCACAAGTCACTATACGTAAGTATACTTTGAAACATTGTTTATGGTTGTGGTTTTGTTCTATGGATTTCAAATATGGAGGTAAAGAATTCAAAGCATTTCGTGTAAAAACATTAAATCCTGAAACTTGAAAATGGTAATATTAAGATTTTCTTATTTAAGGAAGTTACATTTTATGTACATAAAAGACATCAACAATCTTAGTTGTATATTTTAATCTTAATGTTATTTTAATTTTATTTGTAAATTAGTAGCATAACATAATAAAGTCCATAATATCATTAATGTAAACAATCTATTAATTTTAGAGAACAGTTTGAGCGCAAAAGAAACTCTGACGATGCAACAGTTTCTCAGGGTGAACATGAGAGGAAGTGTTATTTGGAACATTATGCTACCTCCGCTATGTAACGACCATTGTTTGGTTACCTATAAGGTAAACAAGAAAATTCCTATTTATTTTATTCAATCTTGTAATTTACATCCAGAATAAAACAGTTTTTATTCTGGATGTTAGTAGTCATAGTTTCAAGAAATTAAAGCAATTTTATGTGCAATTATTATTGTACCAATGATAAAAGTTAAAACCACTAAAATGATAATGTCTGGTTGGTGAACAAAGGCAGGCGTCATGACATTGTGTGTGTTACTTATATCTATAAAATAAAAGTTAAAAAAACAAAAAACGGGCGACTTCAAATAAAACACTACAAAGTAAAAAAAATACTTCAATACTGGAAATCGGTGTCTTTGGTTTAGAATTTTCATTTTTTGCCACCGACTTCCGATATTAAAGTAATTTTTCACTTTGTAGTGTTTTTTTTTAAAGTCGGTTGTTTTTTCTAGTAAAATATCTTTATTTTTCACTTTTTAGTTGTGGTACGTACGACACACAACACAGATTTGAATACCACTACCTGCTATGTAAATAACAGTGACAGGAAGTTATTATAACACCATCCACATAGACTAAGTGCGAAAAATACGTATTATTGAAGCTAACTCAAAAAAACCCAAGCAAAGTTAATAAAAGTTAAGAACATTTGGGATCACTGCACAATGTTTTCTACCACATAAAAAAAATATTTTCAAAATCGGTCCATAATTGACGAATATATCGTAATAATATAATGAAAAATAAACATACAGACGAACATAGTATCTTCTTTTTTTTGGAAGTCGGTTAAAAAATGAAATGATGTTCATTGGTAAGTGCATAACTTTAGAACGGCTGGACAGATTTGGAAATGTTGCGTTTTTAATTTCCTATTTATACAATCAAAGGAGTCCCAATTGTTCTATTATTTTATGCTTTAAAAAACATCTCTAAATAACTTCACACCCCATTAGGTATAGACGGCACTAAAAATCATCACAAATTATTTAAAAACTAGTTGAACCGACAGACATTGTTCTGTCTAAATTTCAATAATTCATACAAAATTCCCATTGGTGTTGCTCTTTCAGTTTTCGCGAATTTTAATATTTTTTCCTTCCGTAAGAACCTATTCGGACTACACCTATATACATTACAGGTGATGCCACGCTCTCAAAATGCCCATGCTTTAGTTCATGCAGGATTTCTATACAAAATGGCAACTGGCAACACAGTCAAGTCTGCAAGGATAGTCATCGGACCTCTCTCCCCAAAATTCATCAGGGCTACTGCGACAGAGAAGTTCCTGATTGGAAAAAAGCTCTTCACCAATGACACTCTGACGTCAGCACTTAAGATCATGGAAGCTGAGCTGGTTGTTGAGGCCAACCCACCGGATCCTTCAGTGGAGTATAGGAAGAAAGTGGCTCTGGGATTGTTTTATAAAGTGAGTATGCCCGGCATTATTATTTATACTAAAGAAAGAAAGAAAGAAATCATTGATTTGCTGATAATGTAGGTATATATGTTGTATATATATTATAAGTTGGATTATTTGTTAATTGTCCCGATACATTTTGCCTTAAGCTTCGTGCAGACCAGCGCGACGCGACGCCGCGACGCGACTCGAACAATACAATTTCTAAGAAAACTTGACGGTATAACAATAACCGGTGTCGCGTCGCGCGACAAGTCGCGCTGGTCTGCACAAAGCTTTACGGTATGCAAATATTAGATTTGAATTTAATAATATAGTTACAACCATTAGAATTATTATTAACACTAGTCAGAATTTAATAGGTAACAGAACAGTCTAAAAAAATATATGAATAAAATACAAATCTCTAGCATATTGCAATGAAGAATTAATATGTCGTAATGTGTATTGTCAAAAAACTTAATTTCAAAATGTTTAAATATTCTTAAAAATTAACAACAATCACAATTAATAAAGATGATAATTATAGATAATATCATAATGTGTAGGTACTGTCAATATCTGTAATGTCAAATTATGTTAAATGTCGACGTAGTGATTCTAATATAACAACAATCATAAAAAATTACTAATAGGTATAACAATGTCATTATAATAATCATAAACATTTGAAATTTCAAACACAACGTATTTTTATTTTTTTAAAAACAACAACATTTTACTCATCATCATCATCATCTGTCATTTAAAAAGTCTTTAATTGTGACATTTGATCATGTAAACATTTCTCCAGCAATAGTTTTTTTTGTTAACTGCTTTTTAAACATTTTTATGGGTAGGTCTTTTAAATTTTCAGGTAATTCATTATAGAATATATTAGCGGCCCCATGGAAAAGATTTTATGTTTTAATAAGGCTATTTTATGACCATCTGTGTACAATTGGTTTTTATACTGGGACCTTATTGGTACTGTGAGTTGTCTTATGTCAACCATTGAGGTAAATAAGTGTTGTTTAATATAACGAATAGGGTCACTTCTAGTATATACAAGCAAGGTAATGTCAGAATTTTCAGGGATTTAAATACAGGTTGAAAACTTTCAGTAGACTTAAGACCTGTAATTGATCTAAGGCATCGTTTTTGGATCCTAAATATTCATTCTCTCCCACTGCAGTTGCCCCAAAAATGACACCTTATCTTAAAAATTAAACAACTAATCCATGATGCTATCACTAATGTATCTATGTTTACTTTATTTGAGAGTTTAAAGAGTACTTATGAAGATTTACTTAGTTTTTGGCATTTTCAGCATGAGATTTCCATCTCAATTTGTTGTCAATATACACTCCTAAGAATTTTGTCATTGAAGTTGTTTGTGTCTAAGATTTGGCCATTATATTCAGTAGTTACTTTTTTTGGCAGTAACCTCTGGTGAAAATGCATGACTTTAGTTTTTTGTAAATTTATGACTAGATTATTTTTATTAAGCCAATCTATTTATTGTTGAAACTAATTTAAAACTGAGGTTATGTTTTGTGAGCAAGTTCTACTTGTGATTCATATCACAGAAAATGTATATTTTCTCGCCAACTTTCAGGACAGCACTTTGCTTTTAGTTAAGAGAGAGTCTCCAAACAGAAAAAAGTTCTGCTAACATTCCTAATATTTCAAATCACATTTAATTTTCTAGGTACATTTTTTAAATGAGTTAAATGGCGTAGCTAATATTTTAGTACATTTATTTTTGGTGTTAACAACACCAGTTGTTGATATTAATGAGCAGTGATAATATTAGTCAATTAACTTTGCATGAAACACTGCTCAACAAATTGAAATAAACTATTTTCTACAATCCCAGGGATTACTGTCGCTATCTCCTGATACAAATCTTCACGCTCGCTACAAATCTGGAGCGACAGTCTTATCGGATACCCGTCCAGTGTCCAGAGGTGTTCAGGTGTTTGAAACTAACCGATCGGTATGGCCCGTGACACAACCTATTATGAAAGTGGAAGCTTTGGTGAGAAAATCTCGAATAATATGAATGATCAAGCATAATTTTTTTCGACTACAAAGTTTATCTGTTTTATCCTTCATACCTTTTTTTTTTAGATACAATGTGCGGGAGAGGCTTTCTATACTGATGATTTACCAAATTTTCCCAACGAGGTATTCTGTGCCTTTGCATTAAGTACAGTCGCTTTGGGTGAAATTGTGTCCATTGATGCCAGCAAAGCTTTGGTAATAATATAATATATATTTGGTACATTCAATGTAAAGATCAGATGGTCTCTACCTAACACGAAAAATAACAACATAAGCTATCTTTTTACAGGCTTTCCCAGGCGTAATAGCGTTCTATACGGCAGATGACATTCCAGGAATAAACTCCTTTACTCCACCCGACTCGTTTTTATACTCTGCCAATGAAGAAGTCTTAGCTAGTGGTACCGTGAAATATTACAACCAGCCGATAGGCATTATTGTGGGTGAGACTCGTTATATTGCAGACACGGCTGCGAAACTAGTCGAATCTACTTACACAAATGTTAGAGAACCACTCTTAGATGTAAGGCAGACTATAAATAACTCAAGCAGAAGCACCCAATTCATGGCAATAGAAGCTACCGAAAGAGGCACAGATGCAGTAGCTAAAGAAATAAAAGGAGTTAACTCAATATATGGGCAATACCATTTTACTATAGAAACTCTGACTACTATCGTCAAGCCCTCTGATGAGGGACTGGACGTGTACTGCTCAACACAATGGATGGAAGGTGCGCAGTTGATGATATCGAGGGCTTTGGATATGGATCAAAACAGGTTTGTTGATTTTTGTTCATAACGATCATATATTTAGATAGTTCTGACGTTGATTTACTTAAGAAATGTTTTTAAATCTAAGGATTGACGTGCACACCCGTCGTGTCGGAGGCTCGTATGGACTCAAATTGTCCCGCAACATTCAAGGGGCAATTGCCGCCGCGCTAACAGTGAAGAAACTTAACAGACCTTGTCGGTTCATCCAATCAATGACTACCAATACGAGAGCCGTGGGCAAGAGACTTCCCTGCTGTTCTGAATTTGAGGTATAGAATAGTTTCTTTTACCTTAGTTTAATCTCATTCCTTAATGCTTTTCAGCCAGTTAAAGACACCACTTTTTTAATAATATTACGTTCTGCTCCTAGGCTGGCGTCAACAGTTCCGGAGTAATTCAGTACATCAACTACAGGGTATTTGAAGACAATGGATATAAAACAAACGAACAATTCACTTTGCTTGGCGTCGGCCAATTCAATAACGCCTACAACAGAGCTCGATGGAACTATACCAGCTTTGATTGTACAACTGATACAGCTAAGAATACTTGGGCTAGATCACCAGGTAAGGCTATGTTATTATCTATGATCTCCTTAATAAGCTCTCCTCATATTTCCTTTATACGTAATCTAAATTCCAACAGGAACACTAGAACACGTAGCAATGGCAGAACTTGTGATGGAACAGACCGCATACGAGATGAACCTGGATCCTTTAGCTGTAAGACTAGCTAACCTAGACGCGCAATATAGCAGTGACCTAAAAGAAATGGTTGACAACATTATCATTAAGTCTGATTATATGAAACGACGAGAAATTGTCAACAAATTCAACCATGAAAATAGATGGAAAAAAAGAGGACTGAGATTCGCTTTCTTAAGATGGACTCCCGTTGGAGGACTCAATTTTTACATAAATCTATCAGTATATCGTGGAGATGGCTCTGTAGTAATAACACATGGGGCCATAGAAATGGGTCAAGGAATTAATACTAAAGCAGTTCAAGTAGCAGCCTATTTGCTTAATATTCCTGTGGACAAAATCATTATAAAAGAAAATAATACTGTAATTGCACCAAACTGTTCGCTAGGTGGAGGAAGTATTATGAATCAAAATGTAATTGTGGGAGTGAGAAGAGCATGCCAACAACTCTTGGATAGATTGAGACCAATCAGAGAGCAGATGGATAATCCTACTTGGGAAGAGTTGATAACAAAAGCTTATAATGACAATGTGGATTTGCAAGCTCATGGGTTCACGAGGACTGATGAGGAATATCCCTTTGATGTTTTTGGAGTTACTTTAGCTGAAGTAGAATTAGATGTGCTTACCGGACAGTTTGAGTTGCTGAGGGTAGATCTTTGTGAAGATGCTGGACAGAGTGTTAGTCCTGAAATTGATATTGGCCAAGTAAGTATTGAAAATGATTTGATTTAGATTAAAAAACCAAATATAAAGAATAAAGAAAGAGTAATGTTATAAACTTACTTTCTATTTAGGTTTCGTGCCCATGCGGGCACGAAACGAAGCGGGCAATCTAATAATGAAATAAGGCTGCCCTTATTTCATTATTAGATTGCATATTTCATCTAAAAAATATATAAAACATCACCTAGTCTGCATTTCATGAATGTTATACCCCACTTAGGTAGAAGGAGCCTTCATAATGGGACTGGGCTACTGGACTTGTGAGCATCTTGTCTACGCTGCGACTGGTGAACTTTTAACTGACCGTACCTGGGACTACCATGTGCCGTTAGCCAGGGACATTCCTCAGGAGTGGTGGCTTTACTTTAGGAAAAACTCTTTTAGTGAAGATATTGTCTTCGGATCTAAATGTAAGTGAGATTTGATGAATGGACGCAATCTATTCTTCATGTTATTCTTCAAGCAAGAAAATTAATATTGTTATTTCGTCTCTGCTCAGGTATCGGTGAACCTCCAATATGCATGGCTGTGGCTGTAGCGTTTGCCATGAGGGAAGCTATTGTTGCTTCTCGCCTTGAGTCAGGCATTCCTAAAACACAGTGGTACCAAGAAGGTAAACAGATAACCATTTGCATAATTATATTATGACTTGGATGTTTTAATTAATTTGCGCCGTAACGTATGCCATTCCATAGAAATGTTTTCGACTGATATTTTAACCATTTCTAATTATAGGTACTTTATAAAGATAATTAACATTTTTTTATCGTTCCAGATGGGCCCTACACCGTTGAAAGAAACTATCTACTATCGTCGACGAATCCTGCGGATTTCAAGTTCAATTAGTCACATTACGGTTGTTATAGGTTTCGAATAACTTGAAATTGTTCCATTTCAATGCTGCTCTGCACTGCACCTAGAAATTACCTCACATTCATTTTATTTTCATTCAATAAATTACACTTACTGCGGATAATAAAAACATGTTATTATTAGCTGTGTTTTGCAAATTGTACTGCTTAGATAAGAATTAATGTTATGGGAAGATTATGACTTTGCACTTTAATATTATAAAATAATGTATTAATCATTATGTTCCATATTTTTATTTTTCATTGAAATCCGTTTTAGTGGATAAGATTTAGATTGATATTAGATCAAAACATGGACAAAAGTTATTTAAAACAAGATAGCCCTGTCTGTTTCACAAGAACAATATAATTGGACAAACATGAACTGGCGAGTGTGTTTTCTCCTGTATGTAAGTTTGTCTGATGTCAGAGCGTTTACGGCTGCAGCGGACATGAACAATAATTCCATCACAGCCACGATGATCTGGGGTTGTCTGACTACAAGTTCTGTGCTTGCTCGTTGTAGGTATATTGCCCTTCAAGTATTTCCGTTTCATATTCAAAAGCAATTTTTTCATGGGGATCATGTTATACTTTCTCCAGGTAAACACTACTAGCAAATATCTCGAATGAATTTATCTAATGCACATATTTACAGGCTATGAATAGGCTAAACTTATGTTAAGGCGCGGCATTTAACTTACCGCTAGGTTGTACTTGGCATAAAATACTGCTTAGGTACCTATTAGATAATATTACAACATACGATACTACCTATTATTAATAATATTAGGATCGAATCCCCTTACTTATAATTTCGAATAGAATACTCTTTATTGTAGACCATAAATATTACAGATATAAATGTAGAGATTTTACAAGGGGTGACACAATGGGCCGTCTTATCGCTAAATGCGATCTTTTAAAGACAACCTTTGGATGGATTAAGGGAGAAAGGAGAGACAAAACAGCAGTTAGTTTGTGGTGTATCACTAACTTCAATACAATAAATACATACTTACACAAAACATTTACTTACCAATATAATAATAATCAACAATAATACAATTATAATCATAAAAGCTTGTGGCTAAGTAATAACAATTGCCTGGATCGATCCATCAGGTTAGGCTACGCTTGCCGGGGTTGGTCCGTGGAGGGGTGACCATCTTTCCATACCGAGACATACGAAAGCACGTTAAGCCGTTGGTCCCGGCTGTCATTCGTGGATCATTGACAGTCGTTACGGGTCGTAAGAAGCCCGAAAGACTGGCAACCAGTCTTACCAAGGGGTACCGCATTACCCAGTTACTAGGTTGTGGAGGTCAGATAGGCGGTCGCTCCATGTAAAATACTGGTATTTAGCTGCATCCGTTTAAACTCCGATGCCGACCGGTCAGAAGCCGACGAAGCAGAAGGCTAGGCAGATTGATTAATACAATAATAATCCTAAAAAAAGTGCACAGAACATAAAAATTACATTAAGGGAGAGAGATTGTGTTTTATAACATAATTTTAAAGATCGACAAAGATTGGGCACGCGTTATCAACACGGGCAAGGCATTCCATAATAAGGATTGTTTTTTAATTAATTTAATTTATAATAATTTAAAATTTCACTTTATTTTAACTTCATAAGTGATGGAATGTAAATCTGTATTTGCAATCCCGAGTGCTGTGACTTGGCAATAATCGAAAATATAGTGATCTTTTCTTTCTCTTGCATTCATTCCTCTTTCACTGTCGTCAATACTTTCCTACGATGTGAACGAACCACCATCCTTGTCTTCTTCTCTGGTCCAGTTACTGTTCCAGTCTTTGTTCTTTCTTTCAATTAAGTACTACAAACTCTTTACCAGGTGTTTAATATTCGGTACACTACCTTCTGAGTGTAATTTTTTTATTAATTATTTGTTTTCTAATGCTTTTTAAACTTTTTAATACATAGTTAAAAAAAAACTTAAAACTAAACTTAAAACTAAACGTATTTTGCACCTAACTTACTAACAGATCATTGTAGTCTTAGCTAATAACTAAATTTAATTTAATAATATTATTATCTACTATGTAGATATAGCCGTGTTTTTCAACTATATACCTTGACTGGTTATTTATCTAGATTCCCTCGACGTCTTTTTTAAGTTATACATCACGTGGTACTAGTATAGTCGTTAAGATAGTAGAACTTCACATATGAAATTCAAATAAATGTTTAACAAAAAATAATGAAAGCACCTACGTGTATTTGTCGATTAAAAATGTAGCTGTCTAGGATACGAGTAGCTGTCTTATTACTTCAAATTGTGTCGATGAAGTAAGTCGATGTTCAATTATGGGAGTTATTAAATTTAAAGTGAACGACGTGGAATATTGTGGTATGTAAAATAAAAACTGTAATAAATTTGGAAATATCAATTATTCTTTACTCAATATCAAGAATAAATACCACTTTTTTTGTGGGTTATTATTAAACAATCGTCATCACTCCATTTGAAAAAAGATTAGACATTTAAACAATACTTTTATAACATCCGTTCAACCGATTCTGACTTCTATACAGTAGGCATAAGGATCTGTCTCCGGGTCCTGACGGAGGCGATCGGCGGCGGCGATCTCTCGCGTCCGGCCCTGGTTCAGGCCATGGTCCGGAGCGAGAGTGCATGGGAGGCCGTCACTTCCTTCTGCGAAGCAGTAATGCTCGCGAAGGAGGAGGCGGAGCGCGCGAGGGAGAGGCAAGATTCGCGCCCTCGCGCCCCTAGTCGCCGCAGGAGACGCCCCGGGCGTCGGGAGTCGCGAGCCGACTTCCGACCACCGTAGGCGCGGGCTTGCGGACGGTGAGCAATGGGTAGCTCGCCGTCCGATAGGGATCAGGCCCGGGTCGACGGTGCGGTGTGTTCCACGCGCGCCACAAAGAGATGTCAGCACCAACTGACGGGGTCCGGAAGGGCCAATGACTGCCGGGGTAGCGAGTTTGTCCGAAAGGTATATCGCGACCCCGGCACACAGGCAACGGAAGGAATTCGGGTGGGTTTTAGTCAGTAAAAGTCTGACACGCCCTCGCGCTCCGCCCAGAGCGGGAGAAGTTATTTGATAATTTCCCAACCCCAAAAAAAAAAAAAAAGGCATAAGGATGGCATTAAAAGCAAAAAAGTGGTTACAATACTAATAATGTTTATTGCCATTTGTCATGCTACCAACGCAATAGAAGTCAAAATCGGTTGAACGGACGGTAAAAAAAAATTAGTTAAATGTCTAATCATATTTCAAATGGGGTATAGCTGGGAATACTAATGACTCGTCCAAATATGTTTGTGCTAGTATCGGAATGCGATGTAAGCTCGCATACGACGCTACTGGACTACTTGCGGCTGTACATAGGGCTCCATGGCACTAAGTACATGTGTCGTGAAGGCGGCTGTGGGGCCTGCATTGTCAGCGTACATAGCCCCTCTGCCACGCCGTACGCTGTCAACGCGGTTAGTAATCGAGCTAGCTATGCTTATTCATGATCACCATTATCATCAGTCTTCGTGTTCCAAGTGAGCCTAGCTGTCAGCTGCTGCATGCTTTAATTGCACGCCACTTAGGTTGATCCTTGCTTGTTATATTTTTTTTGCTTCAATTTCTGAACAACATCAATAAAAAATTATAAAATAGTTTCGAAGAGAAATCTGCAACGAAACTGAATACCTCATTGTAAAATTTAAGACCTAATATAATTAATATTTCAAGGCCCTATACCACAACACTTAACAAATACAATTTACTTTGTCGCGTACCATAAAAACCTAAGCCACACAATTGTAATGGAAAAACCTTACACATAATGTAAATTGCAGTGACAAGTCTACAATATATTATACATAGTCCTCATACTTTTAAATACGGTTTTAAAATTATGAAAGAATAGTAGATTGGGAATTGTAACTGATGCATATTTGTAATTTCTGTGATACGCAATTTTTTCTACAAATTAATAATTTTGTAGAATTTTAGACTTGTAAAGTTTTGTGGTATAGGGCCCAGGTTGTTTTGTGTAAGGATATTATTCTATATGTCGCTACTGGGCATCGTGTAATTGTTATTATTTTGTTTGATAGTGCATGATGCCAGTAACATCATGCCACGGTTTGGAGATTACCACCATCGAAGGGTTGGGTAACAGGCAGAAGGGCTATCACGAGCTTCAGACAACTCTAGCTAACGAAAATGGTTCTCAGTGCGGATATTGTTCACCTGCGTGGGTTATGTCGATGTATGGGTAAGGAAAATAAAATCAATGTTTAAATTTTTATTTTGAATTCATTTAGTCAAACTGGTTAGGTTGTAACGTTGGAAAAATTAGTAGGTATCAGAAAAAAGAAACATGTGAAGGATCACCAAAAACAGAATTAGTATGTTTCTTTTTAGTGGTAGAAAAATGTTTTCGTTGGAAAGTTATAAATTATATATACGAATATAGATTTGATCTTGTTATTTTGTTTTCTTTTTTTGTCATTTATAATTAAATGAAACGTTAAACGGAACGTGAACGGGAAATGAAATGAAATTGTTTATTATTTACAGGATAAACAATTTCATTTCATTTCATTATGAATGACAAAAAAATTAACACAAAACCCATTTTTTTGTTTTCTTGTTCTGCGTTATATTATAATCCAATTATTGCATTGTCAAAAACTATCTCGCTTTATTTGGATATATGTAATTCCTTTTTTTAACTAACGAATTATATAATTTGCAGTCTCCTTCAAGGAAATCCTAACATAACAATGCTAGAAGTTGAAAAATCATTAGCTAGCAACGTTTGTCGCTGTACCGGCTACAGACCAATCATGGATGCTTTCAAAAAGTTTGCCAGAGACACTCCAAGACAAATCAAGCTCCAAGATATTGAAGATCTTCAAATCTGCAAAAAAACTGGTGAAGCTTGTGATAAAATTAATTGTGAGGATAGTGAGTGGTGCTTTGTAGATCAAGAATTTGGGAAAGAACACATAATAGACATCAAATTAAAAGATAACAGACTTTGGGTTCGAGTACTAGAAGTGAAGGATATATTTACGATTTTGGAAAGGGAAGGCGATGATTCTTATATGCTTGTCAGTGGTAATACTGCAAGAGGTTAGTATATATATATTTGGGAACCTTATAAATAATTAAAAATAAATAATTGATAATTTTTTTAACAAATAATACGAAAATTTGTTTAATAAGAATGAAAGTGTGTGAAAAACCTTAGAAGACATAATGAAGATTCATCAGCGAATTTGTGTTGCAGGAGTATATCCCTTAGAAGACAACCCTCGGATCCTTATAGACATAAGGGGAGTCCAAGAACTTAAAGGGTACACAATTGACCAGAACTGTATAGTAAATGCAGGAACAACTCTCACAGAGTTTTTGAAGATACTAAAAACTGTAGCTAACGAAGAAGGCTTTGGATATCTGAAAAAGTTATACGACCATATTCTAAATGTTGCACATATTCCTATAAGAAATGTAAGTTATGGAAACTTGTATTAAACTTGTAATTAAAATATCTGAGTCTAAGAGATTTACAGAACATTTATTTGAGTAATGTATTTGTAGGTGGCGTCAATTGCAGGGAATCTCATGATCAAGAACAAGCACCACTGGTTTGCGTCGGATATTTTCTTGCTTTTGGAAATGATTGGGGCACAAGTCACTATACGTAAGTTTATTTGTTATTCTGGTATGAGTAATGGTAAGAGTGATTGAATAATTATGTTCATTACTATAGCAAAACTGTGTAAAAATGGCAACAGTTACAATATTTCTGTTTTAGAGAACAGATTGAGTGGAAAGCGAACGCTGACGATGCAACAGTTTCTCAAAGTGAATATGAGAGGAAGTGTCATTTGGAATGTGATGTTACCGCCACTATGTAAAGATAATCACGTGATCACTTTCAAGGTAACCACAAGTAAAGTTTGTTTTAAGGCCCGCAACAACATAATCTTTAAGTCAGAGATTTTCTGTTCAAGAAATAAAATGCATATTTATTTATTTACCTAATAAGTACACATACACAGCATATACATTATAACATTAGCTTAAAACGGTGTTTATTGTATTTTATTATTATTATGTTATTGCATTTTAATTATGACATCGACACAAATAATAAATAGACATGTATTTTCAGGTGATGCCACGTTCACAAAATGCTGCAGCTTTAATAAATGCGGGATTTTTGTACCAACTGGATACCAACAATATTGTGAAACGCGCAAGAATAGTCTTCGGAGCTCTTTCCCCATCATTTATTCGGGCTTGCTCAACGGAGCAGTTCCTCATTGAGAAGAATCTGTTCACCAATGAGACTCTGACGTCAGCGTTGAAGATATTGAGGGAAGAACTGGTGATTGAAGATAATCCACCAGCACCATCAGTGGAGTATAGGACGATAACTGCTCTGGGACTGTTTTACAAAGTTAGGACACGTTTATTATACAAAAATATAGACATATGTAAAAAAAAATTAAAACAGTTTCAAGAATGATTCAATCAACCTGTCTTAATACTGCTTAGAATGGCTGAATATTTCAAGAAATAGTAACCTCCTTTTTTCACAGAAACCATTATCATACTCTAGCACTTAAACCAATTTATCTGGGGTCGGCGCATCATGTCTCATAAACGTCTACGTTTTTAATAAAAACAATTTTACTAACACCAGGGTCTATTGACGCTATGTCCAGAGACGACTCTTCACACTCGCTACAGATCGGGTGCTACTGTCTTGTCGGATACCCGTCCAGTGTCCAGAGGGGTTCAGGTGTTTGAAACTAACCAAAAAGTATGGCCCGTGACACAACCTATACCGAAACGAGAGGCTTTGGTAAGTAAAACGATATGATACGTCCAATGAATACCTGAAATCTATGATGAACTAACAATTTTTAAAGAACTATTGTTATGTATTAAGAATAATAAAAGTACAATAAAATAAATATTTTCTTTGTCATAGATACAATGTGCGGGAGAGGCTTTCTATACTGAAGACACGCCACTGCAACCTGACGAGGTGTTCTGTGCATTAGCACTAAGCACAGTCGCGAGGGGTGATATCGTGTCTATTGATGCTAGTGAAGCTATGGTAAGCGAACGAGAAAATTTGTAACAAGATAGAAAGCTCTGGAAAGCTGTGAACCAAAGTTCAACCATCTACAACGTTTACTCTTTTATAGGCATATCCAGGTGTCATCGCCTTTTATACTGCAAAAGACATCCCAGGAATTAACTCCTCCACTCCACCAGACTCCATCATATACACTACCAACGAAGAAGTTTTAGCTAGTACAGCCGTCAAATTTTACAACCAGCCTATCGGCATAGTTGTAGCTGAAACCCGTTATATTGCAGACAGAGCTGCTAAATTAGTAAAAGCTACATATACGAATATCAAAGAACCACTTTTAGAATTAAAAGAGGCAATACATGTTCCAAGTAGAACGTCAACATTTATAAAAGTGGATGCTACAGACAGAGGAACAGATGTAGATAGAGTAATAACTGGGATGAATTCGATTAATGGTCAATACACTTTTATGTTGGAAACTCTAACTACCGTCGTTAGGCCGTCTGATGAAGGACTCGATGTGTACTGTGCAACGCAATGGATGGAAGGTGCACAATTGATGATTTCGAGGGCTTTGGGTATGGATCAAAATAGGTTAGTAGTATTATTATTTGAATACTATACGGTTGATCTATACGGTTTTTGTTGTGGTTTTATATGAGTTTGGGCGTAGAAAGGCATATTTTTTTATTAGCACATTTTTATTATGGTTGTGTTGCATTTGAACATTGATAAAATGATATGAAATGTTTTCAGAATTGACGTGCACATTCGTCTCGTTGGAGGTGGGTATGGCATCAAACTATCTCGCTGTATTCAAGGAGCAATAGCAGCCTCGTTGGTTGTAAAGAAACTTAACAGACCTTGCCGTATCGTTCAATCAATGACCACTAATACTAGAGCCATAGGCAAGAGGCTGCCTTGTATTACTGAGTTTGAGGTATTATTTTTGGTCGTTTAATGTAGAAGTATCAAAAAAACCTATATCATTAAAAACATTCCAATTATTTTCTGATTTTATGATGTTATTGAAATATCACTTATTTGTTTCAGGCCGGTGTGAACAATTCTGGAACGATTCAGTACATAAACTATAGCATATATCAAGACGCTGGATACATGATAAATGGGCAGTTAATCAATTTGCTGGGCATCGGTCAATACAACAATGCTTATAACAGATCCTGTTGGAATTATGAGAGTTTGAATTCTGTAACTGATACGGCTAAGAATACTTGGGTGAGAGCGCCAGGTAAGTCTAGATTCCGAAATGGGAAGACACCGAAAGTATTGTTATTGTTTTTCCTAAGTTTACTATACTAAGCAATACTACTTACAATAAGGTCACTTTATCTACGTTATTAAACAAAAACACATAAAAACATAAAAATTATGCTATAAAAGTGCATTTCATTAGTCCAAAAAAATCTTGACTAGGCACTTCAAATGAACATGTATCTAGTAACAAAATTAAAAATTTGTTCCCGACAGGTACTTTAGAACACGTAGCAATGGGAGAATTTGTGATGGAACAGATCTCATACACGATGAATCTAGATCCTCTTGACGTCAGACTAGCCAACCTAGATGCAGCATATGCTAGCGATATGAAAGAAATGCTTGACTATGTGATTATAAAATCTGATTATAAAAAGAGACGAGAGATTGTCAATAAATTTAATACTGAAAACAGATGGAAGAAGCGAGGTATGAGATTCAGTTTTCTGAGATGGACTCCCATAGGAGGCCTCAATTTTTACGTAAATCTATCAGTATACCGTGGAGATGGTTCTATAGCTATAACACACGGCGGCATAGAAATGGGGCAAGGAATAAACACAAAAGCTGCTCAAGTAGCAGCTTATATGCTAAAAATTCCTGTTGACAAGATTATAGTAAAAGGAAACAACACGGTGATAGCTCCAAACTGCGGATTATCTGGAGGTAGCCTTGTGAATCAGGACGTCATTGTAGGAGTGACAAGAGCTTGCCAACAACTCTTAGACAGATTGAGGCCAATTAGAGAGCAGATGGATAATCCTACTTGGGAAGAGTTGATAACAAAAGCTTATAACGACAATGTAGACTTACAAGCCCATGGGTTCACGAGGACTGATGAAGAATATAACTTTGTTGTCTATGGAGTAACTTTAGCTGAAGTAGAACTAGATGTATTGACTGGACAGTTTGACTTGTTGAGAGTAGATCTCTGTGAAGATGTTGGACACAGTGTTAGTCCTGAAATCGATATAGGCCAAGTAAGTATTGCTGAAAAACTGTAGATTTCATTTAACAATATTATGTTATCAAGGCAAGTGTTAAATATGGTATTAATATTATAATACTGTCTTCCCTTAATTTAAAGTTAGCCAAAATGAATGTGAAATCAAGTTCATTTACATTTT
Source organism: Agrochola circellaris (assembly GCA_914767755.1). Taxonomy (NCBI): domain Eukaryota; kingdom Metazoa; phylum Arthropoda; class Insecta; order Lepidoptera; family Noctuidae; genus Agrochola; species Agrochola circellaris. The sequence goes on from OU611853.1 coordinate 1,024,127, forward strand.
ATGCCTGGTCTCGTGCCCCGAGGGTATTCCGGGCACATACGAATCCGCAAGGAAGAGATCGCCTTGTTAGTCTAGCAGTATTTACGTTTATTTAATTCCAGAGAGTCGTTCCATTATTATTTGATTTTGGTGTAAAATATTCTTGTTGAATCTTTTTATTAAACATTTTTTTTGTCGCGAGTTGTAATATTAGGAATATATTCCTTTTTTCTCTTTCTCATCTAGGAAATACTTTTTGCTGTGCCAGGTGGCATATGACTCTGGAATTTGCAGTCAGTTACAGGAAAACATTCGACCAACACTTTTTATTGGTCCTCATTGCACTAACAGGTGGAAGGAGCCTTCATCATGGGTCTAGGCTACTGGACGTGTGAAAATCTGGTCTACGCTCCGTCGGGTGAACTCCTCACAGACCGGAGCTGGAACTACCATGTGCCGTTATGCAGGGACATTCCTCAGGACTGGAGGGTCTACTTTAGAAAGAATTCTTATAGTGCTGACGTCATTTTAGGAACTAAGTGTGAGTGTTATTTCAATTCGTATTTTTTTAAAATAATATTCGTTTGTTCGTTTTATAAATTTCGATTCGACAGGATCTTCAAAATGTTCTTTAAATACAATAGTTAAAGATTTGTTGTCCTTATAATATTTTTGATGTCTGTCAACAGGTATTGGCGAGCCTCCAATATGCATGGCAGTGGCCGTACCCTTCGCATTGAGGGAAGCCATCACTGCAGCTAGGCTGGAGTCAGGCATTCCTAAATCGCAATGGTTCCCAGAAGGTTAGCAGAGAAACAAAATAATCATAACATTGTAGTTGAAAAACATGCGCACAATATTGACAGATTTACCATGTTATTTTAAGACCATAGACTTCTTATAGGTTTTTCTGTAATCTACGAGTAAAGAACCATTCTCTGTATTTTTTTCAGAATTTTAGGCTCAGCAGTTTCGGAGATAGGGGGTGGCGGAATTGTCAATTTTCATATTTTTTCTAAAATATCTTTTTATCTTAAAAGTTCTTTTTAAATTATAAAAAACTTTTTTTTACATTTTCTTATTTGGGCCGCAAAAGTGACCCCCATGCTCAAAATTTATTTATTAACGTTACACGGCCGTGTTTGGGTTACAGAAATACATATGTGTACCAAATTTCAACTTAATATGTCCATTAGATTCGGAGCAAATTGGCTGTGACAGACGGACAGACAGACAGATAGACACACGACTGATCCTATAAGGGTTCCGTTTTTTTATTTTGAGGTTCGGAACTCTAAAAATATATTAAGTTGCTTTTGTATGCATCATGAAAAAAAAAAACAGCTGTTTCTTACATTCATGTTCACATAAATGTATGGAACAGCAGATGTTTTTCGCGATTACAGGTTTGGTTGGTTTAAAAGTTGTTCATTATCATTTCAATTACAACTTGTTGATGTGATTACTTAGGTACTCAGGTTTAATCCCTACGATGACTAAACTTTACTTTTTATTTACAGATGGGCCCTACACCGTTGCAAGAAATGCTTTGCTCATGTGCACGAACTCAGAAGATTTCAAATTTAATTAGACGTCAATACAATAACAGTATTGAGTCTTTTGAATATTAGGTCATGGAGGCTTTTGGTACATTTTACTTTAATTTCTTTTTTGTCGCATGCCGAGGTACCCTAAGTACTGCCTTTTGGAAATTATAGGTATTTGTTAACGTCACGTGATCAGAGAAGCAATTCCCGTATTTTTAAGAAAAAGAACTTACGCATTCTAATTTGAGTCTCAATCTGTCAAAGAAACCTAATTGACTTACAATTTTGACAAGCTTTTGACATTTATTTGTAATTGTCGCTGAGATGAGATTGCAACTTAAATTTGAACGTTTTTAAAGTATTTACAACTTTACGAGAATTTATTGTCCTTCTGATTAATGTTTAAAAAAATTACTTTCGAATGCACAATTACATACAATTTCATAAAGAATTTAGGAGTGAGAATTTAAAATAAAGGAGATTTTAATCGGGTTTGCCAGCCGTGCTATTCCGTAAACATCTCACCGTGATAACTTGGGTGAAGTGAGCTTGATGTTAGCTGTCATTGCACCTAAAGCTAGGGATTGCAGGTGAAATGACAGCTCACTTCACCTAAGTTTTCACGGTGAGATTTTTACAGAATCGACCGGCAGTTCTTTGACTTTTTTGTGACTTATAAAATTAATCTTACTTATTTGGGCCATTTAGTCATTTGATCCTTCAGTTTTCTGAGAATGGACCTCTCCTAATGTGATGACTCATTTATTATTTACAATAAAAATAACTGAAATTTCATAATTTTGCACTGAAAAGGGTCATTGACACAAAAATAAATGGTTTTCAGTAAAAGAAGAAGCACAATAATAATAATCAACGTTTCTGCAGCTAAATAATAATCAGAAAGTATCCTGACCTTCGGAAAACCAATACACCCACATTTAAAACGGCCTTATTATTTTGATGAATTTGATTTGCGAAGGATCGTCCCAAGGCCGGCCTGGATTGGAATTTATTTGATTTTCATTCTCATTGAAAGAAAAGCGAAATGAGTCGATGGTTAGTCTCGGCACGTTCTATCGTTCTGTCGGCATTGAACTGGGATACGACCAAGTAATACTACATTGTTCTATACTTAGAGTTTGTTTTAAATTAGTTTCGTTGAGTTTAAGAGGACGAAACAGGCTCGCATGGGTTTTGTATCCAATTTTGTGGTTGCTATTCGCATTTAGAATTGCTGATGTTTTTATTTAAGATTTTCTAGTTTTCTAGCTGTTTTTCATTAAAAAACTTTTAATTGAATTGATTTTAAATTTTTAAATTGTATATAGCCTTATGACAATTATGTGTTTTTTCTGTGAGTATAAATTGTTTCTTTTTTTGTTCTATTTTGTAATAATGTTTTTGCATCCTGCGCTATCGCTTAATATTGTGCACTTGGCTTTTATGTTGGCTTGTGTTTGTAATTGGTTGAACAGTGTAACAATTGTAGAAAGACCAATAAATAAATAAATAATAAATGTAAAGACATTTTGACGTCTACGATTGTATTATTTGAGTATCCACAGTAAGTATGATCATGTTGAAAATGTAGACATCATTACCATTTTTTTACGATTTAAAGTCAAAAGTTTACACAAGGCTTATAAAGCTATGGAATTAAGTGAAGGGTCTTAAGATTCTTCTATCCAATATCCTCAAATAAGTTTACAAGAGTAATTTGTTCAAACTTTACACATAATGCCAATCTAACAAAGGCCACCTCTCTAATAAAACCCAATAATAATAATAATAACCCCAACGCCGTATCTCTACGTTGACGTCGTGGTGGGGCTTGCGCGCTAGTAGTTTACTTTGCCGGAACAGGTCTAGGATCAGGAGCCAGACCAAGAGAGATACAGAAACCCGCAGGGCAGCATGTGGCGATCTGTTGGGCAGTAGCAACCTCACGGACCCTATCTCCCGGGAGAAATCTTGTTCCTCATCTCTGGCTTGCCTTTACTGGCCGACTGGAGTGAACACTGACAAGGAACAGAGCTCCCACCTCATTCTTGCCTTAATTGGCCGGTTTGAGTGGAGATTCGCAAGATCAAACGTGCTCGGAGGAAGGAAGTATTCCAGTAAGTGCTCGTAGGGATCTTGACCATCTTTCGGGCTCTGGGATTGTTCTGAAAGCCGTGGAATACCTCTCCACTCCTCAAGCACCTCAGGACATGTTGCCCTCTTGTCGCTACGTCACTACGTGCTAGCGACAGTTTCCGGGGGCCCATTATTGAGTGTGCAAGTCACCCCCTGCCATTTTTTCCGTGTGAAACATTGATCAGGTAGGGGCCATAGTTCTTCCATAGTTCCAAGTCACCAGTCAACTTAAGCCACCCAAACCCATAGTCCAATATCTTTGTTTCCATATCCTGCAATAGTCCTACACAGACCGGGGGTTGTCCTTGGGTGCACTTGCATAGTGCATACAGGGATAATCGTCGGTTGGAGCCTCATTTCATTAAAACGCCTAACGGGCCTCTGCGAGTTGGCTTTGGCTCCTCGTACGCCTTCCAAAGGTCCGGGACCCCAGGGTCCCGAGAAATGTCAAAGACAAAAAAATTATAATAATAATTCCAAGAGGATTTTTGATTTTTTGGCACATATATCAAATGATTTTTTAGTAAGGCGTGAAAGTCGAGAACAATTTGGGTTCGGAAATATACAGGTTGTATTTTTGAGATGGGGCAGTAAGGGCAGGTCCCTTAACCGTTGTTGTTACAAGAAAATGGTCTAAGGAGATTGACCTTAAATTTCTGAGATATTTTGATCAGCATCACAGATTTTGATAAAAATCGTACAGTCAGTAAGAAAATGGGCATCTTTCGCAAAAAAAAAAAATGGCAATCGATTCTGTTTCTTATAAGGATCAAAAAACTCTATCGGACCTACTGAGGTTTGAGTACTAGAAAAGACAGAAATCGCAAAAATCTTTTCCCATACATTTTCTAGAAAATGAGACTCCGACCTACTTTTTACGATGGATGGACTGGCTGAAAATGTTGTATAGTATTGTATTTGTGAGGTGGTGCACACAGGATGTTGCATGAAATGGCGGGAGGATATAATTTATTTCATTTAAATATCGTTGTATATCTTTGTTCGCAAATAAATTACAGCGTTGTCGCCATACAAATAAAAGTTTCTACTAGTGCCACCATTCAAATAAAATGTAATTCATTCCTGGCCGTCAACTTTTGTTTTTTTATCCCAAATCGCCGAACAAAGTGGGTGATCTCCTTTGTTCAAATGGGGTTGTGTTTTCCTTCTCGTAATATCAATTATAGTTTACTCAATAGGGGGGCGCAGTTTTGTTTACAAACTCTCGAGAACGTCACGCAACGATAACGCAAACAAAAGTTAGATAGTTTCATGTAAATTATAAGTGAGCTCGTGTCAAAATGTCACTATTAGTTCCGGGGTCAGTGGGACAACGACACTTTCTGAGGGATCTTTTTATGTTTCGCGGATTTAGGGTGACTGTTGTTTTACGCGTGACGTAATTTAAATAATAGGCGTAACACTACCGCGACGTGTCTCGACTAATTAAGAAAGTATGAAATTATCGTTTGTTTTTGCTTTTGGTAAGCATTCAACATAGAAAGAAGAGCGAGAAGACTATGATAATTCTGAATTTCAATTCTTACCGATTTCAGGGAAAGTTTTCTTGACTGAAATAATTTACAGGTGCATAACACTACCTAAAACTGTTCAGAAGGATCATTACAGTTGGTATTCGTTATTATTTGAATCCAGCTATTAATATTGCACGGTGTTTTAATTAGCAGAATTGGGATTAACCCTGAGCATTATAATGTCGATAAATATTAACTCAAGGATCATGGCAAGAAATTGCTCATAATTTGTAAAGCTAAGGCTTACCGTACTGATTGCCGCTCCCATAATAAATTAACAAATTACTTTAGCCTTACTTTAGCCATGAGAATAATATTAAAATAATCGCATAAAACAAACATAGCCCCATCAAAGTTTTATACCTCACGTATTTGGCGGTGTTCGCCGACTACCTTTTTGTGAATAAAAGTAAAACTTGATTCGCGTTTACACTCGACTTGCATGTGACTGTAGCATTTATACTGGTGTAATAAAAGCTCTTTTACTGTAAAAGCCACTTAACCTACACTTACAAGGTAAATTAGACTTTATAATATACCCAGACGGTTGAAATTTAAATGTAAAATGCACGGTAAGTAACGTTTAGAGCATCATAATGCGTCGTGTTAGCCGAGTCTTAGTTTTAATTCAGTTGGTTAATCTGCTAAAAGATTTGATGATCGCACTTTTATTTCTTTTTCTCTATATTGTAGTACCTATATTGATGAGACACGATTTTAATGTTCTGATAATTAAAAACGGGTTATTTGTTACTACTATAAGATCATAGTGGCAGTTTCGATAAGAGCCTTGATCCTAAGGTTGTTCGTTTTGGTTAAGCTTTGGTTTCCTAGGAAAACGGTTCCTTTATATTGTAACGACCATCCTGAAAAGGTGTCAAAAAACGCTGTGCACTGGAAACTACTGAACAGCCGTTATTGTGTGACTGTTTACCGCTTTCTTAGTAAACCAAAGCTTAAAGGCTCCTACAAACAAGCACGACACGCGACGTGACACAAAGACACCGCTCGGCGCGCGACGTGCGGTGTCTTTGTGTCGCGTCGCGTGTCGCGCCTGTTTGTAGGAGCCTTAAGAAGATATTTTCGGCCATTGTACGGTTCAAATTGCTCTGTCAGACTCATGCCGTAAAAGGTCACATTTCAGAACCAACTTCTAACTTAAGCATTTGTTGTTTGGCTGCTACATTTCGATAAAGTAATTTTCAGAATATGATGTATGTTTGTAGGCTTATATTATGGCCAGATGTTTATGCCCCACTTTGTCACACTTTGCCCCATCACATCCCTATGTAGATTCAACTACTAATTAAAACAAATTATTCTCGTCTCAAGCTACCGTAACTAACCAACATGGTACGACCTTTCCAGGTATAATATTATAATCAGATAATTTACAGCCAATCCCGTCACAATGTCGGCGCTTCCTAGCCAAACCACGACGAAATAGTTGCGGTGACTGGTCTATGGCAGATATTTCAGTAATTCTGTCGGTTATTTCGCCTAATACTGGCTCGGTAGCTTCATTATTAGGGCTAGGGGTTGCCTGCGAATTTACCTATGTGACATTGAATATTTGATGAGTAAAAATAAAAATTAGAAGATGAAAAATAAAATATAAATGTTAGAGTCAAATATGTTATGAATATTAGAAAATAGCTGGGAACTAAGCAGAAATATATCTGAAATTCAGCGTAGATACCTACTGATATTATTAGGGATAAAAGTGGGCATCAACATGTTTTCATAATAAATGTAACTTGAAATATCTTATAAATACCTAATCGAGTTATTAAATAATGTCGCCTCTTGTGAGCATGATACTTTAGATATATTTTCGTCTCACATTCAGTCTAGTCTTTTGCTGTAAAAAACTACTTAATAAACTGAAACTTTATTACAAACTCATAACTCATACTTAAAACCCAGCCCTCTATAGAATTTAAACAGCTTGAAGACAAACAAGTATTTCAGAACCTTATTAAGTTGGAGCCAGCTAAATAAATAGCAGCAAGCTCACTTAGCTCTCTGCTCACTGGCTCGGAGATACGTTTCATGAGTCGAGTCTTAATTGCAGGAGAATAAACTGTGCATTAATGAGTAGAACATGTTATTAAGAACAGGGTGATGCCTTATTGGAGGAGTAATTGTGAGATAACGGTTAAAAAGTCTCTCTGAGGGATCGAATTACGCAACGATGTGATCCGGCAGAGAACCAAACTTGTCGACATAGCTAACAGAATAAGCAAGCTGAAGTGGCAATGAACTGGCCATATTAGCAGTAGAACTGATAACTGTTGGGGTAGACGTGTTCTTGAGTGGAGACCGCGAATCGGACATGGCGAAACTATAAGGGTTCCTTGTTTACTACGGAACCCTAAAAAATGAGAGTCCTGTAGGGTTCTATAATAGGTCCGTTCCAATATTATCAATTCGAGGTTGATGAAACACAGAATTTCAATATCTTGGATATAATTACACTGCTTTTTTTCCATCTGAGTGATTTATTAAAATGATAGGAGGAATTTTCTGACATCGCCATTTGATTTAGAAAGATTTGGAAGTTCACAGTTGCGGAAAGGATTGTCTTCATATTTGTATAAATACTCCCAAAGGACTGACAGCTTTACAAAGTTCTTGAAAGACGACCCACCCTTGAAAAGACAACCTTTAATAGATCCACCAGAGACACTCTTAAATATCATCCCTTTTTAAACCCTAAAACTTTCACCCCACCAACTATACAGGTTGCGCACAGGTATGACCTCAGCCCTATTCCTGAATATTCATATTATGAAGGCTAAATAAATTCGGAATATTAATGCAATGGCCACTCTCGGACACAGCTTCATTAGCATTGCTGTCAAATACTTTGCATTCGCTTTGGCAATACTGTTGAATACCCATGTTATATTTATATTCTAAGTAAGCAAAGTGAGGTGCACAGAATAATGTTTGGTAACTGAAGTACCTCACTTAGTTGGAGCTGAAAGGTTTCTGCCCGTTGATCTTAAAGGGCCTGAGGATCGATGCTGAAAGGACCAGTAGCTGCATCTTTCTGGTATGCTAAGGACATAATAAATTAGGAAGAAAAGAACAGCATAGAATATATTTTTTTATGTACACCATAAAGTTAAATTAATTGAAGGCCTATTTCCGTAATTACAGTTTACCATGTAACCTAGCTAGGACGCCAGATTCAATTCTGTTAGTTGTTACTCTCTTTACGATTTATCCGTCAATTTTATTGTACAATTATATTTGATGTAACTGGCCAATACTTAATAAAATAAATAAGTTAAACAAGTTCAAATTCTAGCCGCAATCTCATCTCCAGCGACAATAAATGTCAATAACTTGTAAAAAAAATGGTAAATATGAGGTATTTTTGAGAGAGACCAACGCTAGCCACACACTCACACGTAATGATTTACTTGCGCAAACCAGATTAGAATGCGAACGTTCGAAAAATCCTCAGATATCAAATGTAGAAATGTATTGCAATCACCAATATTTTCTCCTATAACTCGTATAACGACTTGGGTAAAGCCCGGACTTCACCAAAGTGGAGATGTGCGGAGATGTCCGAAGCGGAGACGAGAACAGATGTTTCTCAGGTAGGGTGCATCCACAGAAGCTGTGCGGAGATGCGTACTGGCTAGACTGGAGCGGAGCTGGCTAGAGCGGAACTGACTTGCGTGCAGCGAGCTGTGGATGTAAAGATAAACGCACATATTTTCTCGTCTCCGGTCCGCCGCAGCTTGCGAGGCACAGCTCACATCTCCGCTTTGATCGCGCCATACAAATATGATACATCTTCGCTTAGTGGTTTCCACTGAAGCTGAGTGGACACGAGATGTGTGAATAACGAAATTCTATTGGTTGTTTAAAACACATCTCCTCTCCTCTCGTCTCGTTTCTGCTTTGGTGGAGTCCTGGCCTAAATAAGCTCTAGAATAGCGAATGGAATTACATTAGACGATTAGATTTCGTTTGCAGTTGTTCGCAAAAATAAAAATTATGACAATTTAAATTCATTCGATTCATAAATAAAATGACCAGCTGAGTTTTATCTACACGAATGAGCTCAACTGCCTGCAAAGAGCACAAGTATTTGAATAAATGTTGCCATCAAACTTTATATTTACTTTAAGTGTTGCCAGCTCAAAGTTATTTCATAAATGAAATAAATACGGGTCAGATCTCGAAGTTGGGCTGTAATAAAAATAAACGATGAAGTTTCTTAGTTCCTACAAAAGCTTATCTTTTATATTATATTTTATTATGTTGTACAATACGGCACTATTGATTGATAGATTCTATTGGATTTCTAGGAAAAAATTGTACGATTCATTTTGGTCTGCAATCTGAGAGATATTTTGAGTTTCTCTAGACATATATATACCTTTATGTAAGTTTTGGTCCACTATTACTTGTGCCAACAAGAAAGTTTTTTCTGTAGATATTCTATTAATTGGACGATGCGTCAATTACACATATATACGCCCGCCTGGGGGCAGAAACTACAGAACACCACCTACTACGACCCTTACATACTCCTTCTGCTTCAGCAGTAAATTATATTCCTATAAGAGTGAAAACTTTCAAAATCTTTTATAACAAGAACCTCTTTGCTGTGAGCTCGGCTATTTAGCCAAAAAAATACCCGTGTTTGTAGTCCATGTAAAACTTAAATTAAATTCTCCCTCCTTCTAAAAACAGGAGTACTCTAAACTCATTATGACCCATATTTTCTCTTCATTATTTCGTGCGTCGGACGACAATTTTCCGCCACGCCCCAACGTGAATAAAATTCATATTAATTAAGACAGTAAATTGAGTTCATAGTTTGTTTGCACAGACTAATTAACTGGCGTGATGGACAACTTTGTATTTATTTTAATATTACGTGTTATTTTAACGCTGGTTTTCGACTGAAATTAATGTCGGTGTGAAGTGGGCTCTCCTCTCTTGTTGGCGGGAAGTGTAGGAGAATAGAGGAGCCGCTCCACAGCGGTCCACGGATAACCTATGCACCAGACAAATGCTGGCAAACAAGTAAACCGCGCAGGTGGCAAACCTCTCCGTGCCCATCTTACGTAGCAGTGAATGTGTCGACTTAGTTCATGCTTTGGCGAAAAGATAAGCCAACCTCGTCCTCTGCTAGATCTTTTGGGGCTTCAAGAAAGGATGTGAATGTGAAGTCTTACTAAACTTAGTCTACTTAACTTAGATCAGCTTTGTCAACTGTCAATCTTACTTACTAAGTGTCACTTTCTGAGAGCATAACCTCTCCATTTGGTAAAAAAAACAGCACACCCGACTTACTATTAGGCACACATGGGACTGCCCAACAGTTGGTCTCGGTGTTTTGTTATTCAGAAAATGGTTCGCGCAACTCTTTTACATTCCATCAATGGCAAGCTTTAGATATAAATACATAGATACCTTTACCCACTGCCCAGACTTAAACAAACAAAACATAAAACCCACACCCTCATATTTAATTTCGAAACCATTCTCTCTCTTCTCTCACACAAGATATCTTCAAAGACTGACACCGTGGGAGAACATTGTTTGAAACTGATTGTATTATCGTTTAAACCCCTCCACGTTGGAACAGATCCCTCCAGGTGGAACAGAACCCTCTGGCTGGGTTACAAACACCGTTTTTAGCGTTGGCTATGCTAATCTGTCTTTGTGCCCCTACGCGTGGTGATAACGTTTTACGCCATGCATTATGTCGGTGGTACTGCAGTGGGGGCCACCTGCACTTTTTAATTAGGGAGTTAATAAAATTTTGATATTTTTTGGAATGTTAGTAGGTAGGTATCATTGGTGGGTTTATTATGGTGACATTATAGATTTCTTAGTGACTTCATTTAGCTGATACCTACTTACTATTAATTCAAGGCCAATAGCCAGGCTTATGTAGATTTTCGGCAAGATTAATAAGAAAAGAAAATATGAAATTGAGGATGGAATTAATTTGTTTAAAATAGAGCGGTTGAATGAGAACTAAAGGACTTAAAGTCTTGACGAAATTATGTTAAGTAGACAAAGTTAGGTCTAAAGAACCGCTGAAAGTTTCAACTTTGAGGGTCTTAAACTAAGATATTATGAAGTGTTCCAATAAAAGCTATTGACATAATCTTAATGACCTATAAATGTCAACTTCAGAACGTAGACTTTTTAATAGATGAATCAGGCATTAAAAACTCACAATTCATCTTATTACCAACATCACGACATTCAACCACAACTTTTTTTTAAATCGTAAAAACTGTAACTATTGTCGCGAACAGTCGCACAGTTTTTCACGAAGGCCGTAAACCGTCCCGGTCCGCTTCAAAAATGCAGAGCGCAATCTGCATAACAGATCAGATGTGCTTTGTTACCGTCATTTTTGCGCGCTAATTGCCCGGTTCAGGCGCGTAATGCTATTTACTGCTGGAATACATGAGCGGTTTAATGTGTTAAAGGATTGTAAGTGAATGTGTTGGGTTATTGAATGCAATGCCCATGCTTTGTTTTACTGTTGAGGGAGATCTCATAAGTGATTAAGCATGGTACTGTGCCTAGTGCATGCCAAAGCGCTAAAGCTGATATCAAACGCTTCACACGAGTGGTTTACTCCAGTGAATATAAATTTTTTGTTTCATTTCAATTTCTATGTAATTTTGCTCATTTCATTCTTCGATTAATGTGCAAACTAACCTAAAAAAAAAATGCCTGTTTCAGTCGTCTATCAAAAGATGTAAAATGAAGAATGAACTACTTATCCAACGGAGTACCTACTCGTACCTAAGCAACAGTTTTTATATTCAACCTTTCCACGTAACAAGCGTAAACTTATGAAAATAGTACGTGCCATAAAAATATTATTTTGTACCTACTACATATTTTTTAAGTTTATTATTCAAATCTCGTTTTCTGCGTAACGCTTAATTTCGCACTATTTTGCATATTTATTCAAGTATTTCGCAGTGTGTAGTACCTATTTATATTTATGCGGGTGTCGCGGCCAAAATCTTGTTATCATAAAAAAGTATAATTTTAAAAAGAATACGAGTAAAGCGTGCTCTGCTTATAGTTACGGAATAACAAAAAAAACGCGACCCTGCAGTAAAGTTGTTGAGTTGTGTGTGCTTTACAAAACATTTTATTTTTACGAAAATATCTCGATACCACAAAAGTTTTTTACAGGAAAAAATACCTATTTAGAATATTCCCGACATTACATGGCACCCACGTTCAGGCGAATTCCAATTTAGTTATCTGTTATAGTTTTTTAAAAGTGGAGCATATTGTCTTTGCACATGACGTTTTTACGGCAAAAAAATTGCGATCCAATAGTAACAAAACGAGTAAAGTATTGCAAGTCGTAAAACACCCTGCGACTCTACTTTTATGTAGATAAATGGTAAACCTGTATAGAAACAGTCCTATTGAAAACATTTTGAATGCATCGTTTGATGTTTCTTTTTAATAGAAAGGGTATTTTAGTACTCCTCATAAAGACGTATCTAGGTACATGAAGACTCTACTTAAAACTTCACATCATTATGCCCGCAGAGCCATCCGTTGCCAGCCAGCCGTTTTTATTTTTATTTGTTGACGTTGTAAAAAGGTTTTGTTTCCGTGATCACCAGACTAGACAAATGCGATTGATAATAAATTGTAGAATATTGTTTACGAAAAAATTATACCGTTTGTCTTCCTGACTTTATTTCTTTTGTAGCTGCTGCGTGTTTACATATACTTCGGTTCGCATCGCGAAGTATGAGACGAGGTAGTTAGAGGCATGCCGCCACAGCTACATGAGCGAAACTAAACGCACGTAGCTTCTTTTCCAGCGTGGCCTGCGCTTTAGTGACACGAAGAGGTCTAAAAATATAGCTCATTGAACGATTTTTATCGTATTATCTAGTAACTGGGTTGTGAAGGTCAGATATGCAGTTGCTCCATGTAAAATACTGGAATCCAGCTGCATCCGGTTAGATTGGAAGCCGACCCCGACATATTTGGGAAAGAACTAGGCAGATGATGAACGATGTTGCTAGCAGTTGTCAATTTTATTTTATTCTGCCTATAAGTATTTTGCTAATTCTCCAAAACAAATAAAATCTAAACGAAGCCTCATTTTCATAGTACTCAACTAAAATCAACAAGTGTTCCTCAAAACAACAGAAGCATAATCTTCGTCTCCATAATTCAGAGAACAAATCAAGTTCTTCCATACCGACTAGCGTATAAGTGAAAGCCGTACAATATTTATAGGAGCAACTAAATTTCCGGTCCCGGGACACGGAGCACGGACCGTTTCCGGGAATTTGTCCCGGACGGTTCAGGGCACAACACTTCGCTAACTTTCTCAACTTTTGAACATAATCTTGGGAATGTTGTTTTCATTTTTATCTCTTGTGGAGAAGTTGGATATGCTGGAGCGTTTTATGCGCTGCAGAAATGCACAAACAATGAAGTTTGAGTTAATAAGCACTAAAACTGACTTTCTATAGATAGACAAATTTAATGGAGTATTTTTTTTATTAATTGGAATAAAACTTTTCTTCATACCTGAAGTAATTCTTGCGTAAAGCTGAATGAATGATAAATAGGTTAAAGTAACCCAACGTAGCACTCGCCGAGCTAGTATTCTGATTTTTCCAAAGATGAGAATTAAGTTAGAAAATAAAATAAACTTTTGTAGGAGCACAATTTTTTTTTTTGTCCGTCCGGTAGATTATAAAAAAAATATTGGACTCGTATTTTTTCAAATTTTACGTAATCAAAGATTACGGTAAGACATTGAGTTAAAACGTGTCATGACGTCACTCACGTCTCAACGTGTCATTCTATACTGACTTGTGACGTAGCGAACACCACTCCCCAACTTTAATGCGTTTTATCTAAACCATTTTTTATTAATATAATAAAGCAAAAAAATGTGTGTCTAATATTTTTTTATTATCTGACTGACGGACTTAATAGTTTTTTTTTTCGTCAGTCAACATCCTATTAAGCAATAAGATCCGTCATGTATAAAAACTTACGCTCATTCAATGCATTCAAGACTCTGAATTATTAATCGCAAATAACACCTTTCCTTAAAACTAAATGCTTTGGATGGGTGCATCATAATTGACAGAATGCAGTAACGATTGTAGAAAAATTTTAATACTTTAATTGTAGATCAATCAGTACCACTGTTTGTCTCTCGTTCACCCAAAGATTGACTGGTAGAAAATGCTTATGGCATTAAGTCCACCTCTGTACATTTCTGTGCTTGAAGTATTAAATAAATAAATAAATATGTCACAGGACAAGTGAGACTCAATTGTATTCAAGTGCGTGTCGCTTAATCCAAATCGAACTTAGGAGGACCTCAAACAAAATGCAAATCCACCATAACATTTATTACAAAAACATGGCGAGGCACACTCCCATACCAAGCAAAGCCCCATAAAATCTCATCCGTTAATAAAAAGAAAATATTCAATCGTACCTCCCTTTGCATGTAATATACTGAAGGGTCACTCCTCAGTAATTTAGCGCACTCTTGGCCAAACTGGTTTGTTTAGCCCTCCCTAAGGAGGCTGTGTAACCTCCCTTTGGCTCAGTAATTGATAATGAAAAGGAAGAAGGTTCGTGCCCGGAGGGGTTCTAGAATTGCTGAAGAAAGCAACTTTTGTGGTGTTTGTTTTCCTGTAATCTACTGCTAAGGTAAGTTCAAGAAAAATATTCTCTTTCAGTTTGAGTAAAGTTGGTCCGATTTTTGTTACAATACGATAGTTCTTAAGAGCGTTCATTCTAAAAGTTGGTAACGTCGCAAATATTTACCTGTTTTGCTTAATTTGGTAATATTACGGAAATATGTATGGAAATATGAAATATCGCTAACTAGTGAACGAGAATATTAATAATGAATTGCAATTATAACACTAGATGTTGTAACCGTTTTAGGTGTAAAAAAAGTATTTGGAAAATTTGCAAATACTGTTTTTACATCTAAAACTAAATATTCAGTGTAACGATATTAATTATTGCATTTCATAATCAATATTTTAGTTCCCTAATTAGCCATAACTCATATTTCCATACGCTAATATTGCCAAATTAATAACGAAATATTTGACATCTATTTGCGACGTTGCCAATTTTCAGAATGCACGCTCTAAGTACTTAAACTTTGTTTTTAGAGATTGACTTCAAGCAAAAACATAATTATCTTAAGAAAGTTAAAGTGACGTTTTCATTTTACAACAATTCTTCGGATTCTTGTAAGAAAGATTTACCGACAGGCTAAAGATTTAAACAGATGAAAGAATTTTCACAGACTTTCCTTTTAGTCCTGTTTATGAACCCAGATTTTATAACAACTTTCATGAATACATAAACGAACAATGAGCAGGGGTTTTGGTTTTATATAAAGCATATTCTATTAATTAATGTATCTATCTATATAACTACTAATCAAAAAGTTCTAATTAAATTAACCGTTAGATCTGCACATGAAAATACACTATTCAACAAAGTCTAGGGAACGAGCCAACTATATCAACTTATGAAAACTCTTTAGGAGAAGTATTGGCCACAAAATATTGTAAATGTTGGTTGAACATGCACTATATAATTGTACGAAATTTAAAAAATTAAAATCTAGAAGCAAAAGCATTTTCGAATAAGGAGGGAAAACTTCACTTGGTCTTAGCGTACGGCGGGCAATTTGAAACGTAATAGCTTTAGAGATTACTGTCCATAATCGGCTTTTGATTCTTCTAGCTTCATATTTCAGACTGATCGACCCCTTGACAATTCAAAAGTACCTGTAATTGGCTTATTCGAAATAAATGCTTTGAGGTTGAGTTTGTGAAAAAAAAAATGTGAGGTTCAACAGATTATTAAAAAGTTGTTTTGTTAAAATTAATGTTATCTGGCGTTCGTTTTTTTTTTTATCTACTAAAAATGCTTTTTTCGTTTTAGATATTCATAATAAAAAATAAAAAAATTCACTGACGACCCTTTTATTTAATCAAGCAATTAAAATCTAAACAACGCGTGTGTGTTACATAAAAAGTGTTAAAATTAAAATAATTACTATGACCCTTGTTCCTAGCCTTTCTTGAGTAGCACATAAAAATAATTCCTTATCCACATGAATAAAACTGAATTTTACGTTTAAACTATTCTCCAACAGTAGCATTTGTCCAAAACCTCTTCCAAAGTAAAACCGATTATATAATCGTAGATCTCATAGCGAAGGTAATCCTACATACATAATTTGCACAGTGTGTATATGCTTTTAAATTGCAGAAAATAAAAATAAAAGAAGCGAGAAAATAAACATAAAAATTTGAAAAATTGCAGATGAGTTTCGTGTAAACTTCAATTTGTATATTTATTGTAAATTAATATCTGAGTGAAACATAATGTTATGGTGCCTTGTAATTTTTCTGTATTTATAATACCTAAATTTTTCAGCACAGGCAGAAGTAACAAAAAAAATATCGTCATCCAAAATGAACGCATGTCTCATTCTCACATCCGTGGTAAACGCGTGCTCACTGGGCAATCTGCGATAGTTCCTGCGAATGCATTTAATCCCAGCTGACAAACGCTCAATGCCAGTCTTATAGATTTTACTCGAGATTATAAAATAATTTAGCTAAGGTACGTGAACTTTAATAAAAGATTATATGCAAGCTTTTCTAAGCTCGAGTTTCATAAATCTTGATTTAAATTATTAGAATGGGTAGCGAGACCTATCCAATAGGTCTCCGAAAGGATCATAACGCTCTTTCCTACACGTGAAGTGATGTATACAACGTGTAACTGAATTAATTCACATTATGAAAGTACTTTGCTTGTTCAGAATCGTTTAATGAATCGATTTCTGTAATTTTTATTGTACGTAACTTTAAACCTAAAAATAATTAAAACTACGTAAATTACAGTCACACTTCTACTGTAGGTACAGTCAAAATAAATCAAAATAGTCAAAGTAGGTACCTACTAACGTGTGCGACACATCAGTCGCATGCGTACAAATGTACGTTATTATTATTATATTAAGTGAAGCAAAAACTTTGTACCCCTTTTTACGAAACTTACGCGGACGGAGGACTGAAATTTGGCACAGTTAAAGTTTATAAGGAGAAGGAGTGCAGAAAGCTAATATTTTTATATAATATACATTAGCAATAAAAAAAAATAAAAAATAAACATTACCATGCGTTTGACACAAGATGGTTACCTTAGAATGAACATGAAATGAATTATGGTCGAATCTCGACCTCTGGGCGACCATTAGTTTTATTTATTATATTAGCTCTACTGATTGTAAGACAAACTGAGAAAATTGTGGTCACATAGAAATGTATGTGACCACAATTTTCTCTTACAATCAGTATCACTAATTTAATAAATAAACACACACCATCACAATCACACACAACAAACATACCTACTGTTTTCTTTGTGTATTAGTTTTAGTTTTCTTTGAGTGTTCGTTTTTATTGTATATTCCTTCTCTAGTATTAATAATCTAGTAGTAATATTCTATTACATTATAGCAATAAATGTAAACAGAACGAAGGAGCCTGGATCTCACGACACAGGGAATACAAGTGTGAGTTCCAGGAATCAACGCATTCGAATGTAATTTCTTATACAATAAAATTATTCTTATTCTTAAATAATGATTTATTAATAATAATAAAAAATCAGTGTAAGTATGTATGTATTATGACTATAACTTAATATTCTAATTGTATATAATTTCATACCAGTGGAAAAGTTAAGTGAATGGACAGCAAAGTGCTTGACGATATTATGCCTACGGACACAAAATTGATGATGATGATGCCTCTTTGTTCTGTTCAGCACCAATCCAATTATGGGTTTTCAGGAACAACGAATTTTATTAATACTTTTCATTTCAAGGGAAAATCTTAATTGTTTGAGTGTAAACAGAACCCCCCATTTCACAGACAGCACGCGTTTGTATTTTTGGTTTTCCTCATTCCGCAAGGAAAGTTCCATGTAAAAATGTTCCAAACGTACACTAAACAAAATATAAAATTCTTTGAGAGTAAGAGATAGGCTTTTTGGCACACAAAACCGACAAAATTGACCTCCCTTCGATAATGGGCAGAGGGTTTCTACAGAAATATTCATAATTTATGTAAGAGCCTAGTTGGAATTCATAATGGACGGAACGAGTGGGCCTCTCCAAAATATTATATACCTACATAAATATATGTATTGCTTTTAAAATATCCAACGTGCTTGGTTTCCTGGTAAAATATTGCGCAGATATATTCTGGGATTATCCCGGGTGAATTAAATGCAAGAAGGAGCTGGTATTAAGGGATCAGGACGTACTTATCATGTTTAATGTGATTCAACCGCTAAATGGTGCTATCGTTAGAAGGTTTTTGTGAGTTCGAGTCCCACCTGTTGCGTGGTTGTGGTGAAGTATGTAAACAGTTCTATTTTTAGTGCCTTGTTCATTTAAATGTAAACTGTTCAGGGTAAGTCAGAGATGGAAAGCACTTGTACCAGCAACGATAATCGTTCTACTTCAGGTGGGCTGTAAGTTTGTATGCTGATCTATAGCAAAAAGTATATTTTGCTGTAATAACTTGTAAATAGCCACCAATATTTTCCAAGCGTGGTTATTTTGACAACACACACTATATAAAATCACGCCTGCATTCTCTGAGGGGTTAGGCAGTGTTGTACTTATATAAAAGCAAGCGAGTCTATTAACATCAATCAGTGGTAAGACCACCTGTTTCAGACCCACGGGTCCCGTAGCGGGGGTAAAATTTTCTGTCCGGTTTGGTTGGTGGTAAAGCTTGTTCTAAGTCTGTCTGGCTACTAGCTACCGCCATCTTATTTAAATCTGTTGCCATAACAACAATGTTAACAGCATTGTTGTGATTCGGCAGTTAGAGGTAAGATAGCCAGTTCCTCTATGCTTGAAAATTCTGGGTAAAGCTCGCTTTCATCTTCGGCCTGATCATCATTTACAATATAGTGAGATGAAGAACAAGAGCTACGCTAAAATGCGTAGCTCTAATCTCTAGTAGCTCTTTTTTTAACAATAATTGGTTAAAAAAATGTGGCTACAAATTCAGACTCCGGGCTGCTACTGAGTAGGTAAGTCCTGATAGGTTTTAATAAGTTTTGTAATTCGTATTTTTAATCATAGATCCTTTTGTTAGTCAAATATTTAATATTCACAATTAGTTCGCCATTAAAACCGATTAAAATCCCTCACCATTCTAAAAGTCAGTTTTATAATTTTACTTGACGAGCCATTAACTCTCTTGGGTACAAAATGGGGCACTAAATAGATATGGAGCTCATTACTCATTCATTATGACATTTATTTGAGTTGTGTGGGCAGAATCACGGTTTTTGTTAAATTATGGATATTTTAAATGATATTTTCATTGTAACTAAGGTTAAAGTGCTAAGTAAGGGTCTTTTGGCGCCTGAAGGATATTGACAGGAGGGCGTTGTGGACAGTTGGGGCAGAAATTGTATTGAAAAATCAAGATGGCGGCGTTAGTTCCAATTTCGACCACGTGCCAAAAGACCCTTGAACTGTTGTAGGTCATGCTCTAATGGCATGCAAAGCTACATGCTTACTTTTGTGCAAGTTACTGGCAGTGCATTCTTGGCTTCGTTAGCAGGCAGGAGGAAACTGCTCTGAAATTAAATGAAATGAAATTGTTTATTCTGTAAATAGGATATCGGAATCACTTTTACACGTCATATAAAAAAAATATTAAAAATAAGCTAGATGAGGTCGGTGTTTCCTATCTGACTACTCTGAGAAGAAAGGCCGAAACAAACTCAGAGGTCGTAGTCTCTTTTAAAGTCCAGACATAATCTTGGTCAAGTCATATGAGGACCATGTGGATTAGTGTCTGAAATGGTCTTTTGAGGAAAGAACCACACAGATTTGAGTGGACCTGTCCAGTCAGTGCAAGCATTTGTCAGTAATCGTGGAGCTCAACTCAAAACTGAAGGAGATCAACTCGACGAACAATACCAAAGAAAGGATATTTGTCTAGGCCGCATCAACTACTCAAACTGCCAGACCATCATTAAAACTAAATGAGAAAGAAAAAATAAATGAAAGAGAAAAAATAAAAATAAAATATCCACATAGTCCTCACATTCACAATAATTAAAATAATATGATACTTTACAAAGTAATCGTGTGCAGTTTGAATATAATTTTCAACAATGTCAATATGTATATAAAACTGGTTTATTGTGATGAATAAGCAAAATGTCAAGTTTTATGGTTTTCACAAGGCTTAGCAGAGCGAGCAGCTCAATCCCAAGCTTTTTTATCTTCTATTAATCTGAAATTTTATAGTAGGTACCCTTTTTTACAGAGTTTGGTTTTAATACAGTTTTTAAATCGTTTAATGGGTAAGTTTCGAATGTCAATGGGAAGTTTGTTGTAAAAGCGTATACATTGACCCATGAACGAGTTGCCTACTCTGTGGACCTACTACTCTACTTACCATAATCGTGACAACGTATCCTTTACTCGTTTTTTTACGAAACAAATTGATTGTAAATTCACAAAATCCCATACTTACATAAATCTACATAATCTTGCATGTCACAATAAAATCCAACCTCAGTAACAGATTTCGTTTACACATCTATTTAGCATTTGACAAGAACAAAATTGATTCAATCCTCACGAGCAGAACCTGCCACATTTGATGCGACAGGAGATTATTGAATTGAAATTTTATTTTATTGGAAAAAATTGAAAACGTTAAGGATTGGAACAGCGATTTTATGTTCGCATATTTGTAATTTTCTTGTTACAAAAAAGCTAAGCTTTCAGTGTCTCTCAGAAATAATAACTTTTGTATGGCTTATTCAAGAAATAAAAATATGTAGTTTAAAAAAACAAAACACTCACTTTTGATCACGCACTAAAATAAATATAAAATATTGAATTCCACTGTTCACAGGAGGTGAGGCTCAGCAGACCCTCGACACCAAATGCAATATATTGGACTCATCAAGACGAATCATATAAGCCTTAACTCAAGGGGATTACTAGTAGCCACTTAAGAGTTCCACTATCCACCTCCTGGCTCCATCATCAGATCAGCTCCAAGATACAAAATTATGGTACCTATTATCATCCGAACTAGATCATACGTCATAAAAAGTTTCATTTCGATACGACATAATAGAAGTTGGTGAAAATTACGTTGAAAGATTCCGTTACTAGATACAGATCAAGCTAATAATAAACAAAACGTTTTAAAAACAATGGCATTTCTATCATGCATACCTTCTCAGGTACTTTTTTAAACTTTATCTATTCTAACAGGACACAATTACCATTATTACGTAAATTATTATAACAGAATAGTTTTAACTGTAGAACCAATTAACTAGTAGGTAGGTGCGAAAGTTTTCATGAGTAACAGAAATTACAAAAATATGTACCTAATGTAAATGTATGGTAATTTGTATTTTCAATATAAATAAAAAAATATACCTGTCTGCAGGTAGAAAAACTTATCATCATAATCTAAACAGGTAGGTAGGTACTAACTGAAAATCTCCATTTAAACTGTCAGCCTCAACCCTGACGCGGCAATACGTTCCAGTCTTTCCCACTTTTTTACTCTTCTTTGACGATTTTCTTCCCCTCCTCGATGAAGGTGGCAGACGGAATCTGCTATCCACTTAAGCCTAATGAATTTTTCGCATAATACGGCATTCAGTGCCACCGCACCGGGATTATTCTATTCATCACAACTTACAACAAGGTAAAGGAATCCAGCAAAGTTTCAGTTTTAAAATCATTATATAAAGTTAGTTATATTAAAATGAAATGTAATGACTAGGTATATTATTTAAAATTAATCCTAACTAACTAATATTATAAATGCGAAAATGCGTTTGTTTGTTACGTTTTCTCGCTAAAATGGCTGAAAAAATTTGCCAAATGCGTAGACCATGACCTGGATTAGGACATAGGATACTTTTTATCCCGATATTCCCACGGGGTCGAGACTTATGCGGGTGAAACCGCGGGGCGCAGCTAGTATTATATAATTTGACTCAATTGATACAAATTTACAGTACCTACAGGCCGTACAGCCCTTACAGGATCACGAAATTTTAATGTATGCCTACTTACCAGTATTTTGTCAAAATAAAAATTAAAAACATTTATAGAGATTTCTAAATAATACTAACTGTTGACAATATTAAACACCCTAAATTTTAGTTAAGTTTACCCTCTAGGAGACTTTTCTCTCACCCAATCAGCGCACACACATCCATCACACCACATACACGGCCAGTCCATGTTAATGCACGAAATATAACCCCGGAATGTTCGCGAACATTGCGCCGTATTTTACAAGGATTGCGGCGCGCGACGAATTGACGGCCGTGATATATAGCAGCAGCACCAGTGGACGAAACCTTAATGTTGCTTATTTTAATTTTAAACCCGTAAATTTCTAATGTTTTTCCCGTTTTATGCTAATAACAGCCCTGTAGATCTTTTGTCATGAATAGGTATGTGATCCGCGAATAATTAATTCATAATTACCTAATTATTGAAATTGATCAACATAATTTCTCTAAATCATAATAATTATTATTAAATAGTCATATTTTCAGCAAATAACTATCTCTTTAAGTTTGACGTATTTTCAAGACGTTGGACGTGTGTTAGTAAAAGGACCTGACTGTCCAACTATCAATATATTGAAACTGACCACAACTTATAAAACTACGTACAATATGTACTTACCCAAATTCAAAAGAAAACACGCGTCATGAAGATCTAGAATTAAACCAGTCTCCACCAAACAAACGGAAGAACTTTAAAAAGGCAGTTGAAATTCAAAAGCCTTCAATACTGATTATTATCTGCACAGCTGAAGAAAGGCGCAATTCTCCGGCGCCTCGGTTCAAATCAAGCGGAGATGCGCCCCTTTCATACCTCTTTGTAAAGGCGCATTGTCGTGGAGAGATGGAATATGAAGCGAAATTGATTTTTGTGCCTATTGCTGTGGTTCCTCTAGGAGAATTCCAATTGGATGATATAAGATACGTGTGTATCTATTATAAAGGATGGTACATCATAATCAGCCTATAATAGTCTCACTGCTGTTCTCATGGTAAGATAAGAAGTAAAGGTGTTGCATTCATCAAATTACACATAAAATAACGCCTGTTTTCCCCAAAGGGTACGGCAGAGGTTTACTTATAGTACCCACACGTTTCGCCAGTCATTTTAAAGTCTTATGGAGCACAATTTAATCAGTCGTTCTGTGTTTATACAAGTTTTAGTTGGAAAAGTACGAACAAAGCTTGTAGACATTTCGTTTTACGCAAACTTGCATCTCCATTAAGAAGAATACAGTGCACTTTTAATACTTTGAATCTTTGCTAAGAAAACAGTCCAGACTCCAACGTACCGCAATAATAAGAAAAACGTATAAGCCCAGTACTTCTTCAAGTTAATACCGTCCACTTAAACTAACAATTTTATTCACGACTATAACTTAATTTTATTCTTTGCCCACTTATTCTTAGGGCGATTTAACTCCGAGTTTATTCTGTGGCTCCTTCGTTTTATACCTACGTTCCATGAAACTGGCACTTCTGCTCATTTAGCTCATAACTCGACTGGAAAGTGTAGAGCAGTATCTATTGCGCGTTCATTACGAACGGCGAGGAGAGCTTTAGATAGAGTGGCAGCAATGGATGTGGTTATAGCAGATAACGATTGTTATATCCCGTGATGGGAGTTGAAGAATAGTTGAAAGGAATTGTGCAGTACTTTAAATTGCATCTCCGTTGAATAAGCGCGCTTTATTTCGAATGCTCACTGGAAAGTGGATGAAAGTTAAATTTGTGGAAAGTTGAGTCAGTGGTGACAATGCAATGTTTTTTTTTTCTTATATTATGTAGACGGGAATAGTTATGGTTCAGTATTTTTAGGAGCGCTCTATGATTTCGTTTTTTGAATTTAATCATTGTTTTTTTATAGATGGAAGAAGTGTTTTAATTTTTTTAACGCACATTGTTAGAAATAATGAATTTTAGTTTTCAGTTTTTCCAGATAAAATTATAATATCTATCGATAGATATCTCGATTTAAAGCCTTTAAAACAAGACTTACTAAGAACAATAACAAACCTATTAGCCTGAATAAAGTGAAGATATTAAACGTGAAAGGGTTCATAATAGGAGATTTCTTATTAGCTGGTATATAACCGTAAAAGATCATCGGCAAATGCAGAATTCTACTAAAGTGTAAAAAGCCCATTTCTGTTCGTTTATGTGTTGATAGTTAAAAACAACTAAGCGGAATTTAATGCATCTTTTACGATTGCTGGAATAAAGACTTAAAGATCCCATAATTGAATCATCAGCCTGTTTATAGGGGGTCATCATAATGATCATTATGAAGGAAATTATAGCTGTAAATTGTCAATATTTATACTTTTAAATTCCATTCTTATGTTGATGAAAAATCATGGGTCATTTGATAATGCTGTTGCATCGTCCGCTATTTACGTACATGTTTCTATTTTCAACCCATTCAACCATAATAGGTTTAAGTAGTGAACTCTTTCTCTTAAAATCTTTCTTACTCTTAAAAATACGACTTCTTTGTCCATCTAAATAAATATTATACGAGTTCAAAAAACACGTCTGCTTCCCAACTACATCACTCCAAAGTTAAATAGAGCCACTTCAAGACATTTTCTAATAAAATTGTCTAAAAGTACATTTAGCGGCCATCCCGGGGGATCGGATCGGCCCTTTCTGCCGGGACCCGGGACAATATGCCGGGAATTGACTTCGGGATTCGAGACAACTCGACCATTATCCGTGCGGTGGTGTGGCATGAGGAACTAGCGGACTGCGGGAGAGATTGGAGGCTAGGATTATATTTTGGAAAAGGAGGAATGAAAGAAGAAACAATATGATTACAATGGAAGGAGTTTGACAGAAATTGTAGTTCCAGTCTTACACGAGGATAACATTCAGCCATATTTATTTGAGAACCAGTCGTTACCTGCTTTAGAAATAATTGCGATGTAGTTAGAATCAACGGGTGAAAATGTTGATGATCGTAAATTGCAGGATATAGTAGCTAAAGCTGCAAGAATATAATTGCCATTGCATTGGTTCGATGTCTTATTATGCCCTACCACTTAATCTAAGAGTGTGTTTTACTGATGTACGTGTGAGTTACTTTAAAATAAGCTGCAAGGCATTAGTTACTTAGTTAGTTGCTTTCTTTCTTCGTTTACCGGCTGGCTAAGCGCTCAGCTTAACTTATTCAAAACATTAGGAGTTTCTGACCTAACTATTATTGCTGCAGATTATAGTAATATTTCCTCAAAAGCATTTGCCCGCTCCCGCCTGTAATTTGCACCACCATAAAATATAAAAGTGTATTGGTGGTGCGAGGCGCTTTGTGTCCCGTACAATGCTGCGGTGTATTAGGTGCCGACTCTCTGCCTGCCTTCGTATTACTCGTACACCTGCGCAATCACATACATGTGCTATTACAGTTCTATAGTAGCTGTTTAGGGGATTATTATCGCGAAGAAAAGGAAAAAGTTTGCTGAGTAAGGGTATTTATCGCAATGTTAACATTATCTTCCAGATAGGGTTTTTCTTAGTCTATTTAGTCTGGTAAATAATAACATGGAAACTGTCTCATATCTTACGCTGATGGTAATTGTCACTCGTCTTTATTACATACTTCAAGATTGCAAATGGTACCTAATGACAATAACAATAAGTATAATTTTTATTGACATTTCAGGATGATGTTGGTATCTTGGCACACTGGCCAGAAACTCTAATATGGATAATAATATATGATAATGACATAATAACATGACAAATTCTCGTGTTCATTGACGGACATCTGGGTCTTGTGAAACAGATCTAAGCTGTCACTAGAGCTCAATTTAAAAATAATTCCACTGCCCATCCTGTTTGAATAATCCCTTAAGCTCAATAAATCCGTAATATTAAATTCGTAAGTACCAATAAACCTGATCATGAACCTACATAAATTGTGTCTCTTTACTATTAATAATGTGCGACCTTCACACCGATCCCTAGTCCCACATAAAAAGTATATATCTAGTAGATTGTGTGATCAATCTACCAGTTTAATGAGTAATAGATCAGAAAGTGATTACTTCACAAGACTAGGCTCTCGAGTACCAAAATGAAGGAGAAAAAGCTAATAAACGATTAGCTACGAGTGACTGATCAATGTTGCCTAAAATAAGTACTTATAAATACTTGTTTCAGTTTGTAGACTTTCGTGAAAGTGACTTTCAGACTAATATTATTCTTGTCAATAAAGTGAGTATCACAAAAAATGTGAAAATGGGTTTTCTTCTCTTTATCTGATACGTTTTTCCAACTAAACTACCAACAGATTTTCAAGTCCCAAGCGCGACTACTGAGCACTCGGGTTTCCAAGGTCAGATTTCCCTGATATTTCTATTACAAATTTCTCAGTAGAAGTCCGGAGTCTAAGGTCTTCAATCAGTGTGTCCTGCCTGTTATGACTTACGGAGCCGAAACGTGGACACTCACGGTTCGGCTGATCCATAAATTCAAGGTGGTTCAGCGAGCTACGGAATGGGTTTTCGTTGGAATCTCTCTGAGGGATCGAATCCGGAATGAGGTGATCCGGCTGAGAACCAAACATGTCGACATAGCTCAAAGAATAAGCGTCAGACAGCACCTGTCTGGCATTAATGCTGAAATGAACCTTTTTGGCGCAGCCGTGAGGCACACACATTGTTGTTAAAATATTATTTTCACTTTTTTTATTTTTTGTTTCACGAACTGTGTTCAAATAAACATTATTCTTTCTTTCTTTCAAGCTGAAGTGACAATGGGCCGTCCATCGCCGACGGATGCCCTCAGGCTAGGTTATCGACGATGTTCGCAGGGTAGCTGGTAGCAGCTGTATGAGAGTTGCCGACAATTCAGCAGAGTGGCGTGCAATCGTGGGTTTCCATACGCCTTTGCTTATTCTTTATGGGAAAACAGACGTGCTGTTAATTTATTACTACGAGCAACTTTTCTCTTTGAAATAAAGTCTCTAGGCATGTCCATTAACTCTCGGGCACGACGTGTCATCATTACTGATTACGTCATAATTATGACAGATGTGTGTCCCGGGACTATAATTCAAGATATCAAAGAACAACTTTAGTTTCTACTGATGATTTTGAAGCACCTCGGAGACTCATTTAGTTCAAAGAAATAGCTGGGCTTGTCAGTTTTTCACGAATCTTACATTATTCTTTCGATTTATGATGGTTATGGGAATTCCGTAGATTGTGATTTAGTATAAGAATTTTCGGTGAATTTTTGTTCATTCATTCATTTAAGTGCCATGCTTGTTATTCCCAAAGGGGTGAGCAGAGGTGGTATATTACACACGAATATTCTTATATGGTTTGTCAATGTTTGTGTGGGTCCTAATGTAAGATATTGTGACATGAATAAATATGCTTTCTTTGTTTTCCTTCCTAGCAAGGATTCATTAGTTCACCCAAGGGATACTATGTATCACATACAAATTACCTACTACGCAGCTGAATGTTTTCAGTAAACAGTGTTTAATGAGTGGCTGAAATGAAAGGTTATGTATTTATTTACTTACTTATTTAACTATAGTTTTTCATGCGTCCGTCTCATTTACTCATTTATTTATCAAATTGTTTTTTTTTGTATTGATTTGCAATTTTATGCACAATCACACTATAGGTATATGTACCTTCATATTCTTTATCTGACACAAATTTATTTTATTTAAGTATGCTGCATACACATGTTACATTATAAAACTGATTTACATCCGTCACATCACACTTTCAGGTCCAGTTAAAACCAGCGTCAGGCACTGGCAGGTCTGGCATTTTTGCTGAACTGGGTCTTTTTGGCGCAGCCATGAGGCACACCCCATCAAATTTATTCTTACATCGCACTTTACACTTTTTATTTGATTTGATTTTTTTTATCTACTGTGTAATGATATTGTGTGTGTTATAGTCTGTGCTAAGTAAATGTATTTTCTTTCTTCTTTATTCCTACATCTGTTCTAGATGTGCATGTCGCCGATGAACTGGGATCGATTGTAATAAATCGCTTTAGATAAATGAGCTTGTGTTATGTTATGTAAATGTTACCTATGTTCCGATGATGTAAATAAACTTTGGGTTAATTCCTACATATGTCTGATAGTAATAGATTTATAAACTATATTTTCAGGGATTTTACATATAAATCCTGGCGTTATTGTATTGACAGGACTATTTTTAGGAGTAAAACTTGTTTTTATAAAATGAAACAAAAGAATGTAAAAACAGAATATATTTAAATCATCATCACATTTTCGCATAGAAAGATAAAACGCTACCTCACGGTGTGCCATGAAATACATAGACTTCACTCCGGGTACAGTCAATAACAATATCTCTAACTATTCATCTTTTAATAACTTTTATTATTGCTTCAACTATCTTCTACGTATTTTATACTTTATCTTACGAGTAAAATATCTTATGCTTATTTTATTTACAAAGTATTTTAAGACTTTTTAAGTTGCGGTCAAAATAAGAATAAAAGAAAAAGCCCAGGACCGAAATTTTATACCAATAAGTTTTTTATGAGACGCAATTCAGATCAAGTTAATTTGACAGCTTGAACGTGAGAATATTATGGCTTTAAAAAGTTCTTTCTATTCTCATTTTGATCGCATCGTAATTTAGCGTGGAATTTAGAAACATTTCGTGCAATGCTTTTCAAATAAGAATTATCAAAATATTGTTATTGACTCCGCCCGCATTGCGGATAAAAATAGACCAACAAAAACGTTAAAAATTGTTTAATTCACTAATACTTATTGCAATATTTACAGTTCAACGTAACATAGATTATTTTAATATAGGGAACTGTTTTAAGGAAAAAGATATTGGTTTAATAGAATACCGTCTACTTTGCAAGTACTAAAACGTTCTATTAAGCCCGACTTTGGATAACATTTCATTATTTATAAATATCCTTCTATCTATTTTACAGATAGACTATAGACAAAACGTCTTACACAATATCATTAAATTATTTAAAGTTTTTAATTAACAATATGATAAAACGATTAAATACATGGATTCTTATAAGGAACCCTGTTGTTGTTATGTACAATTTTACAATTTACGATCTAAATAGATTACAGTAGACAGACATCTTATATTATTGTTTCGTTATTTATGAGTATTGCTTAAACAAATTTACATTGAGCCGACAGACACAAGACTTTAGTTGAGCAACTTAAAATTACTTTATACTTTGTTCTAATCTTCACGCGTGAATTTATTTTACGAAGAAATCAATTTGCAACTTTCATACAAGTTTTCTTTTCGGTACATTTTAATCTAGGCAAAGTTTTTGACGGAGACAAAAGATAATTTTAAAACTTTCTGTACCAATCAATATATTTTTTTTCTAGACAATAGGAACAACATAAAAATGCCTCAAAACAACGAGATCTTATTGGTAAAATATTAAATAATTATATCAAGTTGCCTCACAACTTGAAAATTATTTACTTCCCTAAATTAAATAATATCTAGGTACCTACTACTGAGGTATCTATGACTTTGAACTGAACAGATAAGCGAGAATTTTAAATGTTTCTTAGGATTGAAAATTAATATGTAATATCTATTAAAGCTTAACACTTTTCGAGGGTTATTCCACTAATCTTATTATGAGCTCTATGAGACGTGAAAGATGGATTTGTGGAAGAAAAGTTCACAAATCTCCATTGATGGGGAATGTCAATGGGAAATTGTGGAATAACCCCTTTTGAGCTTGGGAGTACGAAACTACCTACATAGAGTGCTAATTATTATTAATTAATGATCATACATAAAATTATGCATAAATAAATTGTGAATTCAGTTTTATTTGCGTTATGGCACGACCATTGTAACTTATACAAAAAATATTGCCAATCAATAAAATTGAGCAAATTAATAGTAGATTATAATACTGAGAATCTCTAAGTCTTCATATTGAAAACCTTTATAATATTTATAGCCTGAATAAAATGTTCATAAGGGTTACTTTTTAACTTCTTGACATAACTAATATTATTAGAAATTTAAACTACTCGTGAGAGCTTATAATATTAAAGGATTTATATTTTGATCTTTGGAAACTAAAGTATAAGCCCTTGAAAAATTGTTTCTTGGAAGATCATTGATTGCCACATTTAGTGCTATGTATACAGTTGATTACTTATTATACAAAATAATTAGCTAGTTATCACCTACAAAACAACTTTTGATATGATATTAAAATGTGTTATATTTGGAGCAAATAAGTAACGATGGAGCTTTTAAATGTACCGTATAATATATTTTATTTTTATAACAAATCTTTAGGACCTTCTCCACGTTTGATTATTTTTCAGTGATTTATCTGGAATTGTAGTTCTTCCGTCTTTGTTTAGCGTGGTAATTGCGTAATATACTTAAAATAGCAATGGCTTTCGTTGACAGTTTAACAATATTCATTGCGTTATTTACGTTGTAGAGCAGTAAATTTTTTCGAATATTATGTAGCTATGGATTAGCAATATCCTTTAAATAATTCAGATTATGATTGAAACTGTGTTACTCAATTAGGGTGTTGAACAAAACACGTAGGTGATGTATATTTTATGTTGGAGTTTGGCTTCCGCACTTAGTCCTTCAGGTGGACCATTGTGAGTGGGCTATGGCGGCCGTCGGAGGTTATTCCAACCAGCCCACCTCCCTCCAGAAGTTGAGTAAGTGACCTGGCCTGTTCAGAACCTCCGTGAAAGATCTCACGTAGGTGATCTTTGTACTATTTAAATTTTAGCTCCATCATTACTTTTTGCTACAATTGTCCTAATATTTTCATATATAATTTGGCAAGTTATTTACATACTACCTCGTCAAATCTCGCAGTGCATTGTCTTCCTTCGACATTGTCATTCGTACAGCTAAGATTATCTAATTTTATTAATATATCTATTACAACTAAATAACTAGGAAGGGTGAGAAAATGGGATAAACGCGTGGACGGAAAGGCAAGAAAAAGTATTTTACAAAGAGAAAATATATAGAGAAATTGTTTTGATTAATTTCTTTTCTTTCAGTTTTTATTAAAAAGTAAGCAACGTTTTGAGAAATGTGAAACTCGCAAGTAATGAGGAATAGACTTTGCATTAATATTTTATACACACTTATTTTCATTCATGAGCTCGAAATTAAATCTTTGGTTTTCTTAATTATTTCACTACTCTGTCTTCTTTGTGCTATAGATAGATGTCTTCTCATTATTTACATACAACTAACACTTCTTTTGTTGATTGTACATTTACACTATGGTACAGTTAGAAGAAAAACGAGTAACGATAAAATTTAAAATTAAAATAATCACAACCTTAAAATTAACTAAAGCTTAGTAATATCGCTTCTAAATTTCTTTGGCATATAATACTGATGACTAGAATATCATGAGCTATAAGCAAGCTTTACAATACCAATACATTTTACAATAAGTTATAATTTTATAAATTACTATTTTAAATACATTTGATATGCTATGTTTCTACGGCTAACACACGACACGTTTAATTTATTGGTTTATCACATTAAGTATGAACATTATCTTGTATGTGAGTGTACTTTGTACAATTTGGTCGTCCAGTAGATCTCTTAGAAATATCATTTGAGAAGAACTTAGATTTTGTTGTAGATTTTTTGATACACATTATTTTGGAAAGTTCGCCCACATTTGGCACATTAAGGCTGCCAGACACAGACATTTTTACTAACTTTAGCCATTTGAATTTGTAACATCGAAAAACTTTTCGAAGCCTTCTGATCAGCTCACATGTCTGTCATTGCAGGTTCTTGTCCTAGTGCAATCCTTTTGAGTTCATCGTGAATGACAAGTCAATAACACAAACTTTTCCTACCACATTCGGGTCAGCTTCTAGCTTGCCAACAAAGTTTAGACTGGTAGGTAGATATTGCTATTCTATTCGATACTCTTCATCAACTTCCAATTTTTTTAATATGTATCCAAAAATCTCCCCAACAAAACGAAATCTACTGAGTGAAGACGACCAAATAGTCCGCGGGCTAGGTGCCGCAGTGGAGTATCTTCCTAAACGCCTTCCTGAACTCAGGGTTGAAGATGGTGTAGATGACGGGGTTGAGGAACGAGTTAATATAGCCCAGCCACGTGGTCAGGATGAACACGGTCACCCCAGGGTCGAAGGAGAGGCCGATCTTGTCGCAGATGGCGCCGAGGACTGAGCACGTGAAGAATGGCGCCCAGCAGAAGAGGAAGACACCTAGAAAGATTGAGCTCAGTTAATGATCATAGCTTACGGGACTGAAGATATGTAATGACACAACATACAACTAATGCCCCTTTCTGGGTCATTAGTTGTCTTTAAATCGCGCCTCATTCTTCAGAAGAACTTAGATAAGAAAGCTAAATGTAACTTCAGCTATTGGTGGGTTATAGAATTCTTGTATATTGATGGTACAGAGTACGCCTCACGTCCTCCTTTGCTTTCTGCTTTGCCTGATATACTTATCGCTTGTTCCTTATTCATCTCTTGCAAGCCTTACGGCCTTGGTATTTTCTTTTACCCAAATATTTTGTTACCTAATGTTCATCATTTATTGCTTTTAAACTTACCTAAAACTATCGCCAGTGTCTTAGTGGCCTTCCTTTCTTTCTTCGCAGAAGACTTCTCCCGCTTTTTCTTGC
Source organism: Agrochola circellaris (assembly GCA_914767755.1). Taxonomy (NCBI): domain Eukaryota; kingdom Metazoa; phylum Arthropoda; class Insecta; order Lepidoptera; family Noctuidae; genus Agrochola; species Agrochola circellaris. Next base: position 1,057,212 of record OU611853.1, read on the forward strand.
TTGCTTTATTCGCTTTGTATATTGTGAAGCGGGCTGTTGCTGCACTTGCTTTTCTTTCTTTCTTGGAGCTGGACCCGTCTCGCAGGTCGAACTGACTGGCTGTAACTTCGTCATCTGACCGCAGGGCTAGGGAGACGTTTCTAGAACAAGAAGAAAATTATCTTAAGATATAACACGTCTTCCTAAATATTATTATGAAGGAAGACCGTGGGAGGGAATTAATAAAATTATTAGCCTTGTTGGCGTAAAACAGAAGAAGTATTATACCCTGAATTGATTTATAGGGAAGGAAGATTATATTGTCTCCTTGTTCCAAAAATATGCAAATTTGCGCATTTCAATAATATTGGACTGTTGTTTTAATGGGATAACTTCGTCAGAAGAGATACAGGTAAATTTTAGGGATTTCCTGCCGCTTTCAATTCAAAATTTGCACAGCTCTTTACTACAAGCAAGAACAATAAAAAACGCCAGTTGTTCCGAATAAATATAAAAAACTTAGTACAACAACTGTGTACCGGAAAAAATACGTAAAACTTCCGGAGGTGCGCTGAAAACTACAACACAGTTTGTAACTACTACAGTTCTCAACAGTACTTTATTTCTTTAAATTGAACCCGTTGTTACGCAGTGTTTACTACGAACGTGGTACTTCCTCTAACGTAACGAGACTGAATAATGTAGTGGAAATAGTTTTATCTAAATTGAATGGTGATCTCTAAATTAAACCGATAAATACTTAAGATGGCATTCTGCAAAGCTGTATTGCCAGGTAGCATAATGATTTGTGTATTTTTGATTATATTACTTTATCTACCACTGTCTCGTATTATAAGTGAGTTTACGTCGTTTTTCTTGGATACTCCAAGGGGTATCTCGTTACCCAGTAACAGGGTTATGAAAGTATTCCGTACCTATTCAGTTGCATCCGGTTAGAATGAAGTCGACCCTAACATAGTTGTCAAAAAGCTATGCAGATAAAGATATGACCCACAGGACTAACATAGCAACGAGCTGTAGGACATTCTCTGAAATGAAAATCATAACATTATCTTTCATTACCTCGAATCTGCCACCAACTTAGAAGTCTTTCCATTCTTCTTCCACTTGGAGCCATCGCAGGCCATGTTCTTGAGCACCGTTGCGTCTTTCAACCCTGGCGAGCCGGGCGGGGACACGTGCTCTCTGATCGTGTCCTCAACGTTGGACGGCGCGTACCCCGAGTCGTTGTTCCCGTTCGGGTCCGGAATTGGTTGGGCTTTGATTTTTCTTTTTGGAGTGCTGGTGGAACAAAGTTGGATTAGGATTAGTCCAGTATGAGCCATATTTCGTTGCTAATGGGTTATAATGATTTTGTTGTCGATGGGTATAACTGGGAGAAGGTTGATGATCCGTTTTCCTAAAGGTTCCTTTTGCAACTTTGTTTCAGATTAATTTTACATGGTTTTATTTTGGCCTTTTATAATGTCAGCAGCTAAAACTACGAGATAGTTTATAATATTTAAAAATGTTACCTTGACTTAGTGTTATAACAATTCCCTAGGTACTGGTCCTGTCTCTACGCGTACAAGAAAATAATTTCGATTTAGAATCCTAATTAACGTCTTGATTAGAATATAGCCACAGACATATTAGGTAAATAAAAGCCTTTGAAACTTTAGTGCTTACATTATCAGATTCTAGGGATCTCGGGCCTTTGTTGTTCTGTAATTGTTTCATCAGTAAATATTACATTCAAAGCAACTTGAAATTCAACAACAATATTGATTACAATAACTTAATTACGCAAAAAGCCACATACTTGGTACAATCTTTGAGATATAATTTTGGCGAGAAAATTAATTTTGCGTAGACATAATGAAATCAATATAAAACAGGTAAGTCCTTTCATTTGCAATCCTTTTGAAAGTGATGAAATGTTGGCGTTACTTGGAACAATAATAAACGGACTGCTGGATAATTAATTACTGATAATTTTCATAACGATGGGCCGGATGGGCGTAATGAAAAATGTCCACAACAGTCGTGACAATGAATTCGTAAGTATTCGTAAATTGTCGCTTGGACTTGTGTTTAAACAAAGCAAAGTAAAATAAATCGTAAATTTTTTGGTCAAAAATAATTGGCTAGACTAATTACGGTACTAGGGACTCAAATTACCGTCTACAGTTGTGTAATTATGAATAGTTCGATATTTACGAGTCATTTACTTGAAGAATCTACTCGGGTTTGCACCGACGCGACGTGTCCTAATTATTGATGATGCCAAGTGGATGTTTCCAGGATTTATATATTGTTCTTTTTTATAATTTAAGCTCGTACGTACATATGGTCCCGCTTTTGGCCAAATCCATCCCCCAGTCTCCCGTAAAATGATGTGGACATCATTATATGCTACCTTTCCTGGCCAATTCGCAAATAAACTTATTCGATTTATCACCACGCCAGCGTTTTCTAGGCCTGCATCGACGGTGTGCGTCTATATAGGCACCAATTGCGTGACATGACCACTCTAGCCTATCAGGTTCTGTCCTGATGTCACTTCAACCTAGCAGAACTGAGAGACTATACCTACTATAAAATAATAGGCAGTTAATGTACTAGTTCTATTCTTACTTGGCTGTCTCCTCTGCAACAGTTGCCAGCATGAACTCTGTGGACTTGTCGTTGGGGATGACGTGACAGTCATCCGCGTCCGCCTCCAAGTCTGCCGATCTCTTGTCGAAACTGTTTCAGGAAAACATAAAGTTAGGAACTCCGTAAGATTTCTTATAGTTTATTTAGTAGTCAAAATCTAAATTCCCGTTCGTCCCACTAGAGTGGGACGACGGCAGTGGGACGAACGGGAATACACGAAATCTTTGACGCTTTTAACCATTAATGGGTCAGGCAGTCACCTATAAAAATCAATCTAAATAACATTGGACATAGTAGTATTAGTAAAACTGACCTTTTAATTTTAATAAAACGCTATTCAAGCAAAGCAATTGGCGCCAACGCCTTCAGTAGTAAAAAAAAAAAGAAAAAGACAAATAAAAAATCCGGAGTCACAGGTGTTAGGGAATAAATCAAACAGACTATTTAATGTGACGTCACATAGCTTATAACCAGCGGACAATCACGACGCTTCCAACGATACCTCATTTATCAAATTATGATGAGCAGCTTAGAAGTTATGCAGTAACAGATGAACATATACATACATACCGGTCAAAATCATAACCCTCCTTTTTGCTTCCCCTAGTCAGGTGATTAGCAACTTCTCAGTTTTTCAGATATTCCCAAATACACGTTGAAGTAAAAATGAACTTTTCACCAAATTACAACAACAGATGAGCATCCCAGAAAAGCAACATTAATTATTTCGGTTGTGGTAATTGAAACAGAATCCTCGCAGTAAATTGAGATCTCTAGGTTATACAGCTGCCATGAATTCCTAGAAATCTTTCAGTTATTGTCTCACCAGAATAGATCAAGGTTCTAAATATCAACATTTTAGTTAGCTTGAAATTAATTCCAAGAACTTAATTTCATTTTCAATTAATAATATCTCGAAATAGTGGTTAAAGCCTGAAACTTCAAATAAATACAAAAGTAGCAGTAGTAGTAGGTAAGTAAGCATTATAATAAGCGAGGAACTCAATTATAAAAATCCTATACTATTAAACGAGCAATATTTGATTAGATATATATTTGTAATCACGTTCTTGAAAACGGCTCTAACGATTTCGATGAAAGTTGCAGTATAGGGGTTTAGGGAGGAAAAATCGATCTAGTAATCATCCGTAATCACCCGAGCAGGGCTCGGTCGCCCAAACTTTAGAACAAGAGAATAAAGACATGGAAGCATGGAATTAGTAAGTTCCTACTATCATGGCAGCATGGAATATACTATACATAATAAATAATAATAATAATAAATTGTTTATTTCTCACCACAAGCCAAAAAATACAAACAATATTAACACAAAAGCAGTAGCCAACGATATTTGGTTGTGGATCGCTGGTGCCTGTGGTAGGTAGTAACACCTGTAATACAGGTCACCAGGTCCCCACCTGTTTAAAATTACACGTTTGATAGCTTATATCTGATATGACATGGAATTAGTATGAACTATCCTATAGATACTATTAAATGAGCCATCTCTATGTTCACCCGAGCAGAGCTCGGTCGATCAGGTACTATTTCCCAAATGAGCATCAATACAAAGTTCCTGGCAACGAAAGAAGGGAAGCGATTTATTCATTCTAAATTCGTCCTCTCCAAAAATAAAGGCCAAACTTGCACAGCACAACATTTTATTGTTGTGTCACCAGAAAAATAAGTTTTTCTTTCACCTATGACAGAGGTCACCAATCTTCGCACGTGTTCCAATAAATAAATCAGCCTATGTTGTCCCACTGGAGGGCAAAAGCCTCGTGTCCAAATAATAATCATAAAGTCAATATTTTATTACCTTGATTTCAAATCACTGTTTATCTTTTCGAACTCTGTTTGTTTACTTCCAAGTATCTGGTTAGAGGTACAATACACAATAATAACACCAAAACAAACATAATCCTTTATAATTAAGATCTCAGCTTTACCGGTGTATTCCACTTCGTTTACCCTCAACACGTGTGCCACAGGTTATTCCGAGACTTAAGAAAATAATTATGTTACATTCTCCATCATACCGAACGCAATTTGGCGCTCCCGGCTTTTGGCGGAACTTCAACTTGTGTTCAACATTATTTTCTATCTAGTTCTAAAAGTTATCTCATGATCGGATTATTGCAATCTAAATAGTTACTGCTAGTCTTGCATGGTTCTAAGTGACGGTACTATGTTAGCACGTTCTCTTAGTTTACATTCTTATACGGTCATCTAACACAAGTATCGTGTCCTTGGCTTTAATGGCTATGGTCCCAAATATCTTCACTACTTATATCTTTAATTTCGGGATCATCTTCCATTCATGTACTGACCTATCTAGGTATCCTTATTCCCACAAAATTTTATTTTAGCCGTGAGCCTATTTCAGATTGTGTTTCTTTAAGTACTCTATACTCTGTATTACCTTTATTCCTAGTTCTCACCTGTCTTCATGATCATCCTCATTGCTCCCAGACCCTGTGTTGGTAGGTCTGTCATCATGTAGTGCAGTCTCTGCCAGCCTTCTGGTCTGCGCCACGTTTTCTATCACCACGGCAGTGGTGGCTCCTGTGTTGGGGTCCCCAGATACAGGAGGCTTTTTGGCTGCCCTCTGCTTTTTTGCTCGTATTCTTAAAGCCTGGGAAAAAGGGGTCAGGTTAATTTGAGGCAACAGAATAATCAATTGTAAATCTGACCAAAAATTAAGTATGTGGCAACACTGCACTGACTTGAAGATCCATTGTTCAGAAATCCACTGTTGTTGCTTTTCTTTTGTTTGTTTTTCATTTTAGACTATATCTTATAACAATCTGAATGTCTACCTGTTCCAAAGAATTGAGTCGTTAAATCTAGCACGTGTTACGACTTCGACCTATAAAGCTTGCCAGCTTGCAAAAACGAAACAACAGTAACGTGTTCAAGTCCTACTATGTAGTAAACGAGCAACAAAACCGGGTATGTGCCAAAACGTGTCCACAACATGTGCTGGCTAGTACACTAGGCTAGCTATGGAATATGTAAAACTACTCGGTCAAAGTTATTTAGTTTCTTGGTAAAGTGTTATTGGGTTTCACTGGTAGGAAAATCTTAGTAGTAGCTCGGAGGTTGGAAATATAATACTAAACTTCTCTTGTATTAACCGTTAAAGGCCTGATAAACAACTAATTAACGTGCTAATTGACGTGCTTGAGGGTCACCCAGGGCTTTACCGGTTAAAGCTACTATGTTAATGTTTAGTTGTGAGCGACTTGACTTCACTAATTACATTTCTGCATGCCATGCCAAAGAACAGGGAACACGAGATCCCGGACCACTTCAATTAAAAATAGTACATTTATGTCAGGTAAAGTGATATTTGTTAAAATCCGAATCAATGCACGTGTCTGAACACGCTACGCCAGCCATAATATTTCGGTCTCATTCATCTTAAAACCGCGGTTTTTGCCAAAAGCTTTAATGGATAAATTTATGTCCACATACATTATCCATTGATTTGTCTCATGAAGACACGTCAGTATTCCGAATATGTTATTTCTATGCGTCTAGACATTTTGAAATGCTCTCCGATTTCAACCCTAATGCCAACTTAGAGGTCACATATTTCGGCTCTAATTGAAACTGGAATGGCAACCTTGTTAATACTAATCTAAGAGGTGGTTTGGTATTCCTACGTGCTACATAATAGAATTATTTACTTATTTTCCAAATGCCTACTTATTTTGGTTCATTACGATGATACGGACACTGAGAAGCGGTGCGAACCATCATCAGATGGGAGTTAACAAGACAATGATTAAAAAAAAAAAAAAAAACTTACCTTAAAAATATTATAATAAAGGAACATCATCATGATGCAGGGGATATAGAAGGATCCTAGTGAAGAATAGATGACGTAGTTCTGACTGTTGAAGAGGCATTCGTCAAAGTTTCTGTCGGGTGTGTCGTTGAGCCCCAGGACGATTGGAGCGCCAATGGCTGCCGAGATCAACCACACCAGCACGATAGTGAACCACACCCGCCGGTTGTTCTTGTGTTTTGCGTATTTTATTGGTTGAGTAACTGCTATGTACCTGGTGAGAGATTTGTTGATGAGTTATCGGATTTTACTCGACAGCATACGTATAGGTACATAATTGCATAGATCGCTTGTGTCAAGTTAAACATATTTATATCAACCATCAAGACATGGGTCTTGTTACTTGTAACCTTTTGACTACACAAATATTGGATGAGTCCTAAACTTGACCCTTGTATGGTCTCCATCCGAGGAATAAGGGATAAAAGATAAACATAGGTCCCTCCATTTATAGACTTGACAACAGTGCTCAGCGCTCACATTTTAACGACTCACACCTCTTAAAAACGAGGCTCAGATCCTATCTTCAGTTTAATACAATAATGTTGATCACTGATGGAACAGGTTGATTTTAGCGTTCACCAACAGATGAAAACTTACCTATCAACAGATATGGCAACGAGGTTGAATATGCTGGACGTGGAAGAGGTGACGTCCATGGCAATGTACACGTCACACACGAAGGCAGGCAGACCCCACGAGCCGTTTACCTGAAACAATAACATAGTGGTTAGGTTTTTGATTTTTACTAAACAGGGCCACGTCATACGGCTCATACTTTACTAGTATATTGCTATATTGGTTCATATTGAATGGGTATTTTTGTCTTCGACATGAATTTTGAGGATATGCTTAATATCTCGACTGGAGACTTATTAAGTTAACATTGTAATTGCCTAGTATCCTATTATCAAACGTATTTCCTTTAAGATAACGACTAAAACAAACAAGAAAATCACGATTAAAAAACTAGATAATATCAACCAGGAAACCAGATCGCATTCTAAGATTAAACACAATCACAAGGGTGTAGTAAAAGGCAGAAATAAACGCCTCCAGGCCGATATTTAATTTAGATTAAACAAAACGTGTTTACAGTATGATATCGGTATCGTATTTCCACTTCGGCGTGATATAACAAATGTGACCATCTGTCACGCTACGTGATTTATGCGAGCGACGTGATGCAGCGTGTCAAGTACGCACTAGGAGTGACAACAGATTATGTGGGGATTCTATTTGGAATAGCTTACATAATATGAATCTATTCCTAATACCTTATTCAAATATTTGTCCACTGATTAGTGTCCTTAAACACAACCACGATACATGAGAAATCTTTGTGTAGGTTTGCATGTTTTTTTAACACCTATGTTCTGAGTCCGTGTGGTGTCGGATTTAAAGAATAGCACTACCCTGTTTCTTCCCATAGGTGTCGTAAAAGGGCGACTAAGGGACTTACTAGAGAATGGGCAGCAGCGTTCTCTATGCATTTTTAACACCATACTGCGGTCACCAACCTGCCTGGCAAGCGTGGCGATTATGGCAAACACCCCCAAAAATGATAAGCATCAATAAGAAATGGCCCCTAGTGTCCGGCGGCCGACATACGCTTGCCTATGGTAGCAGTCGAGGCCATAGTGAGGCAAGGGGTGCGAAGAATCCCCGGAAGAGATCCGGCTACCACAATCACCGAAAACTGGATCTGGCACCAAGGTAATCGACATAGCTCGAAGACTTGCCAAACTTAAGTGGCAATGAACTGAATGACGACAGCGTTGGAAGGCCTCCCACAAGGTGGACTGATGATCTTGTGAAGGCCGCAGGAATCCGCTGGATGCGAGAAGTACAGAAACGGTCGAAGTGGCGGTGCTTGGGGGAGGCCTAGTCCAGCAGCGGTCGCCTTTCGGCTGAAATGATGATGGTGATTATGACACCTATGTTCATTGCAGCTATTCTCACCATACGAAAACGTTGATCATTTCTGGATCTTCTCACATTTAACTGGCCAAGTGTCCATAATGTTGCTATCTTTATCGATGACAGAATAGTATTTTGGCTACTTTGTAAGTAGGTAAGTTTATTTCATAATTTGCGTCTTAATTGTGTAAAATAAACAATTTTTCTTTCTTTCTTATTGTCCTTTCAGAAGGTTCTTAGTGGTTAAGGTTTTCATAGGCCGGCTGTTTATAACCTTTTTTTCTTTTGTTTGTTTTGTTTTTTTGCTCCTATAACTTGCAACACTGCTGCTCCACACCAGCAAACCCCGACATGTGTTACAATATCAATAACATTACAAATACATACACATGTAACTTTTCCAATTTACCAGCCCTCGAAACCTGATCACATGGATCAGCATCGCCTCAATATCATGAATATTCATGCGCAGGCATCGAACTGTGTACTGATCGCACGTCAATGTAAGCTACGTCAATATGTGGTCGGGGAAAGAATGTGTTGCTATGGGAATTTTGATGGTTGTTTTAGGAAGTTCTTGGGCTAAGATTGGGGTTTAAGAAGATTCCGAGAACGTGGTGGCAGATTTGTGTCTATGACTATAATATTTTCTGTTTGGTCAGTCTCACCTTTATCAAATTCTTAGCCTTCTTCTGGTTCTTTTGCGGATATCATTCGGATAAGAATCCTGCCTGATTCATTCATTTCATTACCAATTCTTACATCTTATAACTAAAACAATTTGAAGATTATTTATAGAATAGAAAGTTATGAATACATGTAGGACAAAACAATCAACAAAATACATTAAAAAATAATTATTTTAAATAGTTTGAAATCCCACTTTTATGGTATGGTATGTCATATACAAAATTCAATTAATTTTATGTACTTCCGTTAGAAATTACACACAACAGATTTCGGATTAACAGCCGTTCAATCAGTGCCAGGAAATTACAATTTCAAGATTCATAGTAAAACAAAAAAAACCTTCAAACAGCTTTATTAATTCCAAAACCCTTATTACTTCATAACGTCGTCCCACTTCCGGCCCGGTGTCCTCCACCCGGTGAACATAACGTGCGTCCGATGTTCCCCGTTGTCCCCCGACCTCTGTCTTGTCCCCCGTTTTATTAGTTTGTCCTCTCTAAGTTAGATCTGGAGTGGGCTTTGGCTTCGGCTTTAGCGAATACGACACGAAGACGATGCGATTAGCTTTTTTGTTTTACTTGACTATTGAAGCCAGCTCAAGAGCTGGCTGAAATTGTCTAGATTAGGTCGTTAGTCTGTGAAAGAGATTATAAATTTTTGTTAGCTTTGCCCTATATAACTGTGGTGATAATTACACGACTTTGCATTCTACAGGAAAATTGCATCACACTTTTTGATAAATGTAAACCCTTTCCTTGATACTGAACATGATTCATGGATTACCATGAGTTAAGCTTCGTGCAGACCAGCGCGACGCGACGCCGCGACGCGACTCGAACAATACAATTTCTAAGAAAACTTGACGGTATAGCAATAACCGGTGTCGCGTCGCGCGACAAGTCGCGCTGGTCTGCACAAAGCTTTAAACAATTATATTTAACAATTGTGTATAACTACTTCATAAACATTGAACCCGCTAAGAAACATTTTAAGGAAAACCAATAAAATAACAGTTAGCGTACAAATAACAGTTAGTACCTTAAATAAAAAAGTTTAAAATATGAATCATACAAATAAATCGAACGGTATAAATATTTAATAAGCGCACATCTGACACGAGGGTTCCTCGTTGCACGTTATAAACGGCCGTGCGGGCAAGCCGGACCAATGTGTTGTCTTGAGCACTACGGTATTAGTAGCACTGCAGAGCCAACGATACAAGGAAAACATACCTTCAACGTAGGAGAGACTTTTGTTTTTACACCGGACAGTTTTACGCATCATTTTAGAATAAGTTGCTTATCTAAGTCAGACAATGAAGTAATAACAGCATTATTCTTTCATTGTTGATGATGGATTGATGGCAGATGACGTACGAATTTGGTGAACTGGATGCTGAGAAGCAAAATAAAACGTTGTCAGACCAGCCGTGGACGAACTGGCATCTTAGCAATTGCGAAAAACAAATACGGTAAAAGCAAGAATGTATATAATGACAGTGGAGTGTTAAGAAATAATAGATTAATTTAGAAAGAAACCATACCACTTGATTTGCTCATCAATAAAGGCTCAGATCGAGCTTAAAACTACGTAATCAGGAAATCCAAACAAACAGTAAACTTTAAAAAAAACAGAGTACCTAGTAATTTTATTATACTAGATACTCTGTTTTTTTTAAGCCTGAACAAACCTGAATAGGTATGTTTGCTAAGGCTTTTAATATAACTCGGCCCATCCAGGCTCCGAATTTCTAATATCAGGGTAGGTATGTGACCTCCTTTCGTTATAAATGACACTAGATGAACGTAATGTGTTTTCGTGGGGACTCGGCTGGGCGTCGGATTATATTTGATGCGGCATCTGTTTCCCCTTATGATAAGCCTATTAATAATGAAAGTGAACCAATTATAATAGGAATTTGTGTTGAAGTATTTGACGTTAGAATGGAATGAGGGATTATACTGGAGATGAACTGATGAAAAATCAATCAATCAATCAATTTTGGAAAGTGGATGACGTTCTTCACATCACGATGGAGTGTGCCCGGAACGAAGATGTCTGAACTGAGTTATTGCAACACTTTGGTGTGGATGTTAGAGAGGTGGGAAGATGCAATGATATTCTAGCATTCCCCTTGTCAGAAACAGCGAGGCTATTGTATAAACTTGTGGGGATTGGTATTCGTAGAAGATAGTTACTCATATAAAAGAACTGTATATTTATAAAATGGTGTATTAAATTATAAGTAAGCTTTACGGAGCGGCTTAGTCTTGTTGACCAAGCTCCTTAAATAAAGATTAAAATAAAAAACAATGCCACTGCAAAAAGTGTATCGAGAGATACTGGTCTATGTAGTTTAACAAACTATTTTGAGCTGCCGATTATATTCCCGTTCACCCGTTCTAATTGACACTTACCTACTTTGTTTGCACCGCTACTCACTAAGTGTCAACTTCAAATTAACAATTGACAAAAATGGAGCGATACTTTAAATACGTTTAGTGCTAAATGCATTTACTGATTTCTAGTGCAAGCGGGCCTTAATTAAAATAAGTTTTCCAATACCTTTGTACACTATATATTGTAGGAACCATTTGTTTCTAAGTAAATAGAGTTAATGTTGATTAGGACGTCAATGAAAATGGGCATTATCTTCAAGTCCATCATAATTCCAAAGTTTGTCCAAGTTGGTGGGTTGGCGTTGGGTACGTTATCTTCTCCGAAATCGGAACGCGATAGGCTTCGGTCAAAACTTCTTCATAATAGTCTAGTGGTAACTATAGGGCTATTAGTGACTTGATCTATAATAATAATAATGTCATATTGCTCTGGGCTTTTATACCGACTTTAATGCCTGATGTACTGATTGACTGTACGCTTTATTGTCATCTCTGCTAACTGGCTGCATAATCGGCATGTCACTTGGAAACTGGATAATAATCCAGTTTCCAAGTGACATGCCGATTTAAGAAAAGAGAAAGACTAAATATGTTTTGCCGCTACTAGAAGCAAAATTTCAAGGTAGTCACGAGTTACGCAAAATCCAAAAGCTATGTACTTACTCGTGAAATAAAAACTGCAACTTTGAGAAAAGACTTATATTATTTCATAATAATTAAACAAACATAAAATATCTATCAAGCGGGCAGTGGTGGCCCTGTGGTAAAAGCCCCGACTGTGGGTTCGAGCCCAGGTAGGCGCTTTACTTTGTGTAAATAATTTCATCACCTCTGCTCTCAAAACGGTGAAGGATAACATCGTGAGGCAGTTTCCTCAAAACCTTGAACTAAAAATTCGAAGACATGTAACATCTACGAATACGAACCCGCACTGAGCCCGGGTGGTGGATTACAGCCGACTCCCTCTCACAGAGAGGAGGCCTGTGTCCTAGCAGTGGGAACATTATAGGCTGATTATGCTATGCTTATGCTAAGACATCTATCAACACTTAAAAGGACACAAAAAAAAAAACGTTTTTGAATCTTGCTAAAGTGTAAAGTATTTATTTATACTTGTAACTGTATATCAACCAGTCTTAATTATAAAAAAGTTGATACAGAGTCGACCTTGGAAAATGAACTAGTTTGATGAATATGGAAAGAATTCCCAAATCAAAATAAACACCAAAAATAGATACAACTCAGTCCCCAACTGTCCCGATAACAAACCGCTTACAGCCAGTAATATCATAAAAAGCGAGGCTTCCACATTTACGCTCACTCATACTTGCTTTGCGTTGTATAAACGGGCCTCGAGGAAAAATATAGCAAAACAAAGGAGATCGTGCACAAAAGTATCGGCCGTAGACACTCGGTTACGGAATAATCGCGCGTTTATCAGTCCGTTTGGGTTAGTAGGGCTGTCTGTTATGTGTAGACGTTGGTCCGTTGTTGATTGCTGTTGTCACGGAAAATCATGTCCGGTTTGACATTTCGGTTTGAAAGTGATCGTGTAAATATAATTTGAAGAGAGGGAAAAGTAATTGTTTAGCTGTGCTATCAACTTAAATTGTCCGTATATTTTAATCACAACTGTCACTCTTCGACAGTTGTATGAAACGGTTATAACGGGCAAATTGGCGCAGGTGTAAATTTGATGAATAATTAATTTAGCTGTGTACAGCCTTATGTATTGTTATCAAGATATTGAAAAAAAAACGTGTTTTCAGTGACGTTGTACTTTCAAGACCATTATTTGTTCATAACATAACATAATAACAATATTTTTTTTTCGATAAAAGCTGGGGTCGTATTATTCGTGTACAATACCCACCTATTATGTTCCATTACCTTCTGTAACAAAACCTTTATTCGCGAAGGATATTTTCTTCTATTTTGATACGAAACTAACTTGTTTTTGACCGCTTTATTGCTAATATATATGTGTAATACTTGGACAAAACACTGTGTACAGGTGTTGCATATAAAATAACAAGGTTTATCGTACTTAGGTCTAAGAAATTTTTAGATTTTCATTTATTTTTCATGTGCTTACTAACAAACCACATCAGAATGAAATACTCTTCTACAATCACTAACAAGTTTCAATAAAATTTAAGTAACAGAGTTCAATTTTTATTCATATTTTATGTTATGGTATATAAATAAATAAGCCTTCTATTTTTCTAATTTTTCCATGCAATTATACAATATTTGTTAGCATGCAACAAAGTTAATATATTAATCAATCAATTTATCAGTTACGTAGTTAAAATTTTATATATTATTTAAGTTATGGTATACTATTAGGCAATTAAACCGCACCATGTAAATCAAGCTTTAAATAATATCATTATTATTTCAGTAATATTTTATAAATAATACATAATGACGATGGAACAGCAAGACAACCAAATACTCATTTTACTCACATTCAGTCGCCGTCAAAACCCTACAATTTTCCTCATACATCTCTCCAGAGTCCACAAAAGCCTTGAAACCATGTTAAACAGGAGCTCAGCTCGCTATGACGTATTTATCGCGTCTGGTATGCGTTTACTTAGGACCGTTCACAAACACTGTACATATTCTCATGTACACTCGCACGTTCGTGGACATCCTGCGGTTATCTGCGCCCAGTTAAAGGTCGGATGAGTTGACCTCGATCCTTCTTATTGTGAGTTAACCTGGATGTAGCCGAGTTTAAGCGGGATTGTATTTGAGGTTATGGTCATTTTGTACTATCGATGAACGGTTAGCGGTTATAATGAGTTTAGTCCTCGTATCTATAATGATAGCCGATTCAATTTTGTTTGTTGTGTTTTGTGTACAGATACTATGGTTTTTTGGAGTTTACTCCTTTTTTTTTTTTTTTTTTTTTGAGGATGGGAAATTATCAAATAACTTCTCCCGCCCTGGGTGGAGCGGGAGGGCGTGTCAGACTTTTACTGACTAAAACCCACCCGTGTTCCTTCCGTTGCCTGTGTGCCGAGGTCGCGATATCCCTTTCAGACAAACCCGCGACCCCGGCAGGCATTGGCCCTTCCGGACCCCGTCAGTTGGTGCTGACATCTCTTTGAGGCGCGCGTGGAACACAACGCGCCGTCGACCCGGGCCTGGTCCCTATCGGACGGCGAGCTACCCATTGCTCACCGTCCGCAAGCCCGCGCCTAGATCGCGCGCGATCCTTCTTATTGTGAGTTAACCTGGATGTAGCCGAGTTTAAGCGGGATTGTATTTGAGGTTATGGTCATTTTGTACTATCGATGAACGGTTAGCGGTTATAATGAGTTTAGTCCTCGTATCTATAATGATAGCCGATTTAATTTTGTTTGTTGTGTTTTGTGTACAGATACTATGGTTTTTTGGAGTTTACTCCTTATGGATCGATTTTCATGTATGGCCCCCGGGGTACCTATGGAAATTTAATGAGGAGTGAAATTTATACAAGCGTTAAATCAAACGCGTTACGTTTTTCTGTGTACCTTGTGCACCTTTCACTTTGAACATGTATATGTAGGTATAATGTTATTTTTAAGGGATACGTTTATTTACCCTCTTTGTCTTTTGCATATTCAAAGACAATCGTATAAAGGCGAAGGCGGCAGACAGGCCACTAAATTAAAATGTTCTTACTTTTTTGCAATTTCTAGGTCAGTATTAGGTTGTATGTTGATCTAAATATGATTCGCGGCCGTATCAAATATTTATAAATATAATTATAACCATAAATTATGATCCTATTGAATGACTATTTCATGAAAACGCGACATTTTAGGATTATTCTAACATAAGAAGTTGTATTGCTGATTTGAATGATTATAATTCTGTAAAACCATACTTGTTACGATCGCGAATTATATTTTTATGAAGATGACACTGACCTGCAAATTGCAAAAAACGTAAGAAAGTTTGAATGTCGCGGACTACCTTAGAGCATCATTACGGACTTCACTCCAGTCGTGCGTCGGGGCTGACACACATACTTTTTTCGTTAGTAGTTAGTGTTTGTGTAGTTTGTTGGTTGATTGAACTTATTTAATAGTGGTTCTTTTGGTCAACTATTTATAACAGGTTGTTTCTGCTGAAATACTTGCTCGGGTTTGAGTATGTAAGTAGTGGCACTTAAGAAATGGGCCATCTGTATGCTTTAAAATCGTAAGATATTGATGACTTAACAAAAAGTTGAAGTGAACCTTACAAACTAACTCTATTTGTACCTTCATGGTACTGATGAGTTAATCCCAATTCCTCATGGTTTCAATTCGTCACCAAAACTTTAGTTCATACAAGAAATCCCGATTTGTCACACTAAGAACTTTATTTTCATTGACACACTACTCTCTAATCCTAGGACCAGCCCTAGTTTGACTGAGCGCCCGTATCTCTGCCCGGGCATTTTCGCCTCCATACAACGACGGGATATGTCGCCAACGAGTGACCGAGGATTATCGCTGATAGATTGTGTGTGCCATTGCTTATGTTGTTTATAGGTCGGTGTTACGGTTTGTTTTGGCGGCCTCACGATTTATTAGAAATGTCAATGGAAGGGCTTCCATCATTCTTTCATGCATTACGTATCTTCGCTACCTTTGTGTTTCTGTACACTATAGAAATAGACATGAATTAAAAATAATAGACAAGAAAAGCATAGGTAATTTGAAAGCACTGCTTATTGTTAAGGAAATACAACTGTATGCGATGGTCTATTGATACGAAAATAACATTTTCATATTTAAAGGATAACATTACAAGAAATAAAGTCAATATTCTTAATGTTTTATTCTTCCCAGACGCGACCATCTAGGACAAACTTTGAATACAAAACAACTTTTATTCAACCTTTAAAATGGCGAGAGCCACTAACTTCGAAATCCCTACCGCACTGCTATATCACTTAAGATTTTTTCATATTCAACTGCCGTTATTCTCAGAGTGGGTTGCACGAACTTCTCTCAAACTTCCCCCGAGCGAGTTTGGACTCTATAATCGATAGGGTAAGATTTAGGAAGGCTGAATAACAAAGTTTGTTCAAGTGTTCCCACTGTGACAGCCAATCGTGGTGAAGTAGAACCGCTCTACGCCAAGCTTCTGTTACAAGACGGCTATCCTTTTTAATACAGACTCCTTTTTACCCTTTGAATTTGAAATAATACAGTCACGTGGTGTGATCGTGATCGGAATATTGCGGCTAGGGCTGAGAGTACGCGGATATTTTGCCACATTTCGGATATGGTTGCGGTTATTCGGATACGGGAAGGGTTGCATATTTGTCAAGTAAGGGATTGAAAATTGTTGTGTTCCGCAATGTAGCGTGTAAGGGGAATACTTATAAGGAATTGCCTCGGGTATCCAACTTATGCAATAGTTTTTACTTATGTAGATGGGGCGGCGTAGAACCGTCTTCAGAAATTTTGTTTATACAGTGGTTTACTGATATTTTCATGTAAACCTAATTGTATTATTTGAAGAGTTTGTACTGCCTTTAAACAAAAATTAGTTTAAGTGAACTTATTTCGCTATCATTCCTGCCTTTGCAAATGAAAGAACATTGAAATAGACAATTAGCAGCAGCCCGTCTGGATTTGTGACTATTAAACAGTAATAGACTCGCCCCTATCACATGGCACTTAAACAAAACTGGCCAAATCCTACCCCTATTTCTAGGCGTCATGTTATTTTTATAAGTACCTATGTTAATCAATCAGAAAACAATAATCTAATCTTAATTTAAGTACGGTCCCTATGTTGATAGAATTTTGCGGATAGGTATTATCATTATTCAGATGTTCTGAAAACCCTGAACTAATCCCAAAACCAATGTGTTCTTATATCTGCGACATTTTGTGGAATAAAGTTTATCATGTAATATGATCGAAGTTGGGTCTGCCACGTAAATCTCACTGGTTAGGACAGGCTTCGAATTTTTAGTGCCTTTTGATACTTTGTTGGAAATACATTATTTTTACTCTCCCTTTGTTAAGCGGAAGTTATGTGATGTGTGTTGAATGTGTTCATGATATTATGCGAAATGTCTTATTCTTATATCAGGGTTTCACAAGACCCTTCACGAAGCCATCATCTACGTATTCTGTAGATCAAACTAATTATTATCTTTGTGCAAAAATTATTGCAAGGAAACGACTTTTATTTTAGGTAGGTATGAAAATTCGCTGTTTACGGAAGTGCGCAACGTATCGCACTCAAAACATCACCCATGTTTTGAGTGCGATACGTTGCGTTGCGTACAGCAGTACAAGGATCATGGGGGTATTAAAGTTAACTTATAACATTTAAAACTTGTTTTCGTAAAAAAACTTCAATATCAATTAATTAAAAAAATAACATAATAACGGGAAGTGACTTTCGGATTCGTTAAGGGTATTTTCGCACCCGTTATCTGTCTAAGAAAGTCACGCGGATATTCATAAATACACTTATTCATGTGCATATGAATTTCAACGTTAATTTGCTTAAAAGCCTATTTTACGTCTTTCTTCTAAACGCCTTTCTAACTTAACTCTGTAATTTAACTCGGTGTGAACATCTGGACTGCCTGAAATCACTAACACTCGGCGTAAACTCGTCATCAATGCTTCATAGTTCTCTGAATGAGAAGATACCTTTGCCTTGTTATTGGGATAATTCAGTTAATCAGCCTTTAATGTTATGTTCTCACTGCTGGGACTCAGGCCTCCTCTCTTCGAGAGGGGCTATAATCTACCACGCGGGCCCAGTGCGGGTTGGTAGATGTCACATGTCTTAAAATTTTTGGTTTTAGGTTATGCCGATTTCCTCACGATGTTTTCCTTCACCGTTTTAAGAGCGGTGGTGATGCAATTATTTACACAAATTTAAGCGCTTGCCTGGGTTCGGACCCATGACCTAAAACTCGTTAATATTCCAATAATATTTTATGTTTGATAATACATAATGACGATGAAACAGCATAGCAAGACAACCAATCATTCGTTTTACTCACATTCATTCACCATAAAAAGTTATGGCAAAGTTATGGACTTTGCTCATACATCCCTCCACAGTCCACAAAATGGGATGGGATAATTACAGTCTGCTATTGTTGTATTATTATTGTTCTTTATACAGGTGTTAATTTAATTAGCTCAGGGGTGGGTTGGGTTGCGATAATCGTCGATAGGACCCGGCAATTGGGACTCGAGGTGGCCTTGCAGAAGTCCGAGGTCATGTGTTTTTATAGTCCCCGGAACGCGCCACTGTCGGTTTCCCAGATAACGGCGGGAGGGGTTCACATCGGTGTTGAGTCGACGATGAAGTACCTGGGACTCGTCCTCGACAACCGGTGGAACTTCGTGGAGCAATTCCGACGTTTGGCTCCCAGACTGGAGAGGGCTGGGGCTGCTTTGAAGCGGCTTCTGTCCAAACTAGGGGGTCCAAACGTCTCCTGTTGGAGGCTCTACGCGGGGTCATGCGGTCCATGGCCCTTTACGGGGCACCGGTGTAGGCGCGTTCTTGAAGGCTGCGAACAGCCCGCCGATTGAACGCGTCCCAAAGGGTTATGGCCATTAGGCTGGTCCGAGGATACCGCACGGTCTCCCATGAGGCGGCGGGTCTCCTTTCCAGACTACCGCCATGGGATCCGGAGGCAAAAGTCCTCGCGCACTTCTGCGAGTGGCGCGAGGAGGCGAAATGCCGGGGCGAAACTCCGCTGCAGCGAGAAATCACGGCACAGCGGACAGAGCTCCGGCGGAATCTCATGGCGGCATGGAGAGTGCGATTGTCGCAACCCAGCGTTGGGCACGCCAGAAATATCCCAGCAGTGGGAACATTATACACTGAATTATCATCACCATCATTTCAACCGAAATACGTCCACTGCTGCATATAGGCCTCTCCCAAGCGCTGCCACTTCGACCGGTTTGGTGCTTCCCGCATCCAGCGGATTCCTGTGGCCTTCACCAGATCATCGGTCCACCTTGTGGGAGGCCTTCCAATGCTACATCTTCCGGTACGCAGTCGCCACTCCAAAAACTTCGGCCCCATATAGCATAGCATATGCATGGCATAGCTGATGGATGATATTAGTATTGCAAGATACTGATTTTAATATTATTGGACATCCTATAATGCTCCCTGTTTTTGGGACTCAGGCTTCTTCTCTGTGTGTAACAGCATTTGGATTCTAGATTTGTTTTTTTAGCCTGTAAAATCCCATAGCTGATCAAATATTACTCGTCATTATAAAAAAACATGACATTTACACAGAATGAAAATCCTATGTACAGTAGCGGTCATAAGTGCAGTAGCAACCTCACAAACGAATAGATTGACACTTCGCTTTAACTTACGACCTTCTTATAATAAGTCATTTCTATACTATAGACACACACACTCTCATTAGTTTACAAATTATTGTAGTTCATAAATTCAAACATTCTGGTGTATGGCATGATAGCTAATCGGTTATCGAGTTTGGGTTGGCGCGTTCATGTGTAGCGAGTCGCGGGTTCAAATCTCACGCGCGGTGATAGTTTTTTTTAAGTTTTAAAAATCACTCGTCTAGTTCCTTGTAACGTTCGTCTTGTTCACTTAACTCGTAAAACTTTATGATTATACCCACAGAAACCTAAATAAACAATGATATTAAGGTAGACAGATGCAGTTAACTTACGACTCATTCACCGCGACTAAATAGAACGTTGTTGGTTGGTTGTTATTGTGGGTTAGTGACGTGTATTTAATATATTAGCGGTGTTAAAGTTCATTTCGAAATGCAAGCAAATATAAATATTGAAATGAAAGCGAATATTATTGCGCTGCGTAAAAGCGGACTTAAAATATCACAAATATCTGATGAAACTACTGGACTGAGTGTGAGTATTATGATTTAATTATTTTATCAAACATCTAATTAAAGTATACCTAACTCCTGATCCTAGTAGTTATTTTTTTTAAACGTTTTAATCTACTAGTATTTTGCTAAATAGCCTAACACTACTCCTTTTTAGTTTTAGAGAAATACTGTGAGTCGGTGGGTGAAAAGACATGAGGAAGAGGGTAGCCTTGCCAGTCGAAAGCGAAGCGGAAGACCCCAGCTCATAAAAGAGGCGCAGCGACAGCACATGGTCAGCGAATATGAAACAAGTGGTTTCATACCGACAAGACGTTTTGCCGAATTATTCGACACGTCTTTACGAACCGTTCGCCGTGTACTCCACGCAGAAGGTTTACATCATCGAAAACCAGCTCAAAAACCATATTTGACGGAAAAACATAAACAAGAACGTTTACGTTTGGCCCGCGAATACTTAGACTTCAACTGGGACACGACTATATTTTCAGACGAAAAGACATTTAAATCCAGCCAAAAAGGGAGACTTCATTTATGGCGTAAGAATAATACACGATGGTGTGAAGAAAACATAGTCCCCAATACAGAATCAGGTCGAATCACAGTTAACATGTGGGGGTGGATGAGTGCAGCAGGGCCAGGGGAACTTGAATATATTCCTCCTCGCACCAACAGCTCGACTTACGTTGACGTATTAAGTGATGTCATGTTACCCACTGTGCGCAACGTTTACCCTGCTGATGAGTTTAAGGACATAACTTTTGTCCAGGACAATTGCCCAATTCATCGGGCGAGCACTGTGCGTGAGTGGTTTAATAAACACCCGGACATAAAAGTTATTCCTTGGCCAGCACGATCTCCTGACCTCAACCCCATAGAAAACCTATGGGGTTTGATGATACTGCGATGGGAAGCACGGAATGAGCGATCTGATGAGCAGTTGAAGTTGCATTGCATGGAAATATGGGAAAATCTAAGGGGAACAGATATATGCTTCAATATTGTGGGATCCATGCGTCAACGATTACTTAATTGCATTGATAATAATGGGGGTTATACCAAGTATTAAGTTATAAAATGCAAATATTGGTTTTAGTAATATTTAAGTTATATTGTGTCTTAACCGTAATAAGAATTATTTTGAGGTTTAGTTTCAATCTTCTTTTCGTAATGAAAATGAATACTTAAGCTATAACCTCAATAAGTCCTTTGTTAACTTTGAAGTTTGAAATAGAACGAACTCACTCGCATTAGAATAAAAGTAGTATTACTGAGTAATTTAATTGTATTGTGACAACGAGTCCGCACTTGTTATATTTACGTGGGTAGATTTGCTAAATTTGTGGTATGTTACCCACACACAGAGTAATTAAAGCACAATATTATTATATTACTAAGATACAATACCTATTTTAAGCCTATTGTCATATTTCATTGATTAGCTACTTTACTTCAATAAATCAATTGTTCTTTATGAGAAAATGAACTGTTTGTACTAGCAGTTTAATTATTTATACTTCTTATAATTACATCGAATAAACATTTTGTAATCACTCATTGAACATTTTTATTCTTAACCCCATAATTCAATAACAATATAGTAATTATTACATTATTATTTTCGTTTTAATAAACGAGAATAATAATATAATATTAATTATATTTATCTAATAATAAAAGAACAGATGAAGATTATTGTTGAAAAGAAAAATAAAAACCTCATCTCGAGATTGGAACCCCGACCTATGTGTCTCACAATCCGATACGGTACACTATCAGCTATTGGACCTTAATAATTGGTCGTGAATTTTAGCAATCATATTATGAACCTACCAAGGTCACACGTAATTACGAACTCTTGGGTGTGAAAGCGACGGTATGTTTTTTGTTTCGGTCGACGCCAGTTTGTGAACATCACTTAAGCACACAGCTGTAGGTACCGCACACTGACGTAGGTTCGGCCTACGCGTGTTCTAAGCAATGTAATCCTTAGCGTGCTACTGCAATTATGACCGCTTACTGTACAATATGTATTTATCTGTTCCTAATAAATAAATCAATAAAAACTTTTATAATTTCTATCAACACCAAACATAATAATCATGACACGCTAAATTAAAGGCGATTATTCGGAATATTTTTAGAATGTTATTTTCTAAAAGTTAGTAAAAGAAATTCGTTTGAATCATAATAATAAGTCCAGAACGAAAAAAGGTCAATTTAATTAGAGTCTAGAACAAAAATAAAAGTTTGTAAAACAGCTTTGATGTTTCCAGTCAGGAACGAAGATTAATCAATTAATGCCTAGGATTAAGTTACATAACTAAATTACAATAGAAACTCAATTATTTCATTTATAACTGCCCAATTTTTTGTACACGTTTCCAAAAATGTCTATCCAAATCTGTTTTGTGGAAACTTTTAAGGTTGTATTTTTAAACGTAGGTACATAAGTAAAGATCCTATTATATAGATATATTTTATTCCCGAAAATAAAGGATTACAATTCTGATTAGCTCAAAGCGTGAAAAGGATCATAAGCCCGCACGGCTTCTTAATAGCCGTAGGTAATTAAATCAAAATACAAATGCATACTTACAAAACCGAATATTAGCAGCTCTTATTGACATATTCATAAAACAACTAAAACCAATCCATTCCACTTAGCCTACAATAATAATCATGCAAATAGCGACAATCTTTGCACCACTACCCACCTTTCCCCCAATTTAGTCCCACAACTAACAATTGAAATCATAACCCTACACGATCTACTGGCCATTTTATCGAGCAGAAACCAGTCCGCTGATTGATTCGGCCTAAACGATAACATTAGGGTTGTTCTCCGGGCTGAATTCGGCACACGTCCGGCAGCGAAGGGTTTCGGATATTACGTAGGGTAACGTATCCGAATACTGCGTGGTCATTCGTACCCGCGGTGTTATTGCACGAGTTATGAAGTTATCTTGCTTCGGGTTACATGTGTTGGTAATTTTGGTGATTTATTTGTATGGAGTCATGGCTTGTGTGGCAATATTGTGTGGATAATAATGGTAGGGTTGAATTCATTTGTGCCAACATGGAAGTAAAGATATCGATAGAAATGTTCGTATTGATTATGATGATATTATACCTGTGTGATGAATGTTAATTTGGCATTAAAGACACCTTTTACTTGTAAAACTAAATAAAACAGAAAGTTTAAAAAAATACCTTTCTTATATTTAACTGTTAATAACAAATTAGACAAGAAGCTTTTCGAACTTCACATTTAAAATAAAATAATTAATACTTACTTGCCGATTAAAAATTATGATCACATATTTTTAAACTTACCTTTAAAACTTTCATTATTTTACACTAATACCCAAAAAGGTTACATTAAACTGATCCCTTTTTCCTAAAATGAAATATTAACAAAAAAAGTTCTTCATTAATTTTTAGAACACTCGAGCAATAAATTCTCTAAAAGCTCAAATTCATATTTTCATCCACGTTCATGGTCAGTTCATTGATCAATGACTTCTGCTCAGCTGACATGGAACTCCTAAGACTCGCCACACAAGTCTTGCTTCTCCTCAAAGGTGGTCTTCCTCGAATCCTTCCTTCATACTTGTGCCTCTTATGGTTCACAGGACTCTCGGAGTCAGAGAGCTCGTCGCATTTGCGTTTACATGACGATGATGTGGAGTTGAAGGAGAATGATCTATGTGGTGTTATTGTAGCTGAAAAACATAGGATAGATATATTTAATGTTGAAAAAGGAGTAAAGAGTGACATACATGAAATAGGGTTTGAAAGAGAGAACAATTTTATACGAAATGTTTTTGATTAATGACAATATTGTGTAGGCTATGATAGAATAAATCATAAAATTAATAACATTTATCATCTTGATAATTACAAGGCAACAATTACAGTCAGATTAATAAATTCTTAAGCGTCAAGCGACAAAATTACATGATTAAACTGTCAGCATCAATCTAAAAGTCAAGGGACAAAAAAATGTAAGCAACAATTTCCGAAGCAGAAGAGCGGAAAGTAATAAATTTAAAAGAAAAAGATTTGAGAAGGCAAGAAAAAAAATGGTAAGGCGCCGTCTCTCAATATGATTGAAGCGAGCCTTCTCATGAATAGAAAAATGCAATATTGCCTGCCACTTGACACGGAACGGAATTACGGGCCGTTGCAAAATTTACGATTTGAATTCTATCCGCCGGAATTTTTTTCACTCCAGAAATATCATTCTGACGGTCCTATAAAGTTTTTGGACGATATCCAGTCGTGTTCAGTTTGGGAGCTGGTAATAAAATTGGGGTTGGGAAAATATTTTTCAGATAATTTGTGCTTATCTCAAAGAAACGAAGGGAGTATTGTAAAAGCAAGGATTTATAACTGAACACGAAGTAAAATGAGGCAGTAAACGGGCATTGGAGTCTTTAGGGCTTCGATCATAGTGATCGAATCACTATGATCGAAGCCCTAACGACTCGTTAGTATCTAATAAAGTCAAGAAAAAATCTTCTAAAGATTTGAATATAAACACCAGTTTTATCATATTAACATGGTTGACATCAGCAAGATTAAGAAAGCAGGCAGTTCTGCATATCTTGATTAAATTCTTAGCGTGACCATTAAACTATAAGTGCGAGTATCGATAGCTGGAACTGAAACAACCGCAATGAATGTAACTATGTCTGTATTGTATGTATTAGTGCCTGCTCGTGCTCATGTTACTATGCCAATAATGTGTTTGGTCAACATGCTTCAATTAGCAACAGCTAGATAGGGTTCATTATCATTATTGTCACGCATATTATTTGTCTCGTTTGTACTGCGGTAACTTTTCCACCTTGTGTAGCTAATTCGGATTCGGTGCAAATAACTTACTTCTGCAATTGAGCTTTTGAACTTTATTTTATGCAATATTAAAATCACAAGAGCTATCGAAATACGTCAAAGCCACATAATACTGGTTGGTTTTAAGTAGATTCTACGAGAACCAATCTTATTTAATTCTCACAAGAGTAAGAATTTTCCAACCTTCCAAGAATCTTGTCATTTTAATGTGAAAGTATAATTTTGATTGCTTGACATTTTTATTTCTAAAGAGACAGTCGACTTAAATACGTCTTTTATAACCGAATAAGAATGAAAATAGACGCGGAGTTTAGAAGTAAATGCCGAACAATTCGTTATTGTTGCTTGATTCTGACAAAGGCTTGTTCCTGCGAAGGGAAGTTTACTTCCGGATACTAATAAAGGAAATGACAACAATATTATTGTTACAGACGAAAAGGTAAAAACAAACGAGCAGTAAGTTGGGAAAAGTGTTTTGCTAATCCAAAAATAGTTGTTTTTTTTTTGCTTGGCTTTTCATATATCTACAATTGGTTGTTCGTACTGCCTTCAATCTGATTTGCTCTATTTAGTCACTCCGTTTCTTTTTCAAACAGATAATAATTACAGACTGCTATTTGGGTGGTACCATAAAAGTTGGGTAACTTTGTGTTCCAGTGATTTTTTATATAAATTTATATTATTTACCCAATATAAAAAATGCCTGGCACGTGAAATAACCGATTTTTAATCATGTGACTCATTTTTGCTTTAGTCATATTTTTTTTTATCAAAAAAAAAATCGTTTTCTTTCCCTAATATCAGTCCCTAGCCATGTCTCATCTCCAAAATACTGTTTTCGTTCGTTCGGTTTTAGTATGCCTAGATGATATTTGAACCTTATTTAACTTAAACACAAAAAATTACATTGTCTCATTTACCGAAACGATTTAGTGAACAATATTAATTCTTTTTTATATGTTTTTTATAAGAAAAGCAGTGTCATCGATATTTATAAAGGCCTGGGATTAAGCTGCTCCAATTTATTTATTATTTATTTTTTATAGTCAGAACTTTGAATTTTGTAATTTTTTTATTATTTTTTTAATCTTATGCACAACGATATGAATATTTACTTTGTGAAGTATAATATCATTATTATTTTTTATTATTGTGAACGTGAGGACTATGTGGGTCAGTTACTTTTAATGATAATCTGGCAGTTTGAGTACTTTATGCGGCCTACCCAAATGTCCTTTCTTTGGTATTGTTCGTCGAGTCGTTGAGCTCCTTAAGTTATGAGTTGAGCTACACGATTACTGACAAATGCGTGCACTGACTGGACAGGTCATCTCAAATCTGTATGGTTCTTTCCTCAAAAGACTATTTCAGACACAAATCTACATGGTCCTCAAATGATCAAATGATCTGACCAAGATTATTTCTGGGTTTTATACACATTGACATTAATGAATTTTTTATATACTATGACATGAATATTTACTTTTTAAAGTATTTTATATTTTTAATAATTTGTGAATGTGAAGACTATGTGGATCATTCCTTTTTATTTTATTTTCTCATTTAGTTTTATCATGGTCGGGCAGCTTGAGTAATTTATGCGGCCTACCCAAATGTCCTTTCTTTGGTATTGTTCGTCGAATCGTTGAGCTCCTTAAATTCTGAGTTGAGCTGCACGGTCACTGACAAATGCGTGCACTGACTGGACAGGTCCACTCAATCTCTGTGGTTCTTTCCTCAAAAGACCATTTTTAGACACCAATCTACATAATCTTCACATGATCTGACCTAGATTATGTCTGGACTTTAAAAGAGACTGTGACCTCTGAGTTTGTTTCGGCCTTTCTTCTCGGAGTAGTCAGATAGGAAACGCCGACCTCATCTAGTTTAAAAATAATATGTTTGACGTGTAAAAGTGTTTTGTACAACCTATTTACAGAAATAAAAATCATTTATCATTTATCATTTATCATTATAGTCAGGTTCTAGCCACTCAGTAAATTTAAAAATACGCGGCTATCGAACAAAATGAGCATTTGAAAACCGATGCGTTCAAAAGTAACGACGTGAAGTTAGCCATACGCGTGGGCCGTTCCACGACAGCCATCTTGACATCAGTGCGGTTGGCGTCGACGCTGATGAAACATGTTCTGTGCCAGTCAATCTCTCCGGCCCTAGGTGATTTATTTTATAGAAAGTTACAATTTGTTATTATTCTCTTTTGGTTATATTGGTGTATATGTGATTCGTTTGTTGTGATGTTATAGCTATCTACAAGTTTCGATATTTCTTTATACGAGTAAACTAATAGTGATTTTGTTCTGATTCGTCAGTCCCTAGACCATCAGGCCCTTGTCGTAAATCTGAAAAGGCTAAGTAAGACTGACGGTCATAATCGTTGAAATAGATTCGTAAATTTAAGAAAGTTCTGTTTGTTGTAGAACATGTCGCCTCGAAAGAAAATACAGTCGTCTGAAGACGAAAAAGAGAAAAAAAAATTACAAAAAAAAAAAACTGCTATGTTTATAATTTGATTCAATTTTGCAATAAATATGTCAATTAATAAGAGAATAGTAAGAATTACTAAATAAATGCTCATTATATAAGATAAACATGTGATTTTATTATACTAACAATGTAAGGCATCATTCCATATCACAGCCCGTCAGTCCCTAGACATATTTCAAAAAAACACAAATGTCTCTTTAAATACCAAATAAAGTGACCGATCTCTTTGGATACAAAAAGTAAATTATTATTAGTACTGTATTTACTAAAAAGTTT
Organism: Agrochola circellaris; assembly: GCA_914767755.1. Lineage (NCBI taxonomy): Eukaryota > Metazoa > Arthropoda > Insecta > Lepidoptera > Noctuidae > Agrochola > Agrochola circellaris. The sequence continues at coordinate 1,085,225 of OU611853.1, forward strand.
TCTAATTAGTATCTAATAACACCTATAGCAAAATTTGTGTGAAATTTACCCAACTTTTAATGGAGCCACCTATTTCCATGATTGTAAATATAAATTAATTATTATTTGATCACTAAATAAAACGGATTCACAGGGCAAAGGTCAGTTTAAGTTTAGAGTTAGATGTCGAATTACTATTGTAGCAGAATTTTATTATATAAAATTAAAACGCTGAATTAAAATGCCCATAGGTACGTTTAACCCTACTGTCCCAAAATCCTTCAAGCGTTTTAGCACTTAACCTAAATTTCAATTGCTAACCATTGAAATTTATAACCCATGAAATAACGTCTATTTTCCAATAAAAAAAAATAGTTAAGAAGTTTTGATCGCGAAACATGATGAGCTTGTCAATATTTGCGCGCAGTGTTTCCCGTTCGCAGCGAGGGTGAGTTAATACGTTGATTTTAGAACGTAATTATTGGAAAATTTCAAGCAATATGAAAATTGGTGGAATATTGGATGTGGATTTTACCAGAATAGTTTGAGGATTCCATCTACTGGATACAGATTTCGAAACTGATTTGGAAAATTGTAAAGATATTTCAAAATTTGGGCTTTTGCCCAAATTTCTATAATATATTTTTTTATAATATTATCAACTAGCTTTTGCCCGCGGCTTCGCCCACGTGAATGTCGTAAAATATCCCACGGGAACGTACCTACTACCGGGATTAAAAGTACCCTTTATGTATTAATCCAGGTAAACAATGTATTAATTCCGTAATACATTGTTTTGATATAACTCGGCATGATTTTTTCCGACATTTTCATCAATCATCGTCATATTATTTCAGCCAATTTACACAAAACCTTAATAAAATTATACACTCAAACCATCCTCATGAATCACTCCGTCCATTGGTAAAAACTGTAGAAAAATCCGTTCGGTAGTTTTTGAGTTTATCACGTTTAGACTGACAGACACGGCGGAGGGAGTTTGTTTTATAATAATTATGTATGTATGTATGTAGTGATTGTGCAATTTATTGCTGAAATGAGAATAAATCTGCTACCATTACATGGGCAATGAACTGGAAAGACAGAAAATAGTTAAAAAGCTCATTAATTCCAATTTATTGATTTCCACTCCATTAAGATAGAACAAAACATTTTCCTTTTACCTCAAATGACAGTGAAAATTAATATACACCAATAAAGTTATGGCGAACAGAAGCACTAACTGCGGCCGACCACAAAAGTAAACAAGTAAAGACCCCCATTAATAGAAAGGAAACCAATAAACGTACTCACCGAAATTACCGCTCTGCTCTCCCCAAAACACATTTTTCACTGCTCTCGCCACGCTCGACCAGATGTTCTCTTTAATCGATTCTAGATTCTTATCGATTACACTAGATTTCTCATCCACCTTGCCTTCACATTGCTCCACAAGCCTTTTGACGCTAACTTTTCTTTTTGTTATAACAAACTTGAACTGAATCTCCGTTTCTTCTTCCGTGTTCATTAAAACCGATGAAATGCAGTTCTGCAGCGTCCCGGCTATGTTCGTTGTTAATGCTGATATTGCGTTCATGCCTACTTCTGGAGTATCGATACACGTTTTGAATAATTCATTCGATTCTTTTGAGTATTCTGATTCGATTTGGGGACTGTCTTCTTTAAAGTTTATGGCTCGTGCGGGCATGATTGAGGGCTCTCCGACAGGCGGAGTATTTTCCTGATTGTTCGCAGTTTTTTCCCTTGTTTTTGGAGTTCTTGCCATGATTATGCCCTGGTTTTCAAAACGGTTGATTAACGCTTGAAAGCGCGGGTTGTAACCGAATCTTGGTTTCTGTGGCCCGGGGGTTAGCATTCGTTTAGGTTTTCTGAACACTGAGAAAAAAAAATTTATTTAAATTATTAACATGAAAAGGACCTAAGAAAGTTTATTGAAGAAAGTTCTAAACTTTCAAAATTAAAGGGGCATTTTGTGAATATGCAAAGTGTTTTAAGTTACTGCAATGAGGGCAATCACCGAACTATCAGCTGAACAGTGAACATTAAAACTTACAACAGCTTTAATCATTTTAGAGGTTGATGTGATAATATTATATTCTACACCAACTCATTTAACTTTTACATCGTGAGAGTTTTATTGTTCTGAATACTGGAAAGCACCTAGCAATAAGAGTATATATTGTATACAAAATGCTGCTAGTTTTAAACAAAATATTTTTTCATCGTTTTTAATTTTTAATTTCCCTGAAGCATAGTTAGTGTTCAATATCTTAAAATCCTTTGCAGATTTTTATTATACAATCTAACACTAACTTAAATGACTAACTATCTAACTATATAAATAAATACAAAGCAAAAAGACACTTAGGCGTCGAAGTATTCGTCCGCATCGCTGTCCTCCAAAACGTGCCCAATGCTGGCAGCATTGCCACGTTGAATGGCAATGCTAATTCTTTGGCCAAAGAACGAGACAGCTCTTTGGTCGTGAAGTGTCGATTGTTTTTATTAATTATATTATGGTGGCCACACCTATCTTATTTTGACATTGGTTGTATTAATTCGTTCTCACCTCGTTTAACCTTGGGTTGTTCAAACACAGTATCGTCAGCAAACTTGACCTTCTTAGTTTTTAAGGAGCCTTCATTCGAATCCTGAAAGGTGACATGTTTCTCCGTACTATCCTGACTCCCGATGCGAATTTTGCTGCCTGTGACTATGATACTTTTCAATTTTGGCACTGATTCGAGATCGGATTTTGATGGCTGTGAAAATAAATAAATGGAGTTTGTATGAATAAAATACATAGTTACTGTTATTCTGTTATATCGGAACGAACTATTGATCATTATCATCGACTTAAGTCTTTGTGTTTTATGAGCCCATTGAGCAGTATATAATTCATTGCAACGATATTTATTAAGTTTGTTGCATACAGTTCGAAAAAACTTTTAGTCCACATACACACACAGTGTGATGTTTTTTACTTGTACAATACACGACGTATATTTGGGTTTAAAGATTCTTTATTTATTCAAAAGAACATACATTGTTCACTTAGCGAATAAATACATAACTAAGGAAAGTGTAGTCCAGTAGTTTTGTTTTTTTTTTTTTTTTTTTTTAAGTATGTAGGTACGATGTCGCATTTTGTGTGCAAGACTAGCTTAATAGTTTTGTGTTGTTAGTGACGTACTGCTTGAGTTTAGCTTTAAATATGTTATGAGAGGATGTGCTCCTTATATCTGCCGGTAAATTATTATAAAGTAGTACTCCTTCGTATTTTATATTTCTCCTGCCATATTGCGTCCGCGGGGGGCGCGACTGTATTTGGTTGGGGTTTCTTTGGCTGTATTTGGATGTTCTTATGTTAAAGGATAATTGTGTGTGTATGGTTTTGTTAAGAATTTTTCTAATGAGAATGCAGGAATTGAATGTGTAAAGTTGATGAATGGTCATTAGTTTGGTATGTTTATATAGTTCGGATGTAGGTGTGTGATAATCGTAGTTGAATAGAAGTTTAATTATTTTATTTTGTGCTATTTGTAGATCTTTAATAGTCGATTTGGTGGCGCATCCCCAGATTTCGATTAGGTAATTTATGTGTGAGCGAACTAATGAGTTGTAAATATTGTAGCGGATTTTTTTTGGAATGTTATTAATGTACCCGCGCATTGATCCCATTAGCGATGTTATTTTTGTTTTTACGTAATCAATATGTTCTTGAAAAGTGAGTTTGTTGTCTAACCTGAGTCCGAGATATTTTTCACAGTTACTTTTGATGATTTTGGTGTTGTTTATGTGTAAGGCTGGGTGGTCAAGATTTTTTTTATTTTTAGCTGAGAATATTATGTATGATGTTTTCGATGCGTTTATGGTGAGTAAATTAGAGCTAAACCAGTTGTATAATATGTCCAAATCTTTTTGCGCGTCAGCTACAATGTTGTTTATGTTGTTGCCGAAATAGAAAAGGCAGGTATCATCGGCGTACAAAGTTAGTTGTCCAGTTAAGCCTAAGTCTTTAATATTATTTATGTAAATAGCGAATAAAAGGGGGGATAGCAAAGATCCCTGGGGAACACCGAATTCTATGGGAGATGGTTTACTCATCGTGTTTCCTATTTTAACAATTTGTTTTCTATTGTCAAGGTATGAGGAGAGGATATTGTACATTTCTCCGGTGATGCCAATGCTTTTTAGTTTTAATAATAGGATTTTATGGGATACCGTGTCAAATGCCTTTTTTAAGTCAATAAAAATACCGAGTGCAATGTTTTTTTTGTCAATATTTGTTTTAATGGTGGTGACTAAATCGATTGTGGCGCATAAAGTGTTTGATTTGGGTCGGAAACCGAACTGCCGATCATAAATATAATTAATGTCGTTTAAGTATTTTTCTAGTCTAGTGTAAATTAAACGTTCAAAAATTTTTGATAGTACCGGTAATACCGATATGGGTCGATAATTCCCAGGATCTGTCTTTGTGCCGGATTTGTATATAGGGTTGACTTTCGCAATTTTGAGAGTATTTGGGAATGTACCACTCTTAAAACAGTCGTTGATACAATTTGTTAGGTTGGCCGCTATTAGGTTTTTTATGCATTTAATAGTTTTGGTGGTGATGCCATCAATTCCTGAGCTACAACTGGGGTCCAAATTATCAATTATTTTTATGATTTCAGTGCCAGTACAAGGCGTTAGGGTATCTAATTGGTTAATTGTATTAGGGTTATTATTAATTGTGGTGTATGTTAGGTTATTGTGGAATTTGTGTGGTATTTGACTGGCTAGGAGCTTTCCTACGGACGCAAAAAAGTTGTTAAAAGTTTCGCATACCTCGATAGGGTCGCTAATGGTTTTGTTGTTTACGTTTAGCTTAGGTATGTTGCAGGCGGTGACCGGATTGTTATTAGATAGATAGTTGATTAAGGACCACATCTTCTTTGGATTTGATTTGCATTTAGAGAATTTGTTAAAAAAATATTGTCGTTTTTCTTTCTTCATAAAGTGTTGCACTTCGTTTCTCTTTGTTATAAAATCCGTTCTGAAGTCGTCATTGTTTTGATCATTTTTACATTTCCTCCATAGTATATTTCGTTTGTCAATTTCCCTCGTAATTTTCCGGTTGATCCAATCGTCTCTGGGTAGGTTTAGGATTTTTGATTTCTTTTTTGTGTTTGTTTTTACTTTATCCTGTATAAAGCTCTCTAGAGCATGGTAGTCGTTGTTTGTTGTTATGTAGTTGGCATTAGAGACTTCTTTGTATAGATTTGTGTAGTCAATGGCTGTGTAGTGATGTATTTTTTTGGGTGGTCGTTGATATTTCTTTAGTTCCAGGTATATATGGTTGTGATCAGATAAGGATGATTCAATGACAGCCATGTGAAAGTTGTCTTTGGAGAGGTTTGAGCAGACATGGTCTAATATTGTCTTGGTGGTACTGGTAGTTCGGGTTGAATATTTTTTGTTTGTTTTGTTTAGTATTTTGTATCCAGTCTCTTTGATCATATTTGTGTAGGTTATCGTAGTCCTGTCCGGTTTTAATAAGTCGAGGTTGAAGTCGCCGAAAACAATGCATCGTCGTTTCTGTCGGAGTTGTGAAGAATAGTACTCTATAAAGTTTTTGCAATTCGTATCTGGAGGTTTGTATATAATGCCGACGTTCAGCGCATATTTTTCCAGGAAAATCCAAAGATAATTGTTGCCATCAATGTAGTTTTGTTGAATATCTTTGTGTTCAAGGTCATTGTGGACGAAAATTGATACACCTCCGCCACGCCGATCAGTGCGGTAATTGTAATGATGAGTATAGTTTGGTATGTGTAGTGATGAACCTTCGGAGTCAGATTTAATCCATGTTTCACTTAATAAAATCAGGTGAAGTACGTGTGGTATGCTTTTCAAGATGCATTGAAGTTCATCCATTTTCCCTTGTTTTGATAGGCTTCGTATGTTGATATACAAGAATTTAAGGGCTTGCGCGTCGGTGTTAAGTTGAGAGTAATCGTCTATTGCTTGATATGTTGCTATGTTTTGGTTTGGACAGGTTATTGTTGAGGTTGTAGTGGATATTAGTTTTTTGGAGGTATGGTGTTCACAATTTTAGGTAGGCCTTTAATATATTTTATGATTATATTGGTTTCTCCCTTTTCTTGACGACGCTGTAGCTCTGCCCTTAAGTCGTTCAGGTATTTTTGTTGGTTGGGTGTTTGGTCTGAGAATATTTTTATGTTTGACTTAGTGAGCTTGTCCTTATTACGTAGTATGTGTTGAGCTATTTCGCAGGATTCCAGGCTTATTTTGATGAGCCTATTTTTATCGGCATTGTATTTTCCGAGGCGCAGGCATTTGGTGATGTTAGGGCACTTATTGTCGCCGTAAAGAGATTTAAATATTGTTTGTATCTGTTGCTTTTCGAGATATTCTTGATCTGCCTTGTTTGAGTCTAGTTCCAAAGCTCCCGCTATAATTATATTTTTTTGTCGGTCGTGTCGTTCGCGCATTTCGTGAAGTAGTTCTTCTTGTTTGAGCATGGATGTCGGTTCTGCTTTTAGGGAAGACATTTGGGATTCGATTTGATGTAGCTTTTGTTCGGTTATGTCACTTTTACATGCTAGCTGTGATAAATCAGACTTTAATACTTGTTGCTCAGTTGCCAACTTATCCGCACGCCGATTAATGCTCGATAAGTCCGTTTTAAGATCACTCAAGTCTTGTTGTATTTGTGACATATTGTCTGACTGAGTTTTTGCAAATTTTTCTAAGGAATCAAAGATATCCTTACGGAAATTGGTTATTAAATCCGTGAATTGAGTATTCATGGTATTTATTTCCGTATGTATTTTGGTTATCTCCTCTTTGAATTCATGGTCAAGCTCAGGCCTTTTTCTTTTGCGTAAAGTAATAGATTGCAAATCGTCATTCTGGTCTAATTTACGTAAATCCGGGTACGACGACGATGTAGATGCAGCTACCGCCGTCGGCGTGTTCGTTTTTTCGCTAGGCGATCGTACCACATTCATTGTTATGAGTAAGTAAAAAGATGCTATAATTGAATGTTACTTGCTTTCGTTATTGCAGCGGCACCGGTGTCGGAGAGTGCGAGCGGGATCAAAAATGTGGTTTGTCTCTTTTACCCGCGGGGGTGAAGAGCGCCGCTTGTCGACCACGCACCGCGTCGTCACCGTAGGAACTATGCGTACAATCCTTTTTTGCACAATAATTAGCACTATAATTGGCACTGTCACTTCTCAGTTTTAAGGTCCAAACTAGGGTGGTCGTTATTTGTATTTAATAAACTACTTTTTTACGAGAGTTTGGCACACGTCTGGTTGCGCTGGCTACTGGACGGATGTCTGATATTTAGTAACCTAATCCGCGTAACTGTTCTTAAAGAGTCATAAGGAACCCTGTAAGAAATCGACATTTGTTTCACCTCTCAACGAGGCATCCTCAGGAAGGCGATTGACTCGTTGTGAACTCGGACCCGACGTGTGGACACGTCAATCGTCGAGCGCACTTCGATTTGTTACAGGGTTCTTTATGACTCTTTAAGAACAGTTACGCGGATTAGGTAACTAAATATGCGTCGTCTATTATTTTTTATAATGGATTTCCGCAAGTCACGCCTGAATCAATTAACTATTTTATACTTGTGTTAGTCTTTTTTGCAGTCCAGAATTTTGAGCAGTAAAATAATGCTCCTACCTCAATATTCATGCTCTGAGTAGCACTCTCGGTTGTCTCAATCTCTGAGAGTGGAGAATCAGCTCCCTGGTCAGCGAACAGTGGCCAGCCGTTACCAGCTGGATGTGTGGGAGTGCTGGTGGTTACGATCTGAGCCAGCTTGAGCAGGTGCGGCAGGTGGGTTGTGGGGGTCGTCATATCGTTTTGTGGGTCTGAAACTGATGAGGATAATTCAGGTTGGTTTATTTATAAACAAACAAACAGTAATACACACAAAATTAAACTAAAACGGAACAATAAAAATGCTTAGCATTTTTTTTGTTCGATTTTTCATACATTCGCCATACAGACAACGACATGCTTTTTGATCATTTATAAAACGTACAGTGTAACTTTATATTTGGCAAATTTTTGTTTTATTTGTTTAAATAAAAGCCATAAAATTACTTACCTAGATTACTCTCTGTTCTTACTGGTGTAGTCTTCGGCGACCCATCGAAATTGTCATCACCAATCGGTTCCTCATATTCTACTACCTTTTGCCTCATCATACTCAGCAATTTCTTCGTGTGAGGAGTAGCCACCCGCTGTCTCTTCAATCTTGGAGTTTTTGGAGCAAACTTTGGATGAGGAGTCATACCTCCGAGCTTACCTTCATCTTCACTTTCACTAGACTCGTAATCTACTAGATATTTCTTCCTAACGATCGGTGTTATAATAGCAGTTTTACTATTCTTATTAACAGATATAATGCCTTCAAAATTCTCGCCATATTTATCAGCTTTTTCATAAATTAAATCAAACTTTTCATCTAATTCTTTAATTTTGGTATGACTAACTTCAGCTTCTTTGCTAACTAATTCGGATATACTAGTACACTTATCTATGTTTAAGAAGTCCTCCATTTTGTAGAAAATCTTGTTGCACTTTCTACAGTGTAAGGGAGTATGTTCGTTAGTTAGGTGTCTTATGAAATCTTGGTTGAGTTGTTCTGGTCTGCAGAGGAACTGGAATCCTCGGCATATAGCGCAGTCGTATGTGAGGCCGTGGGTCACTCGCTCGTGTCTTCGACGACAATCACCGCAGCAGAAAACTAATTGGCACACTATGCAACGTACCTGAAAATGGGGATTCAATTTATGAATGACAAATAATTAAAAGCTTCACATTAAAATACAGTCAAATGCAGTCAGTTTTTACATAGTCAAAATCGCAAAATGTCTTGAACTGTTAATCGAAATTGTTGAAATAAAATATTGTAGATCAGGTATGAATTTACATTCGGATATTTCCATAAAGGTTTTGATTGTATTGTTTACGCAAATTCTTATGTGAAAAGTTTGAGTATTAATAATAATAATACAAGCCTTTTATTATTTGAGTATTATCAATGTACAAGTTAAAATAATTAAGCTTAATTTTCAGTTATTATCGATGGAAGTCGTGGGGAACGCGCCGTTGCGGTGGGATGAAGCGGGCTAACAGCAATCAGATACAGCATTAGTTAGAAATAATAGTAGAATCTAAATATTATTTGAAGTAGCATTATCTTTGATCTACCCCCAAAACTTAAATCGATCATTCTAATTGTCTTCTTCATTAGGTAACATCTTAATTCAAATGTCTTCCAATTTGTCACACCAAATTTTCAACTCATTCATCAACAAATTCCGTTCTACTGGGAAACTGTTCCCTTATCTGTCGGTAATTAGAGGCTGCATCGTCTGCATGTGTTTGCGGTTCTAATTGCGTTGTTGACCTGATTGCCGACAGTCAGCTAGTACGCCACGATCATCTGATACGATATATACTGATTGGTATCGTGATATTCTAGAATTAGATTGTTGATGATTTGAGTATAGGGGTCCAGTTGAATTATGGTTTAAAAAATGTTACAATAAAAAAATGTAACATTTTTTTTGCAAGAACAGCCAGTACTTTTTTTACAAAAAATACCATCACAATATTCTACAAACGATAGTCTATATCTAACTGAACTTCAAAGAAAAAACACTTTCATGAATAAAGTAACAAGTGGCTAACGTTGTTTTTACAACATAAAATCTAGACGAGACTCTACTAAGTGGTTATGATAGATGGTCTCAGTACTTAGGCAATAACAAACAAGCCAAAAAAACTAATCTGTCTTGTAATGGTCTGAGAATGTTTCTTATACGTTGCTGCAAAGAATATATTTATATTTAATAAACTTATTGAACTAATCCTGATTAATTATTTGATTAGGGCGTGACCTTGCAGAAATCCATTATAAAATACAATAGACATAGATATATTTAGTAACCAATTCTGCATAATTATTCCTATAGAGTCATATAAAATCCTGAAAGAAATCAACACGTGTTTCACCTCTCAACGAGGCATCCTCAGGATGACGATTGACTTGTCGCGTCACTTAAATAGTATTATTGCTCGGTCCACCCGGCTCGGATCATTATCAGCTCGATTAGGGGCGAACAATCGCAGTAAATGTGGCCTTGAAATATTCGTAATTAATTCGGTCAACAATGTAACATTTCCTGTATTATTTTGTACAACTGCTACTCAATTACTGACATTCTGAAACCTTTATCTAATCCTGATTTCCACGGAGCAATTTACATGCTTGTATCATATCATCATTTGAAGCAACAATAAAATTTAAAACTCATTTGTTGCTTCGATTTTATTGTATGCTTCAGGCAAGAAATTTGCATCGTGTAAATAGGGCAAAGTTTCTGAACGCAATGCACACAACAAGTGTTAGAAGTCCGAGTGTTTATGCATGTGCATCCACACTACAGGAAAATCCTACCGTCCTTAAACCACAACACCAAAATACTCAAACAGAACTACAAACTAACATAATTTAAAGATCACAAGACCAAAGCTACACTAAGTTGAAAGTCCAACTAAGTCACAAGTCTGAGTACATTTCCGAGGCAGCATAACTCTGAACTACGCAGTCGGTACGTGCCGGGCCGGCTTAGCAAAAAGCGAAAGCGTGTTCCGACCAACCGTATTACCAACCAAATGTGTGCTACATGCGGCCAAGGTTACTGAGGGGAATAAGGACGTATGTGTAGTTAGGGATGTTTTAGTGGAATAGTGGCATAAGGTCGTTGGAAGTTTTTAGTAAAGTTTTAAGTTTGAGAAGTCATTCTTTGGAGAGGAAAAGAGGTCCTGTAGTACCTCTTTGTATGTCATAGGTTCTCATTCATGTCTCATGCTTATGCTTCAATGCTTTTTTAGGTTTGCTTTTAAAACTAGTGCAGTATTTTTTTTTCTTTTTAACGTATGTAAGCTCTCGGCCGGCATCTCACCTAATGGTAAGTGATGAGTTGATGAGGGTGCAGGTAGAAGCGAGCTTCACCAGGAATCCTCAACCCCAGAGGAACTGGCTATCTATGTGTTGACATAATCTACTCATTCAAATGTTTTTATTTTATGAGTTGATTGCAATTTGTGGTAATGTAAATTATTTTTGCACTTAAAGCATTATTATATAGAATCAAGTTTTTCCAACTGAACAGACAGCTGTGCTGCTGGGGAGTTTGTTGCGCCACTTCTTCTCCCCAGCTTAAGCACTAGGAAGTGGTGAAGGGTGGGCGTTTTTGGGGGACTGGCTTATGTAATTTTGACGTTCGAAAAGTGCTGATTCTCAGCCTAGTTTGAATAGATGACTTTGAATTGAATTGAACTTACCTCTTACTGCCGAAACACATCAATGCTGTTAACATTGTTGTTATGGCGACAGACTTACATAAGATGGTGGTAGCTAGCCAGGCGGACTTAGCACAAGCCCTACCACCAACCAAACCGAGCAGAAAATTTTGCCCCACTGGGAATCAAACCTGGGGGACCTCTGTGTCTGAGACAGGTGGTGTAACCACTAGACCAGAGAGGCGATTGCCCTTTAATATCAACGATTTATTCGTTTCAAAGTTACAGTAATTCGCTTAGCATAATAATATGATACAGACTTTACGCAAACCGCAAAATGCTTCATACACACACCTGACAAATTGATACATAATACACAGCTAAGTAAATACCTACATTTTTACCCTTTTCATGCCACACGGTAAGTAGGTAAGCTCCAAATGTTTTGACACGTTGTCGCGGAATGTCTCTGCGGGGATCAAACAGGTAATCATATTGGAGAAACGTGTTCATAGAGGTACCGTAACATGGAGGTACAACGTAGTATGTGCTATAGAAGTACCGGCACGTCAAGGTATTATACTATGTAGTTAATATAGGTAGAGGTACTGTCGCATGAAGGGGGTTAAGTTAATGTATATGAGGATTTTGATGTATGTACTACTTGCTTGTTAGCGGTAATGTGTACGATGGGATCTTAAATAAGATTTGGTATCTATTACTATGTGAAATAGGTAGGAAGAAATTTAACTCTTTTTAATTTTCTTCTTCTTGGGTAACTAGGTTGTAGGTTGGGTAATCTATTGGTTGATGTATTTTCTGAACTAAATCAAGTTAGCTGACATACTTTGCGATAATACATGGCACATCGCCAAAGCACTTGAAATCTACAATATAACTACGTATATTCGTAAGTTAATTTCTACAAATAAATTCTTTTTCTTTCTTTCAAATGACAAGAATATCAAAAGGTAACATACAGTGACACACAAAAGTCTAAATTAAAATACCCAATGTGAAATCAACTTACTTTTATTCCACTTTTACAAATACGTAAATTCTTATAAATCGCGGTCTCAACAAAACACCGTAAAGAATAATACACAACCCTAAAAACAGTGCATTTTTCATGAAACTCGTATATCCTGTCAGTTCCCAATCGATTGTAGATTAATAACTAAACAGTGATGTCCATCGATGCCGGGATCCCGGATCCCGGATGGAACTATTCCCACGGGATCGCTCAACTGAACGGAGCTATACAGATGCAATTAAGATTAACTTTCAACGTTTTTTTCATTTTGCTATTTTTTGCTGTAAAACGATGTACCTATCGGAAATTGTCGTATTTATTATGTATGTGCCGTTTATTCGCTTAACATGAATGGTTTTGTAGAAGGAACCAGACGGGATACGTTTTTATTATAAGTACACTTTACATAATATTATGGATCGCCTGAAAATCTTCTCAATTCACCAAGCACTAGTATAATTATGTAGAAATAATGTAACACCACGTTACTTCAATAGCGAATCGACGTAAAACTTTTTTAAACTTACCTAATTAGGTACTTATTATTTAAAGCTTTAAATTCGAACTTTAAAACGTTTTTGGCCAACAGTGGTAAAATGCAAGCTGTTTAAAAATAAAAATACCTATAATATAATCCTTGTTTATGATTTCCGGAACATGGGTAAGTCTTAGGGGCGGATTTGTCTGTTCAGTTAGAAAAACTTGATTTTATACAATAGTATGAAAAATAATTTAAAATACGCAACACAAAACATTAAATTAAATTATTTGCTTTAAGTCAGCTAGCACACGCCAATATACCATCAAAAAAATTTAAATCTATACTTAAGCGAAAGTAAAAACTATAAAATTTAACTACATTCTGTGGTTTATCAAAATAGTTAAGAACCCGTTAACATGCAATACATCATCATTTATCATCAGCATTCTCCTGCTTATCCCAATTTATTTGGGGTCGGCATAACATGTCTTTTTCCATACTTCTCTATTAGTCACAATACTACATAGTTACTTAAAATGTTTACTTTTTTATAGGTGTGTCCAAACATTGAGCGGCAAGAGCGCGGCAGCAACACGCGGCGTTTGCAGGACACATATATAACCGACGAATGTTTGCGCGGCCGTACTGCGCAGCACAGCCGAGACATGCCGCGCACTGAGTTGGCAATATCAATCTGCCTAGCCTTTAATACGTCCGCAGAAATACGTCCAGACACAATTAGTGACGAATGTTTCCTAAAAATGTTTGTGCGCGGCAGGTAAACAGCGCGCGCGGCAATCGTCCAAACACAACGCGGCAGCACGCACGTTTGCCGCTCATCGTTTGGACACACTTAACTAATATTAGGAATCTTTAATTGACATGATCATTTTCACAGCCCTCGATATCAAACACTACTTAAACACAATGAAATTATAATTATAGTAAACATTAATTTATAATTGGCTTACCTCAACAGATGGAGTCATTGTAATTCCATTGTACACCAATTTGAAAAAAAAAACAATCAGCTTTTAAATAAATCACAGCTGATTTCAATATTTTTAACGACGAATTCACTAAATTGTACTTGGGTGGTGAAATTACAAAACATAGGTACCCTCAATTATTTGACTTTCGAATACTTCTCGGATACGCGTATCAGTGTTTTAATTGCATCATAAACACGGTTACCAGATTAAAATAAATATTTTGTTGAAAGTATTTATCATGAAAAATTACATTAACCGCCAAAAGACTAATGTCGCCCGTATTTCATTTATTTCGATGGTTAACAATATTAAAATGGAATGGAAGAAGAAAATTAATATAAAATGGGTAAGTAGTTAAACTCGCTTGAGCGTTGACAAAAGATTTGCTTGATGTGTTTTATTTTTTATTAAAATTTATTTAGATAAAGCGTAGTTCGAAAAAAGAAGGCATTTACCATCGTTTTTGAAGTAGGTACCTTTCATTATTTAAAAATTAATACTTTTTTACAAAATATTTTTTCTGAAAGTGGGCTACGTCGCAAATATATATCAAATATTTCGCTGTTGTGATTAATTTGACAATATTACTGTATGGAAATAAGAAATGTCGCAGAAACTAGCGAACTAGAATATTGATTATGATATGCAGTCATTAATATCGTAACACCGAATATTTAGTTTTAGATGTACTTAAAAAATATATTTGTAAACTTTCCAAATGCCTTTTTTACACCTAAAACGGGTAAAACATCAAATTCAATGTTATAATTGCAATTCATTATTATTATTCTAGTTCGCTACTTAGCCACATTTCTTATTTTCATACAGTAATATTGCCAAATTAATCAAAATAGGTACATTTTTGACAGCGATTGGCAATGTTGCCAACTTTTAGGATAAACTCTGTTTAAACTGATAACACAAAAGTTCTAACATTTTAAATAAATAACTCCCACCCAGTTTTTTTTTTATTAATCTACTTCTGACCAAATCCGCGTTGTGCAAAAAATGGATACCCATTTTATCGCAGGGTGCTCATTCTTGAGGAGATCACGTCAACACCTGTCACTCATACACGAATCCAATTTATTGACGCGCTCAACTGGCTAAAAATACTCGTATCCAAACCTGAGGCTTGTCTGTTTTTGTTCTATTTCTGAATGTGAAAGTTTGCGAGATCGTGTTGTTAAACATTGCTTGATTAATTAGTACGTTGTCAAGATGGGTTTAATAAAGTTAATTAATGATTAGCGACATAATAGACAAGAAGAATGGAACATAAAAATACGTTCAAAGGTGATTCTTATTTCTAAAGAAATCTCTTCCAGCATACCTGCGATAGGAAACTAGTTAAAGAGATGTAGACAACGTGTGTAAGAGTAGAAAAGAAAATAAAATACATAAAATATGTATTCTTCATGTGAGTCAGTAATAGTGAACTAGAATATTAATAATGAATTGCAATTATAACACTAGATGTTGTACCTAACCGTTTTAGGTGTAAAAAAAGGCATTTTTGGAAAGTATCTAAATACTTTTTTTTTACATCTAAAACTAAATATTTGGTGTTACGATAATAATTATTGCATTTCATAATCAATATTTTAGTCCAGTAGTTACCCATGTTTCTTATCCATACAGTCATATCGCCAAATTTATCAAAACAGCGAAATATTTACCGCTATTTGCGACGTTGCCCACTTTCTGTATAAACGCCCTTATATCGTCCGTATATTCTTGTCACAACTGTCATTCCTAGACAGGTGTATGAAATGGCCATAACACGGCCAATTGACGGAGTATGTCAATTTGCTTAACAATTTATTTCTCTGACTGTCACTATGAAACATCTACTTTTGATAGTCCTTTGAATACAAACCTTTCATATCTAAACTATAAGTTGTCCTATTAAAAACCGCCTCGTATTAGAACACAAGCCTACGAGTGAAACTGAGCCCGTTTCCTGAACGCTGGCACAAAGGAGACAGGAAATTGCGGCGCGTCCACCCGCAGTGAGCAGTGTGAGCAGTGTGGGCACACTTGTTAGTACACCACTCATAGATATCACCAGTGTGACGTATGTGGAGTCGGCAGAAGTACGGCTTTAGAATCAAGATGTTTAAATGTATAGAAATAATTGTTTTTATAAATGACTAGCTTTCGCCCGCGGCTTAGCCCGCGTGGATGTCGGAAATTATCCCACGGGAACGTACTAGCGGGATAAAAAGTATCATATTTATGTTAATCCAGGATATATATGCTATCTCTGTGCCTTTAATCCAAATCCGTGCAGCCGTTTTTGCCTGATTGAGTAACAAACATCGAAACACATAAACATACAAACATTCACATTTATAATATTATATAGTAGGATATTATTATTTTATAGTAGGATAACAACCGCACAGGTCGATTGAAAACTATGCTACGCTTGCTGCGGTCAGTTCTTGGATCGGTGACCATCTATTTATTACATTTATCGAGACCAGCCTCGGAAAGCACGTTAAGCCGTTGGTCCCGGCTGTCATTCGTAGATCTTTGACAGTCGTTACATGTGCTTAGAAAGCCAAAAGTCTGACAACCAGTCTTACCAAGGGATATCATGTTAACCAGTAACTTGATTGTGGAGGTTTAAAAGGCAGTCGTTCCATGATCCATACTGGTATACAGCTGCATCCGGTTAGACTCGAAGCCGAAAATAGTTGAGGAAAGGCTAGGCAGATTGATGTGTTTACTGATGTGTGTGTGTGTGTAAACTGACCCTGATCGATAACATGATAACACTAAAAGAAAAGAAAGAAAAAGTGTTTATTCTGCACAAACTAAACGCACATTACAAACAAAAACAAAACAATACCACTTTACAAATTAGCCAAAAGCCTCGTATCCATCACTTACTACGACGATTATCCCATTATATAAGGGGTACTTACAATATTGTTACATCTATACTAGCCCGCTAAGACGCTGGCAACACTGTCGGCGTGCCCTCACCACTGTCAAGCCCCTCCACGCACTTCAAGACGCCATGACGGGAAATGGTGCATAAATAAGCTTGCACGTCATTCTCGTCCCTTTTTTCCACAAGAGCAACTGACCAGGTCTAACCTCCGTCAACTTACTATTTTAATTCCATTTTGTATTGCTGTTAGTGCTGACAATATTAAAACCCGATAAGTATAACTAATCTTTTGATTTATATTGTAGTAATTAGTGATTGTTAATTTGCTTTTCGTGTGAATAGATTATAACGGATTTTATTTTAAATAAGTTGCTGTGATTTTTATAGATAACTAATTAAAATAATTTACTGAGGCTGTTTGAATTTCATTTATTATAAACCCTGTGTTAAATCAATATGTTACAATATACAGAACAAGAATCTAAAATTGTGTTGCCAGTATATATCCTATTATCGTACAAAGGATATTTGAAGACTTATCAATCAATCCTTAAAAATCAAGGATATAAAAAAAAATCCTTCGAGCTACGGTTATTTTACCCGATTACTAGAAGACTAATTGCCTTAATTAAAATCGAAATCTAGTCACAGTCTCGTATTAATGTCAAAAAGGGTTAGGTGTTTTTGACAGAGACTGAGATCGGACTGCGAACGTTCTTAAAATTACGAGACTTGTTCCTCTAATCGTTTATCCGTAAAGCTTCGTACAGACAAGCGCGACGCAACAGGGCGGCGCGACACCGACTATTGTTATACCGTGAAGTTTTCTTAGAAATTGTATTGTTCGAGTCGCGTCGCGCCGTCGCGTCGCGCTGGTCTGCACGAGCCTTAAAGGGTAATAGAAAAGTAGGGTTGAAATCACAGATTTAAGTGATCAAATGCTTGTTTATCCGTGTCACTATAATGGGTTTGTCGTAGGTACAGGCTCTCAGCTTATCCCTTTGAAAATAATAAGTAATAATTATCAAACAACGTTCACAAAATCTATCTAATCTAATTACCGTGATTGTTTGATCGAATGGTTTTCTTTCTTGACGCAGATGTGTTGTTGTAGCATCATAATAAATACAAAATCGAACTATAAGTACCTGCAGGTCTGTTCTGTATTCACATGTTTGTTTAAACTTACCTGAAACAAAAATAGAAATAACTTTATTAGACGGAAATAAGTACCCAATGATATATTACACTTTAAATTGCAGTGGTAATTTAAAAAAAAAACCAGCTAAGGTGAGTGGGGGTAAGTTGGAATGGATTTTTGATTAGATAAACAGTGTTGATTTGAAACTGTTGTGAAACAAAGGGATTCAAGTGAAATGCATAAAATGATGTTTTGGGTAAGAAAGTACAGTCAACTTGTTTCTATAATGTTGACAGACATCTTTTTGAAACAATATTTTATGTAAAAAAAGGTTAATAAAATTGGTCTTCAGAAAAACAATATGTAGGGGAAAGACGAAATGCCGAAGGTGTAAGATTGATATAGTGACTAGAATCGTATTCATGGTCATTATGCATGTGTGGTGATCAATAAACCCTCTGCTCCAATAACCTAAATAGCTTGAAAATCTGTTACATTTAAAAATCGCTTTCTAAATGCAAGAAAAAATAATTTATCAAATAAAATGTATCAATCTTACCCCGTTACAACGGCAGGCAGTCTGAGGTTCTCAAAATATTAGGTTAGGATATTAAAAAAATTAAATAATCATGCTCATGACTGTCAAGTCGTAGTCGGGTCGATAAATAAAACACACGGTTTCATCTAGTATCATGTTGTTGACCTGTCAAAATGAAACCAATTTTACTGAATCGGTTACGAAAATTTGTTACGCAATTAGATAGCAGAGGTGTATAGTACACCCAAATTTTGCCAGCTATGTGTAAAGTCCTATGTAATAAGAGACAAACCGGGCATTAATTTACACTCCCGGCTCTTACAGAGAGATTCCTAATGGAAAATCAACAACACTGCCTGACCTGGGCATCGAACCCAAGACCTTATGCACAGCAACTGCACGTGCGACGACCATCGAGGAACTCAAATAAAATAATTTCGTAAAAAAAATATTTTCCAAAGGAAATTATTAGATAAAATTAACAAGAACATAACAGTAGGTGGGTATACTTAGTGCAAAAAAGTAACCACAATGGTTTTAGGATGATTATAATAGAACATTATAAATTTAGGGACATTGTAATGAAAACTTTAACCATGGATTCAGTACACGATTCTAGACACCCCAGCGTAGACATTTTTAATCTCCTTAAAAAATCTACTGTATCATACATTTTGATCGTGTAGGTATTGCACATATGAATAGAACATCAGACTTTTTTGAAATCGACAAACCTTTTCTATGTTTAGAATTATGTACCGATTCCATGATTAAAGTTTTTGTTACGATGTTGGGGAAGGGATTCCACCGTGTATTTCAGTTTGAGAACCTCTGACCTTTTCTAGGAGTTTCGTAAACGGGGTAAGATGGAAAGTTTTATATTACCATCTTAACCGTTAAATTTTGCAGGGGAAAGTTTGAAAGGCACCATAAATCTTAAAATACGTGAAATATACTAATCACCACTTTATAGAGCATATTAAATTTCAAATATATTTATAAATATCGAAACAAAATGTTTGTTAGTCACCTGTGTAAGAAGATACAGCAAGCGGGGTAAGATGGAAAAACTCAATTTTACGCGGGAAATGTGTCCGTACGGAAAATTGACAAAAAACATACGTGCGCTCTCACTTGGCGACTGGCGCAGACTGCGGGGCGGGGCAAGACAAAATGGTGTCTACAACGATATTGCCAGTAGTAAAAGAATTCCTTGATATTCGGCGTTATTGTATTTTTTTTATCTTTCCCCGTTTTTTATCTTACCCCCAGTCACCTTACAATCCGAACGATTTTGAAGGAAATTCCTTGAAAAATCCGTCTGCTCGACTACCTAAATAACGCAATGATTGTTATCGGATTGTCAAAATGAAAGGCATTGCAATTGTTAGTGTGTTACGCAATTACCCCGCTGATGGTGTCCAATCTGGAAAAAAGAAGTGACAATGAAGTTTCACGAGTCACAGACACATGGTTCAGCAGATGTCTTTGAATTTTAAACTAGCAAGCAACATAATAATATAAAGGACAATGCAACCGATTGGCCCAAAAATATGAAACCCAATGTGCATAATTGAAACATATGCCAAGCGTTAGTACTAATCATCCATGACAACTTTTACTATGGGGCCAAATAAATCTATCCCAGTAAAAAAAATATACAGGGTAAGAAATGTTTAAAAAAAGTGTCGATTTTTATATGACTTAATTATACTTATTATTTAGAAATAAGTCTGTATCTCATTATAAATGAACTGTTATATAGTTCTTATGGGAAATAAATATCTTTAAACCTAAATAAATAATAGGTCCCCCCCCCACCTATGAAATCAGCGTTTTGTATGGATAATAACAACCATGAACACGAATGTTTTAAAACTTTTATGCACTAATGTTTAAAAACCAAACTAAAGAATATGCCACTTAGATTAAGCGACAAAAATAAGTTTTGGCTAAGTTAAAACAAATAGTGGTCATTTCTGCTAACAAAATGAGGAGTAATTTTTAAGGTATTTTTTATGTTTATAAAACTATAAGTAATAAGGTTTGTATAGTAGTTTGTCAATTCTGAATACCCTATCCTACATCCTATTTGTCCATATGTTTACAATTGGCGATATTTTAAATGTTTAAAACAAAACCTATAAGTAAGTGAAATAAACATCGACACTTTTTCAAAACGTTTGTTATCCTGTATATTTTTTTTACTGGGATAGATTTATTTGGCCCCATAGTAAAAGTTGTCATGGATGATTAGTACTAACGCTTGGCATAGGTTTCAATTATGCACATTGGGTTTCATATTTTTGGGCCAGCGGTCAAAGGAAAAGTTGCATTGTCCTTTGGTCACTGCGTCCCATTGCAACTCGAGATATTCGATAAAGATTTCCAGTGTACAGTGCACAGTAACATCCGAACTTTGCCTGAGTTTTCGTTCACTATATTTCCTAGAAAGAAAGTGGAGGAAGTAACAGTAACTGTAGGTTCTTACATATTTGTCCTATGTTGTCCTGCTTTAGAATTATGGTTCCCTGAACCGCTTGCCTTTACGGGCTATTAAGCCGAATTTACATTACGAAACTAGTTGTGCAGACTAAGTTACTCATTGATATTTCACGTGAAAATAATTATCTATTTACACGTGAAACTATCAATGAATAACTAAGTTTGCGCAATTACGTAGTTTTGTAACGTAAATTCGGCTTTATTTCAATCAAGTACAATGTCAACTTTGAAACTACTTTCGTTATACCTACACATACTGATAACCGGAATAATTCAGAATATCGCATAACGAATCCCAACCCTACAAGCAGGGCCATACATCACTTGCTGAGCGAGCTGTCATTGGAAGGTGAGACAAGCGTCACTTCCTGCGCTTTCAAATTACCGGGCGATTTGGATATTAATGTTGGGGTGCAATTAGTGAAGTTATGAAAGTAATTGGTAATTAACATTTTTAATTATTGAGTCTATTAGGTACTATTTACCAAAATTCCTGTAAGGTATTCGAATTCAATTTTATTGTTCGGTCACTGCGTTAACCAAACTACCTTTATGGATTGAGGAAGCCGCAAATAATCCCCACAAGCCATTGTCTTCGCACCCCAACAAGATAGGATGTGTGACAGTGTTGTTCTTTCATTTTTCTACAATAGCAAAGGTACACAGTGTATGTAAAAGTACACAAGCGGAAACCTTTATAAGCCGGCTTTGGAACCACCTGTCGGCCACCTGTTGCCATGCTCATTTAAAATTTCACAGCAGAGTAACTTTACACTTGAAGTATTTATGTTTTTCTTTACTTACCTACTGACTAGTTTAGCGAGTATTAGGTACTGCACGGAAACCGGGTAAATCGTTGACTGGGTGTAGGTATTGTGTTCAAACTTACAGGTTGTAAACAGCATTAATTTGTAAGTTGATGTTTGCATTGTAAATAAAAACATGCTTACGTTTTGCGTCAGGTTCAAAACTGAGAAAAGCTGTTTGCAAAAACAGTAAGTATTGTTCTAAATCTTTTTTTATTGTCTGTAATGTCCCAGATAATTGGCTGAGGCTACTTTTCATACAGAGAAGGAATGAGCTTGATCACCACGCTAAGCTTGCTCAGTGCGGATTAATGGTGATTTCAAACCGAAAGTTCAGGATTTCCTCACGATGTTGCCCTTCACCGTCAATCAGTGGTGTCAACGAAAATTAAGCTACTTAGAAAGTACGTATAACTTTGAATAAGTCATACTGGTACTTGCTGGGGGCGTAAGATACGGATCAGATAAGATACATGCCACCAAGACATACTAAATCTTATTCTAACCAATTCAAGTTTGATGAAATTTGAATAATTGACAGTTTTATTGTTTCCAGGGACTAAAATGGAGTACAGAACAAGCATTTCGAAATCTTTGAAGCCTGTGCAGAGGACGACTACCAGTACAGTTCAGACAAAACCAGGCGAGGGAAGGAAATTAACTAGATTAATTCTTTTTTATTTTCTTGAAAACTAACCATAACTCTGTATTGTAACTTTAAAGAATTTGTGCCACAGCCTAACAAAATGCATACTTACATTAACCAGCGCTCGAACGGATGGATGGCCTTAGGTACAGGCCTACAGACGGACGGAATAACGGGCCAGTCGCTAATTGGTTCACTTTGCCGCCTAGGGCGTCGCGAACGAGTCAATTCTTTGCTATCTTTTATTCAATTTGCTTATAGTTCTGATGATTTTTTCTTCTGGTGCATTTATTTTCGTGAATTTATAATTAAGGGATAGTTCTAGTATGGTAACTGGGTTGTGGAGGTCAGATAGGCAGTCGCTCCATGTAAAATACTGTTATTCAGCTGCATCCGGTTGGACTGGAAGCCGACCCCAACATAGTTGGGAAAAGGCTAGGCAGATGATGAGTTCTAGTATGATAACTGGCTTAAAATACGCAATAACTTTTCTTATCGTGTGTGTATAAAAATAGCCGTTTTCCTCTCAACTTAAAACTTGCTCCAATCGCCATTTTTGCTAAACGCGACATGAAATGAAGTGAAATTGTTTATTCTGTAAATAGGATATCGGAATCACTTTTACCTACACGTCATATATTCAAAAAAAGATGCTGGAAGGCAACGACATTTCTTATCTGACTAGCCCTGAGAAGAAATGACGAAACAAACTTAGGATAATTATGCCAATGTCAGTAACACCGGTTCACGACCAAAATAGTATTGAATAAACTCTGCAGGCCTTAAAGAAAGAAAAGAAAGAAAATACGTTTACAATTTGGGGGAAAACATGCGTCACATCCACGCAAAACGGCCATCACTCAGCATAATGCTGCGACCCTACGCGAAACAGAGCCCCAGCGCTGGATTTCAGCGACAGCCGGTGTGCAGGTGTAGGGCATCTACATGGCATGCAGAGTATAATTTGTTAAATGCTTAGTAATAAAAAAGTAGGGAAAAACGGTTTCCCGTTTACCCACAATGCGTACCTTCATCCAAACTTATTCACATAATATTCTTGTTCCACATACAAATCTCTTATATGCTACATACGCACATATAACATCATTAAGTAGCTCCAATTAAACATAAAATTCTGTTTGGAACTTAAATGAAACCACACGGGGTTCGTGTGCCCGGGTAAGTCAATTAGAACATCCTAATTTGTAAGAGCAAGCGGACATATTAGGGGCGGGAGCGATAGCGGGTTGACGAAAACTTTAAAATAACTTCAAACTATGTAGTTCAAACACGAGTAGGGCAATTTAGTTAACGCTCAGTAAAGGTAACCGTCCAGAGTCTTGTAGAATTGTTGTTTTTTTAGGATCTTCCTTTATTCTGATTCTGATTGTACAGTCAGAGTAATTTCATACAACTGTTAATGAATGACAGTTGTGATTGGAATATACGAAAAAAATTCAGTTGATAATTTGCTTTAAAATTAATTTTCACGACTTTATGCAAATTATGTGACAAAATCTGAATTAAGTAATCTGTTGGATCTCTCATTTGGCCATCTTGGCTAATTGAAGCGAAGTTTTATTCTCCTTGTACCCTTTACTCTCTCGCCTTTATGTCGCCACTATAACCGCATCCTCCACGTGCTAGCGTATTCTTTTTGTCAAATGTACTTCATCACGCGTCTAATTACTCGGTACATTTTAACATACATTAAGTACCAGGACCTTGCCGTGACTTGCAGAATTTTTAATGGCCCTGTGATGATATTGTGTAAGTTTTAAAGAGATTTCACGCTTATTGTTACAAGTTTATTGTCTGAATAAGTAAGCCGAAATTTAATTAAATAAGTAAAGTTCAGAACAAGTTCCAATGTGACTTTTTCAATTCATATGTACTTTCTAAGAGTATCTTGGACATCAGCGGCAGCGGTGAAGTAAAAACATCGTGAGGAAACTTGTCCTTGCAGTTAGGTAATCATTATATTTTTTTAATCATCAACCCTTGTTGAGCAAGCGTGGTGATCAAAATGCTCATGTCTTTTCTGCAGTGGGACAGTAACAGACATGTTTTTTTGTAATGTGATGTTCAAGAACTGTGTGGACTGTTTTCTGTTGTCACACTCATTACCTACCATTACATTTATTTGAAAATAAACTTAGGTTATTTCTACACTGTAGGTAACATTTTGGTAGGCACATTTATTTTTCCATGATTTGTAATGTTGTCATTGTTTTGTAGTGATTATAGGTATCCTATTCTTGATTTATTTAAGACTAGCGACCCGCCCCTGCTTCGCACGGTTTTACACCTTGACAAATGTGTTATACACATAAACCTTACGGAATAAATTCTCTAAATGATGGCGAAACCTCATCAAAATCAGTTGCGTGGTTTAGAAGAACAACGCTGTCACACAGACGGACACGTAAAGCGACTTTAGTTTATAATATGTATAAATATAGATACGGAAGATGGAACAAATTACGGGTGAAAAATCCTAGAATTCTGTTACTGGTAGTTGACTTGACTTACAAATACAATAAATTCGACGACATCTCATCAGTCGGCACGAGTGATCTTTAACTGTCAGCCAATAACGGTAGAATTAACAGTAATATTGAAACAACGGACGGAAATAAACTTAATTATTTCCGAGAACTGTGTAAGTGAATAGAAAGATCAAAACGTTTCAATTAAGGTATTTACTTATGTTAAATTTTGGGTCAATGGGTCTTAATGAAAGAGGTTACCGATTAAATACACACTCAGAGGATTGGCGGTGTTAAGTTTTTAAAGGAATATGGAAAAGTAAAAGTATACGAGTATTAGCGTGTGCTAGCCGAAATAGCAAATAATTTAATTTAATGTTTTATGTTGCATAATGTACATTATTTTGCATAACTACTATTGTATAGAATCAAGTTTTTCTAACTGAACAGACAGCTGCGCTGCTGGGGAG
The DNA here is from genome assembly GCA_914767755.1 of Agrochola circellaris. Lineage (NCBI taxonomy): Eukaryota > Metazoa > Arthropoda > Insecta > Lepidoptera > Noctuidae > Agrochola > Agrochola circellaris. The sequence continues at coordinate 1,110,571 of OU611853.1, forward strand.
TTTGTTGCGCCACTTCTTCTTCCCAGCTAGTGGTGAAGGGCGGGCGTTTTTCGGGGACTGTGTTATGTAATTTTGACGTTCGAAAAGTGCTGATTCACAGCCTATTTTGAATAAATGACTTTTGAATTTGAATTTAAAAGGACTTTTTAACCGGCTTCGAATGAAAAAAGAAGGAGTTCATGCATTCGCCTGTTTTTGTTGTGCCTGATATATTGACTGCGCTGCAAATTGGAATTTCTTAAAATATTTTAAAAACGAAAAAAATCTTTAGTGCTTTTATTCTTATCTAACAATACGTTTGCATGCATCTTGTCACTAAAGTGTCCTCTAACCCTTTGCAAGTAAATTTTACCATAACATTTTCTCACTTTTTTTAGGTTGTATTTGCGAGGAAAAGGAACCAATAATTTGTTTAGTCTGGTTAAATTTTTATAAACTTACTTAATTAGGGCTCAATATCATTGAACATTGTGGTGACGCGTTACCTCCAAAAGTTACTAATTACACTCGTCATTACGGAATAAATGAACACCTACATAAATACTAAACAGATCGCGACAAATCGGGTTAGGCCTTATTACAGTGACGTCATTGAACGATGACACCTACCTCCGTCAAACTGACGGCCATGCCCGTTCGGTGACGGAGGATGGCCGCCTATCGACGGGATGACAAGGATGGGCAGTATTGACGGTCAAAGCCGTGATGTGTGAATTTGTGAAACAAACGTGTTTGAGATGGGATGATTGAGGGAATATGACGTGTGTTATGATTTGTTTTGAGGGTGGCAGGTAATTTTGTCACTTTGTTTGCTTCGTAAAGATTATTTCTATTCAATAGTTTCATAAAAGGGTACGCCTATTAATATTTTGGAAAAAATATTGTGCTTTAATAAAGTATTTTTGTATGTATTATTTGTAATTTTTTTATATCACTCCCATATACGGTTTTATCTCTTTCAGCGGAATCATTTCAATTATATTTCACATATATCAATTCAATTGACAACACACGGCTGCCAAAGTGATAGTATTCACTACACAATTAGTATATTTTTCCGCTAACTTACATCTTTGAAGAATCACAAAGTTCGAAAAATTTCTTAACTATCCTGAGACACATCATCTCAATTAAATTCTGCTACCGTAATAATATTATGTTACAAATTACACGTCATACCGAATTACCCTCATTATCATCCCTTATCAGTGAACTATCAGCCGCAGCTAGCCATTGAATGAGTACATCACCATCATAAATCAACGTCTTCAATTAATTCAATAGTTCAATAATATTACCTGGAAACGTATCATTTAATTGGTGCAGGGTGATAAAAGGAAGTGTTATTATTAGTCAACCTGCCATGCTATTCTGTAAACATCTCACCGTGAAAACTTGGGTGAAGTGAGCTGTCAATAGTGTCAATCCCTGTGGAATGACAGCTCACGCCACGCTCACTTCACCTAAGTTTTCACGGTGAGATGGTTACAGAATAGCACTGCTGTTAGCGTAATGGCTTAATAATTGCATAGTAGGTACCTACTATGTTTTGTATCATAGGTTCGATTCTATCGATATTTGCATGGCCAACAGAATGATGACTGTTTCGGGTCTGTTTGTCTATGTTAGTTTTGTGTTTTTAACTGGCGAAATGTGGGAGTATACCCACATTTCGCCAGTTAAAAATACATAGGTACACCTTTGCCTTACCCTTGGGGGGAAAAGTAGGCATGATATTATGTTACTTCTGTTTTCTTTCATCTGTTTAAGTCTCCCCCAAAGCCTTATTCTTCCCTGTGTGTAGCCTATTCTGTGCAATCTTCCACAATGGCGTCAGTGGAGGTATCGAACCTGTGTCAGACAACACAATACCACTGCGCAAGCATCCCATATTTTATTCTTTCACCCTTTGAAATTCACCTAAAATTACGGAACCCTAACTTCAAGCTACATATTTCAGTGCTATAATACCCCGGAAGGACCCGATACCCTCGCGAAACTAAGCCGTGACCCTGTGTGATATAATATATTAAGACCGCCATCCATTTAGGAACTGGTAGGCTCCCCTTTCTTACGCAAAGACCTTGGGGTATGAAAAAGGAATGGACTGCGTTTATGCAATGATAACTGATATCTGAATAAAAGTGGTAAGTGCTCAAGCTGTTGTCGACTACCAGTTTTTTCTGCGGATTATCTAGTCTTGATAGAAATGACACTGGCATTGCAATGTTGGCTGATTAATTTGATGCTACAAGTAAGTTCTCATTCCCGAACAGAAATTGTTTTAACGTAATATTTGGTCCACTGGTTGTGGAATTTTTAATTGTAAACATTTGTCTAGGATACAGAATAAATCCTATAATGGCTTTAAAAAAGACGATTGATTGAACAGATAAAATATTATTTGATAACGCGTACACGTTTTTGCGAAAGCTCAAGTTTTCTAACGCAATGAAATGTCTTAAACTAAGCTGTGAATCCCGCTCCGTATGAATCACGGGTCCAAGGTTTATAGCTCTTATTTATACTCTTGGGTCCCAATGTAATTTCCATAACAAAACCAGCTCGACCGAAAGGAGAGGTCGCTAATTACACTATATTTCTTTCGCACGACAGACGTGCCAATTTTGCAGGGCATCTATATTCAAATGTACCTACGGCTAAGGAGATTTCTTTCACTTAACAATATTGCCTATATTTACTAGTTGCAAATTGACTACAATATAATAATTATGTAGTTAACTATTCATCTTTTGGACCACTGCGACTAATTATGCAACTAATTTGTAGGTAGGTTAGGTATACCAACCTACATCCTATTCCTAACTAATACGAAAGGCTTTGGATGAAATTTGGCACATGCGTAGACCATGTCCTGGGTTAGAACATAAGTAAGTTTATTTAATTGTATAAACATGGTGTACATACATTGCATGCAAGATATTAAATACAGAAACGTTATAAGATACTTTTTATTGTGGTAGAACGTTCCCGTGGGATAATTTCCGACCTCCACGCGAGCGAAGCCGCGTTCAAAAGCTAGTTCTAGATAAAGCAAAATTGTCATGATCAGTATCTGTCGTTATTATGTAAGTACCAATTGTCCTTTGTAAGTTATTTTCTTCGTCCACGTGTGAAACAAAATTCTGGGATATTTTTATTAAGATAAAAGATATTGAAAATATTTATTCACTAAATTAAAATAACTGCCTACAGCTCTCAATTTGGTTAGTACTAAATTATATTTATAAATATTAAACCCTGTAAGTGTAAGGCGATTGTAGGTAATCGCCTTACAGGGCTTACAGTACAATAGTAGTCGGCTTCGGTACCTTTATTTTTAATTTAATTTTCGTGCCTTTACGAGATTTTATAAATATAAATAAAATCAAATATCTATGAGAGTTTTACATTAATGAGGCGCTCCTAAATGCGAATATAAATAAAAAATATATTTAAACTAAAAACTGAACATTAAGATATTTATTCATCTTTAATGCACCACATAAACACATAGTATACAAGGTGGACTGTAAGCTATCAGCCCAATACATTATGAATATACTAGCTGCACCCCGCGTTTTCACCCGCATAAGTTTCGATCCCGTGGGAATATTGGGATAAAAAGTATCCTACACTTCGCTAAATAAACCAAATCTTATTTGGTATATTTATTGTGATTGGCACATCACTGCTTCGTGCGCATGTTTAGAGAAGCGATAAGTGATTCATATTTTTTTACTAAACGTCTAATCATGATACTAAAGGAGTAGTAAAAACATGAGCAACAGTAACCTCTGGTCTGATAATAACAACAAACAGCGGTTTCCATAAAAACGTATCCAGTTATTTCCATAATACAACAATAGATATCTTTTTCTCAATTAATACGGAATACTAAAAAGTCTTAATTTACTGGAGTGGCTTCGTAATTAATACAGCAAGGTCTTCCCGGGAGCTAATTTAGTAGCAATCCGTAAGAAATTACCATTTTCACTGGGACTCGGCAAAAAATGGCATTAATTATAATGGCTGGCGATTCCATTTATTGTAAAAGAAAAAAGAAAGAAAGAAAATGTGTTTTTTTACGAAAAGTAATATAATGTTATGCAGGGCGAGTTTTTGAGATGGGACTGCCAGGCGTGGTCTGACACTGAGACTGGAAAACGGAAACAGAAAAAGGTTTATTCGAATTAAAAAAAAAAAAATACTTACAGCTTAAGATGTCAAAAAATTTCGCCCACACCCTTATATATGTACAATATTGTCTCATGTAATCGGGGTGAGACTATTTACCATCAAAGCACAAATCAAGATTCCAGGGATTCTTAAAATCCCAAAAACACTGCCCGACTCAGAGATCCAACCGCTTAACAGTCGCATTTGCGAACACGAGAACGATGTTTCAGTTAACAAATCATTGTTTAATTACAATCGACATCATCATTCAGCTGAAAGGCGTTCACTGTTGGGTGATGATAAGCCTCTTCCAAGCATCGCTGCAACTACCGGTCTTCTACGGTAAGCGACATGTTAATGGTGACAAAACCAGTATATGCTAATCCCTATAGTAACTCCGTACCACGCTAGGCCAGCTCAAGATCAAAGTATTGCCAATGATTTTCACTATATCCAGTAGATTCTTAATTAATTCACCGTACAAATACTATTGTAATAATCCGTAATATTCCAATTAACTGAATAACAGATGATTAAAGCAAACACAGAGCCTGTCAGACGGCTAATTATGTACGTTTGTCATTCCAAATCAACGCTCAGCCGAGTGATGGAGACTTGACGTGGCTATGCGGATCATTCCCCACCTGTTGATTTTAATTACTGTTGATTAATTCAAGCTGTATTATCGTGGGATCTAATCTGGGCATTCTATTGCTGTCAAGTGATTGTGCCGTGTCCAGCTATGTTATGTTAATTTGTTACTGTCTAATTGCAGGGCAAGGGTTGCCCTAAATTGGCCTCCTAATAATATAAATTGGATAGTCGTGTTTAATTGAATACCTACCCAATTTAGATAGCCCAGAGACAATTCCTCAGTAACTACTGTCATTTATTTTTACTGTTCAATTTGATACTGTTTTTTTTGCTGACCGTGTAATTTCATCATGACATTAACTAGTCATCAACGAAGTACTCTTTCATAACCCATCCTGATATGATAGAAGAAATCATCAATGTTCTTAGTCGAACTAATACGCCCTGCTACTATTAAGCCGAAAGGCGCTATCTCAATCGGAGGAAGTTTTGAGAAAATTTACTTTTAGTAAATTGTAATTTAAGGAAGCAATCTGTGTGTCTGTGTGGTGATCTTTAATGTTTTAAGTTAGATATCGGTATTTGGCTGACACCATTAGATGCGAAATTGTTATAGCTATTGAATGGTATAAAAAAAACTAAAAGGGTGTATCTCAGAGATAGCGCCTTTTGGCTTAGCAGGGCAGTATTAGTGATCTCAATTTCTTATATTTGGCATAAGGGAAGACGCTGCTGATCGTCTTGACGTAATTCCGTCCCTTTTACGTCTCCCAAAGGTGGTTAAACAGTAGCTAACTTACCACATAAAACACGTGCCTCCCTTAGGTACCTGCACGTCAGTGTAGGACGTGCCATATTAACTTAAATATTTTCCCTCCTTAGACATTACATACCTACATCTTCAGGACACTAGAACTAGGGTCATAAAGGACTTAATTTAATAGATCGAAATTCACAGATAAGTCTGTCTCCAAACAATCCAATTATTGCCACCTTTTATTACCTGAGTGTAAAAGGATTTATGGGTCCCTCCGGAATCAGGGTATTTGTCGAGAGGAGGCTGTGAAACATGCGACATAATAGAAGCAGCCTTTCAAACATTTGCCGATCGATCAGCTGAAACCAGTAATTGATCAAGCAACATTATGAAGTCTAAAAGACCGTCCCTACACATAAAATATTACATGAAAAATTACTTAGGAATATTCCTATAAATGCCTCGTTGTTCTAGTGGTCGCATGCGCTGCTGCTAACCATGAAGACGTGGCTTCGAGTCCCGGGTCGGACAAAGTGTCATTGGGTTTTTCCATCTGGAATTTCTCAGTAGCAGCCCGGAGTCTGGACGTGTCCCGGTTGATGGCAATAGGCTCGCCTCCTATAACATAGGACTCAAACATAACTAGCCAAATGTGGGTGTACTATAGGTACACACACGGATACACTTCTACCCAACCCTTCTGGGAACACAGGCGTGATTTTATGTTATTTCAATAATTATGTAAACTAAGTGAAATTACTGTTTATTTTTAAAAGTAAAGCTATAGTCGTTTTCAGCAGACCTGCTAGAGGAGAAAAAATAAGAAAGTTATTTAAAAAAGTGTTTAGAATTACGATGATTTTCCTAGAGGGGCAAAGTCAAAGTCAAAAGTCAAACAATTTATTTCAATTAGGCACATAAGAGGCACTTATGAACGTCAATTTTACACAAAATAGAATGGATTCTAGTCGCCCCTTCCAATAGGTAGTTCTCGTATGGAAAAGAATGGGCAAGAAACTCCACCGTTACTCTTTTAAAATGTTTTTGCAATATATATGGGCTAGGGCTTAAAGTCAACTAAAGACGGGTTCAGTAGTTTCACTGAGAATCCCGAAGTTTCTGTACTGGATAGAACCAAAATGAAGTAGGTACAGAAATATTGCGCATTTCATCGCGTTTCGAAGCATACTCCATCAACAAAAAAGGTAGTGTTATGAAACACGATCTAGCTTCATTGTTGCTGACAAAGACCTTTTGATACTGTGTCGATAAAAACTTACGTCTCAAGAATACAACCATTAGTTACCTAACGATCAGTGCTATAAAAACATACTGCCTAAGCCTACCAGACAAAACCCCGAACACGTTCCCATTCACAGGCATTGAAAACCGATACAGCCTGAATAGAACCCTGCTCTATACAAGTAATTGTCAATACCACAATGCGTGATGAATAATGTAACTCTCTCGAGTGTCGCAGTTCTCCGTCGCACGCGTCGCGGCGTAAATGTCCGGCTTTATTTGCCGTAATTAATTCGATAACGCGAAGCATTATGCGGGTGACAGCGGCCCCTGTGATAAGGGTCAACTTTTCACCAACTTATTTGTCGTATTGCTTTGTTTTTTGGGCTAATTGTCGATATTTCTAAAAATAAATCGGTGTGGGTGCTAAGAGGTTAATTAGGGTGGATTGTGGAGTTCTATTTTTGAATGGAAAGTGGCCTACTTAATATTTATTTTTAGGCTTAAATGTTTTGTTTACATTCCGTACGTAAAATGTATCCTAATCGTAAAAATGGGTTATCTTGATAAACATCAAAATATGTCATTTTCACCAACGGTTGCCAACAGAGTTACGTCGTCTTCTATCTGATACGAGAGTATCCATTTGCAAAAGCGATTTTCTTTTGGCACACCTTACCTACTTGCGTAACTTTTGGGCCACCTATTGCTAGGACTGCATTTTCAGCTCAGCCCGTGTGCAACTCCCTGTATGACAAATTTCGTGAGAGCTAAACAAAAATCTGTTGTTGTATGTTTGTCAATAAAATTATGACTAAGTACATAAACGATGTGTTTCTGTAATAACTTTAAATACTTAAAGGGTGTTCAACCAATTTAGTAAGTATGTTCAAATAATTCTGATGATTTAACTTTAAGTCGCACGAAACAAGCTTGTTGAGCGAAATAGAATTTAACTCAAAAGCAAATAGTTAAAATTAATTAGTGTCTTATTTGAGTAAAAACACGTAGAAGGTTTTATTATATATATATATCTTAAGCTGTGTGTTTTAATTAATAATGTTTGAATATAATTTTCAAAGTAAAGTTGTTACTTAAAACTACTTTAAAATAGGTATCATTGTTTTTTTTGTGAGTTTTCCCAACGAAATATTAATAGCTACAAGCAAAACTTGATTTAATTAAACATTAATTGAAAATAACAAAAACATTCTCTAGAATTATTTAGCAAACTATTCTAGTTTGTGTAGTCAAATACATTCGTATTTACTATAAACTTATTCATTTTATGCTTAAGTCCTTAGCCAGCATTGAAATTAACAGAAAATACAACAAAGTTCTTAAACGAATTCACAGAATACTTTATATCTTTTAATTTAATACAACATTATCTTAAATTGGTGGGATTGCACATAAAATTCGACCCTCGTATAACCAGGAATGTCACATAGCTTTCCAAGATGGCGGCCACACAAAATGGCGGGGTTATTGCTTATTTATTTAAATGAGCTCTAATTAGGAAGGCCGATGTGTTTTTTAAGGGAATTATTTATTAGGTGTACGCGGCCATTATAATTATTGTTACGTTTTATGCAAATTTCTAATTAGCCGAAATAACGGAAACTTTTTTTTCAAATTAGAGCACTTACTAAAAATAAGCCAGTTTTTAGTTCATGTTAGTGTGAGTATTACATAAATGATTGCGTTCATACTTTTCCGCGCACATAGAGCGCATTTTCGGAGCAATTTCTCGTAATGCCTAGGTGCTTATGTAAATAGCCTAGTGATAAATAAAAAAGTTTTCTTCAGATGGTAAAATAAAAGTGTATGTAAGACTTTCTGTTTTTGTATTTCTTATATTATTATTATCTCGCAAGCCTGTTTCATGTCGGTTCTTAATTCGAAATGTTAAAAGAACTGGTTTTGGTTGACTCATTATAAAACCAATTCTATCACTAAAACTGCGACATAAAACTTTTCTCTCTTATAATACGAAATAGCTTCGAAACAACGAACGAGTATATTAATTAAACTCACAATCGTTTCAGACCAATCAACAAAGCATCTCTTCAGGCTGAAACTGTGTCGCGTGCAGAAATTTCAGAAGACGCTAGATAAAGGTTCTTTCAGTGGCTGAAAAGGAATTTGAACAATGCCGGCGAATACGGAACGGGCAGCCGCGGACTTTAGGGCTGGTCAAATATGGAATTTTGGACGGTTTTCGTAAAATTTTTGGGGATATGTAAGATATTGTCTTTGAAAAATTTTTATCATAAAAAGAAACATGATTATGTACGGTCACTTGTTGTTATTTCTCTGTAAGAACATCATATTGTTTGAAATTAACATCAGGTTTCTGGAACTAAAATCAACACAAAAGTTAGCTGGCATTAATCTATATCGTATGTCAAATGCTGTGATGGTTGACTGAATTAACAACAATCAGAGAACTTGACATGACATGAGTTTAATTTTGACACGTTGATTTTATGTCTATGTGTTTCGTTAAGTTAATAAGTTTAAGTCAAAGGTCAATCTTATAGACCGACCGATTAGCGACAGTCATCGCGAAGGTATTTGACAGCATGCTTAATGTTCAGTTAAACAATATAATAATACATAACTACACGATAACCAGTTTAGGTTCAGGCCCAAACTGTCCACGATAGTGCTATACTGACTTTAAAGCATGCTATCAGATATTAGATGGATCGCGCCTGTATTTTGAAGCGGGCGTGCTTCCTCGATCTGTCCAGAGCGTTTGACGTGGTTTCTTACAAAGTGCTGTGGAAAAAGTTGCTCTCTCGTACAGGTTGGAGTGCGGGATGAGGCAGGAGCCCACCAACGCTCTTCAATCTGTATATCGATGAACTTGTTGCTAAGCTCAGCAGCCGCCATGTTGGATGCCACGTTGATGATGTTTGCTTTTACAATATCAGCTACGCTGATGGTATGGTCCCGCTTTTGATATAGGGGGACTCAGAGAGCTGTTCTCTGTGAAACTCTGTGACTGACTCTGTACTGAGGCTGACTCGCTTCTGCAGCGCATCGGGAATGTTCGCGAGCGTCCGCATTGACTGTTTTATGAAAGCATGCGCTCCTGCGGGCGACCTCGATAGCGAGTAGAGTGCGGGGCAGCGGCAACAGTTTTCTTACCATTGTTGCCAACAAGTTGGACGGGCCTTTCATGCAGCACTGGCAGGCCTTACATGCACCTGTATATCAGGCTTGAGGCAGGTAAAAATCTAAAATACTTACCATAGATTTTTTGTAATATTATTATTTTGTTTGCAATTTACATAATTTTTATTTTTTAATATTTTGACATTTTTATAAAATTTTACAATTTGCCGATTTAATATTTGACATTTTATATGATTCTGACTTAATTTTGTTTTATTAGTTGTTCAATATTTAAATTTAATAAGTCACAATTTTATTTTGGCTTTTTATCTGCTTAGAATTTAAAATAGCTTATAATAAATACTTTATAACTTAAATGTATGAGTGTTAAATTATGGACTAGAATGATGTCAGAAATAAATAAATAAAATTATTGTAATGCACTTACATAAATGTTCTTAAGACATCATTAAATGCAATTCATAATTCAAGCTCTCCCTGCCATCTCGCATCCACAATTTTTCTAAACGAAAATATTTCATGCTTAGCAAGCAGCAAAGTCACACATCACGATCACTTTTATAAAAACCACCGCCAAAAATCAGCGACCATTCGTGGCCACCCCTGATATCCGTCCAATCAAGCCACGCATCCGTTCTGAAGACTCCGTTTAAGATATTTCGCACGCTTCACACAATGAAGTAGTTGCCAACTCTTTGGTCTAAAGTGCACTCCACTTCTAGCATTTATCTTATATTCCGTGTATTGTGTGTGGTCAGTATGATTTGTGCTTGTGGAGTTTTGTGTTGCAAGTAATAGATTGGTTCGGGGGGAGTAATGGTATTGCTAAGGAGTGGTTGTTGTAAGTTCACTGCACTGATTACGTAGAAGAATTTACTCATAAGAATAGATATAAGTCAGTCATCGGCACGATATTTTTGTAGATCTTTATAGTAAGTAAGCGATAAGAAGAGTATTCAATATTCTTTTGGGGTTTTAGTACTATGAACTTGTTAAATTCTTATGTTACCCTTTTGCTGTATCATCGACATTATCCGGACTCGTAGCAACCTATTTGCATTCTAAACTCAATATATGTAAATATAAATATTATAATTGATTAATATTAGTTTCAATTCAAATGTTCCGAAACTAAAAAAATATTTGTGAAACTTCGCAGTCTTTTTCACCATGACGTCACAACTTCCCATTATAACAACAAATCTCCCATGGGAACTCGCCAGCTGAACTAGGTAGCCATTGTCATTACACTTAGTTGCAGTTGTTAGCAACTCCACCGTGTTTACAGGCCATTGTCGGCTGTAACAATGGCGCTAATAGATTGACAGAACGTCACACGAGTGAATGAGTTGGTGAGGATTAAGCTTGGTTTACACGGTGTGATTTAATTGCGTATGAAATGAATAAAAGTTGCAGTTATTGCGCAATAGAAAAACCGTTTTCAGTTCAGATCAAATTATAATTTACAATCAAATTAATCACACTAGCAATTTACACACTGTAGAACGACACAACTATTCGTAACGCGCGACAGTTTCTAAATGTGTACACTGCTTGACCGCCACCGACGAACTCTGCTTAGCTCCGGCTGGCCGGCTTGTAGAATCTGTCGAGTGCCACTAGGCGGCGCTGGCGCTCCGACTAGTCGAATCAGTAACGTATTTCCGACATACTTACATATATTATTTAATATAATAATGATTTATTTCATTTATTTATTAGACCAGAAAGAGTAAAAATGTAACACAATTAGTCTTAGCTACTTAAAATATTTGGTCACATAATAAGGAAAAAAAGACTTGCAGTTCTTTGGTTACAGAACGGAATAGAATGTTAACTCCGGCGCACCCTGGGTGGTCAGCATGTAGTCAAACTTGCTGATAGTATAAAAAAAGCCAAATTAAAATCAACTGCACTTAAAATGGACACTAACTATTATCCAAATGGCTTTATTATTATGCTTCCCTTAAACGGAAAGTCGTAATCGATTCGTCGGAAACAATATTTTTCCTTAATGTTTCGCTTACGTTCAAAGCCGTCTTCTGATTACCTCCCTGTCAGTATTGGGCTTGAAGGATATCTCCGGAGATAATGCTCGCTTAGGAAGCTTAACGTAATTATTGTCGGTCCTACAGTATGTTTGTGGAGACTACTGGGTTCGTTTGTTGTTTTATTTTGTGAGAGGAAAGTGTGAATCTTGATCACAAAAAACATCGATCGATCGTACTTTAATAGTAATCTACTAATTTAAAATAATCATTTAAAAGGAATTTCCTTGAATTATATTTTTTTTGGGCAGGGTGATATTTCGGAGGTATTTGACCGAACGGCAACTAAGCTGTTTCACTCACCGCACTGAAACAAAATTTTGGTCAGTGCGGTTCGGTGAAACAGTCTATTCATATAATTTTCGGCAAAGGGCACGTGCACTGGAAACACGCGGTAAAAAAATTATTGTGTTGGAATATATTTTTTTCTTTTTATATTTGTTTCCAATAAGGAGGAGGTTCTATATTTGTCCCATGTAAGTGAGAGTGTTCTGGATTTGAAATAATGTGTGTCTTCTTCTTTCTCCTGGTTATTATCCCAATTTATTTGGGGGCAGCCCTCCTAGTACTTTTCTTTTGTTGTGCTGCTCGTCATCATATCATTTTTTATTGTTCGTAGCCAAGTTATTGTTGGTCGTCCACGGCCTCTCTTTCCGTCTTCTACATTCATGATTCTTTCAGTCATATGGTTATCATCTTGCTTCATCACATATCAGTACCAGCGCAATCGGTTTTTTATTACATTTTACAATTATTATTTGAAATAATGAAATAATGTGTGTAAAATGCTATAATTGGTGGAAATGTTAAATAGCTATCCATATTATTAATATAGTAATTACAATACCTACGTCTTTGCCATTCCCTCAAAGCGTAGTTACAAGATCATATTACCCATACATCTTTCACGGTGTCTATTTATTTACATAACCCATAATTAAAGTATTTATCAAAAAGTATTTCGACGAAAAACGAGCCAGAAATAAAACACAGCATTACGTCCCATAAAGTTAAAGACGGATGGTGTTTAGACCACCATTAATTTTACTCCCCCATAAACGTCAAGCAGGTGGGGGCTTAATATCTTGATATTTGACACCATTGCACGCCATGGAATGTGAGGCGCACACGACTATGAGAATCCGATGGGAAATTCTCCCGGCGCTGTGAATAAATAATGAGGCGTTTGTTGATGTATTAAGATCAAAAGATATGGTGAATAATTCATGATTTTAAGATGAAGAGATGTCTTAAATAAATGATTAAACTTACTCCATAGAATTATACTAAGAATTAAAAATCAATCAACTCGGCCTACCGCAGTCCACTACAGGCGTCTCCCAGGCTGCGCCACAACACCCTGTCGTCCACCTTCCACATCCAACCTGTACCCACCACATTTTTAAGGTCTGTCCATCTAGCGGGGGGCGTGAGGCGCCCCCAGCTACCACTACGGTTGCCGATACGCAGTTTCCACTCTAGGACTCATAAAACTCAGACCAATACTCTCGCCAGGATATTTACAGTAATTTTCATCCCTGGAGAAAGTTTTTTTGCACAAATGGCGAAACATGTGCAACCCAAGCAAAAACAACCGAGCCTGTGTTGCCTATCTGTAACCTGTTATTTACAAAAGTTTGTTTCGGTGTGAGGATAAAACCCACGCGTGTTGTCACAACATGCGTGTTGTGATAAAATATTAAAAGAAAAACACACAGAAAACAAACTCTGTTTATAGGCAAGCAGATTAAAGTATTACAAAACATTGAAAAATAATATTTTAGCGACCCGACCCTGTTCCGCACTGGTGCAATGTCGACATGTTAAAATATCGAGATTTCTTACATTTAACTTTTTGCAAAGTACATTTTAAGATAATTGTTTATGTATTACTAGTGACCCGCCCTTGCTTTGCACGTGTGCAGTTTATTATTGTGACAACATGTCGAAATATTGAGATTTGTGTGCTTTATCTATGTAACAGTGATAGCCTAGTGGTGTGACCGTCAGACTGCCAAGTCGCTCTTTCGAACCCAAGGCAAGCACCTCTGACTTTTCGGATTCAATTGCGTATTTTATAATTATCACTTGCTTCATAAATGGCGAAGGAAAACATCGTGAGGAAACGCGTGAGAGATATTTCTCGACGGCATGTGAAGCCAAGTCAGAGGCCCATGGGTGACTTTAAAAACTCGTCTGACATCAGGTTAGTGGGTAGCCACACGAAAAGAAGAAGATCTATGTTGATCTATGAAACATGTGTTGTGAAATATATAAATGTTAAATATTTAAATACAATATATATACATACCTTACGAAATAAATTCTCTAAATGATGATGACAATCGTATACACATCCATTGTTTACTTTATAAGATCTAAGCGGTCACACAGACACACACGAAATGCGACCTTGTTGTATACTATGTAATTATATATTTACATAGATAAAAATAACGCGATCTGAAGGTACTACGTTCGACCTCCAAGGACAATAACAGGTCACAGTGCTACATGCTACGGAGTAATAGAGCTACGATATTACTGCTACGCGAGCTACGCTGTCGTAGCAAATCAGCTACGCACAGTGTCGTTATGAACGAACTTTGTCCTTTTAAAATTTTGCTGTGATTTTATTTCATCTTTTTGATCTTCTGGCTAGACTTCTAGCGACACTTACATAATAAGAGATTGTCTTAGGGCTAGTTTTAGCACATTTTTTGTATACTCCATTACAGCCTAGTCGACAAAATGTAAATGTATGTAATGTATAATAAAGTACTTTGTGTTGTTTTTCAAACATCAAAAAACATTTTGTCTCACCCCGCCGCTCAAAAATACACAAAAAAAGCTTTTTAGAAATTCCCTGAAAATAAGAATTTAATTTCTTTAATGTGAACGAAGATCTCAAGTCTCTAGAGTGCCGGTGTGCTTAAAACTATCCTACATTAAGATAATAGCTTTAAATGCTGGATTTCATGTTCACTGCGAGCTCATTTTGTGAAAGATACTTGTTTTTAAGTACGAGAATCACATCTTGGTATATTTATCTGCGTTTTGTTGTTATAAATAAAGGTAAACATATTAATATGTTCTAGTTACTTGCTTACGAAGATTTGTTTGACATGCTCGTAAAATAATGAGGTACACCGTTTTTCATTACGAGTTCTATAATAGTTACTAACTTCTTTGTAACTTTACCTATAGTTTTTCTCAATTGAATCACAAAAACATAAATTTTTTTAGGGTTCTGTACCTCAAAAGGAAAAACAAAAATCCTTATAGGGTCACTTCGTTGTCCGTCCGTTAGTCTGTCAAGACCCTTTTTCCAAGGTAAGAAGGAGAAGTGGGATTGTCCAGTATAGAATACAACATAGACATAGCCCTCAACTCTCTGCGCTGACGTATGGGTAACCATTTTAAAAGCAATCGGTGCGCAGACACATGATCGTACTTACGAAGATTGAAAACGAACACGACGACGTATCTATGGTGCCTTTAAAAAAATTCAAGCTTCTAAGTTAACACAATAAAAAAATACGGTCATTTATGTGACATGTTTTGATACTCGCAAATAGATCTTCTTTTGGACCTACAATCATGTTTGGCAAGAAGCAAGGTCTCACAGCACAAGTAAAGGGAAAAAGTCCGAAAATAGTTAATTTGTTGTTTTATGACATAAAGATATATATTTTTGCGATTACAAACTTACATTTGCTGTTGGACAATTGACCGTGACGTATATCCATGTACGGGAGAACATGTTTTTCAACTACAATGTTAAGTTTTTTTTTTGTATAAATTCATGGCAACTACGGAACCCTTCATTGTGCTTGGTCCGGCACGTACTTGGCCGGTTTTCTCTGTCGTATGAATCCCTGAAGTAAAACTTTTTCTAAAACAAAACACTACAGAATACATATTGAAATAATTGCTTGGTGTCATTACCTAACCGGGGAGCAGGACCCAGAAAGGCTCTTTACTTTGTGTAAATTATTTCATCACACTACTCTCAAAATTGTATAGGAAAACATCATGAGGAAACCGGCATGTCCTAGAAACAAAAATTCGAAGACATGTGACATCTATCAACACGCACTGGGCCCGCGTGGTGGATTGCGGCCCACTCCCTCTCACAGAGAGGAGGAGGCTTGTGTACCAGAATTGGGAACATTAAAACTAATTTAAAAAAAAGCTGATTATGCATTTTATACATTACCTAACCAACGTAGGTATGTACCTCCTCTACCCTAGCAACCATAATGTGTTAGTAGCTCATAGTAGAGAAGTATTTAGTACTATTCAGTATCAGCTTTTGTAGTGAAAACTTCTTTTGGAGCTAGTTAGTGTTACTTGCCTTCAAACAGTGGACGAAACTGAACTGTTACGTTCGGGCCGGTGACGCTGAATCGGATATACTCGGCTCCAGACGGTCGGTGACGCTGAATCGTGTATAATCGGCGCTGAATCACGTTTATTCGGCGCTGAATCGCGTATACTCGGCATCGAATCACGTACACCCGGCGCTGAATCGTGTATAATCAGCGCTGAATAACGTATATTCGGCGCTGAATCGCGTATACTCGCCACTGAATCGCGTATACCCGGCGCTGAATCGCGTATGCTCGGCACTGAATCGCGTGTACTCGGCTCCAGTCGTAAGATTCACTTGTATCGTGTGGTCATAAGCGCACACCTTCTTTATCTTAAACGGAGATGTGTCAGTCTGATTTCAATAAGCATGTTTTATTTTTTCAAAACTATTACAGATCAAACCACGTTGGCACGCCTGCCAATTTCTGCCTTTGCATATCGTTTCCGGGATCGATTCCAAGCCAAAAAGATAGACGTAAAATAGGTTAAAGGTGGGTACTAAACATTTTAAAAAGTCGGGTTCAAATACTTTCCATGAAAGTTACGGTTGTAGATCTGTCTGAAACGAAGCGACGGTTCTCTTTAACGAGATGTCTTTAGAAAACTATTTTTCGCTCCCATTTACGTACGTTTTCAGTTTAAGGGGTAGTTTGAGTGGTGATGAATATAAGTCCTTTGGTGTCGTCAAAAATCAAAATATTTTATATCACTGAAACCTACATAGACACTTATGAAACGTCAGAAGCTAGGTGCACTGTTCCTATAGAGAAGAGCCGGCAACAAACTCCACAGTTACTCTTTTAAAAATAATTGGCTTTTACAATATTTTCTAATAACAGTGTAAGCATTTGAATAAGATTCCATTATTTTAAGCTAGGGTTAGGCATTGTCTTCTAGTTATTATTTTCCTTTCTGGGTACAACACAAAAACTGTGTTGTATGTCTACGTGTTGTACCAAGAAAAAAAAATAAGATGTTAAAACTGCTTCTTCTCAAAAATGATTAACCAGTCTAGGGTGAGTTGTGGGAATTTTTATTATAATGTGGATAAGTGACATAAAAAGCTAAATATTTTCTAGGACATACAACAAATTAATGCCAGTAATAAAAGGCTTTTGTTGGATTCTATTCTATTTAAGTTTCTAATTTTCCTAAAAATTTAACACGGATTGAGTATCATAGATAACGTAGGCTATTACTACTAGATAGTACAGATCAAAATCGTATCGTCATAATATTTCCTGCCTGCGCTGCCATTTGGCTCACATCTAGGGCAAATTGCATGAACTTTTAGATTATTCGGCATGTGACTGAACATCGTATGAATATCTGTTTTATTACCCGACTGCCAAGGAAGGGTTATGTTTTTCGCGCGTATCTTGTATGTATGTATATTTGTAAACTTTATTACCTCGTATTTTCCAAACGGCTGGATGGATTTCGATAGGTTAAAGTATCGTTATATTCGACTTAAAAACTCAAGTGTTTGAAAAAAAAAACAATATGGCGGTTTTTCGAAACAGTAATAAATTAATAAATAAAATTGGCCGAGGCTATTGAGTAGAGTATCAAAATAAAGGAAATTAAAAAGGAATTACAAGAATATATAAGTATATATCGGCGCGACACGATGGTGTCAACTCACACCTCATCCAGTTTTTATCAGCGTGAGACGAAGGTGTCAGTCACACCTCGTCTAACTCTCAAGAGCTTATTGATTAAATATTACATAATGAATAATTGTTTCCGATATGAAAGGCGACGACGTAAATCTTATTGCATCGAACGTGGCCGGAGGTCGACTGGGTTTTCTCGTGAGAACATTTTAAGACGATAAAAGTTAAGCATCAGAGGTGCCTGGTCAGGCAGTACGTTCCATTTAGACCGCGAGATCAACTGAGCGCGACCCGCGGACTCGTTACGCCCTTCTAATCCATTTAAGAAAAGCGTAGGTTATGAGTTATATGTAGACTTTTGTAGTTAGAGTAGGTACGCGTTTCCTTTCCCCACAAAATAGACACTTACAAAATGAACGATTTAATCGATAATGATCCTTCTAATGACAATTGTGAGCCCGGCGCGCCGACATATACAATGTGAAATTTAATTCGTTTGCATCGCGATTTCAAGGTTGGCCCCATAGTGAAAGGTGTTCATAATGATAAGTACAATGACCCCTTAAGAGGATGCAAACTAATTAGATTTCACATTCTATAAGTTATATGTTTAAATTGAATTAGGAATAATAAATTGGTTAAAAAAAAACCAGTAATTTGAAAAGACAAACCAATAACCTGAAAATACGAGTATGGTGTGACTTTAGTTTGTCCCCGCCTGCTATAATATAAAGTTCTATAGATTATAAATGCTTGTTTTTCTCTTTTCAGTTATGTGATTTTGCAGTCGGATTTTTGATTTTTTAAATTATTTATTTTATTTTTATTTATATATTTTGTGAAAGTGAGATGAGTCCGTGACTAAGTAATAACAGCAAGTTGATCCAACAGGTTTTGGTATGCTTGCTGGTATTGGTCGCTGGATGGGTGACCATCTTTACACTCCGCTACTCCTTCGTGCTTTGGTAAGCACCGATTCGTGATTTTTGACAGTCCTTACGGGTCGTCAGAACCCCGAAAGTCTGACACCCAGTCTGACAAGGGGTATCGTATTACCCAGTTACTGGGTTGTGGAGATCAGATAGGCAGTCGCTCCATGTAAAATACAGGTATTCAGTTGCATCCGGTTAGATTGGAAGCCGACCCCAACATAGTTGGGAAAAAGCTAGGCAGATTGATTGATAACTTGTGAAAAAGATTTTTTTTAATTTATATAGAGTTGCTGAAATGTTGAAATTTGCAAAGTTTATGAGAATTTAATAACACAGTCTGCAAGTTATACAAAAAAGAATCGTACGAGTAAAAAAAAACCCGGCCTACGCAAACGGTTCTAGGTTCGGGTCTATGGCGTAGACGATGACTCCTACGACGTAGCAACGCCGTAGAAGCCATCATCTACGCCGTAGACGATGGCGAAAGTTACTAGGTATTATAAGTCTAATCTCTGATATATAAGTTAGTCCTCAAACTGCACTAATCTCAATATTTGAAGAACCTCGGTCAAAGAGTCTATATACCCAAAATAACATTATCCAACAATCGAATGAATGTGAAGCCTTTTTAACAAAATTGTGTGCCAGACACAGAGCTATCAATAACAAAGGCGTTCTGTTACAAATGGCGGGCACAAGCGAGTCGCCTTTCAAATGGATTAATTTTAATCGGGAGTGTCAACCGTAACCAATGTAGGAGCCGTTTGTATTATTATCATTGTAACGAGATGTTTTCACAGCTGTTCATTTTATGCTCGAGTAAGATATTCGGTAAATGTTCAGTAAACAAGTCCTTCACAATGCCTTTACAATATTGTTTAAATAAACTTCTCAGTTTCAGTTACGTCATAAGATGTTCATAGTATTTCGTAGTATAGGCGACGTGTCCTATCCCACGCATGCCTCTATGGATCCCAGTTAAGGTGGAATCACCAACGAATTACGATCACAGATCTATGGCTAATATTGCTGATTATTGCCATTTCTCATTTGATTATTTGTTTTTGTAACTTTATGACCTACAAAATTCAACACCTAAGACAAGTCCTGGATGATCAATTATATTGCACGAATTGCGCAATGATGGAATAAAAATTTGTGTGAGTTTAATTTTTATTGCATTGTGTAGGATAAGTATTGCGCAGGTCTCACTCACGCGAAAACATTGAAGCTTAATAAAGATTTAGGGGTATGAGGAACAAGGTGTAAAGTTCACTCATCCACCATAGAAAAGGGAGGATCCTCCGACCAGACGGGTGTCGTGGGCAATTGCCCAGAGGTTGATGTGGGGAGCTTGTATATATGTCTATCGCGCGGTAAACTCTAATTGCGCGATGCAGGAATTTGTGTGACGTCAGGATGTTGTGTGACGTCAGGTCTTTGATGCGTAGCTCGCATGTGGCGATGTAGATGCCGCCACAAAGAAAATAATGGATCGTTTGAGTGCAAGGGTATTCAATCATATAAATATTGCGCAAACTTATTGTAAGTGGTGGGGCCGCCGTAGGTGCGGTTCGCGAGTTCGAGACTCCAACCATGACAGTCTCACAGCATAAGTATAATATTTCAGTTGGTACAAGTAACCTGTAATGTGCTACACAGGTTACAAATTCTATACAAATCATACTCTTTATTTAATCAGATACCGCATTCACCTATATTACAACATTTTACGGCCGTGACAACGCACACGATAGCAGATATCTTTTGTAGGGGAGCTCCATAAAACGTAGGGATCGGTTTACGATAGATAAGTTCGAAACAAAATACAATTGACGAGCAAATGTAGCGCTCTGTTGAGTTATTATTGAGCTATGTTCGTGACAGCCGAAACTGGAGATTGTACAAAGCGAATATTATATGAAAAAGTGTCATGGAGTGATAGAATTTTCATAAAAATTGGTTTTTGATAGATTTGGGCGATGGAAAGTTATGAAATGTGAAGTTTTTTTAACAGGTTCTAAAGAGATATGGTTAAAACTGTGTTGTGATTGCGTTAAATAGAATAAATAATAATACAGACGTACTACTTCGAATCGCTTTTCCAAATAAGTCCACTTTTTATTATGTTTTTCTACGGTAGTTGCACACCAGAAAGCAAGCATAAAATATACAGTTACCAACATTCACCGTATGTACTAAAGTAATTTTGCTACGATAATCCTCTTGCCCTCATCTCGAAGGGCGCATAGTCTTTACTTGTATCTTCAGCATACAAAACCACATACTCAGTGACTCCTAGTGTTGAAGAAACTTTGTGAGATTCTCAGCTGAGGGGAGGTATTCCAGAATGCTGTTGCATTTTCAGTGAAGGGGTAGTAAAATGTTATTTAGCCTAAGATTATTTTATTATTAGTAAGACCCTTTGATTAATAATGTTTTGTGTTTTGGTACTAGGTAACTATATTGTTTTGTTTTAAAGTTAAATATGTCAAGTTCCAAAAATCTGCATGTAGTATAAGAAAACTTAAATTAAATAGCTCAAACTTGTAACTAAGCACATATGCTTATAGATAATCAACCCGAACATTAAATATATTATTATATTTTGTTAAAAAAGTTCCCAGTATCAAATAAATAAAAAGTATCGGTACACGTGACAGCCAGCCGCACGTCCGCGCTCTTTGAATACTAAGCAAGAAATGACACATAAGTTTGAAAAAGGAATTCGCCGGTTCTTTTTTCTTGCGGCGCGAATGAAATATGGTGTTAGTACATAAAAAAAGTACTGCTAATGTTTCTCCAAAATGAATTGGAATAAAAAGGAAATAGAATTTCAGCTTCTTGTGATTCTGTACACATTATAACAGATTAATGATCGAATCGGAAGCACATTTGCTGCTTGTACAGTAACTTACTGTTAATTCATGATGGTAGTAACGAATTCGACATGGCTTATTGAGACCCCTACAATGACTCATTGTCTATCCCCAAGGATAGTTGCCGACAAAGGTTGTTGTGGAGGTACAAAAACATAGTCACTCTTGTGGAGGCTATTTCAATTGTTTCCCTACATTTTCGATAGAAATAGATACGTACACAAAGACAACAGGAATATCCATTACTCTACTTTCTCTTCTGTTTATGGATACTTTTGTGTCTTTATAAATCTTTTGTGGCTCAAATATCAAATATCGGACATCACAGATGGAACTTGTGAGGTCTCTCTTTGAATGAGTATTTTGTTTTCGTAATTAGTAGATATTTCTTGGCTGAATATGTTCCGTGGTAAATTATAATCCCATCAAAAACATAACATGTAAATAAATTCAAGTCTCGCAACGCAGTTCAGTTCTTTTACCGCAAAACGTTGTGAGATCTATTGTAAAACTAAGTCGGCTAATTTATTCACTGTCTATATAACTATGAGAGCATCTATCCAACAACTTTGTCATAAATTTTTACCTAATTAGTTAACTAACAACATTTTATTGTCATCGTATCAATATTAGAAATTCTTATTTCTTTAATACATAGAAAATAATCGACTATTTTAAATAGTCCTAATTAAAACGCTCACAGCGCTAATATTAGGTAGATCTTGTTTTAAGTAGATTCTATTGCCGTGTGCGATTGCCATCTTCACAAACAACTACGGTTGTGCCTTTCTTTGTTTTTGCTCGACTTGGCGGGGGCACTGCCGTACCCCACAAACTACACAATTCAAGGAGATCTACCTCATGATAGTTACGAATTCGACATAGCTTACTATGATTTCGGTGGGATAGCAACACGGTCATTAAAATAAGTTTTGTATCTATCAACGATTACTTTTAGAAATTGGGCACAATTATGTTATTAATGACAAAGCCGTCGACTCTTTTGTAAAGATTCGCCAACAACGTAATTATTTTTTAAGTTAAATTGTTTTTGTATTACTAAAACATTAAATAAAAACATAGAAAGAAAACAAACAGATACGGAAATCCATTAGGCACCTAATTGGCGCAAATAATTATTATTTGTAAGCTATAATCATCAAAAACTCACATCTCTTATGATTTCTTTCTTTTTCCTCAAATCAATATCAAAGTATACAATAATTGCCTCTTTTAGTGCCAATTTATTTGTCTATAAAAACACAGGAAAATGAAAGATTTATATTGATTTATTTTATTTATTTATAATTAAGTACGTAAATAACACGGTTACAAAATACAATAGGCGACGTATATTTAGTAACTTAATCCGCTTAACTGTTCTTATAGAGTCTTAAAGAATCCTATACGAAATCGACACGTGTTTCACCTCTCAACGAGGCATCCTCAGGAAGGTGATAGACTTGTTGCGAACTCGGACCCGACGTGTGGACACATCAAGCGTCGAGCGCAGTGTGTTTATTGTATTTTATAATGGATTTCCGCAAAATCACGCCTGAATCAATTAACTAACACGGTTACAGCTAAAATGTGCCAATGCGATGCTATAACTACAGGTAATAAAAGCTACCGCTAATAAGAAAACAAAGAACAATTATCTTACAATTCAATCAATCTTCAATCAATCAGAAAGGATAGAGCCTTGCACTATAATAACCGATCTAAAGCCT
Source organism: Agrochola circellaris (assembly GCA_914767755.1). Taxonomy (NCBI): domain Eukaryota; kingdom Metazoa; phylum Arthropoda; class Insecta; order Lepidoptera; family Noctuidae; genus Agrochola; species Agrochola circellaris. The sequence goes on from OU611853.1 coordinate 1,134,066, forward strand.
TGCGCCACAGCCTTTTTATAAAACCAAAATTAAGAAAAAAGTTCATTGACTAAAAATCCCGTCAACTCTACAGATTTTCATCATATTCATATCTCCAAAAATGAAAGTCCTGCCCACTCTATAAAACAATGCAGGCGAGAAGATAAGCCAGATCAGTCCATTTGCACTCGGATCACGTAAAACCCATTGAACTGAAATAATATGAGGATTTATTTTATTGTCTTGCATGATACAGTAGTAGCTCTATCTTGATCGATTGTAAACTAAAGTTAGGAAGTCGGTAGATGAAAAATTGATGTAGATTTTATAGACACAATGTAACATGCAATTGTATTATGCTTAAATGAGTAAGTTAGAAGGATATATTTCTGTCAGTTTCGTTTGGAAGCTAGGGTAAATAGTTATTGCAATATTTTACGAACTAGCAAATTGAATGTAATTTTGTACTTGATTTCGTAATTGATTTATAACGTTACTGGAGCTTTTTAAAAACATTTACGAATCCGATATCAGAGCGTTGTTCGATAACGATCAAATCGATCAAACTGGAAAATATAGAAATGCTGACACTACAACTCAGACTAAAACCCCTTTAATATACCGTCATTAAAGATCACATACATCGACGTCATAAATTGCTGCTTGTCAATCGTCATCAAAAGCCACCCGGGCTAGAGTAAGCGCGAATTTATAGCCATTTATAGCGTGTCCTCAGCACTTAAGCTTCCATGTTTATTGTCTATCGCTAAACGACGATTCTCGATATAATTTATCGACTCTTCCCAACCATTTGTTTTTATTTTTTATTTACGATTCGAATTCTGATTGCAATTTTTACGATTGATCGTACCGGTAACGTAAGGTAACCTAATTATACCGTTAGGCATTATGGTAAGGGACTTTATATGGGCGTTTTAAGGTAAAAACACATGCGGCCTGCTTGATAAATAAATTGAATATGAAGGTGTTATCTGTATAAATTCCATTTGGGAATGGCTCATAAAATGGGTTGATGTAAAGGAAAAATATTGTAATTTAGAGTTGGGTTCGTCTGAACCGCAATATTATTTACTTTGCCGCATTTTTGTATGGTTCCCGGTAAAAATTTGGACACTTTAATCAACAGTCGTACTTGCAAGGCGTCTCGGAAATTTCTTCGAAAGGAAAAGGCCTCGTTTTTTTTTTCTGCTCCAGTTTTGCTTCTTCACCCATAACTAACAATTTCTAAATCAAAATCAATAGTCATTTATTCCAACTAGGCTGAGAATCAGCACTTTTTTAACGTCAAAATTACAGACAGTCCCCCTAAACGCCCGCCCTTCACCACTTCCTAGTGCTTTAGCTAGGAAGAAGAAGTGGCGCAACAAACTCCCCAATAGTGCAGCTGTCTGTTCAGTTAGATAAACTTTGCCCTTTCTATCATAAGTTACGTACCAAACAATAACTTAAACCTATATTTAATATCCTTCTTTTAATAAAAGGACTTCCACCACCCAACCTCGAGCACACTCACAACGTAAGCCCACATAAAGCGGCGCACTCACTGTCAGACATAATCCGCGTCACGGCCGCTACACCGCGCGTCGGTAAGCGGTCGCGCGTCACAAGCGTGCTAACGTGACCAGACTGTAAGCTCAGTGTGACACCTCACAGAGATAGAATATTATACAATTGTGTTAATATGATAAAAGCATTTCAAAATAGTCCTTGTATTGATTTTTTTCCATCTTTATATTGATACTTATTGCTGATGATAGTGGCATCTTAGAACGTCAGAAGATGAGAGAAGATTACAACGTAAACAAAATATCACTAGGAAAGAAAGGAAGTTGTATTTGTGTAACAATGACTTTGCTTTGTAAATCGGGCTACTTGCCTCCCGCGAACGCGATGTCGGCACAATGGCTTTTTAATTGTTCTTTTAACTACGGGATTTGACGGGTTAAATATTGAAATGCTCCAATATTAATATTTAGAAGAAAAATGGTTACGAGAGACGGGTGGATTAACAGACACGGCGCCGCCGGCGTTGGAAATGGAAAGAAAATTAAAATACATATTCACGTTTACATAAAATGCAAGGAGTTAATTCTATTCAACTTTTTAATTAAAGCTTTCTTGAGACACTCATGTTTAAAATATTAACCCAACAAGATTAAGAATGCCCACACACCAAAGTACATTATGCCATAAAAATTGTTTTATCACAGCAGTAAATTTTTTTAACAATATCCCAAAAGATATTAGGGAACTCCCTCTGAAATATTTTAAGTCTAAATTACATAAATGGCTCATAGATAATACTTTTTATAGTGTAAATGAATTCTTTGATAAGAAAGTAAATGATAAATATTGTTAGGTACTGATTTACTGATAGAAATATACTGCTTAGATTTAAAACCGTTAATAAACATTGTGAACATTTTAGAATTACACTTTTGTATTAACCGGTAAAGCCCTGGGTGACCCTCAAGCACGTCAATTAGCACGTTAATTAGTTGTTTATCAGGCCTTTAACGGTTAATAGGTATAATGACTGTTGCCTATACTACTGTTATTATTGATGCTAGTTGCATAATTTTTAGGAACTTCTTTTCCTAAAAAATATATTTTGTATGCCAGTCCATGGCGAGACATGTAGATCATAACCCTATTATTAAGACCATTAATGTACCATGTTTAATGCAAATAAATATATTCTATTCTATAAAAATAAATGATTTTATAGAATGCTCATTTTATACATTGTAGGTAAGTAGGTACCTAGTATGTTTGTAAGAAATACTCATGAGTGTTAAATTAAACAAATTCTGTTTTGGCTACAATAACATTTTCAAAACTGACTTTTTCACGGTTCAAATACCCAATCTTTACATTGGCAAACCGAAACATACCTTTGACAGCTAAACAAAAACCAACCAATACTCGTATTTTTTTGTGTCAGTTGTCCAATAAAATAAAACAAGGGTAACAAACACTGCGTAGTATTGTCAAAAAAAGGTTTTTGTATTTTTAAATACCTTTACGAAAAACCGTGGGGAGGCTTAGCGGTTAGGGCCGTCAGTTACCGTGAGGTACACTCGCGAACAGAGAGCCAGAACGCGAAAACATGACTTTATGCGACTGACAGGTTTCACGCGGGCGAGCTGATGCGACTATTTTTAATCATTTTTTTATCTTCCTTTTTTTGTCGGGAAATCGGTGAGCTGTGGCCAGATTTATTTACGGTTGAGCAAGAGGCGTGTCGTGTTTGTCTGTAAAATTTATAGGCTCCTTTTTCGATGTTGATCGGTGTGTGGGAAAAATGTTACGTTTATTTTTCCTTGGATATTCTAAACAATGCCATGTTGGTTACTTGTCTTTGTATGTATGAATAAATTGTTTAGGATTTTGTGCTGTGAAGAAAGTGCGGAAATTATAATATGAATCTAGCAATGGTCGTTCGATCCACACATCTACATGATGTGACGATATTATTTTTCATATTTATTATGTGCTGTGCGTTGTTGGGAGCCTTATTTAGTTCTGGCTTGATTCAATATTATAGAATACGGACCTAAAATATTTTTAAGATGATAGTTTGATAAAATTATTATTAAAAAAAAATCTTGTAAGACGCAAATTATCTTTACAAGCAAAAATATTTAAAAAAACACAATATATAATCAAATTGCACCTTTATATCAGCTCAACAACCTACAGCAAAAACTATAAATCTCTCTTCCAAAAAACAACCCAATTCGACATATGGGTCCAAAATACCGTCATAACACAGTAATTGTACCCAAGATACACGTTATCAAATTTCGAAGGACGCACGATCCGATTCGCCGTTTTTTATTACGTTACGAAGATACACCTCACGATTTGTTGTGAGTCCCCAAATGCGATCTATGTCCCGAATTTGATTTAGCCTGAAAATAATAAAGTTAACTCACCTAAATTCGTTACAGGATTTTTTCTGAAAGTCAATACTTACCTGAAATGAGAAAAGACATGTGTTATTTTTTACTGTAAAAGATTTTTCAGACAGCACTTTTATTTATTTAGAAGTGAGGTATATCGGAATCAATGAATCAGAATGACTTCAAAAGAACGTGCGGGTAGAATGAAATATTTTTTTCTTTTCAATCGTAGATCCATCCACTAACCATCCACTCTGACCATCTGTCTACAAGATAATGCTTCTTTCACCTAATCTCCCAAAGTCCAAAACTATGTTCATTAATCGCAATTAATCAATAACACTCCACCTGCCTTTCAATCTTCATTCACTGCATTAAACCTAATAGATGCAATAAAGTGTAATACTCCCAGTGAGATTGCGTCACCGTATTAAATGTCCTTCCAGCATCTCATTTGATTGCTAACACCATTAATTGGTTTTAGTGCAATGAAAGCAATTTAATTGAAAGTGAGCAGTGAAGGGTTAAATACACACGTAAAATCACGTGGAGGGTCTCAGACGGATTAATTAGAGTTCAAATTAGTGTCGAAGTACTTGATGCTTGAACGCTTGGGGAGCATAATGACCTAAAATTAGATACGACGATTTTGCACTTGGAAGGGTGCGGTTACGTGAATAATTACTTATGAGTTACGACCTTCTTGATTAATTTAAAGCCTTTCAATGCGGGATAAAGATATTTATTAAAGAACAAGGTGTTGAACCCAATCATCTCTTCTTTTAATACATTACTATGCTAAGAAGGAATTATATTATGGTGGATTTTTGAGCCGGGGCTGTTAGGGTTGGTACCATAACCGTTGTAGTTATAGAAAAACGGTCTTAGGAGACCGTCCTTTTCCAGTCTATCCATCATAAAAATTAAGTTGGGAGTCTTGTTTCCTACGAAATGTATGGGAAAAGTTTTTTTGCATTTCTGACTTTTTTAGTACTCAAACCTCAGTTGAAATAGAGTTTTATAACCTTTATAAGAAACGGAATCGATTGGCATCAACATTTTTGTGAAAATTGCGTCTGAATGTGAAAAAAACTGTGAATGTAAATTAAAATATCTCAAAAAGTTAAGGATGGTCTCGTAAGCCCATTTTACTGTAGTTACAACGATAAAGGTACCTGCCATTAGTGCCCCATCTCAAAAATCCAAACTGTACATTTAAATCCTACAATTAATGTGGATGCAAAATATTTACAAACACGTGACAAGCCCAAATGAAACCACAGAAAAATTCAAAACTGTTGTTTCTCGTTTACAAAACCCAATTTCACAAATTAGCCTCAAAACACTCCAAATAAAATGGTACAATTTTCTTAGCAGTGAAACGCTCAGTCCAAAATTATTCTTTTACATAACACTTCAAGAGCTTGCTGAAAAAGTTTCACAAGAAATGGATTCCACAAATCGTAAGTAAAAATACTGAAATTCTTTCGTTTATCCGTTATGTTTGTACATAAAAATAAAGCTTACCTATAACTTTATGTAATGTTGAGGTGTAAAAGCAAAAGATCTAATAGACCTTAGCAATATTAGGGTCGTAGAACATAAAGTGTTAATAAAAGCACATTTACATGCATAAAGTCGGTTATCCGAATAAGACTTTATTACACACTGACAGTAAAGTTTTGACAGCTCATATGAAATGCGAATGAAATGCCGCAGCGGAGATGAGGTGAGGACACCTGTAAAATAATTTATTTTGAAGCTATGGGAAGGAATTAATTTGTTCAGTTCAGCAAGATTACATTTTCCTGAATTTAGTCAGCAGCAGTTTCTTTAACAGTGTAGGTTCGGAGCCTGCCTGGCAGACAATTGTTGTGGATTTTATCAATATTTTCTTATTCAATCACAGACTTCTTACAGGAATCTTAATCTTGATATTACAGGAATACAGCGTGTGAAAAACTGGATCTAATAATATTAAATCGACGATATATAGTTATTAAACGACACACAGAATATACTACGATTGGCACATTTTTTTGCAGTTGGAACACTACGCATTGTCAGCTTAAACCTAATGTGTGTACTTGTGTACTTGGATACAGTAGTGCAATCCTCTAGACCCTAGGGGATATTACCTAACATACAAAGTATAATGAAACAGTGACTTTATGACAGAATTAAAGTCAAAATATGCTGTACGAGACACCTTTTATGTTTTTTACCTACAGCTGAGTTAATTCGCTGTATAAACTTTGATGAGCTATAAAAGTTGTGTGAATGTATGTTTACTTAGGTATCTACACAGTTTTACTGGAGTTACGTAGCTGTATAATAATCTAGGCTTTGGGAGAGGATGTTTTATTTCGTCGTCGTTATCTACATCATGAACGTGATAAGGTTTTCAGTGTTAAAGTTAGCAACGTCACAAATAGCTGTCCAATATTTCGCTGTTTTGAATAATTTATCAAAATAACCAAATTAAATATAGCTCTATAAGTACACTAATATATTTATTATGAATTGCAATAACTAATATCTGAATATTTAGTCATAGGTGTAAAAAATCAGTCATTGGAAACATTCCAAATGTTATTTTTACATCTTAAACACGAACACCTAATTCAGTATTATTATTGCAATACAGGGTGGCAGGCAGGGACATCAACGCGAAAATTGTTTTTTTTTAATAACCGACGAAAAATTTCTGCGTTGAAATTTAAAAACCAGAATCATGTACTGAATCCATGGTAAAAGTTTTCGCGTCGATGTCCCTGCCACCCTGTATATTATCAATATTTTAGTGTACTTTAGAGAAATTCCATAATTTAATTAAGTAGCATTGATAAAATTATCATAATAGCGAAATATTTGACAGCTATTTCCGACGTTGCCAACTTTCAAAATGCAAAACCTTAACAGATTTTAGTTGGAAGTTTTGGCATCTTATTTAGATTGGAACTTCAGGAATGTCAAAACTATTTCTCTGCTACTAGTTATATAAGAATAATTTGTAGTTACCATACAACTACGTATTTACTTTGTATGTTTGTAAAAAAAATATTTTTACAAACATACAAAGTAAATACATATGCATATACAAGAAGATACGCTGACAGTTCCAAAAACTCCAAAAAATATGATGGGAGTACAAAATATTCCTGGAAGGATTTCATAGTTAGCTTTTACTGTGTGAACACTGACTTCGTGGCAATCGGTACAAATGAAAATTGGATACGAAGAAGAATGCTCTTTATTTTACGGTAGTTGATTCCTATTACCGTGTAGTTTTTGCAAAATTTTTAAGTATAGTGTGATCTGAACTGGCTGTAGTCAAAGATGGGTCGCACTTTACATACTTTGGCTCTTCCATCCATAAGAAATACAGCAAGAATAATGTTTGATATAACTATATTAGCTTTTGCTGGCGGTTTCGCCCTCGTGGTGGTCAGAAATTATCCCACGGGGCGACTTTCGGGGTAAAAGTCCTAATCCTACCCAGGTCATGGCCTATCCGGGTGCCAAATTTCATCCAAATCGAGTTACTTTCGCATTTATAATATTAACAATGGATATGGATTTCTAAGACCCATGATTTTATTAGCAATACACGAGACTCTTTTTTATTAGGCACTGACTAACTACTTCTCGTCCGCCATTTTCTTCACCGTTAGGACTTTTTTACGTTTTGGAGTTAATTTGAAACATAAAGCTTGATGAGTCATAAACTCGTTTTATTTAGTTTTGATGTCACAAATATGAAGATAAGTGATGTAATTTCATGCTTGCATGCTTTTAAAAGGGCTTTTTATTTTCATGTGTGTTATTATAAATGGTCGTACGTACGTGATTTCTCAATATAGTGACTGTGATGGGAGTAGGGGACACTGTTGTTTAGTGGTGGTCCGTACACGACGCAACTAATCACAAACTAGTTAATAACGCGTTAGTAAGTCGCGTCGTGTACGGACCGCCATTGAAATACTTATTAGCGCTGTGACATTTTGACTACTCATTGGTGAATTGAGTTTGGAATACGTTCCTTTTGAGAAGTGTAATGCTAGGAAGAAGTAGAAGGCTAATGGGCCTAAGTCTTAAGTTGTATTCCACTTCGCAGGTTTTTGAGCTATCATTAAGGTAGACCAGGTAGGTATTTGACTTTGTGTTTATTTTGTGAATCTTTATAAAAGTGTTTAAAATAATTCATATTGATACCGCAACGCAAAAATTTCGCACTTTTTTAATTTTGTTGTAATGTGCGCTTAACTTTACCTGTATTAAGTATTTTTTACTTTCTAATTATTTCATGTCATTAGTCACATACAAATTCCACAATTTCCTCGATAGATTGCGCTGAGCAGCAGCTATTATTCTTTCATCCACCACAACTTCATAAAAGTAGAAAAGTAAAAATAGAAGTAAAATGTAATTTCCACACCGAGCTGTTTCTTGAGTTAACATTGGAGTTGAGAAATTAAAAAAGTGCTCATTTCCTTTCTCGTTACAGTTATACTTGCGGGATGGAAGATAAATATAGGATGGCTTCTTCTTCTATTGTTTTCTAAGGCTCATCCGGCTAGCCTCTTGCTCTTCCCAACCAGTTCAGGGCTGGCTTTCAGTATATCCAGTTACGTGTGAAGTCGAGTAGTAATGACTTTTACACAATCGTATTAGTGAGCAATGTCGAGATAGCTCTAGGCGAGTTGTCACATTTGTGACCTTTTGACTAACCGTGTCGACTGTAGATGTACGTATGATAACCGTGATATCAAGTTTGAAGTGTGCTGCAAAGAGGGTCTCAATATTAGAGGAATGGACAACTATCCTCGGACTTACTGCGGCTAGCGCAGTCTGATCTTCTAGGTTTATCGTTGTTGTCAAATGGTCGGGGGACATTTACCTTTTTTGCAAGCGAAAACAAGCTAGCCCTAATATTAACTAAAATTAGGTAATTATATGTTCACAAAACACCGGTCAAGTTTCTATAGCTTTGAAATGTAGTATCATTGTGTACCTATCATTACAAAATCGTCATTATTATTCTACTTAAATGATCTTAAAAATACTTTAATTAAAATTACCTTAAGATCTCACTCCTCAAAACACTCGTATACATTAATCTTAATATCAGCATATTTGTTTCACACGCATAATTATTTAAAAACAAAGTAACGAAACATGGCTCGAATCCTTGCTTACAACTTAACTCAACAACTTCGCACAGTATAAATTATAAAATAATTTAAAGTTCACAACTTTGTTTGAAAACATTTTGTTTACAGATTCACGTACATTTTGTGTTGGAGAGAGATTAGAATAGGAGTTAATGTGTTCCTTATAATTTAGGGTTGTATTTGTTTAACACAACCTACGCTTTTTGTTTTTGTTAAAAGCAAAACTCTTTGCTATGCACAATGAAAAATGAACTTTTTTTCAGCGTAGTTATCGCCGCCCACGCCCCCTATGTGCTTTTGGCATTACACGTTTGAAATTTTTACAGCGGTAAAAAAGTTTCTCAACTATGTAGGTACCTACTCCAAGTTTGACTGTGCCTTAATTAGCAAACCATTACTAATTAACTCCTTTAATCAAAGCTGACCTCATCAGTAATTTAGTAGTTAATTTACCAAGAGTAAAGTCTAGGCAATGATTGCTTTTCGAAAAGCCTTAAAATCCCTTAAAAAAGCCAAAAGAAAGCCTTAAAAAAGTGTAAAGAGGTCTAAAATTGGTCTGCAGAAAAGGAAAAGGAGTTGTACTATGTCTTAATCTTATCATTTAGAGCTAAATTGTCCAAAGTTGGTATTCTGAAACAAAGTGGGTTCAGCGAAGTAACTAACTTATCTGAACGCAGTTTGTAACTATCTAATATGCCTTTGAAACCTGTAATAGGCTGCAAACGTGTACTTTCATCATCAAGCTTTGATAATAGTAGTAAAAATATTAATCAACGGTTACTGCTAAACATCAGTGTATCATGCCATGCCCACGATAGGTTATACACCCTCCGCATGTGGCAAGTCAAAGATTGGCTAATTAGCCTAGTTACGCATCATGTTGTCTCTTTTTTGCTCCCGATAATTACCTACGACATGCCGTCTTACTCATTTATTAGTATGACATTATGCCGCTTTTGAAGATCGGATGTTGGGTTGGTAACCTAATGTTAATATTTACCATCAGTTAAAAATATTATAGATATTCTCTTAGTGGATACCTAATTACTAGCATCATCATTAAAATAAAGTATAACAGCGTCCAATGTTGACTTTGGGCATGCCATGCATGAATGCATGTGAGCCTTGTTGGTCTAGTGGTCCTGCTGAGCATGGTCCATGGTCCTGGGATGTCGATTCCCGGGTCGGGCAAAGTGTTATAGGGTTTTTCCATCTGGAATTTCTCAGTAGCAACCCGGTTGATGGCAATAGTCTGGCCCCTTATTACATGGGACTTAAACATAACTGGCGAAATATGGGTAATACTATAGGTCCACCTCTGCCGAACCCTTTGAGGCATCCAGCCGTGATATATTATATATATCAGCCTACCATTCGATTCTGCGCTCCTCTCCCAAAACCAACAGCAAAGATGGCGGCCGTAAGAGGAAGTATTCGCCCCCAATAAAAAGTATTTCGATAAGAAATTTAATAACAGATTCCGGCAAAGTTGCAGCGCCGTTGTTCTTTGTTATTTGACAACTTCGCCTTATTGCATACATTTGTTTATCCGTAGTTCTGTATGGCGAGTTTAATAATACCTGGCTGACTCCGATAATGAAGGTCCAACTTTGAGATTAATATTGGATCATTTAAACGAGTCTTTTTCATTCGTTTCGATAGCGCGTTTTGAATATTATTGTGTATGATACCACGCTTCGGTCATTTAAAAAAATGTAAGGCTCATCAAAAGTCATCCAAAAAAGTTTAGATGTTATTACCTACTTCTTAGGACATACCTAAATAATATTGCGTATGTGAAGCAGTAATTAATTCACAATTAATTAATTATTTGAGTGTTAATGCTATTACGGATAGCATTAGGGTCTTGATAGGTACTCCAGGACCCTTTGAATGTGTGAATAGTTGGACAAGTTAAGTGGCATATAAAAATGAATAGCAGTATCTAAACTAATTATATAAAGAGAAAAGATTTTACTTTTTGTTTGTTACGCTTTCATGCTAAAACAGCTGAACGGATTTGGATGAAATTTGGCAAATAGGTAGACCATAACCTGGGTTAAGACATAAAATACTTTTTATCTCGATATTTTCACGGGATCGAGACTTATGCGGGTGAAACCGCGGGGCGCAGCTAGTATTTTATAGAAATAGTTTTGAAGTACCTATATCAGGCACGCAGTCACGGATAGTTTGTATTCCCGTTTGTTTTCCAACTTTCTTGTTGTTGCATACAACTATCGTAAATATATTGTTTAGAAGCAAAACTAGGATACAGTATATGTCTTGCAATTTGATTTGGAAAACAAGCAGGTAGTTCTGGCGCCACTTTTTATAGATATATCGGATGGGTCATGAGTACAGGATGTCAATTGACAACGAAACGAAAGTGTGAAGTTGACGCGCTTTGACAGAGTCTATCCTGACGTTCGTACGAGTCCTCGAGGGGCGCCGCGGTGTCATGGCGCAGCTCCCTTGACCATCGGACACCATGCGGACAACAAGTGCCTAGAAAAAGTCCAACGTTTCGTTTTGTACATTTTGTGAAATATACCCTAAAAATCAATAATCAATTTCAGACTTTTTCTTTTCGCCCGCAACTCATCGACACCCAGTAAAATGTTCAACGGTGAAGATCAGCTCCAATCGGCCCCCTGCCCCGATAGATATTATAAGATTTTAAAAGCAAGTTTTCTGACTATTACTTCTTGTTTTGACTTATTTTACCTCTAAAATTTCGGTTAGGTAGCTATCAACAATGTTCCACTATATTCTTCACAACATTTGGAAAAAACGGCTTCTAAATAGGTTTACTAGGATTTAGATTTTTAGTTCGTAATTTGTAAGATTAACTACTTCTAAAAGCTGAATTAAGATCATCAAAAATTCCGTACGAATTGCGAAACGGCCCGCGCAGCTACGACACCCGCGCGATAAAGAAATGCTTCGCGAACTATTAATAGTTTGTTGAAGTAAAAACTATGATCGGAAAGTTGATTTATTAAGCAATCTATAAATGTTAACAATAAAAACGTATCTAATCAACCACTATGACAATTTTTTCTGAGCAACTTTTGTCAATGCTTATTTACTTACTTACTCTTTAATGACAAAGCCCAAATCCTTATGATCATTTTGGTATATAATAGGTAATCAAGATTAAACAATAATAATAATACTAAGTGCCGACATTGTTTTGAGCCAGTATTTCATGGCTTCGCATTTTTTAACTCGAGTACGGTATTATTTTACGTCGAGGGCCTACAAATGGTGTCAACAACGTACTTCGTTTCAGAACGCTCGCCATATAATATAATATCGGTGTAGATTGAACAAGTACGCCTATAACGTAGTTGGTCTTGAATTTGACTCCCATGTTAAGTTTTTTGATGGATGAGACAATGTTCCAGTTAGATTTTGAGATTGTTATAAGCAATTTAGGGATGATCTGGACCTGCTTGAAGCAATTTTATAGAAACATTTTTTTACTTAGTCTATGCTGTCCCTCTGCTGGGCAAAGGCCTAAGTGAGTCCTTCCAGGAACTCACGGTACTCATCCAGGTCATGCTGCCACCTCTTTCTGGACACACATTACCCTTTCTCCTGACTTGACTACCACAGACAGAAAGAGTTATGAATCTCACTGGCTATATATGTACAACTTGTTTTAGGTGTCAACTCTGTGTCTTCTTTTGCATTAAACCAATATCTATTTTCTTTCTTCGTTTCAAAAGCATCAATATTTCTTTAACACGGTACCTACCTACCTATAGCAACTCTGACATAAAGTTGTGTGTAAATCAAATTTCAATTTCTAAATACTTTCACTGTCTGGAAAAACATCAAAACACTTCGCCACTCAGAACAAATACCTTCACAAGTGATTGCAAACTTTGTCAACATCTCATCACTATACTCCGACAAACAAGATACAATAAAAAGAGCAAAACAAACAAAAACAAACAATTATTGTTTACACTGAACATGAAAGCAACCATCCAGCCGACAAATTGTTCAAAGATGTTTAAAACATAAATGTTATATCGATTGGATTTTTTTTTGTGTCTGTAGCAATAGTTACCAAGGTTAGTTTCATGTCAATAAACAGAATATAACATCACACCTGTAATTTCCGAAGAGTTGGGCAGAGGACCTATAGTACACCCTCATTTCACCAGTTCTGTTCAAGTCCCATGTAATAGTGACTGTTATTTTTAGTTCGATAATAAAAGATAATGTTAAACCATAACTTTAAATTATCATGGGAAAATCATGATTGTTTCGCCGTGTCTGGGAGTCGAACCGTCGCTCGAGCCCAGTCTCCTGTCCCTCGCTCACTCTGCGCTCAACGCTCTCTTGGACGCTAAACCTGACTGTGACGTGCTCGCGGATGATTGGAAGAAGATCTTGTCAGTATGTCTGGACTATTGTGAGATGAGCGTATGACTGTCGAGGACTTGTGTACTTTATGTTGTATTTGTCTTTAACTAATGTAATGGGCATGGCTGTTTTATGTTAAATAAATAAATGATATTCCCATAAGAGTTACGACAGATATTTTTTCTCAAGCCAAGAATGCTTTAGTTACATTCTCGTTTGCAAAAGCAGCAGGTGACACTAAGCTACTGCATAAATTGTTCCTAGACAGGTCAAATTCCCCTACCTGGAAAATAAAATTCTGCACCTTTGAATTTTGGGAAATTCTACCGAAGGTGGCAATTCTCGCAGTACCATCGTTGCACTTTAGACCGAGATAGCGCAGCAAAATGTTATCGCGCTGGTACAGCACTATTCCAAGGTACGAAATGCGGGGAATGTAATAATTTACCACTATATTTCTCCCCAGATTACCATGCGGAAACCTCATTCCTCATTCCCAAATAGCAAAATTCCAATAGAAGCAATTCCCAAAGTGAAATAATAACATCTTTATGTAAACGAAGCTGAATGCTCTTCGTTTTGTGAACATAACACACAGATTCGAGTACTCTGAATTAATTTTATTGTTGAACTTAACTTGTTTTTGGGAGCCATAACTCTAACTGGATCAAGGATTGGCCTCTTTCAACAACATTCATTTTATTAGTCCTCAAGTGTTCGGAAGTTGAATGAGTGTTTGAGATCTAAATAGAAAAATATTTTGTAAAAGCCGAACAACGAAATGTTTGGGTTTCTGGTATTCATAGCAGCAAATTATTATTTTTTTTCTTCAAGAGAATGATAATTATTTTAGTCACGGTAATTAACCTGATTTCTATCGTCTTAGACTTTATCAGAGGACTAAAAATATACTATGGAGTATGTAAGGATCATAGCAGGTGTCGTTCTGTGGTCTCTGCCTACCTCATTGGTAAAAGGTGTGAGCTTATATATTATGTATGTAAAATTTACTTACAGCTGAACTTCCATTAAAAATGTTTAAATCAACGAGTTTTAATTTATTCTAAAGCAAATACCACCCCAGAGGTATTAAATACTTAGTATTATCGCTAATTTGATGAGTTTTTCGAAGACATCGTTGCAATGAACTGCCATTGCAGCCAAAATTTGCTACTCCCATTCCAAAAAGATATCAAACTAAGATAATTTAACGCTGACTTGCTTCAAAATATTCCAGACAGAGACACTTCCAGATGAAACTTAACCCAAAAACTGATTAACTTTTATGATACGACAAGTAGGGGTCCCAAATGGTCAAGTAATGCACTCTTCGGTCATTTGTTTCGCAGTCTTGTTTATTATGTTTGTAATCACACACTTGTAGGTCGAGAGTGCACTTAAGGCTATATTTACGAAGAGAAAGAGATGTTTGTTAAACAAATGAAAGAATAATAGATGTTTTAATATGTAAGAGACAATGGAAGAATAGTTTGAAGTGGAACTCTTAGAAATTGGAAAGATGCAGATGACTTGGAAAACAAAGTGATTTGAGTGGAAGTTTCATTCCCTTAAGATGTCAAATATTTGCATGGACATGACTGTACATGATGTAAATAGGAAAAGAGATTTTTCTCTACAAATGGCTCAGAAAATTCTAATTTCTTAAACTTGTTGTAGGTACGACTCGCAAGTTTGAGGGTCGCAATCAGAACTTTAGTAAAACATTCCTTTTATCTCGACTGTCAAGTCTTGTCACTTTTATGAAATAACTCATAATTCCGCTCACTTTAAACCGAAATAAACGAAACAAAGGAAGGACACAACCAATTTATCACATTTACTTAACAGAATCAGCCAATATCGTCTACAAAGCGAGTCTGAAGATCATTCCTGCAGAATAAGTGGAGGCCACAATGGGCCTCCAGGGTGAATGTGAGGCCAACAGCCTGTTTGCTTGGCGCACACTTCTAGGCCAGATAAGTCACGCTTTACGGACTTGGTAGGGTTGGCAAAGAAAATATGAACGGATTTTAGAACTGGTATAAAACTTGTGCATGGATTTTGATGATTTATAAAAATAAAGTTATTATTTTATAGGTATTTGCATGCTGCATGCATGTTTATGATCACAAATTAAAATGTATTTTTTGAAACCATTAACGTGTGAAATATCACTGTATGAATATTTATTTACCATGTAAATCTCGGTTAACCATAGCAACCTGTGGCTTTTAAATTGAGCATGTTATGCTAATGGTTTCTGTTAGGGTTAGCATGTTTAATGTTGAGTTTACATTTCTCTTTTTAATGAAAATGCATGCTCTTGCCTTATTTTAGTTCTCTTTGTTCACTTCTGTGTTTATGAATAATAATTTTAACTAAACTTAAAATTGAATATTCTCTTCACCAGCACCCTTAGCATGACCAAAATAGAAATGGGTTTTATCGAAGGAAGAATAGACAAAATGACAGATAAACAATTACAATCTGTCATTTTGTTTATTTTTCGGTCGATAAAACCCGTAGAAAACCCTTTTCTATGGTTGTCATGCTGCGCGTGCAGTTATCTGGAAAAATCAACCAAGCAGCAATTCTCGACTGCCAATGACTACTTAAATAACTTTTTTAAATCATGATTTCTAATAAATACATAATTTTTCAAAAGTCCGTGACAGCCCTGCATTGCCGTCGGCTCTCACAACGACACATGACGTCATAAATCCTGCTTAGTTTCGTTCCGGTGTACGTGTGTATTTTTGTATTGTCGCTATAAGTTTGAACCACACTAGCTCGATCTTCTTGACTTTTACACCTTTCTTGTTTTAAAGAGATCTAGCAGCTGATTTAAATGAAACAATTGAGTTAATGTATAATAATAATACAAGCCTATTATTGTCCCACTGCAGGGCAAAGGCATCTTCTCATTCAGAGAAGGCACGAGGATTAATCACCACGCTTGCTCAAGACGGGTTGGCGATTTCAGACTTAAATTATAATTCCAGGTTTCCTCACGATGTTTTCTTCCTTCACTGATTTCATCATTGAAACCAGTGAAGGAAGTGACAAAAAAGAAAAAGATTTTATGTTGCGAATGAGGGATTAACTGGATCATTATAAAAAGGATTGAGCCCGCGTTGATTCAACTGAAACCCTTTTGGATTCTATTTTCCTTATTGTGAGAAGTGGCAATAATGGGAATATATTGTCATTCTAAATCGATTTTCATTTATTACTTTTTAGAAGTGACAATTGAAACGCAATTTAGCGTTTTGTGCCGATACTTTTTTAATTTTATTTATTTGATACAAAAACAAATAAATGCCATTCTATATCTATACATATTAGGGAATGTGTCCGCACCGCGCACGCACCGCGACGCCCGCGTCTGCGCTACCACGCACGTTAGGTCCCACGGTGCGTCGTACGGGCTGGTGTACGTGCGTACGCAATATTGCGCACCGTCGGAACCCAGCTTTAGAGCGCACAACACAAACGCCCAACACACTGGACTTATTAAATTAGCGTCGTGGCCACACCGTAGCCAAGTGAGTTAACTGTCATACATTTCAATACGAATTATTTGGATACGTAGCCAGCGACGTCACCATGGCGTCCCAGTGCGTTGGAGCCCTTATACGCTAAAGTTGCTTTTTGTGACTGTCTCTGTGACAGTGTTGTTCTTCTAAACTACGCAACGCATTGAGATGCGATTTTCACCATTATTTAGAGAATTTATTCTGGAAGTTTATGTGTATAATACTTTAATATTCAACTTACTTAATATAATAAACAATGAAATTAATGATGTTTTGTCCTGTCGTTGACGTTCAAAAAGATTTTCAGCCAAGTATGAAAATAAATGACTTTGATTTTGATTTCGTAAGAACCGTGCAAAGCAGGGGCAGGTCGCTAGTAATAAACAAACAAAAGTTTTACCTTATCTAGTTCATTTAGTAAATTTTAGAAAATCATGCGTTTCAGTCAGTCGACTTTGTTGACTGGAGTTGACTGGAAACTGCAAGTGTACTCAAGAAGTTACTAGTTGCTACAGTATTACCATGTTTGCTGAAGGACCGACGAGGCCTTTGCTATGTTTTGGAAAACTTATGGATTTTGAAACTTTAGATAACTATGGGGGCAACTTTTAAAAAGACGCCATGGATTTCTTTAAGTTACGTAAATGATTGACTACCTATAATGAACTCCAACGATTTCTAGGCTATACCTATTTGATTAGCACTATTTAACCAGTTGTCTTCTTTCGCCTACATGCACAATAAAAATATTTGACACTCTGTTGGTGTTAGCGAGGCTAACTGATGCAGATGTAAATAATAAAGTATCGGCACTCTCAGGCCGAGATCTATATACGTTACTTAATTATGTTCCCGTCTCTATCTTGCAAGTGTAGTTAGACAGATGTGCGACAGTGACAGGAATAACACTAAGCCGAAATAGGTGCTAAGTAACTTTTGTAGATGTTGTCCTCATAAAATATTTTGATTTAAAAAACGTATATTATTGGGTTTAACTGATATCCATTCCAACGAGGTTTAAGAAGAAGATATAGTATATTATTGAACTTTCCTGATATCTCCATTTCATCAACCTTGTGTTAGGCTCAATGGGAGCCCATTCTCATAAGCTAGTCTACTATACTACTGAACGCTTTTCATTACTTACACATCTACTAAGTGCAGCTGCTTCGCCCCATATTTTATCTCCTAAGAAAATAAAATGTAGATGTAAGAAATAACTTTTATTCAGAACTTGTATCTAAGCTTTCAGTGCGAATATAAAATCCCTCTTTATGTTATCTCGATGGATTTGAGATGAAAAATTTTCATTTGGAGGGTTCCGTTGGCGAATTCTTATTGCGATTATAGACGCACCACTATGCCATACGGGCTGGTATCGTGGACGTACACGTTCAGTGTGTGTACTCTTATTTTTGTCTTAGATACTACTGTTTTACTTACATAATCAAAACGGTAGTCACGTGAGTTTATGTTTTATTAGGCACAGATAATAAAAACTAGATACTCATTTGGGTACTTTGATAAATTTAAATCCATTCAAATCTCCGCTTTCATTTGTCCTTTTTATCCAGTCTTCACATAAATAAATCTTCCAACGTTAATTGCATTTTCCATAATTAAATATAAAGATACATATTAGGTACAAAACACACATCTCACCACAACTCCATTAACAAAATTCCTCAACGTCAACCCGTCCGGATACCCGCTGCCTGCCCGCCACAACTTACCCTCCCGTACGTTTTCAGTCCCTAGACGTGGTGTGGGTAATGGATCCAAGATCGATCCTCTGTAATATCCATTTAAGTCTTGAGGCATGTTCGATCAACACTGTGTACATTGCAATACGAGGAGGACACAATTTTTGGCTATTTGGTATGCTAAGTGTGGTGACTTGGGGGACCTATCTGTGTTTATAGTATTTTGGGATGTCGTCTAGAATTGGTTCGTGTTTTTCGTTTAAGTAAGTTTCGGTAGTGTTCTGTGAGAATGGTGTTTCTTCGGATGCTGAGTTGAAGCATTTCTTTTTTTGTATTTTTTTTAAGTAATAAATTCAAAATTTTATTCTTCAAAAGCAAAAGTTGCTGTAGCGACAGAGATTCATTCCTGTCATATTGATTGGAAAATTCACTTGAAATATGAAATAGCTCGCTGTTATCCAATTCCCTAAGGGCTAACAAGCAATATTTGTATCATTCAGCATCAGCTCATAAAAATGTTTCAGTACCGATCACTGGAAATAGATTTGATATTTTCAGCGAAAATATTGGTCGAATTGGAAAATTGACACTCATGATGACAGTTGTCGCAAGATAGTCTCGTTTATTAACCCCTGGTATCTAGAACCATCATCAAATTTGTAATCAGTGAACCCGCTGTCAAGTCCTACGTTAGCTTTTGACTGTTAACGTAATACACGTTGACATGCAATTAGACAACAGATTACATTAAACAGGCGTACAGAAACTTGGGGTTAACTTATCCGACAGTTTACAACTTAAGCGGATCAACGCACAGCTAACACCCTTAACAATAAACTCTTTATCCAAACACCATCAAACCATAACGCGGAAGTGTTTAACACACAAGTTAACGAATAACTTAAACAATGAGATAGTACCAATTACCAATTCAAATCCTAACGTTTACCATCAAGTTTACGTTCGTAATCTGTCTTGTTGGCGTTTCGGTGAGATTGCAATTAAACGAGGTTTAATTTGACGATTAGTCTTAACTGGCATGACCCAATTACTATTGAGTTACATGCAAACGGAAGATTTGGGGACTTTGACGTATTGCAAAACCACGACAAGCTATTTTGTCGATCGGTAACTCACTGTACGCAGCTGCGTTCTATCCAAGAAGGTCTACCAGTTCAGGTGTTCGTAGGTACTGTAACTACTAATAAAATATATTGTGATATATTCATCAAATGTGCTGCTATACAATTTAATAACAAAATGAGAATTTAAGAACCATTAATTTAAGAGAAAGACTACAACTGTGTATGAATCATCTCACGCTAGCGTAATCAGATGTTATAATAACTACGTAAATTATTTTATAAAAAACAAGATGAAACACAAGACTGTAATAAAAATTATAACCCTATACATATAATAAATCGTAGCGAAGTCAAAACTGAACGCGTTCTAAACAGTTGTGTTAAAGGCTCGTGCAGATCAGCGCGACGCGACGGCGCGACGCGATTCGAACAATACAATTTCTAAGAAAACTTCACGGTATAACAATAACTGGTGTCGCGTCGCGCTGTCGCGTCGCGCTTGTCTGAACGAAGCTTAATTCACTTCAATACGTGGTCATTGCCATCGGTAGCAATCCACTGATCAAGTATGGGTTACCGATTCCGCAACTTCTTCATTGGCATCGCATCAAGACCGCGGGAATTGGGATTACGCCGCTGACGCAACGAGTACCATCGTCCACGATAACAATATTCACCTCAGAGCAAAGGGACATTTTTAACTCCGTTCTCCAAAGTGTTGGACTCAGTCAACGCATGTTTGTGGGCTGTCTCGCAACAGTGACAAGGGGCGCGTGCTGAGGGATGCGCTTTCATCGTATGTGATGAATGCATTATGGCAAATAGGAAAGCAGTGGAAGCTGATGGTGATGTCACAGTTCTGATTAGTGGCGATTTTCGGCAAACATTGCTTGTGGGGACGCGATGAACTAGGGCTGACGAGGTGAATACGACGACGTGACGAGTGACCTTTTCAACGAAGGTTGAAAAGGTCAACTCTATGGTTGCGAGTTCATAGACTGCGCTTGACCATCAACATGCGAACTCGGCTTAGCGGGAATTCACATGCTCAAGAATTCTCTGATGTTCTTTTAAAAGTTGGTGAAGGCTCTCTACCAGAGGAGAGCAGCCAGGTGGCCCTACTAGAGACTCTTGGTAGAGAAGTCCAGTTCCTTTAGAAGATCTGATTTGTCTGGTGCACGGGGACATCAGTCGAATACTGTACCAAGAGAATTCTTGGGTGTGTGAACAGGTCATTTTAACACCCAAAAATTATCAAACTGCTGCGATCAACCACAGTATTCTCTCGCAAATTGAAGGGAGCGAAGTGATATATACCACCATTAACACTGTTCTGGAGCAAGATGATGCCACACATCACCCCGTAGAATTTCTGAATTCGCTAACGGCAAGTGGACTTCCGGCACTCAAACTTCATCCAACTGAAGGTCGTTGTTCCGATAACTCCGCCGAAGCTGTGTAACGGAACCCGGCTGTAAGTCATGCCTTGTAGCGAAACGTCATCGAAGCGGACATTCTAACAGGTTATGGCGTTGGCGAGACAGTGTTTATACCGCGAATACCACTAATACTCCACAATTATCCACTTCCTGTTTAAGCGCATGCAGTTCCCTGTGAGCGCATGCTTTGCGATGATTATCAAACAAGGCCCTGTGCGGCTGTGGGTGTCGACATTAGGACAAGCTGTTTCTCACACAAACAACTGTACGTCACTTGCTCCCGCATCACGGCCTGAGAGTCCTGACTCTCTGCATATTTTGGATGCTGAGAACAAAACTACAAACGTACGTAGCATACAGCGAAGTTTTATACAAATGTGGCTGTTATTGTAGCTACAGTAACAGCCACATTTGTATAAAACTTCGCTGTATATGTACTACTGTATATTGTGGTATCTTACGAATGCTACGTGAACGAAGTCGCGGGCACAAGCTAGTATATATTATGAACAGTTTAGTAGGCATTCTAAGGTCCATTCTTATCAGCTATAAATAAATCCGTGTACTGGTAATCTCTAACATTAATTCAGAGTTTAATAATAATAATAATAATAACCCCACCGCCGTATCTCTACGTTGACGTCGTGGTGGGGCTTGTGCGCTCCAAACTCTGGGTCTGTGCCGGTAGAGTTTACTTTGCCGGAACAGGTCTAGGATGAGGAGCCAGACCAAGAGAGATACAGAAACCCGCAGGGCAGCATGTGGCGAGCTGTTGGGCAGTAGCGACCCCACGGACCCTATCTCCCGGGAGAAATCTTGTTCCTCATCTCTGGCTTGCCTTTATTGGCCGGCTGGAGTGAACACTGACGAGGAACAGAGCTCCCACCTCATTCTTGCCTTAATTGGCCGGCTTGAGTGGAGATTCGCAAGAGCAAACGTGCTCGGAGGAAGGAAGTATTCCAGTAAGTGCTCGTAGGGATCTTGACCATCTTCCGGGCTCTGGGATTGTTCTGAAAGCCGTGGAATACCTCTCCACTCCTCAAGCACCTCAGGACGTGTTGCCCCCTTGTCGCTACGTCACTATGTGCTAGCGACAGTTTCCGGGGGCCCATTATTGAGTGTGCAAGTCACCCCCTGCCATTTTATCCGTGTACATATAAGACATTGATCATGCAGGGGCCATAGTCCTTCCATAGTTCCAGGTCACCAGTCAACTTTAGCCACCCAAACCCATAGTCCAATATATTTGTTTCCATATCCTGCAATAGTCCTACGCCAACCGGGGGTTGTCCTTGGGTGCACTTACATAGTGCATATAGGGACAATCGTCGGTTGGTGCCTCATTTAATTAAAAACGCTTAACGGGCCTCTGCGAGTTGGTTTCGGCTCCTCGTACGCCTTCCAAAGGTCCGGGACAAGGTCCCGAGAATAGTTAAATCTAAAAATAAAATAATAATAATAATAAATTTATTTCAGACCATAAGTCCATAAAACAACACACATTACAATTTTATACACAAAACATACATACATACATGAAAACACATACAAAAAATACAATAAAACAACTTATTTACAATAATGGAATGACGCACGATGAGTGGTCATCCATTGCCACATAATTGGACTGTCCATCCTGTCGGCTACTATAGCTACCAAGTTGTTGGAGCTGTCGCGCACTCGCCGCATCAGGGATGCTATCCGTGTCCGCATCAGTGCGTAAAAATCTGGCACGCCATTCTCCGCGAACATCCCCGATGCACTGCAAAAGCGCGGCAGCCCCAACATAACTCTGAAGGCATTATTGTATTGGACTCGCAGAGCATTGTACGAGCTTTTTGTATAGCTGACCCATAGGGCACACGTGTACATAGATTGGCAATACGCTCTAAAGAGTGTAATTTTCACCTCCCTAGTACAACGTGCAAACCTACGAGCCAGCATGTTACATCGAACTGCCAATGCTCTGCGTTCCCTCTCCACGTCCGCATCGTCGGACAGACTATCGGTGACCCAATGCCCCAGGTACTTGAACTTTGTGACCCTGGAAAGCTGAGCGCCCCCCAAGGTGACTGGTGGGACAGTATCATAACATTTGTTACCCGCTTTGAAAACCAGTAACTCGCTCTTGGTCGCATTGTACCTGAGGCCGTGAGCCACCGCATAGTCTTCACAGATGCGAAGAAGCCTCCTAAGAGCACTAATCGATGGGCTCAGCAATACCATATCATCCGCGTAGCTGATGTTATTGACGCAGTACCCGTTAATGGAGCACCCGATATTGGTATTGCTGAGCCCACAGATCAGCTCGTTTACATACAGGTTGAATAGCTTGGGTGAGCTGATTCCCCCCTGCCTCACACCGCACTCCAACCCGTATGCATCCGACAGGACACCCGCCCACTTAACATAATTGTATTGGTTTTTATACCAATACTTTAGCATCCTAATGATATCGCTTGGGAGGTTCTCAACATTTGACAGTTTCTTCCATAGGCAGTCATAAGATACGAGGTCGAAGGCCCTGGAGAGGTCCAGAAAACACGCATACACAGGTGTTTTCCTACTTGCATAGTATTGTACAGTCTGTTTGAGGCATAGTATAGCTGAAAAGGCCAGAGGAGGCGTTATACAGATGTCAAGTTTCCACCGAGAGATTCCCATTTACATTCGTAAACGAAATGAAACTTTTAGTAAATAAAATATTACAAACCACTCTAAATGTATACAATTTTCTAATGTTACCACAAAAGTTGAAAGTCTCGAAATGAAAACGCCAAAAGTATTTAAAATTGTAGAAGCTCTGGCTGCTTCGGAAAAACCCGTTTATGATTGGAGGAATTAGTTAATTTTTAAGTGTACTACGATAACGCATTGGGTGTAGCCTGTAAGGATATAATTGTATGTTTGGAGTGAATAAATAAATAAAAAATATTCTTCTGGAACTAAAAATCTTTACAAACCTACAAACGATCATTTTCTCTAAATCAACCAGCAGAATTGGCAGTCCATACGTCGTAGAATTGAATAACGAAAAGAAAATTCGCTAAATCTTATTTTTGAAATGCTCTAAATCACAGTCTATATCTACAATACAAAGCGTCCAATCTTCGACCAACTGCCCAAAATTACAAGAAATCTTGCCAAAAGTTGGAGCTAAACAATTCCGATTCATTTTAAGCCAACCGCGACTTTTGTGCAATTTAGTAAATTGGAAACATTGTCGGCACTCTCGTTAATGACGCCGATTTGAACGATAGTCTATTTATTAAGTAAGCTTGATCGATTGTTTTGTTTCTAATTTATACACAAAAGTTTGTTTTGTGAGTGATTCGGTGTATATTGGTTTACATAACTGTTAACAATGAATTTTCAAAAAACATTGTTATTTTCGAGCAAGCGCGTAACCAGACTGCTGTCTACTCTTAATTGTATTGGCATCTAAGATGTGTCGGCGTTAAACATGGTCATTTGATCATAAATAAGTAAATTTTTCACCGAAGTCATCTTCTTAACGTATGAATCGGAAAATAACAGCATATTATTAATTGGTTATCTGTGCAAAAATACCCCACATTTTTAAGATTTTTAAGACTGATCAAAGGGTCCTTATGAAAAAAGATTTTTATTTATTAAATTCCGATGCAGAATTTTAATCATCGCTGAACTTCTTTAATATTACAGGGTTGGAATTTGAATTCAGCGATATACCGCTTAAAAGGGAGGTCGTATGCGTTTGTGTAGAGTAAGAAGTAAATTAATAATTCTTGCACACGACAGCATAAACATAACGAACAACCGACAAAAGTAGTAAGTATGTGGGGGCTCATTTTCAAACGAAATCTCCTGGTTTAAAATAGGAAATAGAAAGAGTCAAAATCAAAATCCTTTAAAAGAACGCCAACTTCGAACTCCGGTAGAAAATCAAACATTACCAGAATCAGATTAATACGATTATTGGCGTTCAAATTAGATTTACAAAGCTCACCCTTTGTTTGTACGACACCATATTTCAAAGAATACGTTTTATAGCGTTGAAATAATAGATTTTGAAGGAAATGTAAAGACTTTGTTTTGCTGTAACTTAGCTATCTAGGGATGTATACGGTTAGTCACTAACCACACGAAAAGAAGAAGAAGGGATGTATTAACTAGTTAAAATTACTTTAATTATTAAAATTAAATTAAAATAAACGTTACACTATTTTTATTATTTGTTGTTGGACCGGTAATATAAATACACAATCTGTGAACATTTCAACTGTCTAGGTACATATTACGGTTCATGAGATACAGCCCGCTGACAGACAGACAGCGGAGGCTTAGTAATAGGGATCCGTTTGGCACCCTTCTGGTACGGAAACCTAAAAAGTAACGAAGAAACGACTTAAAAAATCAAAATCGAATCATCGACAGACCAGAAAATCTATCTTATCAAACAGAAACCAATCTTGTTAATAAAGTCCTATCTGGATTGTTCCAAGTCGTTCGCCAATAAGGAGTGTTTTCCTATCGTTGCAAACCCTCTGCAGCCTCCTTAGTAGTGACATAATGACCTATTTTGGAGCTATAAAACGGGAATGTCAGCTTCTACGTATAAAAAGACGTGAAGTATCGAAAATAGGGAGTTATTTTTTTTGGGTTTTTTGGTGAAAAAACTGAATTATGTCATAAATATGATGCATGTAGTCTTTTCAGTATTATGTATATGTGTGTGAGTGTAAATGTAAGCTGCAGAAACAGTACGGTAGGGTATAAGCCTTAGAAAACGCATAAATACTTTTTATGTGGATTACTTAATACGCCAGTAAACAAATAATTCACTGTGTGGGAAATCGAATCCTGAACCTGATCAGAACAAGATAACAGAAACATATAATAGATGGGACTAACAAAACAGTTACACAAATTAACAGAAAAAACATGTCGTTTAAAAATCAGTTCACGTAGTCGAAAACGTAAAAGAAATTAAAAATAATTAAACGTTTTATAGCCCATAACTAAGAGAAAGTGTTTGTGCTTTTATTTCAGAAAAAGAAAGAAGCAGTCGGACCATTTATTGCAAAAGGAAACTTTATTCAACCGGTGGAATTAAGGCGCTCCATAGAACAAGGAAAGGGAACCACTTGAATTATTCCGCTAAAACTATTTTCAGATCAAATAGTTTTTGTTATAGTTGTGAAAAAAAAAATGGTGTTCATTTAAAACGTTTTCCGAATGAAAGCCAATGAAAAGATCTTTGTTTGATCCTAAAACCGGAAGATTTGAGATTGAGGTTTTAGCCGACGGCAGCGAAGCCAAAAAAGGAGGGTTATGTGTTTGACCGTTATGTATGTATCGGACGGGTCATGAGTACGGGATGTCAATTGACAACGAAGCGCAAGTGTGAAGTTGGCGCGCTTCGACAGAGTCTAGCCTGACGTTCGTACGAGTCGACGAGGACGCTGCGGTGGCATGGCGCAGCTCTCTTGACCATCGGACACCGTACCTACGGACAACAAGTTCCTAGAAACTGTCCAACGCTTCGTTTTGTAAATTTTGTGAAGTTCAAATATAACCTTAAAATAAAATCAATAATCAACTTCAGACTTTTTCTTTTCGCCTGCAACACATCTACGCCCAGTAAAATGTTCCACAGTTAAGATTCCAGCTCCAATCGGCCTCCTGCCCCGATATATGTATGTCCGTCTCTATGTTCCCACGTAACTACTAAACGGCTTAACCAATTTTGATGAATGATGTAAAAAATAAAACATAGGACATCCACCAACTCGAACTGGGCTCGCGTGGTGGATTATGATCAACTCCTCACAGAGAGGAGGCCTGTGTACCAGCAGTGGTGTATTATATACTGATTATGCTGTAGAACCCGAAGTCTTCCATACTAAGGGTAGCCATCGTGTGGTTAAATCCGTTAGAGTTCGTCCCCTCTGACTTGACGATTTCCACAGGAAAAGAATCTATTAGTAGATAAATAAAGTCAAAAACGTTATTTAGAGTCGGCAAACTTACACCTACTGTATTTCCTCTTATTCCTCGATCAGCAATTGAAATGGCTCCACAAATAAATACGTGATACATATGTATGGCCTCTTCGAAGGGGTTCCGTATGTGCTTCCCCCCTCCGGGACCGTTAAACAAAACAATTCAATTTTCACACAAACTCTGGGATGCCGTGTGGTATGTTATTGGGTGCAGGTTTAGGGATATTATGACGTTATTTTTCTAAATAAGAGTAGTTTAAATTCATTTTTAAGGTTCCAAACGGAACCTTATTACTAAGCCTCCGCTGTCCGTCCGTCTGTGCGTCTGTTTGTCAGCGGACTGTAAAAATTAAAGGGATACAATAAATAAACATTAGATTTGAAAAATTAATCTTAGCCTAGCATGCCTGGGCACGCCACAATTGTGGCGATAAGTCCCCTCTTTGAGGAGTGGCTAGAGAGGCGCCACGGCGTCCTCACCTTCCGCCTGACACAGGTCCTCACCGGACATGGTTGTTTCGGGAGGTTCCTGTTCAGGATAAAGCGGGAGGAAACGCCCGGGTGTCACCACTGTGTGGGTCGCCCGGAGGACACGGTGGAGCATACGGTGGAGGTCTGCCCAGCTTGGGCGGAGCACCGCCGTGTCCTCACGGAGGCGATCGGCGGCGGCGATCTCTCGCGTCCGGCCCTGGTTCAGGCCATGGTCCGGAGCGAGAGTGCATGGGAGGCCGTCACCTCCTTCTGTGAAGCAGTAATGCTCGCGAAGGAGGAGGCGGAGCGCGCGAGGGAGAGGCAAAATGCGCCCCCTCGCGCCCCTAGTCGCCGCAGGAGACGCCCCGGGCGTCGGGAGTCGCGAGCCGACTTCCGGCCACCGTAGGCGCGGGCTTGCGGACGGTGAGCAATGGGTAGCTCGCCGTCCGATAGGGACCAGGCCCGGGTCGACGGCGCGTTGTGTTCCACGCGCGCCTCAAAGAGATGTCAGCACCAACTGACGGGGTCCGGAAGGGCCAATGCCTGCCGGGGTTGCGGGTTTGTCTGAAAGGGATATCGCGACCTCGGCACACAGGCAACGGAAGGAACACGGGTGGGTTTTAGTCAGTAAAAGTCTGACACGCCCTCCCGCTCCACCCAGAGCGGGAGAAGTTATTTGATAATTTCCCATCCAAAAAAAAAAAAAAAAAGCCTAGCATGCCATTGTCTAGAGCTCATTGATTAGAGACTTAGAGGACAAATATAATTTGTGTTTTTTTTTTCTTCAAAAATGAAGAAATATGTGCCCGTAAAAGTTGTCAGTCTTAGACCATTTTTGTACGAGCTCTATCGCAACAGCTAGACAAGTTAGGAATTCTCTATATTATGCACTATATACTGTTTATAATCAACAAAAACGCCAATTTATAAGGTATGTTATTTAAATATTGGCGATATTCTGCAACTGCATAAAATAACTTTGTTAATTCATAGTATCATTATGAAATACAAATTCTTCCTGCGATTTTATAAATTTAAGATGAAAAGTAATAATGTTCTTCGTTTAGTATTTTCATTTATTTGCTCAATATTGTACGGTGGTACGGAACGCTTCGTGAGCGAGTGCGACTCGCACTTGGTCGGTTCTTTTACAGTTCCCGTTTTTAATTCTGCTAAGTCGAAGACCCTTTTCAGTGGTTATCGTGGTACTGGGAGCTTATGTCCAATAGTTTTATCAATAATGCAAACATATTGATATCACTGTACAAATTGTTCTATTAGGATCAAGATAGATGCAGCCGTTCGTTCGCGTGATTTAAATAGTTAATTACGAAAGAAAATCCCTCGGGAAGTATAATTGAACTGGCCTATTATGAGCCGGAAATACAGTCTGCATCGATAGTCTCAATAATTACTGGACGATTTAACCCTTTTGCAAACACCGGAAGTAATTCTATTGACGGCTCTAGGGAAAAGACCGGTTAATAGCGATTAATCAATTATCGAATCGCAATAGAGATGTGTCAACAGTTAATTTATTGGTGCATAGAAAATTATTCGATTCTGGGAACCGTTTAGAGCCAAGCCAAATAGTAATTGTTTATTCTCGCAATTTTAAAGCATTTCAGAACCTAAAATTTAAATTTTATTGTTTATTCACAGCTACATAGTAGGTACCTCGAAAAACATCAACCATTTTCATTTTTATCTCTAATTTCGCCAACACCCCGCTACATACCGCACAACAGCTTGTCATATAAAAACGCTGGCGTTTAATTTTATTTTGTGTACTCACACGGTGCCTTGAGCCTGAGGGGAGAGTCTACAGTAGGGAACGGGGGAGGAGGGAAGGACGGTATAACAACATTGTCACCGCTGCGCGCCGCAATTTGCCTGATTATACCAGCTCCGGGGTTCATTGACTCTAATATTATGTTTATTTTGAGTAATAGAGAAGCGTTATGTAAAGTGGCGCCGTCTACGGGGGTTTGGAGAACTAAATAGGATGCTGAATTAAATTTTGGTTGGTTTGAGTAGGGAAAGTTAATTTTGCTTCAAAGATTTTCAACGAAGGTGTGAGAAGAGATGTAGGTAAAGGTGTTGATTGTGGTTTATTGACATTAATAGCTATCAGTGATTAGTATGGAGCATGTCGATCGAGATAAGCATGACAGACGTAGAGGGTACCTAGTTGTTTTGAGGTTGATCTATGCAAGTGTAAAGGTACCATTCCGTAGCCGACCGCAGGCGGCAACTGCAGGTAACATGTCGCCGCGACACGACTGGTTTCTATGAATTTCTAAGAAATACCTTCCGTAGGACACGTCGTTTTCATAGAAGAAACCAATCGTGTCGCGGCAAAACGTCGCCGTCGCCTGCAGTTGCCGCCTGCGGTCGGCTACGGAATTGTACCGTAACATTGAACAAACCATGCAGTCTCAGAAGCGCTGTGGTGGCTCAGTAGTAATTGCGCGCCTTGCGAGGCGCAGGTTTGAACCCAGACAGGCGCTTTACTTTGTGTAAATTATTTCATCACCACTGCTCTCAAAACGGTGAAGGAAAACATCGTGAGGAAACCGGCATGTTCTAGAACCAAAAATTCGAAGACATGTGGCATCTAGCAACCCGCACTGGGCCCGCTTGGTGGATTACGGTCGCTCTCGCTCACAGAGAGGAGGTCTGTTTCCCAGCAGTGGGAACATTACAAGCTGATTATGATTATGCAGTTTCAAACCATGCATGGTCCACTGCAGAATAAAAACCCCTCCATGAATTCCCAAAATAACCATACTTTGCAGACGGATTGATAATAGCACTGATTGGAGTAGACAATCCTCTTGACGTAATCCCTTAGTAGCTCTTTATGACACCCACAGTGTGCTTTATTTTTTCGAGAATAACAGGGAAATTCTGACAATAAATCACTGAAGAACGTAGTGGTTGTTAATGAGCCCCCGACGCCGAAGAATTTAATTCCTTTTTTCTTCAATATAATCGTCCAATTAAATAATTTTCATCATTAAAATACCACGCTTCAAATATCATACCGGAGCTATATTAATAGCCCGTGGAATATATTAATTCCGACCGGATTAATCATTTTGCCGAGAATTTTGAGTAAAAATTACAAAAAAGATTGGGCTCGTCCGGGATTTGAACCCGGGACCTCTCGCACCCTAAGCGAAAATCATACCCCTAGACCAACGAGCCAACTGGTAAGTTTACTCAATTTGCGACTGACATAAATTAACAACTTCAATTATTTAATAGGCAGCAATAAACTAACTTCAAAGATAAAGTCTTATCCCAGGATAAGTTAACGTTGTCATTATCAGACGCATTTTTCGTACCTATCATAAATAATTTATGGTTTGGATCAATGCAGATTAGGTAACTACTAAATTATTAACGACATTCCTGCTGTATTATTATTATGATAATAAAATCAAACATTACCTAACGGTAAAGCAGTTTTGTAGGTAAACTAAAATAGACCATCAACTGTTTGTTTTAACTAGGATTCCCATGCCACGTTATTTCCCTTCCATTAAACCTCATAACCCAATCCTATTCGCTGCGACATCAAGTTTATACCTGACTCCATAAACAACAGATACAGTCCCCCATTGCGTCGTAAACACATAAGTATGCACCCTGCCTTACTATAGCACCATAAAGAGTCGTATAGCACCATTAGGTATTGTACAGACGTGCGACATCGACAGCCACACCACCATAGCGGCCAAAATGTCGCCGGGCGGTTGATGGTGTTGGCACTGCAGCTGTTTGAAGTCATCAACATCTGCCTTAACTTTTCCCACATATTTTTTGGGCAGGTTCCAGTCTAACCGGATGCAGCTGAATACCAGTATTTTACATGAAGCGACTGCCTACTGCAGTTGCTTGTATTAGCAAGCTCAAACTGCATTGTCGTGGTGACGTTATTGTTTTGATGTCGCCGATATGACCAGAAAAACACATAGGCCGCAACTGCAAGCTGTAGTACACACTGCACTTCAACTGGTCAGCAAGCAGAGGTGCAGTTCTATCCTGGTCGTCGTAGTAGCCAGCAATAGTGCTGCGCAGTAAGTAGCATTGTACTACTTCGACTCACGCGTCAGTGGTGAAAAAAAAAATGAATGCTGAGCTCGTCCACATTTTTATCGCTTTGATAGTGGCACGTCTGCACACGCACAGACTCTAGTACCGTTAGCGCCAAGTGACCCAGTTCAGAGACGAACAGATTTGGACATAAAGGCACTGAGGTCGGGTTCGAGACGAGTCAGTTTAATTTTATGTGTTCTAGGAATCTTGTTGCATCGTCGACTGAAACGTCTCGCGTGGTAGCGGGAAATTGGATCGTTTGTATCTGGATTTTCTTGTTTGATGACTAGTTACGTCACGGGTTATAGGTAGGGTTTATTTTCTGGTATGCTTCCCTAGTTTAGATGATTATTTGACCCGTCGGAAGGCCTAAAATAGTGTCAATCGCTTTCAAAGAGTTTCTTATTTCTTCAACAACTTTCAACACAAATGTTTTGGATTGTCATAAGCTACCGAAAAACTTATGTCAATTTCGATACATTTTTGACTTTTCCATCTTCGTTATCGCTGATAGATTGTCACTTTGTTTAGGCCCTCTGAAGTACTTTGTTATTTTGTGAAAACGAAGATCATTAATTTACTAAAACGTAGTGTAAGAGAAACTGCAATTTCTATTAAAGAAATTACTTCTTCCTCATCTATAAGTCTTCACATGATCTGACCAAAATTATGTCTTGACTTTAAAAGAGACTATGACCTCTGATTTTGTTTCGGCCTTTCTTCTCAGAGAAGTCAGATAGGAAACGCCGACCTCATCTAGTTAAAAAAAATTGATTAACGTGTAAAAGTGTTTGTACAAGCCTACATACAGAAATAAAATCATTTATCAAAAGGCACGATTTGTCTGAACTACCTACTGCCAAACGAATGTTCTACCGAATGCTGAAACAATAACAAGTTGTACCTACTTCAACAATTTCTCTCAAAATGATTGATAATACAATTTGTAACAACAGAAGGGACTGCCAACATTCGGAGGCTCTAAACAGATCCGTAGTTAACAGAAGATTGACCTACTTGCACACGCGACTCCCCAATTTTATCAATAGGTTCGGAACGCACCGGGGTCTGCTGTTGACGAGATCGTAAATGGCGTAGTTGCGAAATGAAGGAATTTTGAGATGTATCTCGACTGGAAAATTGGCCCTCACAAGTTTGAAACGATGCATTCCAGTGGGTTTATACGGTATTCAGTTTGGTACTTTTTGTAAGTAGCTGTACCTATGTTATTAAAGAACTATGCTATACTACCTTAAATATAAATAATGTATGGTATTTCAGTATATATTAACTAGTAATTTCCAACAGCGCATACGTCTATAAACAGTTCTTCTAATTCTTTGACTAAAAAGTGCCTCTTGGTATCCAAATTCAAGTTGTTATTTATTAGTTGTCGTGTAGTCATTTTAAATTAGATAACTGAGTATGCCTTGATTAATTAACCAAATGTTTATTCTGTTAAGCACAATGATAATCAAACAATTTACAGTTCATTTACCATTCAATTAATTTACATGTAATGGATTGTTACTAAATTATTGTTATTCAATTATGGCGAACTAATATTTTAATAATGAGTCATAAATATATTTTGTTGATTAGGACGTTATGAATGGTAATTATTTTATTATCTAGAATCATTAGCTGGTTATTTATTGTTTAAATTAATTGGGTTGACTATAAATTAACTGCATGATAAATTTTGTCCCAGAATGGACAACCTTATACAAATATTAAATAGTAATTATTATGGCAATAGACAGGACTCACAGAAAAATACAGAAACAAAAAATAAAAAAAATCTTGCCAGATGCATAACTTTCTTTTTTTTAATTTATTTTTCTTGTTCATTAATATTTTGGGTAATTTTTTTTTCTATATCCATCCATAAATTATACTCTATTATTAATATTACATATCGATGCCTTACGGGCGAAAAAGGATAACCGCCTCTTTTCCAATTTTACAGGGGAGTGATTTTTTATGATTTTTTTCGTTTATTTTGAACTTTAAATCACTCCCCTGTAAAATTTGAAAAAAGGCGGTTATCCTTTTTCGCCCGTAAGGCATCGATATAAATGCGTAAGTAACTTAAACTCAGCCTCTGTGCAGTCTGTCTGTTACCTTTTCACGCCTAAGCCACAGAACCAATCGTTATGAAATTTGGCAGATAGGCACCCTGGGTCCCGGAGAAGGACATAAGCTACTTTTCATCTTGAATCGCAGACGAAATCGCGGGCAAATGCCAAAAATTCTTTATATATGACATTATAGATGACAGTGAAATGATCAATGCGCTCGTTACATCCCCATCTCACACACAAACTTACTAGCAAGTAGATCGTAACCACCCTCGGTCGATCTCCGATTCAAACTTATATTTACGACGAAAACAACTATCCCCTCCCTTCTATGTATGTGTAGATATTATTGTTTTTATTGCACTTTTATAGGCTGAAGAGAATCTTTAAGAAATTTGTTTGTCACGAAACTATCGTTTTGTAAAAA
This sequence comes from Agrochola circellaris, assembly GCA_914767755.1. Lineage (NCBI taxonomy): Eukaryota > Metazoa > Arthropoda > Insecta > Lepidoptera > Noctuidae > Agrochola > Agrochola circellaris. Next base: position 1,168,355 of record OU611853.1, read on the forward strand.
CATGGTAACTTAAAAAGAGAGAGGAAGGGATTTTTTTCCAGAAAATCTCTGAAATGTTCGTCTGAATAACTACCAAAGTCAACCCTTGCAGTACATTGCACCTATAATAGGCAAACGTAACTGGTATGCATAATGGTATGTGCTTCAAAAAAGCTATTTTAGTGCACCACAAACATCAAAATAATTTCCACCTCATACCTTCAAATAATCCCATTAAACCATTCCCATAACATATCTCAACTTCACACACTCCCACATAAAAATAGCCTTGCAAAGTACCTCTAAAATAAATTGGGGTAATACCTGCACCCTGATTCATTTTTAATAGCAATGTGTGTTGTTAAATTGCTTGTTAGGGTTGGTACCACATAATAAATAGCTACAGAAGGTGCATACAACGAGCGACAATGTACGCACGCACAGACGTACGTTTTATGTTCTGCAATGCAGCCACAGTGGAGTTGCTTGCTGGAAGTTTGCCGGGATAAATCGCTATGTGTTTGTAACTTTGTCAAATCACCTTGAACAAAAACCGACCAATCGACCAGAAGTCAAAACTCTTCGCACCGTCTTATAATGAAGTTTTCAGCAAGGAACTCCATTGGCAGCCGTATAAAAATAACAAACACTAAGCGCCATCTACGCTAAACAAATTTAATTTAAAAGCCTTTATTCTAAAAGTGGGCAACGTCGCAAATATTATGTCAAATATTTCGCTGTTTTGATTAATTTGGCAATATTACTGTATAGAAATAAGAAATGTGCGAACTAAAATAATAATAATGATTTGCAATTATAACATTGAAATTGATGTTGTAACCGTTTTAGGTGTAAAAAAGGCATTTGGAAAGTTTCCAAATACTTTTTTAACATCTAAAACTAAATATTCGATGTTACGATATTAATTATTGCATTTAATAATCAATATTTTAGTTCCCTAGTTAGCCATATTTCTTATTTCCATACAGTAATATTGCCAAATTAATAAAAACAAGTAAATATTTGACAGCTCTTTGCGACGTTGCCAACTTTTTGGATAAACGCTCTTAAGAGCGTTGCACAGTTTCTGTATAAACGCTCCTATTTCTGAGTATCCCCATGTCATAGTTCCAGATCGCAGTTCGACCAAGTCTCTGTGCTTGCGCCAGTTTTCGTTCGTTTTATGGAGCTGGCCTTCTTTCTGTACCCATCTACTCTGTACTAGTATAAAACCCCTATCCTAACGAGACCAGAACTGCTCGTATAAAAGGCTGAAGTAATGAGACCGGTAGTTTGGACATTAGATGTTCAGTTTCAGGTTATGTACTTTGAGAATGGGGGTTATTAAAATAAATAGGGCGGGAATTTTGGCAAAGACCTGCAAGTTCGGTGTTTTGTAGAGTTATTAACTTTTGGCATGTTTTTAATCGAAAATTAAATAAATCCCATTTTGCTTTCCTAAAAAAATTATGGAACACTGATATAATGAATGGGACTCTTTTTGTAAGCCTCTAATAATTCCTATTTCGGGGTCTTATAAATACTAAATTGCCAAGTGACTGCAACCAACTCGGATGAAGCGTTCTTACATTAATGTCAATTTCAAACCAAGTTCGAAAACTTTCTGCCAAAACTAATCACTAACGGGTCAAAAACTCTGCTTCAATTACATTAGCCGCTGTAGGTAGGCAGGTACTTGCATTGTAGCTTAGTAAAGGCATTCAATGCTAATACGGGTACGTGTAACATCTAGGAGCGTTCGTTCGTTACGTATAACACGTCTTACCCACTTTTACCTACCTCTTAATAGCAGATCGTTACACTAGATTGCGAATACAGGCGGTAGAGATGGGCCAGTGTCGGTAGAATTTGTTTAAAATTATAAGGATAAAATTATATTGCGCTGAATATTCTGGGTAGAATTTTCAAATACATTGTACTGCATTCCATTAGCATAAAACGTTGCTACATTTAAGTTTGCTTATACGTTTTGTAGATATTAATTACATGTGATCAAACTAATTGCAGTGTGGTAGAATGTATAGAACTAACAATAATACTAACACCATACTATGTAAAACTACATTCTCACAAATAAATAAATTCTGATTCTGATTCTGTAGGTAGGTACTCACAGTAAACAATGTAAAAAGTTTCATAGCGTTTATCGTAACTTTAGAACCATAGAAAAACCTTTTTAAATATAGAGACACTAATAATTAGATATTTAGGTAGCTAATAGAGAACATTTTCTTTCTTCCTTAGCTTGATTTATTCTTAGTTTTTTAATGAAAATAATCTTTTAATTTCAATAATTTCACTATACATAAGTTAATCGATAGTAATATCGATAGAACGCACGACAGCTCTATCGGCGCTGGCACAAGAGCGGCGGTCGGCGTACGATAATGTTAACGTTAATCACTGGATCCCCGCGCCGTAATGAAGTTTCTTGTTAACTTTACTAAACGCAACCTACTGCACGCTCGTGCTATTTTAATGTGAATTTGATCATAGTTTAGCAAAGGAAACTATAGTAATACAGCCTTGTCACAGAAAGGTGTCTTGATATTAGGTAACTACTGCCGATTTCTAAAAAACCGTTTTCAATTAAATTAGTTTTTTTTTTTAAAATAAATAGAGCACTAATGATTTTTTAATTTGCCTCTTCAATAACTAGCCTACTGATGTGATCATAATTTTTACCACCTTTAAAGATAGCAAAAGCGTTCTTATAATGCTGCGCCCCGCGGTGTCACCCGCATATGTCGCGATTCCCTAAGAACATCGGGATAAAAAATATTTTATATACTAATCCAGATAATGATCTACCGATGTGCCAAAATTTATCCAAATCCGTTCAGCCGTTTTTGCATGAAAGCGTAACAAACAAACTTACTTTCGAATTTATAATATAAATAATAAGTTAGGATGTTAGATTTACGAATCCAGCAATACCTATGAGTAGTATTAGGAAGAATCAGTCACCAAATAAGAGGACAAGAACATTATTTCTTTCAAGACACCTTCACTAACCGAGACAGGCAGGAATATATGTCCCAAATACCTATGTGCCGTCCATTAATTACCACGTGTCTGGATCTGATAGACACAAAAATATGTCTTCCTTGTGTCTCATGTCCGTAAAAACTTTCTGGATAACAATCGGCGTGGCAGGGACATCGACGCGAAAATTGATACCATGGGTTCAGTAAGCGATTCTGAACCCCCTTGCGTTGAATTTTTTTGTCGGTTATTAAAAAATTGATAACTGAGCGTATGAAATGGTTTTGATGGCAGGTTATCTTTATTTCTAAGTTAAGTACAATTTATTTACGTAGATTGTGGGTGTTGTGTAGGTGCATAAAATAAGATGGAACACCATCTTTGAATAAACTGATTGAGTAAGTACCATTTTATAACATCTTTTTTTTACAAAATGTACCAAAATCATCCTTGTTGTCATTATTCCCGGTTCCATACGTCTTTCATCCAGGTATTTCCCTTATACAAATGTACTTTAATACAGTCAACTTGACATAGGGAGTTCTAGGTAAATACAGATGTTTTGATGGACAAACTGTGGCGGCATCTGCATTGCCACATACGAACTACTGATCACACTGAGGTCACGCGAAATCCTGCATCGCGCAAGCAGTGTTTACCGCGCGATCAGCAGTTGCTCACCACACACGACACCCGTTTGGTCGGAGGATCCTCCCTTTTCTATGGAGGGTGAGTGAATTTTACACCCTGTTCCTCATAGCTCTGAAAAACCAAACATAATCCTAAAACCAGGCAAGAAAAAAAAAAATAAGTTTATTTGGCGTAGACTAAAAGGCACACAATGTAATATACAGCAGATAAATAAATACAGAAACAGAAACTGTTACAAGGAAAATATTATTTAGACCTACCTTTTTGGCTACATAATTAAGACATCCATTCAAACTATGAAACAAAAGCAGTACAGCGCGCACACCACAACAATAACATAATTAAACGATAACATGCGAAACTGCCTCCTAACAATTTGCTAGCAGGAGCCCAAATCTGTCAAGTTTGGCCATAAGAGCACTATTACAGGCCCACGTTATTGCAACATGTGGTCGAGGCAAATTGATTTTATGCTACAACTTTGACACCTTGTGTTTGTCCTTAAGATGTTGGATCAAGGGTGGCAAGTTTTGGGACAGTTTAATGGAATGTCTTTGGCTGTGGAGTGTTGAGGAAACAAAAGACTTTATGTTGTGTTGTTGAGATTTTGTTTAGCCTGTTTAACTTCTTCTTCTTCCTATAACGTGTTTTTGGGTACCAAAATTGTGTCCGTTCAGAACTTCGCTATGAGAATTGAATTAACAGAAACGTTTAAAAGTTCCTAACTTTTGAAAATACCATTCTCTAAAGCCCACATCTTGTAATTCTGCCAGTTTCCAAGGAATTTTCTGACAAAATTCCTCTCACTATTTCCTCCACTTCTTGTAATACTGCTTTCAAGGAATGCCACCACTTCGAAATTGTCACGACCTTAAATGTTATATCTAGGCTCTAATCCTGTATCAAACACTCGCTTTTAGCTCGGTTGGAATTCTGTCTTATTAGTATTTAGGTACAACTAAAATAGGTGTTTCGAATTAAGCAGTAAATTCTTACCTAGAAAGGTCAATATTTCAGAGTAAACTGAGTAAGTATTGTTTATAATCATTTCATTCAAAACAAAGTTACTGACCCGAATAAATTCCAATTTTACCCGAAAATATATTTTACAATCCTCGTTTAATGAAACAAAAGAACAGTCATGTAATCAATTTACACCCTCTGTGTCCCGGGGGTGTCGAAAATCAAACCTGAAATAAAGAGATATAATATAAAAGGGCTGGATTTAGGCTTATAGGCAAAGTTTACAATTTATGAACCCTGCCCACCTGCCGGGTAAAGTTTGTGATCTGGGGCGAAGCGATATGGAGTGGTTAGGTGCGAAAGGTATGCTATACACGCACTTAAGCTAATGTAAAATCTAGTTTTAATTGTTGCCCCACAGTTGACGTCTTCCCAAACAAACAAGAGAAGGATTGGTCTTAGACAATAAAGCTCAGTTTTCCATAATGTCTTTCGTCAGTCTGCTTCTTTTTATGTATATAGTATATACAATAGTCAATTATTATACAACTAACTATATACACTAGGTACTAAACTAAATGACCAACCAACTAACTCTGCATACAAAATTAATGCAAATAAGGTCTTGGATTCAATTAGAAATTTGCCTTCGTCAATAAGAAGAAGCTCCAATTACAATCCAAAAATATACGTAGCTACAAATCTTTACGTATTAACCTGCTAATACCAAATCCATTTAAAAATCCACTTGCACAATATATCAAATACAGCGAAGAAATAAATTAAACAAAATCGTATACGCAGAGCTCTGCACACAGTATCGAGCTTCGTCGAGGGCAAATTAAACAGGACCCGATTCGCGAACAAACAATTATTATGTACTAGCATCTGCCGGCGGGCTTTCCCGGCTATCTACTGCGTATCGCAGTCTATCTACTGCTAAATAGATATAGGCCAAATAGGCCAACTGATATATGGATCGGCCTGTAATTACTCCACTACAGAGTAAAGGCAAATTTAGAAAAGAAAGGAGGAACAAAAGAACTTAAATTGATCAACGCACTTGCTCAATTTGAGTTAGTGGTTTTAGACAAGGTTGACAGCTAGATGGACCGACGACCTTAAAAATACGGATGGCATAGACTGGATGCGGAAAACATCGCGCACCGCGCACTTGGTTCTCCGGGTGCGGTGCTGCAATCTGGGAGAGGTCTACGTGTATGTCTCTGTACTGCTATCGGCCGATTTGATTATTATTCTTTACTCCAAAATGTGACGTCGATGTCATTTTCATCGTACGTTATTTGTGTGGAGGAACATACTAGAAGTACCCACAAAGGGAGTACATTGACCACTTGAGACACCTAAAGATGTAAATCCTAGGGGTTTAAATTGTTAAACCTCCACCTCATTAAAAATCAATTACCGATTCACATAACCAAAATTGCCGATTCCCAAATCCATGTCATTCCCATCAACACAACAAAACAAAACAGCTGAAATCCTATTTTAATTGCCACCACGAGGATGAACGCGAAATCGATGGAAATTGTGAAACAATAGCATTGGTCGGGATTCAGCTGCATTAGTCCTGGGACCGCGGCGAGTTCCGCAAGAAAATTAATTAGAATAGGAAAGTGCTGTAAGCTAATTTCTTGGTTGGTGTGGAACATGTTGTGGTTCTTAATGTTTGTATTTGTACTTGGGTAAGCGATTGGTTCGGTGCGTTGCGAGTTCTATGTCCTCTGTGAAAATTATGTATTGCCTTCAGTATAGTAAAGTTATACAACAATATAGTTTCACCGGGTCTAGGTGTTTTTGTCTTCGAGATTTGTGTCAGATCTACATAGATGTGTAACAGTGAACAGTATTTTTATTGTTAAATTTAGTTTTTTATTTTGTTTATTGCTTTGACGGAGACGAGTATGTGTCTTTTTCGTTCTTATCAGCCTTATTTTAACTACTGTGGGAGTACTGTGGGTAGTGTTGGTTATTGCGAAATAGAAAAAACCATTTGCAGTTCAGATCAAAGTATAATTCGCGATCACATTAATCACATTAGCATTTCACATACTGTAGGTACACGACAAAACTATTCGAAACGCAAGACAGTTCCTAAATGTCTTCACTGCTTCCGTACACAGCCATCCATGAAGTCTGCTTAGCACCAGCCGGTCCGAGTGTTATGTTGTAGACTCTGTCGAGCGCTGCAAGGCGGTACTGGCGCTCCAATTAGTCGAATCAGTGACGTATTTCCGACATCTTTATATATTCTGTTGAGGTATGACATGTTAATTGATTAAGGCGTGACTTTGCGGAAATCCATTATCAAACAATATATAAAGAACAAATTGCAGTGTACAGGAATAAATATCTAGAAAGATCCCATTTTGCTCAACAAATAATAGATTCAGGTCATTCGGTAAATAATAAAAACACTTTATAAATTTTACACACATTGTGATAAAGGTTTCAGAATGTCAGTACTAGTGAGTTTAGAAATTGCAAAAAATAATACAGGGAACGTTACACTTGAACAAATTAAATACGAATATTTCAAGGCCACATTTACTGCAATTGTTCGCCCCTAATCGTGCTGATAACGATCCGAGCCGAGGTGGACCGAGAAATAATCCTATATAAGTGAGGTTGTCGGGTGGTATGACTCACTCTGCGTCCGGCGCTCGACGTGGCAATACACCGTGCTCTGGCTCGCGACAAGTCAATCGTCATCCTGAGGATGCCTCGTTGAGAGGTGCTTTATGACTCTATAAGAACAGTTACGCGGATTAGGTTACTAAATATACGTCGTCTATTGTATTTTATGACATGTGTCAAGTAAACGTAAATTCTTTCTTTAAATAATGAAACTCAAAATTAGCGCTTTTTTGTCTAATTCAGAATTGGAACATTAGGCTGGTTATTTCTTTTGCTGACTGTCTGTCTAAATGAACTATTCTCATAAATCTCGAGTAGAAACAAGAAGTTATTCAGTTATGTTACCACACAGTAAGATTTCAGATAATCTATTCTTAATCTTACAAACTAAAACAAACATTCCAACTCCCACCTAAATCCGAAAACTTTACAACCACGGTATATATGAAGAAATTTAATATTAAATTACTCAATACAATAGATTTACTCGATACAAGCCATCGGATATGTTTGTGGAATCGTAAACTACCTATCAATAATTAAGAGAAGAGATACATAATTATTAAGTTTACATGCCGGCAACTATTGATAAATAACTTCGTTAAGCCATCTATTAATTGCAAATTAATATAATATTACGTGAGGTATGAAGGTATCCCAAATGCTGTTGATAATGGGTTTATGTAAATTAGGTTTTGGATGACAGTATCGTTTGCGTGGATCGTTATTATTTATCGATTAAACATTTAGTGATGGTAATTCGACACTATAGTTGGTTATAGCACAATTAATTTTCTTGGAAAATTGTTAAGCAACTGAATGCCAACTTAGGCTGTCCGTTTATTCAAATCACAACCCTAATTGCGTACTACACGATCAATCAGAATCTGAATCATTTTAAAACAGATTGCTAATCCATTGCTTCAGAAGTTCGAAAAAATATCTGCTCAACACCGTAAAAAACGCAATGAATGTTGTTGAATTGTCAAAATGAAACAGATTAGTCGTAATCGTTCAAGAAAATGTGTTGCGTAATTAGATAGCCGGTCATTCTTTGACATTTGTATGAAATGGCTATAACACGGCAAATAGACGGAAGTTATCAATTTGCTTAACAATTAATTTCCCTGACTGTACTCGTAACTTACGTATCTACCATCTGTAGAAAACACTATCACAATTATACATATGATATTATTTTATTTATTTATTATTGTTATTATTATTTTATTTGCTGTTACCGGCACATTAAACTTTATGCATTTCGTGTATTCGTGTTTGCCATAAATGCACCAGTCGGAACTGGAACTCACAACCTTCTAATGTACTGCATCGCATTTTTATAGGTTCTTAAATAGCTATGCACGGTACTCACCACGCCAAGGTCAACCTAACTTTCAATCCGTAAATATGAAAGTTAAAGTGTCTGTCTGTTACATTTTCAGAGAGAATGAAATAGAGCTTTGAAGTTGGTATGAGAAAATAAAAAATCGACACGGACGAAGTAGCGAGCAGAGCGCTTCTATTCAATAAACCACTCCACACTCACCACCAGTTTACACCATATAATTACCGTCAACCCATTTAATGCAAAACTTGCGTGCACCAGTGTAAAAGGCCAATGTCAGCGGTCAAGTACACCCGTGCAATCAAGTGCTGCTGACAGATTTATGCGAGGAAGTTCCTCCTAGCCTTCGTGGTCCACAAAATGTATGGGCACAGGATCGATATTAAAATGCTTTCAGATTTATCGTTTCGCTTTTATAGATAAGGGTAACAAGGGTTGGGTCACGGTCATTTGGAGGTGGGTAATTATTGTTTCGTAGCCTTGTGAATTGAGAATATGCGTTAGGTGATATCAGGTAGGCACGATCTTGAGAAGTGATAACAAAGTGGTTTTTATTTTCAGCAATGTTTTATTTCATTTAGGTATATGCTCCTTTAGTTAAAAATGATGATATTTTCCCGGTTCGAACGCCCCGCGGCTTTTCACAATATAGAGAAGATAGGATAGAAGGGTATTTCTAATAATTTCTGTAAAATTGCGTTTCTGTTCTACTATAAAAACCTCCTTAATTGTTCCTGTTGAACCTTATTCCACCTAATTTATATTGTCTTGTCTTGTTACGCAACAGCAAACACGCACCTCTGACTTTTCGGATTCATGTGCGTATTTTATAATTATCACTTGCTTCAAAAATGGTGAAGGAAAACATCGTGAGGAAACCGGCATGCCTGAGAGATATTTCTCGACGGCATGTGATATTCAAAAAAAAATCAATAGTCTTTTATTCAAACTAAGCTGAGAATCAGCACTTTTCGAACGTGAACATTACATACGACAGTCCCCAAAAACGCCCACCCTTCACCACTTCCTAGTGCGTTAGCTGGGAAAAAGAAGTGGCGCAACAAACTCCCCAGCGGAAGCCAAGTCAGAGGCCCATGGGCGGCTTTAAAACTCTGTCACCAGCCTGGTCACTAACCACACGAAAAGAAGAAGAAGACGTATCAGTTTAAGCAGTATATTTATAAACGTTGCTTAAAGGGTAATGATTAGCGACTGTTTAACCATACATTTTTCACGTTTGAATGTCACTTAAATTTTAGCAACGTTTATAAATAAACCCCAATATCTTTTGGTGAAAATTAAGATAGAGAGAGATAGAGGATAGATAGATTTACCTATTTATCTAGTACCTTGATTTTCACCAAAATCTCCATTTTCGTCAGTACTCTACTTTCACATTCAAGTTATGTAACCTCTAGGGAAGTAATAATATTCTGAAAGATAAATATTTTCAGTGAAAATGATTACTATTACAAAATATTACACCTGAATAATTTAAATTCGTTTTAAGTACCTAATTAATTTGCGCCTAAAGATAAGCTGAAACTATTTATTCCAGTTCAATCAGGGTTAATATAAAATTAATACTTGATTAACGTAGTTTATCCAATAAATTAATAGCTTTAGCAAATGAGCTCAGTGATCGGCCATCGATCAAATATATAATCGCATTAATTTAAGTGATTTCTGTAAATAATAAATGTTAAAATGACTATTTACTAAGGCATTTTCATGATTGGCAAATATGGAACTTTGATTTTCAGTAATTAAATCGTTTTGTTTAATGAAACATAACATCACACTTGTATTCTCAGAAGGGGCTAGGCAGAGGTGTTTCTATGCTATACCCACATTTCGACAATTATGTTTAAGTCCCATGTAATATAGGGTGAGCCAATTGCCAGCAACCGGTCACAAATCCAGACTCCGGGCTGCTACTGAGAAATTCTAGATGGAAAAACACAATAATCTTTGCTCGACCCGGGAATCGAACCCAGGCCCTTATGCCCAGCAGTAGTGCCATTACACCAAGATCAAGACGAGGCAGTTAGAGTTAACGATTCCTGCATAAAATATTAAACAGTTCCTCTGTTTAATATTTTGACCTCGGCGTCTTTTTCACCAATTCATCATCCGCCTTTTCTTTTCCCAACGGTGTGAGGGTCAGCTTCCAGTCTATCCCGGTGCCGCTGAATACCAGTATTTTACATTGAGACACTGCCTATCAAACTTCCATAACCCAGTAACTGGGTAACACGATACCCCCGTTTTCACCGATTATTTATGTGTTATGGTGATAGTGGCATTGTTCTTTGTAGTACCCATAAATAAGCTGTTGTTCAGCGGATTTTTATTTTAAAACTCTTTAGTTTTGGTATAATAATATGAATGAACTGTGAAGGAATAAATAATGTTAAGCACCTAATGTTTACTTGCACGTTATTATTTTTCCGACCACGTCATTCTCAATATTTTGAATGAAAATGACAGTTTGAAAAGATGACACGCGCTCGCTACCTATGTTACAAGCGCCCACTATGTGACAAGCGCCCGCTTTGTGACAAGCGCCCGCTTTGTGATAAGCGCCCGCTTTGTGACAAGCGCCCGCTATGTGACAAGCGCCCGCTATGTGGGAAAATTTGTTTGAAAATTACCTAACATTATCGCTCCTGAATGTTGAAAGACTAAACTAAACTAATCGGAGTGCCAATTAGTTTAGCTTATAAATTAGACATCCGCCGTTGCACTAACTTAATTGGAATAGTATACCTATGTTCTTTGACACCACATCTTAGAAGTAGTATCTTGTCTCAAGACAAGTAACGACGGCTAACAGACAGGATACAATGTACTATCTAATCCATCCACCGTATTAAATTCCGCTTCCATCCTGGTCCCGTATCGTAAGTTATCCCCCTAGCCCCCTATCCCCCTGTACCGCCGTCCCCCAAGTTTCACCTTGACAATGCGTCACAATTAGTGGCTAGTGTCAAGTTGGTAGAGACTCGGCACGTCCCGCTGGGGCTAATAACCTCTTGTGGCTTAGTTTCTAAGTTTATAGTGTTTTGAATTACTAGCTTTTAAATAAGGTTTTTTGGTTATTTGGAGGGATTATTTGGAACAGTAGCATGCTTCTTATTCTTTTTTAGGGTTCCGTATTTTTTTCGTGTGGTTAGTGACATACCTGGTGTCAGAGTTTTAAAGCCGCCCATAGGCCTCTGACTTGGCTTTACATACCGTCGAGAAATATCTCTCAGGCATCCGGTTTCCTCGTGATGTTTTCGATGTTTTTTTAGATCTTATGTAGCTTTTAAAATCTGTAGTCGACAAACAATGATTAATTTCTTCATAGTTGGTCAATGGTAATCTAAATTTTGTGAGTCGAGAACTGTGCTATCCGTTATTATAGAATGATCAATAGCGCTCACGAGTTCCTATAACGTGCAGTTATCAGGTATAAACGATCTTGATATATCATTAACTTGCAAAAAGGATGCTATAAAATAGCAAGCAGTAGGTAACGCAGGTAAGTATTGAAACACATAAATTATAAAAAGCATATTACGAACAAAATAAAAAAAACAAACATTTTAACAACAATATCGCTTCAATGTTACCTGAATATAAAAAAGAAAAATCTGTCCAAAGCACATGGCAGTACAATGAGAGAGCTTTGCCAAGCTTGCCGGCAACTTGGCGCACCCTGTATAATATCCACTCGTGTGAAGTTTACACCTATTAAAACCTGCGAGTCAGCATATTCAGCGGAAAGTGTTATTTTACTAGCAAGAGGAAAATATTTTATGAAGCTGGGTTTCAGGGCAATATTTTTGCTGCACTTCATGAGAATTTTGCTGGGATATGCACCCCTGTGTTGACTTATGATTTTTTGTGTATAAAATTTGCATTATGTCTGTAAATTTGCGCTTTTGACCGCCTCGTTGGTCTAGTGGTCGCAAGCGCATGCTCATGTACTGCTGAGCATGAGGTCCTATGTTGGATTTCCAGGTCCGGCAAAGTATTATTGGATTTTTCCAACAGGAATTTCTCAGTAGCACCCGGGAGTCTGGAACCGTGCTCGGCTGATGGCGATAGACTTGCCCCAAATTACATGGGACTAAAAAAACATAACAGCAAAAATGTGGGTGTACTACAGTTACGCCTCTGCCCAACCCCTCGGGGAAACAAGACGCGACGTTATGTGTGTATGATATTAGCAATTTTGTTTTTTTTTGTAAATTCTTCAGGATATCCTAATCGACAAGCTCCCTTGGTGAGTACTTCTTTGTTTTAGTAGATAACATGGAGAATTCTGTTTAGAGAGAATGGAGGGTTGGGTGAGACTATCATCTGACTGTTTCTTTCAATTAGGTACAGTAGCAGGTGTGAGGAACAGGAGAGGCGCATTTCCTGCTTTTCCGACAATTTTCCTTCCGCTGGTGTTTTCGGATTCCAACATAATATAAAGAAAGTCTAGAGAAATAAGAATAAGTAAAAAAGAAGATTCTATAAAAAAAAAATACAAACTTTTCCTGTATAATCGGTACGAAAAAACACGGATCCGGCAATCCAGCGGAGGCACAATAAATAATTAATTATGAGCGTCGCTAATGAGGGCGCGCAAGTTTTTCAATTAAAATGTTTTCTTGCTCACTGAGAGCCGTAGATATAGGTAGGGATAATTGGAAGAAATACGATAACGTAGTGGTCATTTCATTTCACGAGTTATTTATTTTTATTGGACTTCAGGATGGTAATGATTTCATTTACTGCATTTTTACGCTTGTCGTTCAGACAGCGATCAGCCAAGCAATCTAGACTTTGTTGTGAAAAATAAGTTTGACTGGTAGAAAAGTCCGCCTCTGTACATTTCTATGTGCTTGAGGTATTCAATAAATAAATAATAAAAATATTAGCAGTTTTCAATTTTTCAATTATTTTCGCCCTTAGTGCTCTTACTGTTGCTGCGCTGTCACTGCCAAATTGTTACCATAGACATGTTGTTGAATTACACCTTTTATCTTTACCTATACTTAATATTAACATTGTTAAAACTCTATCAAAAACAAAGTATTTTGATACTAAGACTTTATAATCCAAGCTACTTGACCACTGCTCCCGAGATGTAATAAGGCAGTAGAGTGCATAACAGTCTGCCCAACCTTTTTTTTTTTTTTTGATGGTTGGTAATTATCAAATAACTTCTCCCGCTCTGGGCGGAGCGGGAGGGCGTGTCAGACTTTTACTGACTAAAACCCACCCGTGTTCCTTCCGTTGCCTGTGTGCCGGGGTCGCGATATCCCTTTCGGACAAACTCGCAACCCCGGCAGGCATTGGCCCTTCCGGACCCCGTCAGTTGGTGCTGACATCTCTTTGAGGCGCGCGTGGAACACAACGCGCCGTCGACCCATTGCTCACCGTCCGCAGGCCCGCGCCTACGGTGGCCGGAAGTCGGCTCTCGACTCCCGACTTTGCCCAACCTGGGAATCGAATCGGACCTAACAATAACAAAATTAGTTAGGTATTAAAATTATAATAAGTACTGAAAATATTTGTTTCGCTGAAAAATAAATAACCTTTTAACGTCTAGAGATGGTAACTCGTGGTATAAGTAGAAGACAAATCGTTCGTTCGTGTTCATATAAATCGAATGTCGGATGCATTCGCTATCGACGCGGCGTGGCAACATTGAACGTCAATCATCGGAATAGACAGTCGATTGGTATAACGTATGTTTGTTTATCACGCAAAGGAAAACAACACACAAAGTGCTATGATGTACCGCACAGGACTTTGAACTGTAATGGAAAGAGAGGTAGGCAGCAGTAATTTTTGATGAAATTAGTCCCATTTACACGATGCAATTAGTTTCGTGCCTACAATAAAATTGAAGCAACAAATGACTTGCATCGTAAGTCACAGTTAAGCACTGTTAGGACCCGGACGGTACAGTTTTTCGGTTTCGTTTTTATGGTATGCCACAGGCAAATAAATGGCACTGTGTAAAGCTTTACGGCAACTGTTGCAAATTGTAAGTAGGCAAAGTTACGTTTGATTCACGATAAAACCGAGACTAGGTACCTTAGAAACATTGTGATATTTTGTCATTTCTATAAAAGCATCATCATCACCACATAAGTACTCAGTTCAACTTGACGGACCTTGGAAACCCGCTTGCGTGAAGACTTACCCCTCGGCGTCACCACTCGCGCGACCTGCGCCTTGCGTCTTGCGACCGCGGCGAGAACAAATGTTAGAATTTATTTAGAGCGTCTAAATAAATTCTAACATTTGTCGTCGCGACATCGGGCGGTGCATCTTGCGGCTTGGGAAAATGCGAGCACCGCCCCGCGCCGCAAGACGCCCGGCCCGATGTCGTAGCCCTGGCCTTAGGCCCACAGTCCACGAAGTTTATCAAAACGACGACTACTACACGATACAATTCAATTCAATTTATTCAGTAACAATTCACATTGCGTTTGAATATGATCTAGTATGTAATATATACTATTATTAAAATACATGTAATTCAATTTAAATGAGAAAATATTATTTAGATAAAAAATAAAATTGTAAAACGTAAATTATAAAATGTCTTTAAATTAATAGCAAATTATAAATACGATTTACTAACGCCTTGTGATTTGTTTCATCTCGTTCGGTCCGCCATTGAACTGCTAGTGCTGAGACATTCTGGCTGATTTGGGTTTGTAACTGGTTACTTTTGGATAGAGTCGTGGGAGAAGAATTTTGGGAACAATAAAGACTGGCTGGACATAGTCACGTAATGGAACTTGTTTCAAGGTTCCTTAAGATCAGAACCAACCAGTGTTTTAGGTTATTAGTAATATGACTCGCATTTAAAGATTTGACAAGAATTTCTCAAATAAAATATAAGTTAAACTACTGAAATTCAATTTAAACATTGATTTGTTTCAGCAAATTGACTCATGTAATTTATTTTAACATTGTTAAGCATTGTAAAACGATATTTTAGATCAAAGAACCACCCTTAAGCGTTGTTCGATCGAAGTAAAAATGGTTCAATGTGTTTGTTTTTTTGGCACAATTGTGTGTTATTCTGTTGTCCCAGAATAACATACAATTGTGCTGAGAAATTGTGTATTTTTGTGTTCGCATTAATTAATGACGTATTTGTTTTACTTGTGTCTGTTGTGTTTTGTTTTATTTATACATCGTGTTGTAAATCCTAGATAAGGAAAATGTATTGTTTTAAACACGTAGGTACAGTCAATAAAAGGGGAAAACATTTATTAGTAGTCACCAGACCCTGGTCATCATCTATCTATAACCTATTCATTGAGACCATTCCAATGAGCCCAAACACAATACCTGCAGTGCTATACTGTAACCATCTCACCGTGAAAACTTAGGTGAAGTGAGCGTGGAGTGAGCTGTCAATGGTGTCAATCTCTAGCATTAGGTGGAATGACAGCTCACTCCACGCTCACTTCACCTAAGTTTACACGGTGAGATGGTTACAGAATAGCACTGCTGTGCTGTAAGTTGGTAAGGGGGTTATGCTATAGCATCAGTTCAAGGTTACTATGTTTTTCTAATATCATTGAAGTAACAGAATACCAAATTTCAAATCGATCAGACCTGTGGAAGACGGTCACATCCATTCATCAACTAGAAAAGAGCTGATAATGTTCTAGCGACTGAACCGATTTTGATAAAACATTTCTTAGAACCATCGCTAGAAAACCGCATTCAAATTAGTTCACCCGTTTAAGAGCTTCGGTGCCATAGACAGACACACAGACACCCACACATAGCGGTGAAACTTATAACACCCCTCTTTTTGCGTCGGAGGTTAAAAGCAATCCTATTCTGGGCTACATCATTGACACAAACAGTAGTTGACAGCCTCACAGATCCGTCCGACTCATCCTACAATCCTACATCCCGACAATTGGCTCTAAATCTGTTTAATTACTCCCGTTAATTAGTGTCTGGTGTTAGCTCTGTTCCTGCTACCGATTGCCAATTCGATTTTAATCAAGTTTTCGGATAATTCGGATAATTACGCGGTCACCGGTCGATGGGAACATATGCGCTAATTATTTTCGGTTTTTAATTGACATTTCCCGGTTCTGGCTAACGAATAGTTTATTTATAGATATGTTCATTACTTTTAATGAGAAAAATGTGGAAAAGTTTTTACAGTAACTTTACAGTTAATATTAGGTACCTATAGCAATTTTTCAGTAATCTTGAGCTTTCTTTGTTTAAATAAACAAGTCATTCTAATGACTTTGTATATGAAATTTACGTTCACAAAGGAATATTAAAATCGAAGACATCGACTTATATTCTACATAATTTTTATTTTAATAAATAATATAGCAGTAGAGCTCATTGAGAGAGAATTTGTCCAAAGAAGCTGCTAGTGCTACTAATGCTACAATCATACCTTTTACTGCGACTAAGCAACAGACAACCATTTTTGTGCAATGAAAAGAAAGGAGGAAGCCAAATGTTTTTTACAATAAATAATTTGTAATAACAGGTATATGATTTACATTTCTGACGGGGACGACCACTTTCCATCTGATGTGATTTTCCACTGGTTTTCCACTAGGTATGATTCCGGAAAACGCTGCACGCGGCAGAAGTGCGCGCTAGTGCTGCCTGCCGCGTAATTATGAGCAACGCTGCGCAGCACCGCTGTTCGTGGTTTACTTCTCAACAGTTGTCAACATTCACGTGTTATCGCTGTGATGAACGGCTCACTACTGGTCCGTCACGCTGGCAGAGCGACACTGCCGCGCAACAGTGCCGTCGCAGCAACGTCGTGCAGTATTGCTGTCGTGCTCGGAATGTAATCTCGTATAAGTAAACCTACAGAAAATATATGGGGACCAGTAGTGACGCAGCAGCACTGCTGCGGCAGCACTGCCGCGTGCAGCGTTGTTCGGAATCGTACCTTTATGAATAGAATCAAGCAACAAGCCTAATGCAATAACACTTTAGGGGACTCACAAGATGGACGTGACCCTACGTGGTTCCTATGACAATATTGTCTTAAGCTAAGATGGCCAGTCAACATCAATCAGGTGAGAGTGTAATTATTAGCTAATTTACATGAGCTAATTAGCAGAGCTGATGACTAATGAGATATAATTAGGTACCAAAGCGTAGGTTAAAACAAATGACAAATTGCTTCGGATTGGCTTCTAGAATAATATGCTGCTTACTGCTGGGGAGTTTGTTGCGCGTTCTTCTTCCCAGCTAAAGCACTAGGAAGTGGTGAAGGGTGTGCGTTTTGGGGGACTGTCTTATGTAATTTTGACGTTCGAAAAGTGCTGATACTCAGCCTAGTTTGAATAAATGACTTTTGAATTTTGAATTTTCTGAATTATGTCTAAAAAATACTTGCCTACTCGCCACAAAAGTATTATGTTGAATTTAGAAGAAATAAACAACAAACTTTTTTATCTTGAACGTAACGAATAAAAAAGCTACCCATGTTTAAAGATTCCTTAAAGAACATAGAATTTTTGAGTACATACTAAGCTATTTCTCTAGCGCACTTATGGTGAATGCTGTGTATACCTAAAATAGGTTTAGAGGTATGCGGAACAGTGTGTAAAGTTCACTAATATTCTATAGAAAAGGGAGGATCCTCCGACCAGACGGGTGTCGTGTCTGGTGGGCAACTGCCCGAAAGTTGATGTCTATCCGATATCAACTTTCGTCTTATATATGTCGTTCGCGCGGTAAACTCTAATTGCGCGATGCAGGATTTGTGTGACATCATGTCTTTAATGCTTATGTGGCAGTGTAACCGCTACATAGGGATACATACAAGTTCTTGTAATAAGTTATTGTTCTGTTTTAATTTTTTGTATGTACTGCTGTTGGTGTACCAAATAAATAAATAATAAACGCACTTTGCACTTTTTATTTGCAGGATATATCGAGAAGAGAAGCATTTAAAACTTTGACATAAAAAAAAAAAAAAAAAATCAAGATTAGAGAGACTACAACGTCAACTTTTAACTTACTTTTGAATTAATAATGACCACTCAATATTGTATTGCTTTAGGACAGTTATTACATATTTAACTCATTATTGCAATTTTTGCATAAGTGACAGTCTCGCACCGGGGGTGCGATATTGTGTGCTTTTTAATCTATGCTAAATAAATGAATTTTCTTTCTTTCTCTTTCCTAGGTACTTTATTCTGGGAAATGTAATTAAAAAGACAAGAGATAGATAGAGAACCAAGGAGAATACGAGTACTTGTGGTACGCATATTACTAGGTACCTGTAGGTGTTGTGGATACAAAACTTAAATAATTCAACTCAAAACGTTACATACACAAGCACACACCCAAACCAACTCGAAGTCACAGATCAATAAAGGACAAATAAAGGCAACCTTTTCAATAAATTCTATTCGTACCGACCTTTTAAACTCGTTAAAAAGCCATCGAGCATAAGTTTGGGCTGATCCTTGATTTCAACCCGGGACCTCTTGCACCCTAACCGAAAATCATACCAACGAGCCAGCCGATGGCAAAGTTGATTTTCTGTCGGTTAACTTTTTAATTTGTTTTTAATATAGGTACTAAATATAACCCAGTTAAATCAGTCTATAAAATAGGTACATTGGATAAGCAAAGCAAGTAGATGTGTAATTATTATAAATCGAAATGTGGTTCTTTATAAATCAATTTTATAAATGCAGTTTTGAAATCCTGTCAAAAGTTACACTATAAGTAGGTACAAAATAAATAGCATATTAAAAAAAAAAAACGACAATTTACTAATATCGCTATGATAATACGTAGGTATTTAATTTAAAACAATTAAATTACCATTATCATCATCACACAATTATTTGACAATTCAAAAGTGCCTGTAATTGGTTTATTTGAAATAAATGCTTTCGAGTTTGAGTTGACTGGGAAAAAAAAACAATTTAGTCCGTCAGTCAGATAATGAAAAAATATTAGACACGTATTTTTTGCTTTATCATATTAATAAAAAATGATTTAGATCAAACGCATTAAAGTTGGAGATGGGGCTCGCTACGTCACAATTCATTATTAAATTTACCGGAGAGTGACGTCATGCCACATCTTAACTCAATGTATTGCCGTAATCTTTTGATTGTGTAAAAAAAGAAAAAGATATGTGTCCAATATTTTTTAATAATCTACATAACTGACGGACAAAAAAAAATACGTGTGGCACTCGAGGACTGCCGCGGTAAAGCTGTTGCATAGCATATATTCAAAAATAAGAAGATAATATTGTTGATTTAAAATATTTTAAAAAAAAAATACCCCTATACCCCCCCCCTAAATCGCAGAATTTACACAACCGTCAATGACGTCTGCCCTCACGCGTCTGCCCGCGTTCGGGTCGCGCACTCGGCGATCGCGCGTCATTGCCTATCCCGCCCCTCCACCCTCGTTCTGCGCGCCCGCCGTCGACTCATCGCAGGTCATTCTTATCGTTCTAACTTTTAAAATATTAGTCCAAATTACTTAGTGTAAAAGACAAATTTTATCTACATTAAATACCGAAAGCGATGAAGGTATTTATTTTGATACGAATTAACTAAATACTCTAAAATATGCAACTTAAAAAAAGTATTCAATTTAAATGTATTTATAGCTCACTATTTTGGCTATAATGGCTTCCACATAAAAGGTAGATATATGCTGTCGCGGACTTTTATTTAGAACTCTTTAAGACAAACAACCCCACAATACATTATTTTCATGTAACTCCAGCGGTTTAGGCAGCGCACGCAAAGATAGATCTCAGAGGGCAGGATTTTTTCCGACTTACTGGATACTTATCGTTATATTATGGCTAAATCACATAAAATCTTTATAAATTGTAGCCTATGTGTTATTCTGATATATAAGCCACATTACTGTAAAGTTTCATTAAAATCCGTTCGGTAGTTTTTGCGTGAAAGAGTAACAAACATCCATCCATCCATCCTCACAAACTTTCGCGTCAGGTTTTTTTTTCGTTACGGAATTTCTACATTCGGTCGCCGCGCTCAGTCTCCGATAAAAGCTATGCAATAGCTTAAAAATTTTTGGTTAACATCCCTATTTGGCTACAATGGTAATAAGTATAGAAGTAATAAAATGTTCGTGCCTACGATATAGGTCGCCCTCAATCAGATGCTAAAGTCCTGACATCGAACACGTCATGACATCATTTTTTATGAGTCCGATACAGCGGAGCAATTTAAATCCATCGAGATATAAGTACTGTACGTTAGTACTTATATCTCGATGTTTAAATCACTCATTCTTTTGAAACTTAGTAAATAGGTAGTATAAAGGGACTTAATTCCAATTATGATTTCAAACAGCTCTTAGTGGTACTTAAACGGTTATGTTAATTAAATGATTATGAACAAGACCCCAAAAAACGTCAGTATCAGTACCAAAGAGAAGTAAAAAAAAAATACACAAAAATATAATTAAAAAAATTAAAAAAATTGGGCTCGTCCGGGATTTGAACCCGGGACCTCTCGCACCCTAAGCGAAAATCATACCCCTAGACCAACGAGCCAACTGAGTAATATGTTAAAATTTTATATCACAAATAATCATATCTGACCGTGCTACCTTTCACTTCGTCACGAATTAATAGGCCGTCGTCCACGAGGCTACTCAAAGGTAACGTGTTAAAAACTCAAATCACCAATGAGTAGCCAGAATGTCACAGCACTAGTACCTATTTCAATGGCGGTGCGTACACACGACGGTGGATCCGCAGAGGTAGCCCGAGAAATTAAAATTTTCTTAATTTTTTTGCAATTTACAGGTCAGTGTCAGATTACAACCTGACACTTCTTGATTAATAATATGATTTGTACAATTAAGGAAGAGTTCTTATGGAACAAATCTACCACCATTGAAATTCTAGTGCTGTGACATTCTGGATACGCATTGGTGACTTGAGCTTGTAACTGGTTACTTGTGAGGAGAGTCGTAGACAACGGGCCTTAGCCTTTAGTTCTCTAGCGAGCGGCGATGGTAGCGCAGCGGATTTAAAATTCCATTTTCACGTAAACACCATTTCTGTTTTAGCATGTTAACGTTAGTGGCTGAATCCGGAGTTGTGAGGAAATATTAATAATTAACGCGTGAATAGATTAGCAATTGCAGTAAGTAGGTATGTGTTTGTTTACTGGAAGTGTGCTATGTAATCTAGTTAGTAACTGTATTGTGGAAACCTATTTTCGTACTTTGATTGATAAATCGTCGGTTGGAGTCATTACTGGAACATCTCTAAAATTTTGTGTTTTGGACTAAGTATGCAGAATGATAAAAAATCAAATGCTTTATCATTCTGCATACTTAGTCCAAAACACAAAATTTTAGTGATGTCAGTAATGACTCCGACCGACGAAATATGCAGTGTATACCTGTTAGTGGGTATTTGTACATCGCATGCGTTATTAAGAGGCTGATCATAATCTAAGGAACCATACGGATTAATCCTCGTTCCCAGTACTATACAAAATTACCTATATCTTATGCAACTAGTTTTTTTTATTTTTATGGTGTGGGCCTAACCTGGTGTCAGAGTTTGAAAGCCGCCCATGGACCTCTGACTTGGCTTCACATGCCAACGAGAAATATCTCTCAGGCATGTTCCGGTTTCCTCACGATGTTTTCCTTCACCGTTTTTGAAGTAAGTGATAATTATACAATACGCACATGAATCCGAAAAGTCAGAGGTGCGCCTTGGGATCGAACTCGAGAACTATGACTTGGCATTCCGACGGTAACACCACTAGGCTATCACTGCTAATAAAAAAATACTTAGTAAGTAGGTATCTTTCTAATTTCACAAGAATTAACATCGACTAATTTTATTGATAATCTTAATTTAACCATAAATCATCTTGAATACTAAGACAGATTGTCCAGTTTAGTTATGAACTAACCATTATAGTTTTCCAAATATCTATCCATCTGAATTCAGCAGCTGTATTCAGCCATATTCAGCCACTTAATAAAGCTAACATCGTTGGTATAATATGTAAATAGGCTCAAGTAGTGTTCGGATGAATCAATTGAGTTCATCAGTAGAAACAATCGGCTTGATTTGCGATTAATTTGGTTTGTTAGTTCAATAAATATGATCATTTGAAGCTTCCATTAATCAAATAAGCCTATTGCAGCCCACTGCTGGAGCTAACTTTGGGAGCAGTGGTGGCCAGGTGGTAATTGCCGCGACTTACGTCGTGGATCCAATCCCAAGCGTGCACTTTCTTTGTGTAAATTATTTCATCACCACTGCTCTTAAGACGGTGAAGGAAAACATCGAGCGGAAACCAGCATGCCCTAGAACCAAAATTCAAAGAAATGCGACATCCGCTAACCCGCACTGGGCCCGCGTGGTGGACTGCCTCTTACAGACAGGAGGCCTGTGTCCCAGCAATGGGAACATTATAGGCTGATTATGCTGGACTTAAGCCTTTCCTAAGTATTTCCAATGCCTGGTTCTCTGCCCCCAACACGTCATGGAATAAAACGGATCATACAACTTCTCAATCTTCGATCATAAGAGATCCAAGAATGAGAAGTTTTATGATTATATTCCATGACTGATTCCTAATATTCTACATTCCTTTATTATGTTAACCTTCTCCTAATGCGTATAATGTTTTCATATTCGTATAATCTGATGTGAGCAAGCGTGTCATACGAGGTAGGTACCGACATTAATATTATAAATATAAAGTTCATATTCGAATGAACCGTTTACGTTACTCAGCAAAGCGAATCAAAATGCGGTCTGTGAATCCTGCCCTAAAACTCTTATTTTCAGCAATATCAAACAGTTTTATAATTTCACCCGTAGGTTGAATGTAGAAAAGTTTAGAAGTAAAATCGTCTTCAGAAAAATCTTTTCAAAACTTCATAAAACTTTTTGGTATTATAAAACGTTTCGTTTCGAAGTACTAAACAACTGAACAGTAATAAACAGCTGAATTGGAATACCTACAGTTTTTTAGTTGTTAATAAATTTGCAGGCAATAAATTGTCGTTATCATAGATATTTATCAGTTTAATTTATTGCATCTTTTATCAATACAGCTAATCTTTATTGAGAGTAATAAGGTAGCTATGATTTACTGTACCTATAGATATTTATTTGTTCAATAATCTTTATAACTGTGATGTCTTCTGATAAAATAACCTAAGATATAAAAGACACAAAAAATAACAAAAAATAAATAAATTAACGGTCTATATATACAATGCATTGTTTTTTGACCTAAACAGCAGTCAAATACCTATCTTTTATTTTTTACATTACAAAAAGATTTGGGCTCGTCCGGGATTTGAACCCGGGACCTCTCGCACCCTAAGCGAAAATCATACCCCTAGACCAACGAGCCAACTGACGAAGTGCTCGAAATTGGTGATCAGTATCGAACTCGCGTAGTGAAAGGTGACCTACATACATGCGTTTACGCATTCCGCAACCGTGAAGACGTCACGAAACGTGTTTTAATATAGAAAGTATCAACACGTTAAATGTTATGTATACTATTCTCAACAAGGTGTTAAGAAACACCTTCTCATAGCCAATTTCAACCTTCAGGACAGTCGGCTCGTTGGTCTAGGGGTATGATTTTCGCTTAGGGTGCGAGAGGTCCCGGGTTCAAATCCCGGACGAGCCCAAATCTTTTTGTGGAAGGCATTCAAACATAGGCATGATACATAATCTTCTTGGTCCTGTATGAGAAATGAATCTACGTAACCATGTGGTTAGCTGAAGACAACACAGCTGACAGGCTAACAGTTTTAATTTCGGGTGCTAATATGTAATTATAATGTTTCTGCGACAGTTCGCAAGCATTCAAAGAATGTTTTATGTCCGAAAAGTACAATAGGTATCTACTGTATTGAAAAGGATCGGTCTACAAGATAATAATCCTTGGATTCCCCAATATCCGCTTGTAGCAAGTACTTCGCAGTAAACGCACCTGATTGACCTTTTTCTGGCACATCCTGTTGGGTCAGATCCTTTTTAGTATCCCCTTCCGGGACACCTTTATAAATCCCAACTAGATTTGTCTTTTATTTCCTGTCCCCATTACAAAATCAAGTATAGTGTTATGGGGAAAATGAATGAAAAACAGGATTAGGTATTTCGTTGATATCACTTTTTTTTGTTGTTCACCTCAGCGTAGGACACTTACCTTGAGAAGGCCACAGGGATCCACTGGATACGAGAAATACAAGAATGTGGCGACGCTTGGGGGAGACCTATGTCCAGCAGTTGACGTCTTTCGGCTGAAATGAATGACGATTCATTTCAGCCGAAAGACGATTATGTTTATCTTTAATTGTGGCTATTAAGTACCTTCTACTGCAGTACAGTAGAAGGTACTTAATACTCAAAACTGAACTTAAAAGTCAACTGCCCAAAACTATAACTTGAATTTTTAAAAAACTTTTTCCCTTACTTATTCCCTTCAGGGATCCTTTACCTAGCGATTTTCTTCTTAAATGGGGTATTAACTGCTTTCTTCTATAGATTATTGCGTGATGTTATGTACGTGTCTTTATCTACATAATGATATGACTTAAATTACGTAATTGTTTTAGTGAAAGGCATCTGATGCACGTTGGTTGTAGTATTGTGTTTCGGCATATTGTTCAGCCGGCTCGTTGGTCTAGGGGTATGATTTTCGCTTAGGGTGCGAGAGGTCCCGGGTTCAAATCCCGGACGAGCCCAATTTTTTACCCTGTTATTCAAAATAATTCCTGAATACTTCTTACTGAATTCTTCTTTAATACGTACCATCGAAGAAGTTCACATCTAACCAGTTTCAAAACAAAATCCCGTGAACACAATGACCACATCTGTTACCAGCCCGGTGCTACAGCCGCCGAGCGCTGCAAGCAAGAATAGTCCTTATGGTGGTTAGATATGAACTTCTTCGATGGTACATACTTTTTGCAGTTGGACTTTTTGCAAACGAACTCTGAGCTAATCAGCTTACTTTTTTATTCTTTCTTCTAATCAGTGTCACAATTTATTTATAGAATCGTACGTACGGAAAACAAAGATTGATGCTTAGGTAGGTAAGTACCAATAACAAATTCAGTACTGTATAGATATGTAAACACTATTTCATTCACACCAGCAGTGAGGTCGCTGTCACTTATGTGAACTGTGAGTTCACCACGAATGGCGGGAAACAGTGGAAAGTGAGGAGCTGCCTGCACGAGAAGGTCGGTGTGGTGATGAGCCAGTGTAGTGATATAATCAGTTTAAAAAGGGATCAACAGGATTCTACAAGTACTTTATTGGAAACATAGATTTATGTTAATGTTTAGGTTCTGCACTTCTATAGTGATTGATTCACATCGTTTATCATCACTTAGTAGCTTATAAATCTGCTAACCACGTAAGACAGATAAGCAATATCTTTAAGAAGCCCACACATACAAACAATACGTGACTTTCTACAAGATATTTACATCACAGCTGCTATAAATTGAAACAGTCTTGTTAGTGAATGGTTTTGTGGCGTTAAAATTCAATTCGATAATCAGCCGGCTCGTTGGTCTAGGGGTATGATTTTCGCTTAGGGTGCGAGAGGTCCCGGGTTCAAATCCCGGACGAGCCCAAATCTTTTGTTAATTATAGATACACGACGACGATGGCTTGAATTCTCGAGGTATGCAGAAAATTCTTAACGACTATACCTACTAAGATTCATACAAACGAAGTGACCACAAAAATCCAATTTATTTACATATTTTAGTAAAAATTCAAAAAATTCAAAAAATTCAATAGTCATTTATTCAAACTAGGCTGAGAATCAGCACTTTTCGAACGTCAAAATTACATAAGACAGTCCCCCAAAAACGCCCACCCTTCACCACTTCCTAGTGCTTAAGCTGGGAAGAAGAAGTGGCGCAACAAACTCCCCAGCAGCACAGCTGTCTGTTCAGTTAGAAAAACTTGATTCTATATAATAATGCTTTAATGCAAAAATAATTTACATAAGCACAAATTGCACTCAACTCATAAAATAAAAACATTTTAATGAGTAGATTATGTCAACAATAAATGAAAACAAAATTTAAAATAAATTGACTTACAGTCAAATAAAATAATCCAAACAATTATATGAGCTCATAATAGTATCATGTAGTCTTTGATTCTAAAAACACTTGTTTGTTGCTTGGGGTACATTGGAGTAGCTTAATTAGTCCCAAGCCTTTTTGTCGTCTAAGTAATCTTTAACTTTATAGAAACCTTTTTGACATAGTTTCTGTTTAATAAATGATTTAAATTTATTGAGGCTCAGTTCTTTGACATGGCTTGGGAGTTTGTTGTAAAAACGTATACTTTGGCACTTAAATGAATTACTAATTTTTTGGAGCCTAGTCCTCGGCACAGGAAATAAATCTTTGTTTCTAGTATTTAAACTATGAATGTCGCTGTGTTTAGAATATAGATTTATATTCTTTTTTACATGAATCAGGTTCTCATATACATATTGAGACGCGACCGTCATTATGTTTATTTCCTTAAATTTATCCATCTGTGAATGCCTACAACTTAGGTTATAAATTGCTCGAATGGCACGTTTCTGCAGCACAAATATAGCCTGAAAGTCGGCCGCATTTCCCCACAACAAAATGCCATACGACATTACACTATGGAAATAACTAAAGTATACTAATCGAGCTGTTTCTACATCAGTCAAATGACGGATTTTATACACCGCGTAGGCTGCAGAGCTTAGCCGCTTCGACAATTTGGTTATATGAGGTCCCCACTGAAGCTTCGAATCCAAAGTAATACCTAAGAACACAGTGGTGTCCACAAGATCCAATTCTGTCCCATTTACTAGTACATTGGTTTTCACCTGCTTAACGTTAGGTGTCAGAAATCTAATACATTTAGTCTTTTTCTCGTTCAAAAGTAAATTATTAACACTAAACCAATGCACAATTTTAGAGAGAGTATTATTTACATCGTCAATAACGGTCTGTTTTCGCTTAAGCTTAAATATAAGTGATGTGTCATCTGCAAATAACACTATTTCATGACTGTTCTTTATAAAATTTAGTAAAATTATAAGGCCTTATGAGACGACACTTTTTCGATGGAACTCAAAATACTGAAACAAAATCAATGTAAAATAGCTATTTTATACATAAAATATTCACCAAATGATAATATGAATTCCAAACATCTTTCATACGGGCGCAATATTCGACAAATATGAAATAGTGCTGCAAGAGTAAATATCTCAACATGGAATACTCTCAATATGCTGTATCGTAGAACATATCGAGACATGGAAGCTAATATTTGTGTATGTATCGCCGCCTTTGAACGTCTGTAAGATGTAGTTCACACAGAGCTTCAAAAGTTCTATCAAATACCATTTTATAGAAAAGACTACTTTGAAATTGGAAGGCAGAGGTAGCTTTTCTTTTGAAAAATGAACGCCATTTTACATTCAAGGAAACAAATGCCAGCAAACTACGCAACGATTTTGTTAGTGGACAATTATTAATTTTCCATGAAAATTGGGTTTCTTTTCATTTCCAAAATCAGTTTCATTTGTTTTCAAACTAAACTAGAACACTTTTTCAAATTCAGAATTTTACGTCATTTTCTTCTTACCGTTAAAATCGAGGCAAAGTTTGGTATTTTCAAAGCGCAATACAGGTGCATTTAAGCTATAACATATTTTATGGTTCTAGAAATGTTGTATCTAGGGCGGAACACCAAGTTACGATTCCGGTTTCGGAATATCCTACCTTAGGATACCTACTGGTCGTAATTTCGGATTTCAGAGGCTTAGCTGATGTTAGGAGATTCGATACCACAACCGGCTTAGTTTTGTTCCTTCTCGCTGTCGGGCCGCTATTAGACGAGCCTGTTAGATCGATTAAGAGCTAAAACAGTTGCTCGAATATCTATACTTAATACCTCGTTTGTTTGTTTGTAAATTTGTACCTATGTAGGGGGGTAATATCCGGAACTGCCCGTCGAATTTGAAAAAATATTTTTGCAATTCTTGAGGAAGGCTAGCGACAATGAAACACAAAGCATTCACATGATATTTCCAGACCGTAAAAACTACTACCACCGGAAGGAAAACTTATTTTCTTATGCAGAAAAGTATCTATCATTGACCACATTAGCTCATTGCTGCCAAGTAATGTTCAGATTAATATATTTTATGCCTAAGTTAGGGAAATTAACTGTTAAGCAATTTGAATTGCCCATGTATTCAAATCACAACTGTCATTATTTGGCAGTTGTAATATGTGTGGCTGTGTAGTGTGTAAATTTGATCAATCAATCTGCCTAGCCTTTTCTCTACTATGTTGGGGTCGGCTTCCAGTCTAACCGGATGCAGCTGAATACCAGTATTTTACATGTAGCGACTGCCTATCTGATCTCCACAACCCAGTAAGTGGGTAATACGATACTCCGATAGTGTGTAAATTTGATAAAGAAATAATTTCCCTAACTGTACCTACCTTAATAAAAATCAATAGGTTTAATTGTCACTTTGTAACTTTTATTAATTTATTATTTTGTTTTTGGTCTTTCTACAGTTGATTAACTGTTCAAAATATCAAAATAATCAGCCTATGTTCCCACTGCTGGGACACAGGCCTCGTCTCTGTGAGAGGGAGTGGGCCATAATGCTCCACGCGGGCCCACGGGTTGGCGGATCTGACATATCTTTAATTTTTGGTTCTAGGATATGCCGGTTTCCTCACGTTTTTTTTGTTCACCGTTTTGAGAGCAGTGGTGATGAATTCATTTTGACAAAGTAAAGTGTCTACTTGGGGTTCGAACCCACGCATACGTCGCGGCCTTTGCCGCTGGGCCACCGCTCCTCAACATGAACTCAAACCAAATACCGAAATGCACAATATTACGTGAATCCACAAGCTGAGACAGCGGGTCCATTATGCCCCTGGGGCATCACAATATGAAATCGAATAACATCTTAATATTACGTCTAAACACACAAACTATTGATACAATACAATTTGAAACACATTCAAGTGCAAATAATATTCAATAGTGGAGCTCAACCTAAACAAATATTGTAATATTGAGAGACGATGTGCGATCCCTGTATCTTTGAAAAGCAAATATGGCGGATAAGGCGGTTTACACACGAGATTGGATCCGAACGCGCAATGGGGAGTAAGTGGAAAGCTTATTTTGCGTTAAGTTTTTGAATAGGGATAGGAAATAATGTTATAAAACGGCGACAAGGGATAAACGTCGTTTTAATACTAGGCGGAATAATATCTACTATCAAAGTCTAATTATTTACAAGTAGATTCTTATTAGATACATCCCTATTACAGTTTAAGTCACACAAAAAATATTGAAAATTATTTGTCTAAATGTAATAAAAAAATTGGGCTCGTCCGGGATTTGAACCCGGGACCTCTCGCACCCTAAGCGAAAATCATACCCCTAGACCAACGAGCCGACTGATAGAACTATTAAAATATACGTGCACAGTAAAGATTACGATGCCTTTCACCGACAACATTATGAAGCAATAAAGATTAACGTATTACTTAATCACTTTAATAGTAGTTTCGAACATTATTACATCAGTCTGATGTCAATTGTGGAGTATAGGGATCTCCTCTAGTTAAATTCGTCGGGGGGTTGCCAGTATTATCCTATTAATAATTTAATCAAATCTGGGTAATTTCTGATCAAAATAGAAATCATAAATAAAAAAAACAAGTTTCAAATATCGATCAGGGCAAAACCGCTTATCTTCATAATAGTTTTTGCACGCCTAAATAATAAGAAATTTTCTCTATGACATAAATCCGCCTAATAGCGCGACAAATGTCGCATCGTCTGTAACCCGCCTAAAACAAACGTAGTACTCAACAAGCAATATCGTGTACTGCGATGTCCGTACTTGTTGTGTGAACAGGAGCAGGGGCGGACACCTGATGGTACAAATACGTGTGTCACCTAACATCCGGACTGTTTTGAGTAAAAAATCTTGCTGTTTTGAGAGAGAACATGCAATTAACACGTGTTCTCGTGTATACTCCATAGGTTTAGGTAATTAAATAAAGGTAAACACAAAAAACCACGTGACGAGACAGCTGGCGGGTAACCGACTAAACGTAATACCTGTCACTTCAGTTGTCATGCTATGTCAAAGTTGTACTCTTCAATTTAGCAACGTTATAATTAGTTGACGTTTGGAGTATAGTAACATGGTATGATCATCAATCCAACGGGATTAATGCTATACTGATTATTTCAAGGCCAATGTGGTAATAAATATATACATATTTAAAGAGCCCTACTAACCTACTACCTAAAAGTTTCGGGCACAATATCGGGCTCAAGAAATTCACAATTTGCGACACACAACACAAACACCATATTAGCAACTTATTTTACTATGAAAATAGATTAAAGCTGTGAAACTAACAACATGGATCGGTGAGAAGTAATAACAGCCGCACGGGTCGATCCATCAGGTTAAGTTGCGCTTGCCAGGGTTGGTTCGTGGATTGGTGACTATCTTTGCATACCGAGACTCCATGCCTCAGAAAGCACGTTAAGCCGTTGGTCCCTGCTGTCATTCGTGGCATTTCACAGTCGTTTAGGTTCGTCAGAAGCTCGAAAGTCTGACAACCAGACTTAACAGATGGTGGCGAGTGTGTTGGATCATTCGGTTCCCTACAAAATGGTTGAGCTGGATGGTGCTGATCCACGCGTCATGTTCGTGAACGGGCGCCGTCAGTTGTGACTGGTCATCTCTTATATGCCAGGGCTTATTTTTAATCTTATATTTTGAATTGTTTTGATTATTTTTTTGTACATTGTTCTCACATATAGAAACAATAAGAATAATGTGACCAGGATTTTGTAATTTTCTATATTTAAAAGAGTGTCCTTGGAGTTTCTTGCCCGTTCTTCTCCATAAAGATCTACGTTTTGGAATGGGCAATTAGCTTCAACTTTCTGACTAACTGACCGACTATTTGACAATTCAAAAGTGCCTGTAAATGGTTTAATTGAAATAAATGCTTTGAGTTTGAGTTTGACCAAGGGGTGTCGTATTACCCAGTTAATGGGTTGTGAAGGTCAGATAGGCAGTCACTTCATGTAAAATACTGATATTCAGCTGCATCCAGTTAGACTAGAAGCTGACCCCAACATAGTGGGAAAAGGCAGGCAGATTGACTAACAACATGAATAGGTATTGCGATACTAACTAATAACATTGATCGTTACATACATTACGATGTAATAAAAATAATAATTATCAGATACCTATTGCAACATGTTCAGTGAAAGGCATCACGATTTTTTATTTGCACGTATATTTTGATAGTTCTATCAGTCGGCTCGTTGGTCTAGGGGTATGATTTTCGCTTAGGGTGCGAGAGGTCCCGGGTTCAAATCCCGGACGAGCCCAATTTTTTTATTACATTTAGACAAATTTAAGAAATTCAATAAGAATCTACTAGAATAATCGAATCTTCCTTTATTTTTTGCTGTTACCCATAAGGCTTTTAGAAACCGTTGGTTACTCGTGCTCTGACTGGACCTGGTCCACTCAAAGCTGTGTGGTTCTTTCTTCAAAAACCATCTCAGACACTAATCTGTGTATGGTCCATATAGATGAATATCTTTGAAAATAAATGTTGTATTTTACAATCTTTTTATACCATGTTTTTAAGCAAATAAATATTATTCTATTCTATTCTATTCTATAATCAGGCCAAGATAATGGTGTGGTGTTTCTCCTCAGAGAGTCAGTTAGGAAACATCGACCACATCAATTTTTAAAATATTATTTTTATTTTTGACGTGTTTTTTAAAACTATTTTACTGAAATTAAACATCATTTAATTTTAGCGTTTATCGTCACGTAGATACAGAAATAGCGACCCAATAAGCAACAAGAAGGGTTTACGTAAACTGCATCGCTGCGCAAGACGCAAACAGTTTTGCATTGCAAATCGCCCAACGTTTGCGAGAGGCTAGCTTGCTTGCAAGTGTCACTAAGTTTAAACTGCGCGTCGGGATATAGCGGCGCAGTGTAAAGAGACTCTTTGATGTTAACCGTATAACGGGAATATGGTTTGTAGAGGATAATATCGTGCAGTTTGAATATCTCGAATAAGATGAATACTTTAACTTATGGAAAGTGTAAATAAAAAACCACACAGCATTAAACTACCTTTGACCTACGGCTTACTGGCAGAGCCTTAACTAACTTTGAATGGATCTGATGACCATTCGTTAATGTGACTATTTCGTTATCCCTGATGAGTCACATTTAGTAATTGGTCCGACCATACGACACTTTATGCAAATAGTCAGTTTCTATATATATTTCTAACTCGCTTATTTCGACTTAGGACTTACTGGTAGTGACATTTGTACTCCACAGCATATAATAGGGGATCCAAAAATAGCAATTCTCATTCTTCAGTATTTGCAATCGTTTATGAGAACAGCATTATAACGTTCCAGTGTGAAAGACTTGTAATTAATACGCAGCTTCCGATGATTTAGGTTCGGGACCCGAGTTGATGGCTCTCACAATTCCGCTCAATTTTAACCAAATATAAAACAATTGTTGAGCGTTTAATACCCGTTATAAATCTCGCCATTTTTTTCCTGAAAGCCCGTTGGTTATAAACCCTCATAATATCCGAATATCTATAACAAAACAACAGTTGAATTAATCGTTCCGTTCACTTCCGTCACCACCCGAGTCGGCGTGTAGATAAAACAACAAAGCGTTATATAAATCAATTTTTATTGAAAGCGAGTGCGTTCAGGAATTTCAGCGGTTGATAAAAATGTTTTATGATAACTTTGTTAAATGTTTTGGGGTTAAATTGTGAAGATTATGGCGTGTGTGATTTATGTTATCAGGTATACGGGCTTGGGCATTGAAATCTCGGGTGAAGCTGTGTGTCTGTGTGTGTTGCCATGACAAAAAAAATCAATTGGAAAGATACTGTTTAGGTACCTATCAAAATAATATGTACATTTTCCCAGTACATTTTTCTAGTAACTTTCGCAAAAACGACCTACTGAAACTTGTATTTTTTTTAATTAACTTTGACAGTAATTTGTACAGCAGGTAATTTTATTTTTGAATCTATTATTCATAATATTTCCCTGAAAATCTTGAGCCTGTACCAATGTCAACTTCAAACTGTCAAGACAGAAATGTAACTTAGGTAAGACAAATTATTCAAGGGCAACCAAAAGTATATTTTTTACAAAAAATATAAAACTGTTAAGTTGTCTTAAAGATTCTTCAGGATTGGTAGGAACCATTATAAAAATGCCTATCTCAATGCTCAAAAACTTTCAACATAAATTTTTCCCTTTAATTATTCGCAAAATTGTTCCCTCCATACAAGCGTACTTGCTACATGGTACACATCGCTCCCGTACCATGTCCCACAACATTTTCCGCGTGAATGCTCCACCCAACATCGTGGCCAAATGGAGTTTTTACGACGTCACTAAAATTATTATTGTTGTCAGACGTTATAATGGATGTGGCCAGCGAATTTTTTACTCCGTTGGTCAGTAAAATAGTAAAAGTAAAAATATCTTTGCCTATTTTTGTTGCGAGGTGATTGAAAAATCGTGTACCTACCTATCTTCAAGTATCGGCTGTGTATCGTCTGTTTTAGATTATGTTCGGGCATCGACGGTGAGTACTTTTTGATCTGAATTTGATTCGGTGCATTTCTACATAGCATTTACTGTTTTATGTTTTTAACTAGTGCTTTGGCAATGGTGTATCATTATCAGCCTTTTATGTCCAGGGCGAAGGCTGCCTTTACCTCCTTCCACTTATTCGGATGGAACCACTAAAAAAGAAGAATTGTGAAAAAAAAATGGCTAGATTTTGAGTGTGTGAGTGCTGCCTTATTTATTTCAAGACCTACGGCTCTCAATGCTACAAAAGCAGTTTCTTGTGTTCTTTGAGCACTTCCATTAATTCTGAACTCTTTATAGCTATAGATATTGTACCGAAATTCTAGTCATTATGAAAATCACACACATTCATTCACGCTAATGTACATAATAACTTAGCTCCGATTTTTTTCGTTACTTTAATACATTAGTCTTTTGGTAGAAATTAATTATAGCCATTATTCGTATTGAAAGTAACATTAAGTTTTATATAATGTCTAATGATTTGGGTTTTTGTGTAAACTATTTAAAAAAATAACTTACAAAAAAAACAAACCTAACTATCTTTAAAAATATAAATAAAATTCGGATACACTACGATATGCCATTTTGTAATTTAGGTTCAAATTTAAGTATATAATTGAAAAAAATGATACTGAAAGGTACAAATAAATTAATTAATTAATGGTATCCACTGGACTTATTTGCCGCAGCTGTAAATCACAAATTACCCTTTCTATTTATCCGACTACGTACATGTCGGTCAAAATCACAACCCTCCGCGGTTGTGATTTTGACCGGTATGCATGTATGTACTTATGTGGGTATGTATGTCCATCTGTTCACTCATAACTCCTAAACTGCTCATCATATTTGACAAATCAGGTATCGTTGGAAGCGTCTTGATCGTCCGCTGGCTATGTGATGTCACATTAATATGGCGAAGAATATGGCGCCCTCCAGTGTGTGGTTAGTTTGCAATTTAATATCAGTTTTTTCTCTTATCTTGACAGTCTGGTGACTTTCAAGGGATAGCAGTAGCTAGGTATAAGTAATTAGCTGCTGAGTCTGCTGAGGATAAAGTCCTGGCTTTGATTTCAGTGGCCTACTATATTCTATCCGTTTCATGGCGTACATATACATAATAATTGTGTGAAAGAAAAGTATGATAAAGCAGAAAAAGCTTGAACCTATAAGGCTCACCAAAATGCGTCTCATAATAATACTCTTAACAAAATCATTTAAATTTTTATCATATAGACAGCCTTTGTAACGCCCGCAGTGACATCTGTCACTCAACAAAGAATCCAGAGATTTATGTGAACATACATCAATTTATTCGCAACTCAGCTTAGGTTAGATAACGTTTCAGCCAAAAGACCTAAACATAGAGCCAAATGAGCCGTGAACGAATCTGGATTACTAATATTTTTACGCTTTTAACGACATTTTGCTGATGTAGACGACGTGCCATGTTTCGTTCATAAGATCTGACCCTTTGAACTTGTTGAAATAATTTTTATGCCGGTCTGAAAAAAATACCTCGATGAAGAAAATATTTTCGAAGAAAGTAGGTACAGTCAGGGAAGTTTATATTTAAGCAAATTGTCGTATCATGTTACAGCCATTTCATACAACTGTCAAAGCATGACAGTTGTGATCGGAATATGCGGACAAATTTAAGTTGTTAGTGAATTTGGCTAACCAGTCATTTACCCGATTTTACATTGATCATAGATATAAAATGATGTCGTCAGCCTCATCAACTACCTTGTAATGCTACAGGTTAATCCCAGATTATTTGTCCTGGCTATGACACGTACAAATTATGCTAAAAAGATCGAGAAGATTTATTACCTATGAAGGAGCAAAATTTTATAATAATTTACCATCCTTTAAAAAAAATATAAAACTCTTTCAGTGGTTTTAAATCAAAACTATCAAATTATATAATTCAAACTACTCACTAACAATGTTACTAGCCTACTAGTTGAGAATAAAACCGTTGAACGTGTAATTCAACCAATTTAAAAACAAAATAATTTTAAGCCTAATGTACTGTATCAGTGACCGTTACCTAGAATACGTTTATTACACTATGTTATCCTATGTTCTCATGTAAGTGGCTCTTTTGTATTTTTGAGAATAAAGTATTGAAACCTAATATTAATTATTATGACACGTGTATCTAATTAAACGAATAATTAAAACAGACCACGTTTATCGTCATGGGTGGTAGAGGACATTCACTGAAAGCTGGGTAGTTTTTCAAAGGTGCGGAACTATGGGAACTGATAAAAAATGGTATTTTTGTTTTATCTCACAGATAATTTTTTTCTTTCGTTCAACGTTTAACAATGAAACTTGAAATGTTTTTTTTCCACTTAGTGACTTGTTTATTTTATTATTAACATTAAAATGCTTTTAAATTATACACAACTAACTATTAGTTACATTAATTTCTGATTACCCACAGTAGTATACTTAAAACTGTTAGTATTGAGCTATTTCAAACAGTTACCAGATGTATATAAGCAAGCCAATAAATACGTCCAATACGTAACTTCAAGACTCGTATTTCAATGGGACCGCTCAGGGACATCCAGTTACATTATAACGAACCGGAATGCTATATTTTATATGAATTTTACATCGAACCGACAACTAGTTTAGTTTTATATACGTTACGTCATAACTTTAGCGAATGAGTCATAAATGGTTTTAGTTGGAATATAGTTAATATCTTAGGCTAATCCATTTTTGATAAAACAAGTGTGACAATGTCAGTTTCAGTTACATAATTTTTATTTACGTCAAAGAAAAGAAAAAGAAAAGAATAAGAAAAAAATTAAAATATTACGTTTATTTGCGGTAAACACGACCCAAAGAAAGAACACAAACATTTAAAAAAAACAATTTGGGGAAATATATGTGTACATCCGTTGGTGTACGTAAGTACATCATTATTGTTACCTTTCTCCCGCTCTTATTACAATTTATTTCAAATTGGCGCTGTACTTCTATTATTGTCCGTGCCTCTCTGCCGGCATCCCAGTTGTTGCTTTCTTCCAGCCATAATTTATTAACTTTCATAAATATTTTTAGAGCACCAAAGGATCATTGGGAGTCGTTTAAAAAAATAATCGCGTTCCGTTTGGTAGACGCCAAAGTGGTGTGCCCGTCAGACTGCCAAGTCATAGGTCTCGAGTTCGATCCCAAGGCACGCACCTCTGATTTTTTGGATTCATATGCGTATTGTATAATTATCACTTGCTTCAAAAACGGTGAAGTAAAACATCGTGCGGAAACCGGCATGCCTGAGAGATATTCTTGACGGCATGTGAAAACAAGTTAGAGGCCCATGGGCGGCTTTAAAACTGTGACACCAGATCAGTCACTAACCACACAAAAAGAAGAAGAAGGCAACCAATATTAGAAATAACAATAAATAAATAAAACGAAAAAAACCTGAATATTTTTTACAAAGTAATTAATTAATTTAATTTGAAAAATTACATTTTTACTTTGAACTATCTGTCTGAAGTCTGGAGTAAAGTTGGTGCAAGCCATTTAAATCTTGGAGATGTTCATCGCTAAACCGAGATCGAAATTTACTTAATGCCTACATAAATATATCGGCGGTCCGGACGCGGACCGCGATCCGCCATTTAGTGACTCTATTTTAGAGCCTCAAAAATGAATGGATGAATAAATAGTAATTGTTACTCCAACAGTTGAAGCAATTACTATACTATGTAGTTAACCTTGGTAATAAGTCTGACATATTGAAGCATTGAACTATAGTTAAACTTATTTTAGGAGATCAAAGGGAGAGGTTCTCTAGTTCAATAGTTCTTTCGATTACCCCTTTGTTACGTTCCTTTATATTCGATCAAAGAGCACCTATTTACTATTTATAACTGAACTTTGTATGATTGATAGACGAAGATCAGAATTTTTTTCGAGAATATTTTTAATATTTCTGTCTCCTGGTAATATCGAAAATGCTTTTACGCCCTTTGCTCTCTATATTTTCGTGTTCTATCGTAAAGTTATTTTAGGATCGTGGAATAGTTTCATGCCTGGGTTTTGGTATAATTTAATCTGGAATAATGAAAGAAAAATATCACCGAAATAACAGGTCAAAGGCGTAGACGTTAATGACCACATAAAAATAGTAAGAGTGTTACAGAGGAAAACGAACATGGATTACACAGCTGCTGCTTATAAACGTAAAACTTCAACAACATTCAGTATTCAGTTGCTGACTGCAACTCAGTCTTAATTAATAAAGTATCAACTTCTTGTTTGTGAAACAAACTTAAACTGCGATAGTTCTGTCTCGCTCTCGCAAAGCGTGTGAAGATAAACGTTAATTAAATAGTACCAAAAACTTCAGCAACAGTCTCGTTGAGAATCGCCAAAACGGTGGATTTGTTCTGGAATTTTAGATTTTAGAGAATTTAGAGAGATTTTAGTTTTTTTTTTTTTTCTCAGGTCTCTAAAATCTGCCCAGATTTAATTTGATTTTAGAAAATATTCTTGGGTTATTAGAAAACATACAACTATAAATTACAGTTTTTTTTTGTAAATCTGAAAGAAATCTATATATATAAAAGAAAGTCGAAAGTCGTGTTAGTTACACCACTTATAACTCAAGAACGGCTGAACCGATTTGGCTGAAAATTGGTGGGGAGGTAGCTTAGAACCAGGAGACGGACATAGGATACTTTTTAGTAGGGTAGGTAGGGTAGGTAGGGTAGGTAGGGTAGGTAGGGTAGGTAGGGTAGGTAGGGTAGGTAGGGTAGGTAGGGTAGGTAGGGTAGGTAGGGTAGGTAGGGTAGGTAGGGTAGGTAGGGTAGGTAGGGTAGGTAGGGTAGGTAGGGTAGGTAGGGTAGGTAGGGTAGGTAGGGTAGGTAGGGTAGGTAGGGTAGGTAGGGTAGGTAGGGTAGGTAGGGTAGGTAGGGTAGGTAGGGTAGGTAGGGTAGGTAGGGTAGGTAGGGTAGGTAGGGTAGGTAGGGTAGGTAGGGTAGGTAGGGTAGGTAGGGTAGGTAGGGTAGGTAGGGTAGG
Source organism: Agrochola circellaris (assembly GCA_914767755.1). Taxonomy (NCBI): domain Eukaryota; kingdom Metazoa; phylum Arthropoda; class Insecta; order Lepidoptera; family Noctuidae; genus Agrochola; species Agrochola circellaris. The sequence continues at coordinate 1,207,780 of OU611853.1, forward strand.
TAGGGTAGGTAGGGTAGGTAGGGTAGGTAGGGTAGGTAGGGTAGGTAGGGTAGGTAGGGTAGGTAGGGTAGGTAGGGTAGGTAGGGTAGGTAGGGTAGGTAGGGTAGGTAGGGTAGGTAGGGTAGGTAGGGTAGGTAGGGTAGGTAGGGTAGGTAGGGTAGGTAGGGTAGGTAGGGTAGGTAGGGTAGGTAGGGTAGGTAGGGTAGGTAGGGTAGGTAGGGTCGGTAGGGTAGGTAGGGTAGGCAGGTAGGTGCGCCGTAGATACGTACTTAGTGCTACTCGAGCGAAGCCGGGGCGGGCAGCTAGTAGAAATATAAAAAGTAATATTCTAACAACGTAGAAAGTTTTAAGATTTACCATCTCACTTTTAATAGACAAAATTTATCCTAGAAAAGCTAAAAAAGTGGGAGCCTGACGCATAATTAAATTATCAGGCGCGAACGGCGAAAAATAATGAGAAGGCAACTTGTTTTAATGAATTTAATATTGAGTGCTACGATGCAAAAGATGCCCAAAAGCATACTAATTAGGAAACTATCAAAGGCTTTATCTATGCTCTTTGGAGTGAGGTAGTCGCTACTCTGATATGCGGTGTGCTGGTTAATGAATGTATGTAAGTAGGCTTTATTTCCCCATGACTTGGTATGTTAAGTATATGATAGTGTAGGAATAGAGGAAACCGAAACGATAGATGAGTTCTGTGAAAGAAGATATGGTTAGAATAAGGGTGAATACTGTGATGATGTCTAATAGACATAGATGTATGTAAGAAGACATGCTGTGCCGATTCCGAATAAATTGGAATAAGGGCTAGAGGATGATGATGATGATTCGGTAATGAAGTGGAAGAATCTGCATCAGCAATATAATACTAGCATTAGTTACAGCTTAAGCGTAGCATTAGTTCGTCTTCTTCATAATTCGTTCTTGAAAAACTTTACAAAACTTGAAAAATATAATAAAAGACAACTCGCATGAATTAATGCGTGATAACATTTTTTCCACATGCAAACTAAATGAACGATTTTTTACTACTTTATCGCCGTTTTCATATTAGTTATTCGAATATTGACTCGAACTTGAAACCCAATTTCATAAATCAATTCAGTCACAATACTTTACCCTAATACTACAATAAATTGTTTGTATTGGGACATAATTATAATGATTTTGTAATTTTGCTGACCAAGGTTGACCTTATGTAAACGTTTTATCAAATACCACTTATTAGTTATTTACGAGATAGCACATTTTGATATTGCGTATATTATTTAGAGCATCGATACGTTTCCCGAGCGGCTATAAATTTAAAAGAGGCCAGGAACATTACCATTCGGCAAACATAATGGCCGCCTGGTGGTAATGATGTATTTGGATGATGTTATTATTGCTAAATTGAAGTTGAATTTAGAAACCTACGAACTTTACTTAGTTAGATAAATCTAAGCCTAAGAAGTCGTAAACACCTTTGATAGTCAATTGTGAGAAAAAATAATGCTTCTGTTTTTGAACTCAAGAAATCTACTCACTCACTATATAGATCTCCATATATTCCTTTTTTTAATTCGCCAATAAAACATTTACTATATAAAGTTATTTTAAGAGTCCTCATAAACGGCTAGATTTTAAATAATGAAGAAATCACATCTAGCGACAGTATGTAAGAGCACTTTGATTCTCTTGTAATATAATTATTAGCGATAATTCCTCCCTGTGAGCACGGAGAAGGGTGGCTTCGGGCACTTATGCAGAAGACTGTGCTCCTTGACATTTCGCTTGGATTGCACGCCAATTTCTTGTTCAGTGAACTTGATTAATCAGTTTAAATAACGTGAAGATTTTTTGGAACATGACTTGTTGTGAGGAGACGCTTATAGATTTTTTTATTGCGGTCAAACTTTTAAAAGCAGTTTCTAACACACGCTTATAGACACTTATGAACTAATAATAATATGTTTGTGTCTTAACATCATTGAATTATATTTTTTGTTTAAATCACACACTGGTTTTGAACTCATAAGGAACCCTCGACTCAAACAAATAACATCAATAGTTAAAGACATCTAAATATACTGCAGCTTTAAAATCATTTTAAAATAAATCTCACAATCAATACATCAACTATTTGAATTGCTTATTGGTATTGGATCGGGTCGACCGGGCTCCATTAACATTGTAATCAAATTAAAGCCAGCGAGCAAATGATAAAGTGTTCAAACGCCCCTTAGTACTTACATATGCTTCCAAGATCCTATGTAATTGGCAGTAGTTACTTTTAATTTTATTTAATTTTGAGTTATTTTGGTGTTGATGTCACTATCAGTTGTATGTTATTGTAATTGTAAGTGTTATTTGTATTGTTTTAGGTTTGATGTCATCTTTACTACCAATTTGATTACCGATACTTTTAATAATGTTGTTTTTTGCAGAAACAATAGGAATGACAGTAATTGATTCTCAATTCACATCAGCAGGCATTGAAAAAACAGTATGTCTTGCTAAAAGAAAAATGTGAGCGTTCAAGAAACTTTGCCGACCGAATCCTTTACTGATTGTTCAATACAATTTCCTTCAAGTTCGAGTTGGCAATAGGATTGAGATAAGTCTACTGAACGGCGAACTTGAAGTTACGAAAATCGGTATTGTAGGAATGGCGTTGTATTTTCAAAATTATTTTGTTATCATTATGACTTCTAAGTTTATTTACTTTCGTGAATATACTTGCAATTTCATAGCTTTCACTAATAATTGTGTGGACAATCTGATCCCCAAATTCCTAGATATTAGCTTGGTTTAAACCTAGATTTTCCCTTTCGACTGCTATACCGAATACTAGAGCAATAAAGTTAGGTTTCCCCACGCTACGAAAACGCCTAATACCGACCACAAGCTAACCATAACAATAAACAATTTCAGATTGGACTGTACCATGGAAACCACACGTCCGAAAATCCGGTCTCTCCTAATCAGATCCCAATTTATGGAATAAAATATCACTGCCGCTGAAATTCAAACTTCACACCATTTGAAATAGAGTTCAGATTTCAGTAGCAAGATTAAAGACATTTCCACAATTTCCAATTAAAATTAGACTTTAGAATTTAGGGGATAGGATATAAATTGAAGTAATAAGCTTCCTAAGATAATATTGAATTTTCTCTGTCATAAACCGTGATATGTCTGTTTGTATGTTAGTTAACAGTGAATCACTATATAATTCGAAATTTGATTTCCATGTTTACTTTGTTAAATTCTGGAGTTTATAATTACTATTGCGTAGTGAACTTGAGATATTAGTGAAATGTCAGATTCTTGCTATAAATTATGGCAGATGTTAACTGTTAAAGTTTACCATTATAAAGTTTAGATGTGTGATGTTATGATTTATTGGAGCTTTGTACGAAAATAGATAGGGTTACAGTCATATATGAATGTAACTTTGATTTAGTTTCATATATATAGTGAATAAGCAGCAGTAACAGTTAATCTAGTGTAACAAACATTCAATCAAAATGACAAAGTTTCTGAAATAAAAATGGATTCCATAGGACAGATAGTAAGACTGTTTAAACTTGTGTAACTGATAGAAGAAAAACAAAAGCCTTGAAAGTGTCGCACCCAAAATTGTAAGCATTCGATTAAGAATTCCACATCTAAGGACAGTGATAAGCCATAGATCAACAATAGCATCCATTGTATAGCTAAACATCACACAAGATACTAGATTGTACGCTTATGACATTTGTGGTGACGCAGCACGCGTGGCCGACAGCGACGCGACCGCGGAATGCGCTTTGTTGACATCCAGCCACGTCAAATGGACGCAGGGAATGTGGGAGAACGATGACTATATTGTTTGTTGTCTTCCTAGTTTTTGTCGTTTAATGCTGAGGTGGCTTACATTTCTTGAACGGTGTTGGCATATGGTTCTTAGTCAACGATTTTATGCCTATCATTTTTATTGCTTTCAATGTTGTGTCCTGATAAATTTTAAATACTGACTGAAAGCTTAAACTGATATTGACGTTTTAAGGGGACTACAGGACCTAAACGTGCCTAAACGTAAGTTTTATAATGCATAAAAGAATATGATCCACTGCAGTTAACAAAATCAGAAAAATATATGATATTCTTCAGGATATTGCTAGTATGATAGTGTGTTGAAAACATAACTAATTTGATACGATAGAAAAAAATCATGAAGATACCTCTAAAAATTTCTTTTAACGATTAAAAATCATATTAATTTACATGCAATCATTCTGATTTTTTGTCAGATTATTCTACATATTAGCATAATAGTGTTTTAATTTTCCAGTCCAATCAATAGATTTTCTGTAAATCGTTAACTGCTTCATATTTTGCAATAAATTACCTGCGTCGTGTCATCGCGCTTCTCTTTCATTTCTATGCAGTCCGACAGTGACCGCGCTTTAGCTGTTGTAAGCCTCTTAAAACTGTGTTTTATAAAATTATTCAGAACCTATTTTGTTATCAGTGTTATCATTGTTGTGGAATGTTGACACTGACACCTCTTGAACGCAGTTTAGGTGTGCTGATCACGTTCAGTTTCATTGGTGAAATCCGCCCTAAGTTGTAAATCTGTGATGGTTGGCAAGTAATTTGGAATCGCTCGAATTTTGCAATTCCTCTTCGTTTTAGGACACACGGATCATTTTTTTCTTACCATTGTCACAGATTAATACAGATGGTTCAGCATTTTATATAGGTATGAAGCTGCAAGTACGCGGCGGGCTTATCGGGCCAATTCAGTGAGTGTAACGTAGTCAGAAGATCTAAGAGTTACGCGATAGAAAGAGAGGCAACTTCTAGGTGAATATAACTGTATATAATTAGCACTGTGCGACTTGAATTGCACTTTATTGTGTCGTAGCAAGAGTCGCTTTTTATTATTTAAATGATTTTGAGAAGAGAACCATATTATGTTTTAATCTGTGCAATTGTGATTCAGATCATAACTCTAGTCTTTACCTTTAAAGCTTTTGATACTAAAAGTGTCTGTTATATAAACGATAGGCTTAAATAAAGAATGGCTTCCTAACTTTCAAAACCCCCGTTAGGGGTTTTTCTACCTTCACACAAATTCGTTACGTACTCTGTATCCTTTATTTCCACGCATCGTTTGCACCAATGATTAATGACGTCACTTTTTTGCTCACCTGATGTTAAATGGACCGTCAGCTAAGCAGATGTAATCCATCAGACTTTGATAATGCGACGTCGTTTATTTGCGATGGACACGGGTCATGGCTTGTAGCCCTCCATTTGTTTTTATGGGATTTAATGGAAGGATTATACATTAGGCGCTGAATGGGTTGGTGATTATTAAGAATATCGAACTTTGGGTATGAATATCTTCCAGAAAATATAAACTTAACCTTATTTTTTTTACGAAATGAGTTATAGTGATTAAGGTTTAGTCATATTTTTATATTATCAGATAACGCAGACATCCAATATGTAAACATATGCATAAAATCAAGGTCTTAACCAAAAAGAATAAATAAAGTTTGCATTATAATTCCTCATCTCATTGCAGATTAAAATAATATTCAATAAAAAAAGTTTCCTTCAAATTTCACTTTCCAGAAAATGAGGTGTAAATCCAGTAGATTCGCCCAGCGTAGCCTGTGAAGCAGTTTAACTGGCGCTAAGAACTTCGAGTCATAATTCAGAGTGAAGTTGTGTGTCAAAAGATCGGTAAAGGAGTGCCTCGAGTGCCACTAGATTTAAAAATGTACTCCTGCAATAAAATATTCTGGTGCTATATGAATGAGTGCTGCTTTTATCAATAGATCATTATTATTTTTACATCATGACCAACAGGCCATTGTGGTATTTTTAACATCACACGTTATCCCACTGTTGGGCAAAGACCTCCATGGTATCAAGGGGTTCGGGAGAGTCAAATTAAAGCTATTATTTGCAATCCTCATTAAAACATTTTAGTTATGGTCGTCGTTAACAAGTTAGTAGGTAACTACACAATAGCAAAATATTGTTGAATTAAAAAAGGTAATTAACATAATTATCTTTCATTACAGTACTGTACTTATGTAGGTGATTTAACCATATGATGAAAAAGGGCAACACAAGATAAATATCCAAAACAACGAGATTGTAGCAAACGATAACACATTTGCTAGAACTGAGTCAATAGGATTTGAAACAAGTATGTAGATAGAAACACACACAACATGCAGAGAACCCTTCCTTTCAGAATCACAATGCCGGCCAAAATAAGCGTCGAACAAAATATTATATTTATCATGAATTAGAAAACGTAAACGCACATTACTTATTCACTTACAAAGAAAAAGTTTTCGTACGATGTTCATCCCATTATGAATATACAAAGGGAATTTCACAGATGTTGCTTTATTCTTTCTTATTTGAATATTTTCTTTGTATGGTCGGAATTTGCAGTTGATCCGGGAAGAAAAATATGTTGTTGATGCGATGGCGGCCAAGTAAAATTTGGTCAAATGGCGAATATTATGGTAGGTAGTTATTGCATCTTCTATAATTTCCTAACCAATTTTGCAGAAAATGAAACAAATTTACCCGTTGAAGTTATATACTCCCTATAAGGTAGATAATGGATATATTTCAGCCAGTAAGTATAAGTTTGTGAACTAATTAGTTAGCAGTAGTACTCGTAGGTAAAATATCATTGCCAAAACTAGGAACACTCTACCGAGGAATTAATGCACCAAAGTTTTAACCTAAAACCAACTTTATTTAAAAAAACACAACGGAATTGGCACCCCACCCGCCATTCAAATCAGCCGCGCCAAAGTTTAAATCATTTGAAAACCGTTGCGTCGGGTTGTTACAACAGCAAATCGGTCTCAATAAAGTGCCATTAGGGACCCCTACACAGAAATTGCTCAATAAGTACCGTTTTTGGCTATTTTTGTCCGCAAATGTTCAAAGCTGTTAGAGCGTAGGAACGGGTTTTTATAGATAAAACGTTTGTCGAAACAAGGTGTTTAATAATTCAGTTAATCATCTAAAGTCGGCAATGGATATGATACTAAAATATTTTTTCTAATCATCCCCTATTGGGTTGAAAAAGGGTATACATTTTATAAGAAAATAAGTCATGTGCTCGATCGGAAAAAATGACAAACTTCACTTCCATAGAAGCTTTCATCCCCTTTTTTACCCCAGTAGGGGGTATTTTTTTGAAACTCTTGTGATACAAGGAACTCTTGTGCAAAATTTCAAGCTTGTAGACCCAGCGGTTTAGGCTGTGTGTTGTCTGCCATTGAATTAATGAACGAATTTAAATATTTTTTATTTAATAGAAGATGTAAGATACAAATCAATGAATTCAAATTAATAAGGCTATTCGTGAATGATAATCGCCCTTGGTCTTATTTAATAATTTTACCTAAAACTTTAGCGGACATCTAACTTAACTTTCCGGAACATGAGGCGACCTTTCAGTTCAAAATCTCGAAAATTATCTTTTCGGGATTCTGGTTAAATATTTCTAAAACCATTTATTTCTTAAAAGTTTGGATTTGAACATAATTTTAAACACTTGAGGAAAGTAAAAGTTTTTCTCCAAGGTCACTTTCACCCCAAAATAACCCTCATCACATCAAGTTAGTTGCTTCGACTATTACGCGATCAAAGATTGAAGTAATTATCAGTCCTTCTTCGTTAATAGCGAAAATGTACTTTCATTTTTATTATTGCTGTAACACTTATCGTGAGCAGTAGTTCAGTTATTATTTTCAACCATCATGTTTGAGTTTTCTTGTTTATTCACACATGCATCATACATGCCAAAAGAACAGTTAAAAAAAAACAGAGTTCTATAAATCTTTTAGATTTCTGAAACTACATGAACGAAATACATTTGGATACATTTTATAATGTCAACCCAAACTAACTTGTGAAAAAAATAAAATGAATCTTGTACCAAATAGTATGCATAATAATATATATGTATATAAGCTTTTGAGCATGTAAATAAAAACAATCACACAAAAATAGGTCACAGGTAACAAAATCGATCCCCAAAGAACATAAGCAGCAGATTTATACTGATTGATCCACAAATATCTCCTATGAGGCTAACGGAGTATAAATAAAACATGCTGAATACACGAGTCGAACGAACAATAATAATATGGTGTCGCGAGAGGTTCTACTGAGTCAATACTCTTGATCCGAAGATTCGGAAGGGAACTTACAAGATGGATACGATTTCTGGTTTATAGTGGGCGGATTTATTGTTGTTTGAGATCTGTTTCAACTGTCTACGTTGTCGAGCCTACAGATAAACGCGCTACAAAACTTTTAACATTAGCAGTGTCTATTAGTTATTGATATTGCTACAACGAGCTAAATCCCGTATTACAGAACCTCACTCAAGACTTATTAAGCTCAAGACTTAAGCATTACTTAAAACTATTTCAAAGCCATTTCATTTAGAATTTCAGTAGAATTACACTCGTTAATGTTGTCTTGTTTTTTTGCTTCTTGGAGAGTGATGAAAGTCATGTAGGTATGTGTGAACCATACACTTGAAGTTAAGGTCAAAGTCAAAATTTTTATTTGTTAAACATAGGTGGGTGTAAAAACAGGAATTGTAAATAAAATATGTATATAGATCACTATGTTTTTCCGATGAGGTTGTACAATATTAATGAAGTAGTTCCAAATAAAGTAATTCCAAAATGACTTAGTAACATAATGTTTTCAATCGTTATTTAATGACGAAATCTATCAACGCCAAATTTCTACTACTTATACAAAAAAAAAGTTCACTGTGTAGCTGAAGTTTACAATTTCAAGTTTTACAAATCATAAATCCTAAACTACTACTCAATACTAGTACGATAGTAAAACATTGAAAGAGTTCAAACCCTTTTTTCATTTCACTATCAATTAAGAAGTCAAATAAAGAATGAACGCAAGATAATACTCGTTACGAAGCTGCAATGGACATGTGATCGACGTCGACAGAAGACAGAACAGGTGCAGTCGTATAGCGTCGATCGACGTTTGGCATCGCCGCAAACTGACTGACATGAAGTAAAACCAATTGACGTCTGACGAAGTCGTTTTACTTCGATCCTTGCATTTTGAAAACTGGGAATAGATTGGTGTCAATCATTTGGATGAATCATTCGGTGTCGATTGAGATCATGATCTGTTTAAAAATGGTGCTTTTGTGTATTTACATTGCATTCCTTTAATCATAGTAGGTGGGTACTTTTATAGGGTGTAACAAGACCCTTCACGAAGCCGTCACCTACGCACTCTGTACATCAAACTAAGTAAGTTAGTGCAAAAGTAATTGCTGGTAAACAACTTTTATTTTTGGTGTGAAAATTCGGTTTTTACGTCAGTGCGCAATGTAATGCACGCAAGACATTTACGGTTATGGGTACATGCGAAGATACAGGGATCATGAGAGTATTTAAAGTTAAGTTATAACATTTAAATTGTTTTCAAAAAAAAGTTGGAACTTTGACCTTCAATATCCCAGAAGGTTTCCAGGTATGAACCGGTACAAAAAATCGTAATAACGGGAAGAACAACTGACTTTCAGCTTCGATAAGGGCATTTTTACATTCGTTAAAATAGTTCATGCATTAAAATGACTTTACTGAGTTCCGATACTTAAATTAAGTCTGTTGCAACCTGAGCAGTGGAGCTTGCTGCCACCTTGCTGGCTGGCAATATTGTACCACGACACGAGTTTTCTTATTATACATACATACCGATATGAGAGAAGAAAGTGGAAAGAGTATGACCATAAATAATGCTATATCAATTCAACTTGTGACAAAAAATCCGATTGTAAATGTAGTCCTCCATCTTAATAGAATCCTCGGATTTCTATTACTTAAGCCTCAATAAAACATTCCAAGTCAAAGAACATACCAAAAGCATACAAAAAACCCAATCGTCTATATCACGAAATATAATTTTATTATATATTTTATGGCGAACTGAAATTCATGGTGGCACCCTAAAATTTTTACGTCTTACCGTTTGTATCGGGGGTGTATCACATAAAGCAGATCATGCGCGAGGGTAGCTGTAAAATCGTGGACTATCTTTTTATTGTATACGTCTTATTTCGGATCGAGAATGTGCCTTAGATAGAGTAAGAGGTTTAGTGTGGAATTTAGGATGTTTTCAGCTGTTATTTAGTTTATCTTCACGCTTCAGTTGCGTTTTGGGGTGCGCAGGAATATCGAGTAGTATTTTATTTTTATTAAAATAGTTTCCTACGTCATATTGATGCATATGTAAGTTAAATTATATTGCACATGATCAAAGCGAAGAATTTTATTAAACACTTATAAAGTTTATGTTTTGTCGCGTGGTGCATACATATTGTGCATATTTCCGAGTAATAATTTAACTACTGTTGAAAAAACTAATTGTCTTGTTATTTGACTCTCCATTCTATGTTACAAGTTCTCAAAACTGTGCTTTTCAAAAACAAAGCTCTTCTTAAACACGAAAACGAAACACAACGCGATTATCTCAAAATTTCGTCAACACACTTCTTTAGTAATTCCATAGACTCAAACTCGACTGCGACAAATGTTAGGGCAACGTAACGAGCAATCGTAATTTCATTTAATCCTTTTGTTTAGTAGTTAGCTGGAACTGTCTGGAAACTAGCAACTGCCTCCCACGTTGGAATTCTAGAGGATTCCAACTTGCTACTTTGTGTTGAAACCAGTTTACGTTTTATGCAAGGTAGTTGCATATGTTGCATTACTTGCGTTCGTGAATGTTTTAAGGTTACAGCGTATGATACGAATTGTTGTTATAAGCAACAACATTTGTTGAAGCTTTTGTTTTGGGTAATCTTTTTTATGTACCTACCTATTATCCAAAATCTTGTTACTATATTCTTCAGTCCCTGTACTCATTCAAATATTTTAGGGAATAGCTACAATTTGCTCATCTTTGAAAAAAGGACACAAAATTAAGGACTGCCACAAGGACCTCTATTGAGGCCAATGTTGTTTTTCTACGTTTCAAAGTCGGCATAATAGTATTGTAACACCCAATAATAATAATCAGCTATTAATTCGAATATTACAGTAAATGTTGACAACCACAACAGTTAACTTTTTTTTTAAATCTTATGAGTGAAGTCTATCTTTATAAAAACAAAGAAAACGATTGTTTACCTTATAATAAAAATTGTTGACACTCACACGAGAGAGCTTCTTGTCACCTCCGCGTGCCACACGTGTATAAAAGTGGAGCTCGGCAATCGGAGGTTCTTAAAAATATATATACTCTCGGAAGGAAAATGTTGTGTTTATTTGTTAAAAGGTTCCTAAATAGAAAACGAACAAATTAAATAGTTGACCGAGGAAACATTCAGTGGAAGGTCTCTTCTTACAGTTTTGAAGGATAATTGAGAGAATAATAAGAGAAAAAATCGCGAATGACAGGAAACTACATATTAATTTAGAACTCACCAAATAATAAACTCCAAACGGCATGACGACGACTGCCACAAGTAGATCAGCAACAGCCAAACTCACTATAAAATAATTAGTCACAGTCTGTAGCGTCCTCTCCCGCACTACACTCATTATCACTAACACATTGCCGAATAGCGTGAAGAAAGGAAAGATCAGCAGCAGCAGCGCCCACAGGTTCTGATCAGCATCGTCCACTTGTCTGTTAAAACATGATATATTGAACGTACCGTTAAAACTACAGTTTGTGTAACCGTACACGTCTGCCAAATCTAGACTAGAGTTGGTAGTAAAGTCATGGGACGTGTTACCATAGAAATAATCACTAAAGTCTTCGACTAGCCTCATAAAGTCACCGCTAGTGTTTGCTTCTCTGACTTCGACCTTGACGGTAGCATTCCTAACGTCTGGCGGCCTTTTCGAGGGGTAGAGGTATGTTGTGTAATGTGTGTTGTTGTGGTATGGCACTAGAGTAGTGCTCATCGTAGCTTCAGTGCTCGGGGCCGAGCGATGAGCCGTCAGCGTCATTCTCCCGCGCGCCCGTCGCGTCCATTTGTGCTAGTTGACGCGTCGCATCTGCAACATAGAAAAAACTTGATTAATGTTTTACTAAATCGAGTTATTATTCAAAGCTGGGAAGATTTAAGATTTTATACTGTAATGGGTGACACGATTTATTATCTGAGCCAGCTTACGTTCAACTATTTTCTCTTGTAAAATATGATTATTTTGTAGATCAACATAATAATCTAAAATAAATAGGGAAGCTTTCGCTTGGAAAGGATATTGCATGTTGATCAAATGATCGTTTTTTCTCGATATAAAAATGGCAATTCTGTCGATCTTTCTTTTTCGTATGGTTAGTGAATAAGCTGGTGTCAGAGTTTTGAAGCCGCCCATGGGCCTCTGACTTGGCTTCATATGCCGTCGAGAAATATCTCTAAGGCATACCTTTCCTCACGATGTTTTACTTCACCGTTTTTAAAGCAAGTGATATTATACAATACGCACATGAATTCGAAAAGTCAGAGAATACCTATTGTCGGTAAGATTTTATTTTGTTATTTCTATGAAACAATAATAAATGAACGCCTTTATGAGTAAATTGAACAGAAGCTGAATCAAATACAAAAACTTTTTTGAATCTTCTTGAAACAAAACGCGTTCAAGACAAAAAAATCATCGACGTTGATCATCTAAATGAACAAATCCCATTTAGAGCTCGCAGATCACAGGATTGAACTCATCAATCAAAGCTCAAGGACATCGATTGAGGCACTCATCCGCAATCTTTTTTATAATTCTCCAAGTCAATTTAAAATGATTGATTCGAGAAAAATCAGGAGTGGTTATCGAGATGATAGATTATCCTAAAGTTTCCGCTAAGCACTGCTTTAATTGCTGGTGTTGCTTGTGAATGGCGGAATTAGATGGAACAGTAATTGTATAGACAAGTAAGGTGCGTATAACATTATGTGGAAATGTACCTACAATGTCTCCATAGCTACAGCGACTCAATTTGCAACGATTATCAAATAGGTACGGATTAATATTCATAGCGTCGTCCTCTTGATAATCAGCTCCAACAAAACTCGATGAGCTTAAATGGTTATTACAACTAATCTTAATGTCTATCATTTGAATATAAAGTCTAATTAAACAGTTTAAAATAGCTTGCGCGTCTTCAAGGCTTGAGCAGACAATGTTTCCAATCACCCTGAAAATGAACTGTGAAATGGCAACATCATGTCAGGTTCCCACCATAATGACTGACACTACCAATCCTGCTCACCCGTTTTAGACACCATTAAGCTCTAATTAAGTTCACTCGCATGACAACGGTATGACTGACACACTGACAGCTTTCTTATTAGCATTTCACGGGATAACGCGTTTCTAGAATGTTCTCGCGATGAAAATCTAAATTGTTGTGTCGTCAGCAGAAAAATGTGTTTGTTATCTGAGTTCGTGTTTTAATGGACTTAGAAGGAGCACGTCTTGTTTTTGGCAGTTTGTTTGTTGTTCTGCGTTTGTATTTGCAGACTGTACTTATTTCAGCTTAGTTTAGTTTTTATCTTAGTTCTACGTTGAATTTTGGCTAAGCACAGTTGTGTACTCACCAAATTAAGAGAGTCTGTATTTTGTTTGATATTCTGTAATGTTTTGTTACACGTCATTATGTTGAGATATAAACAAGCAACTATAAGGTATCATCAGTTTTATCTTCATCTGTTTACATCATCAATCTTCTTTTTATATTTTCCTTTCCAAATAAACAAACCCTCCACATTTCCGTTTGAACCACCTGATTTTTGATGATTCCAAAAAACATTACCTCATCAATTATACACGTTGATCCGCCAGAAACTCCTGGTGCTTTGTGTGTGCACAACAATAAGCAATAAATTGTCCGGGAGAGGCCGGGATCCGTCAAATCCCGGGATGGGATATTACCATAATGCTCTTCATCATGAAACTGGGAAACTCAATTTTCGGCACTATTGATTTTCTCGTGGTCATTTTGATGGTAATGGGAATTAATGATAAGTGTGTGTCAATCAATTGACTTTGAGGAAAAGCTTCGAAAATAGTCTGGAGGAAAACATAAAGTGACTCTCGCTCGTACGATCTACTGAGAAGGATCTTTTGTAGGTGTCACCAAAGAGAGTGAATAACTTCTGGAATTCCTCTTTGTAACCTTTTCTTTTTCGATTGTTTTCTTGCAAATCTTTGTCCAGTAAAGACTGAAAGAACCAAGTTGATTGATTATTTATTTCCGGTAAAATTGAACTGCATCAAAAACATAATTCGGCATCGCAATGCGTTGTCCGCCTAAAACAGTCACAGATATGTCACCCAGTTAAAAATCTCTGGAACTTAATCACACCGGCACCCTTCAAACCTGAACACAAACTTTAATTTTCTCTCAACTTTCCATAATGTAATGACATGCAGATGCACCACTTTCCTTCGCCGAAGAATCGCTCAAAAACTTAAGACCGTTAAGTGGACAGTAGCACCAGTTCCTCGACACCCGTGATAGATGATAGATCACGCCATTAAGCCAGGGGAGCCGGCAGGACTCATTTATCTTAGCCATTTTATACACTGACACACGAAGGCGTAGTTCTAGTTGGGTAATTAGTTTGGCCGTTATAAATGGCTTTAAAAGGAGGCTTAAAGTTCAAAATTAGGTTTTAAAGTTTCGGGTTTGTTGGAGAAATAAAAACCAACTGTTTGTTCGAAGGTAATTTCGTAGTTTTCAATTCAAAAGTTAATGAAGCAGTTGATGTGAATTTATGGTGCAATTTAACTTTCCCTACTTAGCAAATCACGCATTATGTTTAAAAATACTTTTATAAGTTCAACAGGCAACGCCTTACGATATTAAAGCTTTGTGCAGACTAGCGCGACTCGATAGCGCGACGCGACAACTGTTATTGTTACACCGTGAAGTTTTCTTAGAAACTATATTGTTCGAGGCGCGTCGCGCCGTCGCGTCGCGTTGGTCTGAACGAGCCTTAAGACAAGACATTATGAAAACTAGAATATTTTGAAATTTATAATAATATTATACTTACTATGAAGTTTATAATATTCTTTGTTGCTACTGATAAAATTAGATACACATAAATCTGGACAAAATTAAAAATTGCATTGTATAAAATATAATGGATTAATTGTTTAGAGTTGTTGTATTAATTGTTGAAAAACATGTGCAAATGACCAACTCAGAGATGTGTGTGTGTGGTTTTTAACAGGTCAGGATTATAATACTAAATGGGAACACCACGAGAGTAAGGGCAACTCTAGGGTTCTTGATTTCGATTTTTATGCTTTCTTTCATTTGAATTAGATTGGATAATATTACAGGTTTATACCTACTTGGGTAAAACGGAACAACAAGTAAATCAATAAATAAATAATCACATCCAAGGAGTTCTGGTCAACTAATTGGGTAAATCGTCTAATCAATTTAATCAAAAGACTTTAAAATCTTTTTTGAATTAAATGGATCCCTAATGCCATTTAAATTAATTGGTTCATTGCAATCAACAGACAAATCATTCCAATAGAACTGGATCTGTAAATACTCTCATTTAACAACCTTTAATTTTAACGTTTTATTTCAAACCAATTAATTAACTCCAATGTTTCACTCTGAAATAGGAAATAAACTAAATTAAATTGGGTGGTTAGACACTCTCCATTTTAATTTTGTTTACAATTCGGTAATCAAATGAAAATCATTTTTTTATTTTTTTTTGTGAAACTGTTCGTCAAATTTCTAAGTGCATATTACACTCAAATAAAAAAATTGCGGTATCTCTATTAACCATGACACGAGTGAAGTACTTCCTTTCGCTTGTGCGTCGTCCCCATGAAGCGAACTCAAATACATATTAACTTTGAATTTATATTGATAATATATTTACTAACATTAATTATAAGAAATTTACTAACACAATGGATCTTATGTTGTCCGAAATAAAGAATTTATATTATATTATTAATTAATTATGTGTCATAAATCACGCTTTACCCCGAATACTCTTAAAAAATATCTATGAAATATCAAATTAAGCACACGAGTCAAAACAAAGCTGCACCCTACTTATCACCGAAGGCCCAACGGCATTATAAATGCCCTAAATAAATTAGCACGTTAACGAAAGGGTTTATCGTTATTTAACGGAAAGGTGGATGTTCCAACGTTAACCTCAACCTGGCCACCTATCATTTTGGTGAAACCTTTAACTAATAAACACTCAATCATGCATTGTTTTTTGATTCCTTATTCAAGTTTACTAGACATCTCTCCTCCTAGCCGCTTCAATCTCTGATTTTTTTATCGAGCTACCCTGTTTTGTTACCAGCTACCCTGGCAAGATTGTCACTTAATCTGCCAAGTTTTTTTCAATTCACGATATCCCGTACTCTCACTTCCTTATAATTTTTCTGTGTTACCATTCCGACCAATCTCTCATAAATTCATTCAAGTTATTAATAACGTTTCTCCTAAAAAAAAAAATTGAAAGATAGTGTGACAATCTCAAAGAAAAAAGTAGTCAAATATCAGCTCACTAAATTCGCTTTCACAGCGCCAAAAAGGCTTCTTAAACACCACACAAATATTCATGCCACTACTAAAGCACTGTATCATCGAAAAATAAATATTTCACAAGCCCTCCTCAGAGATATGTCACATAACTCATTCTTTATTCGTCGAGAAACGTCGGTAGTGAAACAGCTAGTCCCTAGTCTTGTCACAATTTGTCACAACCCTTTATTTGAAGCTGAGACGTAAGGTACTATTTTTGTATATGTATCTTCAAGGTTTCTATATTTGGAGCAGTCAAAGCAAGTATGTGAATACCAACACTACATAGTGGAAATATTTTAGATCCTATCTTATTTCGGTAAATTCTGAGACATTCTCTGCTTTCTAACGGAGATATAATTACCTATTACTTATTATATAAGCTCTTTCATTCCAGAATATGCTAGCTTTAATAAGATCTAGCATACGCTTACTTTCCGTTAAGGTTTTTGAAAATATTGTAATCATTTCGTCCTCACCAGAGACTAAACTAGAAAATTTAGCTCATTAAACTAATGCAAGACTTGGATTGTGGTTGGATCACAAGATTAGGTCATCGAAAGCACAATATGGCAAAGCAAACTTGACAAAGCGGGTTGAAATGATAATTGAAAATTGGACATTTAAAAATTCATAACTATGTTCAACCGGAATTTAATTTCAGCACAAAAATAAATCATCCGACGACTCCCAACCTGGCGGCTAACTAACTCACTATACGTGTGACGTCACGTACATCCGTCGTTAATCATATTATAATAATTATGTCCGTCTGTCAACTACGTGCTGCGTTTGTGAGAGATTGTTCGTTATTGCGTTAGAGATATTTTTTGTATTGTGAGGGATTTTTTTTCATACATTGTGGAGTGGACAGGCTTAGGAGAGATATTGTGTTCTAGTTTTGTTGTATTGTTTCTGGGAAGAGGCTATTATGAGAAGTGAGGAATGGGAAAAGTATTATGACAGATGGATGGATTAAAGCTAGAATTATTAATAACAAAATAATGAGAAAGCTTCACTTTCAGTATTCCAATATTTAGGAGGACTTTTTCCTTAGTTATGTCTAAAATTCAATCTTGTTTTCATTCTGTAGTTTTGTTTCAGGCAAAAATGTTGGCGATCCAGATCCAATGTTTCTTTTGGTTACAATAGGACATAGAATCCTGCAACACTGCAGACAATAAAAAGGCCCGTAGTAGGCACAGAATGCTACCCAAATGATCCCGCTGTAAGAAACACGATCGTTTTTAGTGCCTTGAAATCCCATTTAAGTTCCGATCTTTAAGGTGGATCACTTACCGGAGATGTTTGAATCCCAATATGTAATAAAATACAATAGATGACGTTTATTTAGTAACCGCTTAAACTGCTCGGCCCACCTCAGCTAGGAGCGAAGTAGTATTCTTATATAAGCGGGTTGTCGGGCGTTATGACTCGCACTGCTCTCAACGCTTGACGTGGCAACACGTCGTGTCCGGTTTCGCAACAAGTCAATCGTCATCCTAAGGATGCCTCGTTGACAGGTGAAACACGTGTCGATTTCTTACAGGGTTCTTTATGACTCTTTAAGAACAGTTAAGCGGATTAGGTTACTAAATTTACGTCATCTATTGTATTTTATAATGGATTTCCGCAAAGTCAGGCCTGAGTCAATTAACTATCCCATTTAATATGAAAATGCAGACACCGTCAACAAGTACCTAAGTTTATTAAATACGTATAATAAATTGCTGCTGAATTGCACTTTTGCACACAAAAAGAACATGACTACACAAACAGGAATATCACGATCACTTAAAAAATCTGCTCTCAAATCCGATTCCTGTTACTTCAGCACCGAGCAAGCCAGATATAAATCTGTATCTGTCACCCACGTAACAGACCTAAATCAATCAAAGAATCGTCTTCAAGGTCATCCACTGTTCGAAGGTGAAGGTCCAAAAATAAGTCCCAGTCTGGATGTTACGACATTTATGTTTATGTAAAAGCCTACTTATGTTTACGGCCTGAAAATATAAATTTTTATTTATGCCTTGTTGTGGGTGGTTAGACACAATTTATGTGTGACTTTGGGCAGTTAGGTAAGGGGTAAAAAAAGGACTGTGTTTTGTATCAAAATTGCCAGCTTTACTTCAATTTCAGAGTATAAGTACAATAGCAATTCTTCTACAATTTACGACGGATTTCTCTTATCTGAGCATCAGCTTCAACTTATCTATATCGAGTGCTAGTTCAAAGCTACTCTTGTGTGGTATTTGATTTCCTAGATTTTTCAGAAGTACTTATCTCAAAAATGAAACAAAAAAGTAAATAAAAAATCGATCACAACTCACTGCTGCCATGTTCCCACTTAGTACTAACTTTTTAACATAAATTGCATCATTCAGCATTCACTAGTACACACAGGAAATGAAATGCCACTGAACATAACTTGAACACGTGGAAACATTCCCGCACACTATTACCATTAGAAGTGGAACTACTCAACGAGAATGTCAAACTATTTTTATTCCTGCAATGAACATTTTTACAGTACCAGGCGATAATATGACATAAGGAGTTATAAGGGTCCCCGAAACGATCAATTGCAATTGTCAAGTTTTACGTGATTGATACACATTGATCGCAAATTGATTGTCTACTAAATGCAATTGACGCGATTGTCAATATTACTACAATTGCAATTGATGAATTGCAATTTTATTTATCGTTTCGGGGCACCTTTAGAAAGAGGCTGTCATACAGATACGAGTAACAGGGATGGCACTCTACACAAAACTTGTTTATTACTCGATGTGTCATAATAGTATTATCGGACCATAGTTTTACGATATGGAAGCCAATTGGCCGATTCTAATTTCTCGGTTTTAGTTACATAAATAATAAAAATAATAAAAAAATAAATTAATAAATAAAAATAAAAAATGCGTTAAATGTTGATGTTATTGTAATGTGTGTTGTATGTAACGTGTTGTTGTTGTGTGTGTAACATAAATAACTAAATTTTTGAATTTGGGGGTCAGTTTTCGGGGGCAAATAGAAAAAAATAAAAGTTTTGCAAACTGTACTTTGTGTGACATATCAAATGAAAGGACTTTTTTTTTATAATTTTAAAATAAATACTTTTAAGTTATTTAAGATAATAGAGGAAAATTCACCAGTATCCCCGAAACTACTGACCAAAAATTTTGAAAAAAATACAGAAAATCGTTTGTAGTAGGTACCTACTTAAAGAGCAAATCTCCCAATATTGTGCGTACAAACATACATTTGCAGTTGGAATGTATGGGAGAACATGTTTTTCAACTACAATGTTAAGTTTATCCTTGGGATAAATTCATTCCAACTACGGAACCCTTAATTGTGCGTAGTCCAACACCCTCGTGGCCGGCTTTTTCAGATGGATAATTGTGAAAAATATAAAGAAAGATAGCGACTAATAGGAGACTATTTTCTTTTACGGCGGCTCAAATTCTAAGTGTTATTGTAATGTGGAGTAAAATTGTCAGCTTATCGCTGGAAACTACGTCATTATCAGTATCTTTAAAGTAAAAGGTTTTAATTATTTCATTTTCTTTTCGTTTCGTTTTTTATTGACCAATCCAAGGAAATTCTATTAAAATTTTTAACTTGGTATTGAAGTATAGGTTACGACCTTCCAAAAATCTACGTAATCCAAGTTCGAGGAAAAAATAATGCTGTCTTACTGCCTTTTTATGGTCTACTAAAATAGATATTAATCTTATAAGGCTATTATTTACGTATTTATTTTAGGTTTGCGCAACTCGTTCTAGACTCAAATGGAGCTCTTGGAATAACCGTAAATATATTAATAACTAGGTACTAAAAAAGTCAGTTAATCATAACAATCGACATTCCTTAAATCCTAGGGGTTGATTTAAAAAAACGAGCGAGCCTTACAGAAGTCGCAGAATTCTCACTTTGGTAATAAGCAATATTAAAGGGGCGGGGCCCTCGTCAAGGTCGTTTCTGACGGCCAGCTCTAGCACCGCGGGCGCTTATTGGTCAAATCAAATAGCGTGCGTTTCCCCGGCTTCCTGTTACATACTTCCATCGCCTTTTACGAAATCGATTTAGATTTAGATTGCAGGAAAGCTAGAGGAAGAAATAATATGGCTATAATATAATCCTTGCTTAACTTTAAGCAACGTTTATGAATAAACCTAAAGATTTATGTCCCTTCTACTCCCTACTATTAGATAATGGAATAATGACAACATTGTCGGTATGTAGGTACTTGTCAAACATGGTCTAATAAAAACAAAGTCTGGCATTCCGGGACTAACACATGCTTACGTCACTATCCAGGTGCCAATTTATTGCAACAAAACACGAATAAGGAAAGATTTTCAGCCATCATTCTGTTAAAAAATAATGTACAAAGCATTTAAATTGTCGTTTTGTTTATCTAATCAAACGAAACAATTCTATGCACACAGTGGTGGTGCCGATAATTAAGGATAGGACGGGAGACGCCTCTGATGTGTCCAATTATAGGCCTATTTCGTTGGCCACTATAGTCGCCAAGATCTTGGACAGTTTGCTTGATCAACAGTTGGCTAAACACATTGAACTCCATGATGCGCAATTTGGCTTCAAACCTGGTCTATCTACGGAGAGTGCCATTCTGTGCCTTAAGCAAACTGTCCAATACTATACCTCCCGAAAAACACCTGTTTTTGCTTGTTTTTTGGACCTGTCAAGGGCATTTGACCTAGTGTCTTATGATGTACTGTGGGAGAAATTGCAGAGCGATACAACGTTACCGAATGAAATAACATCCTTGTTTCGTTACTGGTACAATAACCAGAGGAATAGTGTTAGGTGGGCGGAGGCTCATTCGGATGTGTACCGGCTGGAGTGCGGGGTGAGGCAGGGGGGGTTGAGCTCGCCCCGCCTCTTCAACTTGTACATAAACCGGCTGATCGGTGAGCTCAGCAGCGCCAGAGTTGGATGTCATATAGATAGTATTTGTATGAATAATATTAGCTATGCCGATGACATGGCCCTTCTGAGCCCATCGATCGGCGCTTTAAGGACACTTGTGGCGATTTGTGAGTCCTATGCAGTGGCCCATGGCCTCAAGTACAATGTCAAGAAGAGCGAACTTATTATGTTTAAAGCGAGTGTCATAAATTATTCTGATGTCCCCGGTGTCTCGCTTTGTGGTACTCCTTTAGCTTGGGTAAAGAAATTCAAGTACTTGGGTCATTGGGTCACTGATGATCTCAGGGATAATACTGATATAGAGAGGGAACGCAGGTCGCTGGCTGTTCGATGTAATATGCTGGTTCGAAGATTTGCACGTTGTACTGACGAAGTAAAAATAACTCTTTTTAAAGCCTTTTGCCAGTCTTTTTACACGTGCAGTCTTTGGACCAGTTTTACGCAGAGGACATACAGTGATCTGCGTGTCCAATATAATAATGCGTTCAGGATACTGTTGGGGCGGGCGTGGCGATGTAGTGCGTCCGGTATGTTTGCGGAGGCGCATACTGATGACTTTTACGCCATAATACGCAAGAGGGCCGCCTCCATGAATGGCCGGCTGCGCACCGCCACCAGCAGTCTCCTGAGCGTGTTTTTCAGATCGGTGGGACTCCCCTCTGCTGCGCCACTGGGTGAGAATCCACACCAATTTGCGTTTTTAATTAATTTTTATTATTACTAACACTTAGTCTTTAAGTTATCTTGTATACTAACACTATGGACGCATGTCTGAAATAAATTATTTGAATTTGAATTTGAAATTTGAATTCAATTTAAACATAAATAGACGTAATTGTTAATTAAAACTTCATTGTTTTATCGGATTCGCACAGGTAATAAAGGTGGTTGGGGAGTTATTATTACAAACTTCTGGTAACACAGATGTGATGACGTAGACTTGTGTTACCCACGTGACCAATGTGTTTCGGAATGCTATACCTGGCGAAGTATATTATTATACCATGTTGTCAAAGACATAATTTATTATGATTTGTATTAGCCTTTACTTAGCTCAGCATTAACTTTCTATGAAATTTTGTTTATTTCAATACACTTGGGCTCTACAGCTTGTTGTGTATCAACAGTTTAAGTAACTGACCGTGAAGTCATTTAATACATTATTAACGTCAGAACGACCATTGTGCACGATAAATAAATGATTTTAGAGTCTAGCAGCTAGGGTTTAGTTCTGACCAAAATTTTGAAACTGAAAATATATAAATAAAGATGAAGAAAATCTCCTGCAGTCAAAAACCATTTACATTCTTATGAAGCCTTTTAGTTTAAATGTCCTTCTGTCTATTTTGAAACGACTTCAATTATATTAAAAGAGCTATATCCTTATCGGAACAACGTTCTCAGTATAGCAAATAATAGCAATTATTGTGTCTTTCTTTTATTTTATCTCAAGACATCTGTCATCCTTCCATCTAGGCAATAATTTGTTTTCTGATTTTTGTAAATTCTTTTAATTTCCTTATGATAAACGTAAAATGATTATTATAAGAAATGATTCAATAAATTCAGAGCACTCTGTCTCCTAGTCTATGTTGATTATTTATTAAAAAGGGGCAGTTGACGAACGCGAAGACCTTACAAACAATATCGGCGAAATTAATTTACTTTGTCATTGCATTTGAATGAAATAAATTGTGTTTCAGATGAGTCGGAAGTTTACAGGAGTAAGCAAATTATTATAAGAGATTCAATGAAGACTGATGCATTTATAAGTAGCTTTTCTCTTTATCCAACGCCCTAACGCTATTAGTAGGTGACTGAAAGAGAATAACTAAATTATAAATTCGAAAGTGATTTGTTTGTTACCATGACCATGACCTGAATTATGACATATAGTACTTTTTATCCTGATTCATACACCCACGGGATGGAGACTTATGTCTCCATCCCGTGGGTGCGCAGCTAGTAGATCATATTTTAATTTCCTGCCTTTAATACTTTTATGATTCTTTTAAACTTTTACCTGAGTTGTGGAGGTCAGCTAGGCAGTCGCTTCATGTAAAATACTGGTACTCAGCTGTATCCAGTTAGACTAGAAGCCGACCCCAACATAGTTGAGAAAAGGCTAGGCAGATGATGGTGAGTTTTATGATTCTCAATGGCTTGCAGTAGCTTAGGGTCCAATTATAACTTTACAGAAGTTTTCTTCTGTCTGTTCTGGTTCTTAAAATAGATCTTCTACATTCATTTTGCACGCATTCACAATATTCTTAAACAAACACATAAATCATCCTTTTCTCGAAGCCATTCAGGATCTACTTTTTATCAAATTCCAAAAAGGAGAAGGTTCTATGTTTGTAGCGTATGTATGTTTTTTTTATACATATTATATGTCCACCGATTTTTCCGTCAATTGTGGACCGATTTAGAAAATATTATATATATTTTCAACGATTCCGTATAAATTTTATTAACTTTGCTTGGATAGTTTTTGATTTAGCTTCAATAATACGTATTTTTCCCACTTAGGCTTTATGGATGATTTGATCATTTCCTGTCACTGTTATTTACATAGCAGGTGTTATTCGAATTTGTGTGGGGTAGGTAAAACAACAAAAAAGTGAAAAAAATTAACATTTTACAAAAAAAAAAACGACCGACTTCCAAAAGAAACACTACAAATTGAAAAATAACTTTAATGTCGGAAGTCGGGGAAAAAAAAAAAATCAAAGGAACCGAGTCGTTCGAAGCGTCACCGTAGATGTGGGTATTTCCACAAACCACAGAGTTATTTGGGACATGCAGTTAGTAATGAAACTGCATTTTGGTGTTGTACTTAAAATTTTTATATAGGTTTTGGGGTGCTAGCAGTAGGTACCTAATGAGATTTTATAACGCAGCACGTTTAAAATCTTCTCTGATTTAAGTGATTTTACTACTGGTTTGAATAAGTTACTTAGTCATATAGAAATTAAGGTCCCTTAAAGAAATTTGCGTCATGAAGAAATTAGAGTCCTTTTTTAATGAGCATCAAAACCAGTTCCTAGTCTGAAAATAAACAAAGTAAGAAAAGATTAGCATATTAATGTACATCACGTTTCCAAACGCCCAAAATTTAAATCGAAATTCGTTTGTAACTGTGTTAACATATTCGAGTCACGCGCACAATGGCAGGTAGTAATGCCAACATGTCGCGGTTTGTAACTGTTCCTGACTTGTTTCGAGCAGATGCTGTAGTTACAGAGTGTATCGCTCGGTAAATGGTAAAGGAGTAGATAAATTGGGAAAGTATTCCCATTAATGTTAAGAAGAATATGGAAAAAGTTATAGACGCCGAGTGATTATAATAAGTATTGGATATAAGGGCCTGGTTAAGGTTGCGGAGATCCGCTGTTTGCAACCACTGGACCAGTCGATGTACCGGTGTTTATTATTAGCCTAAGTGGGCTGTATAACGAATGTTCACCCAAAGTTAGCCTCTATGAATTCAGCCTATCACGACGAAACGCTTAAATTCGGGCCTATAAATGTTCTGTTACAGAAGAAAGAAATCTATTAGTCCAATTTTAAGAAAAATTAGTGGGACAATAAATCAATTTCCAACACGCCAAACATAGGAAGAGAACTTCATAGCAGAGTTTACGTTTCCTTACACAACGTCTATTGATTTAAACCTATCCTTTTCTACTTCTGAACCAAAGTTGCGACAACTTGTGGCGAGACCATGTTTTTGTGTCTGAAACTTTGTGTCAGCGGTCTCCGTAGTGTCCAACACTGATTATCTAAGTTTCCAGTGTCCTTGGTTCATAGTTTGTTGCAAATTTATGTTGACATTGTTGTTCAATCCATTAATAATAGTTGGAGTGGATAGTTGATGGTTTTGTGGTTTAGTTGTTATGTTGTTATGTCCTTATGCTTGTGCGAAGATATTTCTTGGTAGACTAAACCAAAGTATAATGCTTGAAACTAGAGCTTATCTCTTCTATGCAAAGGGTCATTCCCAGATTCTGTGCCTCGTTTAATGTCTCAGCTTGTAAGCTTATTGTCATGGCATATTAATTCAAAATATTTTTTTGTTTATTATAAAATCAATGGTACCTTGATACCTTGGTACCTTGTCAAATTATAAATACCTACAATCTGACCTTTTGAAAAGGGCAGCCCAAATATCAAAGTGGAAATATCGTATTATTGGAGTGTTCCCAAGAGCCATCACTTACATTTCAGCTGCAAATTGTTAATTGATCTTAAGTAATCGCCTCCCACTTGTTTCTTCCGCATGATCACACTTTATTATTCAGACATTCTACGGCTTTACTTCGGTTTTCGTCGTCGTTGAAATTCGTTTTTGTACTTTTTAATTTTAAGTTGATTGTTAAAGACTTTTCTCTCTCTCTTTGTCTTGTTCATAATCTTCTAGGTATTTTTCAACGTTAATTAATCAAAAAATATTTCTATAATAACCGAACGTTAGTGTCGCAGTTTTGTGTTAGATAAAAGAGGATAGGAAATAATACTTAAAACAATTGCAATTTCGTCAAGCAAATATCACCATCTTCACTAGAATCGAAAGAATAAAGATATTAACGTTAAAAAGGATGCAAATAAAATAAATTCGAATCCACCTGACAATATTAATTTGCGCAGGAGCACAATTTGCAATCCATCACGGTTTTTTCGCGCTTTCATTTAATAAGTTACCGATTGCATCTGTTGATGGATATTATAAAACGATTACGACAGCTGTCACCAATGTGTAATTCGTTCTTTTTGTTTAATTGTTACGATAATTATTACAATATTCGGTGGAGTTATTATAAAATCAGTTTTTATCATCCACTGCTGGGAATGGGATTCCCAATGACCGCGTCATTGAAAATCGTTCAACAAGGAAGCTTAATAGGTACTCTCCTTTGTAGTCCCGATGTATGGTAAACTTGGGAAACCAGATTGAAAGCATAAAAACTGTAACTACAAAGACATAATCATAAAATTAGTTCTCGATATTAATATCGCTGAAATAAATCTCCGATCCACTAATCACCGCAGACATAAAACAACATTATGTCACCAAAGTACCGAACGACGATAAAGTATCCATCGAACGACTTTGAAACTTCATTTTATCACGGCTATCCATAAACCTGAAACGCCACTCAAAAGCGCCAGTAAATAAAATCTACGCCCATTGTAAAGCTGTCGTCAGATACTTTAACACCTATAAAATGCTTAATATACGATAACTGGGTATTGACACTAACCGAAAATGGTTTAAAACTAGATTTATAGCCGAACTGTATTGAAGTTTTTCCGTTTCGACGGTGAAATTTTGCAAGCTGTTGACCATTCGTTGGGTTTTGGTGAATATTTATGGCCTAAAACTGGATTAACCTTGGAAATATTGTTTCGATTTCGAGAACTTTTTACTTGAAGTGAGCGCTATATTCTGCAAGACCTATCAAAACCAGATTTCACAGTTCAATGATATTTGTGTGAGCACTTGGGCTTTGCTCTGAAACCGAATTCATGAAAATCTGACCTAGTTGTAGTTACCTACTACTTGTGTGGACGTATCTGCACTACCTACATCCGATCTAAATGCGACCTGTCGCCATAAATTTTGCACTGATTATTCTTGGACCATTCTTCCTCGGCAATTCCTTTACTATCTTTACGTACGACTAAATGGCAATTGTCAGCATGTCATTGGTGTCTCGCAATTCTCTTTCGAAAGTTTTAAATATTATATTATGTAAATATACATATTATGTAAGGCATCATTTACCACCTGCGGGTAAATTTTGGGTGAACCCATCAAGCAGTTTCATGCACATTCGTGGTTTGAAATCGCGATTTTTAGGTCGAGGCATTTCAAATTTTGCGTTCTAATTTTGGTATTATGTTCTATGAGTGCTTCTGATACTCAGAATTAGTATTATTAGAGAGATTTCGTTTTGAGGATCACAACGCACTTTGTAGTTTGCTATCGGACTTGTAGTTCTTGGGATATTTACGTTTTAGTGGAGCAACTTGGAAATTTTCGGCCCAAAAACACCCTCACGCAGACAAAACCTTGAGGTCACTGAAGTCAGTTGTCATAATTCTCAGTACTTTGCTGAGATTGGTAAGAAACGGAAAGTAACGGTCGATTTTCACGAAACGTGTCATTGCCATGTCAACAATTACTTGCATCGTCTAATCATTGTTTATACGGTACGGCTCCTCAACTACATTTGACCTGTACTTGCCCTGAGGTCGTAGCTTTAAGACCCCTAATTGGCCCCGGACTCCCGGACTAACTAAGAGACGCTTATGTTTCTATTATTACTTTGTTTTGGGCACAGTTGCAGACACGTGGGACTATAAAGGCGCTGTGACTTGCGGCTTACTATGTTATAGTTACCGAATTATTCTCTTTCATAAAGATGCAGGTTTGCCGCGACTTACCGACAAAGAACAAGTTACTAACCTTTGTCCTTTTGTGAGGCGATCAAGATAATTATGTTATATTAAATTGCATATTTACAACCCCCTTTGTTTTTTTCACGGCCTTCACTGGCTTTCTGGCTGAACAAGTACCTCCTCAAGTCCTTCTAGGAACTCTTTCCCCGTGCCACCTCGAACGAGCTCTCGCCGTACGCGTCTTGCAAGCACCTCTTGAGTGAAATCTCAAAAACAATCGTTTCTTTCTCCGATTTAGAAAATTCTGTTTTCTGTGCGACCGTCTGAAAGGTGAAGCAGTAGCGACCCATAATCCCCCAAAAAATTCAAAACCAATACCGATCCAAACATTTGTCACCAACATCGCCAACTGCCATTACAGTGAAAGTTTGCCAGGTACCGCTCTACTTACCTCGAGATTTACTGTTTGTCCGCGATCTTTTTGTTTTAAAGCTCTTCGCGTGCCACTTTCTTAGTTTTAATGTACTTTTTGTGTGAACGCAATGTTAGAAGTGCCACTTATGTGTTTCTTGTGGCGTTGCTTTGTAAAGTGTCTGAGTTATGCTTCGTTTGGGAGTAGGCTTCAAGCTTAAGTATATTTAACACATTTGTAAAGGTGCTGCTTCTGGCCAAGTCATTTCCAGCTTTTGTCACGCTTGTAAGTTCACTACCTCTGTAAAATAGGTAATAGTTAAGATGTCAATTTAAAATCAGTTAATAGTTCTTGCCAAACGCGCCAAGTAGAATTTTTGGTAAAATACATATATACCTAATTTTAAATTGTAGCTATACTTGGAAGTGGATGAAAATTATTCATCATAAACAACTCTGATCGGAGGTAGAAAGACGTAAACTATATTCCATGCTATATAAACTTATACAAAATCAAAAGCTTGTTAAACCCGACGATTTCGGTATCAATGTGGTTTCGACAACAAACTACTTTGTATGATGAATTTAAAATAAATAGTAACGTGCGAGAAATAAATTAATAGGTACCTACAAACCTCAAACTTTTTCACTCCAACGCTCCTACCGAAATTAAAACTCGACGATCAAATAATTAAACTTTTCACATTGAAAAAGTTGAAATAAATCAGTTCAGTTGTAATCTTCAATCAGTGAGAATTTAATAGTTGTCTAAATTCATTAGGTGAGGTCGAGTTAAAGACCCGAGGTTGAGTTGGACTGAGGTGACGTGCCTCAAGCTGATTTGATCAATTATATCAGCGTTATACCAGGTACATTTTTAAAATTATTTTTTGAACATTGTAAAAGATTTATTGATGAGGATTTAGGTTTTTTCTTCTTCATGATGTTACACAATTTATAAAAAATCACAGAATAGACATGTTTTCACTGATGAAAACATTTTAATTAAGAGTAACTTCGGAACCAGTGATTTGATTATTTAATATGGACTATAACACTACGTGAAAGACTCGTGGTTCGTGCACATGTCAGTCTTACCAAGGGGTATCGTGTTACCCAGTTACTGGGTTGTGGACGTCAGATAGGCAGTCGCTCCATGTAAAATACTGGTATTGAGCCGCATTTGGTTAGACTGGACGCTAACCTGAGGCTAGGCACATGATAGAATTAAACTGGTATCTCGCGAACAATTATAACCAAGTTGACAGATTTTCAGATTTATTCTACACACATTGTGTTCGTATAACATATCCTACTATACATTAATTTATTAGCGGAAGTAATGTGCTTTCTGAACCAATGAAGCGTCACCAGCTATTAGTAGAGATCGTTCACCCCTAAGTCATTGTCACGACTCCCTCTTCTCTCCAATCAATACTCGTACCAGAAGAACTCCAAAACCACATAAATAAAGATAATCCCCAACAACTCTTCTTTAGCGATTCTTTTAAAATTACCCACAAAACGATAAAAAAGACAGAAGTCGTAACTGCCATACGTTTTGCCGAAGCATTGAACGTGGGACCCGTAGCCCGAAGTTGCTCGGTAAATCACGGAGCGCAAGATTTATATTACAACTTTGTTTGCACCTGTTGGTGTACCGACTTCTCTTATTTGATGCACAAATGGAAACGCCTTTTTGTAGGCAGTGATTGACTGTTTTGGCAAAAGTTTTGATTAGATTTATTGCTGCGACCATTTATAAATTTTAGGTATTTTATTTAAATCAACTGTGACTTAAGTTAGAAGCTGGTGTGAAACAATGATAAATGGATCATAAATTAATCTAGGCACTAGGTAAACGTAAAGAAAATAATAGCAAAGAAATCTGGACCTAATGGACTCCTGGTTTGGAACGACCATCATCAAGGATATCACAAAGCATTCACCTAGACGCTACTCGGTTGCGATATTATCTCATATAATTGTGTAGTATATAAGTAAAGCTGGTATGTAAGGAATGCAGAGTTTGCAATCCTTTAGCAATCAATCTACCTAGCCTTTTCCCAACTATGTTCAAGTCGGTTTCCAGTCTAACCGGATGGAGCTGAATACCGGTATTTTACAAGGAGAGACTGCCTATGTGATCTCCACAACTCAGTTACTGGGTAATACGATAACCCTTGGCAAGACTGGCAGTGAGAATATTGGGCTTCTGACTCCCCGTAACGACTACAATCCTTTAACATTAAACAAAAGTGTAATGATTTTTGCATTCACAATTAACCATAACCATAGAACTTATCAAAACATACCATTTTCCATAACAACAATGTTATATAAACATATTTACATTCGTATCGCTTAAAAACTATGAAGGGAAACTTCGCGAAGAATCCACGCGCTAAATAATAAATCGTAATGTGTGGGTAATGTTCTGAGAACTGTGATACGTGGCGCCACCTGGCGCGAAACATCGGAGGTAAAAAAGATTTTGCATGTAAAAAGTGAGGTTCAAATATTGGAATACTGATGTTAGATTAGATGCTGTACGTAATACTGGTGAAGTTTTGACGTGCATTGATGGTTTTCCTAATAATGTTACTGAAACTTTCCGGGTAAATGAAGTTATGGATGTTGAAGTAGTGCCTAGTGTGATTCATAACTTCATAACACAGACAGAATTATTTGATAACACAAATGAACATATTATCAAATCCTGCTCCTGGCGGTTTATAGTTTGCTGTTATGCTGGTAATGTATAACTGCAAACGTGTTGAAAATGACAGCTAACATGTGATTAGCCACCAGAGATAGCATTAATACCCTTAGGTCTTGCGCAGCGAAAGCATAATCGACCTATAATTACCTATGCTCGGACACAGACATCTTCTTTGTGAGGGGTGAGGGCCGTGATCTACTACGCGGGCCCGATGCGGGCTGGTTGATTTTACTGTAGTTTTTGCTTCTAAGACATGTTGATTTTTTCACAATATATTCCTTCATCGTTTTGAGAGCGTCTACTTACTAGCGTCAGAACTTGTGTAATACCTAGTGGTTAAAAGACATTCATTGGTAAACCACATATCTTCCTTTCGTTAAATTAGTAATAGTCGTATCTACCTTCTAATTTATTTTTTACGATGTCTTGCTGTTCTAGCTTCCAAACCCTTTACCAACCCAACCCTTAAAAGCAAAACCCAATCCAACGTCAATTTTATAAATTAAACAAACCATCCCGAACCGTTAATAACAAAAGTCGTCCGTCTATTGCTAAATAATTCATGAACCTTCGCTGTCATGTCAGCCGATAGCCCTCTTAATATTCAGACAATACGACTTACAAACGTTTGATTAATATTTTAAATAGTAAACATATTGTTTCGAGAAAGTTTCTTGCCTTGACCTTAGAATACTTTAAAGGCTGCGCAAGAATATATAAGTGGTGCTAGAAAAGGTATATTTCTGTGTTTGGTTTTAGTTTCGATGTCCAAGTTACTGATAGAAGAATCCCATCGTTTAATATTTTTATTGTTAGAGTAGGAGCTTTCAGAGAGTAATTTAACAATATTAAAGTTAAGGTTAGTGTACACAAAAAAATTGATTATTAGACCCAAAAGAAAAAAGGCTAACAGCTAAGAAGTCGAAATTGGTTAGCAATTTAGAATTCAATCTGACCCAACAAACCTGAAATAACTAAGATAAAGGAAGAAAAAGACATAAAATCTGAGGAAGCTAACGAGACTTATAATTAAATATTTTATAGACAACATAAACGTTATGCAGTTTTAAAAAGTCAGGTTGGAACACCCAGTTTTTACAGATAGGTAGGTTTTATCATAATGACTGAAGATTAGCGATGGACGATAAAATGTTCATTTTGCCGACACTGAGCAAGAGGCTCGAGATTAACCAGAAGGAACGCAGTTATGCTAATGAATGTACTGATGAAAAAATAAAGCTTTTAGAGACCGTAAGATATTTTAAAGGTACTCTGTAGAAGGAAATTGAGGAGATAAACTTCGTGGTTTGTAATTAATTCACTAAGAGAATAGAATTGATGGCAGGATTAAAACTTTTGGATGATGAAGATGTGTTATATGGACAAATAGATAATTCTGTTGATTAAATAAAAATCAATCATCACCCAGAATAAAGTTTTTTTTTTAAGTATCGTGGTCTAATTTCGTTCTCAATTCGTTATTCTAATTAACGATAGTCCGTAGTACTTCATCCCAACTTGTTTTATAGGAATCTGGTTAGGTGACCCACTGAGCTAGAACAACACTAAATTTCTTCTCCACTTTCAACTTTTCCTTATTCCCAAGTGAATACCAAGACAGCTGACCTTCAAGAGTATTCTCATTCCACTTGACATGTCAGTTTGGAAATAATATCCAAGAGTTATTGTCTGCCTGTGTAATGTATAGTTCATTCTCGTAATTTAAACCAAGTCACCAAATATTTTCCACTGAAAAACTCCTTATAAATTACGTGTTCGGGTTTTAATATCGCCTCCCTATTTATTCTGGAAGTATTATTTGTAATGTCCCTGTATTTACCGTTTAATGTCACTGAAATGGGTCCGTGATTTTTTATTTCGTTAAATTCTTCGCTTCTGATTGTACTTTTTATGAAATATTATATTTTTTGGGAGCTATAAAATGTTTGTCCAAAACATTTGTTTGGTGAATTGCTCCCGATTTATGACGACTTGTAATTATGTCCCCAATACAATGCAAAGCAATCAAAATATTCTTCTGGGATCTGAAAAACGATCACTAAAAGATAATCTTAATAAAAGCAAGTGTTGTCTGATTGATTAATATTTGCAATTACTTGTCCTACCTAACCATAGTAAATCGTTACCAAATTGCTTAAGAGTAATTGGTTAGGCAGATATTGGTAAATCTCAATTATTGTAAGAAGAAGCCCATTAGGTAAAATACGTCTAGAAACCAAAATAATGTTTTATTTCTGTTCAACTATTTTTGGACAGAAATAAAACATTATTTTGGTTTAAATTCCCAAATGAGCATCAAATCAGAGCCCAAAACATCGCAACTCAAGAAATCACAGCAATTCTTCAAAATATAGAAAACAGAACCTCTCGTCCACAGCCCGGTCTTAGAAGTGTTATCAATAACTTTATTTAATAAGCCAGCAATGATAAATAGGCAGCTCGCATTTTCGAGACCTCCTTTCAAATTTGTATCCATCGGACTGTGAAAATCACATTTTGTGTAACTGTTAAGACTTGCCTGAAATTCAGAGAGGTTCTCTTGAGCTTGTATTATATTGGAAGTCGTATTTCTTTGGAGGTAATCGGAAAATTTATGGCATCTTTTCCCGTAGGCGAATGCGAAATGAATACTATGAATACGAAGGTTTTGTCTGTCTGGAACATGTTAACGGGGCATTGATTGTGATTTTAATTTCAATATTTTCTAAATTGTAACTTGTAACTCGTAAAATTGTAATTTTTATATTATTCCTGTAAAAGAAAACAAGTTTTTAGTAGATACTACTTTTCAGTTTCTACTGTTTAACTTCTTCATGCTCTGTTACATTTTTTATTTTTTTATGCATTATCGATAGTTACTCAAGAAGTAATTTTATTCATATCGTGAAATATTCTGCGAAAATTCACCATTCTGCATGGGTATCGCACTGGCCTACATTCTTCGTAATGTCATCGACCCATATTCGTAAAAATAACTTCTTAGAAAAAGTAAAGATGGGGTAATATTTTTACCAGACGATCGCAAAGCTAAAAAAAGGTAGGAACCTACCGAATCAACTATACAACAATACATACTATAAAATAACGCAATCACACAGACAGACACAAAAGTGACTTATTCTTATTTCTTCTAAGCTACACGATAGATTTTGATACGGATTTCACAATCATTTTGAGAATTTATTCCGGAAGATCTAAGCTGATAAATTTAACTTAGATAAAGCACAGAAATCTCGATGTTTTTACATGCGGTCACCTCTATGCCTGACTCGGGCCGAGCTGTCACTGACCCATGCGAAGCAGCGGCGAGTCGCTAGCAGGTACAACATAATCCAATATTTTTCAAAATGGCGGACTAAACGCAAAATGAAAATTCATAATTTCCAATTTGTCCTTCCTTTCCTAAAGTTTCCATGAAACGCAACAAGAGAAAATATTGTGGTTACAAAAAACGAGTTGTGGGTAGTATGGCGAGCATATTGTCGTATGTGCACATAGTACACGATGCACGGAGGGACAACAGCAGATGTTACATAAATAAAACAAGAGTGTGACGCGAATAGGGGTGGCGGTAAATAATACATGAGCTATTGTTTAATGTGTAATGTCTATTAGTGATTGGGTTTTTATAAACCCTAATACATAATAGATTAGATGTGTCGGACTAGTGTTAATCTCTTTCGTAAACATTGACGTTTCCTGGTTTTAGTTTTAGCGATTTAAATATTATGTTCTTTCCACCCAGTCTATAACTTCGCCTATAACGAAGCGAGAATTTTCTTTCTGGAAAACGTACAAAAACTCAGATCAAGGTATCGTGACAATTTTCAGTACCAAGACTTGAAATCTGGTTATGTTTTAAGCCTTCACCAAATATTAAACTTTCTCGCTGTTCATGTTCGACGTAAATTTGATACAAAACCATGACTGTAAACCACAAAGCCAAAAGGTATCAATATTATTCTTTACCATAGAAATCTGAAACAAATCCAATAAAACTAATATCGAAAAGCCACAGCGTGTAACCTGTGAACCCACAAAATTTTCAATTTATTAAAAAAATATTCGTAGGGAAAAGAAATCTGTGGCATCCCTAAGCGCCTCTCTACGATAAAAGCGGAGCGAGAAGACCCGTTTAAGTCTCTATTTTACTACACTACTCTATAATTTACGTTCTTTTTATACTTAACACAATAAGCTGGCTTGTGTTTCAATTTTATACTGATCTAGAAGTAAAGTACGTATTTAAGAACAACAGCTGATTTGTATCGCAAGTGAGATCTTGTTAGAAAGAAATCGTATTTCGTTGACAATCGTTAAAGACCCGGCATGTCCTCTATCATATGGGTCATATGCCCTTTTGGGGAATACAAGCATGATGTTATAAGTATAGTACAACTATTTACTTAATGTCCCTCGGCAAACTTCGAGTTTC
Source organism: Agrochola circellaris (assembly GCA_914767755.1). NCBI lineage: Eukaryota > Metazoa > Arthropoda > Insecta > Lepidoptera > Noctuidae > Agrochola > Agrochola circellaris. Next base: position 1,243,338 of record OU611853.1, read on the forward strand.
GTCAGTCGTCGGATTTATCTATTAGTTGCATTTTGCACTTGTTGTTTGTATGTATTGACTCCTACCGCTGCGCGTTGCCGTCAACCATACTTATCAAATGCAAAGGGCAACTGATAGAATCCGACGACTGACGAAACGCGAATTTTGCCGATTGACATTACGAAAATAGATGTACAGTACATAACATATTTATAATATGTATTGTCTAACTTTTTATGTAGGTACTTAATAATGATCTTTATAGTTTCGACGAATGTTGTATCATTGACTCGAAAAGTAGAAGACGTACTTAACATTAGTTTTACAAAGAAACTTAAATACACTATGATGATCACCATCGCATTGGAAATAATTTCACTATCGTTCACTTCCTTATAAGATAACTTAAGTCCCAAAACTCCAATAAAATAGAATTTTTAAATGGAACACCCAAGTACAGCCAACCGTTAAACCGATTTGTTCAGCCAATTTATGCACACTTACCCACTAAGCGATCAAACTGTACTATGTAGATTAAATATGTCGGCGTCTTCCGCTCGAGACGGACGGGTTAATACAGGAAGTAGGGTTAACTTGTTGCCTAGCGATACACTAGGCGCTGCCTATCGCGCATCTTCAATTTTAGCTCATAGATATTAAATTAAGATTACTGAAATTTACATAATGGTTTTATAGATATTTTTGTGAATAGCTATTAAAAGGTTTGTCCTATCGTTTGCTAATCATCGATGTTTAATTATGTACCATCGAAGAAGTTCATTATCTAACCACCGTAAGGACTATTCTTGCTTGCAGCGCTCGGCGGCTATAGAACCGGGCCGGTAACAGATGTGGTCATCGTATTCACGGGATTTCGTTTTGAAACTGTTTAGTTATGAACTTCTTTGATGGTACATTGTGCTTTGAAATAATCGTTGGCTTAAATAGCTGCCCTATAAATTGGGTTAGAGTGTATTGACCAATAGTCAATTTAATTGAAAATGGAAGCAGGCCCCTTTTTCAGTACATTACAGTATTTTACAGTACATAAAAACTGTTTGTAAAGGAATGAAAAACTCATTGTGAATTTTGACCAACATATTTAAATTAAAGTTACATTGTCAACTCAATACAATCATTCGAACAGTAAAACTACCTCAGTTACTGGCTCAATTTAACAACTCAATCTTCTTTACCTTGCAGATAAAATAAACAGAAGTTGTCTGAATCAATAAAATAGATACAATGTCTAATGTAATGATATACAAAGTACCTAGGTACTATTAGATCTATTACCTAAATTTCTGATTTGAAACCATAAAGTCAACGGTTATTTTATGACTTCACAAGACAGTCGTAAAATCGACTGAGAGTTAAGAATATTGATTGAAATACTATCAACCTGAAAATAATAAAATATGTAGGTACTGTTGTGTAAGAGCCTAAATTTATAACCCATCCATTAGAGGTAAGTACAATGAATAGTCTGATTATTACTGATTACAGATTCTATAGACCAATATTAATAAATAAGAGTGAGCATTGAGACTGAATACGAGAAAAGCTGACAGCAGTACAATCAGGGAAATAAAAGATAGACAAGACGACAAGGTTATCTCAAACTTATGTGAATTATCATAGCAAACTCAAAAGCAGCCCGAAAATCGGTTACCACGACTGCTCATTACCTATTGATATTAAAAGCAAAATCTCCTATAAGCACGTAAAAACTTATGCCAGGAAATTTATGGAAACAATAACTACAGTCCTCACGTCTCAATATTATGCCACAGATGCCAGACACCGTCAGATTTGCTTATATTGTCTCAATAAAGTCAATACGACTTGTGTTACGAGTGACGATAACAAGTATGGCGTCCGCTTGTGACAAGCTCAATACTGACACAGTCATAATTCTGTATTATTGCTGCTTGTATTGGAAGTGTTGGATTTGTAGGGGAGAGTGGTTGTTGTTGGATGGTGGACTCTACGATGTATTACTGTTATTTTAAGCTCTCTATTAACATAATTAAAGTTTATTTAAAGGCGAATTTATATTACTGTGCTGTGTCGTGTCGTGACGCCTACTGACGCAGTGTTAGCCAATCAAAACTCGTTGTGGTTTGACGTTGTCCTGCTGATTCGTTTGGTTGGTGTATCCCGTGTCACGACACAACTCGACATACTGTAATGTCGCTTGACACAGAGTAATGTGGGTGTCTTAAGAATTGCGACGTCCCGCCTCTGCTTCGCATGGTTTTTACGGCTTGATAAAATATCGAGATTTCTTTATTACTGATGTGTAAGTTTAATATGAAATAAAATAATTAATATCTTTCTTTTAGGGATGTTGGGTTTTAATTCGTTTTAGGTGAGAAGAGGCCTTGATCAGCTCACGGTAGCCTGTAAAACCTTACGAGGACGTATAGACTGCCGACTATTTGTGGCTGACAAATACATCGGACACCGTCCCAGCCGCCGGCGCAATCTATTTGCGCATCGAAAACTGTTGCCAGAGCTGAATCTCCAGTGTGTCGTACTTTGAAGATGCTCAACGCCCTTCTGACTGCCAACCCTGAATGCGATGTATTTGCGGATGAATGGAATAAAATTATGCGTATATGTCTGGTGTTCTGTGAGAGAACGTATGCAAGGGAGTCCACTGTTCCATGTTAGTTTAATTAAATTATATACAAAAAATTACAATATTAATCTTTTTATATTTCTATGTTAATTAATGTAATTGGTGTTGTACCGTTTTAATTAACTATAAATAAATAAATAAATGAATGTATTATACACAAATATAGAAACCTTCCGGAATAAATTCTATTAATGATCGTGTAAACAGCATAAAAATCCGTTAAGTAGTTCAGGCAGACACGAAAAGCGACTATAATTAATAATATTTATATATATTATGTATCTGTGTGTTTCCATGGTATAGACAGGGGTAAAAGATATTCTCTTCCTATCTTTACCTCCTCCTTCTTATAATATGTACGAGTACACTTTATATCGTTATCTGACGCTACTGGTCCTAATTCCCATACTCGATTAAAGACTGAAGAAGAGATAGCCAGAGGACAGTTTTTAAATAACTTTATTCACAACACATCAATATTAACCCGGAAACTACCACTATCATCATCATGGTTTACAAATCTGAAAATATTAACCGGATGATAATTTAAAACGCTCCAATTCTTGATAAAACTCAGACACATTCAGTCTCCCTACCGAATATCGGGAACCCACGTGATGTGCGGGATCTGCCTCGCAATGACCCGGAAGCGTAAATACAAAAGCGGATGCAACACATACACAGTAGCTGTTCTGTAACGCAGCCGCGTCCGTATGAATAAAGTATTACAACCACGATTACACCACAGACATTTGGAAACTGTCTGCCATGTGATCGGCTCCGAAAGAAATTGTTTTAAGTAAAACGACTGCAATACAGCTTATATATACTCGCTCTATCTACACTGCAGCAGTGCTATTCTGTAACCATCTCACCGTGAAAACTTAGGTGAAGTGAGCGTGGAGTGAGCTGTCATTCCACAGGGATTGACACTATTGACAGCTCACTCCACCCAAGTTTTCACGGTGAGATGTTTACAGAATAGCATGGCAGGTATCAAACTTGCATGCGATGTAACTCACCTTGCGCTAATACCAAATAGCCTGCCTAGTCGTGAGGAACTAGGAAGTAGCGCTCGACAGCCTCTCGCGCGCGATTGGGCACAGTTCTAACCTAACCCATTTCAACCAGTTCATAATTTTTCGACAGTAAGGTATAATCTAACGGAAATAATACCTTATATGGGTGTCTGCATTGAACGCGCCTTTTCATTGCATTATACAAAGAAATGCGGCTGCACTACAAACTGCTGTGTTGCAGCTGGATTCAGACGGCCTATTACTGCTTTAAGCCAGTCATACAAGATAATGCAGCACGGGCTATGGGTGTCTGAGTTGCATCCGCCTTTGTATTTACGCAACCCGGAACGAAGAGATACCAACGCTCAGATTTGCGTCCCAACGCAACTTCGAAATCGACGCAAATTTTCACAGAAGTGCGAACTTCGGAGGTACATTTAGCTTTTATGGGCATATGCATACGTGTAGATATAGGTTTCCATTTATGGGTACAGTTCAAAAGAGATCTTTATTTGTTTGTATTTGTTTTGGGTATTGCCTATGTTAATTTGGGAAAGGTAAGGGTAGGAGGTTATATTGTAATCAGATATGGGAAATGATACTGTATTGGCATGAAAAGTACGGCGATGGAAAGTTCTTGCCCAGAAATACTTAGCGCACTCGACTTAAAAAAATACCTTAAAGCTTCTCTCTCAAATTAATCATCTCGAATTTACCTGAAACAACAATACAATTTTATCAGTGCTATGCTGTATTAGCTTTATGCTCGAGATGAAAAACCGGTTCCCTCATCCCTTAACTAGATATCTTTATTTTATACAGACTTCATCAAGCTTTCAGAAAACCGGGTGTTAAAATCCCCAACAGAACTGCATTAAGTACTAAAACTTTCTCAACTCGTCTCTCGCTTCCGACGGCATGTCGTCACATGCTAATTCTCGTTCAAGTTCGTGCGTCATCGTGACAGTTCGTACATCATCGTCGTTTTATCCCGCGCCAACAGGCGGAGTGACGCCAAGGCGCGGAACAAAGCGTCACTCGCGTGATACGCTGGAGCGACAATGGTCCTACGTTACGGATACTTTATATGCTGTTGTTTTAAGATTTAAATGAGTTTTGTTAGATATGAGGAAGTAGGTGGGGTATTGTGTTATAAAGTTGGATACTTAAATGTGTCTTTCACATGTATTATTTTTGAGCTGAAACTAATTGCCACTAATTAAACAAAGTTAAGTCAAAGTTAAATAATTTATTTCAATTAGGCACATGAAAGGCACTTTAAACGTCAAAAAAAAAACAAAAACATTTTTGTCGCCCCTTCTAAAAGGTAGTTTTCGTATGTAGAAAAATGGGCAGGAAACTCCACCGTTACTCTCAATATTTTGTATAAGTACATAAGTTATATAATTATATGTAAAGACACCAAGGCACCTAGAATAAAATACCACAATAGGTAAAAATTAAGCAATGATAGATAACTAAACGGGACACACATCCTTCCTCTAATAAACAAAAGCCACTACGTCACTAATCAGTAATCATGATCTTATTTCTAATCCACCATCATAAAGTGTGTTATTAGAACAATCTCTTTCAAAGCAAGCTATACCTACTACTCTACTTCATCATCATCCTCTACCAACTTATAATAAAAATAAAATAAACACCAACAAAACAAAAAACAAATAAATCGAATTTATCAATTCTGTCGATCAATCTTCATTAAGCGCATTTACATCAAAAGATAAAATTACGGCTGCAAACTAACCAATAAGAACGAAATAAAGAATATAACTTTTAATTTTAGAAGGCTTATGAGCGGTTTCTGACTGAAATTACTCAAAGAAAGAGAGGAAAGAGAAAAGGGGGGAAGGGAGGGTCGTAAAAGGAAAATGTCTTGGTAACGCAAGTCCCCTGCAAGGAATTAATTAATAATCATTAAGCGTACCATTTAATATAAGGACGTTAAGAAAATTAGGTTCTTATGTATTTAGGCTCTTTTTCGTTACATTGTCATGTTTTGTGGTGTTTAAAGAATTTGGGTTCTTATCTCGATTGAGGCGTAAATATTGTTTGGTTTTTATATTTTCTGAGACTGTATTTTTAAGTCCTTAAGCAATCGTGAATAATACTTATCAGTACTAACACCTCAACTTGTTATCAAAGATAGATGAAGTCTAGCACTAACGGCAAAATTGAGATTTTAAAGCGTAGTTTAAACAACAAATTGTTGTATCGTCGACCTCGGTTATCGCTTTAGCACATTTGACCACAATTCTGGGATTATTAATAAATTGTAACTTTACTAAGTTTGAAATTAAATAACTGTCACATAGACAAACAGATCGTTTTACGACGTGCAAGAGACATTCAACCATGGGGTGATAATCAATTACAATCGATTATGCCTAGGACTGTCATTATATAATAAAATTCACTAGCTGCGCCTCGCGGTTTCACCCGCATAAGTCTCATTACCGTGGGAATTTTGGGATAAAAAGTATACTATGTCCTAACCCAGGTCATGGTCTACCTATGTGCCAAATTCCATCCAAATGCGTTTAGCCATTTTAGCGTGAAAACGTAACAAAAGACAAGACAAAAAAAAAGACCTTTATTTCTAAAATTCAATTATAATATAACGATAGGAAGTAACTTTTAAGCAAACAATTGCTTGTATTAGGTACTTAGGCTCTTCTGGTTTATATTGACAATACATAAGCGAGTAACATAACAAAAAATTCAGTAAAATCAAATTCCCAATACCAAATACCAATCACTAATATAAAAATTTAAATCAAAATCAAAATTACATTAAAATTAAAATCAAAATCCAAATCAAAAATAAAATTTAATTAACTAATAACAAAATTAAATCAAATCAAAATCACAATTAAATGTTGAAATAAGAATCAAAATCACAATTAAAAGTTGAAATAAGAATCAAAATCCAAATTAAAATTAACATTAAAATTCAAAGCATAATGAAAATTCAGATCAAAATTATGAATAAATTTGAAATCAAATATGAATAAATAATTAAAATGTTGACGAGAACAAAAATAAATTGACAAATAAAATCAACTAAACAAAATAATTTATTGGAACAAAAAAACACAAAAAATTAAATGTTTTCTCTTAATAATATTAGTTTAGATTATCCTTTTACATCCGATGTGGAAAGTAGTCCCCCAGACATCATAAAAGTATCTAACCAAAATCACATCGGAATACCTTATGACTTATGAGTTATAAATGATCTAACTTAGCTGTTACAGCTGCAAAAGCTTCAAACACATAAAATAAGCATGACATACCAGCTATAATAATGTAATTTGCTGGACGCGTCTCTTGGGACCAAAACCTCTAGTATCTAACCTCGTTTTGAGCTGAAACGTGTTGAGTGTATAAACTACAGCAGATGGTCAGTGCATAAGTAATGGCAGATGGCCAAATATAAGCACGTGGAACATTGTAGCAATTTTTTGGGAAAGCAGGGGCAAAATTGTATTATTTTTAACTACTAACCTATTAAAAAATAATACTGTTTTTAACTACTGACCCGTCCCTGCTTCGCATTGTTTTACTACTTGACAAAACATCGAGATTTCTTGTATAAATGTTAAGTCATATCAGTTAGTCATGTTAAGTTTAATATTAATATAAAGTTACAAACATACAAAGATAAAGTTTCCGAAATAAATTCTCTAAAAACTGGTGAAATCCAAATCAAAACTCGTTGTGTAGTTAAGAAGAACAACGGGGTCACACAAACAGACACGAAGAGCGATTTTAATTTATAATACATGTATTTACACATGAGAGAACGTAGCCAAAAGGCCTACTTTTCAAGGCTGTGATGGGGCGAACTAAGTTTATGGAAATTATGGTTTAAAGAGAGCCAAGACAAAGATCTATGAAAATCTTCATAGATCTCGTCAAGAATTTAGGAAATATAATTAACAATGGCGTGTTCAATGAACACTGATAATATTTGCCTTTAAATAATGTTAATTCACCTATTTACTGCTGTCATCTTGTTGCTAAATATAAATTATAACAGCAAAGATTTGACGAGTTTTCTAAAATTATGTAGTCATTGCATCGCTAAACACACTTATTCCTCCCAAAAGCAAGTTCATCCAAGCAAGATCTTAAGAGAAAATAAGGAGAGCAGGAAGTACCTTCAGTTCAGAATAATAATGCTCAAGAGCATTAGCATAAGATGAATAACTGCTAAGAGCATGTCCGTACGAAGCGTTCTACTTACGGATCGACTTGCATGGTAGATAGATCCAGGCCCAGGTATTACCAGGCGACATACGACTCATTAATATGCAAAGCTGGCGTTTAATATACTCGCATAACTTGGGAGATTCTTGCATAGACTGGGCATTGGGAATAGTGGGTGCAAACCTGTGCAAACCTTAGATGAAATAACAACCTTAGGTCTATTTATAGCCTTGTTTCCAATTGATGTTATTTGCACTTAAACAAACCTCAACTTTATGCGTGTAACTAAGTGTAAATACAGTTGATTTTAGACTGACTAGTAAAGTTGAAAAAGTCTTAAAAAATATGAAGTTGTAGCGCAAACTGAACCTTATGTGTACGCATTACGGTTGTTTCTCCTAAAAACTCGTGTTTGTTTACATGTTTGGCAAATAAATTGCGAACGCAGATTAGGTATTTCTCTTAAAATCAGACTGGCACAACTGTCTTAAAAACTGTTGCCTTCCTAGGTAAAGGTCAGAAAGTGCCATTTAAACAAAGTTCTAGCATTGATTATTACGCGCAATTATAGAGTTTCGGTGATTACAGACTTACTAAAAAAACAGCTTTTACGATGATTATTTTACTTTCATCGTCCAGGTAAGGTCAATTCCGGAAAAAACTTAATTGGATGACTAATAGTTCCGAATCTAGGTTTTTTTGGCCATGACTGATAATTACGAGTACATAGGTAAACGAATTAACGAAGTAGGAATTCCTTTTCCTTTTATTCAAAAAATTGTATCGATGATATCAGAACTAGTGAGTTACGTATACACGTGTGCGCAAAATTACAGTGCAATTGAATTACTGAAACTGGATGAAAAATCGAACACAAAATTCAACGGTTAGTTGGATAGTTAGTCGGATATTAAACTTAATTAAATCGTTTAATAAAGTACCTACCAATTTTAAACTCACATAAATCGTTCAACATAAAATACTTTTTACCCTAATACGTCTAAAATTATCTCTCCGAAAAAAAGTGTCTGTTAAAACGACAGGCTGTTATGTCAGGTTCAAAGCGTGGTACTCGCGCAGGCACCGAACCCGCACTAACGTGCTAATCGATGAGACACATTTCCTGCTGTAAGAGCGCCTTCAACCCAGCTCTAATACACTTTATTTTACACGGGGTTAGCGTTACTGGAAGTGACTTTGAGTTAAAACAAAAGAATCCAGCTATCTAATTACGTAAGACATTTTCGTAAAGGATTACGACTAATCTGTTTCATTTTGACAGTTCAACAACATTCATTGCGTTATTTACGTTGTTGCGTAGTTTTTTTTTTTAGCTTTTGATGCGATGGATTAGCAATCTGTTTCAAAACGATTCAGTTTCTGATTGATCGTTATTACGCAGTTAGGGTGTCGGTTTTTAACCGCATAGAGAGATACGTTTTATTTTTCTGTTTTTGAAAGTAAAAGGGTTTCATTGTACGTTTAAGTATATTTTATTGTAAGGTTATGTGATTTGATTAACAGGTAAGGTTACAGTTAACTGTATTAACGATTTTATCATTTACATTTTACAAGGAATTATTATACCGTTTATTATAGTAATAACAGTAAACGTGCTTCAACGAAGTAATGACTTTATTCTTAGAAAAATCCAACCAACCACACTTAACCTTAACGATAACTCTCATCTAAAAAGCTGATGTTTATCATTAAAGCTTTTTTAGATACTATAAAATAAAGTAACTAAAAATATAAAAGGGGTTCTCTTTTATATTTAACCCAAAGTTAAGGATAGTAATTAATTTTAAGACATAATAAAATATTTAAAGTCTTCTTAAACCTAACCCACGCTTTTCGGGTTTAATAATAATCACGAATTGCGAAAAATAGAGAAAATAAACCCGAACCAAATGCAAAGAAATCCGCTAAATCTATTGTAATTACAATGAAAAATAGGTTCAAGACTAAAGCACGGATTTAATGTGAAATCTGTTTTGTATTCAGTGAAATATGTGTAGGTAAGTGAAAACGTTACGGTTTATCTTTTTTGTAAGCTTAGAAAGATAAATGGAAGTGAGCAATGCATTAGACATGTTCCACGTTTAGCTGCGTATCTTTTGCATGTGTGGAGTGTTTTATTTAGTTTAAAGAATTTTTGTTACATAAAATGTTATTTTTAGGTTAAGTTTTGATAAGTGTGTACTTATATTTATTGTAAATAATTTTTTTCTTAATTTAAAAATTTTGCTAGAGCATAGGCTTTTTTCTGTACCTATATCTTAAATAAGTGGATACCTATAATTGTAAAATTAATTTGCATGCCCTAGACAGGCAAAATAAGGACTGTACAGTAATCACCAACTTTTACAACTGGTAACACCGGTATTTTCTGTAAATAAATGATTCTTATTCTGATTCTTCATATACATTGATACGTTTTACAGTGTGTAGCATATTAGTGTTAATACTTGTATGATAAGAGTGTTTTCGAAGCGCTACGTCTGGACCGCTGCGCTGGATAATAATAAAACATGCTGAAACTCAACTTTAAAGGTCATACTAGTAATGTATTGTTGGAGTACCATAATACACGAAACAAACATCCGAAATTGAATTTGAAAAGCAAAATCGTCTTTAAAGAAAGAATCTAATCTACAGTAGAACAGTACAGGCTTTTAAAAAAGAAAGAATAAGGGCATAAGGTTCCTATAAAACGCAAAAAACCTGTACCTATCATCTGAAAAATAATGCAGTAACATAAAAACCATTGTATAGTAAACTTGAGTAACTTGTAAGATGGTTGCAGAAATAGTTATTTTTGAATAAAAAGTAACTTCCAGTATCTCTAATTCCACAGCATCTGTCCCATTTCTCGCTCACCACTCAATCTTGCACCCTATCCCCCGACAATAAAGGTCAACTATAAACTTCGACGGTTGTTTGATGAAGTTCAGGCGGCACGCGAGGAGACGTTTTCTCGCAGAAATGTAAGACATCTAGGAATGAGCATACTTTTTGTGTTATGTGATGGATGTCCCTATGTCTTTATGAAGTTGTCTTGTCTTGTGTTATATTGGAATCGAATTTTTGTTGAATTGGATGTGGGAAAGTTTAGTATTGTGTTAGTTTTTGAGGCTTCTGTATTGTAATGTTGTTCAAATCGTGTTTGATCATAGATGTTTACTGCTGCACAAAATTGAGGCGCTTTATTTTCAGGTCATCACGCTTTGCACAGGTGATTACTAAATAATTAGCCGTTTATTTTGTTATATTCATCACCAGAGTCTATCTTAGTTCATGAAGTGCATAATCAGCCTATATATGCCTATGCCTATTTGTGATTTTTATGTGTGTATTGTGTTTTTTGTATGATTTGTTGATTCATTTCTATTATGATATTATTATGTAATTTGTGATGAATTTCGATTATGTTATTTTTGTTATTATGCCTATTATTTTGTAATTAATGATTTTGTATTGATGTCAATGTTATTCTATGGACTTCTATGTCTGCAAATAAATGATTATTATTATTATTATTATTATAATGTTCCCACTGCTGGGACACAGGCCTCCTCTCTTTGAGAGGGAGTGGGCTGTAATCTACCACGCGGGCCCGTGCGAGTTGGTAGATGTCACATGTCTTCGAAATTTTTGTTCTAGGACATGCCGGTTTCCTCAAGATGTTTTCCTTCACCATTTTGAAAGCAGTGGTGATTAAATAACTTGGAAAAAAAAAAGGGCCTGTCTGGGTTCGAACCCACGACCTGACAAAGTCGAAAAAAACATGCCCATCTTTTTTTTTTTACTTTTCATCCCTTGAGATTTCTTATTAAGAGGGCGGTCCACCAGCACCACTCCTTTAAAAAAATATCATCTCGTGACTGAGATGGAATTATGAAAAACGGCTAGTAAGGACCCTCGGTAAATGTGTCTAGCATTTTCTAATACCTTTTATAAACTTTCATATTGAGACACGAAGCAACAAAATACGATCTAGAGGAATGTGGCCGTTTTTCTTTAGATCGAAGTTGTTGCTTCGATCCGGAGTGGTAGTTTGCAGCGTGATCAAAATTTAATTCGTGACCATAACGAATAGTATTTACAAATTATTATCACGCGACCGTAGTAGCGTTTACAGAATTATTATCATTAGAGTTGAGGATTAAAAATTAATGTTTGTAATACAATTAAATAACTATTCGTAGGTAGGTAGCTTAAGGAGGATTCACACTGGACAAAACAAATCTCTTTTGGAAAAGTTCATATGCAACAAATCTAACTTAGAGAGATAGGCATTAGAGTATCTAATGCCTATCTCTCTTTGTTCTCCTCCTCTCTTGTTTTGTCCAGTGTGAATCCTCCTTAAGCTACCTACCTACGAATAGTTATTTAATTGTATTACAAACATTAATTTTTAATCCAGTCGACTTCCAGGTTGATGTAAACCCCTGAGCCCGTCAATCAAGATTATGGTGAAAATAAACAGCAACAAGCTTATAATGTTTTATGCTGTTTTTCCTTAATTGAAATATGACCGCTGATGTGGAAATAATTGGATTTGCAACTCTATTAAAATACATTTCTGAATCGTAAATTATTTTCTATTACCGGAACGGTGGTAATATTTTTTAATAATTACCCTCCAGGCTTAAATGAATGGTTTTCTATAAAAAATAATATAACTTCCTTTTTAAGAACCTTTTTGAGCGGTGTATTTTACGAGTAACCTATCCCAGCCTATTCTGTATAGTAATCATAATATTATTTTGTCATAATCTATTAAAACCATCACCATCATCACCTCCACCATCACCATCTAGTTTGCAACACATCATTTAATTTACCCATCAAACTATGACCACAAATCCAACCAAAAGATTCTGCGATAAGGTCCCTACGCTACAAGTACCTACAACTTTGTGGCTTAAGGTCACATTCCAAGGACCACTTGTCACACAACATACTATATGGATACTCAACAATAAACTTTTGGGGCTATTGGGTACCCCATACCTATGTATGAATCCACCCAAACGTTCACTACCCCTGACAGATAAGAAACTCGAACATATTTCATTATAACAGGGGCTCGCAACATTTCCATATGGTTATACATTCCTGAGTCTCCTCAAATCAATATCGTTCGGAAATCGGAAGAGATCTGGTCCATTGGGATTTATAATATAATATCATTCAATAAGGCCCGGCCCTGCGTTTGGAGATATTTTCCTCATTCCCTTTGCCAACGCCATTACTTTGGCCATATTTTGGCTTATAGCTGCAGTTTATTTATTTGGTTCACCAACAATTGTTTACACTAACATCTTGATAAAAATAACGTCTTAAAACTTTGAACAGTGTAACAATTACTTAAAGGTTATGATAATTATGTGCGTAAACATGAAGAAAGAAGACATACCTAGTAATTCTATATCAAAAAAGGTTCATAAAAAAAATCCGTTCATTAGACTGAGATCGAACTTATGACAATTTAACATCAGACGCTATCAAATTCAAATTCAAAAGTCATTTATTCAAACTAGGCTGAGAATCAGCACTTTTCGAACGTCAAAATTACATAAGACAGTCCCCCAAAAACGTCCACCCTTCACCACTTCCTAGTGCTTAAGCTGGGAAGAAGAAGTGGCGCAACAAACTTCCCAGCAGCACAGCTGTCATTTCATTTTTTGAGCTGAATGGTGCTGATCCATGCGTCATGTTCGTGAACGGATGCCGTCAGTTGGGACTGGTCAACTCTTAGCGGCCATGGCTGATTTTAATTTTTGAATTGTTCTTTGTTTTATATTTGTATTACGGACGCTTCTAACGTGCACGTCTTTCTAGATTGTTCTCACATGCATAATTTCAACATGAATGATGTAACCAATACTTTGTAACAATTTATTTTATTTAAAAGAGTGTCCGTGGAGTTTCTTGCCCGTTCTTCTCCATAGGTACCTACTACGCTTTGGAATGGGCAACTAGCTTCATATTTTTGACTGACCGATTCCTTGACAATTCAAAAGTGCCTGTAATGGTTTAATTGAAATAAATGCTTTGAGTTTGAGTTCAGTTGGAAAACTTGATTCTATATAATAATGCTTTATGCAAAAATAATTTACATTAGCACAAATTGCAATCAACTCATAATTCATATTTTTTTTCTGTATCTCCCTATGTTTTTATGGACTTACACTTGTGATTTTTTAATAAATACAGAGTTTTTTTTTTATGTCTTTGCCTCCTTTTTTTTCATAGTCAACATATTTAAATTAAAAATAATCCGATAAAATAACTCATAGGTTTTTAGAAATAATAAACAGAACCCAAATCGAGCCAATAATATCGGAGATAAGGCAAACGCTACTCAAAAAAAAAATATATATAACATGGAAAGTTTTAAGGAAAGTTTTAAAGTTAATTTTATATAATTTTTCATGAATATGCTGAAAAACAAGGCGGTCACATGCCCGTGGGTAACATTGTATAGTACGTGGATCAGCGTAAACTGGAATACATGGCATCCAACACAGTAATCTTTTGTGGATGTCTATTATGGAGAACAAGTAACAAAAACTTGATAATATAATGTAGGCATTTACTTAAAGGAAAAGTGGGTCTCGATAAAATAAACCGGAAAAACACGAAGCAGAATAGTTATCTCCCATTTCTTCATCCACAAACTTTAACTATACACAGGAAGATAAAGTTTTACAAACAGCATTCTCTGACCACGATAGCAACGGAAATTAAAAATGCACATCAACAATACGCGACCACAGCGTAGAAAATGTAAATGTAATACTTCAAACACTTTAGCAGTGTGCCAACGACTTATGAATACAGTTTATTTGTATACCGGCTTTCACCGCCCACGCCGGGGCCGGCCTTGTTGTAAACGTATTTAGAAGTTATGCTCAACTTATAAAAGCTATTATCTGAAACATTATGGTGGGATGAATTTGAGAGGAGGCCTTACTATTGGTACGTACGACTTAATTCTTTGTAAAATTGTCCATTATATTTCATAGACTTACGTAACTTTTTCGGCTTCCGTACCCGGAGGGTGCCAAACTGAACCCTATTACTAAGCCTCCGCTGTCCCTCCGTCCGTCTGTCTGTCACCGGGCTATATCTCATGAACCGTAAAGGACCCCACACACAGTTGAAATTTCATAGATTGTGTATAACAACATAAAAAAAATATGTTAATTATTAAAACGCCGATTAAGGGGACTACAGGACCTAAACGTGCCTAAACGCAAGTTTTATAACGCCTAAAAGAATATGATCCACTGCAGTAAACAAAATCAGAAAAATATATGATATTCTTCAGGATATATGCTAGTAAGATAGTGTGTTGAAAACATAATACAACTAATTTGATATGATAGAAAAATATCACGAAAACACCTCTTTTAAAAATTCAAAATCATATTTAATATAGGTACTTAAAATCATTCTGATTGTTTTTGAGATTATTCTACAAGCAATATATTACCGTAATAGTGTTTTATTTTTTTAGTCCAATCAATAGATTTTTTGTAAATAGATAATATTCTTCATATTTTGCATTAAATTACCTGCGTAGTGTCATCGCGCTTCTCTTTCTTTTCTATGCAGTACGACAGTGACTGCACTTTAGCTGTTGTAAGCCTCTTAAAACACGTTTCTTGTATTTTTTTGCTTAATATTGTACGGTGCTACAGAACCCTTCGTGTGGGAGTCGGACTCGCTCTCGGCCGGTATTTTTTTATTACGAGGAATATCTATAAAAAGATGAAGAATAACGAAAAATATTTACCTTATTATGATATATTTTTGCTTCACAACCTTGGCCCCATAATACATATTATACCCGATTTCCTTATGCCAATAATATTATTACTGTATTCAATATACTACGTCGTCAAATATCATGCCAAGCGAATAATTGGCAATTGTATTTTAATTTATAATTTTCAACGACCACACGAATGATCGCATTTTTTAAAATTGTGTTTAAAAGAAAGAAAGAAAAGAAAGAAAAAGTGTTTATTTTGCACAAACCAAACGCACACTACAAAAAAAAAAAAAAACGAAACAATACCACTTTACAGATGAGCCAAAAGCCTCGTATCCATTATTGACAACAGAAAAGTTTGACATAAAAGCAGAGGTTATGTTCACAATATTACAGTACTTACCGTAAAATATAATTTACACAAAATATTTTTTTTGGGTAAGTATTCACACAGTCCCAGACTTTAATAAATTATACGTAAGCTAAAGTAGAGGCCAGTTTTTTCCGTTCACGAATTTTCGTTCACGTTTTAGGACAACTTATGTATTTCTAGGCATTTTATTCCGACTCTAATGTGTCTGTGAATATGATTTATGTGTGAATATGAGACCCACAAAACTAGAAATTCTTCTTCATATATTTATCACCGTCTTATAATCAAGTAACTTCTCCCACTTCTGGAAAAACACTCCGAAGGTAGAAAAGGCAATGAACCAAAAATATTCATACCACGGTGATATTTATTTGATCTCCGTGACTACGGGGACCGTAGGGTAGCTCCCCCAGTGTACCGCGCACTTGTGAGGTGTACCGTAAGTTATAGCTCGCGTATGAAGGGTTTAGCAGATGCCACTTATGTTTATATCTGAAAAACATACTATGAAAAATATCGTTGTCAACTTTATATTGGGTCCCACCTATGAAATTGGCGTTTTTTTCTCACAAATAGAGAACCTCGTCACTTCTATGATTTAAAATATTCATCAATTGCTATTGGTATTATATCGAATAATGACCATCATAGACAACTACCAATAGCGAAAAAAAACCTTGTTACTTATAGTTTTCTAAACATAAAAAATACCTTAAAAATGACTCATCATTTTGTTAACAGAAATTTCCACTAAGTATTTGTTTTAACTTAGCCAAAACTTAATCTAAGTGGCATATTACGTTATCTTAGTTTTTTAAACATTAGTCCATACAATTTCTAAAACATTAGTGTTCATGGTTGTTATATAAATTAAGAAAATGTTATTATGAAAAATGCAACTTCTTTAAAATTCTTCATACAAGACGCTGATTTCATAGGTCCACCTAATATATGTTTAGTGAGCGTACCCCAATGAGTTGCAAAAGTCTTCACTAATAATATTTAGTCAGTATCAGTGTTGATTTTAACTACATAATCTTTATAAGAGTCCTCTACGTTAATGAAATTAGTCTAGAACTTAAAAACACTAACAGAAAAATGGGTCTTGTATTTTTACGTGTCACCCTAAGAAAACTTTGAAGATTCATGTGTCTGTAATCTTTTGATTCATCAATAAAAAACACAAAATTCGTTCACTCCACTACTCGTAGTAAGGGACATAAACTTGGAAGTTCCAATTTACAAGTAACGCTTACAACTTACTTCTGTACATTATTAGCGAAATATGTCGTCTTGGTAACTTTCGGGTGATGTAACGATATACTTGAGTTACTTCTCTAATGGCATTCACGCCTACATCTCGGATGGATGGGCAGGTAGTGTGATAAATTGTCGTTAACTATAAATAGGTAAACTTTAGTGAAGTTATTTAGCACTGCTAATAACTTAACGTGAAAGACTGAAGTTGAGAATCATGTCAAAACTTAGTGTTATATACTTTGTGCAGCTGTACCTCATTATATTAATAATAATTGCTAACACCCGGGTTTTAAGTTGAGAACCATAATTATGTCAAATGCGACTTAAACATTAGATACAGTGATCCCTCCAATGTAGTTCGCGAAATTCAAACTTTCTTACGTTTTTTTTGCAACGAATATCGCTTTCACCTTAAGTAATACTGTGTTATATCTCATTGATTGTTATAGATTTCTTCAAACAAAACAACTGTTTTTACAAATATTTAAGCTTCTTAAAATACCTTTTAATCTATTCAAACATACATTCATATTTTTATTAAAATATATATACTACCTGTCGCACGTAACAGACTGATGAACATTATCAATTTTCCAAGCGTAGCGATAATTACAAAATCCCGTCGCGACCATTCTATTTAACGGCCTATGAAAGAGCTCTATGTTCAGCAGAAGACATCTACAGGCTGATTAGATGGAAATTCATCAGTTATTCAATTAAAGAAAATAATTAAGCTTATCGCGAAGGGTGTCTAAATGAATTGCTGCCATTTCATCCCGGACGTGTCTGTTAATTTTAGGAAGTCCTTTCTGTGGGTCTAATCGGCCCTCAACCGATAGAATGTTATTATAATAACCATCGTAAAGAGATAATGGAATAATCAGCAAACAGTTGTCAGCGCGGTCGTTGAGCGTCGGATTTAAAGGATTGTGAAGAGGTTCTGAAAATTGAATCGAGGTGAAAATTGTGGTAAGTAGAAGAATCATAGCCTTTTTAAACAGCATCACAATTAATATTCGTCGAAATCAGCGCACTAAGAAGACAGGTAACCGCAGACCACAGTATAATCTTAGGGATTGTAGGAACTACAGTAGCAATCATGCAAACGAGGCAAATTGCAACATTGGTGACCCCGACGTGATCTCAAGGTTCTGGATGTAAATCGCGGTAGTGTATTAAAGTGAGCGAACAATAGACAGTTAAGTGATATTGTGCGGCTGCGCGGAAGGCGACTCCCCGTCGATTTGGAACCTATCGGCGGGAATTTCAAGGGTTCTCCAGTATGAGTCCAACACCACCAACACCACCACCGGTAGCTCAACTGGCCAGCATCACGTCGGGGTCACCAATATTGGAACCTTTGTTTATCTGGTTGGCGAGGGATGTAAATGAAATTCCAGAGTCCAATATAAAGTGTATTGATCATTCAGGAGTTATGTCACAGTGGTGTTCGTTACGAGATATTGATAGGACACAAGTTAACACTAGGGCGCGGCGCGGGCGACTGCCGCTCGACCGTGTGTATGCGCGGGACTCCTTGCAATTTGCTTCGTTTGCATTATTGCTACTGTAGTTCCTACAGGGATTCTACAGACCATCTTTGCGAAAGAATTTGCCAACCAGTGAAGAGACGAAGTGTTTAATTGTAGTAATTCAATTTGAAAGTTAGCATTAAGGTAATCAGAAACTAGACAGATAGTCATGTAAATGTAAACCGATAAACAAACGGAAACAAGAATGTCTCTCGAAAGGTATAAAGAAAAATAAAACATCCACAAATAAAATAAACGTATCAAACAGCGATTATTCTAAATGCAAAATCGATTTGCTTCCTTATCGATACATAAAAAAGGAGAAGATATTTCTAGGTTATTTCGAGTCAAAGCAAAGATCTGTTTGTGGAGATAAACGGCGTCGCTTTTTGAGAAACGACTCTTTAACTAGACTTCTGAACGATTCGATTCAGTTTTGTAAAGTATCAGTTATTTGTTTATTTGTAGAAATGGGGATATTTATTTGGATTATGTTTGTGGGATGCATGACTACCTCTGGTGAATAGCCTACCAACCAAGATTGCTAAATCATTTTTATATAGACAAAATTCATAGTGTGTGTGTGTTCTAGTGGAAATCGTTGTGATACCGAAAAAGACTGAATGAAGACAGATTGTAATGTATAATGAACCCTTATATCAATGACAAGAATGAATTTGTTCCCAGAATCATCAAGCATAAATCAGAAAAAGGGCAGTGTGATGACAGCTCTTTAACAGTAATTAGGGATTATGTGAACGATGACGGGTTTTTATTTTTGACGCCACACGTAAAACCAAATCACTTGTACCAACGTATACAGCTTTAATAAATCAACTTGATACTTTATAGATCATTTTACATTTTGAAACGCACTAAATAAATTACAATATTTTCCATTAGTCTTCCAGACTTTTACATACTGGTTGAATTCTTTTTTTATTAGAATGAGTACGTGAGATACGTTTAGGTGATCCATCTTCTAGCTCAAGCTTAGACTCAGATATGGATAGCTTTTCGATGTAAAAGACGCAGTCGGATTGTTATTGTAATTTATTTGAGTAAGCTTTTGATGGAAATACGATTTGTAAAACGTGGGTTAAGCAGATTTGTAGTCTCTTCTAAATTACTGACGTAGAAATTTTAAGTGGGTACTAAGTTGTTTTCTTTAATGGTATCTTAAAAACTTTAATTCCGTTATTAATAAAGGCGGAGTAAAGTTATGCCAAACTTAAACCTCCAAAAATCCTAACGAATATTATAAATATAAATAAATAATATTATAAATGCGATAGTGAGTTTGTTTGTTAGGCTTTCACGCTAAAACGGCTGAATGGATTTTAATTAAATTTGGCACACGGGTAAACCATGACTTGGATTAGAACATAGGATACTTTTTATCCCATTAGTACGTTCCCGTGGGATAATTTACGATCTCCACGCGAGCGAAGCCACGGGAAAAAGCTAGTTTATAACATATCTGAAGTTTATACTGGTTTTATTTTTACACATTAAGAATTACAAAAAGATAGGATACAGAAATGATACAAATGTGAAATCAGCTACGTTCTCCGCTGATACACAATGAGAAAATTTGGTAAATTTTAAGACTAGCGTTGTAAACAATAAAAAGAGGAATATTAATAATAAAGTGTTAACAAAACATATAGCTACCAATAGTGACGCATAAGTGGAACAACAGTGTCACATAATTTTTTCAATATGTTAAGTAACATGACTCTAAACTTTCCTTGCAAACAGATCCAAACTGCAGAAGTAAGGCAAAAATGACTCAAAAATTAAAAGATATCGTTCTTCCTATAGTTTTCCTTTAGTATCCTGCCCCAGTATTCCCAAGATATAATAAATGTTTTGGATGGGCAGAGCGCCAGGCATAAAAATTGTACGTGCATCACAGCAAGCACGTTACAGTATCATGTTCCACCTAAAATCTTCAATGTGTAGTTTGAGTTTTAAAAAGGCCTTCTTGAGAATATTTCCTCTGCTTTTCTTTTTTGCCGGAAACGTGTCAGATATCTAAGTATCATTTTCAACTAAACTCACACATTTGTAACCTTTTTTGAAATCCACACGACATTTGAAACAGTTTAGTGTACCTGTCTTGAGTTTTTGTGAGACGGCAATGGAATCATAACACTTTTTTTATGTAATTAAACTTGTGGTAAAGACCTTTTAGAGGTATGAGGAACAGAGTGAAAAGTTCACTAATCCTCTTTAGAAAAGGGAGGGTCCTCCGACCAGACGGGTGTCATGTCTGGCGGGCAATCGCCAGACGATTGATGTCGGATAGTCTTATTATATTTAAGTCGTTCGCGCGGTAAACTCTAATGTCGCGATGCAGTATTTGTGTGACGTCAGGATTTTGTGTGACATCAAGTCTTTGATGGGTAGTTCGAATGTGGCGATGTAGATGCCGCCACCACCTCATCAATCTGATGCACAACTCTACCATAAAAACTCGAATCTTTTGAAAGCTCTTGTCTAATCAAAAGCACTACTTATTCCTATACAAAACGATTCCAAAACGACTTCAAAGAAAAAAACTATCCCCGTCCGAGGTTTTCCCAGCTTCCGTCCTAAAAGCTCATTCCAACAGCTTAAAATTCAAATTATAAAACTGTCGATAAAATTTCACAAATAGACCATGATGGTCAGTTCGGCCGCTAATTGCGGCTTTGTCGAACATGACGCGACCAGAATTCCGAAGCACCGGTGGGCGTTGGGTCGTTTTATGACGTTGTGCGACTGCTTGCCAGTCGAGCAGTCGCAAAAAGTACAAATTGTGGCGACTGCTACTAATTGCGCACGTTAAATGATACGGTGGTTTTTGTTTTTGTTGTGAATGTTCCGCTGTTTATTATTCTGTGTGGACATCGGTTGGTGGTAGACCGCATTTAATTGATTGAGTTATTCGATAGTTTATTCATAAATGAATTTGGATGTACTAAAAGGAGAGGACTGTTTTGAGGTATTAATGAATTGTATTCAGTTATATTGGAAATGTGTACGTCAGAGGTGTATTTAAAAAAATCGGGATAACTTTGATTTGTGGACATAAAAGTATTTGTTCCAAATAAGTTCTCAACAAAAACCGCAAATTATATGAACACACTGGTTAAGTAGTCTCTGCTAAAAGCCAGATCATAATGAAACTGTTGTGTAATGTGTAAGATCGCGTTCTGCCTCCTTAAGTTTCATAATATTCATAATATAAGACCCCAAACTGTTGAATAAATTCATGAAAATCAAAGTAAATTGAGCGCGAACCAAGTCGCGGGTTCGTAATAAATTAACGTGTGCCGCGCTTATCTTGCCTCGAGTTATTAAAATTAAACTAGAGAGTGATGCTTGGATGCACAAACTACTAGCTATTTTCGTAGTCGCCAATATTTGTGCAGCATATCAATTTAATCTATCACTTAAATTCATCTAGGCTGTGTTAATTGGAATTTTACTAAAAATATAGATATATCCGCGTCGCAAGATTACTATTTATAGTCTGTTCCAAAAGTATCTGGTGAAAGTTTAAATAAACCCTGTTCAGGTTTAATTCATACGCAAACTCTCAGCAAAGGGAATTAGTAACACATTCATCTGTATTTAGCACGTTATTGGAATTATTCTTTGAATAACATTGTAATTAAAAAATCATCGACGAAAACTGAAGTTATATAAAATTCATCTCAATGATCAAATGAACAACATCTGTAGGGTGATTTAAAATTAGAATTTCGAGTTCAAGTAATCAAATCAAAGCACTTAATTTGGAAGTGACATTTCTAATTGGCATTTACAGGTACATTTTCTGATCCATTTTTTTTCATTGTCACTGGGTAGTTACTTTTAGAACAGACTATATCAGAACACGTATACAATGTGTTACAAAAACCCTGTCCGATCTGAAAAGGGTACACTGTAGTAAAAAACATCATCATATTCATATTTTTAGTACCAAAATTATCACAATTCCATTAAAAATAGGTAAATTTTCAACAGTCATAAGTTATGAGTTGCAGACACCCGCTAAACGACGGCCGCCCGCACCCTATGTAATAATAATCCGGAAAATTTCTCCACTGAAAAAAAATGCGGCAATTTTTTATGCTTTGTTCCTGAAAATTACCACATAAATAGACTCTCAGTAAGATTCTTAACAACACCCTCACGGATCGGACAGGGTTTTGTATCACGTTGTACACATACGGCTTGCAAAACATGGAAAGTGAGCTCCGAAATGTACCTTGCCGACTTCTTAATTCTAAGCATGACGTGAGCTTTAAGCTTCGTGCAGACCAGCGCGACGCGACACCGGCTATTGTTATACCGTCAAGTTTTCTTAGAAATTGTATTGTTCGTGTTGCGGCGCGGCGTCGCGTCGCGCTGGTCTGTACGAGCTTTTACTCGTTTAGTTCCTAGCGTCTCGAGAAGAAGGAAGCAATTCTCATGGGAAGCTAGGGAATAGATAATGGTTACTAGAACCGGGTACAGCTTTAGCAACGCCGGCTTTTCAAGAAGAAATCGGGGTAAACATAAAAATAAATCCATCATCCATTTTAGCTAAACCTGGCTATTAGGCGTGCTACATCCTTGTTTGTGTCTGCACATTCGTTTCGCCAGCTTTTATTGAACAAAAAAACCCACTCGGAGCAATTACTTACTACATATCGACGGCAGTAAAGTACAAAGAGTCAACTGCACTTTTTAGGAAAATCACTTTTTTACATAACTCGACTCAGAATTTTACGTTTTGTCAGTTTTTTGTTCTGTTTAATTTAAAAAATTTACTAATACTTAAGTTACATGTATAAAGATACAAAAAAACATAAACTGACGAAGTACCATCAAAGAAGTTCATATCTAACCAGTTTCAAAACAAAATCCCGTGAACACGATGACCACATCTGTTACCGGCCCGGTTCTGTAGTCGCCGAGCGCTGCAAGCAAGAATAGTCCTTACGGTGGTTAGATATGAACTTCTTCGATGGTACATAGATACGGACATATACCATTAGTCCGTTTATACGTCGGAATATCGACGCGTTCCCCTGTTGTTAATAAAGATATCAGTCACATAGTCGTTTTAATGTCGTTTTTTAAGCTTGCGTTAGTTTATTGCAACAACAATAATAAGTCTCGTCAGCGTTACAAATAATAGTAGTAGATTTTTTTTTACATACCTTTATTTATTATAGCAATCAATCATTTAGGAATATTTGATTGCGTAAAATACAAAATAATAGTAATAACTGTTTTAATATTTAAAATTATATAGTCTTAAGGAATTAGGAAGTCCCGCGTAGAAGCGGATATATTTATGGCTGTTGACTGATTTATTTTCTATTTTTGTACAAATTATTTATAGATCTACCGTATTATGGAAAAAAAATACTATAACAGTAATTTGGCCTTAATTTAACCATTTCCTTGGTAATGCCCTATATTTATTAAATGTAACTTGGTATTTACTAAAATGTAAAATAGAAGACGATAGCTTTATTCTAATTGTAAATATATCACAGTTTTGCGTTCAAAACGCTCTCCTGTAAAATGATGATTTTGTAGATAGCCGTGGTTGTGGCCATCGATATATTCTATTTTGACGATTACGCCTTTAAATTAATAAAATATTTCACCTTTCATCTCCAAAAGATTCCGCGTGCTCAAAGTTAATTCAACTAAGCTTCACAAAGTGATCATCACAAACCTATGCTAGTCTAACAACACGTTACTAATGTGTGTTTGAACTCTAAAGTTGAGTAGTTTCAGCATGTTTCATTATTTTCCAGCGCAGCGGTCTAAACGCAGCGCTTCGTTTGATATCGCTTGACGAGGGTCGTCAGGATTCAGCAACATGTTCACTCACATTGCTGATACTACTGCTGCTACTGGGACTTCATTTTCTTTGAATATAGGATTCGTTTGTCAGCAAAATGTTGGTCAAAGATAAAATTTTATGAAAACGCGAAACGTTGGAGTGATAAAATTTTATATTGGTTTTTTCGCTGCGTTGGCAGTTTTGCGTTTTTGTTTTCATTTAGCGGCTTTGCGTCACAATTTTGGTGAAATTCAAATTATCCACATACAATCTAGTTTTGAAAGAGGTGGTCACACAAAACGTGTGTGTGGCAAAAACGATGCTCCACAAAGCTTTACCTTAAACCTTTTTCTAACACTCCATTTCTTTTTTCGACATTCTTTGTTTTTGCACCATTTTAAATGAACCTTAGGTACTTTCAAATTCAAATATGTATTTGATCGAACATGGTAGATACAATAGATGTTACATACATTTTAGTTTCCAGCATTTATCCCAAGAACAAACTTAACATTGTAGTTGAAAAACATGTTCCCATAAGGAATGTAAGGGAGATCTGGTTTTCAAACTGCAAATTTAAGTTGGTCCATTATTACTCGTTAACCTGTAAAGCCTATTTAGTTTTGATAGTTTTCTTTTTAAATTCGTTATATTGACTACTACTGTGAATTTTTTCACAATATTTACACAAGTACTATAATATAGCTGCCAGGGGGGGGACACTTGACTCTAACAAAAATTTGCACTTTAAAGCCTAATATTTCTTAATGGTTTCCTAAATTGAAAAATGATTTTCACACACCTAATATTTTTAACCGACTTTTCCAACGATACCCCACACTTTGGGATAGGCGAGAAAAAAAAAACATCCCCTCTTTACGTGTAGGGGAGAAACCCAAAAAAAAAAAATTTCTTGATTTTATTTTACCACTTTGTCGGCATTATTAATAAATGTATACTCATACAAAATTACAGCTTTCTACTACTAACCGGCTCTGAGCTAAGCCTCGGACAGACAGACGGACAGACAGACAGACAGACGTACATGGCGAAACTATAAGGGTTCCTTGTTTACTACGGAACCCTAAAAATGGAGTCACCTACAGTAAGCCCTGTCATTTGATCTGACACAAGGTACAGTTGGCAAAAGTTTATTTTTATTTGCCTCCCAAAAGTGACCCCATATTTAAAATTATTTTCGTTACACAAGCGTCCATGTTTGGCTCACACATAATAATATGTGTACCAAATTTCAACTTACTTTACTTACTTCTACTTTATCGGTCCATTAGATTCGGAGCAAATTGGCTGTGACAGACAGACAGACACCTACTAGGGTTTCGTTTACTTATTTGGACGTACGGAATCCTAAAAACTATTATCTTTTCCACTTACCGACAGGATCACCTCTAATTTTTCTCGGTCATTCTCCAAAGGTCATGTGCCTAGAATGCCAGATGAAATAGGATATCTTCTAATCTACTTTCCAAATTATTGGATCCTAAACCTCACCTCCACATGTATCTAAATCTACTTTATTACCTTGGTTTACCTTTTAAATCCCAATACGTGGATCCCGAACTTCGCAGGTAAGATGTACGGAGAAAGTTTTCGGTGTGTGGATTTTAATCTGATTTGCCGGCTTTCTTTGAAGGTTTATAGTTTCGGGTTGGAAGATACAGGTCTGGGTTTGGGGTTCTAGTGTGAACAGATAGCGTATATACCTTTATGTAGTGGAGAACAAATGAGATTAGTTTTTAAGTCTCATTTTCATTGGTCGATAGGGCTCGTATGCGGGGAACCGTTTTCATTAGTCGATAATAAAGTATACGGAGAACCTGCACTGCACGTGCAGTTAGCAGTTGCTTTGAAGGCTCATTTTCATTGGGGGCGATCTCCGCATGCTTTTTACCGACCAATGAATTACATTGGTCGCTTCGTGGCCGACGGTGTCCTGACCACGTTATCGACTTATGACTTTCATTAGTCATTACCTCGCTTGCTGTTTATCGACCGAGCTATCGACTAATTAAAATGAGCCATTAAGCATCCCGACTTACCTGTACCCTAATTACGTAATACATGATCAATCAGAATCTGAATCGTTTTGAAACAGATTTAATCCATTGCTTCGTACGTTCGAAAAAAAAATCTGCTCAACAAAGTAAATAACACAATGAATGTTGTTGACCTGTCAAATTGAAACAGATTAGTCGGAATTGTCAACGAAAATGTGTTGCGTAATTAGATAGCTGGTCTCTTTCATCGCATGCCATCCAAACGACTTGTATTGTTTTCAATCCCATTGTTAAGTTTATGGGTTGACAGTTCTCTGACGCTAAATATGGTAGCTTCAATTCGGTAAACGTATGTGTCATCAGCCTGGCATGCACTAGGTTTAGTGTTTAATGAAATTTTGTGACTTAATAGTCACTGTACTCTACCCTCTTTATTCATCTGAAATACTACCATCCCTTTTCACTAAACACAAGCGGAATATGAAGTTAACAAATACCGTGATGAAACATAACCAGTAAAAACGTGTTTCCAAGAATGAAAGTCAAACGTCAATTGATAAAAGGAACATTCTGTTAATGAGCACACGACAATTTTCCAAATTAAAAGAGACTCATATACCAATGGAACTGGAAAATTACAATCATGGCTACGAGGAATGAAACCTCAAATAATCCAAATTGTTATGAATTTCATCCCTTCCCACGACTCTATAGTAACGCAAAGTTCTTGGGCCGCCAAATGAAAATTATTGCGGTTACCACACTGACACAGATACTTCCGTTTGCAGCTTATTGGCCAACCTTTTCACCAGTTAAGAATATTTAGGGAGCCAATGGTTGGATACCCAAATCTTCATGTCATTAAAAATGTATCAAGGCTTGTGAAGCACTTTGTGTCGGCAAAAATACTTTTGGCCCAAGAACTCGGCGCAAAATTCAAACTTCGCGTGCCAACAAATGGCCAACAAATATCAGGAATTGAATAGAAATGTTACTGATACAAGATCCGAATGAGGCTCGAGACAAAGTTCAACCTTTGACAAAGCTGACACCACTGCATTTCCCCTTCACACACACACTATTTAAGGCCAGTATTTAAGTGTCTATCCCGTTCCTATTACAACTACAAACTTCCACAGTAAACACAGAACGTACCATATTTGACACACTCGAAAACTTTCGAGCCTTATCAAAGGTGCCTTAACAACCCCGTATCCAAACTGACTGCTCTATCGAAAAGGTAGGCTTTAAGTAGATCTCAACAGTACCTTTTGTGGGTAGTGGTTTAGTTTTTGATGCTAAGCCCTGAGGGACCTGGCTTGTTTTTCGAAAGGGAAGAAGGGAACTTAGCTCGTATCGAGTTACGATTTAGTTTGTAGGTTGAAGTTTGATTAAATTTGTATCAATGTTTCCTATTATTGGTTGGATTAAGTTTGTTGTTGGTTTAGTTAGACTAACTTGGAATATACTAGTAAATTTCTAGGAATATTGTAGACGTGTTTTGACCTTTGTGAAAAGAAAATCGATAAAACATAAACTGGTTTTATTCAAACAAGTTTTCCACTAGTTTTCTAGTTGATCACGTTTAAAAACTTTTACTATTCAAAGATTTCTAATTTGTTCCTGTAGCAATGCAGGCTCTTGGGTAGCGAAAACTACAGAATGAAAAGACCTAATATTATTAAGACATAATATTCTTCCTTAATAAAATCTTTTCACTGTATTTGCGGTCTTAATTATGTATGCAAACAACAGTCGCAAACTCGCAAATCATATATTAAACAATATAACAAGTTAATTAGAATTTTAGGGGATGAAGCGGGGCGAGTCAGAAATAAGAGTAAATTACATAGAGAGGAAACAACCCTTGTGTTAAGGTGCGTATTTGAATATTGTTCCGTTTTATTATGGTTGAAGTGCGCGGCGGGTGGCGTATGTAATAAGCTCACAGATTCCAGCTGACCTAATCGTGAACGAATAGGTTCTAAGTCCAAAAAAGAAAGATAAAAGATTGTTTTCGACGAAAAATAGGACGATCGTCTCAGTCGTTTTTTACGTACGAATCAAAAATCAACTCAACCTACCGCAGTCCACTGCTGGACCTCTGCCTCTCCCAGGGTGCGCCACCACATCCTCTCCTCCACCTTCCACGTTCAGTTTGATGTATGGCCACGCCTAACTTCTTACAGAGTAGTCCGATTTTGACGATTCTTTTTTGTTGCATCGAGTTTAAATATCTCAAAGTTAGTACCTACAAAAAGAACATCTACTGAATATTTTAGGGAAGTCTCTACCGGTTTTTGTTATTGTGCTCAAGTAACATTTTGCAACAAATTCATGATTGTTTATTACTAGCCTATGCTCGCGACTTCGCCCGCATGAAGTTTCGGCTTCCGACTCACCGCGTCGCATCGCATCGCCTGCACACGCTAGTACTTCGTTTTCGCTTAGCGTTATTTCTGACTTGTTTTCGTTTTGCTCGGCTCCTTAGGGTCGTAGCATGTTAAATGGCCTTCCTCAAGAATTGGGCAATCAAATGCAAAAATAATTTTTCAAACACGACTGGTAGTTTCAGAGATTAGCGGGTTCAAACAAAGAAACAAACAAACTCTTCAGCTTTACTATATATCGGGTGTAAAAAGACACTTTCCGAAGCCGAAAGCCACATATTCTACCCATTATTTGCATCATTTTTTTCCACTAGACCATACCTGGGAATCCACTGGTTCTGGAGATATTGAAGGTCAAAGTCGCATTTTTTTTTTTACTTTTTCACGAAAATGAATTCTATGCAATAATACGAAACTTTTTTCCAAACAAACATTACCTGAATTTTAGATTTATCTTAACAGATTACGCATTTGAAGTTACAAAAACGCAATGAACAACAAATACCTACCTACGTAGCGTAGGGGCGGAGCTTAACTAGCACTGAATCCGTTCATTCAAGCGTGGGTTCGCGTTACATTGCGCGCAATAAAAACTTGTTTTTTTTTATTAAAAAAAAAAAAATTACGGTTCCCAGCAATAATTTTTGCGCAAAGCTACTTAGCTATACGTACAGTATGCGTAGTTTACGGCTTTGTGATGTGTCTTTTTACACCCTGTATATATATATATATGTATATATATAATATTATGTATATATGGTATAGTAAAAATATATTAAATCTACTGTTCGACTCCAGCTTAATTAAATCCAAAGTAGCAAATATGACTTAAAACACGCTTCTCTCTTGAACTCTGACCTACTGTACTCCGTATATTCTATAGTAATTAACGTTGACATTATGTTTTAAGATGTCGTCACGTGCCTTGTTTTACGGTTCCGTGTATAATAATAAACTTTTACTACTGTCACTTTAGTCTACAGGGAGGTAATATTGAACACAGTCTTCTATACAGGGTGTGTTTATAAATAGAACAGTAAAGTTATGGCAGTTACGGTAACAAGAGCTTTTGGAAAGCATTTAGAAGTTACATCTGAAAAGGATAAAAAGATTAGAATTATAAGATTCGTGACGATACCAGAAGGTGGCTTTTAGAAAAGATAGTTTTTCATTTTAATCATCAAACTTGGACACCGCGTGGATGATCTTAATGACCGTAAAGAAAAGAGGTTAGTAGTTAAAGGAATTGTTTATACGAAAATTGATAACATAGCTGTTATGGTTACTTAGTTTAACTTTCTGACCAATAAAAATTGCTCTACATCTGAAACAACCAGCTTTGTAGAATAACTTACCTAACACTCCGAACAGGGAATGCTGTGGTTCTCTGATATCATTTTTGGGTCGCCTTTTACGATACCGACAAGTGAAAATTATGAACTATCCTATTTCTGATAGAAAAACCGTAGCAGTTCGTTTACAAAATATAACAGAATTTACACGCTAAATAAAGTAGGTTAGATTATGTAACACCAAATAGGTCTTATCAGAAATCTTGGCCCAGACCAGCTAGATAGAACTACCTATAACTTTGCTGTCTAATTCATTGTAGCTGAATGAACTAACTAGTAACCATGCCATTGATTTAGTTTTGTCAAGCATGGAATATTGGATTCTTTTTGATTGAAAAATATGGTATTTTGACTTTTTTTGAATCCATTTTTGTCAGGTCAAATGGAAAAAATACTGATGAGGTGTGGGCTAAAAAAATCATTGAGTGGGTCCAATTGAACGCCATGTGACACCTCGGCAGACCAAGACGATGGTGGCGGGACGAGCTTGACCTGTACCGAAAAGATCGACCCGCAATAACATAGAGCAGAAGTGTGTGGAAACAGGCCTTTGACCTGCTATAGGATAATATAGATAGAAGCGTAAAATGAGATAACTATACCTAAAGATACATACACACATACATTGTGGAATGCAATAAAGTACCTATTAAGTATTTAAATAATGTGTGTGTTTTTATGTACCTACTGTTTTTTTTGTTGTACCTGTTTTTGTTATAATGCATTATGACATAGGTATATAAAAAAAACCGGCCAAGTACGTGTCGGACCACACACAATGAAGGATTCCGTAGTTGGGATGAATAAAATTTATCCCAAGAACAAACTTAATATTGTAGTTGAAAAACATGTTCGCCCATACATTCCAACTGCAAATGTAAGTTTGTACGGACAATATTGAGTGATTTACCATGTTATTTTAAGACCATAGACTTCTTATAATCCTGATTTTCCTTTAATCTATAAGCATAGAACTATTCTCTTTATTTTCTTCAAAATTTTAGGATCAGTAGTTCCGGAGATAAGGGCTTGGTCAACTTTCATCTATTTTCTTAAATATCTTTAAAAGCATTTATAATAGTATGATTTAAAAAATGTATTTGAAATTCCCGCAATAAGCCCTTTCATTTGATATGTCACACGGTACAGTACAAAAAACTTTTTTTTTAATTTTCTTCTCTGCCCCCCAAAAGTGTCCCCTGTATTCAAAATTCATTTATTTATGTTACACGTCCGTGTTTGGGTCACAGCAATACATATGTGTACCAAATTTCAACTTAATCGGTCAATTAGATTCGGAGCAAATTGGCTGTGACAGACGGACAGACAGACAGACACACGAGTGATCCTATAAGGGTTCCGTTTTTTCCTTTTGAGGTCCGGAAAATAAAAATACTTTGTTCCTCACAAACAGAGCACCTGCCTTCTAATCTCTTCACCATCCTTGATTGCCTCGTAGATAATACCGAAGGCATTAAGTCCGTTAGTACCTTTTTTGTGTGCGAAAAGTTTAAATAAATAATACACATTTCACCATAAAACATTAGCTTGGAAATTAAGTTACAACTTTATTAGCTATATGTAAGCGAGCACGCCCTTTATGCCTGGAGGCTTTTATTCAGGTTTTAAGATCTATTTACGTTTTTGTTAGTAAATTGGCGTGTGCTAGCTGACATTATGGCAAATAATTTTATTTAATGTTTTGTGTTGAGTAATGTAAATTATTTTGCATACTATTGTATAGAATCAAGTTTTTTTTTCTAACTGAACAGACAGCAGTGCTGCTGGGGAGTTTTTTGCGCCACTTCTTCCCAGCTAAAGCACTAGGTAGTGGTGAAGGGCGGGCGTTTTTGGGGGACTGTCTTATGTAATTTTGACATTCGAAAACCGCTGATTCTCAGCCTACTTTAATTATTACATCCCTATTGGTACTACAGATCGTGACCTCATCATTTAAACTCCATTCGAACGATAACTATCCGTTCCACCTGACCAGTTCCTATTACTCATACTAAGTACGCCTCCACCACGTATTACTGATTCTCAGCCTAGTTTGAATAAATGATTTTTGAATTTTGAATTGAATTTAAAACATATTTGAATTTATACGTCAACTTACTTACAGATTATGTAGTAAAATAAGTGAACATACCTTTTGCAAATAACAAGCCAGGTATCACCGAAAACTTAATACTTCTTCTGACGAACTTAGAAGTATCGAACTTTCCTAAATAGTTCTCAAGTATTTTGATCGGAAATTTTCAATATACCTAGTTGTTTGTTTGCTGTAAGGGCAAAGGCAGCTTACTCATATGCTTATGAGTTAGTTGCCTACCTTAAGGAGTTGAATTCGAAGAAGGATTATTATAGGTCCAGAACCAAACGTTTTTATTGGTAGGTACTTGTGCGACTTTTACTTTGTAATAACAAAGCCCATTTTACATAAAAAATACAATTGGGATATCGTGTGGAAGATAATAAAAAACATTTATCAATTTAATTTTCAACCAAAAAGAATTTTGGTATGCGACCTATATTTAGTAACGTAGGTACTTATCATCTTTCTGGACCATTTCCCACGATACAGTGTAATATTTATGAATTTCCTCCCGATATTTTCTTCATTTTATATGCAAATGTAGGTAAGTGAAGGTATAATGTATTTTATAAATTTTATTAAATTTTGTTTGGGTAGGTAGTTTTTCAGTTAGCTTCAAAAATACAATTTTTTCCCACTTAGTCTATGTGGATAATGTTTTAATACATAAGTTCGTGTCACTGCTATTTACATAGCAGGTAGTGGTATTCCAAGTTGTGTGGGGTAGGTAGGTACCATAACTAAAAAGAGACAAAAAAAAAAAAAAACATAAAAACCGACCGACTTAAAAAAAACACTACAAAGTGAAAAATAACTTGAATTTTGGAAGTCGGTGGCAAAAAACGAAAATTCTAAACCAAAGACCGACTTCCGAAAAAAACGATTTTTCTAATTAAATACATAGTTCTGAAGCAAGTTTGCTTACTTACATTAGGTTCAGTGGAGTTTTTCAAAATTGTTTCTATATGCTGAAATTGTCGTTGCTTTCATATCAATCTAGGCAATCATTTATGAAAAGTTTTGGAAAGCCCCAATATATTGAAAGCAGAGAATCAGACACTTCTCCGGACCAACCCTTTCACACTTTACTAACACCAAACATACCAACACACAACTCATGTCACAGACACAACTACGAGCTCAACTCACCCTTCAGCGTATGATATCAACAGTGCTCGGAACTTAGCCGGCTCACCGGGCCGTAAGCGTTAACCGCGCACGGACGCCCTGACCCGGAAATTTCAATCTTTGTCCGGTTACCAAGTTTCAGAGCGATGCAATTACAGCTTTTAACTTAAATGTATTGGTGTAAAAACTGATGTAATCTTTGTGATTACAAAACTTATTATATAAAAAAAAACAACCAACTTACAAAAAAAAAACAACATTTTCGTTTTTTGTCACCGACTTCCGAAATTGAAGTTATTTTTCACTGTGTAGTGTTTTTTGGAAAGCCGTTTTATTTTATTTATTTATTTTTACTTTTTACCTGTGGTACCACACAAAAATTCGAACACTACCTGGTATGTAAATAACAGTGACATGAACTTACTATAACATCATCCTTATAGACTAAGTGGGAAAGATACGTGTTATTGAAGCTAACTCAAAAACTACTCAAGCAAAGTATGGGACCTCCTATGACCTACCAAAATAAAAAAGGAATCATCAAAATCAATTCATTACTGTCGCATAATCAATCAATCTGCCTAGCCTAATCTGGGGTTGGTTTCCAGTCTAACCGGATGGAGCTGAATACCAGTACTTTACATGGAGCGACTGCCTATCTGACCTCCACAACCCAGTGACTGGGTAATACGATACCCCTTGGTAAGACTGGTGTCAGACTTTCGAGCTTCTGATGACTCTTAACGACTGTCAAAGATACACGAATGACAGCCGGGACCAACGGCTTAACGTGCTTTCTGAGGCATGTAGGAGTCTCGGTATGTAAAGATGGTCACCCATCCACGGATCAACCCCGGCAAGCGTAGCTTAACCTGATGGATCGACCCATGCGGCTGTTATTACTCAGCCACAGACTATCGCATTAATCGCGTACCAAATATACAAAAAAAAAAAACATACAGTCGAATTGAGAACCTCCTCATTTTTGAAGTCGGTTAATAATCGAAATCACTTTCATTTACTCCTCTACTGTCCAAGCTCCAGAACCTGAACGTTGGCTTCATCTTGGCCAGTAATCCTTGACCTCTATAACTTTAAAACAAGATTGACGGTCTCACGAATTAATAACAATATACTAAATCAGCTAATTACTACTGCCATTGTGGCAGCCCGAACTTGATAGATATCACAAACTGATTGGGGCTTGATACAGAGAGCCCCGAGTTTCTCCCTAATTGGAATCACTAATTCTGCCAAGGTTAAACCCAGAGTTGATGTATTACGTAAGATAGTACGTCTGTTAAGATTGTAACAAGTTTGTTATTTTGACGCAATTTCGTTTCTTATTATTTATTTATTCATTTTGTACTTCAAGCGCAAAAATGTACAGAGGCGGACTTAATGCCATAGGCATTTTTTACCAGTCAACCTTTGCCTTTCCTAGCCTGTATTGTCTCACTCTTCAGGGCAAAGGGCTCCCTCTCCCTTTTCCACACAATTCTGTGTTTTGCCAGTCCTTTCGGTAGGAGTCAAGCTCGTCCCACCATCTTCGTTTTGGCAGTCTGCCGCAATTTCGTCGTACGTTTAGTTGGACCCAATCGGTGGTTCTCTTAGCCCATTTGTCATATGACATGCAACCCAGCCTCACTTAAGCTTAGCAGCTTTCTGGGTAACGTCCGTGATCTTGGTATTGGCGCGCATTGTTGTGTTCCTTATAGGGTTCCCAGAAAATTCTAAAACAATTAAGAATAAGAGACCTTCTGGGCGCGTCCTTGAAATTTCACTCTCAATTCTCGTCCAATTAATTATCGCTTCACTTCAAAAATGGTTTACACATTTATAAGTGTCTCTTTGCAGAATACCGAAGGCAATTATTTCCTTCCACTTTCTCTATTTATAGCTAACGTAACGAAAATAATAACTTTGAAACAAAGGACACGGCCGGATTTTCTAGAGAGCTATGCCCTGACAAAAAATATTCATGTACATTGACATACAGTACGTCATTTTAAAGCTTACATGTATATCTTTACAATAGTTTAAGTTTAATGATCAGAGAAGAAGCGAGAGAAACTGTAAATAGGTTTTTTTTTAAGTGCCTAGATATTTTGAATAGCAATGATCTTTATAGGCGAAAAATAGCAATGAGTTTTATAGGCGAAACAATACGAGAAATAAAATATTATCAATGGATATAAAGTGCGTTTCTTCACTAGACGACACGACATTCATTCACATCGATATCAATGTGTTCCATATATTTTCATAGAATTACGCGTCAAGTCAGCTAGTGAAAAAAAGACCCAAAAATCTAAATACCTACCAAAAATCAAAAACTTATTGGTAATCATATTGATGAATATATATATTGGTAATAAATAGTCTCTGGCTAGACCTTTCAATCGTCGTCATAGGCAGGCCACGTTAGCGAAGAGCTCGTCGTCTACAGATATTTCTGGATATTATGAATTCCTCATAGCGACTTTGCAAAAAATATACAATTGAATAGACACTAAAACAGCACTTGAATTTTTATTTAAGTACCTAATTAAGTAGGTAAGATTATATCTCGTCTACTTGCTTTAAAGACATTTTAACCGGTTCAGGACCTGCGGCGAAAAACATCTTTGCAGTTACTCAGACAAAACATTATGGTTTGTATTAATAATAACTACTAATTATTAGGGCGCAGACTCACTCGACTTATAGTTTGCGGCTGACTGTTTGTCTGAGTGAGTATTTTCAATAGAATGGCCACACTATGCACGCAGGCAAATAGTTGGCGGCCTATATGCCAAGTAAGACTGCACCCGGGTCGGTCCACGCGCACGTGCCGCGAAGCGACGCTGCGCGCAGTTTGGAAGATAGTGATACAAAATATAACTTTATTTACTACACAAAAATATACACATTTAATTAAGATAATTCGAATTATCTATGTCTCGCGGCGTCGCACTACGCCGCGCTGCGCCTGGAGATGCCTTGCGGCGTAGCTCGACGCATCACGACGCAGTGCTGCTTCGACGGTAGACGCGGCGTGCAACAGCGGGGCGTGCGGCGTTAGAGTTGGTACAGTATGCCTTCGCATTCGATTAGTGCCCACACTACTGCTTCAACGGTGGACGCGGCGTGCAACAGCGGGGCGTGCGGCGTTAGAGTTGGTACAGTATGCCTTCGCATTCGATTAGTGCCCACACTACTACTTCGACGGTAGACGCGGCGTCCAACAGCGGGGCGTGCGGCGTTAGAGTTGGTACAGTATGCCTTCGCATTCGATTAGTGCCCACAGTACAATTCAGGCACCTTGATATACACAAGCAAGTCCATTATCCACAGTAGAATATTAACATAAGAAGCGTAACCGAAAGTCCGATAAACGATAGCGTGGGGTCAAGTTAAAATATCCAACAGAGGAGCATAAACACAACACAGTAATACGTGATAAGATTAACGCAAGAATGTACAGAGCACAGGGCACAGAGTGACAGGTGACAGACAGGTAGGAGTGAGGCGTATTTAATCGTAACAGATAGAAAAACAGATATTTAAAAATAACAAATAACAATTGTTCCCAACAATATAACTTATCTGTTACTTAAAATAACAGACCCTCAAACACTGTTACCGCGGCTGTTACTGTTAATTCATTATAACAACCCCCACACAGACTGTTACTTATGTACATACACACTCACACAAAGGAAGGAGTATTGCAAGCTTATCAATTTCTCTCACTTCTTCGTTAAGGAATGACCTTGTTAAAAAGAGAAACACCTATTATTTACTTTGAAATATGTTTACTTCTCACTCTTACTAAAGCGGTTAATCTACGCTAAAAAGAGAAACATTTCGTATTTATTATCCCAGTTGGTGGTCTAACTATGCGTTTGAACTGGCGAAACATCACAACAAAACATGTTGAAATCTCTAGTTCCTGTCAAGCATTGTATGGAAAATTGACAGATTGATCATTGACAGAATATAAGAACAAACATTTACGAAAAAGTGACTCCTAAATGAAGTCGTGTTACCAGTTACTGACCAGTGACCATTATAAAAAAAAAACTTAAAACGAAAAGAAATAAAGAAGATATTCAACTGAGATTTAAAGATAATACGTATTTATCGTCTGTACAAAAATAAAAGGCTGTTATTTAATAACAGATATTTGGATCAGTTATTTTTGTGTAACAGTAACAGTGATAACAGATATCGTGTTTAGCCTGTTACAACCCATCTCTAAAGAGCAGCTTTAGTGCGCGCAGTTTACACGTCAAAGTTACTAGGACGTTCGGATACACACTCTCGAATATATTGTCGATGCATAATGTGTAACGTGATTCGCATCATGGCTTCGACAGCTCGAAAAATGGTGTCTATGATACCCTTGGAACCGTTGACTTTTATAGGTATTTCGACCTTAGCAATACAATTCTGGCACTCGTGGGTGTTTTTTATTTTAGTCTGATATTCAGGCGAGCTATAGACACAGTGTTTGTCTTATGCATGTATCCAAACGCAACTACACTTGACGTTGCTATAATTATGTCCAAATTAAAAACCACACTCACAAAATCAATGAACACACATGTTTTTATGGCATTTTTTGTCGCCTGTTCTAGAGAAATGTAATTGTTGCGATTTATTTTATTATATTTAAGAAGTAATTTTCATATATTAATAATGACTGTACATTAATTATTCTGAATTGATTCTGAGGGCAGAATCCGGCCATGTCATTTATTTGATAACAACTAACTTTTTGTTCACAAATAAAAGAATAATTCCTGGAATTTGAGTTCTGTTGAAAACATCGTTATACTGGCATGAATGATAGAAATTAAACACGGATTAAAGCTGAAGTAGAAGGTGAAGAAAAAAAACAGTCAAATACCTTATTTTATGTACTGGCAAAAGTTGAGTTCGTGTGTGGAATACACAACGATGATTAAATATAGTGTCAGCATTTTAGCAGTTATCAAATTAAAAGCAAAAAAAAATACCCGGAAAAGTCACAGAGGAAAGTTTAGCATAATCCAAGCTTTGCAAAATATGTTATATTTACTGAAAACAAAATAAAGGTATGATGTCTCGTGTAACTCTTGTTATTAGTCGCTGAATAAACAAGATAAAACATATTTGGCTCCGGGGCTAGCATTTGTCGACACTCACTGATTTAAATGGATTAACCCGACATAATATATTATTTAGCATAATATAAAACCGACCTTTGCGTGGGCGTTTCTTTTGCATCCGTTGTCTAAGCTCATTTACACCCGGATTCCGAATTGTTTAGAGACATCCTTTGGATAACATAATTTTGCTCTTTACATAAGAATAGGCCTTAGGTTACAGGTGGTCTAATTTCATTTAGAGTGTTATCTGCTGGACCGATCCGAAGCTATTCCTAACGGATTTTTGTTTCAGAATTGTAAGTTGAAACCGTTAGAAATAATCCATATATTACATGAAAGGTCCTTGGATTTTACCTTACCAAAGGAAAATTCCACCTAAACACATCAAACAGTTGATTCTACAAAGATAAATAATCACTAAAAGTAATGACATAACAAACAACGTCAAACCCCTCGCCAGCCAAAGCCACTTATCGAATTACCCAAAAATCTAAACATCAAAACAGCCCGAAACCGACCCATTAGCCGATCAGTAGCAACTCATGCAAAATGTAAGGGTCCGAAGATTTGCACGCCCAGACAGACCCTAGCGGATTTGTGGGCCATAACCTTCCAGGGTAAATCGGTGAAAAAATATACCCGCAACCAACCTCGGGGGAAATATGAGACCCTGGTACAATGTTTACGAGTTTACAAAATATTTTGGTGAGCTCAGGATAAAAGGGAAGATTATTTGTGGGCTTAGTGGAGTAGGTGAGTACAGAGGGATCATAATTTATGGGCTTTATTGAGTTATTTGATTCCTTAGCTGTTTTTAAATGCCAGTTAAAACAAAGTATTTGTTTGTCCGGTTTCCGTGATTTTGCCAACGATTGATTGTGATATACAATTTGCGATAGGCCCATCGTCCACGACGCTACTCAAGTAACTTTAAGACGTATCTACTGTGACATTCTGGCTACTTATTGGTTATTTGAGTTTCTAACTGGTGAGTTGAGTAACGTCGTGGACGACGAACCTTAGGGTTGGATTAGAATATTTGGTCATCCGCATGGTCGCTTTGGAAATAAATATTTTTATATTTTCGTTCTTAAAACAAAAATAAACTGGTTCAATAATAAGCTTCATAGGGAAGCGGGCTTATCCGATGACTGGTTCAAGTGAGTTGTCAAAAGTAAGTCCATTTAAAATATGAAGTAGTTAAAATTGAAGCTCAAGGGAATAAAGAGGATACCTGAATCGAGCTCTCCAGCTTTATCTGAAAGTTTAATCAAGTATATTTCAATACTATTTTTCTTTTCCCAGATCGAAGGAAGCTCATACACTCTATATTTTTCTTCAATTCCCAGGTGGTGAGATAGAGTGCACTTTGTTTCATTTCAATTCGGTGAGTCAAAGTCTAGTGTATTTGGCTTTGATCACAGTACGCGATCCTCTATTCAAAAAAGTTTAAACGATTCGACTGACAACCCGTTTGCAATGCACGAGTTATTTTTAAAGCTAGGTTAAATTATTTTAGTAAAAAAAAAAAAAACACTAATTAGTTAGAAAATACTTAACTTTCAGCCTAAAGTTTTCTATTTTCATTCAAAAATAACAGAAGAATTGAGAAACTCCTCCTTTTTTAAATCAGTTCTTCTTCTTCTTATTTTCGTGTGATTAGTGACTTACCTGGTGTCAGAGTTTTAAAGCCGCCCATGGGCCTATGACTTGGCTTCACATGCCGTCGAGAAACATCCCTCATGCATGTTTCCTCACGATTCCGGTTTCTTCACCGTTTTTGAAGCAAGTGATAACTATACAAAATGCACATAAATCCGAAAAGTCAGAGGTGTGTGCCGTGGGTTCGAACTCGAGACCTATGACTTGACACCACTATACTCCATAGGTTTAGGTAATTAGATAAAGGTAAACACAAAAAACCACGTGACGAGACAGCTGTCCGGTAACCGACTAAACGTAATACCTGTCACTTCAGTTGTCGTGCTACGTCACAGTTGTACTCTTCAATTTAGCAACGTTATAATTCGTTGACGTTTAGAGTTTGGGCTCTTTACAATAGACAGATTGCAAAATATTATATTATTATTATAAATCTTACTAAAAAATTGTGCTAAAGCAGTAACATCTACGAAGAGTAGTTTAAGAATAAATGATAAAGTTTAACATAGATAAATAAAAGAGGAAACTATTGTAAAATTCTAAAATAAATTTAGTTTGGTTTATCGTATTTGAATCTGGAAAGTGTCAACTATAAAAACCCTTTTTATGATTTGTTTACCTTTATTTAACTACCTAAACCTATGGAGTATAGGCTATCACTGCTCAGTTAGAAATACAATTTAACAGAATAAAAGTAAAAGAATAAAACGAAAAATGTAAATCACGTAAATTGCAATTACACTGTAATCGGGCCGTCAAAACCAAAACTTGGTTTGAAACAAAAAAAACATTAATACAAGCATTCAACTGTCAAACTTTTCGAAAATGGCGCCTTAACAAAATTTTAAATTACAGTTGGTTTGATATAAGTTCTAAGCAAATCGCTCAAATTTAGGTCTGTCTGAGTTCTATATAGGTTCTAGATTTCTTATTGTGTAATAATATCAGTGAAGTTTAAAGCGTTTCTCGCCGAATAAGCGAAATGCTTTTTGAAAATTCTTGAGTGTTATAATAGCTGATTATAACCACCTTTATCTTTAGACGTTAATCAGAACTCTGAACTGGCAAAGGTCATTGAACGAGGTGATTATTTAGTTGCTGTGAGATTTGATAGAAACGACAATTTTATGAATGAAAAGGCAAAAGATAGATGAATTTGGGAGGAAGGGACAAAGGTATGGTGAAAATGGGAAATTAAAATTAACAAGTTGGTAACACAGGGGGTGTTATCAACTTTTTTTGTGGGTGGGTGTGAAAAAGATTTTGAACAGAACCAGTACTTAAGCATTATATTGGTTGATGCACAGGACTGTAGTTCTAGTTTGATGCAGAACTTATGATTTCCATTAAATAGTGACTTTCTACAAAAAAAAAATCTTTACACGGGGTAAAGCAATTAGCTTGTGGATCAGGATTATTTGAATAACCTTAAAGTTATAAGTATATTTAATAGAACAACCATACAAATTATCTATACCTATCTACTATACCTACCTAAGAAAATAGGAACTTACGGAAGTCCCACAAAAGACCTTCATAAATACTAACCAACTTAAAATAGTAAGGAGCGTCTAAATCTAACATACAGCCGCACAGACGCTCAGCCCTTATACATGGACGGTCGTTTATAAATTAAGCACATTAATAAAGCGCTTAATACAGCAGTGTAACATGTTTATTACCAGCAATTAAGAGAGATTACACTGCTTACAGCGCTTAATTAGCTTAAAATGTCAATTCTACTCTGTCGCTTTTAATGATTTTGATTTTATTATCTACATAAACGTCACGGGTATCATCCCCTGAGGAGGTCTTCTTTACGACTCTATGGTTAGTAATTATACAACAGGTTAAAAATTTGGTAAAAGAAACCCAATTTATTGACTATTACTATCCTTAAGCGGGCTTAAAGCTCCATTCCTCTGATCAAAAATATGTGTTTTATTAATTAATTTTAATAAATAATTTAAAGGAGAATGGGCGGTTTCGTCCCAAGTGTTGTTACATTTTTCTACCTATATCATATTATGAAAGATCTCAATGAGCGTTATTTTTTTTTGTATGAGCATAATATATTTTTGTTTCTATGTTTGTTTGTGCTTTTTTCACGTTGCAACAAAACAACGGATAAAGCTGTTGCTTTGCACAAAGTTAGCTAGGGTGGCTACACGTGCTGTATGAAAACAACTTTTAAATAATAATATTTTTTCAGGCCCTTTCGAATGATCGGCAACACATTTGCCATCGCTGCTGGGTGGCTGACAATTACTATGAATGTAATCTGTATGTAACACGAAATGTTAAAATAATTAAAGCATTATATATAACATTACAAGAAACCTTTTTTCTCTTGAAGCCCAATAACATTTGACCTGCACGCAATTGTAAAAAAACCTTGGATTATTAATCATGAAAAAGCCTAAAAGAACATGTTTATACTAGTCGTAACGTGTTACGTAACTCATATAATAACCTATTGTCCAATCTTGATGAGATCTTGGCCTTAGTTCAGATTAAACTTCTAGACTCTGATAAAAATATGCAATTAAAATTCCCTTTTTCCAGTCGGGTTAAAAAGTGCTCTTTATACAGAGTGTATTAAAAAGGTGTGGTCAAATTTAAGGTTGTGGTACAGAGCATCATTTACCTACATCCGTAAGACGTCCTTATAAATAAGGTCCAGTTGGAAACCAGCGTCAGGCACTAGTTGTCTGGCATTTATGCTGAACTGGGCCTATTTGGCGCAGCCGTGAGGTACACAATATTATCTTTATTTTTTCTGTTTATTTTTATTTTTGTGTGAATATTGTGTGCCTATGTAACCTGAGTCAAATATATTTATTTTCTTTCTTTCTTTCATCAAACTGATCAACATGCTCCATGGAACCATA
Organism: Agrochola circellaris; assembly: GCA_914767755.1. NCBI lineage: Eukaryota > Metazoa > Arthropoda > Insecta > Lepidoptera > Noctuidae > Agrochola > Agrochola circellaris. The sequence continues at coordinate 1,286,674 of OU611853.1, forward strand.
ATCGTAATCGAGAATAAATAAATAAAAAATTATAAGCCGTCCTCTACATTGGGGTCGAGTAGATATTGAAATTTTGTATGGGAGCAGTTGATACATTTTTCCCGATTACGATATTGGTCCCATGGAGAAAGTTGTTCAGTTTGCTGGTCTGTATCACACCCTTTAATTTGACAACACCTTTCGGATACATGCTGTATATCAAATTTTGTATTTTTTATCTCATATCGCAAGAGCCATCATGTGAATGTACTCTTCTTAATTTCAGTAAATAGGTTCTGAGTTTTACTATGAAGCTATAAAACGTGACCCATTATCTTCCTACGTACAGGAAATTTACGTTGGTATGTGGGTGGCAAGTTAGCGCTCGGATTAAATTTTCTGGTTGTACGAGAATGCTATAGATACATAATGAGTATTTAAGACAGAATCAAGAAGACAACTCACGCTAATGTTTATGTGCTGTCTGATTATCTTTTGGCACGCTGCCAGCATTGGCTTAAAATTTCACACCCAGTTTTTAGAATACACAACAAGTTTGTACATTCATAACCATCTCTACTTCCCTACCCACAAATATGACCGTTACCTTTTTACTAATAGTCCATTTCGTTCCACTAATTAGGCCAGTTTATAAGAAGCATGTTACATACTGCAAATGCCTGTAGCAAAAACCCTAACTTGGTTATGTCCTTCAAAAAGATGGTCAGAAATCAACCGGCAAACTGAATGCGAGATCCTGCAGCTGGGTATACCCTCAAATTGTAAGTATTTCTGGCGACTAGTCAAGTTACAAGTCATTATACTACGGACTAAGTATTGTATTTATTCATGTCTTATTTTCTTATTTCACTATATGCTGCACCGGTTGACGTCATCACGTCAACGCCGGCTGTCGCTGAAAACCAGCGTTGGGGCTCTGTCTAGCATAGGGTCGCATTAAGCTGAGCGATGGCCGTTTTGCGTGGATGTGACGCATATTTTCCCCCAAATTGTTATTTTTGTGTTTTGTTCTTTCTTTGCGTCATGTGTACCGCAAATAAACGAATTTCCTTCTTTCTTTCTTTTCTTTCTATTATCCTCATTGCATAAAACTGTATAACAAGTATTGTACAAGATTATTTACCCTAGTTGAAAAAAATGTGTTTTATTTCTGTTATAAAGCTATGAAAATCATGATTATGAATTATGTAGTAATAAAAGAACGTGGATGAAATAAACACGAGTATTTGCAGTATCTCCATCTGTCCATGGACGAAAGGGCTTGTTTATGAATGTATTCTGAAACCTATCACAGTTTCTACATCTACATGCATCATTTACTTAGCCTTTTCTCAACTATGTTGGGGTTGGCTTCCAGTCGAACCGGATGCAGCTGAATTCCAGTATTTGACATGGAGCTACTGCCTATCTGACCTCTACAACCAAGTTACTGAGTAACACGATAACCCTTGATAAGACTGGTTGTCAGACTTTCGGGTTTCTGACTACCCGTAACCAGGGCTCGGATAACGGTATATTTTTCGAAACGTTATCGTCTTAAAAACCTAAAGAACGAATTGTTTCGGTTACGTTCGAACGGAACGTTATTAAAACGTTTTTGAAGAAGAACAAAATTTAATTCGTTCTCGGTTAATAAAACGTTTTTAACCGTTTTTAATCATTATTGGGTTGAACGATAGGAAATTCGCAATACAACCCTAATCAATACGTAAGCAGCAAATGCATTGGAATAAATGAAGTTATAAAATGAAGATAAGGTACAATTTAACTAAACAAGTTCATCCTTGTCGGCGCAAGTACCGTGCGCGTTTACGTCCTGCGGAATAAACCGGTTTTTGAAAATGTTCTCATTTCGTTTTCCTTCCGAACAAAATGTTGTACAAAGAAGAACGAGAACTATTAGAGACGTTTTAAAAACGTTAATTTATATAACGTTTCCGAGCCCTGCCCGTAACGACTGTCAAAGATCTACAAATGACAGCCGGGACGAACGGCTCCGTGCGTTCCGAGACACGGAGGGGTTTCGATACCTATTTATACATTTCTCTACATTCACCCCCCAAATATTCCCACCACCTTTCACTAACAGCCAATTTCGTTCCACAAATACCACCTACCTACTATCATAAAATTCGGCCTACCATACATGTTCCAATCATAAAGTATCGGTCTAATAAAACAGGCTATATAGCCATCTCTTTCTGGTGTGGTTTATTTGAAGCGGTCGCTGTCATGTGGAAAATCAAAGCGTGGTCTAGTGGGGCGTGAAGCTTAGCGGGCCGGTATGCGACATGCATCCCCGCCGAACTTACGGACTTAGCTGGTATGCGTTTTGGACGATTTTGTCCTTGGTTTGTTGGAGATTTTTAGGTGCCAAGCCATTTTTGGAAGATTTAATGGAGAATTCGGAACGAGGGAACAAAAAATTTCGCATTTACGCTTTAGGAACCATAAAAAGGTAACCTTTTGTATAAATTGCTAAAAAGACAATTAAAGTTGACTTATGTTAGCAGGATTTTAGCGTTTAATTTCTTAGTTAATTGACTCAGGCGTGACTTGGCGGAAATCCATTATAAAATACAATAGACGACGTATATTTAGTAACCTACAGCGTACAGAAATAATTATCCAGAAAAATCCCATTTTGCTCAACACGTAATAGATTCAGGTCATTCGTTAAATAATAATAACACTTTCAACATTTTACACACATGTGATAAAGGTTTCAGAATGTCAGTACTAGAGAGTTTAGAAATTGCAAAAAATAATACAGAGAACGTTACAATGTTGAACTAATTAAATACAAGTATTCCAAGGTCACCGTTATTACGATTATTCGCAGCTCCTTATCGCGCTGATAACCATCCTAGCCGAGGTGGTCGGAGCAGTAATCCTCTATAAGTGGAGTTGGCGGGCGAAGTGGCTCACGCTGCGCTCGACGCTTGACGTGTCCACACGTCGGGTCCGAGTTCGCAATAAGTCAATCGTCTTCCTGAGGATGCCTCGTTGAGAGGTGAAACACGTGTCGATTTCTTACAGGGTTCTGTATGACTCTATAAGAACAGTTTACGCGGACAAGGTTACTAAATATACATCGTCTATTGTTTTTTTTTTTAATTTATTTTAAGTCAACAATGTTTAACTGCAGATTACATCTACTATAGGCACTACATCTATTTCTTACCCCTCGTACGATCATATTAACAAGTATCCGTGTTTACCTGCAAAATACAAAAAATAACATTAGATTTCCACACGAACAAACAAAAAATACTCAACAGACAAACCATGTCCCCCATTTTATCCTTCAAACAAGATAAGCGTGTAAAAAAGCGGTTTAGTTTTGACAAAGGCTTACTCCTCAATGCAAGCTTAATACTTCAAACACAACGGGCACAAACAAAACACTACACTATCTCTGGGCTTGGTCTGGAATGGTCTGAAACGGTAGATAGAACAGACTAAGTACAGTCGGTCGATTCTGTAAAAATATCAATGTGTAGGTAACTTAGGTGAAGTGAGCTGTCACTGTCACAAGTAATTACTACATGATCAAATTGACCGGCAGGATGCTAGGGATTAACACTATTGACAGCTTACTTCACGCTCACTTCACCTAAGCTTCACGGTTTTACAGAATCGACCAGCTGGACTGGATTAGACCGTTGAATGGAGCGTAACAGGTGATTAATTTAGATTAAATGTTATTGTAAATTAATTAATTTAGCGTTGATAAGATAGAATTGTATTGTTATCGTAGATAGATGATTAGATACTATGAGCCTTTCTACTGCTGTAGTTATCTCTAGTATGTAAGTTTTTTCGAGGGAAGTAACACTAAAAGATTAAATATAAAAAATAAACAATAAAAAAACCTACCTACAACTAAAAAGTTCAAAACAAACTGGGCTCGGGCTCCGTGGCATTAAATCTATAAGTATACAGGGTGTCAGGGACATCGACGCAAAAACTGTTAAGTACCATGATTCTTAACACGCTATGAAATTTTCAAAAAAATCTGTAGTTTCATAGAAAGGTGCAATACGTATGCATGTTGTATGTTATGTAGTGTTAAATTTATTATTTACTATGTATTTTCTGGTGTACAATAAAGTATATATAAATAAATAAATACCTACGCGGTCAAAATGTACGGAACAACAGATAAAAAAAAAATTACGATAAATAACGCAGGGGTTCAGATTCATGTAATGAATCCATGATAATAGGTTTCGTGTCGTCCCTGCCACCCTGTACCTATATAAAAATCAATTTATAAAGTTCAAACTCGAAAATGGCTAGACCGATTGTGATGAAATTTTGGTAAGTTATTTTGTGTCCGCGCAGTGGTTCCAAACAAAAAAAAGTCATTGCAACGCATTAGCTAGTCAGATAAAAATTAAGAAGTCGGCTAATAACTGCCAACAAATGCAGACTGCTTGAAAAGTAAGCTTGATTTGAACTATTTTCACGAATCTGCTGTCATATTGAAATTATTGTTAAATTTACGGTTTAAATATTAATTTTGGCTGTCATCGTCAAGTTCAAAACATAAAAGCGGATAAATATATATTTTTCGCCTCATACCAAACCTGAAATATTAATACGAGTGCCTGTCCTTTGCAGGGCAAAAAACATTTCTGTTACATATGTAGGAAATAAGCACAAATTAATTACGATGGCAATATCGGTAATTAAGTAATTACTACATGATCAAAGATCTTCAATCAATATCAAAACATGAAAACCCAAATTCCACCTAAATATTTATTAGATGAACTCTACAAATACCAGTCGCTAGGGACAAGTAAGTAATATATTACCCGTAATATTCACTTTCTGTATAATGATACCAATTGCCTTGAACTCCCTCGATCTCATAATAGGTACTAACAAGTTGTATCAAGTCAAGCCGAATCTCACACTCATATCCAACAACGCATCAAATTGCCAAATATGTATATTTGGAATTTTATTATACAGATAGACATAAAAACATATTTCTTTTTTCGTAATTTAACAAAATAATTATTAACTACTATATTAATTAACTACTATTTTACTGTGTACTTGAGTTCTTAGATTATAAGGTTGTGAGTTGTAGTATTTAAATTTATGAATTAATTCTGACCAAATTTTCGAGACTCGCAAGGGAATCAAAACCTACAGGTTACTTCCCGTAAACTCAGAATCTTGAAATTTGGTACGAAACAACGTCTTATAGCAGATAAAGGAAAAATTGCGAAAAGCATACATTTTTTGTTACATCATAATAAATAATTTTAAACTTATTAACTACTTTCCTTTACTTATATACCTATAGGTTTGTATGGAACCCTCGGTGCGCGAGACCGACTCGCACTTGACCGGTTAAAAAAAAAATAACCGATGAAAAATTTCAGCGCAGGAGTTTCAGAATCATGTACTGAATCCATGTTAAAAGTTTTTGCGTCGATGTCTCTGCCATCCTGTGTAGAAAAGATAGATAGATAGAATAATGATGCTTTGTTGTCCTCCAAGATACTATAGGATACTAGCCATTCCCTACAGAGTTTCAACAAGTATCATAATACCTACACATCTATTATTGAAATACTCTTTGCTGCCCGTATGTATTACTCTCAAACATTTCCAATAATATGAAAATCTGTGCCATGGCAATAATTTTACCAAAGCTTATTACGAAAAGCAAGTAATCCCCTTTCGCTTCCTCATAATAAACCTTATTAACACCTGATTATTGCGATATTGGATCAATAGCGCCTTAATTAAGCCGTATAGCACTGACGGTTAAGCGGTATTACACATAGGTACCGTTAAGGGCTTACAGACGGTGAGTTTTTGCATATACACGATCACAGGTTTGTGAAACAAAAGCAAGGAAGAGATAGACGTTAAGCGATATCATCGCGTCTGTAACGCTGCGAAAAGGCATCCTGTGTAATCGCCTTGTAACGCGAGCGATGCGACTTGTGACGCGACTTGCGTCGAGCGACACGCGTGAGCGTCACCTATTTCCGACCATCGCTTCGCAAGTCGCATTAGGGTGACACATAGTACGCTCTAAGTAATTTCGGAAATTTGTTTTCTCCGCAATTGCTGTCGCAAAACGCGTGTCGCTTGAGTGTGTTGCTAGTAGCAATGAGGTAAGGACCATAACAGACCCCACAGTTTGAACATAGGGAATTGTTTTGGCGACTCAGACATCGTATGACCCTATTTGCTGATGACTGTACTATATTTTCTGGTAAAAATTGTGACTCATATGAAAATGACATAAACAGTAGCTTAAGTCTAATAATTCAATGGCTTAATAATAACAACTTACAGATTCATTTGAATAAAACACAAATAATGACATTTAAACAAAGAACTAATCCTAAAATCCTTGATATTAATTATGACCAAAATAAGATTATTAAAACGGAACGAACCAAATTTCTAGGTATTTGGCTAGACGAAAACATGATATGGAAAACACACCTGGAGACTATGATAAAAAAAAATCATCAATATTGCTATGATTTACACAATTTTAATAAGGTTGCAAATCGTAATACTGTCCTTACTGCGTATCATGCATATGTCTCCACAACTCTTCGTTACGGCATAATATCTTGGGGCAACTCTACCAATAGAGAAATGGCATTTAAGGCCCAAAAACAATGTCTTCGAGCCATACGTTTGTTAAAAACCACCGAAAATTGCAAACCATTTTTCGTTAGTTTAAAAATACTTACGCCTCCATCCCTCTATATTTATGAAATATCAATATTTGTTAATGAGAATCTGTCTAAATTTGAAAAACTTAATACTAGACGTCACCAAAGCACACTAAAATAAAAAAAACACAATACTGCACTTTTCTCAAAGAGTTGTCTGGGCATGGGTCCAAAGATTTACAATATACTACCAAAAACTTTAAAAAGCATGACCAACATAAACCATTTTAAATCGCAACTTAAAAAATTCTTGATTGAAAAGGCTTACTACTCTCTCAATGAGTTTTTAGATGATAGAAGCATATTAAAATAAAAATAAATCCGATCCACTTCTTATTCTGTCTTGTTTTATTATTATATTATTTTCGTCTTTGACATTTCTCGGGACCCTGGGGTCCCGGACCTTTGGAAGGCGTACGAGGGGCCGAAGCCAACTCGCAGAGGCCCGTTAGGCGTTTTAATGAAATGAGGCACCAACCGACGATTATCCCTGTGTGCACTATGCAAGTGCACCCAAGGACAACCCCCGGTTGGCGTAGGACTATTGCAGGAAATGGAAACAAAGATATTGGACTATGGGTTTGGGTGGCTAAAGTTGACTGGTGACCTGGAACTATGGAAGGACTATGGCCCCTGCCTGATCAATGTCTTATATGTACACGGATAAAATGGCAGGGGGTGACTTGCACACTCAATAATGGGCCCCCGGAAACTGTCGCTAGCTTATTATATTATTATTATTTTATTATTATTATTATACAACGCAAATTTTATACCATGTACCATATTACCTATGTTCAACAAATAAAATACTTTGACTTTGACTGTCATCAATGCTGCATGGTGATTAGGCGAATCTTTGCGATCGGTCGCGGTAAATAATTACGGTTCCGAAAAGCAACTAAATCGCTTATGCTAAAAGTATCATGTTCTATGGCCCAGCGGTATAGTTGAACAGATCTGTTTTTACGGCCATCGTATAAAAGTAAGCCGCGTGAGATGCGGCCATTAAATGGATCATTTTGATGGTAAATATGACTTTTGTTGTAAGTCAATTAGTAGTGGTGGGGAGGCTGGTTTAGATTAGATCAGCACAATTATCTTAGTAGTTTTTGTTGGGACACCTATATCCTTTGCCTATGGAATCCGATCGTAAACTTCGAGAAGCTATCTATATCTGGAGACATAATTATTATTTAAATTATTATTATTTTCTCGGGAAAGCTCTACTGTCATCGTGTGACTTAACAAGCAATGACACTCAACATATTTCTAGAAACTCATAAAACTCTTGGAATCCGTAAAGTACCTAGAAAAGTGAAAACATTATGAGAAATGGGTGGTAAAAAGCTCACTTTCCTTTTAAGCTTAGCAAATTCAAAGAAAAAAGATTTGGCTCGCTATAAGTGTTTTAGAGTGTAGATGTGATTAATTCGGAAGGAATTTGTTAGAATCCATCATACAGCATACTGAAACAATGTATAGTCACATTTATATTTTACATGGTACAAAATATGCAATGGAGTAAGTAAATGCATTACTTACTCCATTGCATACTTTGCACTAATACCTATTGGAAATAAATGATTATAATTATGATTATCAAAAGAATGGAATGGGTAAGTTTTAAGTTGCACAATGGAATATTTCAATCGTGTCATTCTATATAACACCCAACTCGATCGACTAATCGTATAAAAGAAAATACAAGACCTGATTAACACGGTGCAATTGAATTGCCTGTTGTTAAAACTAACATTGAAGCAACAATAAAAGTTCCATCTTGTAAACAGTGCTGAGACGGTGCAAATGATTTGTTGCTTCAATTGTATTGTACGCCATAGACAAGAAACTTGCATCATGTAAATGAGGATAAAGAGATGTATGCAGGAGAATATCATGGGTTAATTATTGTATTGTATTGTATAACAGGCTAGTATCCGCAACTCCACGTCCAAGCGCGTGTTTACAATACAATACATGGGTTAAGTATCTCTAACAATAGTTAATGATGAACATAAGATCCGCTGGATACGAGAAGCACAGGACCGATCTATGAGGCAACGCTTGGGAGAGGCAGTCGACGTCTCTCGGTTGAAATGATGATCATTATGATCGCTGTTCCACCCTTTAGAATCCAAAAAAAAGATTGCCAGTCTATCTTATCGCCAATCCAGCAACCATAAAATAAGCAGTACTTTTGTGCTCTTCTATCTATAAGTATTTTTTTATTAACTGTTTCGTTTGTATATAAATAAATAAAAGTTATCTAGAAATAAAACTAGTCACCGTTCAACCACGAATAGGTAACAAATACAGGCAAAACGAATCTTTGTAAACGCGTGACTATTCAAACATGTCTGCTAGACACATTCGTTTCTGAGCTGTCACGATGTCGTGCACAGACAGATCTATTATCGAGCAGTACCGTGACGTGAACGTGATAAAGAATTCACGCGGATTGTGTAACTGTTTGTTTGATCTAGGCAAATGGTGCTTAGTTGTTGAGTACTGTTGTACACCTCTGGTTCGTAGATTAGGAAGGTGGTTCTTGAAGGGTAGTTTGTTTGATTCCTACACAATGGGTCCATTGGAAAGTAAGATAATTATGTTGAATCTGTTGCTAAGTTTATCGTAAAGCTTCGTGCAGACCAGCGCGACGCGACAGCGCGACGCGACACAGGTTATTGTTATATCCTCGAGTTTTCTAAGAAATTGTATTGTTATATACTGTACGAGCTTTTACTCATTTGTAATGAAAACACACGTTATTTACAGCTTATCTCTAAATAATATCATTGCATTTTCAGTGACTGTCCATGATTACTTAGCCGTAAATGATTAGGTCAACAAGAGACCCCTGCAATTTTTCTTAAGTTCTCCAACAAAAATGAAATTATCTACCGCTCAGCTTACACCGTAACAGAATAAGTCACTAAAATGAGCAAATAATCCAAGTAATGTACACAATAATGGGGTATTAAAGTCCCCCAGGGCTGGCCTGTGCGCGCGGACAGTAATTGGCGTTGACACCCTAAAGCGTTCGATAAATATATCGCTCGATGTTCCCTTGGGGAGTGCATTGTTCTAAGCGATGACAATTAATTTAGTGCACGATATTTTAATTGATAGTCTTAACTATCAATTAAAATATCGTGCTTTATCGTGTTTTATCGTTCTTGGCATATTTAGCTTAGTTTAGAGTTTAACTAGAGATGAAATTAATTTAAGTAGTCGTAAACGGGATCTATTAGGTTATTTAGGAATTTTATAGCTAACGGTAGCTTTAGATAAGCCTGTCAGTGGCTCAGCAATTTTCCATAGTGACGTCAAAATTAATTTAAAAGAATATATCCTGAAATTCTTATAATACCTATGTTACCACACAGTACCTCCTTTTATAAGAGGCATACAAAATACGCCCTGTGGCTAACGATCCGGTAGTTTGTAAGTTATTGATGTGTATGAAACGCTTTATAAAACTAATTTTCTTTACCCAAAAACGGGAACCAGACATTCTTCCACTCTCGTACAAATAAAAAAGAAAATTTGTTCGAAGCTCAAAGAAAATTCCCACGAAAAATATTTAAAGGAACGTAACAGTATGGCCTTGTTTCAAACACGAGGAAAGTTTATTTCAGAATGATTGAACTACTAAAATGGATACCCAATGTAACGCCTCACTTATTTAGCATATAGACTGTACTACGGAAACAAAACAAAAGACGAAATCTCATACTCCCCGTCGTACATTGCTTTGTCTCCACTAGATGTAGAATTCTGATCTGTTCAGAACACGCAATGTAATGTGAATGTTTCCCAAAAGATTTTCTCTCAAGTTCAAGTGATAGATGGCGTCCTCCTCTCCATTTAAGTTTATGTCGTCTATAGGCACTTCTTCGAAAATCGTTTTTTATGTTATCGGTTGGAAAACAGGCCGACCAAAAACATGAAAGAAATAAAACAGTGGTGATTACGTTTCTTTCTTTCGATGCCTGGATATTTGCTGATGTATTAAAGACCTGTGACACGCTTGGCAGAAACGCTTGTTATTTTGCACCCACTCTGAACCGTAACACAGCAATCATCATCAAATTGTTGCGTCTGTACTGGCCCGTTAACACGCTGGCAACACTATCGGCGTGCCCTCACCACTGTCAAGCCCCTCCACGCACTTCAAGACGCCATGACGGGAAATGGTGCATAAATAAGCTTGCACGTCATTCTCGTCCCTTTTTCCACAAGAGCAACTGACCAGGTCTAACCTCCGTCAACTTACTATTTTAGTTCCATTTTGTATTGCTGTTTGTGCTGATTATATTCAAACCCGATAAGTATATCTAATCTTTTGGATTTATATTGTACCTAATAAAATGATTTTAGTTCAATATTTATATGTAGTAATAAGTGAAACAATCGCTAATTACTTGTTTTTCGTGTGACTAAATTATAAGTTGTTGTGATATAAATAACGAATTAAAATAATTTACTGAGGTTGTTTGAATTTAAACCTGAATATAAACCCTGTTAAATCATTTGTTACAAAATCATCATCATCGTCATAATCATCTATAGCTTTTTTCGCCGATCTCCCCCCTATATCGCAGTTTCATATATATCTTGTATAAACAGAAGCCCTACAAGTGACAATTGGTTGCCTTTGCATCGCGCCAGTCTGCACGAGGCTTAATATTGAATATAACAGTCTTGCACGTCACAAAACTACAAGGTCTATTTGTCTATGCGACGGTCAGATATTTTCAATAAAGAGTATTCTATATATATAGATATATTAGTGTTGTTTCAATTTACTGGGAAAGTTCAAACTGATAAAGCAATAATGAGGTTGACTGTAATTACTTTCCGGAAAATGCATTTCTACAAAAATCTCGAAACTACTACTTGAATTAATCTTGTGACTAGCTCCCAAGAATAGGACGTAAGAAAATAAATCAGTTGGATTGACAGCACTAACCACCTGTGAACTGATAGAATCTTACTATGAAAATGTAATTTCCCCAGAGAACTTCAGAGGTCCGACTGCAGTCGCTTGGCCTCGAAATTTCAACAAAGGCGTGCTGAGTGTAAAGCTAGTTAACATTCCACTGGTTCTTGGAAAATTCTGGAGCAATATTTCGGTATATTTCTCATCTAGTTTTTAAATGTAGCGTGGATTATGTAGACTGCCTCGTTGGTCTAGTGGTAGGTCCTGGGTTCGATTCCCACAAAGTGTTATTGGGCTTTTTCCATCAGGAATTTCTCAGTAGCAGACTGGAGTCTGGATTTGTGCCCGGTTGATGGCAATAGGCTCGCCCCCTATTAAATGGGACTTAAACATAACTGGCGAAATGTGGGTGTACTAAGGAAAACCTCTGCCTAAACCTTCGGGAATTACAGGCGTGATGTAATGTGTTAGATTAAGTATTATTACTTCAAATTTATAACATCTTTTCGCAATAATCACTACTGTGATGGGTAATTATGTAGTTGCTCTAACGTTTCTAATCTCCATACGAAAACTACCTTTTGGAAGGGGCGACTAGAATCAATTAAATTTTTTGTAAACTTTGACGTTCAAAAGTGCCTTACAAGGGCCTATTTGAAATAAATGATTTGACTTTGACTTTTACTTTCATGTTCAATTCATAGGACAGGAAAAATGGAACTCTTTTTTTTAAGAATATGATGTTTCTACCAGAAGTCTCAACAAACTTGCTCAGTACTATTCATTTGGGTGGGATACTTGAGATTTCATGAATCGAAAACATTGCATAAATAAATACATCGCACATTTTGCAGAACCTTTCGAAGATAGCAGACATGATGTAACACAGTATCAAGATAATCCTCCTACAATAGAAGAGAACATCAGTCTGAACTTCAATAGAACACTGTTAAAACTTGAAGGAGTTTGGAGCAGATTCTGGCTAAATGTTGCGTATTCTGCTAGAACAATGGACTTCAAGTGTACCTTCTGATGATAAGGCTATGTTGAAGGAAGGATACTGCAGCGTTCGGCAATATATATTTTTAATGTGTGCAAGGGTTAATGTTGTAAGCTAATGGGCTTGTATATCATGTTATAAAAATCTGTATAATTATTCGATAGGTGTTATGTATTTAGCGCGTCAACCTTCCGATCGACTCGCAAAATATTACCATGAATTCAGCACAATAATTCTAGACGTTATTAATAAAAAACTGCTGTTCTATAGGAAGGTTGAAGGAATTTAAATTTTTTCTTTAGTCGTTTCTTTTCCGATCTTTTCTGTGTGTCTGAAATCATGAACTTCTTCTTCTCAGCACTAGGAAGTGGTGAAGGGTGGGCGTTTTGGGGGACTGTATTATGTAATTTTGATGTTCGAAAAGTGCTGATCCTCAGCTTAATTTGAATAAATGACTTTTTTTTAATTTTGTCCTGATAGGTAACAGTTTGCGAGTTACTCCCTGTTTAATCATATATTATTATTTCAAGATAATACTATAACTTTAGTATCATGATTTTCATAAAGTAAATATGTTGATGACATTCAAATTAATATGTTGCTTATCATTAATATCAATTTTTATTTGAAATAAGTTAAGTTTGAAATAAGCTAAGTTTGAAATAAGTTAATTATAAGCTTGTGTATGTAGCTTATGAACCGAATTTGATACGGGCAAAAATAATAAATTACAATGTTACGACCCACGAGTATTACAGATGTGTAAAAAGTATCGCCAAACAAAACTTTTACAATTCAATTCCAAAAAAAAAACATAAAATTGAAAAGTTGATTAATAAATAAAACGTAGGTATGGTCCCAAATTCTAATACCTATTCCAATTTATTCTAACGCCCACCACAAAAGCGAACTCAGCATTTTTAAATTAACCTCCGTGTAAACAAAATAATTGATATTATCAATAAAGAGTAATTAAACCCTGACATTTAATTTTTTTCGGTGAAATAATGTGTTTTGGACGATGTTCTAGTAATTATTATTGGGATCGCCTAATGGTCTGGGGGACGGAACCTAAATTAATTTTCGCGTGCCCCTGATGTGTTTCATTTAGGGATGAAAAAAGTGGATCGCTATTAAAAAGTTAATAGTGATTCGTGTCTGAGTACTTATTCAAGTTATATGTTTAAATGAAGGTTGGCTTCCAATATATCGTAAAAATTTCGTTATATTTATGCAGACCCAAACACTGGTGTTCCAAATTCGATATTTATGGTAGTACTCATCCTAATTTTTAATGCAGGAATATTAAGAAACATCCTAACAATCTGGCTCTAAGGCCGAAATTGAAAACGTTACTTATCACGTTCTTTGACTAAGCATTATTCCTGTCATTCTTGCACAGCTGTCGAACAACACGTGAAAGATAAAGATGGGAACATAATCTAAGCTATAAAGCAAGTGCTAAGTAACGTTTATCAAACTATGCCTGCGACTCTAAAGATAAAATTCAGGAAGATAATGTCTGAAATTTGCTCTTAAGGCGAAAGCGTCAGGGTAGCCCGCGAAATAATAATTTTCTTACGATTTTTACAATTTGCAGGTCAGTATCAATTTGTATGTTGATCTAAATATGATTCGCGGCCGTGTCAAATGTTTATTTATAGAATTATAGTCATAAAAATCATTAATACAACTCTCTAAGTTCATGTAATCCTATTGAATGACTATTATTTCATGAAATCATGACATTTGAGGATTATGCTAACTTAAGGAGCTGAGGACTTTTTCAATTCATATGTTCTTTCTGAGGTTATCTTGGACGTTACTAACATCGATCGACGAGAAACGTCGTGAGGAAACCTGGACTTATAGTCAATATAAGTCTGAAATCGCCAACCCGCCTTGAGCAAACGTGTGGTGATCAATGCTCGTGCCTTCTCTGTATGAGAAGAGGCTTTTGTCCTGCAGTGGGACAGTAACAGGCTGGTATTGATACACCATTGATATTGGTACAGATTTGTATGCTGATTCTAATGATTATAACTCTGTAAACCCATATTTGTTACAGTCGCGAATCATATTTTAATCAAGATACAACCTGACACTGACCTGCAAATTGCAAAAAGCGCTAACCTGGCTACCTTAGCACATGCCCCTTAAGGATTAAGAAAATAAAATAAACAAAGACCCTGGTTTTAGAATTTTAACTTGAAATAAGCTTCATCTTAGATTTAGTATCAGTGGTGCACTTAATTAATAGCACCAGATTATTATTTATATATTTTCAAGGAAAACTTAGGTACACATACTGTAGCAGTTAATAACGGAAAAGCGCTCGGATGAAGAAAAGTAGGTAATAGGCTTTTCTCGGGATCAATAAAGCTGTGATTGATGAGGTCAGCGACGAAATATTAAAAGTGCGAACGTGTAAGATATAGGTAGGTATAGTAAAAATGATGAATTAGTACTACAATTTTTTTTCTGCACTAGCTTTTGCTCGCGGCTTCGCCAGCGTTGATGTTGGACAATATCCCACGGGAACATCCTACCGGGATTAAAAGTACTTTATGTGTTAATCCAAATTATAAACTATTTGTGAGCCAAATTTCATCTAAATCCGTTCAGCCGTTTTTGCGCCAATCCGGATCATACATCCAGACAAATAGACAAAAGGACAAAAATTCTAAAAACTTTATTTTCGGCTTTAGACACGTTCCCACGCCTCGTGGCAACTGCTTTTTTTCAAAAATATTCAATGTACACAATTAGACTTTAAAAATAAGTCATACATTTTTTAAAGAACCTACTGCTGACATTCTTTTTATCTCTAGAAACGTATGATTTGTCCCTCTCTGCGGGTTACTAATCGTCATTATCATAATTTCAGCCAAAAGACGCGGTCCACTGGTGGAGCCGAATTCTGCTGGAGCACCGCCACTTCGACCGTTTATGTGCTTCGGATAATCAAGCATAATATTCATCCTCCGTAATTACTGAACTAAGAATTATTATCATAGCGCCCGATAATTTCTGACCCGGAAATCGAACACCCCGGATACCCAACACTGCTGCTACCCGACCGCAGACCAGAAGTTTATTAATAAATCATTACATTTTCTAAATCTTAAAACAAAATTGTTTCTCGAAAATTTAATTTCAAACTTCTCTTCTTAGTAAAAGTTTAACTGCGCCACAAAACGATTTACGAAAATCGAGTAAATACGCTTTTTTCATCGTAATCGATTTTTATTTGAGCTTACGTTCAAATTATATGTTTTAAATGAGAGTTATTCACGTTTTTGATGTGATTCATTCGGGTGTGAGGTCAAATCCCTTTTTCGGATCTGTTAGTAAGGGGCCTTAAATATGAAACGGTTGGAAAAGCTGATTTACGTCGATGAATATTACTTTTACGTTACGTTACGTTTTTGCTACTTTAATGCTCAGATTTAGATATTTTCGGCTGAAGATATTGAGTTTTCAATATTTCACTCATACACATTTTATGTAAGAGATTACAGTTCGATTTTTTGTAATAAAACCCTTAAATACTAAAGAAAACTACGGTAGTAAATTTTTCTTTTTACCAGAAAAACAACAACAATAAATTAAATCCCCTATTTACAAAACAAATAAAAACAAAATTTACATAACCGAACACATTTTATGCTGACCGAACCCAAAGTAGGATAAGTTTCAAATATTTATGCTTGCTCAGGCGAAATTTCAGCAATTAATGAAATTAGTTAGACTTTAGACCCAATCGAGGTCGTTAACTTGCCGAGTACGGTGTTTAATCTAATTAAATGTTTGCCAGAAAAAGACATATTGGGGGAATTTAATCTGCCAAGTTGCTGATTGGTTTTTCAGCAATTTAAGTCGTATTGCTGTTGTTTCAGTGTTTGTTATTCGGTGAAATTGTTTAGTACGGTATGTTTTTTGAAGGTCAGACTGTTTATTATTTAATTGTCGTAAACAATTAGGAACAGATATGATCTTATCTTCGCCTCTACGTTGGATTTCGGGTTAAAAATAAGAGATTTATTTTTTATAAGCATCGCATGTTTTTGCAAGGTACATAATAATTATGTTGGAATTCCATTTGTTTACCAATTAAATTATATTTTCATTGCTTTTTAGGGTTCCGTTCCTCAATAGGAAAAAACGGAACCCTTATAGGATCACTCGCGTGTCTGTCTGTCTGTCTGTCCGTCTGTCACAGCCAATTTGCTCCGAATCTAATGGACCGATTAAGTTGAAATTCGGTACACATATGTATTTCTGCGACCCAAACACGGACATGTACCGTAAATAAACGAATTTTGTATATGGGGGTCACATTTGGGGCACAATTTAGAAAAAAAAAAAAAAAAGTTTTGCGAACTGTACCGTGTGAGATATCAAATGAAATAAATTATTGCGAGGATATCAAATACATTTTTTTAATAATTTAAAAATAAATACTTCTAAAGATATTTAAGAAAATAGATGAACATTTACCATTCCCATATTTACCATACCCCCCCTTATCTCCGAAACTACAGAGCCGGACGCAATGCGGGTTAGTAGATGTCACGTATCCCCGGCTTTTTGGTTCTAGGACATGCCGGTTTCCTAACGATGTTTTCCTTCACCGTTTTGAGGGCAGTGGTGATGAATACACAAACTAAATTGCCTGTCAGGGTTCGAACCTATGACCTACAACACGTAAGTCACGGCTGTTACCACTGGGCCACCATTGCTCTCTACCTTATTTCTCTTCCACCCTGTCTGTAAATATAAGGAAATCAAAACTTACAAAGAAATTAAAAACTAAGTTTGTAAATTCTATGTAATTATTTATTTCCTTTCTTGAGGCGGAAGTTACGAATTGGTTATAAAACACGGAATGTAATGTTTTGTTTACGAAACTAGTAATTAGTGATTATTAGATTATGTATTAAGATAACGCCAATTTTACTAAGGAAGCGTATAGAGTGCCGCTAGCGGCATTCTATCGGATAAGACCGCAATTTGCGGCATAATAGTGGCGCCTACCTAGAAACGGTTAAAGTGCCGTAAGGATTTGCATTGTCACTGTCACTTGTTATTTTGGTTGAGTGTTGAGGTTAATTTGCTGCTTTTTCATTTGTATTGGTTTTACTAGTGATATATTAAAGTTTACGTCGTTAAAAGATTTAGTTTCATATATTGAACATTTTGTTTATGTGCAAAAGGCAATGTTACTACTACGGTTACTAGGAGAACTTAGGATGCAAGAGCGAGCGAAGCGAGCTCGGGTCTTGAGGCACCCCGACTCGGATTGGTTAGGTTCGAAGGGGTTGCCTTTCGTGGTATTTTTTTTTAACCAATGATAAATAGGACCCTCGCGTAGGCTCCGTCGACTACGCGCGTCGTTGGCGCTTAGAAACAAATTTAGATCCGCTATGTGATCTTTCCCAACCTTAATACTCCCACAAATCTCGAAATAAACTTTGGCAATTTTATTCTCGGTACCTTGCGTTATGCAAACTTTGGGGTTTTCAAATTTACACTAATAAGGGTCTATTCTATACAAAAAAATAGCTACAATAAAAAAGCGACGGGTTATAAAGTGCAGTGGCACTTTATCCGATAGTGATAGAATGCCATTAGCGGCACTGAATACCCTCCCATGATAGAATGCCACTTACGGCACTTTATGCAATAGTGATAGAATGCCGCTAGCGGCATTCTATACCTGTGTTTTACTATTAAAACTACCATAAAACTCCTGACTGGAGTACCCCGTAATTCTAATTTAGTTTTTAAGTCAGTAATTCACGAGGCGACAAATGTCTTATGAATCCTGTCGCCTGCAAAACCGCTTGACAAATCTCTCCGCGTGCACATCCTACGTAGCAGTGGACTGTCGACTTTAGACTGTATTCGTTCATTCATTCAATTATTTACAGAATAAACGTACAACGACAAATCGAGTTCACGAGAGTTCGAGTTGACATTAACTTTTTGCCTTTACCAATATGTAATACCAAATTAATCTGATTAAAGTTTAATTTACGTAACGAACATCACGTTCTTTGATTCACAAGTGATTATTATATGTTTAATTATATAGATTTTAACGAAGTAAAGTTGAAATCTACACCCACGCGGGTTGAACAAACATTAATTAATAAGTAGGTATTTTCGTAACTTTAAGGGCGATATTATGTATTACCGAACTAAATCATTCGTTGATCACTTTTACCAAATAGTTTTGCAATCAGGCTTACATACCCTTGATGAAAAGTTGTGACCTCCGCCCACCTAAAGATAAAATCATCCCCACAATAAACAAATGTATAAATTGTCATCACCCATATCTTTCAAAGTGTAATAATTCGCTTGGCAGCATGAAATTATATTACATATAGACAATCATCCTCTTAAACTGAGCCCTGTATAATTTAAAAGATCATCAGGATGCTAATCAAAGAGATCATCAAAGCTCAATAGATGAAGTACCATAAATGCATTTGGCACAAAACATTTACAATATTGTTCCATTTCTGTCAAACGTTTGAAGTTGACATGGACAGAATGATGACGACCGGGCCTTATGGCTGGTTTACCTACACAGTGTTAGCTGCTGACTAGACAGTAGACAGCTACTCGCATGGCAGTAGCTCGGCTTGCTTTGGCTGTTTGCATTATGAGAGTAGTCGACTCGCACGCTAGCTCTCACTGTGTAAACTAGCCATTAGTATTAAGAAGTTTAATAAATCAAACATCAAAATGCGTTTTGTTCAACCAAGAAGAGTAACCAAAGCTCTTGTAATCCGATCCCAAACAATAAATTATTCTAATACCAATGACGTTGTTCAATTGTTCGTACCGTTATCAAACGCCAAGCATTCTCATACATTCGTGACGTCACACGTTGTAAGCAAGTTAGTGGAGTATTTGTCAAGTAATTTAGCTGGAAGTGTCTGAACATTGAACATCCCTTTTCCGCTACATCGTCGTGAGATTATTCAGACCACGACGTGGCATTAATAAAAGGGTAGGTCGCTGTGCGAGCGATTATAGAAAGATGGTTTATTTGCACTATTTTTGAACACAGCTACCTACGTAATATCTTATCGTCTAATATACCACACTGTCCCAAGACGAAATTCTTAGACCAGCGTGTGGCATTGAAACGTGGTCGCTCATTGGAAGGCTGAAAGTCACCCAAAGGGCAATAGCTATACTTGGAGTTTCCCTTCGTGATCTTATCAGAAATGAAGAGATCCGCAGGAGAACCAAGGTAACCGACATAGCCCGACGAATGGCAGGGCACATTGCTCGCAGAACAGATGGCCGATGGGGAAAAAGGGTCGTAGTCGAGTAGCAACCGCGTAACGGAAGACGTAGCGTTGGAAGGCCTCCTAGTTCTTTTATATCTTAGTTATACCTACTGTCAAATCCGGATTTACTGCGAAAATCTCAGTTTCATAGTGTCGGCGACAATCTTAATTTATTTTAATTGTATGCTCCACAGATTACAGAGTAAGTTTAGTAGTCTAGCCATAGAACTATTAGAACTTTGATGGAATTAAATACTTAAACTTTTATAGGCCTGGTTTTATGGTTACTTATATTTTGTTTCGTATTATATGAAAAACTTTAGAGTTTCTTTATCTATTTGTACAATTGTACATAATATATATTAAAGTCGCTTTTCGTCACTGTTTGTGTGACCGCGTTGTTCTTCAAAACTTCGCAAAGAATTTTGAGGCGGTTTTCTCCATCATATAGAGAATTTATTCCAGAAGGTTTATCTGTATAGTAGACCGTTCATAGTAAATTAATATAATTATAATCAATACAACTTGATGTTGTGTCATGTCGTGCCAAGCAGGGGCGGGTCGCTAGTCTACTAATACAAAATGACAATGTGAAGAGTATTTATGGTAATTCTTCTCTCACAACTCCTGGTGGTCTATGGGCTGAATGTGATGTTGATAATTTGTAAATTTATCGATAATATTTATATAGTACCGCTACCATTAAAACCACATAAACAACTGACAAACACATTAATACAGTTATGTTAGCTGAACGTCTCAAGATGAAGCACACACAAGTAACAAACTACCAGCAGTAACTTCTACCAACTCCGAGTAGTTAAATTATTTCTCTGTGATTCAATCACACTCACAGCGGCGCTGATTGAATTGATTCATGCCTCACATTAATCATTGTTATAATGATTTTTGTTGTTGTTAGTTCCGTATCCGCAGTGTGGTGTTGTTCTATAAATATCACTTGGAAATTCGAACGATTTCAAGATGTGATTCTAACAAAAACAAGTGAGTTCGTTTTAGAATTGTGTCACACTTGAGTTAGATTTGAACTAAACTTTACTGAAAAGCACTAGGTATCTACTGGTGCCATTGTGGATCTCTGAGCTATAAAAAGATTGGTGAAAGAAAACAGGAGGTAACTAGGGTTCACCTACAATAACCTACCCGTTACCCCTACTTACCTACCTGTTAGTTTATTGATGTATCTAATTTATTGAACCATTTACTCAATTAATTATTAATAATTTTATTCACGAATTGTATATCTTAGAATTTAATTTTTTGTATTGTATGTTATTTGAATGCTTATTTTATCTTAATTTTTATAATTCTATGTTAATTAATGTAATTGAACCTGTGCCGTTTTAATTAACTATAAATAAATAAATAAATAACTAACGAAGTACAACGTAAGAATATTTTTGGTATTTTATACGATTCGATATCACGGGAAAACATAATTATGGCAGCATGACAAACTCGTTACTATAAAATGGATCATATGTAAAATCACCTACTTACCGGTGAGCCAGCATAGTGATTGATGCTTATTCCTTCCATGTAAGAACCAAATAATGAGATAATTATAAGCCAGGTTCTATTATAATCCATTCACACCACGATCAGTACATTACAAATTCTTTTTATCTTCGACATTATAAATGAACATTTCAAGCCTCTGCATAAGTAATGAGGTACAAGGTTCGAGTGCTGGCTGAGACAAAAGTGTAAATACTTAATAAGTGTACCCGTTCCTTGTTGTACCGTAATAAATGCTTGTGATTGGGTTACATATTGTTTGATTTTAGGATTTTATTTGTATTTCTGGTCCTTCTTGTATTGGACTTCTCTGAGGTGCTTCCGCTGCCAGATGGGCAACCACGCGGGAGCTAAATGCACCTTAGCGTAACCATAGAGCTGGCGGAACTTATTGGTAGATTCCACCACAATTTGAATTGATACAGAGCAAGTGTCTCAACAGCTGTCAAAAGGCTACATAGCTTGCTTGCTCAGTCTATAGTTGTTACAGTTTAGACAATTTTTCCACCACAGCATAAGTAAGGTTTTTTTTTTTTTTTATCGTAACTGTGACTAGTCGGGCATAACTCTTGTACATATAGCTTAGACGAAAGAAAAAAGAAGAAGAATTTGAGAGATTAGTCTGAGTCTGAGATAAAACGTCTATGTAAAATATACTAAAGTGTTGAAGAAATAGTTGCTTTTTAACTATTTTATAATCCAATCCTAAGTTGACAGTCTGTCAAAAATTACAGTAACATATCCCAGTAGCGATCAAAATAATCCTACCCGCACCAGAGACACATTAAACAATTTAGTCGCTCGTATGCGCACGCCCCAAACTTAGTTACAATATGTAATTTATTGACAGATGACGAGACCTGACTATGTCACTGAGTAACTATGTATGTAATATGTTTAACACGGCCGAAGTATATATGTAATATGTTTTGATAGACAGCGAATATACTCTAGAAAAATAACGTGTTATTTTATATATTGGATTAGAAAACCGTTGTTATTTAACTTAGTTAATTTATTGTAATAGGTTTCTTTAACGTCAGCGTTATTATTTGAACCTTCAGTCAGAATTTAGGTAATGCATACAAAGTAGAGTAAATAATTATTAATTATGGAATGGAACTGAACTTCAGGGGGCGGTTGTGGAGCTATCGCAAACCAAGCTGCACCTCCTATGCTGCCCTCTGTGTCCCAAAACATGGAGTCAAAGTGACCTCTGCGCTGTAAAGTGACCTCTGCGCTGCAAAGTGACCTCTGCGCTGCAAAGTGACCTCTGCGCTGCAAAGCGACCTCTGCGCTGCAAAGTGACCTCTGCGCTGCAAAGTGACCTCTGCGCTGCAAAGTGACCTCTGCGCTGCAAAGTGATCTCTGCGCTGCCAATGACGACGCCGTGGAATTGGCGAAGTTTTGGGCCAACCAAATTTAAAATACAGTCGTGCTAGTAACACGAAGAAGAAGAAGAAGAATATAAATATGAACAGTTTCGAATAAAGTAGAAAGTAAAGCACCCCCACTATCGCTTGTTACACAACTTAAAAGTAAGAAATAGCTTCACATTCTGCGAGCAATGCTTAAAAACTTTAAAATTACTTTTCTTTTAGAGTTTTGGTTGATCTCGTAGTGACAGCAACCAAACAACAGAGTTAAAAGAAAGCAACAATGAAACACGTCCGTAATGTGTTACATTTTCCCGGAAAAACATGAGGAAGTGCGCTGAATGGTTAACTTTTGAGTTTATGGGTCGAAATGGGGGAATCAAGGAAAACTCAACGTAAACTTCATGTAAAAAAAATGACAAGACGGCCCAGTGACAACATGTAAAAGTGTACGAATCACCCTTCTATTCATTCAAACCGGTCTCGTTTTGTACCTAGTAAAAGAGTCGAGTTATGCAGACTAACTATAAAACTCACAGTTCGCGGTAACAGTATTAGTCTGTATTAGTTACAGTCTGGCGGACTGCAGCCCGCAGATTTCAAAGAAGGTGGTGTAAACGAGGTCTAATGTAGTTAACACCGGACTATTCCAAGCTCTGCCTGTAAACTGGTTTGTTACACTGAACTATGCAACAGTTTTCGGTAACCTTGTTTGCTAACTTATTTTCTGACTGGCATACAGACCACTGAAGATCGACACACGGCAGGTAAGTAACTTATCATAACATAACGCCTGTAATCCCGAAGGGTTCAACAGAGGTGTACCTCGTAAAAAAACAACATGTTTTTATTTAAATCTGTCGAAAGTCAATGACGCAACGCTCAAAAAAGTTGCGCCCGTTTACGCACTAAATCCAAACTGTATAATAATGTATAAGCAATGGCTCCAAAACTTTACAATAATTACCTGATCAAATTGTGTCAGCTGTGAGTTAAAACGTAAGCTTTTAAAATGATTAAATAACAAGGTGTATTATTCTGTTAATGAACATCTTAATAATAATAATTAAAATAATATTTATATAATTTTTTAACTGTCTGTATAATTAAAATTTTGCCTATTTGTTTATGTGCCGTCTTAATTTATTGACATTTTATTATTATTATTAACTATGAGTGTTTATATCTTTATTTAATGATTACCTCAACAATTTTGTATGCCTCCTGGCGGGACGTAGTTTGGACCAATATTTATTTGTAAAACATCTGTATGATTTTTACCCTTATGTTCACAAAATTAATTGATATTTAATTGATCCTTCCTATAATAGTCATCATCATTTAAACTGAAAGTCGTCCGCTGCTGAACATAGGCCTCCCCCAAGCATCGCCACTTCGAGCGGTTCTGTGCTTCCCGCAAGCAGCAGATTCCTGCGGCCTTCACAAGGTCACCTATGCTAAGCCGAAAGCGGTATCTCTGAGATACGCCCTTTTAGTTTTTTTTATACCATTCAATAGCTATAATAATTTCGCATCTAATGGTATAAGCCACATACCGCTATCTAACTTAAAACATTTAAAAAAACCAATCAGAAGTTGTTGAGACCATCTCAACATCGCCGCGCGCTGGCGGCAGTGAACGAGGGGTGCGGGACGTCGGCAAGCAAGCCGGCCGCACGGCGGTCTGCGAGCGGGCGCGTCACGGCAGTCAGCTGTTGCACGCCTCCACGCACGGCTGCGCTTACGCGTCTTTTCAAATTCAGATTCAGATTCAAACCTTTATTTTCTTAATATACATATTTACATGTTATACAGTCCACTAGCATTTCATTTATCTTCACCACGACCTATCGTCGCGATCAGAAGTTCTTTATATCCTTATGTTTCCTTAAATTACAATTTACAAAAAGTCAATTTTCTCAAAACTTACTCCGATTGAGATACCGCCTTTCAGCTTAGCAGGGCAGTATAGTACACCCACAGTTCGTAAATTATGTTTTAAGTCTCATGTAATTTATAGGGACCCATTGCTATCAACCAGATACAAATTCTGTACCTAGTTATTAGTTTATGCCCTTATATCATATATGTGATAGTCTGGCATAATAAATGCTAACAATTTAAGAAACTAATGTGTATTCAGTGGGGTTTTATGTTACTGACAACAAATAAAATGATTTAAAAATTTAATTTTGAATTAAACCATTTTTAAGATAAGTTGTCAAAACGTAATTTCACCATTAAAAATATCGTACACTTCTTCTATGAATGCGTCAGTAAATTGTAACAAAACAAAATGAAAACAAACTCATTTCCTGAAGTCGGTTCTACTACCTTTTTTATTGAAGTAATTACTACAGTATAGGCAATCATGCCTGACAGGATCAAACAAATGATGTATTTATTCCTGTTAAAGACATGAATGTAACTACACTTCCATTCTTAAATTCGACTGAAACTACGTTGGCTTTTTGCGGTTACGCGCAACTATAAATAGTTTTAGAATTTCACTTAAAATCCTTTTCGTATTAAAGAGAGATTAAAAAGGTATCAAAAGCTCTCAAAGGTTTAATACGTGAAGAGGTTAAAGCCTCATAATTAGTTATAGGTTGTTATCCCGACGCCTGAGAGCCGTGGTTGATCACAATAGCCTGTTAGTTTCAGAAGATCCGTTAGATTTAGATCATTTCTTGGAAACTTAAATGGTTATTCCTAGGATATCTAGTTAAGGAAAATAATACCTTCTATTCATTGAATCCATTGTTACGTCATCGAAATTAATTGTTATGCAAATTGACTACCATCTTAAATTGTCCGTATAATTAGATCACAACTGTTATTGTGACAGTTGCATGAAATGGCTATAACACGGCAAATTGACGTTAGGTGCTGAATTCAACATTTTACATTTGTACCTACTAATATGTTGGGTATTTTAGTCATTATTATTGCAACACCTACATTAAAATGTAAGTTATTATGTAATCTGTGGCAACACTTCCCTTCAAACTGTGGCACTGGTCCAATACACACGTGAAGATTACTTGTCCGCCGTTTTATTTATCCTTCCTCGGCACCAACGCTACCAGCACCTCATCAGCACCCACCCCATAATACATCCCTGCACAATTATGTCTTACGTCGTTTCCTTCGTCGTTTTCGTGCGGTTAGTCAATAACCACACGAAAACAAGAAGATGTCTTACATCGATTGCTCAATGAAGACCTCTTTTTCACTTGACCCAAATATTTAAATTATTCAATTTAACAAAGCTGTTTGTTTATTCTGTCTCACTTCTGAGCAAGGTCCTCTCCCTTTCCTTCTTAGATTTCTCTGGATGTAACGCCTGTTCTCACCAATTTTTGAGGAAAACAATGGCATCCTAAATAGGCTAAATGGGGCCACAGTTTATCGTATCCGTCTAACATGGCCGATCGAATTTGAAACTAAAATGTTGTGCGAACAATGAGCTTCTTATTTTTCATTGCAAATATAAATTACCACCTATTTTTCCACAAAATAGTTGTTCAATAACATTTTATTTATGTAGTTATTACTTTTATTTGGCATTCGTTAAACCTACATGATATTTTCAATTTCAACAGCGCAAAGCGTAATTACTAGTTGAAACTATTTTGCTAAAATTGTTTCAACCAGTAATTACGCTTTGCGTGTTATTTTAAACAAGCCGCGCCCCGCGGTTTCACCCGCATAAGTCTCGATCCCGTTGGAATATCGGGATAAAAAGTATGTATGTCTAATGAAATTTGCCGCACTGGTAGCTATGACCTGGTGCGCCAAATTTCATTCAAGTACATTTAGCCATTTTAGCGTGAAAGCGTAACAAACAAATTAACAAACAAACTCACTTTCTCATTTATAATTTATTTTTGTATTATTTATTTATTGTTTTATTGAACTAAATATATTGTTACAAATACATATAAAAGTATTGTAACAAATAATATTACTTGCAAACGGCAAATAATCTTATTTTCCTAGTTAATGATCGTAGTCAAACGTGAGCCTACCCAAATAAAAATATTGTTACAAATATTATTACTTGCAAAAGGCAAGTAAAATTATTGTCCTAGTTAATGATCGTAGTCAAACGTGAGCCTAACCAAACCAACATAAAATTAAAATTATAATCTAGCAATAATATCTTAACGACTTTCTAATATTCCATATATAACAACTCAGCATTCCTGCAACCCCTAATAAAGAAAATGAAAAACTAACCTACCTCAACGAAAACTAATTCACCGTTAATAAAAATTAGTTAAATATAATTACAGTCTGGATGACGCATCCGAGCGCGTTGACATCTAGTAAAGTGAAGTGCAGTTATTTATTTGTGAAGTCCTGGCGTTTATTCAGAATAAAATAGACGTCATGGACGAGGAGAGCACTGAGCGGATATGTTCAACATCGTTCACCGCGGAGGACATAGTTGATAGAAGATCGCAACGAGATCTCTACGATGTTATTTCTGTTTTTAAGGAGATAGATCCGGAGGAAACTTCAATATTTGTAGCCAGATAATTGCAGAAATTACCACCTGTTACATGCGATCGCATAGATGTTACAAGATATGCTTGTGATACAGAAAGACCTAAGATAATTAATTGACACGTATTAACTGCATGAGGTAAAATAAGACCTAATAAATCTGAAACAAGCATCTCTGATCAATAATGATGAGTGCATAAATATAAATCGTGGCGATGGCGGTATGTCTAACATCTGCTATATGGACAGCAGACCGTTCGGCCTACAACACATTGAAGAATAGCATGACTCATTCATGACACAGCTGAGAGTACAGCACAGGACTCTGTCTGACAACTGTGTCGCGCGCACGGATCGAGTGTGGTGCTGTCCCGCTCTCACAACTGCGATGCGCTAATAAGGCGCATCGCACTTGTGTAGAGGAGGCCAGTAACGACACCGCGGTTTCGAACAACGACAGTCCGCCTGCACTTGAGCCGCGAGCGAGCGAGTGAATCACCAGATGACATCTACAGTAAATCATAAAACGTTCGCGCGCATTGTCGCTGAAGATGGACAATGGAAGAATAAAAAGCAGTCGGAGGAATGGACTTTGATAGAGCGAAAAAGGTTGAGGAATCTTCATACTATTGAAGGTTTAGAGGTATGAGGAACAGGGTGTAAAGTTCACTCATCCTCATCGTACGTGTCTGTAGTGGAGTGTGAAAATGTGAGACTCACAGCCATTAAAGTAGTGCTTGACGAGCGCCAGTTTTTAGTGTTTTCGGTTTATGTACAGATGCTACGGATAATATGGCAGATTTTACGGACAGTTTAAGTGAGATTAGTGCAGTGATAGACAGTTGTGGCGTGGAAACGGTCTTCATACTAGGGGATTTTAATGCTCACCCGAGTACATCGTTCGGTAAGCATCTTATGAATTTTTGTATTGAACAGTGCTGGGTGTGTTTTTTGGGTCTAATATCGGACTCATGTACATACATTAGTGATGTTTATGGTACAAGGTCATGGTCAGATCACATTGTTGTGACTGAAGCTGCGAGGCGGTCAATTTTAAATGTTAAGATGAAATATAATATCTCGTGGTCTGATCATTTTCCTATTGAGTTAATATGTGACATTGGTATTATAAAATCAAAGGTTAAGCATGCCAAGGCTGCACAGAACAGTGTGGTTTGGGGTGTTAGGGATTTATCGCAATTAAAACAATATAATCAAGAATGTACAATACTCAAACTACGTGGCGTAGATTTTCCCCCGGAGTTTAGAAAATGTGCAGATGTTTTTTGTAGCAATGTAAAACATAGAGGTATTGTAGACAAGATGTATAATAGTATAGTTAATATGTATAGTAAGAGAAAATTAAATAGTTTTCAAAAGATGCTTTTCACCTTCTGCGTAGAGCACTCATACCTACCTGATGCATTGATGAGAACCGTAGTTGTCCCTATTATTAAGAACAAGACCAGCACCAGCGCCAGCAGCACCATATCGGATGCGTACCTATAGGTACGCATCCGATATGGTGCTGCTGAGTCTGATATGGTGCTGCTGAGTCCATCGATGAAGGCCCGCAGGCGCAATAGAGGTATGCGAGTGCTATGCGGGGGTCTCAGGTATAACACGACCAAGAGTGAGGTGATGGTGTTCAAATCCGGTACGAAGAGTTTTGACACCGTACCTCATTGAACGGCAGTGCTCTCAAAAGAGTGGCGCAGTTTAAGTACCTCACAGATGATATGGATGTTGAAAGGGACCTAATATGAGAGCTAATATGCTGGCCGGTAGGTTTGCACGCCGCTGTACTGCACAGGTAAAAACAACTTTATTCAAGTCGTACTGTCAGTCTTTTTATACGTGCAGCCTAAGGGTGAAGCATACGCAGAAGACTTATAGTGCCCTGCATGTCCAATAAAATAACGCGTTCAGAATGTTGATGGGATTGCCATGGTTTTGTAGCGCAACAGGTTATGTTTGCAGACGCTCAAGTGGACGGCTTTGAAGCGATACATCGCAAAAGAATAGCGTCTCTGATGCGCCACATACGGGGCAGCCCCAACAGCTTCCTGCAGCTTATTGCAGGGGGAATGGATATGCATTGCTCACTCATAGAGCATTGGACAAAACTACATGTACGAGTAGTGCGGTCCTGATCTAATGTTTCTATTGTTGTGTATATATTTCTTGTATTTGTATAATATTATTAAAAAGCATGTATGGATGATTATAATAACTACTAAAGATTTATCTGAAATAAATGAATTGAATAATTGCCTTAATTAATAGTAATAATATTTGCTCAATACCAAAATGAGCTTAGCTGGACTACTTCTTAAAGCGAGCCAGCTAAACTAAGTTAGTTTAGTTTAGCTCGCCAGTTTTTCATACATGTTAGTTTAGCTGGCGGTGGATGGCTCGCTTTAAGGATTGGCCCGCAATCGCAGTAGACCGGGAAAACTGGAAAAGGCAAAGGGATGCCTTTGCCCTGCAGTGGGTTTATAAAATAAAATAAGTGATAGACATCATTTTAATACTAGAAATAAAGATAAAATAGATTAACCATTTTTCATATTATATAAAGTACATACATCTCAAATTAGAGGATTACGAGTATATCCAAGATAAGAATGCTTGGAAACATGCTGGTCCTGCTCCATAGGATAATCTAGAATCTAGACAAAATCAAAGTGGTTGCTAATTTAATTGTATAATTTTTTATTTTTTATTATAAGACATTGATTTTACATTCTGTGATTACTTCCTCACACACTGACTTATTAACTGTAAACTTTTAGGAAAATCGTCTACTTTTAAAATGTTTGTAAATATGTGGGCACCATGTATCTACCACATAATTAATTTATCTGTCGTTGCTTCATTTTGAATTCTTTCTTTAAGGCTCGTGCAGACCAGCGCTACGCGACGGCGCGTCGCGACTCAAACAATACAATTTCTAAGAAAACTTCACATAACAATAATCGGTGTCGCGTCGCGCTGGTCTGCACGAAGCTTTATTGTGGTACAGTAATTTTATTCTAAGCGCATCGTCTTCACATATAATTATATAACTAATGTACTTATACAAAATATTGTAAAACATTTTAAAACAGTAACGGTGGAGTTTGCTGCCCATTCTTATCCATACGAAAACTACCTTTTGGAGAGGGCGACTAGAATCAATTCAATTTTTTTTGTATATTTTGACGTTCAGAAGTGCCTTACAAGGGCCTATACGAAATAAATGGTTTGACTTTGACTTTAATAATAATACCTACCTAAAACACCAAAATAGTAAAAACATCGGAACTTTGCAATCACTCAGCCAATTTCCAGCAAAGGTTTTAGTCCTAAATAAACTTAGTATATACATTGCCTCCTCAAAATTAAAAGGGTGAATATACACTTACTAATATTTTTGGCAGAATAAATGGTGCGGTCACTTAGTCTTGCGTTAAAACAAAATAGTCTATAAAATCGTGTGTAGAACTGACAAATATTAAAGGAATAATATATCATCACGCTTGTATTGTCTGAAAGGGAAGGAGTAGGTACATATCTGTATTTATATATCCTACTTGATTCTCCTATTTATTTATGCGTGCTTGTAGTAAACTAGACATAAGTACTTACTTCGGGTTGTTAATAAGAATTTCGTAATATAAAGACCCAATAAAACATTGCCTAATCCGAAGATGGAACCTAGGACCTCGCTCTCAGTATAATCACACTTGTGACTACTAGATCAACGCGCCGCCGGTCTAAATAGCTGAGGAAAAAGAGGTGTGATAATTTATGTGACATCTTCAGCCCTATATCATAAAACAACGCGACAAACGGTAAATAGGTAGATACACGCTTACCAAAATAAAAACACAATTTTCTCCTAATATAAAAACTTAAGCTATACAAGGCAAAGGGAATTTCCTCAAAGACGATGTTAAAACGGCTCTAACCCTTTATCTAAGGGTCCGTAGAGATCATTACCATAAAAATATAAAGCGATTTTGGGTCCTCCAGGGTCCAAGAGTCAAAGAACTTCGATCCTGGGACCGACCGTATTATTGTCTCATATTTGCATATACAGGAAATTGTATTATGTAGCTTTACATGTAAAAGTAATAGAAAAATAGGTAGGCCTCGTTTTTGGGGACTTTCTGCTCATTTTGGGGCATTTTCGCTTACATAAAATTATGGTTGGTCTTAAGTAGGATAAGCGGGAACAAAAGGTTATACACATTTGTTTTATTTTTTTAGGCCTTTCTAATCTCATTGTTGCTTTTCTTTTTGCCAATTCATAAGGAAGAAACTTGTTTTTTTGTCACATCAATAAGGTAGGTTTAAACTGTGTGATTTCTAGACTAATTTCAGGATACGGTGACATAATACTGAAAATGAGCCTCCCACTTACCTACTCCTGTATTGAAAGGCCTAAAGTGAAAAAAAAATTCATCCCTATACTTGCAAATGTTGCATTCTCTTGACCAAATTCTTACGGAATGTTTTATAGGACCTACTGTAGAGAATAGCCATAACAGTTACAGGTAATTAGCCATTTCCCAAGACCTATAAGAGCCCATTTCAGTCAATTCTTTAATAGGCTTTAAAACAAAATATTTTGTGTCATCCTGATTGAGTACCTCATTATAATTTCCAGTGCCACAAGCGACATATTCACGCTATAACGCGACAAGTGATCATCAGTTCACGTATATGACAAATTGTATAGGCTTGTCGGCTGTAAGGACGCACTCCTCTTAATGAGTACTGTGTGAAACATTGCTAACATTTGTCACAGTGTTTTAAAAGATTGCTGTTTATTTGATGATGAAAGATATTTTTTTAATGTTGATGAAAGGTTAAGATTATATGGTGGGTATTAGAATTGGTTTAAATAAAGCAAATGGTTGTGGGTAGTGTAAAATTACATAATTATTTACTAAAATAGTCTTAGGGCAGAATTTGCTATCATCGTAGATAATTATTTTTTGGCGACAAAATACAGCGATTAAATATTGAAAACTCAACCCATATTGAGTATTATTCTACACCCAGTTTTCCAGTAAAAGACGTCAATTCATACAATAACGGAACGAGCGCTGATCACTACACTTGCTCACTGCGCATTGGCGTTACTATACTAAGTGCTATAGTGCGTGCCTCATAATGTTTTCCTGCAGACACCATGACATTTAAAATGCCAATTAATAAAAAAAAATAGAATCATAAACCTCTTAACCGCTAATAAGTAGTTTGTTTTTCGCAAAAAGTTCTTTCGCAAAATACCAGGTCATAATGACTGAACTTTGTACGCGATGACCAGCCAATAATAACGGAAAGCGTTTATTTTAATTGTCATTACCCGGGTCACAACCAGATTATCAGGGTGGCATGATTAAAAACCCTTTGTAATACCCTGTAGGGATGTCCGTCTGCCTTTCATTTATTTAAAATAGCTCTGTTTTTTTAACGAACTCGCGATTGTGTTGGAAATGGTTAATGCAATGCCTAATCTGCTGGGAAAACGGCTCTTTCATACAGAGTATAACGTTACGATTAACCGGATCGCTAATCGTAAGACAAAAATAAAAGAAATAATAGAAGATTACAGAAAGGATAAAAAGTTTCTTATGAGTTCGCTTGAGGTCGGCTCCAGCTTCGCACGACCCGGGACGCTCGAGGCTGTGTACGAGAGGCAGAATCAACAGCCAGTAGTGGAGAAGGAATGAGAAGCAGGAGCAACAGCATCCCGAGTCGCTCGAAGCTGAAGCCGACCTGAAGCTCCTATTCCTATTCGTACGAACCTTTTTTATTTGTGACTTTATAATAGAACAAACAATTATCAGAAATTCTGTAAAAAACAATCATTACATAATTACGACACATTCAAAAATGAAAAAAAAAAAACGGTTGCCTGGTTGGTCTAGTAGTCACAAGTACTACTGCTGAGCATGGGGTCCTGGGTTCGATTCCCGGGTCGGGCAAAGTGTTATTGGATTTTTCCATCAGGAATTTGTCATTAGCAGCCCGTAGTCTGGATTTGTGCCCGGTTGATGGCCATAGGCTCGCCCCTTGTTACATGGGACTTAAACATAACTGGCGAAATGTGGGTGTACTATAGGTACACCTCTGCAGAACCCTTCAGGGAATGCAGGCGTGATGTTATGTTAATGTTATAAAAATTAAAATGTGATTACAACTCAAAACTTGGAGCACCTTTGGCTTACAAAAAAAAAAATTTGGTATAATGTTTATACTTCGTAGAACTTAAAATCATATATTTAACAGTTCTAACGAAAGAATAGCAATAATAAGTAAGATTTTTGTAACATTTGCATATATTCTAGTAGAATGAAGACTATTTGTTGAAATAAAATCATGCAAATGAAACTTAAAATGTTGAAAGATTTCCAATAAAAGACTCTAGAGTGTGTTGAAATTCTACTTATTCGTCAAGACAGAGTACATTGAAATTCACACACAATAAGACCATTTTATAACTTAATTACTTCTACTACTCGTACTCTTATGTATTTACTGAAACATTTAACGTGATTAAATGTCTCAGTACATAGATTCGTGTTTAATTAAGATACCTAAATTAAATCTTAATTAATATATTAATTACTTTGTTTGAAAAATTAAATGAACGTGTAATGGAGACTGTTTTGAAAATGGCTAAGCTGGAACGACGAGTTTAGTAATTACGAGTAAGTATCGTTTTTACAATATTACATAGACAAGGTATTGGATTAATTACCTACCGTAGAATTAATTGGCGGTAAGATTGTTAGTAATTTAATAATTACTTCATACATGTCAGGCCTTTGATATATTTCAGCTCGGTGTCCAATGTTAACAGTATGCCAGTCAGTTGTCAGTAATTGTCTTCATACCTATCTCACTCATCTCTTCTGGAACCCGTATCTACCCAATGCTCAGTGTAGTGTTGGTTTCCTCGAAAACGGCGTGCAATGTCATTATTAACCGACTTAAAAAAAGGAAGGTATCAATTCGGTACGTGTGTATGTAATATTATTAGAACTGCAATATATTCACATATATGATAATCTATTAGGGCTTCCAAACTACATAATATACAAAATTTTGTAGGTATATTTTTGTATGGTTGTCCACGCATTTCTCCGAAACTATTAATCGGTTCGTGAACATTTTTATTGGCTTACTTTTACTTCAACATAAGGAATAGTGCAAGTTTTATGAAAATCGGTTCAGTAGTTTTCAAGATATGGACTAATACGTCTATGTATATTGGCCTGGCTAATTGTTACGAGCTACGGGTGTTGTGTAAAAGGGAAACATCTTAAAACCTTGGTCTAGAAAAAAACCGGCAAAGTGCGTATCGAACCACGCACAATGAAGGGTTCCGTAGTTGGGATGAATTTATCCCAAAACCAAATTTAACATTGTAGTTGAAAAACATGTTCTCCCATACATCGATATACGTCACGGTCGATCCGCCAACTGCAAATGTAAGTTTGTAATAGCATTTTTTGTTTGTTTGATAATACTACAAATTAACTATTAGCGGACTTTTTCCTTTACATGTGATGTGAGACCTTGCTATCTGCCAAATTTTATGATTCTAGGTCAAAGGGAAGTACCCTGTAGGTTTTGATTTATTTGCGAGTATCAAAATATGTTGCATTTAAATGGCCGTATTTTTTTTGAGCTGCAAGGGACCATAGGCCTACGTATTTAATATTAATTTCAACTTGATACTATCATGCGTTCCAGAGAGAGGGTCTTGATAGACTGACGGACGGACAAAGACGTGATCTTATAGGGTTCCGTTTTTTCCTTTTAAGGTACGGTACCCTAAAAAACAAAAAAACAGCGAACTAAAAAAAACCACAACTAAGTGAAAAATAACTTTAATTTCGGAAGTCGGTGGCAAAAACGTAAATGCAGAACCAAAGACACCGACTTCCGAAATTAAAGTTATTTTTCACATTTTAGTGGTTTTTTTTTTAAAGTCAGTTGGTGTCCGTCCGTCGTCTACATTATGTAAATACCGGTCACACATACCGGTCAAAATCATAACCCTCCGTTTTGCTTCGCCGTATTCGGGTAAAAAAATATATGCGGTTCTATACATTTTGACCGTGTAGTGGTGTATTATCTGGTTTCAGATATTATAAAGATATCTAAACCAGTTCCATTCTACAGTTCTTTGAATAAGATATTGTTGTGTAGTCCTGTTGGCTATAGTACAGATAGGAAATTCCGCAAAATAATTTAAATAAACAGCGACTTTTTCAGGTCGCGGAGCGCTAATTACCGACCGTTATTTTCACCTAAAAGTTGCCTCTCTTTCTATCGCGTAACTCTTCGCTCACTGAATTCGACAAGTCGAGCCCTCTGCGTACTTACTCGTAGCTTCATACCTAAAATGCGGAGTGTCCCATGACGTCACACCCCATGTTTCATCTGTATTCATCTGTGCTTGAGGTATAAACCTAGATGCCTAATTAGGTGGTTAACACCAATGTGTTCATGTTCTGCCTAAGTAAACTAACTGGCCAATTATTGTTTAACTAGCTTAGCTTCGTTACCACACTATCAGTGCTTATATCATAACATAACATCACGCCTGTGTTCCTCGAAGGGTCGGGCAGAGGTGTACCTATAGCACACCCACATTTCGCCAGTTATGTTTGAATCCCATGTAATAGGGGCGAGCCTATTGTCATCAACCGGGCACAAATCCAGACTCCGGGCTGCTACTGAGAAATTCCAGGTGAAAAAAACCAATAACACTTTAACAGTGCCTATTATTAGCAGGTAATTAGCATTGGGTATTATTTTTGGCTGATTTTCTTCTTTATAAAGTTGTTTTGCGTCTACGGGTGATTTTCAGCGATTAAAGGAACGCGATCAGCACAGTTAGGGCCGGTTCACACGTACCAGAACCACGCCACATCGCGGTGACAAAACGGTTAGATGTCAAGACATCTAACCGTTTGGACACGATCAAGATCGTGTTCAGTTTCATTGATGAAATTCGCCCTTAGTTTGTGCGTGTCCGAATGGATTGAGGAGCCATGTCTCATATTTAATTAACTACCAATATTTAGTAGTTAATAAATAATAAAAAAAGTACGGTCAAGTACCTACGTTAGTGTTGAAAATTTTACCGTACCTATCTCAAATTCAGCTCTACGAAACCCATTTATACCACATAATACAGACTAAGCATAAGTACTACAAAATCCTATAAAATTTTCAAAAATATCCGTCAGTTAGTTTTCGAGTTCTAGTTCACCTTAAACGACCTGTAACTTTTTAAGGGTTTTACTACAAATTTCAGGCCTACAACATTGACTAATTTACTACTAAATATTGGTTAATATGAGACGTGGCACCTTAATCCATACGGACACGTTTTTGCATTTGGGATTTGTATCAATAAGCGCACTCATTATACAAGAGAACATTCCAAATGTAGCGACAAGTTCTGTTCTATAAAAATGAAATAATTTAGAGCCTCAACAAAAAGAATGACATGAACTACAAACACTACAACCATTCATTTGTTTCACTAGAATATTCAATGTTCACTAGGTTCCTACCTGAATATATATGACCTTGTAGTGAACTAGATCGAATATAACCGATACTCGCTTGACATCGATGTATCGGTTTCAACAAGATTATCTAACTGCTCTATTATTACTGGCTAAGTTAAGCACCAGTGTTTCGAAATTGTCGTTTAAAAGTGACACTAGTGAGAAAGTAGTGTTTGAAATTTAGTTGGTTATTTTTGAATTGTAACGTTATTTTGAGTTTTATAACGTTCAGAATCAACTTTAACACTATTTTACTATCAGCCTATAATGTTCATATTGCTGGTACACAGGCGTCCTCTCTGAGGGAAAGAGTGGACCATAATCGACCACGCGGGCCCAGTGCGGGTTGATGGATGTCATGTTGATGGTTTGCTCACGATGTTTTCCTTCATCGTTTAAATAAAAGTCCAATTTCTAATCCAGTTTAAAATACATGATCAATTTACAGGCTGATCCGTTGTGATAGGTCAATGCAGTACCTATAGGTAATTCTGAAACAATTAGAGGTAGATAAAGTAGATAAGCGTCGTCGATTTAGAATTCACAAAAACTGCAAAAAAGATTCGTGAACTGACTAAGCGTTTTTATCAGCCATCATTCCATGATTTTTATTCAAGAATCAGCTTTACACAAAACTACATATCACAATAAATTTCGATCGCATAACTTATGTAAAGGTACATAGAACATTAGCTCTACTAACATGTAACTTATCAAATCACCGAAAATATATGGACACAATCGATTATGCTACTTAAATAAATGTGTTCAGTGATTATCACAATCGGTTTCTATGAAAAGGCTCAAATATCTTCGTGGTTCAATAATCACATGTATGTTTGTTTGACCTAGTGGCATTGAAGATAGCCTTGAGAGTTCGAGTTCAATTCCCACGTAGAGAAATATGCTAATGGAACTGAACTGAATAATTTTGATAGATTTTTTTATCACGTGAAATTCAATATCTACATGTCATTTTTATGAGATACAAAAAGAGATTTTTGAGTAAATGTTATTTTATAAGGTTACAATTTATATATTTATATTTCGATGCCCCCAAGCAATTAAGTCGGTAATGTACTATTATGGACTTTTTATTGTTATGTCAAATTCGGAACCTATGGGTTGGGATACATCTTAGTAATTTATTTCACATTTTCGTAGTGATATTTACGGAGATATCATGAAAAACACTTTTATTGTCGGGAAATTTAAAAACGAAATTATGTCGAGAAAAGTATATTTACGTATCAATACAAAAGTGTAAAAGCTATTCAACAAAAACAGAAAAACATTTCTCCTGTAAAATTTAAGTTTTACGATTACCGACTTATTGCTTGGGGGCGTCGATTTGTATTTATTATATTTTAACTTACACGCAGTTCTTAACCAGACAAGTAACAAAATAAAATAAACTAACAGAAGACTTTTGACAGATTTAACAGCGGGTCCCAAAATAGGCACAGCCTGTATCTTGGTGACCCAAATTATACACTAAGTTAATAATTTACGTGTTCTGCTAGCGCAATAGCAAGCCTAAAATTAAAATTTACCATTATCTAAGCGAATTGTATTTAATTTTAGACAAATTATCGACATTGAAAATATTGGATCTTAAGAGCATTCTGAAAGTGGGCAAAGTCGAGAAAATAGATGTCAAATATTTCGCGGTTTTGATTAATTTGGCAATAATACTCTATGGAAATATGAAATATCGCTAACTAGTTAAGTAAACTAAAACATTGATTATGTAATGCAATAATTTATATCGTAACACCGAATATTTAGTTTTAGATGTAAAAAAAAAATTTGGAAACTTTCCAAAGTGAAAAAAGTATTTGGAACATCAAATTCAGTGTTATAATTTGCAATTCATTATTAATATTCTAGTTGGCTACTTAGCGATGTTTCATATTTCCTTATATATTGCCAAATTAATCGAAACAGGTAAA
This sequence comes from Agrochola circellaris, assembly GCA_914767755.1. NCBI lineage: Eukaryota > Metazoa > Arthropoda > Insecta > Lepidoptera > Noctuidae > Agrochola > Agrochola circellaris. The sequence continues at coordinate 1,325,617 of OU611853.1, forward strand.
TATTTGACAGCTATTTGCGAAAAATGTTCAAAATTTAGTTCAAAAAGTTGGCAACGTCAACTTTTTGAACATTTTACGGACGGGGATTGAGTTTTTGGGGCATTAAAATTCTGAGACGTTTAAATGGCAAAAACATGGTTCAACAGACGTTAATAATTTATTTATTTTAAGCAACGTTTATAAATAAACCCCCTGATGTCAAGACATGATTGTGGTCGTTGACGACTGGTGGTGGTCCCAAATCATCTTGAATGGATCACCATAACAGTCAAGTAAAAAGCATGTTCTGCTGCTAGTTTGGGGGTTAGGATCAGGATCTTTGTAATAAATAAATTGTAAGACTGTAACTTTTAGTGCCTATCATATTTCAATGTATTTTTTTGCGACAAATAAACCTTTTTTTAATTTATGTTAGTTTCGGCACCCCCCAATTTGAGTAAGGAGGCGTGATGATAGTCGGTCATACTGAGAGCAGTCACTTAATGTACGGTCGACTTATGAAAAGTTCAAACGTACTCGGAACCTTGTAATTAAAGATACCTTCGATGCAAATGGCGACGTTAAATTAAATCAATTGAAATCATCATCATAATTTCAGGCGAAAGACGTCCAGGGCTGGACATAGGCCTCCCCTAAGTGTCGCCATTAGTGCTTGTCTTTTGGGGGGTGGTTCCATAATCACCATAGTAATATCAATTGACATGTAACGAGTTTAATGTGCCGAAGTTCAGAATTGATCAACGTTTTCGTAAGGTGAACCAAAAAAAGGAATTTTCAGTTTTTTTTCTCTGACTTAAGAGGCATCAGCTATATAGTGGGAGAATTAATGTGATATTATGTCATAAATTATGTTTTATTCCGTAAATTAAATTATTAATACAATATAAATTAACGTGTCCCACGTCAAAACGTTGGGCTAACCACACAATGCCCATGTCAACCGTTTATAAACAGAATATTAATATTTTATTAAATTTCGTTTTCATTTTAAAATTCACACATTAGACATTTATTTTGACATTTTGTTTTGTTTTACAATGTAAAACTATGATGTATTTGGTGTATGTATAGGGGTGAAATTTTACTAAGTTTTATTTAAGTGAGTACAAAATGTTGATAAAATAATAATATTATATTTAGAATACATACCTAACTGAATGATATCCCAGTTATAATATTTTTATAGAGTTTCTGTGATATGCCAATTTACAAATAATTATGATAGATTAATGCAACACGTGCTGATAAAGCCATAATTGTGTATCTGTCTATTATCACTTAAGAAGAACTCTAGGTGATTACCTACTAAAAATAAAATTAAAACATCCTCGTTCTTTCAACAACAATTAAACCCCGGCTGACAGCCCCATGAATAACAATTATCTTATTCTTCTCCTAAATTAATTAAAAGACTCCAGAAAAGTTTGAGCGTCATTAAAACATGGGGCGCTCATGATACGCCGAACCATTAAAATGACGCCTTCAAATGAAATTTTAATGCTTATTTTGTCAACAGCATAATCGAAAAAAAAAAAAAAAAGTTTAAATATTTTAATAAACTCACCTTTTTCACTCAACACACATCACTCAATCAATCAAACAGCACTATCATTCGAGTCACAACACTACGATACGCGCGATTGATACGCGGTCAACCCGTGATTGGTTCGACACGCGGGTGATACGCGGCGCGGCATACGACACTGAGTCACAAGTACGAAACAAGGCGGGCGAAGTTTTCACGCATGCGTTGTAAGGAGTACGTCAGGTGGTTCAACTATTTTGGGTCCTTCGAAAGTCCTTTCGCTATTTCTATGCGAAGGCTGTTTGAGGGAAATTTTTGGTAAGATAGTATTTTATTGGTATTTTTTGGCATCGTTTATTCCTGAATAGTGTTTGGAGTTATAAGAACTTTTCGTGTCTATTTGGCAATTATATCAGTAATTTATTTTGACATTTTATGAGTATGACCTTAAAAATGTATTTCATAACTCCATAATTTTTTTTCGTCACTTGTGTTTACGCATTTATTGTCCACTCTTTGAAAACTTTGCAAAATTTATTGTAGTTATTAAGCAGAGACGAAGGCCCCCAAGGCACATCTTCTGGGTGTGACCTTTTAATGCCCTTTGATAGCAATCACAGTATAGGCAGCGATGGCTGTCCTTGCTGAAATCATAGAACAAAAAAAGAAAACAAGTTTACAGTTTTAGTTATAGTTTATGTTATATACAGTTGGTATTCCTTTAGCAGGCAATTATAATCCTGAATTGACTCTAAATTATTTCAACAGCAACGCTAACTTTCTACAAAGACATTGAATGAAAACGTTTAAAGTTGGAACGATCTTGTTAGCATAACTATTAATGTTTTCAGACTATAATTGTTCTGGTCTAGACTATAATGTCCAGTATTGTTAGCACTTAGCGCTTATGAGCGGTTTGGGAGAGAAGCACAAATTGGTGGCGCAGTTTGTTTTAGTGTTTTGGTGCAAGTGCGGCCATTGGCGCTACAATGTTGCAGTAGCAGTTGTAGGTTAAAGTTGTTTATGGTCGAAACTTTTTCGTCTGTAAATTGTTTATGCCTAAAGTCTAATTGCACAACCCTGTTGGAATTAGCAACACGTCGAGTGTTTTACGGAGCGTCAATAAGTCATCATGGTCATCATCCGCAATCCGACTTCATCCACTGCTGAGCGAAGGCTTCTCATTTCTTGTTCCAAATCCCTGTGCCATTTCCCTGTGCCACCCTCATCCAGGGTCTACCCGCGATGGTAACAATATCGTCCGCCCATCTTGCCGCCAGACGACCGACACACCGTCTTCCAATCCCTAATAATTCCTTAATAAATATCGCTTGAAAAAAAAGATTTTGGCACCGCTGGTAATGTCCAAACATTTGATGATGTACCTACCCCAGTATCCTGTGAGTACCAAAGTGTCCCTGGGTTTTTATGTCAAATTGAATAACCGTAATACCACGGTTATTCAATTTGACCTTAAAAGTCAGGGGCATATGCCCTATACCAATACTATATGTTCTAACACTCTATTAAAATAGGGTATAATATTTTGGTTATTAATCCATAGGTAAAGAATGGATTTTACATTATCACGTCCCAAAACTATTAATTACGTCAATCGATACACGAAATACCTAAGTAGAAATACCTAGCAAATAAAGGGGGTATATTGTTGTATACTACCTAGTACACAGCAATAGACCTCCCCCTTTATTTGCTAGCCCAGGTACAAAAACGCGCCACATTTTATTACAAAAAGTTTACAGTTGAGGCACATAAACTCTGTTCCCCGTTCATAATTTTGATGGCATTCTATATTAGTTTCTTTTGTGCCCGTACATTGTGCCTTTTATGTCCAAAGAATGGTATTTTACAAAGTTATTGTGAAAATTTTCCTTGTAACATGAAGTTTTTTGAAGGATAACTCTATCTAAAGGTTGAGGTGGGATATGAAAAATGCTCACTGGAGCTCTCGTGAGCTTAACATTGTGCGAATTGTTGAGGTAGTGTGATAATAATGTAACTCTACGAAGTCTTCTTTTCGTGTGGTTAGTGACTAACTTGGTGTCAGAGTTTTAAAGCCGCCCATGGGCCTCTGACTTGGCTTCACATGCCGTTGAGAAATATGAATCTGAAAATTCAGAGGTGCGTGCCTTGGGTGCGAACTCGAGCCCTATGACTTGGCAGTCAGACGGTCACACCACTAGGCTATCATCGCTCTCCCACTTTACGTAATTTAAAATATTGACTCTACTGATTTCTGTTTTTCGCCTAAAGTTGGTAAACCCAGTGAGAGTCGCAAGCGCGACTGTTGAGCCATAGGTCTAAAGTTCGACTCTCAGGTCGCGCAAAGTGTAATCGGTTTTTTTCCGTTAGGAATTTCTCAGTAGCAGCTGCCCCGCGTCTGAATTTGTGCCCGGTTGATGGCAATAGACTGAAAAAGAGAGATAACATGTGTCTAGAAGATTACTGGCGAAGTGTGGTTGTGCTGGTACACTGCCCGACCCTTCGGGAAACACAGGCGTGATGTTAGTTTATGTTAGTGGGCAGCAAAATTCTGTTCTGTAGCGAATTCATGAAAACGAACTTATTTATTTTGTCTTCGATTTATGGTATAGGTCATTTGGCATCTAAATTAAAGCCTTTATTGCAAATATATCGTTCGATTGAATACATTATTTATCAATACTTTTTGTAATAAAAAATGTAAGCAATACAATAAAATACAGGTTACTGTCATTCTAATGTGAGTTGAACTCTTTATCAGTGTATTAAATTAATGATTTATCGTAATTTTATTTAATGCGAGTATTACAATATGTGGCATTGTGTATAATGATTGTTAATAATTAATATGCATGCAATGTACGATCTATTGGGTTGTATGGAAGGTCAATGTTCTGTAAACGAATTTTATTGGCTCAATTGAAAGTTTCTAGGAGTGATAATAATGGTACGTATAACAAACGCGAACTCCAAAGAGTTTTCTTGTTTAATCTGATGGAATGTTAAGATCGTGTGAATTTGTCTGCGGCTTACAAAATATAAGCTAATGCATCGGTGTCTTTATGTTTTTTTTTATGCGCCTGTGTTGTCCCACTGCGGGGCAAAGGCCTCCCTTCCCTCTTTATATTATGGATATAGCATAATCAGCCTATAACGTTCCCGCTGCTGGGACACAGGCCTCCCCTCTATGAGAGGGAGTGGACCGTAATCCACCACGCGGGCCCAGTGCGGCTTGGTTTTATGGATAAAGTAATTTAAATACAAATTGTTAATAAAAATTAAATACTTTCATCGCAGTTCAAGTGTGTTGTGTAGTCGTAGCTCTAGTACGTACCTATACACAATATAATGACCAGTTCCGTAGGTTAAGTTGAAGGGAGAGTTTTACTAACCGAATATGAAATTGGTCCTTTGATACGACTCAATATTTCTTTAGAAACTGCCAGATTTCATTGAAGTACCGCGGCAGTCCACGTAAACAAAACAACCGTGAACATAAATCCACACTAAATCAAGTTGGTGCTCTCAATTCAGACGAAGTACGTCGAAGGTCGGCGTTCAATTTCCTGCTGGCAAACAATTGTCTCACATAATTCTATTTTCTTAACTATGTCTCCAATAATTTTGTTTGTATTATTATCGGAACATGGAAACAAGAAGAGATAAGGAAATGCCTGGGTATGTTAGTTTTAGTATCGATGAAAATGCTTTGTGTTTGAAAACATGGTCGCTTTTGCACACACGATGTGACAAGACATTCATATTTTAGATTAATAAGTAATAATGTTTTCTTTTTTTGGAAATCAATGTTAATAAAAATCAAAATCAGTCGAGCTGTCGCTATAATTGTGACTTCTGAAAATGGGGACCTGGGTTCGAGCCTCGGGTTTGACGAATTTTTTTATAACGAAATCAGTCGGCTTTAGTTTTGTCCTCTGTTCATGGCAAAAGGCCCGTGGCTGAATTATTAGTATCATAGCTGGTAAAATATAAATAAGTAGGTGTTTTGTAAGCCCCTTTACTTTAGCAAATAAAGCCGTGCTGTTATGGAATACCTACATGATCCTATGTAGGTATTATTTGTAGTAATTTGTTCTATATTCTGTCACATTAACCTCATGTACTTTCTTTTATAATGCATAAACTATTAAACATACATCATCGCCATATCCATAGCTCTTTCCATCCATATTTCTACGATCTGAAATATTACTAAGTGGGTTTATTAAGCTGTATTTTGATGTGGCCCTTAAAATATCTCGTTATGTTGTTTACTAGCAAAAGTTTTTAGATCAATGGACTGTTCATAGTGTTTGAGATGACGTTATTTAGAGTATACGGTTGTAAAGGACATTTAGTTATTTGACATGGAAAACTAGAGAGAATGGGGTTGAATGCTCTAATGATTAGAAAAGTTTTTTTTGTGTTGGATGTTTATGACTAGCAATCATCTTTTTGGGTTATGTTTTTCAATGCATGTTAAGGTCTTGGGTTAATCAACCATTTTAAGGTTTAATGAATAATGCATGCAAAAAAGCTGCTGATATAGCAATGCTTGCAAAAGGCTGCTAAGTCATAAGTACCAACACTACTTACCAACATGACAAAATACCAATATTTGTACCTACACAGGTTGCAATAATCGTTATGACTTAGACTTTTATAATTTAGGCAAGTTATCTCCATTGAATGTCGATAAAAGACCTGGGCGGTGAGAACTTTTATTTCTAGTAAGAATGCCTGTTATTTGGCACACACGCTGTTACTGACAACTAACCCAAGAATGCATGGAAGACGTTTTTGGAACTACCTCAAAGATATCAACCGTCCCGAACCAGAAAAAGGAAGATTTTGTCGCAAATATCTCTTTCTCGGACAAGAAAATTTTGCTGTCAACAGAATTTATTTCATACACGATCCCAGCTCCCTAGTCCAAGCTTATCGAGCTAAAATAGCTGCTACAAAGCCATCCTATTTGGCAATAACCGCTGGTATCCGACGCGGATTGCATCTTTTTATTCATGAGTGTACCCTGCTTCAGCACATATTATATTATTATGTTGATATCTCATACTTTATAATGTGTAACGGATTTTGATATTCGCGGCTCCTCGGGGACTGCGTCAAGGAGTTACATGTATGCTTTTGGTATTGGTGTTACGTTCCGTGATGTTGATTACTTCTAGGCGATTAGTAAATAGGTGATAGAATAAAATTGTCACTTTTATATTATCCTCTAGATAACTAGACCTTGTGAAAAGAATCATGGTGCCTGATCAAAAAAGGAGGGAAATACTTAAGTCTCACATGGACAGTTCCCATTCAGAACAGCTTGAATAAATTTCCTTTGCAACGCATATACAAGCATCCCAAACCACACACACACTCACTCCACATCACACACACTCACCCCACACGCTTTCATATACATTCACATACATCCTCCCTTGCATGTATTCTTAATAAATTACCTCATTTCACGATTTCTATAAATCAAGTTAAATGAGCAGTATTGCAATATTATAATGTGGGAAATTTTCATGTTAATAATTGATATATGAACCCGATGGTCTCCAGTGCAACAAAAATAATGTACAACTTTGATTAGGGGGCCTGGTGACCTGACATACAGGTTTTGTAAAAAACTTAGTTTAGGCACCAGTCTTCCACAAATTAATTATGAAATTGTGTCTGAAGACTTTTTATTACTATCTCTGTAATTTGTGGTAAGAAAATAAATAAATTATTATTATTATAATTAGTCTCCCACGTCAAGTGATGACTGTGACAACAGCTGTAGGGATTGGAATAAAAGACCATTTCCGACACTAATCTGCATGGTCCTCTTATGACATAACCAAGATTATGCTGCAAATTAAAAGAGACTGCGACCTCTGAGTTTGGTTCGGTGTTTCTTCTTAGAGTAGTCAGTTAGGAAACACCGACCTCACCTAGTCTTAAAACATTAAATTTTGACATATAAAGGTGTTTTTTAAACCAATTTACATAAAAAATTAAATATTATTTATCAATATATAGCTGTTCCCCGTGACTTCGTCTACGATCCAGGGTAGAAAGTAGCACTCAAGTCCAAGGCTACCTATGGGTCAAATTTCATGACGACCCGTTCAGCTGTTTTAGCGTGAAAGCGTAACAAACAAACCAGCTTTCACATTTATAATATTATATATTACACTAGCTTTCGCCCGCGGCTTCGCCCGCGTGGAGGTCGGAAATTATCCCACCTAGGGAACCTACTATCGGGATAAAAAGTACCCTATGTGTTAATCCAGGTCATAAAGTATATGTGTGCCAAATTTCATCCAAATCCATTCAGTCGTTTTTGCGTGATTGAGTAACAAACATCCAAACATACAAACTTTCACATTAATAATATTAGTAGGATATATATAATATTATATAAATAATATATTATAGTATATATTATTATAGTAGGATACATAGTTAGGATGCTGAAATCCGCAGGACCGCTTAACTAACTGAAAAGTTTATACTAATCAGGTAACGGAAATTATAAACGTTTACGGAAGCTAATAAATCAGTGACACTTAACTATAGTATTCGAGAAAAATAAACCTCCAAATGCCTAGAGCAACTTAAGATTATCTAAAGCTACTCAGCCGTAAAGTAAAAAGCGTGGACTTAAGTTACTGTGTCAGTTCTCTAATGAATATTCAAAAGTCGTAAACTTGAGGTTCCTAAGTTAAGCAAGAAAACGAGAAAACTCATCAGTTTTCCGCCCAAAAGGCCATTAGTCTCGGAAGTCCAACAGCACTGATTACTTGATAATGATTGATGAAGGTCATACATAAATTCATCCAATTTCTCATGGGGTTAGCCGGTGGGAAAAACTACAAAACGCGGAGGAGCAGATTCAGAAGAATCTTACATATTATGTTTTTTTTTCCTTTTGCGTCGTCCACATTTCAATCTTTATTTCGTTTTTTATTTATTTATGGTTTTCCACGGTTGAAAATAAGCTGATATCTCCATATAACCTTCTCGCCGTATTGTCTCTTTGGGCCAGTGAAGATTAATCATTTTATTTTATTGAAGACATCAAGGAGTTTATTTTAAACGTTGTTGAATGGAGTTTACAAAATGTAAGTAGATTGTCTATCAGAAAAAGTCTTATATTAATTTGAAAGTTATATAATTTCTTTGTTCGATAGTATATTATTTGATGAGTTGCGGATTTGGTGAGTTGAGAATCTGGTGAGTTGCTAATAATCCCGAAGTAATGAGTAGCGAAGGTTTAGTCATAAATTTTTGACGTTTGAACGTCACTTAACTTTAAGCAACGTTTATAAATAAAACCCGTACACCTAACCATAATTAATAGCAGATTTTTTTTGGTAACCATAGAAGCTGGTTTTAACGTATATTATCAGACTGTCCATAACAGCGAAGAATGATCAATATTTTTAATTAAAATTATTTTGTTTGTAATGATTATGCGTTCTCTGTACGAGAAGAGGTCTTGGCCTTTCAGTGAGAGTGTGGCGGCATCTACATCGCCACATGCGAACTTCTCATCAAAGACCTGACGTCACACAAAATCCTGACGTCACACAAATCCTGCATCGCGCAATTAAAGTTTACCGCTCGAACGACATATGTATTCATCTTGACTATCCGACATCATTCGTTGAGCAGTTGCCCGCCAGCCGCCAGACATGATGCCCATCTGGTCGGAGGATCCTCTCTTTTCTATAGAGGATGAGTGAACTTTACACCCTGTTCCTCATACCTAAAAGAGAATAATAGGCTGATATTTTTATTATATTCAATAATTTAGCAACATGGGTTATTCAATTACAGTCCTGCACTACTCCAACAACTCAACCCAGTGGAGACAGACGCAGGCACCAGAGCACGTCTAAGCATACAATTAGTGGGGTGCCGGCTAATTAGCGCCGTGTCTCACTGGGGAGTCGAGTGAGGCCTCGACATGGATCTGACTAGATACTATAACTTAGTAGGTAGTAATCAATAGTTTAAGCACCATAAGATGTAATGTATAGGTAGTACTCTTCTTCATCTTTTCTCTCTCTCTCATCTGAGGTAATATTACTAGCACCTTATTCTTTTTTCAACTACGTCATTTTGCATGAAAATTAAAGTTCGAAGAGGCGACATGCGCCTGCTAGGTAAGAAAGTTTGTTTGAACATTATCACTTCTTGACTGTACCTACTCTTTTATAGCCGGACAAAACACACCAGGGCCGTCCAAAAGCGCGATGGGTTGATGATATCTTCAAATTCGTGGAAAACCCCTGGATCTGGGTTGTGAGGCAGTCGCTACATGTAAAATACTGGTATACAGCTGCATCCGGTTAGACTGGAAGCCGACCCAACATAGTTGGGTAAAGATAGATGATAATGAGGGCTTTTATCTGACCGACCTCAATTGAAAAGTACCTGTTGAAATGTTTGCTTTGAGTATGAGTTTTTATTTGTAACTTAAATAAGCACAACACTGATCTTTTTCAGAGATGTCTGTACAAGATAGTAGTGTTAATTTATTTTGATTTTTACACGTGTTAACGTTTTTGTATGTCACAATCTTATCGGAGGGAGTCAGACTGTTTGTCCACCGCACCGTGAACGGAACGTCAATGAGAATGTGATGACGACGCCGAAGTAGTGACACTACATTTACAATGTCCGCGTGTTCACCGCACAATGTCAACCGAGCGCTGGGATCCCGGCCCCCGAATTTTCAAGTAAAGCTCCACCGATTGAACTCAGCCCGAGAGTTTTGCTGGCAAAATAAAACACTTTCGATCTTTCCCACTCACTGCCGTCGAGCCAGCGCCGTTCTCCCGGCTTTGGTTTTGTCTATCATAATATGCCGAGTTCGGTCGCGGTAGACAAACGATCGCCGTCAACGGGACGTCACGTTCAGTTCGAATAATCTCGCTTCTCGTTGACTCCCTGTTCACCACGAAAACACCATGAAGAAACTTGGACTGGACTGGAGTTTGAAATCGCCAACCCGTCTCGAGCAAGCGTGGTGATTAATGCTCGTGCCCTCTCTTTATGAGAAGAGATTTTTGCCCTGCAGTGGTACAATAATATAGGGTGTTATTACTATTTAAGATGAATTATAGGTAATACCTACTCGTAATGGAAATTTATAAGTTTAGTAATGCAGTATGATTACGTAGCTGTATGAAAAATAGCCTCATAATAACAATACTTATCTATACCAAATGATACAGTCCAAACTATTTCAGTAAGCACCACTCCATCCTATTAAAGTCACCTATTTCAACTAAAACCTAATTTTCCCTCTACCAAAAATCCTCTAACTTCTCTAACAAACTCTAAAGTTTAGAGCAAACATACGAGACGTAAGTATGTGACGTATGCAAGGGTGGTAGCAGTTACTAAAGCTCCGGCCGGTTAGTAACATAAACGGACTGTAGCCGGATGGCTCTTAGAATCCGGTTTCTCCGGTGCAGTTTGAAATGTAGAGATAACTTTAAATTTTTATGGTCAATTGTGGGGCGAAAAGCAAGTTTAAGTTGTTTGGGAAGCTTAGGATTTGGAGGACTTAAAGATATATAGATAGTAATTGCTTCAGTCAATTGTAATTTTTATTACTGTCAGCCATTTAGCACTAACTTGTATTATGTAAGTACCTGTATTAATAAATCCCCCGTTTTTGAATTTTTTTAAAAGGCTTAAGTAGATATAATAGGGATAAATGCTAACTTAAGAGATTGGAGAGTAGCATCCTCTTGTCTACTTTTGATCAAAGAAATAAAAAACTGTGAACACCATTATGGGAGAGAGTAAAAATAACTTAAATGTTTCTTTTGTCATGTTTGCATTTGTATCTTTTCGCTTTTTTAAGTAGTTGTTATGATCATCTAGACCCTTTGATTATTTATGTCTTCGTCTAGACCGAATAATTAATTGATCTTTAACAAAGTAGCCAGAAATATCTCCACTTATTAAGTGATAATAAAGGAACCTGGAATCTCCTATAGCTTCATTAGATTTGCCTTTGAGGCGTTAATGAGGCAAAATTAAGTTCGATTAATCGTTTTAGGGGTTGTATTGGCTCTCATATTCTTTTCAAGGAAAACTTTTCTTGAAAGAAGTTATTTTGTAATTATATTGTTATGATTATAATGTTCATGGGTGTCACCTAGCATAATCAGCCTATAATGTTCCCACTGCTGGGACACAGACCTCCTCTCTTCGAGAGGAGGTGAGCTGTAATCTACCATGCGGACACAGTGTAGGTTGGTTGAAGTCACATATCTTCGAATTTTTGGTTCGAGGACATGCGGTTTCGTTCACCGTTTTGAGAGCAGTGGTGATAAATTATTTACACAGGTAAAGCGCCTGCCTGGGTTCGAACCCACGACCTACAACTCGTAAGCCGGGGCCGTTACCACTGGTCCACCACTGCTCTCAACCGGGTGTCCTCTTAATTTTAATTAAAGCTAGACTTGAACTACAAAGTGAATCGTACAACTTTAATCCCAGTTTTTGAAAGGCTATTTAAATTATCACTGTAAATTCAAAACATTGTAAAAGCCAACTATTTTTAAAAGAGTAACCGTGGTGTTTCTTGTCGGATCTTCTCTACAGGAAACTACCAATTGGAAGCGTAGAGCCTCTGATGCTTCATAAGTGCCCATGTAGGTTTATGTAAAATAAAATATTTTTATTTTTATTTGTTCAATCTCATGTCTTTGGTTGGCGACTGTTTTAATTTTTGTCAAGACAAAAATCAGCACTCCCCACGTCAACGCTGATCAAGATAAGCATTTTAAGAACTGGGTGTTATCCAATTGATGTAACAAAAATATGCGTATATTCATTCTTCTTAGCGTGTCTTAGACAACTTAGCCCAGAACGTAGCCACGATTATCAAAACCCTTCTTATGCAAAATAATGTTGTTGAATGCTAGATTCTGTGTTGCACCCTGACATTCTCCCAGACAACATCAAAAAGATGATGTTCAAGAGTGAGTTAGTGAGTAATGCCCAGTGACAGTAACTGGTCGAATGGCACTCGTTAGAACTGAGTCGAGTGCCTCGTTAGCTCGCGTTAGAACATTTGCATGTTGGGCTGTTGGGGCCACGAGATTAGCGATGTGGCGAAAGTCGAATAAAAACTATGACAAAATGACACATGAAAAAAAGTTTCCAATAAAACAGAAGGTAGATAAACAATCGTAAGTGATCTTAAAATTAATCAGTGTTTGTAACTTGGGGACTGTCTAACTTTTTCAACTTCTAAACACTTGTGTGTTCAACTATTAACGACTACTGCAATTCTAGAAGTCTGACTTCAGCGCAGTTCAAAAGTCATTTTTATTAAAAGCTCGCTGTTGCCCGCGACTTCGTTTGCGATCCAGGATGAAAAGCCTATCTATTTCTCCGAGTCATAGTCTACCTATGTGCTAAATATCATACAAATCCGTTTAGGCGTTTTAGCGTTAAAGTGTGACAAACAAACAAACTGACTTTCGGATTTATAATATTAGTTAGGATTGGATGAAAATGAGTTCTTTTTAGAAAATCATGCAATGAATAGTCATCTAAATGATGAGGTATTTGGTGAAAAAATACTACGTTATACTTTTGATTTCTTTCGCTTATTTAGCGGCCCCACACTGAGATGGGTCGCACGTGCTCTGAAAGCCAGCCTCAATGAAAAGGGGACAATGATTTAAGAAAACTGCACTCGGAGAGACAAGGTGACCCATTTAGCTTTTAATTTTAATGACGTATGTAAGTTGGACATATATCCTATACTATTAAATGAGCAAGCAATATTTATATATATATATATATATATATATATTATATATTTTTGTAATCACGTTCTCGGAAACGGCTCTAACGATTTCGATGAAAGTAGCAATATAGGTTTCAACGGGGGCGAAAAATCGATCTAGCTAGGTTTCAAATCTGGGGAAATTCTTTTTCTCTATTTTCACCCGAGCAGAGCTTGGTCGACCAGGTACAATAATTACTATCTTTAATAATGTTTAGATAGTTAAAATATGAAGAGATATTTGAGATAGGATAGTCATAAATTAAGGAAATTGAACAGATTTTTTGTTTTAAATTTTTTGCTTTTTGTGCAATTCATGACATTTGTCGAGTTAAGAAAGTACTTGGTATTCTACAAAATATATTTATTTATTTTAACAGTTTATGTACACACATATAAACAGACAGGAAGGAACAGAAATATACGTAAAAAGGTGATGCTGGTGACATAGTGTAGTAATAAAACTAATAATCGCAAAAAAAACAACCTTTAGTCTCAGACCAAATAAAAAACCAAGACATGCCGCTGTCAACAGTAACGCGAGGCGGGTTTCGTAAACAGGCGTGCACTTAGTAAGTAAGGTGTAGTGTGATTGTAAATGGTTGTAAATGTGTGCGTGTGAGCGAGTATGCACGGAAGTGTAATTTTGGCATGCTTCACTGTATTGTTTGTAGCGCTATGCCTTGGTTTTTTATTTGGTCTGAGCCTTTAGTATCATTTTTAGAAACTTTATATTCAAAGCATTAGGAAAAAAACATTTAACAAACAAAACGCAATGTAGTCGGTGGCAAAAAACGAAAATACAACCGACCGAGAACTTACAGGCAGCGACTTCCGAAATTAAAGTTATTTTTCACTTTGTAGAGTTCTTTTTGGAAGTCGGTTTTTTTCTTGTCGGATGTACCAACACTTTCTGCTTATTTATAGCTTAAATATAGGTAACAGTAGTCTCGGACTTTACAGTCGCCAATTACGGATTATCAGTATTCTCAGATATAAGTGATACCCCAGAAAATAAAGATTCCGAAAATTCCTTCGATCCAAACCTATATAATATTTTAGAACTTCAGTCGTAACCAATGTACGTAGCAGTGAATATGAAGAGGAAATGATCATATAAATCCTTGGAGCCAGATCCGTTGCTCAAAGCCGAAGCCCCGCAAGTCCCGAAGGCCTGGCGTGCGAATTGCATGGTCCAACGGTAATGTGATGGAAATATGTCTGAATTAGGGTGGGTGGAATAAGAGGTAGTTTTGAAAGGTATACTAATAAAAAGTAACATCTATGCTTACAAAATGCGCGCAATAAAATATTTGAGTTTGCGTTTGAGGATTAAATTTTAATTAAATCTTCAAACTTAATTTTATAATACAACCTTGCTAGTCTTATCACAACAAGATATTCACGAACCATTAAACTATGTGGTATAAAAATACTAGCTGCGCTCCACGGTTTCACCCGCATAGTTCTCGACCCCTTGGGAATATCGAGATAAAAAGTATCGTAAGTCTTAACTCAGGTCATGGGTAGCTATTTACCAAATTTCATCCAAATCTGTTCAGCCATTTAAACGTGAAAGCAAAAAAGTGTTAAACTAACAAACTCACTTTCGCAGCTGTAAGATTGTTGAAGTAGTTTAGCATTCCTATCCACTTTCCCCAGGTTTCTTACAAAAAAGGTAAATTCGAACATTTAGAAAATTAAGAGAAGACCATGCCCGTATCTGATTTCACTAAACAGCTTCCACATTTACCAGAGAAATATATAAAATAATGAAATACTTTCAATATCACATTATTATCCAAATCCCAATCAATTTTCGCTTTAAACCACAAAATTAAATCAGATAAGTCTTTTAAGAGTGCACTAAGCACTCCGAGTATCGGTCGGGAGGCCTCGAGAATGCAGCGACGGATGAGCTTGGAGGTCGGAGGTCTAACCTCACTGAAGAGGATTCCGTAAGCTGACAGTAATACCTCTAAGAGGACTAGGTACTTCATTGAAGGAATTTTCTGATGAAATGTTTTTGATTTTCGTTTGAAGTTAGATAGATAAAATAAGAATCTGGAAACTAATTACTTTCCTAAACTAAATAATTAGAGTTAGTTAAAGATAATTCAATGACTTATTTTGCACAAAACGAACATTTTTTTTAAGTACAAACCACACTAATTTAAAAATCTTTCTGTTGCTACAATACACCATGATATGAGCAGCATAGTCAGCATGAGAATTATGGATGGCTTTAAATGAGTTTGAGTTTTCGGCCCATTAACAGGCTTTTAGTAAAATAAATAATTATTTATAAATCTCAAGTATTTAAAAACCACCACCTCGCACTGGGCCCGCGTGGTGGATTACAATCCCTCTCACAGAGAGGAGGCCTGTCTCCCAGCAGTGGGAACGTTATAGGCTGATTGTGTTATACAAATAGGGATAATTATTATTAAATTAAATGTTACCTACCCTTAAAACTAAACTTCTGGCTATCAGATAATTCTTCTTCTTGTAGAACTTATGTGTTATTACTTTACCAGATTAGTTACAAAAGTCAAGTGTGTCCCCTTAATTGCTAACAGCTGGCAATATATTTACTCTCAAAGTTATTAGTACTGTAAGATTAGATGATAATGGACATGTAAGAATTAATACGATAATGAAATAGTTAATTATGTCTGTGTGCTGAAATCGAGGCAATAATATTAAGATCTTCTTCTTTTCGTGTCGATGGTACTCTTCTTCATTGTTTTTATATTGTTTGAGCCCAGTAGGTGGCCACGTTCACGTGCATGATAGGAGCCTCCCCAAGCGGCGTCAACATAAATCATATACTGTGATTCAAAACGCCCGGCGCACCTTGGACAGTTAGCACTCGGTAACGCAGAGTCTAGCTGACCAATCGTTTTATCATGATGGAACATTTAAATCATAGGTTTTTCGGAATAGTTTGCAAAAAAATCCTAGTAGGTAATTAACGTTGGGAAAATTGATGAAACGAAAAATACTCGCAACACGCGATTATTTTCGTTTTACAAAGTGAATGCTGTCTCCCATAAATACTCTTATGATTTACAAAGCCAGCCAGCCCACGTAAATACAGATTCCTAAAACGACTTGATCAGATAATTTGGGACCTATAACCTTCTCATCCTTGCAGTGTTCATTCTAAACAAAGCCGTTGACCAAGCCTAGTATCTACTTACTCAAATAACAAGACATTTTCGGCCAATAATCCCAACAATTAGTACCAGTACATGTACCCGATAACCACTACAGTGCGGTCGTTAGAAAGTGCCCTAAATCAACAGAGATGTTGACGGTGCGTGATCGCCTGTAGGGATCGACCACATTAAGTAAGTATTAAGTTACACGAACTGCCTCAACGGTCTAGTAGTCGTGGGACGAGTGTTGGGGGCAAAAATTATTGAGTTTACATCAAGGTTTTTTTAATGTCACTGGCACTTTGCCGGAGCTTTCGTCAGCCATAAATAATATTCCCGGAAAATCTGCCCTTACTTCTTTTCTAAATATATCCTAAAAGGAAACTTTTGTGCAAAACAAAACAGCTTTCTAATATCCCATTACTCTAAGGTATGAATGAGACCTTATCAAAGAATCAACTGTTTTTTTTTTCATTTTTATTCAATATAATTCGACGAAGTCACGATTATTTATGTAAAAACCCTTAGGTGAAAGATAAAAAAAACAGACTATTTTTGTTCATAAAAAGAAAATATGACAGCGTCGCATTTTCTTATCTTTAAATATGAATAAATTGGATTAAATGAAAATGATGTACTCGTACTTATCAATGAAACTTAGATACACATCGAGAGTCTAGTGGTAAGAAGTCTTAAAAAAAATAAAAATAAAATATATATTTTTCTACACGGTTGACATGGTCTCATTAATACCTTAGAGTTATGGGATATCAAAAGTAATACGAAGTAGATTGTAGAAAATGTCCTCAGTAATGTATTGAACAGCGCAGACATAGTCAAATTAGTCAAGTCTTGTTCGAACTGTGATTGTCCTATTTACTCCATTACAAGGAAATGTGGATTTATTTCTTTAGAATATAAATATTATTAAAGAACGAGGCATAGGCTGAGACTTTATTCAATAATAATGTGACTTCGTGTAGAAGACCTGAATGTAACGGAATAAAAACTGAAATTCTCTACTAACCTTTAATTAACTGGGCACTTTTTTGATCTGCTGTAAGCAAATTATAATGAAAAGAATATTTATGTATGTTGCATCTAATATGACTACTTGTTTTATTACAAGACAACAGAATTACAGCCGAAAAAAATTATCTAAAGAAATAAAAGCACCTTGTTTTTCTAACTGCTAAAGAGCTGGAAGTCGTGGGGAGAGGTCTTTGCCCAGCAGTGGGATGATGCAGGCTAACAGTAACAGTAAACTGCTGAGCAGCAATATTTTTCCGGCAACCTTAGGGATATACAAGGTATAGTTGAAATTACTTAAAGACCGAAGAACCGAAGAAAATTATTTTAAATATCTATGGTTGCCTACATTTATTTTCACTTATCATAGAAACATCTTTGGAACATGTGATTTTTTTCGCGACTTTCTATTTGATTCCACTATGAAAATTGTTCAAAAATAAATGAGTTAAATTCCCATTACGGGTTACAGTTATTTCAATTACTTACACCTATTTACAAATAAGTATTAAACAATATTAGTTCTTTTTTAAACTTTTAACGATAAACTTTAGTTAACTTTGGACCAAGGATTTTGTTAAATAACTACGTATACATTGAGGTAGCTAATATTATTGCATAGGTAGCAAATAGTAGATTTACAGTATTAAACTTTTATGTAGGCTGATTTTAAATCCAAGATCTGGTCCCTTCATCTTGACGGGCACCGGAGGTCCTTATTAGATCCTAGTGCACTGGAACAAGAAGTGAACTCTTCTCTCACCCTCTAACATAGAACATTAGTGTTGGATACTACTACTACACGTTGGACGGGGGGGGGGCGCGGTCACTAGGTATAAAACCACTGCGGGCGGAGGGTCAGGGTTCACTTTTCTGTTTGGACTGCATCGCGTGCGCCGCTACCCGTCGGCCGTTCGGTGCAATCTGCTAAAATCTGGTATCTCTGTATCCTATTATTCTCTGGTTTAATTCCTTGATTTGATTAGTGATGATTTTGTTTCTCTGATTGTAATTTTGCTAAGTTTGATAATTATTTTTATAAAGTTCATGTGATTAGTTTTTTGGTTAATAAATAATTATTTTGGTAATTGTGATTTCACTTCTGTCCTAACAATAGTGTATCTTGTGTGATTGGCTTCCAGTCTAACCAAATTCAGATGTGGCAGAATATTATCAACATCCACTCATACACTGGCATCTGTAGGCACCCATGATTATATTATATTAGTAAAACGGAAAAGAAAGAGAAAAAAAAAAGAAAGCATAAAATGTCGAAGATGTTTAATAAACTCATTGATTACCGTCACAATTAAAATAAAGTATTTATGGAAAAATTATAAATGCGAAAACAAGATAAAAATAAATGATTGAATATAATATTAAATAGATCTATTAAAATTTAACTGAACAACAAGAAAGAGCAAAGCAAACTAAGAAAACGAAACTCTTTAATTAAAAAAACCATGTAGCCAATGTTCTTTTAAAACGATAAAAATAGAAAATGAAAAAAAGAAAATAACAAGTTTTGTATCTCCAACGTAGTTTTACAAAAATTATAATATTTGTACTATTTAGGAAAATCGAAGTGGCAGCTGCAGTATAGAGCTGGGATTGCTAGTACAGAAACAGACATAGGATAGACAGACACAAATAAAACGATTTTTCATGATAACAATGTCAGTGGGCCTTTTTGTCATTGTCGCAATTCTAAACCAACCTAGATTAGTTTAAAATCCTCTGTGTTCGTTTTCATCGCCATGCAGATCTTTTCAGTGGTAAACGATCCAGCTGAAAATGTTAAATTCAACAATTAAAAAAAAAACATTATTTTCTTAAACTGCAGTAGAACCACGTATGTGGAGCTGAATGAATGCATAACGAAGGAAGTAAAATAACGTTTACTGGTAAACTAACTACTGCATAATATTATCAAATCCTATAAATAGTAGCGTTTTCTTAACACTGTTTGTCCACCGCACGTCAACGAGACACGACGACAACGAGATTATTCGAACCAAACGTGACATCCCGTTGACGGCGATCGTTTGTCTACCGCGACCGAACTCGGCAGCTCAGTTCAATCGCACTGACGTGCGTTTTCGTAGAAACATAAAAAAGTAGGAGGATGCCTAGGTTGAACCGGTGACAAATTTTTCTTCTGCTTTTATATGATCGAATGCGTAGGTGTTGCAAAACATTTTGGATACATCCAAAATGAAGGATAAATCATCGGAGCTTTTCATGTCCTTCACGACAAGTTGCGGCAGGATGACAAGAAGTTTTTTTGTATTATATTTCGTATTAAAGGGGGCATCATACTCCGAAACAAGAACTACAAGACATGCATTACCACCAACTGAAATGTTGGCTGTAACTTTGAGGTAATTAAGTACAACTCCAACGCAACTAGAAGGCTCATGTCAACTTTAACGTGTGATATTTTTCTCAGCCGTTGACATAGTATAGCTATAGACAAGTCACTAAATAAAAAACATAATGAGACAAAGATGCACGTAGGTCGAGTTGTGGGAGTAAACGAGATATAAATATATTTACTCTATCTCCTTCGCGTATGCGAACTTTTTGTAGGCCCACGTCGGCGTCGCTCTTTCTCGTCATAATCGTGGTGACCGCGCCTGGCCAGTATATCGATGGTGTCAAAGACAGCGATCTTATAAGTGCAGATTTCGAAATGATAACACAACCTCAACACTATAAAATATTGGTTAAACATAATAAACACACCATCACTACACATTTCTGTGTAATCACGTATTAAACGTTCAACTTTCATTAAACTGTTCTCTTGAAAAATTTCCAAAATTGCATTTATATCATCTAGCCTAGTCAAAATCGGCACAAAAAAGGCAAACGTCACAAACGCGCATGCAACGATGTTTTTATATTTTGGTAGGGCACCTGAGAGTAGTTTATACCCAAGTTTGCAGCCACCATTGCGGTGGGATACTTCAGCTATGTTTTCAACCACTTTGGTAAAAACATAGCTAGATTTTCGACGCATACCTACAAGATACAGCTATGAAATTGCTCATGGTGCAATAATTAATTCAGCTCTATCGGTCTCTTAATACAAAGTAAGATAATGAAGCTAAATATCTGTACTTATAATTAAATAGTCTATCCTACCTATAAAATAACAGTAAAGAAGTCAAAATAGTACATTGAATATTTATGAAAAAAAGTAATAACTACCTACGAGGTATGAAACGATTCTGATGCCGAAAAAATATAGTCTATAGATTTTTTTTCCTTCTGGATGTATGTTCTGGTTTAGATTCTGTTCCAATTTTGCACAAATATTCTTTAAACAACAAAGCAAATAATCTAGCGGTTCGACGACTGCCTTGCAAACCTGTCGTTGTAAATTCGATGTCCAAATATTGATATTTTTTTAGATCCATATTCTTTAGTTTTTATAAAAATGTTGTTATTATTTTTGGTATTATGGTGTCTTAAGATTTTCACGCGAACAAAGTCGCGGGCAGAAGCTAGTTGCAGCTATAAGAAATGGTGGACCCTTGATGAACTTACCAATATCAAACCATTCAGTGGAGGGTATCCCGCACTCTTGACGTGCCTGCACAATGGCTGCTCTAAGTGCAAACGTTACGACCACCGCCAAACAAGATGGTGGCTCCCCAACGGCTGTTGATCAAACAAGTGCTTTTAAAAAAACATCTGATTAATTCCACGTTCACGGGCTTTCCGCCAATTTTTTTTTATATCGGGGACATAATAATTACTTACGTCAAACTCGGGAAAGTTATTTTTTTTCCTCAATCATGCTAAATATCCAGCTGGATTAGCGATTCAACTTCTTAGTTTGAAGCTACTATCCATTCTTAAACAAATTCCGTTTTTTTTAAGTAGCCAGTGTGACTTACCCTTAGATCCACATAAAAGGCTATTGCTGTAGTCGTTCCAGAGTGTTATATTGAAACACTGAGGTATATCCCTGGCTTGAAGTACGTGGTAGTCCCAAATCCTGTCTGTGAGCACTGCACCTGTTTCAGGGTCGTAAACCAGCTCCTCACAAGTGTGATACCCAACACCCATCATAAAAGCTCCTTCAATCTGATAACAAAAGGAATAATAAATATAACAGACATATTACAGGAGTACAAACAAGTACAAAGGAACTTGTCGACGTAGAACTTAGTTTTAAGCCACACATCAACGAACGACATTGTTAAGAAGTCGGCACAGATGCTAGGTTTTGTAAAACGGAACACTCGGGGCTTCCAACTACCAAAGAATAGAATAGTCTTGTTCAACACTCTGGTGCGTAGTCGGGGATTACGCTAGGGTTGGCTGGAATCCGTTAAATGCAGTTTATCAAACATCTAGCCTTCATATTTAGGAAAATTTGCCGTCGCTGTCCGTAAGAGTAGAGCCGAACCTGCGAGACTGAGGCCGCTTTACCAAGTTGCAAACGGATTTGTTACTTTTGCGATATAGTGGAGCGTGTATCCAATATTCAGTCCCTTCAAAACCACTCCGAGAACCCATCACCGGGTTGTTCTATATTCCATAAATCCAACTTTGGTCTCAACGCTCTCTCTTGCTCCGAATCAAAGGTGGCGTAAGGCGTGGGTGACGTGGGCCACCTCAAAAGTTTATGCATTACTTAAAACACGTGAAAGCAACGAAAAAAATTTACTTAAGTAATAAAACGATAAATACATTGACACATAACAAATTTGTTTTTATTTAGTCTAGCAACATTTGCTGGCGTTGCGTTGCTATTGCGGGGAATCCCCGCCGGCCAGAGCTGGGGATTTCCCATTCTGTTTGTTTACGTTACTTTCATGTTTCTCAACGGCTAGAAAGCCAATCAATCTATAAGTAATTTACTATCAGGTACTCGTTAACTTGTAAAGCCTACTTTACTGCGATAGTTTTCCTTTTTACTTCGTTATATAGGTACTACGGCCGAGAATTTTTTCACGTACCTATCAAAAAACAACAATTTAGCTGGAAGGGCCCTCCCCGCACTTGATTTTAACAAAAAATACAGTACAGTATATATAGTACATAAAAAATTGTTAAAGGTTCATATTTCGCAAACGGATCCCTGAATCGAATAATGGTTTTCACAGATCTGCAATATTTTTGAATGGCCTATCCCATATCTTCACCTAAAGGTTCCCACCAAAAAATTTGACTCAGTCAGTCTCAAATGTTTTTTATTTGTTTTTATTCGTCTTGCGCCACCAGAGGGCCTCGCGAAATTTACCGCGCCCACGTCAAATTTAGATCTTGCCCCGCCACTGCTCCGAATGTGTAGACAACAGTCATTGTAAATCACCAGAAACTGATTTTCACGGTGTATAATTCGCCAAGTTTAGATCAGTCTCTGAAGGGTGAACTGGTATATGATACTGGTAACTTTATGCACTCCTGGCATAAACTTACCAATAAATAAATACAATTTTTTTAATAATTTCAATTCTATGTATGTACTTAACTAGTTTACCCACAATTTCAAGTACATTTATTAAACTTTGATATCGCCATATCATTTTAACTAGTAAGTATTATGTAAATATTAACTTTATTTTTTATTAATTATACGTTGATCATAATTAAGTTTCTTAAATAATTGCCTACGTTGTTTCTTTAGCCTCGGTCATACGCAACAAATACTCCCTGCGATTAGGCATTCTTTTTTAATGTAGGTGCTGTTGGTGTACCAAATAAATAAATAAACTTAGACACAAAAATAAGATAAAAATTGCCATTTTATCATGTCGTAATTACAATGTACGTGTCGTTATTATAATCATTACTTACTTGTCCAATATCAATATCAGGGTTGATACTAACACCTACATCCTGCAGTATGTCTACTCTCATAATTTCATATTCTCCTGTAAGGACGTCAACTTCTACTTCACAACAAGCCACACCAAAGATGTTGTACGTCTGCGCATCAGCAGAACTGACGAAACCATGAGATTGAAGATCTACATTAGCAGTATACGCAGCAGTTATCAGCTGAGACCAAGTTGGTTCAGTCAACGTGGCTTTAACAGGGTCCAATCTTGCCAGCAGCTGCTTGATACTTCTCTTTAATGCAATTAATATGGCATCAGTCGAAACACTTCCACCAGTTGCGAAAGAATTTGGTGCAATGATAGTGTTGTTTCTTTTAATTTGTATTTTTTCCAAAGGGATTCCCAAGAGGTGCGCAGCAAGTTGAGTCACTTTAGTGTCGAGTCCTTGTCCCATTTCAATACCGCCAGTTGTGATGACTACGGACGCATCTGAATGGTACACTGCTACGTTTATATCAAGGTATAAGCCGCCTACAGGTGGCCATCTACACACAGAGCACCGTATTCCTCGTTTCTTCCATCTATTTTGCGTGTTGAAGGAGTCTACTGCAGCTTTACGGCTGACGAATTCAGAACTTGTGTGTAAAGTTTCCACAAATTCAGCTATTTTACCGTAATTGGTTTTATCTAGATTATTTAGACGGACAGTCATTGGGTCCATAGATATTTCGTAGGAAATTCTCTCCATTATGTTTTCAATGTTAGCGATAGCTTCTAATGAACCTGTTATAAAAAAAAATAGGTAGAATAAAGTCCATTAATTTTAAAATCTTAGCGGCTTAAATGTTAATTAATAAGTACTTATTCATTTATATTTTACTAGTAGCCTAGTCAATAACAACATCAAACATCACAGACGTGCATGTAACTACGATTCTTTTATATGTTGTTAGGTCCCCTGAGAGTAGTTCATATCCAAGTTTGCAACCTTGAAAACCCACGGTGCTCGAAAAACAGCGAAATTCTGACACTTGTTTCAGTTGTTTGGAAAAATATACCTTAAGGACACGTTTTTAGGAATCTTTATTATATATTTTTGTGAAGAAAGCAAAATTTTATATAATCTGAGCCCAACCCAAGCACTTTACGTCTATTGGTTGCGAAGAAACAGCTAGTCAAAAATGGGTATGTTTTTCCAAAAAGTGAATAATTTTCTATTTAGGGTCATTTGCCAAGACATGTACCGCAGTTTTTCGAGTACCATGGTAGTAGCACAAGGTTTTCAGGGTTGCAAACTTTGCTATAAACTACTCTCAGGAGACCTAACAACATTACAGAATCATAGTTACATGCGCCTTTGCGACGTTTGCATTTTTGTTGTCTATATTGATTGGGCTATAGCTTTGCTCGGGGATTTGCCCGCGTGGATATCGAAAATTATCCCACGGTAACGTACAACCGGGATTAAAAGTACCCTGTGTTAATCCAGGTTATAAACTATAACTAGAACAAGATATAACCTATGTGTGCCAAATTTCATTCAAATCTTTTCAGCCGTTTTTGCGCCAATCCGGAACATACATCCAGACAAACTGGCAAAGATTCTTCGTTAGTATTTTATTACTAGCTGACCCGACAGACGTTTTCCTGTCCAAATTTAAGAATCCCATAAAAACGGCGACATTCAATTTTTCCCGAATTTGAAAACTTTCCGGGAAACTTTTCCAATTTTTCTTTCGACTGTAAGGAAATGGAGGCCGTTGGTTGTCCGATGCAGTATGTTGCCCCGCAGGTTTGCACGTTTTAAGTACACCAAATGTAAAAGTAACTCCTTTTAAGACCTTTTGCCAATGTTTGTACACCTGCACTCCGATAGACGCAAAGGGCCTACAACGCCCTCAGAGTTCTGTACAATAATTAATTCAGAATTTCGTTGGGGCTTCCACGTTACTGCATCAAGAATATTTGCCGAAGCACATACTGATGTCTTCAATTATATCGTGCGAAAAAGGATTGCGTCCATGATGCACAGAGTGCGTGGGAGCATCAATGGCATTCAGAAGTTACGAGTATCAGTGATAAGTCATGTGCATGTCCAGCAGTGCTATTCTGTAACCATCTCACCGTGAAAACTTAGGTGAAGTGAGCGTGGAGTGAACTGTCATTCCACAGGGATTGACACTATTGACAGCTCACTTCACCCAAGTTTTCACGGTGAGATGTTTTCAGAATAGCATGGCTGTACCCGGTGCGTCAGGTGAGTACAACAAATATATGAATGATTTTTTTAATTACATTTGTTACTAACATAAAGTACTTTGTATTACTGAAATCATATGGATCAAGGTCTAAGGTAAAGTTATTTTTTAATCCTAATTCGGAATATTACGAACATTTTAAAACAAAAATTGCCAAATCGGTCCAGTCGTTCTCAAATGATGCGCTTACCAACGAACAGCGTTTCATTTTTATTTAAACAAGGTTATTGGTTATAAGTCGGCCATACATATATTTTAAAATATAAAATGTCAAATTACTTGAAAATGGTTGACATTGGCATAATGGTTATCAGGTGTAATTTGGTTGCAAATGACCTCTCCTACATCCCCTTAACGGGTTGCCGACATATAACCAATAACCCCGTATACTAGTTTCTGCCCGCGACTTCGTTCACGTGAAAGTCGTTAGATTCCAAATTATACTAAAATAACAGCCACAACTGTATATTTAGTAATAGTCATTATTTACCTGGTGATCTGCAGTAAGTGTTACTAGCTGTATCGGTTTTAGAATTGTTAGCTGTGAAGTGAATTTTAGTGACATCGTAGACATTGTGGTACACATCGACGCCGTAGGCAATTACGGGCTCATTAATCGTACAACCGTTGTCTGTGTAATTGGTAATGTTTAAGTATTGGATGACTCCGGACTTGTTGACTGCAACCTGTAATTTGTAATTATTTTGTACAAAACAATGATGATATTAATTAAGTGCTGTCGAGTATTAGGCGGCGTGTCCGAGTGATCACTCGAACAATATTTATGTCTTTTTAAGCTGATCAGCTTGAATAAGGCATTTCTTTCAGAAAAGTGGTCTAAATCGCACCAGCCACCTAACACGTCGAGGTGACAAGTGATACAATATGTTATTGATATTAATCATGCTCGCACGCATTTAATACTAAACGCGTACCTTATAATCATGAACGTTCGACATCCTTTTGCCAACAGCTTTGAGGTTGGTAATCAATGACTGGATCAACCTGCATGGGCGGTTCTTCTTGAGAGCGGCAAGACTGCAAGCGATGACACCCTGAATACTGCGGGTTATCTTCAGACCATATGAGCCGCCAACGCGGGAAATGTGCAAATCAATCCTAAAGAAAACAGTAAATTAGCTGTGGGTACTCGAATAAATCATAAATATTTTTGAGTACCACAAAATCTGTGCAAAGATTCCTAAAAAAGATTTGTCCAAGAAATCAAAGAAATTCCAAACTCAAGTTCAAACTCAAAACTCTCCATAAAATAGTATTTACTTATTTTGGTCTATATTCAATGCTCTCGATATCATAGTATGTGGTCCATCAAGCCACTGCGATGCCATGTGTACTTCCAACCCTTCTTCCGTAGGTTTGGCTACACTGACTATGGTCTCCATTGGACAATGATACTGTCCGTATAAAATATTACTTCCGGTACTGGTCTTGTAAACAGTATCTGTGCCAGGAGCTGTGGCATCTACTTCCACATATAGAGTGTTCCTTGTGCTGTCTTCTTTAGCTACATTTATATCGGTCACAGGTGTAGTAACATTGCTGTATTTCACTTTTACAAGCCTAGAGGCTTTGTCTGCTAAGTTCTGAGTCTCTGCTACGATAATACCATAAGGTTGACCGCAATATTTGATGGTGCCTTCACAAAGGACTTCCTCGTTGGCCGTAGCGACTCCACTATCTGCAGGCGTGGAAGAGTTCAGACCCGGTATATCTTTCCATGTGAAAAAATCTATAACACCATCTATTGCCTGAAACAGTCAAAAAAGTTGTACAAAATCCTTCCAACTATCAAATACCAGGATGGAATTAATAAAAAAAAAGGATTTTTTAAATTGATCAATTTAAAGTTTAATTGGAACTCGTTCACATTCATTTTAGAATCCTTATGCTATTAATAGAGGGGCGTGTGGTAAAGTAATAACAGCCGCATGGGTCGATCGATCAGGTTAAGCTACGTTTGCCGCGGTTGGTCCGTGGATGGGTGACCGACCATCTTTACATACCAAGACCCCTCCGTGCTTCGGAAAGCACGTTAACTCGTTGATTCCAGCTGTCATTTGTAGATCTTTGACAGTTGTTACGGGTCTTCAGAACCTTGAAAGTCTGACAACCAGTTTTCCAGGAGGTCAGATAGGCAGTCGCTCCATGTAAAATACTGGTATTCAGCTGGATCCGGGTAGACTAGAAGCCGACCCAAACATAGTTGAGAAAAGGCTAGGCAGATGATGATATGCTATAGACAGTCTATACAAATTTACTTACCAGTGCAACACTGGGATCTATCTTCGTAATTATTCCTTGACCCACAGTGGTGAGTGCAAAGGCAGCAAACATCTCGTTGGGGAACGAGGGTATGTCATCGGTATACTGAGCTTCTCCAGCACATTGAACCTGAAAAATTAAATTGAGCTTCAGGTAATTTCTCGTGTCAGACATGACTTTTAGACACTTTAAAATATTTTTCAACACACTAGCACGTAAAGTGCCTCTTATTGAACAGTTTATAGGTTCATAATGCAGCGATTGAACACGCGTGCTTTTTACTTTATATTACCGCACTAGTGCGGTAATGTGCGCAATAGATAAATATTAACTAGTCGGAGTAATGACATGGCATTATGGAATTAGTAAGTACTACTATGGCATGGAATTAGTAGTAGCTTATATTATTAAGAGTGTTTATTCTAAAACTTGGCAACTTGCAAATAGTTGACAAATATTTAGCTGTTTTGATCAATTTGGCAATATTACGGTATGGAAATATGAAAAATGCTAACTAACACTGAATTTGATATTATAAAAGTTTTTAGCTGTAAAAAAGGCATTTGGAAAGTTTCCAAATGTTTCCACTTCTTTTACATATAAAACTAAATATTCGGAGTTACAATATTAATTATTGCATTTCATAATTAATATTTTACTAGTTCGGCCGAGCATAGATGTGCGCTGTTTTAAATCTCATCAAAGAGAACACAGAAAACAAGAAGAAACACACACACACACACAGAATCACAGAAGGCATGAAGTCTCTTCGATGAGATTTGACATAAAATATTATAAATTAACATAATATTTCATCAAATTATATATTTTTCACTACATATTTAACTTGCGTATTCAAAACATTATTTTGTGTTTATTATATTTTTATATAGGCTGTTCAGCGGTTTTGTCAGTGCCTTTATTTACACCTGCGTGCGCATCGATAGCGGAAAAAACAACCAGCGCGCCATTTTCCATAAATATTTGTTACCGTTTTCATTGTGTGGTTAACTATTATCAAAAATACGAAATCTTCACTATTGTCACCAACTGACAGTTTTTAAAAGAAGCTCCGGATTGTCAGTTCCTGGTAACAAAGGTCAGTTGAACTTTATAAATCTAAATGTCTATTTATTGTATACGTTATTGTAGCATAAGTTCTTACAACAAGTCTGTTTTTTTCCTCGCAAGTGTGTTCACAAACGTCGTATGAAACGTGTCTGCATTGATCATTACCCACTCGGCTACATATATATGTAATATTATAATACAGCGGAATAATACCGCCTTGTGTGTAATGGCCAACACAGCTCACTTGTATCATAATGTACTATTAATAACTAAGCAAGAACAATAGAATACCTAAAATCATTATACGTGCAAGAAAGTTAGTTTGGCTAATTTATTATCATTAACAATTATAGCAAGAATTAAAATTACCATGTAGGTCAACATATTTGTGTAATCAATTATACTTTTTGATATAAGAAATTATACTTTTATTTCCTACTATATAAAAATATATATATTTAAATATCCTCCTTCCTAATATATAATATTATAAATGTGAAAGTTTGTATGTTTGGATTTTTGTTACTCAATCACGTAAAAACGGCTGAACGCGTTTGGATGAAATTTGGCACACAGATAGTTTTAACACATAAGATACTTTTTATATCGGTAGTGCATTCCCGTGGGATAATTTCCGACCTCCACACGGGCGAAACCGCGGGCGCAAGCTAGTTAGAACATAATTATATTTAAGAGAGGTTTGAAAGCTATTACAATAATGCTACATGAACCGATTATTACGAGTACTTACTGTGGCTTCTAACTTAGGCATGGGCTGGTTCAAAGGCCACAGGGAAGAATCAGTACTATATGTCTGTTTTCCACTCGAGCAAGGTCTCGTCAGGTGTAAGTCAACGATAGCAGATTCATACCGTGCTGCTCGTTTAGGACAGAGAGTCAGAAAAGCCTGAAATAAGAAGTTAGGCGTTAGAATAACCTATAAAATTTCGTTGGGAAATGTGGGTCGCAAGAGCTGGAAGTCACGAAATGTAGTTTTGGGGAAAATTAAATGTCTGATGACCTGCAATACGATTTCCTGTGCATGACAATGGAAGATAGCAAGTAACAATGACTTATTAAAAACCTACATAATTGTTATCGTAAAAAAAAAACTAAGAGAGTATGAACCGTTGCAATAGATCCAAAATAATCATATTCACTTACCTTATACAACAGCGCCTTCGCGATATACCTTCTATACTCAACACTTGGTTCAGGTGGATGAGCATCTACCTGCATCTCTCCTTCTAACACCCTAATAGCCCCTTGCAGGGTTTCGTTGGTAAACAAGGGCTTTCCAAGCAGATACCTTTCAGTTAATACTGCCCTATCAAAGTTTATTGAAAGAGCTCCGAACGTAATGCTGACTTCTTCAACCACGTTGGAGTCACTTAGTTTGCAAAGGAAACCAAAATTGACTATGGCATGGGAACTTTGAGCTCTTGGCATTAGCTAAAATAAAATCAAATTTAGGTTTACTTTCGAATAATTATACATATTACAGAAAAGATTCAATTAGCGGTCTTTACTTAATATTTTTTGTACTGTGTTCTACATAAACTTACCTTGTAAGTAAAAAGTTTGCATGCACTAGTCAATGGCGGAAACAATACATTCAAGATAATTTTTCCTTTCATGTTTAATTTTAAGAATTCTGGCATTGTAACTGTTACTTTGACTCCATGGTAATCCACTATAATATTTAAAAAAAAAACATAAGAATCACAAAATTACGGGTCTTCAAAATATTTAAAATATTTTTGAAAGTTACTTACTAACGGTAAGTTGAGCACCTACAGTGTTGCAGATGAGATATATATCTGATTGGAATACATTGTGTGTGTGCTTGACCATCAGGTTACCAGCGATAGTACCTACCTAAAAACAGAATTCAATTTTAAGAAACAAAAATTATGATCGCTTTTAAAGAAAGATAAAGAAAACACTTACATTTCTAATAGGAATATGAGCTACCAAATCCGCATGGTCCCTCAATTTCGCCAAATAGCAAAAGTTTTCTTGTGTAGCACAATCCTTCAGGATTTCCATAAATTCTGTCAATGACCACCCAGCTCCTACTACGAGGTTTTGATCTAATATATTCTCTTTAAGCTCTTCAAGATGGCTAATGGCTATCATTGCGTTAGGGTAATCTGATATTGGATAAGCGCCTGGAATTCGAAAAAATATTAATCGAAAGTGGAAAGGTGAAATGGGTAAAGCGCCATTTTGGTCAATATTGAGCTGAAAAGTATATGACTGAACTGAACTTTTTTTAATGTTCGTTATTTCATTTGGACATAAGGATCCCTTAAAAAAATTAAGTTCAGTAGCTGGCTGTCTGTCTGTCCGGCTGTCACAGCCAATTTGCTCCGTACCTATCTAATGGACGGATTAAGTTGAAATTTGGTACACATATCAATTTCTGTGACCCAAACACAGTAGATTCATGGTTCAACGTTGTTTGACATTCCAATTATTATTTTTAATTCTATATTAGTAGGTAAGTAATACATGCTTTAATAAATCTATATTTTTTTATAAAAAATTGTTTAATTTAACGTTAGTAGTGTATTTCGTTAGTAATTTTTTGTCAGTATTTTAAAGCAAAACCAATGATAAGCCTTTTTTCTTGTGTGCAACTTAGAATATTAGTGATTTCTAGCAAAGTCGACGCGTCTACTGTTGCCTCTGCCGTTGACAACGTGCCGCTAGCGTATTATGAGCACCAAGAGTAAACAGCAATTCAAATGAGCGCCAAAAATGTTTTGTAGGGACTATTTTATTAAATTATAACACGATGTTGTTGTGTTTTGTTGACATGAAGAACGTACATTAAGTGCTGAATTATTTAAGAATTATAGTGCCAAAGATGATCAATTATTAATTTATTGTAATGTTTATTTATTAGTTTAAGTTAAACATATAACTAAGTACTTACATTAAATACTTAGTGGTATTAACCGTGATAAACATTTTTTTTTTTATTCCAAGTTGGCTAATTAAAACTTTCCTGTATTTATTGCTTTATTATTGATTACTTAGCCTTCCATCTAACATTCAGGACTTAATAGTAGTACAGATTGCTAGTACGAAGATTGCAGATTGACATAAGCTAAGTAATTTATTGACAAAAACTGTACGTTAGCTATAATCAATATTTTAAATATACAACTTTTAGAAGTTATGCCTCATTCTCATGATACATCCATCAATTTATTCGTATTTTAAGTGCATTAGCAAATCTAGAAATAAAAATAAAAAAAAAACTTAGAGTAAACGTATTTAATTTTATGCAATACGCTAGTTTTCTGGATACTGGTAAGTTTTTTTTTTTGCTAAATCGGCAATTATTTCTTAAAATAAAGGTTTTAAGGAAATCATTTATAATTCATATCACAAGAAAAATAATATCATTTATGAGAATATAAGTTTATCAGAAAATTTTCCATTAGAATTTTCTTTTTTCATAAAAAAAAAAACTTTAAAATTCTCTCCTGTGATTTCAAATTTTGTCTCTTTAGCCATTTTAGCTTTCCACTGTCGTTATAATAGCTGGTTATATCAGTACTGTTGAGAGACTTTAATTAATTTGCTAGTGACATTACATTTAAAACGTCTGGAAAAAATAATAAATACTTGGACATCAAGCCACATTCATAAGTATTCTGGTGCATTGTTAAAGTACCTACCAATATCCCTTTACTTACCTTTAGAAGTATTTCCACCAACGAGCATATAAGACTCAGAATTCTCCTCCAGTAATTTGGTACATTCTGCGAGGGTGGTTGGCCTGTACCATGTTTTACCATCTTTTAGTTTGATTGTGATCATTTTCTCTTCATGATAATCATCATGGCGCACCATGCACCAACCATCTTCCTTTGCATTATTCGAGCTTTGGCAACAATTTCCTGAAGACTTGCAGATGCTTACATCTTTAACATCCATGATCCTCTCTTCCTTGGGAGCGTCAATTGCAAATTTTTTGAAAGCATCTAGGATGGGCCTATAGCCGGTGCAGCGGCAAATATTGCTAGAGATAGATTTTTCTATTTCCAACATAGTCAGATTCTTATTTTTTTCCAAAAGTCTATAAAAAAAATAAAAAATAACTTTTTTAGAGTTCCGTACCTCAACAGGAAAAAACTGAACTTTTATAGGATCACTTCGTTGTCCGTCTGTCAAAACCTTTTGTTCTCAGGAACGCGTAGGGGTTTTTTTATTGCGTTCAACTTGATAGTGGAATGCAATAAAAAAAACGGCCATCTATGAGACATATTTTGATACTCGGAAATAAATCAAAACCTGGTTACTTATTTCCCTATAGGTTTTGTTATATCGATGTATGGAACATGTTTTTCAACTACAATATTAAGTTTGTTTTTGGGATAAATCATCTCAACCAGTCGTTGTACGTGGTCCGACACGCACTTGGCCGGTTTTTTTAAGGATAGGTAACGGATTTTTAAAGGGATATTTACTGCGCAGATAACGTCTACGTGTAACATGAAACAGTCACTATAGTTAAAGATCAACATACCCATGCATAGCCATCACCATTCCAGGTGTGCAGTATCCGCACTGGGTTGCATTATTCTCAGCTACCGTCTTCTGCAAAGCGTGGTACCCATCTTTCCTGTTGCCCAAACCTTCTATAGTCCTGATGTCCCAGCCGTGACATGACGCGATGGAAGTCAGACACTGTTAAACGAAAATGCATATCACAATGACTTGTTCAAACAAGCAGCTCTAGCAGAATCAATAAAAAAAATATTAAAAAAATGCCACGTAATTATTTATTTATTTATTTATTTAAGGACACCAAACAAAGCATACACCAAAATACATGTTAAAATACACAGATTATTTTTTATTTTTTTATTTTTGTAGTGTAGCCTTAATTAAAGGCTGCCACGGCATGCATTGAATATAGGAGTAGGAAATGCAGTTACAAAAAAAGAAAAAAGTAACAAAACAAAACATTTTTTTTTTACTAATCTCGATAGATTTAAGTTAATGAAAAAAACAATATAAAATTTTGACTTTTATCATAATACCCTAAGCAATACAGCCTTGAACTTATGTAAAGAGTAAGACATTTACAGACAAGACGTTTACATCGGATGTGTTAAATTAAATTATGACGGGTGTAAAAAGTCGCTTAACGGAGCTGAGAGACACTTCTGCCCGTTTTTGGAATCATTTTTAGGGTCCCGTACCCAAAGGGTGCCAACGGGACCAACTAAGGCTCCGGGTCCGACCGTCCGTCTGTCACAAGGCTGTATCTTTTGAACCGTAATAGGTAGACATTTGACATTTTCACAGAGTGTGTACTATTATGGCCGCTATAACGATTAAAAATAAAAATAAAATAAAGAAAAAATTAAAGGGGTAAAAAGTATGTGCTGTCAAATATTGTACGGTGGTGCGGAACCCTGATGGTGCGACTCAGTTTGTCTGTCCGACTGTCTGTCACAGCTGGATATCTCAAGAACTACTAATGCTATCAACTTGAAATAGTTTTAGATGACGTTTGCCCAACTATTTTGCAAATAAGAAAGAAATAAAGAAATATATATATTTCTTAGCCACAGGGACTGAACAGAGGTCTTAAACATACGAAGTGGGGCTACTAGAGCATGCGGGGTATCATATGAAAGAGCGCTATTTGCACATTCTAAAACATAGTTTTTTTTTTAAGCCGCATAATTATCGACTTTTGACGAAAAATGTAAAAAAAAAACCGTATAGTAACAATTTTTACTCAAAGTTTATGTACAGAATATAAAGAATGCGTAGATGATGGCTATGTGATGGATATTTTTACACCCTGTATATCCATATTTATGACAATGTTACCGGCAAAGCATGAATAGAACACCTAGTGATTCTATAAAATGCCAAGCTGGTCTAGGCATTGTATACAATCACTATGTGTGGTGTTCTATACCTGATAACAACGACACAAATATTGTCTTTAGCGGGCGGTCAAGCTTTCCCTAGACGAGTTCCAGTTTCTTTGGAATTAAGTCTACATTACTAAGCCTATTGGGTACTTACAGAATTGATAGCGATGTGCGGTGCCCCTGGGGTCTTAGCAGCTGTGACCATGCAGGCTCCGCAGCCGCCCTCATGACACATGTACTTGGTGCCGCGCAGCTGCAGGTAGTTGCGGAGGTAGTCCAGCAACATCGTATCTGAGCACACATCGCTGCCCACTGAGGAAAAAACCATTTAATAGACCCGTGAAAACTTGGGTGAAGTGAGCTGTCAATGTGGAATGACAGCTCACTCCACGCTCACTTCACCTAAGTTTTCATGGCTGTAGACGCGAAATTAAAATTGTATTACGTTTTTTTACAATTTACAGGTCAGTGTCAGGTTATATCTTGATCAAAATATGATTCGCGCCTATAACAGATATTTATTTATAAAATTATTAAACAACAACATTAATACATCTCTCTAAGTTGGATTTGTTCCATATGAACAAATCTCTCATGGAAAAGTTTTGTAGTGTGACTTATGTAAACGTAACGTAAAAATAAGTATGCTTTACGAAGCAAAGACATATAGAGAATAAAATTATGGTAAATATTCCATTGTCACCTTTTTTGAAGAACAGAACCTCTGCTCCACGCCTCGGGCTTTGTACCCCTCTTGGATGACGGAGTTAAAGAGACTCGCTAGCTCTCTCAGGACTGGAGCCCCACCCGGTTTAAGGAGTTCTGTCGTTATTCCGTCATCCCCAGGAGCCTTGTTGTTCTTTCGGTGCCCGTTATGACATACGGTGTCGAAACGTGGACAATGACAGTCGGGCTTGTCCACAAATTCAAGGTCGCTCAGCGCGCTATGGAGCGGGCTATGCTTGGGGTTTCTTTGAAGGATAAAATCAGAAATGAAATTATCCGGAAAAGAACCGGAGCTACCGACATAGCTTGCAGAATAAGTTAGCTGAAGTGGTAGTGGGCTGAAGTGGACACCCCCTAACTAGATGGACCGACGACCTTAAGAAAGTGGCTGGGACTGACTGGATGCGGAAGGCGGAGGACGGGGTCTTGTACCACAGCTTGGGAGGGGCCTATGTCCAGCAGTGGACTGCGTTGATTGATTGAAATATTCCATTATTTCTAATGTTGTTAGGGGCACCGTTTTTCTGCATAACTTCATCACATAATGGAATATTTACCTTGCTACTCCGTAATAACTCCGTTTCAGGAAAACTATCTATCAGAACATTTTAATTTTTTGGCGTTTAAAAGTAAAAGTCTTTAATCTTTCAATTCTTAATAGTTCCCGTATCTTTGAAGAATTCTGCATCAAATGGATCTTTTATCAAATCAGACAGAACTCATATTATAAGTCTGTAAAATCACCATACTGGCTTTACTTTAAAATGGGATAATAAAATTTATGTTTGTCTATGTATAGGATCTAGGTAATCATACTTCATAATAAATCAGCACTGCTGGTTGAAAACGATACAATTTTCACGGAGAGCTAAGGATAGGCAAAACACCAAAAATAATTCAATTTAATTGTTTTGAAGTAAATTCTGAACGGAATGCTACAAGGTAGCTCTTTTAGCCCTCTTATGTATACTATATTCTTAAAATGGATTGATATTAATTTTGTTTATTGAATTTTAATGCATTATTAATGTAGATTTTAACTTGACGTAAGGTTATTTACCATATAAAAATGTATGTGATAAAAATGTACTCCGAAAAACATTTGAATGTTTGGTTATTTGGGTCTCTTTAGTACTTTTTTATTCAGATAGATTTTTTCATAAAGATCTTTGGGACAACTTAAATATTTGAACCATCTACAAAACATGTCCAAATTGTTACGTTTATTGCTTTAATAGGAATATAATGTTTAGGAAATACATTTTTGTGCCCTGTATTTGTTTAAATATAACAAAAATAAAAGTAATTATCTCTAACCTGTATGCTGGACTCCATTAACTTTAAACTTCAAGACGTCCATGGCTGTATAGTGTGGTGCCTTGTCGCTAAATGACTCCTATAGCGGAAGGTTCACTTGAAAGTATGTCCACTCTATTTAAAGTTCCGTGAGAACAAGTGCTTTTCTTTTTTGCATGTGGCGTTCAGGTAAACATTGTGCATGAAATGTCTTTTTTCTTTAGGGTTGTCTGTACAATTAACTTCAGTAAAACTTTACCAATTTGATTCGTACAATTTATTTTTTGTTTAAATACTTGCATTCAGCAGCATCCGGTTTGGATGGAAGCCAACCCCAACATAGTTGGGAAAAGGCTAGGCAGATTATGTGTTTAAATACGAGTACATTAATACGTTTAAAATTTGCATAATAAAGTAATCTCGATGATTTTTTAAATCGAAAAACGGTGCTGAATGTGTAGCATGACCACCATAGAAACGGATTTTGTCGACGGAAGAAAAGACAAAATGACAGATTCACAATCAAAATCTGTCATTTTGTCTATTCTTCGGTCCACAAAATCCGTTAGGGAAATCTGCGAAGCTGGGGCGGGTCACTAGTGATCAAAAAGCATAGATTCACCTCAACCGTGCTTGTTATCGCATAACCTGTTTCCGGGATCTTAACTCATGTCTTTTCGTTTAATTTCTGTTTTCTATTCACAAATGTGCAAACCCCAGCTTTTCAGGCATTATTGATTCTAGTAAAAGAAGACAGCAGCTGTATTCACGCAAAAATTCGTAGAATATATTCAAGTTATACCAAAACCAGTATACAGCAATGAGCATGCTTTTTTTACTAAATCATCGTTAATGAGTGACAATAATACTATACTTATTTTTTTAAATTACATTCTTACTGTTTCGTTTCCCTCAAAAATTGCCGATTATTTAGTGTTTTGCTCAACTGGTGCTGTAGCTTTATTCAATTTAATAATATTATCATAATATCTTATTATGTTATAGATGTCAACTACTAATTGTAGGCCTCGCTATTACGCCTCTCCTCTAGAATGCTCCACCAGCAACAATTGTGCATGATCACAGGCTCCCCATTGAGTAGCCGCAGATCTTTGACTGCCCTTCTCCCTGTTGCGTCTACTGCTATTGGAAAGAGACTGTGGTGTAGACTCTTTTGTCTCTCTCTCTCATGACGTCATCGATATTTAAATACATTAATTTCCTTCCTTCTTTTTAGGTGATTTTTGTTTGTTTGTTAAATATTCCCATCGTATTTGTAAACATAGCTCACTTTCCTTTTATTTTGTAACTTGTAACTAATTCAAATAACTATAACTAAAACGTCTTATAATCATTAAGTTCTCTGCTAGTTCTGTGCACTTATGTAAGAGACGAATTCTTCTCCATACGAAAACTACCTTTTGGAAGGGGCGACTAGAATCAATTAAATTTTTTGTAAACTTTGACGTCAAAAGTGCCTTACTGAAACCGGCCTATTTGAAATAAATGATTTGACTTTGACTTTGAATTCACAATAGTTAAAACTGTATGTGATTTTCGTTTGTGTATGTTATAG
Source organism: Agrochola circellaris (assembly GCA_914767755.1). NCBI lineage: Eukaryota > Metazoa > Arthropoda > Insecta > Lepidoptera > Noctuidae > Agrochola > Agrochola circellaris. The sequence goes on from OU611853.1 coordinate 1,364,076, forward strand.
TGAGTAAGTCGTTGAAGTGCCGTCCATATCAATAAATAAAAACGAATTCAACAATGCTCCATCAACAATGTTCACGACTGCCACGCAATAGTGCGGAGAAAAACGACCTCGCTACTAGAGAGAACACGGTCAAGTCCTAACAGCAGTCTGAACATGTTCGTGGAAAAATTTAACTCGCCGATAGCAAATCGCTACATGCAGGTGTTGGATAGGCAGGAGTGATTCATTAGTGAGTGGTGAATGTATGTAAATATTTTTCTGTGAGTTAGTTATAATTGTAACACACTAACATAGCTTTTAAGTTTCCATTTTGTAGGTACCTAACCACCTTAAATAAGGATCATTGTTGCCTTAGTAAAGTATTTAATTTAATTTAATGATCGAAGTTTATTGAAAATGAAACTTGTTCAAACAAACAACCATTGCAGTTAAATTAATTCACGTAGCGAATAACAAGACATTTTAAATATTGACTGAAATGAAAGGTGCTTGTCATTTTGTGTTTCAAGAGGTTTTAAGTAATTATTAGAAGACGGGAGAAAAGCATTCTAATGCAACGGGCTAGATTAAGGGTGGACCCTGGCTACCTAGCTACCTAGTTTACCTACTACCTAAAATTCCGGGAAACGGACCGAGTTGTAGGTATCTTATCAAAACATAACATCACACCTTGTCCCCGAAGAGTGAGGCAGAACTCAACCTCAAACTCAAAGCATTTTCTTTAATTAACCCATTTATAGGCACTTTTGAATTGTCAAATAGTCGGTCAGTTAGTCAGAAAGTTGAAGCTAGTTGCCATTCCAAAACGTAAACGGGCAAGGAACTCCAAGAACACTCTTTTAAATGTAGATATTATAAAATCTTGGGTACATTATTCTTGTTGCTTTATATAATATACAGGGTGATTGGAAGATGGGTGCAAAGCTTTAAGGTGAAGATAGTATAGACAATTTAGAACCATTTAAGCCATGGTTGTCTTAGACGAAGTCTTACCAATTTTTATTTTTTTTAATAAGGTTTAAAAGACGTATTGTACAATTTTTTTATTTTTTCTGAACTTTAAATGTCTGTAAAAAAAATGTCTAATGACACAGAAGCCTAAAACATGTTTTGCTTGATTGCTTACACATTACTTTAATTAAATAAATAAAAAATGAATTCATTTATCATTCAATTTGGCCATAATTATGCAGTTTACATTAAATTTTGAGAATTTCCGAAAAAAAACTTAAAAATTTGGTTAAAAATATTTGGTAAGACTTCGTCTAAGACAACCATGGCTTAAATGGTTCTAAATTGTCTGTACTATCTTCGCCTTAAAGCTTTGCACCCATCTTCCAATCACCCTGTATAATCGATGGTAAAATACAAAAAAAATAACATGAGCATTCATGCATAGCCATTTGAATATACGGACAATTTAACTTGACAGTCCAATTGCTTAATAGCTCATTTCTCGGGCTGTACCTTTTATTTTGTTACGAGTATATGTAGGTACCTACACAATTATCGTATTATTTTATTCACTTTTGCAACTAAATCAATAATGACTAGTGGTTTTGAATTCAGGGACATGCAACAACTGAATTCATTCAATAGTCAGAACTACAGACAATTTTGAAACGCATTTTGTTATCAAGGATTCAAGCATTGCAAGCAGTGGGTCAGACGATATCCGGAGCTGAGCAGACACAGGCACGTCATTAGTATAATATTGTGCATAAACAAATTTCAAAACTTTTTAGTAGCTATTACAATTGTTTCCATAATTAGGTAAGATTTATTTGTCCTAGGGCGCCTGAAATTTTCTCGCTAGCAATTGGCTGGGGCATGTCTTGATGCATTTTATTATTTATATAGTTTTTTTTTGTTTATAAAGTCACGTGGCTATAATTTTTTTCACAAATAAAATAGAGTGTGAGCAATAGTGAGATAGTGATTAAACGCAAGAAACGCAGAATCTAAGTATACAAATATAAATTAAATTGAAGTGTTTGTAATGTCTAAATAACAGCTTTGTATGTTTGTAATGACTAAATAACAGCTTTGTATGTTTGTAATGTCAAAATAACAGCTTTGTACTAAATGCAGAAAGTAGGTACCTATACGTAGGTACTTATCACAATTTTTTTTTTTTTTTTTTTTTGTCTTACTGTCTTTTTGTTCTGGCTAATCTACGAAACGGCTGGACTGATTTTGACGAGACTTTCACTGGCAGACAGTTGAAGTTATAAGCAGTAACTTAGGCTCCTTTTATATTACAAAAATAATTAGAGTCTACGCGGGCGAGGCCGGGGGAAGCAGCTAGTGGGTGTCGCCACTACATCTATACGCTCAAAACGTTTTGGGAACACTTTCTAAGGAGTCGAGTTCCCCTGCCGAAGTCTGTGTTTCCTAATAGCTATAACCTGCGGGGTAATTGCGCAACCCACTGACAATTGCAATGTCTTTCATTTTGACAATTCGACAACATACATTGAGTTATTTTCGTTGCCGACCAGATTAATTTTTCAAACATTTGAAGCAATGGATTGGGAATTTCCTTCAAACATCCTTCGGATTGTGAAACAAAGTGTGTTAGGCAATTGGAGTTTTTGATAGATCATACATTACCTAATTTTTAAGGTATGATAAACGTATCTTGTTTTATTAATCATTCAACACGGGTCCATTCATAACCATCACATAGATACTTAGAGTGCGCGCAAAATAAGTCTGCGCGCGACTGGTGGCGATGAGAATGATGTAATATTTAAAATATTAAATCTATAGTAATAATTTAACCTTAATATTATTAATCTTATATTAATATTAATAATCTTATATTAATATTAATAATCTTATATTAATATTAATAATCTTATATTAATATTAATTAATTAATTCTATACTTAATTTGACCTTACATAAACGACAAGACGGCGGCATCGATTAGTTCCGATTTCAGCCTTGCGTGCAGTACTCGTATAACGACAAATTGACGTGAAGTTGCCATGTAAGGTGTCACACACACTGGTTCGGTGGCAAAATCGACATGTAGTGAGTTCTTCGGGTCGTCTTTGATGTTCAACAAATGCTGCCGAATCGAATGTACCCATACAATTATTTAGCGCGCCTATTACCTCTGGAATCTAGTCCATTCGACGATTACCTAATTGTCTACTAGTTTATTCCCGCGGCTTCACTCGTGTTCTTTTCGGAAACTATCCCACGAAGTAGGTAGATACTGCCGGGATAACAAGTAAGTATTCTATGTCCTAACTCAGGTCATGGTCTACCCATGTGCCAAATTTCATCCAAATCCGTAGTGCCGTTTTCAGGCGTGAAAAGGCAACAGACAGACAAAATTACGTTCGCATTTATCATACTTAATATTAATAGTAGAAATGCAACGATACCGATACGATAATCGTATATCGGCGATATCGTAAGCTTTTACGATCATTCGATATCATAAACATTACGATACGATATTTATGATTCATTCTTTTCCAATATTTTTTACAGTTTCCAGTGAAACAAAACCCATAACGCGTAAACTTTTGGTGGCTCCGTAGTAGTAGCACACGAAATTAAAATGTTCTTACGTTTTTAGCAAATTTCAGGTCAGTGTCAGGTTGTATCTTGATCAAAATATGATTCGTGACCATAAATACCTACATCTCTTTCTTAGATTTGTTCCATTGAAAGACTGTTTCATGAAATCATGACATTTCAGAACAAAACTAACTTAATAACAAACAAAGTAATACAAACAAACCTTCAAATAAATTCAATAAAACGCTATTAAATAAAAATCGTAATGCATTCGTATCGAAATTATTTATTTATTTATTTCACAACACATGTTTCCTTTGCCATTACAGAGTAAATCTAATGCGACAAAGTAACTTAAAATATACTTAACTTACATGCTACTAACCTTACATGCTATACAGTACGTGGCCCTTGTGAACTCACCCAGTGTACAGGTGAATATATCTATGGCATCCGCCACCGTGTTGAGAGTGCGCAGCGCACGAGTCAGCGGTGCGCGCCCCAGCAGGTTAGTGCGCGCACTCGGCACCACCAGCAGCTGCGGCTTGCGCCGCCGCGCCACGTACCTATCCGGTAAATTAAACCCTATTTCTGATAGTATATCGGAGTTTTGTATACTACCTCTTAAAACTTTGAAAAGATACGTTGCCAGTGTCACTTCACGCCTAATTTCCAATTTGTAGTAGCCCACCATACCAAGACAGAATAAGGTAGGATACAGTAACGGGTATCCCGGGTATCTCCCATACAGCTTTAAAGAGGAGCATTCGAGCTTCGAGCATATTTTTGTATTTTGTTTCACTCGGGCTCACTCGGTTAGTTATCGTATTTGACCATTACGATGTATTCGCCGATTGTATCGTATTAGCCGTATCGTTGCATCCCTAATTAATAGGTAGGTATGTATACTTTACTTCCTTTTGTATCCAATAAATAATGTACTACCTAGGTATTGAATGTGAAACCGTTCTTCAGTACCTATTCGAGGCCGTTTAATACACGATTTTTCTTTTACATGAGAATAAACAGTATTATTTTCATTATACGTACTAACGGTGTTTGTAACAAATTGCAATAGGTACATTATACACATGCACGTCATCATTCATCATCATCATTTCAGCCGAAATACGTCCACTGCTGGACATAGGCCTCCCCCAGGCACCGCCACTTCGAACGGTCCTGTGCTTCCCGCGTCCAGCAGATTCCTGCGGCCTTCACAAAGTCATCTGGTTCATTTTCACAGGGTAAAAAAAAACAGTTTTAGCCGATCTATTATACCAAAAACTCCGTACCACGCTACGCCAGCTCAAAGGTCAAACTATTTCCACCGACGTACGGCCTATTGTACGTTTACGATTAAGTCGATTAACAATACTATTTTTAAATAATGATATATAGACAAAAAATATTTGATAAATTGTATGTACACAGCAGTTCATATAATAACTGAGGGTTATAATAATATTATATTATTTTAATTTTAGTTGCGTTCCGATTTTAATTAATTATATAACACAATGCGCTCGGATCAAAAAACGATTGTGTCCAATATGTCCAATATTTAAGAACAATGATGTCCAATATTTCCAGCAGTGGACTGAGGCGAGTGCACGACGCGGTTAGGACGCGGTCTAAGGTTTCTCACAAGTTGCGCCACAACACTCAGTTCTCCGCTTTCCTCATCTTCACTTGTGTTCATAATACAGTCAGGGAAATTAATTGTTAAGCAAATTGACACCCTACGTCAATTGGCTATGAAATCATTTCATACAACTGCCAAACAACAGTGAACATGATAGAACACGAGATGAACAGTAACATGATAGCCTAGTGGTGTGATAGTTGGACTGCCAAGTCATAGGTCTCGAGTTCGAACCCAAGGCACGTACCACTGCCTTTTCGGATTCATGTGCGTATTCTATAAAAATTATCACGCTTTAAAAATGGTGAAAGAAAACATCGTGAGGAAACCGGCATGCCTGAGAAATATTTCTCGACGGCATTTGAAGCCAAGTCAGAGGCCCATGGGCGGCTTTAAAATGACATAGAATAACGAATGATGTCAATGACGGTTGTGATTTGAATATACGGACAATTTCAAAAATTAATTTCCCTGAATTTTCTTAGGTATCCTATGCAAGAAAGTAAACTAAGTACTCACACATTCAAATGCACTACATACATAATAATTATATTATATTGGCCATCTGCTTATCTGATCTCAGCTTAAAACTTTCTCTTTGATCATGCAATAAGCAAACATCAATACTCAATAACAAGGCTCACTTTCCTTTGTAACTCTGAAATTGTGTAAACTACCAAAATGTTTAGATGATTTAAAATTCTATTACAATAATTTTACATTCTATTTGCCAAAACGAGAGTAGGTAATAATATTTATTTATAAATCTTATGAGTGTATTATGAAAACACTCGGTTCGAATCTTTGCGCGTTTACGTTAGCAGTTATCTAACCGCTGTCGTTTTATTTGCAGAGATTTTGTTGTGTGGCAGGAATCCGCTGGATGCGAGAAACACGGAACCGGTTGAAACAGCGGTGCTTGGGGCCCGCAGTGGACGTCTTTCGGCTGAAAAAATGATGATGATTATAGTGGCTTGCATCTTTATTTGCACACTTTAACTAAATCTATCTCATCTCAGCATAATTCTGAGAAAAGTTTCGAAAAGAGGTATTTTCTGAAATAATCACTTTTAGAACGTGTGCTTAAATTATTAAAATTATCTTAAAGTGACAGGTCTTATCTAGGATATTGTGTAAGTGATAACACTGCGCACTGTATAAAAATTTGATCCTTTTCAAGATTTTTTGTTTGTTTATTTTGAAATCATTTGCCATAATTAGGTATAGGATACACGTAAAATAGGAAAATTTTAAATGTTTACCTTTTACGGTTAAAAAGATGTAGCCCTGTGACAGATATACAAATAGGATATATGTTTTGTACGTAATAGGGTCCTATTGGCACCCTTTGGTTAGAACCCCTAAAAAGGATAGTATATGAATATGAAACTGAAAATGACTTTTACTGACTAACATTTTGACACTAGACTTTCATTAGTGAAATAAAAATTATAGAACTTAGCCATAAAACAAACCTGAATATTTATTGTTTATTTTAATAATAGGTAAGTAGATACTTATAGTATTAAAACTACTATGTCCAAAAGTAAAATTAAACGTGATTGTAAAATCTTGTGGCAGTGTATACACGTGCCAAAAACGAATGCCTGCATAATTTGCCTTTTTATCTTGGTTAAAAATATGTAGATGACTTTCTGATACCCTTTCTTGTTTGTGCAGCGCCTATAGACATTTTATCTAGTCACTTTTACATCGCAATCTCTGTGGTATATCTTGCTATCTTGCTACACGCGCAAAAAGAAAATAAAAGAATATAAATAGTTTTGATACTTGACAGTGGTTAAATGTCGACTCTGACAGCAGACAGACTCCTGTATCAGCACTCGGCTTCACTCTGCATGTTTTTAAAACAAAATGTCACATGGAAGACCTTTTTCTTAAAAACAACATGAACTACATACTAATACGAAGTATGTTCACAAAAAAACAGAACTTATTTAGCATGCTACTAGGAATACTTGTTTGATCATTGCACTATTGAAGTCTCGATGACTTAAAAGATGCAATGGATCACAAGAAACATCGACCCGGTCAGCGACCTAGTGCCATACACAAAAAAAAATGTACTGAAGGTTAACCATACAAACGATAAATTATTACATTTTTACGTTACATAGATCGCGTTTAGCGGAGCTCGTGCCTAAGTAACAACAGCCGCACGGGTCGATCCATCAGGAAAAGCTACGCTTGCCGGGGTTGGTCCGTGGATGGGTGACCATCTTTACATACCGAGACCCCGTGCCTCGGGAAACACGTTAAGCCGTTGGTCTCGGCTGTCATTCGCGGATCTTTCACAGTCGTTATGGGTCGTCAGAAACCCGAAAGACTGACAACCGGTCTTACCAAGGGATATCGTACAGCCCAGTTACTGAGTTGTGGAGGTCCGATAGGCAGTCGCTCCATATAAAATACTGGTATTCAGCTGCATCTGGTTAGACTGGAAGCCGATTCCAACATAGTTGGGAAAAGGCTAGGCAGATTGAGACAGCTCACGTTTTATTTGCAATTTTGCACCAAGCGCCATTACACCAGCAAAAATAGTCGCACGCGTTCATAAAATCACGGCGTATGTTTACACACTTTATAATAGTACCTACCTACTCCTGCTTGAAGATTACGGTGCGTCTGTCAGTTAGTTGCATGTACCCGTAAGACACAGTCATGGACCGCATCAAGTTTAAGGTCAACGGATACCAGTGCTCAGGTTAGCGAATTGTTTGTCTGCTTACATGAGTTTATACTGTAAAAGATTGACAATTTTATACAATGACGCCCATATGCATGTGACCGGCCGTATTTTTCTGAATATTCATGAAAAAATATCGAAAATTAACTTTGAAAGGTTCTTTATTATTACTATTTTTTTTTTCAAAATCTCCCTTTGGTTTTATGGACTTTTTTAAATAAATACAATTTTTTTTTTTTAAAGTGTCTGCAGCTTGCGATTTTTTTTTTCATAGTCGTCAAATTTTAAACATAGTCCAAATCTAAAGTTAAACCCCGTCTATCTTTAATATTTTTCATATTATTAAATTTTTAATTTTATCAATATTGTTTGTCTTATCTCCGATGTTATTGGCTCGATTTATTAATGAATATTAATATTATAATTTTTTAATGTTCATTTTTGATAATTTTTCATTAATATTCGGAAAAATACGGGCGGTCACATTGGGCGTTTTTTGGACGACTGCCTTATGTAATTTTGAAGTTCGATTCAAAAGTGCTGATTCTCGGCCTAGTTTGAATAAATGACTTTAGAATTTTGAATTTTGTTGATAGTTTCAGGATATTAATAGATGAGTACTTAGTAAATAGTGATAAATATAATGTGTCACGAAGTTGTTAGTTATAAATCATGCATTTCTATCCAATAATTTTTGTCATCGCAACAGGTAGAGGTCCCCAAAAAATAAGTAGGTAAATTATGTTTTTACCCGACTGCCCCAGAAGGTGGGTATTTTTTTTTAAAGTTGTTGTCATCTGACCTTTAGTAATTAAGTAGCCCCATAATACACAAATAGGTCATAAATTACTGAGATAAGTATGTTACAATTCGCTGAAAGTTGAAGCTAGAATGCTGCTGCTGTTGTTGATGCTGTTGTAACAAATAAATCCGTCATCTGAAACGGTGGATGTATACCACTGAAACACATAAGCTGTTATAATCATAACCCTCCTTTATTTATGCTGTAGTCGGGTAAAAACACGTTAGTTGTGGAGCCTATTTTGAAACACACTGGGTGGATTGAGTACCACAACTATTCCTTAAACATAATTGCCGCTCTATTTGATGGTGTACGATTTAAACAACATGTGCTTGTATCAACATTGACCAATGGTGACGAGAAGTACAAACATGCTGTTTACAACTTTTATTTCTCGAAACGATTTGTTGTGATTATCCAATCCATGCATTGTTGTCAGCTTGTTATGTTTAATGTCTTCTCATACAACACGCGAACAAAATCGATTCATTACTACAACAGACTAACATGTTTGGCGCAGTGGCTGTGGGCTTTGGTTGGTTCGAGATTCGATACCCGCATGCGAGATTTTGATTTGGAGAAAATTATTGTATAGTAGTCTGCTCTTCTGATAATTTTTCGGATGTGATAGTCTCTTCATCTGTTGTCATTATTCAATCAATCTGCCGAGCCTTTTCCCAACTATGTTGAAGTCGAATTCCAATCTAACCGGATGCAGCTGAATACCAGTATTTTACATGGAGCAACAGCCTATCTGACCTCCATAACCCACTTAATGGGTAACACGATACGCTTTGGTCTTACCAAAAAGAAAACCTTAAAAGTCTGACAACCACTCTCTAGTTACTCTACTAATTGTCAGACTTTTTGGATTTCTGACGACCCGTAACGACTGCCAAATATTTACGAATGACAGCCAGGACCAACGTCTTAACTTGCTTTTTGAGGCACGGTCTTGTCACTACTCCTAGGATAGAAATGGCAGTACCTACTAGTAATGTGTTTGTTTTTGCTCTGAGCCACATGATAATTATGTCATCATGTTGCTGGCTCGTACTATTTCACGGGTGAAAAATAATAAACTAGCCACATGTCATGCCTCGCCCAAGTTACAACACTGCACCAGTTCTTACGCTTTCCGCATACTTTCCATCATGTCTGCTAGGTACTAGAGTAATATACATGCGTACGTCTAGTAGGTACGAGTACCTACTTACCTACTTTTTCACACAATAACAAAAAATTATGTGTCACTTGCATCTGAAGGTTGAATGCTTATCATAAGTAAGATAAGCATAAAATATATTGTCACAATTTACTTTGGCATAACGAAATTCAGCATAATGATCATAACGCATAATATCTATTATTAGGCATAATTTTTTTGCCATAAAACTGTTGGCAAAATAATGAAGCATAATTTTATAACTGTAACTGTATTGACCTCGAACTTGACGAATTTATAATCCCATTTTATTAAACTTGACATAATTGTATTGTATTGCCTATTTCAAATATTTACTGAATTTCATCTTGATATGGTAAACTTGTATTGATTTGATTGAATTTGTTAATAATATTTATATTAAGTAAACTGTTTGCATGCCTTAGTTAAGGTAGTTAGTACTTATAAGGATAATTTTAAACTTAACATAGTGTAACTTGTACCTACTTTCTGTGCAAATAAAGAACTATTCTATTCTATTCTAAAGCATAATATTATAAACGCATAATGATTTAAACACATCATGTTCTTTGGAATAAAAATAATAAACCCTATTATAACTCATATAAAAACAAACATATTTCAACCTAATCCAATAGACTAATACCCAAATTATAATAAATAATATTTATATTTATGGCTCATGATTAATAGACGAATAAATATTATGCCTTAAAAAATGATGTAACTCCAAATTATGTCAAAACAAATAAGACCAAATGACAGTTATGCTAAACATTGCATTATGCCCCTTTGGGTGACTTGTGATAAGGCCCATGGTGACCGACCACGTTTCAATGGTCATCAGGAGGGCTATGCAGAAATAAAGAGATCCGCAGGAGAACCAAGGTAACCGACATAGCCCGATGAATTTCCAAACTGAAGTGGTAATGGGCAGGGCACATTGTTCGCAGAACAGATGGCCGATGGGGCCGAAAGGTTCTGGAGTGGCGACCGCGTACCGGAAGACTAGCGTTGGAAGGCCTTTCATAAGGTGGACCGATGACCTTGTGAAAGCCGCAGGAAATCTCTGGATTCGAAGCACAGAATCGGTCGAAGTGGCCGTGCTTGGGGGAAGCCGAAAGACGTCCAGCAGTGCACGTCTTTCGGCTGAAATAATGATGATGATGATTATGCCACAGTATTACTCGTATTATCCTGAGAGAACTTATGCGGAAACGTTATGCCTTAAAATTTTATGCCAGGATTACCAATTCCCGTACATAATTAAAAACGTTTAAAATCTATATAGTCGTAATTTCATCTCAGCGACAAATCAATGTCAAAAACTTGTCAAAATGTGGGGAAATTAGAGGTGTTTTGACAGAGTAAGAATTCGAATGTTCTTTAAAATACGGGAATTACCCCACACGGAATGATGTACTGAAAAAATATACTAATTACAATAATTTTATATCTAATCGAAATAAAATAAGCCTTTACCGTTATAATTTATACAAGGTGTTACGAAAACCCTGTCCGGTCTGAAAAGGGCACATAGGTACTGCAAAAACATTACCAAAAAGTTATAAAATACTTATTAAATTAATATAAATAAAAAAGTTATTTCTATTTAAAATTCATGTTTTTAGTACCAAAATTAAAATTATCACAACTCCGCCATAAGTTATGACTTGTAGAGACCCGCTTAGCGACGGCCGCCAGCGCCCTATGTAAAAATCTCGGTAAAACTCCCCATTGAAAAAAATTTAGCATTTTTTTTTTGTTTTTCCGCGATATTACTAGGTACTTACCCTCAGAAGAATCATATTCTTAACAACACCAGCACGAATCGGACGGGGTTTTTGTTACAGCTGTAGATATAAATGTTTTAAGGCAGCCAAACTTTTGATACCTAACATAACTTGGATTTTGTTTAAATTGAGCATTCATATTTATTTCTATCATCGTCTGAAACTATGTAGTTGAGTATTTTTATAAAAGTAAAAGAGTAAATAATTTACACACATAAAACTATTCTTAGCTTGTTTCTTTTTAGACGCACTAGGTTAATTATTTACGTTATTTTGTATAAAATTCAGCTTTAGTGTAGGTACATACAACTTGGTATTAATTTTTATGCGCGTAATTTATTGACCCAGTTTTTCAAAGATCTATCGGTAGATACGCATTCGGAATCACTTAGCTGATACCTATTGAAAATTAGGATTTCCCACGTTTCCTAAATTTTGAGTGAAATATTTTGACAACAAAATCTCGTCATGGCCCAGTGGTTAAGGCATCGCCTCTCATGTACGAGGTGGGTTCAAATACGGGCAAGTACCAATGTAACTTTTTCAACTCATGTTTACTTTCTGAGTTTATCTATCTTTTCTTTACTGACATCGGTGAAGGAAAACATCTTAAGAAAACCTGGACATAAAGTTAATACAAGCATTTTAGTAGAATTAAGATTGCCGTGCTTGACAGCTACTTAGAGACCTCTTTATTTACCAGCTTCTACCCGCGACTTCGTCCGCGAGTCTGGAACATTCCTCAAGAATTGAACTACCTAAAGCAAAAAGAAATTTTCAATTAAGACTGGTAGTTCCGGAGATTACCCCCTACATACAACTTTAAAACCAAACATACAAACAAACAAACAAAATTTACCTCTTTATAATATTAGTATATTAAACTTCCAAATTCCAACCCGTCTTGAGCAAGCGTGGTGATCAATGCTCGTGCCTTCTCTCTATGAGAACCTGGCCTTTGCCCTGCAGTGGGACTGTAACAGGCTGGTATTAAAAAAAAATATATACAGTGAAAATTTATTATGTTTTACACTTATTTATTTTTAAATCATATATGTAGATAAAACTTGATCTTGAATTTCTGCCAATTTCAATATAATTATGCCTCGAGCAAATTAGGTTTTTAATTTTAATTAATTTTATCTCAAACGACCCGTTCTTTGACATTTTGAAATCTTCGTAAAACCACCTACCTAAGTAGAAATTGAAACAGGAAAATATTAAAAAAACCGCAAATTACAGATTTCATTGTAAAATTCTTGGAAAGCTGTCGACATTTAAAGGTTAAGATAAAAGCCTCAAAACTCATTACCTACCTACCGGTTAAAAATAAAATTAATTACTTAATTTACTGTCACTATATCTACTAATTATACCTATAGAAAATGGGTAAAAAATCTATTAGAACAATGGTGACAAAACGATAGTAATTACTTACTGGTATTATGTGGAAATCACAAGGTTTCTTTTGAAGGGCACTTGATTCAATCATTATTTTGAAATCTATGTTTTAATCCTCGTGCAGACTAGCGCGACGCGACACCGGTTATATATCGTTACAAATATGGCTTTACAGATTTATAATTAATCAGTAGAATCAACAATACAACTCCTAGTGTTACAATAATCCTAAAATATCATGATTTCATGAAATAATCATTCAATAGGATTATATGAACTAAGAGACTTGTATTGATGATTTTTATGATTATAATTCAATAAATAAATATTTGATACGGCCGCAAATCATTATTTAGATCAACATACAACCTGATACTGATCTGCAAATTACAAAAAACGTAAGAAAATATAAAGTTCGCGGGGTACCCTTTTATTTATTTTTTTGTTTTATTTTTTTAGGGTGGGAAATTATCAAATAACTTCTCCCGCTCTGGGCGGAGCGGGACGGCGTGTCAGACTTTTACTGACTAAAACCCACCCGTGTTCCTTCAGTTGCCTGTGTGCCGGGGCCACGATATCCCTTTCGGACAAACTCGCAACCCCGGCAGGATGTGTACTCTTGAGCCTGACATCTATTGTTCGGACTAGACCTTCTGACTCACCTACCCCGAGCCATTATTATGACACTAATCGCCTTATCTCGCTACCCTGACGATTTTGCCTTAACATAAAATATATCCAATGACGCTCGACAATAGGTATGTAGATTCCCATTAATGAAAGAATTTTCGACATCGGATCCGTAGTTCCGAGGATTACCCCATCCTACTAAAGTTGGCCCAAAAAGTTACCATAAGACAAAAGATTGCTGACACAGTCAAGTTTAAGATTTGAATTAAAGAAGAATGGCATTTCTGTCGGTTAACTTTGGATGCGTTTTCGTACGAATTTCTCTTGTGCGTACACACACGAACACGAAGAAACGATCCCGATCTTCCAAGTACAAAGGGAGCGCGCAGACTGGGTGCGTAGTCGTACGTATAGTCCCGATGTCCGAAAACAATCCGAACTTATTGGTGTTTTTCGTGCATTCAATGCGATATCACTGGAACATTACTTATTTGACGGAGTAAAAACGTATCCAGTGTGCGCACTGAATTTGTACAGCCATGATCGTACAAGTACGCAGGAGTGAAATTCGTACGAAAACGCATCGAAAGTGCGCGCAGCCTTAGAGAGTATTTGTACGAATTTACGCGAAGTCTAAATGATTGACACCAAGATACATGGAGTCCAATCGGTAAATTCTGTAAAACTAAGGTGAAGTGAGCTTGAAGTGAGCTGTCATTTCACCTGACGCTATTGACAGCTCACTTCACTTAAGTTTTCACGGGAAGATTTTTAACCGAATAGATCGGCTGCTGTTCTTCTTTATGCAAGTATTAGATGCATAGTTATCTTCTATACTTATAATAAATCTGTAGAGAGGTCAATTCTGTACATGATATATATTTTCAAAATAACTATCAGGGGGTAATTAGTGATCGATACTGATGCCAAAAATGCAATCAGTAAAATTTTTGTCTGTCTGTCTGTCTATCTGTCTGTCTGTCTGTCTGTCTGTATGTTCCTTATAGAAACAAAAACTACTCGACGGATTTTAACTAAACTTGGTACAATTTGTCTTCATACTCCTGGGGAGGTTATAGTATACTTTTCATCACGCTACAATCAATAGGAGCAGAGCAGTGAAGGGAAATGTTGGGAAAACGGGAGAAGTTGCTCCATTTTTTAAGCTTCCGTCGCGTGTGAAGCCTTAATGGTTAAAGCTACATAGAAATCATTTATGACGGAAATGTTCTACATAAAATTATCTAAAAAATATCCCACAACAGCATATGTCTATCTTTTAAGGTTGACTCACAATAACACGTGTAATTCCCGATAGCTTAGCAGTTCGGAGCTTTCTGATTATATTTGTTTACTCTTACGTTTATAATACTCTCACTCATCCCTAATTAAAAGAAGTTAATATTATTACCTATTCAATAAAAAAAGAATCATAGTAATTGGTATAGAAACACCAAACTTATACATGAAATACGCTAATAAGCCATCGCGCCGTCGCGCGTGAATACTGAATCATGCCATAAGGATTATTTTCGTGTAACGGTTGCCGCGCTCGACGCGGGTCGTGGCGGTACGGTATAAAAAGGCGGGAGGTCCGAGCGCGATTCAATATTTGGCTGTTGATGCGTTCAGAGCGTTCGACCTTATTGACAGACAATAATTGATATTAACAAACCGTGCTTATCAGCGCGACTTTTAGTCTTTAAATAGTTTATTTTTAGATACCGATAGGTAAGTTTTGGCTAATTTATGTTCAATTTTATTTTTGTATTAGTAGGTAAAAGCGTAGATACTTTTATTAATTATAGTAGTTATAGGTATTTATTTTTAAGTGAAGTAGGTAGGTATAGGTAGATAGTATTGCACAGGCGTTTCAGCATTATTTTCATTTCTTTTTTTGTTGTTTGTTGTACATATTTCTGGGTATAATTCTATTAGAATATTTTAGTTAGGAAGGACATATGGTACTTTTTTACGAAAAACGACGGAAACGCGGACGAAGTCGCGGGCAAAAGCTAGTAAATAATATTTTATGGTAGAAAAGCAATACTACTCAAAGGGTTATGCAATGGGTGACCTGAGTAGCATTAGGACGAAAGATGGACTAGAAGGTAGACCACTACTAATTAAATAAATAATAAACAGGTTCAAACGCAGAACAGATTTGTTATCAAACTTCCAAGTCGGCCATCTAGATTTTTTTCGAATATTTTAATAATATTTATGTGAAGTCTTTTTAATTGTACTTTTTATGATTTATTTATTTATTTATTTATTTATTTATTTATAGTTAATTAAAACGGTACAACACCAATTACATTAATTAACATAGAAATATAAAGAGATTAATATTGACAAATTTTGTATATAATTTAATTAAACTAACATGGAACAGTGGACTCCCTTGCATACGTTCTCTCACAGAACACCAGACATATACGCATAATTTTATTCCATTCATCCGCAAATACATCGCATTCAGGGTTGGCAGTCAGAAGGGCGTTGAGCATCTTCAAAGTACGACACACTGGAGATTCAGCTCTGGCAACAGTTTTTGATGACGGTTGCGCAAATAGATTGCGCCGGCGGCTGGGACGGTGTCCGATGTATTTGTCGGGCACAAAAAGTCGGCAGAAAAGGCCATGGAGGTCTGGGCAGTCTATACGTCCCCGTAAGGTTTTACAGGCTACCATGAGCTGATCAAGGCCTCTTCTCACCTCCAACGAATTAAAACCCAACATCCCTAAAAGAAAGTTGGTAGGGTACATATAGGGAAAGAAATGGTATAACCTCTGGAAGAGGCATCTTAAGAAGGTTTTCTGTACCTTTTCAAGCATCAGTGTTTGGGTCGCGGTATAGGGGTGCCAAACACAGGCACTGGACTCGAGTTTGCTTCGAACCAGAGTGGTGTACAATAACCTAATAACATTAGGATTGCGAAAGTCGCGAGCATTTCGCAAAACAAATCCCAGGCGCCTGAAAGAATCCTTCGCAAGGGTAGAAATGTGATCTCTAAAAGTAAGACAGCGATCGAAAGTCACTCCCAAGTCTTTTATGTTGGTGACACGAGTAATTCCTTCACCGCCCAAACTATAGTCATAATGAATTGGTCGCAGCCCTCTACCGTAAGTCATGACATGGCACTTGCTAGGATTGAAAAATAGCTTATTCACGATACTCCACTCAAAAACGGCGTCAATATCCCTCTGTAGGAGTTTGCAATCTTCGTCTGTTCTGATGTGTGCGACAAGCTTTAGGTCATCGGCATAAAGAAGGCATTTGGCAAACTTAACATTTGCGATGAGATCATTGATCATGATCAGGAACAGAGGCGGCCCCAGTACTGATCCCTGACTTACGCCCGAGCGTGTGTTATAAGGCTTGGACTCGAAGCAGCCATGTCTGACAAACTGCTTGCGATCCCGCAGGTAGTCGGAAAAGAAGTAAAGAAGACCCGACGAGAAACCTATGGCCCCCAGTTTTGTCAAGAGCACATCGTTGTCAACTCTGTCGAATGCTTTCCGAAAATCAAAGTACAGGGCGTCAACCTGCGTACCAATGTCCAAGCCACTAGATATGTAGTCTACATGAATCAATAGATTCGAATTTACAGAGCGACCCGGCCGAAAACCGTGTTGGGCATCAGACAGAGACATGTTCAGGCGTTTGTAAATAAAGGAGTGGAGTATATGCTCGAAAACCTTGGCAATGGTTGGCAGGATAGCGATGGGCCTGTGTTCCTCTACAGATGTTTTGTCACTGGTTTTAGGGATGGGAGTGACTCGCGAAGTTTTCAATTGCTCAGGGTATACGCCGGACTGGAGGGCTAGGTTAAAGACATGACATAGTGGAGCTGCCAAGATATTATGACACCCCTTAAGAATAAAGGCTGGAATGTTGTCAGGGCCAACCGAGCTACAGGGTTTGAGTTTAGCAATCCCCTTAACTACATCCAGTGGGGTCAAAACGGGAAGAGGAATGTTATCTGCCTCACTGGCCACACTTAAGTTTCTTGGGTCCAATTTAGGTGTATTGGGCAGAAACATGCTGGCAAAATATTGAGCAAATGCCTCGGCCGCTTTGACACCTGAAAAAGTATCACCATTGAGTATAACGTTTGGCTCGAAACCGCCCTTTGATCGCAGGCTAGAAACATGCTGCCAGAACTGTCGCGGATTTTTACCAATACTATCTTCTAAGGAATTACAGTACATTCTATAGGCGACCTGTGTTCTTGCTTTTAGATCCGATCGCAGAGCACTAAACTCCGCATATGTAAGATGACATCGCGAAAGCTTCCATTTATAATGCAGTTTAGTTTTACGCTGAGTATCGTTTACTAAATCCCTAGTAAACCAGACTGGATACCGCCTATTTCCAGCGATCATTCTCTTCTTCTTTGGAATAGAAGAATCAAATACGTCATAAATTATTTTGTAAAACTTACCAGCAGCGGAGGGTGTGTCGTTGCAGCAAAAAACGTCTTGCCATGGAGCAGAACGAATTTGATCTCCAAAAAGTGCGTAGTCCCCTTTGACAAAGTTCCAATCCCTACTACGATCAATATTGCTGGCGTCCAATTTTTCCCTGTCCTTATAAGTTGTGGTGGTAATCGCAATATCTAACGGAGGATGATACAAGTCGATTGGAACCAGCTCCGTACCTTTGACATGCTCGCAGTTTACTTTGGTACCCTCCCGAGCCAACACTACGTCTAACTTACTCCCACGCATATTCACCACTTCATTCATCTCAGCCAGGCTACAAAAGCTTAAGAAATAACAGTAATAATTATTGATATTGACAGATGCACTTTTTAAGTTAAGGTCGCCTAAAATTATTATTGTTCCGTTTAAGTTGGTGATGATGCTCTCAACCTTGCAGAACCACGTCATGTAATCGTCATCAGTTGCAGTGGGCTTTACATAGACAACACACACAGATAAGCTAAGGCCGAAACTTGTGATCGTAGCCCATAGGTCTTCACCACGGTCAGTCTCTAAATCTTGCCGCCTCGTCATGGTAATGCCGGGGCGCGAAGCAAGCAATACGCCGCCACCCAGAATCACTCGGTCTCTGCGTAGGATGCTCCAATCTCCGCTTGAAATTTCTGAATCCTCAACTGAATTGTCCAGATTTGTCTCTGTTACGGCAATTAAGTCGTGCTCGGAGAGTAACAAGCTTGATCTCCATATAGGTAACTTTGTTTTGAGCCCCCGCACATTCTGGTACAGTAATCGTATATAATCATTGCGATTAGTAGAGGCGGGTGAGGCAGTAATGTTGGAGGGCTTACTGAGTCTCATTACTTCGGCCACGAAAGTTACGGCGCCACGGTTTGACGCAAATGTCCTCTGCCCAGTTTTGGGATGCCATAACTAGTTCAGCCAGTTTTGAGGGCACACCCAACTTGAAGGAGGCGTATTTGCCACGGGATTTTAGCACTTCTACCGTGCAAACATCAGTTCCACAGATGGTAATTAAGTGGTCACGTACCTGGCTATCAGAAGTACCCTGCTTCACGTAGAAGAGGTGCAGGTATCTCCATCTTTCTGAGGCCTCTAAATTGGTGGTACCAGGTGCCGCTGTCCCACGCAAAACATTGCCGAGCGATCGTCGGGAGCGCCTGTGTTGAACTTCCGTCCAGCCATCCCTCAAATGTTCATGGTCTGTGTCGCCCATTGTAACGTCTGATACCGCAGCAGGCACTGGCAAGAGGACTCGGGATTTGGGAGCTTTGTGGGTAGCTGATGACACCAGTTTACCTTGGCGGTGTATGTCCCGTAGGTTCGTCTCGCATATTTTGCGATCCACAGTTTTCACCTCTTCTAGCGCCATCAATATGGGATCTCCTACCTCTTCCATATCGTGCGGTGGGGCAGTGAGTAGCTGAGAACTTGCCGAGCGTGACTGGAGATGTAGGTCTTGAATTCCCTGGTGGCATTTCTCTGGATCCTTTCCCCTTGTTCTTTTTTGGAGACTAGCCGATCTCATTCTGACTTCGAGTTCGATGGTAGTTTTTTGAATGACCGCACACTGAGTTTTTATGTCAGAGATGTCCTTAACCAGGGCGGATAGCATTGTGTCATGCTCGGCCTTCCAGGTAGACAGCCTTAGGTCTTGTTCGGCCCTCCACTTAATCAAAAGCTGCATGAGTTCACTCTTCCATTCCAGACATGCACAGGATGAGTCCATCACCGCGTTGTTGGGTGAATCATCGATACGCGGCCGCTTGCCCCTGACGGTCACATTTGCACTAGACTCCTTCGCCTCGCTTCTGGAAGCCGATGGAATGTCAGGAACAGATTGTGATTGTCCTGGTATGGGGGTCTTCGGGGATTTAGGAGGAGTGCGATGCATATTAGGCATTTATATTTGATGGAATATCAATAGGGGCCGGCGAGTACTGCAGTCACTTATAGGATGTGTTGACGACGTAGCGTATACAAAAATAATTCAACGATATGCTTACTATGATTCTTTGTTCGTCGAAATATACGTTTTCTTTTTAAAAAACCGGCCAAGGCGAGTTGAGATCACAGAATTAAGGTTCTGTCCAATAAAACTACGAACGGTCGCGTAATTAACCAATTACTGTATTGCCCGTCATTGATAAACCTGCGTTAGCTATTAAGCTATGCATCAAATGAAAAAAAGGGTTAAGGGTAAAAATGATCTTCACTATAATTCAGCTAGTAACAATTAAACAACAACACACACAATCAAACAAATTTTGTTTGATAAAAAAGTAAATACGCACCTATTTTTGGTATTTTTTTTTCAGCAATAAAGCAGCTTCACGTACCGTTAATAAAATTGTTATAAATATGAAAATAAAAATGGTAACTTTAGAAACCTTGGCAATAAGGCTTTTTGACTGCTTTTGAGCTATAACTCAAATCAAACATTAATTGAAATATATTTAAGAAATTCTTAAATAAATCTACAATATGTTAATTAAAACTTTTCTCCTAACTTACAGCAGTCCACTGCTGGAAATAGGCCTCTCCAATTGCACTCCATTCAACTCGATTCTCGGCAACTCTCATCCAAAACTGTTACAGCCACCGCGGCAAAAATGAAATTTTTTACGTTGCATAAGATCTCGAGAAAAACCTCTGTGACAGACGGCCATCAGCTGTGAAGCAGTAACGCTTACTGCTTCACATGGCTTCAACCTGGTGTCAGAGTTTTAAAGTAAGATACATACGGTTTTAATAAGATACTTTAATCTTCACAAATCTCAATGTAGAGCTATTAAACTTAATTTATGCAAATAATACGGTTTAATATTAAAATTTGACTTAGGTACCTGCTTTTTGCAGTTACGTAAACTCTTCGGCAAAAAAATCTTATTTTATTTTATGAAGTGCAACAGAAAAATACCTTGTCATGTTTTATTATTGGGCCATATATCAGATACTTTCTGAAATAAGTAAAAAACTCCACATAGATTAAATTTCTTAGCCATTCACTAACAAAAACTACATATTGAGATGAAAAAACCTACTTGAAAGTTACCATACAAGTAATCAGTGTCAAATTCAACTATTGATCAAACCAAAATTAACGGGTCATACGCAATAGATAAAAAACAAAAGCTAAACCAACATAGTAGGGCAACTGTCCCACTGCCGGCGATTAGCGAGAAACGAGTAGAGCTATAAACTAAAAACGAGTTGTTTGTTTGACAGAGTTCCCGCCTTCGGCCGGGGCGGTGTGAACAGTCAGAGTCAGAGATCAACTACTTATTAACTTTCGCTATGAAACTCATTACGAGTCGTAAAAAAAAAAAATCATACATGCATCGAAATAGTCTGTCCACGGTTGAATATAAATTGTAATTTTTTTCACGCATCGGATATAAGTGTCATAACGAAAGTTATTTAGTATGGCAAGTAGAATCACTCTCTTGACGGATGTAGGTGGACTAAGTGCGAATTTCACGATAAATCGAGTTCAAAAGTTGTCTGCGACAATAATAAAAATAAATAACACTGACAGCTCATATACGTGGTTTTTATGCTGATCGCGTTCAGTTCTATTGGTCAAATTCGCCCTAAATCGCTAACCTACATGTATCTCCTGACACGGGAACTACAATCTTTTGTTCGTTTCTTAAGTGATAGCTAATAGTCGATAGCTAGTCGCTTCCTTGTCGGCAGTGGGACAGGTGCCTAATGCGAGCAACTAGGTAACGATAACCAGTTCTATGTGTAACAGTTCTTATTACTTTCTAAGAGTAGGAGCCTACAGCGAGTGCAGTTAGATTAGGTGAAAATTAAGTTTTAAACATAATACTAGTCTTTTGAAAGACTGAATAGACTTCGTAGAACGATTATCTCTGTCCGATCTTGTTTAATCTCATAGAATTTAATTGAGACCGAAACTGAGACAGAAAAAATAAACATGTGTTAAACAGGTAAACAATGATATTATGTAGATACCGTGAAGGATACATCACTAACTGTGATTCATTCAATTCAATTCATTCAAATGTTTTACTTTAAACATAATATGAAAATAATAAGTAGTCAATCTGCCTAGCCTTTTCTCAACTATATTGGGGTCGGCTTCCAGTCTAACCGAATGCAGCTGAATAACACTATTTTACATGGAGCGACTGCCTATCTGACCTCCCCAACCCTTGGTAAGACTGGTTGTCAGAGTTTCGGGCTTCGACTCGTAACGACTGTTAAAGATCTACGAATGACAGCCGGGACCAAAGGCTTAACAATCCGAGGTACGGAGTCTCGGTATGTAAAGATGGTCACCCATCCACGGACCAACCCCACGGCAAGCGTAGCTTAACCTGACGGATCGACCCGTGCGGCTGAGATTTCTTAGCCACGAGTGAAATAATAAGTACTTATGTAGGTAATTGTTTAAAATAATACCAGCCATGCTATTCTGTAAACATCTCCCCGTGAAAACTTGGGTGAAGTGAGCTCTCAATAGTGTCAATCCCTGTGGAATGACAGCACACTCCACGCTCACTTCACCTACGTTTTCACGGTGAGATGGTTACAGAATAGCACTGCTGATTCTTTGTATCGAATCATAGAACAAAAAAAACACTTTCGATTTCATTCATTTGTAGAAATTCATGTTCAATGCTACTTCTGCTACACCGAACGCATCAGATTTACTTACTCATGGCGTCAGACTCATGAACCGCTACATTAACCGCAATTCCAATGGAGACCGTGAACTGCCTTTAGGGTCTGTAAATGTCGTCGTGTGACCAAAATTTCACTTTTGGATGGCAAAACCTGATTGGAATGAATGCAAGTGATATGCATGTAGGTATTCATACGTTTGTAGCAAGGAGAAACTGTTTTATAAGGAGTAAGATACACACAAAAAAAAGAAACACAGGAAAAAAAAAACAAAAAAAAAAAACTACTAAAAAAAAAAAACAAAAGAAAAAAAAAAAACAACACTTGATTAAATACTCAGGGCCGTCTTTTACATATTGAAGGCCCACGGCACATAAGGATCACGGCGGGGACCCTGTGTAGATAAGAGTAGATAAGCTAAATAAAAAAAATAAAAAAATTGCTGTGTGGCTCACTCTAGGTGTAAAAGTGTAATTGTGCTAAAAAAAAACTAATTTTTCTGTCACGAAATACAACCTTATTATTAGCATTTAGTTCTCTGGATAAGTTTTTCGGCTTATTTAGTATGCCAAATATATAATTATTCAATGACATTATTGCCGCATTTTGGTCCGCATTTTACGTATTTTGATAGTTAGCAAATTGAATTTCTATCAATGTTCAATTGAACCTAATAAAATTGTATAAAACAATGTACTTATATTTAGACACTTATTGTAAATCGCAATGTAAATCCATTACTTTGTCATTGGTACTAATGAAACTACTGGTACTAATGAACATCCGGCGGCCGCAAAGAACGGCCCTGGGCACTTGCCCAGAGTGTCCAATGGAAAAGAGGGGCCTGTAAATACTGTGTTGCTATGCAATGAGTTATGGCACATTATCAAGCTCTGCTGACCTGATATCCAGGTGTTTTGTGTACCAGTAAAACAGGTTTTATTCATGATGTTATTCTTCCCTATATATCTAGTTCCAGTGGTGTGCTTCGAAAGCATTTCGACAAGTCATTTGCTATTTGCTTGATTTACAAATAGCAACGTCGTGCTTTTGAACTGAATTCTTGCGAATTCAGTCGCACGAAACACACACACCATTAATAATTTTAGTATGAAAAAAGTACTGTTATGAAATTAGACGCATAGTCGTAGTTGACCGTTACAACTTACTTTCGCTACGCATTTAGTTTGTTGAAAGAGATAAATTATAAAAGATAAAATCATTTTTATTTCCTTTCATTTTATATTTTTGGTGAAATGCACATTAAAAAGCCGGCCAAGTCGGCGTCGTGTCGGTGCGTGTCCGACCACGCACAATGAAGGGTTCCGTAGTTGGGATGAATTTATCGCAAGAACAAACTTAACTTTGTAGTTGAAAAACGTGTTCTTCCATACGAAATGTATGGGAGAACATGTTTTTGCAACAGCTAATGTAAGTTGGTCGATTACTACTCGTTAACTTGTAAAGCCTACTTAGTTGTGATAGTTTTCCTTTTAATTTCGTTATAAATATACTACTGCCGTTAATTTTTTTACGTATCCAAAACCAACCATTTAGCTGGCAGGGGGGGGCTTGACTATAACAAAAAAATTGCACTTTAAAGCTTTATATTTCGCAAACGAATCCCTGAATCCTAAATGGTTTTAACAAACTCACACACACATTTTTGAACGATCTTTCCAACGACACAATGGAATAGATAAGTTTTTTTTTTTTTTTTAAACCGCTAACATATGGACAGACATACAAACATTGGCGAAACTATAAGGGTTCCTTGTTTACTACGGAACCCTAAAAAGGAAGACTATTAATATTGGCCAGTTAGACACTTCGTTGAAATAAAAAATACTTACATTTTAAATAATACTTCATTTTGACACTGGCAAGATGGCCTGGGGTAATTGCATAATACACTTACAGTAGTTATGGCTTTCATTTTGACAGTTCAACAGCATTCATTGCGTTATTTACGTTGTCGAGCAGACCATTTTTCCGAACATAAAAAAAAACATTTTTTCCAAGATAAATTCATGAAGCAATGGATTACACAATCATTCGGATTGTGATTGAAAAGTGTGTGACGAAATTAGGGTGTTGGTACGATGGCGCAGTGGCTAAGAGATTGGCTATTGGGTTGCGGTGCACGCTGGATCGACTCCTGGCTGTAACAAATTAATATTTGAGCAATCAATCCATCTCTTTCTTTTTTGCATGACTGTGTTTCGAAACCAACGTGCGGGAGCAATCTTAGAACAAGACAAAATATTAAAAACCCTATTAGTGTTTTTGCTCCATTACTCTTGATTGGCCAAGAGAAAATTATCAGTTTCATATTTTTTTAACCGGTGTAGCAAAAAATCGCTTTCAAAAGCATACTTACGTACACACTTAAAAAAACTCCAACTTATGTTTTTAAATTGGTACCAAATTAATCCCTAGGTAGGTACATGATTCGCTGAGAGAAATCGAAAAATAATTAATCAGTTTCATTATCCCATTGCGACTATACCTAGTTGAATTTTATTACATGAACTACATAAATGTATGAGATCCAATTAAACATCTATACATATTTATCTACCAGTCTAGATTCTAGAGCATAACGTACTGGTTGAAAAACCTGTTTATCTTGGTGTAAAAAAATCGTTATTTTATGGATCATTCATGGTCAGTTGAAGATGCTTTTAGAATTAATAAAAGAGAATAAAAATATAAATGTTGGTTATTGAACTCACACTTAAACTGCAATTCTTATAATTTTTTGATCGAATAGAAATGATGTTTTTTCTAACTTCGGCTTTCTTAGTTTTTTGCCTGTAAGATTTTGCCAAATGAATAATTCATTGGCAAATTCTTTTGACGCATTTGAGATTTTGCCGCTCGCTTATAAAAGACACATACCTACTATACCTAGTACACCATCACTTTCTTCAACGATATAATCGGTATTTCACAACAAACCTGGCGTAAGGCACGATCATCGAAAGTCTTCCTGACTTCAATGTTTTTCGTGTTTTGCAGTAGTTTTTAAATATATTTTGGCCGACTGATAATTAGGTTCCTAGGATTTCTGTTCACTATGTTTTACTTTTATTCCGGAGCCGCAAGTACCTACAGTTAGTTTGATACATAATATGTTATGCTACTCGTATATCTTCAAATATTTCTTCCCCAGTTGGCAGCGATGTCAGCTCAGACGTGACGATGTTGGACTACCTCCGCAACTACCTGCAGCTGCGCGGCACCAAGTACATGTGTCGCGAGGGTGGCTGCGGAGCCTGCATGGTCACAGCATCAAAATGCTTAGGGGCTCCTCATATTGCCGTCAATGCTGTGAGTATTTTGAGTAATTATGATGTCGAAATAACACCTATTAAGAAAATCATGCTCAGGATTTGTCATAAATTACTTTGGCAATCTCATACAAATGCTCATAATACATACATACATAAACTCAAACCTTTTTCCCATGGTGATAGGTAGAAACTACAGGAAACCACCTGCTACGATCGTTATATACTCCTTTTGTTCCTCGGGAGGAAAAGCTCTAGAAGGACGTGTGACCTTATTGGTGATGTTCTTTGAAAGGTCAGATGCGTAGCACTTAGAATCGTTTATGAACGTAAACGAAGCAAAAGCAGTATGCTTTTATACAATAACATGAATTTAGAAACCACAGAAGGTAATTTGAATCAAATAAGCATGTCTATGCCCAGCGATGTATTTGGGTAATTGTAAATTTCCAGGTAGTTACATCGTCTTGGGTGGGCCGCATTTAGCTAATTGGACGACAATATGTTCTGAAATCAGTCAAAATTCCACAATGCCTGAAGTCCCGCCTCTTTATCCAGTGTGTTCTGCCCGCCATGACGTATGGTGCGGTACGTGAACGCTCAATCAGGAAGCTGTGTACTGGGTGAGAGTTGCACAGAGAGCCATGGAGCGTTACATGCTTGGCATAAAGCATTATAGATCGACTTCCAAACGTCGAAATCCGCAGACGTACGATTTTTCGATATCGTAAAACGAGTTATGGAACACAAATATAGTTGGGCAGGACACCTGCCAAGGCGCAGTGGTGATAAATGGAGTAAGGCAATACGTCTAAGGACTGGAAGATGAAGTGTCGGTCGTCCAATGGGAAGATGGGCGGACTACATTGTTACCATCGCGGGTAGGACCTGGTTGCCTGGATGAGGCTGGCACAGGACCGTGGGGATTAGCACAAGAGAGGCCAATGCTCAGCAGTTTAGTCAGGCTGTAGATAATGATGAAGACATCGTCATCACATTTTATAATTGTATAATTGTTAAAAATTTTGAAAGAGTAACTATGGAGTTTCTCGACCATTCTTCTTCATATAAAACTATTTTCTGGGAGGGAAAACTATGTAATATTAATTCTTCTTTTAACCGAGTTCTAAAATGAGGAGGTTATCAATTTGGATAAATATTACAAGTATTTTTTTTTTATGTTAACTAATGTTGACTTTAAGTTTATTATAAGCACATTATTATTTTAAGACAATCCTATAAAGATGTTGTAAATGTTGCACAAATTCAAGTAGTTACCAAGTATCGACCTTCTGTAGAACAGTAACATACATAGCTAATACTATAGTTTACGACTAGGGTTAGGCATAAGAGACATGAAAAGGGCGTGTCATGAGTAGTCACGACCAATGAAAATTCATATAGGCTGTAGAATTGTAGATGATCTGCACCACTTATGTATCTGACGCTGACAACTCACAAAACAAAATTAATATTGATTTTAACTTATGGTCATGATTAATTTAATAACTACATGAAACACTTACACACTATTTTTTGCATGTAATGGATGATCTGAAAGTATGTGTGACGGCATCTACATCGCCACATGCGAACTACGCATGAAAGACCTGACGTCACAAAAAAATCCTAACGTCACACAAATCATCGCGCAATTAGAGTTTACCACGCGAACGACATATAATAAGACTATCCGACATCAATCATTAGGCAGTTGCCGGCCAGACACGACACCCAGTCTGGTCGGAGGATCCTCCCTTTTCTATAGAGGATGAGTGAACTGTACACCCTGTTCTTCATTCGTCTAAATATTCAAATGAAATTAAAAAAAAACAAAACACCGTTGCCATGAGATTTTGCAATAAAGTTAAGGTTTACAATTTAATAATGCCGTACCTAATTTTTAATAAACCACTAACATCTGGAAGACTTGTATTAAAGAAGAAGAAAAAAATTGTCCTGGAAGAAACCAAGAACGCAAAAAACGCTGTTTTGTGATTATTCTTGAAATATTTAGATTTTACTCAATAATTTCCAGATTGGAAAAATATTGTGATCGATACATCAGTTAGGTTAAAAGCAAAAGCGGGCCAGTCGGGGATCATGGAAGGGCAATAAGATCCTCGGTCCAAGTGTGGAAAGGGAACACCGGGGTGGTTTTTAGTCAGTAGGAGTCTGCCAGACCATCCCCAGTGCGGAGGACATCCTTATGGATTTTCCAAACCAGAACAAAAAATAAAAAAAGGTTAAAAGTACTTGCTAGTTAGTTGAAATCTCAACTCATCTACAGTACTTGCTATAATGTATAAAACAGAAACTCAAACTAAAAACTCAAACTCAAAGCATTTATTTCAAATAAACCAATTACAGGCACTTTTGAATTGTCAAGGGGGTCGGTCAGTCAGAAAGATGAAGCTAGATGCCCATTCCAAAGCGTAATAGGTACCTATGGAGAAGAACGGGCAAGAAACTCCACGGACACTCTTTTAAATCATGATATGGTTACAAAATATTATATTTTACAGACTATTTAAATCCTAAAAACCATATAAATCTGTAGTTTTGTCCAACAGTGTTTGGTGTCAATCACATCTTGCGATGGCTGGGACATCAGGACCATCGAGGGTCTTGGAAACAGGAAGATAGGATACCACAAGCTGCAGAAAACATTGGCAGAACACCATGGATCCCAGTGTGGATACTGCACCTCTGGATGGGTCATGGCTATGCATGGGTACGTAAGCAAAAACTGTTTTGTTCAGAATTATGGAAATCAGTCACTTGTTTTTGTCATGAATACGCGTATACTCTAATCCCTGGGCACCTTTATAACGGTAAATAACATCAATCAATTTTGATAATATTTTAGTCTCCTGGAAAGCAAAAAGAGCGTCACGATGTTGGAAGTAGAACAATCATTTGGCAGCAATGTCTGCCGCTGTACCGGCTACAGACCAATCCTAGAAGCCTTCAAAAGATTTGCCAAAGACGCTCCAAAAGAACACAGAATCTTGGATATTGAAGACCTGCAAATCTGCAAGAAGTCAGGAAAGCCATGCAATAAGTCTGCATGTGATGATGATGATGATTGGTGCGTGATTGGCGACGATGACATACACGAAGATCAAGTCAAAAGGATCGTATTGAAGGATGGTAGAATATGGTTCAAGCCTAGAGTACTTCAAGATGTTTTTAATATATTATTTCACGAGGGTGTTGGTTCGTACATGCTGGTAGCTGGTAATACTGCAAAAGGTAAGAACATATTGACTAATCGACTTTTAAGAAACGTACTCAATCTATTTATATGAGGTATGACGGTCCAAAAACTGCATGATATGTGGATTAGCGATGAAACTGGAAAATCGAAAAATCTGTTAGTAAAGTTTAAGTCACACATTTGCATTCCACCTTCTTGACTTTATTGTTAATTCTTATTCTCTTTACAATAAAGGAGCAGTCCCAATTGATGACTACCCTCGTATCCTGATAGACGTAAGTGCACTTCAGGAGCTGAAACCCGTTACATACGACCAGAACCTGGTAATCGGAGCCGGAACAACTCTGTCAGAATTTCTTGAGATTCTGAAGGGTGCATCTGCACATGAATACTTTGGATATCTCTCGAAGGTTCATTTCCATGTAGATTTGGTTGCACATATACCTGTTAGAAACGTAAGTATTTGTTTTGATGATAAAGAGATAAATACTACCGCCCGATTAGAGCTATACAAAATCTAAATCACACTGTTTGAGAGGGAAAGAATATTTGAAACTATTAGTCTAAGCTTTTTAGATTTATAGTTCAGTTCGATTCTGGTGAAACTAATAACTTATAAATCTCTAAGATAATGTTTTATCTAATTTCAGGTAGGTACAATCGCAGGCAATTTGATGATTAAGCATCAAAATCCAACTTTTCCGTCTGATATTTTCCTGCTGTTGACAACTGTAGGCGCCCAGCTAACTATTGGTATGTATTCATCAACATTTTTTTTTTCTATTGACTATGGTTTCAGTATCTTTGCTCTGTCTTAATTTCTTGTACCTACTCGTAGCTGGTCAAAAATAGCGTCTGATTTATTTAATTTAATACCTGCCCCATGTAATAGGGGGCGAGCCTATTGCCATAAACCGGGCACAATCCAAACTCCGGGTAATATTTCGAGTAAACAAGGCGTGATGATGTATGTTTAATGTGTTATTTTTTTTTTAATAATGTGTCTGTTTTTATTTACAGTTGATATCAACAGAACAGTACAAACAGTAACGATGGAGATCTTCTTAAGAACAAACATGACGGGTAAAGTGATTCTGAATGTGATGTTACCACCACTGAGCAATGAATATAAATTCTTTTCATATAAGGTAAATTATCATACATAGATTTATTATGTTAATTAGAAGAAAGCGTTCCTGGAGAAAGTAGAACAAAAAACGTAAAAAACAACAACCATCTTTAGAATTAAAAAAAAATTGAAAAGACAACAAAATATGTCTAAAATAAAAATCATTTATCATCTAATAGTTTTATTATTTCTCCTCTTCCAGTTAATGCCAAGATCTCAAAGTGCCCACGCCATAGTCAACACAGGTTGTCTCTACAAATTGAATGCAAATAACATAGTCGAAAGAGCAAGAATCGTATACGGGGGTCTGTCTACCAGGTTCTTGAGGGCGTTAGCTACAGAAACATTTCTCATTGGAAAGCCTTTGTTCACCAATGAAACCTTACAAGCAGCTCTGCAGGTGTTAGATGGAGAGATGATCGTTGATGATAATCCACCGGAAGCTTCTGTGGCGTATAGGCGATATGTTGCAAAGGCATTGTTCTTCAAGGTTAGTTTTTGTTTGTTTCTCATGTTTCGTTTTGACAAACGACCTTCAATTATGAACTCGGCCGACAATCATATCTATTGGAAAAATGATCGTGGGTTCATATTTTACCCAAGAATGCAAGAAATATATATAAGTAACTTACATAGCAACTTACCTATTAGGTATCAGTTCTCATACAAATCAAAAATGTCTGCAGTACTCAACTTACTATGTTGCATGTTGCGTCCGTTGTATCTTTGTTTTTTACTCTCTCTCTGTTTCTATCCTGAAAATCGAGAAACTCGAATTCCGTGATTACTTCGTACAGAAACGCGAAAATGCACTAACAACATGAACCATTAAACTGCTTGTTTCTATCTCCGTAGAATTTCCTGTCTAGACTGAGTTGTTTCAAAACTAAGATAGTTTTATAAAATAACTGGAAGATAAGCTTTATTTCGTTTTGTTCTGTGTATCATGTTGTAATGGGACAATCTCACGAACGACCACCATTTTTCTATCCAAATACAAATTGATAATCGTAATCGTTTAACTGTTCATTGTCCTTATTTTTATCAAGTGTATGTCTCAGATAAGTTCAGTATTGGAAGAATGTTTTATCATTAAGAATTTAATAGATCTAACTCATGAAAATGCGAGTAAAGTCATATAATTTACGCCAGAACTTCTTTAAACTTAGTTTGTACATCTCTATTACAGGGTCTTCTAACACTCTGTCCACCAAACATCAGGAGCCCACGCTTTGAGTCTGGTACCATCCACCTGCACGCTTCCAGACCAGTCTCAGATGCGCGACAGATCTTCACTACCGATCCAAAGATGTGGCCATTGAACCAACCTATTGCTAAAGTGGAAGCATTGGTAAGTATGGCTAAAAGGGTTGGGCTAATGTGAACTGCATGAAGTTGACAGCTTTTTTCCAAGAAACAATCTAGGATACGTTATCTAAGTTAGCTAGTACGTAGTACTAATATGGACTATGTCTTCATTTGATTGGATACCTACTGCTTTATTCAACACCTCTTTCAAATTTAATTTGTGAATTCAAATTTGGAACACTGATCAATACCGAAATGATGGCTAGTATGTCAGGTTCACAACTGCGTAAAAACTTTTTTTCTGACTTATCATTATTTCGATGTTTAGGCCTTTAAACATAAAAATGCACGGTGGCTCGATTTAAGAGTATTTATCTTATTTTTTTTTAATGAATTAGTACTAATAGGATTCCTGTTTTTCACTCCAGATTCAATGTGCTGGTGAAGCTCAATATACAGATGACATTCCCAGTTTACCTCACGAAGTATTTGGTGCCTTCGTGCTCAGCACAGTAGCTTTGGGTGTTATTACCAAGATTGATCCCAGCGCTGCATTGGTGAGTCTATCTTCTTTCGTTAAGCAATTTTATGAATTACCTACGAGTATGAACAGTTGTTATCGATATATTATGATTTTCTGCCTTCTACTTCTCAGTGAATCCCAGGCCACGTTTTTAGGTTTGTTGATTAATTTATACACTTGCCACAGCCACTTGGGCTCACTAGTTAAAAAATTTAATGTTTGGAAGAGTTGCTTCCCCTTTTTATTTTTCTGACATTACGAACTTAATGTTTATTTTTTATTTAAACAAGTTTAATTGTTGAATGTTCCAATGGATAATGATTTTCTTTCTTTTTGGTAGTATCATTCTATTAATCTCTCAAATACATTGCATACTATAGTTTTGTATAATTTGGAAGCATTTTTTCAATTTTTGTGAATGTGAGTACCATGGAGCCGTATTTTATGTTATTAAGATGTTTGTTGACTTGAAAGAGCACGGCAGTTGAGAGTTTGTCATGCCCACTTAAATGTCTCGCTGATGGTGGCGAGTGTGTTGGATCATTCGATTCCCTACAAAATGGTTGAGCTGGATGGTGCTGATCCACGCGTCATGTTCGTGAACGGGCGCCGTCAGTTGTGACTGGTCATCTCTTATCTGCCAGGGCTTATTTTTAATGTTATATTTTGAATTGTTTTAATTTTTTTTATTGTACATTGTTCTCACATATAGAAGCAACAAGAATAATGTACCCAGGATTGTGTAATTTTCTATATTTAAAAGAGTGTCCTTGGAGTTTCTTGCCCGTTATTCTCCATGAAGATCTACGTTTTGGAACTGGGCAACTAGCTTCAACTTTCTGACTAACTGACCGACTATTTGACAATTCAAAAGTGCCTGTAAATGGTTTAATTGAAATAAATGCTTTGAGTTTGAGTTTGAGTTTATATAAGGAGCTTCTCAAGCTACATTAGTAGCTGCTCGCAACTATACTTTTTTTACGTTCATTATCAGCGTTCTTCAAAAATAATCATTTTTATTATTTTAGGCATGCCCTGGTGTTATAGCCTTCTACACAGTCAAAGACATACCAGGATTAAATTCTTTCACGCCAGCAGAAAGTTTACTATACTCAGCCAACGAAGAAGTGTTATGCGATGGTACTGTAAAATATTACCATCAGCCAATTGGCATCATTGTAGCAGAAACTCGATATATTGCTGACAGAGCCACGAAATTAGTCAAAATTACTTATAGCAATGTGAGAAAACCTGTAACAGATATCAAAGTAGCCAAAACAGATACTACTAGAAACACAATGTTTTTATCAATAGATGCTACAAATACTGGCACAGATGTATACAAGACGATAACTGGAAGTACCACAATGTATGGACAGTATCATTTTACTATGGAGACTCTACTCTGCGTAGTCAAACCTACGGAAGAAGGACTAGAAGTGCATACTGCTACTCAATGGCTTGATGGAACACATGTTATGATTTCGAGGGCGTTGAAAATGGATGAAAATAAGTACGAATTACAATGTTTTTTGAATAATACTGCTTACAAGCTTGGCTTTAATAAACATAACCTTGCAAATGCATACCAATACATCTGATTGAACGCCATCCATAAATTCACAAGCAATGATTTTACCATCGTGGTTATATTGCCATTTACGTATATAGTTTGCTCAGACGATTTCGGTTAAAGTATCTATTATTTTCATGTAGATAGAAAACACTTGATATCTTTTAGTAATCTGTTATATTATTCCTCTAGAATCGATTGTTACGTCCGCCGTATTGGTGGTGGATATGGCATGAAGATATCCCGCAGTATCCAGTGTGCCGTTGCTTGCAGTCTTGTCGTACAGAAGTTGAACCGTCCGTGCAGGTTCATTCAGCCTCTGACCACGAACTTCAGAGCAGTTGGCAAGCGATTGCCTTGTGTCAATGATTATGAGGTACTATTTTAGTAACTGGGTTTGATATAAATAAGTAGTGCATTCGAATTTTTATTTTGTTCTTGTATTGTTTTTTTTTTCTATCACGATACTCAGTAACTTTTATATAGTAAAAAGACAATAGTTGACCAAAATTTGTATCAACCTATAATTCAGATTGTTCGCCGCAGTAGTTATTAAATAACATACATTTTAGACGATTGACAAGTTACGGGATTTCTAGTCCTCGGGTTCGATCCCGGCTTGAAGATTTTCTTTTTGCATTGATCAAGATATTTTTGTATATTTATCTGCATGTAGTTTACTTTAATTTTGTTTTTCGTTATTAAAATTAATTGTCCGGTACGGCTGTTGTCAATCACTGAATATTTATAGTCATTAAGGTGTTAGTATCTATTTGCAAATGGTAAACTTTATTCATTAAATTGTATAAACTACCTATGTTCTTCTTTCAATAATCAGTTTACTTGAAACTCCGGTCATAACAAGATGTTAAAAACTATACCTTTTCCAGATTATGGTGAATAGAGCTGGAGTGATCCAACGCTTAGACTCAAGACTTTATGAAGACAATGGCTACATGATCAATGAAACGTTGACCGCTCTTGGTTCTGACGTGTACTACAATTGTTACGATGCCACTCGAATCAATTTCAAGTCATTTGATACAGTTACTGATACAGCTAAAAATACGTGGTGTAGATCACCAGGTAAGTGTAACTCCATGTTGTAACTTCTATGAAATTATTTTTATGAATCCTCTTTTAAATATTACTGTATTACCGATATGTTTTTCCTCTTTCAGGTACATTAGAAGCTATAGCTTGCATGGAACACATAATGGAACGGATTTCGTATGAACTATCTCTAGACCCGGTAGCAGTCCGACTAGCCAATCTAGATAGAGCTAAATTCGACGAAATGTCAGGTATGGTAGAGACCCTCAAAGCAAATGCTGAATTCAATACTAGAAGAGCTGCAGTAGATTCTTTCAATACTCAGAATAGATGGAAAAAACGAGGAATGAGGTGGGCATTCGCAAGATGGTCTCCTATTGGCGCACAACGATTTGATGTAAACCTATCAGTCTTCCAAGGAGACGGTACTGTCGTCATCACCCACGCTGGTGTCGAAATGGGTCAAGGCATAAATACGAAAGCAACTCAAATAGCTGCTTTCTTTCTAAAAATACCTGTAGAAAAGATTCAGATCAAAGGAAACAACACTATAATTGCTCCTAATAGCTTTATCTCTGGAGGAAGTCTTTCGACAACGAGTATTATTATTGCTTTGAGGAGATGTTGTGATGAACTGAATGCACGATTGGACCCTATTAGGGCTACATTGACTGATCCAACTTGGGAACAACTAATAAAGGCAGCATTTGACGCCAATGTGGATCTTCAGGCTCACGGGTTCGCTAGTGTTGCTGATGCACAGGTCTATAATGTGTATGGTATGGCGTTGTGTGAAGTTGAAATAGATGTACTGACGGGAGAATCTGAGGTATTGAGAGTGGATATGTTGCAAGATGTGGGTTTGAGTGTTAGCCCAGAGGTTGATGTTGGACAAGTAAGTAATCACTGTTTAAATTGGTTTACTCAGTCACGCGCAGTTTACTGTATAAACTTACTGTTTCAATGTTTGTTTACTCAGTGTTTTCCTTGCTTAAAGATGTTTTTAAACAACGTAATTTTAATCAAAATTTATCTATTTCTGTTTAGGTGGAAGGCTCCTTCGTCATGGGACTAGGATATTGGACTTGTGAGAAGCTCACCTACGCCGAGTCTGGTGCAATCCTCACAGACAGAACCTGGGAATATCATGTACCTGAAGCGAGGGATATACCTCAAGACTTCAGGGTATATTTCAAGAAGAATTCTTACAGCAATGATCTTATTCTTGGATCTAAAGGTAAGGATGAAATTTTAAAAATACAACCAGCGGAATAGTTAGATAACAGAGTGGAAAGCAGCTTTTACCACCTCAGGACTCTCATCCATCTTAGTACCGTAAACTTACCCACAATATTTGTGGATGACGTCACAACTGACAGCTGTTTTCGAATTAATTTGGTCGGCTTGTAGAACTGTGTATGTAGATGATTGAAATAACTGTTCGCCGAATTTGGAGATTTTATTAGAGAATATTTTTATTTACAGGAACCGGAGAGCCAGCAACATGTGCGACAGTGGTGGTAGCGTTTGCTATCAGAGAAGCTATTGTTCAAGCAAGACAAGAGTCCGGGATACCCACCACACAGTGGTTTAATATTGGTAAGTACATTGTGCATCGGCGCGTCGGCAAGCTTAGCGTGAGACGTTCCCCGGCTAGATGGACCGACGACCTTAAAAAGGGGGCTCGAACGGACTAGATACGGACGGCGGAGAATCGGGTGTCATGGTGCAAGTTAGGATAGGCCTATGTGTAGGAGATGATTGCTATAGGCTGAGTTGAAGTGCACTCTTACATTTGATCTAATAAACTAATTAACCTAGATCGGGCGGGTCGCTACCTAACATTGTAATCTACCACCGAACAATCAATACTTGCATCTGTTCTAAACATATTTTAGATTTAGTTCATTTTTAGGCACTATAATTATTGTTAAATCTTACTGTGAACTAATTGTATACTTTTTGTCAACGTTTTTATTCAATAAAATATTTTTATTCAATAAGAACAGCTACACGGTTGACATACTATTTCTTTCTAGAACCGATTATTAACGAGAGCAATTATTTTTTTCAGATGGACCAAGCTCGACCGAAAACATTTGTTTGGCAATCAACACCAATACAAAAGATTTTAAATTTTATTGATATGATAAGTTTTCTGTATTTTATGATATAATGCATACATGCAGTGTTTGATATAAAGAGTGCGAAGATGAAGAAATACTTTTTTTAAGTCTATTCAAATTCTTGTTTCCACTTAATGTTATTTCCGCTTAAACGAATATCAACTTTACGTGTGTGTAAATTAAGTTGATTTCAGAATGACTAGTAGGTACTATTGAAATGTCATAAAATGTTTGAAGTTGTAGCAAACTGAAATTTATGTGTGGGCTGCAAAGAAGTTTTTCCAAAAACGTATCGAATGCGGGATAGAGTCCATAGTTTTATCAAGGAAATACTCCATAATAAATACGTTTAGAGGCATATAGGTACTTAGAGTACAGTGGCTGTGAATAAAGTTAAAATTGCTTCATCAGCTTGCATTCGGCTTGCTTGACGAATAACTTAAACAATTAATTTATGTAGTTCCATAATTAAAAACGATGTCAGTAAGTTTCAAGTGACAGACAGATTAGTCTAATGAAGACATTTTGTCTTTCTTGTAATAAAATTAAAATAATTGCAGTAATTACCTTTTCGGATGCCTTATCTCTTTACTGGCAATTAACATTGGGAAAATGTAGGATTATGTAAAAATTAAACACAAGATATATTGTAATTGTTAAAATATTAGGTTTTGAAGAAATTGTAACTATAATTATAGTTTTTTAATTTTATATATTTAGGTACCGCGAATATAGTATATTTTTTATTGTATATAAATTATGTATATGAAATTAAATTATGACTGTCCGTAAGATATCGAGTACATAAAGTGATTTATTTTTACAACCAGTTCAAATCCTTAATTTTTTTTTTTTTGTAATATGTGCGTTGCAGCGCGGCGCGAGCCTTGCGTTGCGATGCGGCCCGCCGCGGCTCCTAATGTGCTGTGGTGCATTTTTGCAATGCGGCGTTCTGTGGCCCGCCCCGGCAATAATGTGCGCTTAGCTTTATTCGTAACTTTTTAGGGTACGGAACCCTAAAAAGTTCTTCAATTTTCAATCTAAAAAGGAAAAATGGAACCCTTATAGGATCACTAGTGTGTCTGTCTGTCCGTCTGTCACAGCCAATTTTCTCCGAACACAATTTTGTACACATATCAATTTCTGTGACCCAAACACGGACTTGGAACGAAAATAAATGTTTTTTGAATATAGGGGTCACTTTTCGGGGTCAAATAGAAAAATTACAAATAAAGTTTTGCAACCTGTACCGTGTGACAGATCAAATGACAGGGCTGTTTTGGGGATCTAAAAAAGATTTTTTTTAAATTTAAAAAACGTACTTTTAGAAATGTTTAAGAAAATACACAAAAATTAACCCCCTTATTTCCGAAACTACTCAGGCTAAAATTTTGAAAAAAATACAGAAAATTGTTCTATACTTATCGAGTACAGAAAACCTATAAGAAGTCTATGGTCTTAAAATAGCATGGTAAATCTCCCAATATTGTGCGTACAAAGTTACATTTGCGGTTGGAATGTATGGGAGAACATGTTTTTCAACTACAAACTAAGTTTGTCCTTGGGGTAAATTCATCCCACCTACGCTCATGGCCTTTTTTTCTCATATAGCTTAAGGAAAATGGGCACAATCATAATCACTTTAAAATTACGTTTCTGAGATGTAAGGGAAGCTAAGAAATTTCAAACAAAATTGTAAGAAATGTTTCCAACTCGAAAAGTGACAGTTATTATAGACAGTTAATTATTATAATTACTTTTTGTTTGAAATAGACTCTGAATATTAATTGAATTCTTGCATTGTCTTTGAATATGGTTCGTTATTAGTTTGGTAATTTAATGTTTTTAGGGTTCTGTACCTCAAAGGGAAAAAATGGAACACACACACACTTCGTTGTCCGTTCGTCAGTCTGTCAAGACCCGTTTTCTCAGGAACGCGTAAAGTTATCAAATTGAAATTAATATCAGATACGTAGATCTATATTCCCTTGGATCTCAAAAAAATCAAGCTAGAAGCTTGATTTTTTTGTCTCACAGCACAAGTAAAGTTTCTCATTTTTCTCTTTTTTTTTTTGCGATTACAAACTTACACTTGCTGTTAGATAATTCACCGTGACGTATATCGATGTATAGGAGAACATGTTTCTCAACTACTAAGTTAAGTTTGTTCTTGAGATAAATTCATCCCAACTACGGAACCCTTCATTGTGCGTGGTTAGACACGCACTTGGCCGGTTTTTTTTAAATATTTTATTTCGCTCTTATATAAGATCACCAGGATAAGTCATAGTTAGTTGTTATTTATTATCTACGTGTATCAGATGAAAAGAAATCAACATTTATATCGTGGAGAACCTGTTGGCTGTTGGTAAACCTTTAAATATAAATAAATAACTTATTTTCTAGAAACTATTCCTTTTAAGGTCGTCCAGCACGCTATGGAGCGGCCTGTGTCCGGAGTTTCTTTGAAGGCTAAATTCAGAAATTAACTTATCCGGAAAAGAATTTAAGTTACCGACATAGCTTGCAGAGTAAGCAAGCTGAAGTGGCAGTTGGCTGGCCATGTTTGTCGAAGGAATGATGGCCGGTGGAGCAGACGAGTCCTGGAGTGGAGACTGCGTATTGGCAACCGTAGTAATAATAATAATAATAAACGAAATAATAATAACAATTTATTTATTTCGGACTTCACATACAAGTACACACAATCCATATAGTGTTAGTAAACTTTTACAAACTAAAACAACTAAAACTGACGTGGCCCAACACACGTTGGCACGTGCCTCCGTGCCCTGTGCCTTAGGGACAAAGGGACTGTCTACATTGTCTAATAATGTTTTTAGGATGCTGTTGGAGTTTCCGCGCAACCTACCCATTATTGACGCTGTTCTATTCCTCATAATAGCATGGAAATCATCAACACGGGCTTCCGCAAACATCTGCGAAGCGCTGCAGAAGCGCGGAAGCCCCATCAACATCCTAAATCTATTGTTATATTGTACGCACAGGACGTTGTAGGCTCTCTGAGTATACTTCTCCCCGGGTAGATGGAACGACGACTTTAGAAAGGTAGCTGGGACAGACTGGATGCGGAACGCCGAGGACAGGATTTTTGTGGCATAGCCTAGGAGAGGACTATGTCCAGCAGTGGATGTGTGCAATAGGCTGAGTTGATTGATTGATTCCTTTTCAGAAAAAAGGTTTTAAAAAAAACATATAATAAATTTTATTTGTAAGAATTTCTATCGACAATAATTATTAGCAACTTTGCAAAAGCTGTTGACGAATACTTATATTTTCAATAAATAAATGTTTATTATTTCACTTCATTAACATCTTTATTGCATCAATCACTTGCACCCATTTTTTTACCGACTTAAAAAAGAAGGAGATTATTACAATCGCAATCGTTGTCAGATCACTTAACGATACTCATTTGTTTTAGACGTTCATTTGTTTTACACGATCATCCTATCCCCGTGGTCCAACCAGTTGGACATAATTCCACCGTTGTACCACGGGTCATAATCATAAATATCAGAAAAGAGAGTTGAACCATGGGTAAATTTACTTCTCCGTAGTACAACCAGTTGGACATCGCAGTTGTACCACGGGTCGGGAGTGGATAAATCAAAATGATTTGAAATTTTATTTCTATCCTTTTAACATCCTTTAGTAGCCGTTTACACCTCTATCCCAATACAAACAGTTATCCAGGAAAAGCGTCAATCCAGTTACGAATATACTCCCGACCTCTGATCGTCGCTTCACTGTGCACCGGCTCAACGGTGAAGGAATATGAACGTCAATACATTACACGGATTGGATGCACTCCGAGATTGGATAGGCGTTTGGGTTGTTAGTACTTACGAGTATGTTGCTGTAACGTTTATATGCGTTATGTTTTAGAATTCTGAACATTTTCAGTATGGAATGGATGCAGTTTCATAGATAGTGATGGGTCTTCTAATGTTTTACTTGAACACACTGCTACAAGGATCTTCTGCCGTTCGAATGACGTTGCTAAACATGTGTGCAATTGTTTTGTGAAATGTCACTTGAATGTGTATAAAAACTGCCACTTGTTCACTTCAGATGTCGCTACTGTCCAGCGTCTAAGAATTTGACAGATAGCTGTCACTGTCCATACATTTTTTTGTAAACAACCGACTTTTTTTAAGTTTAGTTATACCGATCAGCCCCAGATCATCCCCCGCGCCGACCCAAACTTTAATATTCCCCGTTGTGCAACTGTAGAATGCAAAAATTCGGGGTCCATGTATTTGCCAAACATGCTACGCGAAAAAAGAAATGGAAGCCGGATATTTCGTCGAGACTGATGTGCTATCATTTTTAAACCTGAAGACTTTTATGGGACAGAAAACTTAAAGTCACCACCACTATAGGTGCTTTCCTTAGCTCGTCTTTTAATAGTGCTACACTCCAATTCATATTACAATAAATATTTAATCAATTTTTGTTTAATTTGTGATCAACACAAAAGTAAACATAAACAAAACAATGGCGGCTTGTAGGCGGTGAATAGCATTGCCACCTTTGACGAGCTTTCAGTTTTAAACCCCCTTGTATTGAAAAAGAAAAATGGCGGCGTTAGTTTCGATTTTGACCGGGTCAAAATAAACCCAAAATAAAGAGGACGAGGAGGAGGGATGTCGTCTACAGTAGTAAGGTTGTGTACGTAAAAACAAAACCTAATCGTCTTATGTGTTTCATAAGATAAAGTATTATAATGTCTACGTACCTACGTACCTACGTACCTGCGTCAACGTACCTATTAAAACGTTTTTCATTTTAAAATAAATGCTATTAATGAAGGATTATCCTTATCACAAAATAATTCTGCAACACGTTACAAACG
Source organism: Agrochola circellaris (assembly GCA_914767755.1). Taxonomy (NCBI): domain Eukaryota; kingdom Metazoa; phylum Arthropoda; class Insecta; order Lepidoptera; family Noctuidae; genus Agrochola; species Agrochola circellaris. Next base: position 1,406,000 of record OU611853.1, read on the forward strand.
TGTTGCAGAATTATTTTAAAACTGAATAAAATACAAAAAATAGGTTAACATTTTTTATATCGACGACGAAATGCGTCAGCATTGTTAATTAGATACCTTGTTGTTGGTATTTTATGTCAATGATAAATTATATTTTATTTCTGTAAATTGGTTGGAAGAAAAACTTTAACACTTCAAAAGAATTAATCATATTTAAAACTAGATGAAGACGGTGTTTCCTAACTGCATAACGATGCGGTAAGGTCGTCCGACATTCAAACGTTCTTATGTTTCTTGCAATTTTCTAGTCAGTAGGTATCAGGTTGTATTGTAATAAAAAGGTAGAACCGACCGTAACAAATAAATATCGTAGGTAGTATGAATTTTAAAACCATCAATTATAATAGATACAACAACAGCTGTCTAATTTCAAATTGAGCGAATCTTTTATAATATGACGTTTCTAGCCGATTCTAACTCCAACACTCTTTCTCCATAGGTAACTAATTCAACATGATTTTTGAGTCCAATAAAACAAAATTACGGATAAAATGCATATTTCGTTTAAAATTACTACCTACTATTCTGACTCCTTTTTTATTCAACAATATTACATATAGGCCCATCTCACTTCCAAGCCATATTTACAAGCTGTTTTCAAGAGTCATCGTCGCGCGCGCAAGTTTGACGAAGTTGTCATGCCGGATTCCGTAAAAGCTTTAGCACCGTAGACATCAGATCTAACACACGTGCCACCATCAGCGAAACATTCGAGTGTCCATGAAAAGCGTACGCGTACCCACTGCATGGTAGCTTTGGCGACGTACCCAAGAAATGGGCTCCAGAATGTCTTCGATACCTTAAAAAACCGGCCAATTGCGATCCGACTCGCACGCGAAGAATTCCAATTCCACAATCTGTGAAAATTTCGGTTTATTACGGTTCATGAGATACCGTCCGCTGACAAACAGACAGACAGACGGTAGGACGGACGGACAGCGGAGGCGGAGGCTTAGTAATATGGTTCCGTTTGGCTCCCTTTGGGTACGGAACCCTAAAAAGAGAAGCGCGTGAATAAAGGATAGTTCAAACTGACGCGAAACGAGCGCGGAATGTAGAACGCGGCTGCGCGCACCGACTGTTTTAATGATTAGGAAGTCATGCGATTATTCGCGTCAGTTTGAACACCTCCGCACGTTGGTTGAAACAATCGGTGCAAGCGAAGATCATTCTGCGGCCCGCACCGGATTCGCCTAAGTTTAACCTATCACATTGCTTACGTTTTCTTACGAAATTCGGTCATTGTAGCTAGTTGAAAGATCGGGATATTTCGTGCAACATGCAGATACATGTTCATGCAGATTCAAGTTGTTTTCACCATAATTCAAATATTAGGTCCCCACCTATGAAATCAGCGTTTTGTATGGAGAATTTTAAAGAAGTTGCATTTTCCATACTAACATTTTCTTAATTTTTACAACAACCATGAACACTAATGTTTTAAAACTTTTATGTACTAATGTTTAAAAACTAAGATAACGTAATATGCCACTTAGATGAAGCGACTAAATAAGTTTTGGCTAATTTAAAAGAAATAGTGGTCATTTCTGCTAACAAAATGAGGAGTCATTTTTAAGGTATTTTTTATGTTTAGAAAACTATAAGTAATAAGATTTTTTTTACTATTGGTAGTTGTCTATGATGGTCATTATTCGATATAATACCAAGCAATTGATGAATATTTTAAATCATAGAAGTGACAAGGTTCTCTATTTGTGAGAAAAAAACGCCAATTTCATAGGTGGGGACCCAATACTTTAATCGAAAGATACACCGCAATGGGACGATGATATTATCATCTTAAATAAGGACAAAAACAGCAAAAAAGGCTTGCTTATTAGCTTATTTGCAGAGAGAAAGTAGTTTACCAACCATTTTGCTGTTTTTGCTTTTTTGTCGTGAACTAGCACCACTTAGATATGTTACTACAGTTAACGTTTGCTAATAGGTTTTTTTATTATTTAAAATAGTACCTGACTGTGGAATATGTAGTAAAAAATAAATAAAATAATATTTATTAAAAGTATAAAGTAAATTGCGATTGAGATTTATTACAATCGAGGAAAATTTAATTCTAACTGTAATGTAGACCTGTCTGATCTATGTTTATGAAAAAATTGTGTTTCAGGCCATCAATGTACATCAAAAATTTAAAAAGAAGACTACAATAGGTTTATTACTAAGCTAAATTAAAAAGAAGACATGATATTTTCAATGACTAAAAGAGTAACTATTTGGGTATATTATTTTAAAACTAGATTATTTCAGATATATTATGTTTATTGAAGATACCTATATTAGAGTAGGTAGATAGAGATATGTAGGTATGCGTAGTGGGTATTATATGTATTTGTTAAGTCAGACATGCTAGTACACTTGTTCGGGTTGGCATTAAGCGGCAAAGCCGTGCGGCAAAATCAAGTATACAGAGTGTGTGGTAGAAGGACCGTCGATTTTTTTTTGAGGGATTGGTCATTTCATATTATTATCCTAGCAAAAAATTGTTGCTTTCCGTTTTTAAAAATTCATTTAAAAGTTTAAATTTTTCGTACCTTAACATAATTTTAAAACTTAAGAAAACTAAGTCATTTTCTTAATCCAATCGTACATAGGTGACATACCCGATAACATCAAAACTTATTGTGTTCTATTACAACCACAAAAAAGAAAGGTGTGACGATACTTCGGGTACTAAATAAAAACGAGCGAGCCTTACAGTAGTCGCATATGATGTGTTACATCTGACATTTTGGCTGAAACATATATGATATAAACAATATTCATCACCGTAACCGTTACCATCATCATCACCAGCGTCATCCTGTTTAAAACCTCTCAGAAAATGGGTTGGTACCATCTGACGGCCAACTCAAGCACCACGCGCGCTCATTGGTCAATCAAATACCGCGCGCTTCCCCGGCTTCCTGTTACACACTTCCGTCGCTTGTCACGAAATCACTCCCACCGATTTGACTATTCAGATTTTGATTTTGATTGCAGGAAAGCGAGAGAAAAGATGTTATGCATCAAAAACAAATTATTATCTCAATAACTAATGTGACACCTAAGACACAGGTTTTATGGTTGAAAGCTAGGATACGACGCTCCCTAAGAAAATTGTGTCGGTCCTTCTACTGAACAACCTGTATATCCGAACATAGTAATTTACTTCGGGTCGGCCTTGTTGCTCAACAAATACTGCCGAATCGGAGGTGCGTATCCGAACGAGTGTAACACCGCCTGTCAAGACTCTTCAAACTAAAAAAAAAAAAAAAAAAACTTTTATTTACTCAAATTAACACAACAACCTTGCACAATTCACTAAGTTACAAATAAGCAGTAAAGGTAGGTAACATTTTTGTTTGGTAAGTATCGGTGCTTATTATGGTTGTTACACGGAACTGATTCACTCTGCTCCCCGTACTAGTTTAAACTGTATTACGGTGGAACAGTTTTCCTCATTCTCTGCAAATTTACTTATAGTAGCAGACTTGTGACAAAATGATTATTTTAATTGCAAAAAGGATATGATATGATAACAAAGCAAAGTACAGCAAAAGTAAAATAAGGGAAGGTAAACATAAAATCGTGAACTTGATTTTTATCAACTTGTAGGTGGATGTTAAAGTTGACATAGTATATGTAAAATATTTCGAAGTTAAGTTTGTTTAAATGTTGTAATCTATCTTAATCTACTAGTTTTTGTGTAATAACAAACGTAAATGAAAATAAAAACAAAACGTTACGTTTTATCTACCTTTTTTATCTGCGTGCAAAAATAATACTCATACGGGATAAGACTGCGTTTTCAAACGCTGCGTTTTGTAAAGTACTGAGTTTTGAATGAAATGGTTAGTCGTAACACGTTCGAGTACGTGTTGTTTATTGGTACTTAGCAGACAGCGTGGTTATCAAAATTGTTGAATTTGCAATCAGAAAGTATTTATTATCTTTTAACCGCTAATGACTACGGAAGTATCCATTTAACGCCACTTACCTAGTAAAGATAGATTAAATGTTAGAAATTTTCTTTCAAATGACTAGGTACCTGTTTATTTGGTTTTAAAAACGAACTACGTTCACCTTTACACCAGCAACACATACTTTACAGAAGTGTTTTCTGAATGTGTGCTATTTAAAAAAAAAAGCACGAAGAGTGGATTAGTGGAATAACCCTGGTTTTTATACCTACCTACTATAATTTTTAGGATATTATTTCATTTTTCCGATAGGAATTACTCAGTAGTAGCCCGGAATCTGTATTTGTGCCTGGTTGATGGCAATAGGCTTGCCTTCTATTACGTGGGACTTAAAACATAATTGGCAAAATGTGGGTGTACTGCAGGTACACCCAGCCCAACCCTTGGAACAAGGCGTCATGATATCGATGCCTTACGGGCGAAAAAGGATAACCGCCTCTTTTCAAATTTTACAGGGGAGTGATTTAAAGTTCAAAATAAACGAAAAAAATCATAAAAAATCACTCCCCTGTAAAATTTTAAAAGTGGCGGTTATAATTTATAATTTGTCATTGAAGAGCGGGGCCTCCTAGCACAGGTATATCTTTACTTAAAAGGAGGTCCCTATGTAAGATTTACTGTAAAAGTTGTACATGTTACTGCAATAAACTTTTTGTATTTGTATTTGTATTTTTTGGTTATCCTTTTTCGCCCGTAAGGCATCGATATGTACTTATGTATTATTTTTAGGCCTGCTTGAACCAAAAACACTATACGTTTAGCGCTTAACTTTAAAACATTGTTCTGTTTCTGTCAATCCTTTGAAGATGACAGAGACAGAATGATTTTTTAACTAATGTTTAGCGCTAAACACATTTACTGATTTGTGGTGCAAACTATGTATGTAAAATAAGGTAAGGTGTAATTAATATTTTAATATTCATCCAGTTTTTCTATTCACCGTATCTTTTAGAACCTAGTTACCTACACACAGGGCAATATCTAACGTACCTCTTTCAGCAGTCACGTACTCGCCCGCAATACAACGCCGTGTGTTTCTAAGTTTTCAGTTCTTAGTCCAGTTGCTTCAGTGCAACACTCCCACAGTGGTAGTCAATGGGTGACGACTTAGTGCAATCATGGACAGAGTCAGTTTTAAAATTAATGGTGTTGATTACTCTGGTAAGTGATAAAAACTTTTTAAGACTTGGTGCATTAAGACTAGTATAAAAGTTACGATTTGCTGTTTGTGTCAAATAGACCAACGCAATCTTTTCCTGGCCAATATGTAGGGAGCGGAGTCGTAATAAACATTATTTATATTTTTTAGTTTTTACTTATTTATAAAATATTGGTCCTCTCTTTACTACGATGTCGCCTGGTGGAAAGCGATGGTTGAGGTCTACGATGAGATTATTTTTTATCTTTTTCACGAGAGGTTCTTGTTGATCAAGTTATGATCCAAAAAGTACTGACACCATAGCTGTTTTACCTCTAAATAAGCTGTGATCTTTATTTTGCTTTTAAAAGAGCATCCATGGAGTTTCTTGCCTGTTCTTCTGCATAGGAACCAACAAAGTCAAGGTAAAATCATTTATTTCAATTAGGCACATAAAAGGCACTTTTAAACGTCAAAATTTACAAAAAGTAATTAATTGCTTCTAGTCGCTCCTTCTAAAGTTTTCAAAAAAACTCCACTGTTACTCTTATGTTTTACAATATTTTGTAGGTATACATTGATTACATATTAAGTAATTATATGTAAAGACGATGTACCTATAATAAAATACCTTTATCACAATAGATAAAAATAATTAAAAACCAGCCAAGTGCGTGTCGGACCACGCACAATGAAGGGTTCCATTGTTGGGATGAATAAAATGTATCCCAAGAACAAACTTAACATTGTAGTTGAAAAACATGTTCCCCCATACTTTCCATCTGCAAATGTAAGTTTGTACGCACAATATTGAGTGATTTACAATGTTATTTTAAGACCATAGACTTCTTATAAGTTTTTCTGTGATCTATAAGCATAGAACTAATCTCCGTATTTTTTTCAAAATTTTAGGATCAGTAGTTTTGAAGATAAGGGGGGGAATGGTAAATTTTTACCAATTTTCTTAAATATCTTTAAAAGTATTAATTTTAAAATAATTTAAGAAATGTATTTGAGATTCTCGCAATAATCCCTTTCATTTGATATGTCACACGGTACATTTAGTAAAACTTTTTTTTTTTGCCCCCAAAAGTGACCCCCATATTCAAAATTCATTTATTTATGTTACACGTTCGTGGGTGACAGAAATACATATGTGTACCAAATTTCACACACGAGTGATCCTATAAGGGTTCCGTTTTTTCCTTTTGAGGTACGGAACCCTAAAAATCAAGCAATGACAGATCAATTAATTATATGATAAATACATGGTGCTCACATATTTACAAACATTGTAAAATTATTCGTTATTCCTCAATTTTTTTAACTAATCTTGCGACAATATAAGAAGTCCGATTTGACGTTTATCATTATACTTGCCACGATAATTTTGTATGAATAAGAAATCGAAAAATCTAATTCATTTTCCTAATGAATTACTATGTTATACATACACTGTAATAGTGAGTATCATTCGTGTTACTCGATTTTTAGGGTTCCGTAGTCAACAAGGAACCCTTATAGTTTCGCCATGTCCGTCTGTCTGTCTGTCTGTCCACGGCTAAGCTCAGAGAGTATATTACTTGAAAGCTGTTATTTGGCATGGGCATATTAATCACGCCGACAAAGTGGTAAAATACAACCATGGAAAACAAAAATAAGGTACCTCCCCTACACGTAAAGTGCCATGTTTTTTTTTCGTCTATCCCATGGTGTGTGGTGTCGCAGGAAAGGTCGTTCAAGAATATTGCGAGTTTATGAAAACCATTTTTGAATGACTAATTTTGAGATTTGGCATCATCTTCAAGTTGTTCTTGTTATGATGTAAATCACATACACTGTAATATTTTAACGTTGACATGCGCACAGTTATAAAAATCGGGGTATAAGCATCAAGATTCACTTTACATAGAAAAAATGCACTCAAAAACACGAGTTAATTGTTACACGGATTAAATATTCCGACAGGACGTTATTACAATGTCATGTCTTTGCGTTCGCTGCCGTAGTGTTGTGTTCATTTTAAGCCGTTTTTTGACAGAATAAAATCGATGCTGAAACATTACATTTAGAAAAGAGAGAAACGTGGAAGTTGTGTTTATTTTAAATGTTTAAACACAAATTCTGAACACATTATATTTTTGGTTTATTTTGATATTAATAAGTCAATTAACCAAACCAGCCAACCTTTTTAAACAAACCATTTTCTATTTCATGCCATGATATTGAACAAATATATTTTAACGTCAAATTTTTCTCTCATTTCATTGATTTGTATGCTCATTTAACACAAAAACTTATTGTAATACATTTGACTCGGCTATTACTGTTTCTGTTATATTCGTTGACCTTGGCTTGCTAATTCCGGACTTTGATTATGCATTACGTGATTTTGGTATTATCGTGTGAACTCGTCAACAATACGATTGAAAATTAAGTTATTATAAGGGTAATCGACGAAGACAGTTCAACTGATGATAATTTTTCTGGGTCATCTAGTGACGAAAGTGAAAAAATTACAAATTTAGTAAATTTATTTATCTACCTGACTCAACCACAGAGTATCGGTTAATTACTGCTAATTTTACTCAAGTGTTCGTGAGTGTAGGCCGCAAATCGGCAAACGTAAGGTAGGACGCCCTCAGGTTAGGTGGATGAGAGTTGCCGAGAATCGAGCTGAACGCCGTGCAATTGGAAAAGGCTATGTCCAGCAGTATAATTTAGAGAGCAGTGCCGGCCCAGTGGTAACGGCTCCGACTTACGAATTGTAGGTCGTAGGTTCGAACCCTGATAGGCGCTTTACTTTGTGTCATGTATTTAATTATCACTGCTCTCAAAACGGTGAAGGAAAACATCGTGAGGAAACCGGCATATCCTAGAACCAAAAATTCAAAGACATGTGATATCTACCAACCCGCACTGGGCCCGCGTGGTAGATTATAGCCCACTCCCATCTCGAAGAGAGGAGGCCTGTGTCCCAGCAGTGGGAACATTATAGGCTAATAATAATGATAATCGAGAATCAGTTTTAAGCGATGAAGATTAATTGTCGATTACAAACTCTAAGTTTCATAAATCGATGTTTCGAGAATCGGTTTTTAAAGCAACCGATTTTGTTTTCCCATCACTACACAAAGTATTTTGATAGGTGTCAAATCAGACATTCTTAAAGATTGTTGCCAGATTACGCTTGAATGGAACTTGAACTTGCTAAATCTTTCTGACTGAGCAAGTTCTCCTTGTCAGTTCAGAAGTAATTGTAAATGTTTTAATTGAAATAAATACTTTGAATTTGATGGCAGCCAGTGAAATAACAGCCTTATTGCATGTTTTGACGTTTGAAAAGTGGTCATTTTCAGCCTTTTTTGTAATAAATGAGATTTTTCATCAACCAGACATGGATCATTCTTTTTTGTCGCTACCCATAGTGCAGTGCAGTGGGCATCATTATTTGTCTCGGAAATGCGAGACACAGAGCTATGAAAAATAATTACTTAATTATTAAAATAATTTATCATGTCAACTGTTCTTACTGAGCATATTAATTAAACCTTGTCATGAATGTGCATTGATTGCTTTCAGGAAAGTTAACACCTGTGTAAATAATTACCCGTTTCTGATACGATTTAATGACACTACACTGCAATAATAATAAAAAAAAGTTTTTTTATCTACTCTAATAACATGAAATGTGCTCACTTGTTTTATAAATCGTGACTATATAATTGCAATTTTACAGCAAATGCATGTCACGTAAATAATTTATACTATTTTATACATAATATTTTCAAAATAAAAAAGCAATTAATTATGAATAGAATAGATAGATTTGCAAAAGAAATGAGGTATAAAAATCAGTTGTTACAGTTGTGAGGAATCCATGACTCTACCTGTAAGGCTTCCTTTAGGTATATGACGCCGGGGCCACACCGGCGCAGCACCAGACCGCATGTTTCGTTGGCAATGCTGAACCAATGCCAGTGTACACGCGGTTTCGGTGCGGCGACGGTCCGGCGCATGTGCGATATTCATTCGTATATACAAACATACGGTCCGGCTCTGGTGCGGCTTCTGCGTCCTGTACTTTGCTGTACGTTGCTTTGTCTAGTGCTGTCTTTTATGCAGCAAATAAATAGTTGAAATACTTTGATATTTTCATGTTTTTAGTCTCCTAACCTGTTAATGAACAAATCCATACTTAAAAAAATAACACTTGACGCACTAACAGTTCTCTAACAATTTGAATTATCTCATTTTAAAAACATGTTATACCTAACAAAAAAAGTCCATCCCCCCCCGCGCCACGTCTGTCTGAATGCGATTCACTCAAAAACTATCGAACGTTTTTCCCAATGGAAGTAGTTATTCACAAGGAAGAGTTTGGTGTACTATAATTTATTAAGTTTTTATGTAAATTGGCTGAAGTATGACGATTATTGTTGAATATGTCGGAAAAATCATACCGACTGGGAGTTACCTACATGACAGATAGTTTATAGCCTGGATTAACACATATAGTATTTTTAATCCCAGTAGTACGTTCCCTGACATTTTCTGGCATCAACGCGGGCGAAGTCGCGAGAAAAATCTAGTTTAAAAAATAAATTACAGTAACAGATGTTATCAGTGAGGTTATTAACATTAGATTATTGTTGTTGTTGTTGTTGAGTCTGTACTCGCAACCGGCGTGCGTGTATGACCAGATGTATGAACGTTATCGAAGTAAAAGCAGTGTGGCATCTACAACACTACATGCGAACTACGCATCACACTGACGTTACGCAAAATCCTGCATCGCGCAAGCAGCGTTTACCGCGCGACGAATATACATACAGGGTGAAATTGAATTCATGCGACACCTGTTAAGGGGTCATTGTACTCATCATTATGAACAACTTTCACTATGGGACCAACGTTGAAATCGCGAAAAAAAAATCAGCTGTTCCCTACATTTATGTTCGCATAGCTCGTCAAAATGTAGGAAACAGCTGATTTTTTTTCCCTATAGTGAAAGTTGTTCATAATGATGAGTACAATGACCCCTTAACAGGTGTCGCATGAATTCAAATTCACCCTGTATATACAACGTCCCATCACACCACATCAATCGTCGGACAATTGCCCACCAGACACCCATCTGGTCGGAGGATCCTCCCTTTTCTATGGAGGATGAGTGAACTTTACACCCTGTTCCTCATTCCTGTATAGGAGTATGTAAGGATCATAGCGTTCTGTAGTTTCTGCCTACCCCTATGGGAACAAGGCGCGTTTATTGGTTATCTGTGTCATTTTATGTGTCAATAATGAGCACTCTAAACATAGGCGTTCCTAAGAATCACGATATTACGACTGGTCATGCGCTGCCCCTCTACAACTTACTCTGTCTCGTTCCAGTGGGATGCGAAGTCAGCTCTAGTGTGATGCTCCTGGACTACATCCGAGAATACCTGGAGTTACGAGGAACCAAGTACATGTGCCGCCAGGCTGGCTGTGGTGCATGTGTGGTCACTGCCCGACGACCACCGGGTCTACCATATGCTGTCAATGCGGTAGGTAACTGATTGTTAAGTTTTGATCGTGACTGCCCCATCTCTCATGCAAGAGATTTTGGGTATAAATGCGGGCAAGTAGGTACTTACCAATGTGACTTTTTCAATTCATATTTTGTACTTTCTAAGTTTATCTTGGACATTACTGACGAAGTCACGATAATTTCGTAGCGTGAGGAATCCAAAGCAAACGTGGTGATCAAAGCTCATGCCTTCTCTTTATGAGAAGAGGCCTTTGCTCTTCTCATACAGAGAAGGCATGAGCCTGAAGTAGAACAATAATGCTGGTGTTATTAAGTTTAATAATCAAAATCTTTGATGACGTAACTGTAGATGTATTCTTTGGACAAAAATCAATCTATCTTTTTTTGTGTCGTGTCTGCGAGTCATAAAATGTCATCTTAGAAAGTAACAATACCACATGAAATCTATTATCTATCATAAAAATTTGCATGAAATTTGCTATCAAGAGACCCATAATATTCAATCGTATATGAAGGGCAGATAAAATTAGACAACAATCTCATCACTCATGTTCTTGTTGCAGTGTATCCTGCCAATCACCACTTGCCACGGCCTGGAGATTACCACCATTGAAGCAGTGGGTAACAGAAAGAAAGGATACCATCCAGTGCAGACCACTCTGGCTGAACATAATGGGTCTCAGTGTGGGTACTGTTCACCTGGTTGGGTTATGGCTATGTACAGGTATGAAAAGAAAAAACAACATGCAATAAAGTATATATAAATAAATAAATTATAATAGCATAGTGACAAATTATTGTCATTCAAATTCTAAAATATCACACACATCAATATTTGGTTGACAAAATTATATTGCAGCTCAAGATTATCAGTATAATATTTTTGCGTATTGTTTCATCATAAAATACAAGTCTTACCCATTATCACAATTTGTTACAGCCTGCTCCAAAGTAAAAGGGACTTAACCATGCTAGAAATTGAGAAGTCATTTGCGAGCAATATATGCAGGTGTACGGGCTACAGACCAATTCTGGAAGCTTTCAAGAAATTCGCCAAAGATGCACCTAAATCTATCGAAATACCAGATATAGAAGACTTAAGAATTTGCAATAAAAGTGACCAATCTTGCAACAATGCTTGCGAAGACGAAGACTGGTGTATGCTTTCAATTAGTGATCTTAGTATTAACAATGGTTTAATTAAGATTAATTTAAAAGATGGAAAAACTTGGTACAAAGCTAATAGAGTTGCTGACATATTCACTGTACTGAAGACTGAGGGATATGATTCCTATAAATTAATTTGTGGAAATACATCTAAAGGTAAGATTTTGGTTACTACTGAAAAATAAAGAAAATTTTATAACACAACGACTCACCAGTCACCAGAAATTTAGGAGTAATTATTAGTATTTGTGAAATAAATTGAAGAATACTATGTTGCACTGACCAAGATCTTGTTTCAGGTGTCTATCCAGAGGATGAAATAATAGACAATTTTCGGGTTCTCATAGACATAAGCCAAGCCCAAGACTTGATTGGATACCTTATAGACCAAAACCTGGTCATAGGTGGTGAAACAACTCTCACCAATTTACTTGGGATATTACAAACAGTTTCCGAACAGGAATATTTCGGCTATTTGAAGATATTATATGACCATATTTTACTAGTGGCCCATATAGCTGTGAGAAACGTAAGTTTTGTTTTTGTCTTGATTATTTTATTTAGATCAGAGAATAAATTACGTTCTGCGCATACTTAGGGTTTCATACCTCAAAAGGAAAAACGGAACCCTTATAGGATCACTTCGTTGTCTTCGGTATATACGAGAACATGTTTTTCAACTACAATGTTAATTTTATTTTTGGGAATAAAATATCTCAACTACGGAACCCTGTACCCTTCATTGTACGTGATTCGATACGCACAGGCCGGTTTCTATACTCTAATTTAACTTTTTAACGAGTATGCTGTGAAATTGGGTTAAATTCAGCGTTGACGACGCCAAAATTATCCTTTCTTCTTTCGTCTTTAGAGAATATTAAATTTCATAAAAGATTTAGGTTATGTACCTATAAGTTATTTTTGTTTTCGTTTACATTTTCAGGTAGGATCAATAGCAGGCAACTTGATGATAAAACACAGACACAACGAGTTCCAATCTGATTTGTTTCTGTTGTTCGAAACAATTGGAGCACATCTGACCATCAGTAAGTTTAAGGCAGAGTTTAATAACGGTTATTTAGCACGTGTTTTGACTTAGCTATAATATTATGTTTCCGTCTCTATTTGGCACTTGTGGTTTGACAAATTGTGCGACAGCGATTGAAATAATGTTTAGCCAGAGCACGTGCTAAGTAACGTTTATTAATCTCGCCCTCATAATTATCTACGTCTTACTTTAATTTTAATATAAGCTTTTCAGTCGTTCTCAATATAATTGCCTGTTGTCTCGGCAATGTTTTGCTTGCACCACATCACAGAATGTAAACCTAGTACGTGTCTAGGCATCATTATAAAAGTAATGTTATACTGAACGACGAGACTAAGACATTCTATACATTAATCATTATTATTTTATTTTTTATTGTTTCGCTATAGCTACTATCGTATCATTTGCGTTATTACTTTTTGCTGAAACTGTAACAAAAGGCATGTGATCTTTTGAAAGTGGTCTAGAGAAATGAGTTTCGAAACGCAATCATCTGCATGTCTGGCAGCACTTTTGACTTTTTCTTTTACACTCTAAAGCTCTTGCCAAACTGAAGCGAGTCGATTGTTGTAATGACTAGGAAGTCACGCGACTATTCGCGTCTGAACACCTGCAGTGCTATTCTGTAACCATCTCACCGTGAAAACTTAGGTGAAGTGACCGTGGAGTGAGCTGTCATTCCACAGGGATTGACACTATTGACAGCTCACCTCACCCAAATTTTCACGGTGAGATGTTTACAGAATAGCATGGCTGCATACTAGAGAGTTGACACAAGTCGGTGCGAGCGAGTTTCGTCCCGCACCCCGTTCGCTCGCTTCAGTTTGGCCATAGCTTAATACAGCTCCACCGATAGTAGACACTAAAAATAATGTATGTTTTCAGTGTCTTCAACTGGTTTGACTCAAATAGTCACGATGCAGCAATTTCTTAAACTTTATATGAAAGGAAAGGTGATTTTGAATGTGATGTTGCCTCCTTTAAATAAACAGTACAAGCTTGTCACATTCAAGGTATGATCATTCGATTCATCAGTAAATCATCAATATTAAACATAAGCGTAAGTATAATCAGCATTCCCACTGCTGGGACACAGGCCTCCTCTCTTCGAGAGGGAGTGGGCTAACTTTAGTATATTCCAATGTGAAACAGGCCTATTTTGTCCCAATTAAAAAATCTGAATTGTGTGAATCAAGTTCAAAAAGTAATTCCATTAGCCCTAAAGTCACAATGTAATTCAGATTCTTGTTTATGTGGCTTTCGGCAGTGTATACCTGCCGATTACTTTAACACTATTACTTTGATATAGGACCATAGTTTATGTTAAAAATACTATTTCATCGAAATAAATCCCACTTTTGTATGGAATTGGAAACGCAACAAACTCCCATCATAATTATATTTCAGGTGATGCCACGATCCCAAAATGCACATGCAATAGTCCACTCCGGTTTTCTATACAAACTGACTCCAGACAATTTGGTTTTACAAACAAAAATAGTAATTGGTGATCTATCACCGGGTTTCATCAGAGCTACAGCCACTGAATGTTTCTTAGTAGGAAAGTCATTATTCAGGAATGAGACTTTGCAAGCTGCGGTGCAGATTCTGAAAGCCGAATTGGTAGTAACAGAAGATCCACCTGAACCATCTGCTGCATATAGGCGACAGTTGGCTTTGGGGCTGTTTTATAAGGTAAAGAGATTACATAGATTATTTTATTCTATCAGAACAAAGTGTTAATAGAACTTTTAACTAAGTCAACATAAGAAATTAAGTTTCTTCAAAAAAAAAATTTGAAAAGTTAAAAGCGTTTATTTAAAGTCAAAAGCGTTTATTTAAAGTCAAAAGCGTTTATTTAAAGTCATAAGCGTTTATTTAAAGTCAAAAGCATTTATTTAAAGTCAAAAGCGTTTGTTGCGTCATAACATTTTTTTTTCGCTTGATTGATATCAATAAAATATAAGATAAGAAAATGAAGCAACCTTTCTAATTACAGGGCCTACTAACATTATGTCCAGACTCGTTAGTTAATCCACGCTACAAATCGGGAGCAATAAAATTTTATGATTCTCGGCCGGTGTCTGATGGTCGGCAGATATTTGACACAAACCCTACCTTATGGCCTATCAACCAGCCTATACCGAAGATCGAAGGTTTGGTAAGTACTTGTAATAAGGTAGCTAGTAAACCACTGCTAGGAAGAATCTGATCGATTTTGAAAAACATTTAACTCCGTAACTTGTAAGCATTGAAGCAAACACGACTTTTTCACAAATAAATGAATTAACATTAATGGCAGAATCTAGATTGAAGAGATCTGTAAGATTATTTTTTTATGACATTTTTCCATGAGTGATTTTCCCATTGAAATATGCGAACACATAATATTTCTATTTCTAAAATATGTACTTATTTTTTAGATACAATGTGCAGGCGAAGCGCTGTATACAGATGACATCCCAACATTTCCCAAAGAAGTCCACGGTGCGTTTGTTTTGAGCACTGTTCCAAAAGGTCGCATGGTATTGATAAATGCTTCAGCTGCTCTTGTAAGTAAAGTTTTTAATAAATTTGAGTAATAATCACTTGCATCCTTGTCAATTGTGTTGGGTTATATAAAACAGATGGCTTTTGTTTTCTCATTTCAGAGCTACCCAGGTGTGATAGCATTCTATTCCGCAAAAGACATACCTGGATTAAACTCCTTCACACCAGCGGATGATCCAGTCTACTCAATAAACGAAGAAGTCTTCTGCAGTGGCCAAGTGAAATACTACAACCAACCTCTAGGTTTAATAGTTGCTGATACACAAGACACTGCTGACAAAGCAGCTAATCTTGTCAAAGTAAAATACGCAAACGTTGAAAAACCAGTCATTGACATAAAAACTGCTAAAAGAGACTCAAAAAGAAATACTCTCTTTCGAGAAATTAAAGCAACTGCTAGAGGCCAGGATGTAGCAAAAGTGATTAAAGGGGGGAATACAATCAAGGGACAGTATCATTTTTCTATAGAAACGTTGGTTAGTGTGACCAAGCCGGTAGAAGAGGGGTTGGCAGTATATGCGACAGTGCAATGGACGGGGGCTATGCAGGTGCTGATATCACGTGCATTGAAGATGGACCAGAGCAAGTAAATAATATTGATATTGTGTATTTGAACATTACTTTTAATTGATGCAGTGAATGCATTGACTTGATTAACTATGAGATAGACTCCATCTATAAATCAGATTTCTGACAATACACATATTAAAAGTATGTTTCTGAATTTCAGAATCGACGTCCACGTCCGTCGTCTCGGTGGATCGTACGGAATCAAGATATCACGCACTATACAAACAGCGGTGGCTTCGAGCCTAGTAGCCATGAAGTTGAACCGTCCCTGCAGGATTATACAAAGGATGGAGACGAATACGAGAGCAATGGGGAAGAGGTTTCCGTGCTCTACTGATTTTGAGGTAAATGTTTTAGTATGCATAGAAAACTTATTGATCAAAGTTCTCAGGAGATTTTCTTTATTAAACCATTCATGGCCAATGGAGCTTACAACTCTTGTCATTGTCTGATACTAAACTATTTAGATACTGCTCTACTCTGGAAAGCCACAAATTGATGGCGGAATGAACTCACTAGTTTTAATAATGTCATCTACGTTATTTTACAGGTAGGTGTAAACAAGTCTGGCGTTTTTCAATACATTAACTACAATTTGTACGAAGATAACGGTTATGCCGTCAACGAGAATTTAAGTCAGTTCGGTGTCAACGTGTACAACAACTGCTATAATACTGCAACGTGGAACTACAAGTGTATCAATACCCTCACTGATACTGCTAAGAATACTTGGTTTCGTTCACCAGGTGTGAAATACTTCTATTAATTATTGTTTTCTCTTAAAACCGAGATACAAATACAGTCATAATAATGTCATGATGAAAGCTGGTGCACATTTCTAATTAAATGTTCACATATTGTTCACACTTTAATTAAAGAATCTTATATATTTCCAGGAACATTAGAAAATATAGCAATGGCTGAACTGATGATGGAACAAATATCTTATGAACTATCAGTAGACCCAATACAGGTGCGCTTAGCAAACCTTGACCCTCAACACAATGACCTGAAGGAAATGTTACAAACAATAGTGACTACATCAGAATATGCAACAAGGAGAAATACCATTAACAAATTTAATGCTGAAAACAGATGGAAGAAACGTGGTCTTAGGGTTGTATTGCTTAGATGGGAACACATATACGCAAGATATTTCGACGTAAACCTAGCAGTTTACCAAGCAGATGGAACTGTCGCGATAAGTCATGGTGGAGTTGAAATAGGCCAAGGCATAAACACTAAAGCAACTCAAATAGCTGCTTCCATGTTAAACATTCCTATAGAAAAGGTTATTATTAAAGAAAACAATACAATTTCATCTCCTAACGCTGCTGTAACAGGAGGCAGTCTTACTACACAGAATATTATGATTGCCGTGGAAAAATGCTGTGAACAGTTACTAGCAAGGCTGGAACCGATTAGAAGACAGTTGAACAACCCAACTTGGAAGCAATTGATACAAAAGAGTTTTGAAATGTATGTAGACTTACAAGCTCATGGGTTTGCTGGTCAGAACGATGTGCAGAACTATGAGATTTATGGCGTGACAGTGGCAGAAGTTGAAATAGATGTGCTGACCGGAGAAACAGAGATTATGAGAGTCGACGTGTTACAAGATACGGGACAAAGTGTCAATCCTGAGCTTGATGTTGGTCAGGTTAGTTTTAAATTTACCTGCACCTCCAGTTTATTAGTATTATTGGTACCAGTATGCTTTTCTACATAAGTTTGTAATTACGTAACTTATGTGATAGAGATCGAAACATAAAACATAGACGATGACAGTGTAATTAAATTGTTTATTTTGTCGTACCCTCGCAAGTTATTGGTTTGGTTTTTAAAAATCCAGCAGGAAATATAAGTAGGTATCCTGTTGTTCCGACAAATTTTGATTTTATGTTCAGGTCGAAGGTGCTTTCGTAATGGGTCTCGGTTACTGGACCTGTGAAAATCTGGTCTACGATACCAAGACAGGAGAACTTCTTACCGATCGCACCTGGAACTACTATGTACCACAAGCGCTAGACATACCACAAGATTTCAGGGTCTATTTGAGGAAGAAGTCTTATTCGACCAAGGCTATATTTGGATCGAAAGGTAAGACTATAGTCGATGAAATTCTTCTTTTAGTAGACTTCAAAAAAGGCGTAGGTTATAATTATACTCAATATATGTATAGTCAAAGTCAAATCATTTATTTCAAATAGGCCCCTTGTAAGGCACTTTTGAACGTCAAAGTTTACAAAAAATTTAATTGATTCTAGTCGCCCCTTCCAAAAGGTAGTTTTCGTATGGAGAAGAATGGGCAAGAAACTCCACCGTTACTCTTTTAAAAAGTGTTACAATATTTTGTATATGTACGTACATTAGTTACATAATTATATGTGAAGAAGATGCAACAAAAAAAAAAAAAATACGTTACCACAATAGGTAAACGAAAGAATTAATAAAAATGAAGCGACGAAAGATAAATTAATTACTTATGTGATAGATGCATGGTTCTCACATATTTACAAACATTGTAAAAGTAGACGATTTTCTTAAAATTTTACAATTAATAAGTCAGTGTGTGAGGAAGTAATCACAGAATGTAAAATCAATGTCATATAATAAAAATTATAATTCATACAACTTAACTTAGTCAAACTCGTAATTGCTTTCCACGCTAAGGTTGAATTTCACTTGCAAGATTATATAAAACGTCAACATCCATTTTTACAGTGTGACCAATGTGACAGTTAGACAGTTGCAACCATATGCCTGGTTTATACGATGGCAGTGACTGGACCCAGTGACTCGGAATTTCGGACCCAGTCAGTGGGTTCATGTAGACGAGATCGGTAGTCAAGCGGAGGGCTATTGGGCCCGAAAATAGACGGGTAGGATAGTCAACGGGACTGACTTGAAGGCGGGAAGTCAGCACTGGACTAGGCTAAAACTAGTGACTTAGTGTACTGTCACATTACTGGACATACGGCATACGTATAAACACCTACCTTATGTGAAGTTTCAATTTACGAGATTTTGTCAAAAGTGTAGAAGCAATTTCAGGTACTCTCAACACGGCCATTTATATATTTTCCAGCATGCAGCGAGCCTCCAACATGCATGTCGGTCTCGATACCCATAGCAATGAGAGAAGCCATAGTGTCAGCAAGGCAGGAACGTGGTCTACCTAGCACTAAGTGGTTTACAATTGGTAAGTTGTTATGCAACTGTTTATCGTTTGTTAACTTTTGAACCCAGTTAATGTCATCGGGATCATCCTATATTAAATGGGACTTAAAAGGCGTGTACTCAGTGGCGGGACAATCTAAAAAACATGAAAACAAAACAGATTAGGTATCATTCCGTAGCCGCCCGCTGGCGGCAACTAAAGGCGATGTATCGCGGCGACACGACTAGTTTCTATGAATTTCTATGAAATACCTTCCGTAGCTAAGCGACATGTTGCATGTCGAATACATAGAAACCAGTCGTGTCGCGAAGACACGTCGCCTGCAGTTGCCGGCTGTGGTCGGCCACGGAATTGTACCTTTATACTTATGAACACAGAACATAAATATTATGAAGAATCGTTGTAACTAGTTTCTTTTATATTATGACCCATGATGTACTACAATAAAACCATTATTGATAATTAAATTCGGGCATGTTATTTTAATTTTATTTATAGGTATTTGAGAAAACATGTTTTTTATGTTTATTAATGCGTGATTTGTATTACAGATGGTCCTTATACAACTGAACAAATATGTTTGGCGTGCGAAACGAAAACTGAAGATTTTAAATTCAATTAAATTGATATTTAATGTTCCTATTAATATTCAAGTTTACTTTATTTATTTGTGATGATAATAACTGATTTTTTCGATTACGTTAAACCAAAAGTGCATTATTACCTACATTAAATCATAACTATGCATTTAAACATTAGTATTGTCATTTTAAAGGAATGTAAAAACATTACGTAAAAATGATAAACCTGCAGATTTTAAATGCGACTAAAATCTCTCAAAAAGGCGAAATGTTTTTTATTAAAAAACTTGTTTCTTACAAGTGAAGCCTTCTTTAAAATATTTTTAAAAACTGCATATTGCGAGGATAGTTGAGGCGATGGAAAAATCATATTTCCATCCGAGACAATGACGAAGGGGCCCGATATATTGCATCGGGAAATTGCACGCCGTTTCTCATTTTACTAAGACTTCCTCCTACTGCCTGGGATATAGACTGTAGTAAGTATATTTTATTGATCGTTTAAAATAATGTACCTACATACAATATGAATAAGTGAAAGTTTATCGACTTGATATAATTATGTAACTATAGGAAAAAAAACTACCCCCTAATTTTGCCGATATAAGAAACTACCTGTTGCCAACGACTTCGTCTGCGATCCAAGATATAAAGTAGCTTATATCCATCTCCAAGACGTGGTTTACCCATGTGCCAAATTTCGTACAAATCCGTTCATCCGTTTTAGCGAGAAAGCGTCACAAACAAACAAACTCACTTTCGCATTTATGTATAACTAGCTTTCGCCTCGCGGCTTCCCCCGCGTGGAGGTCGGAAATTAATTGTTCCACGGAAACGTACTACCGGGATAAAAAGTATCCTATGTGTTAATCCAGGTTATAAATAACCTATGTGCCAAATTTCATCCAAATCCGTTCAGCCGTTTTTGCATGATTTAGTAACAAACATAAAAACTTTCACGTTTATATTATTATAGTATAGTATTATAATAAATATAATGTATATTTATTATAATACCTACTTTATTAATATTATAAATGTGAAATTTAAATATAAATATATTATAATAAATATAAGTAAGGATTGCGGTCGTTGTGGTTTAAAAGAACATGAGATCATCATCATTATTTCAGCCGAAAGTCGTCCACTGCTGGACATACGCCTCCCCCAAACATCGCCACTTCGACCGGTTCTGTGTTTCTCGCATCCAGCGGATTCCTGCGGCCTTCGCCAGATCATCGGTCCACCGTGTAGGAGGCCTTTCAACGTTACGTCTTCCGGTACGCGGCCGCCACTCCAGAATCTTGCGGCCCCATCGACCATATGTTCAGCGAGCAACGTGCCCTGCCCACTACCACTTAAGTTGTGCAATTCTTCGGGCTATGTCAGTCACCTTGATTCTCCTGCGGATCTCTTGATTTCTTATTTTTCATCTATAAATTTCAACTTGATTTATTTCTTGTGCCGAGGACTAGGCTCCAAAAAATTAGTAATTCATTTAAGTGCCAAAGTATACGTTTTTACAACAAACTCCCAAGCCATGTCAAAGAACTGAGCCTCAATAAATTTAAATCATTTATTAAACAGAAACTATGTCAAAAAGGTTTCTATAAAGTTAAAGATTACTTAGACGACAAAAAGGCTTGGGACTAATTAAGCTACTCCAATGTACCCCAAGCAACAAACAAGTGTTTTTAGAATCAAAGACTACATGATACTATATGAGCTCATATAATTGTTTGGATTATTTTATTTGACTGTAACTCAATTTATTTTAAATTTTGTTTTCATTTATTGTTGACATAATCTACTCATTAAAATGTTTTTATTTTATGAGTTGATTGCAATTTGTGCTTATGTAAATTATTTTTGCATTAAAGCATTATTATATTGAATCAAGTTTTTCTAACTGAACAGACAGCTGTGCTGCTGGGGAGTTTGTTGCGCCACTTCTTCTTCCCAGCTTAAGCACTAGGAAGTGGTGAAGGGTGGGCGTTTTTGGGGGACTGTCTTATGTAATTTTGACGTTCGAAAAGTGCTGATTCTCAGCCTAGTTTGAATAAATGACTTTTGAATTTTGAATTTTTTGAATTTTGATCGGTCCATTAGATGTCTGGCTGACTGTCGTCTGTCACAGTCAATTCGCGCCAAATTTACTGGACCAATTTAGTTGAAAGTATATACCTTATCTCGATGTAGGCCATAATACAAGGCAGATGTTAATGGGACGCCTTAGAAGGAACATAATACTGACTTTATTGGATATGTTCTTGAGATAGGTCCGGTGCTTAGTACTCGCAACTGGCATGCATGTGTGACCAGCCATGCTATTCTGTAAACATCTCACCGTGAAAACTTAGATGGAGTGAGCTGTCAATAGTGTCAATCCCTGTGGAATGACAGCTCACTCCACGCTCACTTCACCTAAGTGTTCACGGTGAGATGGTTACAGAATAGCACTGCAGATGTATGAACGTGAACGAAGCAAAAGGAGTATATAAGGGTCGTAGCTTATGGTGTTCTTTAGTTTTTTCCTAGCCCCATAGGAAAAAGGCGTGAGTTTATATACCTACTTGTATACTACTATATAAGAAATTGTCGAAATCTATGCAAGTCGTACATAGCTCTACTACTTAAATTAAACGAAAAAACTATAGAAAATAACTTTTATTAAAATGTAAAATGCGTTTAGTCTAAAATCTAAAATTTGCGTAAACGAACACACTACACAACGATTAAAACTAAGCTATGATTTGTGGTCTATATTAAACATCATATTCTTGTCAGTATGCTTTTCAAAATGAGGTAGTCCAATTTCCACAGCGTCTATTTTCCTCTGGACCTCCTCTAGCTCTTTCAACTGCCGGTCGCTATTATATTCTCTTTTCTTTCTATAACTATCATGAGAATAAGATATTTTTTTTGTTCGAATATCCTTGGTTTCCTCTTTTAAAGTTGCATCAGGTAAAGTATTTTGATAGAACTGTCTGCTATTGTGAATTATGTTAGTGGGATTTTTCTTGAGTCTCTCATATTCCATGTTGGCTAGGAAGATCTTCTTGCAAACCGGACACAGCCTCTGTTCGTAAGATCGTCTCATCCTGAAGGGTGTTGTTGTGTCATCGTTTATCTTGTTAAAATCAAATTTGACCGCCGGTTTCTTAGAATTATTAAAGAAGAAAAGCTTTCTCTTTTTTGTTTTCTTCGGCTTTAACGTCTCTGATTTGTTATGGGAAAAAAACGGGAACTTTATACTTTTCAGAGAGCTGCTGAAACAAAAACGGCTATTTTTAACAGTCTTCAAAACGGGTGTGATTCTCAATTCTTGTGATAATGATTATAATTTTAATTAATTAGTTCGGTGCTTTTAATTATCCAATTATATCCTTTAGCGGAATTTTCCCACATATCCTCCGACATTTACAAGCACCGATTATTCTTTTGAATGAAAGAGTATTCCTTTGTACTGGTTAGAAAATCAACGCTGTTGAAAATAAGTTCGTCCGAAGTCAGCACAGCATTTTGCTGAGCAACGACCTGTTCTTGCACAGATGTGAAGCACAGCTTAATTGTTGTTGTTACAAAAGTAATTATTTTTCCATTCTGCGATTGGCATTTTGTTTCTGTGGCATCTAGTGAAAACGCGTTCTAACTAAAAACGAGTTTTAACTGTAACATCCATTTTGTTTGCAGGGAATAAACAATTTTAGTTTCTTTCTTCTTGCCTTTCTTTTCATGTTTAAAGGTCAGGTTAGGAATTCGTTGCCTTTTTTCTTAAATCAAACCTAATCAGAAGCACCTACTTTCAATATTGTTTCACCCATAATAATAAAAATAATTAATACCTATTTACATTTTTATATTCTTCACAAAAACAGACCGAACTGAACTTCACAGAACTGTAATTATTTTCTGCACATTATGTATTCTAACAATGAAAGTCCACTACATAATTCAACCTAGTGTGTCACCGTTTAGCCCATTCTCACAGGGGGGACGGTAACTCAGGTCGAGTTGCCGTCACCCCGTGTGAAACTGGTTGGCAACGGGCGTTGCCAACTGCGATGCAACTGGTACTCTCACATGGCGCAACTCTATCAAATTTAACATAATTTTCTTACTCCGACGACAAGACACACGATTAACGCACCAATTTTAAGAAATATTCCGTCTGAGCGCCCGAGCGACCTGCACTGTCAGTAGCGCGTTGGTTGCGTCGCCATTGAAGACTAGTTTTCGACAAGTTGCGTCGTGTGAGAACCATCATAGAAATGGATATGCTAAAGCAATGGTTGTGTCGGCGTTGAAAACTGGTTTTATTTTAGTCACCTTCTGTGAGAATGGCCTTACTCGCACTACGACACAAATGACGTAGGTATAGAATCTGACGGCGACGCGGTCCGTGGCAGAAGTTGTGTTTAACGCACTGACGGCACCACGAAATTTATTAAGAATACCGTCTGAACATGCTGCCAGCGCACGGCGATTCCGTGCTCTGTAATCTTCACACACTTCACATTGTAAGTTCATTTAGTTCATGCAAGTTCAAAATTGAAGCAATAAAATGACTTGCATCGTCCTGATACTATTAAGACAATGCAACTTTTGTTGTTCCTTTAGCTTCTGGTATGCAACAGGCATTTTTTTATATATTTTAGGTTGGAAAGTTATCAAAGTTCCTTCAGTGTTGCCTGTACGTTGCCAGGGCCCACGGTATCCCTTTCGGACTTTCCCGCGTGTAAATCAGGCTGAACTATCAATTGCAACCCTAATGCTTACCATTTCTTCTCTTGATTATGAACCGCGTTATTCTGATTCATAAGCAGGTCATCTTTGTAAATATTTATGTATTTCTCATTTCCATATTCTTCACCATTTAGGTCTTCCAGTGGGTTATAACCAAAGTGTTTTGTGTTCATTAAATCCTTCGAGAGAGGTGGACTCATGTTCAATTCTGGAAGATTGGCACCCATACTCAAGTATTCTGGATGCTTGTCCATTTTGTTGTTGATGTCGTCGCTTTTCAGCACATAGCCCAGATCAAAGGGTTTTGGAGACCATGTTCTGAAAAATGAAATATAATTTTTATACAGGATGGTTCAAATTCGATTTTTCATCGAAATGAAATTCCCCTTTTCGCCCTCTTATGGTTAGAATTAAAAAATCCATCCTTAGTGCTCACTTTCGTTATAAAAGGAACTCTTGTTCAAAATTTCCAGCTTCTAGACCAGGACTTCCCGAACTTATTTTTACTGTGAGGCCCTTGGGAATTTGCCATTTTTTGCGACGCCCCCCTCTGGCAAAAAAGTATCTGCCAGTTGTAGTTCTATCTTAGTAACAAGTTATCAGAAAAACTCCATATAACATTTAAATTTCTATGCGCATGCGGTGTTATTTGGAATCATATATTTATCTTATTTGCAAACGAAAAGTAAACAGAGCAAGATTTAACCAATGTAGGTAGGGGAGCGGGGGGCTAGTAGTAACGGGGGTGACAGCTTAAATACTCAGCAGGATTCGAATATTCTGTTTTGAATTTACTCTTAATCTACTCCTTATAACGGGGCCTATGACGTAAGCACAGGCAGAGAGGCGCGGAAGAGCACAGTCGGTGGTTGTGAGCAAGCGCACCATTTTTGCCAGGTAACATAAAAAATATAAGTTCGTAAAGTTCCATTCTAAATAACTGCAATGTCTTTTTGATATGAGTATCTATTAATTTCTGTAATCAATATTTTAAGCTATCTATTAACTACTTTCATTTGAGAATAACATATAACTTTTTTTCCTTAAACACATATTAAGTTCAAAATTTTGTCATGGGGTTAGTTGTAACGAAATTTCGGGGCACAACTTGCCCCTTTATGTTTTTATGTGAGTGCCTATGCTGGTCGTTATATACACTATTTTAATAGCACGTCCCGCTGCTGGTCCAAGGCCTCACCTGTTGCAGATCTAACAGATTTATCAAATTTCTTTTTGAGAATTATTTTTAAGAGAAAGTCAGAAAGGGCCGCTAAGTTTTAGAAAAGGGAACAAAAATTCGTAAAGCTGCTGCAATGTTTGACTTTTGTTATGTGTCGCTGTTTAGATACATAAAAAAGACGAGTCTCTTTCTGTTGGACACGCCAAACCAAGATTTGTAGGTATTTACGTCAGAGGAAGAAGAGGAAATTACCACGTATCTGCTTAAATGTGCTGAAATGTGCTTCGGGTTGCTTCCATCAGAGCATGTTAGGCCCCCAGAAGTGAAAAAGCTAGCTTATCAGTGCTTATCAGCACTTAGCAGTGCGCTGTAGCTATTGGGGTTAAAAACATCCCTCCGTCTTGGCACAAAAACGGTACGGCTACAGTAGATTGTTAAAAAAAAACATGGAAATAAATCCATGACTATTACTCAGAACGCAAAAAGCTACGTCGCTTAACAAAGCAACATCGTTCAAAGATCTATAAATGTTGATAAAGAAACACTTTCAACCTCATTAGTTTGCAGTACCTAAATACGTTATAAGTGTATTTTCATACTGATTTAAAATAAAAGACAAAAAATCATAGAAATATGTTGTATTATTATGTTGTTACTGCTTACCCCGCACCAGTTACAACTTGGCCCAAGTACGGGGTAAGTTGTAACATGCTACTAATTTCACAAAAATTCGTTTATACAAGCATCTG
This sequence comes from Agrochola circellaris, assembly GCA_914767755.1. Taxonomy (NCBI): domain Eukaryota; kingdom Metazoa; phylum Arthropoda; class Insecta; order Lepidoptera; family Noctuidae; genus Agrochola; species Agrochola circellaris. Next base: position 1,432,462 of record OU611853.1, read on the forward strand.
TAATCAATGTAAGCCCAATTATTATCATTCTAATAGATACCTGAATAAATGTCCTATCATTTAAAAGTGCTTCAGCATGAAAGTACTCAACATTTTGACTTCCTCATCGAAAAAACTAAAAATTGTTACAACTAGCCCCCGTCCCCTGTACCCTACCTGAAAAACATCAGAGGACACAGCCAAGTTTACTTAAATGTTTTCACTGACATAAACAATCAGAATGCCGTGCAAAATGAGAAACAAACACACCATCAACAATGTCAGAGGATGGAAGCATGAGCATGACCCCTACCTGATGTCCTGTGGCGACAACATTGTGTTTTTTAAACAAACTAATACAATCTGCCGCCCCGCGCTACGCAGTGGATTGCGGTAAATAAGTGTGATAATCGCCTACCCGCGAATCTTTGCCTCACGGAGCCGTGCGGCCCTACTGCGGACGCGGTTTTAGGCTAAGCGTTGTCTGTCAGTGAGTGAATGAATGAATATAAGACTTTTATTAATGGGTTGAAGTACACTGAACGAGACGAATTGAAGAAGATTTGTTGTTATTACGCCTAATGGGCGGTTAGTGTCCCTCAAAGTGTTCAATAGATTATCTGCCTTTCCGGATCATATTGGTGGTGGTGGAATGTATTTAACACGAAACTTACCGTCTATTAGGCCTATGTCTCATAAACGCTCCAGTTGTTTCCAAATCCAAGGCAATAGCGTCATCAGGCTGGATGAAACTCGCCACATCAAACTCAACTGGACTTCTGTCATAATCTTCTTCTTGACGTATTGGACTCTTCCGTACATTTTGCCTTCTCGCCCATCTGGCTTTTTCGCTCCTTAAATTTCGTTCCAAATTGTTAATTTTGTGTTTAGTAACTTCGTCTATATAGTTATAACAAAATGATAATTCGATACATAGTAACAAACTTAGTAAATACGGGAATCGTAACATTGTTTCGTGACATGACCATTGTCCATGACAGTGACACTTATTTGTCAAGGTTTTTTTTGTTTTATTTTATGGCCAGTTATTGTTTGTGTTCTTTTCTATAATAAAGATGTAGTACCTCCTTAGTCTATTTAAAAGTAAGAGCAGATTTTAAGCTTGTTTTTATCATTTTATTGTTCCATGAATCTACAAGAATTTTTGTGTGACGGATACAAAATTGACACTAAAACGTCATGTGTAACAGGGATATATCTTCCGGACGTTAGTCCTTTATTTTATTATAGCCGTTTGTCCACGCCATCCAGTAGGAAAAGGGTTTAAGAAGCTAAGGTTTTCTTGGATATAACGTTTGTAGGTCGGCAGTTTTATGGGGGCACCGTATGGTGTCATTTGATTGGTTATGGTGTGAAATATGGATTTTAAAACCGGCCAAGTGCGAGTCGGACTCACACTGGAAGTGTTCCGTACCACCGTACAATATTAACAAAAAACTTTGTTACCTTGTTATATCCATATAACAAGCGTATCTTGTTTAGCGTTTACATTTTTTAATTCTATTTTATTTTTATTATTTTTTATTTTATAAACAATAGAAATGCACAATATGTGCGAATTTCAACTGTCCACCTATTACATGTTCATGAGATAGCCCGCTGATAGACAGACAGACAGCGGAGGCTTAGTAATAGGGTTCCGTTTGGCAGAACTCGGGTACCGAACCCAAAAAAATGGTTCTTTTTATGCCTATCGATCAAAAAGTCAATGAAAATATTTTGATTGGTTTTGTTTTTCATAAATGTTAGGCTTGTGTTTGATTGCACATGATGTAGGTAAGGGATGATGATTAAAATATCTACTTTCAAGTTTATCAATTAAATCTTGAGTAAGAGAAGCATTGGTTTATTATGGCCACTTGACTGTGCCCGCGGTTTCTCTCACATAACTGTGTATTCTATTGGCATTATAAGTTAACTGAAACGTGAAGTCATAGTATATTCGTAATAATAATATCGTCTATTATGTCCATGATGACTTTTACTTCAAGTAGTCGCGCGGCTACATTATATTCTGTAGCCTCGATCAAAGCAGTGGTCAAGTCAAAACCAATCTTGACATAATATCTAATCGGAGAATCACATACTTAGCAAATAAGACGTGATTGGTCCAAGCTACTTCACCATCATCAAGTCCTCACACGTCAGGACCAGTTGAAATCAAGCGTCAGACACTAGTTGTCTGATATTTTCGTTGAACTGGGCCTATTTAGCGCAGCCGCGAGGAACACTTTCCTGTTAAATTATTATGTTACACTTTTTATTTGTTGTTGTTGTTTTCCGTTTTTTTTACTTGTGTTATAATTATGTTGTGTTGTGTGCCTTTTTGTCTGTGTAATAAATGTATTTTCTTTCTTTCTTTCTTTTTATCATTATCATTCACAGCTCACCTTTACCCACTGCAAGGCATAGTTATCTGCTTGCTTATGCCAAAGTCCCTCTACTGTGTTATTCTCTTCCCGGTTCTTTACTTCTACTATCCGTTATCTATCACTTATTTTAAAGATCCTCTTTTTCAACAACCAATAGTTATAACAACGACATAACACTATATTCTGCAAAGCAGTTCCACACATCTGCTAACAGTATCGTCGGAGCAATCAAGTAAGCGAATTAAGTGGTTATGTCCAATAATAAGATCTCGTAGTGAACACGTCACATGGATACGCCCTGCTGTTAATGAGATTCTGAGCTTCGTTACACCTTTCGAGACGGGGACGATTCGATTTGATTTATTAAAAAATTAAACCGGCCAAGTGCGTGTTGGACCACGCACAATGAAGGGTTGTGAATGAATTTAATTTTATCTTAAGAATAAACTTAACTTTGAACCTTTTTGGAATTAGGATCAAAATGTCCAACGTGGTCAAAATGTCCAATTCTTAAAATGTCCAACGTGGTCAAAATGTCCAATTCTCAAAATGTCCAACGTGGTCAAAATGTCCAATTCTCAAAATGTCCGATTCCCAAAATGTCCAACGTGGTCAAAATGTCCAATTCTCAAAATGTCCGATTCCCAAAATGTCCAATCTTTGAGAATGTGGTAAATCTGTTCAATAACTCATCAAAGCGCTTTTTTAATACTTATGACAAACAATATACACAAAATACTGAAATAATCAAAATTTGTTTTATTTATTAGTTACAATTAAGACCAGAGAAAACCACAACATACCCGAAATCACTATTTTAGGAATTGGACATTTTGAGAATTGGATATTTTGGGATTTGGATATTTTGACACCGTTGGACATTTTGACAATTGGATATTTTGACCCTGAAAGACTAAGTTTGTAGCAAAAACAGCAACATCTCTTACAAAATAACCGTTGAAATTATAGGTTTGCAGCAAAAACATTAATATCCAATAGTAACTGCACTGCTTTGATACCAAAAATATTGTTTGTAAATATTCTTTTATCCAGATTTTAAGTTATTTTTTTATTAAGATGGACCGATGATCTTTTGAAGGCCGCAGGCTACCGCTGGATGCGGGAAGCACAGAATCGGTTAAAGTGGCGGTGCTTGGTCCCAGGCCTATTCTCAGCAGTGGACGTCTTTTGGCTGAAATTATGAATGATAATGAAATATATTCTTTAATACATTCTTTTTAACGACTCGGCTTTACTTGGACTTTCGTATCTGCATCATCCGTTGACCTGGCTTTTCATTTAGACTATCGTTGTGCTACTATTTATCCAAGGAGGAGTTACGAAGTAGTTTTGTTCTAACCATGTATGAACCACACCACAGAGTGTGTTTACTTTGTAACCATTCTGTGTAAAGAATCAGAAGACACTCGTCAACTCGTGATCTCCAGAACAACGATCATCATACGGTTCAAAACATAATTATTCAAGCACTAACTCCACGTGAGGTACACACGTACTTAGTTTTTATTTAGTTTTTAAAATAAAAACTAACCTAAACTAAACTAGACATATCAGGAACCTACACGTATCATAGTTATTAGTTCATTCTATAACGGCAACGCTGCGCGCGAGTGGCACCGCTGGAATGGTTGATTGTATTTGTTGGTTATTCCAATTTACTATTTATTTATTTATTTCAGACTAGCTGCGCCCCGTTGTTTCATCCGCATAAGTCTCAATCCCGTGAGAATATCCAGATAAAATCGTTTTAGCGTGAAAGCGTAACAAACAAAGAGTATCGCCTGGAGAGGAAAATCTAAGGTTTCATCTTCCTGGGAATTAAAGCCGAGCCCTGAACACCTCAAATGCTTGTATTGTATACAATAGTACAAACAATACGCGTCTTCGATTACCCAAAAGCTAAAAAGTACAATTGCTCTTAAACCACAATTACATAATTATTATATTCCAACATATGCACGAGTGTGTCAGGAACATTTAGACAACACCCGGGAATTAACTTTTCACTGCACTAAATAGTTTTTTTTATTTATACCCCAATAAGTATTCGAAAACTACTCAAAAGCCATATAGGTACTAGATTTTGAAGATCTTAATCAGCCACATCACACGGAATTATTTTAAACTGGTTGCATTCGTGACGAATTCGAAAAATTGTTACATGAAACTCCGCTATTAGCTCAAAGAGCCGCCGATGTTCACCACAGCACTAGGTATAATCCTATCAAAACTGAACTGGAGAATCGAATGAAAGACTCGTCACGTTTTTTAACACTTCGAAAACAAGTCTTGAACGGAAAATGAAAATAGCTGGGGAATGTCTAGATAGTGATTTTGTTCCTCGCCACTATGCTTTCGATCACTTGAACAGAGCAGTGCCTAATGATTTGTTCGCTAATAATGGGAAACTATTGTAATCTGTGAAGGAACGTACATCCAAAAGAGCAGAAACATCACTTTTAAAAAGTTACAAACCCTCCATAATTAAAGAAACCTACTTATACCATACGTTCGTTCCAAAAACAAGTCGTCATCTCTAAACAGCCTCACAGTTATTAGACGGGAGTAGACCAATTAGAAGAGCCAACTGTTCTAAGACATGAGCTTTTGTATAATAATATGAAAGTGTAATGTACTAAGGGATACGAGGGTCTGGCTGTAATCCCACTGACTTTCAATAACGAGCCGTAATGAACTGGCCCAGTGTTTATGGATTCTAATGAGATTTTCTGCGTTTGTGGCGTCTAGGAGTGGTGAGTTATTTTGTGACAATAGTTAAGCTGTTGAGTAGTTGTTGAGGGGCTCGTGGGTTAGTAATAACAGCCTCACTGTTCGATCTTCAAGGTTAAGCAACGCTTCCCGAGGGCGGTCCGTGGATGGGTGACCATTCATAACAAACCGAGACCCCTCCGTGCTTTGGAAAGCACGCCGTTGGTCCCGGCTACCATTGGTAGATCTTTGGCAGTCGTTACGGGTCGTCAGCAGCCCGAAAGTCTGATAACAAGTCTTGCCAAGGGGTATCGTTTTACCCAGTAACTGGGTTGAGGAGGTCAGATAGGCAGTCGCTCCATGTAAAATACTGGTAATCAGCTGCATCCGGTTAGATTGGAAGTCGACCTCAATATAGTTGGGAAAAGGCTAGGCACATGGTGAGTTAAGCTGTTGAGTAAAAGTTCATGAGTTTAATGAACCCAAGTTTTAGCCTTTTTTTTTTTTTTTTTTTTTTTGAGGATGGGAAATTATCAAATAACTTCTCCCGCTCTGGGTGGAGCGGGAGGGCGTGTCAGACTTTTACTGACTAAAACCCACCCGTGTTCCTTCCGTTGCCTGTGTGCCGAGGTCGCGATATCCCTTTCAGACAAACCCGCAACCCCGGCAGGCAAGTTTTAGCCTAACAATTATTTAAAAATAGTTTAGTGGATAGGTACTCTTGCCTCAATTTTTCCAAGCACTATAAAAACTTACTGAATCGTAAAGAATTTAAGCTAGGTATTTGTCATATTTTCTTTTTTATCCATGAAATCGTAACGACACTGGGCTCAGATATTTATACTTATTCTAACACTTTTGGACACGTCTGTACGAGCATTGGTCAAGTGTGAACTTTACGAATAATTTAATTTTATCTTTTGGGGACGTTGGGAATGATTGTATAAAAAATGATTTTGGAGAACTTGGAACTTGGGGACATCGGGCTTCACCCATTTATACCTTATTAAGACAACTTTCTTCACTTTTTATTCCCCTGTTCTAAAGACGACCCGTAAGATAGCCAGATTTTTGTTTAAGGTCTGTCAGTGGCTAGTCTTGGACAATACTGTTACCTACTGAATTCGAAAAATATGGAGACTAATTATAAGTAAAAACGGAAAATTCAAAAGAAGACTAGGCTTCTATTCCTTTTTTAGAATTCCGTACCCTTCCAAACGGAACCTATATACTTACGTCAGTCCGTCAGTCAGCGGGCTGTATCTCATGAACCGCAATAGGTAGACAGTTGAAATTTTCATCGATTTTGTATTTCTATCGCCGCTATAACAACAAATAATTCAATAAATTAATAAAATAATTAAAGAGAAAAAAACACGTTTCTTGTATACCTATACTATAACGTGTTTTTGTCGGCCATTTTTGCTCGATCTTTCGTGTGCGAGTCCGACTCGCACTTGGCCGGTTTTTTTAAAGCTATAACTTCCTACAAAAACTAACTACCTCCTTACCTATCAACATTATTAACATTTACATTCAAAGTCGTGATTGTTCCACAAAAATCCGTGCTCAACAGCGTCTATGTAATATGGTAATCAAAGAGATAGCGAGGCGTACGCTAGCACCCATATAATTTGAATTCATTATGTTCTCTTTAATTAAATTACCTTACTAATTGGTTCATATGCTTGTAGGCTGTTATATGCAAGGAGGTGTGATTTTTGCGTTGAGATTTTAGTGTTTGGTGTTAGCTCGGATAACGGGTTGTAATAAAAGAGTGGACTTTATGAAGTAGGCAATACTCAAACTCACTCAAAGCATTTATTTCAAATAAACCAATTGCAGGCAATTTTCAACTGTCAAGAGGTCGATCAGTCAGAAAGATTCGCATTTGCATTTGCCTAACACAAGAACAATCATAATCTGAATCATTTTGAAGGATATTGCTAATCCATTGCTTCACTCGGTCGAAAACTGTGTCTTGCCAACAACGTTAATAACGCAATGAATGTTGTTGAACTGTCAAAATGCAACAGATTGCGGTTGATCGTGTGTTACGCAATTAGGGTGCAGTTCAGTGCACATTGTGCTATAATTTCCTCATTTATTTCAAGAAGACAAGACAAACTACATAACATAACCTATAAAAAAAGAATTAGCAAATGTTGGGAATCAAACCCAACACATTGCGTGAAGTCTGCATGAGCAGGCGGCGCGGCGTGATAAACGCGTCATCGGGAAGCTGAGACGCGGGTCGGCCCGATGGCCACTCACATCCACGGACTCCACCGCGACGGACGATACTCCTCACTTAAACTCAGTAATGTATGGTTTGGCTGGGTCAGTATATATTTGTTCCGATTAGACGGTTAATGTACCATTATGGGCTAAGTGATCAGAGTTCCCTTCAAAATGGTTAAGCTGAATGGTCTTAATCCATGCGTCAGGTTCGTGAACCGGCGCCATTAGTGGGGACTGGTCATCTTTTAGCTGCCACGGCTGATTTTAATTTAATTTTTGAATTGTTTTTTTTATGTTTTTATTACGGACGCTTTTAACGTTCTGCATCGTTCTCACATGTATAATTTCGACATGAACGATGTAACCAATATTTTGTAAACATAGTTTGATTTAAAAGAGTGTCCGGGGAGTATCTTGCGCGTTCTTATCAATAAGTAAGTAACTACTACGCTTTGGAATGGACATCTAGCTTAATCTTTCTGACTTCTCGACCTCTTAACAATTCAAAAGTGCCAGTATGTAATTTGTTTAATTGAAATAAATTCTTTGAGTTTTATAATATGCGTATTTGGCGATTAGGTTTAACGACAATTTCAAAAATCTTGGAGTACACAAAACACAGAAGAAGACAGACAGAACAAAAGTCCAAAGTGTTATAAAACTAACTTTCAAAGTTCAAACCACTCCAAGCTAGGCAAGGTTTCAGCTGGAATCAAAATGTTAAAATGGTGAACTACGCTAGATTTTTTCAGCAGTTTTCACACGAAGCCTGAACTAACAGACGAAAATTCTAGAAAATATAGAGAGGTATTTACTCAGACCCAAAAAGTTTTCAGTTTTTCCTTTTTTGAAACCTCTCTACTACGAAAAGAATACGTGGAACCTTAAAATAAAAAAATTGATTTTGTTTTACAATAATAATTTATGATTTAAAACTGAAGCTTAAATTGTAACAATTAATTAATGTAGCTGCCATATTTGCGAAATTTTTGATTGCTTGTCAAATCGGAAGGCTAACCAATTTCAGAATAGCCTATTATGAAATAAATTCATGATAAAATAAATTAAAGGCTTCATTTTACAATTTATTAGTTACTTAAGAAGGAAGAGAAATATATTTCTTGATAGCTTTTTTAAAATCGCGTTGTACTAAGGATAAGTTGTTCCTCCAGAGTCGCGTTGCGTCTGTCTGCAGGGGCATCCAAGCGATGGCGATGATGCTCCAGCGTGGCTGTGTTCGGCGATCGTCACTGATGAGCTATGGAGTGAGTTTCTTTCTCTAATTCCGTGGTAATCAGCAAGTGGCGAAGCAGAGCCTGAAGCGGCGAGTTTTAATTCCAGACAAATAAATAAGTCTAAACCGGTAAGCTTTTCTTGTAGATTATCATTCTATAAGTACCATTACAACGACTGTTTTGCTGAAAGTCCTAAACAGAGATGTCATTATCTACTTGTGTAAGTAAATAGTATTGAAGAGAAACTCCGCTCCGAAATGTGTTTAATATCCCGCTTAACCTCACAGTACTCTATGATATTTAAAGATCATAGGGCGAGATATCAGATTTTCCAAGACATAATTTGTACCTATTGACGACTCCAAAAAGCAAAACTTGTTTAATAAATTAATAATAATATATATATCGGTAAAGTTCACAATAATTAAAGGCACACAAAAGTTGAAACCCTGACTCCTAAACTAGGACTTAAGAGTCAGTGTTCTACTGCCACTTGGTCACTATAAACCCTTATGAAAATTAAGAGCTGATAATATGCAAAAGTATGTATTACTACGTAGTGATTTTAAGAAAAAAACTATAAACCCTTATGAAAATTAAGAGCTGATAATATGCAAAAGTATGTATTACTACGTAGTGATTTTAAGAAAAAAACTATAAACCCTTATGAAAATTAAGAGCTGATAATATGCAAAAGTATGTATTACTACGTAGTGATTTTAAGAAAAAAACTATAAACCCTTATGAAAATTAAGAGCTGATAATATGCAAAAGTATGTATTACTACGTAGTGATTTTAAGAAAAAAACTATAAACCCTTATGAAAATTAAGAGCTGATAATATGCAAAAGTATGTATTACTACGTAGTGATTTTAAGAAAAAAAATGTAAAACAACATAAAAGTCAAAAATAAATTAAAAAGCTTAATTAGGATTAAACTTAAAAAGTAAAATGACTGAGTGGTTGTATCTGTATGTGTGACTGGAAATCGTCTGTTTTGATTGCGTGAGTGTGTGTGTGACTGGGTAACGTGTGTATTTTGTGTTGTGTGAGTGTGATATAAGGAGCTTAAGTATGCGAATGTGGTGGTGTCGAGTGTAAGACTGTGTTTGAGTTAGTACGAGCTTGGTGTCTTTTGGTATATTAAAGATGTCGGTATACACCCTTGTACTGAAAATCACACACTAGCATTACTCCAACTACTTCTGTTCCGACAAAATAGCTTTAGCTCACAAAAACAAATACTCCAGCAAAAAATTACCGACATATTTGTATCACAAAGAAAGGTAACTATATAAAAAGAAATGACGCTCATTGCAAACGCTTTGACTGTTCAGGCAAATATTAAACAAAAGGTTTAGTTTGAAGAGGGTGACTCAATAAATACGGTCTGTGACAGTCGGGGCCCAAATTGTGATGAATTTATACTCATAGCATTCAGTAGGGATATTTTTATTCTTGGTTTTATGTGAAATGGTAGATAGTGACATAGGAATATGAATCTGGAAGGGCTTTTGAATTATGGCGCTTGAGTGCAAGGAAAAGATCACCAGAAGGATTTTTTTTAAATTGTATCCAGATAAACCTAATGATAGGAAACTGCCTCGTAGGTCTAGTGGTTGCATGCGCTACTGCTCAGCATAAGGTCGTGGGTTCCATTCCCGAATCGGGCAAAATGTTATTGGAATTTCTCAGTAGCATCCCAAAGTCTGGATTTGTGCCTGGTTGTTGTCAATAGGCTCGCCCCCTATTACTTGGGACTTTAAGATAACTGTCAAAATGTAGGTGAACTACCTATATAGGTACAGATCTGCCTAGCCTTTCAGGGAATACAGCCGTGATGTTATGTTATGGGAAATTCAGATTTCGTTTTTTTTTTTTTTTCTGTGTTAGGAAGAACTAACGTTCTTAGTAATTTATTACAATCTAGCCTAATAGACTAATATGTAATTTGATTCTAACTTAATATTTTACGAGATATATATGCTATAACTAAGAATAATGTCAATATGCACTTTTACACAAGGTCAATTTCGTAGCACTTTCTTAGGGTCTGATAATTGATAAAACACTTTGTTCACGTGTTACATGTAGGTATAGTACACCATTCTTACTATTTATTATTAATTCACTATTTACACACTACACTAACTCAAATGGTTTAGTTCTTTCTAGCCTACACACTATGTCTGTGTTGTCTAGCAGCTGAATTGCCTCGATATTCATATGTCGGTGGAGTCTGCGTTCGTGGGCTTCAGCAAATTTTTGGATGATGGTGGTGACGAATTCCATTTTAAGATCACGATCGAGGTCGTCATTTCTAATGTACCATGTTGCATTTACAGCGTCCCTGAGTAATCTGTTTTCGAATTGTTGAATTATCTTTACGTTGCTTTGTTTAGTACAGCCCCAAAGTTGGATGCCATACGTCCAAATTGGCATTGGAAATTTAGATAGAATATGAATCTGGAAGGGTTTTTAAATTATCGCGCTTGTATTGTAAGGAAAGTCCATTAAACTGACGAAAAAGAGCACAAAAAACATGGGCTCGTGGCTAAATGATAACAGCAAAACGGGAAGATCGAAGATAAAGTTACGCTTGCTACGGTTAGTTCGTGGATGGGTGACCATCCATTACATATTGGCTGTTTGGCGTGGGTGTGACGCATGTTTTCCCCCAAATTGTTTATTTTCGTGTTTTGTTCTTTCCTTGCGTCATGTGTACCGCAAATAAACGTATTTTCTTTTTTTTTTCTTTATATCGAGACCCTTCCGTGCCCCGGAAAGCACGTTAAGCTGTTGGTCCCGGTCGTCATTCGTAGATCTTTATCAGTCATTACGGATACCTAGTCAGAAACTTAAAAGTCTGACAACCAGACTTACCAAGGGGTATCGTGTCTGCCAGGGTTGCGAGTTTGTCCGAAAGGGATATCGCGACCCCGGCACACAGGCAACGGAAGGAACACGGGTGGGTTTTAGTCAGTAAAAGTCTGACACGCCCTCCCGCTCCGCCCTGAGCTGGAGAAGTTATTTGATAATTTCCCAACCTCAAAAAAAAAAAAAGGGGTTTCGTGTTAGTCAATATCTGGGTTATGGAGGTTAGATAGGCACTCCACCATGTAAAATACTGGTATTCAGCTGCGTCCGGTTAGACTGGAAGCCGAAACCAAAATTGTAGGGAAAAGCCTAGGCAGAGTTGACAGATAAACCCAACTTTAACCTTTTTTCTTTCTTGTCTTTCTTTAATGAAAGTAATTGCCATTTTGACTGCAACTTCAGTAATATCATAACGGTAGAATTCGCTTTTGTAAAATGTAAATAGGAGATGCTCCTGCGTACTGTTATTATTCTCTTTGGTTATAGGTATTCTTATCTATGCAAAATGTAGACTATTCTCTTTCTAAGCACAAAGATATCATTATACTTTCTGATTAAATTACCCCTTTACCTATGTAAATAGGTTTAATATATTCTGTTATAGTTTTAGATGGAATCTTTGCAATAAAAATCATGTTTATTCATAGGTAGGTACAGTAGAAAACAATCTGTTTCAGAAATTGTTTCTTATCGAGTTCTCCAGATTACATATTGAAAATATATCCTAAATAGAGTTAATCATCTATACATAACCTATTCAATGAGCCCAAACACGATACCTGTGCTGTAAGTTGGTAAGGGAGTTGGGTATCCTGCAAATTCCAGGTGATGCTTCGAAGGTTTTAAAATACTCATAGGCATTAGTATTACTAGTGTTTTCATTTATTGTCGTATTTTCGTTTCCACATGTGTTTATTGAGATAGAATCATTCAATAGATTTTCCTTAAATCAATTATTCTTTCGCAGAGCAAATATCTCTTATTAAAGTACCTAAATAAGAATAAGAATAATTTATTGGTCCATTGTTACAAAATAAATTTCAATAAAAATAATGATATTGTATGCTTACTGTAACTAGAATATTTAACATAGTATTAAAACAGTGGTCCCCAAACTAGGCAGCGCCTGTATCTTGGGGGCCTGAGTTGCGTGATCTTAAATTTTAATTCGAAACATGTTTGCGTTAGCTTAAATTTTATTTCAGGATGTTTGAAAATGGACAGAATAGTTAATTAAATAAGGGTAGCGTATTACCAAAAAAAAAAAAAAAAATTGAACAAAATAAAATAATTCTAAATAATGTGTGTGTGAGAGTGTGCGTGAGAGTGTGTGTGTTAGTTTGTGTGTGAAGTGGGTGTGGTGGTAAGTTGCAGGTGTGAGTTTTTTGTGAAAGACTTGCATGTATATTTTGGTGTTAACTCACTATATCCTCCGTGTCGTTGAATGACAGGGAGAGAAGCCAACTTTTTATCATTATTTCTTTTTTTTATCTTTTTATCATTTTTTATCATTATTTTTTTAATCATTATTTTTAAATCTTTGCTTACTTCTTGAAAACAGAGATTTAGCAGAGGTTTTAATTAGTCATGAAGTTGCAACGTAGAAAACTTACAAATGAAAGAAAAATAAATAACAGAAAACATTTTGTTCTCAACCCGTATCAATGCCAGAACGATAAATAAAGTCTTCCTAAAAACGCAAACATAATACAAACAATTCACATACCTATCGCTTAAAGCTTAGTATTCACTAGGCGACTACACTTGAGCAATAGTGAAACATCCCACAACGACGCTAATAAGCATTACTTTTCCTCTATCAGGGGCGGCAGTCTCGACATAGAAAGCGATCGCTATACGACCGAATTTGGTCGCAAAGTCCTAATCGCGTCCCTAACCGCACGCGACGTGCTTGATAAGCATGTGATTTTGTCGTGCTTGTCAAGCAATTTTGGGCATCGAGGGACGCCATTAGAACTTTGCGACCGAATTCGGTCGTATAGCGATCGCTTTCTATGTCGAGACTGCCGCCCCTGTTTAGGATCTCCGTAACGTTATAGTCACTCGCATACCTGATTATTTCGTTTCGAATACGCTCCAATGGCCCTGTTACAATTTCTATACCTACTTACAAATTCTATGCTGGCAGTTTATTAGAGGTAAGCTACCTGAAGTCAAGTTAACTATTTGAGGTGATGAAATAATATAACATCATTAGGCAGAGCTGTTCACTCACATTTCGAATTGTGTGAATTCACATTTTGTTTAATCCTATGTAATAGAAGGCGAGGCTATTGCAATCAACCGGAATCGAGACTCCAGGCTGCTATTAAGAGGACATCGCAACCCCGGCACACAGGCAATGGAAGGAACACGGGTGGGTTTTAGTCAGTAAAAGTCTGGCCCTCCCGCTCCGCCCAGAGCGGAAGAAGTTATTTGATAATTTCCAACATTCAAAAAATAAATAAAAAAAAACTAGGCTGCTATTAAGAAATTCCTAATAGAAAAACGCGAAACTGCCCGAACTGGGAATTGAACCCTGGACCTCATGTTAGAATACATGCTGCATCACTAGACCAATGAGGTCCGATTATAACGTCTGGCAAAATGAAATTGAACGGAAATCTACTTTTGTATGTCCCTACAACATTCTGCAATGTGACGCGAGATTCGTCGCCCAGTGAATACAAGGCTTTATATCAAGAGCAGGACCTGAATATCTATACCAGACCGAATGCCGAATGGTATTTGAAATAACTTCAATACACTCAGTAACAATAGAAAAGTACTTCTGAAGCGCAAAATAAATCAAGTTGGCGAAACTAAGCTCAAAGCAATAAGGTCGAGAATGGTTCGTAAAAAGTTTTAGTTTTGAGACACAAAACCTAGGCTTGGGACACAAATGAATTGGACGATCATGACAGGTGTGATATCTGCGAGGATAAGGCAGATAAGGATCAAAATAAAATAGAAAATTCGTATTAAAGGTCCTATGCAAAAACTGGGATGATCGGTCTCATGAACTGTCAATGAGCAATTACGATTTCATTTAACCAGGACGCTTAGAAGACGTTATTTACTAGCAAAGAAAAGCAGGGGGAAACTGGTTGTTATCCGATTGACGTAGTTTCAGTTTCAAAATCAAAAGTCATTTATTCAAACTAGGCTGAGAATCAGCACTTTTCCCCATACGCTTCACCATTTCCTAGTGCTTTAGCTGGGAAGAAGTGGCGCAACAAAACTTCCCAGCACAACTGACAGATGTCTGGTTACCCATAGATATATATTTAAAGATCCACGAGACCCATCCACGGACCACGCCGGCATGCATACCTTAACCCGATAGATACATAGGACCCGTACGGCTGTTATTACTTAGCCACGACCTCCTGATACATCCAAATGGGAAAAGTGGTGCTTTTCTTGCTCTTATGAAGAAGATTAGATTCATAGATTCAGTGCATAACGTCATCACTTTTATTAGTCACTTTTATCAACGACAATAACATTGGTATCTTCTTCATAACATTTCTGTTTCTACCTCATCCCGAACAACGCCTGAATATTATGTCACAGCACCTATTTCTCGGAGTGTGTTTATGTATTTTTTCACAGTCAACCCTTCCAAAGCTTTTAACTACCATTTCTCAAAAACCTTTCATCCCTAATATTGTCAATACCCGTATTCTAAATCTATTGAAATACTACACATTAGCATTTTGGGCTTGCTAAGTGATGGATCATCTAGTTTTAACCGTACAAAATGATTGATGAATCTAATGACTACGCGCGCTGGCTGATTTTCACTCTGACAAAGATAAATCAATTGGTATGAATTATCCGTGGTGAGCAATAACTAATGAAGGATGAGTTGAGTTATGTGAAGGATGTGAAGCGCAAACATTATAATATCCTTGTTATCAGCACGGTCTTTAAAATGAAGACTAGCAACATGTCACAGAGTTGCTATATTTATTAAGTCAGGCGTTTATTTTTAAACTCTATAAAAGTATACTTTGAATACAAATAAATGAATGATAATTGTATTTTGGTAGATAGATAGGTATTTTTTTTTTTTTGTTTGAATGCAGTACCAATAAAAGAAATACCACTTAGCTGGTAGCTACGCGTTCGAAAAGTTATAAGTAGATAGGTACAGAGTTACCATACACAATATTTTTTAAATAAATTATCTTAATCATATAAGTATTAGGTATATAATTGTGGACTGGCTTCTACGCACAACTTCGTCCGCAACCTTCTGCAAAAATAATTTTTCAAATCCGACTGAATCCGACAGGTAAGTAGTTCCGAAGATTACCCTCTAAATACAAACTTATAAACAAACAAACAATTTTTATAATAACAATAACTATTAGTCATTATTATTTGGCTTAACCCAATAATTCTATACATCGTAAGTGCTATTGCTTCCACATTACAGTCTAACCAACAGCTACAATATGAACACTCAAGTAACAATAGGGCTCAATACAGAACCACTATTCACAAATAAAATGTACGTAGAACCAACAAAACCGTCAATTCTTCGCAAATTCGTACACTTTCCTCCATTGTACTCTAAAGTACTCGAGTTACTCTTTAAATCTAATTTGGAAAGGCTTTTCGTGTCAAAACTCCGGCTGTATTTACACCAGGTAGGTAACTCAAATATTAAGTAGCGGATTGAGTTCGTAGGATTTTCTACCAATTATTGTAGATCGAAAGTGAGTTTTATGTGAGTTAAAGGTATTTTGTACTAAAGTACTTCTTTGCCCAAAAATTAACCCTTTGCGGAATACAGGGTTGATTTTGTATAAGTATGAATTTATGTTTTTTTGTGTGCTGCCTCTACTGAGCGATCCTGCGTTTGATCTTCGGATCCAATAAAAGCACAGATGGATACAGATGGGACTCCGCATTTTAGGTAGGTGTGAATAAAAGTAGGGACGCGGCGGACTCGACTTGTCGAATTCAGTGAGCGTAACGTAGTCAGAAGACATAAGAGCTACGCGATAGAAAGAGAGGTGACTTCTAGGTGAATATAACTGTCGGCGACTTGAATTGCACTTTATCGTGTCGTTGCAAGAGTCGCTTTTTATTTAAATGATTTAGCGGAGTGTTCCATCTGTACTGATCTGTGGTAAAGGGTTAAAAGGGATTGACTAGAAAGTTCCTAGCAGTGTGTGGATTTGTGCCCGGTTAGTGACAGTAAGGTCACCCTTCTATTGCATTTGACTTAAGGCGAAAGCGTCAAGGTATCTAGCGAAATTCAAATTTTCTTACGTTTTTTGCAATTTGCAGGTCAGTATCATGTTCTATGTTGATCTAAATATGATTCGTGGCCGTATCAAATGTTTAATTATAGAATTATAATCATAAAAATTATCAATACAACTCTCTAAGTTCATGTAACCCCATTGAATGACTATTTCATGAAATCATGACATTTGACAATTATGCTTTTATATAGAGTTGTATTGCTGATTGTAATGATTATAATTATGTAAAGCCATATTTGTTACGGTCGCGAATCATATTTTAATCAACATACAACCTGACAGTGACCTGCAAAATGGAAAAAAATAAAGAAAAATTGAATATCGCGGGCTACTTAGCGCATCCCCCTTAACATTACTGGTGAAATGGTTGGTGTACCTACGGATAAGTAAATTGTTGTCTACTCCTTCAACTCACCAACAGTTTGTAGTCGATGGAAACACTGTCGCTTTTAGGCAAGGCACATGCAATTTCTAAAGCTGATAAGTTCCTAGCTTAAGGCATGAAGTTAAAAAGTCTCTGGGGCATGTCATTTCACCAGCAAAAATTCTCTTAAACCTGAACAAAGCACTTCAACATAATCACCTCATAAAATTCTCGAATCAAAAACCAATTTAAAACTAGCAACAGATGGTAAGAGATTGTTTCAAGACAAGAGAGCGTCTTTTTGAACTACAACTCAAATAATAGCTCGCTCATTTCGCCATTACACTTTCAGATCGGCTCTGAAACGAACTGAACTATACTTAAACTTTGAACCTACATTATCAAAGTTGGCAGGTGGAGAAATTGATGCAACAAAACCTTTTACGTTTGAAAATTCGCATAATTATGGGTGTGGAAATAAAATGACCTATTAGTAATAGGGATGTTGACTGAGAAAAAAAAAAACTATTTAGTCCGCCAGTCAGATACAAAACAAATATTAGACATGTAGTTTTTGGTTAATCATATTAATACAAATTATTTAGATAAAAGTTGGGGAGTGGGGGCTCGCTACGTCACAAGTCAGTATAAAATCTACCGGGGAGTGACGTCATGCCACATATTAACGTATTGCCTACTCAATGTATTGCCGTAATCTTTTGAGTACGTAAAACAAGAAAAAATACGTGTCCAATATTTTTAATAGGTCTATAATCTACCTAACGGACATTTTTTTTTTGTCGACGTCCTTTGTACTTTATCATCTCCGTGTAAGGTGTATGAGTCGCCACTGCCCTTGCGCATCTGGGCAGAGCTAAACGCACGACTCCCGTGTACCCCCCGCTCTTATTATGATATTCGTAATGCGCGCGCGGCGGCACGCTACACCAAAACGACTATCAAAGATTATGCAGGAGCGTAGAGATAAAACGTCACCTCATCAACCCTAGTATTTGGAGAATTTAACCTTGTACAGCTTCCTTTCATGGATCTTCTTTAGCTGAAGTCTCACGGTGATGTCATGTTTAGTTCACCCTGAAATGACGACAGTTTTGTCTAAAAATAAATGTTGGCTCGTGTTTTCTCTTTTATCTTTATAGCTTACTCTAATCTATTTTCAGTATGTAATTCCTAATCGGTCCCTCGTTTTAAAATGTTGTCTAAAGCTACTTTCTTCAGATCGGGCGGTTCATTTGACTGCGTTTAATGATTTTCGGTTTCCATCCAAGCACTCTTCAGTTCCAACGGTCACCAGTCTATTAATTAAATGAAATGAAATGAAATTGTTTATTCTGTATAATAGGATATCGGAAACACTTTTACACGTCATATATGTTTTACATATTAAAAATAAAGTAGGTCGGTGTTTCAGACTACACTGAGAAGAAAGGCCGAAACAAACTCAGCATTAGAAGATTATATTCTGTCCACCGGAGCGGAGCGAGGCAGCGGAGCGGAGAAACGGAGTAATGCGGAGCGGAGTTGCGTACTGTGTCTGTCCACCGGAGAGGAGCGAGGCAGCGGAGCGGAGAAACGGAGTAATGCGGAGCGGAGTTGCCACTGTGTTTTTCAATATGCGGAGCTAGGCCGCGAGTACGCGACGAGTCATTTCGAGCTCCCGGCGGCGGGCGATTGGTTTAGTTCTACGCGAAATGTCAGTGACAGCAGACATGTTATCGAAAAAGTTAATACGTTATTACCTTACATTGCTTGAGGAAGAAGAGTTGGAGTCAGAAGAAACCGAATTACTTACCGTATACTATTTGAACAATTCTATAAGGAAACATAGATTTTGGTTAAGAAATCATATCAAACATCGTTCAGAACACAGTGAATATTTTACTTTTTTCCAAACTGCTGATGAAGAAACTTTCGAAAAATCTTATAGAGTTTCAAGATGTACTTTTCATGAACTTCACTCCCTGATTGAACCATATATTCGGAAACAAGACACAAATTACAGAAATTCAATCAGTAGCTGTGAAAGATTAGCAGTGTGTTTAAAGTAAGTACACATTTTGAAATCAAAGTAACTTTTATTTTTGCATACAGTCGATGCCATGTTATATTAATTTAAAAATCATAATCTGTCTCAAAATTGTCCGCATTTTCATTGGGTCCTGTTTGCTCTGCTTCAGATGTTTCAATATCCTGGGTTGTTTGAATTTGTGAAGCGCTAGGAGTATTAATACTAGTGTTAATATCATTTGGAGCACTAGGAGTATCGATATCGATACTAGTATTGATATTATCTGTTGTAGGTGGTGTTGATGAGGCTGTAGAATAACCATAATTATTCGGAGAATACCAACTATGTTGAAGATTACTTTCTTCAGCTGATATTACCGCATTAAAGCAGGTTTTTTTAATTTGTAGTTGTAAATAATACGGCAGCTTTTTCGCCGATGCAGCCAAATTTAAAAAAAATAAGTCTATTTCATCGTACTTATCACTAGCTGACATCATGTTTTTAACTTCTATCCGTTCTTGTTCCAACAGTTCGCGGCGTTTTTGATTTTTTTTCAAAAGATCTAGAATTTCATCGTTCTTTCTTTTTTTGGATGTGGATGGGAGAGGCCCAGAAGCTGTTGAATCATTAGGAACATCGACAGAAGGAAGATTATTTGAATTTGATGGCAACAAATTGCATGATTCCCGTGAACTCTCATCAATGGTATTTGGCGGATTTGAAGTTTCGCTTACTGAGTCATCCAAGGGCGCAAAATTTGATGACCGGTCTCTGTTACACATGTAAGGCAATAACAATGACATGGCTTTCTGATATTTCCATTCTTTTCGTTGTTTTCTAGCCTGTCCACTCCTTGTTGCATTTTGTCTTTTTAAGGCATCTCGATGATTATCTCTCAGTTGTTTCCATCGCGACTTGGCAGTTTTAACTGAAACAATCAACAAACACAAAAAATTATTCCATGGTCTATTTATAAAAAAATATTACTTTTATTTTTCAGGTATTTAGCAACCGGCCACTCATTTACAACGATGGGAGAAAATTTTAGAATTGGATTAAAAAGTGTATCAAGAATTATTGATGAGGTTTGTGATGCTTTATGGAATGTATTGCAACCTCTTGTCATGCCGCAACCAACAGAAAACGACTGGAAAGAAATAGCAAAAGATTTTGATGAACTATGGCAATTTAAAAATTGTACAGGTGCTCTTGATGGCAAGCACGTATATATCAAGGCTCCCTCGAAAACTGGGTCCTCGTTTTTCAACTACAAAAAGAGATTTTCTGTAGTATTGATGTGTTTAGCTGATGCCAGAAGGAAAATCAGAATGGTTGATGTGGGATCTATGGGAAGATTTTCTGATGCAGGAATTTTTGATAACAGCATTTTCGGAAAGAGTCTAAAAGAGAAGAGATTGAATTTACCTGAGCCGGTACCATTGTATCAAGGTGGTGCAAAAATGCCGTTCGTATTTATAGGAGACGAAGCTTTTCCATTAATGGAAAATTTTATGAGGCCATACCCACGTGATGGACTAAATGCAGAAAGAAAAATATTTAATTACCGATTATCAAGAGCACGTCGCATTGTTGAGGCAACTTTCGGTGTATTGACGAGAAAGTGGTACGTGTATCATAAAGATTTCGAATGCAAAATAGAAACAGTTGACAAGGTAATAAAAGCAACATGTGTTTTGCACAATTATTTAATTCAAAGACAACCTGATTATATAAACAATATTGAAAATAACATGGAGCAAACATTATTATCAGTTGGTGATATTACACAAACACAACATTCTATTAATGATGGTTTTCAAGTTCGCGAAATGTATTGTTCATACTTCAATAATCAGGGGAAGGTTCCATGGCAAGATACTCGAATTTTGAAAAGAATCTATAGTCAGTGATGTGTGACAGATTTGGATAGTTTGGCCAGCCGCGGACATTATTTAGGTATTATTTTGTTAAATAAAAAAAAGATATCAATATGTACCTACTAGAGGGTATTATAGAATAAAGATACATAATATTATTTACCATCCGATATGTTTGTTTCAATGATTATTTGGTCCCACGCAGCATCTTTTGTTTCGTTGCATTTGTAAAATTCTGAAGATGTGTTCCAAATGCACGGAAACTTTTTCACACTTTCAATAAGTTTTTCATCCATTGTGTTCACTGCGTCGGTCACATACGCACTGGTCGGACTACGGCGGCACACTGCGGGCGCAACTGGCGCCCGCGCCTGCACTCGCTTCCCCGCTCCGCTTCCCCGCTCCGTTTCTCCGCTCCGCTGCCTTGCATCCCCGCTCCGCTTACCGGTTTTGTATGAATTTTTAAACTAGTTCGCAACTCCCTGTCCACTAAAGAGGAGCGGAGATTTTGTGCAGTCCTATTGGTTAATATTTCTCCGTTTCTCCGCTCCGCTGCCTCGCTCCGCTCCGGTGGACAGGCAGCCTAAGGCTGCCTGTCCATTGACGTGGAGCGAGGCAGCGGAGCGGAGCGAGGGCGTAATGCGGAGGGGAGTTATGAACTGTGTCTGTCCATTGATGTGGAGCGAGGTAGTGCTGAGCGGATCTAGGACGAGTTCACGCGACGAGTAATTTCAGCGGGCTGCAATACCCCGCGGCCGGGTTTTTCCACTTCCCCGCTCCGCTTCCTGGCTCCGCTTCTCGGTTTTGTATGAATTTTTTAACTAGTTCGCAAATCCCTGTCCACTGAAGCGGAGCGGAGATTTTATGCAATTCCATTGGTTAATATTAGCACAGCTCTGCTCCTCTCCTCTCCGGTCCAGTGGACAGTCAGCCTAAAGCTCCGATTTCCTAGAAGTGCGGTTCTGTTATATTACAACGGCCATCGCGATAATCTGTCATGTTCATCTGTATTTGACATTAAGATGTCAAAAAACGCTCTGCATTTAGACAGCCGACACTGTGTGACCGTTCACTGCTGCCTTTGGAAACCAAAGCTTTAGTTGACAAATTCTTACTTATTATAGCTTTACATATCTGACACTATTAAAGTTTAACAATACATCTCATCCAGCTTTATTTCGTAGTAGAAGGTATTATAAAATTCATCTAATTTAAAACTACAGCCACTCCGATAGTCCATGAGTAGGTACTGCGTATTGTACTGAACTCAGTGCTCTAATTTCCCAACGGGCGCATTCGATTTGTCGAACTACTGTCAATGGCAAATTCTCAAAGTCAATATTTACGAAATAGATTCGATATTGTATCGATAGGTAATAGGTCCGAACTAGATTTAATAGCCTTGTTTTGAATGAGAAGTTAATTTGGTGTTATTTGTGTGGTCTGTAAAAATAATAGATTGTTGATTTACTTTGCGTATCGTGGTCATACTTTGGTTACCTGCTGGATTTTTGAAAGCCTGATCTTAAGTGCAACGCGATCGTCATTTCAGCCAAAAGACGTCCACTGCTGGACATAGGCCTCCCCCAAGAGTCACCAGATCGACCGCTATTGTGCTTCTCACATCCAGAGGATTCCAGCGGCCTGGCAATCCGATCAAAATTCAGTAAACTGTATAGCTAAAATATTACCAAAACATACAAAAGGACCAATATTGCAAAAACCGCTTTCGCTCAATAAAACTCGTTCTTCGTTTGAGCCATCACTTAAGTATCGTATCTTAAGTTAGGTCTTTTTATCAAAACTACTATCACATTCAACACACATTCTTCGTAGTTCTTCCTCAACTCCACAAGTTCCTCTATAACTTGCATCCAAATTAAATGAAAGCGGCCGCGGCGTGAATAATATGCAGGTTCGCATGTTAAGCGCGATAGTTTGCCGAACTTAGAAGCCGTCTAAAGTTTGTGGCACCATCTATTGGCGGTGTGCGGTTATTAAATTACGCTGAAGTTGCTGTTGCTTAGGTTACGTGTGTAGAATCTGAACTTGAAACTGACGAGAGAGCATGTTTTCTTTCATGTGTATGCTCAAGGCAAAACTTGTGCTAATCGGTCATAAGTTTTGGGGTGTCTTAAAATGGT
Organism: Agrochola circellaris; assembly: GCA_914767755.1. Classification (NCBI taxonomy): domain Eukaryota; kingdom Metazoa; phylum Arthropoda; class Insecta; order Lepidoptera; family Noctuidae; genus Agrochola; species Agrochola circellaris. The sequence continues at coordinate 1,455,614 of OU611853.1, forward strand.
TTTAGGTTCTTTGATATCCAGAAGCACTTCTTCTTCTTCTCCATAGGTATCTACTATGCTTTGGAATGGGCAACTAGCTTCATATTTCTGACTGACTAACTCTTTGACAATTCAGAAATGTCTGTAAATGGTATTAAATGAAAAGAAATAAAGGTTGTTCTCGGATAAAGCCACTGACTGAGCCTTGGTGTCTAAAATCACGATACACCAGAAAAAAATCTATTCTAACTTTACCTAAATGGTGTAAATAAAGTGTCCTGTGCAACCACACAAATAAAGTCGATCATTCAATACTACGTAGGATGTATACAGAGATTTCATTGTTTGCCAGCCATCTGTGCGTAGCGTAGCGGCGTGATTCGCAAAGGACGATTTCCATTTTCATATAAAACGAAGCTAAAAACACTTGCGTAGCTTAGCCGTGGGTTGCTGTAGAGCGGCGCCTTCATGCTGCGATAGAACTAGTAGGTACTACTATAGTTGTGAAGCTGCGGCCAACTTTGGGAAGAGAAAGTTCGTGCGGTAGCGCCATCTATCGGTGGATGCGATTATTAATTAATAATAATTAGATTGTGTGGGGTGCGTTTGTACATTGTTATGTAGGTAATATGAGGTACGGTGACGAAGAAAATAAACGACTTGAGAGTACTGTCCACTTTTTTTTAAATATTATTTTAATACATCATAATGGCATTACGATGGCGGTTGTTCCTGAAGGTACACAAAGGCTTGTAATGATGATTAATTAAAACTTGAAGAAACGCATATTATTTACTCGAAAATCATCAGGCACACTCTAAGTGTAAAATGTCCGAGCTTCCAATAACAATTTCATTTTGTATTCAGTGGTTCTGGCACGAACACGCGAGTAAACGTATTATTCGGTGTAAATCGGTCCATTTTTAAATTGATAATTATCGTAGTGCACATAAATAATATTGATTTAGTTTTAAAACTTTATCTACTTATATCTATCCGTGATAAATGCATAATCAACATAAATAATGTCCCCGCTGCTTGGACACAGCCCTCTTCTCGGTGAGAGGGAGTGGGCCGTAATCCACCATTGCGGGTTGGTAGATGTCACATGTCTTCGAATTTAACGTTCAAGGACATGCCGGTTTCCTCACGATGTTTTCCTTCACCGTTTTGAGAGCAGTGGTGATGAAATAATTTACATAAAGTATAGCGCCTGTCTGGGTTCGAACCTACAACTCGTAATTCGCGGCCGTTACCACTGGGCCACCACTGTTCACTGCGTGATAAATGATAATACTTAATTGTGCAAAAAATTCTACCAGAACGCAAAAAAATCGTTCTTATTTCGTGCTAGGGCCTCTGTTAAATTTTTCTCCTACATTTTGGATCAGCCATGCAAAACTCCATCAGAATCTTTTTGACCATCACAAGGATATTACTGGTGTTGCACATCCATCCTTATTAAATTTAACAACCCATAATGGCGTAGCCACCTAGGATTTTGGTAGCCCGCCGCATGACATGATTTACAAGGTAATGGATATTGGTGCAAATGCAATGCTTCTTGTCTTGTGTGACCGATGGTGTGCATATTCCATGCCTGCAAATGGTTTTCAAAATGTATGATCAAATAGAATGCGAGCGAGACGATGCATATTAACTGATTTATCAAAAAAAAAAAATAATAAGCGAATAGTATAAAATCTACAACAATACACAAAAAATAAATACTGATCAGATATTCTGAAGAATAAATTCAGACCCTGAATTAGATTAGAATGTAGAGGACAGACAAGACAAATTTGTATAAAAAAACTATCATTAGTCGCACATCCTGATATAACAAATGTATGTAAAACCGAAAAAGAAGGTAGCTATCATTATTTTACCTCCCCATGTGGAACTAGTTTTTTAACAGGGGGTTATCCGAATTTGCCTGTTTAAGAATCAACTTTGAATAGTCAAATTAGTGTATTTAGGTCCTGAAAAAAATATATATCATAGATACATCCTTGTTTGAGGGAAATTAAATGTTCAAAACATGATAAAAATACCAATTTTCTCGATCAAAAAAAAAAATCCGAAACAGGGTCGATTTCAAAAGCATTTTTCATCTCATTTCCTAATTACAGCACAAAATAGTATGAAAATTGCATGTACTATGAGGTTATCGTATTTTAGAGGGAATTTAAAGGTTGGATTTTTGAGTTTAATAGTTTTTTTTTAAATAAACCCTAAAATAGTAAATCAAGTAAGTAATAATGAGGTAGCGTTTCAAAGGCCTACAGGCCCGGGAAACCTCGCCTTAACCTCCCATAAACATAAGTTCTACTTATAAATCATTTACCAAAGCGGCTCAGTAAAGGGTGTGAACACTTAATGTTAAGTACACGTTGAAGCAACTAATCGGTACAATTACCACACCCTGTGTGGGTAGTCGTAAATATAGTAAAGCTATAATTACGGCCATAAATGCCTATATAAAAGGCTACTCTAATCTGTAATTATCTGAGTGTTATAGACAATTTTCTGTACTCTATTTTCCAGGGAGGGTAAACGCCCATAGATAATTTATAGTTTTCTAAAATGGAAGGCAAGAAAGCGGAACAGACAGTGACAGAACAATTTCATTAATTACCTAATACAAATCTATTTCTATTCATTTATAAATTAAAGTTCGTATGTCTCTGAGACTGCATTGTTCTTCTAAACTACGCAACACTACGCAGCGCAGCGACATTTTTATTGTTTTTAATGTCGCGGCATCATGCTGAGATAGGAGCCTTTTGGCCTCGTACGGGACTTCATTCTTAAAATTTTAATGTTACTTTGTTTTTTATTTATGTTTAGTGTGTTTTTAGTTTAATGTGTGATTTCCTGTGCGAGTCTCAATAAATACTTTTTCTTTCTTTCTTTCAACAAATTTTGTTGAGGTTTTTGTCATCATTTAGAGAATTAATTCCGGAAGATTTGTGTGAATTCATAATAAACTTACATAAAATAAAAACTTTAATAAAAATAAAATAATAATAAATTATGTTTGGTCTAGTTGTAAAAACCGTGATGCGAAGCGGGGCGGGTCGCTCGTAGATACATAAATAACAAAAAAAAAAAAAATATGCATGACACTTCTTTGTCACTAAGGTTGGCAATGCCTCGGGCCCTTGGTTTCAAAGAAGTGAATTATACCCCGGGTTACTTTAACCATTTTCTAGCATGGGTCGGCCGTCTATTTCCTAACATAAATTATCTATAGGTACAGGGTGGATTTTTAAGGGCAGTCTATATATCATACAAAAGTAAGTCGGGAGTCTCATTTACTACGTAATATATGGGAAAAGTTTTTGTTAAAATGCCAATTTTTTTGCTGAACGTAAAAATAAAGAATTTTTTCTGTAACTGCAATGGTTAAGGCTGTATGCATGATACATAATCGATATAAATAAAAACCGGCCAAGTGCGTGTCTAACCACGCACAATGAAGGGTTCCGTAGTTGGGATGAATTTATACTAAGAACAAACTTAACTTTGTGGTTGAAAAACATGTTCTTCCATACGAAATGTATGGAAGAAAAGTTTTTGCAACTGCAAATATAAGTTGGTCGGTTATTACTCAGTTAACTTGTAAAGCCTACTTAGCTGTGATACTTTTCCTTATAATTTTGTTATATATACTACTGCCGTAAATTTTTTCACATTTCCAAAACCAACCATTCAGTTGGCAGTGGGGGGGGATATATGACTATAGTAAAAATTTGCACTTAAAAGCTTAATATTTCGTAAACGGATTCCTGAATCCAAAAATGATGACATCCTCACAATATTTTTGAACGACCTTTCGAATGATACCCCACACCATGGAACAGATGAGAAAAAAAAATACATTGTATTTTTTTGTATTTTATTCTACCAGTTTCTCGGCGTGACAATATGTATACCCATGCAAAATTACAGCTTTCTAGTACTCATAGTCTCTGAGCTAAGCCGCGGACAGACAGACAGACGATGGCGAAACTACAAGGGTTCCTTGTTTACTACGGAACCCTAAAAAGGAGAAACTGACTGACTGACTGACATATCAATGCAGAGCCGGAACTACTGGGACTAGAAACGTGAAAGTTTGCACACACGGGCAAAAAGGGAGGATTTCGTTTGTATGGAAAATCTTATTCCTTGAGATTATAAACTTGAATCTTGGCACAACCTAACAAAAAGTACTAGGCATGCATGAATTCACGATAGTATTCAATCATTATGTTATGCTACTCAAAGGATTCGGATGAGGCAGACAGATAGTTGATAACCTGAATTAATACCTAATACACTTTATATCCGAGTAGTACGTTTTCGTGGAATAATTTCCGACTTCCACGCGAGCGAAACCGCGGGTAAAAAGCTAGTTATTTGTATAATACTATTGTTACCTGGAGATCCTATTATATAACAGACTTCCTAAGTTATATAAAATATGTTCTATTAATTATGGATAATTTTCTTTAAATACTATAACACAGCCATTGTCTATTCGACAAATAAAGAAATATCACAGAATACGATCATGCCTCAGATTGAAGGCACTACGCCGCTCTATATTGTGCTCTCAACAATGCATCAGAATTCAATGGAAGGCGTCAAATATTGAATTTACAATGAGACGCGATAGAAAGGGCCGAATTTATTAAATAATCTACTTTTGTTGGCTTTCGGATGATTTCTAGTGTTTAGGGGTTTTTGAATGCTTTTGTCGTAAGTTACTTAGTGAAAGATTATTATTTGGTCTTTTTTCGTCACTATAACCATTTTTGACTTATACGATAGCAGGAGGTTTGTCAGCAAAATACTGAAATATAGCTCTCTGTTTTTCCCAGAAATGGTGCAGAGAAATTGGAATGGGACTGGGATGGGTATCCGTGAGGATCTCTACAAACACGACGGTGTCTTGTAGCCACGAAAAGATAGGAGCGCTACTTACACACTTGTTCGGGTCGGCATGATTTGGCATACCTGGGCCTGCAGTCCCGACATAGATAGCGATCGCTTTAAGGACGCCATTAGGACTTTGCGACTGAATTCAGTCGTATAGCGATCGCTATCTGTATCCAGACCTGGGGCGGCAGTCTCGATATTGATAGCGATCGCTATACGACCGAATTCGGTCGCAAAGTTCTAATGGCGTCAATCGACGGTTAAAATTGCTTGTCAAGCACGAAAAAATCACGTCCTTGTGAAGCACGTCGCGCGCGTCTAATCATATGAAAGTATATACGGTACTTATACTGTCTGTCTATCTGTTTGTTCCGGCTAATCTCTGAAATGGCTGGATCGAGTTTGACGGAACTTTCACTGATGTTATAAGGAGTAAGGAGGAGTATTTTAGAAAAGAATTAGGGTCCACGCGGCCGAAACCGCGGGCAGCAGCTAGTATGTAGAATGAATGTTCAAGAAAAAGCCGGCTTAGGTAAAATTGTGCCGAACCGACCCTAACATAATTCAGCGAGGGTAGATGCCGAACAAAGTTTGCTGATTGGCATGGGCCGAATGATTGCCGTATATAATGAAATAATTACTTCGGGTCGCCTTTGGTGTTCATCAAATACTGCTGCATAGAATGTGCCGACCCGAACAACGCGTGTAAGTGTGTTTCCTACCTTGCTTATCTTTTCTCAAGACATGAGGCATTCACGGCTATGATGTTATTTTTTGTTTTCATTAACACGTTCAAAGACACGGTGGCTGTATGAGATAATAGTCAATTATGTGTTAATTCTGGTAATAAAAAACTAGTTTGTAATAATAGCTAAGTGGATATCATAAATTTATTTAATCACTGCCTACCACAGAATAGAGGTATTAATTTGCATGAAGTTAGTAACTTATTAATAAAAATCTTAATAACTTAATCTAGAAGGTCTAGAAGCATGAAATTTTGCAAAAGAGTTCCATTATACAGCGAAGGTGAGCACCGAAGACGGATTTTTTTAAATTCCTCCCCAAAGTGGTTAAATTGTGGATGAAAGTTTGCTGATAGGAAACCCTTTGGGCGCAGAGCTTGTACATAGATGAATTACAAAGGCACTGAACTTGTGAGAAAAGATTTTAATTACAATTAAGATAGTTGACAATTAGAGAAGTCTTCTGTTGTATCTAATCGGATAATCCAGATAAAAATAAGAGCTCTGCCCGTTAACGCAAAACATTGGTAATGGACTTCCCGTTACGTAACTTCTACAAGGAAAATGGTCAAAGGGTATACAAATATTGAACTAATCATAACGCTTTAAAGACGCGTTAGTGATTGAAGGTTACTAAGCAGACAGGAGGACGCTGCTACACATCCTCGCGAGATAATCCTGAGCGATAAGAAACTATACCACTGGAAATCAGCACTGTGCTGTGGGTCCCCCATAGCACGCCTGTCGACTATTTCACATCATTTATTCGAGCTAAGTTATCTTTTTTATATACACGTGTTTCTTTGGCAATAAACCAATTTTTCGTTCTTTCGATACTTATACCTAAAGCCAAATCATTGCAAAAATCTCCTCAAGACCATTTTATAGAGAACAAACCACTTGATAATTTCCTTTGTATACAAATGACAAAGTGTACTAGAGCAAAACATTGAAATGTTAAGACCCCCGACCTATGATTATAGCCCACAAATTGATACTTATCGACACTACTTACGACCGTAAGTTATACTTACCTGTAATACGTAGTGGGGGCGTACTTAGTATGAGTAATAGGAACTGGTCAGGTGGAACGGATAGTTATCGGTCGAGTGGAGTTTAAATGATTAGGTCACGACCTGTAGTAGCAATAGGGATGTAATAATTAAATTAGGCTGAGAATCAGCGGTTTTTGAACGTCAAAATTCCATAAGACAGTCCCCCAAAATGCCCACCCTTCACCACTTCCTAATGTTTTAGCTGGGAAGAAAAAATGGCGCAACAAATTCCACAACAACAGAGCTGCCAGTTAAGTAAAAAGAACTTGATTATATATAATAGTATGCAAAGAATTAAATTATTTGCTACATGACAGCTAGCTAGCACCCAACAAAAACATTTGAAATTGGAAATTCAGACAAGCAGAACTAAAAACTTAAACGGAACTTAATACCTAAATAAAAGTCGTGACCCTTTACATGTGCAATGATAGATTATATTAAACCCAGCCGTTAAAACTTACGTTAACCAAGAAGCCTAGAAGTGCCTAATGTACTATGTGTATAGAATCCATAATGTATAATGAGTACCCTGTATGCTCTTATTTTCATTAATTTTCTTACTCTTGAGGTAGGTAAGTTGATTTCAGAATGACTCGTACTAGTGAAAAAGTCATACAAATGTTTGAAGTTGTAGCGGAAACTGAACTTTATGCGTCGAAAATAAAGTGTTTTTTCCAAAAGCAGATATTTGTTTACAAGTTTGGAAACTAAATCGCGAACGAAGTATAGGTAGGCGGTTCTGTCCATAACTCTATACATCAATAATTAAAAATCGCGAACATACAAACATACCTACATAGGTAAATACATAAAAGGTCGAATACAGAACCTACTCCTTTTAAGTTGGAAAACAATTTGTCTGCAGATGATTAATTTCTTTATGAATATCCTATGACTTCACGTTTCATTTTACTTTTAGTACTAAAATAATACGTAGTCACTTGAGCGCACCCGCGGGCAGAGTTTTTTAACAAATATACTTATAAACAATATCTATGGTTCTGTCAAGAAGTTAAAATGGACTTCGTATCGATCATCAAGAAGAAAGGAGAAATAATTATACAAGAATCTAGACTCCTGAAAATTGTTAATTAATACTTGCAAAGTAGTCAAAACTTTGAAATGAACAGGAAGTTCTCGAAACATTTTGGTAAATATTTTAATTTTGTACTCCTAATTAAATTCTTACGCCGAAGAACACGCTTACCTACAAGTAAATACAAACGGTTTAAAATTGAGCCAACGTGAACAATGAAAGTGAAGGTCTTTCCAGTCCTTTGTTTAAATTAATTACAAATTTTCCACCTCATTCTTACAAAAAAATAATCAATCCTATTAAAGAGAAACGATTAAGACAAGAATAACTTCTAATTTGAAAATTGAAGTAGGAAATGTTCGGGTTTTTATTGGGTCGATATTTTGGAACCTAAAGGTTTAAAAAAAACTGGTATTCAGGTAAAGCTCGGTTTCCTAGAAGAGCGGTGGATGCCACATAACGGCCGCCGTGACGAATATCATGGAAATGATGGCAGCAGTTTGACTTCACAATTTCAGAAAACGCTCTCTAGGAAAACACACCAACTTACTTTCTTACTAAAAAAGATAAAGATAAACAAAGGTGCAACATACCTAATAGCTTACAGAAAACAAGTTACAGATAATATCCACTATCGACGCCTATTTTATTAGGGTATCTAAATAATAGTTATCCTAATTCGAGATTAAAACCTTGAACCCGGATTGCAGACCACAGTATAAGATTGCCGAAAGATATCAATATCTACATCTATACTTTGTAACAAATTAGTGCCTTCGGCCAGTCCTTGATATTAACCAGAGTAAATCACATTCTAATAAAGTAATAATACAGGCAGACTAGGAAATGAATGGGAAACATAATTTAGACTTTTTTACCTGAATACGGAGCTAGACGCAATCGCGACCACGTGCGTAACGTTTCGTTTCTTAGGTCTCAGAATTAAAAATACCTCATTAAATTTCTGTGTTCCGTGTGGTGCTGGACGAAAAGAATAGTACCATCCTATTTCTTCCCGTGGGTGTCGTAAAAGGCAACTAAGGGACTCACTAGAGAATGGGCAGAAGCGTTCTCTACGCAATTTTAACGCCATACTGCGATCTCCGCCTGCCAAGCGTGGCGATTATGGCAAACCCCCCCATTTGGGCGAGGATTATGTCCAGCAGTGGACGTCTTTCGGCTAAAATGATGATGATGATGATGAAATTTCTTGTATTTAAATACCATCCACGTCGAGTGACAATTCTTTGGACATCAAGTACATCTTTGAGCCTTGCTAATAGACTGTCTAAATGTTTTACCGTGACTTGAGATTTTTCGTATATCTTGTTCCAACGCGAGAGAAGAAATATATCAATGTCTGGTGGTGCCCAAAAATTGAAAGGTTCAGTAAAGCGCTTGATGCATATAATTATGTATTAAGGTGCTCACCGCGAGCATTCGCCTGTAATGTAACAGTTCAGATTCGAACATTACATTAGTGAGGGAAGCGACCCGAGCATTACAGTTCGCAACCTGTAATAATACAATTCGAGCATAACATCAGTGAGGGAAGCGAACCGAGCATTACAGTTCGCAACCTGTAATGATACAATTCGAGCATAACATCAGTGAGATAGGAGAAACGAGCATTACAGTTCGCAACCTGTAATGATACAATTCGAGCATAACATCAGTGAGATAGAAGAAACGAGCATTACAGTTTGCAACCTGTAATAATACAATTCGAGCATAACATCAGTGAGGGAAGCGAACCGAGCAATACAGTTCGCAACCTGTAATGATACAATTCGAGCATAACATCAGTGAGATAGGAGAAACGAGCATTACAGTTCGCAACCTGTAATGATACAATTCGAGCATAACATCAGTGAGATAGGAGAAACGAGCATTACAGTTCGCAACCTGTAATGATACAATTCGAGTATTACATCAGTGAGGTAGGAGAACCGAGCATTGCAGCGCGCAGTCTGTAATATTTTGATACAACGTAATGCTCAAAATCGAATCTGAAATGTTACATTATAAGCGAATGCTGTCGATGAGGGAGCTGCACCTTAATGTATAACTTTGATATAATACTCGCGGAACTCAGTCGTTTTACTATATCTAAAAATACTTCTAATAATGGTGGGCGTTATCTTTGACCTTGATTCGGTGTTTGATTATATCTACAATCAAATCATTCGGACCAGGAAATAACTTCGGTTCACATCACGATTCCATAAAAAAATCTGAAATGTTTTGTTTTATAGGACCTGCATTATCTTGTGTGTAGAGGGCATCTAGAATTATTTCTGACCTACAAGGAGTATGTAAGACTCGTAGCAGGTGGTGTTCAGTACCAGCCGTGCTATTCTGTTAACATCTCACCGTGAAAACTTGGGTGAAGTGAACTTGATGTGAGCTGTCACTGCACCTAAAGCTAGGGATTGACACTATGGACAGCTCACTTCATGCTCACTTCACCTCACTCTTCACGGTGAATGGATCGACTGGTTTCTGCCTACCGCGAAAGGAAAAATGCGTTTATGTTTATGTGCAAAATATTTTAATTTGAATGAATTTGTTTTTTTTTTTTTATCGGAGCTATCCACAATATAAATTGCCTTTAGAAATAAAACCTTATTTCAACTATTCAATATTCATTTTTTGCATTCGTACAATAAATATCACTATTATTTGCCACTGTAGACTAATTAATTTGCTCATCTATCAATAGAAACACCCAATAAACCAAATGGATAAAAAACAAATGATACAGATTACTCACAAATGGTCAAACAATTCAGAATGTTAGATGAATGTAAAACGAACTAAAATAAGCGCAAAATAAAACTACCCGCGGGCATTCCGCAAAACAAAGCGTATGATGTTCGCTATTTCCGGTTTTTGATACCAATTTGCACTCACATCCGGTTTTACTCGTACCAGGAAATATTCTCTACAACCTAAACTAGAATTGTCACTAACTGTATGAGATGGATAGCATACATTGCCGGTTTAACAGGAAGGGAAGGTTACAACTTTGGTATTGAAGTAGCAATGTACGATAATGTTTTGAAATGTGATGTGAAGTCGCTATTCTAGACTTTGTCCTGTCCTAATAAATACAAAAATCCCATAGAAATAAACACTTTCAGGGTTTCCCGAATTTTCCAATTCCCTAGGCAACTTTTCCAATTTTTATTTCCCTATAAACCATATTCGGATATTTACATTTCTTTTTTTTTAATACCTCCGCAGCCGTGTGAAGTGATGCGCCGCGATAAATCCAATTCAAAATTCAAAAGTCATTTATTCAAACTAGGCTGATACGAGTAATCAGGACTTTTCGAACGTCAAAATTACATAAGACAGTCCCCCAAAACGCCCACCCTTCACCACTTCCTAGTGCTGGGAAGAAGAAGTGGCGCAACAAACTCCCCAGCAACACAGCTGTCTGTTCAGTTAGAAAGAAAAAAAAAAAACTATATAATAGTATTCCATAAATAACCTAATTTAAATTATTATCCATGTTAGATATCACACGCCAATATACCAAACAAAATCATTGAGAACTATACTCGGGCAGAAATGAAAACTAAACGTAAAATAAACTTAACATCTTAATAAAAGCCTCCAGGCATAAAGGGCGTGCCCGCTTACATAAAGCTGTAACTGGAAGTTATAAATGATAAACTAGGAAAATCGCGGTAAAATAAATAAACAGTTAATTACTAATAACAATAAATAATGATCTATTGTCGAGGTCACTAGTTACATATTGCAATACAACTCATAAAAAAAAACATTGTAATGAGTAGATTATGTCAACAATAAATTAAAATAAACAATTATATAAACTTATATACCTACCAACGAACATTTCATTTTATTTTTAAAGAAAATTTAGAAAATAAAATAATCTCTGTTAATCATTTATGTACAAGTCCTGAGAATTGTGCATCATTAGTGGTCAATTTGGTCATTCATTTCAAGAAATAGTTTCAAGTCACAAAATCTATTTACATAAAATTACAAATAATTTGTATTTTAAAATATTTTTGTTAACCCTCTCCCACTGCAGTTTGACAATCAAAAACTATTATATAAATACTCAATACATTATTTTATTCGTGAAACGGCACTATTCAATGTTATTTATTATTATGTTACTATTAAAAACAGATTGGTTGTCGTGCCTGTGTCAGCTAATGGAACCATTCTTGCACAAAAATGTAATCTACCATCTAGAAACCGATTCATTCTACTGATAGACATCTAATATGAAGGGAGTAATATTATATTTTATCGAAATCCACTGAATCCTTGTACTGATGTCTTGGCTTAGATAAATCCGGGGCCATAAAATCCAATCATAGAGAGATATGGAACACAATTAGAAAAAATAAATATATTTGTAATACATTTTTATTGATACAATTTTTTTTATTATTTGTGGAGATTTGGTGAGTAAATTCGCAGGGTTTTTTGGGGATTTGAGACGGTATTTTTATTTAATTGCTCAATTCGTCTTTAATAATAAGTAATTTCGTATAAAATCCGCCCAAATAAAGGAGCTTATTTGGAAATTCCATAAAATACGTCTAGAAACATCTTGAGGATATCGAAGATACAGTTTTTTTAAATATATAATCGAGGTTTATTTATTTAGCAGGTTTATTTACTTATTCTGCATTATGTTGATATTTGGCAACCTTCCACACTTACAATTATGCGCAAGAACAGTGCTATTTCATGAAGTTAATTGTATTTTCAAGTATTACTTCGGTTTAAAACCATCTCCGTTTCCTGTCGTTGTTTAGAAAAACAGGCTGGTTAGCCTCGACATGTATTTGGGCTGGAGACAAATCAATCTATTATTTCTACTACTAGCACTACTGTTGACAGTTGTGTGACAGAGTGAGTCAAAATATATTGAGAATGACAAGGCTAAAATTAGAAAATGGTTTAGTTCAAACACAAAAACATAGATGGCGCCACAAGGCGGTATAGCGGGACTTTGTTTATTTCCGCTTTTTATTCTTTTATAAACTGATGCATATTTAGGTACTAGGTATATTTTTTATAGTAATTTATTAAAACGATCTTTTTTTTTAAAAAAAAAAACCCTATTCATAGAAATATGTTTTAAGAAATGATGTTTATATGTACCGTGGTTTCGATACAATAACTCTTTATTAGACCACTATTTTCAGTACATAATTATATAGAAAAAAATTGGTACGTAATACTACCTATTTTTTAAATTATTTGTAAAGTCACAATCATCACTATTAAGTAGTAGCAAATTAACAAAACAATACAAAAATATCTAAAATCTTTTAATTGTCTAGTAAAGATAGATTTTACTTTTTTTCGTATATTACTTCAGTACTTTTTCGGCAAATATCTTTTAGATTAAGTTTTATGAAATCTTGATTGAACGCTGGTTTTTTTTAACTGTTATTTTCTTATTATTACGTCTTGGGTGTCAAAAAATATGTTATTAGTAATTCACATAATTTCATTAGACTCTAAAACTGAAATAATAATAAAAAACACAAAATAATAATGTCACAGCGGCAGACGGGTTAACTAAAATCGGGGAAAAAACTGACCCCTAGCTCGATAGATGGCGTTGGGATCGAGTTAGATCTCGCTATGGTTTCGTTACCGCGGAAACATGACTACCGCCGGCGCGCGCTGTTCAAGTTGCCATCAGGAGGGTCTTAACTGACTCGACTGAACAGTGAATGATGAGTTAAGGATATGATCCCAGTGATTACAATCCGCTCGCTCGTTTCTCAACTATCGCAGAGATTCGAGTCGAATAACTGACGCTGTTTTTGGCCCTTTTTAAACCATTATTAAACTATAAAAGCAACAGTAAGGGTGCGTTTCCACTGAAGCGGAGACGTACGGAGCTGAGCGGAGACGTGCAATCACAATGGTTGAAATCTTCATCGCGTCACTCGTCTCGTCTGTGATTGGACGATTCCTGCACGTCTGCGCTCAGCTCCGTACGTCTCCGCTTCAGTGGAAACGCACCCTTAACGCGTTGGCTATCAAGTCGATGGGAATTTGGTGTGATTAGATTTACATGGTAATGGTCTTTTTTACCCTGTACTATAATTAAAACCGAGCATTCACGGCGACACTGTATTATACAAAAACAAAATATTCTAGAATCAGAATTCAGCACAATTTAGTTACTTTCACCGCTAGGCTAATTAATATATTATCGCGTTTTATTTGAGCCATTTACACAGGAAACACAAAAACCATACATGCCACTTTATCCAGAAAAAATATACAATTGGCTACTGAATCGAAGGATTCAATGTAAAATCTAGCTTCACGTAATTGCTAAAATAGATTCCACAATTTAGGGGGCGCCTTTTATTTCTCTACTTATTTATCTCGTCGAAAAACTTATATTTCGGTATCAATTCGGAATTGAGGTCACCTTGACCCCAATCCTAAACTACTTTAATGCCGTTATCGTCAATGTAAGTGATGTGACAGTTCTACTCCACCTATCCCGATAAGGACAACAAGTGTAATCTGATATTTCTGTATAATAATATTATTTTATTAAAATAGCATGCTGAATATTTAAGTCCCTATCAAAGTGGGACGATAACTGGATGTGGGTCACCTATTCACTTGAGTATGGGAGGCACACAACTCGCCCTGTGCACTCTGCATTTCGACAAAATCATGGTGTTTTTTATTTATAAAAACCGATACTCTAGCAGCGAACGTGTCATAAAGGTGAATCAGAGCATCGTGTGCAGTGAGGCGGAACGGCGGCCTTCAACCGTTTATTGTCAAGTTCACTGGCAAACTTTTTTGTTGTTACCTTTATGCAATACGATGCATAACAGTCATTGAGTAGTTATTGAATAAGAGTACTTTGTTGTTCTTGGACACAAATTACCTTATAATCGCTTGGGTGTCGTAAATAATGTGAAAGTGACAATTATTCGAATAAGACGGTCAGTAGCATCATAATGTGCAGTAGCTTCTTTGTTGACTTTGGTCAGACTTATCGGCAGATAGTATTATATAATATTATTCATATTTTTTTATGTTTATCTATATCTGGATCTTACAGACTGATTTCTTTTTTGGCTTCTGATTTCCTTTTTTGATTGTTTAAAGACACCAACCAGCCTATACATTTATACTAGGTACCAAACCACTTTGGTGATGATACCAGAAAAACAGTTGGTGTTGTAAGAATGTCTTACGTAATTCCGTAGTTGAACCACTAACCCACCAACAAAGCCAAATTACTATAGTAATATGCCATAATAACCCCAATTATCTGACAATTTCATCAAGGTCATGGTAAAAAAAAAACATCAAATCAGTTTCCTTTTTTACCGCTAACTCTTTTCACGTCTACTTTTAAATAAAAACCTACGGTTACGCATCAGCAACCAAGGTCGCTCACAATGGACGATTACCTAGTCCTTCCTTATCTATCACGTAAAAATATTAATAATCAAACAACGCACGTATTTCCAATGGCAAAACTAATTTAGTAATGTTGCGTGATCTGGTATGTAGGTTTGAGAGAATTTGTGGTACCGATGCTGGGGACTTCAGACAATATTGATGCTCTTCTTTCTTTGAAACGTTTGCTCTTATTTGACAAAATATTCAGAATTGAATTTAGTTCCAGTTTTCGCCGCATCGTCGCTAGAGTAGAAAATATTATATGTTTTGTTTAGTGCCTTTTTACACGGGAAGCACATAAACGATAATGCCCGCATCGATAAAAAAATAAAAATTGGCCACAGAATCAATCGATTGAATATAAAATGAACATCATAAGCACTGGTGAGACACAGGCCTTCTGTTTGTGAGCGGGAAAGGGCTGTAATCTACCACGCGGGCCCAGTGCGGGTTGGAAGACGTCACATGTATTCGAATTTTTGGTTCTAGAACATGCCGGTTTCCTCACGATGTTTTCCTTCACCGTTTTGAGAGCAGTGGTAATGAAATAATTTACACAAAGTAAAGCGCCTGTCAGGGTTCGAACCTACGACTTACAAACACGTTAACACTGAGCCACCACTACTCTCTTACGTTTTACAGTCGTTTACAGTCATTAGCTCATATTTTCTTTCAAATGGCTCATAACTATCTGACTTTTTGTAATTATTCTTCTTGCCAGAAATGTTTACCTGTTTGATGACTAAAATTTTTGGTAAGATGAATTATTTGCGGGGACTGTCACCACTCAAGATCTGTTCTGTATTTAGAACTTTTTGCAGTATTTTAAATAAGAGTTCCAGTTTTGTGTACCCTGGCTAATCAGGCACTTTGAAAATAGTCAGTGTAAACTGTAAACAATAATAGAATCAAGTAAAATAACTACAAAGAATATGCAATTTTCTTTACGTAGATTGTAACAGAAATAAGGACCACCTTTTAAATCTAAGCCTATTAATTCTATTAGTACCTGGGCGACCGAGCTCTGGTCGGATGAAAATAAAGAATACGAATTTTCCCAGATATGAGACCTAGTTAGATCGATTTTTCGCCCCGTAAACCCCTATATTGCAAGTTTTATCGAAATCGTTAGAGCCATTTTCGAGAACGTGATTACAAATATACAATATCATCGCTGCGCTTTCCATAATCTCTATGTGTTTTTTACACACTACAGGAGAAGCAAAAAACTGATTACCTCAAAAAAAACACAGAGTATTCAAATAATTTACTTTTACTTTTACTTTAATACATATTTAGCGTGTTTCTAATGGAACTTTCGATGTATGAATGTCACATAGCTACATTCCGTAACTCTTTAAATAGGTATTGCATTTAACACATAGCTGTTTTTCCAGTATGTGTGTATTGAAATAACGATTCAAACTGCATAAAAAACTGAAAATCACGTAATAACACATAGCGACTTTTGCACGCGCAACGACGATTTATACAAATATTGCTCATTTAATAGTAAAGGTATTACAGTGCAATCCAAATGCAGTTAAAATAAAATGTCCGAAGTCCCAACTCTAACTACAACTAAGTGACGAATACGCGTGAAAACTATACGTTTGTGTCGAACAAACACACAATATGATTTGTTTAGCCGACCCACATCAGCTTTTGTGGCATACAAAACTGTTTTGTTTTGCTAGTTAGCTTTGAAGAAGTACACACAAGTCCAATTGGCTAACTTATTTATCTTAACGCTTATTATTTATACATGTGGTATCAGATAAGCGACATTAGTGGCTACCAAAAAGACGTATGAGAATGGTTATTATTATTATACGAAGATGGCTATAGGAGTTCACCCACACTCAAGCGGAGCACTGGTGGACCTCGACACCGGGCTGCAGGCAGTCCAAGGAAGCCATGCCATTCTTGGATACCAGGCTATCCCGGCGTTTACTACGCCTGGATAGGAACGGCCTGCACCTGGTGATGGGGACCATTATGGGCCACTACTCGCTAAACAACTTCCACATAATAGGCATAACGGACAGTCCTCTGTGCAGGGCGTGCCTGGAGGCTGAGGAAACCGTCACACACGTGCTTTTTGAATGCACAGGCATCACCCAGATTAGAACAGAGACCCTCGGGATACCCAGATCTGTCACAGATGTTCTGAATAGACCAGGAGATTTAATTAACTTCTGGAGGGAGGTGGGTTGGTTGGAATAATCACCAGTGACCCATGCACAATGGCCCACTGAAGGACTAAGTGCGGAAACCAAACTCCATAACACAGAACATAATTATGGTTATTATTTTCAACATCGCTGTCTGAATTTAAAAAAAAATCAGATAATTATAATTTCTTTCCGATGAATGGGATTCAATTCCTTCATTGTTGGTAACTTCTCGATTGGGACAATATTTCAACAATTTTCTCTTTCGTTATGGATGGAAACTAGGCTTTCCACAAGAAATTTCATTTTCGCCAACATCTTATATATTAGGCAAAATATACATTTATACACTAAAAACAGTGATTTTCACAATGTTAACACTAGAAATAAGGAAAAACTAAGAGTTCCTTTTCACCGGCTTCATAAGGTTCATAACTCATTTGTTGGGCTTGGTATAACCTTTTATAACAAGTTACCCTCTTCTTTGCTAGATTTGCCTTTTAATGCGTTTAAAACGAAAGTAAAATCCAACCTTTGTTCAAAGGCATACTATTCTATCAACGACTACTTAAATGATAAGAATAGTTGGTCGCTGTGATTAACTCAAGACAATGTTTATGTTCTTTCACCAGAATTAGCTTACCTACTGACAGGTTATATGAGTTCATATAATTGTTTATTTTAATTTATTGTTGACATAATCTACTCATTACAATGTTTTTTTTAATGAGTTGTATTGCAATATGTAACTAGTGACCTCGACAATAGATCATATTATTTATTGTTATTAGTAATTAACTATTTTTTTATTTTACCTCGATGGTCCTAGTTTATCATTTATAACTTCCAGTTACAGCTTTATGTAAGCGGGCACGCCCTTTATGCCTGGAGGCTTTTATTAAGACGTTAAGTTTTTGTTTACGTTTAGTTTATATTTCTGCCCGAGTATAGTTCTCGATGATTTTGTTTGGTATATTGGCGTGTGCTAGCTAACATATGGATAATAATTTAAATTAGGTTAAATTATGTTGAATACTATTATACTGGCCTCCCGAACCTAAAGTGCAGTAACAGCAAAAACACGAATTCGAGAAAAACGCGCCTAAAGTTTAGAATCCATAAAAATATATCCAAAAGAGACTTTTAGATAAAACCTTGAATGCAAGGTGAAAGGATATGTACAAAACTAAAATACTAAACATTATTACGTTAGTTTTTTTAATAAAAAAATATAATTTTGGCTATTTTTATTTTTTTGCCCCTTTTACTACACAGTTTTTTTGCAAAATCTTTTTAAAAACTCTTTTAAATGCAGTAAATCCTATTATTACTGCATTTTAGAAAAAAAATCCATGATTGTTACTAACTAAAGTGCAGTAATATTGTCAAAATACTGCTATTTAATCTGTTTTTAGAAAAAAAAACACTGAAATTCCTTACTTATAGTAAAATAAAATTACCTTTAATTTGAATAAAAATGTGTATTTTCTTTAAAAAAAATTACTTGTTTATGACTATGCCATTAAAACAATTTCTCTAAACATTGTACCATAGCTAAAAGTGATTTTTTTTTATATGGGTAATAACGTTATCAGTCTTTATAAGATTGTGATAATCTTGACTAGTGAATGCAGCATAAAAGGTAAATCACATGTATTTCTCATACTTAAATAAACATAAAATCTTTCTTCTGAACATAACTATTTACTAATTGAGTATTCTTGTCTTACAAAAATAATAATCAGAAAAGATGAAACAACAACGTACAGATAAAGTGTAGCAATAGAATCAAACATAAAAAACTAAACAAACTAATTAATATCAGTATTAATAATATAATAGGATGAAAAATAAAAATAATCAGTCTTCGTTGTTTGTATGAAGTACTTTACTCGTCTACATCAAATTCAAGCACTTCGTTTGTACCGTTTTTGGAAATAACCATGTTCCCCTCGTTATCCTTCATTTTGTTTTGTGCGACGTGTGATTTGAAGTTGTAGAAATCTGTAACCTCCATTATTTTAGATACTACCTTCCCCGACTTGACTGACTCCGTAACTGCGTTGACGAAATCCCTAAAATCATAAACCTTGCCTTTCTTTCGCAAAGATTGTTCCACAAAGTGGTGAAAAGAATCGGCTGACATAAACGTGTGTAGTTGTGTAGTTGTTGGTGTGTAGTTCAAAATATTTAAGCACAACCTGGGTGGCACCAATATCACAACTATTTATAATTTGAATTAAAAATGTTAGCAGGCACCAATTTTTATTTTGGGCTGAGCAGTTGTCTAGCCATAAAGTTACTTTCATTGCATCACGTTTATTTAATAAGAATGCCCTAAAGGTACTCACGATGTCTTCCTGCTTCCTACCTGAGATCCCTTCATGCCAAACTGCCGCAAATACGCCACCGTCTTTAAATTTCCCCAATGGTACAAATGTTTCATTGTACACCACTAGTCTTGGGCAAAATACAGTAGATTTAAAACTATCTATTCTAGGTAACATTATCACCTTCTGCAAATTTACAGACACATGATTTTCATCTTGGCATTGTTTTTTTGCGTGTGTTTCGTAAATATCCCGTGCTTTTGTATATTTTTAAGTTTGTGGTTTGAATGTGAATTGCACATGTCACAAAAAGGATCGAATCCACTTTTAATGTGTTCAGAATTGTGTAAGTTAAAGGTTTCACACATCTCGCATTCCTCATGTCCGAGTTTTGCAAAAGATATATTCATTACGTTTGTCAATGTTAGCAGTATCGTGTGTACTCAGTTTTAATATTTTAATAATGTTACCTAGTAAAACGCAGTATTAGGGAATATTACTTGATTTTATGTTCTTTAGGTAGTATGAATTGGATGGAGTAAACTAACTAATATGCAGTAAAATTTATAATCACTGTAAATTATATTGTTTTTCACAAGCAACTACAAAACATCCTACAAGTTAAAGTGCAGTAAGTAATGTTAATACTGCACTTTAATTAGGAATACAAATGAAAAATATTTTGTATTCAATTTTGCAGTATAATCAATTTGTATGGCGTCAAATAATACTGCACTTTAGTAAGTTTCTTCTATAATGTTCTAGAATAAACTACTATTTTAAGTGTCACAAAATATGATAAAATACTGCAGTTAAGTTAGGAAACAGAGAAAAATCTTGTGCAGTATTAATTTTACTGCGGTTTAGCTGGTAAACATTAAATATTTTAATAAATATGTGATATTTTTGCTGTTACTTCATCCGAAAAAAAATTAAAATAAAATACTTCATCAGCACTGCAAAAAAAATAAAAAAATCGACTGATAGCTAATAAAATGGGGATTCAGACTATATGTTTAACTCAAAACCGACCAAAATGTCTATTACTGCACTTTAGGCTCAGGTGGGCAGTATATAGAGTCATTTTTTTTTCTTTCTAACAACAAACGCGCAACAAACTCCCCAGCAGCACAGCTGTCTGTTCAGCAGACAGCTGTGCTGCTGGGGAGTTTGTTGCGCCACTTCTTCTTCCCAGCTAACGCACTAGGAAGTGGTGAAGGGTGGGCGTTCGAAAAGTGCTGATTATCAGCCTAGTTTGAATAAATGACTTTTGAATTTTGAATTTGAAATTAATGTATACACATAAATTAAATTGACTGGTCTGTTTGTAATCTCAAAATAACAGTAAGTAAGTAAATTTTATTTGTTTAAACATGGTGTACATGATACATTGCATGCAGGATAATAATGGGATACAGAAAAGTTCTAACATGTTCAGCCGCATATCGTGGCGTACAAATTGGTAGGAAGAAATGGTGCATAAACCGTGATAATATTCATTAAAATTACATTACATCATTATTCATTATTCGTCAAAAATTCAACATTGTCATCTCAAAAGCGAAGAAAATTTACCTCTTTCATAAACTCTGCTATACTGTAATATGCTCTTTCAGTTTGTAAACTCTTCAATTTACTTTTAAGAGCAGATATATTTAATGCTTTCCATAATTTGGGCAATTTATTAAAAATGGTCGGAGCCATGCAAAAGATGCTCTTACGCATAAGAGTCGTTTTAGCGCCGTGAACACAGAGTTTGAAATTATCACGTATATTCCTAGGGACAGCATCAGACAAACGCTGAAATAAATGAGAATTCGATTTAATGAACATTACAGCTTTTTAGTAAATGCATAAGAAAGTATATTCGGTACTTATAACAAAAAAAAACAATTACCGATTTCAATAGGCTCATCCACTATTACATGGTACTTATACATACTGGTATACCTCTGCCTAGCTCTTCGAGGATTACAAGCGTGATGTTATGAATAAAATTACCCAATTTTATTATGTATTTATTTCCACAGCACCTGTCTATGCATTACGCAATGGGTTTGTTTAAACACAAGCAGTAAGTACAAAAGAGGAGAAATTTATTTTCTTTTACAAACTTTGCAAATTGAGTTTTTCCCACAATGCAACTCCGGTGTAATCTTAGTACCTGAAATGGTCTAAAAGTCCTCTTTCAATACTATTGTTATTGCAGCCCATAACACACAACATTACCCACACTACTATCATATTATTATTACTATCCTTAAATGCGAAATTAAATGTCGATCTGTCTGTCTGTTACCTCAACACGCCTTAACACTGAACAGATTTCGATAGAATTTGGCACACAGGTAGACCATACCCTGGGTAAGGACATAGAATGCATTCTATCTCAGTAAGATCATTTTCGACCTCGATGTAAGCGAAGTCGCGGGCTCAACTAGTCATTTATATTTTTCCTTGTCCAACAGATTTTCCCAGGCCCTTCTGTCTAAATGACCAGAAGTAATAATCACAGTTAATAACTGTCACCTTCGGTGTAACAAGTGCGAGACAAAGTACCTACTGGTGTAGTGGCACAGTGACTCACTACGAAGTGGGGCGTGAGTTTACCAAGTTATGTTGAGGTGCGCGTATAATGAGGTGTATCAGACATGTTTAAGTACACTAAATTTTGGTAGACTGTTTACTTCATTCGTACATACGGTAACACTAGGGACTGATTCAATCAAAGTCAAAGTCAAAGTCAAATCATTTATTTCAAATAGGCCCCTGTAAGGCACTTTTGAACGTCAAAGTTTACAAAAAAAATAATTGATTCTAGTCGCCCCTTCCAAAAGGTAGTTTTCGTATGGAGAAGAATGGGCAAGAAACTCCACCGTTACTCTTTTAAAATGTGTTACAATATACATTTTACCTCTTCAAGGAAATTAATTCTTAAGGAAATTGACACCTACCTTCGACGATTTGATGTGATTTGCTGTGATATATATACATTTAATACAAGCGTCATAGATAGTCGTGATCTGAATATATTTACGGATAATATAAGTTGGTAGTCAATTTGTTAAACAATTATTGTCCCTGACTTCAATTATTCCGGTATTCACAAACAATTTACAGGGATCCCTACTTATCCGCAAGATATACTTAATTATGTTTTTCTATGCCAGTAAAATCAATTTATTAAATTCAATTCTTCAATTAAATTCAATTCTTCAATTAAATTCAATTTATTCAGTAGCAATCTACATTGTGTTCGAAATTATGCAACATGAAACATAATTATACACAAATATTACAAAATAACGATGTTCAAATATTATTATTACTTACAAAAAAAAAAAACATGCAAAATTGAATTAGTTACATCTACATCTAGAGATATTTAGGTAAACAGTTGCTTAGATTTACACTCTAAAATAGCCAAAGTCTCATGAATGCAAAAACTTTGAAAAATATCTAGCTTTTTCTAAGGTGTGTAATAATAACCTTATGCAAATAATAAGCCCGTTTATGATTTATCGTGGGCGATATCGTAAAATAAATCTTAGAGACTAGAGTGCCCCATATATGAAAGCTTTTACAGCGATAAGCCTTAGGTAAGGGGATTGAAATATCGTTATAGTTATTTTGTGTAATGGTTCTACAAAAATATGAATCAAAGAATCGTGAAGTTTTTAAGACAATTTAAACAATAGGTACGATTTAATAGAATTCAAACCTATTATTTTTCTTATATTAATAAACAGGATTTCTTTTCGATTATAAATCCACGAGGTTAATTTGTAATAATTTGTAAAAAAATATAACCAAATATTGTATATCATCTACTGGAAAGACCGTGACAGTTCTAGTCCTATTTTTAGTTTAGATTAAAATGATTATTATACACATTATAAATTAAAGTCGCTTGTGTCTGGCTGTGCAATGGATTTTGATATGGTTTTCACCATCATTCAGATAATTAATTCTGGAAGGTTTATGTATACAATACATTATTAAACTTACAATAGTAGTTTATGAAACTGTTGCATAATGAGGGGTATTAAAATACGAGTGTGTTTAAAAACCGAGCCTTATGCGAGGTTTTTAATAGTATCACACGAGTTTTGCTATGTGCAGTTTCATACAGTCGAAAAAAAAAATGTTTTATAGCATTATTTTGTTAGAGAAAAAGTGTTATAATACCATTCTATTTTTAAATTTCGGTATTGTGTTTATACAGTATGTCAATATAAACTCGTTTTGAAGTTTA
This sequence comes from Agrochola circellaris, assembly GCA_914767755.1. Classification (NCBI taxonomy): domain Eukaryota; kingdom Metazoa; phylum Arthropoda; class Insecta; order Lepidoptera; family Noctuidae; genus Agrochola; species Agrochola circellaris. Next base: position 1,479,567 of record OU611853.1, read on the forward strand.
TAATTCGAATATTACGATATGAGAGTAGATAAAATAATAAAAAACCTTGATGTTTTATTAAGTCGTAACAGACGTGCGAAGCTGGGTCGGTCGCTAGCTAGGTACACTCTAATGCGCAGCCAACTTAACTATTACGCCACAATACAACGTACGTGTCATACCTAGTTATTTACGTGTGAAACATATTCGTAATGGTTCATGATACCTATTGCGTTTTATGACTCGGCAGTTTGTGGTTTTGGGTGTATTTGTATATGATATTGTGCAGGCGCTCTGTGCAAAATGGCAAATGAAGGAAGTTGAATTATTTATTGACGGACTTCTGATTTTTTTAAATCAAAATAATATGAAGTTTTAAGATTCCAACATTGTTCAAGGAGATTCGTTCAATGTAGCACATGAAATTTAAAATGTCTTACGTCTTTTCCAATTTGCAGCGCTGTTTTAAGTTGTATGTTGATCAAAATTCATTACTTGCCAATTATGAAAAAAATATTACTAAATAATTATCTTTTAAATAATCAATAAAGTTCTCTACATTATTTTTGTAATCGTCATATTGTCACGAAATAGTCTTCAGCAAATGTAATTAATCGAGGGACCTGCACCTGCATCTCACCCCGATCGTGTCGGATTGCTGTGCCATCTATGAACTATGTGAATGAAGGAAGACTGCACGTCTTAATACCACTAACTATGCATCAGCATCCCTTATGGAGCTGCGCAGGAGTCAGATATTCAACTGGAACCACTTTTCTTCAAGGTCGTCGGTTTGTTTGCCAACCTGCCAAAAATAGCAAAGTCTTCATACATGGTTCACATATTACAATTTCCACTTAAACGACACAAAGGCTTTGTTCCTAGCAATTGTTGATGGTCATACTTACCCTTGACATGCATGCCGTGCAGATTCGATTTAGCGTTCAGCGAGCTTTGGTTACTTCTAGTATTAATTGGCAATAATTGGTGATAATTTCCGGTGGGAACTGAGCTGAAGAATATAGACATTGTAAGAGGTTCAAAAATGATGAGATTCGCTGGTGAACCAAAATAATGGAAAAAAAAAAATTAACTACCTTATGTAGCAAATGCAAACACACGTACAAACTACATGGCTGGCAGAACGGATGGATGACGAAGCCGAAGAGGGGCTGGTCGCGGTCCGGTGGTTTTACCAATCTTTAGGGAAGGTCCATAGAAATATAAAAAACACAATCTTTCTTAAATCTATGGGAAGGTAATATCCAGCAGAAGACGTATTTTGCCTATTATTTATTTATTTATTTAGGATCTCCAACAAAAGATGTACACAATACATGACACATAATTAAAGGGCAACATCAGATATTAAGTAAGTGTACTCCTTCACTTATAGGAAACCACAGCATGCACAATAAAGTTAAAAACAAAGCAAATTTTTTGCTTAAGCTTAAAATATTATGATGATTATGCGTCATATGCATGCATTGTGCATGTGCAATCCTTATCGATTTAATGTTTCCTTTCTAATACCTAGGTTATAGAATTAAGTTTGTGAATAAATTAGTTGGTCAATAATAGTTGGTCTAGAGGATATGAGCAACTCTCAGGGCCGTGAGAGTCTGCAGTCTTTGCCTAGACTGACAGCGTAGTTAATATAAATTGCTAAAGAAAAGCTTATCTATGCTTTACTATATCGGTTAATTTAGGAGGAAAAAATGTTAATTGATCTAAACTACATGATAAAATAATTTTCATAAATCTAGTTAAGATTTCTTCACACCTAGGAGCAAATTGATGGTTCTTTGACCCCGTTTGTTATATAGAACTAAAAATATAGTGCTATTAAGACTTGTTCATGGTAAAAAATAAAATGATTTATTTTTAATTGTTTTAATTACAGTTTCATACGCACATGTAAGGATGTTATAACGATGTCTTTTTTTGATAAAGTCATCACTAATAAATTTTTTCTTGAATTTGTGTTACTTAATTTGTCAAAGTCAAAGGGTTTTTTCATCAATCTTCAAGGTCTTACAATGTGGAAGGGCTTGAAGAGATATACTTAATTAGAATAATTAGAAGATGTTATCTTAATTATTTGCCTACAGAATTATAATTAAGTACTACGATAAGTTACTAGGCACATAATTATCAAATATGCAAAGTATCTGTATCCGATCTTATTTTTAATAAACGCCTCTTCCGGCTTCTCATATAATTACTATTATATTTCTTCATTGTTTTCGTTTAGTCTTCATCGTTACCACAATTCTTTACCAGAGATATGAAGTAAGAATAAATATCGAAGAAGAATTCACCTCGTAGTCCTAGAAGGACTTAAATTGGCCTTATTGGTGATGTTCTTCAGAAAACTCAGGTGCGTAGTAGGGTAAACTTGCCTAATTCGTACCCCTTAAGAGAAAACTATCATTATTTAGAAATTAGGAAAGATAATTTAGTTTTAATTAAAAGTAATTTTTGTTTACTAAATGCTTTATTGTTTCTATAATCAAATTTAACATAAACCTTATAAACTTTAAAAAAATAAACAAATTAAAAAAAACTAAAAAAAGTACGATTTAAGACCATTCATCCCAAATCGTACTGCTATATCCTTAATTCGTACTTTGAGATCTATTCATTGGTATACAGTATTGAGAATCAGCATCATAATCAACAATGTGTTATTAAAACAAGTAGTAATTCTTAACAAATTCGACGGATCCTCTTTGCCAATTCTCGGCAATCATCGCAGCATCGTTCTTAAATCGTACCAGTACGTTTTAAGAACTTAACTCGAGTACGAAATAGGAGCAAGAGCCAAACAAAGTTTAAATTTACCGCCAAAAAAATTGACAACAGTTACGAGTATGATAACACGTCAAATGAAATCGCAAAGATACACATTAATACGTATCAAATCGTAAAATAGGTTATACACGACCTAATTTGAATAAAACTTTTGTCTTACGAAATATGTAAAAATATTACAGCAATAGCTGAAAAAACTTACTTTTTCAATATTTTTGTCGAGAGCAGCTTCACAGGTGTTATCTGTCAGGTGGTAAAATGGCCGACTGTTATTTCTTTTTTTTGATACTAGAGGCGCTGATAGCTGTTACGAAAGCCGAGTTTTAAGTGGAGTACGAATTTGGCGTAAGTACGAATTAAGCAAGTTTACCCTACTCCCAAACGGCGTGCGTGTATGACCAGATGTATGAACGTAAACGAAGCAAAAGTAGTCTCAAAGCATTTACTTCAATTAAACCATTTACAGGCACTTTTGGATTGTTAAGTCAGAAATATGAAGCTACTCGCCCATTCCAAAGCGTAGTAGGTACCTATGGAGAAGAACGGGCACGAAACTCCACGGACACTCTTTTTAATCAAAATTGTTACAAAATATTGGTTACATCATTCATGTTGAAATTATACATGTGAGAACAATGTAGAAAGAGGTGCACATTAAAAGCGTCCATAATAAAAAGATAAAAACAAAGAACAATTAAAAAATAAAAATAACCCATGGCAGCTAAGAGATGAGCAGTCCCAACTGACGGCGCCCGTTCAACTACCTATGTAAGGATCGTAGTCAGGTGACGATCGGTAGTATCTGCTTACCCCATGAGGGTAGAAGGTGTGAGTTTATGTATATATATGCAATAGTTCAATATTTTATCAAGTAACACTTTTCATTCGTCGCTCCCAGTTATATATAACTGACAGGGAGGTACAGGTAGGGTTGCTTTGTCTAAGCAATATTTAAGAGGACCGAGGTTCCTTATCTGAGGACCTCAGAAACTAGATAATTTTAGATCAAGTTTTACAGTTACCCAAAACGACACCAAACAAAAAATAACAACGTTTCAAATTACCCGAATATAGCTTCGTGCAGACTAGCGCGACGCGACAGCGCGACGCGACACCGGTTATTGTTATACCGTCAAGTTTTCTTAGAAATTGTATTGTTCGAGTCGCGTCGCGGCGTAGCGTCGCGCTGGTCTGCACGAAGCTTATTTCCATCTTGTTTCCTCACCTTAAAAAAAAGGTTCATTATCATAAATTACAATAAATTTTATCTAACGTTCCTATTGCGATATTCTTAATTAATTTACTCGTATTTATTAGCTACAACTGTATACAACAATGAACTGCCGCTGAGTTAATTAGTTACTTTGCATCGTTTAACTTATCAGACATGTGCACGCATTAAAGATGTATGTGAATACTTTGTGATAAGGTAGTTAGTTGGACAGATTGCTGTTACGGGTGTCAGCCCGATAGTCTGGCAATCAGTTTTGCCAAGAGGTATCGTGTTAGCCCGTAACTGGGTTGTGGAGGTCAAATAAGCAGTGACACTAACTCCATGTAAAATACTGGTATTCATCTGCATCCGGTTGGACGGGAAGCCGACCCCAGATCATGAAATGCCCTGCCGGGGTTGCGAGTTTGTCCGAAAGGGATATCGCGACCCCGGCACACAGGCAATGGAAGGAACGCGCGTGGGTTTTAGTCAGTAAAAGTCTGACACGCCCTCCCGCTCCACCCAGAGCAGAGCGGGAGAACTTATTTGATAATTTCCGACCATCAAAAAAATAAAGAAAAGAAGATCATGACATGTAATCTCATAAGAGGTCGTGCTAACGAGAATGAAGCTCTTAATTCACAGTTATTTCTTACTGCAGGCTTCTCAATAAACTGGCGAAAGCTTCACTAATATAAGAGTGAGGAGCAATGTCCCAACTATTCCCATATTATCGACCATAACTTGTATCTAACGGAAAGGCAAGATTGTTACAAAATCGGATTAGCCTGCGAGTTCCTCACTCATCAACCATGACCACTGTTTTGTAATTTGGGCAAACCCTCGTAAACTAAAATATACCTTAAGTGTTTCGTACTTAACACGGTTAAGAATACCTCATACTTCTGTAATTTCACCGAAAGAGCAATGGTACTTTGAAACAAAATAGGTTTTATGGTTGTACTTTACCAGGTGGCAAATATTCCCAAGACACTACCATTAAAAGAGGAGTAGATATTTTTTGACCCCAAGCGTATTTACCTAATTAATTGGAGACAAAATTATGAATTAGTTATATAGCTGACGAACCATAACTCAAACAAATAAGTACACGCTTGTTTTACTACCATTTGATATGGCGGCAAGTACGACATAACTAGCCTTAATTAGTCTAGTCTTGCACTATTACTTAGTTGCCATTGCACATAACAATGAATCATTAAAATTAGAGCTGATGAAACATCCAATAGATTCCGCGTATACTTACTAAATACATATACGAAATGCAAACTGAATCAATGCTAACTCAATCTACTTAATAGAGAAAGCTTCCAGAAAATTAAGCTAACCCTAATGAGTCGAAAATGAACAGAATGTACCTAATTATTTTATTACGACATACATTATAGATTTTCGGTCAGTGGGTCGTCTTAGGGGCGAAAATTTTCGGTTCCGCGGCTATATTTCGAAAGACACCTGATAAAAACGTCAGAGGACTGTCGTTTAAAAGTAATTACAGCCGAAGCAGGCCAACAAAGTATTATTTGAATGGTAAAAACTCATGCCGGAAATAACGATTACTCCTTCCAATAGAAACTTTTGAAACCGTGAGTAGAGCCTCCCTGTAAAACCTGTAACAACTCCCTCGAGCAGCACAAACAAAAATAACAACATTCCTATATATTTTCCTTCTTCGTTTCGACTAACGAAAACGTCGTGGATGTTAAAAATGTAGCGTATTATGTTGATCGCGCGCCACGATTGTACCGCTAGTATGCCGCATGTGTACTGCCAGTGTGCCGCGAGATCGAATATAAAGCGTACTGTTAAAAAGGGGTAACGTTTCTCTAGCAGAACCATTACTATGAAAACTCGAGACAATTCAAATGGGGATGATGTGGAAGCTACTATTCGGATTATCTAGTTTCCATACTTTCGTTTTTTACCTTGCTACAGACAGTGGCTGGGCGTGTAAAGTTTTGGGAACTCCTGTTTCCAAGCAAATATTTTTAACTGTTTTTCCGGCAGTTATTTGCAGGGTTCATGCCACCTTATTACCACTGTCATAGTACGCTCATGCTGTATGCATTTCAATTACAGAACCTGTGACTGAGAATTTCCTTGCAGTATCCCCATTACGTCAGCGTTATCTTTCATAATTGGCAAACACAGACCCAGATTGGCATCAACAATAAAAGTTCAACCCTGCGAGGGCTTTGTTAGAGTCGAGACGACAGCGGAAGGACCTTTGTACCGCCTTCCTTGTCCTATTATATCCAAGTAACTACTTTTGCCTCCTCCATTACTAATATTACCCGTATTACATGAGCAACCCTTCATCTGATTTCCACAAAACCGAATCAAAGCAACAAATAGTACGCGCAGATATCAGCGCCCGCGATCCTCGAGACTCCGATAGTATCGCGCGGCTCGCTGCGATCGCGATATATCAACGGCTTAACGTGCTTTTTGTACAGTCACATGCATTTCGAAAGGAATCCTTTGTGAGTGGGACTTAATTACTGTTTGGTAAAGATAGATTTATTGAAGGGAAATATGAACAGTCGAGGAGTGAAATTCTTAAGCACCTGTACAGTCATGTCTAGACATTCAGTATGAGACATATTTGACTGTGTACCTTCCATTAAGAAATCAAAAAACTATAGTTTGAAAAGATGACATAATAATATGCCTGTTATGAGGTAAAGGATCGTGTTTGATAACTTCATGACCTTTTCTTTCTGATGTTGTTTCTTTCGTCGAATGTCACACGAAGTAATGTAATATGTCCTAGTGACATAATGAAGAAACGATTAAAATTATGGCACGGTGTAGCATTACTTTTATAAAATGTATGAATGAAGATAATTGTATGTAATTTAATGTAGGTGTTTATTGAATTATCGTTGCGACAGGTTTAAATGTCACATTTAAGGGGAAATCTGGGTGATCTTTATGAAGCATCTGAACGAATTCTTTAAAAGGCTGCATTGTTTGACTTGCATTGTTATTGGGTGGCATTTAAGCTGGTGGCCAACCTGGAAAGTTCGCCTTTGAACATTTACAATACCATAATTATGCATCGCAAGTGAGTTATCATTGACACAAGGCTAAAATGTCTCATGGGTCTGAAATGACACCTGTACATATTACTCTTAAAAAATCGATTAGATCTAACGGATTTTATTTTACGCACTGAAAGTAAAAAACTACGGAACATAGACAAACTAGATAGGATAAATAAATAAATGATTTCTCTCTTCAATAAAAAAACATTTTTCTTCGTCGTTCTGATATTGTATACCGAGACAGCATATCCGATGCATCGGTGGCTCACGCTATAAATCAGGGGCTTACGTGCAACTTGCGCATGTGAGAGTTTAATCAAAAAACGATTACAGCTTAGTTTACCGTCTGCTTTTTGTGAGGATTTGGTAGGTATTAGTTTCCTGAATAGGATTTTTCAGCATATTGTCAGAAGAGGAAATGTGAAAAAAAACTTGCTTTTAGGCGTCAATAACCGAGGTGTTTGACGTTTCGTATGTAAAGTTAGGAGCAGTGAATTGTCAAGAAAATTTACTACCAACTTAAATTGTCTGTATATTCAAATCACAAATGACAGTTGTATGAAATGGCGCAATTTGAGATAGGATGTGAATTTGCTTAACAATTGATTTCCTTGAGTGTACATGGTGCTGTCCATCTGTGGTATCCTGTATGTAAGGTATAGTTAAGTATATTTATTATTTATTTATATATATTTTATTGTACACCACAAAAATACATAACAAGAAATAATAATAAGTGTAAGTATATTTTAAGTTACTTTGTCGCATTAGATTTATTATTATCTGTAATGGCAAAGGAAGCATGTCATGTGACATAAATTAATTAAGTAATTAATTAATTCCAACGGAAAAACCGATCCATGCCCAGACGGTTCCTTGTGGAGAACTAGTTGAATTGTTAAGATTCAAAGCCGTATTTATGAAAGACCGGCTAAAAGAAAAAAAAAAAGCTATTTCATGATCATAACACTATGAGTAGGAATCTAAGAAACTAAATTACAGATTTAATATTGTATGGTACAATGTCACTCAGGGCTAATCCAATAATTCTCTTTGGACTAACCCTGAGTTGGCTGTTAACTCCCGAGTTATTTAGCTAACCCATGAACGCGCAAGTGGGCCTTAGTTAACTTGGTATTTACATTCCAAATGAGAATAAAGTAAGTTTTCAGTTCAAGTTCACTAAAGGCGAAAATAAAATAAGCCTTCAAGATTACCTCAGATGTGCAGACAGGGAGCCATAATTTTATTTAATTTCAAGATGGAAGCTAGATAAAATTCTGATGAATTGTGTTGTCAATTTACAACGTTACAACTACTTTTATGGCTAACAGAACTACGATCAAAGAACGAGGTAAAAGACCGATGTCCTTAAATGAGAAACCAAATGCCTGTAGTTATGTAAATACAAATTCAAGAAAATAATACTTTAGCTCGAAAAATTATCTCGAATTGACTTGTGACAAGTTTTAATTGAAATAGTAAATAAATAATACCAAATGAAAATCAAACTATTCCTACCCAAAAACATCGAGAAGATGTAAGAAATTGGCCACATTCAGTAAATAAAAAAACAATTGAATAAATTAAACGTCAAACTTAATTTCCCAACTTTTTTTCCTTAATTTACCAATAGAATTATTTCCCTGACTGTACGCACACCTATGAAAGCCCTTCCAATTTATCAGATCTCTAAACCGCAGATCAATTCGCATCAAAACGGGTCGGACTGTACCGTTTCCGGGACCCGTCACCTGTGAATGAATAGGCCCGTTTTTTATGGTTACATCCTTGCCATATATCTCTGTGATGTAATGAAGAGATTTGAACGAATTATACATACTAGCTTTGAGAGAGAATTTGTATGCGAGAGATTTATACCAAAAAGAATTTTCTTTTTTGAAGAATTCGGCGTTTAAGTACAATTTCAAAATGCCAAAATATGGATGGCACTCCTGTGAATTAATAAAAGTAAAGGTTTTATTTTTCGACTAACGACCACGACCAGCACTACCGGTGACAATAATAATAACAATTATGCTACGAAAGCGTCAAGACAGAACATACCATTGCTAAATAAGTGTTTTTAGCAGATTCGACCTCAAGTTACGTGTCCCGAATGGGCGTACGAATAGCCCAACTAAAAACACGTAAAGGCACTACGGCCTACATTACAAACCTCAAACAAAAAAATAAATAACAACACAGCCTACTGTGGATAAACAAAGTTTCACTCAAAACCTTGCATCAGTTTAGCAGTTAAACGCACAAAAACAAACATGTAACGTACTTGGTCGTAATTGGAGCGACCTCACAGAGGACGAAGCGATACTTTTTTGTGGGAAAACCTCCAACAATAAGGTATGGACAGATGTGCTGACGCAGCTAATTAAATTTTTCTTTCAACAATGGTGTGTTTTAGAATTATATCGTAATTATCTGGGAAAGATGTTGAATGCATGTGTGACATTGTCGCCGTGTGTCGTTAGTTCGGCCATGGTATGTCGAACAGAGTATCCGTAGTGTTTAGTAACGCCCACTCTTTGTTGAGAGCCAGAAGCTACATCCATGTAGACCTCCAGTTTTCCAGTCGTGGGTATCTATGGGATTATTTTGGATGGATGAGCAGCAGCAATGCAGTCCTTCCCGCTACTTATACATTATGTCTATGAAGGCGTAGATATGAATAGCATAATAGCATAATCAGCATATTAATGTTCTCACTGCTGCGACACAGGCCTCCTCTCTTCGAGAGGGAGTGGGCTGTAATCCACCACGCGGGCCCAGTGCGGGTTGGTAGATGTCACATGTCTTAAAATGTTTGGTTCTAAGACATGCCGGTTCCTTCACGATGTATTCCTTCTCCGTTTTGAGAGCTGTGGTGATGAAACTATTTACACAAAGTAATTCGCCGGCCTAGGTTCGAGCTCACGACCACCACTGCTGGACACAGCTGTAGATATCAATAGAATGATAACAACACAACAAAATTACAATGAACATTTGGGAACCCATTCCTCGGGAAGACAGATGAACTTATAACAGCCACGCTATTCTGTAAACATCTCACCGTGAAAGCTTGGGTGAAGTGAGCTGTCAATAGTGTCAATCCCTGTGGAATGACAGCTCACTTCACCTAAGTTTTCACGGTGAGATGGTTACAGAATAGAACTGCTGATGTCTTCTAAAATGATCCCTGCATATTAGTATAGTATCAAGGGCGTAACAGTGGCGAACTTCTACACTTTGCTTTACGGCTATGTGTTTCTTTATTTATTAATTGCTTTGTTGTTCTTGTTTGTTTCATGAAGTCCAGGGCTCAATTTCCAGGTCGGGCACTGTCATTAGGTTTTGCCATCAAGATTTTCTAAGAAGCAGCCCGGACTGGATTTGTATCCGGTTGATGGCAATAGGCTCGCCCCCTGTTACATGGGACTTAAACATAACAGGTTTTATGTAGGTACACCACTGCCTTACCTTCGGGGAATACTGGCGTTATGTTATGTTATTTGTACGAACCCCAAGTTTGCTTTTGAATCCATCAGCGAGTCCCACAGCAATGAAATATGAATTTGTAAAACATTTTGATTCGATTCTTGATTCGACGCGTCAACCGAAAGTCAGGGGGGAATAAAAATCGGTTAGTTACGGTTGAAAGCTCGAAGTAGTTTATGAACTTTATAAATATTACTGTAATCATGAATCTTTCGATCGTATGCTTTATTCACCAGAGACCTGTGGCTTCTGACTTTATGATTTAAATGCCGAAGATAATTTAAAATAGTTGTTTTAAGTTCTGCAATAAAACTCTTTTATTTTGGAACTCCCAGATTTTTTTTTTTTAAATCTTGGTGTTTTAAGTATTTAAATTTTGAGGCAATGGCTGGGGCAATTTTTTTGTTGGTGCCTTGTCAATCTGTCCAATACTATCACAATCCACTTTTAGGCAAAGGTCTGTCCCGGACTGAGGCCAACATTGATTTAGCCAACAACCACTGTTGGCTTGGCATTAACAGCAATTTTAGCAATGACTACAGATAATATAATATTATGATAATTACTTCAATAAAAATATGCACATTTTATGACTGCACTAGTTATGCGCACAACCTTGTTAGCAAAATTATTATTGTTATATTACATAGCTCCTTGAGAAAATTACGAATAATATTCACGAACATTAAATATTATAATGAGATATAATTTTGCTTTGAAGTTCTTAAAAATAGCATTTAGGCAAATGGAGCAATAACGTATTGCGGCAAGTATTTTACTCTACTCAGCAATTTTTGTTTCTTTATAAAGTCGAGAATGCATTTCTTTTTTACGTGTGCCTTAACCAATCCGTCTGGGCCCGAGATAGGTTGTTATTATCAAAAAGTTGTCAAAATTCTATCCACTATCGCTCGGTTCCTTTAAACAGAAACGAATCGTTCTGCTTACTCAAGGCACACACGGCTTGCCGCACAAAGGAGCCGACAAACAAAAGAGTGCCGCTCGGCAAAAGCCGGAGGTCCGTGCCGCCGCCGGCACTGTGTGTAGTAGCGTCAATGGTGGCATTTTGTATTGCCAAGCTAGGTATATAAATTAGTAAGCTAATGTTACCTGTGATAGCTACTTCCATACAGGAGAGTCTACTGTGCAAAGCTATGAGGTATTTGCTTCATTATTGGTAAAGAAACAAGAATCTTTATTTTAACCAATAACGGTCCGTATTTTATAGAAATCAGCCATAATCTATACGACAGAATTCCACACTCCCACAGTAAGATCCTATTGCTATTGCAATTCCTAAACAGCTCCATTAATTCACAAAGTAGACGAAGGTCAATTTCACAATGAAGTATACAAGGTTTTGGCTGTGTAGCATAAACATTTCAGGTTCCTCGTCAAAGTGCCGTTAGACTAAAAAAAAAATCGAAAGAAATAAAAAATGCTTGTCAATGTGTCATTGGAACATAAAAATAAATCTTTAAAAAAAAACAAAGGAAGCGGACGTCGGCCCACATGTTAATTGCACTTAAATATTGTGTTAAGACATTACTTAAATACTTAGTCACTTAATGGTTACTTTTATTATTTTCAAACTAGATTTTGAGTCATTTAGCTAAGTAATGAACTTGAATTGTGATATTTCCTGCAATACTTGGTATGGTTCTTAAATGTTGAAAATTAACTGCGACAAAACTTCTACTAGTAGTTTCAAGACTAGGTAGGTACTAGGCAAAACTTCTTGTATGGAGTAAAATTTTGGTGAGTAGCCAGAACAGTGACAAGTTGGGCATACCTCCACATAATAATGTAGGGTCTTATTTATAGTTTCCTTGTAAATCTATACATAATATAAATAAAAGTCGCATTCCGTGTGTGTCTGTGTGACCGCGTCGTTCTTCTAAACTACTTAACGGATTTCGATGCGGTTTTCAGCATTTAGAGAATTTAATCCGGAAATTTTATATATATAATACATTAATATTACACGTTATTATAATGGAGACATGTCGATGTTTTGTCAAACCGTAAAAACATGCGAAACAGGGGTGGATCGCTAGTTCATTTACAAAACCTTCTCGGGCTTCTCCACAAACAACATCGACAACTTGTGAGGTATGATTAACTTCATATGTTTACTCCAAGAACGGTTCACAATTTACTTACTCGAAGTTCTTTATAGTTTTATGCAAAATATTGTCATATTTCTGATGATTTACGGCATCTTCCTTATTGTATTCCGAGGGAGGTCTTTTACCTTTCATTATAATATCTTCGTAAGTAACCTCAATTATTGTAATAAGCTGTATGATGCTCTGCTATGATAAGTATTATCCAATCAATAATACATAATATATCATATGATATATAATAATTACTAGAGTTCGGTTTATCATAATAAAAAGAAAAAAAAAATATTAGTCCTCGGTTCAGGCACAAAACATAAAAACACAAAAAAAAAATTGTCTGTCATCTAATTATTGTCTGAACACCTTATTAAAAGAAAAAAAAAACATCGTTTTCGTCAACTTTATATACCGACAATTTAATTTGACAACCCTATGATTTTAAGTTGCAATTAAGATACACACTTCATCATCATTAGCCTATAGGAGTCCACTGCAGGACAACTTTGGTTCTTTTTGAGTGACCTACAACATCACTTCGAAATAAAAATTGTCACACGACATTACGAGAACACACGCTGAGCGACTTCGTGTGACTAAGTTCTAAGTTCTAAGTTTAGGGGGTTTGGTTTCCGCACTTAGTCCTACAGTGGACCATTGTGCGTGGGCCATAGCGGCCGTTGGTGGTTACTCCAACCAGCCCACCTCCCTCCAGAAGTCTATTAAGTCTCCTGGTCTGTTTAGAACATCTGTGAAAGATCTGGGTGTCCCGAGGGTCTGTGTTCTAATCTGGGTGACGCCTGTGCATTCAAAAAGCACGTGCGCGACGGTTTCCTCAGCCTCCATGCACGCCCTGCACAGAGGACTGTCCGTTATGCCTATTGTGTGAAAGTGTTTATTCAGCGAGCAGTGGCCCGTGATGGTACCCGTCACCAGGCGCAGGCCGTTTCTATCCAGGCGTAGTAAACGCCGGGTTAGCCTGGTATCCAAGGATGGCATGGCTTCCTTGGACTGCCTGCAGCCCGGTGCCGAGGTCCACCAGTGCTCGGCTTGAGTGTGGGTGAACTCCTGTAGCCACCTGCGTATCTGGTTGAAGGGGATGGGTACGATGGGCTCGGGTCCATAGACTGCCGTGCTGGATCCTCGTCTAGCAAGCTCGTCAGCTGCATCGTTACCCAGCGAACCGCTGTGTCCTTTTATCCATTGCAGTGTCACCGTGTTGCGGCTAGATACCGTTATTTGTTCTAGTGCATTGTGACATTCTAGTGTTAGCTTTGAGGTAATATGTTTTTTCCGTAAGGATTGAAGAACGGAGGCGCTGTCGGAGAGTATGCGTATGTTTGTGTCCGTAACTCTCCTAGCTTTTAGGGCGTGGACCGCTTGTATGATGCCCACACACTCCGCCTGATAGACAGTGTTGAACATTCCCAGCGGTCTGGATATCTTTATGTTAAAGTCATGTGAGAAGACTCCAACCCCAGTCCCGGAGTCGGTCTTCGATCCGTCTGTGTATATTCTCATCTCTTTCGAGCCTGAGTAGTCACACAGTTCTTCTGTAAGTATTATGTTGTAGTGCCTATGAAAGTGGTGTGTTTTCGGGGCTTTATCACAGGGTGATGCCATCATTGGTCGTCGTTTGATCGCATCTTCCTTTATACGTGTGTGCTTAACTCTAGAGTCTTTGTTTAGGGTTCCTGATACATGGAGCCTAAATGCGGCTAGAGTCGCCTCCTCCCGCACGATGAGGTGCAGAGGAGGCAGTCCAAGCATTGCCTGTAGGGCGGCAGTGGGTGTAGTTCTCATACTGCCAGTGATTGCAACACATGCAAACCGCTGTAGTTTTTCGAGGTTCCTTTGGGCTGTGCTCAGGTCTGTCCTGGGCCACCAGACCAGTGAGCCGTATGTGATGATTGGTCGGATGATTGTGGTATATAACCAGTAGGTGACCTTGGGGCTAATTCCCCAGTTCCTGCCAAGCAGTCGCTTGCACTGCCACAGGGATATGCTGGCTTTTGTAATAATATAGTTGGTGTGTTTTGCCCAGTTCAGCTGTTTGTCTAAAAAGATGCCCAGGTATTTAGTTTCAGTTGATAGGCTTAGGGTTGTCCCGAAGAATCGTGGTAGCTGTAGTGTTGTCAGTTTCCTCTTTTTTGTGAAGAGAATCAGTTCGGTTTTTGTAGGGTTCACTGAGAGTTGGTGCCTGTTGCACCATTCCTCTACTATTTTTAGGGCTTGACGCATGAGATTGCATAGGGTGTTTTCGTGGGTGCCGTTTATTATGATGGTTATGTCATCGGCGTAGCCTACAGTGAAGTAACCTTTGTCGTTGAGTGTTTTGATGAGGCTGTCTACTACAAGGTTCCACAGGAGCGGCGAGAGGACGCCCCCTTGCGGACAGCCCTTCGCAACGATGGCCCTCGT
Organism: Agrochola circellaris; assembly: GCA_914767755.1. NCBI lineage: Eukaryota > Metazoa > Arthropoda > Insecta > Lepidoptera > Noctuidae > Agrochola > Agrochola circellaris. The sequence goes on from OU611853.1 coordinate 1,494,680, forward strand.
AGTATCATTGACCGTGACTTGTACAGCTCTCAGTTTGAGCATGTTGGTGATCCAGCCACTCAGGGTCGGGTCTATGTTGTGACTGTTGAGTGCCATGTTGATGCTGTTGAACATGGTTTTGTCAAAGGCGCCCTTGATGTCAATGAAGGCGGCCAGTGCTGAGCATTTGTGGTCCACTGCGCATTCGATTTTGGAAACCACGCTATGTAGCGCGGATTCTGTTGATTTGCCCGTGGAGTACGCATGCTGGTGTTTGTGGAGTGGTTTCATCCGAAGAGGTCCATCTCGGATGTGCCTATCACAGAGTCTCTCGAGGGTTTTCAGTAGAAAGGATGTGAGGCTTATAGGTCTATAAGCCTTGGGTTGCGTGTAATCGGTTTTTCCTGGTTTGGGTATGAAAATGACTTTTACCTCGCGCCATGCGAGAGGTATTTGTCTAAGTGCTATGCAGGCTCGGTAGATCTCCACCAGCCACGGTGTCAGATAATCTACCCCCCACTGCAGCAGGGCTGGGAAGATGCCATCCAGCCCTGCCGACTTGTATGGCTGAAAGGTGTTGATAGCCCACTTTGTTCGGTCTTCTGTTACTATGTTGCGGGCTCTTGACCAGTCTTGATCCGTTGGGGTCCATTCTGGTTCAGCCTCCCATGTCCTGTCCTCCAGGATTTTACAGTCTGGGAAGTGAGTCTCGAGAAGGACCTTACTGGTTTCAAAGTCAGTTAGTGTGTATGAGTTATCGGGTTTTTTCAGCGCGCCAAGAGTTCGGTCCTGATCAGCTGATAGGATCTTCCTTACCCTTGCGGCTTCATTATTAGTTTCGATGGATTCACAGAATTTACGCCAGGCGGTTCTCCTGGCGGTTCTGATCTGCTTTTTGTATGTATATTGTGTTTCTTTGTATATCTCCCAGTCGTCTGGGAGCCTCGTGTTTTTTGCTCTGTTAAATTGCTTACGTAGCGCATCTCTGAGTTTACTAAGTTCAGCGTTCCACCAGGGGCTTCTCTCGTTCTTGCTTTGTGGCGCTCTTAGTTTACAGCATGCGTGGTATGCTTCAGTTAGGTATTCAGATAGTTTTGTCACGGTGTATTCTAATTGTGCATGGTCCCTTATAGTTACTTGTGCCAGATGTCTAGCTAGAAGTGAAGCCAGAAGGCTTTTGTACTCCGGAACATTGGTGCGCCTCGGGTTTCGCCTCGGCGCGGGTTTTTTAGTGTTTGTGGTAAGTGAGAAGCGGATCCTTCTGTGGTCTGAGCAAGAAGGCTCGTCCGATACGTACCAGTTTGTGATAAGGTTTGTCGCGTTTTCTGTAGCAAGTGTCAGATCTATGATTGTTTGTCCGCGGGCTGTGACCCAAGTGGGTTCTGAGCCGCGGTTAACAATGTTAAGATTAGTGGAGAATAAATAGGTGGATAGTACCTCTCCTCTGGAGTTCGTTGCAGCGCTGCCCCAGAGCGGGTGGTGGGCGTTTGAGTCGGTGCAGATAATCAGGTCCAGACGGGCGCGCTCGCAGTGCTGTACCAGGTCGGTCATCTCCTTTGGCGGGCAGTCTGCGGCCTCACCTGGCATGTATGCCGAGGCCAGCACAACATCTGGAACGCTACCTTCAGTTTGGAGCCTGACAGCTGTCAGGTCTCTGGAACAGAATTGAGTGAGTGGCGTAAAGGGAATTTCTTTGGGTATGTAGACGCAGGTTCTTGGTTTGTCTGAGCTGTGTGTGTCGAGGATTAGCTTACCTCCGGTGTTACCGAGGCCGCATATTCTGTTGTTTCTGATCCACGGCTCTTGGATCAGTGCGATGGTTCGGGGCTTTACCTCCAGCGCCCTGCGTAACTTCGTGTGACAAAAATGCACGAAAAAATTATCCGAAGGACAGTGTTGTGCAATCTTGTATGTTATTTGGATCTCTGGCAACATCTATTCTATACCTACGCATTATAAATTAAGTTGCGTCTGTCTGTGTAACCGCGTTGTTCTTTAACTACGCAACGGATTTTAATGTGGTTTTCATCAACATTTACAGAAGTTATTCTGGAAGTTTTATGTGTAAAATACGTTAGTATTAAACACTACCTATTACACACAACACACTACATTAATTTTAAATACACTATGTAATGGGACCAACGCCGAAATCACAACGAAAATCTGCTGTTCAATACATTTTGACGAGCTATGCAAACATAAGTGTAGGGAACACAACAGCTGATATTTTTTCTTGATTTTAGGGTTGGTCCCATAGTGAAAGTTGTTAATAATGTATAATGACCTCTTAAGAGGATGCCCATGAATTAAATGTCACCTTGTAAATTGACATATCAGTCATGACATCACCGGTGGCCTTTATGAAAAGACTATCCTACAGTTTCCACGCTGGTCTAGGTGATTCTAAATTCTGAATGTAGATTTTTTCCGAATAGTGTTTGCGGAAACTTCACTCCCAGACTCCTAAATCGAGCCACTGTGCATTTCCATGTAAGGTAGAGAAGGCCTTCTAGGCCTAGAACATAAAAATAATGATGGGTCAAAGAAAAACTTTTTACATGCAGTTTTTACTGCGACCTCTGAGTTTGTTTCGGCCTTTCTTCTCAGAGTAGTTAGATAGGAAACGCCGACCTCATCTCGCTTATTTTTGATATTTTTTAATAAGACGTGTAACAGTGATTCCGATATCCTATTTACAGAATAATAACTTTCATTTAATTTGAAACCAACATACTGGTCATCATTTTTATATCATCCATGTTCCTGAATTCACGACCATTTAAAAAGTTTTATACTACAAAAAGTGCAAGGTGAATCGAGTAAGGAGTCCGGGAGTGTAATATAAAATTCTAAGAAAAAGTGGACATGTAGGTGTAGACGCGCTAATAGACAAACAGACAAAAGAAGTTGCATTTTATAATAAGTAGGTTGGTATGTAAAGATACGGATGAATACTCAGCTTAACTTCTCAATAAATAATTAAGCCTTGCTCCATTCAACTAACGATGCGTCACGAAAAAACAATACATATACACACTATATAATTCACACTAGATCATAACACGTTCCAAATAAGTGGGTAAGTGTAAAATTTGGCAACGAACCGACAGTATTTACTGAGTTATGACCCAAAAACAAATTCTACATACTTCACTAGTAATGTTACTTGTAATAAGTCGAGATGTAGCAATCAAAATAGTTCAATTTCATAATAATTACTCGGAATTTCCAGTAGCGGATGTCCTGTTGTGAAGGGTCTTTGGTAAATTGATAAGTGGGTTGGACTATGTGTGTGGCAAAATTGAGATCCTTTTTCAAATTAATAAGGTACATTCTGGAAAAAATATAAGAGATACGTACCTTATTAAAAATTATAATATAGGATTATATTAATTTGCATTTTCTTTTATAAGACAATACTTATAAAAGAAAATGCAAATTAATATAATCCTATATTATAATTTTATTATTTAAAAAAAATATCTTATTGCATTTAATTTATTGATAATAATATATTATTGTGTCAGTGGTGTAAAAACATTTTGCTAGCTCAGCATTATTATAACAATTACTGTCTTAAAATTGAACAGAAAATCACCGTAAAATTGATTCCATATCACCCTACAGGGCATAATAAGCCTTCAGTTCAATCCTAAAATAACCAAATAGAGAACTGAGACAATCACAAAATGAACTAATAATCCAGATCTAGTTACGAAACAGAAATCATCCCATGTACGCAGAAATTGATGCAGTAAAATTTTACTTGTAGGATTGGAGTGTTGTATACAAGCTGATTTTATTTTGAAATATTTTTCGACATCATAATATATGATGTCATAATAAATATTGTATTTACCTATTGGTTGAGTACGAGGCTTCCGGCTACTTTTATTTTATTTTATTTTTATCTTTATTTATTTATTTAGGGACATTTATAACCGCAATGCTTTTGTTTGGCTACTTTTGTTTGTGTGTATTGTATGTCTTTTTGTATTTAAATGTACGTTTTCTTTGTACATTTAAAGGTACGTTTTTTTTAAAAGTATATCCCTTAATGCAGAAAGTCACCAATAGCTTAGACTTTGCATCAGCCATAACATCATATATCGAAAACATAATCTTATGGGGTTCTTGACCTTGACAGTGGAGTGAATGAGTGATCGAGTAGGTTGATCCTAAGATAGTTTACTTCCTCGGTTTTGCGGTTGAAGTTTTCACTTATACGTATTTGAATATATAGATTTAACAATCTTGATTCTACTCTCTCTCTTGATTTTACTCGCTAAAATAATAATATGTATTACAAGTATTCTTAAAAATAAATAAATATTTTCTAACAATAAATTAAAAAAATCTTTAATATTTTAAGAGGTCGATACTTTTCAAGCCAATGGTACACACCACTTTTTTAGGCGACTTGACGACGCAGTATTTGGTATTACATATTATTCGGGTTGATTTGACTCGGGCCGAGCTGTCGCTGACCTATCAGTTCAAGAGACATGACATGAGGCATGATGGAAATGCCTATTACGGTAAAGATCCAGTTTATTTTTCAGGTTAAGGTGAATTACAGACACGACGCGACTTCAAATAACATAAAAATGTCCTAAAAATTATCCCTTGGCAGCATTTACCACTTTTTCGTCAGCCGTTGACCAAACATAAAGCAGTTTTGAATGAAACACCCTGTAAACATACATGCGTACAATGCATTCATTGTTTTAATTACAAAACCGTAGATGCAATTAGCCGATACAGTCCAGAATTATAGTTAGAGTCTTGTGTTGCAAATATTACGTCAACGTTGATTCATCTGCTATTGAAGCGTCTATAGTGAAGTTATTGGGAAAGGCTGAAGCATGGGCGGTTCTGTGGGGTTATGTGTGACCTCTTCACTACTGCAAATTAGTATACGTAATATGCTTGTGAACTAGCTCTTATATAGTTAGGATACGAACGGATGTCGCTTAGTCTAGTTTTGTTAAAACTGCACTTGAAAAGCAAGTAAGAATATTATTAGCAAATATTATTAGCGGTAGCAACTCAAACTGGGTAGCAACTCAAACTAGGTAGCAAGTCAAAATGGATAGCAAGTCAAAATGGGTAAAAACTCAAATTGGGTAGCAGCTCAAAATGGGTAGCAACTCAAAATGGGTAATAACTCAAATGAGTAGCAACTCAAAAGGATAGCAACTCAAAATAGGTAGCAACATCCTACTTAGATCGAATAACAACCTAACATCCATTTTATAACGTAGGTTCCGGTTAGGACGAAGGGAACACAAGTTTAGACGCCTCGTCTGTAGCAGGGACACTCCCTTCCAAGGAAGCCTCTCAAGATGTTAATCATAGCGATGTTCAGCAATACATGGCCACAGGCTGATGTAAAGACGTTCCCTAAAATTGAGAACTGAATGAGTGGTAAGTGCAATCCAGAAAAAAGTAAAACACATGATGTCTAAAAATGCCCAAAAATACAAATAAAGTAGGTACCTACTCCAAAATAATTTCATTCCAGAAGTAAGGTCAATCTCGTTACGTTACTTATGCAAGTAATTTAGTCAAGGTCTCTGAAAAACTACAATGAAAGCTTCTATAAATAAATTCTTTTGTTACAATCCGCATTCTTTTTTTACAAAAAATGTATGGAAAACGATAATCGTACCGTAAAATAGAAAGGTGGGTAGAGGGAATGTATCCTTTTAATAGGAGTCCCTTAATAGTAGATATATTTTGTTATATCTTATTGGCGGACGCAATACGAGCATTGCTCACATCGAGGTAAAACCATTAGCTAATCCTCAAAGATGGTAAGGGAACTTAATGGCCTGCCCGTGCCGGGCGTACTTTAAAATTAAGGGGACTACAGGACCTAAACGTGCCTAAACGCAAGTTTTATAATGCCTAAAAGAATATGATCCACTGCAGTAAACAAAATCAGAAAAATATATGATATTCTTCAGGATATATGCTAGTATGATAGTGTGTTGAAAACATAATAACTACAACTAATTTGATACGATAGAAAAAAATCATGAAGATACCTCTAAAAATTTCTTTTAACGATTAAAAATCATAATATTAATTTACATGCAATCATTCTGATTTTTTGTCAGATTATTCTACAAGCTACATATTAGCATAATAGTGTTTTAATTTTCCAGTCCAATCAATAGATTTTTTGTAAATCGCTAACTGCTTCATATTTTGCAATAAATTACCTGCGTCGTGTCATCGCGCTTCTCTTTCATTTCTATGCAGTCCGACAGTGACCGCGCTTTAGCTGTTGTAAGCCTCTTAAATGGTATAATATGCATTATTTGTCTATGAACTGGGAGTTTGCTTCTAAACTACGTCTATTATAAACCTATCATCACCTGCCTAGCCTTTTCTCAAAGATGTTGAGGTCAGCTTCCAGTCTAACCGGATGCAGCAAAATACCAGTATTTTACTTAGAGCGCCTGTCTATTATAAATCTATATGTGTGTCAAATAATAATTCACAATACTACTCTATGTAAAAGTTTAAGCACTTCTGTATAACTCCGGTAACTTAAACCGATATGTTTGTAAATGCTAGCTTACATGCAATATGCTCTTAAGTTGGACAGGGTAAGTTTAAACTCACGACTACTTGGGCGCCAGTTACCAGGTCGCCTTCAGGCCACTACGGCTCGAAATGACAAGCACTTACCGTACACTATGTTGCACTTAATAGTCACACAAATACTAAATCACATACTTAATTGACTAAATACATAACACATAATATCACGCCTGTTTTTTCCGGAAGAATTAGGCAGAGGTGGTATACTCGGATTCAGCCATCTTATCGTAAAGTCTCATGTTCAAGTAACGGTTTAAGTTAGGAGGAAAATGTATTAGAAGAATGGGCAGAATCACATCACGCTTACATTCTACCTAGGGTTAGGCAGAGGTGATATTAGATTTGCAGATTCGCACTAGCTACTAACCGAGCCAAATTATGACTTTCTTCAATTACAATTTGCCAGATCTGACAATTGAACCCAGACCCCATGCTAAGTAATCGCACTTAGGACCTCTGAATAACGAGCAAGCAAACCTACTTTTTACATAGGCAATTAAGTTCCACATAGGCTGTAGGTACGTTGTACAATATTGTGACTTATTTGAGTCATTTGTCAAGCTCATAACTTTATACCTACTACACAATCTATAACATCTATTTATCTATTTGAATTTGAAGTTATTTTTGTGTATGTCTGAGTGTCTGAGTGATCGCGATTTCACCAGTGAAACTGAACGCGTTCAGCACATTAACCACGTTTTGAGGCTAAGCGTATGCTGAGGCAGACATAGGCCACGAGCGTATGCTGTGATGCACCTACACAGACACATACGTGTCCTAGCTAGTACATACAATAGACGGCTATGTATTACCTGCGTCTCAGCAAAAACAAGTGACGACCTGCACGTGTCGCGCAGAAATCTGTGTCGGCTCTACTACTACGCAGAGCAGATCAGACACATGTCTGCGTCGCACGTGCCTGCACCGCAGCGTACGCAGCTGTCAGTACGTTCATGCGTTACAAACTCTCCTCTGCCCTGCGCAGCGTGGACCTGCGTCACCTGCATCGCAGCATACGCTTAGCCGAAAGGCTGTCAGTATCATTATTTTCTGTGGAATATTGACACTGACAGTTCTTGGACGCGGTTTAGATGTGCTGATCGCGTTCAGTTCCATTGGTGAAATATTATTCCGATTTTTTAAATGCATAATTCATTAATAACTTACATAAAATAAAGAGATCTCGATATTTTGAGTACCCGTGTGAAGCAGGGTCGGGTCACTAGTATGTTATAATTACTGGTATATTGACTGTTGACAGATGACTGCTAATTAAGAATGTGAAGGGTTTGTGTTCTCAATACCCGCTATTAATTAAATCTTATGTGGGAATGTTTGGGTGTCTGCTATTGAATCATGCTATTGGCAGTGCAGATCTGAATGACATTTTGCTCACATGTAGATTAAGTAAATGCCCTAGAATTCCTAGGAAAATATGAATAACGCTTTACATTTAAACAACAGTTTCTCTAAGTATTATCTTCTGACAAAGAAATCTCGATCAAATCCTAACGTTCATCAGAGGCGTTAGCGCGATAGGCCGTTGGTTTGCAGTTGCAGGGCATCAAACATCGTCCATAATTTTTTTTGGACATATCCCTTGGTCGCATTTTTGGTTTTCTTCATCGAAAGCGTTGTTTTCATTGATTTCCGATTATATTATACTATCAATGACCCGCAACTTCGTCTGCGCCATCCAAATCCGTTCAGTTAAAAATTTATAATTTAATAATACCTATTTTTATAAACATTTTTTTATAAATTTAATAAAATCGTATGTATCTACACTTATATTATAAAGAGAAAAGATTTGAATTTTTGTTTATAATGAATAAACTCAAAAACTACTGGACCGATTAAAACAAATCTTTCACTTTTAGAATGCTATATTATCACTGAGTGACATAGGTTATGATTTATAAAGATATCACACGGATGAAAGCGCTGGCGGAAGCTAGTCTTCAATGAAATTATTGTAATTTAGTTTGCTACTATTTAACACTACTTAGGCTCTTAGGATCCTCTACCTTCCCAGTCGCAACAAAAATAAGATCTATAAAATGATTTCGAAACCTCTGAGTGCCTCTACTACGGTGGTCGTACCCGCAAAACAGTTTTGATTACTAAGCCTACAAAGCCAACAACGATAAATAATTCTTGTCAATCATAAAAAGTGTCAAATGTTTGTTTACATTACAATTTACTTAATTACAGGTAATTATTGTTGATATTATGACTTCTGCATAATAACCAGAATGACGTGAATGATTAAAGAGTTCATGAATCCAGGTTTAATCAGAATAGTCATCAATCACTGTATTATATACCAATTGACATGCTGTGAAATGAATTAGAACGTACACCTTGAAAAGTTGGTTTTACCCATTGTAGACATATCCTGTCTTCACCACCAATTGGTTTAGCCTTTACAAGGTGATATAATATGGAGAATTAAGTACTAGATCTTTCTGCAACGATAATTCCGAGGAATCCATCCAATCAATCAATCTGCCTAGCCTTTTCCCAACTATTTTGGGGTCGGCTTCGAGTCTAACCAGATGCGCCTGAATACCAGTATTTTATATGGAGCTACTGCCTATCCGACCTCCACAATCCAACCCACAATCCATCCATCCATTAAAATTAAATTCCTTTATTTCGAGAACACAGACAGAGATGGAGAATACAAAAAATATAATAATCAGGAATGTAATTGTATAACTGTAAACAATTATTGAAATAAATTTATTATAATACATTGTCAATAAAAAATTGCCTCCCTACAATGCGACCAGGGCCCTGTAACACAAAACTTTACAAGTCCACAAGTCTACAATTCTACGGTGGAGTTTCTTGCCAATTATTACCCATGCGAAAACTACCTTTTGGAAGCGGCGACTACAATCTATTATTTTTTATTTTTTGTAAATTTTGACGTTGAATAGTGCCTATTTGAAATAAATGATTTGTCTTCGACTTTTTTTGACAATGTTTTAAATTGTAGAAAAAAATGCGTATCACAGAAATTACAAATAGGTACATATGAGTTACAATTTAGAATCTACAATTTTATGCATTTTAAAAGCGTACCTAATACAAAGCATGAGGGCTATGTATAAACTATAAACTTGTCACTACAATTTAAAAGTTTTCAAGTTTTTCCGTTACAAATGTGTGGCTGAGAGTTTTGTAATACACGCACATTATTCACACAAATTTGTGAATTGTAACTTGAAAATTGTAATTCTAATGTCTTGTGGTATAGGGCCCTGGACTGTCAGCGGGCTGGCTAATATGTTTACCACGGCAAGACCTATTCTTTCGGATGACACCTAACAATAATCGCGTAAAATATTTTGAGGGATGATAAGGACTCATGAATATACAACTTTGCTACGGGACCAAGTCTGAAAAAACTGTAATACTCTAAGTTCAATTTTATTTTTTATTTTTTTTATCAGCCAAAATAAAGTGAATTTATTTCTTGTACAATATTTAACACCACTAACTAGTTAGTTAGTCATTTAATTTAGACCCAGCGTAAAGGGTCTAAATTAAATGACTAACTAACTAACTATAAAATAACATTATTTTTTTCGCTAATATAAAATTTAATAATTACAGAAGAAGATTAATGCCAGGGCCTTATTTAATATGTATAACACACACTGACAATGTGACATAATTTGTCAAAAAATGACAAAATTAATTTTCCCGATAGGGGTTTATGGAATGGAAGAAACTTTTGAAATTGTCGAATTGTTGGATTGTCGCCTGTAGATGTTTATTAAAAAGGCCCCTGATCTTCGTAACCCAGTATCATCCTCTTCATCTTTCACACAAATGTGAGTTCTAAACAAAAGACTGTTAAGTTTAAAGTATCTCAATCACCTTCGCCAATGCGAAGTGTTTCATAATTCTTCACCCCTACGTCGTATCCTTGGCAGTAGAAAAAATGGTAAATAATTGAAGTATGTTTGTACTTGGTTCGACTCAGTTCGGTATATAAGCAGCCGGCGCGGGAGTCGGTCATCAGTCGTTGCAGTGTAATATTCTAGCCAACATGAAATTCTTGGTAAGGGAGCTTTTTTATTATTTTGGGGGCTTAATATTTCGTAAATAAAGTGTTACTTCATAAAGTGAGAAATTAAAACGAAAAAAAAATTTTTAATCAAGTGTTTTTTAAATAAATAAATAATAGATACCAATAATAATTTATTAATTAGAATTTCTATTAAAACATCATTATAATGTTGTATTTACATTAAAAAATCTTAAAATGATTTCAGTATGTTTCGCCTGAAAACGTCAAATTTAATTTGAATATTTTAAATACTCAAATTAAAGGCTCATTCATTCATTTTAAAAATATTATTTTAACGTTATAATAATATTCTAAACTAATTACAGCTGTTTGCAATTTAAATTTTAAATGCATAATTAAAATTCTATATTAGGTAAAATACTTTAACTTATGTGCATGAGGTAGCTTAGCCAATTTATTAGCAATCAATTTTCAAACCACTTTCTTGCACCTAAAACTTTTTTTTTCACATAAGCTTTTGCACAATCGCACAGCCAATATCACGAAAGAAGTAGATTCAAATATTTTCAGAAATAAAACAAAAATTAAAGCAGCAGCTTATAACTTACTATCGCCACTTAATACCTACATAAAATCATCACTTACTTACTATGTTCCTATAATATTCGTTTGTATTCATTTAAATCATAGTAACACTATAACAAGCTGCTTAATTCCAAACACCAATTCATTTCCAGCCTCTAGCGTAGTATTCATACTTATATTGCTATACGTTATTGCACAGTTCGCCCTAGATCACCCATAGCAAATTATACCCTACTTCAATACATAGGAAATGATTCATGGTACGATTGTTGATATTTAGCGTTGCAACAAATCATAGTGTATTACTTTGTCATTATTGGTGTTGATATTTCGTATTGATAGTTGTTGTGCTTATGTATTAGAGGAAAATTAAGTTGTGTGTAGTGAAAAGTAGCTTTGATATAGTTTGTTGCTTATAACCTATAAGTAATTTTAGTAACAGCCTCGTTGGTCATGAGGTTTTGGGTTCGATTCCCAGGTCGGGCTAAGTGTTATTGGATTTTTCTATCAGGAATTTCTCCGTAGCAGTTCGAAGTCTGAATTTGTGCCCGGTTGATGGCAGTAGGCTCGACCCTATGGGACTTAAACATAACTGGCGAAATATGGGTGTACTATGGGTACATCTCTGCCGAGCCCTTTGGGAATTACAGGCGTGATGTTATGTTTAAGTTTTAGTATTTGTGTTTTTCATTTCTTTTTGAAGTTGCTTTGCATGTGCTGTCTTTCAAGCAATTACGCTGTATCTGCTACTTTATGATAAATTACTTTGTCAATGTACATAATTATATTTAAAATTCTGTTGAATATTTGTTATTTTCCTGGTGACCTGGATAAATGTGCCCTAGTCAAGTAGTGCAAACTTAATACATTTTCCAACCTTTCAAAATTAGCTTAATGTACTTGCCCTAAGACCAGTTCACGTGATAAATTTTGCACTCACAAACCTTTCGATCGCCAATGCACACCTTCACCTTTGAGCAAATACAATGTAAATAAGAGCACTTTATGTAGTAAAGGTTGATGTATATCTAAAGAATGATTGACTAGTAAATTCACTGCTTGAGTAAACAACTTATTGACTTTAAGGAAAGCACTCTAATAAATAATTATTTTTTCTTTCCTCAGTATGAGAAGAGGCTTTTGCCCTGACAATAATAGGCTGGTATAATACTGTAACTACTTAGATTTTGTAAAAAGTACTTTTACCCATAGTTTGGTTACTAACATCCTAGTTTTAATTTCACTATATTTATTTTGTAGCATTGTAACTATTTTAACTTGCTTGCTTCAATTATATCTAAACAAAAAAATTGCAAATTAACAAATTATTCAACGTGCTAATCATAAAATTTTTAATAAACTTGTTTGTGGAGTAAGTAAACGTAGCGTTAATGATAGTCATAATAATTACAACTTAGCTACAATTGTGGGTGTGGCTAGACATCATTACTCAAATTAATGATACGTTGATAACGATCGGATTCGGGCAGCTATCATCTTTGTTTCTTTTTCTGTTTTATTTTATTTTCTTTGCATACTTAGTTAATGAACTTTTGTGTAGGCAGTTACAAATTATTTGTTGCCTTATTGTTGTGTTTACAATTTTTACTCTCTTTTGTACTTAGTCTTTCTTCATATTCCCACTTAACACTTAATTCTGAAATAAGTACGTTTAATTTTTAAAGAAGGCTACCGTAATATTTTTTGGTAGACATACTTTTATGTTGGTTATATTTATTCACTAATTATAATTTTATATTTCCGTTCACAAATTGCTTTTAAAATGCAAATTTCCGGCAGCGGTCGAAAATTTTAATTTGGCTTCAATCAATTAGGTACGGAGTTAATTAACGAATTTTGGACGAAAAACCAAATATCTATTTCCGGACAAAATCAAAAAGGCAAGGGAGCCACCCCTTGCCTTTTGAAGAATTTGAGAATGAATTATATTGTTCTAATAAAGTGTTCATCAAGTAGCTTGGCAATCTTGATCAACAGTAATGTCAAATCAGGTGAAATTTTATCTCTGAGGAGTTCAAATTCAAATTCAAAAGTCATTTATTCAAACTAGGCTGAGAATCAGCACTTTTCGAACGTCAAAATTACATAAGACAGTCCCCCAAAACGCCCACCCTTCACCACTTCCTAGTGCGTTAGCTGGGAAGAAGAAGTGGCGCAACAAACTGTCCAGCAGCATAGCTGTTTGTTCAGTTAGAAAGAAAAAAAATGTTAATTATTATCCTTAAGTTAGCTAGCACACGCCAATATACCAAACAAAAGCATCGAGAACTATACTCGGGCAGAAAAAAGTAGAAAAAAGGCAGAGTGTCCCAAGGTTTGGAATTGTGCCAGATAGAGTTATTAATTATACTTATTGTTCCTTTTAACGTTGAACTATGAAAACTCTTTGGTGAAAAGTCCTGGTGATACCTAATAGTAATCAAAAGCAGGAGATATTAATAAACTTGCCCCGTGTACATTTATTACGGAGGCTATTATGCAAAAACAACATGATCAACAGTCTGCCGTTATAATAAAAATCAATAAGTTTACCTGGTCTTTCTGAGAAAAAGAAATTTCAGAGAAACGAGTCGAATAAAAAGCCTCCTATTCTTAAATTGGGCTTGTAATCATTACAATAGACTCCATAACCTACAACAACAAGGACTCCCACCCTGCTTACGCAACACGATAATTATCGCGATAGTACGACAATGGGTTCCCGATAAATGTACACTTATGTCTCCGCGATAAACGAAGTGTCGTAACTTAGGATTTCCTGCAAAGACAAAAGGATTGTATCAATGTGGATTGTTTTATTCCCATTCTAATCCATTCAGAGATGTTTTACGTTTAAATACTAAGAGCCAATTCATTTCAACTGTAAGGTACATTAACTTTAATGGTAAAGGCCTCTTTTAAAAGAAGATAATATGTATTTTGACATGTAGTTAAAGGCTTCCATAAATTGTTTGTTCTGTAGAGGTTGTCATTCACTAAACAATGAAGGCTGTGTCAAAAGCTCACTTTAATTTTGATCCTAAATGGAAAAATGTTTTAGAAACTCTTTCAGAACCCAGTCACGATTCTGAAATAAATTGATTTTACCAAATTGTTGAACTCAACATTTACTGTTTCAAAAGAGACTTTCTCCCTAGTAGTCCCTACTCTAAAATTATCCAATCGGATAGAAGAAATTTACCTGCATTTAGGTCGTCTAACCAATTTGTAACCAAAAGAATCTTCCTTGCAGTTCACGCACTGAAGATATAGACTAAAAACTGCCCCTGCATGAACAAATTTATTGAGAGCTATAATTATGTTTGAGTCGTTCGGGACTGAAACACTAGGGCTATTATGGGTTCCGAGTGCTCGAGTATTTTGCAACATCATCAAGTTGGAGAACTTGAACAGAAAGCTTGCATATTTTTAAGCTAAAGAATCAGCATTGCCACCCTACATGGCAACGCTGCCAGCCTTTTGGGACTTTCCCCATTGATAGTGATGCGGACGAATTTTATGATGCCCATTATGCTCTTCCCCTTTTGTATATACTACGTACTTAATTATAAATAAAAATAAAAATATATATTGTTCTACAAAATATTAAACAAAATTTTTCCTATCTCCAGATTGTTCTCGCCGTAGCCATGGTGGCGGCCTCCGCTGAGGAAGCCGAGAAGAAGACGGAAAAGCGAGGCCTCTCAGGCCTCGGCTATGGAGGCCTCGGATACAGCGGTGTCGGATATGACGGAGGACTCGGATACGGCGGTCACGGATACAGTGGACTCGGATATGGCGGATACGGTAAGTGTCATAGCAGATAATTTTGAAAATAACAATGGGGAAGATTAAATGGATCAAACACGATTGAATAGTTCAAATTAAATGCTTTATGTCACATGAAAATTGCGTAGTGTAAAGTCAGACTCGTTCAAAGAAGTTAATTGTGTTTTGAACTGCCATATCAATGAATTTAGTACGGAATACAATACTATTGATGTTGTTGATTGGTTCAGTCATTGTCGTCTAGCCAAATAATCGCTTGACTAGTTTTTCAGACAAACGCCCGGTCAATAGCCTGGGTTTTCCGGTTAGACCCAAATAAAATGAAAACTCCTTTGTGCTGTACAAAGCCTAGAAACCTATTCTAGGTCACATCTAAAGCAATATTACAGCCGATCGACTGTATAAAAATTTCACCTTTCCCACATAGTTCTCAAACTCGACTTGACTGCTCACGTCTAAGCCTAGAAATTCCTAATACCAAGATTTAGAGGAAATTTCAAACAATCCACCGCAGCCAAGTTGTCGGCCCAAGTTTAAATTGGCCAAGAGCCTTACATCTAGGGGACGTGACGGGGCCACCAAGTACTTGGCCCTGGTGTCCTCGTTTTAGAACGTTTTATTAATACTGTTGGAAGAGTTTTTGGTTACAGTTTTTTTCTTGTGGTGTATGAAGATGCGCTCTTTTTTAACGAATTCAATAAGGAGGTTAAGCATTCGATGAGTTTTTTGAGGTCTTGGTCACAGTTTGTCTTATTTTTTTAAGTTTTATTCCAACCATTGGGAATCTAAAAATGGATTCCAATGAGTGCCAATCACAATTTTGGCAAGCTTTGGGGAAATTTCAAGGAATGATACCAAATTGTCTTGCTTTTCCAAGAGTACATATTTAAAAGACACTTTGAACCTTAAGTACATTGGAATAAAGACTATCACAGAATGATAAAATAAAAACCAATGGATCGATTAGTTCCTCATTATTAGAAATGTCTATAAATTTTAAAGCGCAAAGCGCTGAGCAAATTGCGCACTCAATTAACGGCCCTTACACGACCTATAAAGCAGCGCAAAAGCGCTATAGTTTCTAAGAGATTAATAGTAGGAATAAGTGCTCTTTTTAGAACTCATTATCTGTGTTAAAAAGGATTTCGAATCTTATTCGGATTTACTTAGAGTTGACTATAGCTTTGCAATGTTTTAAAGAGCTAAAGTAAATTGTTCTATTCGTGATTAACTCAGTCCTATTTCGTCGTGATTACAATTTATTTTGTAGGAACTTATTTAGGAAATTAGCTTGTAAGTACATGATTCTTAAGGTTAAGGACGGCTACCTAGCCTTTGAGTAGGAATAAATTACCCATGCCTAACACAAGGCTCTATTTCGAACAATTCACTCTTATTGCACTGTCATTATTCGCTTGGTCGGTATATAATTTTCTGTGATTTTCAAACCATTGATTGTTTATTAATATGTGACTAATAATTCAAGCTAAATTAGTCTTATGACTAACAACTTATCATAGTAGAATAAACAGAAAAACAATTTAACTCAAACAAAGATTAAACCGGACTGCCTCGTTGGTCTAGCAGTCGTAAGCGCTGATCATGAGTGGGTTCAATTCCCAGATCGCGCAAAGTGTTATTGGGTTTTTCCATCAGGAACTTCTCAGTAGCAGCCCGGAGCTTAGATTTGTCGGTTGATGGCAATAGCTCGCCCATGTGATAACATGGGCTTTAAAAATAACTGGTGAAATGTGGATGTACTAAAAGGTACACGTCTGCCTAACCCTTCGGGGTTAACTGGCGTGGTGTGTTAAAAATGATCTGTACCTACTTAATCTTAGCCTTTTTCATAACGCACGTGTAATTATTATAAATAAAAAAATATCAGGCAGAAATCAATTCTCCAGCATCCGGGCAAGGATATTAATCTTTTTGTCAAAGATTTTTTGTTGTGAACAGAATGGTCAATCGTTTCAATGTCACAGATTGTCAGTTCGGTAAAAAAATATCGTTAGTTTATATTTTTTTATAATTTTCTAGTTCGCATGACTGGCGACTGTGATTGGATGAAAAATTAAGTTTTTGTTGTGCTTATTCAATTGAAAATCGACACAAAATTACTTTTAATAAAAATCTTTCATACCACCTGGTATACCTAAATCGCTTTAGCGTGGCAATAGTAGTCATTGACCCACCTACATTTTCTAGCATTCTTTATTTAAAAAAAACTGAATTAAAGTCCGTTAACGTCCTGAATCAATATCTATCGTGATTTTCAACATGTTCCAATAACGAAAAACCATACGTAGTTTATTGTTTGGGTTCCTTCGGAGAGATATTGGGGAAAGGGCAATGACCGATATTGCCACGCTAAAGCGATTCGGGTATAGTAGTTATGCTAAGTCACAAAAATATTGATATTCAGCTACATCTGGCTAAGACGAGACTCAGATGAAGCCTACCTAGCTAAAGGCGAGAGTGTTGACTAGTTTATAACAGCCATGCTCTAGGATTTTACATCATCATCTTATATACTTCTCAGAATCAAAAAGGTTTTCAAACTGATCTCAACACACCTTCCTACGAAACAGAACGACCGCTACCAGCTCCATAATCCGTCTCAATTCGTTCTAAAATTAAATGTGAGGACATGAACAAATCCATGCACATATTCTAACCATCTTTCCATCACGTCCACTGTCACATTAGATCCTGAACAAACTCCTGACAGCACAGAAATTGCTCCTGGCTTCGCCACAGTATATCAAACTACTGCAGATGTGATTTGCAAACTGTCTACCATAATATCACGTTCGTTTTGCCACAGCATACTGTAGTACCTATGTGCACAGTACTCCCAGAGGATGTTTGCGGATGTGGCTTGTTCGTAATTCGTGTTGATGGTTGGGGGTTGGGAATTTAGGATACAGGTAATATGAAAGTGTGTGTGGCTCTATTTCGTACATCCAAATACGTAGCATTTTTTTTTGCAAAATCGCAATAAACAAGTACATAATTAAAGACACTAACTTGTGTCTTTAACTAACGTTTTCAAATGAATAAAAATGTGGCTATAATATTTAATTTTACATCCTCACATTAAAACTATTGTTAACTGGCCACTGTTTGCAAGCTAGTTTATTTCATAAAATATAATATTTTACATTTAGTTACAAGTGTTGGTGTAAAATGTAAATTAGCTAGGAAATAAAGAAACAATCTATTTTCCAAGATTTTTTGTCAAAATAATCTTTAGGTAACAGGAAAATTAGATTTTCAGAGATGGATGAACGTTAATGAACCTAACTCATGTCTAGACTTGCCAAGCACGTTTAGAAATTGCTAAATTTACATAAACATACACCAGTAATTAACGAAAATTATCGCCTAATTGATCCTCAATCAGCAATAGAACCAAGTTGAGACAAAGTAAATGTCCACAATTGTCATCTATTGTTAGTCACCAATGTCACAAGTGTGTGAGAAACTCCGGTCCTTGGCATACTGTAGTACTACCTATACTATTACGTGTAATTTTGCGTTTACGTTACTGACCGTAACGTAAGGGGTTGGGCAAGCTAATTAGTAGATCGTGTTTTGTTTTGTTTTTGTACTCATTCAGGGTGACAATGTTTTGATGCAATAATTTATTTTTGATTTATTTCTTTAATAAAGTGTCTTGTTGTTAGAATAACAATGGACATTGCTCTTCTAGAAATAGGGTCGAGGGTTCAACGTAAAAAAAATTCCAAGAATAGTGCTTCTATAGTTTGCTCTCCAAAAGTAATTTTTTTTTTTTTTGTAAATCTAACAGTTTTTAATAAATAGGTAAGGTAGTCTTGCAGAAATTTAATATTTAAGTCTAATTTCTACAATTGTACTCCAATTTTCCCATTTGTCTCAACCGTCTCCTTCTTTGTCCTCAGCCGCACCAGTAGCGGTCAGCAAGGTTGCGTACACCACCGCGCACGGCGGCGGCTACGGAGGCTACGGCGGATACGGCGGATACAGCGGCCTTGGCGGATACAGCGGCCTTGGCGGATACAGCGGTCTTAGCGGCTACGGCGGCGGTCTTGGTACGTTTACAGTGTTGATTTTGGGTATTTTGGGTTCCGTAGTCTTTGTAAAGAGATGACAATAAAAATTACTGCCCAATGGTGTAGCTAAATAATAGGTATGGAATCGAAGATTACCGATCCACGTTTCTAAAAAATTATGATCAGTCATAATTTTATAGAAACATGTTAGTAACTGTAAATTAATTTACAGTCGCGTTAGAGACTTTTTAGACATTACTACAATTAGACGTATAAAAAAAGGACAAAGTTATAGTTGTTGCATTATTAACCGCAACCCTAAAACCGTGGGAACACGAATCAAGTGTAAAATTGTTTTCAAATAATGGTGATTTTTATCTCAAGTACAATGACAGTATTGTTCCTAACAACAATAATATCAATAGCTCTCCATAACATGTTTGGGCCGTTGTTCCAAGTTTATAACGTGAGACTTAGTTCCGCAACAGAACATGTAAACATGTAACAGTTCTTGAAGAGCAATGTATTGCTAATTAGCTTGTTGTCTTATTAGCGGGTGCTGCATAAGTTTCTACCGGAGTTTAGCGTCGGTGTGTATAAGATGAGGGAGATGTTTTGTGGAATCTTTTTATAGCTATTCAGCCTTTAGTGTTCTCACTGCTGGGACTCAGACATCCTCTCTAAGAGCTCTCTCTTAGAGAGGATGTCTCAGTCCCAGCAGTGAGACATAATCCACCACGCCGGGCCAAGTGCGGGTATCGTTTCTAGGACATGTCGGTTATCTCATCATGTGTTTCTTTAACGTTTTATAGCTTATCCGATTTATTTATTTATTTGGTACACCAACAGCAGATTGATATTTGAGACATTATTAGAAACGTTTTTACTTACCAAATAGAATGTTGATTTTAATCATCACTATTCGTACATTCTAGGCAGCATACATTTATTGATATTTTTCTCCAGGCTACGGTGGTCATGGAGGTTACTACAGCGCCCCTGCAGTCAGCTACGCTAACCAGGTCGGCTACGGAGGATACGGCGGATACGGCGGATACGGAGGACACGGACTCGGATACGGCGGCCATGGCCTCGGCGGATACGGCGGTGCCGGGTACTACGGACATCATTAAACTGACCTCGCGTTCCAAATTGTGTTCAAATTTTTGATTTTTTATTCGACTTATATTTTTTTTAAATACTCGAAGCAATGAATGACTTTGGGTTTTTGAATTTGTATTTTAACCTTTTTAATCTGTGATCGATATTGGGAAGTTTTTGTGATATATAAAATATGATTGTTTGGGGTACTAAAACCCATAGTCTATTGATTGATTATACAATGTAGTAAGCTAAAGCTTGCTGTAACTTTTGTACAACGAAATATTGCCTGAGAGTCTTTGTAAATATCTAAATAAAATACTTGTTAAAATCGACTTCCTGCTTTTATTTATGTAAGGATTGGAGAATAGACCACACTTTCTTCATCTGAACATGATGAACATAGTTTATCGTAAAATCTAGTCTCTGGATTTGTTTCGCCATTTCTTCTCACGGGTAGTCAAGAAATGTCTACTCCATCTAGCTTTTTTTTAATAATTATTTATTTATTTTCACTTCAAGAAACAAACATCTGTGTAGCCCTACACCCTAAATACGTTATACACGAACAATCAGAATCTGAATCGTTTTGAAACAGATTGCTAATGTATTGCCTCATAATTTCGAAAAAAAATATCTGTTCGACAGCGTAAATAGCGCAATGAATGCTGTTGAAGTGTCAAAATGAAACAGATTAGTCGTGTGTTGCGTAATTATTAGATAGCTGGCTGTTGTACTAGGAGTTCCTGTATCACAAGAGCCAAGACTTTTAAAAATGATTCCGATATCCAATTTACCAGAATAAACAATTTCATTTCATTTGCCATTTTAATAATGGAAAGCCCTGATAATGTTACATTCCTTCAACAGCCGTATTCAATCCCGGAACAAAAATGATTCTAAGAAGCTAAATAAATTAATTTTCTACACGAATACCTAACAAGAAATGAGAAAATATTACCAGTAGATTCGTTTCCTTTGGTGTTCATTTTATACCAAAGGTAACACGAAACTTGTGCCAGCAGCAGTGTTTTATAAAAAAGCGATTGCTTTTAGAAAAAAGTAATTAATCGACTTCTTTTTATGGCGTCTCTTTCGCTATTGTTGGGTTTAAGTGGGCTTAAAAAGCTCTAAATTGTATGTAGTAGATGCTGCAGTGTACCTATAGCTGAAGCTAAGCTTTTTTTGTGTAGCTACTAGAACTTTTAATAGAAAATAATTACGTTCCGGTGTAGTCGTTCGGGTGGCTAGGAAGGGGTTTGACTGTTGAGATGTCGACTAATAGAGAAGTATCGAAGAAGATTATGTTGCGCCGACCACAAAACGATGGGGTAAGAGCAAGATAATGATGTTCAGGTGTAGTCATGCATAATACCGGTTGACCGTCTAAAAAGTTTCGATATAGAAGCAATGAGTATTTAGTACCTAAACAGCGTTCGCGATTTAGTTTCCAAACATGTAAACAAATGTGCGTGTTTGGAAAAACAACTTTACAGCACCCCAAAAAGAAAAATAAGTTTGCGCTACGACTTCAAATAACAAAAACCGGCCAAGTGCGTGTCGGACCACGCACAATGAAGGGTTCCGTAGTTGAAATTAATTTATCCGAAGAACAAACTTAACATTGTAGTTGAAAAACATGTTTTCCCATACGGAATGTATGGAAGATAATGTTTTTCAAACTGCAAATTTAAGTTGGTCGAATATTACTCGTTAACCTGTACAGTCTACTTAGCTGTGATAGTTTTCCTTTTAATTTCGTTATATATACTACTGCTATGAATTTTTTCACAAATCCAAGTACAACCGTTTAGCTAGCAGGGGGGGGGGGACACTTGACTCTAACAAAAATTTACACTTAAAAGCTTAATATTTCGCAAACGGGTCCTTGAATCCAATATTTAATATTTTTGAACTACCTTTCTAACGATACCCCACACTATGGGCTAGATGAGAAAAAACAAAGAACACTCCCTCTTTACACGTAGGGGAGGTAGGTACCCTAAAAAAATATATTTTTCTTGATTTTATTTTACTACTTTGTCGACGTAATTAATATGTATACCCATGCCAAATTACAGCTTTCGAATACTAACCGTCTATGAGCTAAGCCGCGGACAGACAGACGGATATGGCGAAACTATAAGGGTTCCTTGTTTACTACGGAACCCTAAAAAATTACTTTTTCAAAAGTACAAATCGTTTTAAAACTTTCTTCACAACATTTTCCTCATTTCTCATTTAGCTACAGCTAGTCTAAAGCCAAATAATGTTGATACCGAGTATGGTATTGTTGTAGAGGCTTTAACCTGGACGGCTATCTCGTCCTAACTCCACGAATATCTGAAAAGTTAATGGCGTATTTTAGAGATAAACACTATTCTCAATTTAGGAAGAGATTGGAGTGGGAGTTCAGATAGCTGACTGCCCTCGTCTGGATATTAATAAGTAGTTTTATTTCTACGAATAATTATGAAGTCATTATTACTTAATACGTGTTTTATTATTTTTCTTCGCCGTATCGATGATTCCATTTATACGTTTTAAATAAGCGTCGAACAGAATTCGGTCACTTCGACAGCATTACCGTTGGTCTCGCAAAGGTCTTCCATAGTGCAGGTTTTATTGCACAGAGAGCACGACAAGAGGTGAGGCATCGATTGCGATCTGGCACCACAGTTGCACTGTGGCTCAGTGGACCCCACCTAACACGATCCCACAGTATTCATTGGTCAATGGTCAGCGGTAGGTGCCCCAACATACATGGAGTTAACGTACTGCATTTTTTACAAAAGTCACATCACAAAACATTCTGAACTTAAGCAGTAAAGCCTTAAGACTCCCACAGTATGTCAACAGTATTACCATACATGAATTATTAAACAGATGCAGAAATATTTATGTTTGGTGAAAAATAAATGTTTTATTCAATAAGGGTTGGATGCTAAATGGGGTGTGGGTAAGCATCGACAAGGCTTTATAGTACTTCTTGAAACTTGGATAGGCGTAAGTTTTTTGGGATCTCCCACAGGATATTGTGTTACGTGACAGTCGATAGCGGAAAGGGATTTTTGGGAATATTTTTAGGTAAGCTGGTAAATAGTGAATTTAGAACGATCAGCAAATAGCAGGAAACGATTACGCGGCAGGTCCGGAAAGAGGTGGCGGGATGAACTGGACTCCTCCATAAAGGATTGGCGCGCAATCGCAGTAGACCGGGAAAGTGATAAGAGGGAAGGGAGGACTTTGCCCTGCAGTGACACAGGCTTATAAGAAATAAGCAGTCGAATTCAGGAGCAGATTGGGATTCAGATACTGTATGAATTTAGAGGGCGGAGTACAATAGTCTTCACATCATCACAGCACGTCTTTACCCCCTGCTGTGCCTCTCTTTACTTGTAAATAAAATAAATCTAAATAGTCTGTATTACATCTACTTTTTTAGAAGAAAGTGCAATGATACACCATTTCAGTACTAATATTTCTGTATTTATATTCTTGCACACATACAAACTTGGTATACTTTTAGCAACATTTATCAAACTATTTAATTAGGTACATACTCAATATAATAACGTTATAGACTTTAGACTTCCTGAAGACCACTAGGTTTCGAGGTTCGAACTGAACTGACTTAGAAGCTAAGCGACGTGACGCTTCAAACATCATATTTCCATTCCGTTCCGTTAAAAAACCAGTACTTTTATGTTAACTGTCAAATGAGATACTTTTAAACTTCATGATTACACTGATACAAAAGTAATTTGAGGCAAAACACATACTTTTAATTTTATATTTAGTACTTAAAATCACTAAAACTCTTATAAATATTTGGAAATCATGACAAAATTATCTCGCTCGCAATGCCAATGCGACTTTACGTAGTAAAGTTAGATATTTTTACAAGTCTAATTATCTGTAAAATCTTACTTCGAAACAAGTTTCATATTACCATAAAGTTTTTGTGTGTTTTCTAGTTCATTTACTTGACAACTGGCTTAGCAAATGTCTGTTAGATTAGAATTAGGTACACTTTAGCGGTTTTGGGCGAGGCCAGTCTAGCAGCGAATGTAATGTATGATCTATCGATCTGAAAATAGTGGTGATAGAGATATTATAAAAGGTAAGCTCATCAATCCTACCCATCTAATAAAAGAATTACGTTCCTCGTTTGGAATAAAACGTCAAACGTGATCACCACAGAATAGATCTATGAAAAACTCCTGCTCCGCATAGTCACAGTATAATTACTTCATTATACTGTGGCATGGTTTTCATCAGTTTTCAAACAACATACCAATAGAGTTTTTTTTTTTTTAATTAGATTATTTATAGGTATGTGTTTTTGCAAAAATAACTAACACCCACAAATGATAGGCCACATTGAACCACGAAGAAAAAAAATCTAGTTCAATAGTTGGTAGGTCCTACAATAGTACCTATGTCATTCTGAAATCAACATAATTTACACGGTACCTAATCAAATGTTAATATAAATTTTAAGTGGAAATAACTTCAATTGGAAACAAGGATTTAATGATTATATGGAATACCTACCTATGTATCTCTAATTAACTAGATCTTAACATAGTGCATTCAAACGAATAAGTTAGAAACTCTGAATTATTAAAACTGCACAAAGCTGCATGAAATAATTACTCAAAGGAAATGGTATTGTTAGCAACAATACGTAGAAACACAATCCATTGCTAAGATAAATAAGGTAGGTAAATCGTTATTCGAAAATAAGGTTTATAATTATTTTTTTATCTTGATAAAAGGGATTGATGGAAGGGAAAATTACTGAATAGCAATAAAACTACACAGATAAAGTGTTCAAAAGTCCATTCTCATCTTGAAAAAATGCAAACAGTTTGTCATGCTCTAAATTATTATTTTTACTGAATTCCACTAAACATAATTTTATTTATAGGTACTTTTTAACATCTCCCCTCAAAATCTGCATACCCCATGAAACCGTGGAAAATGAAAAAGGGCGGGAATAAAGTATTAACCTATAAAATATAAGGCAGAGTTTGCTACAGGAACACACGATTAGCATCAGGCTCACAAAGCGAAAAATCACCACTGTAAGGGCGATAGCGCCTGCAAAAAAATAACAGGTGAACCTGTGGGATTGCAGGATCGCTCGTACTTTTCACTGTGGCGCGTGCCGTAAGGGTTTGTTCAGAAGATTATTGTTTTAACTTAATGTTAGCCCAGAGGTCACAAAGTATCTTCTATCAATTACTATAGGTAATTTTAATTTTATTAAAAGTTTCGTTATTTATTTGTGTGGTGAGCAAAGTTATTGGCGAACTATAACGTTATATATTTCTGTATTTCTTGGTATTTCAGTGGCAAAAAGGAGGGAACACGGAACGGCACAGAAGACTATGTTATCACCAGTAAAGTGACCCGTGATTATGTACACACATATATACAGTCAAGGAAGGAACAGATAAAAAGTACAAAGGTGATGCTTATTTCTAAAGAAATCTCTTCCAGCAAACCTGCGATAGGAAAGTAGATAAAGAGATGTAGACAACGTGTGCAAGAGTAGAAGAGAAAATAAAAGCACTTACGAGTAACTAATCACAAATTTAAATATAAACATACAATATGAGAATATACACACTACTATTATATTTGCCAAATCAATCTAATGCGATACTTAAGAGCTTTTATTCTAAAAATTGGCAACTTCGCAAATTGCTGTCAAATATTTACCTGTTTTGATTAATTTGGCAATACTACTACTACTATAAGGAAATATAAAATATTGCTAACTAGTGAACTAGAATTTGATGTTGTAACCATTTTAAGTGCAAAAAAGGCATTTGGAAAGTTTCCTATTACTTCTTTTACGTATAAAACTACAACGTGTTCCTATAAGTAATAAATACTAGGCAAACAAGTATATTTTTTGAATAAAAAGTTGTAGACAAACAGTTTTAGTTGAACTTGAAATCTGCGACTTTTGTTTCTGTTGACAAACCAATCATTTCCACTGTTGAAGGGCCGTCTGCAAATGAAAAAGAAAAAGGTTATATTAGAATTTACTAGCTTCCGGCCGCTTTGCCCGCGTGGTATGTCGATAAAAAGTAGCCTATATCTGGGTTCACCTCCAGGGTTCAAAATATCCCCATATTAAATTTCATCAAAATCGGTTCAGCCGTTTAACCGTGAAAGCGTAACAAACAAACTCAAATTCGCATTTATAATATTAACTAGCTTTCGCCCGCGGCTTCGCCCGCTCGGAGGTCGGAAACTATTCCACGGGAACGTACAACCGAGATAAAAAGTATAGTATGTGTTAATCCACGTTATAAATTATCTGTGTGCTACGTGTTTGCGTGATTAAGTAACAAACATACAAACTTTCACATTTATAATATTAGTAGGATTAAGGATTAAAGATCCCAACATTTTAAATTTTCTATCAAATTATAAACCTACAATAGTTTTTTCCAAAAATAAAAACAAACGATTTAAAGTTTCTTATCTTTCCGAATTGTTGTGTTTGTAGTTGTGGTATCTACCCCACATCAAGGTACCTGTATATTTTAAACCATTTTTAACATCTGCTTTTAAGCAAATTCTTTACATACCTATACGAAACCATTCTGTCGTAGGTATCCCTGACTCCAACCTAGCTTGTGAGATCGCTTCTCTGATGGCTAGAGCCACAACTACTGACATGCACATTGGAGGCTCACCTACAGCTGAAATAGAAATTCATGAAAAAAAAGTGATTATTGAATTAATAATAAATGTCTGTTGTGTAAGGTTTGGTGAGAAAAGCTAATATGAAATAAACCATTGGTATATTACAAAACCGTTGTAATAATCCAAATGAGTATCCAGAATTGGTCCTAATTTACCTTTAGCTCCATGAATAGCTTCATAACTATAAGAATTATTTCTAAAATAAACCCTGAAATCCTGTGGAATATCAGTGTTCATTGGAACTGCGTAGTTCCAGGTCCGATTGGTCAGCAATTCTCCAGTATTGCTGTTGTAAACGAGCTTTTCACAAGTCCAGTAACCAAGACCCATGATAAATGCACCTTCCACCTAGAATACAATTTTAAAAATCCAAAGAGGTTTACATTCAAGAACTTTACTAAAGTAGCTTCCTTAATTCTTAAACAAAATGACATTGTTATAATCCATCATCATAGTGATGCTGTAACATTCCTATTCATCTCTTAACACGCTGCGGAAAGGTAAAAATTTATTCGTATCGTGGGCACTTTAATTAAATTATCAAGAAAGGTTCAACTCATCTTGTAAATACAATTCTACCAGAAATTGTGGGTATCACTAACCTGTCCGACATCAATCTCTGGACTGACACTTTTGCCGACATCCTCCATGACATCCACCCTTAATATCTCCGACTCTCCTGTCAGCACATCGACTTCGACTTCAGCCAACGACACTCCAAAAACATCATAATTGTACTGTGTAATATCTGCTAATGAAACGAAACTCTGTGCTTGTAAATCTACATTGGATGCATATGCTGCAGCTACCATTTCTTCCCAAGTTGCACTTGGCATCTGATTTTGTATAGGTTCAAGTCTTGTCAGAAGTTTTTCACAGCATTTACTCACTCCTAATCCAACGTTCTGTGATCCAAGACTTCCAGCCGTTTCAACGCTGTTTGGAGCCACTATTGTATCAGTAGCTTTTATTTTTATTTTATCCATGGGAATATTTAAATAGTAAGCGCAGATTTGTATGGCTTTTGTGTTAAGTCCTTGACCCATTTCGATTCCTCCATGAGTAATAACTACGGTTCCATCGCCACGGTACACAGATACGATTACATTAAGGGTTCCTACGGGCCCTGTTGTCCATCTCAAGAGTGAAAATCTCAGCCCGCGTTTCTTCCACCGATTTTCTTTATTATAATGATTGACTGCTAATCTTCTTTCATCGTACTTTGAGTTTGTTTTTAATGTGCTAAACATTTCTTCTATAGCTCTATATTTCTCTCTGTCTAAGTTATTCAAACGGACTTGCATTGGATCTAGTGATAGTTCATAGGCAACTTGCTCCATTAATTGTTCGACTTGACCTACGCCATCTACAAAACCTGGGAAAATGATAATAATGTGAAACATTTATTCTCCAATTACAAACCTCCCAAAATTAAAACTTATAAAATATTATTACAAGCCATGTTACATTATACAAAAGTCTTACCAGGTGCTCTTAACCAATCATTCTTAGGTGTATCAGTAATTGCATTGTAACAATTGAATTTCCATCTCGATTTGTCGTAACAATTGCTGTAAGAATCCATGATATAAAAACTGAATACTTCATTTATGGTGTAACCATAGTCTTGATACAAATCGTTGTTCAAATATTGTATAACACCGCTACTGTTCACACCGACCTGAAAAAAGTGGGAAGCTGTCTGTTGTATTGAATACCGACTGTCATATTATCATCTTGTTGTCTTGCAGTCCGTGCATACTCGTATTAAAGGAAAATTATGTTGTCATGGTCTAACATAAAAAGCAATCATAAATATTATGATTGGACTTTACTTCAAAATTAGTGGTACTTGGAAGCTTTTTCCCAACTGCTCTGGAAGGCAATTCTCGCGCATCTCACACTCGTTATTGTCGCTCGATTCGTACTTTTCCCTCGTGAAAATCATGTTTTCGCTCGTGAAAATCGCTTAGAGCTATTCTCGCCATGTCGATTCGACGATTTCTGGCAGGAAAGCACGCGACATGCCTTAATTTACATGCGACATGCAAAGAGTGGTCGGGACCAGTCGACACGTTCATCACGTCATGTCCACCTTCGTACCAACGTCAAACAGTTTTTGTGTCATTCATGATTAGTCAATGCTGAAGAAAATAATAAATGTTTTTTTTACAAAATGTGTTACACGAGTTCATAAACATCTCAGAAACGCTGCGATCGCCACACCAAGGAAAAACACACGAAGAAAACTTCACGCCTTCGTCAAAGTTGTCAAGCAGTGGATCTTGTGCGGCATCGATTAATAAGACACACATCTGAGAGATAGAAGCGGAAGGCTTCTAAAACCAGTCAAATGGACGAAGACGGCTTTACTCTGGTTGACGGCAAGAGAAGGCGATCGCGGGGCAGCCACAATAAACACCGTACCACAACTCCTGCAAGCGAGGATTTTTGAGTTACAGTGCTCACCATCCTCATGCATATTTCCCGGTGTTACCCACAAACATTGAGAGAGAAGGAGCCAAGGTCTTATCAGTGCAGCAGCAAGGGCTTTGCTGAAGCTGTCGTGGATGAAGTCGAGCTGTACTACAAAGTTTAAGTCCTCCATCCTTGAGGTTGCCGCGCTGCAAAAGGCTATCGTCCATAGCCCATAATTTTGCCAGCCAGGAGTTGTATGAAGATGTTACAGGGAACTATGACCAAACCTAAGTATTGTGTGATAAAAATTATGTTGTTGTGGTATAAACCCAAGTCTAATTAGTCTGTGATATATTTATGTAAAGGCTCTTTTGTCACTCGAATTATAATATAGCTATTATGATTTTATTACCACAGCTCCAAAAACATGATGTAGAATTTCAAAAGCATTTCAAACAATAAAGATTTCAAATATGTATAATTGTTTTTCAATATGAACCCAAACTAACAAAAATGCTACGCTTAAACAATATAAAAATGACTAGTTTACACGATTAGTCGGCGTCATATGTGGCGCACTGTTTAGTTGCCAGCTTAGGAATCGCCGGATCATTACACCTCTTGCCCAAAGTCTTCATGAATCTCGACAGACGTTGTCCAGGACTTTCACCCCAAAAATACATAATTAAATTTGTGTTGTGACTCTACCGCTTGACCCTCAGGGAGGAAATTGGTTTTTGCAAGGATTAACAATATTTTCAGACTTTGTAGATTAATGTAGCCGTAACACGTAGATACAGCTGCGTCGTTGGAACGGTAGGACGCAGGAGCCAATAATGAGAGCCCGTGATTCAGTCCGGTCTTTACGACAATCACGTTGCCACTTCTCCATCTTGATAAACCTTGATGTTATTACGGTATTCATCAGTTTACTCAGTTTAATCATTAGCAGAAATTCTGTTTTTATTTGATTACTTTATTATGACGTGACTAAAATCGTTGACATTGACAAATCAGCATCAGCTATGCATTCCGTTGTACCAAATACAAAGGAGAGTTTATTTAAATATTCATCTATATCTGTCTATACTATTAATAAAGCTGAAGAGTTTGTTTCTTTTTTTGTTTGAAGGCGCTAATCTCTGAAACTACCCGTCTGATTTGAGAATATGCTTTTTGCATTTGATAGTCTAATACTTGAGGATCATAAACATCACGCTTCGACCCTTAGGAGCCAAGCAAAAAGAAAAAGTCAGAAAGAAGGCTAAGCGAAAACGAAGTAACGGGAGGCACAGCTATAGGATATGCGAGTATTTTATGTTAACACAATTTTACGCGGACAAAGGCGGGGGCAGAAGCCAGTAATTAATAATTGAGTTACGCAATCAATAATGAATATTTTTTTGATAAATGTTTATGAGATACGTATATAATAGTGGTCGAAACATTTGTTTCACTTTGAAATATTTTTTCAAGATTGTCGACTCCTTAACCAGTCAAATGGACTCGGAGGGTTTTACTCTGGTTGAGGGCAAGTAGGTTTGATCGTGACGCAGCCACAACAAACGCGGTACTGCTCCTGGAAGCGAGGATTTTCGAGCCGCAGTGCCCCACCTTGCTCCTGTACATTTCCCGGTTGGATCCACAGACATCGATAGAAAACGAGCTAAGGTCTAATCAGTGCCGAAGGAAGGACGATGCAGTCGAACGAGATTTTAATTCTGACATCCTCTAGGTTCACGCGCTGCCCAGAATTTGGCCGGCTGGAGATGTGTATAGATGTTACAGAAAAGAATGACCAAAACTAAATTTCCATGTGTGGTGTGATAATAATATGCTTTTGTGGTTTATAATTGGGTGCATACTGAATTTTCAGAGTCTGTAAGGTATTTATGTAAAGGTTATTTTGTCACTAGAATTAAATGATATACCTACGCACCTATTATTATTGAACCACCAACAGTACAGAGTGTATTTCAAACAATATAGATTTCTAATGTTTTTATATATATTTTTTCAATGCAAACTTATATATCTAAAATAAATACTATACGTAAACAATACATTATAATTATCACAAGTTTACACGAATAGTCGGCGTCCTGTATCGCACGCTGTCCGTGAGCTTAGGAAACGCTGGACCATGTCCCTTCTCGACCAAATTATTCATCAATTTCGAAAGATGTTTGTGCGGTACTTTGACCACAAATAAATTTGAATTCGTGTTGTGACGACGTGAAATTTGTTTTCGCTAGGATTTCCCAACTATCTTTTGGGCCTTTATAAAGTATTATAATCGGGACACGTAGGTACAGCAGCGTTGATGGAGCAGCAGGACGGTCTTGTTGTTGCAGTACCACACTTGTTACGACAACCACACATCCTCTTCTTCTTCTTTTTCTCCATCTTGATAAGTCTTGATCTTATTGTGGTAGTCATCAGTTCACTTATAATATCATTGGCAGGCATCCTGTTTTTATTTAATTACTTAATTTATGTAGAGATAATCAATGTAAATAAACAGAAATTATGAACTTAATAATTTGACGTGACAAATGACATGACACATTAAGCATCAGCCAAGCATTCCGTTGTAAGAGAACTTATTTTAATGTTAATAATAAAATAAAAATGGAGTACCGAAATCAATAATGTTGATGGTATTCATAAATGTTTATGAAATACATACGTATAAAATGTTGCTCAAAACCTTATAGATATACGCTTAAAAGTCATTTTTAATAAACTATAAGAAGTACATCTACGGTATCGTTTAAAAAGTAGCATCATTTTGTGGAATGGATCACTTCACGCGACGTATAATGACAAAATTTTTAGGGTTCCGTACCTCAAAAGGTAAAAACGGAACTATTATAGGATCACTCGTGTGTCTGTCTGTCCGTCTGACACAGCCGATTTGCTCCGAATCTAATATACCAATTTAATTGAAATTTGGTACACATATGAATTTTTGTGACCCAAACACGGACGTGTAGCGTAAATAAATGAAATTTGAATATGGGGGTAACTTTTCGGGGGCAAATTGGAAAAAAAAACAAGTTTTGTAAACTATATCGTGAGTCAGATCAAATGAAAGGGCTTGTTGTGAAGATCTCAATATTCTTTTATATAAACTTAAAAAAAATAAGAATATAGATGAAAATTGCCCATAATATGCCCCCCTTTATCTCCGAAACTACAAGGCCTAAAATTATGAAAAATATACAGAGAATGGTTCTTTACTCATAGATTACAGGAAAACCTATAAGTCTATGGTCTGAAAAAAACATGGTAAATCACTCAATACTGTGCATACAAGCTTACATTTGCAGTTGGAATGTATTCCCATACTAAACATGTTTTTCAACTACAATGTTAAGTTTGTTCTTGGGATAAATTCATCCCAACTACGGAACCCTTCGTTGTGCGTGGCCTGACACGCACTTGGCCGGAATCTGGATAATGTCACCATTTTATAAGCGACATAGGAAGTCGAGCGGCAATACGAATGCGACTTGAACGAGTGAAAACCCGAGAATTGGCCTCCTGGTTGTAGTAGACAACGGTTGAAGTAATCTGCAGGGCCTGTTTAATTTTTGAACAACGAGGCCGCATGCTACAGCCGATTGAATATTTCGAGTTATTTTCATGCCGTAAGAGCCGCCGACGCGTCGAACGTAGACGTCAATGCTGTAAAAATATTTAATTATGATAATTTATATAAAATGTAACCTAGAGTTGATGAACGATTGGCACAACAGATCGACCAAATTTTTTTTGAGCAACTCTTACTCACCAATTTTGGTCCATATTCAAAGCTCTTGACAACACTACCTGCACGCCATCTATTCAATGCAACCCCGTGTAAACCTTTATTCCTTCTTCAGTAGGATGAATAACACAAACAATATTCTCCATTGGAAAATGATACTGACTGTACATCGTATTACCTCCTTTGATCACTTTAGTAACATTTCTGCCAACACCTGTAGCATCTACTGATTCGTATAATTTGACTCTGTTAGGATCTCTAATAACTTCTTTGACATCGACTACTGGTTTAGTTATATCCTTATATTCAACAAAAATCATTTTTGCTGCTTTTTCTGCGATACTTTGGGTCTCCGCTACGATGACTCCATAAGGCTGGTTAAAGTACTGGACCTTACCATTACAGAATACTTCTTCATCTACAAGGAATCTTTTCCCATCAGTTGGTGTGAATGAATTGTTACCTGGTATATCTCTTGCAGAGTAAAATGCAATCACACCTGGTTCACTCTGCGATCAAAAAAGGTAACAATTTACCGATTCATTTAAAAGAAAGAATCCTAATAATGATGGAAAAAAATACATTTTTATTTACCAGAGCTTTCGTTGGGTTAATAGACACTATATTCCCGGTTCCAACAGTAGTAAGCGCGAATGCTGCAAACACTTCGTATGGCTGTGCCGGTAGGTCATCAGAGTAAAATGCTTCTCCTGAACATTGAATCTGAAATCACAATAACATTGAATTTATCATTCATTTGTAGACTCATTCAGTTGTCTTTGCAGATCTATTTAAAGTGAGTATCTTACCAATGCTTCTACTTTCTGTACAGGCTGATTCAGAGGATATATTGAGGGATCCGTCTCATAATACTGACTTCCTTTCGAGACAAGTCGTGTTTCGTGAAGTTTTATAGAACCAGTTTTATAGCGAGAACTAAGAATATTCTCAGGACACAATGACAGTAGACCCTGAAAAGATAAAGTGTATTGCTGGATCCAACTGCATTTATAGAAGAGCATTTATTCAAACACAAATCATTATCAATTAGCAAGTTTTTTAAACAGGTTAAGATGCAGGACTTATTGGATAAAGTATTTTCAAATAATTTTATTACCTTATAAAACAAACCAAGAGCCAATCTTCGTCTAAACTCAACACTGGGTTCTGGCGGATCTTCTATTACTATCAATTCATCTTCTAAGATTTTCAAAACGGATTTCAAAGTTTCATTATTGAACAGTTCTTTTCCAACCAAGTACTGTTCAGTCTTGTATGCTCTAGTAAATGATGGAGAAAGACCTCCGAAGACCACCCTGGAGGTCACAACTGTATCGTTTTTGGACAGTTGGTATAAAAAGCCTGCGTTGACAATCGCATGAGCACTTGTACATCTCGGCATCACCTGAAAATATGAAGTAATTATAGAGGTTATTATGGAATCAACTTGACGATAATAAGACATAAAGAGGACATCCGACTTAGCAGGTTGAAATATCTGAGAGTTATGAGATATCTTCTCGTTTATATGAAAAGGACATGCCATAACTATCAATGACCAAGGCACTCTAAATCAATCTGCCTAGCTTTTTCCCAACTATGTTGGGGTTGGCTTCTTGTCTAACCATATGCAGCTGAATACCAATGCAAAAGAATTGAAAAGAACTTTTGAGACTTTCACCTCTTTATTTACTTTGTGTTAATCACACTATTGCTCTTGTGATTCAGGAACTCTTAGTACAAGAGCTACACAGATGTTTGTTTCTTGAAGTGTAAATAAAGAAATGACCAAATGATATTATCACTTGTTTTAAAAATGATAGTTTTACCTTGAAAGTCTTTATTCGGTGCTCGTCGCTCAGAGGAGGCAGCATTACATTCTGGATGATGACTCCTCTCATGTTGGTTTTCAAAAATTCTTGCATCGTCACAATTTTCAATTTAATGTTACGGCTGACTGAAAATTGTTTAAAACTTTGTTTAATTTATTCACGGTAAAAACCAGTTTACTTCAAGAGTTTACTTCGTTGGTGTAGTGGTCGCAAGCTCTACTGCTGAAGATGAGGTCCTGGGTTCGATTCCCAGGTCGGGCAAAGTGTTGTGTAGTTTTTCTACCTGGATTTTTTCAGTAGCAGCCCGGAGTCTGCAATAGTGCCCAGTTGATGGCAATAGGCTCGGCCCCTCTTACATGGGAGTTAAAATATAACTGGCGAAATGTGGGGGTACTGTAGTGCTCGTAGTTAGTTACACCTCTGTCCAACTCTTTGGCGAAACAAGGCTTTATGTTATGTGTTCATGAGTTGCGAAGGGCAATCACACTGTTGATTTCTATTTGAATAAATTTGTTTTTATTGTGAATTAACAAAACTCAAAAATACGTCAAATAAATTCACATATTTAAAAAAAACAGAACTAACATTTTGTGCTTCGTCAATCTTGAGGTAGACTTTTGTCAGTTAAAAACAAGAAATAGGGAAATATTTATCGTATATACTTTCTTACCTAGAGTTAGCTGGGCCCCAACAGTTTCTAGAAGTAGAAACAAGTCGGAAGGAAAAAAATTGTGCTTATGTTTTATCATTAAATTCCCAGCTATAGTTCCTACCTGAAAAGTAACATTTGACATTCAAATCTACATCTATATAGTTACTAATAATGAAGCTGAAGAGTTTGTATTTTTATTTGTTTGAACGCGCTAATCTCTGAAACTTCCAGTCGGATTATTTTTGCGTTTGATAGCCCAACTTTTGAGGAAGATTATACTATTGAACATCACGCTATGAGCCTTAAGAGCCGAGCAAAAAGAAATAAATCAGAAAGAACGCTAAGCAAAATAGCATGGGCAGGTGATAATTCCACGCGGACGAAATTGTTTTTTTTGCCATCCGCACCAAAACATAATTTGCAATGAAGTGTTGAGTTCGAAAGTGCATAGAACAGCTATAACAAACACTTGACAATCGTAGTTCCACATAGATACCTATAGTGTTGGCACTTGGCACTCTGTGGCAATAGTGACAGTTAACAAGAGAAAGCACTTTGATTGGGATCACATTCACGACTCTAGCCAAATAACAGGACAAACATTTTCATTAGCAAATATACTGTGGTAAATATTGAATCAGTAGCATGTAACAGTTAATTAAATAACGAAACAGAATTCAAATTTTAACTGATTATAAGAAACAATTGTGACCTAAAATGATCAAAAGTATTTACATTAAATTGAAATAAAAATATTTGGATTATAATCCACAAATCTAGCCGAATAGCAGGACCCTGTGCAAACTATTAGGAAATATGCAAGAAGGTAATTAAAAAAAATCATTATTTCAATAACCATAGTAAGAAATATATATATTTTTTTTTTTTTTCATTTTATAATGCATTAAGTACTTATTTTACAATTATTTTTACGGAACTCATGCGACAAGTAAAATGCCATGATTATTCTTTCAAACTGTTCTTAGCAAACTGCTTGAAATCTCACTGAGCTTCAGCTTCAGCAGCCTGTCAGCTTGAATAAAAAACTAGAAAAAAGATGTGAAAATGACGTAACATCGTGGCAATAATGGACAGTAGAAAATAGTTGGTGTTTAATAATCTTTTGGAGCAACAAGCAGTAGTTAAGTATGACTTTTATTACTTTGCTTGGGCTTATATCACTGTCTTCTATTGATGAAGTTAATTTAAAATTACATGCATATTTCCTAAAAAAAGGCTGAGCAGACTGAAAATATCATTATTTGTTAAAAAATAATCATGATTGAAAAAAGTACATAGAGTATCAATGCAAACGTGGATTTTAAAACAGTGAACTCACATTTCTAACAGGAATATGAGCAACCTTCTTTAGATGATCATAAAACTTCTGCACGTACGCAAAATATTCATGATTCGCCATACTTTTGAATATTTCCAATAGCTCTGTCAATGTTACTGCAGCCCCTATGATTAAATTCTGATCCATCTTGTATCCTTTAAGTTCAGTGACTCCATTTATGTCAATGAGAATTCTAGGATTTTCCTCTATTGGGTAAGCTCCTGAAAATATATTAAATAAGTAATAAATAACTTATTAGGTCCGATGACCTTGTGAAGGCCACAGGAATCAGCTGGACACGAGAAGCACAGAACCGATCGAAGTGGCGGTGCTTAATCCCTCAAGACTTCCCAGTCTATGTCCAGCAGTGGACGTCTTTCGGCTGAAATGATGATGGTGATGACTAACTTGTTCCGTGAAACTTTCACTTTTCATCCTAATTATTATATTGACAAGTACAAAAATGCTTATAAACTATTTGGAGAAATTAACAGCAATATTATTTCCTTGTTCATTCAATTGTTGTTTATTAAGACAATACCATAAACATAATAAACATTGAAGAATTACAGATAGTTCCATCGCCAGCGATTACTGTACTGTAAGCTGTATTTTAGAACAGAGTGGAGCGGAGCGGGGCTCTTCTTTGTGGATGGCACTATCCATACCGTTATCAAACTCAAACTCAAATCATTTATTTCAATTAAACCATTACAGGCACTTTTGAATTGTCAAGGAATCGGTCAGTCAAAAATATGAAGCTAGTTGCCCATTCCAAAGCGTAGTAGGTACCTATGGAGAAGAACGGGCAAGAAACTCCACGGACACTCTTTTAAATAAAATAAATTGTTACAAAGTATTGGTTACATCATTCATGTTGAAATTATACATGTGAGAACAATGTAGAAAGACGTGCACGTTAGAAGCGTCCGTAATACAAAGATAAAAACAAAGAACAATTCAAAAATTAAAAATCAGCCATGGCCGCTAAGAGTTGACCAGTCCCAACTGACGGCGCCCGTTCACGAACATGACGTATGGATCAGCACCATTCAGCTCAACCATTTTGAAGGGAGCAAAATGATCCAACACACGCGCCACCATCAGCGAGACATTTGAGTGAGCATGACATACTCACAGCCGCCAGGTGAGGGCACATTCAAGTCAATAAAAAAAAAGTATTACCCGGTAAATGGTAGCTCTTTAGTACATAGTACTCACACCTGTGCTCTGGAATTATATAATACAAAGGAGATTGACTTTATAATACAATGCAAAGATGGTCTTAAAATCTTCAGCAGCTCCAACAGTATTTTCAGATGTTAATCAATTAGTTGTGGTTGTGGAGCAGGACCAGCATTGAGCCAAGCATTTTTATTAGAGATGTAATCCCCCAACTTATAATATGCCTGCCTGCATAGTGTGCGTTTTATACAAGACTTGAATTTCGTCTCATTCAGTTGAAGTATATCTTTAGTATATCTTAACCCGTGTTAAGAAGTATTTAAAGTGCCAATATTATTTGAATAACCTGTGTTCCTAAATTCATAGCTCCATAGTATTGATAGCTGTGGTTGTAAGAACTGTTAATTATTAAAGCATGTAATTAACGTGTTCTTACCTTTAGCTGTATTTCCTGCTACCAACATATAGGAGTCATCTCCTTTCTCTTGAAGTATTTCAAATATATTTTTGATTTGTACAACTCTAAACCAGAATTTACCATCGTTGAATTTAATTTCTACTGTTTTAAAATCGAGAACATCTTCTTCCTCCACCATACACCAGTCATTTTTATCACAATTACTCTTCTCACAGCTTTTGCATGATTTCTTGCAAATATGTAGATCTTCGATATCCCGTATAGGTTTATCAGGCCTGTCCTTGGCAAATTTCTTGAAACTATCCATAATTGATCTGTATCCAGTACACCTACAGACGTTGCTTCCTAATGACTGCTCTATTTCTAACATGGTAAGGTCTGGTTTGCTTTGTAGAAGACTGAAAATGTCAAGAAGCTTTGTTGAGCTGGTCAGTATATGTTATTCGAAGAGTTATTTCAGGGAAATAGAACCACCATGCCTATTTCTGCCGCTAACTAGCAGCTAGGATAAAAACAGGCACATAAGAATTTTCTTGAATGGCTGCGCTATAATGCCCATAGTATGGTATTGCAGGTACTCACAAACGGAAAAACGGGAGTAATGACAATTTTTTTGTCAAGGCAGGTACGGAGTTAAGCTGGAGGAAAGCATGTTGGCCACACAGTTACGTATATGAAAAATACATTAAGTTCCCATACCTGTACATAGACATAATCCACCCAGGAGTACAGTACCCACACTGGGTACCATTGTGTTTTGCCAGCGTGATCTGCAGTGGATGGTATCCTTTCATCCTGTTACCCACCTCCTCTATTGTGGTGAACTCCAAACCATGACATGATGCCACTGTCACCATACACTGAAATAAGAAACCAGATTTTTGGTAATTTTGACCTTAAAAGGAAACGTATGAGAACGTCACGTTACGTCACGTTGAAACTTGGAAGATGTTTATCTCTGACAGTGGACTTTATGAAGCCGATTTGATAGATATTTAAAACACCATGGTTATGTACTTGAGATTGCCATGAGATATCGGTAGTCTCCAGTTCTTTGACAATTTTTATAATATTACGATTTAGAAGATTTGTTCTTATTTGGTACTAACGAGTTCAAGTAACGTATTTCAAGGTAATGTCTTTGCCAAGATTTGTCCATTGCGTATTTTCCGAAAGTAAACAAATGTTCTACACTGTTACCGAGTTGACAGCATAAGGTACACCCTGCTGCTTACGTGCGGAGACCACGCATGCGCCACAGCCGGCTTCACGGCACATATACTTGGTACCTCTCAGCTCCAGCCATCCTCGCAGGTAGTCGAGAAGGGCCAGGTCTGAACTCACTTCACTGACAACTGATAAATAGAAATAAAAATCATAGACCTGAAAAGGGGTCATTGTAGTCATATCATAATTATGAACAATAACTTTTACTATGGAACCAATCCCGAATCGCAAAACCAAACCAGCCGCTGTCCCAACATTTGATAAAATAAAAATATCCTTTATTTCCTCTGGCCCTTCTTCGAAAGTAAACAAGTTCTTAATACTAACTACATTTAATAATATTATGTCTTCTGGTTGATAACATATATTTGCATTTGCTATTAGGTTAGGCATTACTTATGCGAACATAAATGTACGGAGCAGCAGATTTTTAGAAATACACCTTATACAGCACGTATCAGAAATGTATGGTCATATTTAAGGGTATGGTAGAGACCACCAAACTGAACAACTTTCTTCATGGAACCAACATAGTAATCTCGAAAAAAATATCAACTGTTCCATACAAAGAGAAAATTGTTCAGTTTGTTGAACCGTATGTACCACACCCTTAAATATGACCACATGATAAAATATTTGAAAAAATAAATATTGCTGATACCAAAACATTTTTAAATGCTCAAGACTATGCTTCTGCGTCGAATACTAATTAAAAATCACTGATTTATTCGCAGTATCGGTATTAGTATTGGACTCAAAAGTATAGCATTTAAGTTTAGCATTTTAGTTTTAGTCTACTTTTAGGCATTATAATTGTTTGAGAAATCTTACTGTTGACTAAATGTACACTTTTTTGTAAATATTTTATTCAAATAAATTTATTATTATTTATTATTATTATTTAAAAATATTTGGGTATCGCAACTCAATAAAAATAAAATGTATATAATTCGGGTAAAACCCATATAAGGACATCAAATAAAATTTCGCTTTCCCACACAGTTCTTTTGTATTGTAAAGTGTGTTATCAAAGAGCAGTTACAGTTTCTTTTACAAACATTGTTTAATTATTTACAGTTGAATTTATCATTTACGTAAGTAGACGAGTTTTTAACCCCCGATGGAAAAAGAGGGGTGTTATAAGTTTAACGTGTGTATCTGTGTGTCTGTCTGCTCCATCGTAGCTCCCAAACGGCTGATCTGATTGTGGTTTTGTTTTTTTTTGTTTGAAAGGTGACTTGATCATAATCATAATCATAATCATTTATTCATTTGTAAGTGATGGATTCATTTGATGGAGAGTGTTCTTAGCTAATATTCAATAAAAGCGGGACACCCGTTTGAAGATTATCAGCTCTTTTCCAGTTGATGAATGAGCATCTTCCACAGATTTAATCGATTTGAAATTTGGTATTCTGTTACTTCAATGATATTAGAATTATATATGTATCAGAAGAACATAATAACCTTGAATTTGCAGCATACCCAACTCCCTTACCAATTTACAGCACAGGTATCGTGATTGGGCTCATTGGAAGAATTTACATTTTAATAACCGACGAAAATTTTTAACGCAGGCGATTCAGAATCATTTACTGAATCCATGGCATTCGTTTTCGCGTCGATGTCCTGCCACTCAGTATATACAGACCGTTCACTATAACTTATCCCTTGCTGTCATGTTGGCACTATTTCTTGTACAGCTTAGTTTCAATACAAATAGAGTTCAAAACAATTGACAAAACAGTGCTGCCAATCGTGTCTCGAAACAAGTTATAATCTTCTTTTCGTGTGGTTGGTGACTGAAAAACTGTGACGTAAAACATCGCATGTGACGCCAAGTCAGAGTCCCGTGGGCGGTTTTAGAATTCTGGTATCATAACCTGGTATCAGTTTTCGCGTCGATGTCCTGCCACCCCGTATGGCTATTCTCTGTCAACGTTTAAAATTCAGTTTTAAACGTCGACAGAGAATAGCTATACATGTTTAAATTATTTCACAGATAAGTGCACCTAAGTTCTTCAGGATAAAACTGTTATTTGAAACGTATAAAATTGAGAGAGATGAGATCAAATCCAGACTCCGGGCTAATACCAACCTATTTAAATATCTGTGAATTAAAATGTCTTTAAAAATTGGTAATTCATTTTAAGTGCTACATATCAAATGTTATCAACATGTTTTGAAGTCTTTGCAAACTGCTACCATGACAAAAGTTATGTGGCCACTTTGATTAGATATATAATCGACTCTAAAGGCGAAGCATAACGGTCCCGTACAAACTAGGCCTAGAATAGACAAAAATAAAACAATAAATATTATGAAACAATAATAACATTATTAGACCTGTATATTTTTGTTTGTCATAAAACTTGGTAAAGAGACAGAAGACCCTTCCGAAATTTGAGTTCATCCACAGTCTTCCAACGGATTGAATTTTACTCAAATCTAACGACTGTGTCCTGAAATGATTAATTTGCTATTTCGCAGTATAGAACATTAGATCTCAAATGGAAACCAGGCAAAACGAGCAGACCGAGATGTGAGTACCCATTGCAAATGTGGAAAAAAAAAAAAAAATGCAAATGCAAATGCATAAATGCATATTGCATTGCAAATGTGTGTAATGAGAAGATTCAGTGGTAGAAACTCGAAAGTGTTGAAACCAGAAATATAAATCAATAAAATTTCGGCGCCGTCATCTCGTTCACGTTGACGTCCGTTGACGTGGTGGTGGACAAACGGCCTGAGAATGGTAAACCAATTACAAGATCAACTTTATCTCTCTATTCATTATTGACTCGGCTACGTGTGTGCATGACTGTGCTGAGTAATGTGATTGAAAAGTCAAGGGAAATAATTGCTTAGCCAATTGACTCATCATCATCATCTGCCGAGCCTTTTCTCAACTATGTTGGGGTCGGCTTCCAGTTTAATCGGATGCATCTGAACACGTTTATTTTACATGGAGCGACTGCCTATCTGACCTCCATAACCTAGTTACTAAGTACATACATGATAAGACTGATTGTCAGACTTTCGGGCTTCTGAATATCAGTTACGACTGTCAAAGATCTATGAATGACAGCCTTCCAGGAACAACAGCTTAAAGTGCTTTCTAAGGCACGGAGGAGTCTTGCTATGTAAAGGATAATCACCCATCCACGGGCTGAACTCGGTAAGCGTCGCTTAACCTTCGATTGACCCGTGCGGCTGTTATTATTACTTAGCCACAAGTTCCTGCTTAGCTGATTGAATGCCGACTCAAATTGTTGGTATATTCGACTAGCAGCCAGCCAGATCTGGTTTTTTAGGGTTCCGTACCTCAAGAGGAAAAAATAAAACCCTTATAGGATCACTCGTGTGGCTGGCTCCGTGTCTGTCTGTTATAGCCAATTTGCTCCGAATCTAATTGACCGATTAAGTTGAAATTTGGTACACATGTATTTCTGTGACCCAAACAAGGACGTGTAACGTAAATAAATTAATTTTGAAAATGGGCATCACTTTGAGGAGCGATAAGAAATATTAAAAAAAAGTTTTGCTGTCTGTACCGTATGACATATCAATGAAAGGGAATATTGCCGAAGATCCCAAAAATCTTTTTTTTTTTAAATTTCCGTACTGTAGTAAGCTCGAGCAAAAACGCCCTTTAATTATTAACTTTTAGTTTTATTATTTGTTGTTATAGCAGCAATAGAAATACACAATATGTGATTTCGACTGTCTACCTGTTATGGTCCATGAGATACAGCTCACTGACAGACAGACGGACTGACGGACAGAGAGGCTTAGTCATAGGGTTCCGTTTGGCACCCTTCGGGTACGGAACCCTAAAAACTATCCCCACTCAGTCGTAGAGTCTATGTGAATGCAAGGCATTGTATGAACCTTGATGTTTTAAGCTCTGTGTTACGAGTACATCTGATGTACATAAAATCACTAATCCAAGAGTAATCATGTTAATAACTAACTAAACTAAATTATTTTTACATCAAAGGCAAGGGATTAAAAGGAAGACCCATTAAAAGTTTCGTAAAATTCAAAAATTACAC
Source organism: Agrochola circellaris (assembly GCA_914767755.1). Classification (NCBI taxonomy): domain Eukaryota; kingdom Metazoa; phylum Arthropoda; class Insecta; order Lepidoptera; family Noctuidae; genus Agrochola; species Agrochola circellaris. Next base: position 1,538,461 of record OU611853.1, read on the forward strand.
TAATTAGGGAACTTCGAACGGAAACCCAGTAAATAAATTACGAAAGATTAAGCTGGTAATGAATTTTTTTGTTTGTTCCACTCACCGCTTGTAAATCCTGTAATGGTGTAAACGATCATTTCACTTAAGAGACTTAAGTTTCTTCATTTTGTTTATGGTATCGGTTGGCAAAGTTGTTTATTTATTTACGTTATTTTTTTATGGAATCCACGAATAGGCTCGATGCGTGGCATTGAAACACATGCAACAAAAAGTTTGCATAGGTTTTTATCTATCTTTTGAAAATGAAGCTGAAATCTTGTACTTAATAAATCGCTGGCCCCGGGCAATATAGCGGTAAACACCGGTTACGCCCTTTTTAATGTTATTTGATTGTTGGCTTCTCTGAGTACTAAAACTCTTATTTTATTCAGTTTTTTTTAATAATATTTATGTAGAATAAATGACAATAACAGCTTTATTGCATGGAAAATTCTCTTTTGGATCACTGTACACTGCACTATAAACAAATTAGCTTCTTCTACGTCTCCTGTAAATTTCGATTTTTGATATTACCGCTTTATTTCCCGGGGCCAGCGAAATAACATAACTAATTAAATGATCAAGCCCAATCAAAATATCATGGAACAAGAACGTTTCCAATGCAAAATTTTATGTATCAAAAGCTTCTTTGTGCCAAAAGTATAGGAAACTGACGTGAACTCAGGGTTATAATGTTATAATGGAACATAGTTTTTGTTATTGTTCTTCATAGTCCAGTTGGTATTTGGACGATGGAAACATGTAAATTTCCTTATAAACCAATTGGTGAAATTTTAATCGGTCCATGGAGCACCGAAGGTCGGAAACATAATTTTAATTGCGCGAATACTTACATAATTTAATTTCAATCAGCTTACGTATTTATCTCGTCTGCTCGACGTCCGTTTGTCACTGCGGGGATCGAGCAGAATATCAGCGTCAGATATATTTGCCTGACACAACATGCTGCTCTATATATTTGCTTGTTATAATGAAATATATAGAGCAGCCTCCTATATATATAGCAGCAAATATATAGCGGCCTTGGGTTCAATTCCCAGGCAATAGCAGCCCGGAGTTTCAATTTGTACCCCGTTGATGGCAATAGGCTTGCCCCCTTTATCATGGGACTTAAACATGAATAACGAAATGTGGGTGTCCTATAGGTATACCCCCATTTCTATAGAGCTCAGAGAGCTGTCCTTAAAGGTAGTTGTAAGCTTCCCTTTCTTATTCCAAAGAAAGAACTTTACCAGTAGTGCAAAGTACTGACAGTCCGCCAATTATTTATCTTAAGTACTATCATTCACAGGCATACTCAACTCCCTTAAATCCTCACGAAATCCTTAACAAGACAAACACACAGTCTGTAAATCAAGGTCCTTCAAAACTAGCTTTAGCCAGAGATTCTTTTGTTTCCTACGAGACTAATTTTACAACAAAGTCAATAAAGAAATTTCCATTTACAAAATATAGTAAAAAATTGGCTTCAACGTCACGATTATGAAGCCACCGACAAACTCTTTGAAGTTATTTCATAAAAAGCAGCTCGATATGTCCTCCCTATACGACGTTAGATGACCAGTTTGCAGTAACACACTCACTACACACCCATACCCACACACCCTTCTTTGCTGTCTAATTAATTATTTTTTTGTCTTATATCGTTTTATCTTTCTTCCCAACATTATCATCTAGGTATTATTATATTTGTATACTGTGCCTTGTCCGGGTAGTTCGGAGGCCTGTAACACAGGTATTCCTAGTACAGGCTCCAGTCTCCACAACATCAATGTATTTTTGTATACACATTTATGTATTGTACTGATTGTTCAAAGTGGTGGAGAAAATAAACGTTTTTATTATTATTTATTATAACCTCTGCCCGACCCTTCGGAAAAACAAGCCGTGATGTTATTATGCTATCTTACTGTAACTGCAACGGCTCCCATACTTCAGAGTACAATATTTTTATTGTAAGATTTTGGAATTTATTTACTCAGTTATAATCTTAATTATAATATACAAGCTAACACTAAAATATTGATGCCCTATGATTGTGCCCCCCCCCTCTTATATTTGTATAGTTAACTAATAGTTTATAATTGCCATGTAATTCCAAAATATATATTATATATTTTGGAATTACATGGCAGTTTCAGTTCCATACTGCATAAAATCTATAGGTGAAAAGTGCCGGAAATTGTTTTATTTTGTGAAAATAACTGATGAGACTTTTTCTTCAGTGTCAGACTTTTTCTTATTTTATCTGACGCTACCACCTTGGGTCTCGATATCTCAAAAAATATAATTATGTACTTTCAGTTACTGCCATCTACTGAAAACAAGCTACACTTTGTAGGTACATGAACATTTTACAACTCACCATCTTTTGATACGATCTCGCTCAGACAACAGAGACCTTGGTTGAATAAGACCCGAAATTCAGTTTCCTATAAAGTTTATTAGATGGCAGTAGTGAAGCGTAACTTTCACACTTTCTTGCAGACTTGAGGTCTGTGACTGTCAGATTATTGCCTTGGTAGGTTTGTGAAAAACTCACGAGATGGCGATACTTGTACCCTTTTAAAGAAAACCTTCACGCTTAAAAAAGAGAAAATGTATGCAAACATAATTTTACCGGCATTGTGAGGTAGGAAGTTACATGTAAACTATTCCCATTCAATGCCACAAGAAAATAATTTCTTGGGTTTTGAATTAACTACAATATGGTGTTATCCATTTGCAGAAATGTATAAGACCCAAGGCCCTAAATGTAGTTTGCAAAGAATATAATGGTAAATAATTTAATTTTGTATTTCTTTGTTTTGTAAGGTTAATTACTATGCATTCTATTGAATCATTGAATCGAGTTCTTCTAATTTAAATCACTAGGAAGCGGTGAAGGGTGAGCGTTTTGCGGGACTGTCCCTATAATTTTGATCTTTAAAAGGCGCTGATTCTCAGCCTAATTTAAATAAATGACTTTTGATTTTGTTTTTAATGGACTAGCCCTGACCTACCTGAAGGAACCTTAAAAGGGATTCGTATGTGAAGTATCTACCTAGTACTACTGCATCAGCATTAAAACAAACTGCAATCATGGGCACTTTTCTGGACAGATGGGTAAATCAGGTTAAATTAAAATAGAACTAATGTAGAACAGAATAGCATTCATTTCTGAATAGCTGGCGAAACCCCGCAGATTTGATGGGGTTAAATGTGTACCTAACATGTTTCCTCTCGCTTTCCTGCAATCTGTGGGAGTGATTTCGTGAAAAGGGACGGAAGTGTGTAACAGGAAGCCGGGGAAGCGCGCGCTATTTAATTTGACCAATGAGCGCGCGTGGTGCTAGAGTTGCCCGTCAATTTGGTACCAACCCATTTTCCGAGAGGTTGACTGTCAGGCAAGATGTCAGATGTGTAGTCTCATGTTGGAGCGCATACAGAACAAGCTTACAAGATACATATACCTAAGGCGGTATGGAGTATATCCCTTTTACCCCCGTGTGTAGTATAGCGCACATTACACGGTGAGTAATAATTTAAAACTTTTTTATTTCCTACTTTACATTTGCTTGTCTTCGCGCTGTTGAATCCTTTAGCGATCCTGAGTGACGCATACCTTGAGATAGCGGTAAATCTTAAAATATTCATAGCTTCAGCAGATAAGAGGACAAGGCTTCGTTGGATGTCCGCGTAGCATTGCGACATAAGTACCGCAGACAAGCGTTAGACATGGTTTGAGTCCTTTAAAAATTGATGCGTTGAGTTTGTAGCGCCACTTCTTCTTCCCAGCTAACGCACTAGGAAGTGGTGAAGCGTGGGCGTTTTGGGGGACTGTCTTATGTATCTAATTTTGACGTTCGAAAAGTGCTGATTCTCAGCCTAGTTTGAATAAATTACTATTGAAATTTTGATTTTTTTTTGAATATTTTGATGGTACACACATAGGTACATAAAATCACACCTTTGCCACGGGGGTAGGCAGAAACAACAGAACGCTGCTACTCGTACGATCCTTACTTATTCATTTTGCTTCGTTTACGTTTATACATCTGCACACGTAGCATGACCACAATAGAAACGGGTTTTGTCGATGGAAGAATAGACAAAATGACAGATTCACAATCACAATCTGTCATTTTGTCTATTCTTCCGTCTATAAAACCCTTTTCTATGTTAGCCATGCTACCCATGCTGGTCATACATGATCCTCAGTTGCAAGTACTAAGGACTTGACCTAAAAAAAAACAAAAAATGGTTCGCCTCAAAATAAAATTATAAATCGGTAGTAAAGTCAGTCAGTCGATAAACACTGTCACTTTTATATATCATCTGAAATCAATTTAGATGACAAAGTTATTCGATACATTATTATTGCTTTAAGCATCTTCTATAAATATTATAAATTAAAGTCGCTTTTCAGGTTTTTCTGTATGTCCGCGTTGTTCTTCTAAACCACGCAACAGATTTTGATGAGATTTTCACCATCGCTTAAAGAATTTAATTCGGAAGGTTTGTGTGCATAATACGTTAATATTAAAGTTACATATAACTAAGAAATCTCGATGTTTTGTCAAGTCGTAAAAACCGTGCCAAGCTCCTGAGCGGGTCGCTAGTTTCATATTGTAACAAATCCTTAAATTTTATATCAGTTCAAAAGATCGGTTTAAATAAAATCCTTAAATAAGAAATAACGAAATCTTTTTGTTTTTACCCAGGAAAGATACTTCATTAAAGCTCAGTAGGTACACAACTGCTACTTTTATTACTTACTTATATTTAAAATAAATATTTGCTTACCAATAATGCAGCATGAAACTTCTTTAATAATGCAAGCGTAGGCTGCTTCCGATTTTCGACACAACGGGAAAGTCCCGTTGATTATTCATCAAAGTTCTGTACAGGTGTACATCTGGCGGTAAGGACTAATTGGTTCGAGTCCCGTTCAGATCACTTGCTAATTATTTAGTGGACTTACAATCTGGGTAGCGTTTGAGGGCTCCTGCAGACATTTGCGACGCGATGGTGCGACGCGATTCTGCTAAATCAGTTTCTTTGAAGTTTTCACAGATTTTTTCTACTGAAATCGCGTTTGGTGTTTCTGCGGGAGCGTTGAAACATAATTCTAAATTCAAAAGTCATTTATTCAAACTAGGCTGAGAATCAGCAGTTTTCGAACGTAAATAATTACATATGACAGTCCCCCAAAACGCCCACCTTTCACCACTTCCTAGTGCTTTAGCTGGGATGAAGAAATGGGTAGGCATGGGTTGTTGAGTTAGGTGATAGTTATGCAAGTTTAACATTGTGTGTGACAGATGCTGAAAAATATCGAGCTTCAGTTTTAGACAGAATTTTATTATAGATCTGACTTTATACTTTATTTTAGTTTGATAATACTTTTATTTAAGTAAGGATATATATATTTAAAAAAAAAATAGTTTATTTCTGTAACTTTCTTGTACAATATTATTCTGTGGCTAGAACCTCCCAGGAAGCATGTAATAATGCTTGTATTGGGTGGTTCTGCTCCTCCATCGGATTAACATGTTTTTAGGTAACTAGATAACTAAACTATTTTAAGTAAATTACAAACAAGTACACAAAGAATAAAAAAATTAGAGATACAGGTATGACTTCTCTATATGTGTGTGTGTGCGTGCGTGTGTGAGGTGAGTGTGTTTGCGTGTGTGTGTGTGTGTGTGCCTTTATGATATTTAGAACATACTATTTCTCATATAGGCTGTGTGAATTTGACTCCTAATTAGGATCGGGAAGTACCACTAGAAGTCACGTATATTGTCTAGAGTTTATATTTAAATAATAAGTTCTCTATATCACAGTACCCAAGCCGCTCGAGCTCGTGAACGATTGTTTTTTTACATTCGTGGAACTGAAGGTTGTATATTGTATATTTGTTGTGAAGCTTATTATATAGGTAGGCAGAGTGGGCTTGAAATTGACGCCTGGCAAAAAGAGTTCTACAGCGAGGAGCAGTGGCCACATAACATTTTCTTTCACCTGTTTGAGCTATATGAACGTAAGGTAATGTTTTATGTAGTTTAAGTACTGAGTTGATAATATAAGTTTTCGAAGTGACAATATTTTATGATTTAGATATAGTTCATCAGTAGGAAATCTAAATGGCTTAAAGAACATTGTTTTTATCAAGCATCTCTGGGCTCTTTCTGTTTCAAGGAATTTAACTTTAGTGGCACCACCCCAGATGGAAATACAATAACACATAACTGATTGTGCCAATGCAATATAAGTACGCTTTAAGAGGTCCTGAGAGGTGATATGTCTCAACTTTTTAAAGACCCATATGAGTTTATGGATCCTATCATTTATAGCTTCAATTTGAGGATATATATTTGATATATATTTTTTGATATATATTTTTTTTAAACGTAATTACATATCGCACGTTATACTTTACACACTTGGCGAATGAAAGCTAGACAGAAAAAAGTGTAACATTTTGAGCGTCACGATTCTTTTGCTATAGTACCTACCTGAATACATAATAGATATACTGTATACAAGTGAAATGGAACTTTGTTCCAACCGTTAGTCCCACGACACCACCCGACTGTAAAAAAAAATGTTTTTTAGTTACATAAGTTAAGAAGTTTATCCAATGTATAATCTTTTTTATCGTATTTAAAAATTATTTTATAATAACATTATATTTTGTATATTTAGTGCCGATTCCTGCTACATTACAGAAGGTAAGGGAAAAAAAATATACCTAGTTTTTTTTTTTGTGGTAAACTGACGTTCTGGTCTTTTTTTTTTTTTTTGAGGATGGGAAATTATCAAATAACTTCTCCCGCTCTGGGCGGAGCAGGAGGGCGTGTCAGACTTTTACTGACTAAAACCCACCCGTGTTCCTTCCGTTGCCTGTGTGCCGAGGTCGCGATATCCTGACGTTCTGGTCTGACGTTTGCATGTCAATAATTTGTAATGTAGTGCGCCGCCCGTTGGCTAATCAAATAATCAAGGCCAAGTAATTACTACTCTAGGGGGAAGGTAACAGGTAAATTCGTAAGTACCCGTTGCTAGGTTTTACCTCCGTAATGGTCCATAATTGCGACCTCCATTACAACTTCCTTGTTTTTAACGTTGCATTAGCCTTCTCTTTTCAGGGAATTTATTTCACTATTTTAGAAGGCCTTGCAACTGCTTTTCCTGCGCGGAGTTTATTTTATTTGTGTATTTAAAAAGAATGCTTTGGTTTTCTAGGAAACCGGTTCCGACACTTTTTTTACTTTACTTATTAAAACGGCCGGCATTAAAATCTGTAATTCTCACCTGTATTTGACATTAAGGTGTCAAAAACGCTCTATATTTGGACTGTCGTTAAAGCTCCCGCGGGCAGGCGCGACGAGACATCGATAAGATAATTTCCGTGAAGTTTTCATAGAAATTGTTCCATGAAAGTCGCTTCGCGCCGTCACGTCGCTCCTGTCTGCAGGAGCATTTATTGTGTGACCGTTCACCGCTTTTGTAGGAAACCAAAACTTTATATAACCATAGCGTAAAAGGTATCTCAACTTCAGTACTTTGATTGACATTAAGTATTTTTTTGCGGTGTACTTATCATTTTCAAAATGGTGGAAAATTAAGCCTGGAGCTAAATGAACAAGGCATGCGGTAATTGTGTAAGTAAATTAGACCCGTAAAAAAAAAATGAACGAAATGAACCGTCAAACTCGGGTTTGTGACGTTGAATAGGGTTTACTCGGCTGCAGTCGGTCGGTGACGCTGAATCGCATTTTCTCGACACTGAATCGCGTATACTCGGCTTCAGTCGTAAGTTTTGAGTTCTATCACCCTCATCCCTTTTCTTATTTAAGTTACCAAGTGAATTTAGCAGCTTGATAAGATCGACTGCTGGACATAGGCCTCCCCAAAGCTGCACCACAACACCCTGTCCTCCAGCTTCCGCATCCAGTCTGTCCCAGCCATTTTCGTCCGGTCCATCCAGCTGGGGGGCGTCCAACGCTACACTTGCCGATACACGGTCTCCACTCCAGCCGATCGATTCTGTAAAAATATCACCTTGAAACTTAGGTGAAGTGAGCGTGAAGTGAGCTGTCAATAGTGTTAATCCCTAGCATCCTGCCGGTCGATTTGTGACAGTGACAGCTCACTTCACCTAAGTTTCAAGTTGATCTTTTTACAGAATCGACCGACAGGAGTCATCTGCTCCACCGGCCATCGGCCCTTCGACAAACATGGCCAGCCCACTGCTACTTCAGTTTGCTTACTCTCCAAACTCTGTCGGTAACTCTGGTTCTTTTCCGGATAATTTCATTTCTGATTTTATACCCTAAAGAAACTTCGAGCATAGCTCGCTCCATAGCGTGCTGAGCGACTTCAAATTGTGGACTAGCCCGAATGTCAGTGTTCACGTTTCGGCACCGTATGTCATAACTGGCAGTACGGACAGGTTGAAGACCTTAGTCTTCAAACATTGCGGGATAGCACCCTACCACATAACCATATGCATTTTTTAAGGATAATACTTATTCTAAATGGTTTTATAAACTAAATACCTACTCAGGAAACCTTTACTTTCTGAAAAACTGCATCGATAAAGTTTTGTGGCGTACATTTAAAATGTTGCATCGCTGGCAGGAAAGAGTTGGTAAAATTGCCAAACTTGCCAATCTGGATTGGTGCCAACACCTGTCCTCTGGCAGGTAACAAATTGAATATATTATTATTTGCAAATTATGATTAGTTCAAAAATTCTGCTGGCCGTGTTTTTCTTGTGTATACAGAAACACAGTTTGATAATTACTTTTACTCGAAAATTTTATGACTTTAATTAATATGTAAGATATTAAGGGATTCACTCTATACATCTTATACTTTAGAAACACGATTACCTGTAGTTAAACAAACGAATTAACCCACACCCAAACAGTACACCGTCCAACACACCCTCGAATAATCCCACCTTCTAACACAACACAAAGTGTTGTGTTGTGTTAGAAGGTGGGATTATTCGAGGGTGTGTTGGACGGTGTTATGTTATGTCATGTTATGTAGTGACATAACATGACATAACATAACACAACACAACACTACATAGCACAACACAACAAAACACTACACATCACAACACAAAAAACACTCTCACAACACACACTATACAAATGGTTTTTCTCTTTAATTATTTTGTTTTAATTTCTATAAAATCTTTATTTTCTGTCGATAGTACTTACACAGAGAAATTCCGAATTTTTATTCATCTAACTGGTGTTAGCTTGAGAGCCCTGACACCCATAACACAAGTTTAATCTTAGCTTGGGTGTCAGAGGTGTATAATTCTGCATTTACCTACAATTTATGTGACAAATTTATTATGTTAAAGCAAGGCCCATATGTAAAATTGTAAAACTGTAAATTAAGATATTATTAATTGTAGTTTCCCCGATAAAAAAAAATCCAAAGTAATCCCTAAAAAACAACAACATAAACCCTTAGTACGGCGTAAATACTTCACGGAAAGTCATCAGTTTTTTTGTTAGTAACAAAACTACATGTTTTCGATAACGTACACCTACATTTTACATTTTAAAAATGTATATCTTTTTTTATAATACGAAGGAAATAGCTAAATTTGCGCGCTAATCGCCCATTCTTTATACTCTAGAGGAAAAAGCTCCGTGCGCCCTCAAGAAAAAGAGGGTCCTAATATGTAATAATTTCAAACCATGGTCACATCACTGACGTCCCCACACTAGATTTCACGCTTAATTATTAGTGACAGCAAGAATTAACATATAATAATTATGTCAGTATTTATTGACGTCACGATCGCTGTTGGCAGGGTCGCTAAGTCATGTGCATTTATCACAATGTGAAAATGGATTAAAGTTAGTAAATAGTTTACGAATAGTTAACTGTTGGATATTAAAACATACGATTTTTAATGCCATGTATTTTATTGCGGTTGGTCACAGTTCTAACCTAACCCAACCCATATGGTACCTTAGCCTTAGTTACTGCGACTCACTTTGAGAAAAAGCCAGAACGTAAAAAAGAAGAAATTGAAGTAGATTTTTTCATGTTTTTGGAATTGTGTCGATACAAAAATCTAGGTTGCCGATGAGGTGTGCCTTATCTGATAAAATCCATCCAGCCTCTATGATGCTTCGAGGGTATAAAGAATCCCAAATAGAAAGATACTCTTGAAAAACCTAACCCTGACCTTGATATCGCGCATTCTAGTAATAAAAGTGTACCATTTGAAGGTAAATAAGTTTCTAGATTATAATTTATTTTGTTTGATTAAGTTGTTAGAGCTACGTTGAGGAGCTCGTGGCTAAGTAATAACAGCCAAACGGGTTGATCCATCAGGTTAAGCAAAGCTTGTCGGGGTTGGTCTGTGGATGGGTGACCATCTTTACATACCGAGACTCCTCCGTGCCTCGGAAAGCACGTTAAGCCGTTGGCCCTGGCTGTCATTCGTATTTCTTTGACAGTCTTTAAGGGTCGTCAGAAGCCCGAAAGTCTGACAACCAGTCTTACCAAGGGGTATCGTATTACTCAGTTACTGGGTTATGGAGGTCAGGTAGGCAGTCGCTCCATGTAAAATACTGGTATTCAGCTGCATCCGGTTAGACTGAAAGCCGACCCCAATATAGTTGAGAAAAGGCTTGAAAGATTGATTGAAATTGTTAGAGCTACTATGGAAGTTGCTTCTAGCGTAAGCGTGTATTTTTTTTAAACCAATTTACAGAAATAAATTGCAATGATCATTTTATTGTTTTTCTTTTCTATCGATTTCCGGGCTCTTGAAACCTTAACTCTAATAAAATGTCGTGGAGGTACTTCTTTTTTATTAAATCCATAAATGTATCCATCCCATTACCTATGCAAATGAATTCTCCTACAGCCTGTACCTATAAATGTCACCACAGAACTGGACTATTGTGCCACGTAATACACAGCACCACAGTAAGTGTAATTGACGCCTACACCCTCAACATGTGGGCTAAACATAGCTCTACGCGCTAGGATCTAGGAAGTGAGACAATTGTATCACGGAACAATTCAATCCGGTTAACGCAATCAAGCGCACAAGTAACTAACGCTATTAGTGCGCTCTGAGGAAATACCTGGGTAAGGCTGCGTTTGTATGGAATGAGATACACAACGTAACATTAAATCACGCCTGTATTTCCCCAAGGGTAGGCAGTGGTACACCTATAGAAAACCCACATTTTGCCAGCTATATTTAAGTCCCATATGGGGGCAAGCCTATTGCCACGAACCGGGCATAAATCCAAACTACGGGCTGTTACTAAAAAAATCCAGAATACTGGGAAAATTCCAATAACGAATTCCGACACCCAGGACTTCATGCTCAGCAGTACCTAGCGCTTGTGACCACTATAGACCAACGATTTAAGCATGAATAAGTTACTGTGTGTTAAGTTCTGTCCCTGAAAAGGTCTGCAGCCTAATTACGTAATGCACGATCAATAATAAATTGAAACAGATTGCTAGTCCATCGATTTATAAGTTCGAAAAAAATATTGATCAGATTTTTTTTTCGAACTTATGAAGCAATGGACTAGCAATCTGTTTCAATTTATTATTGATCGTGCATTACGTAATTAGGCTGCTGGTCAACCTTAATTAACACGATGGTATCGTAGAAGGTAGCTAAAAGTGAGTGGAAGAAGAAGCCTAGATTTGCTTTCTTACATAGGTAGTCTTATGTGTGGCTAACTGTACGTCTATCCTGTAAAAACACAACGTGAAAACATAGGTGAAGTGATCTTGAAGTGAGCTGTCATTCCACCATTCATACCAAGGACACTATTGAGAGCTCACTTCACTTAATAAATCGGCTAATAGAGTAATAGCATCTTATTGACATCTCTAGGTACTCCATCCAGCCAAGAACAGTGAATTGTGTCACTTGTCACTGAAAAATTCACAAAGAGGAAAGAAGAATGAAGAGAAGAAAAAAGAAGAAGAAAAGAAGAAGCAGTATGTATGTAATTCTTCTCTCTTCTCTCTTAAGTATATTCTCATATTATTTGTTTTATTTTATTATATGAATTGTTTTAATTTTATGTATTTTACTTTCTCTGTACTCTACACACGGTGTCTACGTCTCTTTTTATCCTCTTTCCTATCGCAGGTATGCTGGAAGAGATTTCTTTAGAAATAAGCATCACCTTTGTACGCATTTTTCTCTTCTTTTCTTCTGTATATATGTGTGTACATAAATGGTTAAATAAAATAAATAAATCGTTTAGAAAGACTAAACTTAATTGACCAGCGAATATCACGCTTCGGTGTATGCATCGAATTAAATTTTACATCAAATTCCTATCATACTGAATTTCTGTGTACCTACGCAGTATGAACGAAAACGCTGCCTGATGAAATTTTAATTATGAAACCAGATTAAAAAGGACCGGTAGAGACCAGTGAGCACTTTAATAACATGCAATTTCTGGGAAATTCATAATCCGCAGAATTTAAAATTTTGCGGTTTCCACGAAACCTGCAGCTAGTGTGAATCAAACTAAACGTCATAAAACTGTTGTGTGGCATGATAACTTTTAGCTAAGCTGTGCTCTTATTATCAAAGTTTATGCCTTAACTATCAAATTTTATTCCTTTAAAGACTTGACAAAGGTAGTCAAGGTTGGCCTCGGTTGAAATGCTTCGGCCGGGGGTTGCGGAAGATTCTTTCGTTCCCGCGACCCCCGGCGTAGGTGTGAGTCGGAACACCGGGGTGGTTTTTAGTCAGTAAGAGTCTGACAGACCCCTCCGCCCGCCCCAGGGCGGAGGACATCCATGAGGATTTTCCAACCCGGAAAAAAAAAAAAAAAAAAAGGTTGAAATGCTTATCCGGGGCAGCGGAAGTCGCATTCGCACCCGCAGACCCCTGACGCAAGTGTGCGAGGGAACACCGGGGTGGTTTTAGTCAGAAAGAATCTCTGGAGGACATCCATGAGGATTTCCATCACGAAGGAAGGAAAGAAAAAAAAAACAAAGATTGAGATGCTGACGGTTTTCAAAACTAGTTCAGTCATTCACTTTTGCTTGATCATGCATTGCTGTTTTTCGACCGTAACGTGCACATGATTCATTCCAAATTGTTTCGTATTCAAACATGAGCTAATCAGTCGTAAATTCTGTTATTGGCCTTTGGCAATATCGGTAATTTGGTAAATCACGTTCTATTTAAATGTCAAACGTTACACACATTTTCAATACCTTTAATTTGCGATGGTTTTGAGATATTTTCAAGCCTTTTAAAGTGGTTTTAGCCAAATTAAAGCGCGGTTCACGCGCTGGGAAACTAGTTGCTTAATAGTTTAGTAGGTAGATCTTAATAAATTACGTCATCAAAGGCGACGAAAGAGATTTGTCCACCGCAGCCGTCAACGGTACGTCAACTAGAAACGAGATTATTCAAAACGAACGGGACGTCCCGGTGACTGCGATCGTTTGTCCACAGCGACAGAAGTCGGCGGTTCAGTATAAACCTTCCACTGTCATCAACGGCGGATAAGGATAGGAAGATAGACAAAACAAAAACCGAGCGAACGGCGCCGCGCCGCCGCCGGTGCGATGGCAGTGTGTGGACAAGATCAAACATATTTTGTATTGCCGGCACATCGGCCCGTCACAATCACAACAAATGTTTAATTCTATTAATTGATTGTAAACATAAACCTTCCAGAATTAATTTAAAATCCATTACCTATAAAAGTATCTAGTTTAGGTGAACTAAGCGGTCACTTAGACAGACACGAAAACCGACTTTATTTTATACAATACCAACAAAGAGGATAAATAGAAGGCCGCTCAAAAATCTAATAAAGAAAACATGTCTGAAAGCAAAAATGAGAACCTGCTAAGGCACCAGTCCCACCGCATGCGATTTAGAGCTAGTAACTAAAAACGAGATGTACTGCCATGCTATTCTGTAAGCATCTCACCGTGAAAACTTGGGTCAGGTAAGCTGTCAATAGTTTCAATCCCTGTGGAATGACAGCTCACTCCACGCTCACTTCACCTAAATTTTCACGGTGAGATGGTTACAGAATAGCACTGCAGCAGTGCTATTCCTGGTACGGGACTTACAACAATTTTGTACGTTTCTTGAGCGAAAACATAGTCGATAGCTAGAAGGTTCAGTGGGAAAGGTGCTTAAGTAAAATAAAACACAAACACAATCGGTCACAAACCTTACTTAGTTGACAAATACGCGGAATAACCATCTACTGTACCCGGGGGCAGTTTGTTTTACACAAATAATTACGTAAACCTGCTTACAGAGCATAATTGTTGACTTTACCCTAAAGAGGGTTTTTAAATATAATCTTGGTATAAAAGGTATTTTTGAGCTTTGTGGATTTGATAGGATTAGTTCTTCAAAGTATGTTTGGCATGGCGAAATGTTATTTAATTTTACTAACATTAGGCTAGGAAGCAAGGCTTCTGGTTTGAAATCAAATCAGGAAATTAATTATTACGCAATTTGACTACCAACTTAAATTATCCGTATATTCAAATCACAACTTTGATTCTTTGACAGTTGTATAAAATGGCTATAACGCGGAAAATGTCGTTGGCTGTCAATTTGCATAACAATTAATTTGACTGACGACTAAGCCGAAACTTCTGGGACTAGGAACGTGTAATTTTGCACACAGCTTCCTTTATGTATTAAGAGTGCCAAGTAACGTAATTAGGTGCGCGCTGTCAAATGGCATCAAAAATAGAGTGAAATAAGCGAAAAAGTAATTTTCTATTTTCAAAACTTCATAGTCGCTTTTCACATAGATAAGAGTGCCCAATTAACGTAATTACATAGGTGCCTGAAACCCATCCAAGAAAACCAGAAACGAACGAACCTCTGAAGTTTCTAGAATTCGATTCTAGAATACTCTTTCTAGCTACACTAACAACTACACTAATTTCTTCATCCCCCTAAAACTTATTTAGTTTCTCAATAAACTTTAACATACCCAATTACCTCGTACCCATTTCTCAGATAACTAAATTCACTTACTGTAATACCTCTCCAACAAAAATACTCTTCAGAAACCTTCATACGTTATTCAAAAACCCTTTTTCCTTCAACATATTTCATCTCAATATATTCCCACAAAGGTTGCCACAGTACGTAAATTTATTCTACTCCACAAAATGCATCATTTGGTGTGCCACCCGAATGAATTGACCTCGCGATCGATCACAATAGGGTGTAATCTGAAGCTCTGAACATCTTCAGCTCAAAAGAATTTTCAGTTTCAGTGGTAAAAAGGACTCTTTGTTAGCACACGGGCTGATTCTCGATCTCGGAGTGACTCGGATTTAATTTTGTGGTTTCCCGCAGATAGACCGAAAGCATTTTTGTTTGATTTTTAGGGTTCCGTAGTAAACAAGAAAACCTGAATTGGAAACCGGAAACCTAATTTGGCTTGGGTATACATATTAATCACGCCGACAAAGTGGTAAAATAAAATCAAGTTTTCTATTTTTTTGGTACCTCCCCTACACATGTAAAGTGGGGATGTTTTTTTTCTCGTCTATCCCATAGTGGCGTTGAAAAGATCGTTCAAAAATATTGCGAGTTTGTTAAAACCATTTTTCGATTCAGGGATCCGTTCGCGAAATAGTAAGCCTAAAAGTGTAAATTTTTGTTAGAGTCAAGTGTCCCCCCCCCTGCCAGCTAAATGGTTGGTTTTGGATATATAACGAAATTAAAAGGAAAACTATCACAGCTAAGTAGGCTTTGCAAGTTAACGAGTAATAATCGACCAACTTAAATTTACGGTTACAAAAACATTTTCTCCCATACGTAATGTATGGGAGAACATGTTTTTCAACTACAAAGTTAAGTTTGTTCTTGCGATAAATTCATCCCAACAATGGAACCCTTCATTGTGCGTGGTCCAACACGCACTTGGCCGATTTTTTATAAATAAGATTGGAGGTGAAATCATTCGGAGATCCTTTTTCCTGTCTGTGTATATTATTTGGATAAATAAACAATTTTATTATTATTATATTATATGTTGTTTAATTGAAAATGTACGTAATGTGAAACTAGCAAAGTCCAGTTTATGAAAATTCTATTGTACATTGTTCATAACTATATTAAATAAAATGTTGGCAAGCCACTGTACAGTTGCACACATACTTGTGTATTTTGGTGAAAAGTAGTCCACCCTTTTGTCTTTCTGTTATTGCGTAAAACAACAAACTAATAAAATAAACAGGCGTGGTAATGTGTTATATAACTCATTGTAAGGACACCTACCTTTCACTGAGTCACATAGCACACTCACGACATCACAACCTTCCATAACTAACATCTTGCCCGAACACTAATGCCTCTTCTCAATACACAAACATCGTCATATCCTTTCCTGACACATAAATCTGAACAACGTCGCGAAAATAAACCTTTTTCAGCGTACCACTATAGTACGAACACTAAAAGTACCACAGAAGCCGTCCGGTACGTGATCGTGGCACTAAAGTGGCGGCCGCGCCATAAAAAGTAACACACGCGACAAACTCAGAGTATTGTAGTAATGACAATGAGGAAAACTACTTGCGGTAGAAGCTAGCCAATACGGAGTATAGAGACTACTAAACTTGTGCTAGCAGAAATGCTATTATTCAGTTTTGTGAAGTGTAGGTACTTCTACAGTAAATTGCCACAGGAAGGGTTTCAGTACCACGTTGCCGTGATTAAAATTAATTGCCTGTTTGTTATAAGTTTCGTATTCTGCTTGACGTTCAAAGATGTAACACCATTACATCACGGCTGTTCTTACTGAAGAGGTCAGCAGGTGAGGTTTAATTCCCAGGTGATAAGGGGTGCTGTGTGCATGACTTGATTATATTTGGCAAAACCTGGTAATAGATACTTGTCATAGTGGAAAATTTAAAACACGCAAGCCAACCTACAGAACCACCCAGTTAAACGTACCTAGTGTAGGATTAATTTATAACTCAACCATTAATTTTCGTTGGACACGCAAAATATAAGTAGTTAAAGTAGTACCTACCTTTACTGACATAATCATTTGGTTTAAACAGGTTTTTATTATTTTATTTATCTTTTATATTTTGTTAAGTACCGTACCTAGTACTTGTTGATAGGCCTACTACCACCCACTACTGTCCTCCCATACCTAAAAGCATTGTAAAAGCCATAATAATATTTATTAACATGCTTTTATATTAGGTCGACCTGTATGTATGTAACTATGTAATCAAATCTAAGAAAACTAATTTAACCATCTTCTAAAGATCGTAGCGTTATGAAAATTGGCAGTTGTATGTGATTTTGATGACAATACAATAACATGGTACTGTCGAGCTGATCTGATGATGGAGCCGGAAGATATGAACTGGAACTTCATGATGGATGATCGTATTATAGCCGTGTTTGGACTTGTTAGAAAGGTCTTGTAATGAACGTTGACCATGATTAGGTTTCAAGGTCTGATGATGAAGCCGGAAGATAGGCACTAGCATTCCATGATGAAATATCGTATCATAGCCGTGTTTGGACTTGTTAGAAAGGTCTTGTAAAGGTGCACGTAAAAGCGTGTTTTTTAGTGTTGTTTAAACTATTAATTTATTTTTTAAAGAATAACCGTGGAGTTACTTGCCGGCTCTTCTCTGTAGGAAACGACCAATTGGAACCGTGCAACTAGCTTCTGATGTTTTATAAGTGTAGGTCTGTGTGAAATAAAATATTTTGATGAAATTACAACGAAAACAGGACGTTGTACTATATATATTATTTTTGTTATTGGATGGTAATCAAGCCGACACTGTCAAGCAAGCCATGTCAGAGGTATTGCAGATGCGTTGCCATTTCAATAAAAAAGCTAGTATTAGTAACTCATATCCCTTTTTTAATCGTAACAGCAGAAAAGGAAACATCATCATCGTCATTTCAGCCGAAAGACATTCACTGCTGGACATAGGTCTCCCCCAAAGTATCGCCCCTTCGACCGGTTCTATGCTTCTCGGATACATGCGGCATTCTCAAGGTCGTTGGTCAACTTACCGTAAGGCCTGCCAATGCTACGTCTTACGTCATCCCAGTTTCATTCTCGTGGAGAGCAGAAAAGGTATAATTAATAGTATTTCATCTGACTACCTCCTGAATAAACAGCATCTGTTACTAATATTGTAGTCCTCTTCACCGATCCGGCGACAGGGACCCAGAAAAAAATTCTTTCCTTTTGTGAGCTCTCTGATAACTAGCAAAACCAAAATTGGTCTTGAAAATTCGGTCACACAGTTTACAGAGGACCTGATCAGCTTCGTCTGTAACCTACTTACTAAACGATAAATTAAATATTTACCTATTTTCTAACAATATCCTAAGTTTTCTTCGCAGAAAATTTCATATTTCTAGTAACTTTCCCTTCAACAATTTATTCTTTTGAAGTTTTCTTCAACAGCTGTATGTACCTACGAGTATTTGGAAACTACCTTAATTTCTACAGTTTGGTAACTACTTACAAGCGATTGAAAAGTGAACTTGTAATGGCCAAAAGTTTCGCTACTCGTTATAGCAGAAACTTTATCGAAAAATTCATTTATTAGGTAGACTTGCTATTTCGCCTCCACAAAAAAATATATGGTCTGTTGTAAAAGAATTTAATAAAAATTAAAACATATAGATTAGAAAAATTACCTGTATTTGTTGTGCCACAAACAAACCTTGATTTGATTATTTGAATACAAACGCAACATTTTAATTCTAAATAACCATAACGTTGTTTTTCAATTGAGTTTAATTCTATATCCTCAATTTTCGTCGATGATCATTCAATTACAATTTAATCATGTTTTTCAAACAATATTTGGTGGAAAAGCGGTGAGAGATAAACTTAAAACTTTCTGAATACAGACAAATGTGTTACTAATTCCCATTAGTACTCACTAATGGGAATTAGTGACAGTTATCTGTGTTTAAGTAACCCTTGTTCAAATTAAATTCTTACGCAGTCACTCAGTAAGAATTTGACGATTTGTTTTCACTTTGATTCGATACTTTTTGAATTGACTTTAAGTGGAAGTATCATAAAAGTAGTACAATCTCGTAGAAAAACAGGTTTAATGGGCAATACAGCCGGTGTGAATTTCATTAACTTTGTGCAAAACGATTAAAAAAAACTTGACACCTGTCAAAACCAACTCTTCTGTCGCAGATCTTGTTGAAATAAGCAGTCACTTTGAGCTCTGAACTTTGTGTATTTTCTCTATTAAGAGCTTTGTGTATACATGAATAAATAATCCCAAAATCTAACAAAAAAAAACTTCGTTGAACTGTAAAAATATTAAACTGAAATTGAAACCATTCAGGGACCAATACGAGGGAACTGGTTGAATAATAAAATATTTGATTTTTATTCCGAATAGCCAATAACTGTGGAATACAGTAGAACCCTTTAATATATTGTACTCATGAATTCCAGGGGGAATACTAAATTGTATTGAAGGAAACATAGGTATATTATTATTTTAATAGAGAACTCGGGATGTGTAATGTGTATTTTATTTAAATATCTATGGTACAATAGAAGGAAGATAAAATACAATAGACGACGTATATTTAGAAACCTAATCCACTTAACTGTTCTTAAAGAGTCATTAAGAACCCTGTAAGAAATCGACACGTGTTTCACCTCTCAACCACGCGTCCTCAGGATGACGATTGACTTGTTGTGGACCCGGACCCGACGTGATGACACATTAAGCGTCGAGAACAGAGTGAGCCACTTCGCACGACAACCCCACTTATATAGGATTAATGCCCCGCCCACCTCGGCTAGGATCATTATCAGCGCGATAAGAGGCTGCAAGCAATCGCAATAACGGTGACCTTGGAATACTTGCATTTAATTCGTTCAACAGTGTAACGTTCCCTGTGTATTTTTTTGCAATTTCTAAACTCTCTAGTACTGACATTCTGAAACCTTTATCACATGTGTGTAAAATTTTGAAAGTGTTATTATTATTTAACGAATGACCTGAATCTATTAAGTGTTGAGCAAAATGGGATCTTTCTGGATTCCTGTAAGCTGCAATATGTTCGTTATAGCTTCTTCGTCTTTTATATTTTATAATGAATTTCCGCAAAATGACGCCTGAGTCAATTAACTATAGAAGGAAGATCTTAGAGGCAAGGCCAGACAACCCTAATGGGTTTAGGTAATGGTGAAATGGTACTTAAAAATTGAAGTCTTTTGAAAAATTTGGGTGGAAAATTTTCCTAGGGGACCAATGTGTAATTTTGCAGTTAACGCTAGTACATATAATGATAAACTGATTCACCTTCTCTTGTAATTTTCAACTCAAACGGGTTTGCATTACTCTAATAGAAACTTTACAGTTGTACTCTTAGTACTTTAGGTTCTTCTTAAACTAGACGTGACCTGGGTTTACTGGCCACTTTATTGTTCATATAACTTCTAAGTTCTAAGTATATTGTTACTTGGAAAGAAAATGTCCTTTAGTATTGCTAGGTATAATAATGAGATAAGTAACTTTCATTACTGATTGTATAACTTGCTGATGCCTTAATTAGAATATTATAAGCTGGTAACCAAGGCAGTAGGCCCAAGGTGCAAAATCTAACACTATTATGATGTTAAGCATCTACTTTCTATAAAACAGCTATAATGACGAATTATGCCCATGTGCAATCAATCTACGATATGGACTTGTAATGTGGGGAAATGGCACAGACCAACACAAACCATTTGTAGCACAAAAAAAATGCATAAGAGCAATGTATGACATGAAAAAAAATGTTGACTTCTGGAGCATTTAAGCACAAACTATATAGATGGCTAAATATTCAAAATATCTATATTCTATTAAAGAATTTATAGAGACTAAATGTGCCCCAACAATTGTATAATATTATGTGATGTAACGCATGCCGACAAGTTTGCATGCTATGTATGTATAGCAAAACATGTAAGCACTAATTTTAATGTAACATCTGTAACACCATGTTTTAATGCAAATAAAAATGATTTGATTTGATAAAATAAATGTTTTGACTTAAGACAAAATGGTTTGCCAAAAATGGCCTTGCCGAAAGCCTTCCTAAGCAAGTCCTTTAAAAACAAAAATGGGAGAAGCTATAAGAACTACTTTGGCGTAGCTAGAAAGTGCAAAAAAGACAACTACAGACTCGATACTTTTTCATCTAGGTTCATTTTACGGTTCCTACTTGAATCATTCTCTTTTAAAGCAGCGCATGTCTCAGAATATTTTACGTCAAAACTACTGAAAATATTGAAACCTGAAAGAAAACAGTATGAAAGTACAACATGTTTCATGTTAACAAAAAAGTGAGGACTGAGTTGTAGTTTCATAGATGTATTTATATACACGACAAACAGTTTTAGACGACGTCCTATATTTACGGGAGACCATGTTTTGGTAGAATTATGTTTTTTTCTATAACATATTTTTTTCTGTGTTCTGTGTTCGGTTTTTTTATCCGACTGCGCAACGTAAAGGAGATAATGTGTTTATCAGCAATATGTAAAAAAAACAAAAAGGGCACATAGGTACTTCAATAACATTAGGTACCAAAAAGAGTGAAAAAATCTTATTATTATTGAAAATCATAAAGTTATTGCTATTTAAAATTCTCGTTTTTAGTATCAAAATTGTCCCAATTCCATTAAAAAATGAGCAAATTATCAACAGGGGTCATAAGTTAAGACTTGTAGACATCCACTTAACGACAGCCGCCGGCGCCCCATGTATAATCCTGGAAACGTCCCCCTTTGAAAAAAAATGCGGAGTTTTTTTTTTCTTTTTTCCTGCAAATTACCACATAAATAGACTCTCAATACGATACTTAACAACACCTTCACGGATCATATAGGTTTTTTTAAATTAATGTATGTAGGTACCTATGTATGTTTGCTCCTTTGTTGCGCTCTAGAGATCAAACGTGTTGACCGATTTTGATGATTCGTACGACAATCAAAAAATTCAAAAGTCATTTATTCAAACTAGGCTGATAATCAGCACTTTTCGAACGTCAAAATTACATAAGACAGTCCCCCAAAACGCCCACCCTTCACCACTTCCTAGTGCGTTAGCTGGGAAGAAGAAGTGGCGCAACAAACTCCCCAGCAGCACAGCTGTCTGTTCAGTTAGAAAGAAAAAAAATGATTCTATATAATAGTATTCAACATAATTAACCTAATTTAAATTATTATCCATACCTATATTATGTTAGCTAGCACACGCCAATATAAACGACTCGAAATCGATTTGTCTTAATCTTGTGTATCACTAAAGACAAGACATCAAAATAACAACTTGCTTTTCTATTGTATTCAGAGCACCCTTAACACAATGCACCTATTATTTTCATATAAACGATCATTACTTATATATACAATCATATTTAATATATTTAAGTAAAATGTGCGTGCAACGTGCGTATGATCGATTATATGAATCGATCATACGCACGCCGCACGCACGTTAAGATTTATGTCAGTGATTAAAAATTAATTAGTCTTAATAAATGAATTGGCTATTATTTACAGCTGCCATATATACTAGGTACCTACATGATTCAGAACAGATTTTCAGTTCGTTAAATACAGCGTGTAACAGAAATGTGTGGTCATATAAGGCTGTGGTACTCTCCGTGGGATCAACATATTAATCGTGAAATAATTATCAGCCGTCCCATAGGTACATTTGGGTCGAGTAGTCTGGCTTCACAGTTGTGCGGGAGATCCGTACGGGCCCCCAGAACGGAGACACACGTGAGGCACTAAAACATTGTTTCACAGCGATGCGGATGGTCCGTACGCGACGCGACCAGCTCCGTACGTAAAGTATCGTACTACTCCCTCGTTTCAGAGCACTGCGGGCGCTACCCGTACGGGTCTCCCGTGTACGGGCAGCCCGTGCGGGTCTCCCGTACAGTTGTGAAACCAGCCTTAAAGTTTTGTATGGGACAATAATAAGGGAAAATAAATGTTTTTGCTATTATGAAATTGATCCGATGTAGAAAGTTGTTCAGTTTGATGGTCTGTACCACACCCTTAAATATAACCTCACCTTTCTGATACAATACACTGTATAATTTTCTTGTACAATAATAAAAAAAACTTTGTCTCATTCACCCTAATAAATGTCGCCGCTCTTTGTACTGCTTCTGAATTTGTAAAAAGACCCACATATGTGAGTACTGTACGACCTATGTACGGACTAAGCTACCATTTAGGTACTGCCTATGTCTCTCATTGACTTGAATGTGTCCTGGCGGCTGAGAGTATGTCATGCTCACTCTAATGTCTCGCTGACGGTGGCGCGTGTGTTGGATCATTTAGTTACCTTCAAAATGGTTGAGCTGAATGGTCCTAATCCATGCGTTATGTTCGTGAACGGGCGCCGTCAGTAGGAACTAGTCATCTCTTAGCTACCACGGCTTATTTTAATTTAATTTAATTTTAAAATTGTTTATTTTTTATTTCTGTTACGGACGCTTTTCACGTTTTGCATCGTTTTCACATGTATAACTTCAACATGAATGATGTAACCAATATTTTGTAACCATATCATGATTTAAAAGAGTGTCCGTGGAGTTTCTTGCCCGTTCTTCTCCATAGGTACCTACTACGCTTTGGAATGGGCATCTAGCTTCATCTTTCTAACTGATCGACCCCCTTGACAATTCAAAAGTGCCTGTAATTGGTATATTTGAAATAAATGCTTTGAATTTGAGTTTGACGCTATGACAAATAAAAATCTCATCACATCTTGAACAGATTTCCAATACTGATATTTTGTCACCGAAAGCAATGAAACTTCCTTTGATTTCACACTTCATTGATATTTTCCTGAACTTATTCGAGTATTTCAATTGAACCTATACATACTTTCAAAGCGGTTTGAACACCTTTATAGGTTTGAAAATGAAATGCTACTTTCCGTGTTCGTTCAGAATTCCTTATTGCAGGTTTTTCGTTTTGCACAAATCTCTGCCCTTGTTTGTAACGAATCAATACATCATAAACGAGCAATATTTGTATACAATGTAAAATTTAATTCGTTTGCATCCTCTTACCTATCCCGCACCCTGAAATCGCGAAAAAAAAATCTGCTGTTCCCTACATTATAACGAGCTATGCGAACATAAATGTATGGAACAGCTGATTTCTTTTTCACGATTTCATTTTTAGCCCCATAGTGAAAGTTGTTACAGGGTAGCAGGGACATCGACGCGAAAACTGTTAAAACTGTGTGTCAAATATTTGTAATCACGTTCTCGGAAACGGCTCTAACGAATTCGATGAAAGTTGCAGGGGTTTACGGGGACGAAAAATCGCTAAGTCTAATATCTGGGAAAATTCGTTTTCTCTTTTTCACAGCCTCGGGAATGTGATACAACGTTGCTACACCTGGACGATATGTTTATATATTTTCAGCCTTGCACTGCTCGGTCGATCAGATACTTACTAATTATCTACACGAAGCTTATAATAAGATGAAATAATTACGATATTTCCAATTTACACGTCAACATTAAAAATAATCTAAATATCATGATCGGTGATACTTTGTTATTAAGAAAATGTTATATGAAAATAATACAGAATTCTAAAGTATGAATATGTTTAAAAAACATCCGTTATTTCATCAGAAAACTGAAACCATTCAAATAATTAAATACAACGTTATCATTCATCTTCATCATTTATCTTTGACTTCGCTGGGATACTAATGAATGCACTGAAGGTTCTATTATTTATTTAAAAGCTTTTTAGCAAATAATTAGGGTATTTATTTTAAAGAAAGTTTACGCTCAATTAATCAAAAAGTAGTGCATGCATTGTATGTATCCTTTACTTGCTTCTGCCCGTGACTTCATCTGTGTCAAATTTCTTGGTCCCCGACCCACAATGTCGCATCGCATCGCATCGCGCGATTAGTTCGTTTTCGCTTAGAGTTTTTTCATTTTACTCGGCTCCTAAGGGTCGTAGCGTGATGACAAATAACTTATAACCTTTTTCAAGAATTGGTCTACCAAATGCAGATTTTTATTTTCAAATTCAACTTGTGGTCCCAGAGATTAACGTGTTCAAACAAACAAATTCTTCAACTTTACCACAATTATTGTGCATTTGATAGACCAATTTTTACAAGAGTGCTCATTTTAAACATTTTGTATAAACTGTTTCTTTAACATAACTAGCGATATAATATATTCTTGAACCCCTTCGGGGTAAGCTAGCTTGATGATAACATTATTTGCGGGAAAAAAAAATACTTTTATAATTATTTTCGTCCTTAAAATAAATTACCAACATACAAAAAATTGTGGCCTTTCCTTGTTCTCTACAGAACTCATGGTCACCATACTAAGCTCGTTCAAAATTGACATTCCATTCATGAATGCAATATATGCAAACTTTACATTGTGTTGTGAAGTGCTTGTGCTTACGTTCAGTAGTTCAACATCGTTTTATTTAGAATATTTATCAGAAAAGTTTTTAAAATAAATATTTTATGCAAGTTCTCTGTAGTTGTCATTAATGCAATTAGTGCGTAACACACTTCCAATCACAATCCAAGGCGTTTGAAGGAAATTCTAACTACTTTTAGCCCGCCTGGTGGTTACAGCCCACTCCCTCCCACAGAGAGGAGGCCTGTGTCCCAGCAGTGGGAAAATAATTGGCTGATTATGTTATGCGTATGCTTACCAAAAGTTTAACAGAAACCGTTGAAGGTGTTACAACCATAACGGGGCAGAAATTAATAAGTACTTTAAGTTGAGAGTTTTGAAGGACTTACCGAAGTTACTTCAAGTTGATATTAAGCTAGTAACATTGTTGTTTTGGACTAATCATTGTTTGTTCAAGTTCTTTCTTTCCTGAAAACCCCTTAATTCCTGGGAAAAGTATATGTAGGTACCAATAATATTCAGAACTGTGGAAGACTTGTGCTTTTTCTTCACAAAATATACTTATGTGTTAGGTAAGTAATATTGGTAGCTAATCTGGCATGACCGGGGATCTGACCACAAGAGTAAAAAAACAGAGAGTGCACTGCAGAGTGCATTACTGGCTAATAGCTGATGAGATTGGGTCGAAATTCGGTCGGGAGCAGGATAGGTAGTAAAAAGTTAATACGTAAGTTATAGACACAAAGGTTAACTCACATAGCGTAGGAAAGCACGTGTATTTGTGTTAAGGGATCACCAAGCCTTTTCATTATAAACTTTATTATTTCATAGATCACAACGGTAATTCACTGTTCATTGCCGGAGTAAATTGGAAGTCCCATTCGTAGACCCAACGATCAAGACGCTTAATCTGTGGCTATAGTTCGGAGGACATAAACGAAATAATGAAACATTATTTTATAGAGAATTAACTTTTACCTACGGCTTCGCCCACGTTGATGTCGGTTGACCGGGATCGATTTTTGTGTTAATTCAGGTTAGAAACTAGTCGTGTGCTAAATTTCATCTAAACATCCAAACATAGAATCTTTCATATTTATAATATAAAAAAGGAGGATATATAGCAAAAATACGATTTAAATCTTCAGGAAAAACCCATTCAGAATAAACAACTAAGTAAAGGAAAACACTTCAAAAAGACAAAATTACATCTTAACTTTTCGAAGACACGTCCAACTAACGCTTCTGCAAAAAGATTTGCCACAAATATTTTACAGTCACTTCTTTTTACGAATTCTTCGGCGTGACGTGCGACGTGAGAAATATATTTATATTTTATAAAATAGCTTCAGAAATTCTGTACCTAGTGGAGTATCGGCAGTGCTTTCCATTTAAAGTACTGAATATATGAAATTCTTTTCAATCTTTCATGCTGGGTTTTATACACTCATTTACGTTTTGATGTGGAAAGATTACATCTGTTTTATTACCTACTTTTATCGTCTGTAGGAGTTGGTGAGGTATGATGGATAGAAAGCCCTAAATCGTACTATACAGGATATCAGGGATAATCACGTGCAACCTTGCATCAGGTACCTGCTTCTGGACCCCCTTCATCAGTTATAAAAATATAGCTGTTCGATAAGTTTTTAGGGTCCAAAATCATGTACCTACTACATCGAATGGTATCAGGTTGCGCGACAATGTACCTCATCCTGTATAGTATATACTAATTCCATGGATAGGTATGATCCCCGTTATTTTCTTTGCATAGCTGAACAAGAATCTTTTGGCGCGTGGCCAAAACCGGAACTAATGCCTCAATCATACAATTTCAAATGTGGTGAACATTTGAAATTGTATGATTGAGGCGCGAACAACGCCCCCCGTTAATGTAATTGAAGCGCCAAAAGATCTTTGTGACATTGTACCTGAATATTACGATACAACACACAAGTAGGTACACAATTACAAAACTTCAGGATTGCAATCCTACTTTCTACACAAGACAAAACAAGATGACGTGAAGTTTTTCCATCAAGTGAAAGTTAAGTCGAACAAGGAAATGTGTCCGCATGCAAGGCGGGACTGTTATATGAGTTGTAAAATAGGCAATCAGGACCCACTGTATGAAGTAAGACGAGACTCATAATAAGGGGGTAAAGTGGAACAAA
Source organism: Agrochola circellaris (assembly GCA_914767755.1). Taxonomy (NCBI): domain Eukaryota; kingdom Metazoa; phylum Arthropoda; class Insecta; order Lepidoptera; family Noctuidae; genus Agrochola; species Agrochola circellaris. The sequence continues at coordinate 1,566,145 of OU611853.1, forward strand.
CTGAAAACGTACCAGATCAACAATAATAATGTAAATAAGCCTTTATTGCTGTTTTTAACTTATTTAACTAAACATAACTTTTTTAAAGACGATGATAACAAAACAAGATAGAAAACTATAAATTAACTTATAATAAAACATATTCTCTTACATAAGGATGCCAAAAATAGGCTTTAACTGAATAACAACAAAAAAAAAAAAGTCAGAATGGGATAGAGAGAAGCGTATTGGGAGAAAGAAGAAGGGATAAAATATAATTAAAAAAGATCAAAGGAAAGACTAAGTTAAGACTAAGAGACCGCGTTATTTTTCTAAACTACGCAACGGATTTTGATGTGGTTTTCACTGTCACCAAGAGAATGTAGTCCGGAAAATTTATGTGTTTAAGGTATTAAACACATAAATTTTCCGGTAATAAGTTTAATATTAAGGTACCTTAATATTAAACTTGCATAATTCATAAAGTGATGCCCCAAACTTTTTCACTAGCTCCACGAAAATTTCTTGACTTCAGCCATAACGTTTTCAAGATAAGTTCTCGCCGGAACATTTTTGCAGTTATATTAAAATTTGACGGCCCCTAAAAGGGTGGTCAGGAGAATGTAACCTACTTATATAACGTATAACGTGACCTATTTTAAACATGATTGAAGGATGTAACAGGGTATTTTCCGAGTAACCACTGAAAGTGTTGACACATCACACAGAATCATTACAACATATAGGTCAGTTAAATAAATAAGTATGTTGGAAATACGTTACTGAGTTGACACAAATTGGGACGCCAGCGCCGCCTGGTGGCGCTCAACAGAGTCTACAATATAACGATCAGACCGGCCAGAGCTAAGCAGAGTTTATCGGTGGCGGTCAAGTAGTGAAGACGGTTAGAAACTGTCGTGCAGTCCAAATAGTCGTGTTGTGAACCGACGGTGTGTGAATTGATAGTGTGGCGGCATCTACAGCGCCACATGCGAACTACGCATCAAAGACCTGACGTCACACAACATCCTGACGTCACTCAAATCCTGCATCGCGCAATTAGAGTTTACCGCGTGGTGGACATATATACAAGCTCCCGACTTCAACCTCTGGGCAATTGCCCGCCAGACATGACACCCGTCTGGTCGGAGGATCCTCCCTTTTCTATGGTGGATGAGTGAACTTTACACCCTGTTCCTCATACCCCTAAACTAGTGTGATTAATTTGATCGTAAATTATAATTTGAACTGAAAACGGTTTTTCTATTTCGCAATAACCAACACTACCCACTGACTGTAGTTAAAATATGGCTGATAATGACGAAAGAGACACATACCCTCCTCCGTTACGTATAGGTAATTTACTACGTAATTAAGTACAATTATATAGTAAAATTATACATTATAAAAATACATAACTACAAATGAGTGTTACCAGCTGAATTAATGAATCAATTATGAAGTACATAACATTTTCTTTTTTTAATAAGTAGGTATTTCACCATTTAGTTGTAACAGTATCAAAATACAAATCTACATGAAAAGTACCAGCTGAATGAATTAATACGAATTAAAAATAAAGGTATTGTGGAACTTTGAAAGTAATTAAATGGAAGTTATAATATTATTTCTCTTGGTCTAATATGTTTTTTTTTTTAAAGATGGCTTTAAACTAACATGGTGAAGAAGGGAAAAAAATATTCAACAATTTTCTGGTCTTAATAATATTTAATAAAAAATTACTTAGTCCTGAAAATAAATTACTTTCACAGCCTATTTCTTTTCCGAAGGACCTGCCTTTGCCTCCGATGGAAGCAATAATGCTGCTAATATCCCACCTGTAACAAGAAAACGGGAGTTAGGTTCTATTTTCACCACAAGGGGAAATTCCGTATTTTTAAGAACGTTTGTATTCTAATCTCAGCCTCAATCTGTCAAAACCGTACCACTGATTAACCTACATTTTTTAAGTTTTTGAGTTCGTGGCAAGCACTCTATCTTTTGTACTAGCCGACTTAGTATGATTCGGGATTGAAGCCGTTTCTCTTATTATGTAGTGTGTCATTAATAACAAATTATATATCAGTGTTATTTTGCCTATCTGTTTTTCTTCTTTTTGTGTTGATGGGTAACAAAAATATGCGTTGCATAACAAAATAGGAAAACTAACCACAACAGGTGGTAAGCCACAGCATTTTATTTTATTTTTTTATTGGTACCCCAACAGCAGTACATACAAAGAAATAAAACAGAACAATCTCATAATATAAGTACCAGTATGTATGCCTAATATACTCGTAGGTATACTCAGCATTCACCACAAAACAACATCGTAATTATCTAAAAGAAACATTGGAAAACATAAAGTACAATTAGGAAACAAAATTCTAATATGCCTTATACCTACTAAATAAAATATAAAATTATATAAAAGGGTATAAAATTATATAAAAGGGTACCGCGAAAGTTGGAAGGTGAAAGGGAATGAGTGTGAGTGATATCTAAGATTTTATGTGGAATCATGTTCACAGCATGAATTTACAAAAAAAAAATTGTTTATTGATTAATTTTTGCACTCCCGTACAGTATGACAAAACTTAGATGTAGCAAAAATTTGAGAATTTTCATTCATTCATTGAAATTTTACGAATGTATTTGGTTATATGACTTTAACTGTGCCAAATTTCATACTCCTCCGTCCGCGTAATTTTCGTAAAAAGGGGTACAAAGTTTTTGCTCAACGTATTAATATACTAATATAATTAGTGATTCTGAAGGCGCACTCAGTTCGGATGGTGATCGGTTTTACGAATTTTGCCGATGCTACATCTAAGTTGTATCGTACTGTACCTCAGACACTGATCTACTAAACTTGATCTAGCAATCAAGATAATTATTATATAACCAACAGACAAGTACGATTTCTAATGATGAATTGACTCAGTACCTCCTCCCTTTTCAAAGTACTTACCTACTATTTACGACTAAAGTAGGTAAAGGGGATATATTAATTTATTTATTTAGCTTTATTATACTTTACATTATTTTAACATAATATAGTTTTATGCGTAAACTTATTTTTTATTTTATTAGTAGGTACGTGTATCTTATTTGATCATGTTAGTATTTGTTCGGTAAAATCCTCGTCCAAATGCCTCCTATTACTCTATCTTGTGCCACTCTTGGCCATCGCTACACCGCGTCGGTGGTCTATCTCGTCTTTCTTTTTAGTTTAATACATATTTCAATATGTTATAGTTTTTGACCGCCATCTGTCTGTAAGGCTAGTTTCACAGCTATCTGGGAGACTCGTACGGGCCGCCTGTGCGGGCTCTCGGAATGGAGACACACGTAAGCCGCTAGAATATTGTTTCACAGCGACGCGGATTGATCCGTACGCGACCCGCTCCGGGTAGAGCCCGTACGTATAGTACTACTCCCTTGTTTCAGAGCACTGCGGGCGCTACCCGTACGAGTCTCCCGTGTACGGACGGCCCGTACGGGTCTCCTGGACAGCTGTGAAACCAGCCTCTGTAAACGACCAACCTACTTCCATTTTACTGAGAGGACTTTTGACTACATGTCTTGCCTTTGTTCTTTTCATAATCAGTAAACGATTGAATTTTAGAAATACTTCATCAACTTCCTGACCTTGTCTCATGTTAATTGGGGTCGGCGTAAGATGTGTTCTCTTTCTATCAACAGTAATGCTATCATTCACTCCCTTTTCTTTCTTATCATTCCTCACACAAGCCATCCATCTTTTTCAATTTGAGCAAAATACTTACTGAACACAAATACGGCCCAGCAGTAGAAAGTGATCCGGCAGTAATCGATGATGGTGGCGCCGACGATGTTCACTCCGCCGAGACACACGAACCTCGCAAACATCATGCCGAGACTGGTTGCTAAACCCCTGGTGGAGACACAAGAAGCTGTGGGATCGTCACTTATTAATATAATGTTTGGGCTATAAAAGAAACCATGCATGACCTTTGAGTTTGTTTTGGCTTTTCTTCAGAGGTCATATAGTTTTAAATATTGACCAAAAATTTACTTGTAAAAGTGTCTCTTTAAGAGTTTTACCAGAAATAAACATCCTTTTATTTCATCATTTCATTTCGCTCCATTTAGATACATGTATTTATATTTATAATCAGTGATCGGAGTAGGTAGATTGAACTGGGGCCATTGATCCGAAACGTATATATTAATATGGACATTCCTCCGGAATTGGTGGATTATTAAAAAAAAACCGGAACTTATGTAGGAATTGTATTCTGCCAGAGTGGAAGGAGTCATTTGATGATTTGCCATCCTCAAAAAAAAAAGGTAGGAATTGTAATAAAATGAGCAATATTATATTCTTCATATTTTTTTTAACGGCACACAGTCACGATTTGACAAAACCCAACGACCAATCTAAATTTTGAATTGAGTAGTAATAATATCACTACCAACATTAACAATATTTAATTGAATCCGGAAATACCGGAATTACTTTCCGGAAAAATGGCTTATCCATATTATTCTTTCTGTGTGCATTTATGATACAAGTACCAAAAATCAATCTACCTACTCCGATCACTGTTTATAATATACTTTATACCATTCCCCCTCTAAAAAGCTTATTTTATTCACTGAAAACAGTGAATAAAAAGCTCTTTTAATCAATGTTTTGGTGTTTGAATTTAGAACACATCTATATATGCGACCTCCATCTCAATGCTATACAACCTCCTTGCGAAAACATACTCTATACACAGGAAATAAATATCGTTTCACAAGTTGATTGTTATTAGTAATAATAAGAAAATTACTTTTGATTTTAGTAATTGTTCCAATTTTAATGTGCATTTTAATTAAAGCCCCTTGCAGAGTAGCGCGACGCGACAGCGCGACGACACCGGTCATTGTTATACCGTGAAGTTTTCTTTGAAATTGTTTTGTTAGAATCGCGTCGCGCTGTCGCGTCGCACCAGTCTGCACGAAGCTTAATTCAACCTTCCTTTTTTCTTCAATAAATGTCTATTTTCGCTTAAATCTTTCTTTTTCTCGTAGTCATGGTATAAAGTATAGTATGCAACTCTTGAATAAAACGGATTTATATCGAGGGCCATGAATTACTCGCGTCGCTCAGGATTCTAAAACTTGAATCACTCGCTACGCTCGTGATTCAATCGTCATGAATCACTCCCTACGGTCGTGATTCAGTCGTTAGAATCCTTCACTTGCTCGTGATTCATCTATGGCCCTCGCTTTAAATCCGTCTTTTATTCACTAATTGCATAATATACTATTATTGTACACCAGAAAATACATAACAAAAAATAAATTCATCCATCTAGTAGATTCGTCTAAAATAAATTTAAAGATAGGTAAAGAGAAATTATTAAATAGTTTTAACTGGCCTTATCATAGTCTACAATTTCAGCCAGACAACTCAAATCCTTGAACAGCCAAAAGATACGAAAACTTCTAAGTTGTATTTTTAAGTAATTTTGATAGGTTGGCAACTTACCAACTGCCTATCTGAGTCTTCAACTATCTTAAAGCTGACACTTACAACTTATGTCAAGATAAATCTGAAATAAAATCGTTGTCTTTTGGAACTTCTTCTACATAAATTAATTACTAACTTTTTTGGCACTGTGACCTAAAGAAGATAGATATTTTCCACCAGTAAAGAGACTTAAAGCCTATAATTATTTATCAATATTTCTTGTCAATAAGCTTTTATTTCCCTAATCTTTTAGTGTATCTCTTTGTGAAGGTGCTCGCCTAGGGGAGTACCATCATTCCTTTTTTGCCACCAAGTATAGCTCTGTTCTGATTACACCGACACCTAAATACCCTATCTGTGTAATCATAGGCATTCACCATCATTTAAGTTACCACAAAAAATATGCCCGATTGCCACAGAAAATATACCCATATTGTTCTAATAATCATAAAAAATTATCAAAAATTAACTTTAAAAGGGGGGTCTATCCTTAATATACATGCTCATGGGTGGAATTGTATGAAATACTCACCTATAAGAAGTAGGAAACAAATCAACATAGTAAGACCCCACACTCCCGATACAGATGCCAGTCAGCTGGATGGCAATGAAGATCACCATGCTGGCTGCAGGCTGGCGCACCATATCCACCAGGATACAGCAGACCCCTGAGATGATGAAGGTGACTATCATGAGAGTCCTCCTCCAGTTGGACACGGCAATGATGACGATGTTGATAATGGTGAAGAAGAGAGAGAAAACTAAACCAGAGTAGATGGTGTTCATGGGGTTTGTGTCTATGCAGGTTTCCTGGAAACAGAAAATGATATTGATTATGAGGTAAGCGAAAATGGCGTTGTTTTATGGGTGGATAATATAAAATGATTTTGACTCCCAGGCCGCGTCCTAACCGAAAGCGATCGTCGCGCAAGAACGCGATCGTCGTGCTCTTTTATATGAATATGATGTACTCGCACGATCAATCCAGTCGCGTTTGAACCTCATAATTATAAAAACGAGCGCGTCGACCGCGTATTCTCGCAATGACAGTCGCTTTCGGTTAGAACACGGGGTCACAGACTAAATATTGCGGTAGTGGTTTCGAAATCAAAAAGTAGATTCTTGGAACTAACAAGTCAGCAGAATGTTGCTTAGAATATGAAAATGAATCCAAGTATTGTTTTTTACTTTGGGACTCTGTGTTTACTTAAAGTAAATATAGGTACATTTCCTCACATTAAGTTGAACAGGAGTGATGTTGGCCACGATCTTCTCACAAAAACTGGTATCTTCCGATACGGTTGTGAAGAAAGAGTTCACCATCGTCGGAAACCACATGAAGAATACGTTATTGCTGTAATAAAAGTATCGTTCAGGACAATGTTTTATTGAAGTTTTTTTTTGTGGATGGGATTTTGGGATGTGTATTAGTATTTTTTCCTATACGGTGTGTAGACTTATGGAGCGTCTAGAAAATAGATAGATTCTTTATTACGCATGCCATACGAATTACAGAAATAAATGTAGAAATTTTACATAGGGTGTCACAATGGGCGGTCTTATCGCTAAAAGCGATCTTTCACAGACAACCTTTGGATGGATTAAAGGGAGAAGGAGAGACATACTGCAGGTAGTCAGTGGTGTACCATTTACATACACAATAAATACATAAAGCATAAACTTATCCATATAAATACATATATTTAAATAGCAGATCAGAGTTGCAAATAAAAAAAAATCAAACTGCGTCTATTTCGAAAGTGTACTACATTTTTGTTATCTATTCGCAATACTATAAACCCATTTTATACAATTGTACCCACTGCATAAAAGTAAGTAAAATTCACATTTTTTTTTACGGGATTCCGAATCCAACCACCTAGCTTCTAACATTTTTATAAGTGCCCATGTAGGTTTATGTGAAATTAAAATTTTTGAATTTTAATATTAAATAACGCACCTAATAGTACTAATATCTTAGTATCCAACAATACTAAATAATGCCAGACTGTTAAATCTCATTGCCTACAGCGTATTGCTAATTTCACTTCAATTCTGTGTTATTTACTCTTCAAACAGGGCACAAAGAGCCCTTCTGCCCTCAATTTCGTATCGATATTATGCTAAATGGAGAATAAAATGTTTACAGTATCTAAATGGTATTTAATGTAAGTGTATTTTGAGTCCATGACTTCTGAATTAGCCTCAGGGAGATTGAAAAGTCAGAGTACCTGTTGAAGTTTGTGAATTTAATTTTCGTCGCTTTCAAGTAGGACTTTCAGACGAAGCAATTTGATTTGCGTTGATTAAATGAATATAACTATTGTTATGAAAGAAGAGAAAGATAAGGAAGAAAATAATTGAAATTGTACTTGATTGCTTTCCTTCAATCCATCTTATTTATCGAATAATGAAAAGATCTCCGAACGAACGATAAATTAAGAGAAATGATGCTTCTTAGCTTAAGATTATTAAGAGCGATCTTTTATCGTCGTTCATTCATTCCTTTGAGAAATTACACAATTTTTTCTTGTTTAATTTGTTATATAACAAAACACCACGCCTGAATTCTCCTTAGGGTTAGACCCTTCGTATGGCTGGTAATTGCAGAAACAATTAAAAAGCCATTGTGTCTCGCGTGGATCCAAGTTAATACGAAGGGTTAAGTCCCATGTAATAGATGGTGAGCCCTTTACCACCAACCGGGCACAAATGCAGACTTTGGCCTGCTACCGCGAAATACCTGATGGAAAGCCCCAATAACAATTCGGCTGACCTGGAAATGGACTCCAGGTCCTCATGCTCAGCAAAAGCGTTTTTGATTGCTAGATCAACGAGGCGGTCAATATGTAGATAGATGGAACACTCTTTATCATGTACATGTAGAAATATTAATTAATTAATTACAATTCCAGGCCCACGTTAAAGACGGGGTCACGGGAAATTCCGAAAGAGATACTGTGGCCCTGGCAACGTACAGGCAACATTGAAGGAAAACGGGTGGGTTTTAGTCAGTAAGAGTCTGACACGCCCTTCCGCTTCGCCCAGAGCGGGAGAAGTTATTAGATAAATTACCATCCTAAAAAAAAAAATTGCCCGCGTGGTAGATTCTAGCCCACTTCCTCTCAAAGAGAGGAGGCCTGTGTCCCAACAGTGGCAACAATATAGGCTTGTTTTGCTCACGCATATGCTAATTACAATTATCATTACTTACGTACTGCAGCAGATTGATAACAATAGAAACAGTTGCAATGACCTCCACAGCAGCGGCGGTTTAAATATCGGTACCGTTTGTTTTACCACCGAATCCCAGAATGATATCGTATTATCAGGTTTGTCTACTTTCATTAGAGATTTTACCTAAAAACAAAAATATCTTAATAATTATGAAGAAACTTCGTCCATTTAGAAAAGACTAAATGCTTATCGAATTAAAACTCTAATGATATCAGAATTTACAATATAGCTTTATATTTTAGAAAAGTTTTTATATTTGCGAAATTGTTGGCTGTTTATTTATTTAGAGGTATAAAAATTATGTATTAGGTATGTTGAAACTGTTTGTACTTCCCGTCACTGGTTCTTGGGTTCATTAGAAAACCAGCGTCAGACAGCATTTGTTTGGCATTAATGCTGAAATGAACCTTTTTGGCGCAGCTGTGAGGCACACTATTATTGCTATAAGATTATTTTCACCATTTTATTTTGTTGTTTTGTGTTTCACGAACTGTGTCCAAATAAACATTATTATTTATTTATTTCTTTTATTTATTTATTTATTTAAGTATTTATTTATATATACTTTATTGTACACCAGATTATACATTACATAAAGAAAAAGTAATACACTATAAAATATACAATGGGCGGCCTTATCGCTTACTGCGATCTCTTCCAGGCATCGAGATATAAGTACTAACGTACGTTAGTACTTATATCTCGATGCTTCCAGGCAACCTTCTTTTCTTTGCTATCCCCAAGTAAAATTTATTTGGATGATTTTGCTGCTACATAACAGTCATGATGTTATTTCAGATAATACTTACAGGATAAACACTGCCTTTTCCATGATTATCCTCATACATAGCCGTCAAAACTTCCAAAGCCTTGTCCGTTTCTCCCATGTTAGCCAAGAACTTAGGGCTCTCATATAGTAAGCACATCTTCAGAGAACCTACTCCAAGAGGAACTATCATGAGGAGGGTCATCAGTCTCCAAGGTCTGTAGGTGGTCAGCAGTGGGAGAGGAATGTTGAAATCCAGAGGTAGAATAAAGTAGGCTAAAGCTGTAATTAATTAACCAAGGGTGAAACATATGCATATTATTCTTTTTTTTAAAACGTTCCCAGTTTCTTGTTCACTCTAGGATTTCTCTCCTCACATGTACTTTGGCATCAAAACCACTCTTTAGGTTTTTTTTTGGTACATCCGTGCATTTTTCAACCTCCGGACATAAAGCATATTAATACTTAATCTAAATACTCAGCTCATGCATCTAAACGCCAAAACTATACACCGTGACAATTTAGTCATCTTACAAAAGCAGCCCACTTAATGTATACCTACTAATATACCGCGATAATACCCAATGACTACTATACATTAATTTAAAAAAAAAATTATATACACTATGACATTTTAGTCATCTTACAAATGCCGAATCAATGTACCCGACATAAAATAATTAGGAGCAATTAGAAAATTGTTACAATGTATCATTTTTTTTTATGAATGTTTAGTAGTCATTAATATTTAGGATACATGAAGTGGGCTGCTTTTGTAAGACGACTACAATGTCACGGTATATTTAAGAAGCTAATCATTGATGTAAACAGAATACTTTCTGACTTGAACTATATTGTGTTAATTTAACCCAATATTTTCTAGCATCCATTTTATCAACATTCGCAACACCAAAGCCAGATTTACGCGATGCAAATTAATTTCCTGTGGCATACCATAAGTTCATCGTCATCTGCCTAGCCTTTTCCCAACAATGTTGGGGTCAGCTTCCAGTCTAACCGGATACAGCTGAATACCAGTATTTTACATGTAGTGACTGCCTATTGGACCTGCACAACCCATACCCCTGCGACTGCTGCTGGCCTGTAGCATACCATAAGTTGTAGCAACAACAAAAGTTGTACCATCTAAACGATATTTAGACGATGCAAGTCATTTGTCGCTTCAATTTTATTGTATGCCATATAGTTCAGGAATATTAGTCAAATAAGGGCAAGTATCTCGGAATGAGAGATAGTCAGCTATAAACTTGTATAAACCTTTATTTTGGCATCCTAAAACTTGTCTCAAAACCTACTTATCGTAGGGTGTCGGCGACTACAGATATTCCAAGGTCAAAAGTCGTTTTTTTACGCATTTATTGCAAATATCTCGTTTCCTATGGGTTTTATGCTAAATTCTCTACAACTTTTGTTTAAAAAAATAATAATATCTTGAACCAATTTCGAGATATAGCTCTCTCATTCCGAGGTGAAACCCCTAATATTCCTGGACTAATAGGTAACAAACTTGCAATCGTGTAAATGCAGCTTTAAAGTCAGACCAGACAATATTGATCAAAATGCAAAACAATTGAAATTCCTCACCAAAGCAGACAAAGTCACCGGCTAGACTGAACACGTTCAGTATAAACACGTATCTGTTTCTTCGTCTCTTTGACGTGCATTCCCCCAGGAATGTGATCGTTAACGTTATTGATGCTGTCGAACTGAAAACATGTGGAGAGAATGTTAGATTAATAGTGAATCATGAACTTTTGTTGTTTAAAAGATTCAAAATAACTTTTTATGGGACCTTTTTTAGACTAGCCATTACTGTTCCACTGCTGGGAAAAAGATTACCGCAATTATAGGACCTTATAAGAGAAGAACTTCATTAAGAGCTTTTATAAATATTTCATGAGTTTTATAAAATGAGCAGCCCGGCGGTACGCACGGCTACACATATCAAGATATACATTTCCAGTAGCTGACCTCGCATATTATAGGATTGCTGTGCAATGAGAGGTTAGCTTATACTGGAAATTATATGATGTGTAGCCGTGTGCACAAATGTACCTAAACAAACCTCATGACACTGTTACAATAATCGTTGGCTTCCTTCCTTACAAAAATCTCTTTTACAAAGATACCGGGAAAATTAAAGTGAAAAACTTACAAGCTGGTAGCCAAGAACTTGAGCACCAGCATCATGTAAAAACTGGTTGAGAAGCTGGTGAGACTGGAGATTATGAAGCCAACAGAAGAGGAGACAAGAAGAGCTTTCTTCCTGCCATGCTTGTAAATAGTGTAACCCCAGGGTAACGCGAACATGAAGCCTGGAACAAACAGTGTGAAAAATCCGATACGGTTATACTTTTACTTAATAAAGATGTTAGAGGCAAAGGATTAAAACTCTATCGTGTTTATGTTTATAAACACATAGTTCCATTCACGGCTTCGAGCAATGCGGTTCATGCGATGCGATTTGCGCCAAGCGACAAGCGAACTGTTTGCGTCCGTCGCTCCGCAAGTAGCGTCGCGGTGACTCGTTGCATGCTCTAAACAATTTATTTCATTTGTTTTCTCCGCTGTCACTGTCGCAAGACGCGTGTTGCTTGAAATAAGATCTACTATATAATATCTGCCTAGCCTTTTCGCAACTATGTTGGGGTCGGCTTCCAGTCTAACCGGATGCTGCTGAATACCAGTATTTTACATGAAGCGACTGCCTATTTGACCTCCACAACCCATTAACTGGGTAATACGATACCCCTTGGTAAGACTGGTTGTCAGACTTTCGGCCTTCTGACGACCCGTAACGACTGTCAAAGATACACGAATGACAGCCGGGACCAACGGCTTAACATGCTTTACGAGGCACGGAGGAATCTCGATATGTGAAGATGGTGACCCATCCACGGACCAAACTCGGCAAGCGTAGCCGAACCTGATTGATCGCCCCGTGCGGCTGTAATTACTTACCCACGAGCTCATAAAACATATTTTTGAAATGAAGTGATTATTTCTTTAAGTGGATATTTTAAGACAATTTTTTTGTCAATATGTTAAAACTACATAGATGGCGAATAGCTCGTGACCAAGGGGTAAAGTGCATATTCGACTAGAACTGAGTTTTGAGATTTAACTTTATACGTAAAGAGCACTTAATTGTAAGTACTTATGTCCGCAACCTGGACGGTCAGTCCAGTTGAAGAGCGGGCTGACTGCTGGATGCGCCGAAAAATCGCTGAATTATTTTGGTATAAAGCTACGACGACTAGCACGACGCGACAGCGCGACGTGACACCGGTTATTGTTATACCGTGAAGTTTTAGAAATTGTATTGTTCGAGTCGCGTCGCGCCGTCGCGTGTCGCGCTGGTCTGCGCGACGCAGCGGCAAGCCCTTTACGCTTGCCATTGTAAAAATGTTGGCGAATTAGGGAAATTTTACCCTATAATATATCTAGGATCTATTGAGTCATAGAAAATAATTGACGATATAAGATAGACATAATTATAATTCATTTGTGAGCTTCAGTACATATATACCTAATATGTCTTATTTATTTATTTATATAGCAATTGCTTGCTGCACTTACAGTAAACACCAAAGCGCGCAGCAAGCAAACAATAAAATTTTGCTTCATGCAAACATTTAACATAGATTTACTGCTATTCATAATCGGCCTCCTGAGCAATCAGGGCGTTCAGCAGATTGATCGCCTGGGTTGTGGGAGCATATCGAGCAGAATGGGTACGCACAGCGGAGCCACGAACAGGCACCGCGAGGCACAGGCACGAGTTAAGGAACCCCAACCTACCAATATTAGCTTTGTCAGACAATAAGTATTTACTAGATTATTATTTCCCAATTTCCCCACTGCGCGATCAGCATTTATAATTATCTAGAACATGCGTCAATCTGATCACGCTGTGCATGTACTACGTTAGCAATTAAGTTAGTATATAAGATCAATATTTTGTTAGATTTAATTAATTACTGTTTCGCTGTAACTCTGTCGGAATAAAGTTATTTTTTAATACTTCCGTTGTCGCTTACTTAATTGGCGCAGCCGGTAGGATCTCTGTAGTCAGTTTGCCGTGTATACAATTCTACGTGGAGTAGCCGACGTCCGTGTCTACGGTTTAGCAGAGATCGCCGAACAAATAAATTTCAGTTCATAAACTTTTGTCGAAATTCTCCGAAACCGTCTGCGACACCTTCGGATAATTTCTCTCTTAGGGAGGGAGGAGTTAAGGAACCCCAACCTACCAATATTAGCTTTGTCAGACAATAAGTATTTACTAGATTATTATTTCCCAATTTCCCCACTGCGCGATCAGCATTTATAATTATCTAGAACATGCGTCAATCTGATCACGCTGTGCATGTACTACGTTAGCAATTAAGTTAGTATATAAGATCAATATTTTGTTAGATTTAATTAATTACTGTTTCGCTGTAACTCTGTCGGAATAAAGTTATTTTTTAATACTTCCGTTGTCGCTTACTTAATTCACGCGACCGCCGCAGCCGGTTCGGAGCAAACAATGAACAGCGAGCTAGACACGTCATCGATCTTATTATTTACCAATAAGTAGTCGTGCATCAAAAGCGCACACTTGCGAGTTCTCAGTTCTCAGTTCCAACGTGTTGATGCTTTAAATTTCAAATAGGATAAAAGATACGATCGTATATGTGATCCTAGATAGTGTAAGGTGGTCCTATGGTAGTGTCGTAATAAGAGAAGAAGAATAGTGGCTATAGATTACCTGCAAAAGACACCGAAGTTAGCATACCACTATCTTCCAAGCTCAGCTGTAGATCACAGCTGGCAGCAGGCACCACCAGACTGTAGCCAAGCATGTCCATGACAGCCCCGAGATGGATGATGCAGCAGGTGAAGAGTAGGATAAGGTCATAGCGGCCATGACCTGCAGTAGATATAAATATTTTAAAATCACAAGAACTATGACGTTCGCTTGTGTGCGTATAATATCTACGTCTACTCTACAAACAAGTTTTTTGCGTACACAGTACATTTCTGCGAATAACGAATGAATAAGAATGTAAAAAAGGTCCCAAAAACACCTTTGCAAAGACCAGAGCAAAAGTCAAGACGTTTTTGTTGAGATTCTAAAGTAACAATTTCAATCTAGATAATATTATAACGTTAATACTAGTATCGAAAGTATCAGTAAGTTTTCATTCATAAAATGTCTTCAAAACTTTAAATATAAATTCATCTTCACTTCAAGTTTTGATTTAGAATATTGGTGAATAGAAAACTTCACCACTTCTTGAATTCAATGCGATTCAAAATTAAATATAAATCATTTTATTCATCTACTTTCACAAGTTTTGTACTAGGTAGGTACACATCTAGAGATTGAAGTACCCTTTGCACCCCTTTGCGCTTTGTGCCCAATTCACACTTTTCGAAGAAAAGAAACGAAGAACGATAAAATAATAAGAATCATTTATTTGTACAACCATATTCTGACAAATAAATGATTATGATTATGTAGAAAATACAGGTGATGTAAAAGTTGGTGGTTTAATGTACAGTCCATATTTTGCCTGTTTAGGGCATGCAAATTAATTTTACATTAATACCTAATAGGTACCTACTTATTTTAATAAGTTAAAGGTACAGAAAAAGAATTATGTTCTCATAGAATTTTTAAGATACATTTTACGTAACAATCATTCTTTAAACTAAGTAAAACACGCCACTAAATATTTAGAATATATATTTCTTTTCTTTATGTTGTAGAAATTCTTGTAAACTATTAAAAAAAAATCTATCAAACACCTAAGTAGTTTAATTTTAAAATATTTAAATGAGCTCCGATTTTAATATTTTAAAATTAAAACCTTATGATCTTTGATAGCTTATTAAAAGTTGTAATGCATATAAGATAAATATTGTTATTTTTAATTAGAGTTTTATTATAAAAAGGAACCAACAATTTTGTTGCATCTATTCGTCTCTGTTTTGTATAATTGTCACCTTTGAATCTAAAGAATTCATTATGTTTTCTCAAAAAATGGTTGATATCTGTGATGTAAGTGAAAGTTGTCTAAGGATTCAGATAAACAAATGCAAGCATCAAGCTTAAAACCAGTGTGCTTTGTCAACGATGATCTCCCGAGTAGAAAAGAGTAGATAATAAATTGATATACTGACCAACCCTCGATAGAAGAATTTGCAAGGAACGACACACATAATAATATCCACTTAAGAAAACACACAATATCGCAAAATATTATTCCGATCCGTGGTTACAGCAACTCGAATTTATTTCACTCACAACTCACCAGTCAAATCGAGAGCTTCTTCGATATCCACATTATCTCTTTCACTTTTAGAACTAACATTATTTTTCAAAACACGGTTCACGACAAACAGTTTCCTAACCATTATCTGTGAGGTGTTCTACAATACAAAGAATTTCAATTCCACCTTGATAAACTAGTATTTCAACATCCTTTTGGTACAGCGTGTTTGGTCTCAGTTTTTATGAATACTATAATTTAATATACCTATATACTATTTTATCTTCTAGGTAAACTGGTTGCCCATTTGTTTTAAATAATTAATAAAAAACTAAAGACAAGGTCGTATGTGGTGATTCAGATTGTTTTTGTGTCTTTTTTCCAAAGATATTACGATGTTATCACCATCATCATTTCAGCCAAAAGACGTCCACTGCTGAACATACTCGTAGGCCTCCCCCAAGCACCACCACTTCGACCGGTTCTGTGCTACCTGCATCTAGTGGATTCCAGCGGCCTTCGCAAGGTCATCGGTCCACCTTGTGGGAGGCCTTCCAACGATACGGCTTCTGGTACGCGGTCGCTACTCCAGAACCTTTCGGCCCCATCAGCCATCTGTTCTGCGAGCAATGTGCCCTGCCCATTGCTACTTAAGTTTAGCCATACTTCGGGATATGTCGGTTACCTTGGCTTTCCTGAGGATCTCTTCATTTCTGATTCAATCACGAAGAGAAACTCCAAACTCCTAAACTCCCGCTCTGGTGCTTTTTGGGTGACTTTTTGCCTTCTAATAAGGCCCATTGTGAGCGACCACGTTTCAGTGCCATAGGTCATAACTGGAAATACGCACCAAAATGCGCGATGCACCTAAATAATAATAGTGTTTGTGCTCGAAAACATAATAATGTAGTGGCTTAACTTGCAAATACTTACGTTTTTGTTTTAATACACAGGTTATTTTTAAGGATCTAGATTACCTGGGGAACGTGTGAACGACCTTGGTCCTTCCAAGATGAATGATTTTTGTGAAAATATGGGAGACTAAGGCCTGCTACACACCTGTTCGGGTTGGCATTAGTCGGCACAGCTGGGCATAAAAATCAAATGTATGTTCGAGAGATCATGCCACTTCAGAGAAGGCAGACGCCGAACAGAGTTCGCCGATCAGCACGAGCCAAGTATAGTTAATGTAGTAATTGCTTCGGCTCGGTTTTGTTGTTCAACAAAGATTGCCTAATCGAATGTACCAACCCGAAGAAGTGTACGCCTGACATTTAATTTAAACAGTTTTCAAGCTAAAAAAATTTCATGAAAATATTGATCAGATTGTCAAGTTATATAAAAATAACACTTCAAGTCCTGTATATCACAAGGCTACAATTAAACAATTATTACTTTAATTGTATCGTAATTGTATTGTTGTTGTTACTTTCGATCTAATCGATACAATTAGTGACAAGCATTAGGTGGTAATTATAGACACTCGATAACTGTAAGCGGCTTGATTAAGAAAGGGAAAATACAGGTCAGACTGATATAGCTCTAGGATTCAAGTTAATAAGTCATTAATTCAGTGATACACAAACTTGAATACTCCTCGGAAATTTAATGCTTTCTAATCATTCTATTGCCTTGTATCGTGGCTGACAAATTGCAGGAATCACAGTACTTATGCTTATGCTTTACTTACCATCATTATGATACTCGCGTATGTTTCTATCAGTGCAAGATTTTTTGTAATCGGTCCAGTAGTTCTATTTACCTTTTACAAACATGTAAACAAATAATTTTATCTGTTTATCATATTAGTTTAGATATAACTTGAATAATGTGATGGTTGAGATTAAACCAAGCTGATAAATTATTCATATCGTTTTGATAATTAAACAAGAAACTAGTTAGATAAGTTAATAATGGTTAGTTTCTTGGTAATTTTAGGAAATACTTCACCTTTCTGCGTACAAATTTATGTCTTCATAAATTTATGCATAATGTGCAGTACTTTGGACTTTATGAAGCTTGCTAGAACTTCCTTAGATAATAAATTTTATATTATATTATTAATTAATATCGTGGTGGTAAGGATTCAAGAAGAATATTAGTTCTACGATAGTATCTGAATACTTAATTAGACACATTAGGGCTTTGTATCCAAATGGACACAATGGCGTATTCAATTAATAGAGTTTATAATTAATAACTTATATACACATCCAGCTTTTGAACTATTTTAACACAAAATCATATCAAAATAGTTTACGCACATAGTGAGCAGATAGGTCAGAGATTAGCATACTGTCAATATACGGGCCGATCGGTTAGTTTGCATAGTTGAGGTCGGTTATTGTTAGCTGATATTATTTACACACCCAATGGTTTCGATTCAAAAATACATTCTGCCTCTATTCAAGTCAAAATAAAAAATATACCTACCTGAAACCAGAGATTACAATTGATAAATAATAATATCCATAAATAAAATGTAAGTATCAAGTAAAATTATGACTTAGATTAATTACAATCGAGGAAATTTTAATTCTAACTAATGTAGACCTGTCTGATCTAGGTTTATGAAAAACCTGTGTTTCAGGCCATCAATTTACATCAAACATTTAAAAAGAAGACAACAATAGGTTTATTACTAAGCGAAATTAAAAAGAAGACATGATATTTTCAATTACTAAAAGAGTAACTATTTGGGTAAGTATATTATTTTAAAATTAGATTATGAAAGATATATAAATTGACAAATAATATTAAAGTAGATTAAGTGGTCACTATTATTAATTAGGTAAAGGAAGAAATTTATATTAGAGTAGGTAAATAGAAATTTTATTATAAAATTTCTAGTAGTTTTTCCGTGTCTGCGTAATTGAGTTTTGACAAATATTCCTGTACTAGTAAGTTACACCTATTATAACTTAAACTATAAATCTTTAGCACTCTGTTAAACTGGCTATACAAGTAGGGGTGATGAACGAAATAAACGTGTATACCTAATGGATATGCTGCAATTAATGAATACTTTATATGCAAATTAAAAGGCACGCCTGTTAAATACACAGCATTGTAATACACCTATCGCGGAAATGTATTATAATAAGAGCCAGTTGTCGAGCAAGTATGTCGAAAAAAATATTTATCAAAAAAAGAAACAACTTCTACTACTAGTTTTAAAACTCAAGGAACGTGTTCTTAACTATTAATGTTAGTAAATCAAACATGTTTGAGAGGAAATCTTGTTACTAATATAGATAAGGCAACTTGATAGACAAGTCCTCTTACATTTTGTAAAAAAAATTCAACAGTAATCCCAAAAATTACGGAATTGGAAGAAAGTTTCAGGAAAATAAACGGAATTACTGTAAGTATGTACGTTTTGAGAGGGAAATAAAGAAATAAATTAAATGGAAAATTAGGAATGAAGGGAAATGCGTACAATTTAAATGATTGTAGATAGGGATAATATTTGGAATGATGTCAAACACGAGTGGCTTCATGAAAATATCTTGACATTTAAATCTCTCTGATTTCACTTATTTAGAAACCGTTTAGTCAGTGCGCTTGTCATTATGAATATTCTAATAATATCTAAATACCTACATGGATCTACTTATACCAATTTCTAAATGGGGGGGGGGGCTAGTGGCTAAGTCATAACAGCCGCACGGGTCGATCGATCGGGTTAAGCTACGCTTGCCGCGGTTGGTCCGTGGATGGGTGACCGTGGATCTTTACATACCAAAACTTCGAGCCGCGAAAAGTACGTTAAACCGTTGGTGCTGGCTGTCATTCGTGGATCTTTGACAGGCATTACGGATAGTCAGACTAGGCAGATTGATTGATACTTATATTATCAATTTTGAGGCTTTTAGAGATAACTATAATAACGCTTTCAGCCTGTTTTACTAACAAACCTACCTAAGTAATGTCTTAAAGTAACACACTCCAAGAATTTCAGTATAACGCGACCTAAGCTTACTGATCACAACAACATAAAAGTGCTGTCAATTTCTCAGGCAATAATTCAAACATAGATTAGATACATAGTTAAGTACATACCTACTCTGGAATGCTTAATTTATGAGTTCTGTTAGGGGTCCTATAACACTTGTCCGGGTCGGCACATACGATTCGGCAGTATTAATTGGACGACAAAGCCGACCCGAGGTAATTACTACAAATATTCGGCTTTGGCGGCTCAAGGCGATCGGTGTCTACTCTCGCTGAATCATGTTCGGCACCCTAATTGCGTAATATACGATCAATCACAATTTGAATCATTTTATTTTAAATAGGTCTTTATTTTTATTATTTTATTTTTCTTTTAAATAGATTCTTTTCTTTAAAATTTTGTGAATGTGAGAACGTTGTAGGCTTACAGACTGTAAATCTGTGGACCATTTTATATTTTGCTACGTACTTGGTACTTGTTGATACTGGCACTGTTCTCTCATACATTTTAACACTGTAATTTGAAAACATTGTAAAAACCATTTACTTTTAAAAGAGTAACCGTGGAGTTTCTTGCCTGCTCTTCTCCATAGGAAATGACCAATTGTAACCGTGCACCTAGCTTCAGACGTTTCATAAGTGCCCTTGTAGGATTACGTCAAATAAAATATTTTTAATTTGAATTTGAAAGAGATTGCTAATTCATTTGTTCATATGTTCGAAATAAAAATTGCTCAACAACGTAAATAACGCAATGAATGTTGTTGAACTGTCAAAATTAAACAGATTATTACTACTAATTTACTTAATCGCTTACCGAAAATAGAGTTTACGCAATTAGATAGTGGATCGGCTTGGCACAATTCGAGCTAAGCCAAGCGGCGTTTTCTCGAACACATATTTTGCCGCCCGGCTATGCCGGAATCATGCCGACCCGAACATGCGTGTAGCACCCTTTAGGGTTACAATTAATCTGCATAATTATTTATTTATGTAACTCAGGCCTAGTCGGCGGCATATCAAACAGGCTAGTTATACAAGCCTCTTTTGAAGTTAGTTCAAAATTAACTCACTCTGCTTTCATGTAATGTAGTTGTAAACCGGCCGAGTTTGTCAAAGTTTTACCCTTTTAATTCTTAATTGGGTGTCAGTTCTAGTTTCGTAGTTTCAACTGCTATAATATTTCTGTAAGGTTTTGCCTGCGGCTTCATCCGAGGTCGGATATTATGCTAAGAGTATGTATAGCTACCGGGTAAAAAGTAATTATCCTATGTCCCAGGTCATGGACTAGGTGAGTTACAAATTTCATCCAAATCTGGCCAGCCGTTAGAGTCTGAATAGGTAACAGATAGACAGACTAAGTAACTATCCCATTTATAATAATTATTTTCGTTTATTTATCTTCAAAACATATTGCTTCCATTTTTTTATATTTTTATAAAAAAACAATCTTAAATAAAAATATAAACAATTGTAACACATTGGCATCAGGAATAGGGTCCAAGCAAGACAATGACTAATAAAAAATTCAAAATTGTTTTTTTTCATAAATTGCGCTCATAAGAACATTCCTAAATTTAGGTGGCAAAAAAGTCACCTATTTAGGTAATTAACTCTGAATTGACTAACAATTGGCAGAAGTCGAGTTAGTAGCGAAGGTTCTCCTTGAAAAGCTCTTTCAATTTGTGTAGGTATATCATGCAATGTTTAAAAAAAAGTAATTTTTGAATTTTTTATTAATCACAGTGTGGCCAGATTTTTTTAGGCAACCCTTTCGCGATATATTTTCTAACATACTTTTGATTTAAAATAGTTTTATTTAATAAACCGCATAAACATAAATTCTATGATAACTATATGAATTAAGTAGATAGAGTGAGAGATGGCGCTGCCGTCACGTAAACATTGGCTCCGTGTATAAAAATATTTAAAAATAGTATTAACGAGTATTCAACGTTGAAAGTGGTGTTAAAGTGTTAATATCGCTTGGAATTAGCTGTCCTATCGTTATCTGGACTACAACTTTACCCAGAAAAGTAAAAAGTGACGTGTAATTAGTGCTTTAAAAGAAGACTTATAAGTGCAACAAATCCCTATAAAATACACGTTAAAACATTCAAAACAATATCTCAACAAAAGCGGATCGTGAACTACATAAAAATCAATAAATCATTGTGTCTAAAATGTGCAGCAAATCCAGTTTGACAGTGTGAACATTTTTGCAGCATGAGTCACATAACGGCTGTTTGATGTTTAAAAATTAATAGAAATAAGAACAGACACACTATTTCATTACTAGAAGCAACGTTAAGTTGGCGAAGTACGAACAGTGCCGACATCAGATATCGTGTGAACGAAGTGCCGCGTGTTCGATTCCACTGTCGAACTTCTCTTTTTTGGCCATCATTACATTAGCAAAAATATTTGATTAGACACAACACAAGTTCGATTCTGACATACTTACTTATATTTTGATTTTCATATTGTTTTAATATAAGTATTGTTTATTTATTTTACTATCAACAATGGCGAGTGGAGACACTAGTAATATAACAGTGAGAAAAATACGGAAAGCGAACTCTCATAATAATGTATCGATTATGAACACTTCAGACTCGTCACTGTTTGATACCTCGTTGCAAAGTCTACCTGACCAATGCGAAACTTTAGAAGTACGTGATTTACAAGAAAAATTATTATCTGTACAGGAGGAATTACTGATTGCAAATAATGAAATAGACAATCTAAACTCAGAAAATACTAAATTAAAATTGGAATTGGAAAAGGGTTATAAAACCATAGAATTATATAAAAAGGTCGGATATGGAGAGTCTTCTTCCACCCCACCAACTTCTATGCGGAAGAATAAAAAGAAAGTCCAGAATGAGACTAACACCCCGTGTAGGAAAAATAATTATCAACATATTATTATCCCTGACAAGCCCATAAATGTAGAACAACCGAAGCAAGATAAATGTTCTAAAATAAATTCTACAAGTGTCCAGGAATTTTATGAAAAAAATACCACTCCAAGTGTGTGCAAGGAAAGCCAGCTGCCAGCCACCAGCTTTGCCCACAAGAAGAATAAACTATGCATACTGAGCACGAATAATACGAATAAAATACTATCCATAGCCCAAAATACCTTCGCAAACAAATTTGACTGTTGTCACTATTTAATACGTAACAGTAAAACTGAACATCTCTTGAAAGGTCTACAAGAAAAACTTGTGAAATTCACCATGAATGACTTTTGTGTAATTCTTTTAGGTGATGAAGACTTCAAAAATACTAATAATTATTTTGAAATTATATTCCGTATAAGAGAAGTTATTGAAAACATAAATAATACGAATGTGATCATCTGTTTACCGACGTATAAAAATGGATACTATGCGAATTTATATAACAGTAGAATAGAAACTTTCAATAACCTCTTGTATCTAGATGTACTAACATATTATGAACATTTATATCTGTTAGACAGTAATTTAAATTTATCCTTTGACTACAAACTTTATGATAAACGAACTGGCTTAGTAAGTAACCATGGAATGTATATAATATTTAAGGACATAGATAGTTTAATAATTGACATACAATATAATAATAGTATAAGTGATACAATTGACATAACCATTGATAATAATTTGCCAAATCAGGACACTTTTTTTCTTGACTAAATATTTATGTATATTACATCAGAACATTGCCGGTCTTGTTAATAAATCTGACGCTCTCTCAGTCTGTTTATGTGAACTTTCAGAACGAGATGTTGATGTAGATGTAGTATGCGTTTCAGAGCATTTTATGATGGCAGGCTGTGAGAATGTCCTACACTTACCTAATTATAGTTTAGCTGCTTGTTATAGTAGACAGACAAGTAGGCGAGGCGGTGCATGTATACTTGTTAAGCATGGTATTCAATGGAAAGGATTGACCAATGTAGCAAACATGTCCTCGCAAAGTATATTCGAGTGTTGTGCAGTTAAATTGACGGACTATAACATTATAATTGTGTGTATTTATAGAGT
This sequence comes from Agrochola circellaris, assembly GCA_914767755.1. NCBI lineage: Eukaryota > Metazoa > Arthropoda > Insecta > Lepidoptera > Noctuidae > Agrochola > Agrochola circellaris. The sequence goes on from OU611853.1 coordinate 1,589,899, forward strand.
ACCTAACTCAAATAATATCAATGAGTTTTTTGATAAACTGGAAATTCTTTTAAAATATTTATCCAAACAACGATGTAAGAATATAGTTTTAGCTGGTGATTACAACATTGATATTTTGAAGAGAAGTAAACTGTCAGCCGAATTTGAGTGTATTCTTTTAAATTTTAATTTACAACTTGCTTTGAGACAACCTACTCGGGCTGCGAGCCAAACATGCATAGATAATTTTGCTCATAATTTTAACAAGCGTCGTTGTAACATCAGAAGTATTGGAGTTCGCGCTATCCGATCACACAGCACAACTGCTAAAGTGCCCCGTTAAAAAAAAGGATTTTCTTAAGTATTATCGCAAAAGTACACGAGACTACAGTCAGGTAAATATAGAAAAATTTAAGACTTGTTTAAGTAGTCTATCCTTCTCAGATGTGTACGAGATGGACGATCCTAATGCAGCCTACAACTGTTTTATTCAAACGTTCCAATTATTCTACGAATTATGTTTCCCCAGTAAAATGATTACCATTAAATCTACTAAAAAACCTACTTGGGTATCACGTGGGATAAAGTTGTGTAGTAAAAACAAACGGAAGCTTCTATGGCAATATAGGTTAAAACCAAGTCAATGTAATAGAGATAAATTCAAACGATATTCAAAATTACTCAAAAGAATTATGAATCTAACTCAGAAAGCACAAAACAATTACAATATTAAAACCTCTAATAACAAGTCCAAGACTACGTGGCAAATAATTAATAAGAGTAAATACAATGCCCCGAAAAACTCAATTTCTTGCATCAAATTTGAAAGTAAAGACATCACACACCCAAAGGACATTGCCAATACATTTAATAATTATTTTATAGATAAAATACAACCAACAATTAACGCGGGAACAAACTCAACGACATTAATTCTTGGCAGAGCACAATCGATGTTTATGGCTCCTTCTACGCCTTATGACATACTAAATATTATAATGAAGCTAAAAAACACGAACAGCGTTGGCTACGATGGTATTGCCACAAAAATATTGAAAGCAGTTTCATTTGAAATATGTACACATTTGTGTTTCATTATTAATCTTTGCATAAGTGCAGGTGTATTTCCTGATGCATTAAAGAAGTCTATAGTGAAACCGCTTTATAAGAAAGATAATCACGAATTAATGATAAATTACAGACCGATCGCGCTTATACCAGTTAGGTATGTCTAAAGTGTTCGAAAAATACATATATGGTGAAATGAATACCTATTTAGAAAAAAATAATATTTTAAGTGACGAACAAAAGGGATTTCGGAAAAATAAAACTATAAATTTGGCTATTTATGACTTTTTATATAATGTCATGCTAAATATAGATAAGAGAACACCAGTCTGTGCCATATTCTGCGACATGACACAGGCCTTTGACTGCGTCCATTACAGTTCCTTGGCAGAGAAACTGGAAGCCTATGGTGTTAGAGGCAACGTTTTAGACTTAATTAAATCGTATCTTCATAATCGTAAACAAGTTACAGAAATCAGTAAAATAAATAATAAAAGTAAACGTGAAGAAATTTCAAGATCAGAAGAACGAGAAGTTATATACGGAGTACCTCAAGGCAGTGTCTTGGGGCCTCCGTTGTTCACTTTGTATATAAATGACTTGCCTAAAATAACTAAACATCCAATGACACTTTTTGCTGACGATTGCACTTTGACAATAGCTTGTAATGACATAAACACATATGAACATGACATAAATAATTCACTAATATCTATTATAAATTGGTTAAATGATAATAATTTAATAATTAATTTAAAAAAGACTAACGTAATGCACTTTAGACAACGTACACAAATAATCAACAATCTTAATATTCAATTTAATAATATACATATCAATGAAGCTGACACCACAAAATTTCTGGGATTATTAATAGATTCTAAATTGAATTGGAAGCCTCAAATAGAGGGACTTAGTAAAAAATTGAGTAGTGCAGCCTACGCTCTGAAACAGCTTGCTTTGGTTCTCAACACAGATGCGCTAATTACTGCTTACTATGGATTAGCCGAATCAATTCTTAGATATGGAGTCATCTTTTGGGGGAATAGCACGGACAATGAAATAGCGTTTCGGGCACAGAAAAGGTGCATTAGATCGATGTTTAGACTGCAAACGACGGAGAGCTGTAAATCTTATTTTATAGAACGTAAAATATTGACATTACCTTCATTATATATCCTGGAAACAGTAATGTTCATTAAATCGAATTCTCATTTATTTCAGCGTTTGTCTGATGCTGTCCCTAGGAATAGACGTGATAATTTCAAACTCTGTGTTCACGGCGCTAAAACAACTCTTATGCGTAAGAGCATCTTTTGCATGGCTCCGACCATTTTTAATAAATTGCCCAAATTATGGAAAGCATTAAATATATCTGCTCTTAAAAGTAAATTGAAGAGTTTACTAACTGAAAGAGCATATTACAGTATAGCAGAGTTTATGAAAGAGGACAATTTTTCTTCGCTTTTGAGATGACAATGTTGTATTTTTGACATGTTATTGTAATCAATTGTATTTTTTTTAAATTGGAATTGATTTTTTTTTAAATGACAGTAATTCATATTTTTATTGACCAATTTATTTAATGACTACTTTGACATTGATTTTGTATCTTTAATGAATAATGATGAAATGTAATTTTGATGAATGTTATCACGGTTTATGCACCATCTCTTCCTACCAATTTGTACGCCACGATATGCGGCTGAACATGTTAGAACTTTTCTGTATCCTATTATTATCCTGCATGCAATGTATCATGTACACCATGTTTAAACAAATAAAATTTACTTACTTACTTACTTAAAAAAAACATTATTTGAATACATTACCTTAACACCTTACGTCTGGCCAACGATGATAATTAATTACGAGTCCAGTTGTTAGTCTTTTGTGTTCATAGAGTGTTAATATATTGTAGAAGTTTTAATTGCTTTTGCAGTAAGATAAGTGGTCCCATGTGAGGACAGGTAAATTGCTGTAAGGGTCAACATAGTAAATTCATTATGTAAACGTTTCGTAACTTTGAAATTAACTTTTGTTGACTGAGAATGTGATAGGTAATGAATAGAGGTTTGAATTAATTATATTAGTAGTCATATGCTGTCAGATTCATTTGAACCTCACTCAAGTGACCGAAACAAAAAGAAAAAAAAATCTATCGTTTGTAACAGATTTCAAAAAAAGGTGGTGCTGTGTTTTTGTTTTAAGTTAATCATCGAGGATATACCATTCGACACCGTTCTTCATATGTTGTTTGGAAAATTACTCTACAGTTCATTTTAAGCAAAATGCAAAATGATAAAGCCAGAATTCAAAATAGACGTCACTTTGGCTTAGCTTTGTTTACCTCATAAACATATTCCTCAAATATTCGTCCTTTCTCTTCAAAACATTTACCTAAATCTAACTCCTGGCAACTCAAGCCTCATTTTGTTCTAAATGATAATTCAAGCAAACAAACTCGACTTTGTTAGAGGGTTCCACAGGGAGCCATGTTGAAGTAAAGTGTGTTTTTCTTGACTCGTCCTTTTTTGTAAATAAAGATGTCGTACTAAGCTGATTTAAGAATGTGTTTCAATGGATAATTTCAAGTAGTTTTTGATATAATTTATACCACTGTAATGTTTAACTTAAACTGAGCAATTGATGTGAAACCTACTGATTTTTTGGCGTGTATATTTAATGAGTTATCCAAGAAAGAACCGGCCAAGTGTATGACGTACCACGCACAATGAAGGGTTCCGTATTGGGGATGAATTTATCTCAAAAACAAACTTAACTTTGTAGTTTAAAAAAATGTTCTCCCATATATCGATATATGCCACGATCAATTCTCCAACCGCAAATTAATGTAAGTTAATAAAAAAACAAAAATAATGTGACCAAACAATTTTTTATGATTTTTCCCTTTACTTGTGCTGTGAGACCTTGCTTCGTGCGAAATTTAATGATTCTAGGTCACCGGGAAGTACCCTGTAGGTTTTGATTTATTTGCGAGTATCAAAATATGTCGCTTAAATGGCCGTATTTTTTTATTGCATTGACTTAGCAGCTTGATGTTTTTAGAGCTTCAAAGTCCTACGTTTGATACCTCCACGTGTTCCTGAGAAAAAAGGTCTTGAAAGACTGACGGACGGACAACGAAGTGATCCTATAAGGGTTCCGATTTTTCCTTTAGAGGTACGGAACCCAAAAAACACACTTTGCCGTTAAATATTGAGTTTAAAAAAGAGTTTGGCTTTGTATAGCGTCGTCTCTCGTGTGTGACAGACTGTTTCTCGTATCCGAAATACGACACATCGAGCCGAGCTCCATACTGCCTTGAGAACCACTGGCATACATCTAACTGAAGTGTTCTGAATGGATTTAATTACGATCGATGGCGTCACTCCGGAACTTGACGGTGGCAGAACTATAATATTAATATTATCAATCAAATTATGTCGGCTTTCAAATTTCAATTGAGTTAAGTAAAGCGATCTGTTTTGAAATTGTCGTATGTGGTTGAATTAGTGGTAAGGGTAAAGTGGTGGTTGTTGGAAGCCTGATTTAATTCAGTCTGTCTGGTTTGTTAACATATTGTGTTGTGTTGTAGGTCGTATTTTGATGAGGTTTTAGTAATCCTTTAAGATGTTTACTAGCGACCCGTCCCTGCTTCACACGGTCTTTGTGACTTGACAAAAGATCGAGACTTCTTTTTTATGTGTAAGTTTAATATACTTAAGTGTATTATACACATAAACTCTCCGAATTAAATTATTTAAATAATGTTGAAAACCGCATCAAAATCTGTTGTGTAGTTTAGAAGAAAAACAGACAGACATGAAAAGTGACTTTAATTTATGTGTATAGATAGATAGTTAAAAGTTCGTTGGAAACTACGTTTCAGAATTTGATAAAAAAGTTCTGGCCATGAAAGAAAATCAGTATTAATTTATTAAAAAAAAAACAAACGAACACACAATTTGAATCAAGAATGCTTTATTTTTTTAAATAATCAGTTCCATTTTTACCGATTAAAACAAAATGAAAGCCATTGCTAATAGTGTACGTATAACACAATTATCCCGCTGGTTGGACTTTTTTGCAAAGGTAAGTAGGTTACAAAGGATTCATAATAATTATGATATCTTCACCACGGGTAAAAAAATATTATAATTGCCTTGTTCTTTTGCTTCCAGGTATGTAAAGAGGTAAAGTAAAGGATAATTAATTCAAATTTTAATTACTTTACTAATTATCTAAAAGATTAAACGAATCCGTTTCTATAAAGGAAAATGTTTGATGTTATAATTAATGGAAAATTATCAATAAGGTTAAGGCCCTTTCCTCATTGGTCGGTAAGCAGCAGTGCGTATACGATACCGCACTGCTTACATTTACGGACCTGACGTTATGTTTTCGGCATAATTTGTGCAGTACCGCTTAAATCCTCGCGAGAAAATGTCGTCTTCGAGTGATGAAGATATTGTAGTGTATATTATCTTCGTTTACAAAAAAAATGAAAATATTATATATTTTCAATTAATACGCGTGACGTGACTCTGTAAACACCGTGCGGCGACTGGATGTTTCTACCGAGACGCGGTAAACCGAAACGAACCCGCCCCGGTACCAAGCCAATCAGGAAACACTCATTGAAATATAGGCGCTCGGTGAGCTTTTGGTACAGGGTATAAAGAGCATCCTGATCCCGAACCACTGACGTAGCGACCAATGAGGAAAGGGCCTATAGATTAAAGACTTATCTTCGACGTATTCAGTCGCCTTAATTAAAATAATATTATATACCTATCGTCAGTGAAGTTCTAACCGTACGTAAGTAAAAATGGCTACTTTACAGGAGAGTGAAAAACTGTATGAAATAAATGTAGTTTATGCTTAAGGCCTTATTGTGTTCAATTATTAATACAAATGAACTCTGTGGTGATTTGAACCCGTGAAAATCCCAATAAAATTTTCCATTGAAGGAATTTGGTGAATTTCGCAGTGTTGCAAGTAAAACACTCATAAAATGACTTACGCATTGTTAGAACTTCACTGACGCTATCTAGTAAATAACAAAAAATCATTCAGGGCACGCCCTTTATGGTTGGAGGCTTTTATTTAGATATTAAGTTCTGTTTACGTTTAGTTTTTATTTCTGCCCGAGTATAGTTCTCGATGATTTTGTTTGGTAACATATGGATGATAGTTTAAATTATGTTAATTATGTTGAATACAATAGTATAAAACTAGTGTAAAACTATATAATAATATAGTTTTTTTTTTTCTTACTAACTGAACAGACAGCTGTGCTGCTGGGGAGTTTGTTGCACCACTTTTTCTTCCCAACTAACGCACTAGGAAGTGGTGAAGGGTGGGCGTTTTGGGGAACTGTCTTATGTAATTTTGACGTTCGAAAAGTGCTGATTCTCAGCATAGTTTAATTAAATGACTTCTGAATTTTGAATTTCATAATTTCGCTAAAGTAGGTAATAACTATGTAATGTTTCATGAGAACAAATAAGACGCGAGTTCAGTGAAATGCGAGCAACATTACAAAAGCGAGCATAAAATAAATGATAAGGTATCTCGCTCTAGTTGTTCCTTCAAATAGAATGCTTCAAAAACTTTTTTACAAAAAAATCCTCTTGGTGTGATCATAATATCTACACAAAGTGGTTCTTTTTTGTAAAAAGTTTTTGATGATGTTATAAAACTTTCTGTCAGTGTTACATTGCAAGAAGTTGTGTAAGAATTTGTGTGGTGTAGGTACGACAGCTAAACAGTGAAAAATATAAAACCTTTTTACAAAAAAAAAACAATTGTCTTCTAAAAAAAGTCGGTGGCAAAAAAAAATACAAAACCGAAGACACCGACTAAACAACAGCGATAGGAAGTTTTATAACATCATCAACATACACAAAGTGGATTAAATACGTATTGAATCTAACTCAAAAACTACCAAAGCAAACGTAATAAAAATCAAAAATACCAGGCAAACTTCCTGTACCAAAAGAAAAAGAATTTTGAAAATCGGTCCACAATTTTATTGATGAAAATATTGATAAACATACTTTAAAAAAATACACACAGGTGAACATTGAATTTTTTGGAGTCGATTAAAAATTATAGAAACAATTAATAATTACCACCTCGCTGACTGGCTAATATTTTTACGACACGGCAGGAACATATCATAAACAGCAGGAATTTATTGCAAGTTTCATTAGATATGATTTCCTTCTGAATGCATGTATTTCGTCTGTGAGGTAGGAGCTGACGATCTACTTTCCTTATTTTTGCCTCTCCGAAGCCAAGATTAAAATATGTTTGCCTACTCTTTGCGAACATGTCCCATGTCGTTGTCACTCGTTTAGCCAAGATTGGATCAGATACTTAAACCAATTTATAAACTAACGAAGAAATCACTTCACGTCCCAGACTAAGACCGGAGTCTTCGTTAGAACTAAGTCTACGATTGTACAGTTGTTAGCTTTGCTAGTAACAGGAGCCGCAAAACTTGTAACTAACTTGAACTAGGTAAACTATCTCCATTGAATCAATTGGAATAAGCTTTTGTTTGGTTTTGCGCTATCCGTTTTATTAGGAGCTGTGTTGATAGTAATTTTTCGTGAGTTTTCTTGGTACTTCTTGTTTCTACTTTTAGGGTTAATTTGTGAGACTTGTTCACTTAACTCTTTATTAGTGTTCCGTACCCAAAGAGTGCCAACGGGACCCTATTACGAACGGTCAGTTCACACCGAGACGCATGGCCACGCGACGCTACACGTATTTTTAAACAAATATTGAACTTATTTTCACCACGAAACGGTATAGTTTCAGTGCGAGTGTGAACGCGTGTCGAAGTACGCTGAAATGCGCGGTGCTGCGCAGCGCACTCAAAAAGTGTGCGTCGCGTCGCGTGTCGATGTGAACTGACCCTAAGGCTCCGCTGTCCATCCGTCTGTCACAGGGCTGTATCTTTTGAACTGTAATAGATTGACACTTGAAATTTTCACAGAATGTGTACTACGAGGACCGCTATAATAACAATAAGAAATAAAATAAATTACACATTAAACACGTGTTTTTTTTCGGCGGTTTATATTGTACGGTTGTACGGCACCCTTCGTGTGAGGTCTTTTTTGTGCTTCTTCAACTAACAAACATTCACGATTGATTATTTTTAATTACGACTGGCGCACCATGGTCTTTTCTCCCAACTATCATCTCTGCTAACTCATTATCTACCTAGCCTTTTCCCAACGATGTTAGGGGACCCTAACATCGTTGGAAAAAGGCTTCCAGTCTAATCGGAAGCAGCTGAATACCAGAATTTTACATGGAGCGACTGCCTATCTGACCTTCACAACCCAGTTTCTACGTAACACGAGACCCCTAAAACTTGGTAAGACTGGTTGTCAGACTTTTGCGCTACCCGTAATGACTGTCAAAGATCTACAACTAACTGCCAAGTATTAATAGTTTGTCACGAGCTTAAACACTTACGCAAATTTCAAAACATATTATAAAAAATATATTTTTTCATATTTTTTATTTATACACTTAAAAAAACACATAAATAAAGAAGGAGTATATAATAATTGTACAATAGAGGCACATTAAAGGGCGAACTAATGCCTCCTAAGCTAGGCCAAAAGCCTCTTTTTTAGAAGCCAAGATTCTCCAGATATAATGACATTTCACTGGTGGAGCGTCATTTAAGTACTTAAAGAAAACAATATAAATTAAACAAACAATGCCTTAATTTAAATACAGTACAAAATATTAATACTATACTAGTGAACAACAACAACAACAACAACACACACGCACACATCAACATGGAGAAAAGATCTATGTCATGGTTTTGAAAATGTTAGGTTCATAACACCCATAACAATCAACACTTTATGAAAAATACGCTTTTAAATCTTACTTAAATGTAATATATTTATGCCCATGACTGTACTTACTATTGCCGTAGTACTATCGTACTATTCATACTCCTATATCGGATCGTAACAAAATTAATACCTACATCAGCAGCATGTTTGTATTAATTCTTGGAAATGCTTCAGATATCTTAGGTTTTTGAAATCGTAATCATATTGAAGGCCCTCTCATAAAGTTCAGTACTCCCTGTTTATTTTGTAGGTTAGAAAACCTAAAAGCCTCATTAACTTGCTGCTTCATTTCAATTAATTATGACAGTTATTGTCTGTGGATTTGGCAATGAAGCTAAAGTTGAATGTTGAAATAAACCATTTACTTTATTATACTAAAGTTATTTCCGTTTTATTTTTCAAAATGGCGTAGTGTTTGAAGTTATAAACATAGATAGGACGTATATTAAGGTCTTCTTCGAAAAATATATTTTTATTTAATTATTTTAAAATAAAATCTTCTTAGTAAACGGTTCCGTTAATACTCTCGTCTACCTGGATCCCACTTAAATTTATTTCTGCCCATAACAAAGTTACCGGACGGTAGTTTGTTACCTAATGTGATAGTAAACTCTCTTACATTGTCAGTTTTATTCAACAAAATATATATTTTGCTAGAGACGTTGCAATAACACAAAGTCTTAGAGACTATCTAATGGGACACGTAGACTTTGTTACTCGCAATTTAGCCCGATCGTAAATCATATAATCGATAAAAACAAAATATCATATGTTATGACATGTGAAATAAGTTGAGATTTTTTTCCACTTTTGTTATTTTGAATGTTCCTTTTTAGGGTTTCGTACTCGAAGGGTGCCAAACGGAACCCTATTACTAAGCCTCCGCTGTCCGACTGTCTGTCAGCGAGCTGTATCTCATGAAGCGTAATAGGCAGACAGTTGAAAATTTCACAGATTATGTATTTCTATTGCCGCTATAACAACAAATAATAAACATTTCATAAAATAAAAAAATTAAGGGGGTCTCCAAACAATAAAATTTTGATATTACAAAAAAAAATAACCCTAGCATGTGGGGTGTTATTGTCTAGAACTCATCGAGTAGAGAACAAATTTTTTTTTTTTTTTTTTTTATCTTCAGAAAAGATGAAATAGGGGCCCGTAAAAGTTGTCAGTTTTAGACCATTTGTATACCAGCTCTATCTCAACAACTAAACAAGTTAGGAATTTGAAACTTCTGTATAAGAGTACCATAAACTATAAATAATCAACAAATACTAATAAAAATGCCGGTTCATTCAGGCAAATGTATTTAAATATGGGTGATTTTCTGCAACTGCAAAAATAACTTTCTAATTCATAGTATTATCTTTGCGATTTTTTAATAATAATATTCTTCGTTTAGTTTTTTTTTTTTTTTGCTAAATAATATACGATGGTACGAAACCATTCGTGTGCGAGTCCGACTCGCAATTGGCCGGTTTTATTGATTGTTAGTATTTCCTGTGTGTTTCAAGTAAAATATGTTTATTTCTTCTTTCATTTAGAAAAGTTAGATTTGGAATTAGTTTTAAAAACAACAAGCTAGCGTTTCTATAAAAAAGGGATAAGTCAAAACTAAACGAATTCACTTTCACCTATTAAAACCTAACATGAATATTAGCAGTACGCGTACATCTGCTATAATATTCCGCTTTTACGACATAAAAACTAGTTTAATTTTCGTCGCTGTGAAGCAACCATAAAAATACAAAGTTCATCCATTATAATGCAATTTTATGGTTGCCGGCCACCCGGTACTGAAAGTACCATCGCATGGTCGCGTTTCATCGCAGCGTATTATTTCAGAGTGGCGTATTTTTAAACGCGTTCTGTTTTGTTTATGTTCTACAACGCTGTAAATTCGCGGAGTATTGTATCACATAACATTGTTAGATTTTTCTACCTACAGTTTTCGTTTAAAAGGTTTTTGTATTAATGACAACTCATATTTCAGAAACAATGCTTTGGATATAGCTTGGAGTTGAAATAAACAGAAAGACTTAAGGGTCTTAAAAGAAGAAACATGTTTATTTTTCGAGTTTACGTTGCTATAAATGGTAATCAAACGCCCACTGGCAATAAAAAGTAACCGTCGATTAGCACAGCACGGCTTGTTGAAGCCATTGCCTCTCTTTAACTAACGCGACACTGTTACTTACTGTGATTTTTTGTTTGTACATTTACTTACTATGTTCTTGACATTTTGTTTCACTATGTCAATTAGGCAAAAAGTGTTTGTTGAAGGCATATAATTATACTTTGTTTTTACACTGCATTTTACTGTGGCAGGAATTGCGTGAAAGTATGCCAGTTATTTTTATAAAATTGCATATTTTCATGCAATTCCTGATGTAGGTGTATAAAATATGGAATTTGTAATTTTATACACGGTTAGTTTTTGTCTGTAAATCTACACTGACTTGTAATTCTACATAATCCTAATAAGGCAAGCGTGTAAGCTGTGGTTACCTGTAATTGAGTGTGCATTACAGGATAAGGAATATTATAGTTTTAAATTTTGTAAAAGGTATTTGTAATGTATCTCGTTGGTAATCCTTAAATAAATAAATAAAAGGCGTAACAGTATGACATGTGCATTAGCACATTAAAACTAATGTTTTTTAAATTCATTCAGTTTCCTGTTGCACATTTTGTACAAAATGACCATTTTATTAAAAAATTGTCATTTTGTACAGAAGCCTCTGACAAAATTTGACCCAAAAGAAAACTTCCCCATAGACCCCATATCCTTTTTTTTATTTGGAAAATTATTAAATAACTTTACCCGCTCCGGCCGGAGCGGAAGGGCGTGTCAGACTCTTACTGTGTAAAACGCACCCGTGTTCCTTCAGTTGCCAGGAGCCACGGTATCCCTTTCGGACTTTCCCGCGACCCCGTCTTTAACGTCATCCACATAACAGTATAATTCATATCCCATAAGGTCTGCTAAGATTTATAGGAGGATAGCACAACATAAGACGGTGAGCCATAAAATACCATGCATGTAAGGGTTTTGGTCAACCCCGGCTTATTTATGATACTTCAGTGGCATGAATAGTTTGTTTCCTTTTCAGGAGTGTGTACAGGCTGTAGCTAAGGGTTATTAAATAGAAAAGTAACTACTTTTAGTGTCAAAATTATGGGAATTAAGTTCTTAGAAAACAATTTTCTTGAATAAATTAGGTATCCTCTTTATGTTTTTGCGTGTAATTCATAAAAATGTGGACCAAAATTATCCAACTGGGACCGCAAGCAAAATTAAAAAAAAATACATGTTGCTAATACATGGCATTGCACTGAAGTACTAATTGTACCTACTTCAGTGATACATAAGGTTCCATTCTGGCGTTTGAACTCTTTAAAATTTTATGACATCACTCGTAACTCATAACTAACTATCTTTAGAGACCACGTATATAATATCTCAACATTTATCACAAAATATTTCAATTCCCTATAAACTCTAGACTGCTGAACGAAGATATTCTATTATCGTAAGGAAACTTACACGTTCCTAATAAAATATAATGGGCGAGTCCATTAGATTTTATTCACTAACCTGTGAATGTAGATGAGTTCGGCTCGACGTGGCGGTGAACTAGAAATAATTTAATGTTAGATAATGGAGTGCTCTTGAATTCTTCAAATAGAATAGATAATTATTATCACTCCTTCAGAAAGTGATACCAGTATTTAGTACTGGTAACACTTTCTGAAGGAGTTAGCAGGAGGTTACCAGGTAGATCTTTATCAGAGAACTAGCTCCGTCCCGCGGTTGCACCCGCATAAATCTCGATTCCGTAGTAATATCGTGAAAAAAGTATCCTCCGTCCTAATCCAGATCATGATCTACGTATATTCCAAATTTTATCCAAATCTGTTCAGTCGTTTTAGCGTGAAAGCGTAACAAACGAAAAATCTCACTTTCGCATCCTACTATAATAAATCCTACTATCGCTATAATAATATTATAAATGTGAAAGTTTGTATGTTTGGATGTTTGTTACTCATCCGACTATACTACTATAAATAATATACTAGCTTTTGCCCGCGGCATCACCCGCGTGGGTGTCGGAAATTGTCCCACGGGAATGCGTACTACCGGGACAAATATCAAGTTTGTATGTTTGGATGTTTTTTACCCAATCACGCAAAAACGGCTAAACGGATTTGGATTAAATTTGGCACACAGATAGTTTAGAACCTGGAGTTTATAATACTTATGATACTTTTTATCCCTGTAGTACATTCCCTTGGGATAATTTCCGACCTCCACGCGGGCTACATCAGCAATATCTGAATGTTGTTGATGAACGCGATCAACTGAAGGTAGTCACGGATGGTTTCAGCAACTGTAGTAATTTGTATGAGGAGGCTTTATGCAAAGTTAGGGACTTAGAAGATGAATTAATTCATACTAATAGTCGTATTGTCCAGTTAGAGAAAGACAAAGAATGTACTCAGTTTAAAGACACTAATCACTTATATAATGAATTGTTAAATACTAATTGTAACCCTCATTCCATAATAACAATTGACCTTACTGAAGATTCCTTGTTGAAACAAAATTATAATTATAAAGTGAGTCATAACAAAATGAAAAAATATGCAAAATTGAATAGAATAATTAAAAAATATAATCAAATTAGGATACAACAAAAATACTTTTCCAAAAATATTCCACGGAGAAAGGAACGTATTGATCTAATCAACAAATTAAATAATTATCAAATCAAATTAGAGGACAGCAAAAACATCTATGAAATTGATACACAGCGTTTACAGTCCGACATACAGGTACTTGAGGGCAGACTTAGTTCCCTTTTTATTAAATATGTGGGCTCTCAGAATCAAATCAAAGAACATATTCTTGCTGCTAATGAGTTAGTTATGTGTCAGTGTACTTGTCAGAAGGTTTCAAACCCTGATGCTGTCCAGCCTGAGGCAACGGAGGACCCGTCCCAGACTGAGAGTTTGTCTCAAGACTGTATCCTCAACCAAGATATACCTGATATTGTGCAAGAAGTTTCTCAAGTGGTACAGTCAGTAGCTAGTAGTATTTCCTCTAGTAGTAGTCAAGTTTGCTATCAGTCAGTCATGTTTTCAGATAGTATAGGAAGAGGGTTAGGGAAATTAGTTAGTAATAACTTGAGTTTTTCTATTCAAAACCATTGTTTACCTGGGATTTCCTTCAAAGAAATAATGACATCAATTACAAGAAATCAATATGATTCTAATACCAATATAACTGTATTTGTAGGAAATAGTTCCCAGGTCAATAAAGAAGATATCACTGACAGTGTTACTGAGATTTTAAAGATAAATTGTAATAAAATAATTTTGTGTGCTTTTCCCTATTTTGAAAGGTTATCAAATAGAAAAAACAATTATATACATATGCTTAATAAGCATATACAGTTCCTAGTAAGTCACTACAGTGACAAACTTGTATTTTTTGACACCAACAATTTTGTTGATAAATTGAAATCGACAAGGAATACAGTGTATCTGCCCATTAGATTTAGACTTAAAATAGCGAGGCTATTAGCTTTTATTAACTCAGACATAAGTAGTATGTCGAAGTGTAGTACTATAATTAACACCTCAATTATTAGTAATAATTCTAATGTACAGGTGGCCACCAGTAACTGTAGCCCAAGTGCTATACACGTTTACAATAATTGTACGAAGGAGGATCCATGTGTCACTATGGCAAATTCCTGTCATAATGTGGGGTCCACAAGTAGTAGGATCTCATTGCCTGGTGATGGCATGGGAGTGTTGGGGCTCACTCTGGATATTAATTTAAACTAGATAGTAAGACAACAGAAGATACCGGCAACACTATAGTTATACCTACCAAGATTAAGGTGTCTTCTTGCTCTCAAATAGTTAATTGTAAAAAAAAGTCTAAGCAGAATACCTTGACATTATTCCATCAAAATATTCAAGGTTTTTCTTCCAAACAATTAGAGATTGAATTATTTTTAGAAAAAACTATGTTTGAAATTATTTGTTTAACTGAACATTGGTTAAAAGATTATGAGATGCTAATTAATTATAAAAATTATAGTGTGGGCAGTTGTTTTAACCGAAAGTCTATGCAACGTGGGGGTTCATTAATCTTAGTTAAAAATTCTATTAAATCTAAGACTCGTAAAGATATAGTTGATTTGTCGGTTGAACATAACATTGAGTTGTCCTGTGTTGAGCTAGATAAGTATGTTATAGTGTGCGTTTACAGACCCCCAAATTATCAAAACTACTCCACATTTGAGTCAGTAATGGAAGATGTTCTAGTAAAACTTGCAACGGGTAAAAAATCACTGATTATCTGTGGTGACTTCAATATTAATATCTTGGAAAATAGTTCAAATAGCAGTCGATTATTAAGTCTCTTTCAATCATTCAATTTGTCAAATGTGTTTTCAGAACCAACCCGTATAACTACAAATACAGCTACATGTATTGATAATGTTTTTTGTTGCTGCAACTACTTAGACAAAGCCATTGTAAATTATCTCCCTTCTGATCATAGCGGTCAAACCGTTGCTTTCAAGTCCAACACACCATTACAAAGAATTCAGATACAATCTAGACAAATAACAACCAGCAATCTAAGTAGATTTAATAATAACTTAATTGGTAAGTTAAGTATACCGGGTCATATTATAATAAATGTAAATGAATTATATGAGGAATTCTTTTCGGTAGTGCGCACCGAGTTCAATAATACTCTAAAGAAGAAAACTAAAACGATCTGCCCAAATTTTTTGTTTAGTGACTGGGCGACTAGGGGTATTAGGAAAAGTAGGGAAAAATTGTTTGAGCTGTATGGCCTTAAGCCTTATATTAACTCTGAAACTTTTAATAAATACGTTGCTACTTACTCTAAAACTTTTAAAAATACCTGCAAGGTAGCTAAAGCCTTGTACATTAGCAACAAGATCAAATCAGCCGATAATAAAATAAAGACGGTTTGGAAAATTATCAATGACGAAACAAACAGGAATAAAAGACATAATAATGATTTCACACTAGAAACTTCACGGGGTCTTATAAGCACTAACAAAGAAGTTGCTCAAGAATTTGTAAATTTCTTTACCAGTATGCCAATTAAAACTACTGAAACCTTACATTCCTCGCCCTCGCGTTCTATTGATTTATTAAGAGCAAACGTTTCATCCTGCCCGATTGAATTTAAATTCAAGCATATAAACCCCATAACAATAATAAAAGCTTTTAAGCAAATCAAGATCAAATTAACCGAAGATATATGGGGAATGTCAATCAAAGTGTGTACCTCCATTATTGAGACTATAGCGCCGTACTTAGCCTTAATATTTAATTTGTGTGTGGATCAAGGAGTCTTCCCTGATCTAATGAAATATAGTAAAGTAATACCACTTTTCAAATCCGGGGACACTAAAGACACAAATAATTATAGACCCGTATCCGTGTTGCCAGTTTTAAGCAAGGTGTTTGAAAAGGTAATGCTTAATCAAATGCTCAATCATTTTAACACCAATAAAATCTTACATGATCAACAGTATGGTTTCACCAAGGGACGTTGTACGACTGACGCCGGTGTCACCTTATTAAAACACATATTTACGGCGTGGGAAGAGGCCCAAGACGCCATAGGAATTTTTTGTGACCTCTCCAAAGCATTTGACTGCGTCGACCACGAAACCTTAATCTTAAAACTTGAGTATTACGGACTTGGAAAACTTGCGCTCAGTTTAGTAAAATCTTATTTAAATGATAGACAACAGCAAGTTCAAATAAATGGTGTCAATTCAATCGGTTTAAAAGTAAAAATGGGTGTACCTCAAGGATCAATATTGGGTCCTTTCCTATTTTTAGTTTATATTAATGATCTACCCCATTTGTTAAAAACTCAACCACAAATGGTGTTATTTGCTGATGATACTTCCTTAATTTTTAAAATTAATAGACGTGCATCAAATCTTGACGACGTAAATAACGCCCTACAGCAGGTCCAAAATTGGTTCACTGCTAATAATTTAGTATTAAATGGGAAAAAAACTAAGTGCATAAGATTTTCGTTGCCTAATGTCAAAAGTAGTAATTGTGAGATAGTATTGAATCAAGAGAAACTAGAATTCGTCGATAAAACTGTTTTCCTAGGGATCACGCTTGACTCAAGGCTTCAATGGGGTCCTCATTTAACATCCCTTTCAGGACGATTAAGTTCAGCAGCATATGCTGTGAGAAAAATCCGTCAATTTACAGATGTAGGTACCGCGAGGCTAGTCTATTTTAGCTACTTTCATAGTATTATGTCGTACGGTATTTTACTATGGGGACGGGCTGCAGACATCGAGTCTATTTTTATTCTGCAGAAAAGAGCCATCAGAGCCATATATGGCCTCCGCAGGCGCGACTCTTTAAGGGAACTGTTTAAAGATATTAACATCATGACGGTACCTTGTCAATATATCTATGAAAACATTATGTACGTAAGGAAAAATCTACATCTTTTTAGTAAAAGAGGTGCAAGACACAATTATATTACTAGAAATAGGGACCAATTAGTTCAACCGGGTTTCAGGCTGGCTAAAGTGGACTCATCTTTCATGGGGTACTGTTTAAAGTGTTACAATAAAATACCTCCCCACATACTTCAACTGAATGAAACGAAATTTAAATCTTATATTAAACGCACACTATGCAGCCAAGCATATTATAAATTGGCAGATTATATTGCTGATAAAAATGCTTGGCCCAATGCTGGTCCTGCTCCACAAGGGCGCATAAACTAATTGATTAGCATTTGAAAGTACAGTTGGAGCTGCTGAAGATTTTAAAAACTATCTTTGCATTGTATAAATTCAATCTCTTAACATTGTATAATTGCATAGAACATGTGTGAGTACTATGTACCGACTAAAAAGCTACCATTTAGGTGCATGCAGGGTATGTCTTTCATTGACTTGAATGTGTCCTGGCGGCTGAGAGTATGTCATGCTCACTCTAATGTCTCGCTGACGGTGGCGCGTGTGTTGGATCATTTAGCTCCCTTCAAAATGGTTGAGCTGAATGGTGCTAATCCATGCGTCATGTTCGTGAACGGGCGCCGTCAGTAGGGACTGGTCATCTCTTAGCTACCACGGCTTATTTTAATTTAATTTTTTGGATTGTTTTTTTTTTTCTTTCTGTTACGGACGCTTTTCACGTTTTGCATCGTTCTCACATGTATAACTTCAACATGAATGATGTAACCAATAATTTTGTAACCATATTATGATTTAAAAGAGTGTCCGTGGAGTTTCTTGCCCGTTCTTCTCCATAGGTACCTACTAAGCTTTGGAATGGGCATCTAGCTTCATCTTTCTGACTGACCGACCCCCTTGACAATTCAAAAGTGCCTGTAATTGGTTTATTTGAAATAAATGCTTTGAGTTTGAGTTTGAGTTTGACATTCCCTTGGGATAATTTCCGACCTCCACGCGGGCGAAGCCGCGAACGAAAGCTAATACTATGAATAAAATTAACTACCATGCTTGCGCTTGGTAAATACTTCATTTCATAGTTATTATTCATTTGATTCGTCTTAGAAGGTCAATGCAGTTTTGGACAAATTTAAAGACTGGTGAAAGGTTTTTTTAATGGCTTAATCCGTATTTTACATAGGAACTATAACAAACCACCCAATTAGGTAAAGAAATACGACGCCCCCACCATTTTTTCTACAATTTTATCAAGCTGTAAACTTCAGACCACAGCGGCACTACCCTTGACAGAATTATAAGGTAAGTATCAACAAACGCCATGCAAGCTTGGCTTTACAGCGCACCTGACCTTACGCTCCTATGCAAAACACTTTCATGTTTATTACCCTAGCAGGAAAAACCCCTGAATATGAAACCGTAGAGTTAAAAGAAGGCTTTTGAAGTGAGCTTATTTTATGCAGAAAAGGTGTGCATACTTTTACGCTACCATTAAAATGACGCATGTCAAATATTACATTACTAGAGCTCCTTGTATTTTAGCTTTTCTGGGATAACCTGGAATACCTTTATGTTTACGAAAGCCCTGTTACTGTTTATAAGTTTTCATGCAATACTTCTACTACCGTCATACCTTCTTCATCTCTGTCTTCGTATGTAACTCACATGTAACTTAACTAGCCTTTAGTTAAGTTACATGTGAGTTACATACACTGCAGACACAATACTGATGGTTCATGTATTTGTTAACCTGTCACAGTTTTATTTATTAGGGTTTATATAAGTCCCACTTGGCTTCAATCTGCCTAGCCTTTTCCCAACTATGTTAGGGTCGGCTTCCAGTCTAACCGTATGCAGCTGAATACCAGTATTTTACATGGAGTGACTGCCTATCTGACCTCCACAACCCAGTAACTGGGTAATAGGATACCTCTTGGTTAGACTGGTTATCAGACTTTCGGGATTCTGACGACCCGGAAAGACTGTCAAAGATCCACGAATGACAGCCGGGACCAACAGCTTAACGTGCTTTGCGAGGCACGGAGGAGTTTCGGTATGTAAAGATGGCCACCCATCCGCGGACCAACCCCGGCAAGTGTAGCTTAACCGAATGGATCGGCCCGTGCGGCTTTTATTACTGAGCCACAAGCTCCTCAAGTATAAGTCCCACTGGGTTTGTGACTAAGTAATAACAGCCGCACGGGCCGATCGAATAGTTGGGAAAAGGCTAGACAGATGATGCTGATGATATGTAATTCCCACTGGGAAGCAAAACCAACACACATTCAAGTCAGTCATAGTCGGAAATACAATAAAGCCTATCCATCTCAATAAAGTTTACTATTAGAAACCAAAACAAATAATTTACGTACCCTTCAAACAATGATTGATTTGTTACGGTTAAATCTTATTATTATTTTACTTACATGTAAAAGTACACGTGATGGTATTATGTCCCCTGGGATCGGACCCCGGACGTCGCGGTGACGGTGAAGTTTTAACGAGACGGTTATTAATTATGTAGGCCGTAGCGGTTTACGAGGTTTCTATGCAGTATACCTTGAAACATGTTTTTCTTTAGAGTAACGAAAAGAGTCACTGTAGTCCAGTGGTTTATGACTTGCATGATTTAGCACCAGATAAGGAGAAAAAAAGAAAGAAAGTTTAATGTTTATTTCGATACAGTTCGTGAAACACAAAATAAAAAGTGAAAATAATCGTGTGACATCATGGCTGCGCCTGAAAAGTTCTTGTTCTTTCAAACAATACCAATTGTCCAAGAATCATGAACTGATCTCATTAACAAAATTTAAAAAAATATAAAATTATCAATTTGAAATCATGAATTCATGATCGAATGACTGTCCAGAGTCATAGTTACATGCTCATAAGTAAAAGGGAGAAACGCTGAGCTAAAGTATGTTCTATCTGCTCATTAAATATGTAAAGTATTCGGTTAGAGGATCTTGTAAATACTTAAGGTCTTTTTATTTATTTTTATTTATATGGCTCCTCAACGACTTCGTCACTTAAACATACACAAACAAAAATCACATACAGTTTAAGGTATTGTGAATTCGTCACATACAGAAGTGCACAGCACTTGCAGAGTACTTAGTGATTATAGGACGTTTTGGATATGGTTAGTTGAACTATTTACAAGTTACTAAATGAAAGGAAAATGAGCTATGTTCACAAATACGATAGAAAGTACAGTAATATTTAACTAAATAACAAAAAAGACCGAACAAGAAGGAAGTCGAAGTGGATACAATTTTATAAAATTTATGTATTTATCTGATGTTTAATGCAATCTGTCCTGGAACATTCAGCAATAGGTAATAGTTGATGGTTACTGATCTTGCACGTTATGAAGCCACTGCCCCATCCGATAGATACTACAGCTCATTCATGCTGGTTGTAAGTCTAGGGGTGACCCTCCTTTTCAGTCTGAAATTCTTTTCAGACAAAGACAATTTTCACCCAGAAAATTGTCTTTGCCAACAAAACCAACAATAACTGAAAGAATTCAGCGCCTGCTTATAAAACTCCAACTATTTGTCTTCCTTCGCAACAATTTGCCATAATTTAATGAAGTATTCAATTACTTTTAAAACAATAAAGACTTTCAACTAGTTATCGCGTGTCGCCGCGACGTTTATAACTCACAGCTAATATGGTATCCAAGGTCGAACCTACCCAGGAATGTTCAGAAACACGCAATGTTCAAGCTTAATTTAATTATTGTTATATGTGATTGTGGTATGGTAAGTGGGTGAGGCGGATTTGATTTAGTATGACAGTCTCCTCCATGATT
Source organism: Agrochola circellaris (assembly GCA_914767755.1). Taxonomy (NCBI): domain Eukaryota; kingdom Metazoa; phylum Arthropoda; class Insecta; order Lepidoptera; family Noctuidae; genus Agrochola; species Agrochola circellaris. The sequence goes on from OU611853.1 coordinate 1,611,174, forward strand.
AACTAATAGACTAATTACCACACTACACACGTATACAATACAATACTCTACACACTTAAATTTAATGCATCTAAGTTTATTACAAGATGTGTAGTTGAATTTATTGTATTGGAATAACATTCGATTATTGTCGCTTCAAAAATCTTACCGACCGATGTTACGCATGTGCCCACACAAAGTACCTACTTTGTACGTCATAAAGTTGTAAGACGAAGGAGATTAGTCTCCACGACACAGGGAATCCTAGTGTGGGGGCTAGTGCTGTTTACTGTACCGTACTGGTTTTTTGAACAATAAAGTTTTTTAATATTATTTTATTAATTAATAGCACATTCGTTTCAAAAGAAATTTTTCTATGGTATTGTCTTGGTATAGTTCTGCCACTTCTGATCACAGACCGGTAAGTTCAGACGCTGTTCATACAAGGAATCTTTACGTCAATAGTTCAGTGAATATAAAATAACTAATCTAAAATAAACATATTATTATCGGTACCATATAGTTGAAGAATAGAATATTCTGATTAACTTCGGTGATATCTGAAATAAGTCAGTCAAAATATTCAATTCTTTAACATTTATTTGTTTATTTAAGTTTTCATACGCAAAATTACAGAATATTAGTATATTCTGTAATGTATTGTTCTGTACAACGCCTTAGTATTTAAGGCGTTGTACAGAACAAAATACAAACCAAAAGTGACACACATGTACCTACCTACGGAAGTAGGTTAGGTAAAACACAAAATAAAAACATATAAATACGAGAAATAACAAAATTAACAAACAAAATAACACTTGTATAACAAACAAACTGCAATAAAAAGAAAAAATATATGTAAGTAAGTATATATATCTTTCATCTATCTTCTCACAAGAACTTAAACATTCACGACCTACATCTATCCATCTCCCAGCAAACAAGTCACATTCAACATAACATAAAATACAATGAAGTCTCACGTACCTTAATTTCACCGATATCTATAACTTACACCGGGACACAGCATTGCTGGTTTCCTGACCAAAATACAGTACCTTCCCGAACGAATTCTTTCACAATAGCTCCACTACTATAATTCTAGGCAAATGAAGATTTACGTCCATCCGCGTTGGTGAGTTTCTGATTCAAGCAACAACGTCTGACCCCAATCCTTTGGGAAACTACATTTCACATTCTGTACTCCCTTGTGCTGGTGCATACTTCCCATTCACATGATATAAATCCTCTGTTGCCTTGACTTGCACTCCGGGTAGTAAGTATCTTAGCCGTGAACAGATAAAATGTGTCTTAGTAAATCATAAAATCCGATGATACAATTTTTTTTCTTTTATGGAAGAACATTCCTGACGTGACACACTCTTAAAAATAAGAAGAAAATAAACAATAAGCCCAAACACACATAATAACAGCAAAACAATAATATTGATATCCAAGTAGCAATTAAAATACGTACCTGGTTCTCGGTTTGGCAGTATGTAAGAACATATTATACAAAGTTCTGTGCAACTTGGTTGGATATTACGTCCTGTGTATGTATTCAAACACATAAAATACAGAAATTACTTTTATTCGGTCTCATAAATGAGAACGGTGCTTTTTTATCAAACAAAATATTAATTTCCATACATATGTTCACATCTCGCTTTGTATAAATTATGATAAAGTAAGTTATAAAGGACAATGCAACTTTTCCTTTGACCGCTGGCCCAAAAAAATTAAACCTTTTGTGCATAACTGAAACCTATGCCAAACGTTAGTACTAATCATCCATGACAACTTTTACTATAGGGACAAATAAATCTATCCCAGTAAAAAAAATATACAGGATAACAAACGTTTTGAAAAAGTGTCGATGTTTATATCACTTACTTATAGGTTTTGTTTGTTTTAAACATTTAAAATATCGCCAATTGTAAACATAAATATGGACAAATAGGATGTAGGATTCAGAATTGACAAACTACTATACAAACCTTAAGCCAAAACTTATTTTTGTCGCTTAATCCAAGTGGCATATTCATTAACTTAGTTTTTAAACATTAGTGCATAAAAGTTTTAAAGCATTCGTGTTCATGGTTGTTATTATCCATACAAAACGCTGATTTCATGGGGGGGGGGGGGCTATTATTTATTTAGGTTTAAAGATATTTATTTCCCATAAGAACTATATAACAGTTCATTTATAATGAGATACAGAGTTATTTCTAAATAATAAGTATAATTAAGTCATAAAAATCGACACTTTTTTAAAACATTTGTTACCCTGCATTTTTTTTTTACTAGGATAGATTTATTTGGCCCCATAGTAAAAGTTGTCATGGATGATTAGTACTAACGTTTGGCATAGGTTTCAATTATGCACATTGGGTTTCATATTTTTGGGCCAATCGGTTGCATTGTCCAAGCTCCTGAATAGAATAGCTCTATCTGTATTTAGTTTTCAGTTTAGTACTTATTTTTATTTACATAATTTCAAAGGGCTAACAGACTTGAAATAATCACAAAAATATTATATATAAAAGTATATAATAAAATAAGGGAGATAATCAAAGGACATAAAAAAAAGTCTCATAAATTAAATATATCCAAATAAATGTACGTAAGTATAGACAGTGCCATCTACGAAGACGCGCCCCACTCTTCTTCCTAAACGCGATAAGCTGTACTGTAAGGCTTTTTTAGGTGCATTTTGCTACCGAAAAATCTGTTAAGTATGAAACACAGTGGAAGCGCGCGCACTGCGGGGAAAAAAAGCGCATACGAAAACAAAGCAGGATTTGATTCGTTGCGGCGAAAAAAACGCAAGTCACCGCAGTCCGCGCTAGGGTTAAGCAATTAGGAAGATTAGTGGGGCGCGTCGTCGTGGATTGCACTATCAATAACGTAACGTTTATTAATAAATACAGTGCTGTATTTATTAAAGGAGTAACTAACCACGACCACTAAAAGGCCACCAAAGGTCATAACTTTTCGTGTCATAATCATAACTTTCATTATAAAAATGTTACTCTGAATAAAAACATTGCCCACCTTTTGACATTACAGAACGAGATTATAAATCACAGGTAACCCAAGCACATGATAACGCTACTAAATTGCGAGGGTAGGTCACAATAATTTAATAAAAAGACATCACCATGAATATATTTATGAAATTAAGAAACTTCTGAAGTATGCAAATTTCATTGTAATTAAGGGCTTGGTAAAAGTATGAGTGTGAGCCACAGATGTAGACAACTATAGATGGTGCAAGCTGTCTGTGATTGCGAGCGGTGACTGCCGAAGTTTTTAGCCCATTCTTGAACTTTGTTTTTTTCTTTTTTTAATAATTACTAAGTAACTTATTGTCTTGAAAAGCTCGTATATAGGATTGATTTTCATGCCTTAACTTCATAATTGTATACGACAAAGTAAAAATAAATTATGTTTGAAAAATATAGGAACTGGTAATACCATTAAGTTTTAAAGGCACTTTTTAACCAAGCAGTGAGACAGAGTATTAAAAAAAATTGAAGAATGTTAAAACAAAAAAGAACTCCAGCGTTTTCACAAAATATCTTTGGCGTTAAGTGATTAGTCTTCAAGAAAAGTAAGAATCCTCAAGAAAAAAAGAAATACCGTTGCTTACCGAATCAATTTTCCTCTATATCTATGGCCAGACATTCGAGGCCACACTTAAATATTTTCAAGCCACTTTTTGTAGGATTTTTTCAACGTTGAATTGCAAAGATTGGTAGAAACTTTTTAACGTGCGGTAAAATATTAATTACTTACGTAATGAGGAACTTTGCCAACTTGTTCTTGATTAATAATTTTGCGGGTTACAGAACCGTTTTATTTCTTTAAGCATTGTAACCTTTATTTAAGGGAATGCGCAAAGGTACCCCACGAAATTCAAATTTACATTAGTTTTTTTTACATTTTGCAGGTCTGTGTCAGGTTGTATGTTGATTAAAATATGATTTGCGACTGCAAAAAGTATAGCTTTACTTACAGAATTATTATCATTAGAATCAGCAATACAACTCCTTAATTTGGAATTGGCCTCAAATGTCATGATTTCATTAAATATTCTTTATACAAATATTTGATACGGCCGCGAATCATATTTAGATCAACATACAACCCGATACTGATCTGCAAAATTGCAAAAAACGTCAGAATATTTGAATATCGAATTTCGCAGACTACCCTGACACTTTCTCATTTATTTAGTGTTTTCTTTGATGGGCTGCAAAGACTAAATTTTACATTTAACCCTAGAAAGATAACCTACGCTTCAGAGGCGCCCGCGTCGGTTTGACATCGCTGTGTCTTTCTAATGAGCGCTCGTATCTACCTGTCCTTTTAAGTTAGCTCAGTGGTCGGTGCACAGAGTCGCGGGACGGCCGTTTTTACGCGGTAAGTACCATAGTTTTGCAGTTATGACTAAGTGTTGCGCTCCAAAGGCGCATGGTTATCTTTTGTGTGACTTTTAGTGAAAGTATGAATTTATATAGACTTACATAAAATGTTTATTATAACTGTTTATTTTTTTAGTTGATTAGTTAGTAAGAAATAATATAATTCGTTTTTAAGAAAAAAATATATTATTTTTTGATACTATGTTCCTGTAAACAGAAGACTGCTAATTTTTTTGATTTTTTCTAGAGGTTTTGTGATTTAAGTTTAATGATTAAAATATATAAAATATTTCACAAAAAAAAGTTTTTTATTGTTAGTTCATTAACCACATTTCAAAACAATCAAGTAAATAAATACAATAAATAGGTATTTCATTTAAAAAAAAAAATTAATATATCGTGCGCCTCCGAAGCGCATGGTTATCTTTTGTGACAGTCAAAATATGGTTATCTTTCTAGGGTTAACGATAAAGAATTAATTATTGCCTATTATTGGGCCTATTTGGCGCAGCCGTGAAGCACACAATATTATTTTAAGTTGTCTTTATTTTTTCTGTGAATATTGTGTGCCTTAACCTGAGTTATTGCCGTATGTAGTTTTACACGTAAATCTCTCAGAAGAAAAACTGAAAAAAACTCAGGTTCTTTTAAGGACTACACATAATCTTCGTCAGATCATGTGAGGACCATGTATGTATATTAGTGTAAATGGTCTTCTGAGGAAAGAACCACACAGATTTTCTTGGAACTGTGCAGTCAGTGCAAGCATTTGTCAGTAATCGTCTGCTCAACTCAGAACTTAGGGAGCTCGACGATCAAAATACAATATGTAAAAACAACCCTGTCTGACCGAAAATCGCCACGTTTTTATTCATTGGGAAATATTACCGGGTTAGTACATGGGGCGCGGGCGGCTGTCGTTTAGCGGGTGTCTACAAGTCATAACTTATGATCCCTGTTGAAAATTAGGTCCAGGGTAAGGACCTGAGTTGTGGAGATCAGATAACCGCCGATGTAAAATACTGGTATTCAGGTGCATTAGGTTAGATGTGAAGCCGACCCAACATAGTTGGGAAAAGGCTAGGCAGATTGATTATATCGGTATTCTGCTGTGGGGCAAACCCGCTGACATTCAAAATATATTTGTTCTTCAAAAATGAGCAATTCATCAGCTAGGTGTCAGTTTCTCTAAGAGATTTTTTATAGATATTGGTATTCTCACGGTGGCATCACAATTCATCTTCACCAACATCTTATAATATTAGGCAAAATATACACTTATACACTAAAAACAGTCATATTCATATTATTAACACTAGAAATAAAGACAAATCTAAAAAAAAAAAAAACCCTATAAATTACCAAATTGTTAACAGGGGTCATAAGTTAAGACCCCTGTTGATATATATTTTTTTAATGTATTTGGGGTAATTTTGGTAGTAAAAATGTGAATTTTAAATAGCAATAACTTTTTATTTTCAATAATAATAAGATTTTTTATTACTTTTTACCTTGCGGATCGAACAGCGTTTTTTACATATTGTTTAAGAAAGGACATTACGGTAGGCCGCTTAGGCCCACTTGCGCGTTAACGCTAACTCGGAGTTAACAGCTAACTCAGGGTAAATCCAATAATTCTCTTTGGATTAACCCTGAGTTAGCTGTTAACTCCGAGTTATTTAGCTAACCCATGAACGCGCAAGTGGGCCATAAAGTACTCAAACTGACAGATCATCATTAAATCTAAATGAGAAAGAAAACAAAAGCCCCACAAGACATAGGTAGTCCTCCCATGCTTATTCATCCTCATAATATAATGTAACAAGTTTTTTTATGTAATTTTTTTTTAAATTTTATTATTCACAATAATTAAAGTAATTATACTTTACAAAGTAAATATTCATGGACCTTCTACAATACCTACTTACTAGGTTTTTTCCTTTTCTTTATGTTGTTGATTTTGAAAAAAGGTAGACTTCACTGCCTTCTTTAGAGATAAGATTGAAATTTAAATATATTTACGTACATTTGTAATTGAGACACAATAACATTAATTAAATGTCTCATGGCTAATAGATGACAGCCGCACGAGTCGATCGCTACTCTTGCCGCGATCGGTTCGTGGATGTGTGACCAGTCATTTAACATAGGTGCTATTTTTAAAGCTCATAGGCATAACGGGATCCTATTTATACATAAATCAGCAAAAAAAACATGCTGATGTGTAGATACTAGCAAACCTTACCCAAAATAAAAATAAAACAATATTTAACCTAAATTACTGCTATGTTTGTTTTAACCTTAGCACGCGAGAAGATAATTAATTCGCTGCAAAGGTTTCGTGATCCGAATTGAACATGGTCCTTTGACCTTGACCTTCGGTAATTATACCTAAAATAAACACAATATCTATATATATATAAATGAATCCCTATTTCCCTTGTTCACGCCATAATCTGAGGATGACTTTACCGATTTCATTCATCTTTTTTTTTAAGTTTTCTCATACTTTGTTGAAGGAAAAATTCAGAAAATTGCTTTTTAAGTTTTCTGAAATGTTTCCAATTTACTGGAAATTGGAAAATTTCAGAAAACTTAACGACTATTTTAAATTCGTGCGTTTGATGAATGTGAATTTAGCAGGCAGCTGTTTTTTTATATTTTTGGATAAATATTTTAATACGGCCTTAGATTATAAATCTAAGGCCGTCTCGCCCCCTTTGTTTGGAAAGTTTATAACTTAATAGGAACTTTAATTTGTCTATGTTCCGTCGAAAGTATTAATTTACATAACATAATAACACGCCTGTAATTTCCAAAAGGTAAGGCAGTGGTGTACCTATACAGTACACCCACATTTCGCTAGTTACGTTTAAGTTTCATGTAATAGGAGGCGAGCTTATTGCCATCGACCGGGAACAAATCCAGACTCCGGGCTACTACTGAGAAATTCCGCCAAAGTGTCCCTCTCTGTCACTTTTATCCCCACAGACACTCACACAATATAATACACGCTTTACTTAACTATCCCTGTAAACTCACATATTTTTTTCTGCTCAATCGCACTCCGATCCTCAAGATACAAGCCCCGCTTAGTTTGGGGGTCAACGGTTAAACCAAAACATTTTGATGTATAAACTTAATTGTATCTATGTAAGATCACTATATATCATCAAGTTTTCCTTTGCCGATAAAACTTTTTGTATTGTTTTTGTAATCAATCCGAGAAGCTTTTAAGTTGAAATTACTAACCTGGCAGTGATGATATTGAGTAGAAAGGTAGCTTGCACCAGTAAGGCGAAAGCAAAAAGCCTTTGCCAAAAAAACTTTTCCAAATACCTTCTGAAACGCCCTGGAAAGCTCTAGGGAAAGAACATCAATCATGAACTTAGGTACCTAATAACAAAATGAAATAACTCCAAAATACTGATTCGGTGATCAAAAGTAACTAAATAAGTATCAATTACTAAGTAAAGCCAGACCTTTCTTTTCATTTGACATCTCTAACAAATTTAATGGCAGGCTAGAGTAATCAGGGGTGCTTGGACAGGAAACCTCCCCGTGTGCCTGGGGGCTGGAGTTCCCTTATGGATGCGTCCGGGGGGAAGGCCAGTCTCCAGGACGGTGCACCCTGGGGTGCGGGCAATGACTCCCCATTAGGTACTGCGTGCCTAAGGGGTCTCGTTGCCCGCATGCCAATATCCTGTCGGAGGACCGAGCGCTCTAACGTGTACTCGTTGAGAGCACACGTTGAGCAGCGTTCGAGTGGGAGCGGGCTCGACGTGCACTAACCCTGCCGTCGGGCAGGCAGGAGGAAGTCTTTTCTCCTGCCACCGTTGGTCTCGTAGCCCCGAAGAGTGTCAAGGTCATGTCTCTGGCATTTGACGGGGGTCGAGGGTCTTGGCTTAACCGCCCGGGCCGCGAGGTAGAAAACCTCTATAAAAAATCACCCCAAACCTTCAAGCGGCGGCGCACCGTGAGGGAGGTTGATAGCTTGACTAATGGGTAGCTTAATTAGTCACTAGTGCAAACCACTATTTTTTTGGTTGGTTGGTTGGAAATATTTTGTACTCGTGGGAATTAATATGAATAATAATTTTTCTAAAAACACACAAAACGATGACGTGCCGAGTTTACTGGCGGAGGAACCACTTGCCGGCGACGGCAACCAGAGTCGAGGAGACTCCTGTCCCTCTGGGGACCAAACGAAGTCCGACCAGGACACGGGGCGTGGCCTATCAAAGTTCTGGAGGAAACGCTCGCGCGCCCAAAAGACGGACCGCGCAGGATCGGCAGGGCTATCCTCGAGCGAGGAAAGCCTGCCGCTCGCCAAAGTGTCGACGGTGAGGAGAGGCCGAGGTCGCGCGGTGGCGGTGACCTCCAAACCAGGGCGGGGCAATCGGGGTCGCACCAAGCGGCCTGATACCCCCTCAGGAATCGGCGGGGAGAGCGACGCTGAGGTCTCGTCAGAGGCCTCGACCGAGGAGTCGGAGGGGGTCGCCGTCACCGTCCCTCAAAGAAAGACCCCCGTCCAGGACCGGGAGCGGCCGATGGAGGGGCGCCACCCTGTTGGTGGTGGGCCAGCCGCCGCCGGGGCCTCCAATTCGGAGCGAGCGGCCGGGTTTGCGGAGGTCGTAGTGGCCGCAATTAGGAGTGTGGCCTTGAAGAGACTCCAGTCCTCCAAGGACAAGGCCATATCCGCGGCCACGGCCTCCATTATGGCGGCAGGGGAGGCCCTTCTCGGGTCTCCGTCGGACGGTATGTCCGAGATGCGGGCGGAGGTCGCCCGCTTGACAGCCGCCATGGAGCTTCTCCGAAAGGAGAATGAGGAGCTCCGAGCAGACCTGGCAGGGTTCCGTGGAGCCGGCGCCCGCGTTGTGTTACAACGTGGAGCGGTGCAAGGGCAAGGCCCGCCCTTGCAGGCGGAGGACCGGGTTCTGACCCTGGTGCGGAAGGAGCTGGCTGCCTTCAACAGCCGGTTCTCCGTACTGGAGGGCATGGTCCTTCGCCCTCCTTTAGCGGCGGGCCAGCCGGCCTCGGGCCAGCGGAAGGCGGCATCGTATGCCGCCGCTGCAACTGCCACGGCCAAACCAGGCTCGTTAGGGCAGACCAGGGGTGGGGCTGTGACACAGGCAGCGAGGGCCCCGGCCAAGGTGGTGAGGGCCCCGGCCACGGCCCAGGCAGCGGGAGCTCCGATCCCGACCCCGGTGGCGAAACGGCCGCCCCTGCCTCCTTCTAAATCTCCTCAAGCTGACGCCGAGTGGCAAATAGCCGGGGAGAGGCAGAAGGCGGGCAAGGCGAAGAGGGCGGCCAAAAAGAAGGCGAGGCGGCAGCGGCGCAAGGAGCAAAGCGTCGCGGCTAGGCTCCGCGCCCCGAAGTCCGCAGCTGTAGTGATAACACTACAGCCGGAAGCGGAGAAGAAGGGCGTGTCCTACCGCGACCTGCTTTCCAAGGTTGGGACGGCGGTCGACCTTAAAGAAATCGGCGCCGCTCAGGGCATTCGGGTAAGGGTCACAGCGACAGGGGCCCGGATGCTAGAGGTCCCCGGAGCGGCCAGTGGCCCGGCCGCTGACGCCCTAGCTGAAAAGCTTAGGGCGTCCTTAAATGCGGACGAGGCCCGAGTGTCCCGGCCCACCAAGTGCGTAGACATGCGCATCTCGGGCTTGGACGACTCAGTGGCGGAGGAACAGGTGGTGGCCGCTGTCGTCAGGACTGGAGGGTGCTCTGCCGAGCAGGTTAGGGCGGGCACCATCCGTCCTGACTTCACGGGGATGCGAGCCGTAACGGTGAGCTGCCCCGTGTCGGCGGCCAGAAAAATCGCCGGGGAGGGCCAAAGGTTATTGGTGGGCTGGGTATCCGCGCAGGTCAAACTGCTGGAACCCAAACCTCTGAGGTGCTTCCGCTGCCTTGTGGGTAACCACGTTGGAGCGAAATGCACCTCGGAGGTGGACCGCAGCGATCACTGCTATCGCTGTGGTCAGCCCGGTCACAAGGCCGGCTCGTGTGAAGCCACGCCGCACTGCGCCGTATGTGCGGCGGCTGGCAAGCCGGCCGAGCACCGGATTGGGGGCAAGGCCTGCGCCCAACCCGCCAAAGCGAAAGCCAGGGGCAAGCCCTCCGCCACCGCCGTCACCGCCGCAGCCGCCTCCACCGTCGTTGCCGCCGCCGCTGCCGCCTCCACCGTCGTTGCCGCCGCCGCCGTTGCCGCTGTGGCGGGGCCCTCACGCGGGGCTCGGGGGGAGGCGAGTATGGACTGCCAATAGTGGCCCCATTACGCCTCCTCCAGGCGAACATCAACCACTGCGCCGCAGCTCAGGATCTGTTGCTCCAGAGCATGGCGCAGTGGTCGATTAACATCGCCGTGGTCGCTGAGCCGTACTTTGTCCCGCCCAGGGATGACTGGGTGGAGGACCTGAGCGGCTCAGTGACCATTATATCGTCGGCCGCCGCCGGTACCCCGTCCCTCGAGGCCGTCAAGAGGGGACAGGGTTGCGTGGCAGCACGGTTCGGGGAGATTGTCGTGGTGGGAGCGTACTTCTCCCCGAACCGAACTCTCGCCGAGTTCCACAACTCCCTTGGGGAGTTGAGAGTCGTCGTCGTCGGGTACCATCCCCTCCCCGTGGTCGTCCTCGGGGACTTCAATGCCAAGAACGTGGCTTGGGGTTCCCGGTATACGGACACACGGGGCAGGATGGTGGAGGACTGGGCCCTGGAGACAGGCCTGGTCGTCCTGAACCGGGGTTCTGTCCCCACGTGTGTGCGGATGCGGGGTGAATCAGTGGTGGACATTTCGTTCGCCAGCCCCGCTCTGTCGCCACGTGTCATTGACTGGCGCGTCATGGAGGGGGTGGAGACCTATTCCGATCACCGGTACATCCGGTTTGACGTCTCCGCCCAGACCTCGGGCGCGTCGGTCCGACAGACCCCGAGTGGTCCGCGGTGGGCGCTGAAGCAGCTGGACCGGGAGCTCCTCCTGGAAGCCTCGATCGTGCAGGCCTGGGTGTCATCACCGGACAGGCCTGCCGACATCAATGTCGAGGCGGAGTGGTTCCGGGAGGCCATGTCCGAGATATGTGACGTGGCAATGCCCCGGGTCCAGCCCGGACGTGCTCGGCGCCAGGTGTGCTGGTGGTCGCGTGAGCTGACCGCTTTACGCGCGGCATGCGTTGCTGCGCGCCACCGGTACTCCAGGCACCGCAGGCTCCGTATCCGCCCTCCGGATACGGAAGCCATTGAGGCGGAGCTGTACGACGGGTACAGAGCGGCGAAGACCGCCCTCCGAGCGGAGATCGAGCGGGCCAGAGGACTGGCCCGCGAGGAGTCGCTGGAGACTCTGAACAGAGATCCGTGGGGACGCCCGTACAAATGGGCGAGAGACAAACTCCGCCCATGGGCTCCCCCGCTGACACAGAGTCTCCGGCCCCAGCTCGTGGAGGACGTGGTGAGCGCTCTGTTCCCTTCGCGAGGGGAATATACTCCCCCGCCCATGGCTCCGCCTTCTGCGGTGCCCAATGCGGACCACTATAGTGACGACGACGACGATACTCCGGAGGTGACCGAGGTAGATTTGAGAGTGGCGGTACGTAGGCTGAATGCCAAGAATACCGCCCCAGGACCCGACGGCTTACCTGGAAAAGCCTGGGTTCTGGCCTTGGAGGCTCTCGGGCCTCGACTAAGGGGGCTCCTAAGCGCATGCTTGGAAAGGGGCCAGTTCCCGCTTCGTTGGAAGACGGGGAAACTGGTCCTCATCAAAAAGCCGGGGCGCCCGGCGGACTCTCCGTCCGCTTACCGGCCCATTGTGCTGCTCGACGAGGTGGGCAAGCTCTTTGAAAGAGTGATTGCAGACCGCCTTGTCGGGCGGCTGGTGCGAGTGGGACCGGACTTGGCGGAGAGCCAGTTTGGTTTCCGCAAGGGGCGCTCTACGGTGGATGCCATCATGCGCGTTCGAGCCCTCACGACGGGGGATGCTATTGCCCGGGGTGGGGTCGTCTTGGCGGTGTCTCTTGACATCGCCAATGCCTTCAATACCCTGCCCTGGAGTTGCATTAGGGAGGCACTCCGGTATCACCGGATGCCGACCTACCTCTGTCGAGTGGTCGAGGCCTATTTGACGGACAGGGCCGTCATCTACCCCGGTCACCACGGAGAGTGGAACCGGCGAGAGATGTCGTGCGGTGTCCCACAGGGATCGGTCCTGGGGCCGCATCTGTGGGACATCGGCTACGACTGGGTGCTGCGCGCCGACCTCCCTAGCGGCGTCAGTGTAGTCTGCTACGCTGACGACACGCTGGTCCTGGCGCAGGGGAGGTCGCATGAGGCGGCGGCCGAACTGGCGACACGCGGGGTTGCGACAATCGTCGATAGGATCCGGCAATTGGGACTCGAGGTGGCCTTGCACAAGTCCGAGGCCATGTGTTTTTATGGTCCTCGGAACGCGCCACTGTCGGGTTCCCGGATAACGGCAGGAGGGGTTCACATCGGTGTCGAGTCGACGATGAAGTACCTGGGACTCGTCCTCGACAGCCGGTGGAACTTCGTGGAGCACTTCCGACGTTTGGCTCCCAAACTGCAGAGGGCAGGGGCTGCTTTGAAGCGGCTTCTGCCCAATCTAGGGGGTCCAAACGCCTCCTGCCGGAGGCTCTACGCGGGGATCGTGCGGTCCATGGCCCTTTACGGGGCACCGGTGTGGGCGCGTTCATTAAGGCTGCGACCAGCCCAGCGGTTGAACGCGTCCCAAAGGGTCATGGCCATCAGGCTGGTACGAGGATACCGCACGGTCTCCCGTGAGGCGGCGAGCCTCCTTGCCGGACTACCGCCATGGGATCTGGAGGCAAAAGTCCTCGCGCACATGTGGGAGTTGCGCGAGGAGGCGAAACGCCGGGGCGTAACTCCGCTGCCGCGAGAAATCGCGGCACAGCGGACAGAGCTCCGGCGGGATCTCATGGCGGCATGGAGAGTGCGATTGTCGCAACCCAGCGCTGGGCACGCCACAATTGTGGCGATAAGTCCCCTCTTTGAGGAGTGGCTAGAGAGGCGCCACGGCGTCCTCACCTTCCGCCTGACACAGGTCCTCACCGGACATGGTTGTTTCGGGAGGTTCCTGTTCAGAATAAAGCGGGAGGAAACGCCCGGGTGTCACCACTGTGTGGATCGCCCGGAGGACACGGTGGAGCATACGGTGGAGGTCTGCCCAGCTTGGGCGGAGCACCGCCGTGTCCTCACGGAGGCGATCGGCGGCGGCGATCTCTCGCGTCCGGCCCTGGTTCAGGCCATGGTCCGGAGCGAGAGTGCATGGGAGGCCGTCACCTCCTTCTGCGAAGCAGTAATGCTCGCGAAGGAGGAGGCGGAGCGCGCGAGGGAGAGGCAAAATGCGCCCCCTCGCGCCCCTAGTCGCCGCAGGAGACGCCCCGGGCGTCGGGAGTCGAGAGCCGACTTCCGGCCACCGTAGGCGCGGGCTTGCGGACGGTGAGCAATGGGTAGCTCGCCGTCCGATAGGGACCAGGCCCGGGTCGACGGCGCGTTGTGTTCCACGCGCGCCTCAAAGAGATGTCAGCACCAACTGACGGGGTCCGGAAGGGCCAATGCCTGCCGGGGTTGCGGGTTTGTCTGAAAGGGATATCGCGACCTCGGCACACAGGCATCGGAAGGAACACGGGTGGGTTTTAGTCAGTAAAAGTCTGACACGCCCTCCCGCTCCACCCAGAGCGGGAGAAGTTATTTGATAATTTCCCATCCAAAAAAAAAAAAAAAAAAAGGCTAGAGTAATCAAAAGAATCCTAGGTATTTATCAACGTATCTCAAATGGTTTTAAGGCTCTACAGACAACCGCAACGCGACGGCGCGTCGCGCTTTCTGCGGGAGCCTTAATGTGCCGGGGACTAATTAATTGGGCTTTTTTTGTTTTTTATTAGTTGGACTTGTCAAAAGCAACAGTTCTGTAAATAGCAGTTATAGTCAATTATAATATCACTGACTATGTGACTATCAAAAACTACTGACTATTAAATAAATAACTAACTAATCATACCCATATATTATTGATATAAAAACAAAGGGACTCAAGGAATGTCTAACATGCATATAGAGCACAGTAAGTGCACAGCACAAACCTTCTATAAAAAAAAACGATAAAGAGCCAAAAGGTGCCAAAGTCTCCGAGTAAAATGGCTGTGTGTCATCCGAACGGACGGACAGGCGGACATGATGAAATTAGATTTCGCGTTTATGCCATTTGGCTACGGAACCCTAAAAATGCACAACCCCGGACGTGCTTGGATTAGGACTAACCTAATTTCTCTGAGAATCCTTCACTATGATAAAATAAGTCCAAAATGAGTTTTTTTTTGTTTTGCAGACAATAAACCCATCTTTTCTTTCAAACAAAACAGTTTTCCCGCTGCTCATATTTTACTACAAAATAAAGCAAACTCTATCATTAATTATCATTAGCCGTAAATTGTTTCAAAGCTCGGTTAACTATATCCAAAGCGCCAGTCATTAACTGTTATTGTTTGCAACAAAATAATATTGTAGGGTTTATTGATAATGTCAAATGTGACATAATTTAACGCTGATCGTATTTACATTATGATTTGAATACTTAAATGTTTGTGTTTGCACGCTCAGGTTCAATTTTGCATTGATTGTCAATAATGTTGTTAATGATAACAAAGTTAATTATTAATAATAATTATGTACTGCTTGATATTATTGTGGCGGCATCTACATCGCCACATGCAAACTACGCATCTAAGACCTGATGTCACACAAAATCCTGACGTCACACAAATCCTGCATCGCGCAATAAGACCACGCGTACGAAAAATATATTTTTCGTACGCGTTAGGCAGTTGCCCGCCTGACACGACACCCACTGGTCGGAGGATCCTCTCTTTTCTAATGAGGATGAGTGAACTTTACACCCTGTTCTTCATACCTCTAAAGTACCTCTGCGTGCAATGTGGCCAAAGTATCTCACGACACGTTGCAGGCACATTGAGCATTGGATTGAGACATTTGTGTGATGCGTTGTCCATACGGACCATCGATGAACAGATAATTCTCGTGCAGGTAAAGATGCAACTCAGCCTAAATAAACAATGGATATTTATTTTCAGATTCAAAGTGCGAAAGCATTGTGATACCCCGGATATAACAATACTAATAAGATCAAAGTAAATCTACCGACTACTAATGTAATTAGTCAGCCTTAGTTGACCAACTTCTCTACCAGGATGTCAATTTACGACCGTTGCTCCTGCAGCCTGTCCCTCAATCCAGGAAATTGGTTTAGTACAACTTTTACAAACTCTACGTTCAAGTTACGATAGGGGGAAACCTTTTGAGCTCAAGTTGACGTAGGTATGAAAGTAAGTGTAACCACCATTTACCTTTATTTTTATTCGAACAATCTTTTTTATTAAACAAGGAAAACAAATACTTAATTGAACTGAACATGACAGACTCACAAAAAGAGCAGATATAAATGACATTTCAAAAACAAATAATAGTTATTTTAATAAAAATGGGTAAAGGTTTCCCCTTAATCCTGCACATCTCATAATTTATTACCATCTTTGGCCAATTTGTTAAAAGCGACCAAATCGTATCCTTGGCCCACTTTGGCGGTGAGATCCTTCATAAAGGTACTTCCTGTGTAGTTTTCTGCATGCATTTTCTTTTAATAAATAATCCACCTTATTCCATTGCAGACTTACATATTTAGACTAAGCACAATCATTTAAAATCTTCAATAACTTAACAACATTTTTAAAACGGAAAGAGTTTTAAAGAGCAACAGTGTTACTGATCATTACAATACCTAATTACTCTTCTTTTACATTATATTTCCCCTAATAATGTATTTATTTATATAAAAGCCACCAATAATTATACTCCAGCATAAACAACATTTTATCAACAGTATAAATTTATCTTTCCTTGCAGGTTAAGGAAAGATAAATTTATACTGTTTAAAAGATAAAATAAAATATTAAAGTCTTTTGACAAAACAAGGCAAAACGCTGCACTTAATCATCTGAAGAAACAAATATGAAAGGCTTCCCTTTAAATGTTGTTTTCAATCAATTAGATAACTATCTACGAAATACATGCTACTTTAAAAACAATCTTTCACACTTCCACACATTTCCGTAAAAAACACGTAAATTCTATGTACTATCATCCGCTCAACTTACACATCAGTGCGCGCGTGCGTTCCGAGCTTACAACACAGCCTTTAAGCTTCAGTCGGTTTCAGGAGTCCCGCGAATCAGCCGCGCCGCCATAGCCGCCCGCCCAAAAAGTTCGCGTTGAAAACAACAGTTGTTCCAAGTTTTATTCAGTGTTTCTAAAGTGTTGTTTGTGATCTGTTGTTGTGTTGTGTGAAGTTGTTTGGTGTAAGGTATGTATAAAGTTGTTTTTTAAATTTTCTCGAAAGGTTTTCAGCGAGGATGATGTTTTTTTGTTTCGAAGTTTCCTCTATCGTAAATGGTTTGGGATTTTACGGATTCGGTGTATTAAAATACATAGATTTATTAAAGATTAATTTAATAATGATGATATTGAACTTGGGCACATAAGTAATTCAAAGATTTTAACTCAACTTTTACTCTACAAAAAATGTCTTACATCGCGATGTTAACACATTTTTTTACATTATTCTTCGTATTTGTTACTACCTTTAGGTACTACAATTCTTAAGCACTTCTAAAGCTTTTAATTTTATTGAAAGCTTGTTCAATTATTCTGCTCATCGACGGGGTTTATTTTAAGCTATAATTAAATTAAATTAACTAGGCCAACTTAGAAAATATTTACATTACTGCCGTAAGTAGTCGGCAAACGTTTGTTTTTCAGATAGGTATTTTAATTGAATTACAGTTCATTTATAGAACAAATCAAGTTATTAGTTAAGTAGTGAAATTAATGTTTACATCATTCCCAAGAAAAGCAACTGAATAAATTTAACGTAAATAATCTTTCTAAATAGTGAATTTTGGAAAAAAGTCATGAGGTCTTTGCCCAGCTGTGGGACATAAAATAACAATAGTAAACGAAGATTTTAGCCCGACATGGTTTAAAGCTCTTTAATGCTGTGAAAGAAAATTTACGGAAAATGTCAAGAGGATGGGTAACATGTAAAACAAAAAAAAAACTGTTCACTGATCTATTATAATCCTATCATGGTGATTGGGGAACTTTCATCTGTGGAATTAAGAGGCATATTTTCAGAAGTGGACGTTTACGAGCAGTAAGATTAGGGAAATATCTTACTACTGATACGCCAAAAACCAATTGACCTTCTAATAATGGGCGCTTTCTTAAATTAATGAACATCTCAAAACTGTTTGCGCTTTTAATTATGCACATTTTTTTAATAATTGAGCCTCTTTTTAACTTTCTGGCGTTTTCTCACAATTGCTAGGGTACCCCGACCGACGGGTTAGGTTGGAACTGTGACCAACCACGCGCAAGCCGCAAGCAATTTCAAGAGCTGTCAGTGTCAATATTCCAAAGAAAATAATTACACTGACAACTCTTAAACGTGGTTTATGTGTTGATCGCGTTCAGTTTGATGGTGAAATTCGCTCTTTGTGTTCAATAATATTTGAAGGAAAGCAAAAAGGGAGTTTATTTATGGTTTGAATACATGCGCGTTGATAATTATAATATTATCCGTAGTAACAAAGTAAGGGCTTAAAACCGCAACTAAAGTTTATGTCAAATAATAATTAATAGTTTTAGGGACGTTAAAACGAAAAGGTTAAAGTTTTCCGATCAGACCCTTGTAACGAGTTTTCAGAAGCTTCTAAACTTTACAACCGTTTCAAAACTGGTATCGGTAAACCTGACCTTTTAAAACACGTGTATAATATATTAAGAATAAAAACGAGGGAAGATGAAGGGACGAACTTGACTCCTACCGAAAGGACTGCTCCGCAATCGAAATCAGAATTCACTTATTCAAATTAGGCTGAGAATCATCACTTTTCGAACCTCAAAATTATTTAACACAGTCTCCCCAAACGCCCGCCCTTCACCACTAACCAATGACAGCAGACGGACATATGTGGACAACACAGAGGGAGGCCTTTGCCCAGCAGTGGGACATTACAGGCTAGATAGATAGATGCTTGTATAATGAGCATTTTATATATGCAGAATAAACTACTTTCCTGTCTATAAAAAACATTTCTTTTAAATCAGCATTACTCTTATTTATTAAATATTTTCTTTAATTATAGAAAAAAAAAAAGAAAGATCATTGGGCATCAAAGAATTCGTCACTGTCAGTGGGAAAAGTGCCCAAAAGGCTGGGCGTTGGATGGCAATGCTGATTCTTTGACCTAAAAATGTTTAATGCCGAATGAGCTCTTACTTTAATTTTTTTCTTTACATACTTGTACATAATATAAATATATTTTAATGTTAGATTGTACCTATATTATCTAGAAAAAAAAAAAAACAAGTTATGATTTAATTATAAAATCATTCTCTATTAATTTTAGAACCTCTTTCAAAATTCTTCTTCTATTGTCTCTTGAATATGAATTTTCCAAGAGCTTTTATACTTTGTTCAGAAGACACTTCAAATTTTAACTTTTTTATGAGTTTTCTTTGAATTATTATGCTGTTCTTGGAATAAAGGAATAATTGAGCGAATTAATTAAATGCAATAAAAGCGGGAGGTATTAGTCCAATGGCATAGATGTTCTATTCAAGGCTGGGATAACGGTATATTTTTCGAAACAGTTTCGTCTTAAAAACCTAAGGAACGATTTATTTCGGTTACGTTCGAACGGAACGTTATTAAAACGTTTTTGAAGAAGAACAAAATATAAATCATTCGCGGTTAATAAAACGTTTTTAATAATAAAATAAACCGTTTAACCGTTTTTAACCATTTTTGGGTTGATCGATCGGATACTCGCAACACAACCCTAATCAATACGTAAGCGGCAAGCACATTGGAATCAATGATGTAATGAAATGAAGATAAGGTACAATTTAACTAAACAAGCTCGTCGGGGTACGCACCGTGCGCGGTGCGTGCCCCGACAAGCACAGATATTGTTATTCCTGGGGAATAAACCGGTTTTTGAAAACGAAAACGTTTTCGTCCCGTACGAAATGTTCTACAAAGAAGAACGAGAACTGTTAGAAACGTTTTAAAAACGTTATTTTAAATAACGTTTCCGAGCCCTGGTTCTATCTAAGAAGACACTTAGGTTGTGAGTTTGAACCCTGCCTGTGGCATTATTAACATTGTTTATTTTAAATTAGTGACTGAACATTTTTTTTGATTAATATAATAATTTGAAGGTCTGGGGGCTAAGCATTGCCATACAACGTGGCAATGCCGACAGTCTCTTGGGTATTACCAGTCGACAGCAATGCGGAGGAATTTCGACGCCATACATTTTAGTTTGTGAATAGTTTTAGTTAAATTTGGGATATTACAAATTTTAATTTTTTTTAATTAGGTATGAGTTGATATTTATGTACATTTCTTTTTAATCATAACTAATGTTATACATGCGAATGTGAGTTTGTTTGTTACGCTTTCACGCTAAAACGGATGATCGGATTTGGATGAAATCTAGCACATGGGTAAACCATGACGTGGGTTAGGACAGAATTTCCATCTCAATATTCCCACGGGATCGAGACATATGCGGGTGAAACCGCGGGGCGCAGCTAATTTTAAAAATTGTGAATACCTCACTAGTATGAAACGCTTATGCACATTAGTAAGGGTGGTTTAAAAAAAAACCTAAGCAACATGTTCACGTTTTAGTAAATGTTTAAGGTAGGTACCTATTTTTGATGTTGGTCCTACCGCTGCTTAGGGATCAAAGACATAATTTGCCTTTTGACCTTCCAAGAATTACCTCCGTTTCACTGGTCTAAGTTCTTTCATCAGTGGATAGCTTTGACGTTTTTTCGAGTAAAATACCAAGAATAAGCTTGACATCATGGTCTACCAATTCTTAGAAAACATTCGCTTACGAAATGTCCGACAAACATTTTTTATTTGGTTCGTTTCATACTAACTTTTGCACGCAGATTCGCCCGCGTTTAGGTCGGAAATCATTCCACGGGAACGTACCAACGGGATAAAAAGTACCCTAAGTCCTAACTAAGGTAAAAAAGACACAAAGATAGATCATACTATCTTTGTGTCTTTCTTATAAACCCGTTTACCCGTTAAGGCGTGAAAGGGAAACAGACAGATAGAGTTACTTTCGTATTTATTATATAAGTATGGATGGCTCTCTCAGCGTGACTTACAAGTTGTTTTTTTTTTTTGAGGCCTCGAAATTATCAAATAACTTCTCCCGCTCTGGGCGGAGCGGAAGGGCGTGTCAGACTTTTACTAGCTAAAACCCACCCGTGTTCTTTCCGTTGCCTGTGTGCCGGGGCCACGATATCCCTTTCGGACAAACTCGCAACCCTGGCAGGCATTAGCCCTAACGGACCCCGTCAGCTGGTGCTGACATCTCTACAAGTTGTAGGTCTACGGTTCGAACCCAGGTGGGCACTTTACTTTGAGTAAATTATTTCATCACCACTGCTCTCAAAACGGTGAAGAAAAACATCGTGAGGAAACCGGCATGGCCTAAAACCAAAAATTAAAAGACATGTGACATCTACCAACCCGCACTGGGCCCGCGTGGTGGATTACGGCCCGTTCCCACAGAGAGGAGGCCCGTTCCCACAGAGAGGAGGCCTGTGTCCCAGCAGTGGTAACATTATAGGCTAATTATGCTGATTTCTCTTATAACTTTGTTAATGTATCGAACGTTTTTCTCTATTATTATTCTCAGCCCTTAAACTACACTCAATTAAGCTCCAACTACGGTGTATGGAACTCGAAACTACAAACTTGTATCACTATTTAACAACACGGAATATAACCGACGACTGATAAATTACTAAAACGTCTCATATTCTGTACATTTCTCATACATAATATGCAAATATGGCCCAACTTTATACATCGAGACCTGACAAATATTTGAAACTCTACGTCACCTTTTGAACTATTTCGTACCTACTACCTACATACCTACCTACATTTTAGGTAAGGTAATTTCAACCTTGTGTCTATGGTATAAGCTTAAATTTTTAGTTGGCTTTGAGAAGCTCCCGTTTATGACAATTTTATTGAAGTTCTTTGTGAAATGATCCGTTTTCTGATCAGAAATGTTTGTCTCCCTGGGCAATGAAGCGAATAATTCAAATAGCATGAAAACACGACTATTATGAATTATTAGGGAACAGTGCTGCGGTAGCTGGAACAGTTCGGATTTTATTCATACTTTTTCCTGTTTTCGAATTGTATTCTCATGTTTGTCGTTGGTTTTATAGCTCAGCAATATTTTTTGTCGCAAAATAAGATATCAATCTCAGTTTCTCTCATATTTTCAGTTTGGCACCTAATCCAAACTCAAAATATCTTATTTCACATTAACCTGGGCACTTATGAAGCGTTATAAGCTAACTGCACGGTTCCAATCAGTTGTTATTTTTTTATTAAGAAGAGCCAGAATCAAACTCTACGGTAATATAAAACAACCAGAATACTCTTACAAAAAAAATACACATAAAATCTACTACCATGTAGGTCAACCACTGTTTAACCTAGTATCCCTAGGGACTATAATAATATAACCCAATATTCCATTTTCCAATGCTATCCGCATCCAGGTGAACACGCAGTCCATTCACCCGATATTACGACTCCCTTGGGAAAAAACCTGATCAAAACAAAAATATACTGTGGTCTAATAAACCAATACCAATTTGAACAGCATAATAATAAATGTCAGACTGAAGCGTAATAAACGTGAAGCGTAAAAAAGATTCTGTCGAAAGTACGTGATCTAAAATAAAGGTGTTTTTAGGGTTCCGTAGTAAACAAGGAACCCTTATAGTTTTGTCATGACCGTGTGTATGTCTGTCCGTCTGTCTGTTCGTGGCTTAGCTCAGAGACGGTTAGTACTAGAAAGCTGTAATTTGGCATATGTATACATATCAATCATGCCAATAAAGTGGTAATAAAAAATCAAGAAAATATTTATTTTTTAGGGTACCTCCCATATATGTTGATTTGTATATTTTTGTAGTACCACTCGTATTGACAAGTTTTTACTTATTTATCGATTTTAGGTAGATATTCCCCGAGCTGATGTGTAATAGATACGTTGTCAATACTTGAACTCGAGTGGAATTCAAACAAAGCATTTTTAACTACAAAAGTTCAAGTTTCGGAGAACAGTATTTTCTGCCTTTTGTTCCAA
This sequence comes from Agrochola circellaris, assembly GCA_914767755.1. Classification (NCBI taxonomy): domain Eukaryota; kingdom Metazoa; phylum Arthropoda; class Insecta; order Lepidoptera; family Noctuidae; genus Agrochola; species Agrochola circellaris. The sequence goes on from OU611853.1 coordinate 1,633,885, forward strand.
ATACATATACATAGAGATTTTAGTTAAAACTGATGGACTGGAAGTCAGGGTAAATATGAACGTAAATGCGGCTAGGATGAGAACCAAAGAATGAATATAATTTATGAGAAAAAGTCTCTGAAAAGAATGCAGACGCTTTTCAAATCTCCATTCCTTGCCGTAAATAAAATGGCTTGACTGATAGTATGACAATGCACTTTCAAGATTTTAAAAACAAAGAAAACGGATTTCTTAAGATATAAACAGTTTCTGTGTACTCAAATTGTGTCGTATCTCTATTTTATTTAGTGTGTGTACATCTTAAGTAATATAATAATATTTATAAATAAGAAAGTGACTTTGTTTGTTTGTTACGCTTTAACGCTAAAATGTCTGAACAAATTTGGATGAAATTTGGTTCATAGGTAGACCATAACCTGGATTAGGACGTAGGATACTTTTTATCCCGATATTCCCACAAAATCGAGACTTATGCGGGTGAAACCGCGGGGCGTAGCTAGTAAATAATAAAATAAATAAAACGGGTAGGGTTAAATTATTTTCTTGCAATAAAAAGTCACGAAATATCCAGTCTAACCGGATGCAGCTGAATACCAGTATAGTACTGGAGCGACTGCCTATCTAACCTCCACAACTCGGTAACTGGGTAACACGATACCCCTTGGTAAGAATGAACCTTTAGGGATAAGTGACGGGAAGTACAAGCAGTTTCAACCTACATATTTCATAACCCATATTTTATACCTTGACCCTTTTATACTAACTTATCTCTAATTAAATAACTCTTCCACAAACAGAATTTATAATCCAAGAGCGATCCACCATACCTTTTCCATCTTTTCGTTCCTGAAAAAGTAACAAGGCGCATCCTCCCATATTTCATGGCATTCCGGCATTGTTTGGTACCGTGATTGATGTCCACAATATGGGTTATTGTCGGCAGTATGAAAAATTATCCAGGGAGTGGCTATTGATGTGTTAGGTAGGTAGGTTACAGAAATGGTGGTTGGAGGGAGAGATGAATGGAAATGTGGTGTATTTATTTAACCATGTATGTACACACATATATACGGACAAGAAGAAAAGAACAGAAAAATACGTTCAAAGGTGATGCTTATTTCTAAAGAAATCTCTTCCAGCATACCTGCGATAGGACAGAGGATAAAAAAAGACGTAGACACCGTGTGTAACAGTAGAGAGAAAGTAAAATACATAAAATCAACACAATTCACGCAATAAAATATAACGAATAATATGACAATATACTTACTTTCATACATAGAAGTATGTATGTTACATACTTCTAATTCTAAAATAAATATCACAAAGATTTTTTAAATTATAATGTAAAAAAAAAACATACCTACGCATCTATAACGCAGTGGATCTTGTCCTCTATTGGTGGTATTGGCCTTATGTTGAAACCGTGTACAGAAAGTGAATTTAATATTAGGTTACTTTTAACATTATTCTGTAAGAACTTCGACAAAATTACTAGTCTTCCTTTATTGTGATAAAACTGAGCTACTCGTGAATTTGACACCCCTTAGAACATAAACGTGTCGAAACATAATTTATCTACTACGGACAACATAATTGCATCCTTAGACAGTAGAGCAATATCACATTTCAGATAACCGATAACAATATTCTACATCAGTTACACTGTTCGTTAAACATCTGTCTAGTCCAAGAAAAGAAAATTGTTCAGAAAGAAAGCATTATCATTGCTTATCCTTACTTACACTCAATCCTTACTTGATATAAAAAGTCTACAGTAGCGCTTTCAAAATAAAACTAAAAAATTACCTATTGAATAACTGTCTATAATCTGTAGAAGAACTGTCATTTTATTGAATTGTATTTTTTTTTAATAATCAATGGTTGTTGAATTTTGTCCATTCTGATTTATTGATCTTATATTATCCCGATTATTTTTTAATTTACTTTATCAATCAATGCTAATCTGTCTTTAATTAATTATTTTATTGTTATTATTTAAAATTTTAAGATGTTGGCCATATTGATTAATTTCAATGTCGAAATACTATTGAAGAAATGTAAATTTACTATTTTGGAATATTGTTGATGTAATAAATGAAATTCAAATGTAATTTATTTTAGTGTGTATACTGTTATTGTGTAATTTTGTGTGTAAATTCAGATACAAGTTACTTGTTCATGAAACTTGTAAATGACTATGACTAGCGAGTATCTATCTGACCTCCACAACCCAGTAACTGGGTAATACGATACCCCTTGGTAAGCCTGGTTGTCAGAGTTTCGGGTTTCTGACGACCCGTAACGACTGTCAAAAATCCACGAATGACAACCGCGAACAACGACTTTCCGAGGTACGGAGGAATCTCGGTATGTAAAGATGGTCACCTATCCACTGACTAACCCTGGCAGAGGTAGCCGTGCGGGTGTTATTACTTAGCCACGAGCTAATCGAGAGCAGCCCGCTTAGCATGACCACGACCAGATTGTGATTGTTTATCTGTCATTTTCTCTATTCTTCCGTCGACAAAACCCGTTTCTATTGTGGTCATGCTACGCGTGCTGCTCTCGATTGACAGCATTGGTTATTTATTCGAAAATCGATTTCCTGAGCCTTATATTTGAATATTGATTTAACTGTACTTCTTTGCATAGTTAATGAACAGACAGAGTTGTCTTAGACGTGTCATGCAAATCACCATTATAATGAACAGACTTTAGCGATTATATTATAAAATATACAACTGGCGAAATGTGGGTTCACAATAGGTACACCTCTGCATAACCCTTTGGGGATTACAGGCGTGATGTTATGTTATAATACAAATAGAATATTGACATATTCTTGCCAGCTTACCGAAAATTAGTGGCATAATAGTCACTTATAAAGCAGTGTGACAGTGATGTGACACATAGCCTCAAAGCTCGTTCAAGTGTAGTGCAGAGATCCGTCAGACACAGCAAGAGTCGGCAACGAACAGAACTTACGTCATTGGCACGCTTGAATAAACCAACCTTTTCCCAACTATGTTGGGGTCGGCATCCAGAGCCGGATGCTGCTGAATACAAGTTTTTAATTTTTATCTGACCTCCACAACCCATTTATTATTTATTTATTTAACACTTTAAGCACACAATGTACAGAGGCGGACTTAATGCCATAGGCATTTTCTACCAGTCAACCTTTGGGTGATGCAGAGATAAACAGTGGTAGGTGCAATATCGAAAATTGTGGAATAAATATTTATTTAAATATAAGGATATACATATACCTATTATCCCATATATACCCATTAACTGGGTAATACGATGTTCTTAACTCATAGTCAGAGTATGGGTTTTAATTTCAACCCTTTGAAAGTAAAATGGTTTTGCCTTATGAGGAAAAGACTAAAGAAAAGATGGATGCTGTGAATTTACTTTTTTATTTTTTACAAATTTCCTTGACATAATCTTTTTATTATTTGACATTGTATACTTACAATATTCTATATTTTTTATTAAATTTGATTTGTTACAGCTGTAGTGGCAACCATTTTGAATTTTTTGAATTTTGTGGGTGAGTTGTGTGTGAGTGAAATGGCTACTAACGTAACGTAACTAAATTCTGAAATGATTAAAAGAAAAATTCCTACTGCGGTGACCAGACGGGACAGGACAATGATGATCTCAATAATTCATACTTTTTCTTTCTTATTTTTCTTTCTTGATGATGATTTTCATGAACTCCTTCTACAACAATTTCGTTTTAGAAAGGCGCTGTTTATTTTAAACTACGAAGGACACATAGTGCAAGGTCTGTGTGTTTCATTCATGGGTTGAATAAATAATGTTAAGTAGCTAGCTAGCCTCGCAGCAACCTTGTTGAGCTAATCTTTTCACCACGACATAAGTTATTTTTATTTAAAAAAATATGTTTTTCTTTTTTTTAATAATAAAATATTCACAAAAAATATTAAATTGATAGGTACGTAAAAGAAACACGCGCATATCTTTCACCGTGGTATACGGCCGGTTTGGGCATCGCCAAAATACGTAAAACATACGCGCGGAATAGTACCTTATTCCGTGCTACTATTTTGATTTTAAACAGGACGTTTCGAATTTATTGTCATTTAATTATTTATTTTTATAATTCGAATTTCTTAATACTTAATTTTCTATGCTCTTATTTTCATTTCTATCTATTAATGATAAAGATTAATGAGTTTAAGGGAACGTCACCTGTTATTTAACATCTATAATTATAAATTAAAGTCGCTTTTCGTGTCTGTCTGTGTGAACGCGTTGTTCTTCTATCCTACGCAACGGATTTTGATGCGGTTTTTTCTGAAATTAATTTATTCTGGAAGGTTTATGTGTATAATAAATTAAACTTAGATACCTATAACAAGGAATTCTCGATGTTTCGTGAAGTCTTGAAAACCGTGCGAAGCAGGGGCGGGTCGCTAGTATTATTATAAATCGTCATCGTCAAACTCAAACTGAAAGCATTTATTTCAATTAAACCATTTACAGGTACTTTTGAATTGTCAAATAGTCGGTCAGTTAGTCAGAAAACTGAAGCTAGTTGCCCATTCCAAAACGTAGATCACTATGGAGAAGAACGGGTAAGAAACTCCAAGGACACTTCTTTAAATATAGATATTACAAAATCTTGGGTACATTATTCTTGTTGCTTCTTTAAGTGAGAACAATGTAAAAAAAAAACAAACACGTTTCAAAATATAAGATTAAAAATAAATTCATTATTCAGCGCAAGTCCATCCTGTACATAAGCCTATGTCCAGCAGTGGACATGGTTACGGGAATCGCAATAACCGGTCCTAACCCAGTAGATTACCTCGACCTTCATTATGTCATCCATCATAATAAACTAGCCCTAGCCCAACTATGTTGGGGTTGGCTTCCAGTCTAACTGAATGCAGCTGAATTTTACATGGAGACGACTCGTAACGACTGTCAAAGATCTACAAAGTGACAGCGGGATGAACGGCTTAACAACTGAGGTACAGTAGAGGGGTCTCGGTTTGTCCCTAATGATCACCAATCCACGTGTGGCTGTTACTATTTAGCCACAAGCCCCTTCATCAGGACATCCGTCTTTTTTTTAAATAACATTCATCCGTAAAGGTGACTTTTTAATCTTGTTTTTGAAAGCATTCCTTGTAGTAAAGTGAGCGTAAAGGGATAAAAACAGTCTTCTTCACCTCTCCATAATAGAACTATTTCTCGTACATCGACAGCAAAATGCTTTTAAAACTTGTTTACAGTTTAAAGTTTTTGTAGCCAATTGCTGGAACATCACATCGTTAGTTTCAAAGTTAAGGGGGGAACATGAGCGGTAATATTGTTAGTTTTATGTAGTGTCTCTTGTAGATATGACTTTATGCTTGTTGACTGTGTCCGTGAAGGTTTTCCAAGTTTTCAGAATGAAAATTGTCTTCTTAACTCATGTTGGATAGTTTATTTGTAAGAAAACATTAGGAAATTTCTCGCCGACTGGTCGACACTTCACGTGAACAGAGAACTGGCTCGTTCTTTGCCATTCAACGTGACAATGCTGCTAGCCTTCTGGGCACGTTTCCAGATGACAGAGATACGGACGAGTACTTGCTGTCCTTTTGTTTATCTATTTATTTGTATAGTTACTCATTTAATTTAGTGTTAAATTGTTTATAAGATTTGTCATCTACAGAAAACATTTAAATTTGAAAGAATTTTGCTTTATTAAGTAGACACTCAAAATAAAGATACATTATGTTTCAATATTTAAACGTGATCACTTTATTAACTTTTATCGACATGCAACTTTTACGGACTGCGAGTAATAATTGGTTTGCGAAAATACAATAAAAAAACTCATATACACTACATATTTTATTAACAAATGGTATCAAACAGAACTCCACGCTACAATAAATTCAACTACATAAAAATAAATGAAAAAATAAATTCGGTTTTCAAATTCTGTCCACGTCCGTAGGCAGATCGGGATCGGTCCACTGTGCAATATCAAATTTCACGCATCAGCTGTTGATGAAGGCTGATAAATCATTCTAGGGAACTCTTTTGGGGACGAATTTATATTGTGAGTTTGTATTTTCGTAAAGGTAAGTAGGGCTTGAAGATGGGAGGTTTCTTGCCCATTCTTCGAAAAATTTAATTCCTTTTGGAACCAGCATCTAGATTCAATTCTTCTTTATTCTTGTTATTTTTCGTTGTTCAAAAGTTACTTTTAATGGTCAAATACAATTTAACTTTTGTAGCGTTGTGTTGCACGTTAAGCTTCGTGCAAAAAAGTGCGACGCGACAGCGCGACGCGACACCGACTATTTTCATACCGTGAAGTTTTCTTAGAAATTGTATTGTTCGAGTCGCGTCGCGCCGTCGCGTCGCGCTGGTCTGCACGAGCCTTTACACCCGCGTCGCCGCGTCAAGGATAGGTACTTCCCTTGCTTTCCTAGCTTCTCGCTAATTATCCCTCGAGAATATTATTACCTTATAATAACATAAGAAACCTACATATTGTGTTATACTTTGACTTTTGACTTTGGAGGCATTTGGTATGTTGGCAGCTGCTTTTTTGTAAAAAATCTTTAATTATGAGATTGATTGGCAAAAACGCTGCAATTGGAGGATTCGATACTCACTCTGATGAAAGAACAAAATGCCTACAGGAACTTATGATTTTGGAGTTAATTTGTAAACAGATCCTCTGAGTATACGGGCGAATTATCATAATTTATAGAAAAAGTCGTTAAAAATAATGTTTAACCACCTGCAGCAAAGTTGGGAAACGGCTAGGCGGATGATAATGATGACATACATCACTATGGTATGTACCTAACCTACATTTATTTCCCTGTATGAAAGTACTAGCAGCGCTCCGCGGTTTCACCCGCATAAGTTTCGTTTCCGTTAGAATATCGGGATAGTAAGTAAATATGTGTTAATCCAGGTTATAAACTATCTGTGTGCCAAATTTCATTCAAATCCGTCCTGAAATTTTTGCGTTTAAGAGTAATAAACATCCATCCATCCATCCTCACAAACTTTTGCGTTTATTAGTATGATAGGATAGGATCAGTATGTACCTCAGACTTTGAGGACAGATAGCAATCAAAAAAACATTATTTTCAGCTTCCGATAGTTTTATTAATAAACTATATTGAAGCTAGCCTTCCTTAAGTGCTAAAACTGTAGGTAGGTACTCTATCTTTCCTAGATTCAAGTATTCTAGCAAGCATCGAGGCTCTTCATCGACCCACGATCATTATAACTAGATATATGATCCACTTAACTCGAGAACAAGAGGCTCTTAAGACTTCCTATTTTTATAGTATAAGTGGTTTTAAGAGCTTGATATCGTGACACTAAACAGAGTATGCGTCGCTGATTTGGTCATGTTGAGAGGATGAATGAAAGTTGACTAAGAAAAAGTATTTACAAGGCAGTTGTGAGTGGAAATGCCGGAAGGGAGTTAGGAGCCGCCCTAGGAGGTCAAACAGAGACCTTATTGGTAATACATTATTATTCAGAAAGGTCAGGAGCGTAGTACTCGCAACCGGCGTCCGTGTATGACCAGATGTATGAATGTAAACGAAGCAAAATGAGTAAAGTGGTGTTCTGTAGTTTCTACTTACCCCTATGGGGAGAAGGTGTCAGTTTTTGTATGTTAACTGTAAAGTATTTTTATAAAACGGGGAACTGAGAATATGAATTACATAGTTAATTGACTCAGGCGTGACTTTGCGGAAATCCATTATAAAATACAATAGACGACGTATATTTGGTAACCTAATCCGCTTAACTGTTCTTAAAGAGTCATAGAGAACCCTGTGGGAAATTGACACGTGTTTCACCTCTCAACGAGGCAACCTCAGGATGACGATTGACTTGTTGCGAATCCGGACCCGACGTGTTGACACGTCAAGCGTCGAAGCAAGTCGAAGCGTCGGCGAAGTGGCTCACTCTCCCTCTAAAAAAATACAATATACGTTGTCTATTGTATTTTATATTAATACAATATGTACCTACATTACTTATGATTATTCCTAGAAGTGTTAAGTTTATTTTTTACTTAAAAAAAAAAATACTTTAACTGTGTATTACAACTAACTATTATATATAAATTATGTACAAGTATGTAAAGGAAAAAATAAGAAAATTATATAAAGGGAATTTTTTGATGCCCAATGATCCCTTCCCAATGGAGGGATAGGGATCATTGGGCATCAAAAAATTCGTCCGCATAGCTGTCAGTGGGAAAAGTGCCCAAAAGGCTGGCAGCATTGTCAGATTGGATGGCAATGCTGATTGTTTGGCCTACGAATTGGCCAGCCAGCCCTTGTTGAGTTAAGTTCGTAATAGAAGTTAGTTCGTTACTAATATTCTTAGAATTTACAAGTTTGCAATAGAATTAAGTCACTATGAATGGTTCAACAAGTGGGGTTCGGCCTCACGACCTCACACTCACGATATTGATGGTTTTGACCCTTTTATTGGAATTCAAATATAACATTTCTCGGATCCAAATCCAAAACCTCAAAATCGTACTCTACCCTACTTAAATCCCAAGTTCCACGTACCACGTTCTAAGATTTACACATAGACATATCAATACGTAAAAATTAGTATTCCAGTAAGCATTTCAAGTATAAATTCCAGCTACAGTTGACATCGTCAGACATAGGCTGCTGTGCCTAAGACAATTATGTAGATTCTGTACCTAGGCAGAACGCGTCAGGCATTCATGTGACTCTGATTTAATTTGCGTGAGGTCCTCGTTGCAACATGACGTGTCTATGGTTTGATATACGACGGCGTAATAATATTACATGCGTTACATAAATTCACGTCTAAATTCCTCGAAAGGGTAGGTTGTAGTGCAAGCTATATTTCGGCAGTGATATTTTAAGTACCATTTAAAATATGGTGATCATATTGTCATTAACTTAGCAAAAGCCGCTGATAAAACTTATCAATGAAAAAACTTAGTATCTCACCCGACCTGGGAATCGATCTGGAACTACACGTTCAGCGGCCGCGGCAGCAAACATTGTTACTCCCTGTTTGATTGAACTTCATGGGGCTAATAACTCCTCTGACCATCTCTTTGAGACATAAGTAACGACATAACGTAGGGCTTAATTATCGATCTGATTTTAAATACACAACAAAAATTAATCATTTTGTGTCAAAAATAATAACCAAAAATAATAATAATACGTACATTGTATTCATTAACGACGCTGTATGTAAAATTAAATCCAACGAAATGTTATATTTCAAATCTCATTAATTATAATTAATCTTATTAATGCTTTGTATCTACAAATACACACCCATTTCAAATTTTGTTAATATCAATGAAAAGTGAACTATATTTCATATTATTATGTACTACTATTTACCATCAAACACATAAACTGGAGCTCGTGGCTACGCTTGCCGCGGTCGGTTCGTGTATCGGTGACCATCCTCCCTCCGTGCCTCGGAAAGCACGCTAAGCCGTTGTTCTCAGTTGTCATTCGTAGATCTTTGACAGTCGTCTTCAGAAACCCGTAAGTGACAACCAGTCTTAACTCGGGGTATTTATCGTGTTGTTGTGCAAGTCAGATAGGCGGTCGATCCATGTAGATTACTGGTATTCAGCTGCATCCAGTTAGTCTGGAAGCCGACCCCGACATAGTCGAGAAATGCTAGGTAGATAGATACCGACATGAACTAAATGCCGTGTGTCGGTGCGATGTGTACTAAGCGCATTATCTGTTACTGATTGGTTAGTTAGCAAATACCGCTTTGTGAAGCGAGGCGTGATGAAGGATGATAACTATAGTAGTTGTTGGTAGTCGGAATAAAGCTTTGTGCAGACTAGCGCGACGCGACAGCGCAACGCGACACCGGTTATTGTTATACCTTCAAGTTTCTTAGAAATTGTATTGTTCGAGTCGCGTCGCGCCGTCGCGTCGCGCTGGTCTGAACGAGCTTTAAATCTATATAGATTTGAGAACTTATTCTTATTCTTTGAACATTGAGACCAGAGAATGACCTGGTATGATGCTTAGCTGCTGTCCAGGTTCTCATATCAATGCTGATAGCAGAGTGTATTTTTTTGTTTGGTTAAAGTCCTAGGCTTATACTGTCTTCGATCTGCAGGTACCTGCAGTTTTTTTATCAACATCAATTACGCTAGTCACATTAATTGGTAATTTATAAAAATTAAAACAGTGATTCTAAAAACTGAAAACAAAGACTAAAGTTTTAGAATCGTAAACGATTCAATAAAATAAAGTATAGTTGGCTGAACCATTTCTTCAGGCTAGAAAGTGCATAAATACTTATTCTTATAAATTAACAATGAGTATAAAGTAAAAACTAAATAAAAACATAGGTAAATAAAAGTAAAATAGCATGTTAGCAGTTCTATTTACAGACAACAAGTAGATCTTCTGTCTGTGCATAATCTATGGTTGGTAAATATTTACTATGTTTTTTACAGCTAAAGTAATTTAATGTATAGATACCAATTTTTCTTCAGTGTTTTAAGTTAGAGCAGTAAAACGGGGTAAATAACTAATTAGTTAGAAATTCAATAAACGTCCATTTATACAGAGCCTGTATTAATTTTGGCCCAGACATAGTACCTTTCAAAGTCTTCAATGACTTGAAGGCGTATGGCGTACGGTCATTCAACATTGAGTCGTTCGAACAAAAAATCATCAATCATGATAAGACTCTGACGCCGGACGCTCTGAACACAACTACTTAGTGCCGTGTCAGTTACATCGGAAGGTATGATCGAAGGATATCGCCCTAGTAACCTTATTGATAGATTACTTCTTAATAAGAAGGTTCAGCAAACTCGGATCTTTACTGGACCGTTGATTCTTATGGTTCCGTTGACTAATGGGTATTTGCATTAGCTAGTTACGAGTACGCACACAAAGTTCACAACTTTAGAATAGTGTCAGTTAAGTCTCAGATTCAAAGCTAAACAGTATTCTCCTGTAATACTAGATAATAATGGTTGTTAAAGTACCCTTAACGAAGCTGTGAGTCACTTGTTCTGATTAAGGTATTTTCTTTTACTAGACTATACCTACTGGGAACCTTTTGGTTACGGAGATATTGAAGGTCAAAATTCCAATATTTTTTTATGTTTTTTTAGGAAACCAAGTTTTTAAATGTTAATAATTTAACTTTAATTACTTACACGATCCCTATACCATTGTATGCACGATGTTTTGCATTTTTTACTTAACACACTACCGTAAACAGCGAATTCATGGTTGTAGGAGGAAGGCGGCGGTGTCTCTAACACAGTTATTACTAGCACAGAAATCGTCGTTAACTCTATCTTTAAAATCCTCAAAATGCTATACTTTGTGTTTTTGGAACGAAGTTCCTTATCGCGCGTTGTGAAAGGGGGCTAGACGGAAAAAAATCTCACGAAAAGTTGTAACGACACTTTTTGCTATAGTAAGCTATTGTAAGCTGTGCGGCGTGCGCATGTTTCTCTGTCTGTCTCTCTCTCTCTTCGAACTTCGTTCCATCCGGGTGTCCCTTGACACCTCTCAAATTTTTGTATAAGATAGATGAGTTGTACCAACATTATTGTTAATAAATAAATTATTAATTTTCATACCAAAAATAGCAGTTGTGTCCCAGCAATTAATTTTGGAGATAATTACTTAGTTTGATGTACAGAATGTGTGTAGATGATGGCTTCGAGATGGCTCTTGTTAATATCCTGTATACTGCGATCTTCAGTAAAAAGTTGTCAAATGTGGTGACAATGTTCTTATGGATAACCGTCGCTAAGGTAAAAGTTACGGGTTTAAAAATTTACGATTAAAATTCAATGAACGCAAGTTAACCTTGACAAAAAGCTCCATTATTAAATCGTTAACCTCAACTCAGTGAGTGTAGCCTGTTTACCTGATGCATTAGAGGTTAGTCGTGTGGAATGGCAAATATCGCTGCTGCTACGCGCGACTGGAGCGCGTTTATATTTTGAAGATAATGTTGCCCAAAATGATAAAAAAAATGTTGTAAATATTTAAAAAAATACGGCTTCTAGAAGGGCGAAGGAATAAGGAAAATGTCGTGAAGAAATTTTTGATTATGAATATGGATGGCTACAAGAGAAGAACGAAGACAAAGGAAACGATGAATGGGCTGTATGAAAGATGATATGGCTAGAAAGACCGTGACTTCCGAGATGACGACTAATAGAGAAGTGTGGAAGAAGAGGACATGTTCGCTGACCATAAATAAATTAGGTTAAGGGGATTAGAATGATGATAATTACGGCTTCTAGTGAAAGTGTTCTTCCGAGGTATTAATACCACAAGTCAACATGCCTGCTTTTTGACTTGAAGGCAAAATACAATATAACAAGGCGTAAAACTGTCAACGCAGGATAACTCACAGAAAAAATCTATTGCTACGCCTCGTCGTAGCACATACGTCACTGCTACGCTGTCGTAGCAAACAATAACCTAGTGAGGTGGTTTTGTGCGAACTACATAGTTGAATCAGTACAATATCCTATAGAACACTATAGATTGTATTTACAGCCTACTAAAGGCCTAAACAAGTGGAAATTCAAAAAAACAAGTCGCTTTCATAGTGTTTCTTGTGTCTACTACGACTTTCAACAGGATCGACATTAGCTTTTTAGTAGCTTATGTCAGTCCCATAAATTTTTGACCCTTAATCATCGTTACCGCTTATACTTAGAATTTCACTTTGTCTAGGCCCTCTAGAACTTTTAAGGCTAACTAACGTATCCTATTCAAAACAAGGCAAACACCATAATGGTCGAAGTCGTGATGATTGTGGCAACTTTTCTCGTAATCAATGATAATAAGTTCTAGAATAAAATGCGGATACTTCAGGGTTCATAATTGTGATGTTCCCTGAATTTTCTAACATAACCACTACAGACTATCCGGTATGTGAATGCGACAGCTCGACGACAAGACGCTGTCCTGTCGCATGCAATTTGGGCGGGCACTGCGACAAGTAGCGAAAGAGTGCGATTCCCCCAGCCTGTCGTTGCAACTCTGCAACTCGTTGCCAAGTGTGTAGAACTTTGAACAAAATATACAAAAACTGTCGGCTGCAGCCTGTCGTTGCGCCTAGTCGCCGAACTGTCGCAGTCGCATTTCGCATAGTGAACGCCACGTCCAATATAGGTTCGGCGTTGTACGTTTGTTTGTAAATGTGGTTTACATCCTGCCTGGCTGCCACAAAAACCGCACAAGTTCTATTTGAGTTCGATTCCGGTTTTACATCCGATTAATTCAATTCCGGATGTTTACCCAGCTAATGCGTTTTCGAACTTATGTAAGTGTGTAAATTTCGAAATACAAATACATGATTTTGTTGTACGGGTTCGATTCTTAGAGAATATATGATGCTTCATTTACACTCTCGCGTAAGCGGCTCGTCTCGCCGCGAGGAGAACCACGAGACGCGTATGTAATCGGTGCGCTCGTGGCTCGCCTCGCAACTCGACTCGCCATTCGCAGCGCTCGCGTCGGAAGCGAATTTTGAGCTCGAGTCAAAGGAGCTTACACGGACTCTTCGACGTCCTCCATAGTTGATAGTTCGAAAACAACTGAACGCACTGCGAGAGTGAAAACATAAATTGATTAACTTGACGAGCGAACGAGCTGTGGCCGTGACACGAGACGAGCCGGAGACGAGCCGCGAGGCGTGAGTGTAAATGAGCCGTTAAAGTTGTATAAAAATAAAATAATACCAGCCTCATATTGTCCCTCTGCAAGGCAAATGCCTCTTTTCATACAGAGAAAGCGTCAAATAATAACTAAAGCCTAAAAACAGCTTATTCATTATTAATATAACAGTTCTTTAAAAGGTAGGTACCTACTTTTCTTTACTTATCACTGCGTAGCCTTTTCCAACTATGTTAGGGGTTGCTTCCAGTCTAACCGGATGCAGCTGAATACCAGTATTTTACGTGGAGCGATTGCCTATCTAACCTCCACAACTCAGTTACTACGTTAACACGGCCATTGGTAATTAGAGTGGTTCGGTGTTCTGACGACCCGTAACAACTGTCAAGGATCTACAAATAACAGCCGGGACCAACGGCTTCTTAAATAACTTCTTTGTTTTTCTTTGTTGAACCTCCCGAAGCAACCGTGTCCCATGAATACCTGCGTCAGGCGGAAGGTGAGGACGCCGTGGCGCCTCTCTAGCCCCTCCTCAACGGACTGGCCGCCGCCTCAAGGAACACGCGCACACCGGTGCCCCGTAACCCACAAGCCCCTGTCGACCTTCTTTTCTCTACATCTTTTAATAATAATATAACTATGGTTTATTGTTCCATTTCAAATCCTGCTCATAATAAAATTTGCTAAAACTTAATTAAACCGTGATCCAGTCTCTATCAAATCTCGATAATAATGTGATATTAATTTTTAGCCCTAATTAATTATACTAAATAGTTGACTCGTAAATGGGTATTATATTTTTTTTATTATCAGGACATTGTACTAGGAATTAGAATTTCTAATTCAGTACCGGTTCCCGTTTTCAAATTGCGGTGACCCACAATTCCCGCTACATATACCTGAGTACAACACTAGCTAGTATAGGTAGGTAATAGTGATGTGTCAATGCACTTCGAAACCCGCCTACACTGAAATAAACCGCACATATCCGAAATGAAGCGGTTACGATTCGCGTTTGAGCTGAAACTGATGAATAGTTAATAAATGCTATCAGAATTATTGCAAAAGACCACTAGGTGATCATTTGATGAAGAGTTTTAGTACACTAAAATATATTTTTTTTAATATAGGAACTGGACTAGTATAATACCACAATTTCGAAATCTCAAAGATTCTGTACGCAAACCATTGAAAGCTTAAACGATCTATAAGTTACTGAATAAAAATCTTACATACACTGACAGACAACGCACAGCCTAAACTGCAGGGTCTAGAAGTATTTTTGCGCAAGAGTTCATTAAATAACGAAAGTGTGCACTAAGGAAGGATTGAAAATTCATCCCCTAAGGGGTTTAATAGGGATGACAGTTTGTATGGACTTTTTGCCGATGAGCAGACCTTGTTTAACCACGTCCTATATTTTATATCTTCTTGGCTCTATCTACACTGTTTCAGTAGAATGATTACTCGTAAAAACTTATCTACTAAACAAACAGACATCACACTTACAAAATATGGATATTACATACCTTGATAATGTGTTTACGTTCCAGTATCCGGGTCATTTAGGATTCTGCCAACATTACGAAAGATTGACAACGGCACATAAAGCGTGTTTAAACTCATCGATTCAGCTCAAACGGTTGTTCTCACTACCATCACTTCAAACGGTTATGTACAATCGACGAATACACAACATTCGCACCTGTATAGCTCAGAATACAGATTAAACCAGAAGGCGCATAAGATCATAATTTCATGCCGCGCACTCGGTCCAAAAACGAAACAAACATCACCCCAAATGCTGTTCTCCCGACACGCGTAATTTGGCTAGCTTGGGAACATGTATTGAACAAAAATGTCTAATGCCTCATAGTTACAGAAATTAATATAAAAAACCGGCCAAGAGCATGTCGCACCATGCACAATGAAGGGTTCCGTAGTTGGGATGAATTTATAGTAAGAACAAACCTAACTTTGTAGTTGAAAAACATGGACAACATGTTTTTGAAACTGCAAATGTAAGTTGGTCGATTATTATATTACTCGTTAACTTGTAAAGCCTACTTAGCTGTGATAGTTTTTCTTTTCATTTCGTTATATATACTACTGTCGTGATTTTTTTCACATTTCCAAAACCAACCATTTAGCTGGCAGTTGACTCTAACAAAGATTGCACTTAAAAGCTTAATAATTCCCAAACCGATCCCTGACTCCAAAAATGGTTTTCGCAAACTTATAATATTTGAAGACTTTTCCAAAGATACTCCAGATCATGGGATAGTTGAGTAATTTTTTTTTCGACGGTATTTTTTTTTCATGATTTTATGTTACTACTTTATCGTGCAATTACATCTTTCAAGTAGGTACTAAGAATCTCTGAGCAAGCCGCGGACAGACAGACTGACATGGCGAAACTATAAGGGTTCCTTGTTTACTACAGAACCCTTAAAACTGACTGCTACTGAAAAAAAAATCAAACTAAGAGTAGATAATTTCTGTACACTTCATTCCATACGCTTTCCAGCCTTCTGGTTAGTTCTGTATTCCGTGCTGTTTATCTGTATCCTTGCATGTTGTATCATAGCAGTTCAAATTCATGGGTACTTTGAAACTATAGGTTAGACTAGACTGTTGAATGCTGGTAGGTACCTACAGCTATACGTAATGTTTTATTGGGTCAGTGAACTTGTTTTGTTGTATAGTGTTATTAAATAGTATATTGCTCTACTGTGCATTGTTTTGAACAGTGCATGTGTGTGTTTATAACTAGACCGAGGGATTGCGCGTATACATTTTTAGCCGGGAATTTGAAACTCTGCCCGGTAAATAGCAGTTGCTGTGTTCATCAGATGAAACACCACTATACCTGGCGAAATGTAGGCGCACTTTATACGTCTCCAAATTCAAAAAAGTGTGATAACAAAATGTGTTTTAACATTTCGTCAGGAAAGTTTTGAGTATGAATATGAATTTATGAGTATGTGAGACCAAGACATGTTGCGTCAACCCCGAATAAATTAGAATATAGACGAACATAATATCAATGTTTAAAAACAATAATTTTGAAACAAAAGCGGTCTCGATGTATTGCACTCGCAAAGTTTAATCAATTTTTAATCGATTATAGGTTCGATTGAATTGTTGGCAAAATGATTGGTTTTTCGTTCTGGGTCGTGGGATTGATTCCCGCACAAAACAAATGTTTGTATGGCGTATTGATGATTATTTCATACAGAAATTCTATTACTTATTTATTTTGGATCTGAAATAACCGTCCGTTAAGTTTCGATCACCTTATTAAAGTTTAAGGTTTTAAAGTATTTTATTAAAAGTGTTAGGTAGTTAGGTGGTATGGTGTTAGTCATTCATTTATGGCCTATCTTTTTTGTCTGTCTATATTTTCTCCTTCAGTTGAAAGCAAGTGGTTATTTCCACAGCAGCGGACATTATGAACGAAAATGTCACCAAGAAAATAGTGCGCTGCATTGTTTATGATAGATCGCTAAAATAAAGAGCGCTAGAAAATATTTACCTAGTGTCTTCTTCCTGTGTAACGCCACTTAACTTACTTTTCAATGAAATAAAAATCTCCATCAGCGTCGTGGGACACCCGGTTGAAAAATATACAACGGAAGGAACTTTTTACAGGCTTTAACAGGCTCACTGAAATAAATTAACAACGTTTGAGGGGGGAAAAAAATACGAAAACCTACAGCTGATGCGCTTCCCGCACGTCTATACCACAGTAATACCTGCAGTGCTATTCTGTAACCATCACACCGTGAAAACTTAGGTGAAGTGAGCGTGGAGTGCTCACTCCAAGCTGACAATAGTGTTAATCCCTAGCTTCCTGCCGGTCGATTTGTGACAGTGACAGCACACTTCACGCTCACTTCACCTAAGTTTCACGTTGATCTTTTTACAGAATCAACTGACAGGAAATCACTGGCAAAAGAAAGTGGCGCGATATAGTGACGCGTTTGCTGAGTGGCTCGTGTCGGCCGCGGTACTATATCAAAAGTTTCGTGACGGTCAAAATGTTATACTTTTTTCGGTCTACCTCTCATTCGCCAAGTGTGCAGACTGCACAGTATAACGTGCGATAAGTAACTTCGTTCCAAAATAGCCGTGCTAATAATATGAGTTAGCCAGCTAGCAAATGTGTAGTGGGGTAGATTATTCAGAGTGCGATGGACGTAGGTACATTTTAGTATCACCACTCATCGAGGCTATTATACATTCAAGCTAGTGGGACAGTTACAAGCTAAGCTAGTATTGTAAATGTAACGTTCAGTCAAATCAGTCATAATGTCTGATAATAACAATTCTATGAATAATTCGGCCCGTTTGATGCTGACATTTCAGAGAACTGACCGCAAAGCGTGCCTAATGGAATTCCCGATCATTATGATATCCCAAAACACTCTATTCACTGAGTTTACATGGAAACTGTATTTAGCGATATTACAGATAATTATATTAAGTACAAAATACTGGTTGTTCTTGTGGACACAAGTGTTACTTGCAAGCATGCTGTCCTGGGTTCAAGCCGATAGCATCAACACGCATAGCATAACAACCATAGAAACGGGTTTTCTACGAGTTCTGTCTACGCAAGAATAGACGAAATGACAGATTGTGATTGTTCATCTGTCATTTTGTCTGTTATTCCGTAAACAAAACCCGTTTCTATTGTGGTCATGCTAAGCGTGCAGTTGGACAAAGTGTCAGACGTGATGATATTACAAAGGTTAAAATACAATAAACGACGTATATTTAGTAACCCAATCCGCTTAAATGTTCTTTATTTGACATACAGAACCCTGTTAGAAATCGACGGCGAGTGGCCACACCAAGCGCCGAACGCAGTATTCGGCGCTTGGCGTGGCAACACGTCGTGTCCGGGTTCGCAACAAGTCAATCTTCATCCTGAGCATGCATCGTTGAGAGGTGAAACACGTGTCGATTTCTTACAAGGTTCTTTAGGACTCTTTAAGAACAGTTAAGCGGATTTGGTTACTAAATATACGTAGTCTATTGTATTTTATACTGGATTTCCGCAAAGTCACGCCTGAGTCAATTAACTACTACATAGGTTACACCGGACTCACGCACTCTATAAATTTTAGAGCGACCAGAGCAAACCGCACGTTCGCGCGACAAAGTGGACCTAATGCATATTTGATTAGGAATGCCATTAGAACCTTGTAGACTGGAATGTTTAATTATTTATAAGCTGCTGGGTTGTTCATTTTGGTTAATTTAATTATAAATTTTACGGTCTGCCTAGCTTTTTTTTGGTGATGAAACACACACACATACACATTACATTTTCTAGCATCAGTAGGACTTAAGACCCAAGAATAGGTTGTGCCACCAAAGATTGATGTAAAATAGGTTTGTTGAAAACATTTTTTTGATCGTCACCTATATTATTAAATTCAAATTCAAAGTATTTTATTTCACATAAAGCTTCTGACGTTTCATAAGTGCCCTTGTAGGTTACTTAACAAAATATAAAATGGGCCACAGATCTACAGTCTCTTAAGCCTACAACGTTCTCACATTCACAAAATTTAAAAGAAAATAATCTATATGAAAGATAAAAAAATAAAGACTTACTTAAACCAAATGAAAGCTGATTTAAAAATATTGGAAACGTATTTTTAATTTTTTTACTTAATCAAAAGATTACGGAAATACATTGAGTTAAAATGTGGCATGAGATCACTCTCCGGAAGATTTTATACCGACTTGTGACGTAGCGAGTCCCCACTCCCCAACTTGAATGCGTTTAATCTAAAAAAAAAAATTATTAATATGATAAAGCCAAAATACATGTCTAATATTTTTTGTTATCCAACTGACGAACTAAATAGTTTTTTTTTTCCAGACATCATCCCTATTGATAAATGCTATTATGACAAAAAAATTAGTACCTAAAGAAGATTGGGTAACCCTACTTTTGCATCGTCATTACACAATAACTAGACAAAATTCGAAGTTCTGACAAACATCAAAAAGCGATCAAAACTTTTTTATCACAGCCCCAACATGTAGGTTTTACAACTCATTCATAACACACATGAAATATTATTCTAGGTATACTATGTATCTCTACAAATTGATGAAAATTCAATTACCATGTTTGTAAAACAATTTACAGCAAATTATTGCGTCAGACATTCGTGACCACAGCCTGTTTGCGGAATTGTGCAGCAGACCACAAATAGTCACAACGAAACGGATTCAGTATAACAAAATTATAATTATTTTTAACTACTTGCGCTATTTTATGATACCTACTATGATTCTATCACATATACTAGTGTAAGTAAATAGGAGCTACATTCATTTACTTAGTAAAAATCTTAAATTCATTAATTCACTCACTCACTCACTCACTGACTGACAACGCGCAGCCTACCGCTGGGTCTAGGAGCATAAAATTTTGCACAAGAATTCCTTATTTAACGAAAGTGAGCACTATAATAGGCTTTTAGGCTGGAGGCCTTAATTTATTGAGGCACCTACAGAAAAGTCCGGTTAAGCAGTCAACCTCCTAGGTTGACATGAGGGACGCCATTAAAAAAAAAAAAAGTCTTTTTTGCAGTCTCAAGGGTTAAATAGGGGATAAAAGTTCGTAATTTTAGCCGATGAGAAACAACATCGGGCATATAGTTTGTATTTCCATAAAAATATAACCCATTTTTTTTTGTCTGGTTATATATAATCATAAATTACTTACGAGAGAAAAACCTATTCACATTCATGACAATATATTTTGCTTGGGTTGACTAGAACAAGGATAAAAAAGTTCTCGTAATCAGAATATTCAATGGACTGGCAATACAAACGATCAGAAAAAAAACTAATCTTTCTCAGTGATAAATCTGCTCAACTCCAGATGAAGATGACTTTCCAATATTCTATTAAACTAGTTAATATAAAAGGATTTATTTAGTTTATTTATACTGAATTTTAAGAATAATCAATCATCTGGCTATTTGATTGATGTTCAGACACAAACTGAAATTAAACTTTTAGACTTATGAAAATATATATTTTAAATTATTTAATAAAGTTTAGATTTTGAAGTTTCAGCAATTAATTTGTTAAGTTATGTATTGTTGTAGCTATTTTAGTTATAAGTCATTAGAATATTTTTTTTCTTTATTCCTCTCAATTAGAGCACCTGCCATCTAATCTCTTCACCACCCTTGGTTGACTGGTAGAGAATGCCTAAGGCATTAAGTCCGCCTTTGTACTTTTTTGAGTGTGAAAAGTTTTAATAAATAAATAAATAAGTTCTGAGTTCAAAATCTGTGGTTTTTCCAGGAATTCCATTTTTTTTTAAGTTTTAATTAATTTTGTATTTAAGCTAAGGTGAAATAATAATTAATTATTTATAAAACTAGATGGTTATTTTGTATTATTATTGGTCTGGAAGCTAAAATAAGTTAGATTTGTTCCATTGAATGACTTTTTCATGAACTCCTGTCTATTAAGAACAAAACTAACATAGAGCGATGTATTAAGGATTCTAATGATTATAATTCTATTAATACATGATTGTTATAATCGTGAATCATATTTTGATCAAGATACAACATAACACTGACCTGAAAATTACAAAAAACGTAAGAAAATTTGAATTTCGCAGGCTACCTCTGCTGATCCTCCTTAAGGCTGCGTAGCTAGGTACCACTTTGGCAAGCTCGTCCTTCCTAAATTACCTGCAAAAAAAGCTATAGCTAAATGCTGTATTGAATATACATGCTGTAAATCAATACAGCATGTATCAAAAAAGTGTGGTCATATTTAAGGATGTGGTACAGACCATCAAACTGAACAACTTTCTTCATGGGGACCAACAAATGAATCGCGAAATAGTATATTACTGTCGCGGCTTGCAACTGGGGCATTGTTGGACTATCGTGAAAATGTGGGCCGAGGCACACATACCTACGTGAGTCCATCAATGCCTGGTTACGGCTAAAGCTTGAATAGTACTTTTCTCAAATAATGCGCGGAAATTCAAACTAAGTAAATTGATTATAAATTTCAGAACCAATGACGAACAACGATAATTTTTCACGTGCCAAATGTTAATTTGTTTCTTCTTTACTATATACAGCTCTATTTGCAAACCAAATCGAATTAAATAAAATCTTTATTATCTTTGTTATGTAGCCTCCTTGGTGCCATGTGTCGAAGTAAAAAGTTCATTCCATTTTTAAACAACACGACAGATGGATTTTCATACAATATTGCCGGCCGGGCTCTCGCATGTATTCGGCCAGTACAGCAATTTCGATTTATCACAAAGAAGGTTGTCAAAAAAATGCTCGAATTTCAAAGCAAGTTTGAGAAAAAAATATTCTCTTGTCTTCTCTTGTGTATTTCTATTACCTGCAAAAAAGCTTGATAAATATTTACGTTATCAATAACACCACTTCACAGTTGAACGAACAAAAAGTGAAGCTTAATGTTTAAAATAATAACGAATTTTGATAAAACACTCATGGGAGCTTATGATAAATGGATTTTAGGTGTCAAGATCCAAGATGGCGGAGGTATTATGAAAATGATAAAGAATATTCGTTTATACAGTATATTGTGTAACACCGTAAGCGTCGTGCAGATCAGCGCGACGCGACTCGAACAATACAATTTCTAAGAAAACTTGACGGTACCTATAACAATAACCGGTGTCGCGTCGCGCTGGTATGCACGAAGCTTTATGCTTTAGTTTTTGCTTATATTAACAAATTTATCTAAATCTAAACTATATGATAAAGGGGAAAAACTGTTTGTATGGAGGTAATTTCCGGAAGTACTGATCCGATTACCAAAATTTCACTGAAAGCAATGGAAGCTACCATTGGCTCTCGGCAATACTGAGTGCCTTATGACTGATATGTTTTATGGTATATGTAGTTGAATTCCACGTGGACGTTAGTCGCGGGCAGAAACTTTACTACTCGTGTTATGAACCGAGTCGTCAGGCCATAATTGTCAGTAGCAATAATAATCTGCAACGCCGTGTGTCTTATCGATAGTTTGTTACTTTTTCATAAGCTCCATAAGTGCGAGCGAGACAGACTAATAACAATGATTTATGGCCGGAACGCGACGACTAGGTATAGTATGTAATAAATGTTAAAATATTTTAAGAGCTAAATGTATTTTTACGGAATTTGGGTTAAATAAAAACATGAAACTAGTAAAAGCGGACGCAATTTTCCCAAACTGGGGGTGTACTTATCCCATGGTACAATTTTCGTTAGATTTGTTGCATGAAATATATAAACAAATTGATGTCAAGGAGTTGTAGAGATTGCACGGTTAACGGCAATAGGCTCGCCCTCTATTACATGGAACTTAAACATATCTAACTGGCGAAAAGGGAGTAAACTACAAACACAGCTCTGCTTAACACTGTGATGAATGCAGGCGTGATGTTATGTTTACTTTAATACATATGTACTCTTTGCTTATGCGGCTTAATAATATCAAAATCTTAGTAGCCAACTCCTGAGATTCAAACCATATTATTCACGCCAAGCATATTCAAACTGGTGACATATTCACAGAGCTTTGAGATTAAAAGGGCTGGAAAATTAGATAGTTGCATCAACATTTCGCGTCAAAACCTCTTCGACTATGCATACAGAATGTTTACCTTCATGCACATGAATGAAGCTATATCCAATTACGATTTTTACACAAGTTACATCATTTTGAATGATCTTTGTGAGGTTACAGATCTTTCCTATGAAAAAATAAAAGTATAGCGCTACAAAGTTATTCTGGCGCGTGATTTAATTTACTTTATTACCTATTTTTGTCTAATCTGTAAAAATCTCTAAGCCTGACTTGGTTTCCGTACATCGTTTTCTGGTGACCACTGAAAATCAGCGCTGTGTTATGGGTCAGCATAGCATAGCATCATGCTGAGTGGAAGCCTTCTTGTCACAGTCACGGCGAGCAGCTCGCGACTATTTATGGTCTGTGTTTCTAAGTATAAACCTGTTTTGTTTTTATGGTTTTTATTCGAGTTATCTTTTTGAATGCACGTGCTTTTATTTTCATTTGAATACTTTTCACAAAGAATTGCACAACTGTTTACCGAAAGCGCCCCATAGACGTCATTCGAGCGCAAAAAAATCCTTGTAGGAGTATATATATACCAATAGAAGAATAATAATTAAGACGCAAGGGAACTATAAAACTATACAAAAATCTTAATTCCATAAGTTGTACAAAAAACTTTTGAATTACTTCCAATACACACTGGGCAGTGCCATACATCACCTTAACACGGACATATCAACCTCCAATTGAATTTCAACTCTACCTCCTTAAATTCAAGGCTGACAGTTACAACAACATAAGAGTTTCCCACAAAAGCGAAGTCTGATTCCCATACATCAGGCATTTTACGAAGTTTGTCGAAGTTCGATGAACTTAGCCGATGTTCTGGAGTTTGGGTCCTATTAGAGACAAGTTATGGCCCTCAACTTGTTTCGTACAAATTAATTCCTGAGGAATTGATATTTTCGTGCAGAGAACTGAATATAGTTATCCTAGACTTGGAACTAATGGCTTGCGCAGACTGGCGGACGGAACGTCAGAGGATTTTGAATTTATCAAATATACTTATCCAATCGAAATAAGGTATATAATTCAATGCTCGGCGATCGACCTTGGAGCATCGCAGTGCAGTTTTCTCTGGAGCATTGAAGAGCACGCTGGACAATACCGCGGCGGGGGGTGGCGGTATGCGGCGGTATGCGCGGGTATGCGCGGGTATGCGCCGGAATGCGCCGAAATGCGGCGGTATGCGCCGGTATGGTCTGGAGTCTGCTAGATCTACTTGTCCAATCGAAATATATATTTCAATGCTCGGTAATCGACCTTGGAGCATACCGGCGCATGCCACGGAATACCGGCGGATGCTCCGGTAATCTAGTGGACCTTCGCGGTATCGCAAAGCCTTTTTCATGTCAAGAATTCTACTGATACAGTATGATAAAAACACAAATGAAAGACACTGGCGTGAATTCTTGTCGATGTAAGTACTACAACGATTGCTACTAGTTAAACGACTTTTATTTTCTCGTTCATAATAGTTACTTCACGGCAGTAAACCCCGAAGAGTTTGGCAGAGATGTACTTACCATATAGTACACCCATATTTCGCCAGTTATGTTTAAGTCCCATTTAGCGAGTCTATTGCCATCAACCGGGCAAATGCAGACTCCGGGTACTAGGTACCTACGCAAAGCTAGCAATTTGCTCCAACCATTTTATAGTGTAGTGTTGCTATGTTTAAGTATTTCTCGTCTCTCTTTTATCTAACTTTTACAGTCCACGTATACTTTAAAGTTTTATACTAGTAGTATAATGCCCGTTTTCACAAACACTAGGCGACACCTACATGAATGCACGCTACGCTGTGTTGAATTTTCAACTTTCGGCGCTATGCCGAGCATTGAAAATCCAATTGAAAATAGCGATGCAAGGTGTGTAGCCCCTCTATATAGTTCTTTTTTTTAAATCGATGGGTTTAAACACAGTTTCCTTCACATTCTGCATCTAAAATACCGCTGCGTTCATTACATTACCGTCTCGGAAGCAGACTTTAAGAAAAGCTGTAATTTTCTGCGCAATGCAAATACTTTTTGCTGTCTCTTTTCCTACATTTTCCGATACAAAAACCGTTATTTACAAGCCAGACTTGCGTATTTAGTGTTCCGTAGACAACGGAAGAGTCATGAGCTATAAGAACTATCAAGTTAACAGCAAAGCATAAGATAAATACTTTGATAGAATTACTATTGGAAAAGGAGTGTGTAAATCAAATCATTTATTTCAAATAGGCTGTAAGGCACTTTTGAACGTCAAAATTTACAAAAGATTGAATTGATTCTAGTCACCCCTTCCAAAAGGTAGTTTTCGTATGGAAAACAATACAATGTTTTGTATAGGTACCTTAGTTACATAATTATATGTGAAGACGATGCACTTAGAAAAAAATAATATACCACAATTAGGTAAAACAAAATTAAAGAAAAGATTGTAAGGATCGTATTAGGGAGCCTTCTGTAGTTTCTGCCTCCGCCCACCGCCGCGCCGCCGTGGGAAAAAGACGTGTGTCTATGTATCTATCTATGTAGGTATATTGTTCATAAACTAATTCACCATTTAAGAGCCCATACTACCTCAGTTCAAATTCACTTTTTATCTCGCTCGCAAAATTCTGCTCGCGGAATGAGTGAGCGAGACGGAGTGGGGTGCTGGCGGCTCCAAGGCGCCAACAGTTTAGGCAATTGTTTTTTTACGGCGAAAATAATGGTAATTTAAAATAAAAAATAAATATAGTCGCTGCCTTATAGTTGGTTCAGTTATTATGCAAAGTTTCATGATCTAATTTGAAGTATTTTTTTAATACCAGCGGTTTATTGTTCGGTTTGCAAGTAGCTTTTGATTTTTTTTCTTTAGAGAAAATTTTATGGAATCGTGTTTTCATTAACATTAACCTTAACTTTAAGATATATTTATTTCAAAATTAATGCTGCTGTATTTTCAATATAACGGAGGATCATACTTCGCAATTTGAGGTATTATAGACTCTTAAGAATCATCATTAGCTTTTTCCCAACTTTTTTGGGGTCGGTCCTCCTTTTGCTTAAATTATTATCGCCACTAAATTACGTTTTCTATATTCACCCCCTTTCCAGCCTTATCATAATTCTTTCACGATCCATATTATATCAATTCTTTAAACATTCCTTTTGAAACAATTTTGATTTAAAAAACTTTCGCTAGAACCCAAATCAAGTTATTTGGTTTTTTCTTGCAAAACAAACTGGAGACCTAAGTGATAGGTCCTATGAGACCTTATACCATTAGCTTCAAACTTTAGGGTAAGGTACAAAAGTTTACCAGAGTAACCTCTATTGGAAGCACGTGTTCTGTCTGTAAGGTCAAATTGTTTAACCGATATTGTCACTAGGAACGTCTCTTGATTGAATGTTGTCTATAGCACATTATATACGTAACTTGAAATATTGTTTTTACAGTTACAACTCACTTAATTATTTCGAGTTTGCTCAACTAGTTCTAAACTCCAAATGTAAGGGATCCTAAAATACCTAGGATGTAAAAATTTGCATTTTTTCTAATTATTAAAAAATATTCGTCTTTGTCTTACCCCGTGTCCTAACCGAAAGCGGCTGTCGCGCGAGAACACGATCGAAGCGATCATTTACATGTATGAATTATAACGTACTAGCTTTTGCCCGGGGCTTCGCCCACGTAGAGGTTGGAAATTATCCCACGGGAACGTACTAGCGGGATAAACAGTATCCTATAAATGAATCCAGGTTATAAACTATCTGTGTGCCAAATTTAAAGACGCTTTCGCGGCGACTTATATAATTATAATATTATAGTAGGATAAACGCGACTTGATTAATCGCGCAAGTACGTCATATTCATATAAAAAAGCTTGATGATCGCGTACTAGTAAGCGCGTCTATCGCTTTCGGTTAACACGCGGTCTTAGGTACTGCTTGATTAGAAACAATCCCGTGTTTCCTCCTTAACTACGGTATACCAATTTGCATCCGTACAACTAATCCTTTTAATTACAGTTCCGATCAATTCCGGAATAGTATTGTTTGTAAAAGAGAGGATTTGTGAGTCTTTGTTCTTCAAAGTAAACGCAGTGTAGCTGTTAATCTGTTTTCAGTTTGTTAAGTTGACTGAGAAAAACGGTAGCTGCATAATGACGGTCTTTAACTATTATTACAGCGAATCCTAGATTTTACGTCTTTCCGGGTTTTCTGCTATAGGTAGGTATTTACTCTGCCTAAAAGGAAAATGATCCGTTCAATAAGGTATACGATAATTCTTAAAGTTTGCGTAATAATCAAACACCTTTTACGGAACATGAAGAAAATAATATAATGATATAAACTCCATTTGAAATAATATTAGATATTTAAATAAACAGTCAGTTTTTACAGTCCGTTGAACCGAATTTGACTTCTATTATTGCGTTGATGGCATGACAAATGGCAGCTGCAGTAAACAGTTGGTATTGTAACCACTTTTATGCTTTTAATGCCATCCTTATGATTACGGTGTAGAACTCAGAATCGGTTGAACGAACTGTAAAAAAGGTTTGTTTAAATGTCTAATCTTATTTCAAATGGAGTATAGTTATATCATAGTTTTGCCTAAAATATTTCATCTTTTATTAAACATATCTTAAATATAATATACAATGTAGTACTAAAATATATAAATATAATTATGTACAACTATATAAAGGATTTATTAAACATTCATTGGTTTGTCGTCTAGACTAGTTATTACTGTACTGTGTACTTTACGGTACCTAGACCTCTGCTTAACCCTTTGGGGATTAAACGTGTGATGTTATGTTTATTACAAAACAATCGATACTAGGCTTGGTATAACTTACTTACTTTACAAATATCAACTCCTCTTGCAAAAGAATCCTATAATCAAATGAACCACTCCTTCTGCAGCTAGAAAAATTTCCTCATGCGAACTGATTCACCCATCTACTCGCCCTAGTTTTCGACGAAAACTTTCCTTCGTGATCGATCTTGATCGAATGTTGGAACAAAGAACATCGAGTACGGAAAAATGGCGTCTTTCCGATTGGTTCTCATTAATCATTACATTAATTTGTGCTCGAGACATATTATGATATGTTTCGATGTTTCTTTTAGCTCGGAGGCCCATTTGGCAAGTTATTGTTTTGTTTGTAATAGACAATGCTTTATCATCTACCTATTATGCAGTTCCATTGTTTTTTACAAATTGGCTTTCGAGAAGAGAATTGATTCTCATCTCGAAAGCCAATTAGTATAGCCACGGTTTTTTTAATAACCTCAAAATTAGCCCTGTTTGTTATCTTTAAGCAGATTTAGGAGACGCCGAATTAATTTTATTTTAAATCTACGTTATGTTATGAGTTTAAATACAGTAGTTTTTCTAATAGAAATGTTTATTCAGAATTAAAATGAAATATGTATGCACAAATATTGTTATTTACGTATATTTCATTTCCACTTTTCGACTTTATTGCCTAAGCAATAAGGTCGAAAAGTGGTCAACCAACAGTGTCCACGAATGTACCTACCCAAAAGACTGGCGGCATTTCCACGTTGTATCGCAATGCTTAGCCTTTGGTCAAGGTAAAAGCCAACCCTTTGAGCCCTTGGGTCATGGGAACTGTCAACAAGCTGTTTGAAAATTTCATTAAACAGTAGGTTTATATAAAATAAACGGTGTTTATTTACTTACTGAAAGTCCTCAACATATCCTCATTTGGTACCGGTACGATGTCAAGGACTACCTTGACATCGTTATAAATCAATGTTTACCTTAAAGGTTGTTAAATTCAGTTAAGAGTATCTTAGTCACCGTATCATGTTCCCAAGACACCTTAACTTTACGATCCTCACAAATTATAATATGCATAAATTAAAGTCAAACTGCTGAAACTGAATACGAAAATTCAACACCGAATTTATTCAATCAGTTCTTAAGTTACTATGGGAAACGGAAACCGTTTTGACGAAGCAATTCGGTCCATCTGTCCCGTCTCCGGTACGGAACGAAAATTACTAAACCGATTGAGCGAAATTTCAGCATAATCTCCATTTTTACGGAAAATTTGATGCAAATAGGACTCAAGCTTTGCGGCCATTTTGATGGGGGAACTTCGTTTGGAAGACAGGTAGGGTAGATAGGATTTTGTCATAAGAATTATATGAGAAAACCATGGTATTAACTAACCGTAATAAATTGCTTTTTTTAAGTATCAAGGACATCGCCGTAGTGCCTTTTCATACGTCCTGGTTGCCGGGTAGCCGGTAAGTGTATGGGCATGTACGTTATCTTACGCCAGTACGTGTGCAAGATAACGTACATGCCCATACACTTAGCCATACACTTAACGGATAGCCGGTGCCGGCTATCCGGCAACCGGGACGTATGAAAAGGCACGTACTGTCCATGCTGATTCGGTACATCAAGACAGGGAAATTAATTGTGTAAGTACCAAATAGATTACCAATTTAAATTGTCCGTACTATATTCAAATAACAACTGTGATTCTTTGAAACTTGTATTTAATGATTATAACCATAGAATTATAAATACTTTACGAGTTGACAAAACATCGAGATTTTTAATGTTAGTTCTTTACGTATTTTATACATAAATCTTCCAAAATTAATTCCCTTAATGATGGTGGAAATCGCATCAAAATCCGTCGCGTAGTTTAGAAGAACAACGCAGTAACACAGGCAGACACGAACAGGGACATTCATGTATAACATGTAGAGATTTAGAAAGAGCTCTTTGAAAATTGACGCAGAATCACAAATTAATACAGATGGTTCACTCCGCATTTTAGGTATGAAGCTCCAAGTACGCAGCGTGCTCGACTTGTTGGGCTAATTCTATGAGTGTAACGTAGTCACAAGATCTAAGATTTACGCAATAGAAAGAGAGGCAACTTCTAGGTGAATATGACTGTAGGTAATTAGCACTGTGCGACCTGAATTGCACTTAATTGAGTCGTAGCAAGAGTCGCTTTTTAGAGTTCCGTAGCCAAATGGCAAAAAACGGAACCCTTATGGATTCGTCATGTCTGTCTATCTGTCCGTCCATATGTCACAGCCACTTTTTTCCGAAACTATAAGAACTATGCTGTTGAAACTTGGTAAGTAGATGTATTCTGTGAACCGCATTAAGATTTTCACACAAAAATAGAAAAAAAAACAATACATTTTGGGGGTTCCCTATACTTAGAACTGAAACTCAATTTTTTTTTTCATCAAACCCGTACGTGTGGATAGGTCTTCAAAAATGATACAGAGGTTTGTAATATCATTTTTTTCTAAACTGAATAGTTTGCGCGAGATACACTTCCTAAGTGGTAAAATGTATGGGTCCCCCCCTGTAACTTCTAAAATTAGAGAATGATAAAACTAAAAAAGATATATGATGTACATTACTATGTAAACTTCTACCCAAAATAGTTTTGAACGAGATCTAGTAAGTAGTCTTTTTTTAATACGTCATAAATCGTAAACGTCAATCAAAGTTACAACGAACTACAAGAACTTTTATATTATGTTACTTGCTGCTACGGAACCCTTCATGGGCGAGTCCGACTCGCACTTGGCCGCTTTTTATTTAAATGATTTTGCGGAGTGAGCCATCTGTATTTATCTGTGGTAGAATGTAAATTTGATAAACCCCCTGTTTAATTTCACTGATCATCCCTAAGTCATGTTTAGAAAACCGAGACAAAGGCTAAGTATTGGACTTTTTGTCTGAAATCACAAAAGGAGGAATTTTATTTTTTATTTTTTTAATACCTTAAAAACTATATCTTGTTAATTAAAACAATAACTTCAACTAACAAAAGCTCCTTCCCTCAGACAAAACATAAGCAAGAAATAATAAATATTTTTTAATACGTTTTCTTTGAATAAATTTGGACTTCATAATGAGTTGATTTTAATTAAAAGTCATGATTTTCATTAAAAAGTATTAACTATGGGAATCGATTTGAATTTGCTTCCGACTCGATAATGACTATTAAATATTCATGATTGGGCGACTCGATTGGGTGTAGTTAGTCCCATGAATTTTGATAACCGAAATGGCAGAGGAACTGGGGAACTTTTGGCACACTGTGCTATAATTATCCATTTCTCCCGCCGATAGCTAGACAGATACTGAGATTGGTTTTGTTATAATTGTGAGAAAGTTTCGTTTGGAGCAGCTGTTTTTTTTAATTGAAAGGATATTATTTTTGCTTTGGGCTTAGGTAGGTACTCGTCTAAGCGTTAATCATTATATTTCCGTTTAATTTGACAACTTCAGTGTTTGTAAGTTGTAACTTAACATCAATTTATCTAACGAGGAAACATCACATGGATACTAAATATCTTAAAACTACATTATAATTTTCTTTAAGAGAACATGGATATAAGAAAAATATAGGTTTTTGAATAAGATTTTAAGAGCGTTTATTCTGAAAGTGGGCAACGTTGCAAATAGAAGTCAAATATTTCGCTGTTTTGATTAATTTGGTAATATTACTGTAAAGAAACAAGAAATGCGGCTAACTAGCGAACTAGAACATTGATTATGAACTGCAATAATTAATATCTTAGTATTTAGTTTTAGATGTAAAGAAAGTACCTATTTAGAAACTTTCCAAATGCCTTTTTTACACCTAAAACGGGCATAACATCAAATTCAATGCTATAATTGCAATTCATTTTTATTTTATTTCCATACAGTAATATTGCCAAATTATTCAAAACAGGTAAATTTTTGACAGCTATTTGTGACGTTGCCAACTTTCAGGATAGACGCTCGTAAACATTACACTATGTTAAACTACCTTCTAACAAATAAACAAATTCTCATTCTGATTCTGAAGTAAGTATGCAGACAAAGAACTCGCAATAACTTGAAATAAGAAAGCGTTTGCTAATGAGCGTACACGGTGAATCTTATTTTTATATGTAGCTAACTAAGTGTTTCAGCGAACGATATTCGCGTTGCTGAATTTTGGGACAAACAATATAAAAAGCAACTGTACAAACTCCTCATGAACAAAGATCCATAAAACTTTGCAGAACACGACGATAAGGAAGACATGAAAAACCAAACAGAAAATAGAAATAAAACAATATTTGTTCGTGTTATTTTTTCCATCGACACACTAAGAAAAAAAAAAAGTTGCTTCCATTGTTGCAAGTTAGGCAAGATAAAAAATCCATCACATAGATTGATTTCACCTATATCCAAGTTAACAATAGCTACTGTAGATATACAAAAAAAGTTTCATTATCTAAGAGTAAGTTCCAAAGACAACACAAAAGCCTTCTTTCTTCCTCCTCATTTGATCCTTCCTCACCTAATCGTGTCATGAAAGTTTAAAACCAAACTCGTTAATCATCATCACAACACGATAACACAGAAGTTTGACACAACCTCCCTGTGCGCCGTCGGGTAAATTATGAAGAGGTTACTTACCAACGTTGTCATAGTAGAGAGTTAAAAGTTTGGTTAAGTTGTGTTGTTTACTTAATTTGGCTAACGCCTTTGATAAGTTGAAAACTTGATCCTCTATGGTTACAATTTGACATTGATAGCCCCTTTATGTCGTAGCAAGACGTTTTTCGTAGATCAAGTGTGGTTCACCGTACTCGCTTTTGTAATTTCTTCATTGTTGTTTTATGAAGTTTGTACTCGTATAACATGTCTCTTCATTATGATAGATAATTTCTTATTAATGAAGAGTTTTCGTTCTCCAATTTTAATCGGTTTTAAGTTTACTTTCGGTATACGCACCTGTCCCACTGCTGACGAGGAAGCGACTAGCTGCCAACAATTTTTCTCGCTTAAGAAACGTTCAAATAATTGTAAGTCCCGTGTGAGGAAAAGAGATGCATATTATATAGTTGATCACTGACTGTTCATGCTACCGGAGAGTCCTCGTTTGTCACAGGAAATATCAAAGAGAGTATTCGCTCAGCGACACTCGCTTAGCGGGCAGAATACTGAGAGACTCACCAGTGAGTAATCGCTCGTCACCGTCGCGAAGTCGTTGCTCGCCAACTCGGTTTTAGTTCCTAGCTCTACTCGCGGTGGGACAGGTGCCTTACAGCCTAGAGGAATTGTAACATAATTTCAAGGATATAGAATCGAATGTTGCTATAGCAGCGATGCAAATTAAATTATCTATTAGTGCTAAATCCATACTACTATCACGAATTCGAAAGTAATTCTGTATGTCTGTTGTTACCTTTTCATGGCTAAACAGCTGAACCGATCGCTATATTTTTTTAGTCAAACACACTAGCAGTTAACTAGCTGAGGCTATGAAGGCTGATAAACTCCAACTCATAGTATTTATTTCAATTTTAAAACCATTTAACGGCACTTTTGAATTGACAAGGAGTCGATCGGTCTGAATCATGAAGCTAGTTGCCCATTCCAAAGCGAAGGTTCCTATCGAGAAGAACGGGCAAGAAACTCCATGGACACTCTTTATTACAAAATATTGGTTACATCATTCATGTTGAAATTATAGGAAAGTATTGTGAGATTTTTTTTAAATACGTGTATGTAAAAAGCGTCAGAGCAAAAACAAAAAAAGAAGTAATTAAAATAAGCAGCTAAGACGTGGTAGGTATCTTGGGACCTGGAGAAGGATATACAAAAAATTTCACCCTGGATATTCAACACACACGCAGACGAAGTTGCGGGCAACTGCTAGTAATGCTCCCGAAAGTTGTCAAATGCAAACGACACCATTTCAGCGTGCTACCATAGGCAGGCACTATAAAAATACATGAAAAGGCAACTGTACAAACTCCCCATGAACAAAGATCCATAAAACTTTGCAGAACAAGACGATAAGGAAGACATGAAAACCAAATAGAAAGTAAACTACCTCCCTCTAAATATTTACAACCTCATTTTCAGAGAACGCATTTTCATGCGATGCATGGACCATAGCTTCCGTTTCCTGTCTGGCAAAACTTAACTAGAATTTACAAGAATCGGAGTTCATTCGGAATTTACGAGAATCAAACTGCATCAAGATTTACGAGATTCGAAATAAACATATCGAACTTATCATTCAAGAAAAGGAAGTAGTACCTACTCCATTGGGTCATAAAAAGAAAGTATACATCTTCCTGTTTACTAAAGATTTTCTTGCTTATAATCCAATTTGATCTCTATTTTTAGAATGATAATGGTTTGTTTTCCAATGCAGTGATCCTTAGATTTAATAAATAGGTTGTGTCGAAGTATCAAACAAATCTAGACTTTAGGGCCAGAAAATTTATCGAGATTTGTTTCAAACTCTCAAAGTATTCGTTGGTTTCGGACATAGTTTTCTAATTGATAAACTGATGATAATTAAGATTCATTACCTGCCTGAACGAATATTAGCTTCTTTTTTTGTACTTTGCACTAGTTTTTTTGCGTTGTTTCTTACCATGAATTTCTCCCGTATTATGAAAAATAAAAAAGAAGAACGTTTATTTGTTCACAGTTCGTGAAACTTAAAATACAAATAAAAAGTAAAAATAATGTTTCAACAACAATAATTATTGTTTGCCTCAGGGACCCAAAAAGGTCCATTTCATATTGTGTGTGTGTTTACTAATATATATATATACAACTATGCACACACGAAACCACAGTTCTGTGTGTATTCTCTAAGGCATACAAATATTTGTTCAGTGCGAAAATCAAACTTGTGTAGGTACCACATAGCCACCCACAATGGAACTACTTTTAAATTTCTTGAAAAGAAATCTCATTTTATCCAACAATTCATCGAATTTTGTGGTCAAAAGTAACTTCGAATCAATTTGACAATATTCATGTGGCGACCTTTTAAAGAGATGCCGTATTTATTGAAGGGTACTTTTACGATTTAAATCGTTCCAAAAAAACATCTCGTTGGTCAATAGTCGCGAGCGCTACTGCTGAACATGAGGTCCTGGATTCAATTCGCGGGTCGGGCAAAGTGTCATTGGGTTTTACTATCTGGAATTTGTCAGTACCAGCCCTGGATTTGAGCCCGGTCGATGGCAATGGGCTCGTCCCCTATGTAGAAAGAAAGAAAGAAAAAATATTTATTGAGGCTCAGGCTCGCACAGGAAATCACACATTAAACTAAAAACACACTAAACATAAATAAAAAACGAAGTAACATTAAAATTTAAAGAATGAAGTCCCGTACGAGGCCAAAAGGCTCCTATCTCAGCATGACGCCGAGACATTAAAAAAAAATTAAAATGTCGCAGTGCTGGTATTCTGATAAGGCCCGCAGTGATGTCACGGATAGATACAGAAGTAAATAAATATAAAAAAAAAAAAAAAAAAATAGGTGTTTGTAATACAGTGAAGTGTAAAATACAGTAATGTAATCCGCATGTCTGCATCCGACCTAACATCAGTTACTTGTCTATACCTTTAGTATCTGTGGTACTCTATGGCATCGTTGTCGTATATCTGGCGAAATATGGGTGTTTCTATACAGGTACACCTCTGCCTAACCGTTCGAGGATTATATGATATAATGTTATGTATTGAATAAATAATCAAAGGTTTTGAAGTAGAAAAACCTAAATCTTTTTATAGTTGCAACTGTTCAACAAGTTACGAGTATATTTATATATTCATAGTATATTAGTATATTCAATTCAAATTCGTATTTTGAATTAAAAGTCACGGTTCGTATATTTTTAGAAGCTCTCGACAATTTTAGAACTTTGCTAAAGCGATAAGAGTCAAATTATACGAATTAGTATAATTATAACAGCCTTCAGGTGCCTTAATGTTTGATCGTTAAATATAAATGACGAAGAGATTGTAATTTATTTCATGCTGACAACAGTTACTTTGGAGCTGAAGGACATCATTATAAAAAGAATGTGAAATGAAAAAAAAATGGTGTAACAAAATCTGCCGCGTTGGTCTAGTCGTCGCAAGTGCTACTGCTAAGCATCGGGTCCTGGATTCGATTCCCGGGTCGGGCAAATTGTCATGGGGTTTTCCATCTGGAATTTGTCAGTAGCAGCCCGGAGACTGGATTTGTAACCGGTTGATGACAATAAGCTCGCTCCCTATTACATGGGACTTAAACATAACTGGCAAAATATGTTTGTACTACATAATAAGTGCACCTCTGCTTAGCCCTTCTTGGGGAATACAGGCATGTTGTTATGTCATGTAGTTACTTTTTACTAGAACCCTACCATAGGCATAATAAGTATTTGGGGTTGCGGGTTTGTCTGCAACGGAAGGAACACGGGTGGGTTTTAGTCAGTAAAAGTCTGACACGCCCTCCCGCTCCGCCCAAAGCGCGAGAAGTTATTTGATAATTTCCCACCCTCAAAAAATAAATAAAAAAATGCATAATAAGTATAGTTTCACAGGTACTTGAATCTTGTATATTTCCACCTGTTTACCATTTTATTCGTACACGCAGGATATCTATTCCAATCTAAATCTCACACTCAGGTGCTGAATTCCTGTAACCCACGGCCATTTACCCCTCCCAATAACTTAGAAGCATCAAAAGAAAATAATAAATCACGCTTTTCCGTGCGCACACTAACTGCCCCTTAAACTATCCTGATCTTGTGATTTACACGTAACGTACCAAAGTGGTTGTTAAGACTTACGGCCGCATAGAAAGGTATGTTAAATAGGGTAAAGTCGTACCTACATTGGTAAAGAATAAACCATAAATATATTCTCTTTCTATGGGCGTCGTGAAGGCGTCTTAAAGTTTAGAAGAAAAGAGCAAATGCACGTTCTATCTCCACTCGACCAAATTCTTTATGTTTATACAGCGACTGCTCACTCCCGAAAGAATGCTCATTATTTCGTCGATCTATCCAAAGGTACTAAAATGTCAAAAATATCAAGAAAAGAATGCTCTTGCTTTTGTTCTGGATCTACGATCGTTTGGCCATAACCCACCCTAAGGTAAGTGTTCACTGTCTTATTATAGATAATAATATAGTGTCTGCAAGGTGTTGTAGATCATGGGGATTAGCAGTATCCTGTTTTCTCCTAAAACAATACAAATTGGACATCACAGGTTTATTTGCAGTAAGCCTACATGGAGGAGTAAATAAAAAAAATCCACCAAGCCGTTCATTAAGAGGCTATGCTTAGAAACAGACGTTTAAATACTACGTATTTCATCAATACTGAAAGGCATACACCTATAATACCGTCTAATAGACGAATTAAATATATAAATAAATAAATTCCTCTAAGGTAGGTAGATGAATACCGACTATACTCACATTGGGTTAGTAATGATGTAAATTCTGTCTAATATGGGAATAGCTCATTAAGGGTCGGCTATAAAAAAATGTGTTGAAGTAGAGTGCTTTTTAGCACGTTTTCAGTGATATTCAATTTTTTTTTAACAATTCTCTACAATGTTTATCCTCAGTCCGATTGTTTCACTGACTGGTGAATTTTTTCAGCTAGCCAGACTTTTTCGTGGCTACAACTTTAAGTTTTCTATATAAACTTACCCAAAACCCATAACACGATTTCCTGTAGGCGACCCTTAACAGGGCACTGATCCACACTCCAGGCTAATGAGAATTTCCTAATGAATATTACTAGAAATCTCCCTTTACCATAGACGTTATGTTTTACCTCTACCTACCCCTTCAGAGAAAGCCAACGTGATGTGGGGTTACGTATTTATAACTATAATTATTATAAAACAAAGTCGCTTTTCGCGTTTGTCTGTATGTCCGCGTTGTTCTTCTAAACCGCGCAACAGATTTTGATGAAGTTTTCACCATCGTTTAGAGAGTTTATTCCGGAAGTTTTATATGTATTAAACAAGCCTGTTACTGTCCCACTGTAGGGCATAGGGCAAAGGCCTCTTCTCATACACAGAAAGCACGAGCATTGATCACCACGCTTGCTCAAGACGGGTTGGCGATTTCAGACTTATATTAACTACAAGTCCAGTTTTCCTTACGATGTTTTCCTTCACCGATGTCAGTAATGTCCAAGATAAACTCAGAAAGTACATTTGAATTGAAAAACTCACATTGGTACTTGCCCGGATTTGAACTCACAACCTCGTGCATGAGAGGCGAGGCCTTAATTTATAAACTTCGGCAGAAATTAAAAATAGTTCGTCGTATCTGCTGTTCCATTTGGAGTTTTAAAAACAAATGAGCGTGTGTACTCGATATTTTTCTATCTGTCCAACCCGCATTCATTCATTCGGAAAAGTTCATCCCGCATTCATTCATTAATTGCGCGATGAAAAGTTTCATTACAGGTTTCCGATAAACTTCGGTGACATCCTGTTTTAAAGATACCTTTGAGCTTATTTAAATCCTAGGAATAAAATCAATTTCAGTGAATTGAGTCCGCCTATGCACAATTATTTTTATTTGTGCATAAAATTTAATAAAAAAATGAATTTCAAGAACGTAGACTTTGCAGTCAAGAGGTTAAACAGTTGTAGGGGGTGCGTTTACAGTATATCATTCGTTAAATTAATAATAGCCAGTATCTACTTACGTAAATAAGTTAGCCATTAATTAAAACAATTGGTCCCATATGTAACTTTGACACTTCTTAATTCATAAATGGAACGCGATGCATTAGTCGCGTTGCAACTAATTAGGGAATTTCACATAGAGCTTGAAAGTTAGCGGGTAACACCGCTTACGGCGGGTAAAGTTGCCCCGACACAAGTTAACAGAACACACTCATGTAGGATTCATTAAAATGGAGGCTATCGGAAATTTTAGGGCATTGCAGTGCATTTTTCAAAAAAATCTGGGTATTGTTTTGAGTGATACATTTTCATAGAGTTATGTGTCAATGGTCACTTTCAAAATAATTATATAACGTTGTTCAATTTCATGTCAAATTAAATGAAAGGTGTTTGTTACTTTCAATAAACCAGTAACACAATGCTGAACATGATGGCAGTAGATCAACTTTAGCTCAAGTTGGGTTAACAAGAAACTAACATTTTATTAGAATAAAAATGTACCCCAAGAATTGCAGGCTTACTCTCCAAAAGTAAAACACAAACCAAATAAACAACATAAAAAGCTTAGTTTATAATCCCCATTGGAATCCGACATAACACTTTGAGTTACAATGAACAAGTCCTGCGTACCGAATCCAAATCCCGATATAATTTAATTAATTTCAAACAATAAATCTGGTTTACCGACTACGGGCTGTGTCTGTAAATTATTATAAAGACAAGGAAACGTGAATAATTTTCTTGGTTGAAATTTTCGTTTATAAGGAAAGCCCTATTTTGTTAAGACTTGCCGTATTTTTTATTATACAATAATTTTATACCCCGATCCAAAAGCAATATCTTTTAATTATGAATTGCCTATAAATCAGATTTATCCGCACACACCTGATAAGAATATTAATGGCATTACACAATTTATTAAGGAGCTTATAGTCGGTCGATGTTCAAGCTTTGGTAGTAATGTATCTTCATTTTATTCGAGATTATAAGAAAGAAAGAAAGAAAGAAAGAAAGATAATTTATTTGTCAAACATGCGTATACATAAACTGACAAGGCAGACATGCAAGGTATTGAGTTAATATTTTGTTGTGAGCGTCCATGTTTTGCCAATAGCGGCGTACAAATGGTATAAGTTGTAAGTTATTAGTTAACAATTTCATTTAATTGGATTAACATTCATAATCATTTCATTAATAATTTATGTCAAGATTTAAAGTATATTATGGTCAAAAATAAATTAAATTATGTCCAGTATATATACATAATTATCAAATAGTATCATTATAATCATTTCATGTCACGTCATTTTAAATTCATTAGAAAATACGTAAGAAATAAACAATAAAAATTGATGTCACGATTTTAAAGTCCAAAATAAATTAAATTAACTATGTCCACTATAATTAACTGTGTTCACATTATAAAATTGTATTTTTAACCATCTACATTAGAGGTCGGAATAGAAAAGTCCTTTTCATCCAAAAAATGTAAAATAGTGTAATATGCTTTATTAATTAAAAAAATTCTCAGCTTATTTTTGAACAGTGACAAGGGCAGTTCTCTCCAACTTTTAGGCAATTTATTAAATATCATCGGAGCCATACAGAAAATACTTTTGCGCATGAGTGATGTTCTCGCAGCATGAGAGCATATCCTACTGTTGTCACGCCTGTTACGTGGTACAACTTCATTTAATTGTTTAAATCGGTATGGATTCGTTTTTACAAATACAGCTACCTCTAAAATGTAAAGACATGGTAACGTAAGTATTTTATATTTTTTAAAGTACGGCACGCAACTATCGGTAGGTTTAATTTTAAACATTGAACGGACGCATCTCTTTTGAGCCTTGAACACCGTTTCTCTTTCTGTTGAATTGCCCCAAAAGACGACACCATAGCGTAGATGGGATTCCGTTATGCCATAGTAGGCTGTAAGTAATGCCTCCACACCTATTATAGAAGATAATGTGTGCAGTGCATAAGCAGATTTGCTGATTTTCTTGCATAAGATTTCGATATGGGTTTTCCAATTCAGTTTTTTATCAATATGGAGTCCTAAAAACTTTGTTGTTTCTACCTCTTCTATAGGCTGCTCATCGTATTGTATATTTAAATTACTGTTACTGTCAATACGTTGACTAAAATGTATAACTTTAGTTTTAGTTAGGTTAAT
Organism: Agrochola circellaris; assembly: GCA_914767755.1. Lineage (NCBI taxonomy): Eukaryota > Metazoa > Arthropoda > Insecta > Lepidoptera > Noctuidae > Agrochola > Agrochola circellaris. Next base: position 1,674,923 of record OU611853.1, read on the forward strand.
TTTTAAGTTATTATCATCTAGCCACTTTATCATTAAATTTATTGAATCATTTATGTCACTTTCATAAGTATCTACACTTTTACAAGGTATCGTTATGGTGCTGTCATCGGCAAATAGTGTCAGAGGTTGAGGGATGCCTTTTGGAAGATCATTAATATATATTATAAATAAAGGAGGCCCCAAAACACTCCCCTGTGGCACACCAAACGAAACTGTACGTTCTGAAGACTCAAATACAATGTCATGCTTACTTTTCAGGTCAATTTGGTTAATATGTGTTTTTTGAGTTCTGTTATGTAAGTATGATTTAATTAGATTGTTGACATTTCCTCTAATTCCATATGCATCAAGTTTATTTAATAATGTATCAAAGTGCACATAGTCAAACGCCTGAGTCATGTCACAAAATACGCCACAGACTGAATAAGGAAATGGTGAACCATATTTTTCGACGATTTATATTTTGTTTGGACGCCCCACAAAAGCATTGTTGTATGTCTTTTACAAATGATTTTTTAAGAACCATATTTTTATCCTTACCTGCAGTTAGGATATTTTTATCAACAATTGAATAGCACATTGTATCGATTTCTTTATAGGGTTATAGTTAAAACTTTGTAGTTTTTCATGAACAAAAATTACTACAGACTCAACTTGAAAATCAAATAACTAGTTAAAAAAATAGCAAGATTGGCATCAGCAACGCCCAGGGGTTTCGTAGCTATTATAGCTATTCTAAGTTAGGTATTTAGGTGGCGGTAACCACTTTGCAGCACGTTAATTATTCCTTTATTATTCAGTACAACATCAAGCATGTAGATTGCAACTAACACATAAGCAAACAGAATATAATACGAATGCATATTATTAAACAAATTCAATATTTATTTAAACCGATATCTTTTCGTTCATTTTTTATTCGTTCTGATTCGTTTATCCTTCAAACTCAAACTCAAACTCATAGCATTTATTTCAATTAAACCATTTACAGGCACTTTTGAATTGTCAAATTCAAAAGTGCCTTTCATTCGTCATCTTTCACACGAAGTGAAATGTATGAACACAAAATCGATCAAAATTTAAAAATGAATTTATTATTTAATAGATCCAACGATGCTGGATTTCGGCACCTTTTAGCATCATTCGCTTGCCTGTCGAGTGATCGAAAATGAAATGAAAACGAAATGAAAGGAGCGGACGACGTTCATGCCCATATGCCTATAAAATTTTGTGGGTGTCGTGTGAACATGGAATGAAACAAAAATGAACCTTCAGTCGAGTGAAGCCTCTGATACTTAGTCTTAGACTTAAGTATCATCCAGATATTATGGAACCGAATTATTTTTGCTGGAACAATTTATTATCGAACGAAAAAAAAACAAGTAAGCATTATACTTCCTTGATTTATACTCAAATAATAATAAAAATAACATAAATAAGTTGATTCTACCCATGAATAATGAAAGACGCGTCTTTGAACTAATAAACCTAACAGCTCTGTATGTATGCCACGAAAAATGTCTTTGTCTTTGTCTAATCTGAACGTTTATTGTAATATTAATTATTACAAGAATTCATAATCAATACCAATTACTTATTCACACTAATTTGTGAAATACAGAACATCCCTTGATTACAGTTCTGAATAATCCATGGCGAGTGTAGGTACCTACCGATCAAACGCGGCGTATTTGGACGACACTCAGTGCTAGGATTACCTGCCTGTGTGTTTGTGTTCACAGTGGGCGTTTGGACAACGTGGGAAAACTACTTGTTAGCCTGTTGATAGTTTAATTGGTACAATTGAAGCTTTAGGATTTTAGATGTAATATAACTGTTTGCGTAATAAATCAATACATTTAATATATTAATAACTTTTCCTACAGAACGCCACCTGGTTAGATCCTTAAATACTCAATTTGCTTCGTTTACGACAGTCAACAGAATATAACTACAAAACTAGGAATTTAAAATTAAACACTGCGTTATTTTAACCCTACATTATAGTTCCCGTAAAATAATTGGGTCCATGGCGAGTGTACCTACCGATCAAACGCGGCGTATTTGCACGACACTCAGTGCCAGGATTAGCTGGCCGTTCGTGCGCCACAGTGGGCGTTTGAACAACGTGGGCAAACGATGGCATTAGCCTGTTGATGATTTAATTTTTACAAGTGAAGCATTGAGATTTTAGATGTAATTGAAGTGTTTGTCTAATATTTCACGTAGGTGGCGTTTGGGTGTACTTAGCTACACCTCTGCCTAACCCTTTTGGAATACAAGCATTATATTATGTTATGTTTATTGTTAAAAAAGTTGTTAATTTTTCGACTGTTAGCTGGATGCAACTATAAAACATTAGTGTCCCTAATATAATTGTCAAAAAGGAATGATTATTGTTATTGCAAACCAGTCATTGTCGTAGCCAGACACATTCGTAGACACTTTGCTACGCGCATGCTACGCGCGTGCTACGTTGCGTAGCGCGTCTTCTTTAGCCTAGCTTATGAAACAACAGTGCCCTACGTTGTGCGGTACTTTGAAATGTTTGTAAGTATTGCTTATCTTTCTAAACTGCAAGAGACCATTAAGACGCAAGAAGCATTACAAATGTTTTGCCTCTTTATCTTACTAAATTCTAAGGTAGATAATTATGCAACGTCCTGAGTAAAGATAACTGAGTTCAATAATTACATACCTAACCCTTTCTTTTGGCTTTGCCGTAGTCGGGTAAAAATATAAATTATAATGCCTAGATTCTATATCATCTTTGCAGCACCATGTTTGCGTCATTATTTGCAGAGATACATTCATTTCCATCCCCCAGTCTTACATTCACCTAAAAGTACATTCAAATTAGACAAGATATGAGCAAGGTTATGCCCGAACTTAACCCTTGTTCGTTTTCCCAACTAATTAGGGTCAATAAATGACCTAGTTAAGGCTCTTAACAAAGGTAAGGCTACCTGCTACAAAGATTGTGTAGGTACAGAAATATATTTTGTGGGCCCATTGTCCGTACATTTTGGGCTCAGGTCAAGATGGGGTCTTGGGTAAAAAATGGGTCTATTATGCTTGCTTTTTCTGGGAGGGAAAGAAAATGTAAAAGAATTTGTGAAAAAATAAGTTATAGGTACTACCGAACGAAAATAAGTGCGGCTGGATAACATTTTGGTCGATTTAAAGTAATTGCCGATTTTTTATCTATACCTACTTTAATCCTGCAGGGAAAATACAGTTTTTTGCCTCTTAGAGCATATGTTTTCTTATGAAGATAACATTGATAAAAGGTAATAAGCAGTTTTGGTAGGTTTCCGTGATGATAAAAGACTATCTATTCTAGTTTTGCTTTTCTACATTCTCCTATATTTGCACCAGAAGCTTGAAATCTGAACGAAACTACGGATGCAAATATAGGAAGAGTTGGAATTCAAATAAAACCAACACCGGGCAAGCACCCACCTCCCAGATAGGTAGATTTTACTGATATGCATTTGCACACAAATCGCTGTTCTGAAAACCCGACTAAAAAGAAAAGGTGGTTACTCGCCAAGCTCTGATAGTGCCAACTGGGTTTTTGAAATTGACAGGCTTTTAGTATATTTTGGGAGAAAAGTTTCAGCTGTTTAAGCTCACATAGATGTGATAATTCTTGCTTTTTGATCTTTTCTGTGCTCAATATGTATAATTATTATACCTACGTATCCAGTTCAAACTTCATAGTTTTATTATCATGTGTTAAACTAGAAAATCACTATTAGCGAGCATGTGAATAAAATGTCATAGAAAATCCATGTCGCATTATCTCCACTCACACTTAGTTCTTCTAAACTACATGATTTTCACCATAATATAGAGAATGTATGCCGGAAGGTTTAAGTGTATAATACGTTTGTAATTAACCTAAGTTAAATACAAACGTATTATACACACACAAAGTACAAACGTAATATACAACATTCTAACATTTCTCCACATCAGTAGATTACATCCGTGCGAAGCTGGGGCGGTCACTAGTATCTAAAAAAACTTCAGCTTAATTAGTATAGTCGTGTACCTTTTAGCATCAAATGAAATAAAAGCAATTGCTTTATAATAAAAAGAAGTACATGTTTACAAAGTTGTTTAAAATACTCTTTAGAACAAAGGATGTTCTAAGGAGTATTTTAAACAACTTTGTTCCAAAGAATATTTATATACTATTTATATTTATAATACTACAAACCAAGGAGACCGCGGATATGACCCCTTTCGGTTTAGAATTCATACAGAACGTTCATCCACTCCATTTCGACTACTTTCTGACCGCAATTCAGGTCTTGTTTGATTTTCTACCTGTTTCCAACAACTCGTGTATATTTACGTACAAAATCAAAGTTATAAAATTAGAAGCAAGTAAATTAAAACGAAAATAAGTGTGTGCAATGGCTTTAGATTAAGGGACAACTTGTTTAATAAGTTACATTAAGAACTAGAATTGTTAGGTATTTTTAATTAAAGTAAGATTCCGCAAAAAAGAAACCTTCCGCTCACAAAAACCAGTTTTAAAACGAAGTAAGATGTTGTTGACATAATTCCTTTCGTCTCAAAGAGAAAAGATAATCCAAAAACTGATTTAATAACTACGCTATCTCCTGGAATGTTCAGCCTAAAAGGAATCCTATGCACAGCCATACAATACGGCTGTCGGGCTCACAAGCCTTACGAGGAAACACAATCCCTTTGTGAATGGGACAGAGAAAAGCTGAAAAATATCGTGCTGAAATCGCTTTAAGGCGCTGTATCTGTGTGATGTAACTTTTATAAGCGACGGATTTTTGTCTTTTGTCGCAGTGGATGCGGGTGAGATATGTTTTTATTAGAGGGAAATGGGGTACTGTAAATAATAGTTTATTGTCAAAAGAATATTATTCACTATCTTTCTTTTTCGTGTGGTTAGTGACTTACCTGGTGTCAGAGTTTTTATGCCGCCCATCGGTGGGATAACTCACTATAACATGAGATTATATTATGTCACGAAGTTTACGAGTAAATAGGTAATTATTTCGAATTAATATTCCTATACGATTTCTTAAACGGGGTCACTTCTATATCTAACGAGGTAAAGTGGAGTATGTATGGATGGTAGCAGATGGCGTTCTGTAGTTCCTGCCTACCCCCAACGGAAGCAGGCGTGAGTTTATACAATCTATACATACTATGAATTAAAGTTGCTTTTCGTGTTTGTCTGTGTGGCCGCAAGTTTTTTTTCTTTGGCGGTTATCGGCGGTCACCCTTACGAGATGAAAGGAGCATTAATGCTGAATGGTATGTTACCAAACCTTTGCCAGAAGTTTTTACTGCTGCCTCCGTGGGCTACTGCTTCACCACGACAACGCGCCGGCTCACTCGGCGCTCAAAACATGGATTTTTCACACAGCAGACCGGTGTGCTTTCGGACAGCACACCGGTCAAACTTATAGGTCATCCTCATTACAATCCCAATTTGGCTCCGTGCGACTTTTAATTGTTCCCCAAAATAAAAAATCAACTCAAGGGAAACCAGTTTTCATCACCGGAAGATTGCTTGGCTGCATTTGAGAAGGGGATTGAAGAGGTGTCTGATGCGGGCTGGAAAATGTGTTATGGAAATTCATTTAGATATATGAAACTGTGTTGCTAATGGAGAGTGTTGGGACCTTATGAGTATGAGAAAGAGACTATTCAGATGACCATGAATATTAACTCCCTGTCACTGTTATTTACATAGCAGGTAAGTGGTATTCGAATTAGTGTGGGTTAGGTACCACAACAAAGAAGTGAAAAATAAAAAGCTTCACTTTGTAGTGTATTTTTTTGGAACTCAGTTGTTTTTTTCCTGTAAAAAAGTTTGTATTCGGACCCGCCCCTGCTTTGCAAGGTTTTAACGACTTGAAATCATAGAAATTTCTTTATAAACGAAAAAGCCCAACGAATATAGCGAATTTCTGTGATGTCAAGTCGTTAAAACCTTGCAAAGCAGGGGCGGGTCCGAATATAAACTTTTTTACACACGCATCTTATATTAGTTACACGGTAAACAAGTTATTGCCACGGCGCTGGTCAAACGACTGGCCGCTATACTCTATGCGCGGGGAACATCGCGTTTTGCACCGCTGGCATTATTGCTACCTGTAAGACAGAGAGTTCTTTGAAAATATATAATAAAAAAATATATAACTAGTAGTATATTTTTTCTAGAATAGCAAAACTTTCTGAGTGCCCCGTATAAAGAAATCTCTATGATTTCAAGTCGTAAAAACCTTGCAGAGCACGGGCGGGTCACGAATACAAACTTTTTTACAGGAAAAAAACAACTGACTTCTAAAAAAATACACTATAAAGTGAAGTTTTTTATGTTTCACTTCTTAGTTGTGGTACCTACTCCACACTAAATCGAATACCACTTACCTGCTATGTAAATAACAGTGACAGGGAGTTATTATCATCCACATAGAATAAAGCTTCGTGCAGACCAGCGCGACGCGACAGCGCGGCGCGACACCGGTTATTGTTATACCGTCAAGTTTTCTTAGAAATTGTATTGTTCGAGTCGCGTCGCGGCGTCGCGTCGCGCTGGTCTGCACGAAGCTTAAGTTGAAAACATACGTATTACTGAAGCTAACTCAAAAAGTACCCAAGCAAAGCTAATAAAATTTATACGGGACCACCTCAAGAGCACATACCCTTTAAAAAAGAAAAGAATTTTGCGAATCCGTCTATTTATTATGGCGGAGTTATGCCCGAACATACATAAAAAAACATCCAAATTGAGAACCTCTTCTTTTTTTGAAGTCGGTTAATAATAAAAAAGAAAGAACCTATTAACTGCGGGCTGTAGGTACAAGACAACAAAGTAGTATATCAGAGAGTATACAGCCTAGCCTGAAAGTTTCATAACGTTTTTTTTTATTGCTCTAATCGGGTAAACACACTTTTCGTTCACCGCAATAACAAGTAATTGTACTTATTCTTGTCAAATAATATTCTTGATGTATATATGTAGGTAGCAGTCATGATAGGTTACATTAGCAAAACATAGTCACCGTTGCTGAAATCACCTTCGAATATCTATCTGCCTAGCCTTTTACCAACTATGTTGGGGTCGCGGTCGGCTTCCATTCTAACCGGATGCAGCTGAATACCATTATTTTACATGGTTCGACTTCCGATCTGACCTCCACAACCCAATATCTGGGTAATACAATACCCCTGGGTAAGACTGGTTGTCAGACTTTCGAGCTTCTGACGACCCGTAACGACTGTCAAAGATCCACAAATGACGGCCGGGACCAACGGCTTAACGTGCTTTCCGAGCCACGGAGGAGTCTCGGTATGTAAAGATGGGCCGCCCATCCACGGACCAACCCCGGCAAGTGTAGCTTATCCTGTTGGATCGCCCCGTGCGGGTGTTATTACTTAGCCACGAGCTCCTCTATATATAGGTATTATATATGGTATTGAAGTTTTGTCTGGATTTGTGCCCGATTGATGGCCATATGCTCGTGTTATGTGAAGAAGTTTTGTATGGCCCCCATACAAAACTTCACATTGAGACGTTGAGAAGTTTTAGCGATTTCGATGTCGGTCACATGTAGCAAGTTGTTCAGTTTGATGGTATGTACCACACCCTTAAAATTTTATCACACTTTTCTGATACAATCTGTATTATTCGATAGCAAGGTTGTCACCATCACCAACATCACACCACCATAAGTACAGCTACTAATCAGCCACAGTTGTACCGAATTCCTGACTCAAGCACGTACTTGGAAGGTATCGCGCGCGTGTCACCCCTAACAAAGTTCTGTTAGCTCAGCCGATAGTTTGAAACGTTCTATGTATTTATAGTTTTTGGGTATATTGTTGTCTTTTTATCTAAAAGTTGTTTTGGGCAGTAAATTAGGTTAGCAGAGTTTCTTATTTGATCAAATGTTTATAGGGTTCCGTACCCAAATGGTTCCAACGGGACCCTATTATTAAGAATCCGCTGACCGTCCTTCTTTCATGGGGCTAATCTTTTGAACCGTATAACGTAGATACTTGAAATTTTCAGAGTGTGTACTAGTATGGCCGCTATAACACCAAATAATAAAAATAAAATAAAGAAGCGAAAAAATACAAAATAAAGGGGTTTTCCATCCCATACGTGTTAAAGACATATGTACTTTTAAATATTGTACCGTGGTACGGAACCGTTCGTGTGCGAGTTCGACTCGCACTTGGCCACTTTTTTTTTAAGTCTCTTTTGTAACTGAGAGAAGCAAAACTTACTCACATAGAAACCTATTGAAGTGTTGGGTAAGTAGACCTACTGCCAAATTGATAGTGATCGCATTCTATCAACATACAGACTACGTCTAAGTATCTTTGTAGCTAGTATAGTCGTCCTCGTAATTTCTAAAGCACTTAAAAAGAAAAACATATACAGGGTGTCAGGGAATCAGCTGTTTCATAGAAAAGTACAATACCTACTCGGTCAAAACGTATGCAACAGCAGATTTTAAAAAAAATAACCGACGAAAAATTTCAACGCAGGGGGGCTCAGAATCATGTACTGAATCCATGGTAACCGGCTTCGCGTCGATGGCCCTGCCACCCTGTATACGTGCAATTTATGATATTCAACCGAGTGATAAAGCAATAACGAGTTTGATTATACATTTCTCACACTAGTAGTGCCTAGTGCCTGACTATATACTTGCTGATATAGTAACAAACAGAATCTACGACATTATTTTACTTCATTGTCAACAAAATATTTATTTATTTATTTTATTATTTATGTACACACAGTAAAATACATAGAGATACGACATAATTATAATTAGAGTACAAAGGTACTGCTTATTTCTTAAGAAATTTCTTCCAGCAGACCTGCGAAAGGAGAAATGAGAAAGAAATGTAGACAATAGTGTGTGAGAACAAAAAGAGAAAAATATAAATTTGCAAAGTCTTATACTAAAAATATCAAAATATACCTACACGTAAAAAGCAATAAATTAACATATAAGTACTTAAATAAATACATACAGCTTAAATATATAAACATACAAAGTCAAAGTCAAAGTCAAATCATTTATTTCAAATAGGCCCTTGTAAGGCACTTTTGAACGTCAAAGTTTACAAAAAATTGAATTGATTCTAGTCGCCCCTTCCAAAAGGTAGTTTTCGTATGGAGAAGAATGGGCAAGAAACTCCACCGTTACTCTTTTAAAAATTGTTACAATATTTGTATGTGTTACATTCGTTACATAATTATATGTGAAGACGATGCATCTAAAAAAATAAAATAAAAATAGGTTACCACAATAGGTAAAAAGAAGAATTAATAAAAATGAAGCCACGAAAGATAAATTAATTAATGATGTGATAGATGTACGGTTTTCACATATTTACAAATTATAGATATATAAATACTCACAGTAGAGAGGAAAGGTAATGCTCTTTTACTCGATATTTGAATTGTGAAACAGTTTTTAAATCACGAATGCTAGGCGGAAGTGAGTTCCATAATCTTACTGCATGAACAGAGAAGCAATAAGAATAGTAGCTTGTTTTATGAGGATGAGATTTAAGAAAATTAAATAAATGAAAATTGAATATTCTTTGTTTCTTTACGAGAAATTCTACAATGCGCAATGTTACGACCGCTTTTTACAGATAACGTCAACGTCACTTTGTTCTATGCCATACCTAGGGCACAAAGTACGGAAAAGTTTCAATGCACATAAATTTTCAGCACAGCATGCAAAAAAGTTGCATTACATTTAAATAGTATTCTATTCTATTCTTATTCTATTTACAAGTACGTAACTAAAAATTTCAAGGAAAGACAAGGATAGCAATTCTTTAGCAAATTGACTATTGAGTTAAAATATGTATTTATTCAAATTGCAACTGCCATTACCAGTTGTATGAAATGGCCATAAAAGTCAAATTGACGTAGTGTGTCACTTTGATAAACAATTACCTACCTATAATTACCAATTCTCCTCATTCAAAGAAAAAAGATCTTATGTAATTATAGTTACTTTTATTATTTGAAGCCTCTTTATTCAGAACTAGCTGCGCCCCGTGATTTCACCCGCATACGTTTCGATCCCGTGGGAATATCCGAATAAAAAGTATCTTATGTGCTAACCTAAGTCATGGTCAACCCGTGTGCCAAATTTCATCTAAATCCGTTTCGCCGTTTTAACGTAAATACGTAACAAACAAACAAACAAAAAAATCAAATCTTTTCTCTTTCATATATAGTAGTAGTAGTTAAGTTATTAAGATGGCTTTCTCTGTTGTATGTTGTTAAAAAATGTCTCTCAATTCTGCATACCTCTTTGCAAAGGCCTCTTCTAGCAGTTTTCAAACTACTTACTCAAATTGTAATCATGTACGATTTCAATGTCAATCTTAGATTTTCTTAAACGTACAAATACCTGGTTTTGAAACCACAAACTTTATGCTTAAGGCACAACTTCTTACCTACCACATGCTTGTGTAACATGCTAACCACAGCCTCCTTGGAACGGAGTAATTCCCGAATTTCACGTACCACATACCTACCCAGGTAGGTAAGTACATCGGTATGTTGCTGAACGTGACAGCACTAATACAGTTAGTTCTACTTCCACGAGTAGATACCTACATCTGATAGTTTTGGGAACTTACTTACGTAGTTGTTGTAAGAGGATGAATTGGATAAGGGATAAAACATAATAGAGAAAAACATACCTATGTCAGTTTTGATATATTTTTCAACTCAACAATTAACGCCATTAAAACATAGCTGATATGATGAATATTATTTGTCCTTATAATCGTTTTAAGTGTTTACTGGCGTCCTCCTACTCTACGCTTGCTTATTCACCATTGATTTTAATTGTCAATTAATCGTGTATAATTCAATTATTTTCAACACACTTGCTAGAGAAGTGGCTCTTATTGAATCGCTTTTAGGTTTTTAATGCAGTGCATTAAACACGTGTGCTTTTTACTTTATATTACCGCACTAGTGTGGCAATGTGCGTCACAGATAAATATTTACTATTAATATCGTATGTAACGCGTGTGCATTAATCATTACATAGCACACTTGTATCATAATGTCTATAATGTCATAAGGCATAGCTGCGGTTTAAAAGAAGATGCATGTTGAGAGGATGAATGAAAGGTTAATAACAAAAGGTATTTACAAGGCAGATGTAACTGGAAATGACGGGAAGCGACGCCCTAGAAGTCTTGTCATTTTCATCACCTTATTGGTGATGTTCTTCACAAAGGTCAGTAGTATCATTCGCAACCGGCGTGCGTGTATGACCAGAAATATGAACGTAAATGAAGCAAATAGAGTAAAAAACGTTAAGGTAAACGGTGAATGTACGTGATAGCCCTTAATAAAGTTTGATCTACATCTGTTTCCACTGTTTCTTTTCGGGGTTTTCTTTGTCTTGAAAGAATATAATCGTGGGTTCTTTTCCTAGTACTTTATTTTGATCGTTCTTTTTTTCTTTGTTCACATTATTATGTGCACGTATACATCGCAAAGTTTCCTGTTTTATGAATCACTAGGGAAAGATGAGGAGTTATATTGGACTACTAGCAACTACAGTCCCTTTTTGTTCCTTCTTTAGTCTTATACAAGAGTCCTGAATCGATATTGGTTACGCTACACAGTCTACTGTGCAACTGTATAATTATTCCGGTCTCATTTCCCACAGACAATGAAAACTTAAGTATAATTGAACAACTCCTAGCTAGAGTAATCAAAAAGCCTACACAAGTTTGAGTATTCCAAAGGAACTTCCCCAAAATTAGTCTCCAGACCGCTCCCTGAAGTATTTATTCTTTCTTCAATACTTCACCATTTACCACTGACTACTATTATTTTTCTACTTTTCTCTTTAAACACTATCTCAACTTCAGCACGTACAATTTCTGTCACATAGCCAATTCCCACACATTTTCTTCTCAAACGTGATACTATTAAGATTGTCTCGATAACAGCACATGCGCTAGCCTTATGAGCGATGACTATAGCCTTAAATTATGTGGATAAACCTAAGGGAATCTTCCGGGAAATTTAATCTTGGCTCGTGTAATGAGCCTTGAAACGGTAGGTCGATAAATAATTTTGTCTGAATGTGGAAAGCTAAGAAAGTTACATTAAGGAATGGCAGGTATGACCAGTGCTAATTAGTTTTTCTGGAGGTGGCGTAAGGAATCCGGAACCTATGATTGGTCATCGTAAACAAGCCGGGAGTAACAAAAGAAGAGATGAATGCTCGGTCCTTCTCAGTATCAGAAGATGTTTAGGCCTGTAACTGCAAAATGTCGGCAAAAAGGTATGCTACAAATAATATGCTTTATTGTACACCGTGTACAATAAAGGATATTCTATTCATATATGTATATCTAATGGCGCACACGTAAAAACAAATGTGTAAATAGAAATAGGAAAACTTTTGCAGATCAATCTACCGAGCCTTTTCCCAACTATGTTGGAGTCGGCTTCCAGTCTTACCAGGTGCAGCTGAATACCAGTATTTTACATGGAGTGCCTACCTATCTGACGTCCAAATCCCAGTAACTGGGTAATACGATAGGTAAGACTGGTTGTTAGACTTTGGGCTTTTGAAGATCCGTAACAACTGTCAAAGATCCAGGAATGACATCCAGGACCAACGGCTTAATGTGCTTTCCTACGCACGGAGTCTCGGGATGTAAAGACAGTCACCCATCCACGGACCAACCCCGGCAAGCGTAGCTTAACCTGATGGATCGACCCGTGCGGCTGGTATTTCTTAGCCACGAGCTTCTCTATACGGTATTATATGGTATTGAAGTTTTGTCTGGATTTGTGCCCAATTGATGGCAATAGGCTCGCCCCTATGCAGATAATAATTGTCTTAATATGTTTTAAATGCTGTTTGATACCCCGTAATGTACACAATGGCTGATTAATTTATTATGTGATTCTATTTTGTAATATTTTTATATTAGAAAATAGTATCACAATTCTATTAGCGCTTGCCTATAAAGTCTAGACCACAAAACACTAACGACCAGTGAATGCCAAACTTTTAATTGCCCAAAATAGCAATTTAGCGATACATTATGTATCAAACTCAGGTGTGTTGGAGTTTAACTGAAACTTTTCAATACGCTTTAACTATCCTCAATTTCGAAATTGCAAAACTTTGCCGATATTGCTGTGTGCAATGTAAATTAAATAGTTATAATATATTTATTTTTAGTTAGACAAAATTAGCTAGGTACTTTTAGTAATATTTGAGACAGAATACAGTGCCGCTTCGTGGCAAAATCATAAAAACAAAGCAAGTATTGCTTTTATATAGGCAATATGCAATATAAAGCATGCATTTAATCGGACCCAAAATAATTCGCATTTTGACCTAAAAATAATAACGGACTAATATCAAATAATTCCCATTTTGATGTCCTAAAGATACTTAATAGCCAAGCCTAACTGAGACCATCTAGAATGTAGCAGTCGGTAGCAGTGTTAACAAAACCTAACCTTTTTGGTCGGGGTGTAGCTTAGTTACTGCGACCGACTTTTAAAAAAGGCCAGAAAGATAAAAAGAGGCTAATTTATTTAGAAAAGCGTAACTACATCTTGAAACCCGTAAAGTTTTTAGAGGAACATTTATGAAAAAAAGCGTACATCATCAGAAGGTCAATAAGTTGTTACAAGATCAATAAAATATTCCTAATTATAACATTGATAGCCGGACAAGAAATACATCAAAGTCAAAGTCAAATCATTTATTTCAAATAGGCCTTGTAAGGCACCTTTGAACGTCAAAATTTACAAAAAAAATGAATTGATTCTAGTCGCCCCTTCCAAAAGGTCTTAATAATCACACATTATTTTCATGCTCAAACTTCAAACTGCCAAAACATTTGAAAACATCCTCTAACGGTTGTCAAACTTTCTACTTACATCCACATGTAATAACTTAGGTAAACTCAACCGTTTTGTTTATTGCAATACCAAACAAAATGTTTACGAAACTTGTTCCAAACTTTTGTCCAAATGTTAATGTTCCTTGGAAATATTGATGAAACATTCTTGTAAGATTTCTTGAGTGTAAAATGTAGAGTGGCTAAGTTTAGTCATTATTCGGGATTGTATTTGTTTTGGGGAATTAATGTGTGGTGTGTACTGAAGTATTCCAAATGAAGGTCTTGATATATTCCAATGTAAGTTTGCTTAAGTCTTCTTCTGTTTAACTGCCTATAAAAGAACAATGTTGTACATAGAGATAGATGACTATCCGGGTCAACGATTCTATGGTGAAATTACTAGGTTCGGTTGGTCAACAGATCAGTGATTGATGATAGAAAAATGTTGTAATTAGGTCGAAGGTCTATACAATATCAGTCGAAAAAAGATCAAAATCTCACGAGATCCTGATTTTCGGGCGAGATTTCGAATGATCAATGTTGATATCAGGCTTAGCACGCAAGATCTCGAGTTGCCAATCCCGACTCCAGATTGAAGCCCTAGTCATAGGAAGGTACTTCGCTTCACCAGTCGACTGACCCGAACAGGATAATACGCATCGATAGAAAACGATATTTTCTCGACACTGGCCAAGAACCGAGCTCATTGAAATACCATTGGAGAGTTCAAAGTCTAGCCGTGGTCTGTTACAGGCTCATGTTACGGCGCCCGAAAAATGGAATTGTTATACAGAACTGAATTATTAATCTGCTGAATTAATCAGCACTTTTTTCACATTTCAGTTGTAAAACGGCAATAGAGCCAGAATGGCCGTCCGCATACTGCCTAATTGAATTTTTAACTTTGAATCAAACTGTAGTTTGATTAAAAATTGTTCGCGTACCTCCAAACTGGCACCGAATTCATACCTAAAAATAGAAGTAGGTATAGATAGAAGTTCTATTATTAGTTACCCTAAAAGATCGCGTGCAATGTAGAAATGATTCTAATGACATGTCTTAGTAGGTAGTAGGTATACGAAGCACAAGCTACCTGTAATTTTAGGAAATATACATGAAATGTCAAATTACTATATACTCGTACTAGCTTCTGCCCGCGACTTCGTCCGCGCGTCCACCTATATAACCTTTCTCAAGAATTAAGCTACCCAATGCAAAAAAAAAAAACAAATACGACTGATAGTTCCGAAGATTACCCCCTACATACAAACTTACAAACAAACACACAAATTTTACCTCTGTATACAATGTGAAATTTAATTCGTTTGCATCCTCTTATGGGGTCATTGTACTCATCATTATGAACAACTTTCACTATGGGGCCAACCCTGAAATCGTGAAAAAAATATCAGATGTTCCATACATTTATGTTCGCATAGCTCGTTATAATGAAGGGAACAGCTGATATTTTTTTCGCGATTTCAGGTTTAGCCCCATAGTAAAAGTTGTTCATAATGTTGAGTAGAATAACCCCTTAAAATGATGCAAACGAATTAAATTTCACATTGTATATTATTTATGTATTATATTATTAATTATTACATTATATGTAAATAAATAATAAGTATAAGCATGCCAAGACAGGTAAGTAGTTAAATATTTATAATAAAGTAACCATATCAAATTCAAACTTTAAAAATATTATAGTATCTATAAAATTAATAAATAAATGACAGGTATGGACTTGTTATTTATTCACATATTTAATACCAAGACCAAACCCGTAAACATAACTGGCGAAATGGGGGTGTTCTAGGGTACACCTCTGCCTAACGCTTCGGGAAATACAGGCGTCATGTTATGTTAAGTTAAGTCATACTCAAACTCAAATAAATTCAAACTCAAAGCATTTATTTCAATTAAACCATTTACAGGCACTATTAAATAGTCAGTTAGCCAGAAAAATGAAGCTGTTGCCCATTCCAAAACGTAGATCTCTATGGAGAAGGATGGGAACTCCAAGGACACTCTTTTAAATCAAGATATGTATTACAAAATCCTGGGTACATAACCGTATAAAGAAAATACTCACTATACATACAGGGTGTAAAAAGACACATCACAAAGCCGTAAACTACGCATACTGTACGTATAGCTAAGTAGCTTTGCGCAAAAATTATTGCTGGGAACCGTATTTTTTTTTTTTTTATAAAAAAAAACAAGTTTTTATTGCGCGCAATGTAACGCGAACCCACGCTTGAATGACCGGATTCAGTGTTAGTTAAGCTCCGCCCCTACGCTACGTAGGTAGGTACTGGTTGTTCATTGCGTTTTTGTAACTTCAAATGCGTAATCTGTTAAGATAAATCTAAAATTCAGGTAATGTTTGTTTGGAAAAAAGTTTCGTATTATCGCATAGAATTCATTTTCGTGAAAAAGTAAAAAAAAAAAATGCGACTTTGACCTTCAATATCTCCAGAACCAGTGGATTCCCAGGTATGGTCTAGTGGAAAAAAATGATGCAAATAATGGGTAGAATATGTGGCTTTCGGCTTCGGAAAGTGTCTTTTTACACCCGATATATGTATCTTTATTTTGACGTCTACAATTTTGCTCACGAATTGTAACACACATCGTTTACTATGCATGTAACATAAAATTTATTCTCCTCGTACTAATATTTTAAAGAAAAATATCTGCTGGAGAACATCTTTGGAAAGGTGCTCTTATAAAAATACCTTTAGTTTACTAAAAGTACTGAATGAAAGGGTAATATTTCAGCCGTAGTTCTCTTGTTTTTAGAAGGTACAATAATAATGGAATAAAAAAAATAACGTGACGGTGCTTGGGGAGGCCTATGTCCAGCAGTGGACGTGTTCGGCTGAAATGATGATAATGATGTAGATGATTAAAATAATGTTTTTACCGAAACGTAAACTGCCGAATTAAGGTGCTAAAAAGAGCCAAATTTTTACTACAAATTGTTAAGCTACTCTCAAAACACGTTGTTATAAACTATTCAATTTGTGGAGCAGAAATACTGTTGTAACAAAATCACGTTTCAGAAAAAAACTCGTAATAAAATTGGTCTTCCCAATAAAAATATCTATATTACTATTATCCTTTCGAATATAACCTATAGAAAAATATAAACAGTATACTTACCTACCTATTATATCGACTAAGTAACAACATTAATAAAATAAAATAAAACCGAAATACCTATCGATTTTTCTGTCGACCGTACCTACTCGTAATAATAAACTTTCTCCTAACTACATAGGACTCGACCGTCGAGTTTCAGAGTAATGAACCCAAAGTGTAGTATTACTCCGAACGACGGCAACCTGACCTCTACTAATTAATTAGTGGGTATTATATTTTAAGCTAGATTGCTGGTCAGACTTCCAGAATTCGAACTACATGGGACGGAAGTCGGGACACTGTCTTGAGTTAAGTAAGAAACGTGTATTGGGTGAAGTTTTCAGGTTGGAAGTCAGAGGTCTTACACAAGTGGCAAACGCTTCCAAAGCGTTTTGTATTTCTACATCGACTCAACAGGATTGATATAAACTTGCAGGTAGTTTATGACAGTCGCATACATTTTTGACTATTCCGTCATCGTTATCGCTGATAGGATAGAATGTCACTTTATCTAGGCCCTCTGGTCAGAAGTGATTAATGATTACTTAGCTTTCTAGAGGTCGTAAATTATCCCAGGGGAACGTACTACCCGGATGAAAAGTATCCTATTTGTGTTAATGCGGCCATAAATTATCTGTGTGCCAAAAATCTTTTCAGCTGTTTTTACGTAATTGAGTAACAAATATCCAAACTTACAAACATCCAAATATAAAAAAAATCTCATTTATAATCCTTTTTTTTTTTTTGTCGCTGAGAAATGCATTACGCATCCCCGGCTCGTGGGGGACGAGTTGGGGTATGTGGGACTCCTGTCTTAATGCAGTATACCCACTAAAACTCAGCGGTGCTCCCGCATCGCCGTGATGGGAGGGCCATGGGAAACCGGCTCAGCCTTTACATCCACAGCCCTCCTGGCGCATGCCCGCCTAGCTGGCGGGCCCCACATGCCACCCACCTGGTTGGTGGAGGGCTACGGGAATGGCCGGGAGCACCTGGCCATTCCCGTCCGGCACTGGTGTAGGCCTGTGCGATGCAGGCGAGGGTGCCCCCGCACCCGTTGCCTGCTGGCCTCTACCTGGGAGGAGGAGTCTGAGATGACTGTCGAACTGACGTCTCCTTCGACCCCTCCTCCGCCTTCGGAGCTCATTTATAATCCTATCCTATCATAACCTAACTAATATATGTAAATACGAAAGTGACTTTGTTTGTTACGCTTTCACGCTAAAACGGCTGAACAGATTTGGATGAAATTTGGCACATGGGTAGACCATAACTCGGAAAAGGACATAGAATACCTTTTATCCCAATATTCTCACGGGATCGAAACTTATGCGGGTGTAACCGCGGGGCGCCGCTAGTATTATACTATAATTATTTCCTTTCCAGCTCATCGTTGGGTGCAATAATTATGGAACTTTATATCTTGCAAAAACCATCAGCTTTAATTTTTCGGTAAAACTGAGTGTTTGAATAATCGAAATGAATAACTTAACTCCAAAATAAAGCCTCCTTTGACCACTTCTTTTTATTTCATGTAGCTGCAGATGCAGTCCCATCTGGAACATCATGAACGACATAATGTATACTTTAGATTTATGTATATTATTATGAAGGAAACTCGGACCGCTCAGCGGAGTTATGGTCCATTTGACTCGGGTCCACTGGCTGTATCTTTGATAATATAAAGGAAGAGGATGCCACGATGCATAGAAATGTTTATGAGAAAATATTATTTCGCTATTAGAAATAATAATAAGGAAGAAGATAAAATATGATTACTGTCTTTGTGTTTCTTGTATCCAATTAAAAAAAGTACTTAATAAAACTTCAGCAAGATTCTTTGACGACGTTTTCTATGTTAGGAAGTAATGTAACTATTCTGCGTTCATAATTCAGTTTCCAAACATCTAAACAAATATATGAGCTTTTGGAAAATAACTTTAATATCTACACATACAGTTCAATGTATTCTACAATTTAAACTCTCATAAAGTTGATATTTGTTTAAGTTGAAATAACATCAATCAGATTGGAAAGAAGGATTTTAACAGACTTTAATTAACATTATGTTGGTCTAAAGCACTCATCGCAAAACTTACACATACATACATTACAATTATTTTCTTAATATCCCTCGACAAACTTCGTGTTTCATCAGTCGTCGGATTTCTATTAAGAACGCAGGCGCAGCGGTAGGAGTCAATACGTACCAATAATTCAGCAACACGAAGTTTGCCGAGGGACAATAAGAAAATAGTAACTTAATACGGACTTTCGTTTGCAACTATCCTTACATATTTCTTTTGTCTCGTTTACGTTCATAGATCTGCAGTGCTATTCTGTAACCATCCCACCGTGAAAACTTAGGTGAAGTGAGCGTGGAGTGAGCTGTCATTGCACAGGGATTGACACTATTGACAGCTCACTTCACCCAAGTTTTCACGGTGAGATGTTTACAGAATAGCATGGCTCGTCATACACGCATGCTGTTACGAATATTATAATCCTGCTTCCTCACCAAGCAATAGCGTGACGTATCCACATAGTACAAGATTTTGATCATAACGCATTACTGTCCATAACCTAATTTGTATGGACATCAGTTCAATCACAAATACCCATTACCAAGGTAGGCAAAGATTATGGAAGAAAATGAGATGAGATTATATCGCGCAATACTTTATTGCCTACACGATGGTAGTAATGTGTTTTTGTGAGAAAACACGCGATAAATCCCTGTGTTTGGCTGTGAATAGGTATGTGAAATTGGTGTTAGGGTTCCGTACCAAAAGGGTGCCAACGGGACCCTGTTACTAAGGCTCCGCTGTACGTCCGTCTGCCCGTCTGCCAGAGAGATGTATCTTTGAAACGTAATATAGACACATGAAATTTCCACAGAGTGTGTCTATAACAACAAAAAATATAAAAATAACACAAAGTTATTAATTTTAACTATACAATAATCGCGTTGTTTTCGGAGTTTTTTTGCTAAGGTATTTAATAAATAATGTTTTAATGCGAATCCGACTCGCACTTGGCCACTTTTTGAGGTTTATTAGACGTCAGAACTTAGTGAATGTTGTTGTAAATAATGTTCTGCTGGTTTTTCGCTAGTGCTTAAGTAAAAGTTGTTAATATTATTAATGTGATATAGGTGGTGGTCGTTTGTAAGTCGATTTATTTAACATGATATACTCGCTGCTGTTAAAGTCACCTATTACTCAATGTTTTGCGGTTTTTTTGGTCATGAGTATAGCTAAAACATAATTTGAATATCATCCAAGTTATTTATTTATGAAAAATGGTTTTTATTTATGATACAATGTATCGCGCTCTTCGCTCAAAAGTTAAAAAGGTTACCGATCTTTATCTTTTTTTTCTCAAATCGCTCAATTATTAATCTGCTTAGCCTTTTTCCTAACTATGTTGTGTAACCGGGTGCAGCTGAATACCAGTATTTTACATGGAGCGACTGCCTGTCTGACCTCCGCGACCCAGTTACTGGGTAACAAAAGGGTAACAAGATATCCCTTGGTAAGACTGGTTGTCAGACTTTTCGGCTTCTGACTACTCGTAAAAACTGTCAAAAATCTACGAATGACTGCCGAGACCAACGACTCAAGCGGCCGTCTTCTCAAGTTTCCTATTAAGAAGTAAAAATAAAATATGTATGCCACGTCTTTAGGCCACTTTTTGACGTTAATATCGCGTGCGTAGCGGGCGATCCTTTCAAGTGGTGCTATTAGGTGTCATTTCCTCATTGTATTAAAATATTGAACTATCACGCTATGTTTTTGTATAATAATAGCAGGAACTTTTGTGGTAAGTTGATTTTAATGGATATCAATATGTAGACGATAAATATTATTTGTTTCACTTGACTTTTGATTGTTTTGAGCTTTACGTAATAATAATTATGAATAATTAATTCATGATATTAATTTAATTATAAATAAGTAGCAAATTCTACCATAGGTGTTGTTCTTCTTAAAGGTCTGGGATGTCGCCACCGGCGTGCGTGTATTGACTAGATACAACGAACGAACGAAACGTAAATGAAGTATGTAGGGATTATAGCAGGTGTTGTTCTGAAGTTTCTGCCTAGCCCCATGGCAAGACGGTGTATGTATGTCTGTCATAGTACATACCTACGGAAAATGCTGATCTTCCTCCTGTCAATTTATTTGTGGTTGGCACGGGCTTAGTTCTTCCATAAATCTCTATCAGCCATCAGAAGTCACCCCGCTTCAAGCCATATATTTTTCTTATAATTATATCCATCTATTTTTTTGTTGGTTTGCTCATACCCTTAGAAGCATCATTCAAACTCAAAACTATCCACACGACTTTCCTCATGGGGATGAGGAATTTAACACGACATACGATTTTTTTCAGGGTGAAGCTGATGATGATGGTTAAAATTACCATTCCGTTCATACATTTTCAGTATCAAACGTTACTTGCGATTCCAATGTAGGTATTTTGCTGTTCCGTATATCGAAATTCATGTTGCAGTGAATAGAATGTTACATCAAATAACATCCTATAACAGTCTATAGTCAGTTGGTATATGCACTGAAAACTAATGTAATACTGTTAAAGGTACCATCAGCATCTGAAAATGTTCAACACTTCAATGTTTTTAGCTGAATAAAAAAATAAAAATGTAATTATGTAGTTACCCACTTAATAGTAAAATAACTCCAAATTCTTGAGTAATAAAATAAAATCTAGTGAAAAGCAGAGTTTCGAAGCATTTTGAGTAATTTTTTTGTAAATATGGTATGAACTTTCGTTACTGTCCCTACTTCAGTTTTATACGGGTGTCAGTTAAAATATCTGTGGAATGCATGAGAGCAGAGAGGCTATGACAAAGCTTTTAGTTTTGAACTAATGCATTAATGTAACCTGTTGGGAATTTGGATATTTAAATATGATGTAGGTGCTCTTAATGATTCATTGTCTAAACTAATATTGCAGAGAAAAATGATTTGATTTCTTTGTATGTTTGTTTGCAACAAAAACTACTGGACAGATTAAAAAAAAAAAAAACAGCAATAGAATGTTTTATTATTACTGAGTAACATAGGCTATAATTTATAATGATATCACGTGGGCGAAGGCTCTGGCGGATACTAGTATCTAAATAAAATGAATCAGTTTCATTACTAAAATTCCAGGCAGAAAAGTAACACTCTAAACTCAAATCTTAATTGTTTTTGCAAAATTGCAGCTCTGTATTACATAGTTTACTGGTTAAAATAAGATACACGAATATAAAAAGCTGCAACTTGCAAACAACGTAAAATAAAAATTGATTTCGCAGGCTACCTTAAGAAATTCTTACTTTGAATATGTAGAGTTTCACTTAGAATGTACCTATGTATTTTTCTAATCCCCAGAGTGGTTCAAACTTCTTACGATGCTTCACAGTGCCAGTTGAGGTTCCAGTGAGTCGGGACCGGGTGCCGCATGGTTCGCGGTGAGTCGCAACTGTCTGCTGTGTTTCCCGTTGTTGTTGTGTGTTGTAAGAACTTATGCTAAAATAGCGTAATTATAGAGATACATTTAGATTTATAAAGTTCAACTGACCTTTGTTGCCAGGTATTGACACTCCGGAGCATCTTTTAAAAACTTTTCAACGTCGGTTGGTGACAATAGATTAGATTTCGTATTTTTGATAATAATTAACCACACAACGAACACGCTAAACAACGAAAACGCTTCTAACGCGCGCGTCTTTCTACATTGTTCTCACATGTATAATTTCAACATGAATGATGTAACCAATACTTTGTAACAATTTATTTTATTTAAAAGAGTGTCCGTGGAGTTTCTTGCCCGTTCTTCTCCATAGGTACCTACTACGCTTTGGAATGGGCAACTAGCTTCATATTTTTGACTGACCGATTCCTTGACAATTCAAAAGTGCCTGTAATGGTTTAATTGAAATAAATGATTTGAGTTTGAGTTTGAGTTTGAAAGTTTATATGCGAAAGTATATACAAGCAACAGTCACTTACTACAAATACGTTAAACAAAACGATAATAGGATACTGCATGTGAGGAAAATAAGACATTTGCGATAAACTAAGTAGAGCCACTTTTGTGGCGTGTTAAAAGCATTCCTACATAACAAATGGTTCGCCGTTTATTTGTATACCTAACTTTTTAATGCAACATCTGTATCTTTTATTTTTTATATGTTACGCATAAATACAGATATATATATATTTTTATTTTATTTTAATTATTATGCATATGTACTATAATTTCAGAATTTTTGCTTACCTTGATTAATTTTATTATTCTCGCACGGGGGGACGTCATTACGTCATTCGAGGTCTTTGCTGAAAATCAGCGCTGTTGACAATAGGTTCGTCCGAAGTCACTGCATTCAGCTGAGCAATGACCTATTCTTGCACAGATACGACGCACAGCTTAATTGTTCTTGTTATTGTTGTTACTTGTTACACAAACTGTTATTTTTTCCACTTTGCAATCGGTATTTTGTAGGTTTGATTGTTTGTTTTCATTTTGTAAATGTCGCAACAGATTATGTAATTGTCTTTGGCCTCTGAGTCCTCTGACCCTGACAGCGGGGAATAGATCAAATTTGTCAAACTTTTCTGTTGTGAATGATGGATACGAGGCTTTTGGCTCATCTGTAAAGTGGTATTGTTTTGTTTTTTTTTGTAATGTGCGTTTGGTTTGTGCAGAATAAACACTTTTTCTTTCTTTCTTTCTTTTCTTTAACATATCTTTTGTTTAACGTAAAAATGTTGGTTTTATTTATCTCCAGAATTATCAAATCTATTGGTGGAATTTAACTTGGTTCCTAAGCTTTATCATATGATCCGAAGTAAAAATGCATTGACACTTCAAAGAATAGTTATATACCATTCGATTTAAAAAATACATAATTATATCTACACATACTCGTAGGTATGCAAAAATCTATAAAACTCTGCATAAAAGACACATAAATAGGAAGTTTCGCGAATACTTCTAACTTATCAATAACTTTGCAAACTCCGGCAAAGTATCTAAGTAGTGGTTACTCAACAAAAAGAAAACAGATACATAGATCAGTCTGAAAATAATACACAAGAGCAAGTTGTAAAATAAAATAAATTAGGGAAACAGCTGAACACAACGCTTTTAAATGTATTAAAGCGAACCACGGTAAATAAAAGTAAATATTCAATTCATTTTAAAACCGCATTTATCAAACAAAAGTGCAAACCCACCAATTCATTTAATTCAATTCAATTAATTCAATCTCGTAACGAACACAAATTAATTGATTCATACTCGGAGCATAAATCAGAATTTCAATTTTTAGAATGAAGAGTTCGGTTCTTGAAAAGTTTGAGATAAATTTTAAAATTAGAGCGCATTAATTTTAAATTATCTCCAATAATTTATGGTTTGTGGCCTTGGCGCGACCTATGACCTCAGCCGGCAATGATAACTTGACCTGACCTCGGTTATCTTGCCCACAACGGCTGTGCATAATGTGGGGCAGCTTAATGCAAAGGGTACGGAGGGTATAAATGAAATATTTTGGACAATGAGGTCAACATTTTGCCTTCAATATTGTGTTTGTTATGAAATTGTAATATCAAAACACAGAATTACTTACAACCTAAGAGTAACTTTAAGAAGTTAAATCTATTGTGCATTAGTCTTTCAGAATTCAAATGAACCTAGTGATATTATAATGTAGGAAGATTTTAAAAGCCCAACTTTATAAACTCAAACTCAAAGCATTTATTTCAATTAAATCGATTACACGCACTTTTGTATTGTCAAGGGGACGGTCAGTCAGAAATATGAAGCTAGACTGCTATACTCCTTTAACCCCACTTATCTACTCTAAAAGAATTAAAATGATTGCAAACCTTTTATGATAGGTACTTATGATTGAATCATTAAAATAAATAGGTACTTATTTTTTTTAAGTCGACTCAGACGTCTTAAGGCTCGTGCAGATTAGCGCGACGCGACGGCGCGACGCGACTTGAACAATACAATTTCTAAGAAAACTTCACGGTATAACAATAGCCGGTGTCGCGCCGCGCTGTCGCGTAGCGGTTGTCTGTACGAAGCTTTAAAATGTCGTAACAAAAAAAGGGTTTTCGTGATTCTAGGCGTAAAAATGAGTTTCTATTTCTAGATATAAAACAAAGCTAAGCCTAGGCATTTCGCTCAGGATTCATTTTTCCGCCCCTTTGAGTAGCTCGTTTGTCTTTGTGTCCGACACAGGCAGGAATCAAAATCGAACTCTAGGTTTGGGAAAAGAAAGTTATGTACTTGATCTGTGTGTATTTTTGATCTATAAATACTATTTTTCAAAAATGGAGTGCGTAGTATTTTTTGTTGTATTACCAAAGGTGTGTAATGTAGTTTAATGTAATAGCTAGCTAAATAATCTTCCCCCAAAAGTAATCCTTATAACTCAGCAATCGGGCATTTCACAACACTTACGCACCTTCCGCAAAATTATTTATCTTTAATCACTTTTTGATATGCCAATCACCACAGGAAGATCAGTAGTTACATCTCACAAAACTACACAGATTAAAATTTACAGCCAATACCTAAAACCAATCCTTATCTCATCTCATCTACTTAAAGTAATCCATCGATCAGACACTTTGGCATTACACCTTGATTTATGCCAGTTCTATAACATCATTCAAAGCTTAACAGTTCACAAGTTGATATACTTACTCATCCAATTAATACAGACATTTTGTAACCACCTTCCGGTAAATAGATGTGAGTAAAAAAATCCTGCAAAACTATACAATTAAAATCCACAGCTCATCTACTCAATGTAATCCCTCAGACAGTTCTCAAGATGCTTACAAAGAGATGGGATGGATTAAATTGTTGAGAGGTTACCTCAAGTGAAGCTTAGCGGTCTGTACTTTTGGCATGTTTGCCTCAACGGTGGATTAAACTGCTTCACAAGAAGAAGAGTACGGTGTTAAACGCTTTCGTAGTAAATGATGTATTTTATTTGTGAGAACTAGATCTTCCTAATAAAATACTTTTTCCTTTTGTGTTGTGTAACCAGCTATCTAATTACATAACACTCATTTTCGTAAATGATTAAGACTAATCTGTTTCATTTTGACAGTTCAACAACATTCATTGCGTTATTTACGTTGTTGAGCAGATTTTTTTTCGAGCTTATGAAGCAATGGTTTAGCAATCTCTTTCAAAATGAGTCAGATTGTGATTGATCGTGTATTACGCAATTAGGATGCTGGCTATCATAAGGTTGACGAAATTTTGAAATGAAATATTTTCCTCAGTGATCCAAAGATTAAGAAAAGTATAAGTATTTCGGTCATAATGTCAATAATTTTACTAAAAATATCCCATCTATTTATAAAACAAAGAATAATTAAACACACAGCACATGCAGCTCAAGTAACGAGACAAAAAATAAATAAATTAGGAATATAAATTATCTTCTATGTATCCTGTCCACCGTTTCTTCCTGAAGCAAGCAGATTACTCGAAACGAAATCGTAGACCAAAGCGAAACATTTCAAAGCAGACTGAAACAGGATTTAATCACGGAGTATTTCTGGAAAATTCTGGGAATTTTGATCAAGAATTTCATTCATTTTCGTACCTTCGAAAACGAGTGTAAAAGCGACATTTACAAATGTTATTGGGATGAAAAATTTGAAGATTCGGTGGTAAGAGAAATGGAAGGTATTTATTACGGCGCGAATTTGAATGTTGGTACGATTTCAATTTTAGAGGAACAGTTTAGACTTGAATTTTGAAGTGATTTATATTTGTTTTTGATAAAACGGTATTGTTGATTAATTAGGCTTAGATTAGTAGATACCCTACTAGTAGTAAGCTCTTTGTAAGAGAGCACGTTCAGAAAATGGTACCATAGTTATCTATTTCTGCCGCTTGCAGCATATTGCTTGGTTCTGCTAGGCGCCAGTGAGTGTAATTGCAAGCACACATCACATGACAGCTTTATCTCAGCAGTGCTATTCTGTAACCATCTCACCGTGAAAACTTAGGTGAAGTGAGCGTGGAGTGAGCTGTCATTCCACCTAATGCTAGAGATTGACACTATTGACAGCTCACTTCACCTAAGTCTTCACGGTGAGTTTTTTATTTACAGAATACGTGGGCTGGTATATAACTCGATTTTTCTAACAGTGCGCTTGGACGTGTTAAAGTCGTAGGTGGTTAGTAGTAATTCACCCGCCCGGTTACCTCCTCAGTGCCCCGACGCCTCTATGGTCTACACAAACCGTGTCGTCTCCACAGTTCTGTCATATTATTTATTAAGTTGTAATTAATTAATTAAACCACATGCACTGTAATATTTTGACGTTGACTGGCGCACATTTATAAAAATTGGAATATAGCAACGTTTCTACGATGCTTCTGGTCGATATAACAGGCGGTATGTCCATAGACAACGGAGAACCTTAAATGGAAGATAAATAAGAAAATAAATGGAACTTAAACTGACTTTAATATAAAATGACTGAAGTTATTAATACCGTACCAAGCAACAAGTTAAAGTAGTCGAAACTTTTAAGACTCATAAATATCTATACAGGCTCCAGACAGATTTATCGCTTTATTTTGATAAAGAAAAACAAAGTTATGATTATTTTAGACCGGGCGCCGGATGACACTTTTATCAAAAATTTCGGAGTACTGAGACCAGCTGCAAATCATCTTCTGCGTAGCTTTTTCCCATCTACCTTGCAAGTGTTGTCCAAGCATTTTACATGGAGCGACTGCATATCTGACCTCCACAACCCAGTTACTGAGTAACTCAATACGTAAACCAGCAATACAGTACATACGACGGGCAGAGGATAAAGTCGACCTGTATCGGGATGATGATGATGAAGAACCACCAGTGCTCATAATTTTAAGACCAACAAAACAATATATACAAAAAGAAAAGTTCTGGATTCATTCACTTACTGACTGACTCATCAACGCACAACTCAAACCCTAGGATCTAGAAAGCTGAAATTTTGCACGGAGGTATATCCTTTATGATGTAGAAAAGGAATAAAGCCGGATTTTTCAAAATTCTCTGAAGATAGGAAATATGGGGCGGACGATCTCGCTAGCAATGTGCTAGATAGTAGGTATTATAAATCCTAAGATCTGACGTTTTCCTGTCAATACTCAATACTCAATTCTTTATTGCATTCCATATGTATTTCATAGATGGTTTAATAAGTTAGAGATCAATATGGACCCTGTCGGGCACAGCAAAGTAAGGAGAGAGGAGGAGAGCTAAGCAGTAATTCAATATTATTATAAATGTCTTAACAGCTTAGAGGTACTTGATAAGTTCAGTTCCAATTTTGTCCCTTTTAAAAGGAACTCGTGTAAACGACTCAGCGATAAGTTTCTCAAAGGGTTTCTTTCAGTTTAGTGCTCAACGGAGTTTTATTCTAGGAAGACGTGGTATTTTTAAACTTTTGTGTTTTAAAAATGGCAGAAGCCTGATCGTTCAAGAGCTTGGATACGTGGAAGGTTTTGTCTGAAGATATCGTGCGTTTATTGACAAATGTGCGACTATTATAGAAATTTTCGACGCTTTTCAAGTTAAGTAAGTAGGTACTGTCATTTGTAGGTAAACGTGTGCAAAAACTTTGCATTTAGGAACTTCCTGGTGGCCATAAAACTGGTCACCGAAGAGTGATCCAATGCGACGATAATCCTAATCCCAACTAATATTATAAATACGAAAGTGACTTTGCTTGTTTGTTACGCTTTCACGCTAAAACGGCTTAATAGAGTTGCATGAAATTTGGCACATGGATAGACCATGACCTGGGTTACATAAGATATTTTTATCCCGATATTTCCACAGGATTGAGACTTATGCGGGTGAATTGTGATTAATAATATTATGTTGTGTGATTTTTTTATTTAATTATTTTAATCAGGACGGTGAGTCTCATAACAACTTCTAAAATAGATTCTGTATTAGAAAATTATTGAGTAAGTAACTACCAACTTAAAAAAAGTTGATAGTAACTTGGATGAAGCTAATACAGGAGCGTGGAGATTGATAAACAAAGAGTGGGTAATGCCCAGCAGAGGGTAGAGTCGGGCTGTGGGTGATGATGATGATCATTGAATCTCATTGATCGTTTAATCTATATAATGAAGATCTGTCTCCTCTAGAGCAGGGGTGACTCAGTGGTAACGGCAGTGACTGACGATTTGTAAGTCGAAGGTTCGAACCCTTTACTTTGTGTAAATTATTTCATCACCACTGCTCTCAAAACGGTGAAGGAATACATCGTGAGGAAATCGACATGTGAACAAAAAATTGTAGACATGTGAAATCAACCAACCCACACTGGGCCCGCGTGGTGGATTACGGCCCACCCTCTCTCGAAGAGAGGAGGGCTGTGTCCCAGCAGTGGAAACATTATAGGCTGATTATGCTGTCACCTGGTGGTTACAGTAAAATACTTTTATATCACAGACCAATTGAGCATAAAGCTATTGCCAAATTATCTACAACCAAAAAGAAATGATTCTTGTCAAGCTATTGACGATAATATGGCATAAAAAGTTTATTCCTTCGACGTAAACTAGGTTATAAAGTTAACAAGACGATGTAATAAATCTGTCTGATTTATACAAACCATTTCGTTCATAGTTACCGCTGAGTTGGAGGTTAAATTATTAGTTAGTTATTTCGTCTAGGCCAGTTTTTGGATTAGAATGTAGTTTTTTATTAGTAAAAGAAAAAACTTTGCATTGAACTATACTTACGCTCCGATTGCGTCGAAATTTTGCTATAACCCAACCATTGGGTTACCCCAAATATTGCGGCGTACTCTACTTGATCGAATCACAAATGAAGAGATCCGTAGGAGAACCAAGGTAACCGACATATCCCGAAGAATTGCCAAACTTAAGTGGCATTAGGCAGGGCACATTGCTCGCAGAACAGATGGCCGCTGGGGCCGAAATTTTCTGGAGTGGCGACCGCATATCGGAAGACGTAGCGTTGGAAGGCCACGTCTTTCACGTGACCATGTGAAGGCCGTAGGAATCCGCTGAATACGAGAAGCACCGAACCGGTCGAAATAGTGATGGTTAGGAGCCTATATCCAGCAGTAGGCGTCTTTCAGCTGAACTGACCATAGAGGCCAATGATACGCCTAATTTTCTAAAATGCCTTGTCACTTCAGCTGATGTTGTTGGTCCTTTGTGGTTATATTATCTGTACCAACTTTGGCGTAGTCTGTCGTACTTCTGTTTCCTATCTGTGACATGCCAATTTGTCAATATGTTGGCCCATAATGCGACAGATGTTTTCCGCCTACTTACATTTAAGTTGGCCGTCGTTTAGCAGAAATACGCCAAAATATTATCAGCGTTTATTACATTATTTTTAAAAGGATTCTCTTTTAAAAATAATGTAATAAAAGCTGAACACTGTGAATGCGCTATTTTAGAGATTTTCACAGATGATAATAATATTATTGTACCCTATTACAATTTCTTTTTACGATTTCCGTCTGGCAATTACTTTTTACACAGGTAAAAGAATATCACCGTTTGGACTTCCTTTACTTCAATCTGATATGCATAGATTTTTTTTCTTTGGGGACTTTGTATTTTGATTTCACGTATCATTAGTAGTAGGCAAGGTACTCTCTATCAGTCAGGGATAGCGCGATGAAGAAATATCATGGCAGAAGCAATTTTTTTTTAAATTAATGTATACCATCGAAGGAGTTCTTTAACCAGTTTCCAAACAAAATCCCGTGAACACGATGACCACATCTGTTACCGGCCCGGTGCTACTGCCGCCGAGCGCTGCAAGAAAGAATAGTCCTTACGGTGGTTAGAAATGAACTTCTTCGATGATACATCCTACTTAGTTATCCTTACATATTATGAAACAAAGTCCTCCGTTGCGTATGAACGCGATAAACTCAAAAACTACTGAACGGATTTTCATTCGGTTTTCACCAATAGACGAAGTGATTCATGAGGAAGGTCATTAACTTAATGGGGATTACAGGCGTGATATTATTAGCGGAAACCGACCCCTCCGGGCGCCACTGGGACTTTACGTGAGGTTTTATGTAAATTGGCTGAAATATGACGACGATTGTTGAAGATCTAGGAAAAAATCAAGCCGACTGGGAGCTTAATTAGCTTGCGCCGCGCGCCGCGTACGGGAATAACCGTTTCAACATTGGACGATAACGATATCGTCGGACTGGTAGTTTCATACAATTACTGCTTTGTCAGTGTAGTCAACGGTATCGTCGCGACATTGATTGTCGTCCCGATATCGGCAGACGACACAGTACACTTGTACACTGCTGCATTTTTAACCTTTTTCTCTTTATTTTTTTGTTGTCGCAACGCGACTGTCCGAGATTGCTGTGGCATACCACACGACAATAAGCTGTTGGTTACATCTTGTCACATACCGATATCGTTCCGATATCGTTGTCCTCCGAGCTGACGATATGTCGGTGTCGTTATCGCCGCAAACCGGCCATTAGAGTTATATGAAACAATGTATTACGGAGTTAATACATTGCTTACCTGGATTAACACATAGGATACTTTTAATCCCGGCAGTACGTTCCCGTGGGTAAACCTGTGGGCAAAAGCTAGTATAATATAACAATAATAAGGTTAACCCTTGTATTCCCTGAAAGGCAGAAGTTAATAGATACAAAATTGTATCACAATCTGAATACAACATACAACTTCTATTTTCCTGTCGACCTTTATCACCCTAAGGTTCAATATCACTTGCACATCCTAAAACGACAAAGTATGTTTGTCTATGTGACAGTTAGACATTTTCAACCTACGTCAAGTTACAACTTTGTAGGAATTGTCATCAAAAGTGGTTAAGCTTATTACGAGGACGACTATAGCTACAGTTCCTGACCCCTGTCAGTTGGACAATTTCTAGTTGTAATAAGGATCAAATTCGCAAAACACATATTCGTTAGTATGATACTGACAGGTGTCAAGAACGCAATCAAAAATTAAAATAAAGAATTCTATTCAAATATTAATATGTAAGAATTAAAATTTACGATTACCGAATAGCCACTACTTACTGAATAAATTCAAAAATGGAACAGAATTTGTATGAAATTATCTGCCAAGTAAGTTAATAGGAATTTAAGCGTAGGTGGTGAAACAGGCCCTCGGCCCTAGGTTTCACCACCTACGATTAAATTCCTATTAACTTAATAGATTTACTAACACGATAAGGTATTCAATGTAGTAAAGTTCAAGGTATTAGAGTTAGTTTATTGTTTTGATTGTAATCTTGCGTCGACTTTCCGCTGGGCTTTCATGTCGGAGGGACGTGAATTATATCGTAAGGGGCTGGTAAGGTAAGGCTCTTGGTGGAAGATATATGGGCCATATTTCAATCTTACGTTTTTAAACTTAAGATTGAAATATGGTATAATAAATTTTATCTGATACTTCAAGTATCAGATAAAATTTAAAAGTATTTTTTTTAAATACAATAGACGACCGTATAGTTAGTAACCTAATCCGCTTAACAGTTCTTAAAGAGTCATAAAAAACCCTGTAAGAAATCGACACCTGGTTCACCGCTCAACGAAACATCCTCAGGATGACGATTGACTTGTTGGTTACTAAATATACGTCGTCTATTGAATTTTATCTTTGATTTTCTAATCTTTCTAATGTTTGATTTTATAAATAATTATCTTTTTTGCACACAGAAAGTGGTAGATCGCTGTTATTGTGACGTGTGAAATATTCGTACGTCACAACTTGGAGGATTGAGTTATTGCAATTTGTGATTGTTTGAGTTGGAGTTCGTGTGGTGAATAATGAGTCCTAAATATGTGGATGAGGATAATCAGAGGGCCGGCAATTGTACGTATTAGAAGTTTGACATACCTACTAGCTTAGAATGTATCAATTTTTATTTCAACTTTACGATCCTAACCCTGTGGCCACGAGCTATACGCTCAAGCGACACGCGTCTTATGCTGCGGCCGCATCTGCGCCTATCATGACGAAGCTTCGCACAGTGATAGGATACACGCACATATGGCCAACCATTAGGCTAAGCGTATGCTGAGACGCAGGTGACGTGGGTCCACGCAGCGCAGGGTAGAGCAGATTTTGTAATACATGAACGTACTGACAGCTGCTTACCAGACATGTGTCTGTCCTACTTTACGTCTCGGTGTAGTGCCGGCACAGATTTTCGCGCGACGCGTGCAGGTCATCACTTTTTTTTTACCACAGATTCATAATTTTTTTTCAATGACAGTTTTTTTGTACTAGCTAGGACACGAATGTGTCTGTGTAGCTGCGTCACAGCATGCGCTCGC
Source organism: Agrochola circellaris (assembly GCA_914767755.1). Classification (NCBI taxonomy): domain Eukaryota; kingdom Metazoa; phylum Arthropoda; class Insecta; order Lepidoptera; family Noctuidae; genus Agrochola; species Agrochola circellaris. The sequence goes on from OU611853.1 coordinate 1,708,411, forward strand.
CGCCTATGTCTGCCTCGCCTGTCCTACCCTGCAAAATCTGTACCGTGCTGTGCTGCGTCACCTGCATCTCAGCATATGCTTAGCCTTATCGGCTATCGTCGCGATAGTTCGGGCTGCGTAGCACTTATCGCCTAGGTATATCACAAGGTTTTAGCGCGCTAACTAATTAGCGCGAACGCAACGGTAGTCCGACCACGCGCCACGCTAACGTGGCGCGTGGTCGGACTACCGTTGTTCATTTCGACTGTTTTGTCTCCGGACTGCGTAGACGCTCTGTCGAAATAATAGATAGCCATCTATATTGTACGAGAATTCGTTAAAATTATGAAGCCACTGTGACTACAGCAAAAGTGCGTTAATTTTTTTGCGAGCAAAACATACGAAGCTTTGGCACGCATTACTTTGTCACGATAGACGCAGATATGCGGCCGCATCATTACGGCAGTGAATACGGGTAAAACAAATGAAAAAAAGTTGTTTAGAGCATGTCACCAGTCACCGAGACACGACTTGCGGAGTGACAGACGAAAACAGGGGACGTGTGCGCCTGTCGCCTGACTCACAAGTCACATCACTCCAGACCGTGAATACCTTTAAATTATATTTTAAAATATGTGATGATGTGCAAACGAAGATTTACGACAACAGGGCAAGGGCGAATGATACTTAACTCTAATAGCTAAGCCACTAGTTAAACGTTACCACACTAGTTTAACGCCGAGTAACCCTATGGGACACACAACATACTGAACACTAAGAATAGCTGAATAGCTCCCTTGACGACGCTTTCTAATAGTTGAGGCGTAGCGTATGAATTTAGAAGGTTCATGAATTCCCGGAACTTTATTATTTTTATTTAATGAAAATGGTGCCTTATTCCCCAAAGGAATGAACAGAGGTTAAACAGTACACCAATATTTCGCCAGTTATGTTTTAAGTCATGTAGAGGACGAGCTTATTGTCATAAACCGTGTCCTGAGTGTTTTGTCAGACCGGTGGGATTGTCCGATGCTTGAGCGCTGGATACGACTGCACGCAGTCAAGTAAACACACGCACGGGTATCGGCGTTTCCGATAGTGTTATTTTTTGTATTTAAATTGTCTTGTCTTATGATTACTAACATTAGTTTCTTGTAAGCATTTCTGTGTTACTAACAACTATATGGATGTATTTATTTGAAAATCCGAAATTAATTAATAGAATAATAATAATAAACTGGGCAAGACTATACTCCGTGCTGATACTGATAAGTTTTTAAGAAGCCGTGCACGAAATTGACTGATTTTGATCAGTCATTATTTGTGAGTTCATTAATTGTGAGAGAGGGAAAAAGAATTTAAACAAAATTATTTGTGATTTGAAAAGTCGAGCAACAAGTTTTCTGAAAAATGACGTGAGATTGACGTTTGACGTTCGATCAACTAGGTACTTTGATTGTGAACATTTCAAAACATCATCAACATCGTTATATGGTCTACTTGCATGTGGCCAAACCACTTTTTTTCAACTTCTATCCAAGATATAGCAGAAAAATAATGTTGAAAAAACCTTTTTTTTTTAACCATGTCTGTAATGTATTTTTTCCTATTATTTTGCAAACCATAAAAAGAAATTTAAATATTACACATTAGTCTTCAGCTATCCTTGAAATAAAATCAATATTTTATTTTATGATTATAATACAATATCTTCATTATGTAAATCAAAGGCGAAATAAACCATATTTTCGAGAGCGCAAAAGTAATGCAACTATAACAGGTTCTGAGACTTACACGACTGGCTTAGCACCACGAAAACTGTTCTTTTATACTTACACAGACTTAATGTTTCAATTATTTCCAGCTTTCTTACAATTACATAAGCTATTGATGAAATAGGGGTTTTTCGTGCACGCAGCCTTAATGGAAACCCAAAAAGTCTGCCTGGGAATCAAACTACTTTGGACAAGCGAGGCAGTCTGAGTGAGTCAAATGAATTACGTATTTAATGTTGACATTGGTTGTGAAATCTACCAACTAAAATAATCTCGTTACTATAATGCCTAAATCTTTACTTCAATGAAGTCCTTCTAAATCGGGATTAACATAATAATAATAATTTACTTTTAATAAACCTTGCAAATAAAGGATTCTGGTTAATCTCCTAAAAGTAATTTACGAAATGCTTTTGTTAAAGGAAAAGAGTCTATTTGTGATCATGAGGCTGAAAGATAAAGAAAAAAAGATAAAGATAAACCGGGACAAATGTCGGGAGAATTAAATTTTAAACAAAATTCGCTGTCCTAAAGGGTCTTTGGATACAAAACGGGGATAAAGAAAAACATGAAGTGTTGTACTGAAAAAGGGTGTAAAAAGAAACTTAACAACATCCAGATTCTTTGAAGGTCCACGTTATCAGGGTCAAGGATGACAGAATACCATGGAGCTCCATGTGAAAAACATAATTAACTTATTTGTTGTCGCTTGGTTTGCAAATATCTATCCTATTGTCGTATAGTAATTTTATTCTAGTAGATCGTCTTCACATCCTAGCTAATATTATAAATTCGAAAGTGAGTTTGTTTGTTTGTTACGCTTTTACGCTAAAACGCCTGAACGAATTTGGATGAAATTTGGCACAGGGGTAGACCTTGACCTGGAAAAGGACATAGGATACTTTTGATATTCGCACGGGATCGAGACTTACGCGGGTGAAACTGCGGGGCCAATAGTAATACCACTTTTATTTAAAGAGTATTAAACTATCTTTGGAGTTTCTTGCTCATTTTTCTCCATATGAAACTACCTTTTGAAAGGAGGGCAACTAGATAATTTCTTCTTTTTTCTTGTACCTAAGTGACATTCAAAAGTGCCTTTTAATCATTCTCTACCTAGCCTTTTCCCAACTATGCTGGGGTCGGCTTCCAGTCTCACCGGATGCAGCTGAATACCAGTAGGTATTTTACATGGAGCGACTGCTTATCTAACCTCTACAACCCAGATACTGGTTATCATGACCCCCCTTGGTAAGACTGGTTGTCAGACTTTCGGGGTTCTGACGACCCGTAACAACTGTCAAAGATCTCCAAATGACAGCTGGGACCACCGACTTAAAGTGCTTTTCGACGCGTTGCATAACGGTTTCATGCCAGGGATACTACATACAGGCAATTACCTTAGCTATTTAAACTTTGTCTCTTATGTCTGTAATGCGTCCCGGTTTCCCCTGGTGTTTCAGCACCCTAATTCCGTAACACACGATCAATCAAAATCTGAATCATTTTAAAGGATATTGCTAATCCGTTGCTTCATATCTTCGGAAAATTTGTCTGCTCAACAACGTAGATAACCTAATGAATGTTGTTGAACTGTCGAAATGAAACAGATTGATTGATCGTGTGTTACACAATTAGGGTGCTACTGTCTACTGACTGAGTTACAACTTTCTATTCGAGCCTATCTATGAGGTAGATCTCCATACTAATAATGACCCTGAATAACCTGGTTAACTTGTATTAAACGCTATAAACGTATTTTCGGGGAAATTATACGTATTAACTTTTTTTTAAACAAAGTATGCCCTTATCTTCTGTCTGGTATACTTTTTAATCCATTATTTGTACTTTTATTTTTTATCTTTCACATAACTTTAATATTAAGAACTAAATCTTTCAGTCTTCGTCTGCTGAAATTAATTCGATCACCAAGGTTCTACATTAAATGAATTTAATTAAAAGGTAAGAGGACACTGTCCTAAGCTAGCTCATTCTTTACTAATTATAAATTTCTCTTGGGGATCTTTCTTGAACCCCTAACTGTATATGTATAAGTATTCAGTTTAGATAGCTTCATTTTGCAAAGGTCACTGGTCTTTCGTTACGTAATAAAAGTTGTATAAGAAGGACCAAGTTTTAATTCGGTATCTGGTGTCTATTTGTTCTTGCGTTTTCTTATGTCGACAGTTCGGCACCACAAAAAACCGGCCACTGCGAGTTGAACTCGCACATGAAGGGTTTCGTAGCACAGGATTATATTTTTTAAATACTCTAGTACAAAAAACACTTTACTTGTATACAACAAAAATTAAAAATTAAGTAAAAAAATAAAATTACTAATTAACTTTATTTTTTTCTTTATTTTGTTGTTATAGCGACAATAGAAATTCACAATCTGTGAAAATTCACAATCTGTGAAAATTTCTATTGTCTACCTATTATGATTCATGAGATACAGCCCGCTGACAGCAGACAGACAGAGTTAGTTTTTCGTGACTAACCTAGTGTCAGAATTTTTATGCCGCCCATGGGCCTTTGACTTGGCTTCACAGGCCGTCGATAAATATCTCTCAGGCAGGTTTCCTCACGATGTTTTCCTTCACCGTTTTTGAAGCAAGTATACAATACGCACATGAATCCAAAAAGTCAGAGCTGCGTGCCTTGTGTTCGAATTCGAGACCTGATGACTATGACTTGGCAGTCCGACGGTCACACTCAAAGTCAAACTCAAAGCATTTATTTCAAATAAACTAATTACAGGTACTTTTGAGATATCAAGGGGTCGGTCAGTTAGAAAGATGAAGCTAGTTTCCAAAGCGTAGTAGGTACCTATGGAAACACCACCAGCCTATAACATTTTCAATTTTATCTTATCTTATCTTATTTAGAATATTAGTATGGATCGTCAGTTTATGAATTTTATACTGTGAAGATCACGGTAGATAAGTAATAACTCCTTTTGAGATAATTCCTAAGAACCCTACTTTTTCAGGATCAACTTTTTCTAACAGTTAAGCAACGTTTTTTATTGGATTAGATCCAGTAGTTTTATGTAATTCAACATTCGATAAATCCGTCTTTAACGAGCTGAGCGCATTCCCTACAGTAGGAACAATAAATACTGTCAGTAATCTATTGGCCATTGGTCCTAATGACCGCATTGCACTAACTTACTTCAGCAACTAATTGATTGCTCGTACATCGTCTTAATACGAATACTGCGGCGATCTTTTACCCTAATGTTTTATTTGACTAAGAGATAATTGAAGTTAGAGTTAGTGAGGTTTCTGTTTAATTAGTAATTAGGTTAAATTCATAGCTTTAATTCTATCACTGATTGTCTTTCATTCTAACAAATGATTACGAAGCAATCGTGTACGGTTAAATAGCAACTGACTACTTTTTGTGTATTTTTTTCCCGTGAAATCACCAATAGGTATCTACCTATTTCTGCGATTAAACCGATTTAATAGACTAGCAACGCCCCGCGTACACCGTTTCACCTGCATAATTCTTGATCCCGTGGAATATCTGGAATAAAAAGTATCCTATATGTTAATCCAGGTTATAAACTATCTGTGTGCCAAATTTCATCTAAATCCGTTCAGCCGTTTTTGCGTGATATAGTAACAAACATAAAAAAAAAACCTTTCAGATTTATAATATTAGTAGGGAGTAGGATAGTAGGATTATCAGCTGGGCCCGCAGCTTCGCTCACAAGACTTTACTCACCAAAGAATAGATTATATCTCCGAATTGAAGGGTGCCCGGAAAATGATAGGCATATCACTACATGAGACCTTTCCATATTACACACCTATTCTGCCATCAAAAAGTTTTGAATGCTCCTATTTGAAGGACGTGGGTGCCACAGAAATTACAGGCACAAGAGACTTTTCAACTCTTCCTGGAAAATACAACATATGTTGCGACATAAAAGGGATCACCCCTTTGATATTACAGGTTTTCAAAGGTAGCGTTAACTATTTTCCATCAGGTATGTGTAACGTGACCATACGTCTACCTTTGAGCGGGACAGTCCCGCTTTTAAGCTATGTGTTCCGCTGTCCCCAAGACACATAAAAATTTCCCACTTTGACAAAACAATGTAAGAGCTTGCAAGCGTTGTCACCCGGCCGAATTGAGAATACCTATTTACTGAAAATTGTTAGCAAGTAATAGCAACAATACCAATTTTCGTATAATAATTGAGTACATTTTATGTCTTCCTGGCAGTTACGCTGTAGTCGAATGAGTGTCACTTATGAATAAAATATGGCTATTGACATTAATAACACAAGTAGGAGTTGCAGTGTTAAAAGCAATTTGAGAAAAATGACAAAGGGTAAAACGAAAACTGATGAAAAAACTTATGATTTATCTTTAAATGAATAATAAGTCATTTAAGGGTGTCCCGCTTTGACAAAAAAAGAAATGGTCACGTTAGGTATGTGGCTACCTTTTTGCTAACAAAATAATACTAAAAAACATTGTGGTTGGCATGTCGTCGACAAAAGCAGGGTTTGGAGCGTGGCAATGTTTAAGATTAAAAGATGTAAAATATTTTTTTCACTGAAGACCTAAAGACCTATTTCCGTCTATATTATTAGCTTAGGTCCTAATCATACATAATATTACATAGCATTCGTGTCTATATAGTTTTCATAGACAGCAGAAGATAGACAACGAAGCCTGCGTAGTATGCCGTTATTAACTTGGATCGTTAAACCAGACTAAGAAATCATAGTACAACCTCTAAAAAATATCAGTTTCAGTAGTATTATTTTATGACACTGACTGAAATCGGGACCTCATTCTAGCATATAATTAGACGTAGCACACACTAGGCGATATGCGACTGCGACAGCTCGGCGACTAGGCGTAACGCCAGGCTGCGGATGACTCAGTTTTATATATTTTGTTTAAAGCTCCACACACTTGGCGTGAAGTTGCTGAGTCGCAAAGACAGGCTATAGGAAAGTTGCACGCTCTCGGTACTTGTCGCTGCGACTAGACGCAAGGTGCAGTCGCACACCTGATGACAGTCGCATGCGACAGGGCAGCGTCAGTCTTGCTGGAAGCGCTGAAGAAAGTGCACGTGGGTTTATATTGCGCTTCGCATGATAAGCAGTAAGGCAAGTCCAAGTATAGGAACAACACGACCGCATCTCTCAAAGACTCCAAATATATCGCTCTGACTAGACGCAAACGACAGGTCTGCATCTAGTCGCAACGATAAGACGCAGATGCAAACGACAACTCAGCGTCTTATTGCAGTGACTAGACGCACGGCTTGCGCTAGCACTTACGGAAGATATCCCACTAGTGACAATGTAGTATATCCAGGTTTATAATCCCACTTGGTATTTTTGTACCTAAAAGGGTAGTGACGTAAATATTCGTCCTACCCTCGGACATAAATTCCGCCCTTTCTATCGCCGATATAAAAACAGCGTTAACCGAAGTTTCGCGATAAATAAATCTTGTATAACGAAAGCTTTTACTACAGTTCGCGATTTATGCGTAGTGTCATGTGTTTGGGACACTTCTATGCGCAAACAAACCATTTTGTTTACTTTAGGGACACTAAACTTATTATTGTTATTGGTATATTATGTTTAACGTTATGCCTATCTAAAGGATAGGAGAAATAAACACTCTAGGGATTACACATAAAACTGGACATTTAGGTATAAAGTTTCATGAATACGATATAGCCTTGTTGCTTGTGAGCAGTATAAAAAGTAATAAGTTAGATTATAACATAGTAACAAAACGTTTGTGAATGAGAAGGAAATACTGGTTGTATCAGAAAAGTGTGGTCAAAATTAAGGGTGTGGTGAGACCATCAAACTGAACATCTTTCTCCACGGGACCAACCTCTTAATAACAAAATAAAAAACTGTCATCGCATACAAAAATTCAATGACCCAAATATATACGACAGATTTTTTTTTCGCATTAACGATGATGAAGAAAGTTGTTCTGTTTGACCCTTAATTTGACCACACCTTTCTGATACACCCTGTATAATATAAGTTCCTCAGTTCGATCAAAACCTACTGATCTGAATTATATGCAAGTAAGATTTAAAAAAAACTGCTTTTTCATAGAAAAGGGCTTTTTTTTTTTTTTATAACCGACGAAAAATTTCAACGCAGGAGTGCTCAGGATCATGTACTGAATCCATGGTAACCGGCTTCGCGTCGATGTCCCTGACACCCTGTATACTCCATAAGTTTAGGTAATTAAATAAAGGTAAACAAATCGTAAAAAGGGTTGTTATAGATGACACTTTATTGTTTAAAAATACGATAAAACCAAATTAAATTTATTTTAAATTTTTTCAATAGTTCCTCTTTTATTACTGTATGTTTAACTTTATCATTTATTCTTAAACTACTCATCGTAGATGCTTGAGACCATTTTTATTGTTAGATTTATATTATTAATATAATATTTTGTAATCTGTAAAGAGCCCAAACTCTAAACGTCAACAAATTATAACGGTGCTAAATTGAAGAGTACAACTGTGACGTAGCGTGACAGGTATTACGTTTAGTCGATTTGACAGCTGTCACATCTCGTGTTTATTTTTTGTTTACCTTTATGTAACTACGATAACCTATGGGGTATAGATTATTTATAAACAAGATACCTTTTATATATAAACCGCAAAATAGAAACAGTACCTACTTCTACTCGTACAATAGGTACTCGTACTAGTGTTCGTACTAGTGTACTTCTACTCGTACAATAGGTACTCGTACTAGTGTTCCAACGCGAAGCTTACAGTTTGTACAGCACAATTTGTAACAAGCTCAGTTCTTATCGGAAAGCATTTCGTTCAAACAGGTGTTTCAAATAACCTGCATTCTCTCTAAATAAAAGCGTTTCAAGAACACCTTTTGTTTTAAAATTGGTCATAACATCTCGAACACCTGCACACTAGAAATATAGTTATTGTTGTGCCAAGATTGGCGTAGCTACTATTATATTTAAACTGCCGTACATAAATAATGTTTTAAATTTTCATTTAAGAACTCATAACTTTTGCTACGCAGAAAGATAGCTTTCTGCATAATTTGATTCGATCAGGTAGGTTGGTGATCTCGTAGCTAAGTAATAACAGCCGCACAGGTCGATCAATCAGGTAAGCTACGTAAGCTACGCTTGAGTTGGTCCGTGGCTGAGTGACCATCTATAAATACCGAGAACCCTCCGTGTCTGGGAATGTTGGTCCCGACTGTCATTCGTGGATCTTTGACAGTCGTTATGGGTCGCGAGAAGTCCGAAAGTCTGATAACCAGTCTTACCAAGGAGTATCGTATTACCCAGTAACTTGGTTGCGAAGGTCAGATAGGCAGTCGCTCCTTGTAAAATACTGGTAGTCAGCTGCATTCGGTTAGACTGGAAGCCGACCCCAACATAGTTGGGAAAAGGCCAGGCAGACGATGTGTTTGGTGATCTAACCGCCAAAAGGTAAGAAAATCAGACCTTCGCATTTTAATTATAAATAATAAATTGATTTATTAAGTAGATAGATGACTAAATTAAAGTGAAAGTTTATAGTTACGCGTCGTAAGAAGTAAACAATAAGACGAATTTCAAGGACACCTCATTTGTTAAAATCGATTTACTTTTTGTTGTCCTCTTGGAGGGAACATAGAGACATATTCACATACAGTCCAACTGTTTTCTTAATGTCCCTCGGCAAACTTCGTGTTTCGTCAGTCAGTCGTGTTTCATCAGTCAACTTATAGAAATCCGACGATTGACGAAACACGAAGTTTGCCGAGGGACATTAAGAAAATAGTTGTACTGTACTTATGTACCAAACAAACACATTAATTACCCTTCTATTAGGCTCCTTTGGCTTGTAAGGCTTCCTGTACATGACGCCGGAGCCGCACCGGCGCCGTACCGCAGCCGCAGCGGCGCCGCGTAGATTTTATACTCATTCTGAGATAATCTGAATTTTCTATACTCATTCGTATACAGAAATAAATAAAATGAAATTGTTTAACTGTAAATAGAATATTGGAATCACATTTACACTTCATATTAAAACAATATTAAAATTAGCTAGATGAGTTCGGCGTTTCCTATCTGACTACTCTGAGAAGAAAGGTGTGATTGTGGATGTCCATGTAGATTAGTGTCTGAAATGGTCTTTTGAGAAAAGAACCACACAGGTTTGAGTGAACCTATCCAGTCAGTGCAAGCATTTGTCAATCGTGGAGCTCAACTCAGAACAGTAGGAGCTCAACTCGACGAACAATACCAAAGAAAGGACATTTGGGTAAGCCGCATCAACTACTCAAACTGCCAGACCATCATTAAAACTAAATGAGAAAAAAAAAAAAGTAATGAAAAAGCAAGAAAAATTAAAAATATATTCACCTCGTCCTCACGTTCACAATAATTAAAATAATATACACAAAATCGCCAAAATTCCAAATATCAATTTGTAAGTAAAATCATTCGTAGCATTCTTAAATGACCCAAAATACTAAACAAGCAAACTAAATACGTAGGAGAACTAAATATATTCGTATGTACTCGAAACTTTACATATTAACTAATACGTATTGCCAAACTTAGCTTCACTATGTACCGCACTTAACATCAATTAGGTAATAAGGAACATACTCTGCCAATATTTTAACTTTATAGTAACTTCCGTAGTTACTCTTATCTCATCTTTAATTAATACGCCTGTGTGGAGTTAATTGCAAAAATCTGTATAATTAGAATCCCATTCGGAGCACAATAAGTATCAAATATCTCTAGGAAATACACATCACATAATATCACAAATGTATATGAAGCTGGTACCTATTATTATAACATCATGCCTATAATCGTCGAAAGGTTAGGCAGACATGTACATTTCGCCAGCTATTTTTCAGTCCCATGTAATAGGGGGCGAGCCTAGTGCCATCAATCGGACACAAATCCAGACTCCGGACTGCTACTGAGAAATTCCTGATGGAAAGACCAAAACACTTTGCCTGGCCTAAGAATCGGACTACATAGGAACTCACGCTCAGTAGCCCCTTTTTTTTTTTTTTTTTTTGGATGGGAAATTATCAAATAACTTCTCCCGCTCTGGGTGGAGCGGGAGGGCGTGTCAGACTTTTACTGACTAAAACCCACCCGTGTTCCTTCCGTTGCCTGTGCCGAGGTCGCGATATCCCTTTCAGACAAACCCGCAACCCCGGCAGGCATTGGCCCTTCCGGACCCCGTCAGTTGGTGCTGACATCTCTTTGAGGCGCGCGTGGAACACAACGCGCCGTCGACCCGGGCCTGGTCCCTATCGGACGGCGAGCTACCCATTGCTCACCGTCCGCAAGCCCGCGCCTACGGTGGCCGGAAGTCGGCTCTCGACTCCCGACGCCCGGGGCGTCTCCTGCGGCGACTAGGGGCGCGAGGGGGCGCATTTTGCCTCTCCCTCGCGCGCTCCGCCTCCTCCTTCGCGAGCATTACTGCTTCGCAGAAGGAGGTGACGGCCTCCCATGCACTCTCGCTCCGGACCATGGCCTGAACCAGGGCCGGACGCGAGAGATCGCCGCCGCCGATCGCCTCCGTGAGGACACGGCGGTGCTCCGCCCAAGCTGGGCAGACCTCCACCGTATGCTCCACCGTGTCCTCCGGGCGATCCACACAGTGGTGACACCCGGGCGTTTCCTCCCGCTTTATTCTGAACAGGAACCTCCCGAAACAACCATGTCCGGTGAGGACCTGTGTCAGGCGGAAGGTGAGGACGCCGTGGCGCCTCTCTAGCCACTCCTCAAAGAGGGGACTTATCGCCACAATTGTGGCGTGCAACGCTCAGTAGCCCCTGCGACCACAAAATCAACGAGACCCTAGGAAATATACGGCCTATATTTCTAGACAATCACATTATATTCGTCTCGTCTTCTGTTATTAATTTAGGTATTAGGTTTGGGTCTCTTTTGACGATGAGAATTTTACGATAATAGCTCAGGCTTTAGTGGAAAAATTTGTCAGTCTGTGAGTTTGGTAGTGGGGCTCACTGTACAGGGTGAGCCGATAAAAATAGCAAGACTTTTAATATTTTGTCCTAATACTTAAATTTCTCACGAAGCTATAAGAATAATTATGGTATTCAGCTTCACCAGGATGTGTACGCACAAAGTAGAAAAGTAGAGGAATTTCGTGAAAAACATTTTAATGAATCGGCTACTATTTTCTGAATGATGTTTAAAGGCGATTACTATAAAAGAATTTTGCCTGGTATTGCCCGTTGGATTTAAACACAAACCCAATTTCTTCTTAGATAATTTCCCTGGAATTTTCTTACAGAATTCTCAAAACCCCCTTCACATTTTAATATAAATAGTATATCTACTCCTTTCAAAATAAAAACAAGATATCCTGAACATATACCGAACCTTATATACCTTAGAGAATATAATTTATCTCGAAGACGAAATTAAAGGAAAATAGAAGCTCTGTTAGAAGATATAAGATTTATATAAAATCCCTGCGGGTTGGGTAAATTATTATCTTCATATTTGTACGTTCGCGATATTTTATTCTTGTTTCTCGTTTTCTAGTCTGTAATAATGTTTAGGAATAAAAAGTTACGCTTACTAATAATATACCTATCTATTTGAAAACATATTTTAGTAGGAAAAACGCTCTTTGGGTTTAAGGCTTTTACAAACAGGCGCGTCACGCGACGCGACACAAACGTGCGCGGCACGTCGCGCGCCGAGCGGTGTCTTTGAGTCGCGTCGCGTGTCGCGCCTGTTTGTAGGAGCCTTTATTCGTCTTTAACACTCCTAATTATTATGTACTAGCTTTTGCCCGCGGCTTCGCTTGGAAGTCCGAAATTATCCCACGGGAACGTATTACCGGGATTAAAAGTATCCTATATCCTAAACCAGGTCATGGACTACCCATGTGCTAAATTTTATCCAAATCCGTTCAGCCGTTTTAGCGTGAAAGCGTAACAAACAAATTTAACAAACAAAATCACTTTCGCATTTATTATATTGAGTTAGGATTTCAATCACTGATCTTTAATCATTTTAGTAAAATACGGTAACTCTTAATCAGTTCCGAGAAAATACTTTGAAGCTAATTTTACCTTAAATTCTGAAAAGAAAATTCCTCTGAAAATTCTATTGGAAAAACAAAAGTTTTAAATAAAAAACTGTTGTAGGTATCTAAGGCTCGATTTTTATTGCTCTCGTAAGTTATGATTTTTTATTTCTGTCCAGAAATTAATATTAAGTACCTATCTATACGGGGTGGCTATTTATTTAGTCACTTACATCCGTCAACCCGCCATACTAAAGAACTTTCGCTAAGACACTTATATCCGATTCATAAAAAAAAAGATTCTCTATTACAACAGACTATTTCGATGCACGCATGGAAAGTTTTTTTTACGACTCATAAGTATATGAATCTCATAGCGAAAACTCTTTTGTATATAGCCGGATAAAACCACCCCCTTGACGGATGCAGGTGACTAAATCGCCAGCCTGTATATCGGATTAAATATTAAACTTATTGAAAATGTAGAGAGAGATAATAGTATTGAACAAAACTGAATATGGAAACTAAACTGCACAAGCAATAACTAGTTTATTTGTGCGTTCATTAACCGTTAAATAAATCCGTGCAACTACCAAATACAAGTCCTATCTATGCATATTCAAACGTTGTTTGTGCTCCATATATTCACTTAGAGATGAAACTCCGTCGTGCTGAGCACACTAATCACGAACTCTGTACGAGTTTCAATAGATTTGCTATAGTTAATGTGATCAATTCAGACGGATGCTGGTAGAGTTTTGCCTTCTGTAACATAAATAGACGCTTGATTTGAAATAGTTTACTAGGGTATTTTTTATAACTTGATAATCCTACCACAAAGTTTTTCTTATTGTGAAAACAATAAAAAAAAAAAAAAAACACTCAGTTTTAAGTTTCGAAAATGTCTTCAAAGACTGTTTTAACAATCATCTTGATTTTTGTATGTGGCTGAAGATGCTTATATGTGGCAAAATTCAACAAAAGTTTTTTCTCCGCTTAAACTTCTGCACCTATACCGTCATTTCATATCACAAGGATTTTCTACATAGGTAAAGCTACCAGAAAATAAACTTATTTTAAAAAATCCACCATCCTTAACTTCTCATTATCATACGATCAATCTTAAGATATGAATCCCGTCTTGCAGAGAAAAGAATTCGGTACAATACAGCGGGTAAATTATCTTAGCATAAATTGTGAACCGTTTTGTCTTGAGACGGCAAGGAAATGGTTTCTTAAAACGGAACGTAATCGTCTCTGCCTTTTTAGGGGAAGTATTTATGGAAGCAGTTTTTTGTGTTTTCGAGGGTAACTAAGCAGAATATTATATCTGTAGGAGGTTTAATTTAGTCGAAATTGAAGCTAGTCTTATTTATCTTACCTTAAGAAACGGTTTTTTTTTTAATGGGTAATTATTTAAAAAAATCATCTTTAAGGACAGGAGGATAATAACATCAAATTAAAAGTCATATATAATAAGTACATAATAACATAAAAATTGCCTTGACACCATGGTCCGACTTATTTTGATGGTACAAAAATGCTTTGAACAAATCTAAATGCTGTCGCAATTGACATTACCTACCTAAAACCAACCAAGTCCAAACCCTACACCTGCACATTTGAGGACGTTAAGAACGCTACTGAATGCTCCGCGATCAACGTGGCCACCTATTGGGTCAAAATAGGTAAGCTATAGTTTGACCGAGACCGCGATGCCCACACCTTAGGTATGTGCGCGGCGAGACGGGGCAGCGCACGCCCGTCATTCGTGAATTCTCACGCCGTCCCGCCGCTTATTGGTCCAGCGCAGGCCCGTCATTCGACAATGCTCACGCCATCCCGCCGCTTATTGGTCAACGCTGCCTCGCCGCGCATTCCTAAGGTGCGGAACAGCAGTCTCGGTCAAACTATAGTTAACTAGATGACTGTTGTCGTCGACTCTAAAAGAATAAGATTAGAACAATTCTTTAGAAAAGCAAGTACCTACACTTATCCGTACTCTTCTTTCCATAATCCCGACAAAGCAGTCGTCTCCTCACTCTACTCATAAAACACAATAAACTTGAAAGATACAACGTAGCCTCTACAATAAAGCCATCTGCGATAGCAATAAAGAGACTAATTACCGCCTCCTCATCCCAAGACACGGTAGAAGCTGAAATTTTGTCAATTAATTCACAAAGACACACTTTGCAGATTCTGTGGGCTATAAACTCGTACTTTCAACGCTTAGAGAGTTTTTTTATTAATCTCTTTGCAGATTACTTTGGTGACTTTAGAAGAACAATGTCGGTATCAAATTTAAGTTTTGAAGAGTTGTTACTTAATCTTTGTTTAGATGTATTTCATTCTTGACAGCTACTTTTTTATTTGTGTAGGGAACTTAACATCACGCCTGTATACCCGAAGGGTTAGGCAGATGTATACCTGTAGTACACCCACATTTCGCTAGCTATTTGTAAGTCCTGTAGTAGGGGTGGCGAGCCTATTGCCATCAACCAAGCACAAATATTTACACTGTTTTGAGTGTTCATAATTCGCATTCAGTAATGCGTTCCAGGTGTTGATGGGGTTGTTCTGCTTTTGTAACGCATCAGGGATGTTTGCTGAAGCTCGTGTCGATTGCTTCTACTGGGCGAAAAAGAAGCGCCTCCCTGGTGCGCAGGGTGCGGGCCAGCCCCAACATTATACTGAGTATCGCGAGCAGACTGGACTGCTTCTGCGTGAATTGCCGCTGCAAGCTTCCTACATCGGTGTTGGGCTTTTAGCTCTTCTAAATATTTTATTATTTTAATCCATACAAAAAGGAAGATAGGACACACCTTTTAGCACCATTAAAGCGTATCGCCCTCACAGAATTAGCTACGAAGGCAAGACAGGACCTGACTGGCTTGTTTAACATCGCAAACTAAATGCAATCCTTGTGAAATAAAGTGCAGTGTTGTGCTGAAACTAAACGATGTTGTCGATCTTTAGTATGCTGGCAATACCGCCTTTATTGGAGCGTTGCGAAGGGAATGCTTGTTGTAGAATATTGGATGCCAAGGATAGTGATGTACCTAGTTGAGTTTGATTATACAATAAGGACTAGTTCTAGTGCTGTTATTTGGAAACATGGAGAGATGTGTTTTTTGTTTGGAAGAGATTGTTTTTTAAGGGTTTTATTGATTTGGTGCGATAGAGTTGTCAGTAACGTTTTCAGCCGGTCCATTCTTTAAAAATATAACCGTGAAAACTTGGGTGAAGTGAGCTGTGAATAGAGTTATCCATGGAATGATCACCTTGATCGGATTGTCTTTTTGCAAGTGTGTGCTTGTAAGTCAATTCTTTTTTAAAGGGCGATAAAGGTTTTGACTTTGATATTTTCTGCAAAGGTACCTTTAAAGGTAACTTTGGCATTAGTTAGAGATCATTAAAATTATACACTTTAATAATAAAATTAAAAGCAATGTTGCAAAATTTTCTAGAATCCACTGTCAGCACTTTAACTAATTAGAAAACTTATTTCGTATTGTTAGAATACGAGTAACACAGAACAGATTGCTTTTAATAAATACGGAATGACACGAACATCACAAATCGACAAGAAATTCAATGCCTCGTGGTATAGTTTTCGCAAGTGCTGCTGAGATTAAGGTCCTAGGTTCGACTCCCGGGTCGAGCAAAGTATTAATGAGTTTTCCATCTGGAATATCTCAGTAGCAGCCCGGAGCGATGGCAATACGCTCGCCCCCTATTACATGGGACTTTAACATTACTGGCAAAATGTGGGTGTACTATAGGTGCACTTCTGCACGACCCTTCGGAGACTGCAGGCGTGAGGTTATGTTATGAAAGAAATTCAATATAGTTTGATTTGAAGCAGGCCTGACAGAACTCAAGACCAAACGAGCCATTTTATTTCAGTTTTGCCCTCTCAATCTTATGAATTTTGAGAAAATACTACTGAACTACTAGGCTGTAATAAGAATTGTAAGAACACCACTATGTCCAATTCTACCTTGGCCTGTCATCAATTTAGTGCAGAGATTTTTCTTCTAAGATTCGAATACTTTTGGGCTGACAATGTTGCCATGTTAATTATGGAAAACCCTGATGGAGCTTCTTGTGAAACAGGAATTCTTTGATTTTATTGCAGCATACTAATAAGAAAAGTACAAAGGGTTTCTAGTTCGACTACGGAACATTATAAACACTTCCTGTAATGGGATATGTTACGCACAGCACTAGTAAGCGTGCGCGCCTCTAGCGGATTCAGACGGATGCAATCAATAAATCTATGGCTCCGCTCATAGTAGAAGATTCATGCCAATTGTTCTTGATCATTGTAATTTGCTTCAGTAATAAAAATACAACTACATTACATACTTGCTTTATTCGTATTACTCATACACAACAGGATGTAATCAAGTTAAGATTTCTCGTTACCCAATAATAAATTGCTTTACAGATACGGCCTGGATTTATATCTTTGTTTACTCGTTTCCGGATTAATTGTTCAGAAGAATTTTATCACTATAATTTATTCACTAAAAAAATCAAGTCAAATTGATGTGTGCCAATAAATTAAAACCGGCCAAGTGTGTGTCGGATCACGCAATATGAAGGGTTCCGCAGTTGAGATGAATTTATTCCAAGAGCAAACTTAACATTGTAGTTGAAAAACATTTTCTTCCATACGGAATGTATGGGAGATCATGTTTTTCAAACTGCAAATTTAAGTTGGTCACCATTACTCGTTAACCTGTAAAGCCTACTTAGCTGTGATAGTTTTCCTTTTAACTTCATTATACTACTGTTGTGAATTTTTTCCCAAATCCAAATACAATCATTTAGCTGGCAGGGGGGAGACACTTTGGGCACGCCACAATTGTGGCGATAAGTCCCCTCTTTGAGGAGTGGCTAGAGAGGCACCACGGCGTCCTCACCTTCCGCCTGACACAGGTCCTCACCGGACATGGTTGTTTCGGGAGGTTCCTGTTCAGGATAAAGCGGGAGGAAATGCCCGGGTGTCACCACTGTGTGGATCGCCCGGAGGACACGGTGGAGCATACGGTGGAGGTCTGCCCAGCTTGGGCGGAGCACCGCCGTGTCCTCACGGAGGCGATCGGCGGCGGCGATCTCTCGCGTCCGGCCCTGGTTCAGGCCATGGTCCGGAGCGAGAGTGCATGGGAGGCCGTCACCTCCTTCTGCGAAGCAGTAATGCTCGCGAAGGAGGAGGCGGAGCGCGCGAGGGAGAGGCAAAATGCGCCCCCTCGCGCCCCTAGTCGCCGCAGGAGACGCCCCGGGCCCCGGGCGTCGCGAGCCGACTTCCGGCCACCGTAGGCGCGGGCTTGCGGACGGTGAGCAATGGGTAGCTCGCCGTCCGATAGGGACCAGGCCCGGGTCGACGGCGCGTTGTGTTCCACGCGCGCCTCAAAGAGATGTCAGCACCAACTGACGGGGTCCGGAAGGGCCAATGCCTGCCGGGGTTGCGGGTTTGTCTGAAAGGGATATCGCGACCTCGGCACACAGGCAACGGAAGGAACACGGGTGGGTTTTAGTCAGTAAAAGTCTGACACGCCCTCCCGCTCCACCCAGAGCGGGAGAAGTTATTTGATAATTTCCCATCCAAAAAAAAAAAAAAAAAAGGGTTGAGACACTTGACTCTAACAAAAATTAGCACTTTAAAACTTAATTATTTCGCAAACGGATCAATGAATTGAAAAATTATCTTCACACACCCTCAATATTTGGAACGACCTTATGGAATGGATGAGGAAAAAAAAAACATCCCGACTTTAGGTACATGTAGGGGAGGTACCTTTAAAAAACCTAGAACCCTAAAAGTGAGAAGAATTCGACAGCTCTTCCCTTACCAAATAAATAATAATTTTTCATTCATAAATGAAATGTAAATTACATCGGACAGACTCAGATAGAGAATTCTAAATATTACGTAAATTCCCTTTAAAAGTATGATTACTTTTATTTGATTTAGCTCTGTTTCGGAATGAACGAAAGATGAAATGAGTTATCGGCTTATCTTTCGTAAGATGAAAGTCAAGGGGGGATGACGAATGGAGATAACGTTCTGGGATTGTAAAATGGGGGAAATAATTTCACGTGAAGAATATTTTTTAATTCTCTTTATATACAAATTGGGTTTCAAACTTCCTCGTTTTTTATTGCGTAGTAACATTATCAACTGACAGTAACAGATAATTGTTTCGATGCGTAACTACTGTTTATGGAGTCACAGACCAACTCACTTTAGACATTGGCAGAATAGTCGACATCAGCTTTGCCTTTGCTTGCTATTTGCATTTGCCATAGAATAGAGTCATAAAAAAGATGAGGGAGTCAAGTTTTAAACAATCGCAACTCGACTCACCCATGATATTGATAGGTACACATAACTATACCACAGTACGAGTAGACAAGTAGGTCAAATCAAGGCTGGTCCTGTACTCGCGGGTATTTTTTAAATTATTATTTATAAGCTCGCGTTAGACTACTGTCTCACCTTGCTAATACCATTACTGAAAGCCAAAACTAAAAAAAAAAAAACTAGAGAAATTATTGCTATTCTCTATAGCAATTTATTCTCTTGATTTTTTTTTCTCCTGGGTACAGAGGTACCCAAAATAAAATCCCAACACATTATAACTTCACCAAACCTGACGTTTCCCTCCATTAAAAACTTGTACATCAACGTCATTCCATAAAATTAAAGCCAGAAAGCTCTCTGCTTAATTTCGGCACACGTTTATACAGTATTTAGGCGCACTCCCACGCAAATGACAAGGATTTAGCGTCGACTGGAATGGTTACGATGTGACTGACAGTTTGTGTTGGGGTAATGGAGCATAATGCGGTGGGGGAGGGGGGGAGGTCGCGTGTGTCGTTTTATGAGTCTGTCACTTCGAAGTTTAGTGATGGATGTACCTAAGATAATATTTTGGGGTAGTGATTTTACAGGGATAATTAAGTACGTGTGTTCGTTTTAAGACAAAGTACATACTGTAACTTTAAAAAATGAATATTTATAATACAGTTACAATACATTGTATTATAAGTACTCCTCTGTCTGACTCTTCGATTACAGGCGTGATATTATGAGTTATATGTTTAGAATTCAGCTAAGCTATCGCGTCACAAGATCCATTTCAAATACTACTAGTTATTTAGCACGATTCACAAATCCTATATCATGTCCAACGCCATGGTTGAATTAATACTATGTATAAGTATAATAATTTGGAATAAAAGAAAAAAGAAAAAAAAAAGAAAGAAAAAGTGTTTATTCTGCACAAACCAAACGCACATTACAAAAAAAACAAAACAAAACAAAAAAAAAAATGGAATGGAAAAACCAAAACTACTACGGAACACGGTTCTACTATGGAATTTCCTGGCAATAATTATATAAATGTATCTCTCATAGACAAACACTTGTCTATGCTATGAGAGACCTCTCATGTGCCAAAAAACATCATCTGCCTAGCCTTTTCCCAACTATGTTGGGGTCGGCTTCCAGTCTAACCGGATGCAGCTGAATACCAATATTTTACATGGAACGACTGCCTATCTGACTTCCACAATCCAGTTACTGGGTAAAATTTATACCCCTTGGTAAGACTGGTTGCCATACTTTCGGGCTTCTGACGACCCGTAACGACTGTCAAAGATCCACGAATGACAGCCGGGACCAACGGCTTAACGTGCTTTCCGAGGCATGGAGGAGCTCGGTATGTAAAGATGGTCACCCATTCACGGACCAACCGCGACAAGCGTAGCTTAACCTAATCGATCGACCCGTGCTACTGTTATTACTTAGCCATGAGCCCCTCCTCATGTGCCAAACAACGCAGTGACCAGCTAACCCTCTACATTATCCCTATCACCTACATAAACCTAAAAGTTTTCTAACTTTAACCCATCAGCACCCGCCTCAAAAATTTACGAATGTATTTTTATTACAAACCCTTTAATAAACATGAAACGTTTTATTATCGAAACAAAACACACTGGGGAGCGTCGAAAAAATTTGAAACCTATTTCAGAAACTTTATTACAGTCTGTGTTCATAAAAATACAAAAATATTGACGATAAATCAACAGGCTTTAAATTTTTATGTAAATAAATTTTGGTACCTATAACTTTATAGCTTGACAAATATATTCTTCAGGGTTAGTACAGACAGGCCAGGATCTTGAGATTTTTAGATAATATCTTCCTTAAATGTGTTGTCTAACTTATTTGATATTGACGTACCGCGTCAGTAATTTCACTAATATTTATGGGTTTACAAGTTACCTAGCAAGCGGTTGTCATTTCGTCTTTATTGTAGCAATTTTGTTTTTCTTAAACATACCCTCTAATTGGTAAACCCATCGATTTAGAGAGGCGGCGCTAGTGTCTATCTATATCATTGAAACAAATTGCATTTTTTTGTTATGTAGTTCCAGAATTTTCCGCCGGACTTCAGTGGTGGCGCGGACTCTAGTAATTTGTTGTGATATAATCTAGTAGCCATACAATATTATGTTAACTTTAATTATAACTTAGTAAGAAGTAAAATGTTAGAATATTTGCTGCTCCCTAACAGGGACATGTACTCTTAATTTTAAGCCTAGTCATAGTGTTTTTTCTAGTTTATCAAACAATCATCCATCTTGGTTATGGTTACTTTTTCCTACTTTAGACGAAAAAAATTCCACACAAACTTTCTTATACAGTCACAGTCTAACAAACAATCGAACTAAACAAACAGAAAACAGTCCCAAAATGATTACAACGTCTACTGCCCACGTAAACATTATGTAAATCTGTAAAACTTTCCAAGTAATCGCTTGTTGTTTAATTAAACCGTTAAAGTTGGGAGCGAAGTAACGTGAGCTGAGCTGAGTTGAGCTCAGTTATAGTTCGTTTGGCTCCGGAACCAAATATTTTGTTTAGGCTAGGCGCTGGATATATTCGTATTAATTGTTGGTAGTTTAAGCTTAGGAAGTTATGTGAATATTTGCATCAGAACTTAAAAAACGTAAGTCATTTTATGTTTCCAATTACTTGTTTACACATTTCTAGGAAAGAAGCGTAAATATTTGCAACAGAACTTAAAAAGACACTACTCAACTTTTAGAATTCGAAAATGTTGATCGATTTTCAATCTTAAATTGACAGAGTATTCTAAATTAATGTTTTCTGTTTTGTTAACATTGTTTCATTAATATCTTTTTATCCTTATTAGTTTTATCACTGTTTATATCTATGAACTGGTGAAGACCGCAGTAATTCACTGGGTGCAAGAAGCACAGAAACGGTCGAAGTGGCGAAGCGTGGGAGAGGCATATGTCCAACAGTGGACGTCTTTCGGTTCAAATGAATGATGATGAGTTAATGTAGATGATCAATTACTTATTGAAATCTTTTTCTTATTACAGGTACCTACAGGAGAATTCTTACAATCACAACATCTTTCTATTGTAAGTACCTCTATCTCACTATTCTATAATACTCTTCCTAATTCTCTTTGTAACTAATTCAAAATTCAAAAGTCATTTATTTAAACTAGGCTGAGAATCAGCACTTAAAACTCAAAATTACATAAAACAGTCCCCCAAAAACTCCCACCCTTCACCACTACCTAGTGCTTTAGCTGGAAAGAAGAAGTGGCGCAACAAACTCCCCAGCAGCACAGCTCTCTGTTCAGTTAGAAAAAAATTGATTCTATGTAATAATAGTATGCAAAATAATTAACATTACGGAATACAAAACATAATTAAAATTATAAATTATTAGCTATACATATGTGCTGACATATTATAGCCAATAATTTATAATTTAAATCATTCAACTTCAACAATTCAACAATAGCTGCGCTAGCTGTAGCACACTATACCAATACCAACCAAATTATCGAGAACTATATTCAGGCAGAAAAAAAAAAAACTAAACGTAAACAGAACTTATATCTAAATAAAAGCCTCCAGACATAAAGGGCGTGCCCGCTTACATATAGGTATAGTTGGAAGATTAACTGGAAGTTATAAATGATAAACTAAGACCATCTAGGTTAAATAAATAAACAGTTAATTACTAATAACAATAACAAAACCAAGATCAGCAAGACGACCAGTCACCACAAGCTGCACCCGTTCACGACCATAATGCAAAGATCAGCCTTTACCCCCTCGCCATATTTGAGGGAAGGAGGTAACCCGACCCCCGCCGCTACCGCAAGCAGTGATATCTAAGGGAGCATGACGAAATTGCTGCCGGTTGCTCAGGCAAAAAATTATATGATCAATTGTTGAGGTCGCTAGTTAACCACATATTGCATTACAACTCATAAAAAAACATTGTAATGAGTAAGTAGATTATGTCAACAATAAATTAAAATTAATTGACTTATAAAGTCAAATAAAATAAACAATTATATAAACTCATATAACACGTCAATAGGTAAGGTAATTCTGGATAAAGAACATAAATATTGTCTTGAATTAATCACAGCGACCAACTATTCTTATCATTTAAGTAGTCGTTGATAGAATAGTATGCCTTTGAACAAGGTTGGATTTTACTTTAGTTTTAAACGCATTAAAAGGCAAATCTAGCAAAGAAGAGGTTAAAGGCTCATACAGACCAGCGCGACGCGAATCGAACAATACAATTTCTAAGAAAACTTGACGGTATAACAATAACCGGTGTCGCGTCGCGGTGTCGCGTCGCGCTAGTCTGCACAAAGCTTTACTTGTTATAAAAGGTATACCAAGCCCAACAAATGAGTTATGAACCTCATGAAGCCGGTGAAAGGGAGCTCGTAGTTTGTCCTTATTTCTAGTGTGAATATCACTGTTTTTAGTGTATAAGTGTATATTATGCCTAATATATAAGATGTTGCCAAAGATGAATTGTAATGCCACTGTGAGGATATTCGAAAAATGATCTTCAAAAAATCTCTCAGAGAAACTGACAGCTGGTAACATGCTCGAATAGCTCATTTTTGAAGGACAAATATATTTTGAATATCAGCAGCTTTGCCCCACCGCAGAACACCGTGGGACATAAAGAACCAGTCCTAAGATAAAACCTCCTTGGTGAAATTACTTTTCCTGATTCTTACCGTATTTTTAGGATGTGGAGGGTAGTCACGAATCTAATTTCAGGTAGGTAGGCTTTATGTAATCAGAAATAGAATTGTAATCAGAACTTAATCCAATCTGGTCGTCTGACAACGTCGAATTGGTGACAGGCCTAATGTAATTTATTTTGTAGACCAACTCGGTATATTAATGTACCTAATTTTGTTTAGGTCTTCTTAAATCCGCATAATCCGCCGAAGAACTTGTTTCGGTAAGAGTACGGTCAAAAGTACGTCGATTTTTTTGTCAGCTTTGCTAGCGTGATATCTTTATAAATTATAGATTATGTTACTCAGTGATAATATAGTATTATATTAATGAATGAATTTTTAAATTCGGTCCAGTAGTTTTTGACTTTATTCATTACAAACAAAAATACAAATCTTTTTTCTTTATAATATTAGTGTAGATTGTTGTCCCACTGCTGGACAAAGGCCTCCCTACTCTCCATATTCCATCTCTCTCGAAAAATTGGTTCCCTAAAAATAACTTAGTGGAAAAAGAAAAGTCATATCGGGTTTGCCCTGTGCGGCAACAAAAGGAAGCATCTAAGCCATTGGTAAGTCACAAAACCGGAATCCGAGCCTTCTAATACAGGCATTTTTGCCTAAAAAGAGGCTCCAAACACGATTCAAATGTAATTTTCTATTTACACAATAAATTATTTATTTATTTGTATTATTTGTAGAATGAAAGAGCACTACATAATGTAATTATATATCGTACAGCATAATCTTTAAGACTCGTTTATGGGGGCAAAGTCGAGCAAAAACAAAGGCACAGCCGTACCAACCACCTTTTCTCGAAGCCTAAATATTACATTTAAAAGTCTTACCCAAGATTTATGTCTGATTCATGAATCGCAATATCTACAAAGATATTTTACTTTAGTAACCAACTGTTATAAAACTTCAAGCTTAATTCCTCTTTCAGCTTTTCTTATCTATCTATCTTAGTTCATTTCTCGCTCATTTTTACCCATTCCTCGCTGCGCTACTTCTTCAACTTCACCTGTATCGTTCACTGTAATTAACTTGTTTCCCTCAACGGTAATTTGAGCGTTCCATCGATTTACAAGTTCTGCAATAAAAGCTATTCTTCTGACCCGGATAATGCTGACCCATAAGGGAACTTTATTAATAATGGCAAATTATAGGGAAAATACGAAGGGGCAACGAATAGGGAATAATATGTGTAGGTTAACACATTATTGAGTAGACTATTGGTCGGGTGTGACGAGTTCTTTTGCGTATTCTTTCTTATTAACTTGATGTTAATAAAGTCATCCACTATATTACATAATAGCACGCCTGTATTCCTCGTATTCCGCAGGAGTAAACATTTTTTAACAACAATTTGACCAGTGATATTATAAGTAAAAAGAAGTAGATAGATTCCCAACATTCGATCTTCAAAAACGGCACAATGTCATACTCATGGCTGCAAAATTCAGTGCTATCAATCGCGTCACGGGACAATAATAATTAAAATTATATTTAAAATGGGGAAATTATAATTAATGCACTCTGTATTCGCACTCTGAGGCGCGGGACATACACAAGTGGCGAGTGGTGCGGTCGTGGCGACGGTGAGGCGTGAGCGTTGCGCCGCCCGTTTCATATTTCATACAAAATGTATAGGAACGACGTGGCGCGGGATATATACAAGGAGCGTGGCGCGGGCGAGGTGACGGTGTTTGTGTGTATGCCACTTGTGTATGTCCCGCGCCTTACACAAATGACGTATAAGTGCCGGGCGCGGCGATTCCGTACTCTGTACCTATAACCAAAATTGAAGGTGGATAGGCATGTGATTATACTGTAAAGTCACCACAAACCCTGATCGAGATAGCCAGAATAATCAAGAGTTTTGTTGTTCCTAACATAGTTGCCGCTTGCCTTCCCAATCCTATTTCATGCCATCGTCGAAGCAAGTTTTGATCACAGGTATCAAAGGAACGTGGATTTAGTTACTATACATAACCTATACATGCTCTACGTGCATCCTCGGATGTATCCACCCCGCTCAAAGGTATCTTTTTTGTTATTTCTGGTAGTCTGTGAACGACTTTGATTTTTGTCCCTAAAATATCTTCCGACTGGATAGCAATTTGGTAACGCGTTCAATTTTCGGTGCAGGAAAAACTGCGGACGAATCGAGTACCAACCTAAGTGGAAATAACTGAAGGTAGCCTTTTTTCTTTCTGATTGCTGATGTCATTCTCACACAAGCGTTCCAATAGTCCAAGTGGAGGTACTTACTTACTGGTAAGAGGTATTTTCACTACCTTGATACCTTAATGCGTATCTAGGCCTTAACTGAAATCTCGAACATTTCCACCCTAAAACCAATTTTCCAAAATATCTAGCATCTGCAAATAAATTGCCATGACACAATTTCAGAGGCGTAACAGAAAACAATATACGTAGGCAACATAGGTACACCTCAATGCGAACCTCGAATCCTCGTACCGAAACGTAAACTACGGCAGGTGAGGTTTTGTGTACATTTTGAAACCGGTCCTGTCACGTTACGTAAATGTTTTTTAGGAGATTCCATCTGCCACATGTTATTTTTAAGGGAAAAAGACTGATGATAAATTGTCTTGGTTTATTAATGTTCAGGGATTATGGAAACGGTTTTTTTGGGTGAATTTCCTTGAGTGATTACCGGATTAAGAATTAAATGAATCACTTTTCCCGTGAGTTTTGTAAAATGTGGAGGGAATGACATCTTCATAATTTCCAAGAATGAACGGAACACTGTGTTTTTCTTGGTTTTGCGTAGATTGGAGTAAGCATTACTTTAATTAAATGCTGGAACATTATGCCTCCTCCCATAAAGTATAGTAATAGTTGCTCGACGTTTAAATTAAAATAATGTTTAGTTTACAAAGATAGATTTATTATTTTAATGTGGGTAATACACGAATATTGGGTATTTATTTTAGTGTCGCATTAATCAGAACACAACGCATACACAATCTCACAAAATCAAATAAAATGTTGTGACATACATGTGTATGTCACAACATTTTATTTGATTTTGTGAGCTTTTTTATATTATCCTATCTTATAATATCGTCGACCGTAGGTTCAATTGAGGTAAGGGACAAAATACCGAAAATGAGTTGAGTATACAGTTTTGTTCAGAACTTTTCGCTCTTTCGTATGGTGTATATGAAAAAATTATAGCTTAAGAAAAATGTCCCTTACCCTACTGATTTTTTGGATCCAAATTTCGAATCATAACAATCGATCATAACAACAATGTATCTAAAAAACCTTGCAATATAGCAACTTGAAATGGTGTTATTACCGCCGCCAATCCACTTCAAATAAGGTAAGGGTCTCCACAATCAACGAATTACCATTACGGATTACTCAGTACGTCAAAAGAGTGTTCTTCATTTTCTGTCAACAATCTCTTTACACTGTATTTTTCTTCATAAATTTTTTCAACAAGTCCTTTACACAATTGTTTCATTAATAGATTGGATCCAACGTAGAGGTCAATTTAATGTAAGGGATGGGACTACAAGATACTTGATCAGTAAGGGACATTACTAACAAAATACGTTGGTGTAAGGGACGTCTATTCTCTTAAATAGCTAACTTATTTAAATAAACGATACACAGGTAGATAGAGCACTAACATACAAGATTATGTGTTAAATCAGATCCGAAAAATGTTAATAACAAAAAAAGTTGTGGGTGGTTTAGTCCGAAAAAAAACTTTGTTGGCCTCTCCTGAAAAATCGTATTTTGTCCCTTACCCCAATTGAACCTACAGCCGACGATATTATAAACCTATAATTTATTTATTAAAACGGACACACATTTCCCAATGTGTTTATTATTCTAGCGTACGGCACTGTGTGTTGTCATCTGACATTATGCTGAGCTGAGACCCTTTTCGCATTATAATCATTGTTTTCTGTTTTCATAGTTTTAAGGTGTATTTTTCTGCTGTAATGCCAATTTAATAAGCGTATTTTTTTTTCTTTCATTAAAAAAAGAATTTTGTTGAAACAAAATATTTAACAGCGAAAAGAAAAATCGCCAACAATATAGAAACGTAATCTTAAAAGATCATTTGCCAACGCTTTATTTTTCGCCGACACCAGCGACGACGCTCCAATTGACCTTTTAAAAAAACAATATCAAAGCCTGCTCAAGAAATATAACCCTTTTTTTTATCTTCTCTCTTCGAAACATGATGTCATATTAAAAAATTTTCAAATAACGTTGAATTATGACGATTTATAATGCCAAAAATCCTGTCTTGAAAGATTCTTAGAAAATTATTATATTTAAGAAATTTTCCGAATTAAAAACCTTTTTCCGAATTTTCTTCTTTCTTTCT
The DNA here is from genome assembly GCA_914767755.1 of Agrochola circellaris. Taxonomy (NCBI): domain Eukaryota; kingdom Metazoa; phylum Arthropoda; class Insecta; order Lepidoptera; family Noctuidae; genus Agrochola; species Agrochola circellaris. The sequence continues at coordinate 1,736,737 of OU611853.1, forward strand.
TCTCTCGATAACTCTAAACATGACAACTGGAACATTGTAAGTAAGCTCAAAGGATTCATCTTAAAATAGCTGCCTTCATTTGAAGTCATGTCACGTAAATCCAGAGCTAAATAAAAAAAAACTCATAATTTGACAAATTACCTATTCCATGAATTTTGCTTATCGATAATTCTGAGAAAAGTTATCTCTGTTGTCAATCGGAATTAGATTTATCTACCCGTTAGAGTCACGAGGAACATCATTTTACTGCCGCACTTATTCAACAGCAGATTATGGAATAACATTAAGTACCTAGTAGACTGCGACCTAGGAAAATTGTGTAAATTAAAGTCGTTTACGTATTTGTCTGTGTGGCCGCATTATTCTTCTAAACTACGCAACGGATTTCGATGCGTTGCTCATCAGAGAATTTATTCGATAGAGAGTTTATGATGTGTAAAATTAATATTAAAACTAACGTATCGATGTTGAAGAAATCTATACTTCCGCCCCTTTTTCGCAAGGTTTTTACGACTTGACGTATTTAAAACAATCACAAGCCAATGATACAATTCTAAGATTAGTTGGAAAGGTAGTAAAACAAACAATCATGGTAGATTTCTTTTGCACAAATTCATTCTACGAGAATGTTAAAGTATCAGATTCAAAAACCCTGCGACATAAAATCGTGATTTTTTAAGACCTGAGGCAGGCCTTAAAAAACGTATAAACAGCGTAGGTAGTTTGTTCTTTGTTAGTAAGTCGTAACTCTTATCTATAGCAGTCGTAAAAAACGTTTTACTGGCAAGAAAAAAGAGTTCTAAATGCTTTGAATGGTTGAAATAGCAACTCAAGAGCAGCTTCATTTGAAAATGTAATGTTACTGTAACGTGGTTGCGTTGCTTTTAGAGACTATTTCCAAAATGGATTTGTATAGCGACGCAAATGAAATGTGTGTTTAATAAATTAGAGCAGGCTTTTAGTGGGCACTGCTTGATTAATAGTGCGTTCATCAGTTTAATTCTAAAATACAAACTGATTCTGATATTATCAGACCGAGAACGAATACTGTGGAACATGGAAAATACTTGAATATCATAGAACATGTATAGCGAATACGGAACAGTCAGCAACTGTTCATAATCTATACATACAATATGTTAATTAAAGAAACGGATTCCCGTAAACCCGTAATAGTATAGCGTCCAAATATGCAAAAAAAAAGCATTATTTAACTTTTTTTTTTGTACTAAATTATTCACAAACATATTTAATTGATAGGTTGTACGTAAAAAAAACACTTGCACTTGTCTTTCGACGTTGAAAGACAAGTGCGCATGTACAGAGTGTTAATTTTGTTGCTGACCGTATCAAACAATGGATCGTGAACCCATCGCGATCGGCTGATTGGTCAACCTACTCGTATTCTTATTTACCTAATTAAAAAAGATACGGATTTTTTCCTTCATTAGCACAACTTTTATTCCACGATTTTCGGTGAGCTTAATTGACTTTTACGTCACGTGCCAGTAAATAAAATAATAAAATCGAATGCAGGTCACATCCGCGCCAGAAAGCCGGATGACATTTCATCAATTTTTAAACACGAAACAAACATGCAGACCGAACCAACTCGACGACTTGACCAGAACCTGAAAATGGGGTCTGTGAAAAACCTAGCTGGGCTGAACGCCAAAAAACATGTTCCTTTCTACCAGAAGTAAAAAGGCAACGTAGATTGTATCCGTTTCTGTGAACGGATAAGTATATCGGGCGGAACTAGTATTTTATAGTTGACCAAAGAAAACAGTTTTGTTTGGCTTCCTGTGGATGTCGTGAAATGGAACCTGACCAATAAGAGCATGCGCAGAAACGTTATCCTTTTCGAACGTTTGGTCAATGACCGTTCAAAGTATTGTTTTGTTTTTATTTTTCGGTATTTTATATAGCTTACACGGTAAGCTATATAAAATGTAGGTTACCTGTAGAAGTATCGCAATGAAAAACATTTTTTTTTTAATATAGCTAGATGAAAATGACTTCAATATAATGAATTTAACCAGTTTCAGTTATGTTCCGATTAACTATTCTAGCACAGTTTCATTCATATCGCCCTTAATTTATTTATTTAATACTTCAAGCACAGAAATGTTCGGAGGCGGATTTAATGATGCAGAGACAAACAGTTTTTCGTAATTGCACCTACGCAATTACGAAAAATTGAGGAATAAATAGGTAGTTACTAATTATATATAAAATAGAAACTTAGTCAAAACTGTATACTGAATATTTTGGAAAACAAGTAATTGCTAAGGGGAACGAGTCTAGCGCCGAAAATGTAGTTTTTACAATCTTTGTCCGTTTGTCTCTTTGTCTGGATGTACATATGTTCCGGATTGGCGCAAAAACCGCTGACCAGATTTGGATGAAATTTGGCATACAGATAGATTAAAACCTGGATTAACACAAAAGGTAATTTTAATCCCGGTAGTACGTTCCCGTGAGTTCATTTCTGACATCCACGCGGGCGAAGCCGCGGGCAAAGGCTAGTTTTAAATATAAACTATAGATATTCCTATAATAAACTTTGAATTTTGATGAGCCCTTAGTCTCTCTCCGTTTACTACTGCATAACAAGCTGTTCTAAACTGTTCTCGAATTTGACTACCAAATACCCCAACTACCCTAGCTACCTGCTTCAAATTCACTGTTCCATAAGATTTTGTGGCAAACTTTAATAAATTCTCCAATTTCCGCCACCACTCATCGTAGACCATCTCCCAGCCCTTATACGCTCGCTCCCACATCTTTGCCTTCTACGAGCGAATCCATTAGATGAAGTAGGTAAGGCTCTTTACGTTTTCCGTAATATGGAGCGTTCTGTTTCAAGAACCTTATTTATTCGACGATTTTCACGTGAATGCTGAAGATTTTGGGAATTTTTTCAGAGCTGAGAAACTGAGGTTTGTCTAAATAAGGAAAAAAGCAATCACTGCCTTAAAGATAACGCGTTGTGGCGACCTAACGTTTAGAGCTCTCATAAAAAAGGTTGTAGGTTCAAATCCAAGCTATACCAATGTGACTTTTTTCTATTCATAAATGTAATTTTTGAGTTTATTTTGGATGTCACATATACATGGACTTATAAGTCTGAAATCGCAAATCCGGTATTATAAGATAACTTAAAGGGTCCGGAATTTGGACAGTTCATTTCAACCTCTCGAGAGTTTTACTGAAAAGGTTCATTTATAGGCAACTTCAAATGTGAGCAAAACTTTTAAAAGGATTCCAAAGCTAAGTTGAAGGTAGTTCGTCTCGAAAATGATTTATTTGTTGGAACATGTTAGTAAATGATAATAATATCCGATTTATATAAATAACTCAATCTGTATTCCCAGAATACTAACTGTGTATATATACAAAACGACGTAACCATTCTGGTTTTTCATAATTCGCAAAATGCTTTTACAGTATTTATTCATTGTATTAATGTTAAAATTGATTTTACATTCAGACTGAAAGTCGACTACCAACAAATTAATAAAAACGTTAAGCTTATAAATGCTTTTTTTGTTTCTACATGTGTGTACAAGCGTAGGGATACTATGTTAATCAACAAACCCGCAAAAAAACCTAAAATTCATACAGAATTGGCAATAAACTCTGTACTTTATATCCCAGGAGAAATCTATGGACTGTTTGAATTGAGAATTAGCGCAAACAGTAACGTAACTACTCTGTATTTAATGGAGGAATACTAAAGCTAACATCCATGTTTGCTATTAACGTTTCTGCTGTTTAATAGGGATGGGCTGACGTAAGGTTGTCTACCTAACCGCCATGTAAACTTAAACCTCAATCAACTCAGCCTATTGCAGTTTATTGCTGGAAAAAGGCCTCTCCCAGGTTGCCCCGCAACACCCTGGCCTCCACCTTCTGCATCCAGTCCGTCACAGCCCCAAGGTCGTCATTGCATCTTGTTGGGGGGCGTCCCACACTACACTTGCCGATAAATGCTTTTTTTGTTTTGGTACTTGTTGATGGGCCTACACTGTCCTCTCATACCTTTTAACACTGTAACTTGGAAACATTGTAAAAACCATTTAGTTACTTTTAAAAGAGTAACCGTGGAGTTTCTTGCCGGCTCTTCTCCATAGGAAACGACCAATTGGAACCGTACACCTAGCTTCTGACGTTTCATAAGTGCCCTTGTAGGTTTATGTGAAATAAAAATATTTTGAATTTGAATTTGAATTTGGATACGCGGTCTCCACTCCAGGACTCGTCTGCTCCACCAGCCATCAGTCATTCGACAAACAAGGTCAGCCCAACACCACTTCAGCTTGTTTACTCTGCAAGTAATGTCGGTAACTCCGGTTCTTTTCTGGATAACTTCTTTTCTGATCTTATCCTTCAAAGAAACGCCAAGCATAGCCCGCTCCACAGCGCGCTGAGTGACCTGGTTTTTGTGGACCAACCCGATTGTCAGTGTACACGTTTACGTTAACTAAAACCTAATATTTTGTAATGTATTCTTATCTTAAGTCATTCATCAGTTATGATTTCAGGAAATGGGTGTTATTATGTTTCTTTTTTCTTGAGTCACTTTCTTTATCAGTTTAAGAGGAAAACTTTTTCGAGAGCTTAAACAACTTTTTCCATTCCATTCCATCCATTATTCAATTCTTATAATTTTATAGTTCATTTTATCCACTATTAAACCTTAACTACTAACGCCAAATACTATAAAAACTTTATTAGTAGCAAAAACTAATATCCCGTGGCCAAAAGCCACCCCATCCCTACGGCATAGTTAACCAAGACCGCAGAACATTTGGCATGCTGTTGATCGAACAGGCACGTCGAAACGTCTCGGCTCGAGGCTTATTGACTCACGGAATTTTTATCTACATACTTTACCGACAAATTGTTTAGCTTCCATTACAGGCTGTAAAAATTCGCTATTGGATATGCGCCTCACGGAAAATCGTGAGTATTCGAATGTTTTTGTGTGATATTGATGTAGGTCATTTGTGAGCTTCAACTGGAGGTAATATATGTAGGTTTAATATTTGATTTTTAAGTAAAGAGCAGGCACTTTATTGACTTCTGATCATTTACGAGTAGAATTCTAGGTTTTTTTTTTAAATCACTTCATAAATCGTTAATACTACTTAGCCTGAAGGGAGCTAAGAAGTTTTAAATACTTACCATAAAAATTAAATGCTAACTAGGTATATAACTTTGAGCCGCCCGCGCCCATTTGTGTGTGGTCTAAAGGCAGTGTGCCAAGCCAAGTTCGGAAAAGACTACCTATCTAGTTAACCAGTTTACCAGACTTTTTAACTTCCCGCATTTCGAACAAACATTATGCAGTGCGAAAAGTTTCAAGAACGGTAAAGGAAAACATCGTGAGGAAACCGGCATGCCTGAGAGATATTTCTCGACGGCATGTGAAGCAAAGTCAGAGGCCCTTGGGTGGCTTTAAAACTCTGACACCAGGTTAGTCACTAACCACACGAAAAAAAAGAAGATGTTAAATAAACTACTTTAGAACCAGGAAAAGTACTCTTGTTCCTAATTGTGGTGTCACTTTACCCCCTTTCATATTTGCCTTGGATTGTAATATTTTCGAAATTTTTTTCGGCTCTTCCAACATATTGAAATCATTGGAACATGTATTTCTCTGTCTAACGATGGCAAAGACAAAAGCCTTTTAATGTTTCCGGTTTCACGTCGGCGGAATGTTTCGACATTTTTATAGCAGCTATATAGTTCGAAGAATGGGCGAAATAATCGGCACGTTACAGTGAAAATTTTGCTGAATATTACCACTAATGAGACAGCTGTTGGAAATCTTCGTAGTTTGCAGTTTTAATTGTATCACGTTACTAATGATAGTCATCGTTTTCGTTAAACACACGAAAACTTAGTTACTTAGGCGGAGATGACCAACATGACAAGCAAAGTAAAAACTAATATTTTCTTTATCGACACACTTCAAATTCTCTAAAAACAAGTTGAAATAGACAGCACATAATTCGGGTTACGGACTAAGATACCCAGGACATCGTAAGTAATTTGTGGATACCTATCTATTCGAGAGTCGAGACGGACCTTTACGTATTCGATGTGATTAATTAAACTGCACAGAGGCATGGAAACCTACCGTGTAGCTTTGGCTGGGTGATAGATCCTCTTATTCTCCTCTGTATCTTATGAGAAAAAAGACGTTTGCTTTGCAGAGGAGTAGTAACAGGCTGTGACTATTTCTGGTATTGTATCCTTAATCCGGAGAGCAGCGGGGGCCAAGTGGTAACGGCCGCGACTTCGAGTTGCAAGTCTTGAGTTCAAACCTAAGCAGGCACTTTACTTTGTCTAAATTATTTCATCACCACTGCTCTCAAAACGGTGCAGGAAAACATCTTGAGGAAACCGGCATGTCCTGGAACCAAAAATTTCGATGATATGTGACATCTACCAACGAATTGCGGCCCGCTCCCTCTCACCGATAAGAGGCACTGCCTTATGGTGATGATGATGATGATTGTATCCTTGTCTGCTTGTATGCACATGGCAAAAGGCTACGCAGGTGATGATTAGTGCCTGAATAATTTTTGACAAAAAAACATTGTTAGTAAGAATATAAACCGTGAGATATAACCGTGATAAATCGGCCATACATTCCTTTTATTTTGTCAAGGTTTTGTCCTAAAACCACGCTTCCAAAAACCCTTGTTTGTCTGTTATTGGGTTTCGATAAAACTGAGACGAAGATACTTAGCTACGTAAGCTAGTATTATTGAGGCAGACAAATCAGAGGCAAGGAAGATGGCGACTTTTTTTTGCTTCATTTCGGTACCTTAGTACCCAATGTACTCAGTAAGGCATAATGAAGCAAAATGTGCAATGTTCATGTCTTACTTATCCCTTATTACCTTTAGGGACGTTTTACGGCAAAAAAAAAGAGCATTTCATATCAATCCACTACTGGAAGACATTAGTTTAGCATCAAATCACAAATCAGCCTGTCACTCACTGCAAGCCTTTTGATTCTCAATATTGATCATATAATGATATTACTTGCTCTGTCTTTCCTTGCAATGTTGGACTATGAAATCTATATTGTTTGTAAATGTTTTCCAGCTTCGCAAGTCAACTAAAACATGCTTGAATTCAGAAACTATTTACATAACTTAAACTAAAAATAGCCGAATTGTGGCGGCATCTACAGCGCCACATGCGAACTACGCATCAAAGACCTGACGTCATACAAATCCTGCATCGCGCAATCAGTGTTCACCACGCGACGAGTATATATACGACCTCCCGACATCAATCGTTGGATAGTTGCCCGCCAGACACGACACCCGTCTGGTCATCTGTCATTGCTTCATTTTTCATTCTTTTTACATATCGTGGTATAGTAATCTTATTCTAGATGCATCGTCTTCACATACATATAATTATATAATTAATGTATACATAATATTGTAAAAATATTCTAAAAGAGTAACGGTGGAGTTTCTTGCCCATTCTTCTCCATACGAGAACTGCCTTTTGGAAGGGGCGACTAGAATCAATTCTATTTTGTGTAAAATTGACGTTCAAAAGTGCCTCTTATGTGCCTAATTAAAATAAATTGTTTGACTTTGACTTTGACTTTGGTCGTAGGATCCTCCCTTGGATGTGCGAACTTTACACCCTGTTCCTCACGCCTCTACAGAATCATAACATAACCCTTATATTAAACGCGCTATGACAAACGATACATTCCATTCTCGTTACAAACCCATTCAGAAAGCGACACAAACGCACAGACATACATAGGGGCGAAGCACCAACAAAGTACTGTAACGCCTTTGTACGTAGGAAGAACTTCAGTCCTCCCGTACCAACTAACTTTTTTGTTCGAAAAGCAAAAATTCCCTTTTGTACCGTTAGCATAGGAATTCTTTTTAATGCGTCGTAAGTATTTTGTTTGTAAAGGTTTTTGTTCTGTTTCGGTCGTGGTTGTTTTGTTACATTCTCTTAATTAAAGTGATTTTTAATGAAAGTGATGTCGTTTCTACGTGATTTGTTATTTATTTTCAAAGCAATCCTTAATAATGTAAAGGTTTAATCCTATATTGAAAACATGAGTCAATACAAAAAGTACTTCCGCCTATATTTTCCTTACTCAAGGAGAAACAAATAAATAATTCATCCCAAAACAATTGTATTATTCCGTACTAATAATATTGTGCGATACGAAACTCGATCCTCAAACAAGATTTATTAGGAAATCTGACCACGAACACAAATCCTAATCGTATCGCAAACAGATAGAGGATTAAATAAAACGTTCGCCATTTTTTAGGGTTCCGTACCCCAACGTTGCAAACGGGACCTTCTTAATAACGCTTCGCTATCCGTTCGTCCGCCCGTTCTGTCCGTCTGTCACAGGGCTGTATCTAAAAAAATATCAAGTGTCTCCCTTTTACGGTTAAAAAACCGTAATAGGGAGACACTTGATATTTTCAGAGTCTGTACTACTATGGCTCTTTAATTTTTATACGAAGCGTGGTTTTTACTTAATTATTATTATTATTTATTAATTATCAAGTAACAATAGATTCTTACTAATTAATAGGCACACAATTACACAATTTCCGACTAAAGTATTTATTTAAAATATGTGTTAAATATTGTACGGGTGGCGGTACGGAACCCTTCGCGTAGGAGTCCGACTCGCACTTGGCCGGTTTTTTTAATCTAAACTCGTTTATAAAACAAGCTTCGTCCATTTTGCTACGTATCTACCTAATGTAAAAATTCGGTCAGACATTGTTGAAAAAATATATTTATACCATTCCCCCTCTAAAAAGCTTATTTTATTCACTGAAAACAGTGAATAAAAAGCTCTTTTAATCACTGTTTTGGTGTTTGAATTTAGAACACATCTATATATGCGACCTCCATCTCAATGCTATACAACCTCCTTGCGAAAACATACTCTATACACAGGAAATAAATATCGTTTCACAAGTTGATTGTTATTAGTAATAATAAGAAAATTACTTTTGATTTTAGTAATTGTTCCAATTTTAATGTGCATTTTAATTAAAGCCCCTTGCAGAGTAGCGCGACGCGACAGCGCGACGACACCGGTCATTGTTATACCGTGAAGTTTTCTTTGAAATTGTTTTGTTAGAATCGCGTCGCGCTGTCGCGTCGCACCAGTCTGCACGAAGCTTAATTCAACCTTCCTTCAATAAATGTCTATTTTCGCTTAAATCTTTCTTTTTCTCGTAGTCATGGTATAAAGTATAGTATGCAACTCTTGAATAAAACGGATTTATATCGAGGGCCATGAATTACTCGCGTCGCTCAGGATTCTAAAACTTGAATCACTCGCTACGCTCGTGATTCAATCGTCATGAATCACTCCCTACGGTCGTGATTCAGTCGTTAGAATCCTTCACTTGCTCGTGATTCATCTATGGCCCTCGCTTTAAATCCGTCTTTTATTCACTAATTGCATAATATACTATTTTAATCAACTTTTTTGTTCATAGTACACAGTGTTCCGTACGGGTAACGTATGTAAGTGTGTTATAAATTATTAAAGGAATTTTCTCTTTGTGATTTTTCCGTGTGGAACAGTGGAGTTTTAATATGTTTAATGTGTTTACCCGTAAATCTGTAATCTCGTTTAAATGCAGATTAAAAAGTTTAAGTAAAATACTTGTTCGCTTCAAAACAGGAATCGCCGATGTGGGCAATAAGTCTGCGAGGCTGAAGTGGGTTTGGGCGGGCCATGTATGTAGGATGTATCGAGACTGATGGGCTAGAGTCGCCACACAGTGGGTGGGAGAAGACGGCGTCGTCTCTGAGGGAGGCCAAGAAAATCTGGCGTGATGCCTTATATGAGATTGGTCGGAGAAGGCAACACACAACGAACAGTGCATAATTATGAGGAAGACCTTTGCCCAGTAATGGGATAATACAGGTTGATTAAAAAGTACTTCTTCTTTGTCGATAGTATCGAGAGAGAAGAAGTACTTTTTCGATACGATGACGCCGTGATACGATATTTTTTTGTTAAAGACGATAATTTGTTGCTACTGCAATTATCATCTATCGTACACAAAACACACAGGATTATTTTTTCGAAGCCGTGGACGCAGCTGTAAAATATTACAATTCAATTACAAGATTGAACTAAAAGAGGATCGTATTTCTTTATAGTTTCCCGTGTCGTAAATTTTTTATATCTTTCAGAACGACCGATTGGTGAATCTCACAGGATCTGCCATGGGTACGTTCTGTTTTCAATCATAAATAAAAATCAACACCTAAATGGTATTGATTATTTTTTACGATCGAAAACAGGTACAGAATTGACAAAAAAACATGGATGAAAGAAAGGGGAGTGAATGATAACGTGACGGTTGACAGGGAAGAATGAACGAATCTGACAATGGCGGATAGATGAAATACGGTATTGAATATTTTGTACACTCAAAACTGATTCCAAAATGGAAGTTACTTACTTTTGGCTTATAAAACTTTCTGCTATAATGCCACTTATTCCGAATTTACGAGAAAGTGGTTTACTTATATAAAAAACTAGAAGTCGACAAGCAAGTAATATTACCATATGAAGCGAGGTTCTCAAGTGATTTCAGTGACACCACACATAGCTACAAGTAGTGAACATGAACTGATATTGTGCCACAGACGCCACAGTGTAAACACACATAGTAGGTAAACTCAATAAAGGGCAATTTCGAGAAGGGTGAATAAAGAAGAAGTTTCTTTTGAAGGTGCTTACATATTTAACGTTTACGGATTTGGAATTCGGAATCGGTGGCAAAAATAATAAACGTGCTCAGTTGAACTATGCCTTTAAAATAGATCACTGCAAATTATTCATGCAAATTATTGCCTCTATAATCACGCTTGCAAAACTGACGGAGTTTTGTTAATTAAAGTATAAAATAAATTTAAAAAAGGTATGCGGTCGGGGGACCCCCGTCAAGAACAAAGTTCCTTCTCACTTATGATTTAAAACAAAAACTTTTGACACTTGAAACTTGACGCCTTGGTTTTTTACCGAAGTTTTTTTAATTCGCATAGATTATTTAACGATCCACACACTTTCTGTGTCCAAAAAAATCGCAACGGTTTTTAGTTATGTGACGATTTCTACCAGTCAACTCCTACCGCGTAAAAGAACTTCGTTTCAATGAAATAAAAATAAAAATGTATATAAAAACTATATTATAAAAACGAATTTCTTTCAATATGGACATTCAATGCACTCTTTTTTAAATAGCTTGTCGTTCAAAAAACGCCCTTCTCTGAAGATTTACATATCTCTCTATCTCTCGCCCTCCAAATCTATTAAAGTATATATGTTAAAGAAATGCATCGCCACAGACCGCATGAATGAAGAATTCCAAAACTGCTTTTAAATCATGCAATTAAACACAAACCCAAAGCATTGATTTCAAATAAACCAATTATAGGCACTTTTGTCAATCAGAAAGATGTAGCTAGTTGCGCATTCCAAAGCGTAGTAGGTACCTATGGAGAAGAACGGGCAAGAAACTTCACGGACACTCTTTTAAATCAAAATATGGTTACAAAATATTGGTAACATAATTAATGTTGAATTTCTTCATGTGAGAACGATGCAGAACGTTAAAAGTGTCCGTAATAAAAATAAAAACAAATTACACAATAAAGCTTACACTACGTTGGTCTACTGTTTCTCACTACTCTGTGGCGGCTTAGTAACTTGTACCTACCACAGCAAATCAATGTTGAAACTTTCAGCTCTCCTACAAGCTGTTTCAGATTCCACTTTATTTTTCTACAGAACTGCGATAACTGTATTTTATCCGAAAAATTTCTAGTTTTTTTGTACTTTTGTACCGTAAGTTATTGTTCCCAGCTGTTTTTGGTGAATTACTTTTATGTGTCTTAAAAGTAAAAGCGTGTTTTGGAGAATAATTTAATTTAATAATAGCGGAAAAATATGAGTCTGTTTTAGAAAGTGGAACTTAGTTAAAAGTGTCCAAAGTGATAAAAGCCTTCCTAGTGACCAAAACAGGACAAGCAAAAATGAGCAGGAAATGCCAATAATGAAAACAGGAAAGTTAGAATTCACAATAATTTTAACACATAAAGGAAAATTAAATTATTAATTTACCCACTTCACGGTAAAAACTTAAATTTTATCATCAGCCATAATGTTTATTGTGAATGTTCACCAAGATCGTCCGCTCCAAGGCTCCAACGGAATCTTTTCGGCCTATTTTTATTCTGCTCAATGTAATACCGACCTGTTGCCATCCGTATTCCAAACTGAGCCTTTTCGCTTAGCCTTGAATCGGTTGATACTTTTTAGGTTTTTTTGCAACTCTTACAGCGGATATACCTGGAACAAAACATTATTTACAAACCGTGCGCCCGATAGAGTTTCCCATCAGCAAAAATAAGGAATACCCATATAAACTTTCATCCCCTATTTAACCCCTTGAGAGGTCGAATTTTCAAAAACCCTGCCTTACTGTGCTCACTTTCGTTATAATTTTAAGGAACTCTTGTGCAAATTTACATGCTTCCAGACCCAGCGCTTTAGTCTGGATTAAAGATTTTTACTAAGTAGATGTTTCTCAAAAATAACGTAACATTATGGCTACTACCAGCTGGACCAAAAATACGGTCGGAAGATTGATTCTTAGGTATAGTCAGTTGCCCTCGTCATTACTTTACAACTTTTGAAAATAATTCCCATCTAATTTTTAACTTCACTAAGGTTGAATCTATATAACACGTAGACAAATAAAACAATGTCCATTTAAATGAAAAATTCACAAATTATGACCATGTTTTATAAATTCCACACCATTATAATCCATGCTACCATTTGCACTTACAATCAGGGCTTGGAACCGGTCCCAAAAGTGCAAGTTCTGTATCGGTACTTACTGTACCATTTCGGTACCTGCGTACGGTTCCAGATGGGTACCGGTCCTATACGGGTACCGGTACTCCACCTAACAAGTACCGGGTCCAATTTCAGATACCCGGATCTGCGTACCACAAATCTCATATTTGTACGAGTAACCTCGTATGGTAAGAAACCTTGCATTTTTTTTCTAATGCCTATTAACTATTCTTTCTACATACTTACTATATTTGTTTTCTCACTCTAACGTACGGAAATAATAATAAAAATATATAATAATAAACATTTATAGTTCAACTAGGACTAGATTATATGGCAAGGTACTATAGTAAATAATATACAAATAAGTATAAAGTTTCTTAACTTATGGAAATATTTGTTTGGTACCGGTTTTGTTACTGGTACAATACTGATACTGATTAGAAATACCAATAGTACAGGCACTACATGTGGTACCGGTACGAATAGTACAGTTACTACTCTGGTACCGGTATCACACCAAGGACAATGGTACCGGTTCCCAAAAATACCGGTATTTCAAGCCCTGCTTACAATGTAGGTTTTCTGTAGAATTTAAGTATTTAAAGTTAAGATAACTGAAACGAAACATTCCAAAAACTAATAATACCCATCCAAACTATTATTTAAGCACTAAGGTCATTGACCCTTCCGACCCCTGGCAAGTATGTAACCTGGCTGTACCCTGTACCGTCACACACTCATGTTTTAATAATGGAGCATGTGTTAACGACCCTCATCCGTCATACAGCTTGGAAAGCACTTAGTCATTACTTAAAACTGAAATATTATACACCACAGTACAGCTTAGTAGTTACCTAGTACTTATGTTTTCAGTGGTGTTTGTTGCCAAATATTAAACTGAGAATGCACACAATCCAGACTAATATTTTGAATCTGAAAGTGTGTGTGTTTGTTTGTTACTTTTTGACACTTTATCTACGGGAGCAATTTTTTTTTTTTTGATGGTAGGATATTATCAAGTAAGCGGGAGGGCGTGCCAGACTCTTACTGACTAAAACCCACCCGTGTTCCTTCAGTTGCCTGTACATTGCCAGGGGCCACGGTATCCGTTTCGGACTTTCCAGCGACCCGGGCAGGCGGCGGTCCTAGCGGACCCCTTCCGTTGTGCTGACATCTCTTTAAGGCGCGCGTGAGCTTATACACAGCCTGGGGAAGCAAATACAATAATTTTCTATGGAGACATGACGTAGACTTCATACTTCTGACGATCGACTCTTTGACAGTTCAAAAGTAAATAGTTTAATTGTAATAAATGATTTGAGTTTGATTTAAAAGTATAATAAAGAACAATGAGAACATCTTCGTAATATAATTATCATTAAGAATAGTTATTACTGTTATGCCGTAATTTTTATTATACATCAATATTAAACTATTTACATGTGGGTACAAACAACTTATAACTAATTAATTAATAAAAGAAGCAAAATTATATAATTAATTATCATTACGGCATAACAATAATAACTCTTCATCGATGTACAGTCAACCTCAAAAAGCTATATAAATGTTAGGGTAAATAAATAATTTAAAAAAAGTATACATCAACAAGAATTAATTTAATTAAGTATCTATGTCCCATAATTTTATATCAATGTGCAGCTTCACACATATTACACATTGGGTAATTAATTGTTGCTAATCAAATTAATTCTTGGCGATGTATACGTAGTTACCAAACTCTATTAATGTAAATAACGCTAAAAAGAAAATATATAATAATACATTTAATTGGCAGTGACATAGTAAATACACAGAGATATTGCAAACAAAATATATAAAATACATTAATATTATTTAAAGTTTATGTACCAAACAATTAGTAATATTAATAATATTTTCATTGAATTTATTTTACTATTCATTGTTCATCTTTAAAACATTATACTTTGATCTTGGATGAAAAATATAAAACATGAGATAGCTTGAAGGCGATGCAGTATTTATAATATTATTTTGAAAGCAATGTTTTGTAATGTGAAGACTTTTCTTCTTTTTAGTTTCGCTGGCAACTTTATAAGTATAAAATAATATGTAGAGGACGAATGAAAAACTAAGCCATTCGATTAAATTGTGTTTTAGAGTACTATTCTATGATCAACTAATAAAACGTCTTTAGAGACACGTTTTTAATTTAAGGTGTTGTGCTTTCATTACGTTTCGAAAGTAGTAAAAACGTTCTTTGCAATAAAAACAAAAAGAAAACGATTCAAATTACTTTGCATAGTACAACTTTTAAATGTTTTTTAAATAAAAGCGCAGTTCTCATAAAATCCTCTACAGTAATTGCTTATAGCCTAAACTCTTGACAATGCAAAAACGAGAAATCTTTCTACAATTTCAAAAATGTTTAGAAAAATAGTAACATTTTTCAGTTGCCATTTTTAAATAAAAAATAAATTGGTTCGGGTGCTCGCTTTTTGTACTGCAAACGAAATAGCCAAGTGCACACTTCAGGTAGAAATATTTTTCAATATCAATGTATATCTATGGGTATAACTATAGAGGGGTAAGCAGAAGTGTCCTTCACAATTACTCAAGTACGGCATTTATTCTGTCGAGTCGACTGGCGAGGTTTGAATTGTTTACAGGACACTTTCCAAATTCCTGATTGTTGACACTTTTTAAATACTTAAATCTGAAGAACTAAATTATGTTCACTCTATATTTATATTCACGGTTAATTGACGTACCAAGGGGTACCGTGTTACCTAGTAAATGAGGTGTAGAGTTTAGACAGGTAATCGCTCCATGCATAATACTGGTTTTGAGAAGTATTCGGTTAGACTGGAAGGCGACCCCAACATTGTTGGAGAAAGGCTAGGGCGGGGCAGATTCATGGGATACAGATTTCTTACTATCTATCGACTATAACTAAGTATAACATCCTAATAAGTACCAGACACTTGTATGTTTTTCTTTGTCCCCATATTCCCATTTACCAGTTCATTACTTGGCCTCAAAACAACGCAATTACGTGGTTTTGTTAACAAAAATAGGGCGGTGTTGTCAATCTTCATTTTTTATTAGACTCATGTTAATATTAGGTAGGTTACATTTGTATCTCAGGGATTTTTCAGTCTATTGTGTGTTTCATATTTATTCATATAACATCGCATATCATCACTCCTTGTTTCCTCTAAGGGTTAAGCAGGGTGTAGGTACCTTTAGCTCACCCACATTGCCCCAGTTATGTTTAAGTCCCATGTAATAGGTGGCCATGCAATATTTATTCTTAACAAAAAACTTCGTGTTATATATCGGGTATATCATCAGCGTGTAAAGTCATGGAAATTAATTGTTCATCAAAATTACTACCAAATTAAATTGTCCGTATATTCGAATCACAACTGTCTTTCCTTGACAGTTGAATGAAATGACTGTAAAACGGCAATTTGGCGTAATGTGTAAAGACATTGTTGATGCAAAACTTTAATCACGCCATCAAATTGTTTTTTATTGTCCCACTGCAAGGCTCTTCTCATACAGAGAAGGCACGAACATTGATCACCACGCTTGCTCAAGACGGGTTGGCGATTTCAGACTTATATTAAGTATAAGAGCAGGTTTCCTCACGGTGGTTTCCTTCCTCGATGTCAGTATTGTCCAAGATAAACTCAGAAAATACATATGAATTAGCAAAGTCACATTGGTACTTGCCCGGATTTGAGCCCACAGCCTCGTGCATGGGAGGCGAGGCCTTAAACACTAGGCCATCACAAAATTATTTTGATGTTACTCAACCGCAAATGGTTAGACTGAAAGCTGAAACCGAAATACTCCAGGTATATATAAAAACCGATACGAATCGCACACTTAGTCGCAACGGCCAACTAGCCGCAGAACATACAAGACGGCCACGACTGGCCGGAGTGGCGGCCGCCTAGTGCGCGAGATCCCTTTGTCTGAAACAAAGGCTCGACTGATTCTCATGCTTGAATTTATCTAGACGTTCAGCGAATATTATGTTTCCTTTTAGCCTATATGCTTCCGCTGGGATTCGATACAATACCATCTGCCAGCTGAATGCCAGCCGTTTGAGTTAGTGCTATCATACTGAAACTTGACAGCTGGATATTCTTGCTCTCCAAATTGTTTGATAAATATTTGAAATACACCTGTAATTGTTGTTGTTATAGGGTATTGAAACAGGTGTTACGTGGTTTTCGATATTCGCTGGTACTTACAGGAAAAAGGCAGCTGTGGTTCATATCGGGCAGCTTGTTGGTATGAAAAATCGATTGATGCCAAGAATCTATTTTTAAAGACAGACAGATTTTTTACATTTCTTGGGACCTTGGTGTCATACAAGGGTCCGAAGCCAACTTGCAGAGGCCCGTCAGACGTTTTTAATTACACAAGGCACCAACCGATGTATAACCCTGTTAGCATTGTTCAAGTACACCCAAGGACAAACAACCCCCGGTTGGTCTAGGACTATCGCAGGATATGGAAGCGAAGATATTGGATTATGGGTTTGGATAACCAGTTCACTTTAGCCAAAGTGAACTGGTTATCTAGGACAATGGAAAGACTTTGGCCCCTAACGATTTAATATTAGCGCACTTAAGTTCCACAATGACTTCTTATATTACATGACTGACTAGCAATGTTACAAACAATTTAATTAAAGCACTCGACTCTCAACAACTTGAAGTCAACGTACCAATAATAGAAAAACATCCATTATAATGTACTACCATGAGCTGCGTGTAAACACATTATTAGGGTATTGCTCTCCAGTTTACATGGGTTTATGGTAGGAAAATATTTTGGACTAAGGAAAGGAATGGATTTTTTCGAGACATAAAAATAGGGAAACATTTTCATGTTATGCTCATAACAAAGTTAAAAGCTTTTTAGGGTTCCCGAAGGATGCCAAACGGAACTTTACTACTAAGCCTTCGCTGTCCGTCCGTCCGTCTGTCTGTCAGCGGGCTGTATCTCATGAACTGTAATAGGCAGACAGTTGACATTTTCACAGATTTTACATTTTTATTGCCGCTATAACAACAAATAATAAAAATAAAATAAAGTTAAAAATTATACAATAAAAAATATCTAGTGTAAATTATTGTTCGGTAGTACGGAACCCTTCGTGGGCAGATTTTTGGTTTATCCACAAAGAAATAACTACGACCTGTTTAAGAATTTGTTCATCAGATGATAACAAATGATGAATGGAGAATTCAACAGCTTACTGTTGAATTGTTATCTCCCAGAAAATGTATGCGCTTCAGAAATCATCGTCTATCGAAATCTATCAACCAATCAATCAATAGCCATTATTTGTAAATATAGGTTACAAAGTGCGCCAAATGTAAAAAAAATATATTTTTCTATGTTTTGTCCTTTGGCGTACAAATATACATTTATGGGACGCTTTTGCCAATTAAGTAAATTAATTTATAATAGTTCAGTAGTATCAATGTATTAAAAAAATAGGTACGTAATTTAGTAAAAATTACAAAACTTAACGACGTTCATTGTCAAGATTCCCGTCGTATTTCGTCCTATTTTTACATAAATAAAATATTCATTTTGAAACACGAAGATTACTGAAGCGTAAACTTTTTCTGGTTTAACTGTACTGCCCAGTCTTACCCTTACAAAATACAAAAATCCCAGCAAATCTCAAAAACAAACAAAAGAATAATAAACTCAGTCGTTTCGTCTTCAAAACATGACCTTTTCTCTCAACAGTCGCCAGTTTATGGGGGCGTTAACACTTACTTACGATTCTCTTTGCATTTTACTGTTTTTTTATGGGAATTCAATTGAAGAATGAAATACGACGGGAATCTTGACATTTACAGTTTTATAGCGTTTCGATAAAAATGATGATGTGGGATGTTAAGTGTTTGATTTATTGGAAAGGACACCTACATACTTATGTTTGACCTTTAAAAGTATATTATGTTTAATCTTTGACCTTTATAATACTCTTAAGAACTTATAAGATGAAGTATTTGTCATTTCCTGTTGCGTGATTTGTCAATTCCTTTTATGTCGTATAAATAAAATATTCGTACTATAACAAAACATCACGCCTGTGTTCCCCAAAGGGTTGGGTAGAGGTGTACCTATAGTACACCCACATTTCGCCAGTTACGTTTGAATCCCATGTAATAGAGGACGATCCTATTGTCATCAACCAGGCACGAATCCAGACTCCGGGCTGCTACTGAAAAATTCCACATGGAAAAACCCAAAAACACTTTGCCCGATTCCCGGAATCGAACCCAGGGTCTCATGGTCAACAGTAGCGCTTGCGACCACTAGATGAACGAGCCGACCAACGACCTAACAATTATACATGCGAAAGTAACTCTGTTTGTCGGTCTGTCACCTTTTCACGCCATAACTGCTGCACGGATTTCGATGAGATTTACCACACGGGTAGACCATGACCTGGGTTAGGAGAAAGGATACATTATACCCCAATAATACTTCCCTTTTGAATAATTCACGACCTCCACGCGGTCGAAGCAATAGCTAGTACATAATAATCTATTTCATACACACACATATCCTCACCTGTAGAAGTATATATTATACCATTCCCAGAAATAAAATACCAGTTTCAACACATAATAATACAATTAATTTCCTAATTAAAAATCGCACTACGACCGGCGCCATTACGTTCTACTACTCGCGAAACCTTCACTAAAGCGTAGGTACCAAATGAAACTTTAATACAAATCCGAGCATTGCATTGCAATGTCTACAACTATTCAAAATTCAAAATATTTTATTTCACATAAACCTACATGGGTACTTATAAAACGTCAGAAGCTAGGTGCACGGTTTCAATTGGTTGTTTCCTATAGAGAAGACCCGGCAAGAAACTCCACCCACGGAAACTCTTTTAAAAATAATTGGTTTTTACAATATTTTCAAATACCTAACAGTGTTAATACATAGGTATGGGAGGATAGTGTAAGTCTTTCAACAAGTACCAGGTACTTTACAAAATAGAAGATGGTCAACAAATCTACAGTCCACTAAGCCTACAGCCTTCTCACGTTACAAAAATAGAAAAGAATCTATACAAGGATAAATAAATTAATAAAAATAAAAATCTATTTTAAAATCATGTCCACAACACACACGATACACTTCCCTTACCCTTTCTTATTGCCAAACAGTATTAACCAAGCAAAGTGGTTATTTTAATCACAGAAATTGTTCTTAAAGAAAAGAAATCCTTAGGCACTGTCAAACAAAGCTCTCATAGTTTTATTAAAAGAGTTTTCATCTAGATAGTGGCTGCAAACTCCACTGTTTAAATCTTCAAACTGCTTTGGAAGTTATTATGAATTCACTTTATGAGATAAAATGAATCTCTTATATGTAAGATGCTACACTTGTGTGGATTGTATACATTAATAGAATTATTTTTAACTATCCTAGCTTAGATAAATATCGAATCACGATACGTATGCTGTGAATTTGTGTATTATGAAAAATACAAAATGGGTATATTTAAAATAAGTTAAATAGTACTTAATACAATCACTAACCCCGATTCGAGATAAACATAAAATCAAATTCAAAAGTCATTATTAAAAGTATGCTGAGAATCAGCACTTTATGAACGTCAAAATGAACGCCACTTCCTAGTGCTTTAGCTGGGAAGAAGAAGTGGCGCAACAAACTCCCCAGCAGCATAGCTGTCTGTTATTTTCAAAGAACTTGATTAGTAATTAACATTACAAAAACAAAGTAACGCAAAACATTAAATTAAATTATTTGTCACGTTGCAGTACAACTCATTAATAAAACATTATTATGTACAGATTATTTCAATAATAGAAAATAAAATAAAATAAATTAACATACACAATCAAATATTTTAACAATAAATTATATGAACTCATATAACCTGTCGGGAAGTAAGCTACTTCTGAAGAAAGAACCTAAACATTGTCTTGAGTTAATCACAGCGACCTATTCTTATCGTTTAAGTAGTCGTTGATAGAAGGAAGAAAAGGAAACAGACAATACAATAATGTTTATTAGGTAAATAGAATATAATTTTCACATTACAATTTCATAGCTCTTTTCAACAGACTAAGTAGATGGAAGTCAAAGTCAAACAGTGTGACATTGTTACTACCCACATAATGTATGCCGAAACTAGCTCTGAATAAGTCGACAGATTTCCCAAATGTTCATGAAATCCCCACACAAAACTGGCTTATTATAATTATAAGGGTTTTAGTTTTCAGACATATTGCTGTTGGCTGATGCTATTCATTCTCGGAAGCTAACTAATGAGCGTTTTATCCTTTAGATGATGGGTCTTTGTTAGATGAAATTACGATAAGACATATACTTAGATCTTGAAATTGGGCATGCAAAATGCCTTAGTATACCGAGACGGACACTTGTGGACCGTAAATCCAACGATACGCGAGAAAAGCTGTGGCTGAAACCTCGCATTTCAAGAGTATAATAAAAGAAAATCCCGCCGCTTTCCGAAGCGCACATGCTAAGCGCTTACGAGCAGATTTTATAAATAGGACGTAGAATTTGAATGCAATTCATAATCCTATTAGAATAGCGATTCTATTCAGCTGGGAGGAGCAAAAAGGGTATTATTTCTCGGTAGTGACGCGATGTAGACAGGAGTACGTATTATTAGTAGGTTACGATTTCGAATGGTAGAAGCGAAAATTCTGCGTTTTGTAAAGAAATTATGCGAGTACCTACTTAAAACACACGGTGTATCAATACAATTATCATAAACTCGCTGCGCCCCGAGTTTCACCCGCATAAGTCTCGATCCCGTTATAATATCGAGATAAAAAGTAATTTTTGTCATAACACAGATCATGGTCTATCTATGTGTCAAATTTTATCCAAATCCGTTCAGCCGTTTTAGCGTGAAAGCGTAACAAACAAACTCATTTTCGCATTCATAATATTAATTACTAGCTGCGCCCCACGGTTCCACCCGCATAAGCCTCGATACTGTGAGAATATCGGGATAAAAAGTATCCTATGTCCTAATCATGGTCAACCAATGTGCAAATCTGTTCAGGCGTTTTAGCGTGAAAGCGTAACAAACAAACAAACTCACTTTCGAATTTATAATATTAGTTAGGATATTAGTTTATTAGTTAGCATTTATTAGTCAGGAAATAAGAATTTTGCTAAAATAATTATCACACAGCGAAAGTCTTCCACAATATTTAGAAGACGAAAAAATGGAGCTTACATAATCGTGCGCGTAGCTCGTAGCGCGCTACGCCGTAGCATGAAAACTTTCGCTACGTCTCGCGTGGTCGTAGTTCATTTATTTTTAAAGCTTGAACTAATTTTGTCTAGCTTTGCATATTTCTCATCAAAGAAGAAATGCAATTAATTATGTAATATAACGCCTGTTTTCCCCGAAGGGCTCGGCAGAGGTCTACTACCTATTTGTTCACCAACATTTCGCCAGTTATGTTTTAGGCCCAATGTAATACACAACTATATTCTTAAAACCGCTGACCTATGACGACACAGATGTTGGAGTAAAAAGTAACCCCACGCCTAATGCCACTTTGAACCTCATGCATACACTCTAATTCATTCACATTCACACACCTTCACACTCACATTCACGCACTCTCACTGTCATTCACATACTTGCATGCCTGCATACGGGCTGCGTTTTTAGTTTTAATTCTCTTTTCTTTGTATTATTATTTCATTTAGCATCTTAACTTGTATAGAATCGAAAATAAAACAAGTAAATTATACGAATTTAAGATATTGGAAGAGCGGATTCTCCTAACACAGGCTTATTTGCTTAAAAGGAGACTCCAATCACTAGTTGTTAAGGTATTTACTTGTAAAAATAATAAACCATTTTTATTTTATTTTCATTTTTCATTCTTAATGTCCGTCGGCAAACTTCGTGTTTCGTCGGTCGTCGGATTTCTATCAGTTGCCCTTTGCACTTGGTACTTCTACGTATTGACTCCTACCGCTCTGCGTTGCCGTCAACCATAATTACGAAGTGCAAAGGGCAACTGATAGAAATCCGACGACTGTCGAAACACGAAGTTTGCCGAGGGATATTAAGAAAATAGTTGAACTGTACTTTATTTGTTGTAGATTTGAGAATAACTCATTCTAACAAAACTTTACCTAGAAAAAAAATTCATTTGTTTGATTTTTATTTGTACAAAGCTTTACCTTCTGCAGCTCATAATTATTGTGGGGTATTATTACTTAAGCAGTTGCAGGATTTAATTCAATAGTAATGGCGGGGATTCTTGGTTCCATTTTAAGGTAAGGATTAATTAAATTATGGATTAAATAGTGATTGAATGGGTAGCAGTGTCAAAGACGTAGCTCAGGTCGGGGACTTCAGTTTTAATCTGCTTTCTGGGAGATTTTAATGATAATTTGATTTGTTTTTTTTATTAACTGTCAAAGTTTGGTTTTTAATATTAATTAAGACTGTAGCTGCATCATCAACTCACAATACGCGCGCCGCGCGCGCCGGCTGAGTGGCCGACCGCGAAGCCCTAGAGCTCTGCTACTCGTACCACCACCGCGATGGTGGCACCCCGTCGCGTCGTGAGTTTAGAGAACTACAGATCAATACGTGCTGTGCAGCAATCGGTCGGATTTTAATATTTAAAAAAAATTGTATTAGTAGCTAAGCTTTTCTAAAATAAAGACAGTACCAATGAGTGCTTTGAACTGGTCGTTTCCCTTCATCACCTCCGCTCCCAACAAGTCTTTAGTTTATAAAGTACTTGGAGTCTTACCATAAGACCCTATAAAATACACAAAGGTATTTTTGCCGTGAAATGTACGGTTTATTCGCCGTAACTGTGTACCCACGGTCGTCAGTATTGTATGGATCACTATGGAATTTTATTGACAGATACGTTTTTCTACGGCGCGGTTGTGTATGCACGGTTGTCAGTGTTGTATGGATCACTATGGAAGCTTGTTGTTAGCCACTTTTTTTCTACGGAGCGGTTTATACGCCGTACCGTAAGGAAACCGTGCCGTGTACAAAGGGCCTTGGTGTCTTTTCTTAGAATCGTTACAATTAATTATTATATTTAAAAATAGTTAGATACGTCGTATTTTGAAGTCATAGTGGACTTCAAAATCGACCGAGGTTTGGCTAGTTGAAAGTGTTGCTTTTCTCGCCACTAAACTAACTTCACTTTATTTATTTTCGTCGTCAGTATACATCAAATTGCTTAAATATGGCACCAATGGTTAATGGTTAAACGTAGTTTAGCTTTGAACTTAGTTTGTTTTTTTACACTAAATGATTTCTGCTTAGTACGTGTGCAACGATAAAAAATAGTTTTATTTAATTTAGCAGGGAATTTCATTCGTACGGTCTTATCCCAGTGCGGAACTTACCTAACGTACTCAGTCTATATATTTTTTTTTTTTTTTTGTAATTCCTTAGGTGATTTTATTTGTTGCCCTTCCCAAAAAAGATACAACACATGTATAATAGTAGTAACACCTACAGAAACTCGATTACTTATTTTACCCTTGTATCTGATTTACGACGGTCCTCGAGACCCCAGCCGAGGTTGACACCGCTAGAAGAAATGGATACTACAAAAAAAATACTGTTATTTATTGCAGTTTATTATAAATGGCATTTTTCTCTTGAGTAAATATTATTGTCCTGTCTTATTTTGTGGTATATTGCCTTGAATCAAATTACATATTTTTTTATTGAAAATTTTTTCTAAAAGTAAATCATATTTTTGGTTTTGACACGGGTACATTTTGCGTTTATGTATAGTGTGCAGATAAGTACCTAGGGATTTTAAATTACAATTTTCTATTAGAAAGAAAGAAAGAAAAATAAGTTTATTTGTCACAGAAAAACGTGCATAAAAAAAAGATAATAAACTCGAGTAGAAAATAAGAAAATAAAACACAGAGATTTAAATACAATAACGAGCACAAACAGAAATAGTCGGCAGCTGCTGGCACGTCATGACTGACTATTACATTATCCTGTCTATTTCTAAGATATAAATATTACCACATACCCACTTTTTAGGGTTCCGTAACCAAATGGTGCCAACGACACCCAACCCCTAACCGAGACTAAGGCTCCCCTATCCGGACGGATAGGGAAGCCTTCAGTCCCCAGTCCCTTCAGTCTGTCACAGGACTGTATCTTATGAGTTATAAACCATAATAGATAGACACTTGAAATTTACAGAGTGTGTACTACTACGGCCACTAACAACAAATAATAAAATTAAAATAAAGTAAAAAAAAAAAAATTGTGTTAAATATTGCATGGTGGTACGAAACCCTTCGTGTACGAGTTCGACTCAAACTTGGCCGCTTTTTTTTATAAAAATGGATTTTTATTCTTAATTGAAAAAATACTTATTAAATCATCATGTCATATATATAGAAAAATATTAATATTTATTTTTAGAGAACAAAGGCACTAGACTGTATGTAACTCTTTCGTGCGTGTGAAATTCATAGGTCGAAATAATTTGCTATTTCGGACTCAATTTTACGTGAGCAAAGCCGTACACTAATGACGCCGCGCTTAAATAACTATAGCCTAAGGTTATGTTTCATATTTATGTTTATACAAGGGCTAATATACGTATTATAATGATCTTGAAAAAGACAGTTACTAAAAACAAAAACACAGCTACGACAAAAACGCCAATTAAAAAGGGATAAACAAGACATCAGCTTAAATCACAGACAGACAAATTAATAATCACATTGATTTTCGTATAACTCTAGACGGATTGGACATCCTACTCGATATGAAAGCAAACGCAGAGACCCCCACTTATTTGGGATGTATACAATGAAGCCTTTGTCACCCGGACCATAACAACGAATCGATGGACACCTCATTCATCAAAATCGAATGAGTAGTTTAGGTGGAATGGATGGAAATGGAGAATTTTTACGATGGAAAATACGTGTTATACAAACATACATAGATTGCTAAAACATAACCCTTCCTTTTCGCTTTGCCGTAATCGGGTAATAGCCAACGATATCGGTTCAAGTAAACCGATATTCACGTTCGTTAATATTGACATTCGAATGTCAGACGCACTGCATCGTTAGTGTTATATTTATCGATTTCTTATTTTTCAGAGTACTTCCGAATATTGATATTATTTACTACGCTTGCTCACTGCTTTCAGATTGTGATTTCAGAACGTTAAAGTCTTTGAAAAAGGTATTGAGAGCACAATAGTACGTGGCTAGTTTATAACATTATACCTAGGTATGCATATACTTATAGAAGATTTGTAGAAACAAATTAAATAACTTATTAGCATTGAAGAAAGCCACACTTTTCTTTTGATTTCCTTTCCTCTAGTTTTATCTACTGTAGGTAAATCGTCAAAAAAATACACGTTTATCCTCCAATAACAAAATTACCATACACAAACCAAAAAGGCAAACAAAATCGGGGGAAAAATCAACGTAATATCTATAAAATCTACGAAACCTCTTATAAATATTTGAACAGTCACTGGGCTCATCCGATTTTATTCCGTTTATCGTCGGAAAGGAATCGTGTTACCGGAATCGGGCGTGTATTATTTAGAAAAGGGTAAAACTTGTCAATTAAAGCTGGGCGCAGATCGAGTCATGATTATTTTAAGACAAACTATCGCCATTGAATAGTTTTCTTTCTCTGAGGTTACAACACAAAGTCAAAGTCAAATAATTTATTTCAAATGCACTTCTGAACGTTAAAATTTACAAAAAAATAGAATTGATTCTAGTCGCCCCTTCCAAAAGGTAGTTTCGTATGGAGAAGAATGGACATGAAACTCCACCGTTACTCTTTTAAAATGTTTTACAATATTTTTAGGATTCCGTACTCCGTACTTCACTCGTGTGTCTGTCTGGCTGGCTGTCACAGCCAATTTACTCCGAATCTACTAGACCAATTTATTTGAAATTCGGTACACTTATTAATTTCTGTGACCCAAACACGAACTTGTAAAGTAAATAAATGAATTTTGAATATCACTTTTCGGGGACAAGATAGAAAAATAAAAAAAATGTTTTGCAAACTTACCGTGTGACGTATCAAATGAAAGGGCTTGTTGGAATTATGTCAAGTTTTTTATAACAAATTTTAAAATAATTACTTGAAAGATATTCAGGAAAATAGATGATATTTACCATTCCAATTTTTTTTTTAATACTGAGAATGTTTCTTTACTCATAGATTACAGGAAAACCTATAACAAGTCTATGGTCTTAAAATAACATGTTAAATCTCTCAATATTGTGCGTACAAACTTACATGTACAGTTGCAATGTATGGGAGAACATGGTTTTCAACTACAATGTTAAGTTTGTTCTCTAGATAAATTTATCCCAACTACGGAACCGTTCATTGTGCGTGGTCCGACACGCACTTGGCTGGTTTTTTTATACATTTATTAATACCTAGAATAAAATTACTATACCTTTATGTAAAAAGAATTAAAAATGAAGCAATGACAGATAAATTAATTATGTGATAGGTATTATGGTCCTCACATATTTACAAACATTGTAAAATTATAAAAAAATCCTGTAATAAGACAGTGAGTGAGTTAAAGTATTCACAGAGTTTAAAATCAATGTCATAAAAATAATAAATTATACAATTAAATTAGCAACTAGTTAGATTTTGTCTAGACAATAGATTACGCAGCTGTTACGTCCTTAGGCGGTGACGACCTTTCGATGGGCCGCCTGCTTGATTGCTACCCAATAATATAAAAAAGGCAAAAATGTTTTGTCTACTTCAGACAAAACAGTTTTGATTCACGTCTACGCACAGCCTTATCAAATTCAATGTCAGTCAAATGTGACCAGACGGTCTGATTTGAGGGCATCATTTTGTTTTGTTAACGTTTTAAAAAAGCGACGTGTTCTTAACATTTTTAGGGTTCTGTACCTCAAAAGGAAAAACGGAACCCTTATAGGATCACTCGTGTGTCTGTCTGTCTGGCTGTCCGTTTGTCACAGTCAATTTCCTCCGAATGTAATGGTTTTTGCGAGGATCTCAATTTTTTTTTAAATTAATTTTCAACTAAATACTTTTAAAGATATTTAAGAAAATTGATGAAAATTGACCATTCCCCCCCTTATCTCCGAAACTACTGAGCCAAAAATTTTGAAAAAAATACAGAGAATGGTTCTTTACTCATAGATTACAGAAAAACTTATAAGAAGTCTATTTTCATAAAATAACATAGTCAACCTCTCAATATTGTGCGTACAAACTTACATTTTGCATTTGGAATGTATGGTACAACATGTTTTTAAACTACAATGATAAGTTTGTTCTTGGGATTAATTCATCCCAACTACGGAACCCTTCATTGTGTTTTTTATTGAAGGTCAAATATCGTGTCCGCTTTGTTTGTTAATTTTGTGGAAATGTTAAAACTTTTGGGCATATTTACATTTTATATTTACCACGGCTGTATATTATTCGTATTTTTGATCTAGGTCAAAACAATTTTGGGGAAAATACTACGTTGTTAATGACAGACCCTTTTTTTTCATTCACTTTTCCGGCGTTATGTTTTTTGGTACTCGTAAGTTATTCACAAACTTTTAGACTTGCGAATTGCCGCTCTTTTATCTGACTACATAATAAACTGGGTAATAGCCCAATATCTAGCAGACAGCGGATTATGGAACTATATTAAATGGCATCATTTTTCATCGTTTTGGCATAACATTTCAGTTCACGGCCAGAATACTGACATATAAATACTAAACAAATACTAAGCTATCGATAAAAGGTTCTGGAGTGGCGACCGCGTACTGGAAGACTTAGCATTGGGAGGCCTCCCACAAGGTGGACCGACTACCTTGTGAAGGCCGCAGGAATCCGCTGGATGCGGGAAGCAAAGAACCGGTCAAAGTGGCGGTTCTCGGGGGTTCCCTATGTCCCAGCAGTGGACGTCTTTCGGCTGAAATGACGATGATGATGATGAAGCTATCGTAAATTTAACTCTGTAACTGCAAAAGTAAGTAAATGCTATATTGCCAGGCATTAGTAAGAATAAATGGACTAAAAACACAGTAGTTTAGATTAACAAAATTGGGCATGGCTTAACTTTTACTTATAAACAATCCTTTAAAAAGGAATCTAATTAGTAAGAAAGCTCAACAGAAAAATCTCTTACAAAATAATACCAGCCTGTACCCCGAATCTCAGTGCATATTTAATCAAGCTAATTTAATCCCAGACCAGACTGCAAAATACTAATCTCATAAATATGTAAGGAGGTCAGAATACCACCATTTTTATGCTAAGGAAATGTACGTCACATCCTAAGCGTAGGAACAGTAAAGGGTTCTAGAATCGAAATAAACCGCCTTTACATTATCCTGACAGAGGTTTGAGATAAAAACTATTTGTTTTCTCAAAGGTCTTATCGAATATAGCCGATCATACTCGACCGATCACATCTATCTTCTGACCCACATTAGTATAGAAGATCGGTTCCATTCAGCTGGCGGAAACAGACGTACGGATACATATAGATCTAAAACAAATGACAGTCGCAGGTAAGCTTGCACTCGCTGTACGTGAAGCTTGTGTATTTGTGCGTCCATTCTCGCAAGTTGCATGGAGCTGACCTTCTGCGTACCTATTGCGAACTACTGCCTTATTACATAACATATAACATCCCCCTATTACATGAGATTTAAACATAACTTGCGAAATGTACCTACTATTACACCGTACACCTCTGCCTTATTACCTATCACAATAATATACATTGCACAGTAATGTCTTGACTGGGATCTCGATATCGTAATCAGTGAAATGAAAGTCGAAATATAAAATCCAGCCTTTTTTCTCAGAAGGGGTTTGCTGAGATGTATAACTTCTGTTTTCCTGAGTATTTAAAAAAGTCTCATTAATAAAGAACAAGTGAAATGAATGTTGTTGATACCTAATTTTGCCAATATTGAATCTGGTATTGTAGAGATGTGTGATGTTCAGAATAATTTAACTAATGATATGATTGTCTGATTTGTATCTAATGAATATTTTTCTAAGGGTTATACCACGTCAACACCTGTTCAATGTATTATCTTGCCTATTTTAAAAAGACAGCTGTTGCATCAGTATTCAGGGGATACTTAAATAAAATAGTGGCTCACAATTCTATCGCAATCACTTTCATTGTAACAGTTCAACAACGTTCATTGAACCTCATATTTCAAAACTTTCTGAATCAACTTGACTGTTCGCCTACCAAATGAAATAGATTGTGAGTGCTATTCAGCTGCCAAGGCCTAAAAACAATAAAGTTCTCAGATAAAGAATTGTCTTTTCTTTTTATTATCTTTCCCCCTCTATATTTCAAAAGTCTGGCCGCATATATCCTAGTCCTACACAGATTTGAATGTGAATTAAGTTTTTTGCGGCTTTATCTTTTCGTTCCATTTCCATTGCTTTGTCTTTTTAAATCTTTTCCTTTATTTGCACAACAATGCTGGCAGTGCTTTATGAATATACAAAGCAGGACATAAAACTTCGTGGTTGATAAGAGTGTGTCATCCTATGTCCCAGATGAGTCGTTAGAGCCAAGTATAATAATGAAGATAAATTGCAGAAACGCACTGTTATATTTTCATAAAAGAACGTGTTTAACAGCATAACTGATGGATCAAAATAAATAACAAATAATTTAGAGAACTAATATCCAGGATATAAAGACGAACCTTGAACGAGGAAAGTACCTTCAAGCACAATTTCAAAATTAAATAATAAAAAATGGATACAACAATCAGCCCTAACCTTTGCTGAAGTTCAGTAGAATCCAGCTGGTTTAGAAGGCTGGTGCTTATGTGTAGACAGATGAAATGCATAATTGAATATCATGAACACAGCTCTGGAAAAATCTTATCTTTGAGCGAAGCAGTGTATGAGAATACCTGCCAATGTATTCTGTAAAAATAGAACTGTGAAAACTTAGGTGAAGTGAGCTATCAATAGTTTAAATCCCTAGCATCTAAGAAATGGAATGACAGCTCAGTTAACCTGAGTTTTGTATTCTGCAAAGTTCATTCGGAACCTTGACCGAACACAGTACGAAAGCGAACTCACTTGTTTTTAGACATCGCGGATTCACTCTTCGACATTGTTCGAATAAAGTGATGTTTAACGAATAACACTATTGGATTTATCGTTGGACCAATGAAATTTTGAATTCTCACTTGCATTCAAAAGTCAAAGTCAAGGTCCAATAATAACATTTATGTTTAAGTCCCATGTAATAAAGATTGAGCCTATTGCTATCTACCGGGTGTGTTAGAGTAATTATTGAGAACCGAGACAAAATCAAACTGATTGCTCTAGACAAAATCAAACTGGTTGCTAATTTAAGTTGTATAAATTATTATTTTTATTATATGACATTGATTTTACATTCTGTGATTACTTTCTCACACACTGACTTATTAATTGTAATATTTTAAGAAAATCGTCTGCTTTTACAATGTTTGTAAATATGTGAGAACCGTGCATCTATCACATAAGTAATTAATTTATCTTTCGTTGCTTCATTTTTATGAATTCTTCTTTTTACCTATTGTGGTAACGTATTTTTATTTTTTTAAAGAGTAACGGTGGAGTTTCTTGCCCATTCTTCTCCATACGAAAACTACCTTTTGGAAGGGGCGACTAGAATCAATTCAATTTTTTGTAAACTTTGACGTTCAAAAGTGCCTTACAAGGGCCTATTTGAAATAAATGATTTGACTTTGACTTTGACCGAACCTCCAATTTACAGCCTACAAACATATCATTACATAACCACCTAGAACCTAGATTTACACTCAAACGCTCAGTACCTCGTTAGGCTCCAATCATCGACCTCAGGCGATCCGGATTAGCGCTAGAACTCAGTAAGCCAAATAGAATGTTATACAGATACGTACATCAAATGTTTCATCAATTTGGGATATTGATTTCCTTTACTACTTACGATGCTAGTATGTCGTATATTTTAGCTATGACTGTACCAAATGTCTGGTGTTATGTAGGAAGGATATATTATGTAATACAGAACAACAAAAACACCATAACAGATTTTGATTTGTTGCATTAAACCTTCCTCCTTACACGATTAAGACGACACTTAAATACCTTCTAAATGCTACTATAATTCAAAAACATTGCTTTGTTTTATGTGAATTTCAGTATACCTGTAATTGGTACATAAGAGCCCATACCTGTTAACTTTTAATATTTAATGTACAAAGTATATGCTGTACCTAGTAAAAATAAAAAATATAATTGTTGGCAACATGCCCATTATTAATTTGTCAGAATAGAAAGGAACCTAAAACTTATATTTGGTACGAAATTCGTTTTTATCCGATTGCATGCTCAATACTTATTTTGAATGTATGCAGTTCTTACTAGATATGGGTATTTTAGTCTCAGATATCTAACTAGCTATGCATAGTTAGATATTTGAGACTAAAATACCCATTCTAAGTGAGGGTCAACAACCAACTTCGCAGCTACCATTCTTAATTGCAATAGACCGATCCAGACCATAAACCCGATTTAACTACAATTACTGTTCATTAAATCAGTAGTTAGCCAGTAACCACCATTATCAGGTAATGAAGACCACTATGTCTTAATGGGAAAAGAAATTCTACCCCCATTAGTTTGAATAGTGCTTTTGTGTTTCAGTGCACGTGCACTTTGAAAAGGCCTTTATTTCGTAGCAGGTAAAGGCGGGTTTCTTATTTCAAGAGCTTTCAATGACGTTTTTATCGAGGTAATTAAACCTTGTAAGAGTGATTTTTAAGGGACAAGGATAAACCTTTGATTATTCGAAAGCTTTTGTTGGGATACCCTAATAAGAGTGGTTTGATAGTAGAATAGGTGCCAAATTAGATTATAGGTATTTAGTTTTATTTTTATTATTAGTTTTTCCTCCAGGAATTTCTCAGTAGCAGCCGGGAGTATGGGTAAGTACCCGATTGATTTCAATAGGATCGCCCCTATTACATGGGACTTAAACAAAACTAGAAAAATTTACTATATGAAGAACATCTCTGCGTAACGATTCGGGGAACAGGCGTCACGTTATGTTATAGTTTTGAAAATTCAACACAAATAATGGGGGATGATTTTTAAAATGTTCAAAACATAAGAAGCTATAAATCAAGACATCATTCGATTGGAAATTCACAAAGCTGGAAAAGTCAGATTAATACCAATTAATAGCATTATAGTTGCACAGAGACCGCTATTCCGAATGCGCGGCGAGATGGGGAGGCAGTGCAGGCCGCTTATTCTTCAACACTCGGCGCGCGCAGTGTCTCGCCCGCCGCTCATTCGTCAACACTGCCCCCCGCCACGCCGCGCATTCCTAAAGCGCGGAACAGCGGGCTCAGTCAAACTATACTTACTGAGCTTATCCGCTTCCACCCTAATCATGTGTTAATTATCTATTGTGTATTTATGTTGACAACTAATCAGCAATTAACGTATTCTCTCTAATGGAGCTGCTTACCATATTCTGTTTGCTGCGTACAGAGATACATGGTAATTATTTCAATCTATACTGTCCCACTGCGGGGCTGCTGTTTGTCCCAAATACGTCTACATTGGCTCATCTTTCATGAACACATCCAAGCCGTCATGCCAATGTTTCATATTAGACTTCCCGGGATCGTTGATGATTTAAGTCTTGAATTGATGTCAAAAATTTCTGTTCATAAAACCCTAAACTCCTCCCAGTTTTAAGAAAACAAACCAAAATCACAGTTTCCCACTTCTTGGTGCAAAACCGCATTCGCGACGCAAGAAAGTTTCCATCCTCCTCACAATGAACTTCTAAGTATTTCACGCGGAGTCGTAAAATTCCACTTAGTGGAAGTTTGTTAAACTTGCGACAAGCGGAGCGCTGGCAACCTGTCACTTTATTGTGTAGTTTTATTTACTTTTTACATCAATTTATTCCAACGCTGTCTTACAATATTTTATTGATATACTTGTATGAATCATCGCTCACTACAGGTGGGCCATACCGCGCTGTAGCCCTATGCGGTTGTAATGTACTTAAAACTAAAACAATCGTTTACGAAATAATCCGATTAGGTGGTCCTTAGATTCGAAGCCCTAATGCACAGTCGCTCATTAGCCCAAAATACATAAAAACTACTCCACAACAAAACTATTGTCATCAACCCAGAGAGGGTCGCTAACAAACGAAATTTTTCATGAAAAGATTCAACTGCGTACAAAAGGGACTTCCCACATGACTTTAACAAAAATATTTTGAATGCTATGAATGTCAAAACCCGCTTTTGGTTCTTTTGTGGTCCTTTCAGAGGCCGATAAGGCCTCTTTAGAGGCCATTTATTAGACAGACCACAAACTTCATGACTCTGGACCTCACGGCAGGTAGTTTTGACAAGTTCAGTTACAAGTAGGCCTAGAATGGAGAGTCCTCGTGTTTGAGATTGTTTTCAAGAGTTCAAGAAGTTTCCTGATGTAGTTTAGTTACTAAGCAAAGTGGC
Source organism: Agrochola circellaris (assembly GCA_914767755.1). Taxonomy (NCBI): domain Eukaryota; kingdom Metazoa; phylum Arthropoda; class Insecta; order Lepidoptera; family Noctuidae; genus Agrochola; species Agrochola circellaris. The sequence goes on from OU611853.1 coordinate 1,771,280, forward strand.
TGATTTATGTGAGAGGTTATTGGTTAGTTAGTTGATTTGTTTTTGTGAGATTGCTTTTAGTTACTTCTAGCGTATGATTAGTTATACAAAAGTAATACTGTTTGAAAGAACTAAATAAATAATAGTTACATATGCATGTAGCATGACCACTTCTATCTCTACTCTACGAAGAATAGACGTGTAATAATAACCATTTATATCCAAAGTGACATTGCTTTTCTTCCTATTCGACATCGTGCCGTGGAAATCATTCAACAATAGGTATGTCATTTTGTCTTTCGTTTTTTCCGTTTATATGTCAACGAAACTATACGCGTGTTAGTGTTTTATTCTTGTTATAAACTTTGGGCGACCGAGCTCTGCTCGGGTGAAAATACGGAGAAAACGAATTTTCTCAGGTATGAGACCTAGCTAGATCGATTTTTCGACCCCGTAAACAAATCGTTAGAGCCTTTTTCGATAATAGTGTAGGATAGGATATATTTGGTACAAAAACAGCTGGTTTGCAAAGAATATAATTAAAAATACGCCTTACACAAATCTGCTCAAAATATTTGTAGCTGAAACTTTGCCCTTTTGTTCCCCAAACACTGCAAAATCCCCTCCAGACATGTCATAACATAACATGAGCAAGGCTATTTAACTGCGAGCAAGCAAGAGCAACTAATTAAACAAGTGTAAACATGTCCGAAACTATGTGGGGGTTATAAAAGATAAGTGTAGAAGGACCACTCCTGAAACTAAATGGGGCAGAAAAGTAGCCCCAATAATCTAATGTACGTACAGTAGGCAGCACATTAGTGGTAACAAAACCGGTGTATAAGCTGGCCTCCTATTCTATTGAAACTCCGAACCACTGACGAGCGGTCGACTCTACAAGTTTTAAACAGATGTCTGAATGAAAAAAGAAATAGCTCCAAATATTTGTTTGACAGCGGATTATAGATACTGGCTATTCATACCAAATCATACTATGTATAATATTATAAACGCGAAAATTTGTGAGGATGAATGGATGTATGGATGTTTGTTACTCTTTCACGCAAAAACTACTGAACGGATTTGGATGAAATTTTGCACACAGATAGTTTATAACCTATATTAACACATAACCTAATTTTAATCTCGGCAGTACGTCCCCGTGGGATTTTTTCCGACATTCACGTGGGCGAAGCTGCTACCTATTATCTAATAATAAGTTTTTAACTTTTTATCCCGATATTCCCATGGGATCGAAATTAATGCGGGTGAAACCGCGAGGTGCTGCTAGTAAAAACATATAGCAGTGCTTAAATATTTGTCTATATTCAACAATACAATAGGCAGTCGTCCCTCATGGTCGGAATCCTAAAACAGATACCTACTGACATGTTCTAAAATTGATTGATATGTTCAAAAACGAATGGATGACTACCATCCTTCATTCTAGACAGATACCTACGTGCTATAGCAAATATTTCCGTTTTTATAGGCATCCAAAAATCTTTGTTACCTACATCAGCACTAAGTGGTCTTTCTGAGTTCTCTTGCACCTAGTAGTGTTGTCTGGTCCAAACGAGTTTTCTTTATGATACTGTCTGCAAAATTTATAGCTATTTTGGATTTACAGTTCTAACTATAATTACTAAAATTTAAACAGAGAAATGAAGCAGCTTATGATTAAGATCCATCAAAGATAGAGTTACCTACACTACGCAGTAACTTGATGGCAACTTTCCTCCTGGAATCCAAATGATTCAAATAATAAATACTGTTAAGAAAAACAACAGTAATCCCGAATTTTTTACCATAAGTAATTCGAATACAAAAATCCCAATAAAAAACTTTAAGAGCGTTTATCCTAAACGTTGGCAACGTCCCAAATAGCTGTCAAATATTTACGTTTTGATTAATTTGGCAATATTACTGTATGGACAAATGAAATGTGGCTAACTAGTGAACTAAAATATTGATTACGAAATGCAATTATCGTAACACCGAATACTTAGTTTTAGATGTAAATAAAGTATTTGGAAACTTTCCAAATGCCTTTTTTACACCTAAAACGGTTACAACATCAAATTCAGTGTTATAATTGCATTTCATTATCAATATTCCAGTTCGCTAGCCACATTTCTTATTTCCATACACTAATATTGCCAAATTAATCAATCAGCGAAATATTTGACATCTTTATGCGACGTTGCCCACTTTCAGAATAAACGCTCTTTTTTCCGTTAGAAAGATTTAAAATAAATACACAAAAGAGTCAAATTTATGTTATGAATAATATGAATAAACAAAACTTAAGTTGTTTGTTTCTTTTCTTAGAAAAACAAGTCTGTTCCAACCAAAAAAACCTCTGGAGATAAATAAATCAAGAGTATAATACTCATAACCACAGAATAAGCCAGTTACAAGCCGAATGCGGCCACAATGAGCCCACCTCAGTCACTAAGTCATAAAAAAAGCGCAATGTACGCACGACGACATATCAAGCTATACAACTCCAGTATAAGCTGACCTCTCATTGTACGGAAAGCTTATACTTACAATATGTAAAAAACTGGTCTATCCGTGAGGGTGTTTTTATGTATCGGGTCTAGGTTAGAGTCTAGATTCGTGAGAGATGTGGTTAGTATATTTTCAACAATAATACATTTTTGGCAATGTTGTTTGCAGTGAAATATATGTTATTTGTTTTAAGACAAAAGGAGCATGTAAGAATAGTAGCAGGTGGGCGTTCTGTCGTATTTGCCTCCATGGGAAAAAGGCGCGATTTTATGTATGTATGTTATTTGCAGTTTAAATGTGCCCCTTTCGGATCAGAGAGGGTTTTTGTTACACATTGTATAATACGAGGTCATTTTATACTAGAACTGTATAACTTGATATGTCGTTGTGTGTACGCAACAGTCCCTCGAGCGTCGTAAACGTAGACTATGAAATAATATCACGTGGATGTGTGGGATAATAACATAATAATGTTGAGACCTTTCTTCTTAAGGGCTTCAGAGGCCTAATAAAACAAACTTGTCAAAATATAGCTGGAATACGAGAGCCAATGTCACTGAAATATTATTAAATTTTCACACAAATTACGGGTTTATTTTTTTCTTTCTTTTTCGTGTGGTGACTAACCTGGTGTCAGAGTTTAAAAGCCGCCCATCGGCCTCTGACTTAGCTTCACATGTCATCGAGAAATATCTCTCAGGCATTTCCACACGATGTTTTCCTTCACCGTTTTTGAAGCAAGTGATACCTAATTATACAATACGCACATGAATCCGAAAAGTCAAAGGTGCGTGCCTTGGGTTCGAACTCGAGACCTATGACTTGGCAGTTCGACGGTCACACCTAGTACTAGGCTATCACTGCTTTCACGGCTTTATAACATTACTAGAGAACGTGGGTCCTGAAACTGGTTTGTTGAAAAATTCTACCGGAGTTAATTTATGTACTAATCAAAATGTTTTTGTTGCAGTTTTCGTAAACAGTTTATTATTAGTTCACGTGTATCCTACCTAAATAAAAAGTGCATCTCGTAGGTATTTCGCCCTATCACAAGAGCTAGAGAACGCCTTTTTTTGAAAATTTTCATGTTTGCATCTTTTATTTTAGTAGTAGATTCGCGGAGTATTTTTTTATTTAAATATTTACACATATTGTCTTTACAACTAACACTTTACACTTAGTACGGACCTACCTAATTCCTTAGTAAGCCCGGTTGTACACACGTTTTTTTCACGAAATAAACTAATGTTGATTCCCGCTGTGTAGGTACAGTCGTCAGTGTTGTATGGATCAACAAGAAAGTTGGTTGAAAGACACGGCGCGTACAGCAGCAGCGCCGCAGTGCCGCCGACCTAACTCTTTTATATCGCCAGTCTTCTCTTCAGGGCCGATACACAGTGCACCGTCGCGGCGGCGAGTTTTAATTCTGCGGCGCCATGTATAAACGCTCTCACAGAACAGAAAGAGGTATTCCTACAAACAGACCGCACTTATCTGAAACAATGTATTTTATATTCTTTAATCTCCACATCGTATAAACTTGATATATCTCGTTAAAGATTAACGACCGTTAAGTCCCCCCTCAATAAAACTAAGTTCTAATTGCACGCGTTAAATTTAAGTTAAGTGGTATAAAATGGTTAATAGCTCTTTAGTAATCGTTTACTTATCACACTTGAGTTTTAATTAAAGAAATATTAAAAAGGCTCTCATTTAACAAAGTGTTGGCAATGTCAATAATGGACTGACTTAATTTTATTCAGCCAAAGCCATCACTGACTTTCAGCGAATAAACATCGTGTAAAAGAACTAAATAATTTTTGTATTTTGAAATCGGTAACTGACACATCCATAGTCATTTCTTCTCTGTCTAACGAGTGCACTATAGATGGAAAAAGTTACTGCATTTCCCCTACATGGCATAAAATGTCGCACACATAGTCCATAGTCCAAAATTGCTTCAAACTTAATAATCTGTTTTGTATAACAAACCAGATTTTCCCACCAAACTACTTCACAAATTCAATTTGGAAACCCACCACCACCATAATATTCCAACGAAGTAAAAATAATTAAATTTTCAAAAAAAAACTGTAAAGACCAAACGCAACAGTTTACAATATGGTCCCAGGGGAAATACGGAGAAACCAAGGCTCATACATGTGAATTGAAAACTGCTGGCGTAGAGAAATGGCGGTGTGGATATGTTGAATACGTTTCTGTATAGAGTAGGATGGTACCTGGGGTGTTATTGAAAAAGATCTAGATAGGAATGAGATTAAAAATCAAGATAAAACTGGATATAGTGTGAAATAAGATAAGGTGGATGAACAAAACACAGTCCAAGCGAGATTTTTACATTTCAGAACACCTAGACATCTGGTAAACCGAAATTATTGTCAATCTTTAAACTGCACGGTTACTGAAAAATGCGTTCACTGACTGGACAGGTCCGCTCAATCTGTGTGGTTTTTTTTCTCAAAAGACCATTTCAGACACCAATCTACATGGTCTTTACATGATCTGACAAAGATTATGTCTGGACTCTAAAAGAGACTGTGACCACTGGATTGTTTTGGCCTTTCTTCTCAGATAACTCATCTAGTTTTTAAAGTATGATTGACGTGTAAAAATGTTTGTACAAACCTACTTACAGAAATATAATAATTTATCATAGAACCAAAGCAGAGGTGTTTCATGTAACTCGAATTTCATCGACATATCTCTCAACCCGAAACACAGCAATATTACGTAGAAACACGGGATAGAATACCGGACGAAATCTATTGTAAAACATAAAAGACCAGCCCATAAAAAAAAAAAATTAAAGATGAAAGCATAAACTACTACCTACACGAATCAATCAATAAAAATACGCCAAACCTCCCTTGCAAAAAATAGACCTCTCCCAATTTGCACCAAAAACCTGTTCGCAATTGTATGTATGAGGCTGTCACTTGTCTCTTACGCAACACCATAAGTGGCAGTTTAGATTCAGAAAACAACCCAAAATAACCATGAATACATTCTTTCTTTCTTTCTTTTCCGTCCTACGTCTCTAGGGAACGATTACAGAGGCCATTCACTCCAGAAAAATAGTCGACAATACTTAGGTTCATAAATATCGTTTTATGAAGTGCTTCTAACGATAAAATTGTTTATAAATGTATAAATGGTATAATATAGTCGTGTGTATAGTAAATTGTTTGTACGAATGCTTCGGAAATGGTTCATACGATTTATTAGCTAATAATAGCTTTCGAAAGGTTAAAAGCCCAGTTATGGTTATGGGTTCTATTACCCTGTACTGTACGTAAATATATTAAAATTGTAACGAAAGAATTCGTTTAAGATTTGGTATGTTCCAAGATTTGATTGCCCAACACTGCTGAAGTTTACGAATTACACAGGTACCTGAGCATCTATAATGTTCCCACTGCTGGGACACAGGCTTCCTCTCTTCGAGAGGGAGTGGGCTGTAATCTACCACGCGGACGCAGTGTGGGTTGGTAGATGTCACATGTCTTCGAATTTTTGTTTCTAGGACATGTCGGTTTCCTCACAATGTCTACTTTCACCGTTTTGAGAGCAATGGTGATTAAATCATTTACACAAAGTAAAGCGCCTGCCTGGGTTCGAACCAATGATCTTCAACTGGTAAGTCTGGGCCGTTACCACTGGACCACCACTGCTCTCTTGAATGCATGGATTAACTCATTACATTTAATTTAATTAGTTACCGTATAGGTGGTGGACCTGCGGATATTATTATGTTCCGGTTTACTTATCTTACGAATCATTTCCAAATTCCATTCCAACTAAATAAAAAATCAAACTCAAACTCAAACTCAAATCATTTATTTCAATTAAACCATTACAGGCACTTTTGAATTGTCAAGGAATCGGTCAGTCAAAAATATGAAGCTAGTTGCCCATTCCAAAGCGTAGTAGGTACCTATGGAGAAGAACGGGCAAGAAACTCCACGGACACTCTTTTAAATAAAAAAATTGTTACAAAGTATTGGTTACATCATTCATGTTGAAATTATACATGTGAGAACAATGTAGAAAGACGTGCACGTTAGAAGCGTCCGTAATACAAAGATAAAAACAAAGAACAATTAAAAAATTAAAAATCAGCCATGGCCGCTAAGAGTTGACCAGTCCCAACTGACGGCGCCCGTTCACGAACATGACGTATGGATCAGCACCATTCAGCTCAACCATTTTGAAGGGAGCTAAATGATCCAACACACGCGCCACCATCAGCGAGACATCTGAGTGAGCATGACATACTCACAGCCGCCAGGGCACATTCAAGTCAATAAAAAAAAAGTATTACCCAGTAAATGGTAGCTCTTTAGTACATAGTACTCACACCTGTGCTCTGGAATTATATAATACTAAATAATAATAATAAATACTTTACGAATTGGTTCATTTACCAAAACCACAGAAAAATATAGTGCACTATCGTTCCATCTAAAGGACAATACATATATACGAGTATTCACTGCATCAATGTATACAAATTCATCTGTCCTTTCATAAGGAAAATCCTTACTCCTGACCCTGACTTTTACCCAAGGACCCTTCAATATCCTTCCGGTCTATTCCCCAATTTATATCCCAAAGTAAAAAATATATTATATCATCTTTGTTACTTCACTGGTGTCAATGTCCCCTCTACGGCTTACCATAAAAACTGACATGACCGTCGGTACTAACTAAGGGGTATAATGTTATGGGGGGAAATGTCCCCCATAGTAAGTTTGATGTAATAAGTACGACCAATCATGTGTGTCCGTTTTTATGTGGTATTGGGAAACGGGTGATTTGATTTTGGAGTGTGTACGGTTTTTATGACGGTTCTGTAGGGTCAAGGACTTTAGGTTTGTTAAGGCTTTACATGAAAGAATTCTTATAGATAATAACTTAACGTTTTTGTAACACATAACATAACATCACGCCTGCAATCCTCGTAGGGTTAGGCAGGCGTGCACCTACAGCACACCCACAGCACACCCAAAGCACACCCACAGCACACCCACAGCACACCCACAGCACACCCACAGTACACCCACAGTACACCCTCAGCACACCCACAGCACACCCACAGCACGCCCACATTTCGCCAGTTATGTTTGAAGTCCCATGTACTTGTGGGCGAGCGTATTGCCACCAACCGGGCACAAATCCAAACTCCGGGCTGCTGCTGAGAAATTACTGATGGAAAAACCCAAAAACACTTTGCCCGACCTGGGAATCGAACCCAGGACCACGTGGTCAACAGTAGCGCTTGCGACCGCTAGAGCAACGAGGCAGTCAAGCAACTGACAGTAGGCAACAAGCCAAGACACAAAAATGTGACTACAGGGAAACGAGGGCGGAATGGTATGAACGATGATAATTGAGGCCGCAAGAGCAAGAACGGCCTACTACTAATTAGTCTTATTGTAATGAATACAATTTTTTATTAAATAAATGTGTTACTAACGCCATCTTTTGGTGGCTCGAAAAATCAATGTAAGGCCATTTTGTTTTTTTTTTTTTTGACAGAAATAGGCCCACTAACAAATGTTTTATAAAATGTAATTGGGCTTTTTTTACGCTCGCGGCCTCAATTATGGTTGGAAGAGGGCGTGAATACTGAAAATACGACTGATCTACACCCGAATACTGAAACGCCACTCAAAACTTAAGCGTTACTTATGACTCGTTTAAAGCCTTTTGATTGGTTGAAACTAGTTTTAAGTAACGCTTAAGTTTTGAGTGGCGTTTCAGTATTCGGGTGTTAGACTAATCGTATGAAAGAATAAGACACGCAGCGGCGACCATACATTGAAATAGTCCATATGTCAATTTGCAGGACGATGACGAACAATGTAATTCGTGAATGTGAAATATAAATGTTTTTGAGTAAGGTGCGCTTGCACCACAAATCATGCGTGTAGCGCTAAACGCGGTATCAAGCATCGCAGCTGTAGCCCGCGAAATTAAAACTATCTTACGTTTTTTTCAATTTGCAACTTAGTTGTCAGGATGTATCTTGATCAAAATATGATTCGCCATTATAACAGATAAGTATTTACAGAATTAGAATCATTAATATGTACATCTCTCTAAGTTAGATTTGTTCCTTAAGAATTTTTCCTCTTTTTCTTATAATTACGCAAATCATATTTTGAAAAAGATATAACCTGACACTGACCTTCAAATTGCAAAAAACTTAAGAAAATTTGAATTTCGTGGGTTATCACTGCGGGAAACATCATTCTATTTCTGCCAATCGTTTTAAAATGACAGAGAAAGAATGATAATTGAAATATGTTGGCATATATGTGCCTTTTTAAAAAGCAAACGTCATAATTCCACACTGTTATTAACAATGAATCGTCGAGGTTAAGTAAGTTTGTTCAGGTGATATAGATCGCGACACCTCCGTGCCACTAGCCTCGGAGAGCGAGAACATGAAGCCGATAAGCCGTCGGTATCGCTCGGTTCCGGCTGCGAGAGAGTGACAGTTGTATTTACTGTGGGCCTACCTAGACTTCTTATAGCAGTATTATTCAGTGTCCGCTAGCGGCATAATAGTGGCCAGGCCTCGGCCCGGCTAAAGTGTCATTGTCATTGTCACTGTCAGTTGTTATTTCGTCAGTTAGTAATAGTGGTAGTTAGTTAGTTCGCTGTAAAATACCACATTCCCAAAAAATTACATTCTCTTGTGCCTAAACGGACCCTGGCCGAGTGCCAAGGTCCGGCCGCGTTGTGTGGTCACAGTTCTAACCCAACCTAACCTACCTTTCAGCCATTTTCATTTACTACTTACTTAATTTTTCGTAAATTCAGTAATTCTAGTGATTTTTTATATAATTATCTAAAACAAATACGATCAATTTATACAAAGGGCAGTGAACTAGCCTCAAAAATCCATCAAAATATCAAATGACAGGCAATGCTTACGGCACTTTAGCCGGGCCGAGGCAGCGCCACTATTATGCCGCAAATAGCGGCACTTTATCCGATAGGGATTGAGTGCCGCTAGCGGCACCCTATACACTTCCTTATTTTAATCTTACTTATGTAACTATGGAAAAGAGGTAGAGATATACAGTACGCTCCTAGCTCCATCTCTTTACCACAGTTTTACAGAAGGAAGTTTAAGGCGAAAGCGTCAAGGTAGCCCACGAAATTAAAATATTCTTTCGTTTTTTGCAATTTGCAGGTCAGTATCATGTTCTATGTTGATCTAAATATGATTCGCGGCCGTATCAAATGTTTAATTATAGAATTATAATCATAAAAATGATCAATACAGCTCCCTAACTTCATGTAATCCCATTTAATGACTATTTCATGAAATCATGACATTTGACAATTATGCTAACTTATGGAGTTGTATTGCTGATTGTAATGATAATAATTATTAAAATCCATATTTGTTACGGTCGCGAATTATATTTTAATCAACATACAACCTGACACTGACCTGCAAAATGGAAAAACTCAAGAAGATTTGAATCTCGCGGGCTACCTTAGCGCATCCCAAAATACGCTACCGAATCCTTCGTGTGCTATTCCGACTCGCACTTGGCCGGCTTTTTAATCAAGTAGTTTCCCTTAGCACGTTTAATTACTACAAACTCAGCAGTTACAAAAGAAATAGGATACAACAGTGATTACCTAGGTCTTAAGTGCAGCAAGTTAGTGTTGGTTTAGTTCCTATAAAAAGACTGCAATGTTTTGTTCAGCAATATGGAGTAGCAACATTGTAGCAAAGGTTCCGTTTAATTAGCTTACTCTTTGTTCGTTTATTGCAGTTTAGTGCAAACAAAAGTATTCTTGTTGTTGAGAGTAAGAAGTTAAAAGATCTTTGTTAAAAGTAAAACTTAGAAGTATTAACTATTTGCAGAAAACGAATAGAAAGAAAAGAAATATTTTCTTGTTAATTTTTCTTTGTATAAAGTACCTGTGTCGAAGCTAATGTTATTGCAATTTATCGAGATTTTAATTGTAATCAAGAAATTCTAATACGATAAGTTCTCACTCAAATTCGATAAACAAGACAAAAAATGTGGTTTACAAAACCAAGGTAGGTCACACAATCGTGTAAATATTCACAGTTGATATCAATGAATTTATTGTTATCTTTCTAGGTAGATATTATATTATCTGTTGAAATAAAACCGATATTTCGCAGTATAATAACAAGTCTTCGGTAGTATAGTGGTAAGTATCCCCGCCTGTCACGCGGGAGACCGGGGTTCGATTCCCCGCCGGAGAGAATCTTATTTGCATCTTTTTATTATTAAATATTAACCGTTCTGGTCGATTTCTACCAGTATTGATTTAATTTAATTCACTACGATTCAGCAGGTACTAATTTGTATTTTATTACTGTTTTATTGGTCCCGCGAGTAATTATGATTATGTGGTCATATAGATAGGTACGTTTTATGGTTATCATTGTTATTCCTTTTTTTTCAGTTATTTTTTATCATGGTCTGGCAGCTTGAGTAATTTATGCGGCCTACCCAAATGTCCTTTCTCTGGTATTGTTCATCGAATCGTTGAGCTCCTTAAATTCTGAGTTGAGCTACACGGTTACTGACAAATGCGTGCACTGACTGGACAGATCCACTCACTCTGTGTGGTTCGTTCCTCAAAAGACAATTTCAGACACCAATCTACATGATCTTCACATGATCTGACCAAGATTATGTGTGGACTTTAAAAGAGACTGCTACCTCCGAGTTTGTTTTGGCCTTTCTTCTCAGAGTAGTCAGATAGGAAACGCCGACCTCATCTAGTTTAAAAAAATATGATTGATGTGTAAAAGTGTTTAAACAGACCTACTTATAGAAATAAAATGATTTATCATTTATTTTTGATTAAAGCATTTTCAATTTAGCAAATTACTAGATAAACCCTGATTATTTATCGATTAACTACACCGAACGCACAGCTACGTTTAATCTTATTAACGAAAAACAAAATAATAAAGTTAACATTTTCATAATTAGTAAGACTGTTGTAATATAAGAAAGATATTGTAGTTCAATTATCGTTCGACCTCTACGAACATTTTAGTAAGTACGTAAAAACTTTGTCCCCGTCGGGCATTAAGACAAAAGATCAAACAAAATATCTTCAGAACTTATCTAAGTGTTGTAACTTACTATTGATATTGTTAGTTTCTTTATCTTTTTGATAGGACTCGTAAAATGCGTAAGGGACGTCCATCTTTTACGATTTTATTCCCCTGAAAGTTGGTTGATATGTGTTTACTTTGGGCTGTAAAAGAAAAGAAAAATTCTTTAAGTAGTCCTTACTTAAAGAATTTTCTCGTGAGGGATGGGTTACAGGACCTTCTTTTGTAGTTTATTTGTGAAAGGTACTTTTCAGGAGTTCACATCATCCGCTAATTACATTCAGATTCATCCAACTACAGGCAGGCCGTCGAGAGAATGAGTTCCTGACCCCTGTCAGTTGGACAATTTCTAGTAGTAATAAGGATCAAATTCGCAAAACGCATAGTCGTTAGTATGAAACTGACAGATGTCAAGAACGCATTCTCTCGACGACGCGCGACGGCCAGACTGTAGTGAAAGAGTAAAAAAATCTTTACTTTTTAGAACAGGGGATCGTGGCCGGGAACCCCGAGTAGGCAAACTTAAGCTTCGTGCAGACTAGCGCGACGCGACACCGGTTATTGTTATACCGTGACGTTTTCTTAGAAATTGTATTGTTGGATTCGCGTCGCGCCGTCGCGTCGCGCTGGTCAGCACGAGCCTTTATATCTACTCAAAAATGTGTGGAAACATGGATTTAGTTAGTCAAGTAATGATCATGATAATGAAGAGATTACCTAAATACCTGCATAGTTTAACATAAAATTATTTAAAAACGATTGTAAGAACTTACAAATTTAAAGGAACTTCATATAAGACCAAATTAAAAAAAACGTCATGCTAAAAAAGATGCATATGATCAGACATTGTATTGGTCAACCAACATAAAAATAGGCAAAAAAATAATTTCTAAAACATATACAGGGTGTAAGGGACATAGACACGCAAATTATTAATATGAATTCAGAACATGATACTAGTCTCGACCCACCAGCATTTAAATTTTACGTCGGATTTATTATTTTAAGCTTCTGTTTCATACAAAAGTGTAAACCTACACGGCCAAAATGTAGGGAACAACAGTTTTTTTTACACCCTGTTTTTATTTAGGACATTAATAACAAATGAACCAAAAACAATACATCCTATTGCCGACCCTAACCAAATATAGGGTACCGACCCATTCACAGATTAACCCTTTATCACCAGGTTGAACAACAATATTCAGTTCATTACATTAATCAAGACCAAACTGTCTGGTTTCGGCGTTGTCCCTGATAAGACCTCCACTATCCCAAACGATTGGGTCCTTTCATTATCTTAGAGCGAGGTCCCAACGTTAGGCGAACGGGCAAGGTAATAAAAACAAAAATTGGTTTAAGAGTGTCCATGGAGCTTCTTGACTATTTTTATCCATAGGAACCTACGACGCATTAACTTATTTATTAAATAAATAAACTAAGCTTTGGAATAGGCAACTTGCTTCATCTTTCTGACAGACCGACCCCTTGACAATTCAAATGTGCCTGTAATGGGTTTCATTGAAATAAATGCTTTGAGTTTGAAGGTTTGAATAAAGATGAGCCGTGATGTGTTAAACACTGTTATTTCTGAAAACAGTGGTAGACAGTAGGTATGTAATACTATTTACAATAAAAATATTTCGATTTGTAAAGTATTGCAAAAATTATAAAAAAACTCAATAATGGTTATAATGTTGTGATTCATTTTTATTTAGGAAAGGACAAACGACATTATTGTCCTTTAAAGAAATAGGTACCACCATAATTTACAAAGGTCTACAATTACAGTCCGGCCGTCGAGAGAATGCGTTCCTGACACCGGTCATTTGGACAAAACTGTCTAGTTGTAATAAGGATCAAATTCGCTAAACATGTATTTGATAGTATGAAACTGTTAGGTGTCAAAAACGCATTCTCTCGACAGCCGTACTGTGCAATTGAATTAAGCGAGGAATACCTCCGCTCATCTCACACCATAGCCTCGTTTCTAAGCCTTTTTCCAATTATCTCGTCAGCCTGAGGTTGAAAAATGGGATTTCGGTTTTTCGATCGACAAACCGTGAAATAATGTTAAGGAATAAGAAAAGATTTGTTACCCTGTTGGTTTACCCAATCTCCGTAATTATTTTATTGAACGGGAATCTGCACTGCTGTATAAAAATATATTATGATTGAATTAATTTGCTGGATTCGATTTCTCCTCTACTGATCGTTATTTCTCCTGATAAAGTTTATTCTGTTTAACTCAATACTCAATAGTTTTATTGCATTCCACATTTAAGTATTCTTAAGTGGTAAATTTATAATTAGATCATTTGGACCCTGTCGGGCACAGCAAAATAAGTGATTAGGAGAGAGGAAACATTTGTTAATGATATAATATTACTTAGCAAACTACTATATTTTAATAATGATGTAGGTATTTTATGAGATAAACTAGTAGATTTAATACAAAATATAAACGGGTATCCATTGACAGATGTAATGACAATTAAAAATCAAATAAATTTTAAAGTCTCAGGTACTTTTGTTATGACTTTATAAGTATATGTATTCGTTTATTTATAGGTATTCGTTTACCGCGTAGTATCATTTATTTAGCAAGAATTGCCTAAGTTTTTTTTTTAAATACGTTAATTTTCTCTTCATTGTTCATTGGTGTGGTAGTTTATTATATAATTTAATGGACATTACGTAGGGACTTGTAGAGTGCATTTTTAATCGAGAACTTGGTAAGTTTACCTAGATCGGTGTATGTATATATCTATGTATATTATATATTTTCGTATTTTCGTGTTATCTATCCTTTATGCTGCACCTGCCATCTTTCCTCTCTGCATCACCCTAAGGTTGAATGGTAGGAAATGCCCCAGGCATTCATTAAGTCCGCCCTTGTACGATATTTTTATACTTGTGCATAAAGTTTTAATAAATAAATGAATTTTAGACGAAATAATGGGAATGTTTAAACGAGTTGGGGTAATGTCATTTTACGTCTATAATTTTTCCGTTGATGGGTATTTTTCAGCTTGAGAACATTGTAGCCTTTTTTATTAGAAATTCGAATAGGTCTGCACATCTAGCTCAGTTCGATTATAGGGAAGCCCTCTTCTTTCTTCTCAAAAAATCTGGTTTTAAAGCCGCCCATGGGTCTCTGACTTGGCTTCACATTCCGTCGAGATATATCGGTCAGGCATGCCGGTTTCTTCACGTTGTTTTCCTTCACCGTTTTTGAAACATGTGATAATTACATAATACACACATGAATCCTAAAAGTCAGAGGTCAGAGGAGGTTCGAACTCGAAAACTATGACTTAGCAGTCCGACGGTCACACCACTAGGCTATCACTGCTTAACTTTATTCGGGATTAAACCCTGAAAACTTATAGCTACTGAAGAACTTCACAACCAAAGTGTCACAGATGCCCAGTTGGCTTTGAGATGAGCTAGTAGGAATTAACTTAGGTATGAACGTGAAATGCTTAATTAGTAGGTACTGGCTTTACAGTTGATTGCAACCGGCGTGAGTGTATAACCAGAACCCTTATTGCGTAACACAGGATCAATCACAATCTCTTTCGTTTCGACGGTTCAACAACAATCATTACGTTATTTATGTTATTGAGCAGATCTTTTGGAATATATCAAGCAATGGGTTAGCAATTACCTTCAAAATGATTCAGATTATTATTGATCTTGTGTTACGCAATTAGGATGCAGACGTATTAACACAAACGAACCAAAAGGACTATGTAAGAATCACAGCAGGTGGCGTTCTGTAGGTAGTTTTCCCCCAAGAGGGAAAAGTTCCGAGTTTTTGCTCGCAAAGATACTGTTTGCAAATTAAAAATGGTAATGAGAAAAAAAATTATCACCGACCTCGGAAGCAAGTCGAAAAAAATGTCGTTGACCTCAGCAACAAGTCGAATAAAACACGAGTAAAAATAGTAATTACTCATAAAAAAGCCAATTTATTCCCGTTGCTCTTAAAAAGTTCTTAAAATAACAAGTGCTTGATTAAAAGCTTCCTCAATTAGCGAGCTTTTAAAGAGTTATTATTTGGAGAAGCTATAAAAATTTAACGCCACTTTCTCAGGTTGGGAGCAAGGAAATAAAGTGCTACAAAGTGTGACCGTTAAAATTTTACACTTTTTGTTTGCATTTTCTTCAGAAAATTCTTCGGAGCTGCAAGAAATATAAACTGTGAGACTGTGTGACCCGTGGGACTAACCCGGGGCAATGCACTAAGTTGAGAGTCAGTTGTCACCACTATCATCTCGTGAATATTTGTACGGTTTTACCCCGTATTTAGAAGCAACGTTGTGACTGCCTCGTCGGTCTAGTGGTCGCAAGCGCTATTGCTAAGCATGAAGTCCTGGGTTCGATTCCCGGATCGGGCAAAGTATTATTGGGTTTTTCCATCTAGAATTTTTCAGTAGCAGCAGAGTCTGGATTTGTGCCCGGTTGATGGCAATAGGCTCGCCCCCTGTCCTGTTACAACCAACGTTTCGTATACTATTTACTTTACAAACAACTTTCCGCAAATATTTTATTTTATAAACACTCGGTCTACAAACATTTATTGAGCAAATGCTTCTCTTTACAAATGTTTCGCATGATATTTAATTATTTATAAATTTTTCATTTAATATTGAGATTCTTTTGGAAAAATCACGTATATACTAAATATCATTTTATAATAAATTTTCTTAACCAGTCACAAAGGGATCATGGTTTGAATTTGTCTGTTTAGATATCAAAATCAATCAAGTTTGTGAAGTCTACAAAAAAAAATAAATATATATAAACTGACTAACTGTTGCCTGCGACTTCGTCTGCGATCCATGATGAAAGGTAGCCTATGTCCTTCTCTGGGTCATGGTCTACCCATGCGCCAAATTTCATCCAAATAATTTCAGCCGTTTTAGCGTAAAAGCGTAACAAACAAACAAACTCACTTTCAGATTTATAACATCAACTAGCTGCGCCCCACGGTTTCACCCGCATAAGTCTCGATCCCGTGGGAATATAGGGATAAAAAGTATTATATGTCCTAACCCAGGTCATGGTCTACCTATGTGCCAAATTTCATTCAAATCCGTGCAGCCGTTTTAGCGTAAAAACGTAACAAACAATCAAACTCTCTATCGCATGATGTGTAAAAAAAAAAGATTTTTTGTTGTTTATTTAAATTTAATTAATCACAATTTTAATTTGTATTTTTATCTGTTTAGAATTTAAAATAGTTGATATCAAATAGTGTATAATTTAAATGTATGAGTGTAAAACTATGAACTAGAATTATATCTGAAATAAATAAAATTAATTATACTACCTGCGGTGGATGACCCAAAAAAAAACTCATCTATTTTTTTTTTTTACCTTTTTACATATCGATACCTATAACGTCTACGGGGTTTCACAAGCTGATTAAATTTTAATCCCTGTATATTCTATTCCATTACCAGCCCAACTTAATCAAAAATGCGCTAATCCAAACGCAATTCCAAAACGAAATTTTCTTAACCAGCTATGAGCCACGGCTAGCTAACCAAAATCCAATTTCAGTCCCTTGGGAGTGCTTTCAGTGGGGAATAATGCAAAGTAATAGGAATTTGGGGCTGGTGACGCATTTTGAATAATTTAAAAGCCCTGAAACGACCGTAAACCATCGGTGGGATCGCTGGGAATCGGAATTTGGAAACCTACGGGAGATAAGTGGGAGCGGGCAAGCCCCACATATATGTTCCTACTAACAGCTGAATGATATTAGTGAATTCATATCATAGAGCTACAATACTTAAAGTGAAGGAAAAGATTGAAGAAAGAAGGAGAAGACAAATAATTCTATTCTGCACAAATTAAATGCGAAAACTGCGTAGAACGTAACCTGCAGCCAAGCTTGCTGACTGACGACATGCCATTCATAAAACGTCAAATTTTCAACATTCTGTTTCATCCCTTGAAACTTCAATCATTTTAGCTCTTTCACAGAAAATCACAATTACCACTATTATTGGATAATTTACAATCAATCAATCAGCCGGGACCAACGGTTAAAGCTTCGTGCAGACCAGCGCGACGCGACAGCGCGACGCGACACCGGTTATTGTTATACCGTCAAGTTTTCTTAGAAATTGTATTGTTCGAGTCGCGTCACGGAGTCGCGTCGCGCTGGTCTGAACGAAGCTTTAACGTGCTTTCCGAGGCTAGGAGGAGTCTCGTTGTGTAAAGATGGTCACCCATCCACGGACCAACCCCGGCAAGCGTAGCTTAATCTGATGGATTGACCCATGCAGCTGTTATTACTTAGCTCCTAATAATTACATTTAATAACTATAAAATGACTATTGGATAATATACATTAGATAAAAATACATAACGTTATATTGTAATAATAATAACGTTCACGTAAATACATAAAAACACGCGACGGTCGTAATCAAAATAAAAACGACCCGTATAATAACCACCCTGTAACCCAATAAACATTTGATACGTTACGCCATTATCAATGCGTAACACAGTACTTGTACAGATCGTGTGAATGTTTCAGGCAAGTACTGGTGCCAGTCGCTTGATTACCCATTTATTTACAGGAAAATCGGCAATTCAATTCTTTATTGCATATCACATTGTATTCTTAAATGATCTATTAGTTCTATGTGAACTTGTATACAATTAAACTGACTGACTGACTGTCTGCTTGTCTTTATTTTTTGTTTTTTTATTGTTTTCATTTATTATTATTATTGTTTTTTTTTTTGTTTTTTTTTGTTTATTATTAATTATTCCTATCTACTTGAATGATTTTAAATTGTCCTGCTATTCATATTTTATGAAATTGTTGCGGAGTAGCATAATTAAAAATCATTAAAGTAAATTTAAATAAATTGTATTTTTATCTATTTTAAGAAGCAGAGAATGTATTAGAATAGACATTGATTGGCTACATATGCACATATCTTTGTGACATATAGACATGGCATGTTGTACCTTTTTTGCAAACCCTTAAGATGACTACAACGAATCACATCTAGGCTTTTAAGATTATTTTGCTGTTCCTTACCCATTTACAGATATTTACTCTTAGATAAGTATAGCATAGCATAATCAGCCTATAATGTTTCCACTGCTGGGACACAGGCTTCCTCTCTGTGAGAGGGAGTGGGCCATAATCCACGACGCTAGCCCACTGCGGGTTGGTAGATGTCACACGTCTTCGAAGTTTTGGTTCTAGGAGATGCCGGATTCCTCACGATGTTTTCCTTTATCGTTTTGAGAGCAATGGTGATGAAATAATTCACACAAAGTAAAGTGCCTGTCAGGGTTCAAACTCGTAATTCGCGGCCGTTACCGCTGGGCCACCACTGCTTCCCAAAGATAAGTAACTTTAAGGAGGATGCGCTAAGGTAGCCCGCGAGATTCAAATTTTCTTGAGTTTTTTTCCATTTTGCAGGTCAGTGTCAGGTTGTATGTTGATTAAAATATAATGCGCTACCGCATACCGTTTTTGTATATTGGCACCTTATATTCATGTATTTAGTTATTATTTAATGGTGTTTTTGTATTTTATGCTGTCTTTTGTGTGCACCAAATAAACGATTTATCTATCTATCTATCTACCGTAACAAATATGGCTTTACATAATTATAATCATTACAATCAGCAATACAACTCCATAAGATAGCATAATTGTCAAATGTCATGATTTCATGAAATAGTCACTCAATGGGATTACATGAACTTAGAGAATTGTATTGATAATTTGTATGATTATAATTCTATAATTAAACATTTGATACGGCCG
This sequence comes from Agrochola circellaris, assembly GCA_914767755.1. Lineage (NCBI taxonomy): Eukaryota > Metazoa > Arthropoda > Insecta > Lepidoptera > Noctuidae > Agrochola > Agrochola circellaris. The sequence goes on from OU611853.1 coordinate 1,790,737, forward strand.
CGAATCATATTTAGATCAACATAGAAGATGATACTGACCTGCAAATTGCAAAAAACGTAAGAAAATTTTAATTTCGCGGGCTGCCTTGACGCTTTCGCCTTAATATTTTCCTTTACTTTCTGTTGTTTCGTATTCATTATTTAACGTTTACTTTCTGCTTCAAGTCATTTAGTCATTATGGGAGCGGGAGGCGCTCCTCAACGAAAAATAGAATCAACTTAATTTATTTCACTAAATTACTTCACAAAATGGCTGTTCTTTAGCTAATTTGTTGTGTACTTGTAATACTTATTTTAATACACTTCTTATTTATTACCATTTTAACCTTTATGTCGCTGTGATAAAAAAAAACGAAAATAATTGTGCGTTTTTTGCATTTATTTTTATCTGCAATTGTACCGTAAAATAAGGGGGACAGTAATCCACGACTAGATACTTCAGAATTTTCGAAAGCATATCATATAATATTATCCTAACCGGGAAACGACCCTCAAGACTTTTTTTCACTAACAATAATGTTTTATTCTAGCTTGCACAGGAAGAGAAATCTCACAGAAAAAGGAGGCCTGTGCCCCAGCAGTGGAAACATTATGCTTATATAGTTATGCTAGCTTGCCTTTGCCCCAGCAATATGTTGTAATAAACTAGATTAGAATCATTCTCATTCTCTCACCAAGGTTAATCTACTAGCACACTAACTAGCACAGTGTGAACAGATCACTAAACAAAAGCGTCGCCACAATAGTTTACTGTTTACGTGCGCACGTGCCTCGTTTGATAATCTCACGAACACTGTGTTGTATTGAAAGCTTTTCTTGAATATTGATACGAGCCGCCGTGTCTTTTACTGAAACTAATGTCAAGAATATTTCAGCGTACACGTAATTCGTACTTACTCACATTTATGGTTTTCACGTAATGAAAGGTCTTAATTATATTTTTATTAACCCAGAATAAAAATGTTTTATATGTATGTTACTAATTTATTTTCATGCCGCCACGAAATATCATCATATTTATTCAGTTTGGTAATCTATATTATTATATAAAAGGAGAAACTGATTGATTGACTGACTGACTGACTGACATATCAACGCTCAGCCGAAACTATTGGGACTAGGAACGTGAAATTTGCACACGGCTTCCTTTTATAATGTAGGGGCACACTAATAAGGGGTTTTTGGAAATTCGACCTTTAAGGGGATGAAAAGGGAATCCCGCCTTTTCACCCCATTAAAGGTCGAGTTTTTATTTTAATAAATCATAATCCTTGAGTTAATAAACTTGCGTCTTGGCACTAATACTAATCTAAGTAAATTATCTTTCTAAACTACCCCTTAAAGAGGCATTGGGCACCCCTCAATCCCCCTTTAAGGGGTCAAAGTTTGAATGGAAGAATTAAAACGCGCGGTCCGATTACCTCGAGACTCAGTATTTATTATAAAAGGAAAAACTGACTGAGTAACTGACTGTCTTAATTTTCAGTGTCACAACACACGCAATCCGTATAAAATGGAGTTCACACAAGCTTTAGAAAATAAAGTGTCAGGTTTAAAGGTCTCAGTGCATAACACTGACAGCTTGTTAGTGCAGCACTCAACATATACGTTTAATAATAATAATACGAGTACCATCTACGTAGGAAGCAGACCTTGCACTATGATTTTTAGTTTATACTGTCCAATTAACTTGGGATACCCAGTTCAATCATATCTGTTGGTACTCTTTATGGTAGTTCTTCTACCTTCGTTTCGAATTAAAAAAATGTAAATATTATATTTGCCTGTCAGCTAAATGGTAGCGCAAATGACTACCACCAAAGGTTGCGTTGGACTCGGGGACCTCCACCGCCCCTCATCAAGCAGGCCCGAGGTGGCGGCGCGTAGTGTTCCACGCGCGCCCCCTATTTGACGTCGCGGGGGGAGTCTCACGAATCACTATCTATGTATTTTAATGCACCTCATTTTATGCACCTGAAAATAATAACTCAGTCACTGGGCTAACCTTGGAGATATTCAAGGCTAAACTGGGTATTCAGACTTTGCGGCTTTAAATAAAAACCTAAAGAATGTAATAGTATGATTTTGTTAAAGTTTGCTGATTGGATTAATTGACCATATTAAAAACAGATAACAGCTATAAATTATTGTATGCAACCTTAAATATCTTGCCAAAGCATTTTAGACTTCACATTTCATTTATCTAAATGTAAACAGAGGCTAAAACATACCTTTTAATCTGTGAAAAACAACTAAAACACCGACCACATTTCTCCAGATTATGTAATAATCCTTCTGCAGCCGCAGGCAACGAATTAACCCCTTCCGTTCTAAAGGGATCGAAAAGGTACCCTAACAATTACAGCAGGGACCTGTTTGGACCCCTCGTAATGTGAGGACCCACATATAATGAAATAATAGGTAGACCGTAGTTGGGTCCAGGTAGAGTGCTGGATAATTCGTTATTTTATGTCGGGTCTGCTCTTATCAGAAGTCAGGAATGAGGAAATTAAGTTAGCTTGTTTTCGTTCGGAGTGATTGCGTTAATTTTGAAAATTAGTGGACTGGTTTTGGTAGATTGGTCAGGAAAATATTACCTTCAAATAAATTGTGAAATAAGAGCCCTAATGATTTATTATTGTTTTACCGTATAGGGTAGGTAGAGTACCTACCATGGAATTAGTATGTACTATAGTACTTTAGAGGTATGAGGAACAGGGTGTAAAGTTGGGAGGGTCCTCCGACGAGACAGCTATCGTGTCTCGCGGGCAATTGCCCAGAGGTTGAAGACGGGAGCTTGTATATATGTCCTTCGCGCGGTAAACTCTAATTGCGCGATATAGGATTTGTGTGACGTCAGGATTTTGTGTGACGTCAGATCTTTGAGGCGTAGTTCGCATGTGGCAATGCAGATGCTGCCACAGTACCTACATCAATGTGTTAAACACAATTAATAACCCTTCTTTTTTGGCTTCACCGCAGTAGGGTCAACAAAAAAAAATACTTTATTGGAAAAACGAAAAGATGATGACTGACTTGAACTTGCTGCCGGTTTCTCAGGAAAAATAATATGATCAATTGTGGCATCCTCGCGTTTGGCACTTGACGTGGCAACACGTCGTGTGTGTCCGGGTTCGCAACAAGTCAGTCGTCATCCTGAGGAAGCCTCGTTGAGAGGCGGAACACGTGTCGAATTCTTACAGGGTTCTTTATGACACTAGGTTACTAAATATACGTCGTCTAATGTATTTATAATGGATCAAATAACTATCTCTGAAGTGAAATAAATAAATAACTATTACTAGTAGGTATCAAAATCCTTATTCTCTTAAAACAAACCTTTGTCTATATATATCATGTAAATACAACATAAAACGTACTATTACGTGGACAATTTATCAAATTAAATACGGTAAGTACGAAATCACCATAAAACATTTTAATACCTTATCAAATTCTCCCTAACCAATAAATTTATTGCCTCCTTGAGTAAGCCTCCTCTGGCAAGACTTCCCTTTCAAAAATGATTTTATAAGAGCCTTCCTCGCGTGAATACATTTGAATCTGTGGCTCAGAGCTAAATAATGCTGAGCCGACGCGATAATTACTTATTTAAATTTAGCAAAATTAGTTGTGAGTAGAGTATATTATTTGTTTACTGACTCTTTCTACTTCTCTTTCTTTTTGGTGGCATTTCACATCGCTATTCGTGTTCGCGTATTCGTCTTATTTGCCGAAATACGACGATGTGAAGTTACTCTATTCACCTATATTTACCAATTTTTCACGAATAAAACGAATAGGTACGCAAATATACCAAGACTCGTATCCGCCGGTTGTCGGTTTTTGGTCACGTATCAAAGGATTGCGAATATACAGAATAAGTTCGTTTACCGTCCACACACGGCTTGCTCAGTAGAGTGCGGTGTTTTATGTACGCATACCATGTATTGGTAATTAACACAGAGGAAATAATAAGTCGCTGCTGCCGTCAACACGTCCATCTTTGCCTTCAGATTAGCTAAAAGATAGCAAAAATATTCATGAATGTTCGGATAATTCGCTGTTCATGACGATGTCTGAACACAGTAAAAAACGATGGAATAGAATAATGGCGATGCGAAGTGCCACCATGAAAATGTAGTAAAAACCGGCCAGCGCTTGTCGGAATTTATCCCAAAAACAACTGCAAACGTAAGCGAGTATCAAAATATGTCGCATAGTCGTAAATACTATTAATTTTAAATAATAAATTATGTCGCATAGTCATAAATACAAATAATTTTAAATAATTCGGTTTCTTTATAGTAATAATGAATCTTTTAATTTATAACTATTTTGTTGTTAGTTGTTAGCTGGCTGGCTGTTAGCTGGTTGCAAACGAGTATTTTGTCAAATGGACTAGGTATACCCCTTTTTGTTCTGGTCGGTCCCTGTTTAAGAACCAACCTACGAACTTCCAATTTCCCACTATCTTTATTTAGATCAAGATACAGATTCCTTACCAATTATAATAGTTTTAATTAAAATCTCAGCACTTATCGCACGGCAACGACTCTATTACCCATTGCACTCAAACGTACCACTTACCTTCAAATAAAAACAGCAGGTAGGTACTAAGCCCTTTCAATATAAACTTGCAATACTTCAAGAGCTCGAGCCACGAGCCACGCCAGGTGAAGGTTTAATATCTAACTTAAGCCCACATTTACTCTGGGAACACACAAAGTTTCTGCGGAAGAGATATTAAATACAAAGCTTTTCAGACACGCCTCGCTTTAAGGAGAGTACTTTAAGGATAAGATACAGAGATGAAAATTACGCTTCAATCCTTCAAAATATTGGAGCATTTTGCGTGATTTTGACAGATATTAGCGAAAAAAAAAAAATCGTTTTGTCAAACTTTTCTGTTTTGAATATTGAATACGAGGCTTTTGGCTAATTTGTAAAGGGGTATTGTAATTTGTTTTTTTGTTTTTTAGTCATGTGAGTTTAGTTTGTGCAGAATAAACACTTTGTCTTTCTTTCTTTCTATCGTAAGTACTAATTATGTACATATTCGTTATTATTATTATCTCAAATAAATTTATTTTATTTATGTACATTGAAGTATAAAACTGATTTACACCCATTACCTCACACTTCAGGTCCAGTTGAAAACCAACGTCAGGCACTAGTTGTCTGGCATTTTTTCTGAACTGGATCTATTTGGCGCAGCCATGAGGCACACATTTCTAATTTCTTACAACGCACTGTATACTTCTTAATATATTTTGTTTTAGAATTTGTTGTCTTGTTGTCTTAGTCTGCGTTAAATAACTGTATTTTCTTTCTTTCTTATTTTTCTTTAACGTAAGGTAGTCCTATAGGTAATTTATTTCCTGGCAAATATAATCTACACCTTCTCACAGAGAGGAGGCCTGTGTCCCATTAATGAGAATATTTTATGGCTGATATGCTATATTATGCATGAAAAACATGACGTATCCCAGGAAATATAACTTACAGAAATATTTGGATGATTTTTGACTGCTGCAGATCACAGATGGATCAACCATCATACGATATAACAGACCTGCATTTGGTAAATACTTAAGAAAAATTGAACTTCGCGGGTCATCTGAACTTATTCCCCTTAAAAGGCTCTTGTGGCGTGAGAAATTGTTTTATTTTCACGCTCTGATTCGCTGGGGTCAGCAGTGTGATCGCAATAGCTTCGGGGTCGAACGGAAGTATGTGGCTATGAGGGTTCGCGTATATTGGGTATTTGGAGAAAATGTTTGTCAAAATGGTTGTGGGCAGGCATAAGTTCTGATAAAGCCTCTATAAATATATTGAAATCCGGATTTTTATCCAAATAAAAGGTCGTAATTACAAAATTATTCTATGAAAATGGATCTTTTTATGACCCCTACGACGAAAATCCTCGTAGTAATGGACTTATTTTTAAGGTTTTATTTAAATATCCTCACAGACAAAAAGCGTAGTACCTAGTAAAAATAATACCGACCTAGTTGTAGCAATACCTAGACGTCTAGCGTAATATGTATTTAAAAAAACTCCAGACGTGTAGATACAACTCTAAATTTCAGAGTATCTCTTCAACAAACAATGCCAAATTAATGACAAAACAATTTATGGCCGAGCAAACCCAGTTCGTTACGACACCGCGTCCTAATTACCTCACCGACAAATGCTGTAGTAAAGCTTCCTAATGAAACGGAAACCACCTCTTTACCACAACATACCTACTCATAAGAACTAATAGGGTACTTAATTCAGAACCACACGCCACCTATGGGATCCAGTAAACACTAATTTACTCGAACCAAGATGGCTGCCACAAATCAAGTTAAACAAACCGGTTCAGACTGGATTTACTATCAACAGGAGTACTGATTAATAGTATTGTTTGTTTGCCCTACTGCGGCGAGGAGGTGTAATGTTATTGCGTGATTCGGAGCACTTTTTATCTAGATTTAAAATAGGGAAAAACAATACAAATAGTATTAAAGCTGTTTACTTCAGTGAATTGTTCGTTCATTTAGGTTAATTACTTGGTACTCTTTTTATGAGTTTACTGTTGTCGTTTTGTTTTTTTCAGGAAAGTTTCTAGCGGTTTTAATGCCAGATAGGTGAGAAAATCGTAGTTTGGCTTAAACTGTAGTTACGTAAAATGGGAGCAGGATGTTTGACAATAGTCGTAAGTTGCTTGTAATTTCTTCTAACGTTTGCAAACTTTAAATTTTCCCATTTTATCAGACTATACGAGCAAGATTAGAGAAGTCAAAGTGCGATCTAGAAGATCGCACTTTGACTTTTCTTTGCCCAGTAGTGTAAACGTTGCATTCGAATATGAACATTATTGGTAAAAAGCGTAGCGTTTATATTCGTATGCGATGCTTGCTCACATTAGCTTAGGTATACGAATATGATCATTATTTGAATAGGAATACGTTTCATATTCGTATGAAAACGCTTCCTTTAGTAAACAATTAAAGACAAAATGAGCTCGATGAATTTAAAGTACTAAGAGTTTAAAGTACAAAGGTTGACTTTAAAACAAAAACGTCAAGTTGATACTATCTCTAAAAGAACCACAACAGTGCATTTCTCAGTTCTTGACACGAGCACTAACAATATTAAAGTTTCCGAAGTAATATTTCAAGGAATCAACTCGAAGTTTTTCGTTTACTTGAAGATACTCAACGTTTGTTATGAGGTGTTGGGTAAGGCTGGCTACTCACTAGGAAACTAAATGTTAGATGGCACAATTTAGTTGCAACAAAACGTTATCTACCTAAAGCCCGTTTTTTAATCTCGTAGACTAATTTGACATTTCAAGTGATCGTTGTTTAATTTTTCAATTCGAAGTTTGACATTAGCACCTGTCAAATTAGTCTACGAGATTAAAAACAGACTTTAGATCTGAGATGTCGAGATAATATTATCTGGATAAGATAAATAATGATTCCAGGAAAACTTCAACTTTTATTACAGAAATGATAATAACAAACAACAACCGCAAGAACATAGATGAACAAGTTGCAGATTATAATTTGCCAAGCCAGAGATTTCATTTTAAGTTCAGTCCTTCTTTGTTCGGATTTTCAATATCTGCTCACCCCTTGCTTGGCGTTGACTTAGAATCTTGTTTCCGGATGTAAAAAATAACTGTACAAAGGCTAACTTGATGCCTTTAGATATTTTCTACCAGTCTACCTAAAGATTTTCAGGTTTTTCATTCAGCACTTATCTATCGCATTTATTTTAAATTAAAACAAATTAAAATCTTTTATTACGGACCACCGGTGTATACACACGACTTACAAAAACTATTGTTAGTACATACATATCGCTTACATCTACCAGAAAAACATGCATAGGCATATCCAATTTCCCAGAATGGGGCTGTCCCTGGATGCTGTTGGGACTGGCGCGTACCCTGCGCATAATGGAAGCGCAACGCTTGCGCATGATGGCACGAAACCCATGTATTCGCGCCTCTGCGAACATGCCAGAAGCACTACAGTAGTGCGGCAACCCCATCAACACCCTGAATACATTATTGTATTGCACGCGCAGGAATCTGTATGCCCTGTGCGTGTAGTTGACCCACAGACAGCCTGTATAGAACGACTGACAGTACGCTGTAAATAGTGTAGCCTTTAATTCAGTCATACATTTCGCAAATCTGCGTGCCAACATATTGCAGCGGACAGCCAACGCCCTGGGCTCACGCTCAATATCCAGACCGTCTTTTAGGTATTCGGAAACCCAGTGGCCCAGATACTTGAAAGAAGTGACTTGCGAAGGAACTTCCGCAAAGTTTCAAGTGTGGTTCAATAGGTTAAGTTTTAGTGCCCGCCTTGAAGACTATGTCACTCTTCTCAACATTGTATCTGAGCCCATGAGTCTCCGCGTACCTCTCACATATCGTAAGTCTTATTGCTTTCAGTCTTGCTTGCAGTCTTATTGCTTCTCGTAAGGGACGCAAAGATCGGGATCGGGATCACTCGACGCAGAGACAAAATTTGGCATGTGTAATATAATAGAAAACGAAATAATAAAATACATATAAACAAAAATACTTTGTCATGGCAAATAAACTTACGTAGATTCTGGGAAGAAAAATTAGCAATAAAAACGTGGCTTTGTATCTAATAAACATATCGAATTTCGTATCGAATACTGCCCATACCTACCTCAAGCAACATGCTAGCAACATTTTGTTGCAAACTGCCTACGTGTCCTTACCGTATCATTTTTATCGGGCATACTGTAGTTATTTACTACTTGTTTGTTGTTCAGGCAAGTTCAATAGGATGTTCTTTGCAGACAAGTTCGGAGATATAATAATATCATAGTGAGGTGTATGGTGTAATGGTGTTTTTATTTCTGAGCTGTGTTTCGAGAGTTTTGAACGGATGGGTTTTGTTACCCTTTAGAGTAGACAAATATTTTTCTTGTAATTGTTTGACGAATAAATGATAATATTTTTCATAAAGATTAGACAACGGATTTTATAATAATTAGAGCCTTTACCAGATTGTGAAAAACCGGGGATCAGTAGCGGCTATGTTTATTATTAATAAATATAGGTGACTTTTATACTGCACCCTCATAAAAATAGTATTTACCCCTTTTATATTTTTTATGACTGTTTTTCCTTTCCTCCACCAAAACAAAAAATAATGCACAAAAGTGTACCCATTAAAAGCGTCATAACAACAATTTTTTTCCCCAACACGCCGATGCCTCTTTATCTCGACATCAACAAGAGAATAACTATAATTTCCATCTCAACGTCACGTGGCAAACATTGTGCGAGAATCAAGGACTAAGGAAAATACTCCGATAGGGCAGTAGGTCAGATTGGACATATGGTAAAGAGACACAGAAGTCCCACTTCAAACCATATGCCAAATAAATGCTCGTGGACTGAGTTAACCATGGAGAGACTGGCACCTGGAGGGAGTCCATGCACCTTTCAGAAAGAGATTTAATATAGACATCAGTGATTCAAGTTTCATTACCAAGTGAGTTGGAAACGGATGTTTCGAGCGCTCAATATCTAAAGTAATTCAACGCTTTTTTGGAGCTTGAGTTCGATGGAAGTAAAATGAAAAACATTTTGTTTGTATTTTCGTTGTATACCGATCACCTTATGGCTTCCTATGCATGACGCCGGAGCCGCACCGGCGCCGGCGCCGCGTAGTTTTTACACTCATTCTGAGATATTCTTGCGGTCGGGTCGATGCGGCACGCGGCGGCGTGTGGCGGTACGGCAGCGCGCGACGATGCGGTGCATGGGTGATATTCATTCGTATACAGAAATATGCGGTCCAGCGCCAGTACGGCTCCGGCGTCATCTACAGGAAGCGCAAGCGCTACACTCCTACGTTACCTAACCTACCTAAGTATTTTAGTTAACGAGTAAACGTGGCCCACGTTTAAGGGGTTCGGGCTATAAAGTTTATTTGTGAATTAAAACTTCTGAACTTATCTGCTCAGTGGTTCAAGTATCCACATGTTTTGACGACTCGCTCTGCAATGATTTATAGTTCAAAGGGTTGATACTTATGAGGGGTTAAATTGCTTCCGTTAACCGTAAAGATATCTTTAGAGAACACTGCGCTTTTATTGGAGAAACTTCGTGAATTACTGTGGATAAGAAGCAATGAGGATAAGGAAGAATGGAGACAGGAAATAAGGAATAACCATAAGTCGTGATTGTTTGTGCTAGATTGTCGTCATTATGTCGTTTGGGGAATAGTTATAGCTCTCATATCTAACCTGAACCGGTACCGTTGGCCGTTTAAATATTACGCTTTTACTATCTTTTTTATTTTAATGTTACGGTGCTGGGTACTTCTCCACACGGTGACCGTCTTCAGGCCATGGAAAGGAGCCCGAGTTACTCTATTGAAACGTACTGATGCCCTTTTTGAGATACAAATGGAATACAAACATAGGCCACGTTCGGAACCAATACCCACATTTTCTTGATTTCAACCCCTAAAACCTATAGGGTGTATACACGTAGAAAGCAGGAATCCTGCGCCGATCGTCCAGTGCCTATTGGAACCGGTCCACGCAGGTAGTCGGCACAGGCGGTCGAGTTTCTATACTTTGTGCCGAACCAGTGCCGACAAGTTCCGCTCTGCTCAGATCAGCGTTGGTAAGCTACAATTTATTACAAAAGCACTCCCTGCTTAATGTAGCGGTTATCTGAGCGGACAAGTACCGATAAGCGCTGGTAGATCGGCGCCGGTAGCTTTTTACGTGTATAGGTACTGTATACACCCGACAGGCGACAATGGTGTCCTGTCCAGTCCCAATTAACAACAAATTATCCGTTTTTATTATTTCGCATTCCGTTTATAATGATGTCCTTCAGCTCCCAAGTAAATGTAGTCAGCAAAAAAAAATAACAATCTTTTCGACATTTAGATTTAACTATCAATCAATATGGCGATCACTCAAGACTGCCATAATTATACTTATTTGTATAATTTGACTGAAATCGCCTTTACAAAGCTTTAAAATAATCGAGAGCCTCTAAATTACAAAACGTGTCTTCTAATTCAAAATAAGAATTTTCTTGCGATGAATTTTGACGATGAAAAAGTACCTTACGCTTAAGTGCAATATTATTGTCCCAGCTGACTTTTAGGGACGATTACAAATGTTACAAAAGTATTCATTTTTACTGCAAATTTTATGGTTGTCGTAAAAATATGATTACCTACCTACTCTTGGTAATTCGATGCTAATTTGACTGAAATAATCATTATTGATGATGAAGGTTAGTGTAGTCGACCGAGCTCTGCTTGGGTGTAAATAGACAAAACGATTTTTCCCAGATATGAGACCTAGCTAGATCGATTTTTCGCCAACGTAAACCCAGTACAACTTTCATCGAAGCCGTTTTCGAGACCATGTTTATATAGTATATACAGATATTGCTCATTTAAAAGTACTATACAGGGTGGCAGGGACATCGACGCGAAGCCGGTTACCATGGATTCAGTATATGATCCTGAAACCCCCTGAGTTGAAAATTTTCGTCGGTAATTTTAAAAAAAATCTGCTGTTTCATAGAAAAGTGCAATACCTACGCGGTCAAAATGTATGGAACAGCTGTCTTTTTTTTAAATAACCGATGATAAATTCCAACGCAGGGGGGCTCAGAATCATGTACTGAATCCATGGTAACCGGCTTCGCGTCGATGTCCCTGACAGCCTGTATGATAGCATTCTATTGAACACCAGCTACAGTTGTTCGTGGTTTCATTTCCAACCAAGGAGAACCATGGGGATATGAAAATGATTATGTGTTAATACGAGAAATAGTCCATCTGTGTGCCGATATTCATCAAAATCCATTCATCAGTTTATTTATTTAAAAAAAAATGCCTAAAATGTTTTAAATGCCTTAAAACTACCACTTAGCTTAATGCGATAGCCAAGTCACACACACCAAATTAAAATTAAAGAACAAACATCTTAAAGTCATAAAGATTATCATTGTTTATAACATTATGTAAACAATTGTACTTTTGCGAATTTACCCCACTGACATGTAAATATATCAATTTCGACTTGAACTATAATTGATGGTGCGAATTGCTCGAGTCAGAGGAGTAATAAACAAAGAAACCTTTATATATAATTATATAATTTTACTAGCTTTTGCCAGTGGCTTCGCCCACGTGAATAAAAGTCGGAAATTATCGTACAGAAATGTGCTACCGTGATGAAAAGTATTCTTTGTCGTTATGTAGCTTATGGTCTAACCGTGTGCTAAATTTTATCAAAATCCGTTCAGCCGTTTTTGCGTGATTGAATAACAAACATACAAACCTTAACATTGATATTATTAGTAGGATTAAAAATCGATACTTAAGTACTTTTATGAATTCTGTTCCCACCGTGAACTTCAAAAGGCTTCGTACCACGTAATAGGTACCTACAGTTCTTGTCTAGATAATTTTAGATTATTTTTAGCCCTCTTCAAAGCAATATCTTAACCCTAAAATACTTCGACCTTTCGAAACTCTCAACAGACGGAATATTTTATATAAATACGCAATCGTCAATGATCCGTTAAATTGGTTCCGTGCCCGTATGACGTACACATTTAATATTTCCTTTGAAATTCATATCTGATATCTACATCCCAATTTGTGATCAGTCGAATGAATTTCGACAACCAATTTCGAAGCGTAGAATATTATTTTTGTCTGTTTCAACTCGGCAGGATAGGGTTATTGATAAGATACCTTACATACCTTGCTGCTTTAGGAGGACGCATGAACTTGAGCAACCTTTTCTTTTAATTTGTAAATATAAAACTGAATTAAAAAAGCTCGTTGGTGTGGTGGTCGCTAATGCTGAGCATGAGGTCCTGGCTACTATTGCCGGGTCGGGCTAAGTGTTATTGGGTTTTCCATCTGGAATTTCTCAGTAGCAGTTCGGACTCTGGTTTGTACCCAGTTGATGGCAATAGGCTCGCCCCCTATTACATGGGACTTAAACATAACTGGTGAAATGTGGGTGTACTGTATGTGAACTTCTACTCGACCCTTAGGGGCATACAGGCGTGATGTTATGATGTAAAAATAAACCTAAATTAAAATGGGATATTATTAATTGCACATCAAATAAACAATCACCTGTCAATTTATTTCCATCATTTATATACTTTTTTACATCAAATAAATTATTTCACTGCAAATAAAGTAATTGTTTAACAAAACTAGTACAGGCAGATAATTTGAAAATATTCACACATCAACACTACATCAGGTACAAAAATACGACAATCATATTATAAATACTGACTGCACAGCCAATTAACCAGAGCGTACATACATAATACTCACACTCATAGCAAAATAACTATCCGTATAACATACATATATCCTAATAAGCATCTCAAAACTCAAGTACTAAGTATCCGGAAGCAAACTAGTAAGCTAGATTAGGTTAAATATTTTTACTCGCAAAAAAAGGTTAGGATAGGTTAGAACTGTGACGTACGAGCCGAGCGAGCGAAGCGAGAGGTGCCGCGCCAGCGGCCGGCGAGTGCCAAAAACGAATAGAATATAAAGAATATATTTTTGCTTATTTATTTATATTTTGAGTTGAGTATTTTGCTGTGCAATCAGCAATTTTGATTGGAATTCGGATTATTTTTGGGTACAAAAATCATTTTTTTTATTTGCGTTTAAATACTAGCCAATTAAAATGAGCTATCAACAACACCAAGTTTTGAAACCGACACCCCGTACCCTTCAAACTAGATCTCAACAAGGTGTCGGAAATAGACAAACAAAGACCAATTCAAAGCTGCCATGGCTCTTTCCCAAAAAGCCCTTTCAGACATAGTCTTGTATTGTTAGACTCACATAAAATCTTATTAACATAATGTTTGGTCTTTACAAGAGACTATGATGAAAATTTGTTGCGGCATTCTTCGCAGGGATCCGTGAGATAAAGACAGGCGTCTACTTAAAAAAAAAATACAAAAAATTGGTGATCTACTTACAGAAATAAACATCATTTCATTTTATTGATAAACATAATTTGATAATAGGTATACCGCTAATATATTCCCGGTTTCTCCATTCAACAACACCATATCTGCAAGGAGAATGAAATTAAAATCGGATTATTACATGATAATATCAAATTAATTCAAAGTCGATAGTTTATCGACGTTAACACTCGACCGATATCTACCCTCTTATGGTTAAATTTACAGTCAAACGAGAAGTTAAATAGATTTACCGTGCTCTGACGTCATTGTTAAATCCCTAGATCGACTGGAGTGTTTTAATATAACTTAAATAGTCGTTTCTAATACCAATTCAAAAACATAGCAATCATGTAATAAAGAATGATAACATCAATGTGCCTATACTTTTCCCAACTATGTTGGGGTCGACTTCCAGTCTGACCAGATGCAACTGAATACCTGTATTTTACATGGAGCTACTACCTATCTGACCTCTACAACCACAACTGACAACCAGTCTTACCAAGGGGTATCATAATTTACCCAATATAATACCCCTTGGTAAAACTGGTTGTCAGACTTTTGGGCTTCTAACAACCCGTAACGACTCTCAAACATCTACGAATAACAGCTGGGACCAACGGCTTAGCGTGCTTTCCGAAGCACGGACGAGTCTCGATATGTAATAGATGGTCACCCATCAACGAAACGACCGCGACAAGCGCTGCTTAACCTTCCATCCACGCATGCGGTTGTTATAATTTAGCCACGAGCAATTCAAAAACATAGCAATAAGCAATAATGTACTAAAGAATCACCTCTTAACAGATGCAGGTAACTAAATCGACAGTCTGTAAAATGTCCACTACTACAAAATTTTTTTAATCACAGACTAATAAATATACTTGAATACTTGATTTCGAAAGTTGATGATTCGATTTTTATTATATCGAACACGGTGTGTCGATAATTCAGTTGTACGATGTTTTATTCCATCGATGCTTTATTGCTGCGATGTAACGTTTGTGCGAAAAACCCTACAGCGATTGCTCATTAGTTCGGTAATTTATTAGTTCGATACATTGAATTAATAATATTAGTTTGCATTATAGACGTTAAGGAAATATATTCCATTCATAAAAAAAAATAAAAACATCCTTGTTTATTATTTACATCAAGATTAGATTTAGAGACATTAATGAATTATATTTAAATATAAAAGAATCCTAATCTACCTATACCTAAATAACTTAAATCAAATACACCGTGTTCGATATAATAAAAATCGAATCATCAAGTTTCGAAATCAAGTAGGGATCCCCTGCCAAACCCTACGAAGAGTACAAGCATGATCGTGTATGACACACGATCATGCTTTTTGGACATTCATTAGGCTGTTTGGCTGGGCAATCACTGCCTCATTACAAGTCTTTATAATACCTTAAATTGCTTAGCATGACCCTCCGTTACATCAAAACTACTGCAGCATTAATTTTGATATATAAATATAAATGTTCAAATTGAGGATTAAAGTACTGTGTTTGACGAAAACACGATACAGTATTAAATTTTTTTTGGACAGAAAAAAACACCAGTTACCTCCAAACCGAACAATAAACCGCTGTTAATAAAAAAATACAATTCAAATTAGATGATGAAACTTTAAATAATAACTGAAGTAACAGTATATACATTTTTTTTGTAAATTACCATTATTTTCAGCGTAAAAAGAAATGATCTAAACTATCGGCGCCTGGGATCCTTCTCCCCGCCGCTCAGTCTTGCTCTCACTCAGTCCGCGAGTAGTAGTGTGCGAACGAGATAAAGACTGAATTTGAGCTGAATTATTAGGGACTCTTATTAAGAACAACATGGGTGTGTAAACAACACCATGGATGATTGAAAAGTCTATTACTTCAACAACTTTTCCCCCTTTCAATAAAATCAGGAATCAAAATATTGAAACCTGATAACTCAATCCATGATAATAATATATCTACCACTCCAACATTATTACCTCTACGTAATTTAAAACCTTGGATTTTCCTTCAGAAATTCCAATAACTTCTCGTTCAACTTACCAATAACGGCTCGTAATAAAAGACCGAGAAACGGATAGCACTTCGATTCCATGCTCGATATGAATTCCTGTGTTGTCAATACGATTTCTTGTTTTTGTATGTTTTTCTTATTTGATATTGAGATGAGCTTGCTAATGGGGCTCGGAAATTCTAGTAGGTATCCTATCTTCAATAAGTTTGCGTCTTTCTGTTCTGTACAGTAAACATAACTTAACATCACGCCTGTATCGATTATAGGTTTGGCAGAGGTGCACCTATATAGTACACCCACATGTCGCCAGTTATATTTAAGTCCCATGGTATAAGGGGCGAGCGAGTGTTGCCATCAATCGGCAATAGGCACAAATCCAGACACCTGGCTGCTACTGAGAAATTGCAGATTGAAAAACCCAGTATCACTTTGCCTGACGAACCCAGGGCCTCATGCTCAGCAGAAGCGCTTGCGGCCACTAGACCCATGAGAAAGATCAGTAATTGTAGGTTTTTTTCAACACTACCCCATCATCATCTGCCTAGCCTTTGCCCAGAGCTAGTCAGATGCTATATTGGGGTCGGCTACCAGTCTAAGTAAATGCAGCTGAGGGTCTAGTCTGAGTTTTGTTTAACCATCTCGATTTTACGCATCGACCGCGTTCGGCGCTCTGATTGGCCCTTCACTGGCCTTCACTGGTGATGGGCCAATCGGAGCGCCGAACGCGGTCGATGCGTAAAATCGAGATGGTTAAACGAAACTCACACTAGACCCTCTGAATACAAGTACTTTATTAGAAGCGCCTGCCTATTTGAAATTCACAACCCATTTACTGGGTAATACCGTCCGATAATACTGGTTGTCAAACTTTTGGGGTTACCACACAAGAATCTAGATAACTTTACCCCATATTAATTTCTTTTCCTGTATCGTGCACATACTTACAAACACAATATAATTATCTTACATGCAAACACAAGCAGCTACCTTAACTAGTGTAGACCGAACTTCATAATCCTCTTTAATTTCATTATCATCATCATTTCAGCCGAAAGACGTCCACTGCTGGACATAGGGCTCCTCCAAATGGGGGGGTTTGCCATAATCGCCACGCTTGGCAGTCGGGTTGGCGATCGCAAAATGGTGTTAAAATGCATAGAGAACGCTGCTGCCCATTCTCTAGTGAGTCCCTTAGTCGCCTTTTACGACACCCACGGTAAGAAATGAGATAGCACTATTCTTTACGTCCAGTACCACACGGAACCTCTTTAACTTATCCCAATTTATTTTTGGATCGTCGCTACATGTCTTTTGCTTTCATAATTCTCTAGGTATTAGTCGTCATCTCGGCAGCCATCCCCTTTATAGCCATATCATCATTCAGACAGTCCATCCATTTTTTCTTTGGGATTTCCCTACTCCTCATTTAACAAAAACGTATATGCAGGGTGAAATTGAATTCATGGGCATCCTCTTAAGGGGTCATTTTCACTATGGGACCAACAATCCAAATGCCATTCACATCAACGGTAGCAACAAAAATGCACCTTACTGTGCGTTTGCGCTGGCTAAACATCACAACAAAACATGTTCCTGTCAAAAATTGTATTGAACTTTGACAGAAAATAGAGAATAGAGATCATTTAAACATGTTTTGCAGTGAATGTTTCGTCGGTACAAACGCACAGTTAAACTCAAACAATTAATTTTAAACAAAAATTAAATCAATATCACGTTTAGTCAAGCGAATCAAGTTTTAAACACCAAAACCAGCCACAAAATGTTCACCATTTCATCAATTAAACGTGGGCAAGTGAATAAACAATTTAATTAACATTTGAACACTAATCCGATAGACGGTTATAATGAGGTCGTTAATAAGGTCAGATTGTGTACTGGTGCAAGCGAACGTACTGATTGTGTATTGGTGCAAGTGAACGTACTGATTCTGGAGCTTCTACATGTGTATAGTATCACGCTAGAGGTCCTTGGTGGGGTAGCTACAGATGTTGCCTGAACAATAAATACTTCTACACTTCACCCATAGGTTTCCTCGCAATCCTTTGTCTTATAATAAGCTATGTGTAAAGGTGAACCATGAAAACGACACCCGTAGCGAATAATGTGAAAATTTTTGCAGCCGCTATCTTGTATTTCCATTTTGATCTCACTATCGTTGTCAACGCCCTCGAAAACCATGAAAATAATACCCATGATGAAAAAGACGCAAATTTTTGTTGACGCCATCTTGAATTTTTATTTCGACCCCGTTTTCGTTGTCAGTGCCATTGAAAACCATTAAAACGATACCCATGACGAAAAACTTGCAAATTTTCGGTGGTGCCATCTTTAATTTTGATTTTGACCCAGTTTTGTTTTCAGCGACATCGGAAACCATAAAATGACATCCTTGTCGAAAATAAAAAACTAAAAACAAAACAAAAAGAAACTACGATACTACCTTTTGACGCATAATTGGACTATTAACTTCCAGTCTTTCTGTAACCTGAACATAACTGGCGAATTGTGAGTGTACTATTCACAGTATACACCCCCTGCCCAACCCTCTGAAAGAATACGTGATGTTATGAAGAAATCTTATTTCTACATCTTCTTCGCGCTGTCCTTTCACGCAAGTGTCCTTTCACGCAATAGTCCATTCGAGGAAATGTCTTTTCGCGCAAGTGTCGTTCGCGAAAATGTCTTGTGTGTACCAGATCATCCGATGGATTGAGCAGGAAATGGGTGCGTCTCATATCATATAAAGTTATTTGGTATATTTTCATTTCAATAACGTTCACAAGATGTAATAAACGTGAAATATACCAACTGTTGATATAATTTATTTTCATAAAACATTTATATTTTCTAAAACTTATTTCGTATAACGTTATTGGATATAACGTTAATTTAATCCAAAATCATTAGGTCTATCGTTTAAAATATATATAAGCTAAGGTGGGAGCGGCCGCCGAGCGCCAGATCCCCTCTTTAGTTGGTGAAGTATTTGGTTTAGGTTAGGTTAGAACAGTGACAGGGTCTATTGTTGATGAATCTTGCTCAGTTAAATAAATTATTATATAACTGAGCAAAATTATGCACACAAAGTGACAACGAACAATGATATTTGTTAAGCTACCAACAGGCTACAACTTATGAATAATTAGACAAGTTATAAAGTGTATGTATGCAATTTTGCTTTGTGTTTTTAACTAAGCGACTAAATAGGTTTTATATCTTTTTATCAAACGATTTTATATTCAATGTATGTTATGCTTATAAAAATTAGTTATTTTAAAATTATATGAATCGTTTATTATATTAACAGATCATTATATCGAATAAAATTATAGATTCAGTTGTTATAATATCTTGTTAATATTAGAGATTTTGTAATTATATCGTATATTACTTACCCGAAGGAAATTCCTAACCCATTTTTAAAAAAATCGTCTTCTCAACAACGTGATGAATATCAACTTAAACTGTCAAAACTAATGGCATTACCATTGTGTGTTACGCATTTACCCCGCTGATCACGATCAGAGGCGTAAACGAGAAAGACCGTGTAAGGGACGCCTAAGTTTAAATTATTTTATATTATATTACAGAATCGGAAAGCGTGTATGGCACGTCTACAAGAAAAAAAAAAAAACGTTCTACATAGGCCGTTAACGCTTTCGGACTGAAGTCTGAGGTTCATACAACAGAGAGGCCGAGTACCGCGCATACGCGCTGAGTACCCCCACGCACCAGTAATACACTTTTTTTTTTTGTAAACTAGTTTCAACCAATCAAAAGGTTGTCGACGAGTTTTAAGTAATGCTTGAGTTTTGAGTAAGGTTCTCTAATACGGGTCTGAATTTCAGCGCATTGTTTTGGAAAGAAGAATTGAAGAAAGAAATTGAAAATACTCGTTTTGCACAAAAAATTATACTTAGGTACCTACTTAGTTTTAGACTTCATTCATATAATATGTGGTTACTTATCGTGCTTATCGCAAAAAAAATAACTAAAATGCTAAATGATAGTTGTATTTTTGGATAAAAAAATCGAGTGCCTTCGTGGTAGGCCTTCTGGTGACTGTCTCATTGGTCAAGTGTTTGCAAGCTCGACTGCTGATCATCCCGGAATTTAGTCGTGAAGTCATATTTATGTTAATATTTGTAAAACACAACCTATAAAACATTGACATTGTTCATATACAAACTCCATAAAGTTTAAATTTAACTTTAATTATTTCTGCGGAGATTTCTAAGGGCATTGTTACACATGTTAGCAGCTTGTGTCAATTAGCTGAATAGAATGGGTCGCCTTACAAAAGGGCACTAAGGCTCACCTAGCTTTAGAAGCCGTGACTCGAACCGCGATCTATTGTCATGTGATTCTAAACAGGTTTGTGACTTTAATGAAAGGACGAGGTGACTTCGATTTATCTTTGGTTTAAATAGAACTGTATTTAATAGTAATAATCATGGACGTAGCCCGGGGGGGGGCGGCTGCCCCCCCTGGATTTTGTATGCCTAAGTATAACTGTTGTCGATATAGTTATGTTACAGTCACGTTATGACGTACCTACTTTACAATTACAGTATCAATCAACGGTACAGTACAGTATATTATGAATAAATTTTAAATCAAAGGGGGGGTTCACGGTGTGGGGTACAGGGGTTCAGGGGGTTCAACCTGTTGCCAGTCATCAACGTCATCACAAAAATCTCAAACTTTACAAGTACATCGCAGGTGAATAACATTTGATTCAACATCTTAATATCAATAAATGTCCACTACTTCGCACGTCACAGCCAGGAAGCTGTGGCGGTAGTAATGTAAGTACCATTCATCAATATCTACTGGCTACTAGACAGGCCCAATCAGACGAGATGCTAGCTCAATTGTGAGTATGCTCGTGCACAGAGTTGTTAGGAGACGGAGAATTTATATTGAAATACTTGAACTGTTTCTTTTTGTATTTTTAGTGGACGTAGTATTTGAAAGAGAACGAAGAAATAAGGTTTATTATGCACAGTTTAAGGAACATACTTTATACCTACGTAATAGAACAATAAAATCAACAAAAAGATCATAATTGACATCTTTAGGCTGTGTTTTCGTTTCTGCATCATTGTTTCTCATGATATTTTTTAATAAATAAGCAAAATTCAAAAAAATTCAAAATTCAAAAGTCATTTATTCAAACTAGGCTGATAATCAGCACTTTTCGAACGTCAAAATTACATAAGACAGTCCCCCAAAACGCCCACCCTTCACCACTTCCTAGTGCGTTAGCTGGGAAGAAGAAGTGGCGCAACAAACTCCCCAGCAGCACAGCTGTCTGTTCAGTTAGAAAGAAAAAAAATGACTCTATATAATAGTATTCAACATTCTTAATTAACCTAATTTAAATTATTATCCATATGTTAGCTAGCACACGCCAATATACCAAACAAAATCATCGAGAACTATACTCGGGCAGAAATAAAAACTAAACGTAAACAAAACTTAACGTCTTAATAAAAGCCTCCAGGCATAAAGGGCGTGCCCGCTTACATAAAGCTGTAACTGGAAGTTATAAATGATAAACTAGGACCATCGAGGTAAAATAAATAAACAGTTAAGGCGAGGTGACCCCGAAAAACGTCATTTTATATTGTATTTTATTCGTAGATAACACGGTTTAAAATTTTGAAAAAAACATATGATATATTTCACACTTCGATCTAGGTATTTCGGCCGTCCGATACACGATTACGTGCACTTTACTGCATCCAATTAAATCGAAAAGACACGTCTAAATTATGGTCTAATTATCATTTTATTTGAGTTATATTAGGCTTTGAATAATAAAACTTATACCATAATAAAGGTCGTAAAAAATGTGATAGAAAACGGCCGTCATAATGTGAAATATGAAAATACTTATACCACTAATTCCAAAATCAAGCGTTTTCATCTTTTCATGCGCTCGCCCCGTGTCGTTTAGTCCCGAGCGGAACGTCTTGGAGGTCGGACGTATGCCAATTTTTGCGAACCCGCCACCCCCGCTAAGTTCTGTTACCGGCTGAGCCAAAAATGTATTGTAAATTTGTAAATAATAATAGGTATCTGTATAATTATAGTTTAATTTTTAAATAGTGATTTTTTTAGGTAGGTAGGTACTTCTTAGTTATTTTATTTAAAAAAATGGCTGGGTCTACGAAGGCTGAATAAATAAAAAAAGTAAGGATGCTTTGACAATATTACCATAGTAGGTACCTATATTATATAAATGTATAATATTTTACTGTATTAACTAGGTAAGTACCTACGCGGAATAGATTTACATACCGCAAATATGTGTGTAAAACAGTTGAATTTAAACTCTATGCCAATGTAAATAAAGACGCCACGCGCGCAAAAGTTATAATGGTTTATTTTTCTCCCGGAATAGATTTACCAACCGCATCAAGTGTGTAAAATAGTTGAATTTGAACCCTATATCACAGAGCATAAAGCCGCCACGCGTACAAATGTTATAATGTTTTACTATTTTCAAATATCAAATAGTTCATCCCGCTGAGTTGGTCCGGGTGGTTTTTATAATGTTTATTAGCCTAGGTAAGTAGGTATTGTATTGTCTACCACACGTCACGCGTCTGTGGTAAGTGATAACACTATGACCTTGAGGTGGCCCAACGTACGGAGTTTCATTAGAATAAGAGACCAGCTTGACACTGCTTTTGCCACTACAACACAAAAAATAATAATATTTTATGGTGTCTGCAACGTTTGTGTAGGTCTCGTCTATGCTATGTACCTAATACGCGCAACACACTCGTGCCATAGTGTAGAAATGTACAGTATGACCATTTCCTACAAAAATATGATTTATTATTTTCGGTAACGTTTAGGCACAAATTCGTTTATGCGAAGTACACTCCTTACTAAAAACACTGTATCAAGTTATGAAAAGCTTTTAAATAAAATAAAAGTACACATACAGGGTGGCATATCGACGCGAAAACTGTGGCTAAGTTTTAGATTAACATCCCTCGAGTTGGGAGTCCATATTTTTTTTACAGAACTATTATATTATTAGAAGCCTCCACGCAAAGTTTTAAGTTGCGGAGATAAATGGTTTACGAGAAAAAAAAAACAAAATCGAAGAAATTTAGCATTATTTAGGCACTTTTGACATTTTGTCTCGACATTGAACGTTTCGTTTTACGAAAAATCAACACACTAAAATGTTGTACTTTTTAATAATGATGAAATAAATACGTATATTTATGATTTAGATACTTTTTAAGCATATTTCATTATATTACCTATATTTTGCTGATTTTAATGAGTGCTATTAAATTAACACTTAAAATAATTTACCGACTATTGCCGTATTTGAAACCAAACGTAAAACGACGCCATTTTGTGTTGTTACTAATACTTCACTTAATCTGTTACTCTGCTGTCAAGCTCAAGCTTGGCCGGGATGCTCCAAGTCCCGACACATCTCGAATTAGTCAAAAGGCAATGGGAAGGTAGGCTGCAAGAGCGAGCGAAGCGAGCTCGGGACTTGGGGCACACCGACACGGACAGGTTAGGTTAGAAGGGGATGGATAGATGGGAAAAAAAAAATATCTCCACTTTACGTGTAGGCAGGGCAAATATTTTTTTCTCATCTACCCCATGGTATGGGGTATCTTTAGAAAGGTCGTTCAAAAATATTGTGAGTTTGTGAAAACCATTTTTGGATTAAGGGATCCGTTTGCGAAATATTAAGCTTTTAACTGAAATGTTTTTTAAATATCATCTCACTCGTTATTGTAACACCATAAAAAATACATAAATTAATTAAATACACGCCCCACCTACCCCAATACAATCTTGATATTGTTATTCAAAAATTGTAATACAATTCTCATAAATTAAATGTGCCTATAAATACTACTTGATTTTATAGACTGTAGCACGAAGATGTCGCATCAAAGTCGAAGTTCGAAAGTCGAATAGCGCGCTGCGCGCACTTTTGAATCGTACCCGTATTCATGATCTTCGTGTCAGTCAGATTTTAAATCCACCTTATTCACAAAAATTATAAGTACCTACTTATACCTATTTTGAATTATTATTCATTAAGTTTAAGTTTATATAATACCTACCTAATCTATCTACAACCTTAAAAATACTTAATAAAAAAATAAACTTATAATAATCAATACAAGTTGATCTACTGCATTGCTCTATTCTGTGACCTACTCGAGTTCATGAACTTATGAGCGGTGCGCCTGGCGCGCGAGTCCCCCGCGCATCGTAATTTGTTTCGTATCGCTACTCGTTGCGGGGGCTGGGGTAAGCGTTGAATACCTACTGCGTTAGGGTTAGGCCCGCCTTAATTACTAATAACAATAAATAATATGATCTATTGTCGAGGTCACTAGTTACATATTGCAATACAACTCATTAAAAAAAAAACATTGTAATGAGTAGATTATGTCAACAATAAATTAAAATTTAATTAAAATAAACAATTATATGAACTCATATAACCTGTCAGTAGGTAAGCTAATTCTGGTGAAAGAACATAAAAATTGTCTTGAGTTAATCACAGCGACCAGCTATTCTTATCATTTAAGTAGTCGTTGATAGAATAGTATGCCTTTGAACAAAGGTTGGATTTTACTTTCGTTTTAAACGCATTAAAAGGCAAATCTAGCAAAGAAGAGGGTAACTTGTTATAAAAGGTTATACCAAGCCCAACAAATGAGTTATGAACCTTATGAAGCCGGTGAAAAGGAACTCTTAGTTTTTCCTTATTTCTAGTGTTAACATTGTGAAAATCACTGTTCTTACTGTATAAATGTATATTTTGCCTAATATATAAGATGTTGGCGAAAATGAATTGAGATGCCACTGTGAGGATACCAATATCTTTGAAAAAATCTCTCAGAGAAACTCTGGGGCCTAGCTGGTAAATAGCTCGAACAGCTCGTTTTTGAAGGACAAATATATTTTGAATATCAGCAGCTTTGCCCCACAGCAGAAGACCGTAGGACATAACGCTATGAAAATAACTAAAATAGACTAATCGAGCTGTATCGACGTCAGTGTATTGTCTTACTTTCCTGACGGCGTAGGCGGCAGAACTGAGCCTTCCCGCTAGGCTCGATATGTGTGGGCCCCACTGAAGTTTGGCATCTACTGTTATGCCCAGAAAAACTGCCGAATTTACAGATTCAAGCACCTCTTTATCTAAGACGATGTTGGGTCCTAGATTTCTAACATTTGGTAGGGCGAACTTAACACATTTCGTTTTCTTGGCATTGAGAACTAGGTTATTTGTCGTAAACCAATCCGTAACCATTGAGAGTGCACTGTTTACATCGTCAAAATCTTGTCTATTCCGGTCTACTTTAAAAATAAGAGAGGTATCGTCTGCAAACAGTACAACTTCACAGATACCCTTTAAATAGAATGGTAGGTCATTGATATACACTAAGAACAAGAATGGACCCAGTATTGAGCCTTGAGGTACACCTAACTGAACTGGTAGCCCGGAAGATTTCACACCATTAACATCTACACATTGGGACCTATTATGTAAATACGAATTTATAACGTTGAGAGCTTCGTTTTGCACACCGTAATGACGCAGTTTACGCAAAAGCGTGTCATGGTGCACGCAATCAAAGGCTTTGGAGAGATCACAGAAAACCCCAATAGCATTTTGCGAGTTCTCCCATGCGTTAAATATGTGTTTCAGCAGAGCAACACCCGCATCTGTAGTCGAACGACCTTTTGTAAATCCATATTGTTCATTATGAAGGAGGCTATTTAAATTAAAATGTCTTAGCAGCTGCTTGAGTATTAACTTTTCAAATATTTTGCTAAATGCTGGTAAGATAGAAATAGGCCTGAAATTGCCAACTTCATTTTTATTACCTGATTTAAATAATGGTATGACTTTACTATTCTTCATGAGTTCAGGAAAAGTTCCTAAATCAACACATTTATTAAAAGTAACAGCTAGATAGGGGGCTACGATGTCTATTATATTACTTAAAAGTTTAATGGAGATGCCCCAGTAATCACCAGTGTTTTTAGACTTGAGTGTGTTAAAAACATTAACTACATCACGAGGCGTTACATGTTCGAAGCTAAATATGCGACTATTTTTAGACACACTACTAAGCAAAAGGTTTTCAGCTTTAGACGGGGATGAATTTAAGGAGCGAGTCGTAGTTACAGGTATGTTTGCAAAAAACTCATTAAACGCCTCAGCTACGTCAGCTGCTTTATCAACTAATTTATTGTCGACCATAATCTCAAGTTGTTTATCTTGTTTAACCGACTTACCCGTTTCATTATTAATAATTTTCCAAGTGGTTTTAACTTTATTATTGGAATTTTTAATTGAATCGCTTAAAAATTTAGATTTAGCAAAAACACTAACCTTTTTAAATAATTTTGAATAACTTTTGACATACTCTAGGAAAGGAGTATCAAACCTGTATTTTTTCAAACCATATAACTCGTATAGTCTCGCTCTACTTTTATAAATTCCCGGAGTGGCCCATTGGTTAAAGCCAACGGAGGTGCCATTAATTTGAATAGTTTTGGTCTTGAAAGTAGATTGGTACTCTTTTTGCACAACATCAAAAAGGGCTCCATAGATTTCATTGGGATTCTCGTGTTCTACTATAGATGGTGTAATTCTATGAGCTATATTATTTTTAAACTTATTGCAACGAGTAGCTGTATAAGGCCTGCATTCTATTTTATGCGGCTTTTTATGTAAGAGCAGTGCGCTTTGTCCTTTTAGAAAAGTTGAAACGATTTTTTCATAACATAAGTGTAATCTTCATGTTAGATTTGATAAGTACTTAAATAATTACTCAAAAAGCGTTTCTACAACGACGTTTTTGTGATGTTTCTGTTCACGTTCGGTTGTATTCCTTAATCAATAAATAAAATAATAGTATCTCAATCTTTCTTATATTCTTGTTTCCTCTGTCTGTTGTTTATTTATTAATCTACACTAAAAAGAAGAAAAAAAACTAATCTTTTCTTTTCTTTTTTATAAAGAGAAAAGATTTGGTTTTTTTTTTGTAATGAATAAACTCAAAAACTATTGGACCGATTTCAAAAAATCTTTCACCAGAATCATACTATATAATCAATGTACTCGTTGATTTAAATTATAGCCTATGTTACTACATAGGCTATAATTTACAAAGATATCAAATAAAAAAAATAAAAGCTTTCCTGCTAGGATTATTTTAAATGCAAGCTCAAAAAGTTCTATGTTTCGTGTGTTTTTTGCATTACAAATCTTTCTCGTCTACATCTTTGTACCGTGGAACATGAGTAAAAATTAAATAAATGATTTAAATGTCAAAGGAATGTTAAACAGGCTGCAGCGTTTTCCTTTTGCGGTATAACAACATACTGGGATCACCACACGACGCAAAGTTAGCGTTAATTAAAGCGAGGACTATATATATGACATGCACAGTTACATGAGTATGTATTCACAGGTATATTTAATAATATGATGGTTGATGTGGTTTGTGACAAAAAGTACCAAAGAAAGGAAGGGCTCCCTAGGTACCCAAAGGAACAGGACCACACTTAGCTTAGCTTACGCAAAAGTAGCCCGTGAAATTTAACGTTTTCTTACGTTTTTTGCAATTTGCAGGTCAGTGTCAGGTTTTATGTAGATTAAAATAAGATTCACGGCCGTAACAAATATCGGTTTACAGATTTACAATCAGTAAAATCAGCATATAACTCTTTTTAAGTTAGAATTGGCGTCAAATGTCATCGTTTTTTTTAGGGTAGTATGAACCTAAAGAGTTGTATTGATGATTTTTATGATTATTATTCTAAAATAAATATTAAATACGGACGCAAATCATATTTAGATCAACATGCCTGATACTGACGTGCAAATTACAAAAAGCGTGAGTAAAAATTTTGAATTTCGCGTGCTTGCCTTTTTTTTTTTTTGAGGTTGGGAAATTATCAAATAACTTCTCCCGCTCTGGGCGGAGCCGTGTCAAACTTTTACTGACTAAATTCCACCCGTGTTCCTTCCGTTACCTGTGTGCTGGGGCCACGATATCCCATTCGGACAAACTCGCAACAACGGCAGGCATTGGCCCTAACGGACCCCGTCAGTTGGTGCTGACATCTCTTTGAGGCGCGCGTGGAACGCAACGTGCTACCCTAACGCTTTCACCCCACCCTACACCGTCTGTCTATCAATCTCACTGTCACAGCACATGGCTTTTTCTTAGGAACCGTAATACCAGCCAGTTGTTATTTTTTTTTTACAGAATTCGTGTTACTACTTTATCAGGTAGACAAATAACAAACACAAAGGTAAACTGTAAAAATTTTCATGGTGCCAAGTCCTACGACTAGCACACTTTTTTTAAACTTGATTTTCTTCAAAAGCATGTTGCAGAATTATACCTATTTGTAGACTGAATAATTCTGAAATACGAAATCAGTTCACAATAATCAATAGAACGATTACAATTTAGAAACATGTTTGGAGTTATTTAGCCCGTAAAACATTCTCAATTAAGTATTCTAAATCATGCAAGGCTAGCTCAATTGTTCGTACGCTCGCACACAAAATACTTACACAAAGAGGAATTTAATTTCGCCACGGAGAGAATTACTTGAACAGTTTGTTGCTAGAAAAAGTAAAAGAAAAACTAAGCAAAGTGTTTAATAAAAACAAGCGATTCTACTTTTTTATCAATTTCCATGTTGACAATGGAGTGTTAATAGTTTTTGTCTGGACGAATTTGTAAGGGCGTGGTCTGTGACAGACTGAAAGCGGGGCGTTTAGCGGAGCGACCTAGCGTTCAAACAAATGTTTGTAGTTTGTACGGCGATGCACAGTCGGAGAAATTTGACACTCTACGTCAATTTGCCGCGTTATAGCCATTTCATTCGACTATCAAAGAATAATAGTTGTGATTTGAATATACGGACAATTTCAGTTGTTAGTCATTTCTCAGACTTTTAATATCGGTACCGAGGTGATGCGGCCATTGTTATCTCGTTCAGTCTCGTTTTGCAATGTCCGATATATCGGAGCTGCACAGCTATTCACAACCGTTCGATAAGCTTCCGTGCCGAATTGAACATCATTCAATGTTATCAAACGAGTCCGCTAAAGGATATTCACAAATCCAGAATCCGATAATTTTGTCAGTTTAAATCAAATAGACGACCGCCATCCTTCAGACAGCTATTTGGTGTCGGGAGCGTGTGTGGACCCGCCGCCATATTTTTGTGAAAGTCACCTGATTATACCTAAATTAAAAGCGAGGTTTTGATAAATGATTCGTTTGATTTGAACGTTTTATTACTCAACACTTTGTACTCCATCTCCTTTAACATTTTTACATGCAAATTCCTACTTTCGCCTTCTTAACCCAAGGTTTAGTTTTCTTCAACTCGCAGTAGACCTTCAACAGACATTACTTGCAAAGTCTAAAACCTAGAATTAAATGGTTTCCTTTGTATTATATTGACCTTGAACAGAGGTATATAATTAAAAATACTTTATAAATCATCCATCACGATATTTTTGCACAATGGCACAATGTATTCATGTGTAGATAAAATGGCCGACATGATAAATGGTTCTAAACTCCTCCCTGTACTTGAAAACAAACACTTTTCCATTTTTGTTGGCGAAATTACTATCATAATTTTTGCATGGTTAAAAAGTAGTGTTAATTACTCTATAACATGTATCTTAGGACAAATAACAAAATAGGTCGCCAAAAAAAAAATGGACAATAATACATTCAGAAAATATACCTAATATAATGCCCCGGATACACGAATCTAGTTTTTGAAGATAGGGTAGTAAGCTAGTGTTAGTAAGCTAGCAAGCTAGTAACTCAGGCTTCGTATATACATAACTAGTTTCATTTCTAGACTAGTAAGCTAGCGTCTCGAGCCAGGACAGCTTAATAGGATGGGGTTCTATTTATGAGCTAGTAGCGCCCCTCATCACCGATTTAAGTATCCTGGCTTGTGTACTAGCCTTGTGTGGCCGGCAAAGATAGTACATAATTGGATCATTTTACTCTACGAACTAAATCATCGCAATGCTATTGGCTTTAAATTTACTAGCATCATGTAAACAGCACTAGCTTGTGCCAAGCCAGGATATAATACAGAGGTTAGCTTGCTATCCTAGCTTTGAAAGAGACCTTCTTTTATGCCCGGGAAACATGAGGCTACTGTTTCCCGGGCATAAGAGAAGGTCTGCGTCCCAGCAGGTAACGTTATAGACTGATTATACTATTGATTCCAATATCTTGCCCACGTATCTTGACTTTAAATTCAATCACAATAGATTTTTGAAAAATGTTATTCAGAATCTGGCGTTCTTTATTATTAGTCGCAGCCTTGTTCCACCCACTGCTGAATATAGGCTTCCTACCTTTTTTGCCATGCTTCCCTGGTCTACGTGGGTCTCAACCGGGTCTGTCCACCCATCTGGCAGTTGGTCTGCCAACACTCCTTCTTTCGTCTCTTGGCAACCATTCAGTAAGGGCTCTGCACCTGCGATCACATAGCCATTAGCTGCCGTTAGCATACTTAAATTTATGAGCGAAAAAAGAACACATATATGAAAATAGCAATTTGGGGGGAAATATGCGTCAGTATAATGCTGCGACCCTATGCAAGACACCCACGGCGGAAGAGTAAAAAAAAAAACTAGAAAGAAATAAATAAGTTCCTTTTGCAAAACTGCTGTCAAGCGATGAACAGAAATCTCAAAGTCAAAGTCAAAGTGAAAAACGTTCTTTGCGAACTAAGTGTACAATGTTGGTGTTATGTTAGTACTTACGACTTAACAGCCTTTTACAAACATTGCAATTATCATTCGCCTGCCCTTATCATCCTAAATATTATTAGAACTTAATTATTTTCTCAAACAAGTTCATCGTTGCAAGTGGAAAAAAAACACGTCGACGGTAGCAACGGTGAATAAAAATAAAAATATGGAACAGAAAATTACCAACACTTTCCTTCACTTCACTAAGCTCCTAATTTGCGCTTCCTTTAGCGTTTAATTAAATTATATTTACTTGAAACTATCGTTTTATCTGTTACTTTTTTACAGCTAACAAGGTAGAAGAAATAAAACAACATAGTGTTTCATTCGTATTTACTTTTTACTGCTCTACGGTGTTCGTTTTATTTTAATCTCTTCAGTGTAGTGAAATAAAACAGTATATAGATGTAGTAATTTTATCGCATATCTATGTAAATGTTTATTAATTACGATAATTATTTTAATATACTTTTTTATTTTATTTTAATTTACAAATTTCCTTGACATAATATTTTTATTATTTGACATTGTATACTTACAATATTCTATATTTTTTATTAATTTTGGTTTGTTACAGCTGTAGTGTCAACCATTGTCATTTGGTTTAAATAGGTTTTTATTTTTATTATTTTATTTATCTTTTATATAGATTATTTTCTTTTAATTTTTGGGAATGTGAGAACGTTGTTATTAATAATGCAAGATTTTGGATGACACACACATATATTCCTGAAAATTATAAACTATAGGTACACATCAAAAAGGCAGCATAAAAGAGTCTATATACATATAAAGGAGTTAAAGCTTAAACAGTATTGCTGATCGCCAACATGGCCCCCGACGGTGTGAGCACCTGTACTTAGGCGGCGATCAGCAACGCAAGCTTCCTTGTAGGCCGTCGCAGGACCCCCCCTTTCGTTGCCACGTCTACTACGCGTACAATTCCGTCTTTTCCTGGATATGTTCTCTGTACTCTTCCGCGTGGCCAGCACTTTCTTGGTAGAGTCCCATCAGCGATGCATACTAAGTCTCCAACTTCAAATGACCGGGATTCTAAGGGTGAACCGCGACGTGGCACCAATGAAGGCAAGTATTCTTTCACGAAGCGCTGCCAGAAATGTTCGGCTAATCTTTGTGACTTCTTCCATTGAGCTCTGGATGACAGATCGCTATCATCGAATTGACGCGTCTGCGGGTCGGTGGAGGAAGTGCCAATCAAAAATGAAAAAGGAGTGATGGCTTCTTCAGTATCTGGGTCTACAGAGACATGAGTCAGAGGCCTGGAGTTTACAATGGCTTCCGCTTCCGAGAGTAGGGTACTAAGAACCTCTTCTTTTGGTGATCTCTCTTTCAGGGTAATAGTCAAGGCGTTTTTGACATTTCTTATGAGTCTTTCCCAGCAACCTCCCATGAATGGAGCAGACGGCGGGATGAACTTCCATTTTATTTCTCTGGTGGAGGCAAAGTCGAATACGTCAGGCAGAACTTTTGCTGCTCCAATGAAGGCTGTGCCGTTGTCTGAGTAAATGCAGAGAGGCGAACCACGACGTGCGATAAATCGTCGTAAGGCCATTATTGCGGAATCTGAAGAAATATTTTCCACTATTTCTAAATGGATGGCTCTTACAGTAAGGCATGTAAATAATGCAATCCACCGCTTAGCTGTCCTTCTGCAGATTGTGACGCTGACTGGGCCAAAATAGTCAAGTCCCACGTAAGAAAATGGGCGCTCGTGGTGGGCCATCCGGACATAAGGTAGATCTCCTATAGGTGGTGTAATAGGCTTCGCTTTTCTAATTCGACAGGCTTGACAAGTTGATGAGACCTTTTTCACTGTTGGTCTTAAGCTGACGATGTAAAATTTCTGTCGTAACTCGTTGACAATGAGCTCGTTATTGGCATGCGCATATTTGATGTGGTGAAAATGTATTAGTAGCCTCGTTATCCGGTGCTTTCCATCAAGGACTATAGGTTGGGACTCTACGGAATCGGAGGCGGTCGTGCGTCCAGATAAGTGTAGAAGGCCATCTTCACCGATGAGCAGAGATATGTGTCGGAGTCTACTGTGGCTGGAAACGGGGCGACCTGCGTTCACACAAGCAAGCTCATCTGAAAAGGAGTCAAGTTGTATACACTTTAATAAATGAATCTCCGCGGACTTAAGGTTATCAACTGATATAATAGGATATCTAGTATCACAAGGAAACGAATCTGCAGTTCGAATTGAATTTTGAGGCAAAAGAGATCGAAATATTTTTGCTGCCTGATGGACACGGGCTGTGGCTCTAAGTAGTCGCAGCCACCTGCTAAATCGACGGTAATCAGCGACCACCGGCGACAGAGCAGGGGGCTCCGAGTCGCTAGTCAAAAGGTTAACTGTCACGGGAATATTCCTATGTTCTGACGTGATGACGGGTACACTACATGTTGGTTCACATGGCCACGTGTCTTCAGATGACAGAAGGAAAGCTGGACCAGTGAACCAACGGGACTTATCAGTGAATTCTCCCGTGTCTCGTGTAGCATCGTCTGCAACATTCAATGACGTGGGAACGTATCTCCATGATTGCACGTCTGTGAGATCGGTTATTTCAGCCAATCTGAAGGAAACAAATTGTTTGTAAGAGCAGGCGTCACTACGTAACCATCTTAAAACAGTTATGGAGTCAGACCACATCTGGGTTTTAGAAGGTTTTGTCCTATGAGCGTCAGAAATATAAGCTGCAAAGCGAGCAGCAATGAGGGCTGCCTGTAACTCTAATCTTGGGATAGTCGTTGGCTTCAGGGGCGCGAGTCTTGCCTTTCCACCGATCAACGCTGTCTTTATTGAGCCGTCTGCAAAAGTAAAACGCCAATAAGCTACACAAGCGTAAGCTAGCTCACTGGCATCGCAGAAGACATGGAGCTGAACTTCACTAACCGAGACATTTCCTGAATACCATCTAGGGATAGAGCATCCAGAGAAAGACTCGAGCTCCCGGAACCAAGACAGCCACTTTTGCGTTAGCGCCTCAGGTAAGTTATGGTCCCAGTCAAGACCTAATTTCCAGGTCTTTTGAAAGATTATACGACCTTTGATCACTAGGGGGGTCGTGAAACCTAGAGGGTCATAGACGGACATGAGTAACGATAACATGGTACGTTTAGTGAAGCTGTTAGGTAAACTGGGGATTGATTTAAGCAAACACAAAGAGTCTTCTCTGATAAGCCACGTCAAACCTAAGATACGAGTTTCTAATGGAGCAGATGGTTCCAGGTTCATCTCTGTGGTGTCAACGGCGGCGCGAAGCTCCAGAGGAATTAGAGCCAATGCCTCTGGACAATTTGAAACCCACGAACGCATTTCGAAGCCCGCGAACTTATGGACTTTCAAAATGTCCAAGGCTAATTGGGCGGCCTCCTTCACGTCGTTGACGCTGCCAAGGAAATCGTCCATATAATGGTCCTCTATGATACTCCGTGCAGCGTCGTGAAACAAGTGCCCATAATCTTGAGCATTTTTATTTTTTATGAACAGTGCCGTACAGGGGCTTGAGGCTGCACCAAATATCATAGAGGACATTCGATATTCCTTAATAGGTTCATTATCGCTATCCCTCCATAGGAAACGCTGAGCATCCCTATCCTCCGACCTAATTTTTATTTGAGGAAACATTTCCCTAATGTCCCCTGAAAGAGCATAGGCTCCCTCTCTAAACCTCATTATAATCGAAAGAAGGGGTTGCAACAGATCCGGGCCTGGCAAAAGTAAAGAGTTCAAGCTGACGCCCTCACATCTGGCAGCTGCGTCATGCACCACCCGAAGCTTTTTCTTGTGCGGGTGGACCACGCCAAAGTGAGGCAGGTACCAGACGATTTCTCCTGTTGGAGGACCACTACACAACTCTGCATAGCCCTTTTCGATCGTAGATCTAATGTTGATTTTATAATTAGCCGCATATTCTTTGTTTTTAGCCATCTTCCGTTCGAGACTAGAAAACCTAGCTAATGCGAGTTGTTTACTATCTGGAACAGCTTTTAAATCGTTTCGCCAAAGAAGGCCAGTCTCAAAACGGCCCGACGGTAAACGGACAGTAGTATCTTCTAATATTTTGAGAGCTCGTTTGTCGCTCGGGCTCTGGTGTTGCTCTTTCTGGATCCCTATAGAATCAAGTTTATAATAATTTTTAACGAGCAACTCCAAACTCCGATCGCTATCGCCTAACTCTAAATGGTTAACATATTCGAAGTTACTATACTTGTGATTTATAAAACCAAATAAAGCCCATCCAAGTGGGGTAAGAGCCGCAGCTGGTTCAGTATTAGACCCACGAACTATCTTTTTAGGGAGTATTAGATGCCAATTGTCGGTACCTATGAGACAACTGGGTTTTGCATCATCGTACGCCAGTTCGTTAGCTAAATTGAAAAGGTGTTTGTATTGCTGAATATTTTGTATGTTAGCAGATTGTGTCCGCAGACCTAAGTTAGAAATAGAACGCGCTTTGATATCGAAACTGTTTGAGCAATGTTGACCTTTTATCGATATATCGATGAAACTAACATCAGTCCACTTGGTCAGTCCTCCTATACAATTAATTTGTAAAGGGGTAGTTTCCTTTTCATCTACTAGCATATTAGCAACCGATTTATCTACAAGAGTAGCGGAGCTGCCGTCATCTAACAAAGCGAACGTATTCACGCTGCCCTTCTTGCCAGTTAGAGTGACTGGTATCACTTTCAAGAGCGGCTTCGTGAAATCGTTCGGTGCGGCACTATGCGCTACAGTGGCGGAGCGAGACAAGGGAGCTTCATCTTGTTGAGAGGATGCAGCAGTGTCACCTGTTGGCTGCAGTACCTCCGAAACTTCCACGTGAGCTGCGCTTTCAGAGTTAGTCTTGTGCAAAAGTGAATGATGCCGCCAGTCGGCCTCACATCCTTCAATTTTGCATCTTTTCTTACAAAGTTTGTACCTATGAGAACCCTTTCTCAGGCATCGATGGCAAACCTTGTTGTCTAACACCCACTGCCAACGGTCATCTAAAGAAATCCTTTTAAACTTTTCACAGTCGCCTACCTCGTGTTTATACTGAGCACAAAAATTACAAGTACCTGAACTCTTTGGTTTGACACCTGACTCAGAAGAAACATTGTATGGAAAAATTTTGTCTTTGGTATGATTGACAGCTGGCTGACTTTTGACAAATGGTTTGACAGCTGGGCTAGTTTGATGTTTGACAAGTGATGGTTCTGTCAAAGTAATCAAACCGAATTTAGTATGTAAATAAGCCTCTTTTTCTAAAAATTCTGCTAAAACCTCAAGCTTGAATTTACCGGAGTCCATTTTAGTAAAAGCAAAGTCCGCCCATCTGCTTCTTAGGAGTGGAGTCAACTTGCCTACAATAGAATTTACAAGCTCCGGCGAGGCAAGATATTCAGGCTGGTTTAGTAAACGGATAACTTCTACAGAATTACGAATACGGCAAGCGAATACATTGATATCTTGTGGGGCTTCATGTGTACCTAGTCGAGGAAGAGCCCTTACTAGTGAGAGCTGGTGCAACACGATGACTTCGGGTTGAGCGAATCGAGTCTCTAGTGCGGTAATAATTTGGTCTGGATCATCAACCGCTACTAACCGAATGTTAACAGCTTCCTTTGCTAAACCGTGCAGCGCAGCGCTGATTCTAGCTACATTGTCACTTGGAGAGAAATGCACCTTAGACTGCTCGTATGACCTTTTGAATGCAAGCCAATCTGAAGCGCGACCGTCAAATCTTTGTATATCACAAACCTTTGTTTTCGTTTTTCCTAGATCCGTTATAGCTTTTGCTAGTTGAATAAATGGTGAATCTGAAAAGTTATTAGTTTCGTTATTATTTTGGTAAAAATTAGTATTAGTCGGCTGTGGCGGCGGCGCTATACCAGTGGCATGTGGCACCGTGTTAGCGGGCTGTGGCACTTCAACAGTTGGGTACAGCGGGGTCGCAGCTTTGTAAGTATTATTAAGCCAGTTTTCTACATGCTTTCGCGAGCCCGAGCTTGAGTGAATTGTAGCATGTGATTGACGTGAGGAACTGCGAGAATTGTGGCGTGAGGAGCCGGCTTCAATAGCAGCCAGCTCAGCCTGCAACTCGAGTGCAATCACCTGCCTCTCCCGCTCGGCTTCGCGCTCAGCCTGGACGCGTTCGCGCTCAGCCTGGACGCGCTCGCGCTCAGCCTGTGCACGCTCAAGCTGTGCTTGAGTTTTGGCCAGCTTGCGCGCACTTTCCGCTTTGGCCGCAAGAATTTTAACAGTGGCGCTCGATTTATTGGAGTGTGTGGACTTTGCGCTTGTAGGTGCTGAAATTGTGGCGCAGGATGGGCCGGGTACCATAGGGGGGCCGAAATGAGCCCCACCCAGCTCTTGTACACTTTTTGAGACCATTTTTGAGGACGCTGCCTGCGACCTCGTCCATGGTCTGCTTGGAGACCTAACAATCGGCATTTATTTATTTTTTACAATTTTTTCTTCTGACACCAATATTAATAATGCAAGATTTTGGATGACACTGACATATATTCCTGAAAATTATAAACTATAGGTACACATCAAAAAGGCAGCATAAAAGAGTCTATATACATATAAAGGAGTTAAAGCTTAAACAGTATTGCTGATCGCCAACAGTTGTAGATATAGCAGACTGTAGATCTGTAGACCATTTTATATTTTGCTAAGTACCTGGTACATGTTGATGGGCCTACACTGTCCTCGTATACCTGTATAGTTAGATCGAAGCTTTACCATTTACTTTATGTGAAATAAAATATTTTGTTTTTTTTTTAATTTCATGAAGCGACGCGCGCTTTACTTGTGTTTACCAAGTGTACAAACTTGCTTTGAATGTGTGCGTGAAGATGAGTAGCGAGCGTCAGCACATAACACACACACGCACACACACTTTCGACTCCGCCATGGTCTCAGACGGTACCGAGAGCTCCTGCGCTAACACACACATTCACAGCGTGTTTGAACACTTGGTAACCAGAAGTAAAGCGCGCGTCGCTTTGTGACATAAAAAGGATTATATAAAGAAAGAAAGAAAAATGCGTTTATTGGCATTACAGCAGAAAAATACACCTTATAAGAAAAAAAACAGAAAACAGTGTTGGTGTTAAGTAGTTAGTGAGAGAACTTTATCCAGCAATATGAGAAAAGAAAAGAAAGAAAGAAAAAGTGTTTATTCCGCACAAACAAAACGCACATTACAAAAAAAAAAAAAACTATACCACTTTACAGATGAGCCAAAAGCCTCGTATCCATTATTGACACAGAAAAGTTAATAGAGGTTATTAATAACGACGATCAAACATGATTAACTGCATAAAGTAAAAGAACAAACAACAGCAGTCAACGATTAATATCAGGAACTTTTATCGATGCAATCAGTTGCGCAAACTCCGGTATCTCGGCAAGGGATCTACAACGTCACTGAGAGCCGCATGTCACGTGGCTATGTAAGCCAGATTGCACGTGTCAATTTGTGGTATATTATAAGCATATTGGTTATAAACTACTAGGTTTTGCCCGTGGCTTTGCCCGCGTGGTTGTCGGAAAATATCTCACGGGTACGTACGGGATTAAAAGTGCCCTGTTAAAAGTATCCAGGTTATCCAGGTTATGAACTAACTGTGTGCCAAATCCGTTCAGCCATTTTTGCACCAAGCCGGAACACACACCAAAACACAAAAATTCTAAAAACTAAACTTTCGGCATCAGACTCGTTCCCACACTTCGTAACAATTACTTCTTTTCCAAAAATTGAATGTACAGTTTTTACTTGGTTACAATTTTGTTTTATCATTTGTACTTATATAGATGTAGTAAAGTAACGGCTGTCCCCAGTAAGTGACATGAAGCAATTGGGAATGCAGTACCTACCTATGCAAAATATTTTACTTAACCAACCCAACATCACACTGCCCAATTTTTTTTCCTACAGCGCTAATAAAATATGCAAATTGTACGCACGCCCCTGAATTACATCCGGGTCGTCTGTTTACGGAAAATAAATTGCATTGAATAGTTTAATTAACTACGCAAAAAACGAAATTACCATAGGATTTCCTTACTTGTAAAAAACATTACCAAAAATATCTGCTGGCTAGCTTAAGTTGGCTGCCTAACCTTTTCCCAACTATGTTGGGATCGGCTTACAGTTTAACCGAATGCAGTTGAATACCAGTGTTTTCCATGGAGTGACTGCCTATCTGACCTCCACAACCTAGTTACTGGGTAACATAATACCCCTTCATAAAACTGGTTGTCTGACTTTTAGGCAGCTTACAGAAATATTATTCATCAAACTAGCCTACCAATTTTTTTTAAACCAACAAAACTTTGCATAAAATCAAAAAGAGAACGTGTCCTCTACCATCATTTGTTTCCTCCTATCACTTGTCCACCCAACTGTACCAATCCTGCCAGTGTTCCATTACGAGTGTCTCAGTAGAGGTAATTCAATTGTACGGGAGATCCCGGCGCGCACAGTTTTTTACCTCTCCTAGTGTTAGATCCTGATTAAATATTAAATATGCACAGACAGGAAATGGATTCCGTGAATAGTTCCGTGTGATAGTCGTATTAGTCGTGTTAAAGTTTAATTCACTGGAAACCATTTCACTATGAAAAGGTGTAGAGACTGCAGTGTAGGTAGTGTTCATGTTTAGAATTAACATTAATCGTGGAAAAAACACGAAAAAGTTTTAAGATATTTGAGTAAACGCACGGTTTGAACACAAGATTTGCCTTACGGTTGCTGACCTATAAGTACCTAATATTGAGCCGATTGAGTTCAAAAGCCTAGTGCCCTCGCAACAGGCCAAAATATCGTCTCAAAGGACGAAGAATGCAGAAGAATTTAGTCCTGATCAATAAATATAATGAGATGAGACCTCTCGAAGATTAGAGACAAAAATTCTATAACATAAAAAAAGTATGGGACGTTCTGTGAGAAATGAATGACCAAAAATTATTTGGACTAATGAAGATGAGAAAACTAACAGGAATCATTTGAATGGAACAGGGGACTAGACAAAAGGCCAAACTAATAACACACAGGACGAAGAATTTCCACTGTCCAGTGTCCCATAAGGAAGTGTGAAAAGATAGGCGGAGAAGATTGATTGATGGCAGCAGGTACCTTCTAAGACTAGAACTCGTTTAAGTGTATCAGTGAACAAGTGAAACCTGTTGATTTGCTTGATTCTTCAGAAGATGTATGAAACGGCCTAGAAATTCTAGACCAATAATAATCATGTTCAGAACAATGAGCAATTTGCACAATATGAATCAGTGCATGCGAAGTGTCATAAACTGCAATTGGCTTGATTAAAGTGATGATTTAGACTATTTGAAGTACAGTGTTGAGTCAACTAGGATCGGCTTCAGGCATGGTCTACTAAAATTCAAACACAGTATTGAAATAAAAATTGAAGCAGAATAGTCTTTTGTTAAACAAGTCAAATAAATAAAAACCGTGAATTAAAAAATGGAAGAAGTTAAAATCAGTGAGTAGGTAATCAGAATATGATTTGACATTTCTAGGACTTACAAAGGATGTGGCCATGTGTGAAATTCAATAGTTTCTCGTAAGAAGTCTTTAAGGTTCAGTGCACAGGAAGATACAATTTCTCTCTCCCTCTGACATTATCCATTAGCCCTTTTACTACAAAGGACCAAGACCAATGGATAGAAATGTAAGTCATAATACCCACAAAGGACTATTTATTTATGGTACTGGCAATATTTATTTAGGTCTCCGTTATATATGTTTTGTTAATGATAAATGGCCTGTATTGTAACATTTGTTACTATGCTATATAGAAACACATGCCTTATGAGGTTACATTATATACAAAATATTTTTTGCTGATTGAAATTGTTTATCCTGCAAATAGGATATCAGAATTATATTTACACGTCATAATAAAAATAAGCTAGATGGACCCCTGAGAAGAAATGGCGAAATAAACAAAGTTTCTTTTAAATTCCAAAAACAGTGCTATAATGGAATGCAAAAGTGTTGCATTATGCTATACTTGCGAAATATCAAAGCAAATCTGAAGGCCAATTCTCGTACTTAAAAAACGTTCACATTCTACTCGCAATCTGTCAAATTTGTCAAAAATGTTGGTAAATTGATTGTATTTATGACAGATTGCGAACGTTCTTAAAAACCACGGGAATTGCCCCTCAGGTCTTCATCCTTGATCAAATATGATGGAAACTCAAATATTTTAAAAATATGAACTTATTTTTTTAAATGAACCATCGTCAGCCACGACAATACCAGTTTTGCTATCAAAAACCGTTGTCTGACCTTTCAAAAATAAAAATACAAATCAGGAATTGGCAAAAATCTAAATAAACGCGATTTCCTTTAAAATGTCGAAAGGACATTTGGAACAGGCGATTGGATAACTCAATTTTCATATTAATTTTTTCGTCCTTTCTGACGTAACCAGGCATATTGCTAGCATCCCAATTTTGTACAGCTGTGTCAGAATGTGACTCACTGTGCAAATTTTGTTTTATTTATTTATTTATTTATTTATTTATTTATTTATTTATAGTTAATTAAAACGGTACAACACCAATTACATTAATTAACATAGAAATATAAAGAGATTAATATTGACAATTTTTGTATATAATTTAATTAAACTAACATGGAACAGTGGACTCCCTTGCATACGTTCTCTCACAGAACACCAGACATATACGCATAATTTTATTCCATTCATCCGCAAATACATCGCATTCAGGGTTGGCAGTCAGAAGGGCGTTGAGCATCTTCAAAGTACGACACACTGGAGATTCAGCTCTGGCAACAGTTTTTGATGACGGTTGCGCAAATAGATTGCGCCGGCGGCTGGGACGGTGTCCGATGTATTTGTCGGGCACAAAAAGTCGGCAGAAAAGGCCATGGAGGTCTGGGCAGTCTATACGTCCCCGTAAGGTTTTACAGGCTACCATGAGCTGATCAAGGCCTCTTCTCACCTCCAACGAATTAAAACCCAACATCCCTAAAAGAAAGTTGGTAGGGTACATATAGGGAAAGAAATGGTATAACCTCTGGAAGAGGCATCTTAAGAAGGTTTTCTGTACCTTTTCAAGCATCAGTGTTTGGGTCGCGGTATAGGGGTGCCAAACACAGGCACTGGACTCGAGTTTGCTTCGAACCAGAGTGGTGTACAATAACCTAATAACAT
The DNA here is from genome assembly GCA_914767755.1 of Agrochola circellaris. Taxonomy (NCBI): domain Eukaryota; kingdom Metazoa; phylum Arthropoda; class Insecta; order Lepidoptera; family Noctuidae; genus Agrochola; species Agrochola circellaris. The sequence continues at coordinate 1,832,894 of OU611853.1, forward strand.
TAGGATTGCGAAAGTCGCGAGCATTTCGCAAAACAAATCCCAGGCGCCTGAAAGAATCCTTCGCAAGGGTAGAAATGTGATCTCTAAAAGTAAGACAGCGATCGAAAGTCACTCCCAAGTCTTTTATGTTGGTGACACGAGTAATTCCTTCACCGCCCAAACTATAGTCATAATGAATTGGTCGCAGCCCTCTACCGTAAGTCATGACATGGCACTTGCTAGGATTGAAAAATAGCTTATTCACGATACTCCACTCAAAAACGGCGTCAATATCCCTCTGTAGGAGTTTGCAATCTTCGTCTGTTCTGATGTGTGCGACAAGCTTTAGGTCATCGGCATAAAGAAGGCATTTGGCAAACTTAACATTTGCGATGAGATCATTGATCATGATCAGGAACAGAGGCGGCCCCAGTACTGATCCCTGACTTACGCCCGAGCGTGTGTTATAAGGCTTGGACTCGAAGCAGCCATGTCTGACAAACTGCTTGCGATCCCGCAGGTAGTCGGAAAAGAAGTAAAGAAGACCCGACGAGAAACCTATGGCCCCCAGTTTTGTCAAGAGCACATCGTTGTCAACTCTGTCGAATGCTTTCCGAAAATCAAAGTACAGGGCGTCAACCTGCGTACCAATGTCCAAGCCACTAGATATGTAGTCTACATGAATCAATAGATTCGAATTTACAGAGCGACCCGGCCGAAAACCGTGTTGGGCATCAGACAGAGACATGTTCAGGCGTTTGTAAATAAAGGAGTGGAGTATATGCTCGAAAACCTTGGCAATGGTTGGCAGGATAGCGATGGGCCTGTGTTCCTCTACAGATGTTTTGTCACTGGTTTTAGGGATGGGAGTGACTCGCGAAGTTTTCAATTGCTCAGGGTATACGCCGGACTGGAGGGCTAGGTTAAAGACATGACATAGTGGAGCTGCCAAGATATTATGACACCCCTTAAGAATAAAGGCTGGAATGTTGTCAGGGCCAACCGAGCTACAGGGTTTGAGTTTAGCAATCCCCTTAACTACATCCAGTGGGGTTAAAACGGGAAGAGGAATGTTATCTGCCTCACTGGCCACACTTAAGTTTCTTGGGTCCAATTTAGGTGAATTGGGCAGAAACATGCTGGCAAAATATTGAGCAAATGCCTCGGCCGCTTTGACACCTGAAAAAGTATCACCATTGAGTATAACGTTTGGCTCGAAACCGCCCTTTGATCGCAGGCTAGAAACATGCTGCCAGAACTGTCGCGGATTTTTACCAATACTATCTTCTAAGGAATTACAGTACATTCTATAGGCGACCTGTGTTCTTGCTTTTAGATCCGATCGCAGAGCACTAAACTCCGCATATGTAAGATGACATCGCGAAAGCTTCCATTTATAATGCAGTTTAGTTTTACGCTGAGTATCGTTTACTAAATCCCTAGTAAACCAGACTGGATACCGCCTATTTCCAGCGATCATTCTCTTCTTCTTTGGAATAGAAGAATCAAATACGTCATAAATTATTTTGTAAAACTTACCAGCAGCGGAGGGTGTGTCGTTGCAGCAAAAAACGTCTTGCCATGGAGCAGAACGAATTTGATCTCCAAAAAGTGCGTAGTCCCCTTTGACAAAGTTCCAATCCCTACTACGATCAATATTGCTGGCGTCCAATTTTTCCCTGTCCTTATAAGTTGTGGTGGTAATCGCAATATCTAACGGAGGATGATACAAGTCGATTGGAACCAGCTCCGTACCTTTGACATGCTCGCAGTTTACTTTGGTACCCTCCCGAGCCAACACTACGTCTAACTTACTCCCACGCATATTCACCACTTCATTCATCTCAGCCAGGCTACAAAAGCTTAAGAAATAACAGTAATAATTATTGATATTGACAGATGCACTTTTTAAGTTAAGGTCGCCTAAAATTATTATTGTTCCGTTTAAGTTGGTGATGATGCTCTCAACCTTGCAGAACCACGTCATGTAATCGTCATCAGTTGCAGTGGGCTTTACATAGACAACACACACAGATAAGCTAAGGCCGAAACTTGTGATCGTAGCCCATAGGTCTTCACCACGGTCAGTCTCTAAATCTTGCCGCCTCGTCATGGTAATGCCGGGGCGCGAAGCAAGCAATACGCCGCCACCCAGAATCACTCGGTCTCTGCGTAGGATGCTCCAATCTCCGCTTGAAATTTCTGAATCCTCAACTGAATTGTCCAGATTTGTCTCTGTTACGGCAATTAAGTCGTGCTCGGAGAGTAACAAGCTTGATCTCCATATAGGTAACTTTGTTTTGAGCCCCCGCACATTCTGGTACAGTAATCGTATATAATCATTGCGATTAGTAGAGGCGGGTGAGGCAGTAATGTTGGAGGGCTTACTGAGTCTCATTACTTCGGCCACGAAAGTTACGGCGCCACGGTTTGACGCAAATGTCCTCTGCCCAGTTTTGGGATGCCATACCTAGTTCAGCCAGTTTTGAGGGCACACCCAACTTGAAGGAGGCGTATTTGCCACGGGATTTTAGCACTTCTACCGTGCAAACATCAGTTCCACAGATGGTAATTAAGTGGTCACGTACCTGGCTATCAGAAGTACCCTGCTTCACGTAGAAGAGGTGCAGGTATCTCCATCTTTCTGAGGCCTCTAAATTGGTGGTACCAGGTGCCGCTGTCCCACGCAAAACATTGCCGAGCGATCGTCGGGAGCGCCTGTGTCGAACTTCCGTCCAGCCATCCTTTAAATGTTCATGGTCTGTGTCGCCCATTGTAACGTCTGATACCGCAGCAGGCACTGGCAAGAGGACTCGGGATTTGGGAGCTTTGTGGGTAGCTGATGACACCAGTTTACCTTGGCGGTGTATGTCCCGTAGGTTCGTCTCGCATATTTTGCGATCCACAGTTTTCACCTCTTCTAGCGCCATCAATATGGGATCTCCTACCTCTTCCATATCGTGCGGTGGGGCAGTGAGTAGCTGAGAACTTGCCGAGCGTGACTGGAGATGTAGGTCTTGAATTCCCTGGTGGCATTTCTCTGGATCCTTTCCCCTTGTTCTTTTTTGGAGACTAGCCGATCTCATTCTGACTTCGAGTTCGATGGTAGTTTTTTGAATGACCGCACACTGAGTTTTTATGTCAGAGATGTCCTTAACCAGGGCGGATAGCATTGTGTCATGCTCGGCCTTCCAGGTAGACAGCCTTAGGTCTTGTTCGGCCCTCCACTTAATCAAAACCTGCATGAGTTCACTCTTCCATTCCAGACATGCACAGGATGAGTCCATCACCGCGTTGTTGGGTGAATCATCGATACGCGGCCGCTTGCCCCTGACGGTCACATTTGCACTAGACTCCTTCGCCTCGCTTCTGGAAGCCGATGGAATGTCAGGAACAGATTGTGATTGTCCTGGTATGGGGGTCTTCGGGGATTTAGGAGGAGTGCGATGCATATTAGGCATTTATATTTGATGGAATATCAATAGGGGCCGGCGAGTACTGCAGTCACTTATAGGATGTGTTGACGACGTAGCGTATACAAAAATAATTCAACAGTAAAACAATGCTCGAAAACTTGTTATTTTTATTTCCGTATCTGGAACGTTTATATCGGAATTCTTCGCTGAGTGTTGGTAATACCGACGACGGCACCGCGAGTTCGTAGCGCACGCCGTAACAGCACTTATGCGACACACTTAACTGCGAGTTTCCGTTGCACACGCGTTTGAGTCCGGATGATAAGCACTTTGAACAGTATTTCGTTATTTGTTAGATCAATTTTCTACAGTTTTGAGAAGGCTAAACTTTTCACTATTATGTTAGCACTGAGTTTGTTCGAAGTATACTTGAATTTCCAAGACAGAACTAGTTGAAAAATCGGTAAAATAATTAAATAAACACAGGAGCAAATTTAGTGACTAGCGCGTTCGTAGCGCGTTCCAGCGATGTGTGTGTTTAATAAGTCAGTTCGTACTACGTAATTGGTATCCTTTCTTGTGATACATGGCGTGTTTTATGGGTCATGCTATAATTAATTGGATGTCTTTTACGTCAGTTATATTATGGGACAATTTATTAACGACATTTTTTTTGCTCTACTCTATGGATACATATTTGTATATATTACAGGCCACGTTCACACGGCGATGATCTGTATGATGTTTTACTGTACCATCGAAGAACTTCATATCTATACACCGTAAGGACTATTTCTGCTTGCAGCGCTCGGCGGCTATAGAACTGGGGCGGTAACAGATATGGTCAGTAGTTTTCAAACTGCTTAGATATGAAGTTCTTCGATAGTACCTATACTTTTGGGATCCTATGGCAGTTTTATGCTGCATTTGTTTTTAACCAGTATGCACAGTGGGATGTTGACGTGTGATTCCAACTGCTTACCGGAAAATATCGTATTGATTGATCATCAAATTCAAATTCAAAATATTATGTCTCACACAAACCTACAAGGGCTTTTAGTAGCCAGGCGCGCGATTCTAATAGGTCGTTTCCTATGGAGAAGAACCGGCATGAAACTCCACGGTTCCTTTTAAACAATATTTCAATTGTCGTTTACAATGTTTTTACATAACAGACTTAATACGTATTAGAGAAGAGTGTAGACCTGTTAACAAGTATCAGGTACTTTACAAAAACGTAAAACAAAATAGAAAGTGGTCGACATTTCGAAGCATTTCGCCATTTACAATTAGCACACTACACACACACACTACCTATTTAGTAGGTATGTAATGTTAAAAATCACATAAAGTGAAATATTTCCTGGTTTGAAAAGTGCCTTCAGTCGATTGATTTCTTTGGTAGGCAAATGAGTCTCGTCCAATACCAAAGAGTTCTACGAAAAAGTATGAGTCCCCGAATTAAATTAATCGACTTAACCTACCAAGTCTTACCAACGTCATAGACGAATCAGCGGTCAACAAGAGTCGAGTGAATAAAATCGATAAACTGGAATCATTCGAATAGCATTTCAAATGTTCAGCCAGAGGATAATGTCCGTTCAAACGGAAGATCTGCACGACAGCGGTTTATCTGATTGTTGAAAACGAAATATTTCTGAATTTGCGTAGAGAACTTACTTAGCTCCCTAGGTATAGTGACTATTGCGTAATTTATAATTAATATATGGGGTAGGCAGAAACTACACACCGCCACCTGCTACGATCCTAACATACTGCTTTTACGTCATCACGCTCATAGACGCAATCAGGCAATGCAAACTGTACTTTATACAGTTTGTACTTTATTATTGTGAGCGCGTGCGCAGGCGACGCGAAGGTGATGGTGGGAGGGAGACAAAATACTGAATATTCTTCTAGGTATTGATAATGGTGTTTTAGGTGGGTCTGACTTGGTCTCCGTACGTCTTTTTCGGGTGACCACTGAAAATCCGCGCTGTGCTGTGGGTCTCCATAGCACAGCATCATGCTGAGTGGAAGCTTTCTTGTCACAGTCATGACGTGCCAGCAGCTGCTGACTATTTCTGTTTTGTGCTCGTTATTGTATTTAAATCTATTGTGTTTCATTTTCTTATTTTCTACTCGAGTTTATCATCTTTTTTTTTATGCTCGTGTTTCTGTGACAAATAAATGTATCTTTCTTTCTTTCTAATTATTAAAATCTTTCCTTTGCGCTCGTGCTCACAAACAAGACGGCCCGACAAAATTATTTCATTGTATACAAGTATGTCTGTAATGTACCTTGTAATTACATGGTTCTTAAACATAACTGGTGACATGTAGATGTACTACAGGTACACCTCTGCCTAACCCTTCGGGAATTACAGGCGTGATGTTGTGTTGTTTATCTAAACTAATATTATAAGGAGAAAGTAATTGATTTTTTTTGCATGTTTGTTTGTTACGCTTTTACTCTAAAACGGCTCAATGGATTTGAATGAAATTTGGCACATGGGTACACCATGATCTGGGTTAAGACATAAAATGCTTTTTATCCCGATATTCTCACGGGACCAAGACTTATGCGGGTTAAACCGCGGGGCGCAGCTATTGTTTCATATATGGTATTTATTTACTAGTGTTTCGTTGATATGGACAAAAGGTGTGCACTGTGCACACTGTGGGACGTTTCAGCAAAGCTAATAAATCTACGCTTTCGGTACGGCCTGTGGATAACACAACCGGAATCGAGTTTATTTACGTCGACACTCTTGTTAACACCCACTTCCTCCTGCAATTCTTCGATTGAAATTACTTCCCTGACCTTTTGAAGGACAGAAACAAAAAGGTCATTTGACTTGACCTTTAAAAACAAAACTAATCATACTAAAGAAGGCGAGTATTTTCTTTGCAAATGTCATCATTCCTGTAACGATTTATGGTCTTATTAATGTGTCAATGTCAGGGATCATTCCGCCAGTCGGACTTACCTTTAATTATTGACAATACTTCCAGACAAGATCTTTCAAAATCTGGTCGCAATCTCATCTCATGAACAATCAATGTCAAAAAATTGTTCTTATATTCACGTGAGGCTGGCAAGGGGGGAGGGGGGGTTCATAAAAAATCATGAAATATCATAAGAGGGATCGGGGGTGACGTAAGATATCACGTGTATTTATTTGTTCGTTAAAAACGCCCATTTGTAAACCGAAAAGCGGTCCCCAAAATAAAATATTTTTCTTTCTTGTTTTCTATTTAAAGATCAGAGAATCATTTCTTAAGATATTTTGCACCAAAAACGTTGGGTTAGTGTAAAACCTCACCACGTTTCACCAGGGGGGAGAGGGGATTAAAAAGTTGCTAAAAAAAAATCACGTGATTAAATTTTACTTTTTAATTTCCGTCCACGATAACGATATATCATGCCTGTCCACGTAATAACGTGACGGATTGTCACAGATTAGAATTCGAACGTTCTTAGAAATACGGAGTTACCATTGGTCGTTTTTTGCTAGTTTTGCAACCTGAAGAGTCAAGGCTGAGGTCAAGGTTGACTGACCTTGTCATAAGGGTGGTATTTTGTAGTAATGGTGTGCACAATGATCACAAATGTGTCGTGAAATTCTTTCACGCAGCGTGTTTGTGTGATTACTCAGCAAGTTTGTCGTAATCAAGGGCTAGTAAACTATATAGTAAGGTAGTGGGAGTATGTTTGTAGTGTGGTTCGTGACTACTGATCGATCTCTTAACGATGCCCTTGAGTGTGTCGGGAATATGAGTATTCGCTTTATTTTATTGTACCTACACAGTGCTAACGCCCGTGATGCGTTGAAATACCTTTATCTTTTATGATTTTTTTGTGATGCACCTTCTCCTGCACTTCAAATTTCTACTTCTATTACAATTTTTGTTTAATAGTACTACCAAATACCAAACATACTACCTGTTTCCTTAGAGTAAACCAGGTGGTTTACTCTAAGGAAACAGGTAGTATGTTTTATTTTTATTCTGTGCTTTAGATATATTTCGACTCTGTATCACTCGAACTTAAATACTTCTATTTACATTTAAATTTAAAAAAATGTATCTTGAATTAATGATGGGAAGATGATTATTTTATATCTGAAAGAACATAATATAGTAATGTATTTTTTCCTATTATTTAGCAAACCATATGAAGAAATTTAAAAAGCACATATGAGTCTTCAGCCGTCTTTGAAATAAAATCAAAATTTTATTTTATGATTATACAATATCTTTATTAAGTAAAGCAAAGGAGAAATAAACCATATTTTTGAGAGCACAAAAGTGATGAAACTATTAACAGGTGCTGTGACTGACACGAATGGTTTAGCACCACGAAAACTGTACTTTTATAGTAACACAGACTTACACTCGAATACTGAAACGCCACTCAAAACTTAAGCGTTACTTAAAACTAGTTTCAACCAATCAAAAGGCTTTAAACGAGTCATAAGTAACGCTTAAGTTTTGAGTGGCGTTTCAGTATTCGGGTGTTAATGTTTCAATTATTTCCAACTTTCTTACAATTCGATAAGTTATTGACGAAAAAAGGGTATTTTTCGTACACGGAGCCTTAAGTTGCCACCTAAGTATATACACATTGTGGAACACGATAAATGATTGACTAACATAGTCAATTACCTATTATTTTGATGCTTACAAACTAATAAGGCCAATTTATGTTAAATAATATTTTATGACAATTTACGAAATGATAAGAAAACACCGACTACCCTTCAACTTAATAATTTTCTTCTAACAAATTAATTTTAAATTTAAAACTCCCTAGAAAATGAGAAGTTTTCTGTCTAACTGTCTAAGTTTTAACCCTCTGTCCGAACTAAGTAAGAAAGGTTTTTTAAGAAGTCAGAACAATGTAAGAATATTATTTTACACCCTAGTGCCGTTAATCTTCATTTATTTTGTTTAATGAAATGGCATTTGTTTGAGCGAAATTCATCTTAACGAACTTTTTACTTAAATGTTTGTTCGGTTATTTTGTCAGAACTTTAGATATTTAATTCAGATATTTTAAGTAATATAGATTGGAGTCATTAGAAGTACATCTACGACGTGACGAAATTTACCATCAGGCTTGCTAATATTTTCTCGATTCCTACAAACCGATGGAATTTACAACCAGCAAAAATGACGAACCACCATAAAAACTCAAAAAAAAAACTCAATACTCAAAGCATTTATTTCAAATAAACCAATTACAGGCACTTTTGAATTGTCAAGGGGGTCGGTCAGTCAGAAAGATGAAGCTAGATGCCCATTCCAAAGCATAGTAGGTACCTATGGAGAAGAACGGGCAAGAAACTCCACGGACACTCAACTCATACAAACTGTTATCCCGTACTTAACCCAATTAGGGGCGAATTAAATAAAAGACTTACTCAGTGCTCACCTTAGTTATACAAGATGGCAATTTAGTGACTTGCATCCGTCAAGGGGGTGATTATAGTCGTCTCATGAAACTCACATCCGATACGTGAAAAAAATAACATATTTCTATATGTACAACATTAAACATTTTTCACTATTTTTTTAATTGAACGAATCTTATACATGTAGGTATGTGTTTCATAGCAAAAGTTGTTTGTTATTACGGGTAGAATCACCCCCTTGACGGATGTAAGTCACTAAATTGCCACCCTGTATGTAACTCTTGTGCAAAACTTCATGCTTCCAGACCCAGTGGTTTCGACTGTGCTCTGTCTGTCATTGAATGAAATTAACATTTTTAAACTTTAACAGAACTTGGAACATCACAATCAAAGCAGCGGCCTTGCGACCACTATACTATAAAGGCAGGTATTAATTCATTAATCAGTAAACCAAATCAAATATGTAACTTTACTTCCCAACATACATATTTTGCTTGAGGGAGGAAATGATATGTGTCATATATAAGTAGGTAACTATGTAAGATCTGAAAGCCAACATTTTACATTCACACATATTATATCGGCATCGGCAGTTTGAACAGTAAAGCAAACTGTTGGAAAACGACTTTGCAAATGGCTGAAATGTGAAACGTTCTGAATAATAAAAAATGAAAATTTGGAAACGAGTTTATGATTAACACGTTCAGTGCCGGGAGTCCTGGGGGGTTCACTCAAGTCGCATATGGGATGCCGGGATTATAAACTGTGAAAATAAAATTTGTTGTTTATTTTAACAAGATTTCAAATTAAATGCCGGTGACGGGTTCCTGGAGTCAACTTGCAATATTTATGGCGGCATGGAGTATGAGCTCTATGACAAATGGGTGGAGTCGAAGGTGTTAACAGCATAACATCATGACTGATTTTCGAGAAAGAGTAGTAGTGCTGTAGGTACCCACATTTCGCTAGTTATGTTTTAAATTCTGTGTAAACTGCTCCGTTGTTCGTGTCTTGGGTGGGTCCTGGATATTAAGAATTTCTCAATAACAGCCCGGAGTTAGGAAGTTAGCGATGTGGTAACCCCGTGCCTCGAAAAGCACGCTCTCGGGTGGTGTCGGATTGCCGTCCCATTGGACTATGAGAGCGAGGGAAGACAGAGTTTCACCTGTGTCTGCGCACACACTTGTGCAGTATAATATCTCCCGCGTCAATGGCTTGTCTCCGCTGAGATTGGCTGGCATGGCCGAAATTTGGTCTGGATGGCTATTATTAATCGGGGACAAGTTTCAAGTGTCGTGCTATTATGAGTTCGAACCCAGGTAGATACTTTACTTTGTGTATTTAATTTCATCACCACTACTCTCAAAACGGTGAAGGAAAACATCGCGAGGAAACCGGCATGACCTAGAACCAAAAATTCTAAGATATATGACATCCACCAACCAGCAGTGGGTCCATGTGGTAGAGATTACAGCCCACTCCCTCTCACCGCGAGGACGCCTGTGTCCCAGTAGTGGGAACATTATAGGCTGATATAATACTTTCAATAAGTGTCATTAAAATGAATGAGTTTTTCAGATTGGTTTCCTAAATCCGAATATTCTTAATACATATGTGGTTTGCTGAAAGTAAGTTTAACAAAAATACCAACTTATAGTCATTCGATATTTTACAGTAAGTTCTTCTTGAACGACACGACCAAGCCCAGGCCTTCAACTCAAAATTACTTCCTAATGCACATATAAATTTAACCCAAAACCGTCCAACCCCTCTCGCGGCGCCACTAAATAAGAGTCCGATATAACGCCGAACATGCGTGCGGAGCGATCCAATTACCGGCATAATGGGTGCCACACATCAATCCGATACCACTTCTATTAAATTTTGCGCAGCTGGCATCATCATTTCAATCGATTTCGATTTTAGAGAGTATAACGAATGTGTGAATAAAGGAGATTGTTTTTTTGATTACGCTGTTTATCAAGTAGCAATGGGTCAAGCATATCCCTATCTGTTCATCTCATTTACATTAACTTTTAAATAATAGTTTATACCGTGGAAAAAAATAACCAGTCCGTAATCAAAATCAAAATATTTTATTTCACATAACATACATAGGCACGTATGAAACGTCAGAAGCTAGGTGTACGGTTGCAATTGGTTGTTTCCTATGGAGAAGAGCCGGCCAGAAACTCCACGGTTACTTTTAAAAATAATTAGATTTACAATATTTTCAATTATCAGTGTTAATAGGTATGGGAGGACAGTGTAGGCCTTTCAACAAGTACCAGGTACTTAACAAAATAGAAAATTAACTACAAATCTACAGTCCACTAAGCCTACAACGTTCTCACATTCACAAAATAGAAAATAATCTAAATAAAAGATAAATTAAATAATAAAAATAAAAACCCTTTTAAACCAAATGACATGATTGCCATTACAACTGTAACAAATCTGAAATGTGGGCTGATTTCTCGCGGTGCGTCAGACGTATTTAACTCAGTAATCTAACTTAAAGAGATGTATTAATGATTATAATTAATTCTGTAAAAAAATATTTTCATAATCATATTTTGATCAAGATACAACCTGACACTGAACCGGAAATTGCAAAACACGATAGAAAATTTGCATATAGCGGGCTACCACTGCAGATCCACGATAAGGAAACTCCGATCCAAAAAAAATGAGATAAACTTACACTAAATTAAAATATGAAAATATTATTGAGAAAAGAACAAAAAAAAATCGAGTAATTATAATTATAAAATACCATGCAAACATAACATGATACACATCAATAAATAGGTTTAGTGTAAACTTTCCCTCTTGATTTAGTAAAATATTACGTTTTAATTGAGTCGGATATAATCTACTTTCCTCTAGAGAATAAAAACACTTTTGTTCTGCTAATTGCGTTATCCATTAGTATATTTTTAACAGAGTTCATTGGACAATTAGTGACTACCTACGCATTGTTATTATCGTTAATGGATAACTGACAAATAATGTCGATGGGCGATATTATACTTCCAAATCCTCCTTCTTAATCGAGACAGGAGTCGTTATATTTATCTACTAGGTGCGACCCGCAGTTTCACCCACATAAGTCTCGATTCCGTGGAATATCGGGATAAAAAGTATCCTATATCATAACCTCGGTCATGGTCTACCCATGTACCAAATTTCATCCAAATCCATTCAGTCGTTTTAGCGTGAAAGCATAACAAACAAACATACAAAAAATCAAATCTTTTCTCTTTACGACATTAGTTTAGAAAACATGTTGCTTGGTTTGTCGCTAAGTAATAACAGCCGTGCCGCTATTATCGAACCGCATGGGTCGATCGATCAGGCTTGCCGCGGTCGGTCCGCGGATGGATGACCATCTTTATAAATAGAGACGGCCGTTGGTCCCGGCTCTCATTCATGGATCTTTGGCAGTCGTTACGGATAGTCAGAAGCCCGAAAGTCTGACAACCAGTCTTACCGAGGGGTATTACCGAATTACTGGGTTTTGGAGGTCTGATAGGTAGTCACTGCAAGTCAAAATGTTAATCAGCAGCATACGGTTAGACTGGAAGCCAACCCCAATATAGTTGGGCAAAAGATAGTCAGATGATGAATACTTGTTACTTCTACCCTGCTATTACTCCTATTCTGTTCCCAATAACCGTTGCAATAAAAGTAAAAAATTACAAATACCTCGCCACACGGTTTTGTGATCATTCTTGTTAAAAATTTTGCTGAACATGTTGACTCCGATAAAGATTATGAAAAAAATCTTTCAAGTCTATACGTGAAATTGCCCATTCGTGACTGTTATATAAAATAATACAATATTATTAATTACGGTTAAGGTTTCAAAACAAAACAGCTCTGTCTTCATTATTTCCCAGTGTGAAGGTTCTCACAGGCAGGGCAATGAAACCTAGTTTTTTATTGAGTCTCAACACGCGACAGTAACCGAAGGAGAGTTGTTCAGTACAATACTCGTAGATATGCTACTAATTAGGTAAGTAATTATTTGTTTGAAGGAGTTCGTTGTTTGAATTTATTCGAGTTATTTCAATACCTACAAACACGTAGTTTGTAGGTATTGAAATAAAAATACCGAAACAAGGCTTAGAATCTGCACTTCTTGGTCGTTAAAATTACATAAGACAGTCCCTCAAAACGCCCGCCCTTCACCACTTCCCAGCAGAAAAGAAAAGCATTAGAAAAGTTTAAGTCCTTTGTCCATGTATTAGGGATCTCGCGCACTAAACGACCACGACCAGGTAAACTATAGTAACCGATACGAATCGCGCACTTGGTCGCAATGGCCAAGTAGCCGCAGACCATACAATACCACTAGAAGGCAACGACTGTCCGGAGTGGCGGCCGCCTAGTGCGCGAGATGCCTTACCTTGCACATTTATAAAGTTATGGGTCCATTGCAGAAGGAGTTTAAATGTGACAGTGAGAGAAAATAATCCGCTAAATGCGATGAACGGATTCATTTTCTCTTATGGATTGTTTTATTATTCACAGTCATAATTATTGTACAGTTATCGACTCTGAAAGTTATTAAAGACAGAATAATTTGTACAGTTATCGAGTCTGAAAGTTACTAAAGACAGAATAATTTATCTGATAACTGTACGTTATTACATAAATTTTTAATTTATATGAAACTTATCTAGTTTTACAAATATGCTTGGAAATTCGAGCATTATTTTGACAACTTTCTTCGAGATAAATCGAAAATGCTGTACCTACCAGTCAAATACAAGCGGGCGCCCGGTCGGCAATGTTTGTATGAAAACTCATATCTGTCGTGTTATTCAAAAATGGCCCGAACTTTTTACTTCGACACATGGCAATCAAGGAGGTAACTTATCAAATATTTTATTTAAATTTCGATGTTGATGATTAAAAGTAAGAAAGAAACACAAATGAACATATAGGAGCGAGAAAAATTATCGTTGTTCGCCATTGATTTCACCCTCTCTCACTCAACATTAGGTACACACACGGCAGTTTTTCTCAAAATGTATTATTATATTATTTATTTTCTTTAAATACCATTGTTATGTATTCGTCTTGGAACAACCTACCCCTCACTAGGAGTCGGGCGTTGGTAGCTGCGCCACTTTTTTAACTTTTGCAGCTATCATCGTTTAACATTTTTGTCTTGTATGTATTCGTTTTTTGTTCCCAATAAACGATTTTAATGTTTTTTTAATATTTAATTGATTCTGGAATCTGTAATTAATTTACTTAGTTTGAATTTCCGCGCATTATTTGAGAAAAGTACTATATAAGTCTTGGCCACAACCAGGCATTGATGGACTCACGTGTGCCTCGGCTTCGCATCGGCCATCAATGCCCTTTTCGCAGGCCGCGGCAGTAATGTTCTATTTAATCTTCTGTATTTAAAGAAATGTAGAACAAATATTATTAAAAAAAAAGATATTCCGCACGAGTAGTCTACGTACTTAGTAAGATAAACGAAAGGATTCAATATCAACTCCAGCCTTACATTTTCAATTTCAATTTCAAAATCCATATATATGCAAAGGTATTTTAATAAAATCCCAATGCCGATCAAGCTGGGAGTAACGAAAATCAGTACCTTTGTTCTTTCGCTAACATTTCATTTCAAAAATGTTTCATCTATAATGAAAAACAATTTTGTTTCAGGTACAGACAATGAAACAACGGGTAACCCTGCAGCCGAACACAGCGGCTGAATGAAAATAAAAAAATTAACAGTATATAAATGAAATACAATAAATGACAGAATGGAAAGATTTATGGATGAGTTAATCGTGCGAGAGGATTGGGTATGGAGAAATGAATTCAAAATAAAAAAGTAAGCAAACAAGAAACAGGAAAACGATATCAAATAACAAATGTATGGACAATGTAGAAACACAACATTGTCTTTTAGAGCTTCCAATTGAGCTCTAAAATGAATCACCAAGAAGAGCTAATAAAAAATATGACAATACCGAAACTATGCAGCACAAACGAATGTCAGAACTCATCGAAAATATCTTTCGTAGTGAAGCCTCCCGATCCCAACGCTACGTTCTTCTACCGTCATTACATCGATTCGAATAGTTCCGATCCGGAATTCAACATCGACTATTTCAACGAAACGTTCAGTGATTCGAATTGTACCTTCAAAAATGGAACGTGTAGTGATGTGGACTATAATTTTTGGGCGCTGTCATTATTAGTGTTTCCTTTGTTGACTTTATTTGGTAATGTTTTAGTGATACTTAGTGTTTCGAGAGAAAGGAGTTTGCAAACAGCAACGAACTATTTTATAGTCAGTTTAGCTGTTGCTGACTTACTTGTAGCTGTGGTTGTGATGCCGTTTGGAGTTTATTACTTGGTGAGTAATTAGTATTGTATTTTTTTATTACTTAGTAATCGTTTTTGTATAAAAGACACAATAATTTAAAAAAAATGTCTTACTTATTAATAACTTAGCAACACTCGGATTACATTAAATCGTTGCTTAATGTTAAGACAAATTTAAAAGTCCAAAAATAATGTGTGATTATAAGTTACGGGATAAATCTCAAGCCAATATCATGATTAACTTTTTAAATACATAAGACAAAAAAGGATACAAACTAAATGAAAAATCATGTTATATTTAAAATAGGCTAACATAATTATCCTTACTATCTTAATTTTAAATGCAAAAACCAGATAACTGAAATCACAAACCTCACTTCTTCCATAAATTAGGACTAAATTTTTCACTAAATTCGCCTCCCGAATCAACAAGTCACATCACTAGTCTGACACTAATTACCGTATAATCCGGTACACAACAGCGAGTATCGCAGTCTACCACTCTGCAATAACAATACGCGCTTCACAAAGGAACGGATTTCCTCTGTAATGGGTTTATGCCACTATCGTATTATTATTTTTTATTTGGTTATAACTAAGATAAAAAGGAAAACTTAATAGATATGGCATAAACCGCATGAATGTATTTATAAGGTACATTTACTAACGAATTTTATGTTTTAGTTGTGTACTTTAACATTTTATGAAAGATTAAACCGTTTTCTTTTTTATATTATTTTAACCAAAATATGCCTAAATTAAGGTCATGGATAAAGACTAGTTATAATTCATTATCACGGTTTTCGTTTTAAATTAAGTTAAAACTTAATTATTTACTCCGCAGTGCTCAGTAATAATTTAATCATTGCGAAACAGTACATCATTTATTTTAATTACATAATTATTAAGGCGGGCAGGTGAATATTGCCTGATTATAAATAATAAATTAACTATTTATGCGACTGTTCGTTTTATTCATGTGTCCCGTTCAGAACAGTATAAATTGAATACAGTATCAAAGAATGGTATCTTTTATTTGCCAGATAACTTAAATGTACTAAGAGAATTGTTTTTCAATTTACTACATTATGCATGAACACATAGATAAGAAGTTGTTCCTAAGTTCGTTTGAGCCAAAAGAACTTTTGTAATTAAACTTTTATCAAAAGTTTTCTCTGAGTTTTAGTCAAGAACTCTTTCCTTTAAATTACTGAGTTTTGCTTTTTTTTTCTGAAATACGTATCACTAAAATGTATCTAACTTCACTTTAAATTATAAAGTGAAGTTAATTAGCGGGTTACAGCTGTGAATCGCAGGCCGCCCTCAGGAATAATAATACGCGATTGACAAAGGATCGTCCTACGCCCAGCAGCAACAGCAGTACAAAGTTTCTGTTATTTTATTTTGCTATCGACACGCTTTAACATATGTATACAACAAAGAACTTCGCCCTGACAGCAGTACACACTTACTATTATTTTATTATGATACCGACACACTCTAAAATATAAGATTATGAATAATATCTTCCACGGTAATCATAAATAAGTCAAGTGAAGTTAATTAGCGTGTGATCCGGCTCACAATAGCATATCGCAGTCCGCACTCAGCAATAACAATACGCGAGTGACAAAGGATCGCGCGATATGTCCGGGTGGGTTGCTACGTATGCAATATTCGGTTATTGGTTAATATGGGCTCGATACTTTTTATTGGAAGATCTTTTTTGTTCAAATCAAATCAAATCAAATCAATTTATTTGTGAAACATAGGTTTTATGATAGATGGATCTTAAGAACTAAATAGTGCGCTATGTCTTGTCAATTTTGAAATACAAATATTTTTAGAGGAAACATGCGTAGTCAATTATCAACTTGTTGTTATTGTACAGTAAAGAACATTTTGTGGAGAAGTATAGGGTAAAAAAAAAGCGTGTAATAATAGAGTGGGTAGTTAAATGTGCAACGTGTCGAATAGAATAGAATAGAATACTCATAATTATGTACACCATAAAAATTACAGATATAAATGTAGAAATTTTACAAGGGATGACACAATGGGCGGTCTTACTACTCAACAAACATACAACAAACAGCTTATTTCCTAAAAGTAGTTAGTTAAGAATCGAATACTAACCCTATTACAGGAAATATAGTCCTAAATGCGTAATTTTTCGTTACCTGGCTCCATCTACTGCTCTCATAACAAAGTTTTCAAAGAGTTTATTATAAGAAAATAAATATTTTTAAACTAGCAACCCGCTTCTGGTTCGTACGGATTTTACGACTGGTCAAAAATTACTTAATTAAATGAAAGTTTAATATAAAGTACCTGGGCGACCAAGCTCTGCTCTGGTGAAAATAGAGAATACTAATTTAATAGTATAGGATAGTACGAATTCCATGTATAGTACTTACTAATTCTAACCCCCAGGAAGAAGGAGTGAGTTTATGTATGTATGAAGTTGTTGTTTCTATATTACAATCTAGCAATTGTCCCATTTAACCCGCAGATATATGCCAGTGACCCTGACTGGTTAGCCGGCAGGTACTGTACTGAGCTCACGCAACGCGTCGTACGTCCAGCCTGTAATATAGGACTCCCCCATCAAGGACCGAGATTAATTATTATACATAAAACAAAATGTATTTTAATAAAACACGTATACTTAAAGATCAATAATTAAATTATCTTTAAAATGGTGAAGGTTTCAGAAAAATACGCTTGATGGATTTTACGTGATTATCAGTTTTCAAATTTCAAATCATTAACACTACTCGTTTAGACGTGATCTTCAGCATAAAATCATTAGAAGGCGGTTATCGTTGCCTTAATGTAAGTTGTTAACAATTCTAGTAAACAGAAACAATCACATTAAAAATCCATTCATACGGACATTTACTAATGAACATTTAGTATTCAAATGGCACAGAAGTCCATTCAATCGACTTAATAGATACATAGGGCCATTGGCAGTCATAATAGGCGTAATTATAACTCATAGGCTCTCTGTTTTGTAACAGACAATGTTTATGTATTCGTTACTGGTAGTCAATTATGAGCAGTGGTGGCCCAATGGTGGCGGCCGCGACTTACGAGGTCATGGGTTCGAACTCTGACAGGCGCTTTACTTTGTGTAAATGATTTCATCACCACTGCTCTCAAAATGGTGAAGGAAAACATCGTGAGGAAACCGGCATGTCCTAGAACCAAAAATTCGAAGATATGTGACATCTACCAACCCGCACTGGGCCCGCGTGGTGGATTTCGGCCCACTACCTCTCACTGAGAGGAGGTTTGTGTCCCGGCAGTGAGAACATTATAGGCTAGTCAATAATATAAGCGAGCACTGTTTTTTCTTAAAACGGGTAAAAAATGTGGTGATTACGAGTGAGTAGGCAAATTCCCAAAACTTAAACGAAAGCCCCGTTTACACGATGCGAGTTTTTTACCTTTGATTGCCTCGTTGGTCTAGTGGTCGCAAGAGCTACTGCTGAGCATGAGGTCCTGGGTTCAATTTCCGGGTCGGGAAAAGTGTTATTTGGTTTTCCATCTGGAATTTCGCAGTAGCAGCCCCGAGTCTGAATTTGTGCCCGGTTGATGGCAATAGGCTCGCCCCCTGTTAGATGGGACTTAAAACATAACTGACGAAATGTGGGTGTACTATAGGTACATCTCTGCCTAACCCTTTGGGGAATACAGGCGTGATGGGATGTTATGTTAATTAATCTAAATCTGATTTAAAAAAGTTTCCGAGGAGTTTCTTGTCCGTTCTTCTCCATAAGAACCTACTACGCGTTGGAATGGGCAACTAGTTTCATATTTCTGACTGACCGACCGGGACCCCTTGACAATTCAAAAGTACCTGTAATTGGTCTATTTGGAATAAATGCTTTGAGTTTGAGTTTGAGTTATTTTCTTGAAACGGGTAAATAATGTTGTGAATACTCGCGAAGGCAATTTCCCAAAACGTAAACTAAAGCCCCTGATACACGATTCAAGTTTCCTGCCTATGGCATACAATAAAATTGAAGCAAGAAATGACTTGTTTCGCGACTTTTATTGTTGCTTCAACAGTATTATTAGATACGCTACTGTTTTAAGCTTTACGTAGCACTATGCTACGGCGTAGCTTGCATTGTACTACGGCGTAGCACACACTGCTACAATCACCGTTATAGTCTACATAATTATTCTTGGAACATTTCACGTTATCTTTGTAAGATATACTCTCTCTCTCTCTCTCACAATCTCTTCTCATATGATAATATTACTTTATTATAGTTTTTGGTTATCACACATGAAATCATGTTGAACTTTGGAAATCAAATCCAACCGCTTCATATCCAACATTATTGATTAAACTGAGCTTACTGGAATAGTGAAACATATAGTTTCACTATTTAAAATTTAGCTTTTAGTCTCGTGTCATTTCACATTTTAAAACGCATATACCACCACACAAAACTCTAGGTCAACATCCTTTACACTTTTACTTCAAAGGCCAATCAAAATCGACCTCAGAACGCCTCACAGATGTGCTAATCACCTAACCCTCACCATCACTGGTCAAACACTACCTTCATTATTTAACCCCACTAATCACAAGCGGTCGTTTAGACCAACAATTAGAATTTATCAGCGGGTTGTTGGTTCGAACAATTACGTTGTTTCGGCGAGATAAGGGTTAATGTTTGATGAAAAGGCGTATTGTCACGCTATGTTAGTTGGGGATTGGTTAACTGCAGATGTGTTTTGGTCATGTGGTCATTTAGTAAACACAGGCTGCGGGATTCAGCAGTTTCGAAACTTTAAATCCTTTTTAAGATTTATTGACTTTAGAAGCAAAGTTAAACTGCTTGTACTCGTATAAATCAAAACTAATATTTTAAGAAGAAAACATTTGATTTTGTATATTTGTTTGTTACGCTTATCGCTAAAACGGCTGAACGGATTTAGATAAAATTTTGCACATGGGTACACCATGATCTGGGTTAGGACATAGGATGCTTTTTATCCCGATATTCAAACGGGATCGAGACTTATGTGGATGAAACCTTGGGGCGCAGATAGTAATAAATAAATGAAAAAATTTCCACCTCGGCCATATTTGGATGTAAAGACTGATTTACATTAGTAGTGAGTTCTGCGTGTCTTTTTTCAAACTACGCCAAGTTTCTATCGGGGTGAGGAAGAGAAAGAAAGAAAAATTATTTATGTTTGTGTAGAACAAACAAAACGTACTTAAAAAATAATACATAATATATCGGAACGTGGTATGTGTCTCTCTCGTTATCAGGCATATTTTAACTACTGTGGGCGTACTAATGGGTAGTGTTATTGCGCAAAAGAAAAACCGTTGCAGTTCAGATCAAACCATAATTTACAATAACTGTAGGTACATGACACAACACAGGTACGTATTGCAGAATGCACGATGGTTCAGTGATTCGCACGCGCCACCCGCGAACCGAGAAGTGAAGTCAAGAATCGTAAAGCGCGCCCCACCAACTCCATCGAGCGCCATCAGATGGCGCTGGCGTACTGGATACGACTCGATTGCGACACATAAAATACACAAATGCAAAAGTAGCCGAAAGCCTCGTATTTAACCAATTAAAGTTTGACAATGTCGTTCATTTTTGGAGACGCTTTGCACCTGCACTTGAATCGCCGAAAGAAAAGAAAGTGTTTCCATTTTTCTACAATAACTTCAACTTACTATGTAACTCGCTCCTTAAGACGCAGATATATGCCAGTGACCATCAGCGGTTAGCTTGCGTGTTCTGTACTGAACTCACGCAACGCGTCGTACCTCCAGCCAGTAATAGGACTCGCCCATCAAGGAGCGCTGTCCCAAATTAACGCATTATGAATTTATTATACATAAAACAAAAGGTATTTTAATAAAACAGGTATACTGAAAAATCAATAATTAAATTATTTTTTAAATGGTGAAGGTTTCAGAAAAATACTCTTGATAGATTTTGCGTGATACTCAGTTTTTTATACACGTTAGACATAACTTTACAAATCAATTTCACTACCTATGTAATATAAGCATAATCAAAAATATTCATATATTAAGTTATTAAAAAAATGCTCTAATTTAATACATATTTTTTCCACATCGTTAACATTACTCGTTTAGACGTGATCTTCAGTATAAAATCATTATAAGTCGGTTATCGTCGCCTTAACTAATGCAAACATAAATCAGCTTTATCAGATTAATGGTTTCTTTGCAGGGCTAAAGATTCTTAAACAGAGAAGGAAAGATCACTCATTCTTCTTCTTCTGCTCTCTACCTTCTTTCAACAATAATTATAGCTCATAGTACAAATGTTAACTCAGCAAGGCGGCAGGTAGGGTTAACAGCCTAGGGTGCGCATAAAACCACACGATACCAACTAAATGTCAAACAACACAGTTACTTTACTATTAATAGAACATAATTACTACACAATATTTACCTAAGGAATTCCATGAAGTAATTAATAGGCATTCCTAACAATGTTCACACAAATTAAGTTCCTTTGTAGATCGTGGTGGGAGGTTTATTAGTTTACTATCTCACCAATACATCAAGTAAATGGATACTAGTTATACGAAAATAACGATTTCCGATAGTATTGTTAAAAACAATAAGCAAGGCGAAGCTATTTTACATTTATTTATAAATAAATAAATATAAAAACAATAGCTTCCCCTTGAACGAAATTTATTATTATTGTTTATTGTCATGTCAATTACTGGAAGTTGATCAATAAATATTCTTCTTTATTCTCTTGACAAGTCAAAAAAAGGAAATCAACTATTTAAGTGCTCTTTTTTTAAGTGCTCTTTTGTTTCATTCTTGAAAAGTTTTTGTAACTAAACTCCTAACTCATTTCACCCAGTTCACAATTTTTCGACAGTTTATAATCTAACGGAAATAATATCGATATATTATAAACTATCGGTTATCTCTGGAAGATACGTTCATACAAATCTGATCCATTTCTAAAATTATCTACTAGATAGCACTTATCCACGCACTGTTAAATATGCCCTGTAAATTACAGTATTTCTAAAGAATTTATTCCGGCAAGTAGGTGGTCGTAAATTCAAAACCCATCCAATCAAAATATACTTTATTTTATTCCATATTGTTGATGTGAAATTGACTTCACACATCTTCACAAGCCTGCACAATAAATGATTGAATTTCAATTGACAAAGGCTTAGCCCCGACATGCTACATCAAGAAGTTTCCTCCATTAGGAACCATTTTTCTCTTGAATAGAGTTCATTTCTATTATTCGTGGAATGCCTTTTATTTCTATCAGGAGAATATCCTTGAACAGCTCACCTCACGTTTTGATCTATTATTTATATTATAGGAGCATTAGTTTGCACATTTTTTTAGATATTCCATTTGAGATATGCCTGGGCATGACTTGCTTTGTTAGAGCTATGATGCTATGCTATTGTACTTGATTTAAGAAATTTAAAAAACAGCCCAAATGCGTGTCGGACTACGCAAAATGAAGGGTACCGTAGTTAGGATGAATTTATTCCAAGAACAAACTTTACATTGTAGTTGAAAAACATGTTCTCCCATACATTCCAACTGTGAATGTAAGTTGTTACGCACAATATTGAGCGGCTTCTCATAGGTTTTCCTGTAATCTATGAGTAAAGAATCATTCTCTGTATTTGTTTCAAAATTTTTGGCTCAGTAGTTTCGGAGAGTTCAATTTTCATTTAGTTTCTTAAATATATTTAAAAGTATTTATTCAGCCATGCCAAATTACAGCTTTCTAGTACTAACCGTCTCTGAGCTAAGCCGCGGACAGACAGACAGACAGGCGGACATGGCGAAACTATAAGGGTTCCTTCTTTAATACGGAACCCCAAAAAATCAGTGAGGCTAAAAACCGTGAAGATCGTCAATTTTTTTAAATTTGTATTTGTTTATGTAATAATTGTCATCATTTAATTTGCAATAAAACTCATAAGTATATTCATACATTAGTGTATAATTATATTTTCTTCTTTCGACTGAGAAATGAAAGGGGCCTCGCAAAGCTGATGTCGCAGACGTCTAAGATTGGTCTAGCGCCGCGACTGTTCCGCGTGCTGTGCATAGGATATCGACGAATTACCAAATATCTGTAGGTCATAGAAATCAAACAAAACAGTCAAGAATTACAGGATCAAATTGAATTAGCTAGCGAAACTACGCAGACGTGATGGGTATCGATATCTAAACATGATCAAACAAAAAACCGGCTAAGTGGGAGTCGGACTCGCAAACGAAGGATTCCGTACCACACCGTACAATATTTAGCAAATCAAGGAAAATACTAAACGACAATTATTATTATTTTTCATCTTAAATTATAAGAATCGCAAAGATAAATTTGTATTGCATAATGATACTATGAATTAGAAAGTTATTTTTTGTAGTTGCAGAAAATTACCAATATTTAATCAAATACCTTATGAATCGGCGTTTTTAGTACTTGTTGATTATATACAGTATATGGTACATGATAAACAGAAGTTTCAAATTCCTAACTTGTTTAGTGGTTGAGATAGAGCTCGTAAAAAAATGATCTAAAACTGACAACTTTATTCTATTTCTTCATTTTTGAAGTTGAGATATCCACTACCTACCATGCCCACCTACCTACCTATCATGTATCTAGCTAATTCAATTTAATCCTGTAGACAATCTCTTTATAATCTAAATGTCTCACATGCCTTCCTGCCCTGAATCTCTGACCTACAAAACTAAAGAACATTTCAGCCTAGAAACTGATAATGACAAGATTTTAGGATGTGATAAAAACTTTAAAATGCTTTGTAATTGGGGTCCGTCGTAATAGCGTAACTGTAACATTTATGGGTGAAGGTGTCTGAATAGGTACGGTAATTACAAAAAGTTATTATTTCTTTTACAAAATAATGTTCGTTTAACTATGTAACTTAAGTTAGTAATAACACTGTTTTTTTACTAGCGATGCGATATGCTATTACATTTTAATATGAAAGGAACAAACTTTTTGTCTTCTCTCGCTGTCAAGGTAAAATCCTAAACTCTAGACTACAGAGTTTTACAGAGAGGAATAATTAACATTTTTACTTTCCTTTAAAAATTAACCCAGGTACTCAAAGTCGTGTCCAACGGTTTTTCTTGAGTAAACAAACGCCAACCGAATCTTTATTCATAAGGACCTGACTGAAACAGAAAATATGCAATTCTAATTATGAACACGACCCAAACTGCAATTAATTTGTATTATGCATGTAACTTAAATATTTGCACAATCGAAAAGTCGAATATCGTGAAACCATCTGTTATTAATGTACCAATATTCTGCCAAATAAACCTTTCATTCATTAAAATGTTGGTCCTCGCAGATGAAAAATTGTCTGAAGTAAATGAAACTAGTAAAGCCACAATACTAGTTACCCGACATTCAGACCAGAGTTTCGAATTTATAATAAGTATGTAGGTACAAGTGCGGCTACCTAAAGCCACATTCCCACTACTTAATATGAATACTTTAAGAACATGTTATACTGAAACTGTATAATGTTACATGCTTTTCATGTTTGTAATCCCTGAAGGTTTAACCCGAAGTCTACACTCAAGGCTGTAACTACTAAAATGCTGCAGGAAAACTTTAATTTGTATTGTACTAGAATTCGTTTGTTGGTCTCCAATTCTCTTGGAACCACAATAAGTATTCTCGCATCCCTGTTATCATTAACTGCCTTTGAAACCTAACCATTTATTCCTTGAAAGGTTAAGTGAAGGTAGGAAGAATACTTTGGAGACATTAACAGCCAGTACCTTTACGTCTACTACTATAAATATGACCATTCTCAATATGATTACTAACAGGTCTTAGACAAAACGACATAATTGCTTAATAGGTAGATTGGTCATCCCTGATATGACACTACTTTGAAAGTTGAAAAGTTTATTCTTTAAAAGCAGTAAAAAGGATGCTTATCCCTTAAACGTAATATGTTAATCATCTTATTTTATAAAACACACAGGTGTTACTGAGTGTCGTGATGACCCAGTTGTGGGTTGAAATCCGGGCAAGTACCAATGTGACTTTTTCTCAATTCATAATTATGTACATTCCTAGTTTATCGTGGACATTACTGACATCGGTGAACTAAAACATTGTGAGAAAACCTGGAACTATAGTTAATATAAGTCAGAAATCGTCAACCCGTCATGAGCAAGCGTGGTGATCAATGCTTGTATGAGAGCTTTTGCCCTGTATTGGGACAATAATAATAATTATAACAGTTGTGACTCGAGTGGCATTTTCTTTACCACTTTACAACAATCTAGAATGAAGGACTTATTAGCTAGTTTACATCTTCTACTTTCTCGTGTAGTTAGTGATTAACCTGTTGTCAGAGTTTTTATGCCGCCTATGGGCCTCCGACTTGGCTTCACATGCCGTCGAGAAATATCTTTAAGATATTTGATGAAACAAATTAAAAAAAAAAAAAAAAAATGTAAAATTCTTAGATAATCGCGCAGAGTTTCCTGACGGTGTTTTCCTTCACCGTTTTTGAAGCAAGTGATAATAATATAATACGCACATGAATCCGAAAAGCTACTTTACATTAAGATATGTCGCTGATCTATGTCCTACATTGTCCTATCTAACATCTATTGGCTCTTAAAACTTTTTGAGACGACAGCTAACTGCAAGACTTTGTAATTGCTTTCAGATTGAGAAAGATAAAAAGATTTTATTGCCTTCGCAGTAGATCTGACTACTTTAGTGATGCTTACATTACTGAAAATGGCGGTCAACAATGAACTCGGTTTTCAAGAAAATACTCGTAATTTTTACGATGTAAAGTTCTCGTCCAATGTTCTTTTCAACCAACTTCGTAAAATATTATGTTTCATCAGAAAATTAATATTAATTGTTGACTACACTACTAATAATTAAACTAGGTACTACTATTACACTAGCTAGGTACTAATTAAATGACTAACTACATACATTTGAATCCAAAGTTCTGTACTCGATATTATAGATTTCTAAGTATTTATAGGGCCGATTTCCAAGAATTTAATTTTGTTTAATCGAGGAAGGCCGACAAAAATGTGGAACCATAGTTTTCCGATTTTCTCTTCACATGGTCAAACAAACATGGTTGGTGGTGGCACGGTTGGGCTTGTGATGAGGAGGGAGGAAACGCATGTGACTACAAGAGTGAGGTATATAAATGTTGATGCATGAAGAAAGAGAGGAAGGCCACGAAAAAATGGATGGATTCTGTGGGGAATGATACCATTGACAGGGGAGAATGGAAAGAGAAAGGTGTTGCCCCCACCCCAAGTAACGTAGGACACGGGAGATGATGATGGTGATTGTTGAACCAAAACTGAATCTAATTAAACACAGAAAAGATATTCATTCATTTATTTATTCATTAACAAATAACATTGTGTTGAAATTTCAATAAATTTCAATTATGTCAATAAATAAATACAATGTCAAATGAATAGCAGGTATAATGTCAAATTCAATGTCTAAATATTAAGGGTACAACTATATCAAGGTCCTAGGAGCGTAGTGTTCAAGTCAAAAGATAATTTAATGTAAGCTTGTTCACTGCTATTATTTTATGCGACTATTTTTATTATTTGACATAAATTCTGATACTGTGTAAAAACATTAACTAACCTAACCTAACAAGAAAGTATTGAAATAGATGCACAGGAAATTTTATAATATAGCAACAGAACAAAAGAAACGCGTACACAGAAATTCACAGAAACGCCCAAAAATTACTTTAGCAGTAATGTCAAGAATAAAATGAGTGCTCCGAGTGACTTGTCTTCAATACAGCGATAAAAAAGGGGTCCCATTACTAAAAGCTATGATTCAATGGTGACCAGTTCATTGATCAATGGTGTAATCAAGCGTGTAACTTTTATGAAGATTTGGGGTTCTGTAGATTTCGAGGTTTCTGTGTGAGTGAATGATATCGGAAGTAATCATTATTTTTATGTGCTCTATTAGTTTAGAAAAATAAATATAATGTCTGTCCTGTTGTTGACAGTTGTTATAGACATTTTATGTATTAGGTTAAGAGAATAAGCAAGCGAGTGTCCCTTGATGCTAATAATCACTACTTCATCTAATAAGCTAGTATAATAATAGTCCTCAAGACAAAATATCGGCCATGGAGACCAACCTCAGCGGAGATCAGCCTTCGCGGGAAATATTATAATGCAAAAGTGTGTGCGCAGACACAGGTGCACTCTCTTCCCACACTCTCATAGTCCGATGGGACAGCAATCCGACATAACCGGAGAGAAAAAAGGCAGGGTCGTGCTTTCCGACGCACGGGAGTATCACACCGCCAACTTCCAAACTCCGGGCTGTTAATTAGAAATTCCTAATGGAAAAACCCAATAACACTTTTCCTGACCCGGGAATCGAACCCAGTACCCCACGCTCAGGAGTCGCACTTGCAACCACGTGACCAACGGGGCACTCCAAAACAATAAGCTATTGGGTTCCCATCTATGAAATTGGCGTTTTTTTTTCTCACAAATAGAGAACCACATCACTTCTATGATTTAAAATATTCTTCAATTGCGTGGTATTATATCGAATAATGACCATCATAGACAACTACCAATAGTAAAAAAACCTTATTACTTATAGTTTTCTAAACATAAAAAATACCCTAAAAATGACTCCTCATTTTATTAGCAGAAATTACCACTATTTGTTTTAACTTAGCCAAAACTTATTTTTGTCGCTCAATTTAAGTGGCATATTACGTTATCTTAGTTTTTAAACATTAGTGCATAAAAGTTTTAAAACATTAGTGTTCATGTTGTTATATAAGTTTAAAAAAAAATAGTATGATAATTGCAACTTCTTTCAAATTCTCCATACAAAACGCTGATTTCATAGGTCCCGGACCTAATATTAATATAAACTTAATAAACAGGTGATAAAGATGATTGTCTTTTATATCAATTTTGTAACCTTACATTAAGCTTTACTAAGGTAAAATTCCTAAGATCTCGGTAGCATTATACGGATGCTGGAGATACAACACGCACGTTCTCCATACTTCATAATACCTGGTTACAAATTACCCTCTTTCCCTCCAAATGACCTTAATACCGCTTCCACTCTCATATCTCACGTACGAAAACCATCGACACTTCTTTTTACCTTGCAGAATAATGAACGGTGGAGGACCACGTGAACCCAGTGTGTGTTACGACCCTAACACACATTGGGTGCACGTGGTCCTAACACTTCATAAGAGAAAAACTTATATTTTTTTCGGAAGAATCAATAGGGATGTTGACCGGGAAACAATACATACAACATATAATAGTGTTTTAATTTTCCAGTCCAATCAATAGATTTTTTGTAAATCGCTAACTGCTTCATATTTTGCAATAAATTACCTGCGTCGTGTCATCGCGCTTCTCTTTCATTTCTATGCAGTCCGACAGTGACCGCGCTTTAGCTGTTGTAAGCCTCTTAAGCAATTCTTACATTTTCAAAAGAATAACAAGAATTTGGATGGCCACACTATAGACCATATCCTGGATAGAATCCACTACTTAAATAATTTCTGCGGCAATCTTTTGCTATTACTGTGGAGGTTCGTAGAAGGCTGCTATTGTTAGCTATAAGTCACCCAAATACAATCAAATAAATACTTTTTATCCGCATACTTTACCAAAGTAGTAGTTTCCCGGGTCAGCGACAGCTCGGCCCGAGTCAACTCAACCCTAATATTAATACCGGATATTTCACTCCCTATTACGGTGATTTGTACGGTCAGGCAGTAAATCTTTTTTTTTTAATAAATCATTATGAATTAAATTTTATTTTCCGAAGATTTTGGTTTTTTATTTACATGTAAAGCAGGAAAACATAATTTATCTACAACGCCTATTCCAATTAGGATACATATAAGTAGCCTAAGCTCATTAGTTTTTTAAATATTGTCTACACCAAAAAAGATAAGCGTTTCTTTGCTAAGAAAATGACACACATTGAATCTGATGACAATAGAAAAGTTTTCTATCTCACTCTTGCACATCAAATTTACAAATAAAACATAAAAGACATGAACGCGATTTCTGCGAAAAATTTACGGTGCCCATCCGACGGTACACTCCACTTTTTTAGGCGTTTTGACGACGTAGTATTATTCGGGTCGAGTTGACTCGGGCCGAGCTGTCACTGGCCCAGTTTACCCAGGATGCGGGTGGAACCGCAGCGTAAAGCTAGTTCTGCATAAATCCTTCACCGTATCAGCCTCAATATTTCACTCGTCAAGCACATCGCCACTTCATTTTCACCTAGCTAGCTGGCCAACCCGTAAGCTGATGTATTGATCGTTGAGGCAGGATTGGAGGCGGAGTGTTTTGCGATGCCTATCGCTAGCCAGTTCACTAGCGTCTGCTTATAGGAATGTGTTAGGGCTTGTTTAGAATGTTGCTAAATTATTTTGCTATTTTGGTTGAATTTAGACGAAATGTTCCTACTTGAAAACCACGTTGATCTCTTATTCTTAGCGTCTCAATGGCAATTTAGATAGTCGGCCCAAAATTTGCGTTGTTGTTTTTTTCAAACCGTTGCTGTAACGTGCAAACAACAGGACACGCTAGACAAGATATTAAGTGTCCCATTAACAACGTTGATCATTAAGAGCTTTTCTGATAGCTTTTGACACATGCAACAAATTATATTTTTACCACAATATTTTTCTGATAAATCTGGATTGTATTGCTTTTTATGTCTGCCTGGAGACTAATAGATAAATATGAAAGAAAAACATATATTGCACCGACCGCAAATAAATTGGGATATGGGTTGGCGAGGAGAATGATACTGATGATGAGGGTGTCAGCCTGGAGATAAGTTTCCTAATAGGAGCTACAATGGACCCTCAAGATTTAATTTTTAAATGACAGGAAAACGCTGCTCACCATTCTCTAAGTACTGGCCAATTTAAATTTTGCTTCATGCACTTAATCGTTTTTGCGACTCCTAAAACTGATACTTGGCCATTCTTCGCATGTACCTAGTCATCATAGATCTTTTCTGCTTAGTGTACATACTTATGTAATGCCAAGTAATAAAGCTGATTGTTTAGAAGTAGATGTCTTATAGAAGTCTAGAACGTGCCAATAAAACAATGTTACAAAGTTCTCGATCTAAAGTCTAAACTCAGAACACACACACGAATGAACGTCAAAAGGTCACCTCTAACTCACGACACAACAACGATGAATACTTTACAACCTTCAATACCGCTACCAACTCCGAAGGTTCAATCCCGAAGTCAGAAACTGTGAACTTTCAGGGGCGATACACGCATGTTCGGGTCGGCATGATTCGGCACAGCCGGGCGGCTAAATCAAATATTATGTAGATATTCATAAACAATTTGCCCGACCCGGGAATCGCACCCAGAACCTCATGTTCAACTGCGACCAATAGACCAACGTAGCGAGTATATGAAGCTATATGGAAAAAATCCGCTCGGCTTAGAACACGATTTAACGTTTGAAAAGTGCTGATTCTCAGCCTAGTTCGAATAAATGACTTCTGATTTTGATTCAGCGAGGTAGATGCTGAACGGAGTTTGTTGATGGACATGAGCCGAATAATGGAGACGCCTAGTAATTACTTGGGGTCGGCCGAACCCAATGTGCCGACCCGAACATGTGTGCAGCACCCCTAACACATAGTTGTCGGCTGTCCTTAGTCTGTAGTTATTTATTTACATGTGCCAATGGAACGTGCGCTGAATAGAACCATTCATGTGTCGCGGAACTTTATATAAAGTGACCTATCTGTGAAATGATAGTGGTGTGTAAACGTGGTTGGTTATACTGGTGCTTGGAATTTCTATTATGTTGCCATGGCATTTATTGGAATGTGTTGGTTTGATAAGGGATAGATGTGTGTCTGAGAGAAGGCTTACTGTGGTAGGTACAATTCTTTTGCGAGACAAATATTTTTAACTCCCAGTGGTTACGACTTCGCCTCTCATGCACGAGGTTGTGGGTTCAAATCTGGGCAAGAACCAATGTGACTTTTTCAATTTATACTTACTTTCTGAATTTGTCTTTGACGTTACTGTCATCGGTGAAGGAAAACATCGTCAGATTCAAAGAACATTTTAATATAAGCCTGAAATCGTCAATCCGTCTTGAGCAAGTGTGGTGATCAATGCCAATGCCTTCTTTGTATGAGAAGAGGCATATGTCCAGCAGTGGACGTCTTTTGTCTGAAATGATGATGATGATGATTATTAGAGATAGTTCTTTCGGATTTGTACACGTATTATTTAAGATAATTCATTGATTCAGGCGTCACCTTGCGGAAATCCATTATAAAATACAATGGACGTAGATATATTTAGTAACCTATTCCACTTAACTATTCCTAAAGAGTCATAAAAAACCCTGTGAGAATGGCGCTCGGCGTGGCAGCACGCCGTGTTCGGGTTCAAAAAGTCAATCGTCATCCTGAGGATGCCTCGTTGCGAAGTGAAACACGTGTCAATTTCTTACAGGGTTTCTTTATGACTCTTTAGGAATAGTTAAGCGGAATAGGTTACTAAATATATCAACGTCTATGGTATTTTACGTATGATTTGTGTATTTAAACTTAAAATCTACACATTACCTAGATCCCCAGGCTTAGCCGCCGACTGCCAGGTGGTATACTTACAAACACCAACTGAATCCGACTTTACTACAAAAAAAAATACTGTAGCATGTTACAGTAATGTATTAAAAAAGTTGTAGTCAAAATTGATCAATAAGGCAGCAACCGTACTAATAACATCAACGTGAAAATCGTCAATAAAAGTTGCAGTACCTATATATTGTATTTCGTGTCTAAATAATAACAGCCGCACGGGGGGATCGAAAGTTAAGCTACGCTTGTTGCGGTCGGTTCCTGGATGGGTGAATATCCATTACTTATCGTGACCCTTCCGTGCCTCGGAAAGCACGTTAAGCCGCTAGTCCTGGCGGTCATTCGTAGATCTTTGAATGTCAGAAGCCCAAAAGTCTGCAAACAACCAGTCTTACCAAGGGGTAAGTATCGTGTTACCCAGCAACTGGGTTGTGGAGGTCAGATGTAAAATACTGGTATTCGGCTGCTTCCGTTTAGACTGGAAGCTGCCTCCCAACAAAGTTGGAAAAAGACTAGGCAGATTGATTATTTTCATTGCGACAGAAAATATTCCTTCTCTAGCTATATTTTTCATTCATCTATAATTTTCCAACCTCTGGCTCACATGTAACAAGTCCCACAGACCTAAAATCTAACCTAAATACCTTCATCATCTATTAACCCTATCTCAACTTAGCACTTTGATCAGACCTAGGCTTCATTCATTAAGTAATTAATCAATCAACCTAACTCGCTTACACGTACGTTGTATACGGCGTGCCACCGTGTGTATGAGCCCTAATGACTACGTCTCATCGTCATAACCTGGAGATTAGGGGTGATATTTGGGGACTGGGGAACTGGGAATTAAGGGAGGTTGGGGACTGGGAAGCCGGGAACAGGTGGGAAGAGGGAACATTGATAACCAAACAGCATAATGACACGTTTCGAGGTTGAAAAGGAAATTTGATCCTGATTTATTGATAGATTGTTTTTTATGTAGATAAAAAAATATCGGAAGTTACGCACAAGGTGGTGCAAAGTTCTATATTGTTCTTGGACCAGTGCTCAATTCTTTTGTACATAAAATATTTGTACCTATGCCCTACTGACTTCTTAGTTTCATGTGCGTATTGTATAATTATCACTTGCTTCAAAAACGGTGAAGGAAAACAACGTCAGGAAACCGGCTGGCAAATATTTCTAAACGGCATGTGAAGCCAAGTCACAGACACTAACCACACGAGAAAAAGAAGAACTTTGGTCTCTTTTACCATTTAATCGAACATAGGATAGGTACAAAATAGGATAGGTAAAAAAATAATGATATAGGTAAGAGGCATTATTTAAACAGGTTCGACTTAATTATTAGTTCGAATTTTTTATAATAATTAGTTTCAAACGATAATAGGCATTTTTTTTTTTTTTTTGAGGAAGCCAAATTATCAAATAACTTCTCCCGCTCTGGGTGGAGCGGGAGGGCGTGTCAGACTTTTACTGACTAAAACCCACCCGTGTTCCTTCCGTTGCCTATGTGCCGAGGTCGCGATATCCCTTTCAGACAAACCCGCAACCCCGGCAGATAATAGGCATGACCTATGTTTTTCATGGTCTTTATATCAGCATAATCAGTAATGAATCAGCTCATTTCAATGTCATGAACATGAACAACGTCTTCAGAATCGACGTATTATGTTCCGGTGACGTTATCCGTTCTACATAATAATATTTTTGTTCCATTGAACGTTAGAAAGCTCTTTCGAATCGACAAACTTGCAAATTCATTGCGAAAATAACGTTTATTTTTGGTATCAGATTGGAAAGACAAGCTAATGTAGTCGGATGTTATTCACTTCTTACTTAATCTTTGTGCTCATTTATCTGGAAGAATATAGGGACATTACATCTTTAGAGCGATTAAGAAAAACGTTAAGTGTAGAAACGAAAATATTGCTGCCTCATATGAAAAACGAAAAATAACTAGGTATATTTGTCACAGAAATACGTACACACAAAAAGATTAATAAACTCGAGTAATAATAAAAACAATATAATTATATAATCACGACCACAAAACATAAATAGTCGGCAGTGCACGTCATGACTGTGACTCAGCATAATGCTGTACCATTGCTGCCCACAGCACAGCGCTGGTTTTCAGTGGTCACCAACAAGTTCTTAAATAAAATTGATTTCACTACCACTGGCTACACAGTCCGGCTAATAAATTAAAAATGGAACAGAATTTGTATGAAGGATCTTTCGGAGTGGCCCCAGTAACGGACAAATTAAAAGAAAGCAGGCTTAGATGGTACGGCCACGAAATGAGAAGAGATGTTAGATTCTCAGTAAAAACAGTCTTAAATATCCCTACGATATGCCTGGGAAGAAGAAGGCCCCCGCTACATGGTGGTCCAGTATCGATAGCATGAAAGCGCAGAACCTAACTCCTATGACAACCCAGGACAGAGCATTCTAGCGCCGCTGCACAAGAAGGCCCGACCTCAGATAGTACTGGAATTTAGGGACGGATGAAGAAGAAAAAGAATTTGTTTACAATTATTTGCCTCACGAGGATTAAACAAACTATAAGTTTGTTTTGTGCCAAAATAATTCACTCCATCAACTTTTTTTTTTTCATGTCTCTTGCAATCGTTTCACATTCACAGCTTTCTCACCCATTTCTCGCCACAAAATCTCAACTTTTACCAAAATTTGGTTGCCCATAATTAACGTTTACCCACCTCCAAAAGGGGTGAAATAAGTCTATTTAGATAGTACTATCAGTTTCCTGCAGTGTATGACTTTGTAACTGTTACGCGTACATTTGGGAGGTCAAAATGGCCTCCTAATGAGATTAATGTCGGAAATGTTACGATACGAGGTTTTTATGTACCTATGAAATGTTAGGGTTAATTTGAATGAGTAGAGGGTAGCTGCTACTTATGATGTGATTTGAATATTGGATGACTTTGGGGATGTTTTTGTTTCTTTTTTGTATATGCTATGATGCTTGAAATGTAAGCATAACAATTTTACCACTACTTTTCCATATAGACAAATTCAGACAATTCTGCCAATACAGTATGCTATCTCAAATATAGCAAAATAAGTAGTATAGTCACGGATAACGAGCCACGATTGATAAAATATTGACATTGTAACAAGTAACAACGCAATGCTTTTAAAACTATGTAAACAAGTATGTAAATATAATGTAAAAAGTTTATTACTAAAATTTTGTAAAATACTGTGGCGCAGCTATCAACGCCCAATACAAAATATATGGCAGACATTTGTTTCAGAATCTAAGGCAATTAGGCAAGAATATCTTTTTTTAAATGGTATAAAAAAAATATAAATAGTACATATCGACAACAGGTAATATAATTAGACAAAGTATTGGAATTGGAAGCAGATTTCATTTTCCAAATATCTAATTTAAAAATAAAAATAAAATTCTTTTTATTGGCATAAACAAATGTGTACAAACGAAGTGAAGCCCTTTTTTTTTTTTTTTTTTTTTTTGGATGGGAAATTATCAAATAACTTCTCCCGCTCTGGGTGGAGCGGGAGGGCGTGTCAGACTTTTACTGACTAAAACCCACCCGTGTTCCTTCCGATGCCTGTGTGCCGAGGTCGCGATATCCCTTTCAGACAAACCCGCAACCCCGGCAGGCATTGGCCCTTCCGGACCCCGTCAGTTGGTGCTGACATCTCTTTGAGGCGCGCGTGGAACACAACGCGCCGTCGACCCGGGCCTGGTCCCTATCGGACGGCGAGCTACCCATTGCTCACCGTCCGCAAGCCCGCGCCTACGGTGGCCGGAAGTCGGCTCTCGACTCCCGACGCCCGGGGCGTCTCCTGCGGCGACTAGGGGCGCGAGGGGGCGCATTTTGCCTCTCCCTCGCGCGCTCCGCCTCCTCCTTCGCGAGCATTACTGCTTCGCAGAAGGAGGTGACGGCCTCCCATGCACTCTCGCTCCGGACCATGGCCTGAACCAGGGCCGGACGCGAGAGATCGCCGCCGCCGATCGCCTCCGTGAGGACACGGCGGTGCTCCGCCCAAGCTGGGCAGACCTCCACCGTATGCTCCACCGTGTCCTCCGGGCGATCCACACAGTGGTGACACCCGGGCGTTTCCTCCCGCTTTATTCTGAACAGGAACCACCCGAAACAACCATGTCCGGTGAGGACCTGTGTCAGGCGGAAGGTGAGGACGCCGTGGCGCCTCTCTAGCCACTCCTCAAAGAGGGGACTTATCGCCACAATTGTGGCGTGCCCAGCGCTGGGTTGCGACAATCGCACTCTCCATGCCGCCATGAGATCCCGCCGGAGCTCTGTCCGCTGTGCCGCGATTTCTCGCGGCAACGAAGTGAAGCCCTGACTCCTGCGCTAGGTAAAAACACCTGTGTTACAGGAGCCAAAGTATCGAGATTTAAAGAAGGCTATCGAGACATGATTCTATAATGTTACGTAGATCCATTTACTCGTGACGGAAGTACTGCTGTTAGCCGGAAACAGCACTGTTCTGTTTTTGTGGAATCACGAACTTCATTGCATTTTATGAATGTTTCCAATAGCACCCTAGGGTGTGCTTCAGGCTCGCTGGTGCTGAAAAATCCAACTCTAGCTTAAAATGAATTTCATTCCACATCACAATATTGTATTCTGTTTTGTATACAGTTAATGGATGATGATAAATTTATAATTATTTCACTGTTTCAATTATTATTATTATTAAATTCAATTACGTGTGGCTGGCATATTTTGTTGAACTTCCTATTTAAATTCACTTGATTATATGTATATTATTAGTAATTGGAATTTTGTTGAGATCGCATATCAGTATTGTATCGATAATATTTAATTTGGAAATGTAGGTATCTAAATATTTTCATCAGCATGCAATAATAATAATGTTATGTAATGTTCAAACTCAATATGAAATGTTTTATGAATAAAAAAATATTTAAAAAAATGCTGAGTGTTGTTAAGTGTACTTTTTGAATCACTTCTACAATAAGCGTAGTGTATAGACTTTTTTAATTAGTTGTTGCCACTATTTCCAAATTAATCGAATGTATTTCAAATAATTTCTGTCAATACTTAAGTAGGTACATCTGGCGAGCCTAGGATAGCCAATCCCAATACCAACCTTGCTTATCATCATCATCATTTCAGCCGAAAGACGTCCACTGCTGGACATAGGCCTCCCCCAAGCACCGCCACTGCAACCGGTTCTGTGCCTCTCGCAATCAGCTGATTCCTGCGACCTTCACAAGGTCATCGGTCCACCATGTGGGAGGCTTTCCAACGCTACGTCAGAATCTTTCGGCCGCATCGGTCATCTGTTCTACGATCAATGTTCCCTGCCGTGTTCTGCGAACAATTCTTTGGGGTATGTCGGTTACATTGGTTCTCCAACGGATACCTTGCTCACTAGCTAATAACTTTACTACTACGACATGAGCAAGACCACGAAAAAGAAGATAGAAAAGAAAGCTTTAAATTGGTAATATTTTACCCAAAAACATAATTCGTCCGTCTGTTCCTTTGTAAATCCTGGAAGCCCTTTGTTTCGTCTGGCCATATGGTGAACACTTAAGTCCGGCAGCAATCGCCTAAGCGTCCGGAATAATGGTCGGTAACGAGGTCTGTCTGTCTGAAACACGCCGAGCCTAAGGCACAAATTGTATGACTGACTACCAACTAGGGACTGTGTGTGCTGAATATAAGCCTCAGCGAAGACTTGCTTCTCAATTGGTGCTTGAATACAACTTGCGACTGTTGAATATGTAAATATAGTTGTCAAATAATGAATAGGAATGTAAGAATCGTATGTGGAGTTATTAAGTTTCTGTTATAAAAAGTGATATTAATTATGTGCCTACAATAACTGATGTGCAAATCTTAACTAAAGTAATTTGTAGTAGGTAATCACCACATATTATAAAACAAAGTTTCTCCGCCGCGTCTGTCTGTCTGAACGCGATAAACTTAAAAATTACCGAACGGATTTTCGTAGGGTTTTCACCAATGGACGGAGTGATTTATGAGGAAGGTTTAAATTAATAATTCATTAAGGTTTTGTGTAAATTGACTGAAATAGGACGATGATTGTTGAAGATGTCGGAAAAAATCATGCCGACTGGGAGTTTTACTGGCATGTGCCGCGAGCACCAATAGTTAAAGCAACACAATGTACACATAACATGACTTATCTTCACACCTGTATTTCCCCGAAGGGGTACACCCTATAGCTACACCTCTGCATCAAAGTTTAAGGCTAAGCGTATGCTGAGACGCAGGTGACAAAGCACAGCACAGTACAGATTTTGCGGGATAGGGCAGGCGAAGCAGACATAGGCCGCGAGCGCATGCTGCGACCCAGCCACAAAGACACATTCGCGTCCTAGCTAGTACAAACAACCTGTCTTTGAAACAAAATTATGAATCAGTGGTAAAAAACAAGTGACAACCTGCACGCGTCACGCAGAAATCTGTGCCGCAGGAACGCGTCCCACCTGCCTGCGCCGCAGCATACGCAGCTGTCAGTACGTTCATGCATTACAAAATCTGGTTTGCCCTGCGCTGCGTGGACCTGCGTCTCAGCATAAGCTTAGCCTAAATCCGATGTAATAGGGGAACACAATGCATTACACAAAATCACAAACATAATTCGAGATTAAAGAAAAGTATGCCCAGCCTGAGCTATTGAGCTCAGGCTGGGCATACAGATGATAGCATTATGCTGGAAGAACCAACGTGATGAGTTAGATCACAAGTTATATGATGAACTCCTATTCTTCTATTGATAAATGAACATGAAGAATGATGAGGTCTCATCATTCTTCATTTGTGGGACTTACGTCGATTTACCTAGTATCTGGTTCTTTTTTTTTTTTCATTATAACGCCAAACATTACTTATTTATTTTGATTACTTACATTATTACGAATCTACATTGTGTATTTTGATTTCGCAGAATGAATTGCCGAAATGGTTTTTGGCTAAAACTAAGTTGGTATTATTTAGAGAACAATGTATTCGGGGATTATGGATTATGATTTAAATCTATTTAAATAAAAATTTAAATACTGTTCGTTGGTTAACACATCACTAGAGACCGCTGGACGAATTTGGTTATTTTTTATTATAAGATATTTGTAATAGTCCGAATTAGTTTTGTAGGAAAGACATTTTTTAAAGTTTCTCAAAAAAATTCAAATTCTGGAAACCTGAACGTCCTTTTTTCTATGAGATTTTTGTATGAACTTTTTTGTGGTATTAGGAATAGGGTGTAAAGTTCACTCATCCTCTATTGAAAAGGGAGGATCCTCCAACCAGACGGGTGTCATGTCTGGCGGGCAACTGCCCAGAGGTTGAAGGTTGTATATATGTCCATCGCGCGGTAAACTCTAATTGCGCGATGCAGGATTTGTGTGACGTCAGGATGTTGTGTGATGTCAGGTCTTTGATGTGTAGTTCGCATGTGGCGATGTAGATGCCGCCACACTTCTGGCCAGAAAAATGTCGGGTTAGCTAGTGAGAAATATTTCGTAACTTCTGCCATTTTATACAAAAACACTTAACAAGTGGTTCTAGGTAATCAATGTTTGTATTGTAGAGACGAGAACATGGATCGGCCTGTGTAGCCTCTATTTCACTTCCTCCATGGCCTAAAATAACATTATTACTAACAACAGTCATAGCTCAAGGCATAAAATAAATATGACCGAGGCCAAAATGTAAATGTCAAACATATTCCGAACTTTGTCGTCAGGATAGTCGCCGCGGGTCTTTATAAAAAGCCGGCCAAGTACGTGTCGGACCACGCTCATTGAAGGGTTCCGTAGTTGGGATGAATATTTACGCATACACAATATTCATTTTATCGACGCAAAAATAAGTATTTCTCGAAAAAACTATGAAAAACTAAATTATTTCGGCGATTAACCGAAAATATCCCATATCTTAAAAATTATTGACTTAAATAGCAAAGTCACTTAGAAACTTCATTACATTTTCTTTTCAAAATGGGATCCAACGATACCCCACGTGCAGCTCATATGCATTGTTTTTTTTTTCATCTCTTGGTTATTAATGATTATTAGCGGTGCACAGAATACACATTCTTTTCAATTTTCATTGACATAGTGCTAATAGACTCCGAGTAAAATGGGCTGTGTCACATCCGGACAGACTGACAGACGGACATGATTACAAGGGCTCCGTTTTTGACATTTAGCTACGGAACCCTACAAAATCATATGTTATTTCAGCCCTATTTAACCTAGAGTCACCATATTTACCCAATGTTAACCTTGACCTCAACCTTGACACAGAAAGGTCATGTTCTTGCTTATTTCTTGTAATCCGGAAAAAGGTCTTGTAATCTTGACAACGAGCGGTTAACTTCCCTAAGTCCGTACTTCGGACAAATAATATTTTATTTAGAGGTCAAAGAATGTTTTTCAAGGTATTGCGCCCTAGTTCATGAATATTTTCATTAGTGTTTGTATATTGTCGTCTGTCTAAGACCTCTTTTTTAAAGGAATATAAACACGCTTTGATATGATCAATCCGCTTGCTCACTGCATGCTGACAGTTTTATTTATTTATTCTTCATAAAGTTTACAGTTTAATATCAAAGTAAAAACATTGTACATGATACCAAAAATAAAAATCTTCTCAAACAAAACAAATTCTTCTTTAGGTATAGCAAAACATAGAATCATCAATCGTAGATTAAATTAGTCGTTAGTTATGTATTTATATTTATTTATATATACTTTATGTAGCATAGATTTTGTTATCGTTTTTTGCAAAAAACATTTTCTGATACTAAAGAACCTGTCGTTGATGTTGTTCTGAGACCTATGAATGAATGTTATGGTAATTGGACTATTCAATAGTCCAATTACCATAACATTCATTCATAGGTGTGTATGTGGTGGAATGTTTTTTTTGCGTACTGTTGGTTTGAAACGTAAGCAGTTGTATTTGTATGGACCTTCTAACGTTAAGTCCATGCTTCGTTACCTACGATATTTCCTTCATCATATCTAATATGCTGTTTTATAATTTCTAACGTGACGATAATTATTATCGTGGACGTCCACGTCCACGTCACGGGATCCAGTCACTAATAAGCCCTCAATGGGCCGGCTTCACGATAACACAGAGAAGTTAAACGTATTGAAATAGGTATATGAAGACGCTTTTGCCATCCACGATAATATCGTCACGTTAGAAATTATAAAAGCGTATAATTAGTTATTAGCTTAGGAAGAACCAAGACAACAAGAAAAAAAATCTTTGTTTTGT
Organism: Agrochola circellaris; assembly: GCA_914767755.1. NCBI lineage: Eukaryota > Metazoa > Arthropoda > Insecta > Lepidoptera > Noctuidae > Agrochola > Agrochola circellaris. The sequence continues at coordinate 1,874,101 of OU611853.1, forward strand.
TTACTACTTTTAGAAAGATGTCAGGGTGAAATTGAATTCATGAAACACCTTCATTATGAACAACTTTCACTATGGAACCAACCCTGAATTCGGGAAAACAACAGCTGTTCGCTACATTTATGTTCGCAAAGCTCGTCAAAATATAAGGAACAGCTGTATTTTTTTAAAGAGCTGTCGCATGAATTCAATTTCACCCTGTTTATACATCTTTAAACCATGACATTTATTTCGAATAATATGACAAATACAACTATTTAAATACAGTTCTTTGTAAATTCACCATAGAAAAAATTTAATCACCTCGTCCATTAAAGTCCTAAAAGTATCTTGGAACACTTGACACTTGAACGCAGTTCGAGTCCCGGTCTCTAAAGCTAGGTAAGCTTTAGTGCCCTATTGTAAGGCGACCTTTATTCGGACCTAATGAATTCTATTCAACTAATTGACACAAGCTGCTAACATGTGTAACAATGCCCTTATAAATCTAGGCAGAAAAGTTAGATTAAAAATTTATTGAGTTTGTATATGAACAGTGTTAATACTTTTCAGTTTTTTGTACATAAGTAATAACTGCCGCACGGGTCGATCCATCAGGTTAAGCTGCGCTTGCCAGAGTTGGTCTGCGGATGGGTGACCATTTTCACATAACGAGACTCCTCCGTGCCTCGGAAAGCACGTTAACCGTTTGTCTCGGCTGTCATTCGTGGATCTTTGACAGTCGTTACGGGTCGTCAGAAGCCCGAAAGTCTGACAACTAAGGGGTATCGTGTTATCCAGTATCTGGGTTGTGGAGGTCAGTCGCTCCATGTAAAATACTGGTATTCAGCTGCATCCGGTTAGACTGGAAGCCGACCCCAGCATAGTTGGGAAAAGGCTAGGCAGATGGGCAGTAAGGGGGGATCAGCAGTCGAACTAAGCTTGCAAACACGATCAAGTGGTGACTGCCTCATAGGTCTATAAGGCAGACACCAAAAGGGCTAGCACGAACGCACCGAAGTAACTATCGGAAATCTACTATCCTATAGCATTGTGGTTTAATTTTGATATTTCCATGGTTCCAGTTCAACCACGGCGTGTGGGGTCTGCCGCCGGTGGTGTGCGACTGCTACATCGCCATCGATGTCATCTGCTCCACCTCTAGCATATTCAACTTAGTCGCCATTTCTGTTGACAGGTGAGTCCATATTATTTTAAAACAAGCAAGTGTTCGAGCTTCTTTCATATAAATGTAATATGAGAAAGAAACTTGAATACAATATGTTAAAACACATCCTGTCCGATCCTAAAGGGGCACATAGGTACTGCAATAACATTACCTAAAAGTAATAAAAAATCATAATATTATTGAAAAAAATAAATGCTATTTCAAATCAAATTTTTAGTACAAAAGTTACCCCAAATCCATTAAAAATTAGGAAATTTTCAACAGGGGTCATAAGTTAAGCATCGGTCACACACAGCGAAAACTCGTTGTGTGTGATAATAGGTTATTCGCCGCGAGTTGAATTCGCCGCCATTTGAATTGAGCATTTTCAACTTTACTGTCTGCGAATGCGCACTCGCCGCGAGAATTCGCTGTGTGTGACAATTCGCTGCGATTAGCCATTCCGCTCAGCGCGCTGCTTCAAACTTCACGCCGTACTAAAGGTCGTGTCGTCGCAGTAGAACTCGCTATGTGTGACAGGCAGGCAGCCAATTGTCGCTGCGATTATTATTTGCAGCGAATAAACTCGCAGCAAGTATTCGCTGTGTGTGACCGAGGTTTTATGACTTGTAGACACCCGCTAAACGACGGCACGTGCCCTATGTAATCACCCGGTAAAATTCCCCTTTGAAAAAAAATGTGACCAATTTATTTTTTCTTTTTCCTGAACATTACCACATAAATAGACACTCAGTATGTTACCTAAAAACACTCTCACGGATCGGACAGTGCTTTTCAAGTTGTATATTTGTTTTTAATTAGATTGTCACTTAACTTGTATTGGACACTTTCCAAAGAAAGTAATATGATATTTCTTCAATAATATATTCTTGTAAACAATGTTTACTGTTAGTTAGGATTCTTAAAGCCATGAAATATATCTAAAATTGAAGTAGGTCTTTTTTTTCTTTTGACAGACCAAATGCACAGCGCGTTTACCAATGACGATACTTGCGCAATGGCTTATTTGTGTAGATGTGACGAATATTTCGAATATTTTCCCGCAACTTGTTTTTGAAGTGAAACTTCGTAGACGGTAATTCGATAATTGGACGAGAATTGAGAGTGAACTTTGAAGGACGCGTCACATTTAGACACATTTCATTACATAAGAGAGAAGAAAGATATATTTCTCTCTATCTCTTACACTAAATCTGTCTTATTATTTATGTTTTAAGAAATTTCACTTCTATCACGTGTGCGATGCTGCAGCCACAATTTTGTATACTTAAGTTTTTCTTAGTGAATGATTGAATGAATGAACATTTATTTGTCCGAAACATGACTATACACACACAAAGCATGCAAGATGTTATGTACCTACATTGCAGAAAGGATCACAGTCATGTTTTACCTTAACGTACAAATATGTATAATAATAACTTTTGTTCAATTATTTAATTAATTATAACTATTGATTATTATACATAAAAAATACAATAAACTGAAATTAATTCGTCAATGATTACAATAAATTAAATTTACAATGTAGGTAGAGCGTAAGCAAATAAATGTATTTTGTCTCCTTCTTTCCTAAGCCATAACTACCCAGTTATGGCTTGCATTAATAAAAACATTGGAATGACGAAAGTTTAATCTCTCCTCAAGTTTGTAGTATTAAATCTTATTCTTACAGCGCTTTAAGAATAGCTAAGTTTTGTCATATTTTTGTACACTAAAAGTAACGTAATAAACTTTGTCATTTACAAGGCGTTTTCAAAGAAAACGTTTTAATGCCACTTTGACGCAAAACGATGTAAATACACATTTCCGACGAATTTACTTTCACTCTTTGTGAGATTCAAAACAAAGTCTTTGTTGAGACAAATGTTAGAATAATTTAACACTAGCTCTTGAAAGATGTTTTGTTTATGCTGAGCTATTCACACTTGGTATATTTTGCAGTAGAATACTTTAAATTCATGTATCCTAGATCAAGAAGCTTTCACATGGCATAAATTTCGTCGTGTTGAGAGTTTGGTCCTGATCCCATACATATTTGCCCATGGTCCTTTTAAATTACAAGTTTTTTTTAAAATAAAAACAATATATAAAATAACAACTAAGTAGTCAAATAAAAGCCCTCTTCATCTCTCCTAGTTTGCTGTGCCCGATAGGGTCCACAATTATCATAATTATGTAAAACCTATATACCACCTACATAAGTTCACATTAAGCAATAAATATATTGAGTATTGAGTAACAAGTCGTTTGATCTTACAACGTAAAGTTTAAAACGACAACAAACTTGTAAATTTATGTCTATTTGTTATTAATTCTGGCAACCAATCACAGCATTTAACATGGAATACATGACGATGAAGGTGAAGGGTGGGCGTTTTGGGGGACTGTCTTATGTAATTTTGACGTTCGAAAAGTGCTGATTCTCAGCCTAGTTTGAATAAATGACTTTTGAATCTTGAATTTTGAATTTGACCTACAAGAACAGTCAGAATTTTGTTTTCACTAAATAATCGCTGAAATAAACATAATAGATAGTTGCTTGAATATCAAGAACAATTAAACATGGGACCCATGGGACTTAAACATAACTGGCGAAATGTAATTGTCCTATTAGGTACATCTCTACCTAACCCTTCGGGAAGTAGAGGCGTGATGTTATGCTACAAAATAATCCTCTTTAACACTTTTGACTACACCCACTTTTCATAGAACTCATACGCCATGCCGCCCTACATATTGGAAGTGAACCCTCCGGGAGGGTTGCCGGCATTACGTTTCGCTAAAGTTAACCATAACGGACGGTCAACGGAATTAGGTTTAAAACTGTGTTATAAAACACTGTAAAATAGTTTTTTCAGGGAGTCTTGTCGCTATAAGTAGTTTCCAATTTTTTAAATTTTTTGTGAACTTTTTTAACCGTGAACAAATAATTATAAAAAAAAGTTAAATGCTTAGATTTGAAAACCAACGCATATACTAATAAATCTTGTTGAAATATACATCAGATTTTATTTTCACGGTTTATAATGCTGTGTTCGCTAAGAACAACCTACATTTAAAATGAGCCCTGCGCAATGGCTCCCGGCGTCCCATATACGACTAGGTGAACCCTCCAGGAGGGCTCCCGGCACTGATCGTGTTAAACACAAACCAACGAACTTAAAAAAGGTCTGGTAAAAATAGATTCTAACAGCACTAATCCAGCTGGCTTAGTCTGCAACCCTACTTACTCCAGACATCTCAATAACCCTACTCACCCATATATACGGGTAACTTCCTAAGTTGCTATTTGCCGGAACCCCTACCCCTAGACCCAATATGGGCTACTTCGGGCTATCATGACACGTATGAACCCTTCCGGGGCAGACAGTGAGCGAGGCGGCCATTTATCTACCATTTAACATCGTTTTGGCTTTTATATATTCATCAATTTGTTGTTGAAAGCCTTCAAACTTTATATTTATGTTTTGCACTGAATATTTTTTTATGTAACACATAACATAACATCACGCCTATAGTACCCCACATTTCGCCAGTTATGTTTAAGTTCCAAGTAATAAGGGCCGAGCCTACTGCCATCTACCGGACACAAATCTAGACTGCTCCTGAATTCCTGCATGCTTAGCATTACCACAGTAGAAACGGGTTTTGTCGACGGAAGAATAGATAAACAATCACAATCTCTCATTTTGTCTATTCTTCCGTCGACAAAACCCATAGAAAACCCGTTTCTATGATTCTCATGCTAAAATACTCGTGCTGACGATAAAATCGAATAACGCTATGCCTAACCTGGGAATCAAAACCACCAACCAGCCAACCAACCAACTCACCAGCTGCGCATGTGACCACTAGACAAACGAGGCAGTTTTATGTAATCTTGCTTAATAAATTAATAATAATAAATAATAATACCAGCCTGTTACTGTCCCACGGCAGGGCAAAGGCCTCCTCTCATACAAAGAAGGCAAAAAAAAACGTAATAAATTATTTTACCAAAATGTGGGTGTATACTATGTGATATTATACAGGTAGGTCCTGTATAATATTACATGGTATACACCTATGCCTACCCCTTTTTACATTAACACACTTTCTTGCCTTAACCGTTGCGATTTCTTAAACCTTTTGGGAACTGATTTGAATATAGTCTACTGTCCATTTACTTAACATAATCCCAGAGGCACCTTTTTCTATTGTCCCCAGCAGCGAAAGTGAAAGTGAAGTCAGTTTAAAAAATCTTATCTCTGCTTTTTTCATTGAATATCTATTTTCTGTACCTTGGCTAAAGCAAGTTCTTTCGATAAAATCTCTGTTAGATCTATAATTATCTCACTGAAAAGTAAACACTGAACTAAAAACTACTCTTTAAAATTTCCAATATTTTGTCTTAGTGTTGGCTAATTAATTCTGTATTTTCAATATTCATTATTCAGTAAAATCATCAAAGTAGACCAGTTTTATTTAAACATTGACATTGTTGATTCTTACATACAAAATGACATGATTACTTTGTAAAGTATTATATTATTTTAATTATTGTGAATGTGAGGACTATGTGGATATTTAAAAAAAAATCTTTTTATTCATAACTTTTGTTTTTCTTTCTCAGTTAGTTTTAATGATGGTCTGGCAGTTTGAGTAGTTTATGCGGCCTACCCAAATGTCCTTTCTTTGGTATTGTTCGTCGAGTTGAGCTCCTTATGTTCTGAGTTGAGCTCCACGATTACTGACAAATGCTTGCACTGACTCGACATGTCCACTCAAATCTGTGTGGTTCTTTGCTCAAAAAACCATTTCAGACACTAATGTACATGGTCCTCATATGGCCTGACCAAGATTATGTCTGGACTTTAAAAGAGACTGTGACCTCTGAATGAAACGCCGAACTCATCTAGGTATTTTTTTTTTTTTTATTTGACGTGTAAAAGTGATTCCAATATCCTATTTACAGAATAAATAATTTCATTTCATTTCAATTTTATTTTATTTCATTTCAATTTCATCATTTAATTTCTGCTTTTTCTTATTTATTATCCATATATTTTATGAATTGTCTGTCCGTTATGCAGTAACTTCTACCGATTTATGTGTTCTCAAATTATAGATTTCTTGTTTGTTTTAGTAGAAAGTTAGGGAAAATTAACTGTTTAACAAATTTAGTACTTGCCTACCTAAATTGTCCGTATAATCAAATCACAACTGTCATTCTTTGGCAGTTGTGTAAAATTGCTATAACACGGCAAATTGGCGTAGTGTGTCAGTTTGATAAACGAATCATTTCCCGAGAGTCTTTCTCTCGGTTGTAAATGAAATCTTTTATCTGTGTTGTCTTTTTACAGACTGTGTCTGCGTCTCTCATCCAACTCTCCTGTCGCAAGTCTACTGGAAGAAACTAATTAAATAAGCAGTACCTTTGTGCTCTCCTACTTATACGTATTTTTATCTATTGTTTTGTGTGTACATACATAAATAAAATAAATTAGAAAATTTTCTTCTATATCGTCCTACCTAAATGACTATAAATCCTTTCCTACCTGCACGCTTAGCATGACCACAATAGAAACGAGTTTGGTCGACGGAATAATAGACAAAGTGACAGATAAACAATCACAATCTGTTATTTTGTCTATTATTCCGTCGACAAAACCCGTAGAAAACCCGTTTCTATGGTTGTCATGTTACGCGTGCAGATTCTGATTACTTTCAACAGTTTGGTATTTCCTTAAACAGTCAGCCTACTAACGTTGATTACTAGCCCCATCTGGCTGAACCTTCTTAATTATTGGCATCTGCTCCAAGTAAACTACGCCTGGTTTATGTCGGCAATTTATTATCACGTTGAGTCCAAGTAAATAGGATTGTAAGTACCTCTTAAAAACGTAAGTAGCGCCGTTTAAACAGTCTTGTTTGAGGTTAGAAAAACAAGGCTGCTCAATTTTTACTTAGTAATAGAAATGTTAGTATGGCTAAAGTGTTTTGTGAATTTACTTTTCATTTAAAAGGCACAAAATGTTTTATAGCTTTATCTTGGGTAGGTATGTTTTATCAGCGCGGAATAACGGGCGTAAAAACACCCTTAACAAAAGACCATAATAATGGATTGATACTCAGTAGCAGGTTTTACACAATTAAACCACGAACTATATTCACACTCAGTCTGTATTTGGGCAGAGTAACGTCCTTAACACTATTTCACAATATAATGCATGCTAACAATGATTTGCCTGCCTTTTTATACACTTAACCGCCATATTCAAATCAACTGTCAGTTATTTACCCAATAATTTATGAAATACTAAATTATTGTTATAAAGATCAAATAAATTACTTATTATGGGAAAATAAATACAAAGAATATTATTTAGATATTAATGACAATATTTGAAAGTAATTTAGGAATAAACAAGCAACTACTACGTCATAACCGTCGAGTATCTATCTGGTACTTGTTAACACTCGGCCATCCTGCACAGGCCGTGTCCCACGGCCCTCGTTGCTTCCTTCAGCGGCTTGCCCGGAGTCCTGAAATAGAAATAATGTACAGCAGTAACTTGTTGTTTGTGAAATAAAATATGTTTGAATATATTAGTTAATGACCTTGGTTTATGTTATTTTATTTTCAACTGCTTATCACACAGCCTTAAGATTTGTTTTTATTTGTCTAAATAATATATATAGTTCCTTTTATAGAATATTAGTCGGATGTCTCATTTAGAAATATTGCACAGCTATCTTTTAAGTCTTTGTCACACAGCTAAGATATGGACTTGGTCACAAAGTCGTCCTTATTATGGACTTGATTACAAAGCCGTCTGCGTCCCTATTATGGACTTGATCACAAAGCTGTCCCTGCTATGGACTTGATCACAAAGCTGTCCCTGCTATGGACTTGATCACAAAGCTGTCCTTATCATGAACTTGTACACACAGCTTGATCACACAGCGCAATTGCCTATTGTCTCTATTATTATGGATTTGATCACACAGTCATAAATATTAACAAGATCACACAGCAGTCTTTACTAATAGATTTTAGATCACGTAGCCATAAAAATATACGGATGGACCTGATCACACAGCTGACCTCACATACTTAATATCGTATCGTTATAATAAGTACGTGGATTTGTTGCCAATAATAATTATTGTCACACGGTGAAATTATGAAGTGATTATTAGTTATAGGTAAAATTCAGTGAAATAACTATTCAATGTAAGTACCTAGGTACTACTCTTTTTTTTTTTTTTTTTGGTAACTTTACTTACACTTTTGGTTCACTAAACTTAGCTATAAGATAATACAAGATTCAAATAATGAAGAGTCACACATCTGTAACGATCAGTATATTGTATTAATTAACTTTCAAGAAGATCAATCAAATCGTCTCTGTCTACTTCTCGGTCACTGCCTGAACTTTCTTCCTCAGATATAGTTGGTTTGTATGGCCGAAGAGTTTCTCCTCTAACTACTGCGCTAAACTTTTTATAGCCTTTCATACCCTTTATACTCGAGATTGTATATCGGTCCAACGACTGTTCGGCCTTAGATATTTTGTAGGGACCTGTATATCGCCCAATAAGTTTTCTAGTAACCCCAGTGGTTGCATCTCTAGCTACACCACCTTTCCAAAGAACTAGTTGACTTACGGTGTACTTAATACATTTCCTATGTTTTTTGTCGAATCGCGTTTTCATAGAAGTCATATTTCTATCAATACGGAGCTTAGCAGTTTCCCTATTGGCCTGCAGTTGGTTCTGTTGAGTTTCGGAGGTAGAGGGCGCGTCAGACGGGAATGATGGATATCTAGAATTAGTATGACTGAACATAAGGTTAAATGGCGAAAAGCCAGTAGTAGCATTGGTTGTATTATTGATTCCCCATACTATATCATCTAGCTTACTATCCCATGTACATTCGCTTTCGGACATAGTATTAAGACCATTTAATAATGTTCGATTTACTCGTTCGACCTGCCCGTTGGAACGTGGACTGGCTATAGCATTTAATATATGTTTGAATTGATTTCCCTCGGAAAATTCTTTGAAGTATCTACTCGTAAACGCTTTTCCTCGGTCTGTTATTATTCTAACTGGATAGCCAAACTGCATAATAATTTCTTTTAGTAATCGAATGGTTTCTATTGAACTACAATTTTTAGCTGGTCGGGCAAATACAAATTTAGTAAAAGCGTCGATAACCACTAAGATATAAGCGTTTCCTTTACGAGTTTTGGCAAAAGGACCTAAATGGTCAGCATGCAACGTATGCATAGGTATGGCTGGCTTGTTGATTGGATATAATTCACCCTCCAACCTACCATAGTTGCCCTTATTAAACGCACATTGTAAACAAGAGTTTATATATTTTCGGATGAATCTAGTCATGCCTTCGAACCAAAATTGAGCCTTAATAGAATTTTCACACTTTTCAAAACCGGGGTGGCCTATCTGATCATGAAGTTTTTGTAGTAAACCGTATTTAGCTAACTTAGGGATGACAAACCGTTCTCCAGCAACAGTTTTCCTATAGAGTATATTATCTTTTATTATATAATTTGCAGATAAATTTGAATTGGAGCTATCACGAAGTCTAGAAATAATGTTTTGTATATTATAATCTTGTATCTGTAGGGTTATTAACCAATCGGAATTTTCAATCATAAGTATTGCATTAGTCGCGGGATTTCTACTTAACGCATCTACGTGTCTCATGCGTTCCCCTGGCCTATATTCAATCTCAAGATCAAAATCTTGTATTGTGAGCCACCAACGAGCTATCCGTGGTATTAAATCTCGCTTTACAAGAGTTGTTCTTAATGCTGAGCAGTCTGTAATGACTTTAACTTTAATCCCCGTTAAATATATTCGAAATCGCTTAAGAGATTCAACGACAGCGAGCGTTTCAAGCTCGTAACTATGGTAGTGCTTTTCTTCATTACTTGTCACCCTACTGAAATAAGCAATTGGTTTTAAACTACTATCTGTTTGGTATTGCATAAGGATCCCACCTAAGCCTATTTTGCTGGCATCTGTGTGCAATTCAGTCTTTGCATCAGAGTTGTAAATGGCTAAAACTGGCCTTTCAATCAGACGCTGCTTGAGGCCTTGAAATGCATTTTCTTGATCAGAACCCCAATGCCATTTGACATCCTTTTTCGTGAGTTCTGTTAAGGGGCGAGCAATTTGGGCAAAATTTTGAATAAATTTTCTAAAATATGACGTCAAACCGATAAATTGCCTAATCTCATGTACATTTCGCGGCCTATTATATTCTGCGACACATTTTATTTTCGCTTGGCCTGGTTGTATTGTCCCAGCTGAAATCTCATGGCCTAAGTACGTAGCAGTACGTTTAAGAAAAGAACATTTACGTAAATTTAATTTTAAATTTGCCTGGGTCAATAATTGTAATACTTTCTCTAAAAGCAAAAACCCTTCCTGAATTGATTCCGTAGGTAACATTACGTCATCTAGGTACAGGGCAATATTTTGATCGACTCTACCTAGCGTCATTTGAATTAAACGAGAGAATACTGCCGGGGCGTTGGCCAGACCAAAGGGCATTTTCAAAAACTCATACTGGCCTGATGGAGTAACGAATGCAGTCTTCGGTATTGAGTCTTCATGAAGGCTGACTTGATAGTACCCTTGGGCAAGGTCAAGGGTAGTGAAATAGAACTTGCCTGATAACTTACTAACCTGGTCTTCAATATGCGGTAAAGGATACCTATCTTTCACAGTATTAGCATTTAATGCCCTATAATCAACACAAAGCCTGTAATCCCCACCCTTCTTCTTAACCAATACCACTGGACTAGCGTAATCAGACATTGACTCTCTAACGATACCTGCTTCTAATAAATCTTTAACTTTTCCACTAACAATTTCATTTTCTTTATGCGACAATCTATAGGGCTTGCAAAAAACAGGCTGGTTATTCATTGTATGAATGTGCATTTTTATAAGATCAGTACAACCTAAATCTTTCGTACTTCTGGCAAATGAGTGAGCATACGTATTTAAAAGCTCTAGTAATTGTTTGTTTTCATTATCACTAAGGTGGCCCTTATCAATATCTGTTAAGCTAATTTGTATATTATCCGTGTCTGGACTATCTATGGCTAGTACTGTAGACTCACTACTGAATGCTGGTATTGTTACCAACTCCGCTCTAGCTATCAACCTAGGAGATTCCCAAATCACATCTACATGACCTAGGTTTACAACTTTTAAATAAGAATGGTTTGAATTAATAATAGCTGAAGGTATTAAATACGTTAAATTACCTAACTGCATCCATACTGTGTGCGTTAAAAATGTGTGCTCTTTTCCAATGTTTTGTCTGCAGTCAACATAAACTCCTATATATAATTGATTTTGCTTTGGTATTATAACATTTTGTTTTATATAAACTGGAAAATTTTCAATGAAGTCCGTGGCATGTAATTTTATATCCGTAAATATATCCTGTATAGTTTCACTTGGAACAAAACGTACAGAAGAAGCAGAAGTGACTAAACTAATATTCTTACTATTAATCATTGTTTGTCCAATTAATAGGTCAATATCTGATGTAATGTAATTAACAATTTCGACTATTCCATCTAATTTTACATTATCTATCAAAATACTTAGGCAACATGTACCGAGTGAGTTTACAAATGCTCCTCCAAAACCTTTCATGACAGTTGCACTAGGCTCCATTTTAATTTGTAATTTTTCAGCTTGTGTGAGACAAAGTATGTTGATTTTACTGCCAGTATCTATGTAAGCTCTGAGCTGATGTCCATTTACCATCACAGTTCTTTTGTAAACATCAACATAAATATCATAGGTAATATGCAGCACTTGACTAACCTTTTGTGGTTGCTGTCGCGAAGTCCCGGCGCTAAACCAGCAATCCGCCGTCGTGTGCCCGCTGCGCCGGCAGGTCTCGCAGCGCTGCCGCTGTCTGCAGTCCCGCGCCTCGTGGCCCGGCCGCCGACACGTGTAGCATATCTTCGGCTGGAGCTGATGACCCGATGTTGAGCTTGGCATGGTGCTGCTCGCTCCTCTTCTCCACGTACCCGTCGATTTCCGCACAGTATATGTCTCTACTCGTTTGAAATTTTCCAATGAAGAAAGGTAGCCATAGTATAGTTGTTCAGGAGTTCCACAACTATATGCTTTGGCATTAGCTCTCAATTCAGAAGGTAGTCCACGTATTATGCAGGAAATAGCATCTCCACCGTCTATGTTGCATTTCTTCAATAGGGATAATTTTTCGTGATAATACTTCGTCATCGTCTCTTTATCTTCCTTTGTCCTTGCCAGCATACGTTCCAATTTGTCCACGTAGTCAGTCGATCGAGGAAAAGCGACCTGAAGCATTTCCTTCCAACCATCCCATGTCAAATTGTAGTTGTCAAGGTCGTCATACCATTTTCGAGCAGCGCCACGCAACCGCAGTTGCATGATAAATGTTCGATCGGTGTTGTCCCAGCCGTAGACATCGCCTAGTTGGTCTATTTTGTGGAGCCAACTTATAACGTTGCTACTGTTGTCTTCGGGTCGAAATTTAGGAATAACTTCGGCATCACTGGGAGCAACATGTCGTTTTTTGTGCGACTTGGTCTTATAAAGGTCTTCAGAAAAAAAGTTTTCACTATTTTCATCTTCCGAACTGGTTGACTCACTACAGTTTCGTTTACGTTTCCCCAAACCGTTAAAATATGGTCCTGACATTTTATCACTATCCCACTTCTGAAATGATACTCAGTAGCAGGTTTTACACAATTAAACCACGAACTATATTCACACTCAGTCTGTATTTGGGCAGAGTAACGTCCTTAACACTATTTCACAATATAATGCATGCTAACAATGATTTGCCTGCCTTTTTATACACTTAACCGCCATATTCAAATCAACTGTCAGTTATTTACCCAATAATTTATGAAATACTAAATTATTGTTATAAAGATCAAATAAATTACTTATTATGGGAAAATAAATACAAAGAATATTATTTAGATATTAATGACAATATTTGAAAGTAATTTAGGAATAAACAAGCAACTACTACGTCATAACCGTCGAGTATCTATCTGGTACTTGTTAACAGGATGGATGGATGGTTACTATGGTCTTTTTTTGTACTTGACCATACCTGGGAACCTTCTGGTTACGAGGATATTTAATGTCAAAGTTCCAACAATTTTTTTATGTTTTTTTACGAAAACTAGTTTTTAATGTTATAACTTAACTTTGAATACTCCCACGATCCTTGTACCGTTGCATGCACCCATAAGCGCATATTTTACGTGCGTTTTGCGCACTACCGTACACAGCGAATTTCACACCAAAAATAAAAGTCGTTTCCCAGCAATTATTTTTTGCACTAAGTTACTTAGTTTGATTTACCGAATGAAGACTTTGTGAGTAGCCTGTATGTTCTTTTATTTATTTTCTGTCTATACAATAAGTTAAAAAAAAACCTATCCGATCCCAAAGGGGCACATAGTTACTGCAACAACATTATAATAAAAATTCACATTTTTAGTACAAAAAATAACTCCAAATCCATTAAAAATTAGCAAATTTTCAACAGCAGTCATAAGTTATGACTTGTAGATACACCGGCTAAACGACAGCCGCCCGCGCCCCATGTAATAAACCAGTAAAATAACGCATTGAAAAAAAATATGGCGATTTTTTTTTTTCTTTTTCCTGAAATTTTCCACCTGAATAGACTCTCAGTACGATACTTAACAACACCCTCACTGATTGGACAGGGTTTTTTTAACATGTTGTTTATTACGTTTTCGAGTCTGAGGGCAAGTTTCACTGTTTCCGAGGGTATGATATACCTACCAAGTTATAAATTATCTGAAACTTATTTTGAGAGACTGAGAACTGTGCATAGTCATGTTTCTGTTAAAAGGGAATGTTCTGAACGAAATACTAAGCTAAGAATTTGCAGCTTTAATTCTGAGCTTGGCACAATTTGGCATAGTTGGCAGCGCTTTTGGGTGGCAAGAGCCACTTTCTATCAAGACCACCGTCACCTTTTCTACTTACCTATTAAAAAAAACACACCATTTAAGACGCAGATATATGCCAGTGACCTTGACTGGTTAGCTTGTGTGTTCTATACTGAGCTTACGCAACGCGTGGTACTTCCAGCCAGTAACAGGACTCGCCCATCAAGGAGCGCTGTCCCAAATAAGACGCATTATTAATTTATTATACATAATACAAAAGGTATTTTAATAAACACGTATTATACTAAAAGATAAATAATTACATTATCTATTAGGTGAAGGTTGCAGAAAAATACGCTTGATAGATTTTGCGTGATTCTCAGTTTTTTATCCGCGTTATACATAACTTTACAAATTAATTTCACTATGCAATATAAACATAATCTAAAATATTCCTAAATTTAGTTATTAAAAAAATGCTCTAATTTAACATATATTTTTTTCAAATCATTAACACTACTCGTTTAGACGTGATCTTCTATATAAAAGCAATAAAAGTCGCTTATCGTCGCCTTAACATTTGACACACCCACATACATTTCAACCACTTCTCACCAACTCAAATTCAGTTTCCTATTTCCTAAAAATCTATTTACAGAACCAGGAGTTTCAATCAAAGGAAAAAGTCTTACTGTCGGTCCTTCGTCGTTCAATTTTGTCCGACACCTATTTCATTATTCTTTCTTACATTCCTTTAGTTTCCGTGGGAATAAGTGCGAGACGGATCCCTCTTTTCATTTATATAGTGTGACTGAATAAATGAGGCACAGTTTATGCTCACATGTAGCGAAAAAAAACATTAATAAAGACGCAAAAAGATTTTTGATGGAAATTATTGTTCAACTGGCGCTCGAATGACGTTGACAGGCGCTGTCGGTAAACATTTGTGCAATTGTTTTGTGAAATGTCACTTAAATGTCAAAAAAACAAGATGGCGGCGTTAGTTCCGATTTTGGCCACGCGCCAAAATTACCTTGTAGTGCTCTAATGTTATGTCGCAAAGAAAACCGTAATGAAAATTCCTGTCATTATATGATTCGCAAAGTGTCACACTTGCTTGCTGGTAATGCAGGGAGGTATAATTGGTTTTCCCTTCACGCATCAAACGAGTTCGCGTATCACTGGTCAGTTTCCCTCAGTCGTCAGTTTATTTAATTCGCTAGTTTCGTTGATTAGTCAGTTTCACCGATTCGTCAGTTTTATCGATTAGACAGTTTCATTAACTCGACAGTTTCCACTGTTTGCCAGCTTTCGGCGATTCGTCAGTTTATTCAATTCGTCAGTCAAAGTACAGTCGGTAGAAAACTGCACACACGATCACCACAAAAAAAAAACAAAAAAAAAAAAATACATATGCATGTATAGCATTATGCTGAGTGATGGCCGGTTTGCGTGGATGTGACGCATATTTTCCCTCAACTTGTTTATTTATTTTTCCTTTTTTTACGCCAAGTTTACCGAACACAAACGTATTTTCTTTCTTTTCTTTATTTCTATGTAATATAGAAATCTCTATATTTTGTACGAAACAGGGGCGGGTCGCTAGTGATATTATAAGACACTTAAACATTAAGTATTTTCTCCCTATGGGGATAGGCAGAAAACACTGAACGCCACCGCCATACCAAAAAAATAAATAAAAAAATAACTTCACATAAACCTACAAGGGCACTTATGAAACGTCAGAAGCTAGGTGCACGGTTCCAATTGGTCGTTTCCTAAGGAGAAGAGCCGGCCAGAAAATTCACGATTACTCTTTTAAAAATAAATGGCTTTACAATGTTTTCAAATTACAGTGTTAACAGGTATGGGAGGAAAGTGTAGGCCTTTCAACAAGTACCAGGTACTTAAAATTTTTGAAAATGGTCTACAAATCTACAGTCTATTAAAAGCCCACATTCTACAGTCTACAATCTACAGTCTATTACTCCTTTTGCTTATTAATATTATTATGTTTGTCCAAGAAAGATATTAATAATGAGACTCTATTTGAGTTCACTTCAATTATACCTAATTTATAACCAAGTTAATGTATCAGAATTACTATAATATAGCTTTCTTCAAAGTTACAAAGATCAATAATAATGCCTACAACACAATTTCAAGATTAAAACCGTCTTTGATCCATTTAACAATATCGCTATCTTCAGATTTGATTAAAACAAACCTGAAAACGTTTACAGATAAGTTGACAATAGTTCAGCCCCTGACCTTTCGATAGCCCATCAACACATCAGCCTATTGCCCCCATTTTGCAAAACTATTTATATAGTCCAGTGTTAATTACTAAGCTTAATTAAAAACCTATACATGATCGCAAGTTATGCATCCACGTGCCTATGAGTTAATTAAAATGGATGTGTTTAGATAATTAGATTCCTGTGGTAAACAGAACTCGTACTTCTAAAACGTTCACATTCAAGTCGCAATCTGTAAAACCTGTCAAAAATTTTGGTAAATACATTGTATTTTTGACAGACTGCGAATGAAATGCGAATGTTCTTAAAAAATACGGGAAATGCCCCTCTGGTTTCCGGCAAACAACTTACTTTACTGTGGGTGACTGTCATTAAACTTGGTAATTTGTCAAGAGAACGAGCACCAGAGTGTCATACACCCGAATACTGAAACGCCACTCAAAACTTAAGCGTTACTTAAAACTAGTTTCAACCAATCAAAAGGCTTTAAACGAGTCATAAGTAACGCTTAAGTTTTGAGTGGCGTTTCAGTATTCGGGTGTAAGTCTGCTAATTACAAGTGCAACATAGTACAATCATATTTGTCTATTAAACGTGGTGATTATGGAAATAACCCATCGAAGAATACTGGCGTGACATTATGTTATTTTATGTTTATTATGGAAATGTTTAACTGTTTATAAAATATTCTTCTGTTGCTAAGATTTCCTGTATGAAAATAGCTTAGCCATAGTGACAATATCAGCATTTCAGCAGTTAGCAGCAGGCTGTTGTGACGATCGCACATTTAAGTACCTATATCAGCTCTCTCTCTCTTGTGTGGAGCTCGTGGCTAAGTAATAACAGCCGCACGGGTCGATCCATCAGGTTACGCTACGCTTGCCGGAGTTGCTCCGTGGATGGGAGACCATCTTTACATGACGAGACTCAGCTGTCATTCGTGGATCTTTGACAGTCATTACGGGTTGTCAGAAGCCCGAAAGTCTAACAACCAGTCTTACCAAAAGATATCGTATCACCTGGTTACTGGGTTGTGGAGGTCAGACGGGAGGCAGTCGCTCCTGCAAAATACTGGTATTCTGCCGATCCCGACATAGTATGGAAAAGGCTAGGCTCCTATCTCGTTGCTGTACAAGAGAAAAACTTAACAAGTTGATCAAATATTTTGATTTTAATTTACTTTCTGATAATCAACCCTTTATCTCCTTCCTGCTCTCAAAGGAGAATGCGCAAAAAAGCCCCAGCTCCGGCGGAAAAGTTACCTATCTCAGATTATTGTACATTTTATGTGTATCAAGTATCAATATGTGTGATGTCTGCAGTGGCAGTCAAACATAGGGAAAAAATGCTTTGAATATCCTTCCAGGCGCTTATTTTTCATTCGACCATTTTAACAAATATCGAGTAAAATATGTAATAGTGGCTATTGATTCACGAATATGTTAGGCATATTGCCTTGATTTTACTTTCAGGGGCATCATATCGTATCTTATAAGGTAGTAAAATAATAATAACAAGATTGATTTGATTTTACTTTCAGGGGCATCATATCGTATCTTATAAGGTAGTAAAATAATAATAACAAGATTGATTTTAGATGTGTTTATTTAGTAAAAAATCATAATTCTAAATCTACTAACACATTGTCCAAGAAAGCAGCAGGATGGCTAAATTCGTTGTGTCTGGCCCAACCTAAATAATATAAAATCGTGATAACATGGGCACAACTTCCAACACGAAATCTGTTACCTGTCCCACACGTGCCATAGCCTTTGCTATTATGTACTGACAGTAGTGTTTAAGCTAGATATGCTTGTAGGTTTGGCAACGGCCGCCTCTTGTGAACCTATCTTTTCTACAAGCCTTGCTATTAGGATCTTTTAAAATACCTAGAATAGGTATCTTTTACTGCACCGCCTGCACTTGTTTCGCTCTATAACTGTCCTGGTCGACTAAAAAATAAAGCTATTTTAGCTTTATGTCTGCCTTTGTAAGGCTTAAAAAAATAATCGGATTTAAAATATTATTTTATTATTATTGGATACCCTTTATGATACGATATGATATTCCTGAAAGTAAAAATCAAGGCAAATGCCTAACATTCGTAAATCTATATCCAATATTTTATATTTTACTCAATATTTGTTAATATGGTCGAATGAAAAATACGCGCCTGAAAGGATATTCAAAGCAATTTTTTTCTATGTTTGACTGCCACTGCAGACATCACACATATTGATACTTGATACACATAAAATGTACAATAATCTGAGATAGGTAACTTTTACGCCGGAGCTGGGGTAAATTTGTATGGGAGCTGCGCATTCTCCTTTGATCCTCAATTCGATCATCCCCTCCAATTACCAGCACTATTACACATCCTTCGATAATCCTTCCGAACCTATTGTGGACCTATATTAATCCGTTATTATATAAACTGGTAGTTCGAGCCACTGGTTCGAGAGTGATAGCATAGAGCGCACGCCTCATTTGTCGCCATTCATCCATCTATGTGCTGGCAATATTATAATATTATGTGTAAGGATATACTGAGTTATCCTGTGAAAAAAGCAGGTCAGACGCTTCTAGTGGGAGCGATACTATGTACTTCATATTTTTATAATACAGCAAGAGGAATGGGTCTTGCGTTTAACCGTATACGGGGTAACGACTACGGAAAAGTATCGATTTAAAGCAGCTTGTGAACTTTCAAAAAGATACTGGACAAAATACAGTGTAAACTTCTAAATTATTTTTGTCATCGGCAATGCTATTCAAACGTCTCTCGCATTGGCTATTTGATACCGACCTAGAAAGTAGGTAAGTGTCATCAAAATTTCAAACGAGACTGTTTCTCTTCCCGTAGTCGGTAGTTCGTATACAAGTCCTCAAGCTATAGAACATCACACTAAACTGTACTATTAACCTGTGTGGTAAGAACACCATTCTACGATTAACCTCAACCACGATGATATGGCAAAACCCATCCAAACTGTCTACACAACTAAAATCACTATTAAACGTTACCCAAAACTGTGGAACATGCTGATTAACGCACATACAAATTGTCTTAATAAGGCAGGTTAAGTGATCTTTTCTGGGTAACTTAATGATTACGATGTTTACTTAGGGAAACAGCTTGTTGTGATGGTCGTAATAAGTTAGTAGTACTTAGATGTTATGAGGATGTTTCATAACTTATAAGTACAAGAAGATACTGTCAGTGCTTTAACCTTGTTATACACAAATAATACAGGTATTTCAATTTATTGCTATTGATCTAAAATTCCGTGAAGTTTAATTGAACAGCTTCAAATCGATTTCAATATCAAGGGCAATCAGGTTATTTTGCTAATTACTCCATTCTCTCGTTACAAACGGGTTTCAATACTGAGAGCTCAATTATTGTCAAGTAGACTCAA
This sequence comes from Agrochola circellaris, assembly GCA_914767755.1. Classification (NCBI taxonomy): domain Eukaryota; kingdom Metazoa; phylum Arthropoda; class Insecta; order Lepidoptera; family Noctuidae; genus Agrochola; species Agrochola circellaris. Next base: position 1,893,914 of record OU611853.1, read on the forward strand.
ATTGGAAATTAGTTGTTACTGTCTATTATGGGAAACACCATAGCAACAATGAGGGGTTTTGTCGGTACGTTACCAACTTTTGTGATTCAATATGTACCTATTGTGTATGTGATTCAATAGGTGGAATAGACGTCGAACTGGAATAGGCGCCGTACCAGTATTTTACTCCACCTTCCGTTCCATCGGGTGGAATAGGCGCCGAACCAATATTTTGCTGCACTATGTAGGATTTCATTTATATTATTGGGCATTTACTCCACCGAGAGTGACGAGGCGAATGGAGTGACCCGATGGAACGGAAGGTGAGGTAGAATGCCCAATAATATCCTACTATCGTTTTGAGAGCAGTAATGATGAAATATTTAATTTACACAAAGCCTGCTTGGGTTAGAACCCATGACCTACAACTCGTAAGTCGCAGTCGTTACCTCTGGGCCTCCACTGCTCAAATCGAAACTAACGCCGCCATCTTGTTTTGTCATTGAAGCATCCTTCTGTCAACATCATTCAAGCGCAAAATATCCTTGTAGCAATGTACCTAATTCTTCTTTTCCTTTTCCACAGATACATAGCAGTGACTCAACCAATCAAATACGCAAAGCACAAAAGCAACTCTCGCGTCTGGTCTATGATTGGCGTAGCGTGGCTGGTGTCCGGCGCCATTGGCTCCCCCATAGTCCTGGGCCTGAACAACACGTTTGACAGGCGGCCTGGTGACTGCCTGTTCAATAACAAGGACTATGTTATATACTCGTCACTTGGATCGTTCTACATACCCTGCATCATCATGATGTTTTTGTATTATAGTATATTTAAGGTGAGTCTCTCAATGTTTTTAATTCTTATGAAAGAAAAAAGTACAGACCTGTCCTCAATGTTCAGTACAGAATTGTGAAACCTTTGCCCCATATTTTCCCTCAACTTCTGAATCTAACCCTGGCTTGTGAGGGGTTATTGTCTAGAGCTCATTGAGTAGAGAACATTTTATTTTTAATCTTCAAATATTAAGAAATACGGGGCCGTAAAAGTTGTCAGTTTTAGAACATTTTTGTACGAACTCTATCTCAACAGCTAAACAAGTCAGGAATTTGCATCGAGATATAAGTACTAACGTACTAGAGAAGCTACGTCAAATAACTGAATTGTCCTATTCTTCGTAATTTGAATCTTTAGTTCGCTGCAGCGCTAAAATAATAACAATTCGTCTAAACCGTAACTAATTTACCACAGCGCTAGATTTGCTGCGGAAGTGTATTTATTCTCGGCAAAAAGGTCTTAAGCGCCATGTAAATCACGGCACTTACGCGTTTTCTTCGACAACTGCGGCGCGATCGCCGCAGTTGAACGAGACAAAGTAGGAATTTACGGTGTCTTCTCTAGTACGTTAGTACTTATATCTCGATGGGAATTTGAAACTTCTGTGTATCATGTACCATATACTGTATAAATTTGATTTGAAAAATGTCTGCGAGCAACTTGGAAATAGCGCAGTTGGTCATGGTTCTAACCTAACCTATTTCACCCAGTTTAACGAAATAACTACACGACATTCAGCCATCTGGTTAAACGTTGCGCTCAATGACTTGGCTAGTTGGCCTTTAGCTATTTAATTGGATGCAGGCGTTTAATGAACGGCCTAGGCGTCGAATTAGCTGGCTAATTTAACCAAATGGCTGCGATATATACATTATTAGCATGCAAGTCAACACACAAGTGTATTCTAACCACACAGTCAACATGCGTTAGTAGAATATATAGTACGTAACGTTCTTGAAAATACATAGGTTTCAGGGAGAAAACTATTTACTTACCTTAAACAACTTCTATTTCAATTGACATACTCTCGATAGCTTGGAAACAAATACACCGTCCTTTTGACTTGTGGACGACGCTCAACGGCAATATGTAGGTACTATGTATATATAAAAAATAAATAAAGCTAGAACCAAGTTATGACGGAGTAGTAAAACTAATAGCTGCTTGTACTATTAAGTAATATGCTACGTTATTACAAGTTTTAATAATATGTCTGTTGACTTGCCTAAATGACGAAAAAACTTTATCCTTTGAATCGTGTTCTATCTAGTCAAAATGACATAACATTTACATACATAATGATGGCGTGATCATAATAGTAGTAACTTATAACTATGCCTTCCGATAAACATAACATTAGGTAAAAAAACCGGCCAAGTCCGAGTCGGACTAGTAGACGTTTCTTGTACGGGAACCCCATTTAATTATTTACTTAATTTAATTTTTATTATTTTTTGTTATAGCGGCAATAGAAATACACAATATATGAAAAATATTACCTGTCTACCTATTACGGTTCATGAGATACAGCCCGCTGACAGACAGACGGACGGACGGACAGCGGAGGCTTAGTAATAGGGTTCCATTTTCACCCTTCGTGTACGGAACCCTAAAAAATAATCACTTTGCTTCAAATAAGTATCTAAGTTTGTAATAACAACAAAATGGAACAAAACCGTGTTTTTTCTAGCATTGAGTAATATCTCATTCACTGTGTTTTGCAAATAATAACTTTGTTTCCTTCGTGGGACATTCAGAAATATCTTTAAGGCAAATGCATTCAACGCTTTTTATAACAAAACTAGCGATGCTGTTGCAAGGCAGAACACGCGCCGTCAATGCGCAGACGACTCGCGTTACGGTGACCGCGTGTATACAAAACTCCGTATTCATAGGTCCTTAAACCTACTTAGGAAAAACAAAAGGTTACATTGTATAAAAGGGAGTCGGGAGCAACATTTTAAAATAATTAAGTTTCTCAACAGGCAATACGACAAAGGGCGAAAAAGCAGCGAATAGCGAAGAAGACATCAGCAGCGCTAACTTCCGCAGTATCCAGCGGTACGGCTGCAGTAGTAATAGAGAATGTTGCGCAAACGCAGCGGCTGGACGGGACTATGAACGACGCGCCGACCAATACGGCGTCAGGGAGCAATGAAGATGAGGATGACGATAAGTAAGTAGTTCTAACAGTAGCTGCAGTAACTTCGATGTGAAAGCTTATTAATCATACCACACCAACCGATGTATTATGGAAATATATCACCACGCAATAATATAGAGAGAATCTCACAATTAAAACTCAGGTGAAGTGAGCTAGTCAATAGTGTAAATCCCTAAGTGAAATGAAGCAGTTCACCTAAGTTTTCATGATGTCATAGAATAAACCGGGAGAACGTTATGAATGGTGGTTGGGGTATTTACCATCGCCTGGTGAATAACGAGGTTGCCAGAAACCGATGCGTGCGGAACTCGCAAATGCTTAGGGGAGGCCTATATACAACTGTGTTGTCCATTTTTCGGCAGAATGATGAATATGATGTTGAACACCTAGAGGGTGAAAGACGTATGGATGCCAACTCTTCAAATCATCCCTTGGTATATGAGGCCAAATTCAACCTTTTCAGCTATGTGATAAGATAAGATAAGATTTATTTCTCACCACAATATAAAGTACCTACATTTTATAAATGATCATATGACAATACATAATAGTTTTATTTATACTGTGGGAGACTGGTGCCTAAGCTAGGCGTAAGGCCTGTATTTTAGGACACCAGGTCTACATTTAATAAGGATTATGCACTCGTACACAAATGCGGTAAGATATAAAAACCAGAAAAAAAAAAGAGATTACACTATGTAATGAATATTACTTATTCTAGGGTTAGTATGTGTGTGAGTTTATGTGGTGTGCGTGGTATGTGTGATGTGTGGGGGTGTGTGTGTGGGTGTGAATGGGCGATGAATGAAATAGGTAATAGGTAATAGGTAATACGGGCTGGTATCCGCAACTCCACGTCAAAGCGCGTATTTTGCGTACGGGTGGGAAATTCGGTTATTCGATCCACCCCAGCTCCTCAAAGAAGGCCAGCAACGCCTTGGTGTCACTGACAATCTCACGTAGGGTACCTGGGTTACCGAAGTACTTTGCCCTGTATGTGGCGACCACCGGGCAGTATAACAGCACATGCGCTGCTGTCTCGTCGTCCTCCATGCAGGCTCTGCATAGCGGACTGTCTGTGACTCCTATGACAAAGAGGTGTTTATTAAATGACCCATGGCCAGTTACAGCTGCAGTAACTGTACGCAGCTGTTGTTTCGTTAGTCGGAGAACCTGTTTCGTGAGGCGGCCATCAATTGTAGGGAGTGCCTCCTTGGCCTGCCTGCACTCACCGTGGTCCAACCATAGTTTGTGATGTTTGTCCCTGGTTCGTTTCCTTACCAGAGTGCGTAGGTAACCGAAGGGGAGTGGCACAATGGGTTCAGGCCCCACTGGTGCCATGCTCGACCCCCTTCTGGCCAGTTCGTCGGCTGCGTCGTTGCCCCGCGAACCGCTGTGTCCTTTGATCCATTGGATGGTAATATCATTGAGGCTACCCACCTGGTTAAGGCGCTGGTGGCACTCGTATATCAGCCCAGAGTCAACAGTGTGGCTGCTTAGCGCTTGCAGAACAGCCATGCTGTCTGAGAGTATACGTATCGAGTGGTCCTTAACATCCCTGGCCGTGATAGCTAAAGCGGCAAGGGATATACCCATGCATTCGGCCTGGAATACTGTGTTGTGGACCCCCAATGGTGTGGCTATATGTATGTTGAAGTCCTCAGAGAAGATTCCAGCACCGGTGCCACTACCTGTTTTGGATCCATCAGTGAAGATCCGTAGTTCTGCGGGGCGCAAACCCTCGCATCGGCGATCCTCGTGAAGTTGGATCCTGTATTTTTTATCGAAGATATATTGTTTAGGTACCCGATCATTTATGGCTTTCGTAATAGGGAACTCATTATTGAGTCCCTCAAGCAGCGCGGTGTGTTGTGTGTCTCTCTTACCCCAAAGATTAATCGCATTAAGACGTACCGCTGCCATTGTCGCTTCCTGCTGTATAAACAGGTGGAGCGGTGGCAGTCCTAGCATGGCTTCGATTGCTGCAGTCGGAGTAGTCCTCATGCAGCCCGTGGTTGCCACGCAGGCTAGTCTTTGCATACGTTGTAGTTTGTTAGAGGCTGTAACCAGCTGACTTCGGGGCCACCAGACCACGGCCCCGTAAGCAATCATGGGGCGAATCACTGCTGTGTACAGCCACAGTATGATTTTGGGGGATAGGCCCCACTTCTTACCTATCATTTTCCTGCACTGCCAGAAGGTGATGCAGGCCCTGTTTAGCTTGTTGTCTACATGGCTGCTCCAGTTTAACTTACTGTCTAGAATGACCCCGAGGTACTTGACCTCACTGGCCAACTGGAGTTCTGTATCGAACAGTTTGGGTAGGCGGAAGGGGCCTAATGCTCGTTTTTGGGTAAACATGACTAGTTCAGTTTTAGTGGGGTTCACTGATAGTTCAAATTCCCTGCACCAACTTTCTACTATACGTAGTGCTTGCTGAGTGAGGTTACAGATCGTTCCGGTCACCTTTCCCGATACAAGGATTGCGAGGTCATCTGCATACCCTATTGTGTAATAGCGATTGGCGTTGAGTTTAGTGATAAGATCATTAATGACCAGATTCCATAAAAGGGGGGACAGAACCCCTCCCTGGGGGCAGCCTCTGGCTATCATGGCCAACTGCCGCTCATCCTCAAGGCGAACCACTCGTTTGCTTAACATGTTTGTAATCCAGTCCGTTAGTACCTGTTCTACTCCATGTCTGGAGAGGGCGCTGCTGATACTGGAGAAGTTGGTTTTGTCGAAGGCTCCTTCGATGTCTATAAAAGTGCCCAGGCAGGTGCCTTTTTGATGAATCGCATCCTCTATCTGGCTGACAACTAGATGAAGAGCAGATTCAGTCGACTTACCTGAGCTGTATGCGTGCTGATTACCATGTAGCGGTATGGTTTTTAGAGCGCCGTCCCTCAGCTCCCTTTCACATAGCCTTTCCAGAGTTTTTAGTAGAAAGGAGGTCAGGCTAATTGGTCGGTGGGATTTGGCGTTTGTATAGTCACCCTTACCTGGCTTGGGGATGAATATTACTTTCACTTCCCTCCATCCTTTAGGAACGTATCTAAAAGCCAGGCACGCTCTCATTAAAGGCACCAGTCTTATTGCGACAGAAGCACCCCCCCACTGTAATAAAGCGGGGAACACTTCATCAGGACCAGCTGCCTTAAAAGGATGGAAACTACGGATGGCCCATTGGAGTTTCTCCAAAGTGATCACCCTACGTGCGTAACACCAATCATTGTCTGATGGTGTTTGGGTTTCATCTTGCCAGTCAATTACCTGCGCGAAGACGCATCCAGGGAAGTGAGTTTCAATTAGGACGCGTCTTATTTCTTCAGGTGACGACGTGAGTGTGTTATCAGGTTTGCGGAGGGTGGCAGGCCCAGGTGTATGCTGTTGTGCCAGTACTTTCCTTACCCTGTTAGCTTGCTGACAAGATTCAATGCTACCACAGAATTTGCGCCATCCCGAGGTGCTCCTGAATCTGATGCATTTTTTGTAGCTGGATTTGGCCGCGTAGTAATCATCCCAGTCCTCATCCGCACATGTGTTCATGGCTCTATTCAGAGCTGTTCTTACCTTGCCGCGCTTGCGCTCCAGATCAGCGCCCCACCAGGGTTGTTTTCCCGGTATGTTGCGCGGCGTGGTCTCTGGGCAGGCAGTTTGGTAGCTGTCTGTGATTGACTTGGTAAGATGGCTTACTAGTGCCTCAATCTGTGTCGTGTCCGCCAATGTCATCGGATCGCTTAGTGTCGCAAGCTTGGATTCAAGGCTGCGTGTGTAAGCAGCACGATCCGTTTTACGCGGATAACGCCGTGGTGTTATGCGATGAATGAATATTCTAAAGAGAAACCATTCTGCTTCTTTGATCAGGACGCAACTTGCCAAAAGACTAACAGTACGCTGTGAAACGGTTTCCGAAACTTTACACACATATACGACATTTCATAGCAAACATATCCCTTGCCAACAGCTTGACTTGAATATCAGTTCCTTAAATACTTCTCTAACACAAACTTGCGGAAGTAAACATGACTATAAGCATTTCCCACTCATAAGTTTAAACTTCTGAATACTTTGGAAGTTCTCCTGAAAGTTCCTACACGTGGGGGTTATATTTAAATGTATTTACGTCTGGCGCACCCTGGGTTGGACGCCCCTGCACAATCAACTCACGAAAATGAGGCCCACTTAATTTTGGCTCATAAAGACAGCTATAGTCACCCCGTTAAGAACCGAACCATTAATCTTTGTTATGAATCTGTCTCGCTCGCACTTATGAAGCATATGGAGCAGATAACAAACTATCGATAAAACGCAAGGCGTTGCACATTTTTATTGCTACTGACATTTATAAAACCCCAATACTAGGTATATGTCTGCATCACATATGTATTACGTCGTTGATGCGTAACTTTGTCGTTACCATTTTGTATACAGTCCTTTCATAGTTATTTTACCTCTGACAGTAACAACCAAATAACAACCTTTTTGAAAAGAGATTAAAGATCAGTGTGATATTGGCAGACTGAGAGCAGTGGTAGCCCAGTGGTAACGGTCGCGACTAGGCCGTAAGTTCGACCCCTGACAGACGCTTTGTGTAAATTATTTCCTCACCACTGCTCTCAAAACGGTGAAGGAAAACATCGTAAGGAAACCGGCATGTCCTGGAACCGAAAATTCTAAGAGATGTGACGTCTACCAAGCCGCACTGGGCCCGCGTGGTGGATTACGGCCCACTCCCTCTTTCTTAGAGGAGGCCTGTGCCCCAGCAGTGGGAACATTATAGGCAGATTATATTAAAGATCACTGTGATCTTGACAGTGATGCAAAATCAGAATTAAAATAACTCAAACTCAAACTCAAAGCATTTATTTCAATTAAACCATTTACAGGCACTTTTGAATTGTCAAATAGTCGGTCAGTTAGTCGAGAAAGTTGAAGCTAGTTGCCCAGTTCCAAAACGTAGATCTTCATGGAGAAGAACGGGCAAGAAACTCCAAGGACACTCTTTTAAATATAGAAAATTACACAATCCTGGGTACATTATTCTTGTTGCTTCTATATGTGAGAACAATGTACAATAAAAAAATTAAAACAATTCAAAATATAACATTAAAAATAAGCCCTGGCAGATAAGAGATGACCAGTCACAACTGACGGCGCCCGTTCACGAACATGACGCGTGGATCAGCACCATCCAGCTCAACCATTTTGTAGGGAACCGAATGATCCAACACACTCGCCACCATCAGCGAGACATTTAAGTGGGCATGACAAACTCTCAACTGCCGCGCTCTTTCAAGTCAACAAACATCTTAATAACATAAAATACGGCTCCATGGTACTCACATTCACAAAAATTGAAAAAATGCTTCTAAATTATACAAAACTATAGTATATGTCGGATTTTGATGGTATGAATCTCTCTCGTTATCAGGTATATTTTAACTACTGTGGGCGTACTAATGGGTAGTGTTGGTTATGCGCAATAGAAAAACGGTTGCAGTTCAGATCTAATTATAATAACATTACTTACACTAGCATTTCACATACTGTAGGTACACGACATAATTATTCGAAACGCGGGACAGTTCTTAGACTGGAGGTTCTGTTCTCGAGAACGGTTGGAAGGCAAGTGCGCTCGCCCTGGCGCCTCTCCATTAGCTAAGCTCCGTCGTAGCACGAAGTTACCCGAATGTTAGTGCTGCCACTACTCGGATCACGTGCTGCGCTTCGTTTAGCGACCGTACTAATGACCGGATCCGACACGGCCATCCTGCGATGCACACGTCCTCGTGTGTTGTTAATCTGGAAAATACAAAATTTCGCCACAGTATCTGTTCGTCCAATCCTGACTCATATGAAGACTGATGACATAATTAAAAGGGACTTGACTCTTTAAAATCTGTTTTAATTTACAAGCAATTTGGAACAAAAAAATTAGAAACTAAAATCTAGGCTATCCTTCCTATTTGAACTATCTAGTTTCGAGATAACCGAGACCAAGCACAAAGATTCCACATTAAATTTGATCAAAGAAAACAGAACTTCAGGTATCTCGTTCATGGTCAACACACACACACACACACAGTCACACACTATTCCCCACGGGAATACCGAGTCAACTCTTGACTCTATGGTCTTCGCTTCTAGGCAAGACCCGACTATACCACCCAGAGCTACCGCCTACCGCGTACCCACGGACTACTCATTGAGCAGATACCGATTTCCAACGGGCTACGGCTACGATACTCTGGTATAGTCTCCGACCCACTGAACCCAGAACCTGTTTGTTCAATCTAAAGTGATAGCAACTCATCATATTTCATCTACAATCTCAATTGGTACTTGGTCCTCGGGCATTCTCCTTAAACTCAAACTCAAAGCATTTATTTCAAATAAAAGAATTACAGGCACTTTTGAATTGTCAAGGGGGTCGGTCAGTCAGAAAGATGAAGCTAGATGCCCATTCCAAAGCGTAGTAGCTACCTATGGAGAAGAACGGGCAAGAAACTCTACGGACAATCTTTTAAATCTTAATCTATCATGTGCGTACTTGTAAGTTCGCTAAGAACTTAATGCTCTCAATGTGTAGCGATCGGTAACAATTCTACAACTCTAAATGGTCCCTTATATTTGGGGTCTAATTTAGTCTGGTTGTGTTCTTCGTTTTGAAGCAACACAAAGTCACCCACCGAAAACCTATCCAGTCGCGCTTTAGTGCTATCAAACCGTTTTATGTCATATAGAGCCGACTTTTCGATTAACCGGGCTGAGTTTTCCCTAACTTGTTCGAAATCTGCGTCAGTATCATCGTCGTAAGCTATTAGACTAAGGGGACACGCTACTTTACCGACTAGTAATTCGAGTGGACTTGCTTTTGTTACCCTATTGACTGTACACTTTAGTGCCAGCTGCAAATCTCCTAAGGCATCCTGCCACGACCTATCTTCGTTCACTTCAACCACGGTAAGCATAGATTTTAACATGCTCATTGTGCAAAAAAAACTGATTAACGTGCTCAACTTGACCGTTAGCTCAAGATGATCCCGTAGCTATTAAATGAAGCTTAATGTTTTAACTCTCACAAAAATCCCTAAACTCATGTGTTAACCTTTAACCAAAACAACAACAGTGCCTGTTCGACTCGGCCAATTCTGACCATTTACGGGTTCCAAATTTTGAGATTAGGAAACTTTAATCCTCAACACTTTATTGTTTTAACAAAAGAATACTTCTACTTCTCAATGAACTAAACAAACTGATTCAATATAGCAAAAATCATCAACCAGAGCCATGTACCATCGTTTACCACACAATCATCTTTTTCACTAAGATCCTTAGAGACTTGGAAACCCACACACGAGTAAACCACTCTAACGCCACGGCTCTCCAGCCAACCAGCAATCGCATTGCTCTCACACATCCAGTACATGGATCAAACTATGGTCTCTCTAGACCCCGACCTCTGCCAGTCTCTACTGGTACGGTCACACACAATACGGCCGATAGAGAACCCTACTCGCGTGGTCCCCATAACTTAGGCTTGCTCATCACCACTGTGATCACCATCTACTTCGACTGGTACATGACCTACTGGCATCTTTTTTTTTAACTTTAACGTATAGCGATCATCATTAAAAACTGCAGCTACATTATTAAACGGGAGTGATATGGTGATTCGAATGACGTTATTGACACGCACGCTATTTCGAGAAAAATTAAGAGTGGTACGCCAGTTCGAAAACACATTAAGTCGAAAACCGCTATATCGAATGACGTTGTTGCGAACACGCTGATTCGAAAAACTGTTTGAATGGTACGCTAGTACGAAAGTCTTGGCATTGATGATAAAACTGACACTGAGTTAGTTGTCTATACTACTAAGTATAAATGATTAATATTAGTAATAATTATGATTTAGCTATGTATCCTAATCCTAAAGCTATGTGTTTTATCATCGTAGCGTAGGTAGTGCCTGGTAATCACTGGGTCGCGAATTCGATCCCCAGACAAATTCAGATTAGAATATGCTATTCGCAACAGTGGATTTCGCTTTTTGTTTTCTAATTACACGAAATAAGCAATAAATTTTTCTTATAGCTGCCTTTGTCCTATCAAGGCATATCACAAAATCAAAACAAAAAAAACACAAAACCGATCTACATAGTTGGTGTTCGCTAATCCTTACGTAACATAAGAATTGTTCTGTGCTGAATACACGTGTTTGACCAATACCCGTCAACGTAACAATGTTATTAACTCGTTTGCCACTTAATTTGGCTGCACAACTGTCCTTAACTAACGAGCATTCAACACCAGAATCGTAAACAAAACAATACAGATCACCTTTTTGTTCTAACGTGTCTGAAGGCAAACTTCCACTCGCCGTTCACCCGTTCACCGTTTGCAGCACGTGCTCCACCATCCGATTGGCTGCCACTGCATGCTCGTGCACCGGGCCGCGATATGTCCTAGTTTCCCACACGTGAAGCACACGAAGGGCTTCGCTGACTACTGCGCGGCTGCTTGGATCGATACTGAAGACGTCGTAGATCTTCTTCTGCTGTCAATCGACTTGGCTTGGCTGTCGCGCACCATGACCGTGCATAATAGCTTGCATGTTTCGAAATTCATAAAACAGAAATAAAAAAATGGGTTAGAATTGGTAAACTAAACAAAACTACACAAAAAAACGTTATGAAAAGTTTTGCCGGGTATTTTGCAAATATCTCAGAAACGGTGCGTCTGAGCTCAAAAATAACCAAATTTTATTACCCTTTCATAAACCCCACGAAAAGGATAAGAATACTTAATCCACAAAAAAAAACTTATTTGTCAGTTCTACCCTCGAATTATATTGTTCAAAAATACGGCAAACCAACGGTCACTTTTAGCGTTTTAATTTTGCGCCTGAACCAACACGAATCCCAATTCTGATGTCGGATTTTGATGGTATGAATCTCTCTCGTTATCAGGTATATTTTAACTACTGTGGGCGTACTAATGGGTAGTGTTGGTTATGCGCAATAGAAAAACGGTTGCAGTTCAGATCTAATTATAATAACATTACTTACACTAGCATTTCACATACTGTAGGTACACGACATAATTATTCGAAACGCGGGACAGTTCTTAGACTGGAGGTTCTGTTCTCGAGAACGGTTGGAAGGCAAGTGCGCTCGCCCTGGCGCCTCTCCATTAGCTAAGCTCCGTCGTAGCACGAAGTTACCCGAATGTTAGTGCTGCCACTACTCGGATCACGTGCTGCGCTTCGTTTAGCGACCGTACTAATGACCGGATCCGACATATATATAACTTAAAGGACTCTAGTATAATACAGACAAAAGGGGCTAAACAAAGTGATATGCAATCAGCGATAACAATGATGGAAAAGTTAAAAATGCATTGGATTGACATAAGCTAAGGAAAAGCTTATGTCAATCCTGTTGAAAGTAGTTGTAGAATTATGAAACGCTATGAAAGCAATTGGCACCTGATGGTCAAGATTTTCAAAGGTTGACTGTACCATCTTTCATTCCACCGCGTGGGCTCAGTGCGGGTTGGTAGAGGTCACATGTCTTCCAGGACATGCCGGTTTCCTCCCGATGTTTTCCTTCACCGTTTTGAGAGCAGTGGTGATAAAATAAATTACACAAGGTAAAGCGCCTGTCTTAGTTCGAACCTACGACCTACAATTCGTACGTCACGGCCGTTACCACAGAGCCACCATAGCTGCACACCGTCCACTGTACCATCTTGATGACTAGCAATTTTTTTTACCATGTCATGATTCTAATTCTAATCGTTTTGCCGATTAGAGAAGAAGACTGAAACTTTAGGGTATAGTTCTTACAGCTTCGGGAGGACAGAGATGGGAGCGTATGCCGAAGAGCTGGTCAACTCCAGGTCGGCCCGGTTTATGCTGGCTGCTGTGGTGGAAGAGACTGGCCTGTAAGTATTCATGAACATCTTGTATGATATAGAACAGTCAGGAAAAATATTGTATATTAAAAATATGTTAAGGAAATTGACACCCTACGTCTATTTGCCGTGGTGAAGCCCAAATAAAGAAAGGATATTCTTCAATAAGTAGGGATTTAGGGCATCTTCATTACCTAAAAGGGGACAAGGAAGGATTACTGTTTTTTATTTTTTGTGCAATATATCTGGACCTATTATTATAATAGAACAAAATACAATAGCAATGCTTTTAAAAGAGAGTACCAAATAAATATCAAGATTAAAAAAAAACTCTTAAACCTTTCTCAATTTCTGCATCATTTAATTTTATTTACCCAGCTTACCCTTTAACAACTCAATTACTTGCGATCAAGACCTCAAATTAACCTGCACTCAGGGGATTTCTTTCATCACAATTCTCTTAGAAAATCTAAAATACTTCAAAAGGTTTGAAATGGTTCAGCAAATTGAGTGCACCACTTACAAGCGGTTCGTTGGTTACGAAAAATTATCGCCATATTGGAACCCATTTCATTTCAGATGTTCAATTTTATAAAGTAGCAGGTGTACTTAGGAATAACTCTTGGTTTATGGGCCTGTTATGACGTCAATAGTCTGGGAATGTCTTTAATGACGTCAGTGTTACCTTTGACTTTGCGATCTCTGAAAGTTTAGGCGATGGAGTAAACAGATTTAGTTTAGGGTAAAACTTTAGATTAATTGTGCAGATTTTTTTCCACAATACAATACAGGGTCACATTAAATTAGCTAGCGAAATTTTGCAGACGTAATGGGTATCGAAATGTAAACGTGAAAAAACAAAAAAATACGAGCGAATGTCGCATATTGTAACATCTGACATCTCATCTTAGTGACCAACATTAAGGTAATAAGCAACATTAAAGGTCGTTTGCGACGGCGAACTCTAGCACCGCGTGCACTCATTGGTCAAATCAAATAGCGCGCGCTTCCCCAGCTTCCTGTAATACACTTCCGTCCCTTTTCACTAAATCACTCCCACAGATTTCTCACTCCATAGAGTGCAAAGCAGAAAGCGAGAGGAGAGATGTTACACATCAAAAATATTAATTTGATGTTTTTTTTTGTGGAACCATAAATTGCAGTTGGTGGTGGTGGTTGATGTCATTTTAAACATCAGTTTGAACTAACCGTTTTTTTTTTTGGTGAAACGGTCGTTCGTGGCTACGCTCCCAAATTGGCGAAGTCGCCAGACCGTAGCCAAGTAAGTTAACTGTCATGCATTTCAATACGAATTGTTTGGATAAGAAGCCGGCGACGTCGCCCTGGCATCCCAGTGTGTTAGCGCTCTAATAGTAACCTAGTAGTACTTTCAATTATATATTGTAACTCTTTTTCTCTTATATTTATCTTGTTAAAATTCAAAAGTCATTTATTCAAACTAGGCTGAGAATCAGCACTTTTCGAACGTCAAAATTACATAAGACAGTCCCCTAAAACGCCCACCCTTCACCACTTCCTAGTGCTTAAGCTGGGAAGAAGAAGTGACGCAACAAACTCCCCAGCAGCACTGCTGTCTGTTCATTTAGAAAGAAAAAAAAATATTCTAAATAATAGTATTTAACATAATTAACCTAATTTAAATTATTATCCATAAGTTAGCTAGCATACGCCAATATACCAAACAAAGTCATCGAGAACTATACTCGGGCAGAAATAAAATCTAAACATAAACAAAACTTAACAACTTAATAAAAGCCTCTAGGCATAAAGGGCGTGCCCGCTTACATAAAGCTGTAACTGGAAGTTATAAATGATAAACTAGGACCATCGAGGTAAAATATAAACAGTTAATTACTACTTTGCCAGGGTCCATAATTTGGACCTATAAGCCTTTTGTATCATCTATAATACTGTATGAAACACAATAAATAAGTGAATATGAATGTAAGTTCTCTCTCGAAACTAATAAACAAATGATAAATTAATAATAATTCATCTAAATTCATCATTATCTGCCTAGCCTTTTCCCAACTATGTATGTTAGGGTCGGCTTCCAGTCTAACCGGATGTAGCTGAATACCAGTATTTTACATGGAGCGACTGCCTATCTGACCTCCACAACCCAGTTACTGGGTAATACAATACCCCTTGGTAGGACTGGTTGTCAGACTTTCGGACTTCGGACGACCTGAACAGTCAAAGATCCATAATCCAATTAATCTAAGTTACTTTAAAAAAAACTGTCTTAGTATCAAACTTAGCATTGACTCTACTTGTGAAATAGTATTTCAATAAATAACATTAAAAAACTACGTAAACCATACTTTATTTGGTCGATTTCCAACTGAAAAATATTCACGAATCCCGCAATAACATTACACCTCCTCGCCACAGTAGGGCAAACAAACAATACTATTAATCAGTACTCCTGTTGATAGTAAATCCAGTCTGAATCTGAACCGGTTTGTTTAACTTGATTTGTGGAAGGTATTGCTTCGTCTCTGGATTAGATTAGTGTTTACTGGACTTCTGATCGACTTTCCTTATTGTTCGGGCTATTGAATAGACTATTAATTTCATGTTGAAGTCATGGTTTGGTCCTTTCGTGCCAGTTTGCTTTGAGCGACACCTGAAAGATGACCCATACCAGTCGGAAAACATCGTTCTACAAAATATGTTAGGGCCTCTTTGTAGAAAGGAAAATGAAAACTAGGCTGCTGGCTAGACTGGCAATTGATGGAAGGTTACAAAACGACGAGAAACAAACATTTGGCCCACCTATATAGATCTTTTGTAAACTGTGAATGCTTTTATAGACACACTAAGTGTTGCACACGACTTCGTCTACGATCCAGGATGAAAAGCCTATGTCCTTCTCCAGGTCATGGTCTACCGATATGACAAATTTCATTCAAATCTGTTCAGCCGTTTTAGCGTGAAAGCGTAACAAACAAACAAACTCACTTTCGCATTAAATGCGAAAGTGAGTTTGTTTGTTGTCTATTTTTTTTTTTAATAATATTATTAAATTAGGTTATCCGACCAACCGTCTGGTATTCAGCTGCATCCAGTTAGACTGGAAGCCGACCCTAACACAGTTGTGAAAAAGGCTTAGTCTCAACAACAGTCTACTAAGTCACTGTGTAAATAACAAACGTTTCTCCTTATAATTACGAACACCGCTAACGCCTTCTCTCCCCCACAGCATAATGGCGAATCTAGCCTCCCCAATCCCGATGATGGACCCCAACACGAACAACGACTCGGGGTACGCACCCTCTAACATGGAGGCTGATAAGGAGCACACACCACCAGCCTCCCCCACCACTAAGGAGGAGAAGAAGACGGAAGATGGCGCTGAGGTGCCTAAGCCGAAGCCTGAATTAAAGTGAGTAAAAACCCTAACAATGTGCCGACGTCACTTACGGCGTAGAGGGATGATTCAGATAAAATACCCATACATGAAACTATAATTTCAATTGATTTCAGTTTATTTATTTACAAACAATTTACATTGTATTTGAAATCTTCTATAAGATAAAAAATTAAATGAAAAGAAATGAAATTGTTTATTTTGTAAATAGGATATCGGAATCAGTTTCACGTCAAATTAAAAAAAAAATGCTAAATGGAGTCGACATTTAGTATCAGACTACTCCTGAGAAGAAATGGCGAAACAAGCTCACTAGTCAAGGTCTCTTTTAAAGTCCAGACATAATCTTGGTCAGGCCATATGAGGACCATGTGGATTAGTGACTGACTAAAAAAAATATATATAAAATCGGGGTTATACACTATAATGGGCCGTATAGTAAGTAGTTAGAACGACGATCTCGGGCACATTTAATAAAACCGACAAGTGAAAATTTTACATGTTTTACTTTTGCGCCTAAATATTCATTATTTTTAGATATGTAAATGGTTACAACCGCACTGCAATCCGAGAGCATTGACGGCACATCTACACCGGCCGCCAACGCGTTCGGACTGAAGTCTGACTGTCTGAGCTTCATAAAATAGAGAGGCCGAGGACCGCGCCTGCGCACTGACTACCCACCTAGAATATTTTGTATGGTCTAACACACAAAATATCCTTCTCATTACAAAAGGAGTTCTAACTGTAGTCCAAGCCCAAACCTTCGACCCATGAAAATCTGTCCGTCGTCAATTTTATTTTACGGATAAAAGATATATGAGGGGTAATTCCCGTCATCTAATCTCAGTATCAATCCATCATAAATACCTCTAGCTATCTACATTTTTGACAAGTTTCTAACGTTGATTATCGCTACGAGATTGAGACTTGATTTGGACGTTTTCAAATGAAAAAAATGGCCTTCTGACTTTAGTAAAATCGCCTTTAAACGTCTCAGCACTTACTCTTCTTGGCTATCTAAAACAATGCGCTGCGTAAAAATGAACTAAATGATCCTAGATCTGGGGCACACAGCTGACGGTTCGTAACGCCTAATGAGAATAAGATGGGATGTAATAATGATAAATCCTTATTTGGATCTAACTTAATGTAGGTGGTTGTGAGGAATTTGAGATTTGAGTAGGATACCGTTTATTTGTATGTAAGAGAAAATATTTCTTCTAAGGAGATAGAATTTTTTGGTCGGCGGTTAGGCCTATCGAAAATTGTGGTGTCTATTAATGAAACGCATCTTGATTTGGTCCTTATGATCTCTAGATTACAGTGGTAGTAATAATTATACTTCGTCTAATGGGAATACTGAGAAATACGATCATAACCAATCAGTCATTAACCGCTCACGCGACCTTGGCAGTCAACTGCCAGTACGCAAAAACGCTCGATTGTACAATGGCATTACCTTAATAATGCCCGTGAACAAAATAGAAGATTAAAGCTTTGTGCAGACTAGCGCGACGCGACAGCGTGACTCGACAACGGTTTTTGTTATATCGTGAAGTTTTCTTAGAAACTGTATTGTTCGAGTCGCGTCGTGCTGGTCTGAACGAACCTTTATGTTAGAACATAGCGTATTCTAATATTGTTATTGTTTTTGTTTTGATCATGTTATTAAAATTGGAATAAAACAATGATTTTTGTTGTCAAAAACAGTGTTCAGTAAAAGTAAGGGTAGAAAAATTTATATTCAAATACATACTTTTAAAACAAGGTTGACATACAATTAAGTTTTGAAAAAAATCTGCATGTTACCAGTCCACATTTATAAGCCGAGATATCATCGGACAGGCCCTGGAAATAGCCTTGCCAGAACAGACATCAGAAACATGATAAATGACTAGCAATGTTTGTACGGTTAAGCCTACATAACTAATAACTATGTGTTCAGATATACATACATAAATCTGTGAAACAGATATATTCATACCCATTTCTTATCCATACAAATATTATACAGGTATATGCTAAACTGGGCCCTATCAGAATACCAGCGATGCGGTATTTTTTTTTTAAATATTGCCGCGTTATGCTGAGATAAGAGCCTTTTTGGCCTCGCACAGGTCGTTATTATTCTGTTAGTTTAAAAAAAGGGGCATTAACAAAAAAAAAGTTTTTTTTTTTTTTAATTTTTACTTAACTGTTTGAATTTCCTGTGCGTGTCCCAAATAAAATATTTTTCTTTCTTTCTTTCTAAACTCAATACTCAATTTTTTATACCGCCGTTTTTTTTTAACTAACGCCGTCTTTCTGTCTGTTACCTTTTCACGCCATAACGGCTGAATGGATTTCCATTTTTTAACCGACTTCAAAAAAAGGAGGAGGTTCTCAATTCGACTTTATTTTTTTTTTTTTTTTTTTTTTTTTATGTTTGTTACCTCGTAACTTGCGACTGAGTGAACCGATTTTCATGATTCTTTTTTTATTTGAAAGCTTGTGCTTCCCGTGTGGTCCCATTATCACCATTTCAATATCTGATGATGGGATCTTGTAGAAATCGGGGGAACTCTTCAATAAATAACAGCAGATTAACCGCAATTGTTGCTATAGCATATCTAAGCATTGTTTACGCCATCACACAACATATTATCACGCCTGTACTCACTACAAAGGTTATAAAAACTATTTCGAAAAAAAAAATGTTCAAGGGCACTTACAACGTTTTGTTCTGATGAGATATTCGGTTACATGAACAAAACTGGCTGGTTAGCTGGTTTTTTTTGTATGAAAGGGTATGACATGATGATAACTTCCTTTCACTGTTTTTTACATAGCAGTGTAGTGGTATTCCAATTTGTGTGGGGTAGGTACCACAACTAAAAAGTGAAAAATAAAAACTTTTTACAAAAAAAAAGTACAACCGACTTCCACAAAAAAACACTACAAAGTGAAAAATAACTTTAATTTCGGAAGTCGGTGGTAAAAAGTGAAAATTCAAAACTAAAGACACCGACTTCCGAAATTAAAGTTATTTTTCACTTTGTAGTGTTTTTTTGTGGAAGTCGGTTGTACTTTTTAGGTAGACCACGACCTGGACATAGGACACTTTTATCACGGTAGAAAGTCGCCGTGGGATAATTTCCGACCTACTTGCGGGCAAGCCGCGAGAAAAAGCTAGTGCTATTGTGGCGGCATCTACATCGCCACATGCGAACTACGCATCAAAGACCTGACGTCACACAACATCCAAACGTCACTCAAATCCTGCATCGCGCAATTAGAGTTTACCGCGCGGTGGACATTATATACAAGCTTCCGACTTCAACCTCTGGGCAATTACCCGCCAGACATGACACCCGTCTGGTCGGAAGAGCCTCCCTTTTCTATGGTGGATGAGTGAACTTTACACCCTGTTCCTCATACCCCTAAACTATAAAAGGAGCTCCATAAAATAATTTTAAAATTCTATATTTAGGGTTCCATGCCCGAAGGGTGCGAAACGGAACCCTATTACTAAAACTCCGCTGTCCGTCCGTCCGTCCGTGTGTCTTTCAGCGGGCTGTATCTCATAAACCGTAATAGGTAGATAGTTGAAATTCATAGACAACCTGAAGGCTAATTCCCGTATTTAAAAACTATCAAAATTTTGTCGCAATCTCACACTAAGTCTAAAACTTATAAAAAGTTTAGGAATATTTGACAAATTGAACCCGATTAGAATGCTATCGTTCTTAAAAATACGGATATTATCCCTCTGAAGTTCAACAAAAATAAGTAGCAGTTTTTTGACGACCAAAAATAAGCTGCAGTAACTATGCCAAGGCCATAAAAAGCTGAGCTGTTTTTATAAAGCAAAGGAACCAGGCCACTAAAGTATGACTTATTAAAATTCCCCCAAGGGAGTAAATCGGGGTGTTGGAGCTAACAATATTTGAGAGACCAGTTAATTAAAAACAAACAAAGAATGTATAACCTTAAAAAGATGAGAAAGAGGCACAGTGGTGGAGCAATGATAAATGGTAAACTTTGTTAGTACCGTCAGCAACATATTTCAGTTACTTTAAAGTATGCAATTGTTTTTATAATTAGTTTTTCAACCTGTTTTATCCCACTGCTGCGCAAGGTCTCGCCTGCAGTTTTCCACTCTTCCCTGTGAGTTGCTTTCTCTGGCCAATCTCCCATAAACGCCTCTAAGTCACCACGCCAGCGTTTCCTCGGCCTCCCTCGGCGACGACGGCCCGTCTTCTGGCTCTGAGTGGCGAATTTGCCCCGTATGCAATTGTACAAAAGATAAAAAAGAACCTACTCTTTCTTCTCATAACCTGAAAATTCCTTGTTAGTAATTAGACTTCCTATGATCACTCAAAAAGTTTGAAAAATAACTTACAAGATAACTTTTTTGTTCTGGGTCTTTCAAAGGATTTTTTGCCGACCGTTCATAATTTTTCGTTTAATTTCCACAGTCGGTTGACATCGTGTTGATAAATGACATCGCATTATGTCTGTTTACCTGCAAGGGTATAAGCGTGAATGTGCCACTTAAATATAACTAATATTTTGAGTTTAATGTCAGTTGAGGAATATCATAAAAACTCGTGGGAAACTGAGAACCCTTGAGTCTTGTAATAACTATAAGTTATTGATAGTAATTATTTGACACTATGCTGACTAAAATTAGTGTAGTTGTGGGTAGCAGGAACTTAATTTTGGGCAAGATACTGGCTACATTACATTCTTGTGGCAGCATTATTTCAATCAATCAATCAATCAAATATCTTTATTGTGGATCATAGGTAGGTACATAATACAGGTCTTATTAAATAATTAAATTTTGATCAACTATATCCCGCCTTTAGGGTATACAATAGTTACACAGAAATTAAATTACAAAAAAAAAAGATAAAAATTAAAACAGAGCTAATTTAGGCAGGTACACAACAGTGGGACACTGAACGCATCATGACTGAGAGGAACTGTACTGGAGAAGTGATTTGTCTGTTATGAAGTCTTTTATAGAGTAGTAGCTCTTGTTTACTAACAGATCATGGAGATCCTTTTAATTTTTTTTAATTTCCGTAATTCTAATAGGCACCGGAATATTATTTCAAGGACATGTGCCTATACATACTTGCTAAAAATTTGAAAATGTCGTCAAAAACCACTTTCTATCAGGTGGTCTTTCAAAGTACTAATTGCAAGAAAACTAAAAATAAATCATTTTTCACGTACTCAATACCTAAACCTAAGCTTCGAAAAGCTTTAAAACCTAAACTTCGAACAACCCCTGGAGCCACTTGCCCCTGCATTGTACATATTAAATGATACAGGCAGTGAGCCAAATTGTACTCCTTAAAGTTAAATCTGCTTATAAAGGAACTCCCATGAGTTGTACTCGTTTCTAAATCTCGTTAAGACTGAAACTTTTCCCTTCATGAATTCATACATAATGCCAATTTGTGCGTTTTCAACTTTCTGTAACAAACATAATGCCAATACAGTATTCGTAGGGGATACATTTTATTGGAACGTTAGTGCTTGTATTGTGTACCTATTTATTTTATTTTGTGTCTCATTTAATCCTGCACTGGTTGAACACATCACGTCAACGCCTGCTGAAAACCAGCGCCGTGGCTCTGTCTCGCATAGTGGCACAGCATTATGCTGAATGATGGCCATTTTGCTTGGATATGATGCATATTTTCCCCCAGCTTGTTCCTTTCTGTGTTTTTTCTTTGTTTTTATCTCAAAATTTTTTTTTTAATTTTTTTTCTTTTTCTGTACAATGATTGAATAGAATTGAATAATTCGGCTTAGCATTCTCAAGTCTACATTAATTTTATAATTATCACAATATCTAATGCCCTGTTTCTGACATACTCATATAAACTCTTAGCTGATCCGACCATGTTATGTAGAAAAGAAAAGAAAAGAACGAGAAAGAAGAACTTTGAAAAACTTTGAGAAGGTCTTCGTTTACCGAGAATTCACAAAATTATTGAACCATTAGCACCATCAAATAAATAAATTCTAGGTTAGACTAACTTAAAGACTGCGCATAAGAAAGCTCCTGAAAGGACGTTTCAAAATCGAAGAGACCAAAGAAATCGTAGCAACATGTGAGCTACGACGTAGCAAATTGCTACGCCGTAGCGCGCACTGCTACACAATATCGAAAGTCGAAGTCGCAAGGAAAATACTAGGTTTACAGCGATTAAAACATTATTATAATGACGTAGTCGAGCATAAACGCCTCTCAATTACTAGTGATTTAACCTTACGTAACCTCAAATCTATCGGATATCCGAAACTCTACCGCGCTTCAGCTTTTCCGTATCCGATAATTATTTTGCAAATTGCTGCTGTGGTTCGCCTGCAAGCGAACACTGTAATTACTTAACAGCTGTTACAAATTAATAAAACATTACAGTTCTGCAGCGCTTAGTTGAAAGGTTGTTTTGATAGAAATTAACGAGATTTTAACTTTTACTACTTTGCGTCACTTGTCTCGTCAGACAGTTTTGGTGCTCCTTCGATGTCACATAATTGTGCTGCCTCTTGTATACCCCCACAAATGATATATATTTGCCGTCATCTTGGCGACAGATATTTATTAATGAATCATGAAATCAGATATTATTACCGAGCTGACCACCTACTACACAAGCAAACAAAAAAACAAACTCTTCACCTTTATTATAGCTGAAGAGTTTGTATTTTGTTTGTTTGCTACGCGCTAATCTCTGGAACTACCAGTCGGATTAGAAAAAATATTATACTTTTGCAATTTATAGCCTAATTCTGGAGGAAGGCTTCTTAACATTACGCTAGGAGCCAAGCAAAAAGAAACAAAGTCAGAAATAATTCTAAGGGAAAACGAAGTAAAAGTGCGCGCAGGCGATGCGATGGGACGGAGTGGGGTTGGGGGAACAAGTCATTTCACATGGATGAAGTCGCGGGCAGAAGCTAGTAGTAAACAAAATCAAACTGGTTGCTAATTTAAGTTGTATAAATTATAATTTTTATTATATGACATTGATTTTACATTCTGTGATTACTTCCTCACACACTGACTTATTAATTGTAAAATTTTAAGAAAATCGTCTACTTTTACAATGTCTGTAAATATGTGAGAACCATGTATCTATCACATAAGTAATTAATTTATCTTTCGTTGCTTCATTTTTATTAATTCTTCTTTTTACCTATTGTGGTAACGTATTTATTTTTAGGTGCATCGTCTTATGTCCGTGAACTTGGCAGATCATTTCCCAGCAGAGCACAAAAAAAAATGAGTTCTATTGGCATGCGGGTGAGTTCTAGAGTTCCTTATACTTAAAAAAAATAGTTCTGGCTTTTTTGCCCGAAAAAAGTCGAATGAAAATATGCTCTGCTAACTTCCGCTAGCAGATCATTTCTTCCAAAATTTAAATTAAAAAACTGATTTAGGTGCACAGTGGTGAGCTCTATAGTTCCTTATACTTTTCCGAAAGAGTTCTGCTGACCTAAATTAAAAAAAAAAAAAACAAAAATATTGACCTGTTACTAGAAAAAGACAATCATTTTGGAAAAATTGCCGTAAATGACGTAATTTCAAGATTTTCGTACATTCTTCGGGCAAAGATTAATAATCAAGGATCCAGTAACAGAAAAAAAACTAAAAGAAAGCAGAAGTCTCACAAAATTATCAGTAGAGCCTTATCAAAAAGATAGGCTAGGAGAAATCGAGATTTAATTCAGTGTTTCAGTAACAAGGATCAAAAAAATATAAGACTAGCACTGAGGAGCCGGAACTCCTCGTTTCCTGATGCATCCATAATGGGACTATACGAAAACATGAAAAAGTAATCCAGAACTCTCACTCAGATATCAGCAGAGCATGGGTAAAAGTTTCAATAGGTTGAAATCGAGATTTAATTCAGTGTTTCAGTAAGAAGGATCAAAAAAATATTAGACTAGCACTGAAGAGCCGGAACTCCTCGTTTCCTGATGCAACCATAATAGGACTATAAGAAAACATTATAAAGTAATCTAGAACTCTCACTCAGATATCAGCAGAGCATGGGTAAAGATTTCAGTACGTTGAAATTAATGTTTAATTTAGTGTTTCGGTAAGAAGGATCAAAAAAATATAAGTCTAGCACTGAGGAGCTAAAACTCCTCGTTTCCTGATGCACCCATAATAGGACTATACGAAATCATGGAAAAAGAACCCAGAACTCTCACTCAGATATCAGCAGAGCATGGGTAAAAGTTTCATTAAGATGAAATCAAGATTTAATTCAGTGTTTCAGTAAATAGGATCAAAAAAATATTAGACCAGCACTGAGGAGCTGGAACTCCTCGTTTCCTAATGCAACAATAATAGGACTATACGAAATTATGGAAAAGGAACCCAGAACTCTCACTCAGATATCAGGAGAGCATGGGTAAAAGTTTCAATAGGTTGAAATCGATATTTAATTCAGTGTTTCAGTGAATAGGATCAAAAAAATATTAGACCAGCACTGAGGAGCTAGAACTCCTCGTTTCCTGATGCAACCATAATAGGACTATACGAAAACATGAAAAAATAACCCAGAACTCTCACTCAGATATCAGCAGAGCATGGGTAAAGATTTCAGTAAGTTGAAATAAATGTTTAGTTTAGTGTTTCAGTAAGAAGGATCAAAAAAATAAAAGACCAGCACTGAGGAGCTCGAACTCCTCGTTTCCTGATGCAACCATAATAGGACTATACGAAAACATGATAAAGTAATCCAGAACTCTCAGTCAGATATCAGCAGAGCATGGGTAGAAGTTTCATTAAGTTGAAATCGAGATTTAATTCAGTGTTTCAGTAAATAGGATCAAAAAAATATTAGACCAGCACTGAGGAGCTGGAACTCCTCGTTTCCTGATGCAACTATAATAGGACTATACGAAATCATGGAAAAAGAACCCAGAACTCTCACTCAGATATCAGCAGAGCATGGGTAAAAGTTTCAATAGGTTGAAATCGAGATTTAATTCAGTGTTTCAGTAAAAAGGATCAAAAAAATATTAGACCAGCAATGAGGAGCTGGAACTCCTGGTTTCCTGATGCAACCATAATAGGACTATACGAAAACATGAAAAAGTAACCCAGAACTCTCACTCAGATATCAGCAGAGCATGGGTAAAGATTTCAGTAAGTTAAAATAAATGTTTAATTTAGTGTATCGGAAAGAAAAAGAATAAAAACAAATCGGTTTCATTGAGGAACCAGAACTCTTGGTTTTCTGATGCATCTATAAAAGGACTATCAGAAATAATGGTAAAGGAACCCAGAACTCTCACTCAGATATCAGCAGAGCATGTGTAAAAGTTTCAATAGGTTGAAATCGAGATTTAATTCAGTGTTTCAGTAAAAAGGATCAAAAAAATATTAGACCAGCACTGAGGAGCTAGAACTCCTCGTTTCCTGATGCAACCATAATAGGACTATACGAAAACATGAAAAAGTAACCCAGAACTCTCACTCAGATATCAGCAGAGCATGGGTAAACATTTCAGTAAGTTAAAATAAATGTTTAATTTAGTGTATCGGAAAGAAAAATAATTAAAAAAAATCGGTTTCATTGAGGAACCGGAACTCTTGGTTTTCTGATGCATCTATAAAAGGACTATCAGAAATAATGGAAAAAGAACCCAGAACTCTCACTCCGATATCAGCAGAGCATGGGTAGAAGTTTCATTAAGATGAAATCGAGATTTAATTCAGTGTTTCAGTAAATAGGATCAAAAAAATATTAGACCAGTACTGAGGAGCTAGAACTCCTCGTTTCCTAATGCAACAATAATAGGACTATACGAAATTATGGAAAAAGAACCCAGAACTCCCACTCAGATATCAGCAGAGCATGGGTAAAAGTTTCAATAGGTTGAAATCGAGATTTAAATCAGTGTTTCAGTAAAAAGTATCAAAAAAATATTAGACCAGCACTGAGGAGCTGGAACTCCTCGTTTCCTGATGCACCCATAATAGGACAATACGAAATCATGGAAAAGGAACCCAAAACTCTCACTCAGATATCAGCAGAGCATGGGTAAAAGTTTCATTAAGTTGAAACCGAGATTTAATTCAGTGTTTCAGTAAGAAGGATCAAAAAAATATTAGACTAGCACCGAGGAGCCGACACTCCTCGTTTCCTGATGCAACCATAATAGGACTATAAGAAAACATTATAAAGTAATCTAGAACTCTCACTTAAATATCAGCAGAGCATGGGTAAAGATTTCAGTACGTTGAAATTAATGTTTAATTTAGTGTTTCGGTAAGAAGGATCAAAAAAATATAAGACTAGCACTGAGGAGCTAAAACTCCTCGTTTCCTGATGCACCCATAATAGGACTATACGAAATCATGGAAAAAGAACCCAGAACTCTCACTCAGATATCAGCAGAGCATGGGTAAAAGTTTCATTAAGATGAAATCAAGATTTAATTCAGTGTTTCAGTAAATAGGATCAAAAAAATATTAGACCAGCACTGAGGAGCTGGAACTCCTCGTTTCCTAATGCAACAATAATAGGACTATACGAAATTATGGAAAAGGAACCCAGAACTCTCACTCAGATATCAGCAGAGCATGGGTAAAAGTTTCAATAGGTTGAAATCGATATTTAATTCAGTGTTTCAGTGAATAGGATCAAAAAAATATTAGACCAGCACTGAGGAGCTAGAACTCCTCGTTTCCTGATGCAACCATAATAGGACTATACGAAAACATGAAAAAATAACCCAGAACTCTCACTCAGATATCAGCAGGGCATGGGTAAAGATTTCAGTAAGTTGAAATAAATGTTTAGTTTAGTGTTTCAGTAAGAAGGATCAAAAAAATAAAAGACCAGCAATGAGGAGCTCGAACTCCTCGTTTTCTGATGCAACCATAATAGGACTATACGAAAACATGATAAAGTAATCCAGAACTCTCAGTCAGATATCAGCAGAGCATGGGTAGAAGTTTCATTAAGTTGAAATCGAGATTTAATTCAGTGTTTCAGTAAATAGGATCAAAAAAATATTAGACCAGCACTGAAGAGCTGGAACTCCTCGTTTCCTGATGCAACTATAATAGGACTATACGAAATCATGGAAAAGGAACCCAGAACTCTCACTCAGATATCAGCAGAGCATGGGTAAAAGTTTCAATAGGTTGAAATCGAGATTTAATTCAGTGTTTCAGTAAAAAGGATCAAAAAAATATTAGACCAGCAATGAGGAGCTGGAACTCCTGGTTTCCTGATGCAACCATAATAGGACTATACGAAAACATGAAAAAGTAACCCAGAACTCTCACTCAGATATCAGCAGAGCATGGGTAAAGATTTAAGTAAGTTAAAATAAATGTTTAATTTAGTGTATCGGAAAGAAAAAGAATAAAAACAAATCGGTTTCATTGAGGAACCAGAACTCTTGGTTTTCTGATGCATCTATAAAAGTACTATCAGAAATAATGGTAAAGGAACCCAGAACTCTCACTCAGATATCAGCAGAGCATGTGTAAAAGTTTCAATAGGTTGAAATCGAGATTTAATTCAGTGTTTCAGTAAAAAGGATCAAAAAAATATTAGACCAGCACTGAGGAGCTAGAACTCCTCGTTTCCTGATGCAACCATAATAGGACTATACGAAAACATGAAAAAGTAACCCAGAACTCTCACTCAGATATCAGCAGAGCATGGGTAAACATTTCAGTAAGTTAAAATAAATGTTTAATTTAGTGTATCGGAAAGAAAAATAATTAAAAAAAATCGGTTTCATTGAGGAACCGGAACTCTTGGTTTTCTGATGCATCTATAAAAGGACTATCAGAAATAATGGAAAAAGAACCCAGAACTCTCACTCCGATATCAGCAGAGCATGGGTAGAAGTTTCATTAAGATGAAATCGAGATTTAATTCAGTGTTTCAGTAAATAGGATCAAAAAAATATTAGACCAGTACTGAGGAGCTAGAACTCCTCGTTTCCGAATGCAACAATAATAGGACTATACGAAATTATGGAAAAAGAACCCAGAACTCCCACTCAGATATCAGCAGAGCATGGGTAAAAGTTTCAATAGGTTGAAATCGAGATTTAAATCAGTGTTTCAGTAAAAAGTATCAAAAAAATATTAGACCAGCACTGAGGAGCTGGAACTCCTCGTTTCCTGATGCACCCATAATAGGACAATACGAAATCATGGAAAAGGAACCCAGAACTCTCACTCAGATATCAGCAGAGCATGGGTAAAAGTTTCATTAAGTTGAAACCGAGATTTAATTCAGTGTTTCAGTAAGAAGGATCAAAAAAATATTAGACTAGCACCGAGGAGCCGACACTCCTCGTTTCCTGATGCATTCATAACAGGACCATACGAAAACATGGAAAAGGAACCCAGAACTCTCACTCAGATATCAGCAGAGCATGGGTAAAAGTTTCAATAGGTTGACATCGAGATTTAATTCAGTGTTTCAGTAAGATGGATCAAAAAAATATTAGACCAGCACTGAGGAGCTGGAACTCCTCGTTTCCTGATGCACCCATAAAAGTACAATACGAAATCATGGAAAAGGAACCCAGAACTCTCACTCAGATATCAGCAGAGCATGGGTAAAAGTTTCATTAAGTTGAAACCGAGATTTAATTCAGTGTTCAGTAAGAAGGATCAAAAAAATATTAGACCAGCACTGAGGAGCTGGAACTCCTCGTTTCCTGATGCAACCATAATAGGACTATACGAAAACATGATAAAGTAATCCAGAACTCTCAGTCAGATATCAGCAGAGCATGGGTAGAAGTTTCATTAAGTTGAAATTGAGATTTATTTCAGTGTTTCAGTAAATAGGATCAAAAAAATATTAGACCAGCACTGAGGAGCTGGAACTCCTCGTTTCCTGATGCAACCATAATAGGACTATACGAAAACATGAAAAAGTAACCCAGAACTCTCACGCAGATATCAGCAGAGCATGGGTAAAAGTTTCAATAAGTTGAAATCGAGATTGAATTCAGTGTTTCAGTAAGAAGGATCAAAAAAATATTAGACTAGCACTGAGGAGCCAGAACTCCTCGTTTCCTGATGCACCCATAATAAGACAATACGAAAACATGGAAAAGGAACCCAGAACTCTCACTCAGATATCAGCAGAGCATGGGTAAAAGTTTCAGTAAGTTAAAATAAATGTTTAATTTAGTGTATCGGAAAGAAAAATAATTTAAAAAAATCGGTTTCATTGAGGAACCGGAACTCCTCGTTTCCTGATCTATCCATAATAAGACTATACGAAATCATGGAAAAGGAACCCAGAACTCTCACTCAGATATCAGCAGAGCATGGGTAAAAGTTTCATTAAGTTGAAACCGAGATTTAATTCAGTGTTTCAGTAAGAAGGATCAAAAAAATATTAGACCAGCACTGAGGAGCTGGAACTCCTCGTTTCCTGATGCACTCATAATAGGACAATACGAAAACATGGAAAAGGAACCCAGAACTCTCACTCAGATATCAGCAGAGCATGGGTAAAAGTTTCAATAGGTTGAAATCGAGATTTAATTCAGTGTTTCAGTAAGAAGGATCAAAAAAATATTAGACTAGCACTGAGGAGCCGGAACTCCTCGTTTCCTGATGCACCCATAATAGGACTATACGAAAACATGATAAAGTAATCCAGAACTCTCACGCAGATATCAGCAGAGCATGGGTAAAAGTTTCAATAAGTTGAAATCGAGATTTAATTCAGTGTTTCAGTAAGAAGTATCAAAAAAATATTAGACTAGCACTGAGGAGCCGGAACTCCTCGTTTCCTGATGCACCCATAATAGGACAATATGAAAACATGCAAAAATAATCCAGAACTCTCACGCAGATATCAGCAGAGCATGGGTAAAAGTTTCAATAAGTTGAAATCGAGATTTAATTCAGTGTTTCAGTAAGAAGGATCAAAAAAATATTAGACTAGCACTGGAGAGCCGGAACTCCTCGTTTCCTGATGCATTCATAATAGGACTATACGAAATCATGGAAAAGGAACCCAGAACTCTCACTCAGATATCAGCAGAGCATGGGTAAAAGTTTCATTAAGTTGAAACCGAGATTTAATTCAGTGTTTCAGTAAGAAGGATCAAAAAAATATTAGACCAGCACTGAGGAGCTGGAACTCCTCGTTTCCTGATGCACCCATAATAGGACAATACGAAAACATGATAAAGTAATCCAGAACTCTCACGCAGATATCAGCAGAGCATGGGTAAAAGTTTCAATAGGTTGAAATCGAGATTTAATTCAGTGTTTCAGTAAAAAGGATCAAAAAAATATTAGACCAGCAATGAGGAGCTGGAACTCCTGGTTTCCTGATGCAACCATAATAGGACAATACGAAAACATGATAAAGTAATCCAGAACTCTCACGCAGATATCAGCAGAGCATGGGTAAAAGTTTCATTAAGTTGAAATCAAGATTTAATTCAGTGTTTCAGTAAGAAGGATCAAAAAAATATTAGACTAGCACTGAGGAGCTAGAACTCCTCGTTTCCTGATGTAACCATAATAGGACTATACGAAAACATGATAAAGTAATCCAGAACTCTCACGCAGATATCAGCAGAGCATGGGTAAAAGTTTCATTAAGTTGAAATCAAGATTGAATTTAGTGTATCAGAGAGAAAAAGAATTTAAAAAAATCTGTTTCATTGACGAACCAAAACTCTTGGTTTCCTGATACATCTATAACAGGACTATACTAAAACATGATAAAGTAATCCAGAACTCTCGCTCAGATATCAGCAGAGCATTGGCGCCTTGATCTTAAAATTTTGTCTTTTTATAAATATAATAAGAATTAAATACACACAAATATTTTTCGAAAAAAGTACTTAAAATTTTATTGAAAACCGCATCAAAATCCGTTGCGTAGTAAAGAAGCGTTTGGTCAAACGTTTATCCACACGTCTCTAGATGGCGTTTTCGTCGAACTAGAAGTCGCTATGGTTTCGTTACACGCGATTGTATAAGAAAGTCAATTGACTTTCCTGAAAAAAAAATTCGGAGGACCGTAGTAGGTATTTAACTATCACTGACCGACGATTTTTTTTATCCTTGTGAATTAATTGTTCTAATACTAACTTCTGTTGTAATTAATTGTTATTGTTACTGTTTCTTTGTTGTTGTTGTTGTTTCGTTATTCTTGTTATTGCTTTGTTGTTGTTGTTTTGTTGTTATTGTTTTAATTATTTTGTATTAACTTATTAGATCTTAACGATTTAATAAAAGTACCTGAATATTTAAACTAAAATGGCAGGCAAAACACCGTATAATAAATTATTTTTACGGCAAATTTTGTCGGATGATAATAATCGTACCATTGATGATAACGGGCGTTTGTTTCCACCATCCCATAACGTATATAAAAAAATTTCGGACCTAATGGCGGATAAAGGATCAATAATTACGCCCAAGCATGTCCATACAATAATTAACAACAATCGTAGTGGGGTAAGAGACCTAATCGTCAAAGTTTTCAATATTCCGGAGCGAGAATTGAGTTTCTCTGAAAACGACGGCAATTACAGTTCCGAGAGGTGTACAGAGCAGACCATAGACACTCAATTATCTAGCTTAACTTCAATTAAGATAAACTTGGTAATTTCGCAAGAGAAATGGCAGAGTATTAAGCCGCAAGAAAAAGTATACGGTAAGCGGATATACTGGAAATTGCGTCAAGGATGGGCAGATGTGATAACTGAAGCTTTGTGGGTGCAACACAGTCTCGATTGTATTGTTGTATTTAAAAATCACAACATATATTTGAGTGCGGTAGCCAAATTCTTTATAAAGATAGAGGGCTATTGCAGTGAATGCAATGCAATGTTTTTTTGCACACTTTTAAAAAGGCCTTCGGATGGTGTAGATGTCATTTTTCAATGCTCCATTGAAAACATTAAAGCTACTTCACATTCAGGAAATAAAAGAAGGCAATTGAGAGGTGCTCGTCGTCGTGAAGTTGCAGACTACCTTATTGATGGCTGCAAAGACGCGGTTACATGGCGTAGGAAAGAAGCTAGCCGTATAAAAAAATTTGGAGGTAAAAATCCACCTATCCTACCGAGCAACGAAGTGGTTCGGAAAGCTAAACAACAGCGACTTTTAGGTAAATTCGGTTTGCAGTTCGGAAATCCAGCACTGAATTTGCTTAATAGTGCTGAACAGGGCAAGTTAGTTGGATGTATACAATCTGTAGGGTTGTTTAAATTCAACTGTATATATTGGCTACCCGAACAACTTCAAATGTATATTTCCCGTTGCCGAAAGGATCCCAACGCAACGTTAGCAATCGATGCTACTGGTGGCATTGCAAAACGCGACAAGTTGCGAAATCCGCACATTTTTTTGTATCAGTGTGTGCTTGTATCCCAAGAGGGTAGCGTTCCAACTTTCCAAATGGTATCAGCAGATCAACGAGCTATCATTGTCGCTAGTTTTTTGAGCCACATCCTGGCGGCAAACGCTCCTATTCCACCGATCGTAGTAACTGATTTTGGGTGATCTTTGTTGATTGCTATAGCCCAAATATTTGGCCAGTGCGCCAGTTTCAATGATTATTTGCAAAAGTGTTATGATGCTATTGTAAATAAATCCACGGCGCTGCCCTCAACTTTCATGCGACTAGACGTTTGTCACCTTATGTCAATGATAACACGTTGGCCGAGTTTGAAGGGTAAGGATAAATATTTGGTAAGACGATTTTATAAGCAGTGCGTTGGAAAAGCCCACCAAATAGCAAGTCTTGAAGACTTGTCTTTCTATTTGGAATCAGTTCTCGTTGTTGCTCTAAGTAAATTTATTGGATCTGGACCCAATGGCAAGCGTTTACCGTCGGAAGAACGATTACAATTTCTTAATAATAAGATAAAAGGACACCATCTCACTGATAATGACGAAAATGACGATGACGAAGGTGAAAACATAAGCGATGAACAAGGTAATCACAAGTTTGACGATGAATCTGACATCGGCGCAATGGAAGGAGAGACGGGCAAAGTCAGTTGGAAATCATGGCGTGACGCCTTATATGACGCAGCGGTTAAAATAGCGAACCAATCTTCGAACGGCGACACAATGAACGCTTGTTACAACCCAGATTTCGCAAAGAGGTTGAAAAGGTACCTCCTTCCTTACGTGCCTTTGTGGACCGCAATTATGGTGCCAG
This sequence comes from Agrochola circellaris, assembly GCA_914767755.1. Classification (NCBI taxonomy): domain Eukaryota; kingdom Metazoa; phylum Arthropoda; class Insecta; order Lepidoptera; family Noctuidae; genus Agrochola; species Agrochola circellaris. The sequence goes on from OU611853.1 coordinate 1,927,413, forward strand.
TTTTTGGTAGAGGTTCCGTATCTGCTACTTCAGCTGCAGTCGAGGCAGAGTTTTCGGACTTAAAGAATCGTGACTTCAGGGGTGAAATTCCAATGCGTATCGATCGTTTTGTGATGCAGCATCTGGAACGCATCGACGAAAAAATAAAGGAGCGCTGTAACGCGTCTGATGCTGTATTACAAGACAGTGCAGAAATTGTAAAATTTACAGAGCTTGATGAATCTTCAAACACTCTCTCAACTTCTGAAGATGAACTACTTAAAGATAGTAAGAAGCTCAGCACAGAGGGGGTTGAGGACTCCACTAAAATTATGAACAATGACCTCTCATTTGTGTGTGAAAACGACTGGAATATTAAAGAAGAATGGGGGGGCCTGAACAAAAACTCCAAACGAGAAGTTCAGGAACCACGAAATAAAAAGCGACGATATCCCACGTGTCTCGATGCTTGTCCCGAGTGGGATTTCATCAAACATTTAAAAACTGCCCATACACCAATTTTACTGAACGGTAACATCTCGGGGTCTGTGCGATTTAAAGACCATGAGTTAAATGTCACTTCAACATGTGCATTTGACTCAATTTTTCAGGCTATCCTCTGCGGTCTAACAGCTAACAAAACGTATTTCAACGAATTAACATCATCAGATTGTCCCACAATCAAACTGGCTCAGAGTGTGATAGAAGAAAAAAAAAATTCAAAAAAACATTATTTTCAACGAGCAGACATCTTAACCAGCATAACCATTTTTAAAAACTCCATTACGACCTACACAAGAAAGTTAAAAAGTTTAGATGCAGAGTGCAATGTTGCACATTTGGCACAATACCTAATTTTAAAAGAACCCAGCTATTCGTTTCAAGTTGAATATTTCTGCGGGTATTCCAATGAAAGAGAATACCCATTTTTAAGTGTTAACATCGATATAATTATATGCCATGGTCTCCATATGATGCAGGAAGCAATCGATGACGCTATGCCAGGAGAAAGGTCATGTATTGAATGCGATAACGAATTAACATGTTTTAACAATTATGGACCGCATATAATGATAGATACGTCTGTGATTAGCGATCCGGGATATCCCAGCCTCCCTCACTGCTACTCAAAGTTTTCTTATCCTTCTCACTGAAACACTGAATTAAATTTCGGTTTCAACTTAATGAAACTTTTACCCATGCTCTGCTGATATCTGAGTGAGAGTTCTGGGTTCCTTTTCCATGATTTCGTATAGTCCTATTATAGTTGCATCAGGAAACGAGTAGTTCCAGCTCCTCAGTGCTGGTCTAATATTTTTTTGATCCTATTTACTGAAACACTGAATTAAATCTCGATTTCAACTTAATGAAACTTCTACCCATGCTCTGCTGATATCTGACTGAGAGTTCTGGGTTCCTTTACCATGATTTCTGATAGTCCTATTATAGATGTATCAGGAAACCAAGAGTTCCGGTTCCTCAATGAAACCGATTTTTTTTAATTCTTTTTCTTTCCGATACACTAAATTAAACATTTATTTTAACTTACTGAAATCTTTACCCATGCTCTGCTGATATCTGAGTGAGAGTTCTGGGTTACTTTTTATGTTTTCGTATAGTCCTATTATGGTTGCATCAGGAAACGAGGAGTTCCAGCTCCTCAGTGCTGGTCTAATATTTTTTTGATCCTATTTACTGAAACACTGAAATAAATCTCAATTTCAACTTAATGAAACTTCTACCCATGCTCTGCTGATATCTGACTGAGAGTTCTGGATTACTTTATCATGTTTTCGTATAGTCCTGTTATGGTTGCATCAGGAAACGAGGAGTTCCAGCTCCTCAGTGCTGGTCTAATATTTTTTTGATCCTTCTTACTGAAACACTGAATTAAATCTCGGTTTCAACTTAATGAAACTTTTACCCATGCTCTGCTGATATCTGAGTGAGAGTTCTGGGTTCCTTTTCCATGATTTCGTATTGTACTTTTATGGGTGCATCAGGAAACGAGGAGTTCCAGCTCCTCAGTGCTGGTCTAATATTTTTTTGATCCATCTTACTGAAACACTGAATTAAATCTCGATGTCAACCTATTGAAACTTTTACCCATGCTCTGCTGATATCTGAGTGAGAGTTCTGGGTTCCTTTTCCATGTTTTCGTATTGTCCTGTTATGGATGCATCAGGAAACGAGGAGTGTCGGCTCCTCGGTGCTAGTCTAATATTTTTTTGATCCTTCTTACTGAAACACTGAATTAAATTTCGGTTTCAACTTAATGAAACTTTTACCCATGCTCTGCTGATATCTGAGTGAGAGTTCTGGGTTCCTTTTCCATGATTTCGTATTGTCCTATTATGGGTGCATCAGGAAACGAGGAGTTCCAGCTCCTCAGTGCTGGTCTAATATTTTTTTGATACTTTTTACTGAAACACTGATTTAAATCTCGATTTCAACCTATTGAAACTTTTACCCATGCTCTGCTGATATCTGAGTGGGAGTTCTGGGTTCTTTTTCCATAATTTCGTATAGTCCTATTATTGTTGCATTAGGAAACGAGGAGTTCTAGCTCCTCAGTACTGGTCTAATATTTTTTTGATCCTATTTACTGAAACACTGAATTAAATCTCGATTTCATCTTAATGAAACTTCTACCCATGCTCTGCTGATATCGGAGTGAGAGTTCTGGGTTCTTTTTCCATTATTTCTGATAGTCCTTTTATAGATGCATCAGAAAACCAAGAGTTCCGGTTCCTCAATGAAACCGATTTTTTTTAATTATTTCTCTTTCCGATACACTAAATTAAACATTTATTTTAACTTACTGAAATGTTTACCCATGCTCTGCTGATATCTGAGTGAGAGTTCTGGGTTACTTTTTCAATTTTTTCGTATAGTCCTATTATGGTTGCATCAGGAAACGAGGAGTTCTAGCTCCTCAGTGCTGGTCTAATATTTTTTTGATCCTTTTTACTGAAACACTGAATTAAATCTCGATTTCAACCTATTGAAACTTTTACACATGCTCTGCTGATATCTGAGTGAGAGTTCTGGGTTCCTTTACCATTATTTCTGATAGTCCTTTTATAGATGCATCAGAAAACCAAGAGTTCTGGTTCCTCAATGAAACCGATTTGTTTTTATTCTTTTTCTTTCCGATACACTAAATTAAACATTTATTTTAACTTACTGAAAAATTTACCCATGCTCTGCTGATATCTGAGTGAGAGTTCTGGGTTACTTTTTATGTTTTCGTATAGTCCTATTATGGTTGCATCAGGAAACGAGGAGTTCCAGCTCCTCAGTGCTGGTCTAATATTTTTTTGATCCTATTTACTGAAACACTGAAATAAATCTCAATTTCAACTTAATGAAACTTCTACCCATGCTCTGCTGATATCTGACTGAGAGTTCTGGATTACTTTATCATGTTTTCGTATAGTCCTGTTATGGTTGCATCAGGAAACGAGGAGTTCCAGCTCCTCAGTGCTGGTCTAATATTTTTTTGATCCTTCTTACTGAAACACTGAATTAAATCTCGGTTTCAACTTAATGAAACTTTTACCCATGCTCTGCTGATATCTGAGTGAGAGTTCTGGGTTCCTTTTCCATGATTTCGTATTGTACTTTTATAGGTGCATCAGGAAACGAGGAGTTCCAGCTCCTCAGTGCTGGTCTTATATTTTTTTGATCCATCTTACTGAAACACTGAATTAAATCTCGATGTCAACCTATTGAAACTTTTACCCATGCTCTGCTGATATCTGAGTGAGAGTTCTGGGTTCCTTTTCCATGTTTTCGTATTGTCCTGTTATGGATGCATCAGGAAACGAGGAGTGTCGGCTCCTCGGTGCTAGTCTAATATTTTTTTGATCCTTCTTACTGAAACACTGAATTAAATTTCGGTTTCAACTTAATGAAACTTTTACCCATGCTCTGCTGATATCTGAGTGAGAGTTCTGGGTTCCTTTTCCATGATTTCGTATTGTCCTATTATGGGTGCATCAGGAAACGAGGAGTTCCAGCTCCTCAGTGCTGGTCTAATATTTTTTTGATACTTTTTACTGAAACACTGATTTAAATCTCGATTTCAACCTATTGAAACTTTTACCCATGCTCTGCTGATATCTGAGTGGGAGTTCTGGGTTCTTTTTCCATAATTTCGTATAGTCCTATTATTGTTGCATTAGGAAACGAGGAGTTCTAGCTCCTCAGTACTGGTCTAATATTTTTTTGATCCTATTTACTGAAACACTGAATTAAATCTCGATTTCATCTTAATGAAACTTCTACCCATGCTCTGCTGATATCGGAGTGAGAGTTCTGGGTTCTTTTTCCATTATTTCTGATAGTCATTTTATAGATGCATCAGAAAACCAAGAGTTCCGGTTCCTCAATGAAACCGATTTTTTTTAATTATTTTTCTTTCCGATACACTAAATTAAACATTTATTTTAACTTACTGAAATGTTTACCCATGCTCTGCTGATATCTGAGTGAGAGTTCTGGGTTACTTTTTCAATTTTTTCGTATAGTCCTATTATGGTTGCATCAGGAAACGAGGAGTTCTAGCTCCTCAGTGCTGGTCTAATATTTTTTTGATCCTTTTTACTGAAACACTGAATTAAATCTCGATTTCAACCTATTGAAACTTTTACACATGCTCTGCTGATATCTGAGTGAGAGTTCTGGGTTCCTTTACCATTATTTCTGATAGTCCTTTTATAGATGCATCAGAAAACCAAGAGTTCTGGTTCCTCAATGAAACCGATTTGTTTTTATTCTTTTTCTTTCCGATACACTAAATTAAACATTTATTTTAACTTACTGAAATCTTTACCCATGCTCTGCTGATATCTGAGTGAGAGTTCTGGGTTACTTTTTCATGTTTTCGTATAGTCCTATTATGGTTGCATCAGGGAACCAGGAGTTCCAGCTCCTCATTGCTGGTCTAATATTTTTTTGATCCTTTTTACTGAAACACTGAATTAAATCTCGATTTCAACCTATTGAAACTTTTACCCATGCTCTGCTGATATCTGAGTGAGAGTTCTGGGTTCCTTTTCCATGATTTCGTATAGTCCTATTATAGTTGCATCAGGAAACGAGTAGTTCCAGCTCCTCAGTGCTGGTCTAATATTTTTTTGATCCTATTTACTGAAACACTGAATTAAATCTCGATTTCAACTTAATGAAACTTCTACCCATGCTCTGCTGATATCTGACTGAGAGTTCTGGATTACTTTATCATGTTTTCGTATAGTCCTATTATGGTTGCATCAGGAAACGAGGAGTTCGAGCTCCTCAGTGCTGGTCTTTTATTTTTTTGATCCTTCTTACTGAAACACTAAACTAAACATTTATTTCAACTTACTGAAATCTTTACCCATGCTCTGCTGATATCTGAGTGAGAGTTCTGGGTTATTTTTTCATGTTTTCGTATAGTCCTATTATGGTTGCATCAGGAAACGAGGAGTTCTAGCTCCTCAGTGCTGGTCTAATATTTTTTTGATCCTATTCACTGAAACACTGAATTAAATATCGATTTCAACCTATTGAAACTTTTACCCATGCTCTGCTGATATCTGAGTGAGAGTTCTGGGTTCCTTTTCCATAATTTCGTATAGTCCTATTATTGTTGCATTAGGAAACGAGGAGTTCCAGCTCCTCAGTGCTGGTCTAATATTTTTTTGATCCTTCTTACTGAAACACTGAATTAAATCTCGGTTTCAACTTAATGAAACTTTTACCCATGCTCTGCTGATATCTGAGTGAGAGTTCTGGGTTCCTTTTCCATGATTTCGTATAGTCCTATTAAGGATAGATCAGGAAACGAGAAGTTCCGGTTCCTCAATGAAACCGATTTTTTTTAATTATTTTTCTTTCCGATACACTAAATTAAACATTTATTTTAACTTACTGAAACTTTTACCCATGCTCTGCTGATATCTGAGTGAGAGTTCTGGGTTCCTTTTCCATGTTTTCGTATTGTCTTATTATGGGTGCATCAGGAAACGAGGAGTTCCGGGTCCTCGGTGCTAGTTTAATATTTTTTTGATCCTTCTTACTGAAACACTGAATTCAATCTCGATTTCAACTTATTGAAACTTTTACCCATGCTCTGCTGATATCTGCGTGAGAGTTCTGGATTACTTTATCATGTTTTCGTATTGTCCTATTATGGGTGCATCAGGAAACGAGGAGTTCCAGCTCCTCAGTGCTGGTGTAATATTTTTTTGATCCTTCTTACTGAAACACTGAATTAAATCTCGATTTCAACTTATTGAAACTTTTACCCATGCTCTGCTGATATCTGCGTGAGAGTTCTGGATTACTTTATCATGTTTTCGTATTGTCCTATTATGGGTGCATCAGGAAACGAGGAGTTCCAGCTCCTCAGTGCTGGTGTAATATTTTTTTGATCCTTCTTACTGAAACACTGAATTAAATCTCGGTTTCAACTTATTGAAACTTTTACCCATGCTCTGCTGATATCTGCGTGAGAGTTCTGGGTTACTTTTTCATGTTTTCGTATAGTCCTATTATGGTTGCATCAGGAAACGAGGAGTTCTAGCTCCTCAGTGCTGGTCTAATATTTTTTTGATACTTTTTACTGAAACACTGAATTAAATCTCGATTTCAACCTATTGAAACTTTTACCCATGCTCTGCTGATATCTGAGTGAGAGTTCTGGGTTCCTTTTCCATGATTTCGTATAGTCCTATTATGGATGCATCAGGAAACGAGGAGTTCCGGCTCTTCAGTGCTAGTCTAATATTTTTTTGATCCTTCTAACTGAAACACATAATTAAATCTCGATTTCAACTTATTGAAACTTTTACCCATGCTCTGCTGATATCTGCGTGAGAGTTCTGGATTATTTTATCATGTTTTCGTATAGTCCTATTATGGGTGCATCAGGAAACGAGGAGTTCCGGCTCCTCAGTGCTAGTCTAATATTTTTTTGATCCTTCTTACTGAAACACTGAATTAAATCTCGATTTCAACCTATTGAAACTTTTACCCATGCTCTGCTGATATCTGAGTGAGAGTTCTGGGTTCCTTTTCCATGATTTCGTATAGTCCTATTAAGGATAGATCAGGAAACGAGGAGTTCCGGTTCCTCAATGAAACCGATTTTTTTTAATTATTTTTCTTTCCGATACACTAAATTAAACATTTATTTTAACTTACTGAAACTTTTACCCATGCTCTGCTGATATCTGAGTGAGAGTTCTGGGTTCCTTTTCCATGTTTTCGTATTGTCTTATTATGGGTGCATCAGGAAACGAGGAGTTCCGGGTCCTCGGTGCTAGTTTAATATTTTTTTGATCCTTCTTACTGAAACACTGAATTCAATCTCGATTTCAACTTATTGAAACTTTTACCCATGCTCTGCTGATATCTGCGTGAGAGTTCTGGATTACTTTATCATGTTTTCGTATTGTCCTATTATGGGTGCATCAGGAAACGAGGAGTTCTGGCTCCTCAGTGCTAGTCTAATATTTTTTTGATCCTTCTTACTGAAACACTGAATTAAATCTCGATTTCAACTTATTGAAACTTTTACCCATGCTCTGCTGATATCTGCGTGAGAGTTCTGGATTATTTTTGCATGTTTTCATATTATCCTATTATGGGTGCATCAGGAAACAAGGAGTTCCGGCTCCTCAGTGCTAGTCTAATATTTTTTTGATCCTTCTTACTGAAACAATGAATTAAATCTCGATTTCAACTTATTGAAACTTTTACCCATGCTCTGCTGATATCTGCGTGAGAGTTCTGGATTACTTTATCATGTTTTCGTATAGTCCTATTATGGGTGCATCAGGAAACGAGGAGTTCCGGCTCCTCAGTGCTAGTCTAATATTTTTTTGATCCTTCTTACTGAAACACTGAATTAAATCTCGATTTCAACCTATTGAAACTTTTACCCATGCTCTGCTGATATCTGAGTGAGAGTTCTGGGTTCCTTTTCCATGTTTTCGTATTGTCCTATTATGGGTGCATCAGGAAACGAGGAGTTCCAGCTCCTCAGTGCTGGTCTAATATTTTTTTGATCCTTCTTACTGAAACACTGAATTAAATCTCGGTTTCAACTTAATGAAACTTTTACCCATGCTCTGCTGATATCTGAGTGAGAGTTCTGGGTTCCTTTTCCATGATTTCGTATAGTCCTATTATGGATGCATCAGGAAACGAGGAGTTCCGGCTCTCCAGTGCTAGTCTAATATTTTTTTGATCCTTCTTACTGAAACACTGAATTAAATCTCGATTTCAACTTATTGAAACTTTTACCCATGCTCTGCTGATATCTGCGTGAGAGTTCTGGATTACTTTTGCATGTTTTCGTATTGTCCTATTATGGGTGCATCAGGAAACGAGGAGTTCCGGCTCCTCAGTGCTAGTCTAATATTTTTTTGATCCTTCTTACTGAAACACTGAATTAAATCTCGATTTCTCCTAACCTATCTTTTTGATAAGGCTCTACTGATAATTCTGTGAGACTTCTGCTTTCTTTTAGTTTTTTTTCTGTTACTGGATCCTTGTTTATTAATCTTTGCCCGAAGAATGTACGAAAATCTTGAAATTACGTCATTTACGGCAATTTTTCCAAAATGATTGTCTTTTTCTAGTAATAGGTCAATATTTTACTTTTTTTTTTTTTTAATTTAGGTCAGCAGAACTCTTTCGGAAAAGTATAAGGAACTATAGAGTTCACCACTGTGCACCTAAATCAGTTTTTAAATTTAAATTTTGGAAGAAATGATCTGCTAGCGGAAGTTAGCAGAGCATATTCTCATTCGACTTTTTTCGGGCAAAAAAGCCAGAACTATTTTTTTTAAGTATAAGGAACTCTAGAACTCACCTGCATGCCAATAGAACTCAATTTTTTTCGTGCTCTGCTGGGAAATGATCTGCCAAGTTCACGGACATCATCGTCTTCACATATAATTATGTAACTAATGTACCTACATATACCAACTATTGTAATACTTTTTAAAAGAGTAACGGAGGAGTTTTTTACCCATTCTTCTCCATACGAAAACTACGTTTCGGAAGGGGCGACTAGAATCAATTCAATTTTTTATAAACTTTGACGTTCAAAAGTGCCTTACAAGTGCCTATTTGAAATAAATGATTTGACTTTGACTTTGATTAATATATTTTATGCTAGTGACTGTACTTAAAAATAACCATCCTAAAAAACGTGCGTAACATACTCTCGCTCTCCAACCTCAGAAGTTTAAATATCCGCCAATTTTTACCTGCCCATCTCTAGCCCAATTTAATTACATCGATAGGTGCACCCAATTAGTACCGCCCAATTGTTATGTTAATCCTCTTTGATATCGAATATAAATGCTAATGGCTGCTTTGAGCCTTCCCTGGACGGTAGTTAACGAATTGTCCGTCAGGTAGATTACGTTGTCGGAATATTTTACCTGAAAGGCAGTCTGGATTACATACCTTAAGGCATTCTAGATTTAGCTAGGTTCTGAGCAGGCTCGTGTGTTTTACATGGCTGATATGATGAAGGTTTTTGCCTTGGAGTGAGTGCCGTACGAGATGACGGGTTTTATAAAAAAAAATGGTTTTAAATATTTGGAAGATGAATAGCTTTTTCTCAAACATGCTTGGAAATTCGAGCATTATTTTGCCAACCTTCTTCGAGATTAATCGAAAATGCGGCACTGGTCAAATACATGCCAGCAGGCGTCCGGCAATCTTAGTATAAAAATCCATAAATGTCGTGTTTAGCAGCGAAATAAATTACTATCTTCTTCTTTTCGTGTAGTTAGTGATTAACCTGGTGTCACAGTTTCAAAGCCGCCGATGGACCTCTGACTTGGTTTCACATGCCGTCGAGAAATATCTCTCTGGCATGCTGGTTTCCTCACGATGTTTTCCTTCACCGTTTTTTAATAAATTACTATGAAACTCATAGCTGTCGTGTAATTTAAAAATGGAACGACCTTTTTACTTCGACAAATGACAACCAAGGAGGTAACTAATTATTTTTATTAACATGCTTTTATTAGGTCGACCTGTATGTATGTAACTGTACTGTAATCAAATCTAAGAAAACTAATTTAACCATCTTCTAAAGATCGTAGCGTTATGAAAATTGGCAGTTGTATGTGATTTTGATGACAATACAATAACATGGTACTGATCAAAAGGGATCATCCATTCTCATGATTTTCTGTAAACAGACTCAAGAGTTTTCTGATAGACGCATACTCGTACATAGCCCCATATTAGCCAATTCAGACATCTTCGGGTATGGAAATGTGGCCTGTTCGAGTTCCCAAAGTACATAGCCTCATGGTTATACATTTAGTTACGTGCACACGTTACATAATATAGCTCCATATTTAATGAACCCTCTTATAGGATCTTAAGACCTATCTTTATTACGTAAGAGCTATCGAGGGTCGGGTTATTAAGATTTAACGGTTGTATTGGATCCGTAGCTATGAATGAATATACATGAAGATTATGTAGATACAATCTTGTAGTACCTGCTTATAGGGAGTAGCTACAGATTTAAATTAGGTACAAAGATGGACTACGTAGCGTAACTTTACGTAGCTAGCACATCTTGTAATTAGAACAAGATTGCACAACAGCACCCTCAGGAACATATTTTTTTTATCAAATTGACACACTACGATAATTTACCATGTTTAAGCCATTTCATGAAACTGTCAAATACTGATACAATTAATTTGCTCAGGTAACAATTAAGTTCCTCAAGTAACAATTAATTTGCTCAGATAACAATTAAGTTGCTTAGGTAACAATTAATTTGATTACTTAACAATTAATTTGCTCAGGTAACAATTAATTTGCTTAGATAATAATTAATTTGCTTAGGTAACAATTAATTTGCTCATTTAACAATTAATTTGCGCAGGTAACAATTAATTTGCTCAGGTAACAGTTAATTTGCTTAGGTAACAATTAATTTTCTTAGGTAACAATTTCTTTCCCCGACTTTACACATGGCAATGATGAAGATGTGATGGTAGCAATAGGCTCGTTTCCTATTACATCTGGGACGCTTATCTGGAGAAATGTGGGTGAAGACTGCCTGCCCTTTCTTCCTGTTATTTGTAAACAGATATTGTTATGAGTTTATTGTCTAACAGGCACTGGGTCACTGGTCTCTACCCAAGAAGAACATTATTCTTCTTGGGTAGAGGTAAAGAGGCAAAATTGCAGGATCTAATGCACTTGTAATTTTGCCTTCACTCATAATCCTTATACCTTAATACACAGCCATACGGCTTCCTTCACAAAGAGCTCAACGACTACTATATTGTCTATTCTCAAAGATAACCAAATAATAAACCTACTTTCATCCCCAAATGAATAGAAAACCCGTAACAATAACATAATGTGGCTATCGAGTGAGGCAGTAAAGATTTAACAACACCTATTTGAGGTGGGTAGTATAATGTGTACTTATTCAGAATATAAGATCTTATCGATAAGACCTTACTTACGGTGCGAATACGGCAAGGTTTTTTTTTTTTGTGTACGTCATCTCGCCGGTCAACCTAGGAGGTTGTCGGCTGCTTAACCGGACTTTCCTGTGGATGCCTCAATAAATTAAAGCCTCCAGCCAGGGCATAAAACTTATAAACTAAGCGACTTCATGCTAAGGACACCCCCTGTGGGCCCCTCAACTTAGGGCGTCGCTGCGGGACGACAGTAAGTGACAGGCTGGATCGGATTAAGTAAGGTTATGAAATGGGACAGTTTATATTGGTTAGAGATAAGCATCTTATTGTTTATTACTGTTTTTATTGGAAGGGATGATCTAGGAGTCATCAAATGGCGGACCGCGGTCCGGATCCGGACCGTCGACCTATTTTGAGCGGATCAACAATAAAATTTAACACACAACAATAAAAAAATAACAATAAAATTTCCAAAAAAAATTGAGTAAATTTATTTAGCCCGCGCTATATGTTTTCGGACGTCGCGTCGCGTCCGATATTTCACATTAATACTTTGTTATTTTTATTCATTACGTATTTGTTTATCACTTAATAAAAATTACAAATCTTAGTTGCTATAGTAATCGTTTACCAAACGGAAAGCGACAGTCATATATTCTTTTTAAACGAACCCCCAATTAAACTTATTGGTGATCCCTGATCTAGCGGTTGAAGAATTGTTTTCATGTATCCACTTCTCGGGAGTTAAAAGGCAATCTCCATAGGACGGGCGGCAGCATCCTCTATTTACTAAACGCAGTTTATCGCAGTTCACTGTTGCAAGTTGCCCGGTTATCCGCCTTCTGCATACAGTGTGTCTCCCTCTCAGCCAATTTTAAAGTCGTCGTCGGTCCGTCTAGCAGTCTTGGTGTCCCACGCTATGCTTATCGATTCTCAGTCTCCACTTCTCTCTTTTGACATATCTGGCCCACTGCCGCTTCAGCTTCCTTAACTCTGCAAGCTGTCTCGGTTACTTCGTTTAATTCCTGATAATTTCATTCTTATATGACACAAAACAAGGTGGATTACCAAAAGCCCATTTTGATTAATCCAGTTAAACCCTTGTATTCGCCGAAACTTAAACTTTCAAGTTCAAGGCAAAGCTTACTTCCGTTGTGAAAGGTCACGTTCAAGTGATTAACGCAAAAACTTCGTGAAATTGGTTCCACGGCTTTTCACGTTGTTGGCACCTTATGATCCCGGCTTCGTCGAATTGTGTACTAAAATAGGCTTGGATAGGCTTGTTCCAGTAACTCCCAGTAAATAATACTTAATTTGTCTTCGTGTTTTGAAAGGCGAGTAGGGGATTATGAAAAGAGAATGGGCAGTAGTATCGACCTTTAAGCTAAAAATAGCAAAGATCTAAAATATATTTGCTATATAGTTTAGGGGTATGAGGAACAGTGTGTAAAGTTCACTCATCCACCATGGAAAATGGAGGATCCTCCGACCAGACGGGTGTCATGTCTGGCGGGCAGCTGCCCAGAGGTTGAAGTCGGGAGCTTGTATATATGTCCACCGCGCGGTAAACTCTAATTTCGCAATGCAGGATTTGAGTGACATCAGGATGTTGTGTGACATCCTGATGTCACTCAAATGTCACTCAAATGTCTTTGATGCGTAGTTCGCATGTGGCGATGTAGATGCCGCCACAATAGTAAAACTTACTTAATTAACAAGTAATTTAATATAAATTAATTTGAAATGAAATAAAATGATATTTATTTCAGTAAATAGGTTAAAAAAAAACACTTATACCCGTCAAAATTCTTTTATGTTTTAAAACCAGATGAGTTTGGAGTTTTTTAGCTGACTACTCTGGGAAGAAAAACCGAAACAACCTCAGAGGTCATAGTCTCTTTCTCATTAATCTGCTATTCTGCATGGTCCTCATATGACCTGACCAAGATTATGTCTAGACTTTAAAAGAGACTGCTACCTCGTGAGTTTTTTTCGGCCTTTCTTCTCAGAGTAGTCAGATAGGAAACCCGACGTCAAGTAGCTTAAAAAAATATGATTGACTTGTAAAAGTGTTTGTAGAAAGTTACTTACAGAAATAAAATCATTTATCAGCGAATCCGAAGTAGAAATATGAATCCTAAACTAAAGCAATAACTAAGCATAGCGTTTCTCGTATATGCTAAAGTCAAATAATTACTTGCTAATGCATCTGGGTACCTACAGGTCCAGGCGCAAATAGAAAGTTAAAGTTACAGCACGGTTTGTGTTTACAAACTGCTTTAATAATACTGCTACATTTGTTTACACTTTATTCTCTAACTTTACATTTGAAATTTTCAGTGTGTGGAAATGAAATATGAGAAAAGTTTAAGTGTTAAAGGATGGTTAATGGAAAAGTGTGCGCTCAAAATTGCATTACCTAGTAAATGTTTTTGTATAAATGACAGGTTACAGGAACACGTCTCAATAATACTTATCGAATCAAGCAAGCAGTGAGAGGCTATCACTGCTTGCTTGATTTGATAAGTAGTGGTAGTGGTGACAGCCAAGTCACAGGTCTCGAGTTCGAACCCAAGTCACGCACCTCTGACTTTGCGGATTCATGTGCGTATTGTATAATTATCATTTGCATAAAAAAGGGTGAAGGAAAACATCGTGAAGAAACTGAATGTCTGAGAGATATTTCTCGACGGCATGTGAAGCCAAATCAGAGGCTCATGGACGGCTTTAAATTTCTGATATCAGGTTAGTCACTAACCACACGAAAAGAAGAAGCTCGAATAAATAAAAAACACAACCCCATTATGTTTCGCGTAGACCTACATTCATTATTTGTTCTCATGTGCCAATCGTTTAATGATTCAATTTTTTTTATTGAGCCTCCTCCTCGCTATCAATACATCACAATTAATAGACAGTTTTAGTCTATTGCGTTCTTTCAATTACAGGAGGCTATAACATGCTTTAAATTATTGATTAAATTAACTTAAAACTAAAATGCTAACTCTACTTTATAGTTCTTAAGAAAAAAATTAATAGAAAACTCCGAAAACCTTAAAAAAAAAATTAAACTTCGGCAAAGACACACAACTTTTTTGTAATTATCTGCATAATCCTTCGTCCCGTACAGGTGTGATGTTGTTTTTCAATTACAAAAAAAAAACAAAATATTATGTCGCCCATGGGCATGTGACCGCCCGTAATTTTCTGAATATTCATGAAAAATTATCGAAATATATCTTTAATATTTTACATGTAATTCAATTTTTTATTTTTTGTGTAGCATTTGCTATATCTACAATGTTATTGGCTCGATTTGGATTCTGTATAGGTATTATTTATAAAAGCTTATGAATTATTTTAACGGATTAACTAACATTTTTATTAAAAAATTCTATGAAAAAAAAACGGAGGTGAAGACATTCTTTAAAAAAAAAAACAAGTTTTATTTAAGATAGTGACGTAAAAATTATCTAAAATAAACTTTAAAAGGGGGGTCCCTTTTAAAGTTTATTTTAGATAATTTTTACGTCACTTACCCATGGGCGGCGTTTTATACCAAATAAAACATAAAATCGAAACATACCTAATAACCGCATTATCTGGCCCTCATCTCCCTAAAGGCTGCAGAAAATGGTTATCTTAACGGGAGTCATAAATTGTCCGGTCCATTTTGCACTGCAACAATTTTCGGACCCAATTTCCGCGAGGTCACAGGATTTCCCAGGGATGGGTTCCATGCCATCATCCATAAGTGTCGAAGTGACCCATTTTCCTTTAAAGGATCTTTTGATTAATTTAACCAAATCTATTTTAACTGATGCCATGACTCAATATTTCAATCGCGGACCTGTGGGGTCATTTGTTTTATGGTGGTCATCAGTTGCAAATGGTTTCCTATACTTATTCGAACCGTGGCTCGAACCCAGTCTCCTGTCCCTCGCACACTCTCTGCTCTCAACGCTATCTTGGACGCTAAGCCTGACTGAGATGAATGAATTCGCGGAAGAATCATCATCAGAATAGAATCAGAGTCATTAGAATATTTTTTTTCTTTGTTCCTCTCAATTAGAGCACCTGCCACCTAATCTCTTCACCACCCTTGGTTGACTGGTAGAGAATGCCTAAGGCATTAAGTCCGCCTTTGTACTTTTTTGAGTGTGAAAAGTTTTAATAAATAAATAAGAATGGAACAAGATCTTGTCAGTGTCTTTTTTTTTTTTTTTTTTTTTTGGATGGGAAATTATCAAATAACTTCTCCCGCTCTGGGTGGAGCGGGAGGGCGTGTCAGACTTTTACTGACTAAAACCCACCCGTGTTCCTTCCGTTGCCTGTGTGCCGAGGTCGCGATATCCCTTTCAGACAAACCCGCAACCCCGGCAGGCATTGGCCCTTCCGGACCCCGTCAGTTGGTGCTGACATCTCTTTGAGGCGCGCGTGGAACACAACGCGCCGTCGACCCGGGCCTGGTCCCTATCGGACGGCGAGCTACCCATTGCTCACCGTCCGCAAGCCCGCGCCTACGGTGGCCGGAAGTCGGCTCTCGACTCCCGACGCCCGGGGCGTCTCCTGCGGCGACTAGGGGCGCGAGGGGGCGCATTTTGCCTCTCCCTCGCGCGCTCCGCCTCCTCCTTCGCGAGCATTACTGCTTCGCAGAAGGAGGTGACGGCCTCCCATGCACTCTCGCTCCGGACCATGGCCTGAACCAGGGCCGGACGCGAGAGATCGCCGCCGCCGATCGCCTCCGTGAGGACACGGCGGTGCTCCGCCCAAGCTGGGCAGACCTCCACCGTATGCTCCACCGTGTCCTCCGGGCGATCCACACAGTGGTGACACCCGGGCGTTTCCTCCCGCTTTATTCTGAACAGGAACCTCCCGAAACAACCATGTCCGGTGAGGACCTGTGTCAGGCGGAAGGTGAGGACGCCGTGGCGCCTCTCTAGCCACTCCTCAAAGAGGGGACTTATCGCCACAATTGTCAGTATGTCTAATTTGTAATTTCATTCACTGATGGACAACGCGCAATCTAAGCCACGATTACTATTTTTATTAATTAGATTATGCGAATTAATAATGTATTTCTTAACAAGTACTCGGCAGTCACACGCTCATCTCACAATGCTCCAGACATACTGACAAGATCTATAAATACCGAAAGTGAGAGCTTCGGATGGATTTTGGGAAAGTTTACCCTCTAAAAAACCCTTTTAGAGGATAAACTTTTCCCATACAATTTTGCCGCAGAGGAAAAAACAATATTATTCAGTTTAAAAAAAAACACGGTACAATATTCATCTAGAATCTTAGGTGCTAGATTTTACAAATTTCCGGACGCCACACTAGGATTCCCTGAGTCGTGGGGTGGAGTCTCTTCCCTAGTAAGACAAATATTTCCAATTATTTAGGTGAAGTAATTTATTTGTAAAAAAAAGAACAAAAGAAAAATAATAATTAAAACTTAAGAACAATGTAATAAAAAGTAATAATTAGTATTCATAAAATGCTGTACATCCGTAATTTCTCGGGCCGTAACAGCAGAATCGACACAAATTAAAAATATTCACCTTATATTCAGCGCAAACAAATTCGTTATTTGGTAACTACAGAATAACCGTTAGTTACGTATTTTTTTATAAATTGGACTGCCTATTTTGAGCCATGTTGTAATATTTTTCACAATCATCAATTTGCGTGAAACGATAACTTACGTCATTCCTACATCTGACATTGTTTTATTTTAAATTGTACTAAAAAAGCTTGTACGTACATATGTATTGTAAATATTTTGTCCCAAACTCCCATTTAATGGCTGATATTCAAAACAGGTGTATTCGAGTAAATAAAATTGTATCGAACAAAATTGGCTTTACTCTGAACCTTAAAGACACCTTAACTACACTAACTTGGCATGAATGGCATGAAACGACGCTAACTAAAAATCTCCATTCCTTCCCCAGAAAGAAGCTGAGCAGGATAAGCACCAGCTCCCTCATCTCGACTCCGCGGAGGCGGTTCAGGAGTGCAGCATCAGCCGCCAGGTTCACCATCTTCAGAGCCAACAGGGCTGGCAAGCTGAGGGCCAAGTCCTTCGCCAAGAAAGAGAAGAAGGCTACGCAGACGCTAGCTATTGTCTTAGGTGAGTTTAAAGATAGATAATAGTGACTTAAGTTGTTCTGTTCCTGTGTGATCACGAAACGAGGACAGCATATAAGCTTGATAAAGGAGATTAGCTACTCACAGTTCAAGTGTTATCCATACCTAATTACATCACTATTGTATCAATTTGCATTGGAAAAATTACAAAGATATCATGTAAAGAGAATTTAGTGCCAAGTCCGCTATATATACCTAAATAGCTTTTCAACAAAGGCCCTGCTTGAGTGCACATCAAACACAAAAAAGCAAAATTAACCTTTCTACAATTATAGGGAAATTGAAAATGTACCTGCTCACAAGGCTTTTTATATTTCAATCTCAAGCAATATGATCCCTACGTTTAAAATACTGATGCTCAATGGCGATACTATTCATCAGTATTTTACATAAATATGTAGTATTTTAAAGATGATGCATAACATTTCAAAATTAAACTTTGTGTAATTAAACACGATTATCGTTCTCTTTCTTCCAGGTGTCTTCCTCTTCTGCTGGGCGCCATTCTTCACGTGTTCAGTCCTCGATGCCATGTGCTCCAAGTTCGGGCTCCCGTACTCACCAGGAGTCACCGTATTCATCCTGACCACGTGGCTGGGCTACATCAACTCGTTCCTCAACCCCGTCATTTACACCATCTTCAACCCTGAGTTCAGGAAGGCGTTTAGGAAGATACTCCATTGCGGCACCTAGCTAGGAGATTACTACGTAGTTTATGACTGCACTTGTGAAAGGACTCGCTCAAAGATTTAGTGTCTTTTTTAAATTATGGAGTAGTGAAATCCCATATGTATTTTTTTGTAGTTGTTCAAACAAATTAGGTCCTTGCCGGCGGAATGTGGCAACACTGAGGTGTAGGAACTAAGGGTCACCAGGTTGGAAGTAGACGGACGAGCACCCTAATTACGTAACACATTTTCAACAATACGAGTAATATAAAGGTTTTGAAGGAAATTCCTAATCCATTTGTACCATATGTGTGTTACGCTATTATCCCAGAGGTTGGATGTTGGTCCGGTGAATAGGGAGGATGCCAAGTCACTCGGTAATCACCCTGAAGCGGCTTACAAAAATGCCTTGACCTTATTTGCCAATACCCAATAATGTGGTGAAGGTTACTCAAAGTGTAAATGAAATTTTTGGACCCTCTAAAATGGCTGTGATTGGACGCTAGTTAGGCCTACGCCATTTTTTATTCACAAAGTGAAGGATTGACAGTGTTGAGTCCGGGAGGACCCATTTGCAATCCATTTTGCTCCAACTGTGTTCTCATGTTTTTAAATAATAACCGTAATAAAAGTATTGAAGCTTATGTCCTGTACCTTATCAAGTGTACCTAACACTTGACTCCTCATTGCTAGTAGTTTTAAACGCAGGTTTCGTCAACTTTATCGCCGTTTTGAAATAGTGTTATTCAAACATCACCGTTCCAAAATGGCGATTTTTGTAAATAGTTTTTTTTTTTTATTATCGTCTGAGCTCAAGTTTGATATAACTACGTAGTACATTATATTATAAGATTAATGGTACTTTTAATGAACGAATGGTACTTCTTGTGTAACGCTTTAGTCTGTATTCTTCTTATGTATATATCCGTCGTATGTCTGTATCCGTCTGAGTAGATAATAGAGCTGTGTCTAAAAGATACTCCTTTTATTAAAATAGAAGGATTCTATTCATAAAAGGCTCTATTTTCGAATAAGAAAGGATAGACCGTTTATGAATAAGAAAATTTATTAATTATAATAATGTAAAGGTCAATTTGAATAAATTAATCAATAGATAATGCATAACCATGTAACCATTATAGCTGTAATTGTAAAATATGCATTTGTAAATAACTACCCTCGTAGATCGTGTTTAAAATCATCTTTAAATGTCAAAATGACTTTTTCCTTATTTTTTTTACTTACCCTATACTGCCCCACTACCATTGCAAAGGCCTCCCCCAGGTCCATGTCCAGGAACTCTGCATATTTGTTTGATAAAAAATACCTAACTGAAATCAATTTATATTAGTTTGTGCAATATTTAGAACTTCACCAAAAATGTATTTAAAAAAATCATCAGTCCGTAGCTTTCAGGATTTTTTTTTCACATTTGACATTTGAATATATACCGCATGACTTTTTTTACCGTCTCGAAAAAAATAGGGTATAATAGGTGAACGGAGTAGAAGCCTATGGCATAGACATTTTAATATTTTAATTTTTTTCAATAACCTAGAATGAAATTGATTTATCGATAAATACCAAGCATATAAAGTGAACTTTTCATTCCAGAACATTAAAAATAGAAAATAAAAAAGAACCCTACCCTCATACGCACCCTACCAGATGCGCGGAATTTATCATGATACAAATGATGGATAGTTTTCATGTTTTTTTAAGGATATTTGGAACTTTTTTTTTTTTTTTTTTATTGAAAAAAATTAAAACATTAAAATTTCTATGCCATAGGCTTCTACTCCGTTCACCTATTATACCCTATTTTTTTCCAGACGGTAAAAAAAGTCATGCGGTATATTCTACACCAAACCAAAGCAACGCATATTTTAATCATTTTACACGGTATCTATCACTAAAATAAGATCCCGAACACACTGCCCTAAAAACTTTTCATGTATTAACATTACCCGAACTGTTGTAATTGTTGACATAACCCGGGTAAAGCAAACAAAACTCTCCGACCTTTAACATATTGTTCCTATTACCGCTACCTGTTGCATTTCTACAGTAAATTTTGAAGCTTAAAGAACCGAGATAAGATTTAGAATCGTATGTAAACATGTCTAGATTTTCTAACTTTGCCTAATTTTATCCTGTGGTTGTGATGTTCCTTTAGCGAAGTGAAGCAATAAATGTATAATTGTGTATATAAGTTTATGAACTAGCTACGTATGTACGACTGTATTAGATACTTTGAAACTTATTGGATTGTAGGTAATGTAAGGAAATATGCTCAGCATTGTAGAGATTGTTTAAATGGTGAACAAAAGCTGGCCGTCACGGGACGCCCGGCAGATGTGAAGCATCGAAATCGATGGCAGGACAAAAAGCAAATGCCGGCGGAGACATGACGGCATAACGCTGCCTGTCCACTAGAGCGGAGAAAAAAGGAGAGGAGTTGAGTTGTGCCAATATTAACCAATAGAATCTCAACTCCGCTCCGGAGTTTAACGGAGTTAAGATTGTATTGGTATAATATTGGCACAGGTCCTCTCCTCTCCTCTGCTCCAGTGGACAGGCAGCCTAAGAGATCGTCATGCCGCTTGCTGTCACGGCATACGAGTCGGTTTTACTCCCAAGGCGCGCTTATAGATTTTTCACATGCAAAATGTTGGATTACTTTTTCAGAACACTGTATTCCATTTACTATACGCATAACAAAGCTGTTTTTCAAAGCGATTTAAAGAAATATCCTTTTTTATTTAATATGAAAACGACAATCAAATAACTGTTCTGTGTATTTCTTTGTGATCGGAATTATTTTAAAGTCCATAATCCCTTTCCTAGTGTGAAATTAGGCTTTGAGAGTGAACACCCAAAAAGTGGGCAACGTCGCAAATACCTGTCAAATATATATACTTGTTTTGATTAATTTGGCAATATTACTGTATGAAAATAAGAAATATGGCTAACTAATGAACTAGAATGTTAATAATGGATTGCAATTATAACACTGAATTTGATGTTGTAACCGTTTTTGGTGTAAAAAAGGCATTTGAAAAGTTACCAAATACTATTTTTACATCTAAAAGAAAATATTGATAATGAAACACAATAATTAATATCGTAAATATTAATTACTGTATTTCATTATCAATATTTTAGTTCACTAGTTAACGATATTTCGAATTTCCATACAGTAATATTTCCAAATTAATCAAAATATTTGACAGCTATTTGCGACGTTGCCAACTTTCTGTATAAACGCTCTTAATGCTGATATCACTTTTTCTCAAAAGAGGCGTTTGGGGAAATACATTTGAAATGAATTCAAAAAAATGATTTCAAAATTCGGGATTTTGAAATCACAACTGCAATATGAAAATATCCTACTGAGAAATAGATTTTATATCAGACAAGAATTTTAAGTAACAAGAAAACTTCTGCGTAAACATGTACTGGCTTTGGTCTCCTATTTTATGCTATATGCGACGTCCGACGTTCGTTCGTTGCAGGATTTTTGTGACGTCTGGATTTTGTGTGACGCGACTTTGATGCGTAGTTCGCATGTGGCGATGTAGATGCCGCCACAAAGTGATACATAGGTACATACATAACATCACGCCTGTAATTCCCGAAGGGTTAGGCAGGGGTGCACCTCAGTTGAAGTGATATCAGCCCTAAATTATTTCACTCACTATCTTTTATAGAAGAGCCACTCTTGTAATACTCTAGTCAGAGGTGTCTTGCCAAAGATGTACATATAACCATGTATTAACTTGTAAATATAATTTGTATAAATGTTAGTAAAACATAAAATAAAGTTGTATTTATTGATGTTGAAATAAAGGGTGCATTATGTGTGTCAGTGTTTTATTAGAAGTTCTTGCATTCATTTTAAATATACATATAAAAAGGATTCGTGCAACAAGTGAACAATTTTTTTTTACCAACAATAGATGCTTGTTAACTTAATACCAAAATCTTCAACTTAATGATAGACTACAAAACACAATTCCCTGAATTCTGAAAAAACTCTTCACGATACTTCATACGTTGTAAAAAGTATTTCACATCATGAAGAAGTTAGTTTAACTTTTCAAGCAAATCTTACTAAAAGTAGCTGCCAAATTATGTCAATAGCATTACGCGCCATATTTTCCTTCCCAATCCTGCCCCCCACTTCCCCATAGAAGAAAGACAAAAAACAATTATTAGGTACCTAATACATTCCTCCCAAATTATATCCCGCCGCGAAAAATCTGTTACATCTTTCATCAAAGACCATTTCAATTACTCGTAACATATTTCAACCATTAATTGTAGAGCCATGCAGCATAACGATCCATACAATTCATTACCCAATCGCTTTCAATCAAACAGAAAGCCAGGTCAAACGTAATTGGTCGATGCGTAATTTTTATTGTTCGGTTTCATGCCATTGATTGGACCAATTTGTAGAGGTAGGATTGCCGTATATCAGATTGACATGGTTTATATAAAGTTTGTGATCGATTTAAAGTTGTATTTATGATCTAGTAAAGGCCGCTACTTAGTTGTAGGTCGTATTAAATTCCAAACCAGACGCTTTACTTTGTGTAAATCATTTCATCACCACTGCTCTCAAAACGTGAGGTAAACATCGTGAGGAAACCGGCATGTCCTGGAACCAAAAATTCGAAGACATTTGTGACATGAACCAACCCGCACTGGGCCCGCGTGGTGGATTCCAGCCCAATCTCACAGAGAAGAGGCCTGTATCCCAGCAGTGGAAACATTATAAGCTGATTATGGTATAAAAATCTAGATCTGTGAGTCTGGATAGTCGAATCCCTAACCATACTATTAAATTGATCATCTGAATTTTGTTCCATGAATCAACAAACCAAAAGACCAAAGTGATGCCGTAGAAACTGGTTGTCTTGAATACCTACTCTAGATTGTACTGTAGAGATATTTCAAAAGCCCCTTAGCAAAATGAGTCCTTTTATAATATCCTAGGTAGGGATCATAAAACCACGGATGTTGAAAATATTATCGGATCAAGCTATCAAGAATGGTTTCTCCAAGAACAAAGAAGATGGACAGCATCAACCATTAACCATTCTTACCGGTTCTGGTGTTTTCTTAGCAGTAACCAATCTTTAAAGACTGCTTGATCTGATAATATTTTCAACACGGGTTTTTCCAAGAAACAAAAAGATGGACAACACTTTCAACGCTTCCAATTCAAAAATTGGATAGCTACTTAAAACAGTAGCACACAGCAATACTAATAAAATTGGTGGCGTCTCGAAAGTGCGCTGAGCGCACAACTTCTGTCACAAAGCCTTCAAATTCAAATTCAAATTCAAAAGTCATTTATTCAAACTAGGCTGAGAATCAGCACTTTTCGAACGTCAAAATTACATAAGACAGTCCCCCAAAAACGCCCACCCTTCACCACTTCCTAGTGCTTAAGCTGGGAAGAAGAAGTGGCGCAACAAACTCCCCAGCAGCACAGCTGTCTGTTCAGTTAGAAAAACTTGATTCTATATAATAATGCTTTAATGCAAAAATAATTTACATAAGCACAAATTGCAATCAACTCATAAAATAGGTAAAAACATTTTTATGAGTAGATTATGTCAACAATAAATGAAAACAAAATTTAAAATAAATTGACTTACAGTCAAATAAAATAATCCAAACAATTATATGAGCTCATATAGTGATGTGGCGGCATCTACACCGCCACATGCGAACTACGCATCAAAGACTTGACGTCACACAACATCCTGACGTCACTCAAATCCTGCATCGCGCAATTAGAGTTTACCGCGCGTTGGACATATATACAAGCTCACGACTTCAACCTCTGGGCAATTGCCCGCCAGACATGACACCCGTCTGGTCGGAGGATCCTCCCTTTTCTATAGGGGATGAGTGAACTTTACACCCTGTTCCTCATACCCCTAAATTGGTGACCCCGAGTATGAACGTCAACGCAGCCTTCGTGCACCTACTTCAGCGTGACGTCATCATCATCGTCACTCCCGCAAGCTTTCGTGAGGCGAGTCACACAGCCAGCCAGTACCCACGGCTTCAACGGGTATCCTGACCACCAGCATGCAGCGAACGCGCATTCCTGGTCATCACCCTCAGCCTCATCAGCAACCTTGGCACAGCACCTGCACTTTCGGCCGGTCTCACAAGCAGAGCCCATTCTACCCTCTCCTGGTCGACGCCAGCAGCCAGCCACAACTCAGCGCTGTACTACATCCGACCCACTGGATCAAGACGCAGCGCCACCCCGACTCACTGGGGAATCACCGCAAGCACCGTAGACAGTTCCGACTCACCGCGAACTATGCGGCAGACAGTTCCGACTCACCGCGAACTATGCGGCACCCGGTTCCGACTCACTGGAACCACAGCTGGTACTGTGAAGCATCGCAAGATACAAGACTCAGCCCACTATCGACCTCCGGTCTCCGGAGGGGAGTGATGTGGCGGCATCTACACCGCCACATGCGAACTACGCATCAAAGACTTGACGTCACACAACATCCTGACGTCACTCAAATCCTGCATCGCGCAATTAGAGTTTACCGCGCGTTGGACATATATACAAGCTCACGACTTCAACCTCTGGGCAATTGCCCGCCAGACATGACACCCGTCTGGTCGGAGGATCCTCCCTTTTCTATAGGGGATGAGTGAACTTTACACCCTGTTCCTCATACCCCTAAAGTATCATGTAGTCTTTGATTCTAAAAACACTCGTTTGTTGCTTGGGGTACATTGGAGTAGCTTAATTAGTCCCAAGCCTTTTTGTCGTCTAAGTAATCTTTAACTTTATAGAAACCTTTTTGACATAGTTTCTGTTTAATAAATGATTTAAATTTATTGAGGCTCAGTTCTTTGACATGGCTTGGGAGTTTGTTGTAAAAACGTATACTTTGGCACTTAAATGAATTACTAATTTTTTGGAGCCTAGTCCTCGGCACAAGAAATAAATCTTTGTTTCTAGTATTTAAGCTATGAATGTCGCTGTGTTTAGAATATAGATTTATATTCTTTTTTACATGAATCAGGTTCTCATATACATATTGAGACGCGACCGTCATTATGTTTATTTCCTTAAATTTATCCCTCAGTGAATGCCTACAACTTAGGTTATAAATTGCTCGAATGGCACGTTTCTGCAGCACAAATATAGCCTGAAAGTCGGCCGCATTTCCCCACAACAAAATGCCATACGACATTACACTATGGAAATAACTAAAGTATACTAATCGAGCTGTTTCTACATCAGTCAAATGACGGATTTTATACACCGCGTAGGCTGCAGAGCTTAGCCGCTTCGACAATTTGGTTATATGAGGTCCCCACTGAAGCTTCGAATCCAAAGTAATACCTAAGAACACAGCGGTGTCCACAAGATCCAATTCTGTCCCATTTACTAGTACATTGGTTTTCACCTGCTTAACGTTAGGTGTCAGAAATCTAATACATTTAGTCTTTTTCTCGTTCAAAAGTAAATTATTAACACTAAACCAATGCACAATTTTAGAGAGAGCATTATTTACATCGTCAATAACGGTCTGTTTTCGCTTAAGCTTAAATATAAGTGATGTGTCATCTGCAAATAACACTATTTCATGACTGTTCTTTATGAGGCAAGGTAGGTCATTAATATATACGAGAAATAAAAAAGGGCCACGAATTGAGCCCTGCGGAACTCCCATAGTGACAAGCGAACCTGGGGATCGCTTGCCGTTAACGTCTACTCTTTGGATCCTATTATCCAAATAAGAAATAAGAAGATCCAAGGCAGTGTTTCTAACACCATAGTGATGCAATTTCCTGACCAATGTATCATGTGAAACACAATCGAAAGCCTTAGATAAGTCACAAAAAATACCTAGGGCATCATGTGACCTCTCCCAGGCCTCAAAAATATGTGAAAGAAGCTCAACACCAGCGTCGGAAGTCGAGCGACCCCTTGTGAAACCGAATTGCTTACTGTTTAATAACTTATGTTTATTAAAATGTCTTTGCAATTGATCTAGCATCAATTTTTCGAATATTTTACTAAAGGTGGGAAGCACAGAAATAGGTCTAAAGTTCGTGGGGTCTGATGTGCTGCCCGATTTAAACAAAGGTATTATTTTACTACTCTTCATTAAGTCAGGAATTACACCACAGTCAATGCATTTATTAAAAATAATTGCAAATTCAGGCGCTACAGTGTTGATTATGCATTTTGCAACCTCTACGGAATTTCCCCATAAATCAGCAGTTTTTTTAACATTGAGTGTATTGAAAGTTTTAATAATATCTCGAGCACTAACATAGTCGAAATTAAACTCATGGTCACAAATATCAACATTTTCTTTCAAAAGGAATTCAGCAACAGTGGGTGAAGAATTTAAAGATTTAGTGGTTGAGACTGGAATATCTGCAAAGAAATTTTCAAAAACTGTGGCTACTTCTAAATCTTTTTTAATAACTGTATTATTAATATTAAGGCTGTAGTCACTACTACGCTTTCTGTCTCTTCCAGTCTCATTGTTTATAATTTCCCAAGTAGTTTTTATTTTATTTTGACTAGGTAGGGTAGGTAGGGTAGGTAGGGTAGGTAGGGTAGGTAGGGTAGGTAGGGTAGGTAGGGTAGGTAGGGTAGGTAGGGTAGGTAGGGTAGGTAGGGTAGGTAGGGTAGGTAGGGTAGGTAGGGTAGGTAGGGTAGGTAGGGTAGGTAGGGTAGGTAGGGTAGGTAGGGTAGGTAGGGTAGGTAGGGTAGGTAGGGTAGGTAGGGTAGGTAGGGTAGGTAGGGTAGGTAGGGTAGGTAGGGTAGGTAGGGTAGGTAGGGTAGGTAGGGTAGGTAGGGTAGGTAGGGTAGGTAGGGTAGGTAGGGTAGGTAGGGTAGGTAGGGTAGGTAGGGTAGGTAGGGTAGGTAGGGTAGGTAGGGTAGGTAGGGTAGGTAGGGTAGGTAGGGTAGGTAGGGTAGGTAGGGTAGGTAGGGTAGGTAGGGTATGTAGGGTAGGTAGGGTAGGTAGGGTAGGTAGGGTAGGTAGGGTAGGTAGGGTAGGTAGGGTAGGTAGGGTAGGTAGGGTAGGTAGGGTAGGTAGGGTAGGTAGGGTAGGTAGGGTAGGTAGGGTAGGTAGGGTAGGTAGGGTAGGTAGGGTAGGTAGGGTAGGTAGGGTAGGTAGGGTAGGTAGGGTAGGTAGGGTAGGTAGGGTAGGTAGGGCAGGTAGGGTAGGTAGGGCAGGTAGGGTAGGTAGGGCAGGTAGGGTAGGTAGGGCAGGTAGGGTAGGTAGGGCAGGTAGGGTAGGTAGGGCAGGTAGGGTAGGTAGGGCAGGTAGGGTAGGTAGGGCAGGTAGGGTAGGTAGGGCAGGTAGGGTAGGTAGGGCAGGTAGGGTAGGTAGGGCAGGTAGGGTAGGTAGGGCAGGTAGGGTAGGTAGGGCAGGTAGGGTAGGTAGGGCAGGTAGGGTAGGTAGGGCAGGTAGGGTAGGTAGGGCAGGTAGGGTAGGTAGGGCAGGTAGGGTAGGCAGGGTAGGTAGGGTAGGTAGGGTAGGTAGGGTAGGCAGGTAGGCAGGGTAGGTAGGGTAGGTAGGGTAGGCAGATAGGTGCGCCGTAGATAAGTACTTACTCGAGCGAAGCCGGGCCGGGCAGCTAGTTTATTATAATTTCTTTCGTCATACAGTTCAAAGAGTTTGATTCTACTCTTAAATATCCCTTTAGTTGCCCATTCACTGAAAGTTGCAGAACCACTAACTGAGATCTGCTTTGGTTTAAATGTTGAGTTAAATTCTGTACAGTACATGGCAAAAAAGGAATTGTACAGTTCATTAGGATCATCACAATAAGGCAAGTAGGGTAATTTACTATTAAGTTTGTTTTTAAAACTCTCCAAGCGACCTGCAGTTTTTGGCACTACAGTGATATATCTCTTAGCCACTTTTTTATCTTGTTTACTAAATGTAATCAGCTGTCCACAGTGGTCAGAATCTAGTTGACTTATAATTTTTTTATTGATAGGTAATATGTCAGTAAATATATTATCTAAACATGTACCTGATGTGGCGGTTATTCTAGTAGGTTCCAAAAATAAATGATTAAGGTTATATGACTGAAATAAATTTTTAATTTTTAAGCTCATCGATGAGTCCTCTAATAAATTAACATTAAAATCACCACAAACAATTATACTTTTCCCTAGTTTACCAAGCTTTTGTAACACATCATCCATGATACTCTCAAAGCAATCATAAATCGATGACGGAGGCCGGTACACGCTCAATACAACTAGCTGCTCCAACTCCACACAAGCTATTTCTATAGTCCGCTCAACAGATAGGCTTACAATATCCTTACGATCTTTGAATTTAAATTGTTTAGTTAACAGTATTAATAAGCCACCATGTATTGCATTTTCTCTGCTGAATGAACTACCAACCTGGTGATTACTGAAATTAAACATGAACTGATGGCTTTTTAACCAATGTTCTGTAATACATAAAATATCAATGTTGTTACAGTTCATGAATAATTCAATTTCAAGGTCTTTTCTCAACATACCTTGAATATTTTGGTGCACCAGGTTAACTAATTTAGAACTTATTCTGACATTTTGATGATTTGGACTAGTATTTAAATTTAAATTATTTCCATTAATTATGCAAGAGGTTTCCTCTTTTGTCTCAATTTCTAATTTAAAGTAATGTTAAGTTGTGTAGCCAAGTTATTGGCTGAATCATTGAAAATGTCAGGTAATTGCTCAATAGAAGCTACTGTTTTATTAGCCAATTTCTTGGCTGATAAATCAACAAAAAAAAAGTATAGCGATAAAGCTATTTGTCTTTTCAATCAACAAAAAAAAAGTATAGCGATAAAGCTATTTGTCTTCAATGCCGTCAGTTTCTTAACGTCGTTTGTGTCGTAATACGCTTGGTTTGTATAGAAAGTGCTGTCAATGCCGCCTCTAGCAGCAGCCGCAGAGGCTTTTCCTTACTCTGTGGGATAGCCAGAAATGCTCAAAACAAACACACGAAATTTAACCATTCCCACATACCCCAACCCCATAATTCAAGAAAACAAACCACACCATTGTTTCTGCACCTTCATAACTCGTAACTAACGACTCTACCGGACCACAATAATAATGGAGGTTCTACATATGTATAAGTCAACAAGCTATTGTGGAGAATACTCACTATCTCACTACTAAGATTATGATTAACTGCAGGCTTGTGTGAGGTCTTGAAAAAATACGCTGGTATTAAAAAAATACTTCAAATTAGATCATGAAACTTTGCATAATAACTGAACTAACTATAAAGTAGATACTTAGTATGTTTTTAATTACTATAATTTTCGCCCTAAAAAGAAATTACCTAAAGTCTCGCTCTCACTCAGTCCGCGAGCAGGATCTTGCGAGCGAGATAAGGAGAGAATTTGAGCTGAGGCATCATAGACTCTTAAGATTTTTTGATGGACTTATAAAATTAATGGAACTCTAATTGATGATTTTCTTAGAGGAAAATCACAATTTTTCTTGTTATTCTGCACAAGAACTAGATACATCTCATTTCGATATCAACGGTAGGTAAAAGTTAATCCACCATTAACCATTGCCATTTAATTGCGGTCTTCAACCTCTTCACTTCATCATCAGCATCCACAGTCTGACTGCTAGAAATAAGCTTATCTTTGCTTGTGGTCGTCGACTTCTTACTTCAACTGAATGAGACGAAATTCACATCAAATTTTTAATATCAAATTATCAGCTTTTTACTAAATGCAACATATACGGTACTTAAAAAAAAAAAATTGTCTATCTGTCTGTTTGTTCCGGCTTATCGGCTCGGCTGGACCAATTTTGACAGGACTTTCACTGGCAGATAGCTGATGTTACAAGGAGTAACTTAGGCTTTATTTTAGAAAAAGGATTGGGGTCCACGCGGGCGAAACCTCGAGCAGCAGGAGTATTATTATAAGTATCAGTAAGCTTCGGCACTAGGGCTGCCAACTCTTTTTATATCAAATAAAGTATTTTGGAAGCCATTAACTGTAAAAATATAGTAGACGACAAAAAAATAAACAAAATACAGGGTGGCATCGACGAGAAAACTGTTACCATGGATGCAGTACATGATTCTGAACCCGAAAAAAAATTAGTATTTATTTTTGCTGATTTTTTTTAACGGATAGGCCATAAGACTTAAGATACTTTTATCCCGGTAGTACGTTCCCGTGGCCCCGTGGGACGATAAACTGGCATCCACGCGGGCGAAGCCGCGGGCAAAGCTAGTAATTGTAAAAAAACCTGTCCGATCCGTTAGGGTGTTGTTAGGTATTGTACTGAGAGTCTATTAGATATATTATGTGGTACTTTCCAGACAAACGGAAAAAAAAAAAAAAAAAAATTTCAATGCGGCATTTTACCGGGTTTGGCGTACACACATAGGGCGCAGGCGGTCGTGGTTTGGCGGGTCTGTACAAGTCATAAGTTATGACCCCTGTTGAAATTTTGGTAATTTTTAATTACTTTGGGGTAATTTTGGTACAAAAAATTTGATTTTAAATAGCAACACCTCTTTATTTTCAATAATAATTCGATTTTTGATTACTTTTAGGTTATGTTATTGCAGCCCCTATATGCCCCGAATATGCGCCCCTTTCGGATCGGACACGGTTTTTTTACATATTGTATAGTTGGGTTGGCAACCCCATTCAGTACCTACAATTAAATATATTTCATGTGTCATTTAGGATAAGAGATTCTATACGAGTATACCTAAGTAGGTACATTATAATCATACATCATGTGTGTCTTCATTGTGGCGGCATCTACACCGCCACATGCGAATTACGCATCAAAGACTTGACGTCACACAACATCCTGACGTCACTCAAATCCTGCATCGCGCAATTAGAGTTTACCGCGCGGTGGACATATTATACAAGCTCACGACTTCAACCTCTGGGCAATTGCCCGCCAGACATGACACCCGTCTGGTCGGAGGATCCCCTTTTCTGTGGGGGATGAGTGAACTTTACACCCTGTTCCTCATACCCCTAAAGATAGCTAACTAATGGTGTAGGTACCTAATATCCCCCGTATGAAGTTAGTGTACCTTGAAATTACATTACCCCTCCATCTTTCACGACACCCATGGGCTCGGAAGGGCACAGTAATCCTTCATCTTGAAACTACACTACATAATACAATATTCATCTCCAAACGTCTCTTTAGATTACGGTGCTGTAAATCTGATATGAATCATTCAGAAACTTGTCGAGTTTTGGAAATAACGCAATCAATAATTGTCTTGACGAGTTGTTCATAACGTTTTGGATCCCTTTCGGGAATAGTTATACAAGGGCGTCGCCAGCCCATGGCCCAGGAGGGGCAAGTTGATATAGGGAGGATGGGAAAAGTATGATTTGTAGGAAGAGTCAAGAGCACTGAAGCTTTACACTTGTAGTGCGAGTCTTACCTCTACGGCGCACAACGGAGCCAAAGTCGACGCTGGTGGACATTTGATTTTTAACAAATCAGTTTCAACTCGGTAGTCCCGATAAGAACTGAGCAAAATAATAATTTCCATTTTCAATGTATGGATTGGAAACGGACCTTTCGGGTCGTTTTTCCCAAAACTATTTAGAACTGTAGAGCTGTAACCTATTAGGTATTATGACTGGGGATACCACCAACACACGAATTACGTCCCCGGATTAGACCCCGTTAGGAGATATGGAACTTTAAAAAAACCAAATGAGGGTCGTCCAAATAAATAAAATTGGCTATAGAGATAATAATAGCTATGTAGTTTCTTTACGTTAAAATGCGACGCACTTGTTCCTATTTCAATATGTCACGGTACTTATTAGATTTGACAGACTGTAGAACAACTTTTAGTATAGATTATTTCCTCATGGGAATGTTGATTTGCTTATTTTACGTTAACAATGGACTAGGTATAGCAGCGCGGCCGGACTGCTTGGAACAGAATTTTCATTCGAGTTTCGACGAATTCGGCGAGTGGGCATGATCGACCAAGAATGTGGAATTTGGTTGCTCTGCATTTGGCTATTTTTTTTTATTTCTAGGAGGGCAGCTGCCCCCTCTTCCCCCCCTTGGCGACGCCCTTGTAGGTATAACATCACGCCCGTAATCTCCGGCAGGGAAGGCAGTGCCCCCAAATTGCATAGGATGTAAGTATAGCTTTATTGGCAAAAGGCGAAACATCATACTAATTAGATAAATAGTGTTCGTATTTTTCTGTTCCTTTCTCCTTGTCTGTATGACTCAAACTCAAACTCAAATCATTTATTTCAATTAAACCATTACAGGCACTTTTGAATTGTCAAGGAATCGGTTAGTCAAAAATATGAAGCTAGTTGCCCATTCCAAAGCGTAGTAGGTACCTATGGAGAAGAACGGGCAAGAAACTCCACGGACACTCTTTTAAATAAAATAAATTGTTACAAAGTATTGGTTACATCAATCATGTTGAAATTATACATGTGAGAACAATGTAGAAAGACGTGCACGTTAGAAGCGTCCGTAATACAAAGATAAAAAAAAGAACAATTCAAAAATTAAAAATCAGCCATGGCCGCTAAGAGTTGACCAGTCCCAACTGACGGCGCCCGTTCACGAACATGACGTATGGATCAGCACCATTCAGCTCAACCATTTTGAAGGGAGCTAAATGATCCAACACACGCGCCACCATCAGCGAGACATTTGAGTGAGCATGACATACTCACAGCCGCCAGGGCAAATTCAAGTCAATAAAAAAAAGTATTACCCGGTAAATGGTAGCTCTTTAGTACATAGTACTCACACCTGTGCTCTGGAATTATATAATACAAAGGAGATTGACTTTATACAATGCAAAGATGGTCTTAAAATCTTCAGCAGCTCCAACAGTATTTTCAGATGTTAATCAATTAGTTGTGGTTGTGGAGCAGGACCAGCATTGAGCCAAGCATTTTTATCAGAGATGTAATCCCCCAACTTATAATATGCCTGCCTGCATAGTGTGCGTTTTATACAAGACTTGAATTTCGTCTCATTCAGTTGAAGTATGTGGGGAGGAATTTTATTGTAACATTTTAAACAGTACCCCATGAAAGATGAGTCCACTTTAGCCAGTCTGAAACCTGGTTGAACTAATAGATCCCTATTTCTTGTACTATAATTATGTCTATCACCTCTTTTACTAAAAAGATATGTATGTTTACATAAGCTGTTAAATAAATAAATCATTTATTTTAATTCATAGTAATATCACAAACGACACAAATTCTTGAAATTACCCTAACCCTAATCAACCTATCCATCCAATTCATCAACAACAAAAAGTTTCATACGCGTCAGTGCTGCCATCTATCCATTAACCTTTGCAGCTCAAAGGATTTTATAACTTACCACGTAGTCTGTATGTTACATGTTTTCAAGTAAATTGCGCCGCTTAATCACTCCATCGAACAACACATGGACACTATCAATGTTAATAACTTACCAATTTATACATTATTGTGGTTTATTCAAGATATTAAAGGCTATAACACAAATTGCAACCATGACCTTGCCCGAACCCAATAGAAAATGAACCTACTAATCGTATCTAGATGGCGTTACTGACATGAAAAACAACAAAATATGTCACGCCCAAATATAACTAACTGATGCATGATTACGTGTTCTTGTGAAATAGAAACACCTTTTTACCGATATCGTACCGCTTTTCAATTCATCACATGGAATAAATAGTTTTATTTTCGACTTTTCCTTTGCAAATAAATGCAACAAGAAAATGACGTTTGTTGTATTTGAAGTCCTGTTCAAATAAGAGAGTCATGGTATTTGTCTCTTTCGCACAGCGGCGCAGATTGCATGGGCTAGAGCGAGAACATCTATTTCGCAATTTCGTTCGAAGTAGAACAGTCTTTCGTATCAGCTGACAACCAAAGCAAAACAGTCGGTGTGCGACCATCTTGTCAAAACTCTGAGTCGGTGACAACAAATAAATATTGTAAAATGTCCTAAATCGCTCTAAATGACATAACTATCTTATT
Source organism: Agrochola circellaris (assembly GCA_914767755.1). Taxonomy (NCBI): domain Eukaryota; kingdom Metazoa; phylum Arthropoda; class Insecta; order Lepidoptera; family Noctuidae; genus Agrochola; species Agrochola circellaris. The sequence goes on from OU611853.1 coordinate 1,961,755, forward strand.
GTATTTAATAAAGTATCGTGCATATTACATGTTGGTGTTGTTTTCGAAGCAGTTACTATATATTTTACTCGATTTTTCGGGTTTGTGTTGCGTCAAATGACGTCATGTATGTGATTATACACGTATCGCGGCTGACGAGTTTGTAAGTATTTTCTTTTATTTCTGTGTTAATTTCATTAATTTATAGTTGATGATGCGTAGTTTTCCATAAGTGCATGTTGTTTGTTTCATTCATGAATCGATAGGAATCCGTGGGGCCCCTTCGGTTGTCCATACGCGTCAGACTGTGTTGGGTATGGATGACCTTGAAAATTATGCAGCAAAAATCGCGTCGTTGCTGGGCCGATGGTTTATATGTTTTAGCAGAAGCAATACACAGTTCCATTCATTATGTCGTCTATTTCGTTGTCGACAAAATTGGCTTCGCATTTCACATAGCAACGAACGTCCGCGGACTTGACTAAAAATGGAACGCTCGAGACTCATAGAAAGTATTGTTCTTCAACATCGAAAGTGTGTTTTTATATCTGTTTATCGGCACGATAACCCTTTAATACGCGAATAACATATTTTTCTCTCACTTTCCTTTTCATTTGTGTGCTATGTAGGTAATAATGTGTGAACATTGATGTAATGCCTGCATTCGGATATTTTATATCTGCAATGCAATCGGAAATATTTAACATCCCTACTCTCTATTTTTACATTCGCAGTGTTTACGTGTAATACTTGTTAGTATAGCTCGCTTATTAGAGGTGGGCGTCACTCATACAAACATCCATGAATACATGTATGGGTACTTCCCCATACAACACGCATTCAATAACACGAGTTTAATTTTTTAGTTGTGTAGGTATCTATGTAATCGGTGTTATGTATGGTTATGTGATATTGATAAAGCGTTGTGTAAAGTACCTACACAAAACAATATAAATACATTAATGAATTAGATACAGTTAATATTAGACGGAGTATCCTATCGACTTCATAATTTTTAATTCCATCGACATTCAAGTAGGTAGGTTTACCTACCTACTTTTTTTTTTATTGTAGTTTATGATCACGTGCCGCCAAGTAACCGCGGTCGTTGTGCACACGACCTAATTTGTGTCTATGCTCAGAATCTTAGGTTTCGTTTACACAGTCGGACATGAATATTGTTTTTATGCGCACAGTGAGCGCATAATGATAATTTTATGATCGAGGAACTTGCGAATTATTTCCGAAGTCAATTTTGAAACAAAACAAGTTGGTTGTTTATTATTCCTGAAATGTTATTCAAGCGTGCAAATTGGCGTAAGTGCATGTTTCTCTTCTCCAAAAAAGCTGTTAATTTATGAATACTATAATATTTTGCCCACAACGTAGCGTTGCAGGTAGGGTTGCCATACGTCCGGAATTTTCCGGACAAGTCCGGAAATATAGGTCTTTGTCCGGAATGCGGGGGGAATCTTAAACCGTCCGGAATTTCTACAAATAAGTGAAGAGTGAAATAAAAAATGAAAAAACCAAATTATTTATTAATTATTTTTATTCTAAATCAAAGAAAATCAAAATTATTTTTATTCTAAATCTACTACATTACTTCTGATATTTAATGGGTGTATCATGTGCGCGGGCGAACGCAGGCGACAGAGAGGCGCTTCCCCCTCACCCCTTACCATTTCACCGCGCGCGTGTCAAAATTCGAACGATTTGGCAATCGATTTGGTTAGTTTATTTACTTGCACGATGCGTAACCATTTTAATAAAAAATTAACAAGATTGTCCGGAAATTTCATGGAATGTCAGGAATTTTCTCCGGATTTTTGATATTTTGATCTGGGAACCCTAGTTGCAGGTCGTTAAAAACTGTTAAATTACTAGTTTTCTTAGCGTTTTATACGTTCACAGTTCACGTAGGTACCTACCTACTACATTATTACATAAATATTTCACTACATGATGAAACTCTGATAAATAACTTATTTGTCACTCAACAATACACAAATAGGCATTTGTTAGAGTAGGTACCAATAGTCCAATACCTACCTACTTTTGTGGTAATATTATTGTCACTGTATGCCACTTTCCCATAATAATCGACGTCAATAGGTACATTTAGAATATTAATTGGTTAACAGGAAAAAGAGCGCTTTTTTAAAATAATTTATTCACCCATGGCATAACAGGAAAAAGCTAGGGATAGAAAAAAAACCAGCCAAGTGGGTGTCGGACCACGAAACCACGCACAATAAAGGGTTCCGTAGTTGGGATGAATTTATTTCAAAAACAAACATAACATTGTAGTTGAAAAACATATTCCCCCATACGTCGATATACCTACGTCACGGTCAATTCTCCAAATGTAAATATGAATTTATATCGCAAAAATAAAAGTGGTAAAACTACTAATTACCGATTTTCGAACGTTTTCCTTCATTTTGGCTGTGAGACGTTGCTTTTTGCCAAATTTCATGATCTGGGTTACAGGAAAGTATAGGGTTTTGATTTAAGCTTCGTGCAGACTAGCGCGACACGACACCGGTTATTGTTATACCGTTAAGTTTTCTTAGAAATTGTATTGTTCTAGTCGCGTCGCGCTGGTCTGTACGAGCCTTTATTTGCCAGTATCAAAATAATATGACCCATAAATGGCCGTATTATTTTATTGCGTTGACTTAGAACCTTGATTTTTTTAGAGCTCCAAGGGACCGTAGACCTACGTATTTTAAATTTTGCGTTCCAGCGATAAAGGGTCTGGACGGACAAACAGACAGGCGGACAACGAAGTGATCCTATAAAGGTTTTTTTAGGGTTCCGTAGCTCAAAAGGAAAAAACGGAACCCTTAAGTCAATTCGTCTGTCTGTCTGTCAGTCTGACAAGCCCCTTTTTGTCAGGCCGGTTTTTTCCTTTTGAAGTACGGAACCCTAAAAATGCATAGTACCTATCTAGATAGTATATTTATTTATTCCCTCGGCGCATTGTAATTTTTTTTAATACTTACCTACAGAATGAATATTTTAAACAAACTTAGCAAAACACCAACAAACATGACTGTATAATAATTTTATTGCTGCAATTTTCATACAAATTATGCCAAAAGACGTCACGATCAAATTCATTAAAGATGACCTTGATAGGAGTAAATTAATGACCTTCACGACAAGACGACAAGTGCAGTGGTTCTCACGACGTCATCTCTTCCGACCTTACATTGGCACTATAAATACGACACATTTTCAAAGAGACAGAATATTATAATAGTTGTTTAGAAACTAAACAAACTGAGGAAAGTGCTTCATACTTCCTTTTATAACTTACTAGCTGCGCCCCGCGGTATCACCTGCATACGTCTCGATCCCATGGGAATATCGGGATAAAAAGTATGCTTAGTCCTAACCCAGGTCATGGTCTACCCATGTGCCAAAATTTATCCAAATCCGTTCAGCTGTTTTAGCGTGAAAGCGTAACAAACAAACTCACTTCGCATTTATAATAGTTGATTCTCCTCGTTTTGTCGATGGCACGACAGTGAGTGAATTAAGCCCAAAACTTAGCCACTTCCGAGGCATTGTTGTTGGCAGCGTAGAGGTCGCTGTGGCTGTATTTTTTGAGGCACAAGGCATAGGAGTTTAGACACAGTTGGCGACACATCTCCACATCCAACCCAGCTGCGGTTCCCGCAATCTATTGTAACAGTACTAATGGATCTCTTTGAGAGGATTCGGGAAGTACACTTCCACTTCTTAAGCACTAGGAAGTGGTGAAGGGTGGGCGTTTTTGGGGGACTGTCTTATGTAATTTTGACGTTCGAAAAGTGCTGATTCTCAGCCTAGTTTGAATAAATGACTTTTGAATTTTGAATTTTACAACCACCGTTCACCATACCTATTTCGGCCACTAAACAGCGTTGCTGTGTTCTGGTTTGAAGGATTCCGCAGACAGGCGCGACGCGATTCTGGTAGAACAATTTTCATAATAGTAATCGTTCTACTTTAGTCTCGTCACGCCTGCCTGCCACAGGCTTTTTTAGGTTATGGCTGAGCTTAGTCTCTGAGATTACAGCCAACCTGCAATGCTTCTGGTTTTTTTTTTTTTTTGAGGGTGGGAAATTATCAAATAACTTCTCCCGCTCTGGGCGGAGCGGGAGGGCATGTCAGACTTTTACTGACTAAAACCCACCCGTGTTCCTTCCGTTGCCTGTGTGCCGGGGTCGCGATATCCCTTTCAGACAAACCCGCAACCCCGGCAGGCCGAAGCTTTGGCTATCAACTCTGAATACTCGTATTTCTCCTTGTCCTTTCATTTGTGAGAGGCCATCCAAAAACTGGCCAACTCCAAGGCTTATTCCTCTAAAAATCCATTCCAGACAATGCCCCACATTGTTACATCTTACATAATCTTGAACAGACCGTGACCTCTGAATTTGTTTCGGCGTTTATTCAGAGCTTAGTCGGATACGAAACTCCAGCGCTGTCTAATGAAATGTTGACCCTCAGGCTTATTTTTACACTAATCTGAATATCATTTAACCGACTTCTAAAAAAGGAGGAGGTTATCAATTCGGATGTTTATTTATACATATATATTTTTATGTATGTTCGGGCATAAAGCTTCGTGTAGACAAGCGCGACGCGACACTGGCTATTGTTATACCGTGAAGTTTTCTTAGAATTTTTTTTGTTCGAGTCGCGTCACGCTGGTCTGCACAAGCCTAAAAGCTTCGCAGACTAGCGCGACGTGACACCGGTTATTGTTATACCGTGAAGTTTTCTTAGAAATTTTATTGTTTGAGTTCGAGTCGCGTCGCGCTAGTCTGCACGAGGCTTTACTCCGTTATATGGTTAAACAGGGATTTACAAAATTATTTTTTTGTTTGAAAGGGTATGCTCTCGAGATGGTCCCATATAATTTTATTACCTCTGCTTTGATACTTTTTGAGATAGCTTCAATAATACGTATTTTCCCACTTGGTCTATATGGATGATGTTATATTAACTTCCTGTCACTGTTATTTACATATCAGGTAGTGGTATTCGAATTTGTGTGGGGTAAGTAACACAACTAAAAAGTGAAAAATAAAAACATATTTACAACAAAAAAACAATCACCTTCCAAAAAAAAACATTTTTGGAAGGTGGTTGTTTTTTTTTGTAAATATGTGTTACAACAAATTGAAAAATAACTTTATTTCGGAAGCCGAAGGTGTCTTTGGTTTTGAAATTTAGTTTTGCCTCCGACTTCCGAAATAAAATTATTTTATTTTAGCTAGTTTTTTTTTTTTTTTTCGGTAGCCGATTGTTTTTTTTTTGTAGGCAGTCACGTTAGATAAGTCCTAAATTCAGAGCAGTAGATACACACAGATTATTATCATATTTTTTTTTACCTACGTCGGTATTTAATAAAACTAATTTTATGACTGAGCTGACAGTCAGCCATTCGTTGTTGACATTTAGCAACCTGTCCTCACTGCAGTTTTTACAACTTTTACTTCTGGTGGAGTGAACTACAGGTTATCCTAAATACCGATGCTACAGATAATCCAAACTTAATATTATAAATGCAAAATTGAGTTTGCTTGTTTGTTACGCTTTCACGCTAAAACGGTTGAACGAATTTGGATGAAATTTGGCACATGTAGCCCATGACCTAGGATGAGAAGTTCATAGACTTATTCGGGTGAAACCTCGGGGCGCAGCTAGTATAAAAATATTTCTAAATTAAGGTGACGATAACCAACTTTTAATGATTTTATACTGAAGATCACGTCTAAACGAGTAGTGTGTAATGATTTGAAAAACATATATGTTAAATTAGAGCAATTTCTTAATAACTTATTATATGAAGATTATAGATTATGATTATATTACATAGTGAAATTAATTTGAAAAGTTATGTCTGACGCGGATAAAAAAATGAGAATCACGGAAAATCGACTAAGCGTATTTTTTCTGAAACCTTCACCATTTTAAAGATAATTTAAATATTGATCTTTTAGTTTACGTGTTTTATTAAAATACCAATTAATTTATTACCTAATTAATGATGAAAATTACCTAATTTGGGACAGCGCTCCTGGATGGGCGAGTCCTATTACTGACTGGACGTACGACGCGTTGCGTGAGCTCAGTACAGAACACGCAAGCCTTGAGTGGTTAACTCAAGGTCACTGGCATATATATGCGTCAAACAGTAGACACCATAGATATAAGAGAGAAGTTTCTATGGCAGAAAGCTCTGGGATGGCAGGTGTCCCTGTTACCGATTACCTCTTGCCACCAGCGGGGCCTTCGCCTTGTTTACCATACAATAACATAACGTTGTTAATCTTCTAAGTACTCCATGAGCTTCTCCGGGTGCCAAGCGACTAACTGCCAAAATCCATCAAAATTGATTTAGTAGTTTAACACAGGAAACGTTGCATACAGACAGACACACTTCCGCATTTAAACTCAGTACTACTTACGTTGGTCTAGTGGTCGCAAGCAGTACAGCTGAGCATGAGGTTCCAATCCCGGGTCCGGCAAAGTGTTATTGGATTTATATCTGAAATTTTTCAGTAGCAGCCCGGTGTCTGACCTTGAGCTAATAACATAATCAGCTCATAATGATCCCACTTCTGGGACTCAGCCCTCTGTGAGAGCGAGTGGGCCGTAATCCACCACGCGGGCCCAGTACGTGACATGCCGTGTCGGTTTCCTCACGATGTTTTTAGCAGTGGTGAAGAAATAATTTACACAAAGTAAAGCGCCTATCGTCGTAAGTCGCTACCACTGGGCCACTACTGTTCTATTTTTCTGGATTTGTGCCCGGTTGATGGCAATAGGCTCGCCCCCTGGGACTTAAACGTAACTGGCGAAATGTGGGTACTATAGGTACACCTCGTACTAAACCCTTTCAACATTCAAAAGTCATTTATTCAAACTAGGCTGAGAATCAGCACTTTTCGAACGTCAAAATTACATAAGACAGTCCCCCAAAAACGCCCACACTTCACCACTTCCTAGTGCTTAAGCTGGGAAGAAGAAGTGGCGCAACAAACTCCCCAGCAGCACAGCTGTCTGTTCAGTTGGAAAAACTTGATTCTATATAATAATGCTTTAATGCAAAAATTATTTACATTAGCACAAATTGCAATCAACTCATAAAATAAAAACATTTTAATGAGTATAATACGTCAACAATAAATGAAAACAAAATTTAAAATAAATTGACTTACAGTCAAATAAAATAATCCTAACAATTATATGAGCTCATATAGTATCATGTAGTCTTTGATTCTAAAAACACTTGTTTGTTGCTTGGGGGGGGGGTAAATTGGAGTAGCTTAATTATTCCCAAGCCTTTTTGTCGTCTTAAGTAATCTTTTACTTAATAGAAACCTTTTTGACATAGTTTCTGTTTAATATTATTGAGATTTAAATTTATTGAGGCTCAGTTCTTTGGCGACTGAGGGCGTGATGTTATGTGTACCACATACTGCAGTATGTAGGTGTATCATCGCAGGGTAAATAAACAATCAGCAAAGACATCAAACAATTGATTAATTATTCAGTTGTCTACCTGGCCGGTAACTTTAGTTAGCTGCTGCTCTAACTTCGCCTCTTTGGCCTGATGCCCCATTTCTCAGAGAATTTGTAATTCATTTACAGTCTTAGGCGTAAACTACACGGGTCATGCAGTCTTTAGATTTTCCGGACAAAGAATAAAGATTATCAATTACAAAATATTTTTTTGACAAACATAGTCGTCCTCAGATTTACAATAATTAAAATAATAATTATAATTGAACAACTATATTTACAATATATCCTTTAAAAGTCTAACCAGGTATATACTTTTTTTAAATGACTGTTAAAAGTAGTTGAGGCTTTTGAAAATGCGTTAAAACCTATTTCTCATGACTAAGTACAGCTCCATTGTCCGATATAATTATGTATGACCTTCGAATGCCTTCTTCCGTACCAAAACAAGCGAATTATCTAATCGCGATCTATTAAATCATCGTCATCCATAACGGTTCGGTCATTTAAAAAACGGGCAGTGTGAACTTCAACAACAAACAATTCTATGGGAAATTAGCGAATCCGTGACCATCGCACTCTGGGCCAAATCAATGAAACATCATTAATTTCGCAGTCTGAAATCTGTGAATTATAATTACAAAACCCAATGAAATGTGGTGCAAAATCTTGATTTCCATAACTATTTTAGTATGTAAACGCATTACATCTTCACGAGTAAGAATTAAGTAATTTGGCATAGCGCTAAATAAGGCATCTCCACCACGCCACGGCTTCCTAATGTTTGACTTAGATGGAATTTCCTTCCATCTTTCTTCATCATTCTCTTGATCATAGCCATACTTCTTTATTGTCCTCATCTCAGTAGTTACCCCGTTTCTAGCCATAAATGGAAGTTCCTTCTTCTTACCAATGACTTCTAGGACTTCAAAAGACTACATTATCTTGGACAGCCCATACCACTGCCCTGTTACCTGCAATCGCATCATTAATGATTTAGAGCACCAACGGAAATTGACAGCCCGTTCTATTCTTAGCTGCAACCGCGCGGAAATGAAATCACAGCGTGGGTTTACATCCCGATATATGTAAGTATATTATTATGACATTCATAACAACATCAAACAGTAATTGTGCCACTGCAATGCAAACATCATCCTCTCCTCATTTGTCATCAAGCAAGACTTATTTCAAATCAAATCATCGTCATCTATAAATTTTTCTCATAATGTTTTTGGCCTCCATGGATCAGTAATTGTAATTTTCACCAATTACAAAATGGAGGACAACAGTGTGTGATTATTGCACAATATTGTACATACTAAATTATGTAGTGAGTTGAGGAAAATAGATATCTGATACATATTTGTGTTCAAGATAATAACTGCTTATAATATCACATTGTCTTGGCTACACGTGTGGAGCTAAAAATATTTAAATTAATCAGTCCGCTTTCACTGCCCTAAGCATATTTTGGCACGACAGATGAATTTCCGCTCCATACAAAGTAATGTTGTGTAATACAATGAAAATTATGACACATGGAGAGGAAATCGTTGCATTGACGTAAGAACTGTGAACCGAATGATCCATAGTCGGGTTTTAGATGCATTTATTCTTCTTACAACCCACCGATCTCGTGGCAGAAGTATTGTCACAGACTTCCCAATATCTAACCACATAGTTTCCACAAATCACAACAGAATTTCTGCAGTTATGTCCGATTGATAACTCTGACCTAATTAATGGCCGCTTTAGAAATAAATGCTTAAACGATGTTGATACAAAGACAGTCCCGAAGCCCAGCCTATAAGACAGTCTTAAAAAAAAATAACAGAATTGTAAAGGATAATATCGTAGCAACGAACACGATGACTCAACCTGAGGAAGCCAGTCACAATAAAGTCGAAGCATTAGATCTTTGTAATGTAATTGGCAATTCTACCGATGACGTTGTTGGGAGTTCCCGTACGAACATCTAGAAATTCAATTACTTAATGAGGAATATAATTTGCGAGACATTGTGCAATGATGTAAGGAATTTGCTGAAGATTTTGCTTACTACTTTCGAGTTGAAATAAGTCTTATTCCTATCTTATCTAAAGAGCAACTCATCGTTACGTTATTAGGTGAATTGTTACACATTAAAGATACTATCTACGTGCTCTATCGCAAACTAACAAAAGATCTATGGCGTGAGTTATGTGCTTTTTTAACCAAGATATGTTAATCAACAAGATATTGCTCCAGTGATATTTATATGAATTAGGATTTTCAACTTCTAAATTCAGCCATCATCCGATCAGTCCTTAGTGTTATTGAGCTGCTTCAGCTTTTGCAGATCTTGTTCCTTAACTTCTGATCTAATCAACAACCTATCTGATGTAAGTAAATGCATTTCCATTACTTCATTTTGTAGGCATCTTTGTTTACTAGAGAGCACTCGACATAGATTGAACTTACTCGTCTCAAGGAAGTACATACTACACGTTTCCTGTTCAACACTAATTTAATAAACGAAGATAGTACGAGTAAGTAGTAGAAATGGAATGTCTGTTAAATGCTTAGTTGTAATTTCTCCGTTTTTCCAGTAGGTATTACAAAATGTTGTGCTTCATCTACATCTAGTTAATGTAGTAACAAAGGTGATGACAAAGAATACTGACCTACCTTTTCTATAAAACACTGCATTTTAAAACAGCATATTATGATTTATCCATCAAACCCAAACAATTCACACACTTTCTTTTATTTATTCCTCAAACAATAGAAAACTGATTCTTGGTCTGTTTTCAATAATGCTCCTTGTGAAAAGGTGGCCGTTCTAAACGGTCGCTCGTAAAACTCAATGGGCGGAAGCTTATGTAATTAGCTACATTACAATAAGTGTTATTTTATACGCTTTCTTAGCTTTGAAGTAGTCATAACTCATTGAGAAATCACTTGGGGTGTTCGTATTGGTTCAATTTGGTTTGGGTCCCAAGATAGTTCCTTGGGAAACACTTACCGTTATACCTTGGTGTTTCCTTTAAAACACCGTTAATAAAAAGGACTTATTGGAATCTTATTTTACTATTTCTAATATTAGGAATATAGTTTTAAATTAAATTGGAGAGGAAGGCAAAAGAAAAGATGGATGAATTGCGTGAGGAATGAAAGAGAAGGGAGTGAATTATAGCGTGACAGTTGACAGGGGAGAATAGAAGAAGAAAACGTGTTGCGTCGACCACACGTAACATGGAACAAGGGCAATAAGATGATGATGATAGTATTAAATAACAGACGCTGCTGTATTTTGGCCAAAATTATTCATTCATTAAGGGGGATGCACTAAGGTAGCCCGCGAGATTCAAATTTTCTTGAGTTTTTTCCATTTTGCTGGTCAATGTCAAGTTGTATGTTGAATAAATATGATTCGCGACCGTAACAAATATGGCTTTACATAATTATAATCATTACAATCAGCAATACAACTCCATAAGTTAGCATAATCGGCAAATGTCATGATTTCATGAAATTGTCATTCAATGGGATTACATGAACTTAGAGTTGTATTGATAATTTTTATGATTATAATTCTATAAATAAACATTTGATACGGCCGCGAATCATATTTAGATCAACATAGAACATGATACCTACTGACCTGCAAATTGCAAAAATCGTAAGAAAATTTGAATTTCGCGGGCTGCCTTGACGCTTTCACCTTAACAACGTTATGCTAATCTTACCATCGTCGTGTAAAACAGGATGTAAAAACAGCATATTTGATGAAATTGCAGATAAGATTCTTACAGATTCTTACGTTTAAAATTTTACACCAGGTGGAATTTTATTCTCTAGTGGCATGGCATGCCAAAGATTGGCAGCTAGGGCAGAACTGTTGCCTTTAGCAGCTTCCCGGCAAAGGAAATTAATTATAAAACCGTTCCGCTTTTACACGCAAAGGCATGAAAATTCTAGAAATATTATGCTCGAGAATTTTTACTATGTAGTTGACGCAACGTTTTTCTTCCCGTTTTATCTTTTTTAATGTCTCTACCGAAATTGGCTTACTGTGCTGCTATCCCATCCGTTATGATGTCGTGAAAATTGAAAAAACACAATGAATATGTATTTGACCTCAGAACAGCGCGGAGGTCAGACTACAGTCTTTGCATAACATGGAAAATACTACCGTGTAAAGCTGTGTGGGTTATCCCATAGAGTTATTCCCACTTACGTATTCTTTTGTCTTTGAACCTACTTCATGATAGGAAAGAAAAATTGAGATTCTGATTATTTCATTAACAAATGATTAAAGAAGTTATTATTGCTGAAAACCCGTCAAGAAATTCTCGCTAAGAACATAATGATTGCCATTATGTTTTTAGCGTTTAAATTATCTTGTCCCAACATTGCATCTGTCTATCATTATATTCTATGAACGAACTCGTCTTTAAGTTTACGTCTTTTAGTTCACTGCTCGCATATTTATGCTCCATCTCAGATCTCTACGCAAGACTTTTATTGGAACCCTATTGATCCAACCCAACAGCATGGAAATGCCATTTAACAAGAATAGAACCCTATCGATATTGACATGGAACGGGCATCAAATTAATACCTTCCATTGTCAGGAAAAATCATGGACACGTCCGATTCAATAACAGTCCCTAACTGAAGCCGGGATTGGTTAACTCGGTCTCGTTCATTTCTCTTCATTGGCTACCGCCAGTTAACGCAACGCAATGCAACAGCCTGAGGGCTGTCATTATATTTTACAAAAGCGTCGCCAGTGCAGTTTCCAGGAAGCGTAATCCGATCTTCTTTCATGGAATTCGAATTCGAATCGATGTTGAGTTTTAATGAAAATGTGACCTATTTTCATCGACGGTAGTTGGGAATTTTCTCTCCTGGTGCAACAGAGGCTGTATTGAAATGTCAGTCTATTGCAGCGCTCTGCTTGACTGGTCGTCTTTCCTGTTGCGCCGCGTGACGCCTACGGGATCATAGGGATTATAGAATATTCTGGATTCGTCGCTTAGTAGTCTAGTGTGTTTGTCTGCCTGTGATGTTGTGTAGTGTGTGACAATCTTAAAGTAGAATTGTTATCAAGACTTTGACTAATTATTAATAAACTTTCAAATAATTGTAATTTAAGCGTGTTAAAAACAATTTAGTCATTTTGAACTCTTATGTGTCTCTGTCTGTGTAGTGTGTGACAGTTTTAGTATACTATCTTTATCATTACTAGTTTACAATAATTAATAAACAATCAATAAATTATAGTTTAGTGTGATATAATCAATAAGCAAAGTTGTAACTGTGTGTCTGTCTGTGTATTTGTGTAGTGTGGTAACAATCCTAAATTAAAATCGTTATCAAGACAATAATTAATTCACTTGTAAATAAGTGCTATAAACAATAATTTACGTTTAGTTCTCGTGCGTCTGTCTGTTTACTTTAGTGTGTGACAATCCTAAATTAGAATTAATTTACCTGAATAAGTGTTAAAAAATAATTAGTAACATTGACAATCAAAAGATGACGTTCATATCTCCAAAACTTCGACTTTACGACGACGACGTAGGTAACTTAGTAATTGATCACACAATCGCATCTATCTATGAGGTTATCCCCACAAGTGTATTCCTTGATCTTTGACCTAAAACCTACCCATGATAGGAAAGAAAAGGTAGAAATTTTGATTATTTACTCAACAAATGGATGCAGAATATCTTGTTGCTGGAGTTTCCAGCATCAAGTTCTCGTGTAATCTTCTTGTCCTAGGTCGCGTCACCCCGTTTATTATTTATCGGCTCAAATATTGTTAAGTACTTATTGTCTTTTAGTTTACCTACTGGTTTCATAAAACCTCCAATCTTCCGTGGCCCACATGGAAGTCCCTGAACCGCCTCCGAACCCAAATAGAAAGATGCCACTACAACCTTGCAGAGTAGGGCTACGTCGACGGTACGGTAGCAGTGTGGCGGATATGGAGCTGTGGCGCCATCTATATCCCAAGTCTTATCCTGTCCTCTGTGCCCCAAAAAATGCAGCCATAGCGACCTCTGCGCTGCCACCGACGATGACTTGGAAGTGGCTAGACACGATGAAGAATAAATCCGCATTTACGCTTCATCTCAGATCTTTGTGCAAGACATTGACGTCCATTTCTCCAAAACTTCGAAGATGCGACGACGTCGGTGACTTGGCAATTGATCACACAATCTCATCTATCGACATGGTCGACTGACATATTGAAAAAAATATCTGAAAATACTTACTGATTACCTACCTACTCGTTGCGTATGAAAGTTAGTAAATCGGTACATACTTAACTTATAAAATTATTTTAAGGGCATGGTCCCACTGTCTATGCAAGTAAGTTGGCATTTGGGAAGGTATGAATGTTGCACGTGACGACCGCGATTCAATTATTCTAGGTACAGTCGACAGGAAACGGCAATGGCGTTCGGTATTTTTATTGAATTTAAATTTCAGAGCCATTATCTATGAAGAGTTATGCACTCTTTTCTTTTAAAACTTGATCGATACACTAACTCTTTGATGATGACTGTGCGATAGTAGGTACATTTTGTTTACGGGAGCTAGATTCTTGCTTGCATGGCACTTGCATAAGGAAAAGACGCTATTAAGACATAACTGTTTTTAAATAGGTATCGATTGAAAAGATATCAATTAAATGGCTTCTCAATAAAAAAGGTCATCCGTTCTATCGGTTTGAAATTAACGCGATAATTATCGGATTAACCGTAAGTGTAGCCTTAGCCACAGGAAGACGCCATAAGGAAGACGTTGCATTGGAAGGCGTCCTACAAGATGGACCGATGACCTAGTGAAGGCCGCAGGAATCAGGTGGATGCGGGAAGCACAGAACTGGACAAAGTGGCGGTGCTTGGGGGAGGCCTATGTCCACCAGTGGACGTCTTTCGGCTGAAATGATGTTGATGTAGCCTTAGCCTAACACAAATTATTCGACTGCTTCGTGAGGTCGTTACAAAATAATTCACACTCTAGACAATTTTAGCATTGAAACAATTCAGGAATCGCATTTAAATAATTTTGTTTAATAATTCTGTAGTTAATTAATTACAGACAAAATTAATTAACTGGGGGCAATGACATAAGATAGCCGAGCAACAACCGTTAACACTGAATACTAGCTCTTTAAATAGCCTTGTTTAACATTTTAGTTTTTTTTTTCTAACTTTTTTTAAATAGGCCACAATACCTTTCCCTTATTATTATTCTGTCTCTGACTAGGTACTGTAGTTAGGGTTGCCAACCCTACTTTATAATATTGTATCCTGCTGTAATATATTAGAGGCCTAAATGAATATTAAATTTCTAAAGAAAAAATATAGTAGGCGAAACTACAATATTTTTATTTCAAGACAAAAAGGCGAGATGATTGCAATAGGGCCTGTATTAATCTCTTAAAAGCTGGTATTTTGTTAACCTCGTTTATGAATAAAAAAGAACCTGTAAATAAAGGTCCATAGTAGCAAAAAATATGCATTTAAAGAAATATTTTTGAATCACCTACTATATATTTTTTATTTTTTCACCATCTACTATATTTTCACAGGCAATGGCTTAGATAATACTATATTTGATATAAAAAAGTGGGCAACCCTAACTGTAGTACTAATTAAAGTAGTTACTAAAGCTTTTTTTTCAATAACATTACTTACATATTTTACTATTGACACTTCTGACTTACGCGACCGTGAAAGACAATATCGTATGGAAACCTGCACCTGCTCGGAAATCATCAACAAATTTTCCCCTGCAGAGTTACAGTACGCCAATAACTGGCTACTTATGCGTACACGCACTGTGTTAACGGAACGCATCTACCTTACTCCCCAAGGCACAGTAGCGTGACAGTTACGGGACTCCATACTAATATTAATGTCACTTCCAATTCTGCTTACCCGTCAACAAAAAGATCAATTAACTTCAATAATAACAATGAGTTTCTAAGTATAAAACTAATCAATTACATAATTGACTTTAATTATCTGAGTAATGGTCGTCCCTTCGTTTTACCGGTACTAAAATAAGATGGCGAATGTGCCAAGAGAGTGTTAGTAAACAAGTCGCACGCGCATGATAAGATTCTTTTATACGTATGTGAAAACAAATGTGTTGACCTACCTTCTCGTAAGGAGTTATCGTAGTGCATTGGAGATTCTGGATTCTTAGTGTATCTTTAACAATTTACGTTGGGTAGAAAAGGAGGAATGAAGTGAGTGAAAAAGAAGTAAATGATGGCATGAAGGCCCCAGTAACCATCCAGGTTATAAAAGTCCTAAAACAACGAGTGAATGAAGTGACGTGAGGGAAGAAAGGAACAGAAAAACAAAACAGACCCCAAAGTAACATAGGACTTAGGGTAAGAAGAAGTAAAAAGCTATTAATGTAAGGGAGGTTTTCCAGCAATTCTGAGCTGTATAAATATTTGTAGATTACTCTGATCATTCATTCACAACAGAAAGTTATACCTTTGACCTGATAGCTTCATCATTTTAAAGGTTGCACGTTTTCCGCATCCAATATTACGTACAGAATTTATCCAGAAAATATCGTCCGTCTAGAATCTTTTTATCAACTATTTCGCAGAATACATTTTCGCACTCACCCGCCATTACAAAAATTCAATTGGAACTAGTGAAATCTCCTGTCAGACTTCATCAGTACTAGACTTTGCTTGGGTGTTTCTCTTCAGAGTAGTCTGTTAAGAAACACTGACCTCATCTAATACAAAAAAATATATTTTTTGACGTGTAAAAGTGTTAGTTAAAACTAATTTACGGAAATAGATATCAATTAACAGGCCTTCAGTAATATACGCGGGTGGTTTAAAAAAATGCATCAGGAATTCGGAATTGTTTTAGGAGAGCCTCTGAATGACCTATATTCCTTAGTTAACATGCACGGCACGGTTCCAACAGAAAACAAAACGACATCAAACAAAGTTTCTATATTGGATTTGGCCCCAGGAGTTTTTTAGTCCGTTGAAATATCCTTCCCTATCGATTCTCCGTAGTGAAGCTCTAATTCTATGTTAATTTACTGGGTCATTGGTCTAAGTTGTTGAAAACAAACTAATAAACGATCAAGATAAGGATACAATTGCCATTTCGCCATGTTAATTGCAGTTGATCGTTAGCTAATGTTGTATAGAATGTGCTTACTCATCCATCATAGTGGATCCACGTCCTAAGTCAAGGCCAGTTCTGTTTGTTTTAGTTATGTTCAGGCCAGACAGACATCAATAATCCTTGTTACTGATTAATTCTGAAACCTGTGGCTCAAACTCGTAAATTTAGATATATGGTACGCATGTGCATGTAGCCCGTTAGCTTGTCTAGTCAACTTATTAATAATATCATCATGCATACGTTCCTTTTTAACATATGGATTGTGTGAGAAATGATATCAAAGAGAAGAGAGTGAATGACCGTGATGGTTGACACGGGAGAATGGAACGAGAAAAAAAACGCGTTGCCCCAACCCCAAGTAACATTGGACAACGGCAGAAGATGATGATACGTTTCGTGCAAAAAGGTTTGAGCATCGCTGCTCCACCACTCAACAAACTAGGAAGATATTACGATCACATAATAACGATGTATCATTGTATGTTTAATGTATTGCCTGTCACTAATATCATCATTCGCGCGAACATCGTTAGCTGCCAGCAAAGCATGAAAGTCATTATTATGAGCTTATAGGTGTGTATAGAAAGCTTAAAGTCAATTGCTTCCTTGAGGTACCTCAGAGATAACTGGGAGCTTATTCTCGGTAAAATTCTGCATCTGCTTTTAAGCTTGTAAATTCTTCTGGTCCTTAGGGGGGACGATATTTGAAGCATAGGCAATTCTGTAAAGACATTACTACATGTCTTTACAGAATTGCCTATTAAGGTAGCTTAGGAAGGATCTGTAACACTACAATGCGATGACTTCTATAGATCTTTGCAAATAGCAGGGTCAAAAACACTCGGGAGGACCCTCGTTTTCAAGTACGACATCTTACCAAACTTATTCTTCCTCTTTATACGGTTTCATATACTTAGGTCTACCGATGATGAAGAAAACTAATCCATATCTTTGCAAAGCTTAGGTTGTCAGTCCGCTTTCCAGAGCGTAATCAGCCTATTATCTAGACACAGGCCTCCTCTCGGTCAGAGTGGGCCGTAATCCACCACGTGGGCCCAGTGCGGGATAGTGTCTTCGAATTTTTGGTTCTAGGAAGTGCCGGTTTCCCCACGATGTTATCCTTCACTGTTTTGGCTGATGAAATAATTTATACAAAGTGAAGCGCCTGTCAGGGTTCGAACCTACGAGCAACGAGCAACTAGTCCCACTCGGCCATCACTGCTCCGCTTTCTAGAGCAAACATAAATACTATACTTCTTTGTCTCCTAGAACCTTCCCATTCCATTCAAATATTAAAGATCTTCTGTTCTACGTTCTACCTCTAATTATTTATTACAAGGTACCGTGACCTGAGTTGCAACTAAATCAATAGTTTCAATTACATCAATCACGATAGAATCTGTATTTCTCTTGTGACCTATATTAGTCAGTTCATGGAAATCTAGGTGCTCGTAATATGGAGCTTTTCGAGCGGAGCCTTTTTCTAGAATTATAGCCGGGCTACCTGAATGTCTGGACCTGAATGGATCGATAATATTGATACGCGAGTACATCTCGCTTTTCAGTATGCGCTTCCTTTGCTGACATGCTTTTAGCTCCATTTATAGGGCCTTAATTATGGTTGATAGTTTAAAGGTTATTCCGTTTTAACCTTTTTGTCTATCACACTGTCTTTACATTTTATACCCTTCTTGCCTCTAGCCCCAGAACATCAAAGCTTACCCAACTCCTCACCTACCCAGATCCTGAATCTCAGGTGATCCTGTATCCTTGTCGATTTTAATCGGGTTTTGGTCTAGGTTAAGATTAGTTAACCAGCATGGCAGCTGCTTCATTTGAATTTGGAATCTCGCCATAACTGCATCACCCATGAACTCTTATGCGCTGGTACTTTACAAATTTAATTAGGATCGTAGTAAGACACAGTCAAACGTTCCTATTTTTTGCTTTTATTGCTAATTCAGGTGCTCATTGGATATTTTTTGAGGCTGTCATTTCAAATGGAACCTGCCATTATCTACCATCAAATGGTTCTATACAGAAACCGACAGTCTAATTATATATTTACGAGTAAAATAATCTGCATAGCTATCATCAAAATAAATTACATCATACTACAACGCGAATCTTCACCCAGTAACAACGGAATAGAGTTCCAAATTGATTGACATAAGACTATGCAACAAGATAAATGTATTTTCACTTTCATTAGAAATTTTACTTAAAAGTGTGGTGATAAAGTTTAAATTGCCGTGGGGGAGAGTCCGTACAAATTCTTAACTCAATTATTCATTGCTAGGCTTCCGCTCCGGCGGTTCCCGTGGCTCATAGTAATAGTAATTTCGTTTAGCCGCTATTGGCGCGTTGAAATCAATATACGAAAGTAGGTACACGTGTTCTGAACAAATAGGTTTTATTAGACGTTCTGTTTGTTTGTGGGAATGATCGGCAAACAACGTGTGTCGTGCACGAGTGTTGGACAAGGGTTATGGTGGAATGGAAATGTTTTAGATGGTGATATATTCTATTATTAAATTAATATTGAAGTCCTCTGATGTTCCACTGCAGGGCAAAGGCCTCCCTACTCTCTTTCAACTTCTCTATATTTAAATTTGCGAAGAATCAGTTCTTGTTGAAGTAGTCCAACTCATCCCACCATCTCCGTCTGGACTTGCTGCGATGTCGCTTGCCATTATACCTATTCTATACATATTATATCATGAATAACTCGCTTTTCGTGTCTGTCTGTGTGACCGCGTGGTTCTTCTAAACGGATTTCGATGCGGATCACCATCATTTCTGGAAGGTCTGTGGCGGCGTCTACATTGCCACATGCGAACTACTCATCACACTGGCGTCACGCAAAATCCTGCATCGCGCAAGCAGGAATTATTGCGCGACTGGCATTATACATATACAACAATCGCCGGTCAGTAGCCCACCAGATACGACACCCGTGTTGTCGGAGGATCTTCCTTTTACTATGGAGGATGAGCGAACTTTACACGCTGTTCCTCACAACTCTACAGGTCTATTTGTAAATTACATAAATATTTGATATAGATTAGCACAGAAAACTCTAATGTTTTGACATATCGCCATCAGAGTATCTTGCGAAGCAAGGGCGAGTCGCTAGTGTAGTATAAAATAAAGTCGTATGCCACTAATCTACAGGGTCCTCATATGACCCGACCAAGATTATGTCTGGACTTTAAAAGAGATTGAGACCTCTGAGTTTGTTTCAGCCTTTCTTCTCAGAGTAGTCAGATAGGAAACGCCAACCTAATCTAGGTTATTATTAATATTTTTTAATGTGACGTGTAAAAATGATTCCGATATCTTATTTATAGAATAAACAATTTCATATCCATCCCTAGCATCAGGTGGAATGACATCTCACTTCACCTAAGTTTTCACGGTGAGATGTTTATGGAATAGGGCTGTTCATAGCAGTCATCTAATTTACTCTTTCTTTTTAAAACTTTTCATAACTTCGAATTCTGGAATTCCTGAGTCCTCCAGGGTTGTCCATGTGTCTCCAAATCTGTACCCCAATTGCGTAACACACATAAAATTATGATTGATCGCAATTGATTTCATTTTGACAGTTCACCCACGTTCATTGCGTTATTTACGTTGTTGAGCAAATCTATGAAACAATGGATTAGTAATATACTTCAAAACGCTCGGATTGTGATTGAAAATGTGTAACGCTAGACTGTAAAGGGCTAAAATCTGCGAATATTTTGCACTATTTATTGTGCAAAATTGTTTAAACTAACTAACTTTCTTTCCACAAAGTTTGGTGTTTAGCGTTATCAAGCAGGAAGTGTGGGCCGCATAGTTCGTTGATTGTTGAACCCTCACACTTGCTTATTGTTTTAGTATTTTGTTGATTGATAAGCGCACGCGCAAGCCCGAGATATTTCTCAACTTTTCCGCGTGACAACTGTTAGACGTTTTTGTTCGGTGGTTTTAGTTTACTTGCTAAATGTCGTTTCATTAATTTAATTTGAGTGTAGTTAATAATAAAAACTAATTAAAAATAATGATGACGAATTAAAAAGTTGAGTCTCGCGAATTAAGTAAAAGATGATAGTTTTAAGTTTATAATTCTAGTTTAAGATACATTGTCTAATTAATAATTGCCTGATTTAATTAGGAATAGAGTAGCTTTATTATTTTTATTTTCTTCAAAGCCATAGCACCAGTATTATTTATTATTTAATTCATATCATGATTTTTAACGACAAAGTCCGTGTCATTTCGTGTCATCTTGTCGGAAACTAATAATAACTTAAAGTATGTAAAAAAAAAAATACATATAAGAGCCACGTGTTTTTCTAATAGAGACAATAAGCCAGCGATTAACGCACTTGTCAAAGAGTTTAGCGTTTACATTTCATAACAGCATGGCCTTCTCTATGCAAACTTTGCCAAGATGGCCGACGACCTCGACCTTGGCAAGCGTTTTGACAAGCCTGACCTTGGATCATGACAACATGTGAAAAAACCTTACAGAATACAAATACCGACACACTTATACGGCGGCTTATTTCACGTGCGGCGAAGTAAGTAACTAAAATGGGATATACTGAATTTGACAGATGTTTGACATTTTCCGTTTGCAAGTGGCGCCACCTTGAGATGCAATGTTAAGTTTGTCGCACGTGTAAAATGGTATATTATTTAACATCGTCTCACTCCTCATTGAATAACAATAGCTTGTTATTGTTTTTGCCTCAATCAACTTTTAAATGTCGAATCGGTTTTGTATTTTGTTTTTGTTAACCATGCAGCCAGTTACACACATTTATTCATGCTAGCATTAAAAAAATGCACTTCTGGCCTTATTATTGCAAAATTATAATTTTAATTAAAATTTCCTGGCGAATCAATAAATAATCCAATTGCTAATTCGATTAAAATCACAGTTATTCTGCCTATAAGTAGATGTAAATTAAAAATCGTGTTCTGAATGCCAAACACATAAACCGCTCCCCCCTTTACCACTGCTAAAGATATCTGATGTTATAATACTTGATAATGGCTTCTCATTAATTCGCGATACGGTTAGCTTGGACCAAGTTAACTGGTTGACTGGCCAGCCAAACACCAGCCAGCCGTTTGCTATTACGGTGAAGTTGTAACTGCAGTCTTACTACTAAAAGGGGGGGGGGTAACCTTGTCTTTAGAAACATTTTGATAGAAACATCGAACCTGTTTAATGTGGGCAAGGTGTTTCTAATTGCTTTGTTAAACACGATGTATCCTGTTCATATTTATTTTCATAATTAGTGCAATAATTTGTTGCTAAAATTACAGATTTGCTGGCAAGGAAACTACGTTTTGGCACTTTTATATTTGTAAATGTTCTTCGAGGGATAGATTGGGTGATTAGAAGTATTAATGACTTTTGGCATTTACGTTCATTAAACAGTACATATAATATGGAAACCTAACTTTTGGTGATAGTTGAATGTTGCAATTTTTCAGAGCTTTTTACAGCTGAATTTCGACTAATACAAATTCCTTACTAAACTAACTATTCTCCCACAAAACTACTACAAAATTACGTAACCTAAATTCCTGCGATTCCACTCGTTTTAAAAAGTCGAAAGCTTCGCTTTGCGCATGCGACCTGCGGTCGGTGCGCACGAGTTTTCACTTTCACGGGCCGTTGCCCCTTCAACCAACCTCGGCATACTTCGGCTTATTTGGTCAAGGTTGGGCGGACGGGATTTTGATGTGATGTGGGGACATGACCTTCGGATTTGGGACATGATGAGATTTATTAGAATCTAAAGGTTTTTAGCCAACATTTTATACAAAATTAATTGCCATTTGTATGGGATTTATGGGACACTTAAAATTTGTCGTTAAAATGATTTTATGACTGTTTTCTTCTGATTTAAAATTCCGATACTTTGCAGTTTCATAAATCTATTGTTTATAAGCTGGATGTCTGACGTCAGTTCAACAGAATGGAATAAAACAAACATTCTTAGTGAGGTTTAAACAATATCCTGGCTAATTCGCTTCAGCACGGAAAAAGAATATCGTGAACGCATAATTAACACACATTCCTCGTTAGCAGGGTTGGCACTTGTCAGGTTCAGAAACAAGATATAAGTGGACAATGTTTTTACTACCTTTTCTTTTTGGTACCGTACCTACTACCTACTTACACATGTATGTGATCCAAAAGGTTTCAGGTCCTGAGAAGCAGAATTAAACGGTTCACCCTTGTTTGATCGAACAACGTTTGATATAATATTACTAAATCGAACAACGTTTAAGAAAATCATCACTTTGTATAATATCATTTGACAGAATTTTCAGTTCATCGAATATTTATTTGCTATAACAACGTTTGCGCTAATGATCAAAAGGTATAATGTTCATTTGATGTAATGTTCAGATGGTATAACCATGTATTTTATCGAATATTCAATTGGTGTAATGTAATGCAGAAAAAAAAACATTATGCTACAAAATTTTGTGACAGAAACGAATCGCTGCAAAACCGACTTCACGCAGTCTTGTCTGCCCTACCCCTTTTTTTTTTTTTTTTTTTTTGGATGGGAAATTATCAAATAACTTCTCCCGCTCTGGGCGGAGCGGGAGGGCGTGTCAGACTTTTACTGACTAAAACCCACCCGTGTTCCTTCCGTTGCCTGTGTGCCGAGGTCGCGATATCCCTTTCAGACAAACCCGCGACCCCGGCAGGCATTGGCCCTTCCGGACCCCGTCAGTTGGTGCTGACATCTCTTTGAGGCGCGCGTGGAACACAACGCGCCGTCGACCCGGGCCTGGTCCCTATCGGACGGCGAGCTACCCATTGCTCACCGTCCGCAAGCCCGCGCCTACGGTGGCCGGAAGTCGGCTCGCGACTCCCGACGCCCGGGGCGTCTCCTGCGGCGACTAGGGGCGCGAGGGGGCGCATTTTGCCTCTCCCTCGCGCGCTCCGCCTCCTCCTTCGCGAGCATTACTGCTTCGCAGAAGGAGGTGACGGCCTCCCATGCACTCTCGCTCCGGACCATGGCCTGAACCAGGGCCGGACGCGAGAGATCGCCGCCGCCGATCGCCTCCGTGAGGACACGGCGGTGCTCCGCCCAAGCTGGGCAGACCTCCACCGTATGCTCCACCGTGTCCTCCGGGCGATCCACACAGTGGTGACACCCGGGCGTTTCCTCCCGCTTTATTCTGAACAGGAACCTCCCGAAACAACCATGTCCGGTGAGGACCTGTGTCAGGCGGAAGGTGAGGACGCCGTGGCGCCTCTCTAGCCACTCCTCAAAGAGGGGACTTATCGCCACAATTGTGGCGTGCCCAGTCTGCCCTACCCCTAGAGTGCTACCCCTAGAGTGTAATTTAAGCCCGCGTAGGCGCGGAGGGGTGGGGCGGCCCGCGAGCTGAGGAGCAGGTGGTTTGAAGGCCCGCCGCCGCGGCTGAGGCTGGCCGGCGAAGCCGGCCAGCAAGCCGAAGCTGCGGTGGTGAGCGTTAAACCCATCTGCGACGATAAGCTCGCGTGGGGCCGCCCAAACCCCGCAGCGCCGGAGCCGTGACAGAAACAATGCTTGCTGCATGTTGCATGCCTGCTTGCTTGCTGCTTGCATGCTGCATGCCTGCTTGTATGATGCATGCCTGCTTGCATGTTGCATGCCTGCTTGCATGTTGCATGATTGCTAGCATGCTGCATGTCTGCTTGCACGCTGCATCTGCTTGAAACTGAAAAGGTATAATGTTCATTTGATGTAATGTTCAGATGGTATAACCATGTATTTTATCGAATATTCAGATGCAGCGTGCAAGCAGACATGCAGCATGCTAGCAATCATGCAACATGCAAGCAGGCATGCAACATGCAAGCAGGCATGCATCATACAAGCAGGCATGCAACATGCAAGCAGGCATGCATCATACAAGCAGGCATGCAGCATGCAAGCAGCAAGCAAGCAGGCATGCAACATGCAGCAAGCATTGTTTCTGTCACGGCTCCGGCGCTGCGGGGTTTGGGCGGCCCCACGCGAGCTTATCGTCGCAGATGGGTTTAACGCTCACCACCGCAGCTTCGGCTTGCTGGCCGGCTTCGCCGGCCAGCCTCAGCCGCGGCGGCGGGCCTTCAAACCACCTGCTCCTCAGCTCGCGGGCCGCCCCACCCCTCCGCGCCTACGCGGGCTTAAATTACACTCTAGGGGTAGGGCACACGGTGGAGCATACGGTGGAGGTCTGCCCAGCTTGGGCGGAGCACCGCCGTGTCCTCACGGAGGCGATCGGCGGCGGCGATCTCTCGCGTCCGGCCCTGGTTCAGGCCATGGTCCGGAGCGAGAGTGCATGGGAGGCCGTCACCTCCTTCTGCGAAGCAGTAATGCTCGCGAAGGAGGAGGCGGAGCGCGCGAGGGAGAGGCAAAATGCGCCCCCTCGCGCCCCTAGTCGCCGCAGGAGACGCCCCGGGCGTCGGGAGTCGAGAGCCGACTTCCGGCCACCGTAGGCGCGGGCTTGCGGACGGTGAGCAATGGGTAGCTCGCCGTCCGATAGGGACCAGGCCCGGGTCGACGGCGCGTTGTGTTCCACGCGCGCCTCAAAGAGATGTCAGCACCAACTGACGGGGTCCGGAAGGGCCAATGCCTGCCGGGGTCGCGGGTTTGTCTGAAAGGGATATCGCGACCTCGGCACACAGGCAACGGAAGGAACACGGGTGGGTTTTAGTCAGTAAAAGTCTGACACGCCCTCCCGCTCCGCCCAGAGCGGGAGAAGTTATTTGATAATTTCCCATCCAAAAAAAAAAAAAAAAAAAAAAAAAAAGGGGTAGGGCAGACAAGACTGCGTGAAGTCGGTTTTGCAGCGATACGATCTTTCGACTAAATCATTATTAGTGTAGTGAAACATTAGTTTAAATAAAATTAGTGCATTTGAAAATTCGGCGAAATGAAATTAGTTCAAATGAAATTAGTTCAAATAAATAATTACGCTAAATAAAAATTTACCAATGAATTATTCGGTCAAATGAATAATTCTTCGAATTGACTTTATTGCAACTAAAATTCGATTTAGTAATATTATATCAAACGTTGTTCGATCAAACAAGGGTGAACCGAATTAAACTCTAAATCGATGAAGTTTAAAGTTAAAATGTCACAAATCCACTATTCATTAGAGCCCTATGTCACTCTTTTGAGTGTTGTCAGAGCTTCATGATTTATCCTTCTGGAAAATTATTCTTCCTCGCTTTGTACTACCATGAATCCAAATGGGTGTCCTATCCAGTACATTTTCTTCATTCTGACAGCCCTGCTAAGTGCCTCGCTATCGTTTTCAAACTGCTCGTGTTGAATCATTGATGTATTAACCTAATTTTGGTAACTTCGATACTCACAACACAACTGTCAATACGCCACTTACTGAGGAAATTCTACCGATATCAAGTTACGAATATTTACTATTGCACATAACAACACGCCTGTATACCTCGAAGGGTTATGCAGGGGTGTCCTTATAGGGGGTGAGCCTATTGCCATCAACCGGGCTCAAATAAAATAGTTGCCCTATTATCTTTCACCATTTTTTTTTTAATTGTTGGGTTATTATCAAATAACTTCTCCCGCTCTGGGCGGAGCGGGAGGGCGTGTCAGACTTACTGACTAAAACCCACCCGTGTTCCTTCAGTTGCCTGTACGTTGCCAGGGGCCACGGTATCCCTTTCGGGATTTCCCGCGACCCCGGGAGTTATCTATCACCCTAAGGGTGGATTTCACCAATGAAACTGAACGCGATCAGTACATCTAATGTGCGTTCAAAAGCTGTCAGTGTCAATATTCCACAACAATGATGACACTGACAGCTCTTGAACGCGATTTAGATGTGCTAATCTCGTTCAGTTTCATTGGTGAAATTGGCAATAAGGTTGAATGTCACGTAAAAGTGGTAAATAAAATACCAGGTCGACTATACTATTGATAAACTTCTGCCTAAGCCTTCGGGGAAAACAGTCGTGATGTTACAGTAACTATTTCCTGCCGCCAGCCCCTCGACCAAACTAAAACTAAATGTACACCCCAATTGCGTAAAGGCTCGTGCAGACCAGCGCGACGCGACTCGAACTATTCTAAGAAAGCTTCACAATTTCTAAGAAAACTTCACGGTATAAAGCTTTGTGCAGACTAGCGCGACGCGACACCGGTTATTGTTATACCGTCAAGTTTTCTTAGAAATTGTATTGTTCGAGTCGCGTCGCAATGGTCTGTACGACCCTTAACAATAACCGGTGTCGCGTCGCGGTAGCTGCATGAAGCTTGACACACTTTAAATCGCAATCCGCGAGTTTTGAAGGATATGGCTAATCTATTGCATCATAGGTGTGAAAAGTTCTACTCAACAACATAAATCACGCAATGGACAAGTCCATTGCGTGATTTACGTTGGTGAGAGGAATTTTTGGGTGAACTGTCAAAATGAAACCCATTGCGATCAATTGTAATTTTATGTGTGACATAAACCCTTTAGCGATCACGTTTTCACACACGTGCTGACAAATCTATGTACTGTAGACACATTTATGCCGATGCCCCCTGCTTTGTTTATCTCAGTAGATAAATTCATGTGTTTATGTTATAAGTACTTACTACTGATAAAAAAATGTGTTATTTGTTTATTTTTCTTCGCGCCCGGATCTGATTTGTGCGCACACGTCTCTCAACATCAACTAAGTAAGCTATGACTGGCATTTTTTTTATTTACTTGGTATATATATTATGTTTGATATTGTGAACTAAATGCTTGGTTATTATTTTTAACGACCAATCAGAGCAGCTTAATTAAGTTTTGACACCAGCATGCGTAGCATGTCCACCATAGAAACTGGTTTTGTCGACGGAGGAATAGACAAAATGACAGATTGTGATTGTGAATCTGTCATTTTGTCTATTCTTCCGTCGACAAAACCAGCTCTCTGTTTCTGGCCTATCACGACTTGATACATCGCCAGTGATAGTTTTGATATTTGATTCTCAAATACCCTAATGAATGACTATTTCATGAAATCATTACATTTGAGGCCAATTCGAACTAAAAGAGTGATAATTCTAATGATTATAATTCTGTAAATACATATCTGTTATAGTCGCGAATCATATTTTGATCAAGATACGACCTGACACTGACCAGCAAATTAAAAAAAAAAAACGTAAGAAAATTCGAATTTCGCGGGATACATTAGCGCACCCCCTCAAAAAAAAACAAGGTTTTATACCCTAGAAGAGACTACCAAACTATCTACATAAAAAAAATGGCTAAAAAACTTCCAGCGGCTTTAATATCATGTCGGCTAGTGACGTCGAGTGGGGTCTTCTCAACCTCCATTCCATTGTGGCTTTGAGAGACTGTCCTTCAAACCGGATAAAAATCTATGCAAAAAATACACCTAATTGCTGTTTGAATTTTCTTGTGGCTCTTCTAGAGTTGTGTTGGTATTAGATGTTGGCGTTGCTAGTACAAGATAGTTATCGATGCCTTTTGTGACGATAATTTTCATGGCAGCTTTTAAAGACATGTTTTTTAATTAGCAAATTACAATGTACGATTGAAGTGGTCCGTAACATTGTCCATTTACCATCAGAACAGCCTGTAGACATGATAAGAAAAACAAAAAACCCGACTGGAAAAACACATACTGAAAAGAGCATTTACTTATTCCAGGTGGTGGGACCGTGGGACAAACAAAGTTGTTTTTCTCTTTTCCGTTGAGTTGAGTATGTTTTATTTGCAGTCGGGTTTTTTTATTTTTTTTTTATAATAGTATTTATTTCAAGCTTTTTGAAATATTTGAAATATTGTTCATTTTGTTTTTAATTTTAAACCTACGCCTCCCTTAATTTTGTATTTGCAGATGCAATATACATACGGCGTGTAATAAAAACCGTGAGGGTGTTGTTAAGAATCATACTGAGAGTCTATTTATGTGGTAATTTTCTGGAAAAAAGTAAAAGAAAATCACTACTACAATTACATAGGGCGCGGGCGGCCGTCGGCGTCGTTTAGTGGGTGTCTACAAGTGCTAACTTATGTTATGAACTTATGACCCCTGTTGAAAATTTACATTGGGATAATTTTGATACTTACTAAAAAAGTGAATTTTAAATAACTTTTAATTTTCAATACTAAAAGTATTTTTTGGTAATGTTATTGCAGTACCTATGTGCCCTGTTCAGATCGGACAGGGTTTTTCTAACAAATTGTATTAATATTATATAGAATCTAACGACACCTTATGTGTTAAAATCCATCGAGCCGTTTAGGCTAAAGAGCGTGCCAAAGAAATAAACATACCTACATACATACTCTCGACAAACATTACCCTCCTTCTGGGGCAATTGGGTAGTAATATCATAATCACTAAGCTTGAGAGGCGAATGAATCAGTAATTCTATTTTAATGTTTTTGACTTACTGTATAGCGGTGATAGCCTAGTGGTGTGACCGTAGACTGCCAAGTCATAGGCCTCGAGTTCGATCCCAAGGCACGCACCTCTGACTTTTCGGATTCATGTGCGTATTGTATAATTATCACTTGCTTCAAAAACGGTGAAGGAAAACGTCGTGAGGAAACCGGCATGCCTGAGAGATATTTCTCGACGGCATGTGAAGCCAAGTCAGAGGCCCATGGGCGGCTTTAAAGCTCTGACACCAGGTTAGTCACAACTACACGAAAAAGAAAAAATACTAATGTACAATTTTATCACTCTAAGGACGGAGAATGGTTAAATCCCAATTTTTGGTGATAGGTAAACTGCTAAATATTTAATGCATTTTCCTCTAATACAGACAACAAGACAACTAAAGACCTCTTCAAAGGAATTCTACTTTACCTGCCTTCATTATGACGTAAAACTCAATTTTAAAGATCATTTAACGAAAAAAGAAAACTGATGCACAACAACTTAGCAATGTAACCTACAGCGATCATCGACCCCCGTTATCGTTATCACTAGGAAACTGCACTTGGCAAAGAAACCTGATATCGCTGATAACAGGTGATACAGCAATGTGTATCTGACGCTTGCTCTTGCTGACTGTGGTGAAATTCATGTAAAGCGAATAGGTACCAGTACTTATAGGCCGTGAAAAGGTTCAAGTGTACTAGGCCTTGTGAATGCGGGAAGCACAGAACCGATCCAAGTAGCGGTTGGGAGCGGTGGGGAAGGCCTATGTCCAGCAATGGAAGTCTTTCGGCTGAAATGGTGATGATGATGATACTATTAGTACCTATTAGTAAATTTCAGTGTAGATGGAAACATCGACATTTAAAAAGTAACAATTTACAAGAAAATGGAATTGATTCTAGTGGCCCTTCCAAAAGGTAGCTTTGTATGGGGAAGATTGGACAAGAACCAGTGATTAGAATGGGAATCGGCGTGAGGTTGATACCTTGCGTCGCCATCTGGCATTATGCTGAACTGCGGCCCTTTTGGCAGATTTCTTTTGTCCTTTTTATAGTTTAAAGGTGATTTTTTTTTGGAATATCAATAACCGCATTTTCTTTCTCCATTACTCCATAGTAAATAACTCTTTTAAAATGTACTCCATAATAATCTCTTAAAAACATTATCAATAGGAAAATGAACATGGTGGAATGTGCCTGTCGGAGAACGGATAAGAGTGGATGAAGTGGTCTTCTTCTTTTCGTGTAGTCAGTGACTAACCTGGTGTCAGAGTTTTAAAGCTGCCCATGGGCCTCTGACTTGGGCTTCACATGCCGTCGAGAAATATCTCCCAGGCAGGCCGGTTTCCTCACGATGGTTTCCTTCACCGTTTTTTAAGCAAGTGTTGATTTAACAATACGCACATGAATCGGAAAAGTCTGAGGTTCGCCTTGGGTTCGAACTCGAGACCTATGACTTGGTGGTCCGACGACGGTCGACCGCCTAGGCTATCACTGCTATACAGTTAGTCAAAAACAGCAAAATAGGATTACTGATTCATTCGCCTGTCATGCTTAATGATATTACTAACCGTCTGTCCCAGAAGGAGGGTAATGTTTTTCGAGAGTATGTATGGAGGATGAATTGATAAGGAGGATACTGATCTTCCACCGAATGTAGGTACCACCACCACTTCTAGAAATGGTCAGTTTTTTTTAAATTTTTGTCTTAATATTCTGAGTCAGGCAGTGACAGGGAATGGGGATGCTAAATGGAATGGAGGTAATAAGACTAATAATAAGATATCAGAATTTCCGCCAATTCATTACCTAACTACAAAAATAAGTTTTAATTAAAACCAACAGTGAATGTTTTATTGAGTAGGTACACATAAATCCTGTATTTTCCTTATAAAGGCCTATACTTAAACTACTTTATCCTTTCCATCTATGCATCTGATATATATTAATATACAATGTAGTTTATTAATTTTTTTACCGATGTGTACTGGTTTTCCCCAAAATAACTACCTATGCAAAACTCAACCACAAAGTACGGCACACTGAACTGGTTTTAAAGTCCTATCACGAATTGAGACACATTGATGCATAGGTATTAATTATCATGTCGATATTGCACGATAAGTTTATCAAGTAGTTGATTACACAGCTTTAGATATTCAGAGATGCAACACTGAAAGTTAAATAGTACAACAAAACGAATAAAATGGCTGTCGTGGGCACTTAAATTCTTAATGAACAAAAAATGCTGTGAGATGGTACGAAAATCAGTCACATAGTCTGTACGGACGAAAAGACGCGGGCGGGGTCTTAAGATGGCGGGACGAGCTGGACAAAACAAAAGACTGGTGGTCCACATTAGCCCTGGATCGCATGAACTGGAAAACTTGGGGAGATGGGAGATGGGGGCAGGGGGTTGGTACAGCCTTAAAAAAGGGTGGGCGTTTTTGGGGGACTGTCTTATGTAATTTTGACGTTCGAAAAGTGCTGATTCTCAGTCTAGTTTGAATAAATGACTTTTGAATTTTGAATTTTTTTGAATCTTACATTAACTTCTTTTTCCGTTGAAATTGTCTACATAGGGTCTAGGAGCAATTTTCAGATATTAGACTGAGTTGAGTGGACGCGCATAAATTGAGCCAAATCAATGATTCTTGGTTCTTGTGAAGATGGGTTTAGTCGAAACTAACATAGAACCAGAGCAGAGCATTTTTTAAATTCTTTATATTTTAGTATGGATAGACCGATGAAAGAATGTTCTACTCCTGTTTACACAAAAAAAATTGGTAGACTGAGGATCGAATATGCATTCGCTCGTTTGGTCATAATCATAACCGCCCAAATGCTGGGCAACGATCTCCTAAGTTTCACTACAGCACAGCAACAGTTCACTGTTCTCTGCCTTCTTTAGGTCATCAGTATTCTGTTATTTCTATTATTAGAAGCAGCCATTGCTCCACCACTAATTTATAAACAACTATTAACGCAACATTAACGTCCATTTAATGTTACTACTAGCCTAAATATGAAATCAATGTCGTTACTCGTTATCTAAAACTGGTTTCATTACTTTTATTAGATCAGACTGGCCTCTGTTGATCATAGCCCATTGGTCTCTTGGTCGCATCGCAGGCTGATTGATCGCAATGACTACGTGTCTGCTGGGGAGTTTGTTGCGCCACTTCTTCCCAGCTAAAGCACTAGGAAGTGGTGAAGGGCAGGCGTTTTTGGGGGACTGTCTTATGTCATTTTGAAGTTCGAAAAGTGCTGATTCTCAGCTTATTTTGAATAAATGACTTTTGAATTTTGAATCTCAAGTCAGTCATTGGTTAGCTATATTAAGAAGATGGATAATATAATAGATTCAACCTGTGTACTCTTTACCACTCCCACGAAAAGTGACGGTAATCTATTCGTAGACAGTCGTAAGAAAATTACAACGTATGTACATAGTACCTACTTACAACTTATGCGTCAGCAAAAGAAAATTTAGGCATGACGAAACTTGAGTAGATCGAAAACACAGGTGCATGACGTGCAAACATACCAGCGATGCACTTGCCCAGCATTGAACTACACATAAAATAAACTCACGACTTTTTCCCATGTTTTATATTATGTGGAAAATGTCGTGGGTTCTACATTTGCTCACTCTTTACTTAGCTCTAATTATTTTGTAATATTGTAATGTGTAACCGTTTATTTTCCCAAATAAATAAAATAAAATGTCAGAACCTGCAGAACACCACCTGAGTGCTACGTCCATACTATTACTTCGTCTACAATCATATTTATTATCTGGCAGCAATTTTTTCTATTCAACATTGAAGTGTAGTTAATAACTTCTGCCGCTTGACTTATGTTGTTAGCAGCTATGAACAATCTTCTTGTATAGTAAAAAGTTCCTAAGGCACACTTACAACGGAATCACTGTTAGCTATAACTGCTAATACCACCAGCTATTCATTTATTCCGGTTGACCAGTGTTCACCCTATGAAGTTCTCTACCCTTCTGACCGTTCATTGCAGCAGTTGTTATGACCATATTCACGTAATATACTGGTGATGGATAATACCTTTCATGGTTGGTCTTCCTCTTTTCGCCCAAATACGCCCCCCGCCCTTCACCACCTCCTAGTGCTTTAGCTGGGCAGAAGAAGTCGTGCAATAAACTCCCCAGCAGCACAGCTGTCTTTTCAGTTAGAAAAACTTGATTCTATACAATAGTATGCAAAATAATTTACATTACGCAACACAAAACATGAAATTAAATTATTTGCTATAATGTCAGCTAGTACACGCAAAATACCAAGAAAAATATCGAAATCTATATTCAAGCAATACAGAAACTCGTAGAAATACCTACCACGGGTACCATAGATGATATTTATTAATTGTTGGAAGTACAGTACCTGTGAGCAAGGGAGCGGCTTCAAAAGCCAAAGTTGAAGATGAAAGATATTAATTGTTCAATTTATTTGTTCCAGATAGTTTAACATGCACGACCAGGAGCAAGACGGTGAGCCGGCGCATCACGCGCGGCGGCCGATGAACGCGTTCCTCATCTTCTGCAAACGACACAGGAGCGTCGTGCGCGATAAATATCCCAATCTTGAGAACAGGTATGTTTGGCTATCATCTTCTTTCAAACCTTCTATTGGATGGACATCAAACAGACCATCTGATGGCGAGTGGTCAACGACACCTGTGGAAATCTGCAATATCAGCGGGGCGTTACCATCACTGAATGCTAAGACTCGGCTAAAATGATTCACGTGCCTTATACAAGCACAGCCGTGCCTTATATCTTGGCTTTGGCTGAACTTCATGTCTTCGTCGGAGGTATTGGCTTTCATATCATCCTTTAGATGATCCAACAAGCTGCTTAGAGATATCCAAGATCCACTCAAAGGCATGGGCCATTTAAAAATAAACAACTCCTTAGGTTTTAAACTTTTTGAAGATTCAAGCTTAGTGGTAAATCCTGAAATAAACTTATTGCGTAGTAAAATGGCTCTGAATATGAAGGAAAAAATACATTTCCATATAAACACGCCAAGTATAGTATTAGATAAAACTGATAAGATACAAGAGTTTACACGATTTTATACTCTAACTAATTAACTATTAAAGTAATTGTTACCTTACAGGTCCATAACTAAAATCCTCGGAGAGTGGTGGGCAAACTTGGACAAGGAAGAAAAGGCTTGCTACACAGGTCTTGCTAAACAGGTGAGCAATTTTTTTATAATTCGATCTTACAATAAAATTCTTGGTAAAATATGTGATAGGAAAACATTCGCTAGTTCACTTATATTTGGTTTTTTTATTACTCCAGTACAAAGACGCCTTCTTCAGCGCTAATCCCGACTTCAAGTGGTACAAGCTGCCCGCACCACCACTTCGCACGCTTTCCTCCAGGCCCAGAGAGTCCAACGACAAGCCTGTAGAGTCCCCCAACAGTGAACATCACGACGAACTCGAGAAAACAAATAACAACTCCACTAAGGTAGACTTCAACAAAAAATCTAAAGACGAACCGTGCGAAGCTGAGTCTAAGCCACTCTCCATGTTCACCCCCGGCAAGCTCGCCGACGAAGCCCAAATGGGAGGCCTCAGCAGCCTCCTAGCCACTAAGACTGAAACTCAAACTACAAACCCTTATTACTCACCCCCATGCTTTAAGTTCAACGCGATCTCAACACCAAACGAATACAGATCTCATAACTTAATAGAGAGGGCCAAGGCGAAAGGTCCTCGAAATGAGGAAAGCATACGTGAGCTGCAGAACGCACTCACTGAGACCTCCCGACTGTTCGAGGAAGACTTTGATGAAGAAAAGAAAGGGGTATACTACGGTGCACCCAACGACCAGTTCACTAACCAAGATGTGATAGACCAAATAGTTGATAAGAGATATTCTGGTAAAGACGATGAGTACGGTTATCAGAGGAACTATTCCGACGACGAAAAGAACATGAGGTCTGGTAGATCGTGCAAGGGGAAGAGGTACCAGGAGTTCATGGCTGTTGGGGGGCTCATAGTCAACAAGCGACAGAAGAGAGACTCGGACAAGCCAGACGAGAACTACAGCGCGGCCTGTAGCTGGGACCCTGGCAGTCTGCGGGACGACACGACGGAGGACGAGCCGAAGTATCACAACTCAACCAACGAGAAGCCGGCCGACAGCGACCACAAAATCGAAACAACCGACACGCCTGAACCCGACAATAATGGTAACAAAACATTCAAGGCTGCCGACTTCGACTTAGACGCTAAAATAAGAGCTCTGCCTTCACTTAGTTTAGAAAAATTCCAACAAAAGAAACGCGAAAACAAACGCAAGAAGAAAACCATCAACTTGAAACCGAAAGCGCTGGAGTCTTCACACATAGTCAATTCAGTTCCTAGGTCCATGTTGGACGACAGGCGGGAGATGGTGGAGCACTGGCGCGACCACGTCATCGGCAGCCAGAAGAGGAAGCCGAGGAAGATCAGCATCACGCGGCTGGAGATCAACAGCATGGTGTCGAGCGTCAACTTGAACACGCACAACATTAGTCCGGAGATAATGATAGCCACGGAAGCGCCGCGCACCGCGGTCCAGAACATGGAGATCTGCAAGCAGTCGCAGCACAGCGTGGACCTCATGGCGCTGGCCACGCTGGCCGAGGTCGCGTCCAACACGTCCAAGCTCGACGACTCCTCCATCATACAGAACATGACCGCCAAAGCAAGCGATTCCCACGCTTCCATGGTATAAGATACCAACACAACTAGCCTTAACAAATATTCCAAATATTATTTACTTTGTAATCAGATAATATTTATATATAGATCTAATTTTACATTGTACGCATAAAAATTAATATTATTGTACACTTTTAACGTAGTTTTTATAACGTAGCTATAGAACTATTTATATCGAAAATAGAAAAAAAAAGAACTATATGTATACCTTATTTTAGTTACGTCGTTTAGGCTGCTAAATATTGCTTTGTTAGGACTAGAAAATGTAAGAGTGATAGATTAATGTCCTCACGAATAACAACAAAGCATAATGAATTTTACTTATAGTAAGAAGAGATACAAATAAATTACAATTATGATATCTTAGGATGTCGTGGGATTTGTCGACGCCATTTCATCACATCATAACGGTATAAAACGCCAAACAAATAAGTCATTTTAAGATAATTGTATGTAAACCTCATTATGTATAAAGCTAGGTTATTTGAATCGCCTTAATAATTTAGAGATTTAAAAAAAAACGTAAGACACCACATGCATAGACTGCATTGCATTTTTAAGGTGACTTATTTCTCGTTTCATTGCATTCGTGCAATAATTATCATTTATATAATATTATATTTATATTATACATGAGTGGCGCGAGTCACATGTTTTTGTATAAAGCGAATTTATCACAACTAATATTATGGCAACTGGAGGAAGGAAGTATGAAGTAACATTTTGAATAAGGCTGGGAATAATATAAATTATATCAGTAGCTTTTAATGAAATGTTTAAATAAACTGTGGTCTGACAACTATTATTACTTGTGGCCGACTGTCAGTAATATACGATGAAATATAATGACTCAATAAGTGGTGAATTGTAACTCCGTATTTGGCTGCGTAACGTTCGCGTGTACTAGTAAATCTAGTTGGCCTCGTATAGACTAAAATAAATGAAAAAAATAGGCCAGATCTGTTAGTTAGTTTGAAGCAAGCTTGAAAGCTAGCCATTTGATAGTGATCTATTTTGAGCCATAACTGAATCATCATGCCAAAACTTTTGTATTGGACTGACAGTCCACCTCTGGGTCATGTGTCAGGCCACCATAACAAACTTTATGGTAAACTATTTCCAGCCTAAGATTGAGACCTCTGTTATAGCTATTGAAAAAATCCTTAATATAATGCCCGTGCAATCCCCTGTACATATTTATTATTACAGAACGTATATTTAGTAAATGGTATATAGTCAATAGCTCAACAAAAGTCCCAATCTAAATAAAAATCAATTTAAAAGATATATTTATCTTTTTTGAAGATTTTATACTTACCTGAAGTTTAATAAAGTAACAACTCTATGGGGTATTGAAAAATCTTTTGTAGTAAGGAAACGTGATGTTATTTATAAAGATGATGGAGCAATTGGCGAAAGAGGTGAAGATAGTAATTTTTATAGTTGCCAGATGAGGCCTCAGAATACCGGCCGTATCACACGAGTCAAACTCGTCTAACTTTTCTTTGTGATAAAATATTTGACTAGGTGTTGTTAGTTTTAACTTAAAAATATATCATCATTATTTCATAATTTTATTATTTATCGAAAGTCATGAAAAATGTTTTACTCATCAAAAAAAAATCGAAAAAAAAAATATCATTTCGATTAAACGTACACTGATTAGATTAATCTTGTCCCTATTAGGTACCTGAAGTTTATCGAAAAATTCACGAATTTCATGTGAGAAAAAGCAAAAAAAAAAACTAAAATGTATAAGATCATTCTGAAACCATTTTTAAGTTATAAAATAAATTTCAATATAAATGTAGTAGATTACATGTTTTTAAGAACAGTGTTTCTCAAATTTTTGTTCTTGTTTATTTTTGTAATGGATTTTAAGGGGTTTCTGTGATTTTATTCTATCTCCTATGTTAAGGTTGCCGGCGTGAAGATTTCGTTTACAGGTCTAGTCTAGATTAGAGTTTATAATGAAAAAAAAAATGATCAAGTACGAAATTCGAAAAGTGCACTTATATTTTTTAAAGTTACAAACGATGACACAAGCCATAATGTGACATGCTCATCCAAAGACCAAATGTATTTAGAATAGAAAAGCTAGGCTGTAGATATTGTATATGTAATATATAGGTGATATATAAAATATTATGTATAATAAAATATCTAAACAACTCGTCAATATTGTGGCATTCCAAATGTCGAAATTATCATGTTACTCTTTATAATTTCATTTGTTGCATTTTTTTTTGTTTGTCAAACATTTTTTTATTTCCACATAGATTTTAAACTAAATAATATTGTTGATTTTTATGTAAAGTTTAATTGATTGTTACGTTTTATTAGAAAGGAGAGCTTTTGACGGTTCCTATACGAGATTTTTAAATATGAGCTTTACAGGGCTTTACTATATCAATGAAAATAAATTAATAAATATCTACATAAATAACAGATTACTTATGAAAATATATATTTTGCCTTGTCAAGATAGAGCCTTATTTTAAATTGAAAAAAATCTAGTATTAAGGCTAATAAATTGAGAGGGGGCCAGTATCGGAAAAGGGAATTTAGAAGTAATCACACAATTTTAAAATTACAATATTAAACCTTCACAAATATATTTACGGATATGGTGAGATTAAAATGGAAATCTCTAAAGTAAAACCTGTAAGACCCGATTTAAATAAATATGGTGCTGGAAGATCTGTATTAAATTATTTTAAGAAACGCAGGCCTTAGCGTTCGCGAAGGACTGCAAGTCAAAGTAGGTATTGTAAAGAATTATTATCGTTATTTTTAAGATAATCGCAATCACTTTGTGCTATGTATTTATATAAAAATATCCAGAACAAACAGTACATTGTTTTAGCGCAAATTGATTGTTGATGGTTTTTGTATCGGTACGGGAAATTTTATGTAGTTTGAGAAACACTGGTCTGTTATAATATAAGTTAGGGCATAATAATGTCGGTACCCAAAGTGTTTACCTGTTCGGTTCCAAAGTATATTGTTGAATGTTTTGTTACAAACCGCGGTTCAATATATCCTTTTATTGTAGTAATAAAGTTTATTCATATTAACAATGCTTTTGTTTTATTGTTCTCTTACGGACGATCGATAAATGCAGGGAATACCTATATAACGACTAACTGCCTCTAATTATTCCAACTGAAATCACGCAATAGTACATAAGTTTGAATAATAATTAAGAATTTAGGATTCATTAGAACAGCAAGATTTAAGAGGAGGCTCCCTAAATTGTATTTTAATTTGCATTCATATTCTGAAACAGTCACGCATACAATCAATATGGAACTTATATATGATTTATTGGATATTTTTCTTTACATGTACGTGTACACGTACATTACATTACGTAATTATTGTAATATTTTCGCTCTATTCATTTCCATTTCGTTTTATTTTTATTTTTTATATTATTTAAATAAAAGAAAGATTATGTACTCGTCTTATATATCTAAAACAAGTATTTACAGTAAGAAAATATAATTTATTAGATAGATTTGATAGTCAACTTTATTACATACTGATGTGTTAGCGTTTAGCACATAGTGGAGGGGCGCGGTGCATGGGGGCGGAGCTTGCGTGAAAATTGTCTTCCTGGACGCGTTATGTCAATCAGTCTTTGCTGGTCAGAACGATTAAGTTGGCTCTCTCACAAAGTGGTTTCTTGCATTTAACCATAACGTTAATGCTACTGTACGACAGCGGGCTAAAATATAGCGAGATGGTTATTCCGCCCTATGATGGCGCTACATGGCTCGCTGGCAAACCTCAAGCCTGAACCTCTGCTGAAGTGTCAATGTGCACCATTATGTAAGTTGGATAGGGAGAACGCACCTGAATCTATCTTGGCCAAATTGTCTCCTTCCAGGCGCGACATGATAAAAAAGTTGCTCAACGCATAAAAACCACAAACAGACAGATCCACATTCCCACGCGCGAGTGTACAGCGTTGCAGAGCAGTAACATTTTGGTAGGCCTATGCAAGGATCGCTAAAATGTATGGCTTGCCCCTATCTCTCATGTCTTGTTGTACTCCGGGGAGTAGGCACGTACCCTGACCCATTGGTAGGCCCATAAGCTGCCCCATTGGTAGGCCCATGCAAGGATTGGTAAAATAAAATGTATGGCTTGCCCCTTTCCCTGTCTTGTTGTCCTCCGGGGAGCAGGCACCTGCCCTGCCCCATGAATCATAGGGCACGCACGGCAGGTGTACGCACCTGCCGTGCGTGCAAAAAAAAAGTGACCATGGCCTTAGACCACATAGTACTATGTGTTAAATCATCCTATGGTCTAAATAAGATCATGTTAATTGATAGCTTTCTGAGGCAGAAACTGCTATGTCAACAATCAACAAAATAATAATGCTATAGTGCTATCGTAATCACGTGGAAGAAAACGTGTATTTTAACTATTACAAAACGTTGTCTATTTTAAATATTTCATTGAATTTATAAATAATTTATTATAAAAATGCTGTTAGCATTAATACTTATACAAATATTTTTTATTAATTTTATCAAGCGAGCGATTAGCACTTGAAACGAAACGCTACTTGCTTCGCTACCGGCTGTCAAAACTCATTTAACTGTCAAAAATTGTAAAGATGAGGATTCGTTCGTTAGAAAAATCTAAAAATTAACGAATAAATTCAACAACTCATTACGTGGTGTGTTATAAAATAACCCAAACATCATTTTATGCTCACGTGTGTGTGTAGTTACAAATATTGTTGCAAATCTGGATGAAGAAACTATGATCGCTGCGTCTGACCCTCTGGTATTGTTATTGTTATTATTTTTCTTTCAATATTCAACAGTACTGGCTCTATCATGTGCTGTGAAGAGGCCTAATTCCTCAAGTTTCAATACTACTGAATCACAACCAATCTACCAGAATTAGTGTGAAAAATATAAAGCAACATTACTTGACCACATGATTCCAGTTCGTTAATAAATATAGTGTGTGTTTCATATTACTATTATCCATTAGAAACTATTAAAATCTTCCAAGAGTTAATGACAAAAAATTTATAAAAAATTATTGTAATTAATTGCATGTTCATACATTATACAAAATTTAGGACAATAAAATCAAAGATGGCATAGTATGTTGCACATTGCTAGAATTGCCAGTAATTAAATCCATTAAAACTTCTTGGCTATGTGTAAACTGATGACAGTTTAAGTGAAAATGGCCCCAGCATTCTTCAATGTATGCACACTGTGCATTTCCAAATGTTTGGCGTGGCATGACATGCTGTTTTATTGCTAAATGCATTTTTGAAGTTGTGACTACTCTACTAGATCGCTCCTATCTGTAAGAAAGTTTGTAAACATTGTTTACCATCACCAGATCTGGTGCAATTGCAATAACAGTTATAATACAGTATATAAAAGGCCTATGCCACTGTCCCACTGCTGACAGTGGGACAGTGTAGGCTAAAAAAAAAGGCATAACAAATTCCTGTTCTCCATCTCCAGGAGTTTGTGCCACACGGCAGAACAGTGCTGGCCAGGCACCCAGGTCAGATCTACAGCAAGCACAATACCTCAGCGTCGGAGAACTCCTTACTGTACAAGCTCACCAACTTTGCCATCAAAGATGAGAGCTTGCTGGAAGCACGGGAGGCAGAGGAGCAGGAGTGGTGGTGTATCCGGGAGGTTTATTATAGGAGTTGTGATGGTTTGTACTTTGGAAGTACATAATTGACTAATTTTGGGTGCAAAGTCGAAAGTTAATTTATTTATTACAATTCCTTCATTATATAATTAAGATTCATATTTGTATTTTAGATTCTGAATACAGATTTATTATTTAATTACGCACTTATAGGCACTTTTGAATGTCAAAATTTATTAATAAAGAAATAGAATTGATTCTAGTTGTCCCTTCCAAAAGGTTGGTATGGAGAAAAATGAGCAAGAAACTCCATTAGTTACTCTTTTATGTCATTCAAGTTATTCATGAGGCAAAAGCAAGATTG
Organism: Agrochola circellaris; assembly: GCA_914767755.1. NCBI lineage: Eukaryota > Metazoa > Arthropoda > Insecta > Lepidoptera > Noctuidae > Agrochola > Agrochola circellaris. The sequence continues at coordinate 2,003,629 of OU611853.1, forward strand.
CATGCAAAATCTGTGATAGTTATTATTGTTTCATGGATAGCTGTAATGATGGATTTTTTAATGCAACATTTGTTTTATATCTTTTGTAGACTTCGAAGACGAACCGCAGCAGCCTAAAGACTCGAAATGCGAATACAACTCCGAATCCTTTCGTGCACCAAGTCGTCTCAAGAATGACTTCAACATTTCCATCAAGTCAGAACTTATCAGCGGGATGAAGAAAATGGACACTGAAGGCTTGAACTCTGCCGGCCCCTCTCGCGGTGGTAGCGCAAATAGTTCCAGCAATATGTCCAAGAAGTTTAACTTGACTTCTCGGCCGAGTAAGAGTTCAAAGACTATGATAAATCCGAAGACTGATAGCTCTTATGAGGAAGAGTTGTATGTTAAGGGATGTACTGCTGTGTGGTCAAAAGGTAAGTAGACTGTTTTAATGTGCCCTGATATCGTGATAACTTGTCGAAAAGAGTAACCATAGGATTTCTTAGCCCATTATTCACTATAGGAATCTATACTACAGAATAGAAGAACACAAGCCGTATTGTAAGTAATCTACTAGGGAAAAAAATCTCCCCATACGAAATTGGATGTCGTCAGACATGTACGAAGACGTGCTATTTCGCGCAGTCTCTGGAGACCCGTGTCTCGGTACATTTATCGCTAGCGAATTATTCTTATTATTTGTGTTAAGGTGATAAGGTCGAGGTTTGCTCGTATGAATTTTTGAATGAAACGACGTGTGGTTTAAACAAAGATCTATTGAACACTGCATGAACTTACGAATGAGTAACTTCAATACATGCTGCCCTGCTAAGCCGAAAGGCGGTATGTCAATCGGAGTAAGTTTTGAGAAAATTGACTTTTTGTAAAATGTAATTTAAGGAAACATAAGGATATAAAGAACTTCTGAGTGGTTTTTTTAAATGTTTTAAGTTAGATAGCGGTATGTGGCTTATACCATTAGATGTGAAATTATTATAGCTATTGAATGGTATAAAAAAACTAAAAGGGCGTATCTCTGAGATACCGCCTTTCGGCTTAGCAGGGCAGAATGTATAATATCTATATGCGACAGTTTTTAAGCGAACATACCGCCCACCAAAAGGGCTTAAAGACTCACTAGCAGAATAATAGCTGATGCGTGTATTTAAAATTGTGAATACATGACTTAACTTTCTGACTCAAAAATAGTATGGGTTAGAGATTTTCATGAAAATGTATGCTTCTACATATTTTTTTTGTTCAGACGATTATATTTTGGTCTTTCAGGACTTATCTCAACTCCAGCAACAAAGCTGTCGGACCCAGAGCACAGAGAAACTATCGCCTGTTACACCATAGAAAACCCCATCAAACACGCAGCATTCTGCAATTTCCACGTTGACATCAAGAACACCATGCTTATAGACGCATTGAACACGCAAATAGGAGATGTAAAAAAAAACATAAAGATTGAAGATACCACAGAACATATTCAAACAAAAACCATGCCAGCTATTCTGTTAATAGATAATAAGTGCATGAAAGTATACGAGAGTGAGGGACGGGAATATATTACTAGTATACCGTTCCAAGTGAAAAAAGTCTGGCCAATGAGATATGGAGTTTTATTAGAAAAGGAGGCAACACCGTTGAGTCAAAACTCTATACTACCAAATTCCTTTTTGAAGTTTAATGATTCTCAAAACAGTACTTTTTCTAAGTCAAAATCTAACTTTCCATTTAACATGAGTTCTAAGATACGTCAGGAATCTATGTCTGGGTTTGACCAGGATGTTTCTTTACCTACATGCTTCTCTTTGACTAATCCATTGGATGAGGTTACTCCTATTTTGATGAAGTCGCCCGCACAAGGGCTTCAGTACTACAATGATGGGGACATGCAAATTATGTTTGTCAGTTCAGATCCCAGTATAATTCTGCTGTATGACTGGAAATTGGGCACCCATTCGCTTTGGAGGATCAGGAAAACTGTCAGAGATGAGTGCTTATCAATGTGTCCAAATATGAACTCAACGACAACAGTCTTCAGTCAATCTTGTGACTACATTGGCAGTCCAATGCAAAGCCAGAGGAATGTCACCAGCTGGGCAACTGGATTGGGCAGTCCGTACCAATCTAAGAAGATGCCAACCACTCCTACGATGTCTCGGTCGAGAGTCAACAGTCCAATGGCCAACGTGTTTCATCAACAAGGTTTATCACCTCACGCTTCAATCGGTCAAGCATCTTACACGTCCATGATGGCTAACAATGGTCCACAGAACCCTCCATCGTTACCTTTATACCCTGATATTTGTCTTGACCATATTTGGACGGATACTCAAACTATTCGGAGAGATCCTATTGATTCTGCGAGTGACATGAAGACATTCCTCCACACTGATCTAGTTGGTCACAACTATCTATGTTTTATTGTGAAAGTGGGAGGTGTAAGTAAGTTGCAGATTGTGAGGTTGCAACGTTCCCACTCTCTCGGCCAGACGTCTAAAACGAATCTTATGGTGGGGTCAATTTCGACGGTGTTGGCTAAAGATGCTGTGGTGTTGGAACATTTGAATATGATCGCGTTGATCGATGAAGCTGGGAATATTATATTGCAGTCTGGGAATCATGTTGTTGGGAAGGTTGGTATGCAATTTTTTTACCACTAATAATACTTCCTTGTATTCTGGTGGCTCTACACTAAAGAAAGTTCGTATGTAAGTCCTAATATTCAAAAGTCACTTATTCAAACTAGGCTGATAATCAGTACTTTTCGAACGTCAAAATTACATAAGACAGTCTCCAAAACGCCCACCCTTCACCACTTCCTAAGAAGAAGTGGCGCAACAAACTCCCCAGCAGCACAGCTGTCTGTTCAGTTAGAAAGAAAAAAAATGATTCTATATAATAGTATTCAACATAATTAACCTAATTTAAATTATTATCCATATGTTAGCTATCACACGCCAATATACCAAACAAAATCATCGAGTACTATACTCGGGCAGAAATAAAAACTAAACGTAAACAAAACTTAACTATCATTTTCAACTTAAGATATAAAGTCGAGTAACGTCGTAGATAAACTGCTCTAAGTTTATTGACATCCACCGAAACCCTCGTTTATTATTACGTGTTCGTAATTCGTATAATTTGAAACTGGGATCGAACCTTACTCTGACTCTTTCCTCCTCAAAGTCCTCCTCAAAATCTTTAAAATAAATACTTTGAAACGGTATGTCCTAAAACTAAATATTCAAAGACAAGAGGTTGCCACATAACCTCTAAACGGCACTGGCCCGCGTGGTGGATTACGGCTCAGTCCCTCTCATAGAGAGGAGACCTGTGTCCCAGCCGTGGGAACATTATAGGCTAGTATGCTATGCTTAAATACTTTGACTTTTAACAGCGAAACTTATATGACTATCTTTTGGAAAAATATTGTCTAACTTAATCTTTTCTCATCTTCCCCAGGTCCACGTCGGCGGCGTCCTAGCCCGTCTAATAGACTCGCCCTACACTAAGCGAGCCACCTTCCAGTCCCCATTCCCTCGCCGGAGCAGTCTGTTACCAAGCAGATGTAATGAGACCTCCAACTTCGATGATTCGGCGCTGCATCTCCTGTCGCCAGTGCCTCATACTTCTGCAGCTACTAGGATTGAGCAGAAAGAGAGCTTAGGTGAGATGCTACATGGGTATTTTTTCCATGCACATTAGCATGTAAGGTTGATGATAATAGGTCAAATAGAAATAAACCTTAGAAACGTAGCTATAGGGTTGATTTTGGCTTGCATATTGTGACTTCCAATTTACAAACAAAAAGAAAGCTTAAGCTGTTAGAGAGTTTGGCATTAAATAAACTCATAACATAACTCATCATCATCATATCAGACTAAATAATTCTACTGCTGAACATGGCGAATCATCAGTATTATCTTAATTTCAATGAATGAATGAATGAATGAATGAATGAATGATGAATGCATGAATAATTATTTATATGTCACTGCTGAACATGGGCATCAGTATGATAATTTTTCTACAAGCGTACAGACTAAAGTTGATTTTCAATCGTTAATCAAGCTTCTTTTCCACCTCTCCAAAACCGCACGCGTTTGTATCTCAGCACAAGCTTAAATGTAATTTATGTGTTAAGATATAAGACACAAGATTGTTCAGTAACAATAAAATTCAAAATTATTTAACTAACACTTGCTTTTTTAACTTCCAGGTCTATACGGACTCTGCGATGCGGCCGGATCACGCCTCACCCTGCAGTTCGAAGCAGGTTCAATGTACCGGATATCATTACCGCCACTAACTTGTTCTACGCTAGTCACTCGGTGTTATACGGCGTTGAGGGCTATATTACCTAAAGATGTTACTATGCAGGTAAGTTGTTTACTGATAGTTTTTGTTATTAGTACGATAGCAGTAGTTTCATTAAAACCTCTTTCAGTCTAACTGAAACTAAAGTCAGGAAAGAATCTACTGATAAGAAAAACTTAGAGAAAACCTTTGAAGTGTTGGTTATGATATGAAATATGATGGTAAAAGTTCTATTCCATTAATAATTTTGCAAGTTTTGATGTAACCCTTTCTTTACAATACAGGTGTGCTGATTTTATGGCGAGCAATCTGGGCCTAATCTTTGCCTAGATCTACCTAGATTTTCCAAAGATTAGGCCTAGATTGCTAATAATTTATTATGATAATATATTTATAAATACAATATATAATAATAAAAATAAAAAAACATAATATATCATATTTCATATTTTGACTGATAGTCTAAACTAATATCATAAAGAGAAAAGATTTGATTTTTTGTATGTTTGTTTGTTTATAATGAATAAACTCAAAAACTACTGGACCGATTTTAAAAAAAATTGATTGCTAATATCACTGAGTAATATAATGAGTGGTGATAAGTGAGTAGGCTATAATTTATAAAGATATCACTCGGGCGAAGTCGCTGCCGGAAGCTAGTCGGCAATATAACGATGAATTCCTTCCACAGGTAATAATAAAATGGTACGGCGTCCGCAACGCTCCCGGCAGTCAAGACCTAACTCCCGAACAAGAATGGTCGATGTTCTCGAATCTTCTCCTCTCCCTCATTGGTTACGACGTCGAACGATTGCACACGAAACAAAACGATGACGTCATAGACCATGCAGAAGTCGCGACAAAGAAACAAAGAACATCTAGCGATGGGACTCCAGACGACTGGGATTATCTCCTAAACTCCAAAATGCACAAAGCCATAGGACATTCCTTAACCATGCTGAAACTACCCATACCAAATTGCGATGGATATCGTAAAGGTAAACGCACAAGCTCAGAAGCTGAAAAACCAGACTTATTCAATACAAATTCGGTCTTATTTCCTTATGTTTTACAAGTGTTATATTCTCTTCATTTAGTTTACGAAGAAATAAAGCTAAATACTCTTTTATGGAGTAATTTAAGACCGCTGTCAACATTTTTGTATCAAATATCTAAAGATTTGAAGCTCGATGCGTATGTCAATCATTACTGGCTGGATTTCCCGACGGATTTAAATTTGGAATATGAAGATGAGTCTCAGATAAATGAGGGCAATTTGAACAAGTTGTGTGAGCCTGTGTACTTTAGTCGGGATCCTCCGAATGTGTATTCGTATTTGAACTCTATGCTGAAGGATTTAGATGTGGGCTACTACCCGTATTTGGCTGAGGTTAATAATATGTCCAGGGATATTATTGAGGTATGTATTTAGTCTATTTTTCTTTTCTATTATTTTGTACAGTTTGTTGAGCTGATTACAGATCGTCAAATATAACTTCATTAAATGATCAATAATTAAATCATTCAATTCAAATTCGAAGTAAGGCTTCCAATTCACTAAAAGTACAAAACAGTCAAACTTAAAAATCTAATCTTTGTATTGTGTCATTGGACCACAAAGGTCTCCTGTAGCACTTTCTGCGTACCTCTTTTTTTACATTTTTCGGCATACTGATCCAGTGCGCTAGTAAACATTATCTGTGTGCTATATTGTTTAAAAAACAGGTAAAACAATTCAAATAGTCATGTCCTTGAAAAATATGGCCTGTAAAACATCTTTTGTCACAACACTAAATAAATACTTTTCTGCATCTGCACATAGTATGCATTAAACCCCACATTATTTATATGACTTAAGCATAACTAGCGCAATCCAAATACACGAGCTCTACCTACACCCTCGGGGAAAACTGTCGTGTACAATATTATTATGTTAAAAAAAAACCAGCCCGATCCGAAAGGGGCACATAATTACTGTAATAACATTACCAAAAAGTAAAAAAAAAACAAAATTCTAATTTAAAAAGTTATTGCTATTTAAAATTCACATTTTTAGTAACAAAATTACCCCAAATCCATTAAAAATTTTCAAACGCCCGGTAAAATTCCCCATTGCAAAAAGGAGGCGATTTCTTTTTTCTTGAAATATTCTACATAAATATACTCTCAGTACGACACCCTCACGGATAGGTCAAGGTTTTTGTTTACATGTTTTATAATTATGTCGTTTAATTCATTTTCAGATTCTAAGTACAGTTGGTTGTGGACGCAGCGCCGGTATACAAACAATTTCAAGTCGTGACACTGTGACGGCTAGCAGTACTCCACGCGCGAGGCGTGATAATAACAACTACACTTCGCCTTACTGCCAGGCAGTTATTATGGCGTGTGATAAAGGTATAGTCAAGCTAAGCTATACCCTGTTCCAAAACTTTTTGACGAGAGTGTAAACAAACCTGTTCAGGTTAAATTCAACGCAATCACTCGCTAAAGGGAATTAGTAACACGTTAATCTGTATTTAGAAGGATTAAGCTTCATATATCACCACTTTATTCAACGATTCGTTTTTGAATAACATGATTGAATTGTAATTTCGTCGAAAAAAAAACCGAGGTTATAAAAATATAACCTCTATTGTCAAATGATAAACATGCATATGATGCGTGATTTGAACTTAGGATTTGGGGTTTAAGATTTAAATACTTACTTGTTTCAAAACTTACATCTTAAAGCAAAATCTGATCACGTATAGTTTTAGCTTTATTTTGATATTTAAAAGGTCAATATAGGAAACTGTTTGGTTAAAGAAGTCCGGAGTCGGTGGACTCAGGCGTGTTTTTTTTTTTTCTAATTTTCTTGATTCGTTTTTTTTTCCTGACCCAACCCAACTTAATTACCTAATTTGAGGGAAGACCGCGCGAATCGGCAAACTTAAGGTAGGACGCCCCCCGGCAACGATCTTCGCAAGGTGACTAGCAGCAGCTGGATGAGTGTTTCCGAGAATCGAGCTGAATGGCGTACAGTCGGAGAGACCTATGTCCAGCCGTGGACTACTGTAGACTGATGATAATGATGATGACTTGTAATAAAACGATATGCCTCGAGAATCAGTTGTAAACAATGTAGATAAATTGTTGATTACAAACTCTTACGCTCTCTCTTCAGGTCATTTTGGGCAGTGGATTTCTGCTCGTAAATCGAATTTAGTTTGTCCCAAATTTCTTTTGCGGACTCGCAATTTTGGACGTGAAGCATTGCTGTATTATCGATATGTCTCGAAAATCAGTTTTTAAAGCAACCGATTTTTTCCCCATCACTACACAAAGTATTTTCATAGGTGTCAAATCGGGCTTCTTAGATTGTCGCGAGATTAGATAGAAAATTTTGAAAATGCTCTAACAGTTAACTAAATCACTCAAGCTTATAGGTATCTAAAACTATACATAATATTCGTTCCCAGGTATAACCCTCCGTGACATCGACAACCTCCCCCCCGCTCTAGGCCTGCTCCTGCTGACCATCTTCAGCCGCTGCAAGAGCTCCCCCCCGGCCGACTGGCCCCCGGCGGCCTACAACCTGGTGATGAGGGAGGACCTGGCGCACCAGGCCGAGGTCGCGCATACTATGAAGACTGCCTCGGATTATATGGAGTGTGAGTGACACTATTTTACAGTTCAATGCTGTAATGCTGTAAACACCATACCATCTTCTGTCATTTTAAATCGTTGTTTGTGTTTATGCTGTTAACCTACCATTTTGATAATCCATGCGAAAGTGAGTTTGTCTTTGTTTATTTGTTACGCTTACACATCTTAATGGCTGAACAAATTTCTATAAAATTCGGCACACAGGTGACCGGGGTTAGGACATAGGATACTTTTTACCCCCTGTAGTACGTTCCCATGGGATAATTTCGGATCTCTTCGCGGATGAAGCTGCGGGCAAAAGCTAGTAAATCGGTGTTGCGACTTTAACACCTCTTATGTGTAAAAATCTATTTTATGAGAAAATCGATAAAAACCGTCCACTGAAAAAAATATAATGTAACAAACTAAAACAAAAAATATAGGTATCAGCCATATGATTTCCTGCTTTTTACTTTGCTATTGCTAGTTGAAATAAAAAGTAGAATCATAGTAAAAAAAATAAAAACAATTTCAGTTAACACATAAGAGATTTTGGTTGCGCTTTATGCATCACATCAGAGCTTTTGAACTAAAATAGGAATAATAATTAAAATAAAAACTATAAATTTTATTGAAAATAAATATGTATATATAGCCTCTGATTATACTAGTTAGGATATAAACAAGATAACAGTAAATTCACAAGTTAGAATGTTAAAAAAATTGCAAATCAAAGTATCATTATTTTCTGAGGTAACTATACTAACGCATTAAGTACCCCGATGAAATTGTAATGCATTGTAAAACGGATGGTAAAAATGGTATGGTACAATCACAAATCTAATAAACTTTCGTTTTACACTAGGACATAAATAATTTAAAAAAATACCCGCCTTTCTCGTGTCTGATGCACATAAGACATTTTGTTCTCAAGACCACGAGTAAGACATTCAATTAAAAATTCCAAGGTTCTTACGTGGTTTAATGTTGACACTTAAGATATTTTAAGCACCAACTTTTAATTAGCAAGCACATTCGTGATTTTGAAATTGGTAAACAAATTACGATTAAAACGTAGTATACACATGAGAGTTTTTGCATTCGATAGAGGTTTAAAATGTAGGATCGGCTGGCGTAAAAATGTGATTTTGCCAAAAGTGACACATAAGAGGTCTTAAAGTCGCAACGACGAAATGCTGAATATAGGTTCTTTCATAGCAGACAGGTCTATTGCAGCATAGTAATTATTTATAGATATGTTGAGTCTACCGAACGCCACTGGTAACACTTAAATTACAAAAACCGAACTATTTATTTATTACAACTACGATATAAAGGCGCTGTCAATGTCAAATTGTTCCCACGGTCCCCTGCAGTGGACTGTACAAGAAGACTTTAAAAACACAAGTTAATAGTGGGAAAACTGCGTAACTAACTGTGTTGCTAATCAGAGTGAATCTTGCGCATGAATACTTTTACTGTGTTATTAATCTACGCAAAATCACTTTGCGCTAGGTTCATGCAGTACAGTACAGTCACCGGTACCTATAGTTTGACCGAGACCGCTGTACCGTGCTTTAGATATATGCGCAGCGAGACGGGGGGGGGGGGGGGGGGGGGGGGCAGTGCAGGCCGCTCATGCGTCAACGCTGCCCCCGCCTCGCCGCGCATTCCTAAGGCTCGGTACAGCGTTCTGGGTCAAACTTGAGCTCAGTCTGTGACCACAAGGTTACCACAAACTTAACATAAAATTAATATTTCCTCAGTCATAGCTCTGGAAGTTCTGGAGAAAGACACAGTGTACACACTGGCGAAGAGACCAGCTGAACCAACGAGGAGTAACCCTGAAGATGCTGACGTCATCACAGGCATGGAGCATCTCAATACGCAGCTGCTGAGCTTGCTGTATCCGAGGGATCATAGGTGAGAGAAAATACTTTATGTATATCGAAACTTACATCGTAGAACATTCATGTTTGATTGAACGTTGCGTATTTTGATCATTTAACACTGCTACAAGGATCTTTTGGCGCTTGAATCACGGTGACAGGGTGGTGCTGTTGATAAACTTTTGTGAAATGTAGTGAAAAAAAAACTGGCCAGTTGCGTGTCGGACCACGCACAATGAAGGGTTCCGTAGTTGGGATGAATGAATTCCAAGAACAAACTTATCATTGTAGTTGAAAAACATGTTGTCCCATACATTCCAACTGCAAATGTAAGTTTGTATGCACAATATTGAGAGATTTACTACGTTATTTTGAGACCATAGACTTCTTATACGGTTTCCTGTAATCTATGAGTAAAGAATGAAACACTGTATTTTTTTCAAAATTTTAGGCTCAGTAGTTTCGGAAATACGGGGGGGAATGGCAAATTTTCATCAATTTTCTTAAATATCTTTAAAAGTATTTTGTTTAAAATTATTAAAAAAAAAAAGTGAGATCCTCGCAACAACCCCCTTTTATTTCATATGTCACACGGTTTAGTATGCAAAACGATTTATTTTTATTTTGTCATTTGCCCCCAAAAGTAACCCCCATATTCAAAATTCATTTATTTACGTTACACGTCCGTGGTTGGGTCACAGAAATATATATGTGTACCAAATTTCAACTTAATCGGCCCATTAGATTCGGAGCAAATTGGCTGTGACAGACAGACGGACAAACAGAAACACGAGTGATCCTATAAGGGTTCCGTTTTTCCTTTTGAGGTTCGGAACCCTAACAAGTTGGTGGCGTTCGTTCCGATTTTGGCCACACGCCAAAAGAACCTTGTACCGCTATATATGAACTTGACATTACATAATTTTCATAGGGTTGTCGATTCCTGTCCTTAGTCCTTATCGATTTCGTTCGCGACGACCCTTAGAAATCAATTCCTTTCCAATTCGGTCTAGTGAGCCGTAATTTTGTGCCGGTTTTCTTCCAAAGAACGCTTCGCTATTGATCCTAAAGGTTGGAAGAGGCTCGCTTTACACAGGTCATCTTGGCGCTTTATTATTCACAAAAATATTTAATCTTAGGTTTGTATACAGTGGTCAATAAGCTGATTCTCCGATTCAGTCCTTTATAAAAACTAAGTGGAGCTCGTGGCTAAGTAATAACAGCCGCACGGGTCGATCCAACAAGTTAAGGCCCGAAAGTCTGACAACCAGTCTTACCAAGGGTATCGTATTACCCAGTTACTGTGTTGTGAAGGCCAGATAGGCAGTCGCTCTATGAAAAATACCGGTATTCAGCGGCATCCGGTTAGACTGGAAGCCGACCCCACCATAGTTGGGAAAAGGCTAGGCAGATTGGTACAATGGTGAAAGTCGATTAAATTCCTCGCGTTACAGTAAGAAACAGACAGAAATTGCAGAACATTTTCGATTATTGCTAGGTTTTTACATGCATTTTAATAAGACGGACAAAATGACATAGTAACTCAATAATACATACCATAAAATGATATAATATACAGACAGACAAAATGACATTCTAACTCAAAAATACATACCATAAAATGATATAATAAACAGACAGACAAAATGACATTCTAACTCAAAAATACATACCATAAAATTATATAATATACAAACAGACAAAATGACATTGTAACTCTAAAAATACCTACCATAACATATTAAATCCCCTTTCAGAATGACTGAAGTAACAAACCTACTTCAGTCCTCGATCCCTGTGACCATCAACCTGACGCAGCGCCCTGAGGTGTCCGACCACGACTTTATAGAAGAACAGGAGAAGTATCTGTTCGCTGTCAGTACTAGGACCATGGCCCTGCCTATTGCTAGGTGAGTTTGTTATTTTTGTTTACGGTTTGAATTTTAAGTTGTGAACTTTGATCTGTTATGATTTTTAGATTGCTTATTATAGCCTTGTTACAGTTAGTAAGTTGTCTATGGCGACATAAACTCATGTATGTACTGCTTGCCTAAAAACCAAAGCCCAATTCACTGTGCTTCTAAAATATGGTGTCCCGAATAGCTACAGCCAGCAGCAATCACTTGATTCCTAAGCCGTATCATTGGATATGTAAATATTAATTAAGACTATTAATGTTCTTTTCGTTCTGTGAAAAGTATGATCTGGTTATCTATAGTTCAAATTAAACTAATGCTCTGTCATCTCTTTCTACCGTATTCCAGCAATGTTTCGGAATGCTATCTGTTCGAGTTAATCGAACACTCAGCGAAAATGCATAATTGCATCGAACGCAAATATGCACATTCGCTCGTTCACCTAAATGTGGGCCAGTTCGCGTTCAGATCTCATTAGAGACACCACGACTCAAAACCATTACCATTTTACCATACATTTCACCAATAAGTTAGATGAATAGTTTACCTTTTTATACCAGTTCTTGTAACTAAGTGTTAGTGATTTATAGTTATTTCCCTTATAATACGAGACTTTAACTTTTACCATATATACCATATTCTATCAATACGAGAAAGGTGTGTGAGGTCACCAAGCACTACTTTCTACACTATCCTTACGGGTTATTCAGTCAGTGTTGGCTAGAGTAAAACTCGTGGCGACTCATGTACTCGTGCTGATATTACTAAACTTCAAGTCCATTTAAAAGAATACATTTACAATAATGTTTGATTCCAAAGAGTGTTCATGGAGTGGAGTTTCTTGCCCGTTCTTCTCCATGGGAACCTACTACATTTTGGAATGGGCAAATAGCATCATCAATTTGACTGATCGACTCCTTGATAATTCAAAAGTGTTTGTAATTGGTTAATTTGAAATAAATGTTTTGAGTTTCGTTTCATTTAAGCGATTTTTGTATTAGCATGTTTTAACTAGCCTCTCTGCAGTTGAGAAAAAGTACTGTTTTGTACTTTTTCTGTGCTGAAATAAGTGGTTCGATGGCACAGAGGCATGTGCAGCCTGCGCACGGTGCCGTGCCCGGCCACGGAGGCCGTGGAGGTGCCGCGCGTGTGCGTGTGGGGCCGCTGGCGGGGCCGCGGCGCGGGCGCCGGGGACGCGGCGCCGGCGCCGGGCGCGTGGCCCTCCTTCCACAACGGGGCCGCCGCCGGCCTCGCGCTGGTGCCGCTGTCCGGGTTCACTATTGATTCGGAGTGGGTGATCTATAATAAGCCGAGGGTGAGTGTAATTCTATTTTTTATAAGGAAATATAATTAATAACCATAAAAATATTTTGTCAACTTCTAGTCAATGAATAGCACAAGACCGGTGTTATTTTAAACAAACTTTATCGATTTCCGCTCAAATGCTCAAATAACACAAACAAAATAATAAGACATACAATATCATAGACTTAATATTATTCAAAATACATACACATTTACTTTTACCTGATAATCTTAAAGATCCCGAAATCACGAAAACAAAACTGTCTTATTCACGGTTAACAAAAATTTTAAAATAAACATTATTTCCTGTGACTTAAAATATTGCGAGCAACACTGCAACTCTCCATGTTACCAGCAACTTGTTCCAAGCAGTAAAAAAACAATGTTGTGCAACTTTAGTTTCCCAATAATCTATACAACTTCTATTTCTAACAGGGCACAACAGAAATGTCAACGGAACACGCAGGCTTCCTCATGGCGTTAGGACTGAACGGTCACCTCCGAGACATGCCTTTCATGAACATCTATGAATATCTCGTGAAATGTAACGAGATGATTAGCGTTGGACTCCTGCTGGGATTGGCTGCTACTTATAAAGGTAACGCGAAAGAGATAAATAGCACACTCTTAATTGAAAACCAAATAAACAATTTAATTTTACAAAAAGAATGACACAATCGGTTATCGATTTTAGGCTGGCAACCTTATAACCTATATTACCTGTTGGAATATTCAATGGTTTTCAAATGCCATCACAATAAAAGTTAAATAGATTTACTATAAACAGAATCGGTCGAAGTGGCGGTGCTTGGTAAGGCCTATGTCCAGCATTGGACGTCTTTCGGCTGAAATGATGATGATATTCAAAATATTTGTTTATAGTCATCTATAAACAAATATTTTGAATGAAACATTGTTCTAATGGACCTGTATCGAACGCTGTATGTTGCCTATTTGTCCCTATGCTCTGCAGTGTGACAATAATAGCCAGTTTTAATTTTGTAGTTACCATTAAAGAAAACTTCACTGCACATAATCCCTTATTTGGCTCTTATGAAACTTACGGCACCTACCAAAATTAAGGGGTGCTTCTAAATAGTTATAAGAAATTGGGGTGTAGACACTTCTTAGGGATTTGTCACACTGCAAGCGTTCTGCGGTCAGGTCAACTCGAACATTTATGTCATGTTATGTTGTGTTTGACCGGACTGTAGGACGTAAAACGCATCCAGTGTGACAAGTCCCTTAAAGTACCACTTTTCTCTCCCCCAGGAACAATGGACGTCCAAGCTACTAAAATGATGAGCATCCACCTGGAACCCCTGCTTCCACCCACATCCATCGAGCTGGACATCCAGCAGAACATCCTGGTGGCTGCACTGTTAGGCGTGGGGCTGATATACCAGGCCACTGCGCACACGCATTACGCGCAGGTGTTGTTGAATGAAATCGGTAGGTTATATTATCATAAAATTCAAAATTCATTTATTCAAACTAGGCTGAGAATCAGCACTTTTCGAACGTCAAAATTACATAAGACAGTCCCCCAAAACGCCCACCCTTCACCACTTCCTAGTGCGTTAGCTGGGAAGAAGAAGTGGCGCAACAAACTCTCAAGGTTGAAGTCAATTAGCTGGCTAAACTTCACTTCATTTCTGCAGACTTACCTAATTATTGATATCTAACGATTATAAAACAAAACATTTGGATATTTTTAATTCATAATTTCAAGTTACTACACTGGACCAGTGGACCGCAGAAGCTTTAGTTTTAATTTCACCTTGTGTAATTGTTTTTCGCCACATGAAGCTTTTTAAACACCGAATGGTGTTTAAAAATCTTCTCTATAGGGAACTACGGTTTGGAACGGACTTTCAACTTCTTAGCAAATAACTGTTTGAAATTTTTTAGCAAGTCAGGTGCTTATAAATCACAATAATTTTTAGTTTGACGAATGTCAGGCAAACTATATTTGTCTGGTTAAAAGATTTTTCAGAAAAGATTCGCATTAAATCAAAAGAATGCAACCAATTTGACATGATTTCAAATAGAAATCTCGCTTTTTTACTTAGAAAAATGATTTCTTGTGCTCAAAAAAATGTGGTTGGCTATTTGCTCATCATTTAATTGTGAAGACCATGGTGTAGAAAATAACTCTTCTTTCTTTTTAACACTATTAACGGTTTTCTGTTCACATTGTTTATCCAATCCTCTGTATATGACACGTCCACACCTTAACTGGCCAGGCAAGCCCCCCGGGCCCGAGATGGAGAACTGCGTGGAGCGCGAAGGCTACGCCCTCGCCGCGGGGCTGGCGCTGGGCATGGTGATGGCGGGCGCGGCGCGCGCGGCTCCAGGCGCTGCGCACACGCAGCTGGCGCACCGCCTGCGCACCTACATGCTGGGGGGGGACAAGCAGCCGCTCACTGGTGAGTCACAGGGGCGCACCGCCTGCGCACCTACATGCTGGGGGGGGACAAGCAGCCGCTCACTGGTGAGTCACAGGGGCGCACCGCCTGCGCACCTACATGCTGGGGGGGGACAAGCAGCCGCTCACTGGTGAGTCACAGGGGCGCACCGCCTGCGCACCTACATGCTGGGGGGGGACAAGCAGCCGCTCACTGGTGAGTCACAGGGGCGCACCGCCTGCGCACCTACATGCTGGGGGGGGACAAGCAGCCGCTCACTGGTGAGTCACAGGGGCGCACCGCCTGCGCACCTACATGCTGGGGGGGGACAAGCAGCCGCTCACTTTTGTAGTAATGTGGTTGATAAAATAAAGGGCATGTCTTCATGAGGCTCCAGGGGTTAGTGCAAATCTTGGAGATTTTCGATTTATCGAGTCTGGTTAAACCACGCTAGGGTTGGTGCATTTCATATATTCATTGAATGACTTTAAATTTTGGACCTTATATTTATGTGTAAGATGTGATGAGAGCCACTAATAACAACCACCAAATTTACGAAATATCGTATAATATTTTAATACATAGGTATACAAATAATGACCCTTGTAATGGATAATGGAGGACTAGCCGCGAACTGCCGCGTTAATGTACCTATGTGTAGCGTGCACACGGTCCCGTGGCGATGGTGGCTCTGGCGGCCGGAGCGGCGCGGGGCGCGCGTCGCCCGCGCTCGGTGTGTCCGCTTCACTGCCCCTCTTCTTCGCCCCGCGCTGGATTCAGCGCGCGGGGTTCTCAATTTATGTGGGCGTGTACAATTTATGTGCATTGTTTTTTCTGTTACAAACTCAATATTCATTGCATTTTAAACGCTACTTTAGATATATCTTTTGTATTTAAAATGGCGTTCAAAATGCAATGGGTATTATATGCATTTTAAAGCTGCCCTCAACCCTGCCATCGTCAATAACCAAAACCCCCTCTTTTTAAAGGTTCACAAAAAGAGAAATACAAGCAAGGCTCGTTCGCGATCCGCGAGGGCGCCACCGTGAACCTGGACGTGACGTCGCCGGGCGCCACGCTGGCGCTGGGCCTCATGTACCTGCGCACGCGCAGCGCCGCGCCGGCCGCCTGGCTGGCGCCGCCGCGCACGGCCTACCAGCTGGACTTCGTGCGCCCCGACCTGCTCATGCTGCGGGTTATTGCGAGAGGTACTGCACACGACCACACGCATTATATAATCAGAGAATAAATAAATGAGTAATAACATACATAAATATAATCACAAATGCTGTTGCAAAAAAAAAAATTGACGGATAGGATATAATTTAAATATTTGGTAATAAGTTTCCTCTCTCCTACTTATTTATAATGTTGCTATGCCCGACAGGGTCTATAATTGTTTCAATTTATTTATACAATAAAGATAAATTGAAAATTGAAATTGATCATTATCTTAGTACAAGTCTAACTAAAACATAACAGAAATGAAAATAACAAAATGTCTACTAGCCTCCTTTGTATGCTTAGAAATGACTGATATTATGCCAATAATATGAAAACATAAAACCGTAGGAAAAGTAGCAAAGGCTTATGTTGTAAAACGTCACTGTTTTGTTTATAGGATTTTTTGAATCTGGGATCTAGATCACGAAAAATCCAACAACCTCAGATTTATTCAAATTTGTTAGAATATGAAATGATACATAAGAGGAAGTCTGAAAATGACACCGGTGACTGAAAAGTTGTGTGGAAATCGGTTGTCATGATATCATGACAACCGATTTGGGGTATGGGCATGTGATGCGACGGAATGAAAAAAAATTCGTAAGGAAAGTTTTGGGTAAGAATCCGAATGGCTTTACGAGTAGTGGAAGACTAAAGCCTCGTATCCACTAGGCAACATTTGACGCGCGACATGTTGCTCAACATGTTTCGCAACTTGTTGAATGTTGGCGCGGAACATTTGTTTAACAACGTTGTCTGTCCACACATTCTCAGTCGTCGACAACATGTCGCCAGAGGAACTTGTGTTGATTTCAGCGGCAGTGGTTATAATTTTATCGGACATTGTTGTGCGTCACGTCTCCACTCGACAACAATTGATACTCAACTAACGATGCACTTTAAACAAACAACAAGCCGCGCGTCATGTTGCGCGGCAGCTGGCAACGTCGCGCGCTGTTGTGCAGCGTTGCCGTACATGTTGAGATTCACGTGTCGCGCGCCAAATGTTGCCTAGTGGATACGAGGCTTAAAGACAGGATGAATGGACTGTGTGAAAGATGATATGGCTAGAAAGGGGGTGACTACTGAGATGACGACTGATAGAGAAGTGTGGAAGAAAATGATATGTTGCGCCAACCACAAATACATTGGAATAAGGCCAGGAGAATGATGATGGTTCCGTTTTTTAATATTAAAAGACATCACTCATTATAACAGCACCACCCCGCCACGGCAAATAACTTGTCATTGAAGTAAGGATTTTAAATCAAATGCATTAAAGTATATTTTACGATGGCTATACAGAATAGCGGACGGCTCGCCGGCCGCTCATTGCCCGCGAGCCGTCACACGCAAAATAGACTTTAATGCATTTGATTTAAAATCTTAACTTGAAAGACAAGTTATATGCCGTGTCGGAACGGTGCTGCAGTGCTATTCTGTAACCATCTCACCGTGAAAACTTAGGTGAAGTGAGCGTGGAGTGAGCTGTCATTCCACAGGGATTGACACTATTGATAGCTCACTTCACCCAAGTTTTCACGGTGAGATATTTACAGAATAGCATGGCAGTTATAATGAGCGATGTCCTTTACAAGGCGAAAAATTACGTCATGTTCATCTACTTTTGGTTCCCATATAATTTACCTCAACTTTATTCTTCAGATCTACGGCATAGCTCCTGATTTGTATACCTGTGTTCTTGCTTAGATATTTTAAGGTCATGCACATTATTTCAGGGTTAGTGTTATGGGACGACATAGAGCCGACTGAAGACTGGGTGGAGAGCCAAGTACCGGCTACGATAAAGCCGTACTGTTTCGTCAAACCTACTGAGGACAACATCGACTATGAAGCTATGAAGTAAGCTTGATTATATGTTTTATTTATAATTACATCATAGAGTAAATATTAGGAAAAATATTGATTGAAAAATATTTTTTATTTCATTTCTAATGCAAGTTACACTGTTGTAGATGATGTTCAAAAGTTATAGATATTAAGCGAGATAGCTAAGCCAAAAAAAAAAAAAAAAAAAATTGCCTCTAATTTCATGCCACAGAAACATACAGTGGATGCGAGTGGATTTTTCTTCCCTATAGTTCTTGTAATATTGCAATTATTTTTATATCTGTTGCGTTTCTTTCCAGTCAAGCCTACTGCAACATAATAGCCGGCGCATGTTTCGCGATGGGCCTGCGTTTCGCGGGCTCCGGGGACGAAGACGCGCGGGACACAGCCCTACACTACGCGCGGCTATTCATAGCCGTGGGAGGCAAGAGTGTGGCCGAACTAGCCGGCCGGTCCACGCTAGAGGCGTGTCTGTGTGTCTGTCTGTTGGCTGCGGGCATGGTAGCTATCCCTTCTTTTCTTATATCGGAATTGTTACGCAAAATTATTTCTTCAGTCTCAGTGTTGACTGTGTCAGCTTTTTCCCCAATTAATACGGGCTGGAGTGGCCTGAACGTTCATTTAAGAAGACTATTCTAATGCAACCTAGTTCGCCTTTATTTCACAGTTGACAGAATCTAGGCCTTTGTACCTGACCTTCGACAGATTGCTAAAAGTAAATGTGTACTATGAGTCCATGATTCCTTTAAATGTAATGTCGTTTGCCCCTCAGATCATGTGCGGGCGCGGCGACGTGCTCGTGCTGCGCGTGTGCCGGCGCCTGCGCACGCGCACGCCGGCGCACGCGCCCGCGCCGGCCGCGCCCGCGCTCACGCACGGCGGACAGGTACTGTGCTATTCATTCGTTTTCTTTGTTTCTTCACTACACGCCTTTCGATGACAGAATACCTTCCTGACACCTACAGTCCTTTCACAGTTATTTGCCGTGTGACAGCAACCATATAGCGACTACAGTAAAGATCACTATAAAAACCGAGGTCAAATAACTGTTAGACTGTAAAAAAAAAACCAAAAAAAAAACAATTTTTTTAAACTTTTTTAATATCATGCTTTCATCTCACAAAAAGCATCCGCCAATTTAAAAAAAGGCGGGACATTTTCGACCAGAACAGGTCAGAGCGAAGAATGACTTCGAAAAGATAGGGCAGACTCCACTGAGACCATCTCATTTGCTCATAATATAAACTGACTGAAAAAAAAAATGCTTCGAACCAGTGGCGAAGGGTGAGTTTATGAGAAAGGTAAGCCGGCGCAAAAACAAAAAAAAAAAAGCTTACCTAGCCCGGACGTGGCGCACGTTTGAATATCACTTGAGAGACCAGAAAACGCGGGGTTCTGAACTGAAGAACATAGTTCCAAATGAGAGTCCATTACGGTGTCATACTTGCTCAGATATAACAAGGTTTCAATGTTACCGCGGTTATCAGAATTCGGACGTTCATCGTGGCCGCGAAAAGCTACTTCTTGTTTACCTAACAAAATAACGGTGTCAATAAACCGTTTCATTAAATTCCTATTTCGAGCTACTTTCCTATTATGAGCTTCAAACGAATTGGTGAAAAATGGTTCTATCCTACTATTCCCGAAGTCATGTAAATCTAAACAGCTACGAATATGCTTTTCAGTCTGCACATGTTTTTTTGATGAATTCGTCAGATTATTCATATCTGTAAAACCCCCTTTATTCCATAAACTACTAGAATCTGAGAAAAGTAAACATGGAAAACAAAACATCTTATTTAATTTACAACTACCAGTCAGCCATTGATATTTATCGTAAAGGGATACATTAAAATGTTTGACAAACCCATCACGTCGTTTGTAGTTTATAGTCATATCTGGTCGAGCACGACCTAGCCTAATTATGTGTTTCTTATTTTCAAAACTTAACCTTGAAAAGTATGTTTCCTCACGAAGCAAATAATCTGTCACACAACAATCTAAAACTATTAATGCCGCCATCCTACTAATAACTTTTCAAACCTACTTTAAAAAAGAAATTTCAACTTGCTAATCTATCGACTTACCACAAATTCCTAATTACAATGACGGCGAACGCACAATTTCACAACAAACTCACGATTATCCAATTCTAATTGTTACACTAATACTACACTAATAACTTATATGAATACAACGAACAAAATGCTAATTAACTACAAGTATCAACAAAATTAAAGGATAAAAATTCTATTATCTATTTACGTCAATCGTCAACATACTATTGTAGTCTTTGATCGTCAACAAGCGTCGAGCGAAGTTTGTCCCTCCCCCCGCCCCGAACCAAACCGAACGCTTACGAAATTCAGCGAATGGATTCCTACACTGTACCTATCATAACTCGACTTTTTACGGCTTACTATTGCCTCAAAAAACAGCGTGTCACGTGACCTGAAGTGACGTCATGACGAGATTATTTTGTATAGAAATTTAAGTTTTCATAACCCGGACGGACAACGAGTTATACTGGAGGCACAAGAGCAAAATTGGCGCGCACTTTAAATGTTTTGTTTTCGTTGGAATATAAAGACAATTTTTTTAATGTAGGTTAGGGTTTTGTAATACTTTAATTTTATGGTGTAAGTATTAAATAATACATTCAGTGTGATTATTAAACACTGCTGAGAACTACTGACTGTCATAATTTCCTAAGGGAAGCCGACAGGAATCGGGTTATTGGTTAGCTGCGCCCCTGCTTCGAACTCAAACTCAAATTCAAAATCAAAGCATTTATTTCAAATAAACCAATTACAGGTACTTTTGAATTGTCAAGGTCCATTAACTCTAGTTGGTCTGTTCACCCGTTATTTTGCTTATGGTTAAATGACCTGGTATGTTAATGTCTCTGAAGTAAGTAAACTGATTTTCTCGTGAAAATCTGCTGATCTTCGGAGATAGAATATGAAATTCTTCTTTGCATTGACAGCGAAATCAACCGTGATTGCTTCTGTTGCGTGTGACATTTACAATGCAAACAAACTATTAATTAAGCTTAATATTATTTACAAATAACAAACTTAATTGGTTTTATATTACAGATTTGTAAAAGAACCATTGTTTGATACATAAAGGGATCTAACCCGAAAGTAGTCGACCCCAAAGTAGTGTGAATCCAGTCATATAAGATTTGATCCACATCTGTTATCGGCTTAATTTTTCTTGTTATTGTTGTTTTTTGTTAAAAAAGTAGTTATTTTTCTGCTTTGCAATCGGCATTTTGTGTTCGTTTTGATTGTTTGTTTGTTGTCATTTGCCAGTTTCGTCACACATTACCATAGATAACGCAATGTAAATTGTCTTTCGTCTCTGGCCCTGTTATCAAGCAATAGATAAAATTGATAAACTTATACTGCTTGAGTACGAGCCTTTTGGCAACTTTGTATGTGTGTATTTTGTCATTTTGTTGTAATGTGCGTTTTGTTCGTGCAGAATAAACAATTTTTCTATCTTTCTTTGTTTATTATAAATATATATCGATATATTTTATTATGAATAAGCTCAAGTTTGAACACTGCTTCTATTCCACTTTCAGATGGCAGTCCACTGCACGATAGGGCTCCTCTTCTTAGGCGGAGGGAGGGCTACACTGAGCACGACTCCGACGGCTGTAGCCGCGTTATTAGCTGCCTTCTTCCCCAAGTTCCCGACACACAGCGAAGATAATAGGTACCACAGAATCTAAATACTTTATCTGCACGGAGTATGGCCGCAATAGAAGCCACAACGGAAGAATAGACAAAATTACAGATTGTGATTGTTTATCTGTCATTTTGTCTATTTCTCCGTAGACAAAACCCGTTTCTATGGTTACGTGCTGACATATTACAAAACAAGTTCTAACTTTAGTCCAAATGTAAACTTTCGAGCCAGTTTTTGTATTTAGCACCTTATTCTGAGTATAATAAGTTCTTAATACGAAACTAACAACTTAAACTCGGGTTTAAAGACAGCTTTTGTTGAATTTTAAATTAACACTATAGTCGGAATAAGGACCGTAATGCAGAAACTGTCTCCATGGTTTAAACCAGGTATAAAAATAAACCTTGTTTTGAATTAAGACGGTACCCGTTTAACAATAATTTAAAATTGTCTAATCATTTCCTGATTTGTCGATTTGCAAACTAAGTTAAATCAGACTGGTCTAGCTTTGTCAGAATTAAAACGAAATATTGAAATTGCATAACATTTTATTTATTTGCAAACTGATAAACTGTTTCTAAATATGTCATGTAACATTCGTCTTCAATACTTGCAGGTACCATTTGCAAGCCTTCAGGCACCTCTACGTATTGGCAGTTGAAGCAAGATTGATACTACCCAGAGACATCAGTACAGAAAAGCTTTGCTATGCACACATACAGGTAATTAAGATTTTGATTATGTTAGAGTAAAATGCTCTCTTTTTCATAGACAGTCCTTTGCGAAAATACAAGCTACAGATCAGATAGATAATGCTAGGTTAGTCACAGAATAGTACCAGAAGGCGCACTCCGCATTTTAGGTATGAAGGTACAAGCACGCGACGGGCCCGTCTTGCTGGGCCACTTCAGTGAGCGTAACGTAGTCAGAAGATCTAAGAGTTACGAGATAGCAACAGAGGCAACTTCTAGGTGAATATAACTGTAGGTAATTAGCGCTGTGCGATCTGAATTGAACTTTATTGTGTCGTTGCAACAGTCGCTTTTATTTTTTTATTTACTGAGTCTTCTTCTTTTCGTGTGGTCAGTGACTAACCTGGTGTCAGAGTTTTAAAGCCGCTCATGGGCCCCTGACTTGCCTTCACATGACGTCGAGAAATATCTCTCAGGCATGCCGGTTTCCTCACGATGTTTTCCTTCACCGTTTTTGAAGCAAGTGATAATTATACAATACGCACATGAATCAGTAAAGTCAGAGGCGCGTGCCTTGGGTTCGAACTCGAGACCTATGACTTGGCAGTCTGACGGTCACACCACTAGGCTATCACGGCTATATACGAGTAGTAGTGGTTTAGTTACGATACCAAAACGGTCGATTGCCACAAGAGAGCATTTTTTTATGCAAGAATACTTCAGCTAATGACATATTGAAAGGATGGTGAGTGAGGCTTACTGTCCAGGATATGTCAGACAGAATCGTTAATCTTACTCACTACTTTATTTGCCTTCCACAATGTGTACTTAGGTGGTAAGTTGGCCCTGTCGGGCACGGCTAAATAGTAGGAGAGAGGAAGCTTTGAAAGAATTTAGCTTATCAGTCTTCTGAACTAAATCTTATATTATTATATAAAGGTTTTTTTACATAAATAGTTTACTGTGTTATTACTTATTAGATTATGTTAGCCCTTATATTTTATCGTTTAAATATTCGTTTAAACTATAATATTTTATTAAGTATTGCATTTTATTATTAAAATTTGTTTTAAGTAGTTGTTTTATAAATCTATATTCAATTTATCTTCTTTTTTTATTAATTCAGGTAGTTTGTTATATATTTTATTAGACATTAAATAGGGATTTGTTGAATGTCTTTTTAGCCGAGAAGTTGGAATGTTTAATCTTGATTTATGACGGAGTGTGTAACGTCATTGTATCTCTTTGCGTTTTGTATAAAATTCTTGATGCTTACGAACAAACTTGAAAGTCTCTAATATTTATATACTGGAGAGGGTTAAAATATTATAATTTTGGAAGTGAGATTAACAGGGGTTATACATCCCATGAGTTATAAATAAAATGCACAACTACAACTTTCGTTAATTATAAAATTCGTTCTGTTTTCTTCTCAGGTGATCGACCTCAATGACGTAACAAAAGAGATGAAAGCTCCCTGCATTATACCGGAACTGAACACGCTGAAAGAAGTGAAGATCAACGACCCGCGATACTGGCCTATCACCTTCCAGAGAGACCGGAATTGGGATCAATTGAAGTGAGTGCAATTGTTTTTGTTTTTCAAACCTTGAGCAGCAGTGAAGTAGGGTTGATTTTCACGATGTTTATTCATTTTCTTTGTTTTATGAAGACGCTCATTTACTATCTGTTACTGAAGTTGATCTTTATAAAAATCGTCTCAATAAGATGGGTGAAACCAATACTTTATTTTTTCCCGAAATCGTATGTGATTAATTGCAATTAACTCGAAAATAAACATTCCATATCAGCTTGTTATCGATGAGCCAATCAATTTACACTCCAATGACAATCAAAAATTGGTTTAATCACCATTCGTCCATTAGGACAGGCATTGATAATCACAGTATATTGTTATGAGTAGACTAGAAAACTGCTACCTATCCTTTTGTTGACATTAAAAGCTTATTATCAATTTCAGACTTTTCCTAGAATACTCCTGGTGCATAGACATAAAACAACGCGCCGGCTGCCTCTCATACAGCGACGACCCACAAGGCTTCCTCACCATATTGGCCCAAACATTAACCCTAGAAAAGTCCAACATCTGGTCCACAACCACAGACAACATTGACCTCTTTACCAACGACGATAAGGTCCGAAACTTCGTGAGGCAATACTTGGTGCAAGATGTTGAGGCCAATGTTTGCGCTGATTGCTTGGTGCTGTCGAAGAAAAAGAAGGGGGTGAAAGATGTGGTGTTAAATAGGCAGTGTCAGTGCAGGAAGTACACTAAGGATGAGAGTGAACATTTGCAGACTTTGGGCATGGTTACCTATGAGTGTGTCGTCAAGGATATCTTGTGTGCGTTGCCAATTTGGACCACGTTTTTGAAGGTGAGAAGGTTTTTATATAAATTGTGCTGGCTTGACGGCCGAATACTCAAACTCCGTTCAATTATAAGTCGCACTTGCGACTCATGCTGTGTTTGTCAGTAACAGGAAAATTTTCAAGACGGTCTTGAAAGTAAATGGTGTTTGAGAAATCGGACTTGTCTACAAAAAACAATTTAGCTCTGGCCGTGGATTTGAATAACGATTTCTGAGAATTGTTATTTGAAAAAAAAAAGATAATCAGTCAATACTTCGAGCCACTACTAAATGTTTTGTAGTACGTAAGTGCAATTATAATTATACTTTTAAGGGTGCGAGCCTGGAGATCTGTGACACAGGTCTTGAACCCAGTACAGACTCCAGCTCTCACAAAGGATAGATTGTTGCAATAACTTGTTACTATGAACTACTGTACCTTTTTGAGAGAAATAAATAAATAAATAAAATTAAATTATAATAAACACATAACATCACATCCGTTTTCCTCGAAGAATCCCTCATTGGACATCATATTTCATAATTTTTTCTTGTTACAGATAATAAAAACAATGAAACCAGACCCCTCATCCTACCACATTTGGCAAATAAAACTGTTACTATCCCAAATCGAGAACCACAACAAACGTTCTATGAACGAAATGAAAGTTGACGGACAAGAGACCTCCAACGAGCCCCTCATATCTAGTGAATTCACTCTCGCTATCAAACAGAAAGTTTCCAACATATTTGATAGTTGGGAAGCGAGATTAACCCCTTTTTTGAGGAAATATCTTGGTTTACCTAGCAGTAGGAAGATCGGCAGCTGTGATGATGATGTTAAGAAGATTTTGTGTGCGTTTCTGGTGTATCATGATATGCCGAAAGGTGCCTTGAAGGATGCTGCTGGTAAGCAAGGATTTTTCGTTTATATTGATAATTTATAGCTTACTTAGGCGTCAACTCCACGGGCCAGAAAATCGTAGCGATAGTCTCGCCGTGCCATCAAATTAAATAAAAACTGTATGAATTAACCTTCACACGGCGATATAGTGGCGGCGATAATTTGAAGGTACAGCGTGACTATCGTCCGTGGAGATGGCGTCTTAGCATTGGTTATCACGTCTTTTTTATGTTTTTTTTTTTCACATATCGTAGGCATGGGTCTCAATAGTGGGATTTTTTTTAGGCTGACTGTATTTAAAGTTAACTTTTACTTGAATTCATCGTCTCAGATAATTTGCATTCCAATTTTTATCGCCACTAACTAAACTAACTGCTTTAGCGTTATGACTTTTGAGGATTTTTGACGCTTACGCCTTAAGTAGATTCTGAATTAAAAGATATTCTTATCTACCTTACAGGAGACGACGAACTATCAGTCCTGCTAGCGCTGGAGGGAGTGTCAGCAGAGGCGCACCGAGCGGTGTCGGAGCTGTTGAGATGATCCCGCGCACTCGCTCGCGCACACGTCACGCGCTCCCAGTGTCGCGGGCACTGTGTCACTGACTGGTGCGACCACTAGTGATATGTGGCTTAAGGACATTGATATAAGGGTTAAATTACGATGACTGGTGCGACCATTGAGCTAAGCGCACTTTACAGTCGCAGTCGGCCGCAGCGCATCGCATTTCAGACCCGGGCGCGTGCGGGGGGACGTACTAAATGTACGAAAGTGATGGAGGAGGGTTTTTGTAACGCGTTGCGGCGCGGCCCGCCGACATCTACGCCAGC
Organism: Agrochola circellaris; assembly: GCA_914767755.1. Taxonomy (NCBI): domain Eukaryota; kingdom Metazoa; phylum Arthropoda; class Insecta; order Lepidoptera; family Noctuidae; genus Agrochola; species Agrochola circellaris. The sequence goes on from OU611853.1 coordinate 2,030,657, forward strand.
CTTTAGGGTCTTTAAAACTAAAAATGGACTCTTACACAACAGAAAAGCTTAAGCTTTTGTTACTTTCCGTAACTAGCAATAGTTGCTAAATGCGTTACGCCATGTTAGTTATGCAGCTGATCTATATTTAAATAAATAAAATAGAAATTTATACTAAATGCATATTAAAGTATGCAGTACTCATAACAAAACAATCAATATTTAAAAATATTGTGCCTGTCTGTTTGTTTCGCCTTATCTCCGAAACGGCTGGACCGATTTTGACGGGACTTTCACTGGCTAATAGCTGATGTTATAAGAAGTAACTACTTTTATTATAGAGAAATAAGTAGGGTTCATGCGGGCGAAGCCGCGGGCATTATCTAGTTTTAAATACAACAGGCATTTAAAGAATCTCCTTCTATGATGAATTTATATCCTAAAGTAACCTATAATATTCATAATCAACTGAAATATCTTATGATAAGTGTCAATAGAGAAAAAGAAACGCTAATCTTACTTACAAATGTAACTGTACTGACATTGATTAACACTATTTACCCACCAAATGTTACTTCTTAAGAGCGTTTATTCTAAAAGTTGGCAACGTCGCAAATAGCTGTCAAATATTTACCTGTTTTCATTAATTTGCCAATATCGCTAACTAGTGAAAAAAAATGATTAAATGTAATAATTAATATCGTAACACCGAATATTTTGTTTTAGGTGTAAAAAAAGTATTTGGAAACTTTCCAAATGCCTTTTTTACACGTAAAACGGTTACAACATCAAATTCAGTGTTATAATTATTGCATTATTAATATTCTAGTTCACTAGTTAGCCATATTTCATATTCCCATATAGTAATATTGCTAAAATAATCAAAACTGAAATATTTGACATAATTGCGACGTTGCCCATTTTCAGAATGCACGCTCTTAAACGTTGTCAAATGTGTAAATAACACTCCATCTCTGATGTAAGCTATTTTTAATGGCTATGGTTATGAATAAGAGCAATGTGATATTTTTGTATTATCGCCATAGGTATACTCAGGAAAATTAATTGTTAAGTAAATTGACTACCAACTAAAATTGTCCGTATATTCAAATCACGGCTGTCATTCTTTGATATTTGTATGAAATATGTATAATATAGCAATTTGACGTTGTGTGTTTTTTATATCATCCCAAACTTGGTTTTCCAACTCACTTTACACATTGGCAGAATGGGCGTTGCTTGCCATTTATTAAAAATAGAATAGAATAGACGTTGTGTGTCAATTTGCGTAATAATTAATTTTTCTGACTGTAGTACCTACATGAAAACTTGAAAATAAACTTGATAATATTTTGAAAACTTGTTTGTTTTATTTTAACACGGTCATCTTTAGTTTTATTTTTTAATCGTCATCAAAAAAGCGAATAAACCAGTTCTTTTTTTTATTCTATGTAATTAGAAACCACTCAACACGGAACTACGCTATTCTTAATCTAATCTCAATTAATTATCTTTGCTGTAAATAATTTACCTATAAATATTGCCAAGTTTTGTGATTTTGTCGTTGTAAACAAACATTTCTCGAATTGGCATGAACTATGCCTGGAACTGCGCAGGAGAACCAAGGTAACCGACATAGCCCGAAGAATTTCCAAACTTAAGTGGCAATGGGCAGGGCACATTGCTCGCAGAACAGATGGCCGATGGGGCTGGGAGGGTCTGGAGTGGCGACCGCGTACCCGAAGACGTAGCGGAAGGACTCCCCTAAGATGGGCCGATGAAGGCCGCAGGAATCCGCTGGATGCGGGAAGCACAGAATCGGCCGAAGTGGCGGTGCTTGGGAGGGCCTATGTCCAGCAGTGGACGTCTCTCGCCTGAAATTATGGTGATGTATACAACCTTAGTTTTTTTTGCTAAAATCGCGAAAAAAAAATCTGCTGTTCCCTACATTTCGACTAGATATATGAACATAAATGTAGGGAACAACTGATTTTTTTTTCGCGATTTCAGCGTTGGTCCCATAGTGAAAGTTGTACATAATAATGAGTACAATGATCCCTTAAGAGGTTTAGGGTAAACAAAAACTAAGGTTACATACAAATAGCTCAGGCTGTGGTGAAAATATAAGCTAGAAAAGGAACTTTACAAATAAGGGAACTCTGTAGGTACAGACATCCTCAAAAGATGTAGCTACCTATTTATCGACAAGAATTCATTTGACTGTCTGCAATTTGTGTTCCATATTACTTTAACCATGTGTAGCTACAATTAAGTACCAAAAGTATTACTGTGTGTACTTTGTGGCTACACATTGCTGCAATTTACGGTACAAAGATTGTAGACAATTTAATGAATTCTTGTCGATGTACGTAAAGGTAGATAAATGTTTTTGAAGCCGACTGTAACTGAAAATGAATAGGTAGAAATAAAACCTGAAACATTCGAGTTTGTTAGATAGTGTCCCTTTAACTCCCATAAATTTCCCTCAGATATTTCCTGAAATGCCTTTACTGTATTAAATTGCGAAAAAATGCGTATTGTCTATGTATACATGTAGAGTATAGCCGTGCCACCCGAACTTGGCAGGCCACACTGCTATAGCCATGCGGATTAATAAGATAACGGTTGGATTACTTTGCTAAAACCCAAAATATATCGTTATTTATAAGTGACTACAAGACTTTTTTTTTCTTTTTGCTCGGCAACCAAAGTACCTATTTTTGTTTTTTCAAATCCTACTATTTGTTCCGGAGATTACCCCCTACATACAAACTGTTGGAGGTTGCATATCACGAGCATAATCTCCTTAAACTATAGTTGCTATGGATTTTTATAAACAGTCTCGTCAGTTCCCCAAAACTATCAAGGGACCAGTGAATTCCTATAAATAGAATAAAATGCCACAAACTATCAATTGGTAGCAGAGCGTGGTTTGTTCGAGGAACGATGTCGTCGTCGTATCGTATAGAACCACTTAGTAAAACTAACTATGATACCTGGTGTGTTCAGGCTGTAGCCATCCTAATAAAAAATGAGCTATGGGAATACGCAAGCGGAGCCACAAAATTATCCGTAAATGCGACTACCGAAGAGGCAGAGAAGTACCAGAAAAAGGATACCTACGATGGCTCGTGCTGAGATCATGCTATTGATGTCTCCACCTCAGCTTAAACAGGTGACTGGCTGTAAAACTTCCAAAGAGGTTTGGGACAAGCTAAAGTCTATTCATCAAAGTTCGGGACCCGCACGAAAAGCAACTTTGCTTAAACAGCTTGTTCTGAAGAAAATGGCTGAAAAAGACGATGTGCAGGATCACTTAAGCAATTTTATGGATGTGGTTGATAAACTGGCAACAATGGGTGTGGAAATACATCCAGAACTATTAATCATTATGATGCTGTATAGCCTGCCACACAGTTTCGAAAATTTCAGAATTGCCATCGAAACTAGAGACAGATTGCCAAGTCCAGATAATTTAAAGATTAAGATTATTGAGGAAAGTGAAGCCCGAAAAAACAGCAACAATAGAGAAAATACGGAAGATGCTTTTTATAGCAAAAATAAAAGACAAGGCTTAATGGGTTGAGATCCTCACTTGGTTTGATATAACGATCATGCTAGTGATGAGGGGGAATCTGTTGGAGGTTGCATATCACGAGCATAATCTCCTTAAACTATAGTTGCTATGGATTTTTATAAACAGTCTCGTCAGTTCCCCAAAACTATCAAGGGACCAGTGAATTCCTATAAATAGAATAAATGTACATTTTATTAGCCATTTCCTCGTCATTTCTGCCTTCCATCTCATAATCCTTAAACCATATTGGCAATTGTCTTTTTCTTTGAGATTGTCTTCTGTTATTGGCATCATCATGAACTGTTTCTATGCGAAGAAGAAGGAAATGAAAGGTACTGGCATGATGCCATAAAAGCAGAAATTAGAGCACACATAAAGAACGGTACGTGGCATATCGCAAAACGAGAGAAAGAAATGAACCTTGTCGATTTCAAAATGATCTTAAAAAAGAAAATTGGTCCGAAAAACACGGAGATAAAGAAAGCGAGACTAGTTGCAAGAGGATTTAGACAAAGACCCGGAGTTGACTATGATGAGACATACTCCCCCGTTGCAAAGCTAAGTTCAATTAGAAGCGTCATCGCTATATCTGTGGAAGAGGAATTAAAACTTAACCAAATGGATGTCACGACAGCTTACCTAAATGGCGTGCTAGATAAGAAAATAGCAATGGAGATGCCAGACTACTTGGAAGAATATGTGGCAGAAATAAAGGTGGAAGAAAGTGGTAACAATAATTTAACACTGTTCTATAAAGCTAAGAAAATGTTAGAGGACTTGAAAAACATAAAAGGAGAAAAAGTATGCCATCTTGAAAAAGCACTCTACGGTCTGAAGCAATCAGGTCGACAATGGTACCTAAAACTGAGTAGCGAGCTTGAAAAAATGGGGTTTATCCCATCAGAAGCAGATCCTTGCGTATATATGTTAGAGAAAGGTGGAACTAAAATGATGATAGCAATATATGTAGATGATTTGTTAATAGCTTACTTCTGCGACACAAAATTAAAAGAAATAAAAAAGATGTTAAATGAAAAATTCGAAATGAAGGATCTAGGAGAACCTGAACAACTTCTAGGAATACGGATTAAAAGGCAAGGAGGAAACGAAATAAAGTTATATCAAGAACTATATATTGAAAATGTGTTGAAGAAATTTAACATGTAAGACTGCAAGCCAACAACTACACCAATGGAACTTAATCTGAAATTACAGAAAAAAGAAAAAAATGTGATGAAAAATTACCATACCAACAATTGATTGGAACACTGATGTATTTAGCCGTGGCCACCAGGCCTGATATAATGTTCAGTGTGAGCTATTTGTCACAATTCAACAGTTGTTTTGGAGAGGAACATTTCAAGAGCGCGAAGCGCGTTCTACGTTATTTAAAAGGGACTAAAGATATCGGCCTGTGCTACAAGAAAACCAAAATGGAGTTGTATGGTCAAGCTGATGCAGATTTTGCATCTTGCGCAATAGATCGAAGATCGTACAGTGGCTATTGTTTTAAACTCGCCGGTGCTCCCGTTAGCTGGGAAAGCAAAAAACAAAAGAGTGTGGCCTTATCAACGGCAGAAGCAGAGTACGCGTGTGTGGCCGAAGCTGCTAAGGAAGCAATCCACCTAAGACGTTTAATTCAAAATTCAAAAAATTCAAAATTCAAAAGTCATTTATTCAAACTAGGCTGAGAATCAGCACTTTTCGAACGTCAAAATTACATAAGACAGTCCCCCAAAAACGCCCACCCTTCACCACTTCCTAGTGCTTAAGCTGGGAAGAAGAAGTGGCGCAACAAACTCCCCAGCAGCACAGCTGTCTGTTCAGTTAGAAAAACTTGATTCTATATAATAATGCTTTAATGCAAAAATAATTTACATAAGCACAAATTGCAATCAACTCATAAAATAAAAACATTTTAATGAGTAGATTATGTCAACAATAAATGAAAACAAAATTTAAAATAAATTGACTTACAGTCAAATAAAATAATCCAAACAATTATATGAGCTCATATAGTATCATGTAGTCTTTGATTCTAAAAACACTTGTTTGTTGCTTGGGGTACATTGGAGTAGCTTAATTAGTCCCAAGCCTTTTTGTCGTCTAAGTAATCTTTAACTTTATAGAAACCTTTTTGACATAGTTTCTGTTTAATAAATGATTTAAATTTATTGAGGCTCAGTTCTTTGACATGGCTTGGGAGTTTGTTGTAAAAACGTATACTTTGGCACTTAAATGAATTACTAATTTTTTGGAGCCTAGTCCTCGGCACAAGAAATAAATCTTTGTTTCTAGTATTTAAGCTATGAATGTCGCTGTGTTTAGAATATAGATTTATATTCTTTTTTACATGAATCAGGTTCTCATATACATATTGAGACGCGACCGTCATTATGTTTATTTCCTTAAATTTATCCCTCAGTGAATGCCTACAACTTAGGTTATAAATTGCTCGAATGGCACGTTTCTGCAGCACAAATATAGCCTGAAAGTCGGCCGCATTTCCCCACAACAAAATGCCATACGACATTAACGACTTATCAGAACGGAGGCAACCCATCGTCAAAATATATAATGATAACCAGGCTGCCATACAATTGACGAAAAATCCTATGATTGGCTCTAAGACAAAGCATATTGATACGAAACTACATTTCATAAGACAATTGAAAGAAGTTCAAATAGAATACCGTCCAAGTGCTCACATGGAGGCAGATATGCTGACTAAGAGTTTACCTGGACCAAGGCTTAATTGGGTTGAGATCCTCACTTGGTTTGATATAACGATCATGCTAGTGATGAGGGGGAATCTGTTGGAGGTTGCATATCACGAGCATAATCTCCTTAAACTATAGTTGCTATGGATTTTTATAAACAGTCTCGTCAGTTCCCCAAAACTATCAAGGGACCAGTGAATTCCTATAAATAGAATAAAATGCCACAAACTATCACAAACTTACAAACAAACTGTGGCGGCATCTACATCGCCACATGCGAACTACGCATCAAAGACACATAAATCCTGCATTGCGCAGTTAGAGTTTACCGCGCGATGGACATTTAAACAAGCTCCCGACTTCAACCTCTGGGCAGTTGCCCGCCAGACACGACACCCGTCTGATCGGAGGATCCTCCCTTTTCTATGGTGGATGAGTGAACTTCACACCCTGTTCCTCATACCCTTAAATTGGTGACCCCGACGTGTAACTAAAGTGTTACACGTCGGGGTCACCAATTTATTTTATTCTTAATATTATTAATTTATTATATTTTAAAGATTTTATTTCCATGTTTCATTCATATGTATTGCACCAACGTTTTATCTAATACTTAAACATAATATTTTCGGTATTATTATATTTTTTACTACTTAGGTGATTTCAAATAAAAACATTTGCATGGGCCAAATAAAATCGTTGATACCGCAGCCTAGGACCGTTGGACGTTGCGTTGTTGGCACGTCGCACCTTCAAAATACCTATGCAGCCCGAACTGATTTTGTCGGCGTGATTAATATGTAAACACATGCCAAATTACAGGTTTCTAGTACTAACAGTCTCTGAGCTAATCTGCGGACAGACAGACAGACGTCTGTCTGTCTGTCCGCAGATTAGCTCAGAGACTCAGGCTCAGGGAATCCTTATAGTTTTGCCATGTCCAGACGGACATGGCGAAACTATAAGGATTCCGTTTCTAGGTTGGATTTGTGAAAACGTTCAAAACTGCGCTTAAAATTATCTGCACTTAAAAGGTGCAGATAATTTGGCTGAGCATATCCGATCGTTGATGCCTAGTCCGTCGATGAGGAGGCAAAACTCGCAACAATACGTAAGTAGAATTTACTGGATTTACCAGTTTAACATTATCAACCAAAACCAATCAGTGCAAAACTGATAAATAATATTATAAATATCAGTATGTACTTAAAGACTATCAAACTGTCTTCGGGCATTGATAAAACATGGATATCAAAACCGGATTTCTACTGTTTACGCCCTTGGCTGGTGCATCGGTGAGTTCAAAACCTACCTACTATATTATAAGAATTTTATGTAGGTAGCAGAAATTAGGAAAGGTCCACTCTTTGTGGCTATGCTCAGAGTCGACCGTAGCAGCAGGCGGCATTGTCCTTAACTACGAAAATATTTCTAAAAAATACGTAGCAGCAGTGGGAAACTACATAGAATAGAAGAATAGAATAGAAAGTTTTTATTTCAGACCGGAGTCCATAGGGTTAGTAACAATTTTACTTAAGTTCTAGTGTACATAATAAACGTTGCCCCTCTATCAGCAAATATAACAAATCATTATCCGGATTGAAAATACCCAAACAAGTGTCACAACACTTGTTTGGGTATTTTCAATCCGGTATTATCGAGGTTTTTGCTTCCAACTTATCAACCAAAATCAATCAGTGTTAAAGAGATAATTCGGCCATTCTCCGTTTGAAAGTTTTTACGTGTCCGGGCTTGCATAATCCGTAATATTATCAAATTCAATCATGCAATTTTTTTTATATGTTAGTTAGCATCCACATCTAGCTGTTAACAAAATTATTGAGTTCTGGTCTAAGTAGTTAAGACTTTATTAATTTAACCTCTGTTCAAAGAACCTCTATTCTCTAATTACCGTGGCGCGTCCGCACACCAACTTAATGTTAAAACTTGCTTGTAATTTTTGTAACGTACAGATTTACTGTGATCCATTCAACGTTTTAAACGATATTCAGCAACGTGTATCGAATAATAAAATATCGACTCAATAGAACCAGTCTGTAAATAATTATGATTAAATAACCGCATGTCCAATGGAAAGTTATAATTGCCGTGACATTTTCTGTTCTCGGGTGCACATCCCTAAATAACAGTATTTGGCACATCACTACCGTATGCATCGCGTCTCCTCAGTGTGTGCCGCGGCCCATCAGCAGTTGCACGTCTCTAACGTTAGTGTACCGCCAACGAAGCACGTGAGTATATAATTACCGTAGCCTTGGTTAAAAACTTCTCTAATTACCGTTGTACTTATTTAAATACTTGATTTTTTAAGTTAGACCCTAGTTGATCATGTAAATGGAAACAATACTTTGGCCTCCGTACGTTGTAGTAAGCCAGTATTTGCATACTGTGTTGGTTTTCGAAATTTTGAAGAAAATATATCGTTTTCTAATTACCGTATGCTAATTACCATGTGATAATAATTACCGTTGTATGAAAAATTCATACTTATTTACTAACTGTAGCCGCGACGTCGTACTAATAGAAAGATTTCCCGCGGTTTTCATAGCATATTATTATCATTGTCCGTAAATACGTCTATACTATATGCTGACCATTCATAAAGTTATTTAATTTATAGGATGGCAAAACCCAAAAAGACCAAAGAGGAAGTTAAAGAAAAGAGAAGGCTAGCCGCACGACAACGCCGAGACCGAATTAAAAATGACCCTGTTTTGTATCCACAATCAAAAGAAAAAGAGAAAGAAAGGTATAATAAAAGAAAAAGAGATAAAAAAATACTTCCTATCTGCGAAATGTCACCTAAAAACCGGAAAAGAACTCAAAAAAGGAATAGGGAAAATTTCAGAGCTTACTATAAAAGACAAAAGGAAATGGAAAAATTGGAAACAATTGAAGAAGAAGTGGTCGTAGATCTAGAAGTGCCTGATAACAGTATAACAGATCCTCTTGAAACTCTGTCAACACCATTACATCCCAATGATTCGTCATACTCGCTGCGCTCAAAAAATTACCCTAAAAAAGTATCTTTACAATTTTTTTCTGAAAATCCCAACTCAAACAAAGAAGTTAATCAGCACAACGAGATTAATCTACAACAGACTTCTTTAAAAAAAAAAGAAGTTCCCTTGAAGAAGATATCGAATTCCATACCTACCTTAATCCCATCAACTCCACGTCCATCTAGTGCTCTGTCATCGTCTTCTACTGACACTTTGTTATTATTAGGCAATATTGAGCAATTGACAGAAAATAAAGATACAAGTGTGAATATTATGGAACGAGCGTCTTCCTTGTGTTCAACACCAACTTCACCATCTTCGAAAAGAATTGTCGAGAAACCGAAACGTAAAAAAATCACACCCATATTGTTATTAAGAAGACATGTATATAAAACAAATAAAGAAATGTTATATATGCGGAAAAAAATAGAGGAGTTAAAAAAAGCAAAAGAAAAGTACAGGAAGCAAGCATTAAGGCTGAAATATAAAAACACGCTATTTTTTTTTCGTTTATTTAGTTTGTTTTTAGCTGATTTTCATTGAAAGTGTCTAATTTTGAATAAATCATAGAAATTATAAAGTTTCTTTTTTTTACAATTGGTTATGAGGTACCTACATCGTTAATTCTAATACTATAATTATAATTATGCTTGTGTACAAATTATTAATACCTGATATTATCATTTTTAATACTTTACATGTGCTTGATGATATTTTCTAATTACCGTTGCATTAAATATTAAACTTATCTAATTACCATACACATCAAATTTTTAAGTTTCATTATCTAGAAAACCACTAATAATAGCTAAATGCCTCATTTACTAATTAATTCGTATCTTTGATGTGTTTCATATTTTAATGTGTTTAAGTCAAATCAGTGAAAAATAAAAAATGGTACGGTAATTAGGCGAAGAACGCCTAATTCGAGAATGACCGAATTAACTCACTGTAAATGTCAGTAGGAATACTAAGAATATATTGTAAAACTTCCAATTAATTCTCTTTGGACGTTGTTAGTATGGACTTCAAAACCGAACTTCTGGTGTTTACGGTTCTGGCTGGTGCATCAGTGTCTTGGAAACGATTTATATGACTACTTATTGAATAATGTTTTCATCAGTACCTACTAAACTACTACTACTACACTGCACTACTGCTGCTGCTGCTGCTGTACTATGCTGTTCAAACTCGTCTTTCTTTATCAATTTTAGCGGTCCCAAGTGTGGAAGCACCAGAAGTTGATTATGTCCATCTTTTTTGACCACACCGACGCTAGTAGACTTTTATTGTTGAGTTGAAAGTTTAGTCCACACAGAGGATGTGTGAACTAAACTTTATTGAGATTGTGCTGTCATTTGTGTATTCAACAATTTCTAGCTGAAGCAAATCATCGATAAGCAGCAGGAAAATAGTCGGACAAGGAATAGACCCTTGAGGTATACCGGTATCAAAAACAATAAGTAGTAACCAGTTACAAAAGGCAGTTGTGATGCTGAATGCTGGAAGCTATTCCGTAGACTAGCATGCCAGACCCTGTCAGATTCAGAAGCTTTTGAGATATTAAAGGACACTGGAATTACCTGGTATTCCTAATACACACCGTTTGACATAGCGTTTTTTTTGAGATAAAATATTGTATATGTATATTTTTTTAAATAACATTGTTCACACACACACACACCCTCATACACACATACACAAACACCCCCCCACCTACACATACACACACATACTATTTTTGTTAATTTTTTTTATATTTATTTTTTTGTTTAAATTCTATATATTATGTTTTAGTACACCACTTTTACCATGTTATAGTTTGTCATTGAAGAGCGGAGCCTCCTAGCACAGCCGTGCTATTCTGTAACCATCTCACCGTGAAAACTTAGGTGAAGTGAGCATGGAGTGAGCTGTCATTCCACAGGGATTGACACTATTGACAGCTCACTTCACCCAAGTTTTCACGGTGAGATGTTTACAGAATCGCATGGCTGGTATATCTTTACTTAAAAGGAGGTCGGGATATGTAAGATTTACTGTAAAAGTTGTACATGTTACTGCAATAAACTTTTGTATTTTTTTTTGTTTTCTTGTTAGGCAACACCGGAAAGTCACTTATTTTATAGATCCTTAGGATAAGGAACTAAGCTCTGTTTTCTGTGCAGAGTAGTTCCGCAGACTTATATTCACTAGGTTTTCCTGGAAGGTTGTGTGAATTTGATATACTAATTATTGCAGCTTTGGGGCTGTTGGCTAGTGGCGGGTGGGTAATTATATTCTGCACACCTTTTTTAATGATCTCGGCTCAATAATGCGTAACAAACCACCAGCTACATTTGGGTCGCTGTGAAGCTCGTATTTAAGCCAGCGCGGCGGGCCAGTACTGCCCATATAGTAAAAGTGCGCTGTGCCCAGTACCTACAGAGGGCAGTTGAATGCAAAAGTGACTCCCGCTCTTACTTCCAACGAAAGCGGAGGAGCACCAAATAATTTAAGCATAGATTAGAATAAATGGGACAGTCTAACAGATAGCCCCCCAGTGCTAATGAAATTCACGAAGATGTCCTACGACGTTAAAAAAACAGCAAAAATATTTGTTTAAAGTTTATTTATTTATTACATGAAAGATTTACAGACAATAAAATCACTCATATAAATAAATAGTCCTGTGTCAATTACAAATTTGCACAAATAAGTTATAGAAGTAGTAGATAGATAGAAGTAGAAGTAGTAGTGTAAACGAAGAGGAGGTAAGCAATAAACTAATACAAATACTAGCTAACCAACGAGCAGCTACAAGCTAGTAATTATTAAAATTAAAAAAAATAGAGGCTGCGGAAATCATGACTCAAAGTCTAAATACAACAGACATCTTCTCAGATCATTTTACAACTTCAATTAATTAGCGATGTTCGCTTGCAACCAAGGCTGATGAGCGCTGACCCTGACGTACACGTCAGGGTAGCCAGAAGCGCAGGGGAACATCCAAGAGACGATCCGATCTGCTGACCATTGTCAACGCGGATCAGAGCACTGCCGGAGTCAAACTGGAAGAGGAAAAATCATCAAAGTTGATGACATCCATGGATAGGCAAAGTGCATTTCTATTTTGCTTATCGCACATTTCGCGGCACATTGCACATTTCTAGGGTTGAGACACATGTCGGCTTTAAGAAAAGTTGAAATATGGATGGAAATGCAAAGGAAGCAGTCGGCACAAAAGATGAGGGCAGAATAGTGATAGTAATACTTACGCTACAAAACCCATGACCAACAGAGTGGAAGGTGCAGATCTCGGTGACTGGGTCAACAGGTGGAGGGTTCATGGCAGCCGCACTAGCCCAGCGATTGACACAGTCGTTACCGTCGATTGTGGTGGTCGACAGCTCCATGAGAGTCACGGGGCTGGCGCCGGCTAACTGGAATATCGAGCGATAATAGAATTTAGCAATAATTTATAAAGCCTACAATGTATTCATAAAATTTTACAATAACTAAGGATGAAACAACTCATTAAAAAAATGACTAGGTAATGGTTTATCATTGGAAATCCCAAATATTTGCTTGTTCAAATGGACGGCTGGCCTAAAGTTGTTAGATACAAATAAATGCTTAAAAATGTAACCTTTTCTTTTTTAACTGCCAATTGTTTACTGTTTGCAAAGCCCAAAGAGAACCTAGAATGTTAGAACGCGTGAAGCGAGCTCGGGAATAGACACAGACTCGGAAAGGTTAGGTTCGAATGCGATGACGGCGGCCAGTGAGCGAGAGAACCGAGTAAACCAAGTAGAGTAAACCGTCATTCCGTCGTTGGGCCTTCACATAAATACAGAACTTCTCTAGGACAATAAGTAAATTAGGTATTAGCTTTTATGAAACTCACCGAGGTCCTACCCCACCCTGCTACCCTGGAGAGAACTCCCTGAGGGACGAACGAGAAGCTGAGGGTCACTGGCCACACGAAGTTGTTGAAAACCACGTTAGAGGTGGTGTAGACGAGAGCGATGTCATTTATGTAGATATTAGGCACGTAGTTAGGGTGTGTCGCGTAATTATGGTCATTCGTAAAGTTGATATTTTAAGACTAGATTTTTTATCATGCGAGGCTCCGAATGTAGTCCCAATCTGCCTACTTCATTCGACGTCATTTGAAGGTCAAATGAAAGTAAAGTCGTTTCATGTGTTTATGTTAAAAAATATTGCATCTTATAATTTTAAGTGCTAAAAATAGAAAAATATGGTTAAGAAACCTAAATGCTCGAAATGGTTTTGGAATCAACGTAGAACATTCTTACTTTACATACAGAATTATGTATCTATTCATCACTGCGTATTCAGATTATCGGCTACTGGTTGATTAGCTTCAACCAATTAATCTATGTTCAAGAGATAATTAATTTATAAATAGCAGTGGGGATTGGGCAACTTTTGCAGTTTATTCGGGCGTTGTTAAACATGGACATCAAAACCGGCCTTCTGTTTTTTACGCTCCTGGCTGGATGTATCGGTGAGTTAAAAAAAACTTACATGTATTTCATATGTTCACCTACATGGAGTGATTAAACTACAAAAGAATTTGCAGAACCGCTGAACTTATTTGATGGGTCCTCAAGAAATCCTAACGAAGAGTAATTTAACAGTTATTACGTAATTTTAAATTGAGCTCATCCTGGTTTTTCATTTTATAAACTTTTCGAGGTTTGCTCCTTATATCGAATTCATTTAAAATTCAAATAGATAGGTAATAAGTTAAGTACCTACCTATAAAATTGGAATAAAACTCACTCGACCTCACATAAGCATATACATACAAACCTACACTATACAGTACTGATATCATTTTCCATTTGCCAGCGCTGCCAACACTCCCAGGGCTCAAGGATGACCTGTCCATTTTCTTCAACCACAATGACGCCAGCAGTCGCATCGTCGGCGGCACCGAGGCAGCCATCGGCGGCCACCCTCACATGGTCGGCCTCACCGCTGGTGTGTCGGTCAGGGGCTTAGTCTGCGGAGCTTCTCTGGTCAGCCAGCGTACTGTTCTGACAGCTGCGCATTGTCTCGACTATATTAACATTGCAGCCCAGTAAGGAAATTATTAAGACATTTTTTGTGTCTGCAACAACTCTGGGTCACGAGATAAATGTCCATTTCTTATTCCTTCTATTAGTCCTAGTACATAATCTACATCATAAACAAATGAGATATTTTACGTAACATCAGCAGCATTCCAGAAGGGTAAAACAAATGTATATTTTCTCCACAGATCTCTGCGCGCGATAGTTGGAACTAACCGTTGGAACTTCGGTGGTACTTCCTACGCTTTATCTCATTACGCGACACACCCTAACTACGTGCCTAATATCTACATAAATGACATCGCTCTCGTCTACACCACCTCTAACGTGGTTTTCAACAACCTCGTGCGGCCAGTGACCCTCAGCTACTCGTTCGTCCCTCAGGGAGTTCGCTCCAGGGTAGCAGGGTGGGGTAGGACCTCGGTGAGTCCTAATTTACTTATTGTTCTAGAGAAGTGCTGTATTTATGTGAAGGCCAAACGACGGGATGACGGTTTAGGTACTCTACTTGGTTTACTCGCTTCTCTCGCTCACTTGCCGCCGTCATCGCATTCGAACCTAGCCTTTCCGAGTCTGTGTCTATTCCCGAGCTCGCTTCACGCGTTCTAACATTCTAGGTTCTCTTTGGGCTTTGCAAACAGTAAACAATTGGCAGTAAAAAAAAAAAGATTACATTTTTATACATTTATTTATATCTAACAACTTTAGGCCAGCCGTCCATTTGAACAAGCAAACATTTGGTATTTCCAATGATAAACCATTAGTAATTTTTAAATGAGTTGTTTCATCCTTATTTATTGTAAAATTTGATCAATACATTCTAGGCTTCATACCTCTAAATTCTATTATCGCTTGATATTCCAGTTAGCCGGCGCCAGCCCCGTGACTCTCATGGAGCTGTCGACCACCACAATCGACGGTAACGACTGTGTCAATCGCTGGGCTAGTGCGGCTGCCATGAACCCTCCACCTGTTGACCCAGTCACCGAGATCTGCACCTTCCACTCTGTTGGTCATGGATTTTGTAGCGTAAGTATTACTATCACTATCCTGCTCTTATCTTTTGTGCCGACAGCTTCCTTTGCATTTCCACCCATATTTCAACTTTTCTTAAAGCCGACATGTGTCTCAACCCCAGAAATGTGCAATATGCCGGGAAATGTGCGATGGGCAAAATAGAAATGCACTTTGCCTAGCCATGGATGTCCTCAACTTTGTTTTTTTTTTTCCTCTTCCAGTTTGACTCCGGCAGTGCTCTGACCCGCGTTGACAATGGTCAGCAGATCGGAGTCGTCTCTTGGATGTTCCCCTGCGCTTCTGGCTACCCTGACGTGTACGTCAGGGTCAGCGCTCATCAGTCTTGGTTGCAAGCGAACATCGCTAATTAATTGAAGTCGTAAAATGATCTGAGAAGATGTCTGTTGTATTTAGACTTTGAGTCATGATTTCCGCAGCCTCTATTTTTTTTAATTTTAATTATTACTAGCTTGTAGCTGCTCGTTGGTTAGCTAGTACCTATTTGTATTAGTTTATTGCTTACCTCCTCTTCGTTAAACTACTTCTATAACTTATTTGTGAAGATTTGTAAATGACACAGGACTATTTATTTAATGAGTGATTTTATTGTCTGTAAATCCTTCATGTAATAAATAAATAAACTTTAAACAAATATTTTTGCCGTTTTTTTAACGTCGTAGGATATCTTCGTGGATTTCTTTAGCACTGGGGGTTATCTGCTAGACTGTACCATCCGTACTAATCTATGCTTAAACTACTTGGTTCTCCTCTGCTGTCGTTGGAAGGAAGAGCGGGGGTCACTTTTGCATTCATTGCACCCTGTAGGTACTGGGCACAGCGCACTTTTATTATATGGGCAGTACTGGCCCGCCGCGCCGGTTTAAAAGGCGTTCCCATAACCCAGCCGTAGAGCGATGACCACAGTTTCTCCTGAACACGACGCGCTGTCATCTTGTCTGTTCGGGCAACAGATCCGTAATGATGGCAAGGGATAATTTAAGAGCTCAATGGCCCATCATATACCCGTTTTGATAGACTTACAGAAGGTACAAGGCCGTCGTAACCAGAGAGCACGGAATCGCCATAGCGTTTAGAGACGGCAGTATAGTTACTAATAAAATTCGTGGCGCCGAAAGTGAGTCGAGCACGCAAATTTTGTCTCCGACCGCCTTCGAAGCCAGTCAGTTTCTATGCGTCATTGATTGCGGCGTAGTGCGAGTAAACGGTGACATGCTTGGTTTATATGATGTGTTGAGAATGCCACCTCCTGCTTCGATCGTCGAGGCGTCTCCGTGGGAGATCACGGAGACGCCTCCACACCGCCGCAGACCGCCGCCACAGATGGTAATAACGGGTACCTACCGCAAGAACTTTGAGCGTTATCATCACACTGACGATTTGCCAGCGTGTTTTTAGCGAAGCGATTTGTGAACGTGCTCTCTGCGGGTGGCAAGCGAGCCAGCCGCGACGACGCGTCGTGTTTGCCGCGTTTTAACAATATTGTAGGTACTTTTACACTCGCTTGTCTCGTTCTCTCTTATGCATTAAGGTCAATCGCTCTCGTTCACAAACGCGGCGAACTCGTTGCGCACACGTTGCGTGCTCGCTACGCACACGGCTGGAAATACGCTCGCAAATCACCAGTGTGATATGCACTGCCTTTGACACTACAACCGACGAGCAACGGCTTGTTAAAATGTGCGATAGTAGATAGGTATCCAGATAATTGTAATAGTCTATCTATATTTTATAGCATTATACTTGGATAATAAAAAACCTGATTCATTATAAAAATTAATCAATAGATCATTATCTGCAGTTTTAAGATTATTTTCAATCGATATAACGTTAGTAGGTTTTCCCAATTACGTATTTCCTCGATTACCTACGAATCAACAGTCATTGTGAGTGAGTGAGTGAGTGAGGCTATTGTAGAATTACTTAAAGATAAAGATACATTTATTTGTTCAAACATATGGAACATGATATATGAATATGTGTAACATGATATATGAATATGAGTAACATGATACATGAATATCCGATGCGATGGAGGACCTAAACCGGGATTTAGGTGTGGTTAAAAACTTGTCTGATCATTTTGGGTTGGCGGTTAATCCTACTAAGTGTCAAGCTATCTCTGTAGGGAGCACCCACAGTATGAGGAACCTGAATGGCTTAACTGTGCCACCTGTAATGTTTGAAAACTCTGTCATCCCGTATAGCACCGATGTTAAGGGTCTGACACATGTGTTGACTGGCGAAAGCAAGTCAAGACTGTAAGTAAGTAAATAAGTTACCGGAACGTTGCGGTCGCTTTATCGGTTGAAAACCTTCTCCCATCACACATAAAGGCAATGCTTGTACAGTCCCTAATCTTAATCTTTCCCATAATAGACTATGGTGTTGTGTGTTACTATGACCTGAATGCAGATCTCCTCAATAAACTTTACCGCCTTCTCAATAACTGCATTCGATTCGTTTTTAATCTTCGTAAGTATGATCATGTGTCTGCGCACCGATTGCTTTAAATGGTTACCCATAGGTACGTCAGCGCAGAGAGTTGAGGGCTCTGTCTATGTTGTATTCTACATATGTATACTCGACAAACCCACTTCTCCTTCTTACCTGACTTCCCATGTTCAATACCTATGCTCTGCCCATAATAAAACTCGTCGTTCTACCAACAATCGTCTTCTACGATGTCCTTCTCACTACTCTGGTTTTATTCACTCTTCTTTCTTTGTCCAGGCGGTATTTCTTTGGAACGCGCTCCCTCTGAACATCAGGATGGCAACCAGTCGGTTATTTTTCATAGTGAAGGCACGTGAACATATTCGTAAAAAGTTGTCAGAATCATTGCAGCGCTGATTTGCTGGATTTGTTTTCTCCTCTACCTATCTTTATTTTTCTTGACAAAGTTTATTCGGCTTATATGTACCTATGTATGTATTAATTTACAAGTTATCTATCTCTTATGTTCCATGTTTTGTCTCTGCATCACCCTAAGGTTGACCGGTAGAAAATGCCTCAGGCATTTTCTACCACTCAACCTTTGTACAGTATTATTCCGCCTTTGTAAAATATAAAAAAAAAATGCCCATGTAGGATTTTATCGGACCTACATTTTTTGCCTCACTCGGCGTACAAAATGTTTATATTTTATGTTATTAATTAAATAAGCAATTATTAATGTCAGTTTCATATCTAAAATTAGAGTCAGTGCAAAATATAGTCAATAATTCAATATACAATCAGAATCAGTACAAAAGTAGTCTATTAATTACGGGCAAAATACGTCAATATACAAAAAAAAAAACAATAAAATTCAAAATGTGTATCATTTAAAAAGTGAACAATGTTATAGAAGCACTTATCAGTAAGCAGCTTTTTAAGTTAATTAAAATTCTAATTGCTTAATGTCATTCAGAATTTTATTGTATATAAATGGGGCCGATGAGGCCGGAATGTTCTGGATTAGCGACCGCGTACCGGAAGACGAAGCGTTGGAAGGGCTCCCACAAGATCGACCGATGACCTTGTGAAGGCCGCAAGAATATGCTGGATGCGGGAAGCACAAAACCGGGCGAAGTGGTGATGCTTGGGGGAGGCCTATGTTCAGCAGTGCACGTCTTTTGACTGAAATGATGATGATGATGAATGGGGCCATGGATAAAACACGTTTTCTTCGAAAGAAGAAGAATTGAAGATTATCTGATTTCAGCTCATCATGGTTAGATGCACTATCATCTTGCGCACAAAGCTTAAAATAATGTAACCACCTAATTATAATAAGCACGGAGCTTTAAAGTCACAGTAAAAACTAAATGACCGATTCATAATGCTGATAAAATAGCTCGCAGAATAGGAATCCCTAACTTAAGAAATGCTGGGTTTCCCATACAAACTTTCATCCCCTATATCACCCCCTTAAAGATTATTTTTCAAACAAAAAGTAGCCTATGTCCTTCCTCGGGATGCCATCTATCTCCTTGCCAAATTTATCGAAATCCGTTCAATGGCTTAGGCGTGATAAGGTAAAATATATACGATTTCGAATTTATAATATTAATATAGATGGATGTAAACTACTCTTTCTTTCCCTACCCCCCCTTCTTTTTGTGTCTCTTTGTTTACTTCTGTCCACCCTTTTACCTCATTTCTAACATTAAATAAGCTTTATTATTATTTTATTCTTTTAAATTTAGAATTAATTTGCGTTACCATCAGAATTGGTAGATTGTATTTTTTTTTTTTAACGCCTCGTTAGTTCATTTAGGTACTTACCTATATTCGATCATCACCAAACACCATAATTGATAAGACCTCGATGACGGCAATAATGCGTACTATTTTGAACAGCTATCATTGGTAATCGATCAGAGTTAATGATTATCTCACTAATCAATGTTATAAATATGAGTATGCATCGTAAAGCTATCAAACTCACTTCGGGCGTTATTAAACATGGACATCAAAACCGGACTTCTGGTGTTTACGCTCCTTGTTGGGTGCTTCGGTAAGTTTAAGAACATTTTGAACATTATATATTTCTAGCTTCGGGTTTCCAGCAAAAAGCATTAGCAGCATCTAACCCATTTCTTCATATTCGCTCTCAGCCTGATTCCCTTTTGGATTGGTACCTTCTCCTTCTAGATCTCTGTTAGCTGTCATCTCAGTGTTGATTTCTTTACCTGCGTTCTTTTCCTCTTTTTCTTCTTCTACACAGTTTATTTGAGTTTGCTTAAGGCTACGCTTTTTCATGTATACATCCACATTTATGCTAATTACTTTTCTCTTAAAAATGTTTTTAATTTCTCCGCGTCTCGGCACGATATTTTGACTACAGCTTGGTTCATAGCCTTTCTGCCACTTAAAACACTTTCAACCGCGCTGAAATGCATCGGATAGCATTAGGATTTTTTATTTTTTTAAATCTCCACGCATTTAACATCCCTCTCTCTTTAACATTATCCTCTCTACTGCATGCAATAGCCTTTGATTTGTCCTTTTTGTGGGCCAAATCTCCGATCCATACAAGAAGGCAGGTAGGTCTATTTAATGTCTCATTTTTTTTGAAGTCGGTTAAAAAAAGGGCAACGTCCCAAATAGCTGTCAAATATTTAAATGTTTTGATTAATTTGGCGATATTACTGTATGGAAATAAGAAATACAGTAATATTGCCAAAATTATCAAAATAGGTAAAGTTTTGCCAGCTATTTGCGACGTTGCCAACTTTTTGGATGACCGCTTCGGTTTCTTTCCAGTCATAAAGTTCCCTTAATACTCGTTGAAGCCAGCTCCATTGGTAAATTCCCGATCAAAGTTAGCTCATGTAGTGTAGCAAGTCGAATTTCAGTAGGAGCTACTTACTGATTTCACAAGAGTTTCATAGTTTGATTTGAATCTAAATACAACAATAAAAATTGGTCAATGTCATCCACCAATCAAGTACTAATTAAAAGCTTATCACACGTCATGTTTACGTATATTGAGTCAGGTTTCAACAGACAGATCCGATTAGGAGATAATGTTTTACCTTTCATAATACACATAAGTACGAGTAATAACTTCAATCTTCAAATCAGTGTTTGTTATCTGCAATCATTGTCTACATATTATTGGAAAATTGACTTTACCAGCTACTTTCCTCATCGATTTCCATATTTCCATAGTACTAAGGTTTTTGAGCTTAGGACAAGGACAATAAAAGTCGTTGACTGCCTCGTTGGAGTCCTGGGTTCGATTCCCGGGTCGGGCAGTGTTATTGAGTTTTTCCATCTGGAATTTCCAGTAGCAGCCCGAAGTCTGGATGTGTGCCCGGTTGATGGCAATAGGCTCGCCCCGTATTACATGGGACTTAAACATAACTGGCGAATTTTGGGTAGATCTCTGTCTCCCCATCTGGGAATACAGGCGTGATGTTATGTATTTTGTGTTCACGTGCTGGCGATTATTTTATTAATTACCTGCCTATCATAACTAACACTAGAGCTATCTGATAAGACTAGAAACTTTAATCAATTAGGATGATAAAGAATATTTTAATCTGATTTATTCTTAACGATTAGTGGATTAGACTCGTGCCATTTTTACCGAAACTTCAAAATAATATAGTTACTGAGATATTTTATAAACAGTATCAAACGATTTTGGCTCCAAAAATCAAAAACTCAAACTCAACTAGCGAAAAACCACTATCTATTTCAAAAACATCTTTCAAAAACAGGTACAGAGATCTTTCTAACCCAAACGAAATTCAAACTTAAAGCATGTACCAATTTTACCATTTACTTTTTTGAATTGGCTATTCATACTCTACCCACTAAGAAAGTCACAAATACACAGTATGCAGAGAAACAAGTCAGAAATTAACAAAATCAAAATTTTCCAATTCCAGCCTTCCCAACGCCCGAAGATGACATGTCTATGTGGTTCGACCACACCGATGCCAACGCTCGCATCGTCGGTGGCTCCGAGGCGGCCGTCGGCAGCCACCCTCACATGGTGGCCATGTCCAGCGGAGTGCTGGTGAGGAGCTTCCTCTGCGGAGGTTCTCTGATCACCCAGCGCACTGTCCTGACTGCTGCTCATTGTATTGCTGCTGTGTTCAGTGGAAATTCTCTTGCTAGGTATGTTCTACTTGTTGGTTGGTTGTTAATCGGCTCTTAAAGTGGTAAAAGATTAGTTAAGTAGTCAGCAAGGTTGGATGCGGAGCTGACTTCTCAATTTTTTAACAGTGTCTGCTTTAGACGTTTTTGCAATTATCAATGCACTGGTGACTGATAATAAGATCGAATGATTGTTGAATATTATTTCAACAATTAGATTTAAAGATACAAGCAAGGTTTGGTCAATTTAAACCCATCTTCAGAAAAGAAAGGAACATACTCAAAACAACAGAGAGATATTATTTTATTCAACATCATCTGCCCAGCTTTCCCAACTATGTTGGTGTCGGCTTCCAGTCTAATCAGATGCAGCTGCATACCAGTATTTTACATGGAGCAACTGCCTATCTGACCTCCACAACCCAGTTACTAGGTGATATGATACTCAAGGGGTATTAAAGTAGTAAGACTGATTGAACATCACCATACTTTTATTAATTAAAGAAAAACTTTTTCCACAGCTCTCTGCGTGTGACAGTCGGCACCAACCGCTGGAACACCGGGGGCACCGCCTACACCCTGGCTCGCAATGTCACCCACCCCAACTACGTCTCTGCCACCATCAAGAACGACATCGGCATCCTCATCACCTCTAGCAACGTTGCCCTCAACAACCTCGTGAACACCGTGCCCCTCACATACTCCTTCATCGGTGGGGGAGTCCAATCCAGAGTTGCTGGATGGGGCAGAATCAGGGTGGGTTATGAACACGTCACAAACTTGCTTACTCAAAATTTGCTCAAAACTCAACCGAGGAAATGACTCAGGGCTGAGTTTTCAATACTCAATAAAACAGTTTGACATATTTTATATATAAAACCTGTTGAGAGAGTTAGTAAACCTAAGGTTTGTGAAATTCAGTTAGGTTCTGCAAATATTCAAACATACTGTAACAATAATTTAAGACACCTATACTTCTCTGTTAAGCCGAAAGGCGCTATCTCAATCGGAGTAGGTTTGAGAAAATTTACTTTTTGTAAATTGACATTTAAGGAAACATACGGATACAAAAAAACTTCTTAGTCGTTCATATTCATATCTTTATTTGCATTCCATAATGTAAGTATACAAGTGTTTTAATGGCTTAGAGCTAAGGTACAATTACGGACCCTGAAGGGCACAGCAAAAAGTATTAAATAAATTCTCAATAATAAAAAATAAAAATTTTAAAGAAATAAAATTAAAATAAAACATTAAGTAACAAACAGTAGTGGTTTTTTAATGTTTTGAGTTAGATTGCGCTATTTGGCTTATACCATTAGATGCGAAATTGTTATAGCTATTGAATGTTATAAAAAAACTAAAAGGCCATATCTCAGAGATAGCGCCTTTCGGCTTAGCAGGGCAGTATAATACCTACGTCAGATAATTAATTTAACACTACACTCGGAAGTAACTTACACTGATTTCCATAACTTAAGAAACTTCCATCTCGGTCTCAATATAATTCTTCACATTCCAGGCTGGAGGTGCCTTGTCCGCTACTCTTCTGGAGCTTACAGCTACCGTCCTCGAAGGCAACGACTGTGTGGCTCGCGTGGCTCGCGCCTCCGTTGAGCTGAACGTACGTGCTCCTCCTGTTGAGCCACATATCGAGGTCTGCACCTTCCACTCAGCTGGATTCGGTACTTGCAACGTAAGTATTTTGTGAGATGTGTGATCATCGTAACATCGTCTTCCTGCCCTTTTCATATTTTGTTTTAGACCGGGTAGTACTCGTATCGATGTCTTTTTAGGGTTCCGTACCTCAAAAGTAATAAAAACGGAACCCTTAAAGGATCACTCGTGTGTCTCTCCATCTGTCACAGCCAATTTGCTCCGAATCTAATGGACCGATTAAGTTGAAAGGTACACCTATGAATTTCTGTAACCTAAACACGGACGTGTAACATAAATGAATTAATTTTGAATATGGGGTCACTTTAGGGAAGCATAGGTACAATAAAATTTTAAAAACGTTTTGCAAACTGTACCGTGTGATATATCAAATGAAAGGGCTGACTGTGAGGATCTCAAGTAGATTATTATTATAATTAAAACATAAATTGTTTTAAATTTATTTAAGAAAATTTACCATGGGACCCTTATCTCCGAAACGAAGCCCAAAAATAAAATACATAAAATAGTTCTATAGTGATTACAGGAAAATTAATAAGAAGTCTATGGTCTTCAAATATGATGGTAAATCTCTCAATATTGTGCGATACAAACTTACATTTACGGTTGGAATATATGGTGAACACACACATGCTTAGAACATGTTACATGTTTTTCAACTGCAATGTTAAGTTTGTTCTTGGGATAATTCTTTCTGTTCCTGCTTCATCCCAACAACGGAACCCTTTATTTTGCGAACTTCAACAAGCACTTGGCCGGTTTATATCCATAGATCTTTATAAATTTTCCATGTTTTAGTCAGTTCATTCTAAATCACTTAAAGTCCATATTTTCTTCAGTCCATGTAAGATTCCAGTACTTTCTAAACACCACCTTTTCTTACAACCCTTCTTTCTTCATCCAGGGTGACTCCGGCAGTGCTCTGAGACGTGCCGACAACGGCCAGCAATTCGGTATCGTGTCGTGGGGCTTCCCCTGCGCCCGCGGAGCCCCCGACATGTTCGTCAGGGTCAGCGCTTACCAGAACTGGTTGAACTCCAACGTTGTTTAAAGACCTGAAGATGGACATCCTTAGATGATCGAGATACGACTGCATCTGAATTTGGACGGAGAGCTACTTTATGACTTCGGCTGTAAATACTTTTTGAGTTTTAAATAAATACTTTGATAGTTATGTTTACCTGTTTCTTTCATTAATAATGATAGAGAAGATGTTGGAAATAATTTGTTAAAGTAGAAACTGATTTCTATCTTGAAATCTTCAGGTATCCTCAAG
The DNA here is from genome assembly GCA_914767755.1 of Agrochola circellaris. Lineage (NCBI taxonomy): Eukaryota > Metazoa > Arthropoda > Insecta > Lepidoptera > Noctuidae > Agrochola > Agrochola circellaris. The sequence continues at coordinate 2,055,619 of OU611853.1, forward strand.
TATTCAGGCTTTCTCGGAGACCTCGATATTGTTTTAATTATTTTCTTCCGCGTTCGTGCCCTAGTGAGCAAACACCCATTGGATTCCAGTTTTTGTTTCTGTGATATATACCTATCTATATGATTTTTGAAACAGTATTCACTGGTGTTGCAAAATATGATAATGACAGGTAAAGTTTAATTTTTTTTTGCACTATGAGAGACCCGTGGTTTATGAACTATTGCTTGAGACCTCTTGCTTGTATGTGTTGTATTGTTATTATTATACTTAAAGGCTGGCGGAAAACCCGTTCTTAAGGCACTCCAGAAGCTGTTTGATTCCGCCATACACAAGGGTAAAGCGCCACAGGCATGGAACACTGATGTGGTGATACTTTTCCTTAAGAAGGGCGACAATGCCCTTATTAAGAATCCCATCTCACTTCTGAGCCATGTCTACAAGCTGTTTTCAAGAGTTATCACGAACCGTTTCGCGTGCAGGTATGATGACTTCTAGCCTCCCGATTATACCGAATTCCATAAAGGCTTTAGCACCGTATACCATGTGGTCCAGCGGTCCCGGCCTTCTGTATAACCTCAAGCCTCGAGCTCTCTGCCTCTCTGCTTAGCGTTTGTGGTCTACGAGACCCTTCCAAGCCTTCGATTCGATCGAGACATGGGCTTTACTGCCGGCTCTTCAATGGTGCCAGATCGACTATCGGTACATCAAGGTTCTGAAGTATCCGTCCGAAAACGCCACTAAGTCAGTCCGACTCCAGGACCAGACCTCGAAACCTATCCTTCTGCGGCTAGGTGTGAGACAGGGAGACGTTATCTCTCCGAAACTGTTCACCGCTGCACTAGAGAATGTCTTCAAGGTTCTGGACTGGAAAGAGCTAGGCATCAATATCAATGGCGAGTAGCGGGCGAAAGCTAGTAGTAAAATATACTTTTAATCAATATACCATATAAACTTACTCATTTATTAACAGCTTTTAAAACTATACAACAATGCCAAATCATTCTCTATCCTAATCAGTCTTTTAACAGGTTCAGGAAATACTCCAAAAATTCCCTAATGGTTTTGCCGCTTAGCCTGACAAAAACATCTGGAGCCCCATAAGCACAGCTGTAACCCCAGGACACGATGCCGATCTGTTCCCTGGTGCTTTCCCTTACGAGCGCACTGCCGGAATCACCCTGAAGATAAAAAATTGAATTAGGAGATTTTTTTTTTTTAAATACCTCATATTTTCAGGCTTCGAAGGCCCGTATCGTTATAATATTACAAATTATAGCGCTACAAGGTTTTTGGCCGGTGTCCAAAGTTAGAACCAACGACGCCATCTTGTTTTTTCAATACATAATTTACAAATCAATTGTACAAATGTTTACCAACAGCGCCCCCCTGGCAACGTCATTGAAGCGCCAAAAGATCAAAATCAAATAAAAATATTTAAGTCCACATATACATACATGGGCACTGCGTATGCAACAAAGTATTAAGGGTATGAGTGTTGTTTCAACCGGCTCCAATCCAAATCCAGTATGACTGTTCCTATACAGGGTGGATTTTTGAGATGTGAGACCGGTTTCCTGTACCACGATTAAGTTACCTAGCTGCCCTTACGGGCAGTAAGGGCAGCTAGATAACTTAACCGTGGTACAGGAAAATGGTCTTAGGAGACTGTCTGAAACATTTTGATCTGCATTCACAGACTTTGTTAAAAAAATGTACAGTCAGCAAGAAAATGGGCAGTTTTCACAAAAAAACTTTACCACCACGACCATGACCACCATGACGGCGTCATGTCAAAATTATGTCGTATTATTTACTTACATGGCACATGCCATGCCCTCGAGAATGGAAGGTGCAGATCTCTACGTCCTCCGCTACTGCCGGCGCGCGGCCATTTGACACCGCAGTCATCTGTTTCTGGCACAGTTCATGGTTTAAAGTGCTTGTGTATAAGACTTGCAGGTCATCAGGCGTTGGTTGCATGTGCTGGAAGGTACATTTAGGCTGTCATTAGAGTGTCTAGAATAGTCTAGAGGTATTAACAGAGTATTTAATCAGGGAACAGAGTTAGTCCGTAACTGTGAGTCTGAGTCTGTTAAAAATTGGTGTTCTTTCTCTGTATTCACAAATTAAACAAAATTTTTACACATTCATAACTTCTGGATAAGTTATATTTAACGAATCTGGTAGTTTAAGTCATTCAAATTCTTTCACTGTTGCATTTATCTAGTAAAGGCAGTGCCTATCCACACTGTGAAACTCAGCGTCAATGACCCTTTGTATACTTAGGTACTCGAAGCATGAGTTGATAAAATCATTTTTTTTTGGTTCATCGCGTTTAGATAACGATAACCATAACGCCAGTGCAATTCACACAAAAAAAAGGATTTATTTTTAGCTGATATTTCAAGTACCTAAATAAACTATTTACTTACTTACCCAAAAAAGGAACATATTTTTTTTTGTTTTATCATTTTTATATGCGGTGTTAAAAAAATTACTTGAATTTTTTTTTATGGAGTGCTTTAGACTATCGAACTGAATATTTTTTACAATGGGACCAACTTTGGAATAGCTAAAAAAATAACAGCTGTCCCATAAAGTTTAGAACAGTACAGTAGGTATTAAATTTTAAAGTCAGCGCCACGCCAAACTACCAAAAAGGAAGACACTTTTGGCGGCAATGTACATAAACTAAAATTAGTAGATGGCTAGCGAATAGTCATCTTTTTTTCCCAATACAAGTATTCATGTGCCAAAAAGAAACAGATAATATTATGTTTGTGCATGTATGACAGGATATGTCAAATTTTTGACATATCCTGTCAGCTTATCGATAACTGTAAGTACTTCGCTGCGTTCCGAATCACTCATGATTAATTGTTTTATTTTAGGATATAATATCATCAGCCTATCGACATCAATAAACTGCGAAAGGGTGAGGTCACAAGTCTAATAGGGTTGTGGGCATGCCCATCGTGCCTACAACGGTGGATCCGCGCTTGAACAAAACTACATGTTTTCGATATCGTATACATTTTCAAAATGTGTATTTGTTATAATAATACGAAGGAATTATACCTAAATTAGCGCGCGAATCGCCTATTCTATGTCCCGCTCTATCCTATAACCCGTTCATTAGCGGCAAAAGCTCGGTGCGCCCTTAATGGCTAAGTGCATTTTGGGCGATAGTCCTTAGAATATTCAGTACACCACTCACCACAACATTTCCTTCAATCCTAGGACCAGTTCTTCCCCAGCCAGTAACCAAGCATCGCTCGTTTTCTGCCACGACATCGAACGACAGCCCGATAAGGGCCACCTTCTCTGTCAGTACCAGTTTCTCCCTCGGGAGCAGTACTGCTAAATCATTCTTGATGTTCTCGGCATCCCATTTTGGATGCAAGTAGTGGTCCTTGATTTTTACAATTGCGCCTCCAGAGTTCCATTGGTTGGATCCTACTCGGCCGTGGAAGCTTCTGGAAAGAAGATTAATTCAATTTTTTTGGGATAATAATGTCAAATATATGCCAAGTAAGCATAATGCTTTCTTTATTTTTATTTTCTTTAGGAAAAACCATAGAAATTAGGCTTTTTTAGAAGTTAAATGCAACAGGTCATGCGTTCGATTCCCAGGTCGGGCAAAGTGTTATTGGGTTTTTTTCACCCAGGTCGCGTCGCCAACAAAATGTATGGTTAGTTGCGTAACAAAGCGGACCTCAGGTGAGCCACCCACTATGATACGGTGGAGGTCTGTCCGGCTTGGGCGGGGCACCGCCGTGTCCTTGTGGAGGCGATCGGCGGCAGTGATCTCTCACGTCCGGCTCTGGTCCAGGCCATGGTACGGAGCGAGAGGGCGTGGGAACCCGTCACCTCCTTCTGCGAACCAGTAATGCTCGCGAAGGAGGAGGCGGAACGCGTGAGGGAGAGGCAAAATTTGCGCCCTCACGCCCCTAGCCGCCGCAAGAGACGCCCTGAGCATCGACATCGACGCGAAAACGGATAACATGGTCTATGGATTCAGTACACAATTCTGAACAAATGGTTGAAATATATCGACGGTTATTTAAAAAAAACATCTGCTGTTCTATACATTTTGACCGCGTAGGTATTGCACTTTTCTTTGAAACAGACGAAAAATTTCAATCATGTACTGAATCCATGGTATCAGTTTTCGCGTCTATGTCCCTGCCACCCTGTATAACTGAATACATTTAGTTGGTAGCGCGACCTGGTGACATCGCCAGGGCGTCCCAGTGTGGCGGGTTGCGAGTTTGTCCGAAAGGGATATCGCGACCCCGGCACGCAGGCAACGGAAGGAGCACGGGTGGGTTTTAGTCAGTAAAGGTCTGACACCTCTGGTAGTCAACCCCTTTGTTGCCATATCATCTTTCACAGAGTACATCCATCGTTTCTCGGTCTTCAAAAAAATTATGTCCTATACGAGAACATTATAATTTTTAGCACTTACTCTAACAAACTACCGTCATGCAATATGAACGGTTCCACACAATGGGCCGCAGTGAGCATAAGCATCCTGGTGATGATGGAAGCTCCACACCAATGGGACTTCACACGGTCTCCAAAAATCAGGGCAACCATGTAGGGAGCGTATGCTTCGGGTGCATCCTCCCCTCCAACGATGAAGGGCTTGAGGTCTAAAGTTGGAAGTGGTACTCCTGGAATCAAAAGCTATGAAATCACCCATCTGCTGATTGGTTTGGAGGAACTGCATCAACCATTCTGGCCATGCCGAAAGTCTATTCATAAGTCAGGGAACACATCATGGCTTCATAAGACTCTTATGACGCCATTGTTTTTTTGTGTTTCCTCACCAGATGAGCTTGGCAAGTAAGTAGTGTCTGTGGTCTTTATGAACAAACTCTGCGTCTTCACAGTAGGAATTTACTGTTTTTAGTACCTAGATTAAATTTATATATCTATATACAAATATCTATACAAATAAATAAAATTTAAGTGTCTGTTTGCAATGTCATAATAACGGCTTTTTACTTAATGCTTGTGAAGGTATATAATGACGACGGTACTATTTATAAAAAACACAATTTTTTTAAATTTTGTCTACCTGTCTTCCTGTTGGTTCCGGCTAATCTCCGAAACGGCAGGACCGATTTTGACGGGACATTCACTGACAGATAGCTGATGTTATAAGGATTAACTTAGGCAACTTTTATTCTAGAAAAAGAATATGGGTCTACACGGGCGAAACCGCGAGCAGCAGCTAGTAATTATTGTACATATAAAATGAATAATATCCATACCGTATGTCTCTCTTGCTATCGCTCCAAACAAAATTACAATAACTAAGGATGCCATTTTCACTAAATCAACTTCTGTTACTTGAGTTCCTAACAAACCGATTACAACTGATGCCTCCCCAATAAAATATTAACTATTTATACAAAACATTCTTTTCTAGTCTGTAACCGATAATATTTGGCTAATAACCCTTTAATTTCAAACTTTTTTTTGGCAAGGGCGAGGGCCTTGACATCAAAAATATTACGATTCATTATAATTTAAAAGATAATTACCTAATTAGTAAACAAATGTGAGTAATCAGTTTGTTGCACTTTACTTAACCTTCATGATAGTGCTGTCACTTCTTATTAAGATAAGAAGATATTTTCGAATATAAACAAATCTTCATTTACACGAGAAACGTTTTTCTTAGATTTTCGTTCTTTAGATAAGACAGCAGATGAACCTTCGTTGAAATATGCTTACTGGAGGATCGACCTCGTCATCATCCGTGCTTTAGTAAGAAGACGGAACTAAGAGTTAATTGACAAGAGGATCGGTTGCAGCGTCTTCGTATTTTCAAAGATCGAGGTGAAGAAAAGGAAATATAAAATATGAATACAACACATAATGAACATCATACCTTACAAAGGTCTATCTGCAAGCACAAGTAGGTATTAATTGCACGGATCACTGGGCGAAACGCTGGTTTGGCTGTGGGATTGTCTACTAAGGGTAATTCGTATCAAATTAATGCTACCTTTATGGCTTCCAATTAGTCTGGGGGTCAAAGAGATCAACTCCAGTCGTTTCATACAAAACAAAACTTAAAAATGGACAGTCTGTTGATCTATTCAGCGTTTTTTAAGTTTTGTTAAAATTATATTTGCTATAGACTATTGCAAATATAAAAATGCAGTCTGATCAACCAGAAAGATATGTCTTGCATAAACTTGCATTATCATCTGTCAATGACGCTATATTGTCGTCTGCTAAATACGCAGCTATAGCAGACAGATCCACATATCATAGTACAATGTCCGGCTACCAAAACATGTTCTAATCTACGATGACTGCACTTTTCCTCATAATGTAACCTTGATGCGATAATTCTGTCCAATTTAACGAATCTATTTGTAATATTGTAGGTAAAAAAACTTCACCTAATCTTGGTAATGTTTTAATCCTTCACAGTGGTGATTGACCTGGAGATTGAGGTATTCATAGAGGCTCTGAAGACAGACGGAGAACCACAACTGAGGACCTTGGAGTGAACTATGGGCCACGATGTTAAGATAGGCGCATATATCGCATGGGTTGTCCTGTAATGGTAGATGATGAAGAAGATAAATAATCAAATATTGTAGATGGGGTCTAAGCCAGTACGGGTTTAGAGTCTTCTAGAAGTCCAGTCGTTTGTGTAACTAAAGCTGACGAGAAGCTCTCCCTCTATCTCTCTCACACACTCTCTCTTTCTCCCCCTCTCTCTCTTTCTCCCTCTATCTGTTTCTCCCCCTCTCTCTTTTTCCCTCTCTCTCTCTTTCTCCCTCTCTCTGTTTCTCCCCCTCTCTCTCTATCGACTTAGAAAAAACACACAATGTGTGTGCTTTTCCGCGTGCTTTTTCACAATTCTCCCTCACTCCCTCTTTCTCTCTTTCCCTCTCTCTAAATAGAAACAAGCTGACGAGGCCCACAAAAGACAGAAAGAAAAAAGAATTCGTTTTCCCGGGGCGAGAACAAACAAAACCACTCGTTAAATGAAAGGAGATGCACGCATTCACTAACCGCAACGCAGCGCCATTAACACGCACATTAAATTGAGTAAGTAATTAGAAATTGAGTAGGTTGTTAGTATGACAAAAAAACCAACCACTTTTCATCTCTGTGTGAGTAATAACAGCGAATATACCGAAAGGAAGGGAAACAGCATTTTATTTGTAAATATCTAGTTACGGACAATAATCGTTTATATATGCGTTCTCTCTGGTATAGGCGACTGGACTGGCGTTGTATTCTATGGAAATTCCATAACATGCTACACCAGCTCATGATCAAAGTTTTCCACTGATGTGAGTCCGACTGTAAGTGCTTCACCATATAAATACTGATTGTGACATTTCAATATAACCTCCTAGGTCGGTCAATCAGTGCAATAGTCAATACTATCATTATAAATGCGAAATAAACTCTGCCTGTCTGTTTTTCTTACCTTTTCACGTCTAAACGGCTGCACAGGTACTGATGACCTGCGAGGTAATTGCGTAACAGTCAGTAGCAATGGGTTTCATTTTGACAGTTCAACAACATTCATTGCTTTATTCACTTTGTTGAGCAGACTTTATGAAGCAACAATAGATTTGGGATTTCGTTCAAAATCCTTCTTATTGTTGACGCAATTGGGATGTAGCCTTCTAGGTTTTATTGATTGCTTAAAACCTTGGCAAGTTTACTGAAAATAATAAGTAAGTAGGTAGGTACTTGTACCTATTACTTAGTTACTTAACTGTTTTGAACTTGAACATAAAATTCATTATCGCTTCGCCCGTAACCTTCCAGGAAAGCGATTTGTTTTGAACGAAATTAAATTCACAGTTTCAAAGTCAGACTTGCCTAATTTTACTTTTATTACGTTTATCAGTCAATGGACTGAAGCTGACGACTAATATTTTTTGGAGTATATATAGTTTTTATTTTGGCTAATTATGTATCACTTATATAAAGTTACAGCTGTAATAAGCAAGGTGTTCTTGAGAAGTTTTTTTAGAAATTTTGAAAATGCAGTACAGTATTGTGTTTACACTGTTTATTATTTTAAGAAATTGTGTCAATGGTAAGCATATCATTCTTATATACTTACAAGCTTCTGCCCGCGACTTCGTTCGCGTAGAAGTCGATAGATTACAGCCCATGTTACTCGCTGATAATATAGCTTTCTAAAGGTGAAAGATTTTTTTAAATCGGTTCAGCATTTTTTGAGTTTATCCATTACAAACAAACATGCAAAAAATCAAATCTTTTCTCTTTATAATATTAATTAATTAATAGTTAAGAAAACCTAACTAAAGTATCTCATGTGTTATGCCAGATTCAGCACCATACTAGGAATGATGACTGGGTAAAAAAAAAAAAACTAATTAGTCCGTCAGTCAGACAATAAAAAAATATTAGACACGAATTTTTTGCTTTATCATATCAATAAAAAATTACTTAGATAAAATGCATTTTAAGTTGGGGAGTAAAGGGCGCTACGTCACTAGTAAGTATAAAATCTACATACTCATGACGTCATGGCACATTTTACCTCAATGTATCGGCGAAATCTTAAGGTTACGTAAAAATACGTGTCCAATATTTTTTTATAATCTCAAAGACAGACTAAAAAAAAAATTTTTGTCATCATCCCCATTGCGTAACACACTATTAATCAAAATCCTAATAGGCTCCCGCAAAAACAGGCGCAACACGACACCGATAGAACAATTCCAGAGAAATTTTCATAGAAATTATTCCACCAGTCACGCGCTGTCGCGTCGCGCCTTATTGCAAATCCATTGATTCATATGTTTGAAAAAATTGTACGCTCAACAACGTAAATAATGAAATGAATGTTGTTCAACAGTCAAAATGAAACCCATCGCTAGGTACTGTAAGTTTGTTACCAGTTATCTCGCAGATCATGATTAGATTACCCACTTAGGCAATCAGCAAGGCTGCTTAAAAGTGTCCATGGAGTTTCTTGCCCGTTCTTTTCTATAAGAACCTACTACATTTTGGAATGGGCAACTACCTTCATCTTTTTTGACTGACTGACTCCTTGAGAATTCAAGAGTGGCCAAACAAGTGGCAACCGCGTTTTAAATTGTAGAAATTTGAAAATCCTGTTGATAGTCGTTGTAGACATTTGAATTTCTACGACTATCAACAGGATTAGCATAAACGCGCATACGCACGAGCGCTTTTTTAACGCAAGGATTTTCACCGTGGTCTGGATTTTCAACTCTCGGCTACGAACCGAGCGTTTAAAATCCCTAGCGTGTTGAAAAAGTGCTTAGATTTTCAACTCACGCCGAGCATAGAAAATCCAGTGGGCGGCAAGAAATATCGCTTTACAAAGAGCCGTGCCACGTAGGCTAGCTTTTCGGCAGTTTATTATAATAATCCTAACTATTAAATATTATAAATGCGAAAGTGAGTTTATTTGTTATGTTTTCACGCTAAAACGGCTAAACAGATTTGGATGAAATTTGGCACATGGCTTGACCTGGACATAGGATACCTTTTATCCTGATATTCCTACGGGATCGAAACTTATGCGGGTGAAACCGCGGGGCGCAGCTAGTGTGTTAATACAATACAGTTTTGGTTTTTCCATCATCACTATCACTGTATCTGGGGCTTCTGGTTGCACATGCACCAGATTTTTTATAACTCCTTTCATGTTTTTATTCTTGTGAGTTCTGCAGCACACCATGAAACTAACTCTTTTATTTTAGGAGCCCCCATAGAAACGGCCCCGAAAATGGACAGTTACTTCACCCCGCACATCATAGGAGGTGTAGAAGCCCCACCAGGCTATGCCCCCCACATGGCAGGAATCCTGATTGGAGATGCGTTCATCATGGTCGTCTGTGGAGCATCAATTTTTCGGCCGGATCGGCTCCTCACTGCAGCACATTGTATCCACGAGTATCAGGTTCCAGGGGGTTTGATGAAGTAAGTAAAAAGAAGTTTGTGTTGTGTTGCTCCTGATTTACAAAAAAACTTTTTTACAAAGGGTAAAATAAAAACAAGCGACTTCCAAAAAAAACACTACAAAGTGAAAAATAACCCTATTTTGGAAATCGGTGGCAAAAAACGAAAATCCAAAACCAAAGACACTGACACTTCCGAAATAAAGTAATTTTTCACTTTGTAGTGTTTTTTTTTGGAAGTCAGTTGTTTTTATTTTCCACTTTTTTGTTGTGGTACTTACCCCACACAAATTTGAATACCACTACCTGATGTGTAAATAACAGTGACAGGAAGTTAATATAACATCATCCATATCGACCAAGTGGGAAAAAATGCGTATTATTGAAGCCAACTCAAAAAGTACCCAAACAAAGTTAATAAAATTTATATGGGACCACCTCGACAACTCAAACTCAAAAACTCAAATCATTTATTTCAATTAAACCATTACAGGCACTTTTGAATTGTCAAGGAATCGGTCAGTCAAAAATATGAAGCTAGTTGCCCATTCCAAAGCGTAGTAGGTACCTATGGAGAAGAACGGGCAAGAAACTCCACGGACACTCTTTTAAATAAAATAAATTGTTACAAAGTATTGGTTACATCATTCATGTTGAAATTATACATGTGAGAACAATGTAGAAAGACATGCACGTTAGAAGCGTCCGTAATACAAAGATAAAAACAAAGAACAATTCAAAAATTAAAAATCAGCCATGGCCGCTAAGAGTTGACCAGTCCCAACTGACGGCGCACGTTCACGAACATGACGCATGGATCAGCACCATTCAGCTCAACCATTTTGAAGGGAGCTAAATGATCCAACACACGCGCCACCATCAGCGAAACATCTGAGTGAGCATGACATACTCACAGCCGCCAGGGCACATTCAAGTCAATAAAAAAAAAGTATTACCCGGTAAATGGTAGCTCTTTAGTACATAGTACTCACACCTGTGCTCTGGAATTATATAATACAAAGGAGATTGATTTTATACAATGCAAAGATGGTCTTAAAATCTTCAGCAGCTCCAACAGAATTTTCAGATGTTAATCAATTAGTTGTGGTTGTGGAGCAGGACCAGCATTGAGCCAAGCATTTTTTTCAGTGATGTAATCCCCCAACTTATAATAATAATAATAATACTTTATTTATCGGACAACAATAATCCATTGTGTTAGTAAGCAATACAAAAATAACTTATTTCTAGTGTTAGTAGCTGAGATACATTATAAAAGGCAGAGTAACTAATAGTATTGTGAAAAGGGCATCCCCAGATTAATGTTCTGTGATTGTCCTTCTCACAAAACTTTTAATAATCGGAGAGTCAATACTATCCGAAATAGTTTTTAGGATGCTGTTGCCACTCGCCCGCAACCTTGACAACAGCGACGCGGTTTTCTTACGAATGACGGCGTGGAAGCCGTCAGTTCGGTTTTGCGCAACCGAACAAATAATATGCCTGCCTGCATAGTGTGCGTTTTATACAAGACTTGAATTTCGTCTCATTCAGTTGAAGTATGTGGGGAGGAATTTTATTGTAACATTTAAAACAGTACCCCATGAAAGATGAGTCCAACATACCCTTTCAATAAAAACAAGCGTTTTACAGATCCGCGTCTTTAAATGACGGAGTTATGCCCGAAATAACATTAAAAATATATATAATGTCACCCATGGGCATGTGACCGCCCGTGTTTTTCTGAATATTCATGATTTTTTTTCGAAAATTAACTTTAAAAGGAAAATTTTATTTTATTTTAATTTTTTTTTCAATATCCCCTTATGATTATATTGGGCTTACACTTTTGTATTTTTTTTAATAAATACAGTTTTTTTTAAATTAACACGTTAACTGCCATGTCAGTCACCGGTGCCTGACAGACTCACTACCTGTTCAGGCCATGTCAGTCACCGGTGACTGACACCGAAGAATCAAATTTTCTCTTCTCATTCCAGAACATACCACGGAGTTGTAGGATCCAACAGCTTCAGATCAGGAGGAACAACTGTCCAGTTTGAAGACTACCATATGCACCCCGAATGGGACCATGTTAATATTAAAAACGATATTGCTCTCATCCGTATGAAGGATGAAGTACAGTTTGGCGAAAATGTGCAACCGGTGGCTCTGAACTTCGACTGGATTGGTGGAGGGGAACCAAGTTTTGTGACGGGGTGGGGATTGATCGCAGTAAGTATTTAAAATAAGTAGTTTACAGCATGTATCAAAAACCCCGTCCCAACCGTGTGGGTGTTGTTAAGAATCGTACTGAATCTAAAATAGGACGGCAGGGACATCAACGCGAAAACGTTTTGTCGGTTATTAAAAAAAATCTGCTGTTCCATATATTTTCATCGCGTATTGCACTTTTCTATGAAACCACAGATTTTTTTTTAAATTACCAACACCAATTACCAGTGTATATATTATATACCCATGCCAAATTACAGGTTTCTAGTACTAACAGTCTCTGAGCTAAGACATGGACAGACAGACAGACAGATCGCAGCGCGGCAGCAACATGCAGCGTTTGCAGGACACATTTCTGCCGCGCTTTAGTTAGGACAAAACCATAGACATTTAAAAAACTTCTTTGTTATATCTATGGACTAAACCGACGAATGTTTGCGCGGCAGTCGTCCAAACAAAGCGCGGCAGCCGCGCACGATTGCCGCGCTTACGTTAAATACGCGAATGTCCCCTCTGGTGTCAGCGTAGACTGTTCTATAAGCTGCCAACGCTGCAGTGAGGGTGCGAAGGAAATCTGTAAATTCCTATAAGAAGCCTCGTGACGCATTACGCTTTAACTGACAGATGTCGTTTGTAGGACACTTTACCCTTAGATATTTACAGCTTTCTAAAATGGCACAGAGGTTAGCTCACAGGATTTTAGCCACATATAAATAAACATAGGTCACTTAGCAATTAGCCCCAAAGTATTGATTTTGTTTCTTTCGCTTAGCTGTACTATTAGGTACATACAGGTTTTCTATTCTTGGGTAGGTAGGCAGAGTATAAATAAATCCCGTCAGGAAAACTACCCTCAAAGTGGGCAGCGAACAAAAACACTCCTGTTTAAATAACTCTTAAATTGAGGTCAAACTAGATTCCCAATTAAAATTCTATTACCATTGTAACATTCGTAACAACGGTTTTCGTAACAAAACAGAATCTTTCTCCAACTTTGGCAGAACAAACATTAGCTTTGGGTTCGCGAAGCCAAGGGCTATTTGCGCAGTTAGAAATAATATTTAACGTTCATTTCGGATTATTAAGATTACAGCCATAAAAAGGAGTTATGGCTGCCCTATTCTGTGTTGCGATGCGAATGTTATGGTGACTTTCGCCATGTTTTATGGCTAAAAGGAGATGTGTAGCTGATTACATTCCTTAAAGGTACATATCTGATGCGGAAGTGAGTTATTATGTGACCTTTTATTGTTTTGAAACCTTTCTATAGTAAATCATAATTCAAAGGATATGTTACCATGTCTTACCCTTACCCGCCATTGTCTGGACAACCCACAATAATACCCCAAAACTTCATGTTTATTATGTAATCTAGGTAAAATTATTGATAACCTCTGAGCGATGATAAAGTCGTCCAAGACAATTATATAACTGGCAAACCCAAATGCCACCCGCCCGCTGAAAGTGAGTTTGTTATGCTTTCACGCGAAAACGGCCGACCAGATTTGGATGAAATTTGGCACGTGGGTAGTCCGTGACCTGGATTGGGACATAGGATACTTTTTATCCTGAATTGGGTGAAACCGCGGGGCGCAGCTAGTTTGGTATAAACTGTCAATATTTTCGGGTTTCAGATTTGTCAACAGCGTTTAGATAACTCCTTCGATAAAATTGATTACTGTTCGATTCGACACGGGAGAGTATTGAATGCTTGTGAATAGCTCCCACCTTAGTTCAAGTATTTTCAGATGATATCATGACTGACAGTGGTGTATACAAACTTGTAACTACTCACAGTAACAGGATGTTGTTCTTTCCAGACCCGGCCAGCCATTACTCCCTTCAATCTGCAGATCCTGGAGGTGAACACCCTAACTCCTCAGCGTTGCGTGGATGCAGTCCGTGAGGCTAGCGCCTGGTGGCCGCATGCACCGACTGTTGACCCAGCCCTCGAGATCTGTTCATTAAACTCTGGTGAAACCGAAACGGAATTTGCAGGTTTATGTTATGTGAGTCAAAAATTCAAATTCAAATTCAAAAGTCATTTATTCAAACTAGGCTGATAATCAGCACTTTTCGAACGTCAAAATTACATAAGACAGTCCCCCAAAACGCCCACCCTTCACCACTTCCTAGTGCGTTAGCTGGGAAGAAGAAGTGGCGCAACAAACTCCCCAGCAACACAGCTGTCTGTTCAGTTAGAAAGAAACAAAAATGATTCTATATAATAGTATTCAACATATGTTAGCTAGCACACGCAAATATACCAAACAAAATCATCGAGAACTATACTCGGGCAGAAATAAAAACAAAACAAAAGTCGATTTCAGAAGTTTAGCGCTTTTGAACTTTCAGACCAAGCAACTATTGTTCACACAAAAAAAAAACTTCTGTAGATAAGTTGTGTGGATAGCGTCCAATACCAGCGCCCAATAGCTTTTAATTTTTAATCAACGGCGTACGACTAACGAGTTGTAGGTCATGGGTTCGAATCCTGACAGGCGCTTTACTTTGTGTAAATTATTTCATCACCACTGCTCTCAAAACGGTGAAGGAAAACATCATGAGGAAACCGGCATGTCCTGGAACCAAAAAGTTCGAAGACATGTGACATCTACCAACCCGCACTGGGCCCGAGTGGTGTATTACAGCACACTACCTCTCACAGAGAGGAGGCCTGTGTCCCAGCAGTGGGATCATTATAGGCTGATTATGCTTATGCTTATGTACGAGGAATTTATAACCGATTTCAGGCTGCTTGCCGCCAACTATGATTCGCGAGAAAGCGATTGGGCAATGATATTGGACACGTGGCTCCTGCATTTTTTTTTTACAGTACCTCCCTCAAATAACGTGCACAGACACCCAAATCAGCAACCTGTGCCGTCAAAATGGTTAGTTAACGAAACAACAGTCAATTGAGGAAGTATATCTAAACCACATAATAAATATCTCATCACCTGCTTAGCATTTTCCCAACTATGTTGGGGTCGGCGTCCAGTCTGACCTAATGCTGAGTAGTAGGTACCTACTAGTATTTTACATAAAGAAAGAAGAAATAAGTAAATGTAGGATTTCATGTCGGAAACGCCCTGGAAATACAAACACTTATAAATAATCGAGAAAAAGTACAAGGCCAAGCGGGTTCCTATTAAAAAAAAAAAAAAAATACTTAATAGTACTTACTTAGTAATACCACAGCGCTGGTATTCTGATAGGGCTCGCTGTGATGCCACGGATACACCTACGTACGGACATAGGTTTATCCTACTAGGAATACAGTTAAAATAAAATAAAATAAGAAAGACTATGGTAGGTTTTTAAGATTCTATTCTATTCGAGATAAATAATCCTTTTTAGGGTTCCGTTACTCAAAAGCAAAAAAACGAAACCCTTATAGGATCACTCGTGTATCTGTCTGTCTGTTTCTCTGTCCGTCTGTTAAAGCTCGTACAGACCAGCGCGACGCGACGCCGCGCCGCGACACGAACAATACAATTTCTAAGAAAACTTGACGGTATAACAATAACCGGTGTCGCGTCGCGCTGGTCTGCAAGAAGCTTTACAGCCAATTACCCCGAATCTAATGGACCGATTAAGACATCACCTTTGGGGGGCAAACATGAAAATAAAAATGTTTTGCATACTGTGCCGTGTGACAAACCAAATGAAACGGCTTATTTCGAAGATATCAAATACAGGGTGTCAGGGACACCGACGCGAAAACTGATACCATGGATTCAGTACATGATTCTGAAACCCCCCTGCGTCGAAATATGTCGTTGGTTATTTAAAAAAAATCTGCTGTTTCATAGAAAAACGTACGCGGTCAAAATGTATGGAAAAGCAATTTTTTTTTTAAATAACCGACGAAAAATTTCAACGCAGGGGTGTCAGATTCATGTACTGAATCCATGATATCAGTTTTCACGTCGATGTCCATTCTGTATATTATTTAATTATTTTTAAATAAATACATTTAAAGATAAAAGAAAATAGATGAAAATTTACCATTACGCTTATCACCGAATAGAATGAGCATAAAATTAAAAAAAAATGCAGAGAATGGTTCTTAACTCATAGATTACAGGAAACCCTATAAGAAGTCCATGGTTTTAAAATAACATGGTAAATATCTCAATATTGTGCGAACAAACTTACATTTGCAGTTGGAATGTATCGGAGAACATGTTTTTCAACTATAATGTTTAGTTTGTATTTGGGATAAATTCATCCCAACTACGGAACCCTTCATTGTGCGTGGTCCGACACGCACTTCGCCGGTTTTTTTTCGTAGAGTGACAGCCTCTGACTGCCATGTCCTCCACATAATACCTGATGCCGTCTTTTCCAGGGTGACTCCGGCAGCCCTCTGATGTCAAGGAAGACCGGATCGCAGATCGGTATCGCATCCTGGGCCTTCCCGTGTGCCCTTGGTGTACCCGATGTGTATGCTAGGATCAGTCCTTATAAGGATTTCATTTTACACTAATTAGTTCAGGTAATTAATTCAGACAGACAGTAATTCAAGTGGAAAAGATCTGCCGTTTTTATTTACGAAATTAGTAGTTATTGTACCTAAGTACCTACTTAATTAAAAATGTTATTTTATAAACAATTTTTTTTTATTTGCCTGTTGGCGACCTTACAGGCAAACGAATCCATCACAACTACGAAAAGGACAAAAATGCAACGATAGGTAGGTGCCTACCTACCTACCTGGGTCCTTACGACCGTACGTGAAGGGTGGGCGTTTTGGGGGCTGTCTTATGTAATGTAATTTTGACGTTCGAAAAGTGCTGATTCTCAGCCTAGTTTGAATAAATGACTTGAATTTTGAGTATTTACTAAAATTGGTTAATTCAAAGATATCGAGGTATAAGGATTAACTTGTCAAGCAAAATATAAGTTGACCTTCACATTTGTTTACAAATAATTATCGTATCGTAGAACCTCAGACCAAACAAAAAACACACACGAACAATATAGTGAAAAAACACACATTGACAGCGCTGCGAACAATATAGTGAAGCATGCCAAAACTTCACCGCCGCTTTGTGCGTACACGCTCACACGCACACGTTTACAACATATTACAATGACACAATCAAACTACACCACACAAAGTGCACACATGTTTACGAAACCGACTTCACTTCAGTTCAGTTACAGTTTCGCCATGTCCGTCTGTCTGTCTGTCCGCGGCCTAGCTCAGAGACGGTTAGTACTAGAAAGCTGTAATTTGGCATGGGTATACATATTAATCACGCCGACAAAGTGGTAAAGTAAAATCAAGAAAAATAATTTTTTTAGGGTACCTCCCCTACATGAGGGGGTGTTTTTTTTTCTCGTCTATCCTATAGTGTGGGGTGTCGTTGGAAAGGTCGTTCAAAAATATTGAGGGTGTGTGGATATCATTTTTCAATTCAGGAATCCGTTTGGGAAATATTAAGCTTTAAAGTGCACATTTTTATTAGAGTCAAGTGGCAGGCAGTCAACCATTTAGCTGGCAGGGGGGGGGCCTGCCAGCTAAATGGTTGTACTTGGATTTGTGAAAAAATTCACAGCAGTAGTATAGGTAACGAAATTAAAAGAAAAACTATCACAGCTTAGTAGACTTTACAGGTTAAGGAGTAATAATCGACCAACTTAAATTTGCAGTTTGAAAAACATGATCTCCCTTACATTCCGTATGGGAGAAAATATTTTTCAACTACAATGTTGTTTGTTCTTGGGATAAATTCATCCCAACTACGGAACCCTTCATTGTGCGTGGTCCAACACGCACTTGGCCGGTTTTTTATTTGGTCTGAGCGGAGAACTAAATAACTCTGTGAACTTCGTACCTACACGAGACAAAAGAGACAAAATTCTCGATTTTCGGCTGTTCTTTTGGGTTTTTCCTAATTTTCTTTTTTTCTTACCACCCAGTACTGAGGCGAACAAAACGACAAAATATATTTAAATCGGTTGAGCCATTTTCGAGTTTTTGCGAGACTGACGTACGGCAGTTGATTTTTATCTACTTAGGTGAATAAATAGATTTTCAATATTTAATAAACTTTTTTATCTGTTCTCTTTTTAATTTGTTCACCAGTGTTCACTGTTGCGTATATCCGACCGCAACGCTTGTCAAATGTGACTTTTTAAATATGACACTTGATAAAAGGTTGTGTAAACCTTAATCCAACGGAATAAAGACTATTTTGTGGTATCGATAAAGCATTAATGAGTTTGTATACCAAAGTAAACAAATTCAAATAAACAAAACAAACTTGACTTATAACTGATTTTAACTTTGTGCGATTCTATAATCAAAATCAATATAATGTCCAGTTAAAAAATATTTTTACGTATAGCTTTTGTTTTTATAAAAGTGCTTCTGTATTAATTGTCAAGCTTACCTACAAAAATTATCAGAAATAATAAAAAGCCAGAAATGGAGGGTACACTTGAATATATTCGAAATACTCGTCTGTTACGTCTACCTACGATCATCCTTTTCCTTGGCAGGCACCAAAGCGACACGAGGTAAGACGCCTTCAATTGATTAAAAATCCATTTTTTTTACGATTATTATTTTCTTAATTACCTTCATTTGGTTTAATTTGATCGTACGAACTGCCAGCAGTATGTATTCCTCGGTAATTTCTAGGTTTAAATTTCGAAAATGGAAGGCGAAGAGTGTAACTTGAATTCAGAAGTGCCTCACCCAATACTGTTCATACCAAGAGTGTGTACACCATTGGTCACCACCAGTGAAATGTCAGAACGTTTGTTATTACACTTAAACATCTCAACACCAGACCCAGAAGGCAATGAGATTGCCATATACAATGGTGTCTGTGACGTAAAGATCATGGAAGGAAAGGATATCAACATCAGGTACGCATCACCAAATAGTTTCTCAAGCATTGATAATATAAATGTGATTCTGACGGAAGCTAATCAGATAACAATACCTGCTTACAATGATTCTCAAGTTTGGATCGACCCGGCTAGGAGCCCATTTGTCTACAACCGTTGTACCTCACCGCCACTGGAAACTTACACTATACATGAAAGTAATGACAACCACATTACATTTGAGCAGCACAACACATACATAACTCAAAATGTGTATAATTACAACGAAGCTATTCGGTACTCTCCTGTCTGTGAGGAACAAAAGTCAGTCAAGAAGATACAAGAAAATGTGCGGAACTCAGACGTCCATAACTTGTATGAGGACGAAGAGCTTGAATGTGGGGTGTTCCTGTCTCAGTTGTCTGAAGAGATCAATGAGAAAGATGCCAGGGCACGAGATGAGAGGAAGTTTGTTGGTCTGCAGACGGACAATGGAGCGTTGAAACAGCTGATGTCTACAAATATACAGTCTGTGTCGAGGCAGCAGAAGACTATATTGTTTTTAGGTCATGACTCTGGGTCCGGACAGACGGTGCAGAATATTGCCATCAATGATCCTTCGCTGGAGTGCGTTGGAGCTGGTGAAGTGGAGAGTGAATTTACTATAGGTAAGTCATTTTTTTAATTATAATATTTACTAAGTGCTTCATGATATTAGAATATTATACAGAATGTTCCTTTTGATATGCAATAACTCTAGGGTATTAATGAGACCATTCCAAAGAATCAACTAGCATATGAATTTCTTTAGGTATAAGGCTGATTATTTCTTTGGAAGTAAGCAGTAGCTTTTTTTTGCGTGTTAGGTATATACCAAAAACATTTTATTTTAACATGCGTCTTATAGTTTCCTTTTTTTGTAATTCGTTTGATTTCAATCGCTATTCCTAAAACATTATTATTTACTTATTTATTTAATTAAACGTTTACTTCACAAACATTTAGGTAAGGTTCTATTTAAATCCTTGTTTCCAATTGATGGTATTTCTACTTAAACAAACATCAACTTTATGTCAGTGTAAATAAAGTTGATTTCACAGTGGCTAGTACTGTTGAAAAAGTCATAAAAAATATGAAGTTATAGCGCAAACTGAACCTTATTGTGTAGGTGTTATAGTTGTTTTTCGTAAAACTCGTGTTTATTTACATGTTTGGCAAATAAATTGCGAACGCAGATTACTTACTTACACTGAAATCATTCATCATAATAATAACTTAATTTTTATTTCAATCATGCTTTTATTATTAAGGTTCCGTAGCTAAATAACAAAAAGGGTTCCGCCCTTATAATTATTTTGCGTTCGTCTGTCTGTCTGTCCGTCCGTCCGTGGGGATTTCGGTAAGTCGACAAATATTTTACTTGGAGGCTATTAGCACTACTTATTTATATTCATGAAAAAATACAAGTTATAAAACTAAAACCCAACTTCGACAAAATAGTCAGCAACTAAAAGGGTATCCTATACATGATATATATCACAGACAGACAAATTAAAAATACGGAGTCACACGTGTTAAGGCATAAATCAAACCTTGTTTATACCTTTTTAGATGTTAACATTTTTTTTTGCTCGTGACTTTGTATCCTCTATAGGCCACCATTTTCAATTTAATGTGACGTCACGTCACATAGCCTATAACGACCAGCGGACGATCAAGACGCTTCCAACAATACCTTATTTCCAAATTATGATAAGTAGTTTTAGAAGTTATGAGGTAACAGATGAACATACATACCGGTCAAAACCAAAACCCTCCTTTTTGCTTCGCCGTAGTCGGGTAAAAATTGGTAAGATGGTGTATTCTGTGCACCGATAAACATAGAGTAGTGAAATAAAAATTGGATCACATAAAAAAAAATATGCTGATTTTTTAATTTACAACGGTTTTCGGTTACCTACAACCGTATAGTTTTCGAAAGAAAGTTATTTCTTTCGAAAAGTACCTACTATGAAATACAAACTTATTTTTGCGGTCGGTCAAATCAATACTGTGCATGCGTAAAAATCAATACAGTCCATGCGTAAATTTAGGAACCCATCTTGTTCTTTTTACTGTCGCCATTATATAAACATTCAAAATATTTATTTCAGGGGACTCCGACATAACAAACAATCCACGCGCGAAAAAATATCAATGCAACAAATGCAAACAGATATTCGACCAACTATCTGCCTTTAAACTGCACGTGGTCAGCAGCCACCGGCGCTCCGCCTCCGGCAACCTCAAGTTCATGTGCACAGAATGCGGGAAAAGCTTGAAGAACCAAGAAAAGTTTGAGCAACACTGCCTCGGTCACGGCGACCCAGATCTAGAATGTAACAAGTGCCACAAAGTCTTCGCGTCAAAATTCACCTTACGCAATCACCGTAAGATACATTCTCGAATGTTCCCCTGTAGCTACTGTGCAAAGAGTTTTGCCACCATGCAGGAGTTGCACGCACATTCATCAAAAATTCACTTAAAATTTATGTGCGAAGCGTGTTCGATTGTTTGCGAAACTTCATCTGACTTGACAGCTCACCAAAGAGTTCATAATAAGATCAGCTCGAACTCTTCGACGAGCTCCAGTGAATCTGAATTCGCTGAAGGTGTGTTTGAGGGCAGTTTCGAGGGGCTAAGTGATATTTCGGTGGCAGAAGAGTTAGTCAAGCAAGAGGAGGAGGAACATTTACAAACTCCTGACTCCGTTATCGCGAAGGTGATGTCCAACAATATATTTCAATCTCAATCCAAGACGAACAAGACCCAGAGGAAGTATAACAAGGTATGCTAAACAATTTTTTACATCCCTATTTGAAGCGACTTCCATCCTGAATTCCTCAAACCAAGGTATAAATGCATCACGAGAAAATAAAATTAGTCTTTCTTGTCTCTCAACATGTCTTTCACTAAAAATAGCGTAAAGAAACGCACACAGGCGCCACGCGACATTGGTAGAACAATTTCCGTGAAGTTTTCATAGAAATTGTTCCACCAGAGTTCGCGTCGCGCCTGTGGGCGGCAGGTTTAAGAGCACATATACACATATGCATACCTACATAATGTCAGGCAGGAGGCAATAACTTTCTCTGTTCATTTAAAAATCAAGATAGATCGGCCAAATGATTACAAAAATTGTTTTGTCCATTTTCCTTGATGGCAGGTCATTGCAGCCGTCTATTATCAAACCCAAGTTCAGCAGTGGACTTACTAGGTCTGATGTGATTTAATATGATCTTAACTGCCCATTGTTATTCCCTACTTAGTAGCGTCGACGCTACCCGCAGCGCTGTAGGTGCCTAGTAACGATTTTGCCAAGCAGAATAACGTGTGGATAAATATCACCTATGTCATATACAACTTAAAAACCTGTTCTGAGCTTCTGACCACAAGTATTACATAATTAACGGAATAACAATATTTTTCCAGACCTGTGAAGTGTGTCTAAAAAAGTTCGACCGGATCGGTGACCTCAAGAGGCATCTCATCGAGCACGTGATAAGGAGCACCCTGGCCAAGAATCCAGTGAACAAGTTCGGGGTCCTGAACATCCGCTGCGAGATCTGTCAGGAACGGGTATTTTCAAAAATCGATCGATACAAAGCCCATTTGAGGGAACACGCGAAGCTCACTCTCTACAAGTGTACCTTTTGCGACAAATCCTTCAGCGACTCCAGCAACTTTTCTAAGCACAAAAAAATCCACGGCACCACCTACTTCCAATGTGACATGTGTCAACGTAAGTTCAATTCCAAGAAAATGATCACTCAGCATATGGAGTACCACAACAAAACTCAGCCAATGAAATGTCAATATTGCGAGAAAGTGTTCCATTTTGAGTCTATGCTGAATAAGCATATGAGATGCTCGCATACCAAGGTAACGACGAGCAGATTCAGGTGTAGGTTCTGCCGTCAGTACTTCAGAAGTTTGAAGGAGAAGTGGGACCATGAATGGGCAGCTCATAATGCTAGGAAGGTGATCGTGGACTGCCTGTTCTGTGAGTCCAGGTTTAGGAAGTATTCAGAGTTAAAGAGACATTGTATGGAGGAACATGACACCGTCATACCTCCAGCTAAAAAATCGCTAAGATGGAAGTATACGAAGTTGAGAATGATTGAAGATCAGTAGAAGAAGGCGAGGAAATGATTTGTTTTTGGTTTTTTTTTGGCGTTGAGGTAGTTACTTAAACCGGGCTATTAGATTTTGAAATCAGTCAATGAAACTTTTATCTGTATTCATTGAGTGGGTAAGTGTTGATCCTAAAACTGTTGGCAACTGTTTAAATTATAAGTAGAAGTAATTGCATATTTTCTCTAATCGTTAAAAGGCTGTTATTGAGACTGTTTATTTTTATTAGTTTTTTGTTACATAAATAATTATGTTTACAATTCTTCTACGCTGACAGGTCATATCAAAGTGCATAAGTATTAAGAAATGGACTCAATATGCACTATTGCGTTGAGTTGAACTGATAGGATTAAAAATCCGTACTTCCAAAGTCAGTGGATCTCAAACTTTTTATTTATTTTTAGAAACATTTATTTATTTTAGTCTAATTTTATGTTATTTTTGTTTCACATTTATAATCATGTTAGATGTTGTTATAAAGTTTTTTTATGATGTCCCTAAGTTAAGACTAAGTTAGTTACTTTTGATAATTATTGGGTTTTGGTGGAGGTATACTATTAAAACTACTTAGTAGGTACCTATAAGTACATAGTTTTTTCTTCTACAATCTCTATTTTGTAATCATGAACTTTAGTTATCAAGGTTGACATTTATTTCGTTTTTTAAGTTATTTTGTTTGCTGCTTTATTTCTGTTTTAAAAAGGTATTGCATAACTATATTGTTTATAACAGTAACTATTTAAATAAAAATCTATTTGTAATTAATTTATTTTTTTACTTAGGTACTTACTTTATTTAAATTTAAGTCTGCAGTAGGTACCAAATTCCACATTTTTAAACCAGAATAGGTCCTTGTCCAAGTAAGGCTATTCTTTATCACCTAGTCAATGTTTATCTAAATATTCGATTATTAGGTACTTACCTATTATTTATAAAATGATAGAATGTAAGTGTACCGGACTTATAGACTGGTCAAATGAATTTAAATGTTGAAAATATTTTAGTTATATTTGCCGCGGAATATGGTATGCCTTATCATCGAGGACTGACTTCCTCTAAGACCTGTGGGGTAATCACTGGCAGCGGTGGGCGTGGTGATTATAACCGTCACCTCCCAGTACAGCTGATAACTTGAAACGGGGGACAATTTGTCATTACAGTGTAGTAATATACACTGCCTGCCATAAATCTCTTATTTCAAACATCGCGGGGACTTAATGCGCAATGGTGGCTGTGTTGTTAGTAGTGGTCATAGTCGGTGTGTAAACACGGCGCCTGTACACTTACACAAGCGGTATTCTCGCGCATGACCTTGGCAGGCGCGCATGCGCGGTGTCGCGGCCTGCCGACCCATCCAGCCACACTTCGGCGGCGCTCGGCCTCAGTCCGCGACAGCGCTCCGCCGCGGCAGCGTCTCTCACCGCGAGTGCGGGATAACGCGGGCGCGTGATAACACAAAAAACCTCACCTAAATCAATTACATACTATTCCTGTCGGTATCGCGACGTTGACAGTTGTTATTGTGAGTGCCGTGGCCCCCGGAGCACGGAATCGACACTTTCATAAGGTTAGTATGGCGATAATCTTTTAAGCTGTCACGTTTCGACAATTCAATGCGCTGTTAATAGGTTCAATCTATACCCGGTTTGTTTGTCTGTCTGTTTGTTGATGTATAGTTGCGATCGGACTGTGGATCGTTAGTTTTTTATTGCACAGCAGCACAGAGGTAATGGTGTCTTTTAACGAGTGCCTCTGCCTGATTTACACTTAAAATTTCATCGAAACTGAAGGATTTCTTTGTCTAAACAGTTCTCTATTTAGTCTACAGTGTATTTAGGTAAGGCACGGCTTCTGGCCTAAACAAAAACTGTGTTTATTAAGAAAAAATAATACCTAGTTGCAATGATTATAACAAAAGGTTGAGAAACACAAGTCCGATCTGTCAAAATTTTTACAGCTAAGGAATCGATTTTGAGTTTTTAATTCGAAAATATCAGCGCATGAAGCCTCAAAGTATTTAACCGCAGAGTAGATTATTTTATGAAGAAGTGTCTAATTTTAGAACTGATTGGACTGAAATACAAACATTCCTGTTACACGAGAAATTCGTAATGGTAGGCAACAATTGAGTGCTACCAATCAATGTTACTTCATTATTTACATTATAATGTGTGCTATTTATTTTTACGGCTGATAGGTACCAATTGATTGTCAATAACTAATGATAGGTAGATACTTTCGCAACAATACAGTACTTTATAAAGAACAACATTCAACATTATTTATCCTTCTGATATCAATATCTTCATATGCCAGTATTAGCTCGTTACCAGAAGTGACGCAAAAATAAACAATATTAAAATAATTATCATAAAAAAATTGTAACGAATGAAAGTGAAAAGCACCTAGAAATCCTTTTGTTCCTTACTAAAAGGTTTCAAACTTCACCTGAATTTCATGCACTCTGGAATTACATTCCGATCAAAATCTTACAAGGAGCCGGAAAAAGTGTTTTGGCCTCCTTCTGTCAATTGTCACCTCAGAGCAGTCTTTTTAACCGACCTTCAAAAAGGAGGAGGTTGTAATAAATTACGTAAGCAGATATTTAGGTACCTAGGTAACCTTTTTTCCCGAATTCCCGACGCGACGACGCGCGACGGCTAGGTTTTTACTTAGAGAAGTAGCGAGGGCCGGTTGCTCCGATACTTATCAGTTCTTAGTCTTAATCTGGCTAAGAAGTACACAGAAACCCGGTACGAACCGGTTGGATATCTTGGGATAAATAAAATGTCTGTGATTTATTTTGGCAGGTGGAATTTATTGATAGCATCTTATTCTTACAGATACCTAGGTGTCGATACTTCCTACCTACTGATATTCAAGGATCGAGACTGCTCAAAAACCTGATTCAATTTCTTGTTACGTTATTGCACAATAGGTCAGTCGCTCAGGGTGAAATACAGCATCATCCGCCTCGGTACTTTGTCTGCCTACTTAACACTTTGAGGGACCCAAACGTTAAGAGCGTTATAACAATACAACTTCTATTGCGTCTCGTTCAGAGTCCTTGAATTCACCAATGAACCTGAATGCGATAACACATCTAAGCCTCGTTCAAGAGCTGCCACCATTCTTGTGGAATATAGACGCTGGCTGCTCTTGGTCTCGGTTAAGAGGTCTTCTTCTTTTCGTGTGGTAAGTGACTAACCTGGTGTCAGAGTTTTAAAGCTGCCCATCGGCCTCTGACGTGGCTTCACATGCCGTCAAAAAATATCTCTCAGGCATGCCGGTTTCCTCACGATGTTTTCCTGCACCGTTTTTGAAGCAAGTGTTAATTATACAAAACGCACATGAATCCGAAAAGTCAGAGGTGCGTGCCTTGGGTTCGAACTCGAGACCTAACTTGGCAGTCCGATGGTCACACCACTAGGCTATCACTGCTTACCTGAGGTAGGTACTGATCGAAAAAATCGCCCGTGGGGATACGAGGGCTTACAGCCATTCTTAGCCGCTTTATCATCAACCGTTTTGACCACTGCATATGTTCCTGCTAAAACCCCAAAGGAATCTAATGTAAAAATATTGGCAACTACCAAAATAAACAAAAGAGTTGGAAGCCATTACCTACCCAAGTCCCCAACTACAATTGCAGTTGATTAATTAAAAAAGTTTTCAATCGAGCACTTTAAATTTCTCTAGGTTTCAATTAGAACCCAGTCAAGTAGGTACCAACACTACCGACCTTTCTCCGATGACATTTGGGACCTTTTCCAATTAAAGTTTCTTCAGAGTACTTTGTGTTATTTGAAACCCTCAACCCTCACTCACTATAAATTAAAAAAGAAGAACTTATACATTAGTTAGCTTTAGGTGCGAAAGTCGTCTGGCACATCTTTTCCTGAGAGTTCCGATCCCTAAGGTTTTGACATAACATCACGCCTGTAGGTATACCCTGAAGGGTTAGACAGAGACATCCAAGAAGTTCATATCTAACCAGTTTCAAAACAAAATCTCGTGAACAAGATGACCACATCTGTTACCAGCCCGGTCTTATAGCCGCCGAGCGCTGCAAACAAGAATAGTCCTTATAGTGGTTATGAACTTCTTCGATGGTATCTGTAGCAGGTACACCCACATTTCGCCAGTTATGTTTAAGTCTCATGTAATAGGTGGCAAGACTTGCCATCAACCAAGCACATATACAACGGGTTGCTACTGCTACTAAGAAATTCCAGATGGAAAAACCCAATAACGCTGTGCCTGATCCAGGACTAGAACCCAAGACTCGTCATGCTCAGCAGGCAGTTTTGTTTACACTAACTATCCAGAAATTCTTGAAGCTGCAAGTTTGATGGGATCATGGGATTGAACCCATCTTAACAAGGTGTGAGCACCATCTGTAAAGCATTGCAAAAATTATATCGTGGGAGTCAAGATCATGATCTGCTTAATCTTTTTCCATCTAAATATGTTGGGGACGGCTAACCGAATGCTGCTGAATACCAGTATTTTCCATGGAGCGACTGCCTATCCAGCCTGTGGAATCTGCACACCAGTTAATTGGCAACACAATACAGTTACTGGGTAACACAATACAGTTACTGGGTAACACAATACAGTTACTGGGTAACACAATACAGTTACTGTGTAACACAATACATAAAGGATTCAAGATGTTCTTTACTAGTACTGGTGTAACACCTGCTCATTGTTTAGTAACATCTCCACAGCATGTCTATTTCCTGATCTGGTGAAAATCATCAAATCAAGATGTTTATTATTTTCGTCGAGATAAAAATATTCTTCGGGAAACGATCGGCGTGTTAATACGAAATAGACATAAGTGCTATTAAAACAGACGGTTTTGGGAAAACCTGGATGTATTCCCGATTTACGACACGAGGATAAAATTTTAAATTCATAGGTTTGTCTATTTCTGGTCCATTACTAATGATATTCTCTGTTTTGTTAGCGCCATGAAACAAACATTTGGGTTCGAAGAACTGTTAAGTAAATGCCAATAAATATTGATGTGGAATCAATAAAAACCTTGCGCAAAGCTAGCCAAGGTTTTACAAAATAACTACATGTTTATTCTCAAATTTTTTGTTATGTTTGTTTTGTTCACGAAAGTGTTAGTATTTGAGGCCGAACTAAATAGGCATTAGGCATAACCTGCACACTTAGCATGAGCACAATAGAATCGGGTTTTGTCGACGAAAGAATAGACAAAATGACAGATAAACAATCACAATCTGTCATTTTGTCTATTCTTCCGTCGACAAAACCCGTAGAAAACCCGATTCTATGGTTGGCTCGTTCACGCTCGGTGTATGACAATGATCTCATTTTCTTCAATCTACCATGGTCTACTTCTACTCCAAACAAAATCAGCAGTCTGTGGTCCATTGGAAGATTCTCTGAGCACTTGTGTTTACTTAGGTATGTAGGAAATCAGTCGGTGTTCCCCTTGCTATGAGGAACAGAGTACTCGTATTACCAGTAAACAACACGTAATCCCCGAACGGTAAGGTAGAGTCGTTCCTTTAGTACACCCACATTTCGCCAGTTATGTTTAAATCCCATGCAATAGGAGGCGAGCCTATTGCCATCAACCGGGCATAATTCCAGACTCCAGGTTGCTACTGAGAAATTCGTAATGGAAAAACTCAACAACATTTTGCCCGACCTGGGAATGGAATCCAAGACCTCATGCTCAGCAGTAGTGCGCCCACTAGACAAATGAGGAACAACTGAAAAGTATGTGAAAATACAAATCCTTTGAATTATCCATAACACGGAAACATACAGTACCGTTAAAATGAAAATAAAATAAACCTACTGGGCAAACACAAAATAATATTGTTATGTAGATAACGAGTGATAAGCTCTTGATAATACGTTTAGTCATAAGTAGTTAACCGTACGACCAATCTGTGTATTTGTGGTGAACGAGTCATGGTTTAAACTGATTGAAATAACTGTACCTACAATGTTCATTATAATTTATCAACTCAACCTTTCGATTTTGACTCCATTTTCCTATTTATTTCGGCACTAATAAATTGACACATTGTGATTGTGAATCTGTCATTTTGTCTATTCTTCCGTCGACAAAACCCGTGCCACGCGTGCTGCTTGCACAAGCCAAAACCTCAGGTGCACTTAGAAGTGGATGAACCCACGCCCTAATTTCGTCCCTATTGCTATATTCACTGCTTTAGCATAATAGGAAACTCTTCATCTACTCACACTACTTAGAACGAGCTACGTTACGTAGCCAGCCCCGAATCTAGGGGAGGGCAATCCGGGGCCCGTGCCTCAGGCGCTTACTTCAAAGGGCGACAAATTCAAGCGTAGCAGACAATTGCACCATCGCAACTTTGCAATAAATGAGACGCGCAGCACAGAATGATATATAACCTTTCTATTCCTTTCTTTTTTACAACAGATTTGGCGCCCCTGTTGGATTGGCGCATTATGGATTGATAAAATTTGGCACTACGAAAATTTTCATTTCGAGAAAATTCGAATTTCATGGGCTTACTTACCTAAAGACGGCAGGTTTTAACCTGCCTAAAAAAATCTAGATCCGGGGCTGTACGTAGCTCGTTAGTGTTGCTACGTATTGCAACTTTCTTGCCTGTGGCATACAAAAAAATATAAGCAACAACTGACTTGCATCGTCTAAATTAAACACTGTTTAGTTAGACGGTGTAAATTTTATTGTTGCTTCAAGTTATTGCAAGGCACTGGCACTGAAATGGTAAGTTCTTATGCTGCCGGAACGACTAGCACTAATATTCTCTAGCCATACAAATATTTGTTCCTAGCTGGATTCGAGTCAAACCCTCCTCAACCCGCTCAAGATGGTATTGTTTCAATCACTTATCCCCTACAAATAGATTGCCCTTTCCTATCAAGTGGTAATTGAGTTATTTATTATCTATTCTACGAGTAATGTATATTACTGCACGGATCCAAAATAAAAGCAGCAAGGAAGGGTAAAGGCTGAAGCAGACTGGAGCGTGCCGCGCCGCAACGCCCACAACGCAACCAATTACAATAATTCTCCTTCATCATTTTCGTACATTTTCTATGAACCAACGCACACTACAGGCGGGCCGCATCGCACCGCAGTTTTTTGTATGAAAATGCATTGCGTTGCGGCCCGAATATCTATGGTTTCCTAAGAAAGCGGTGTACGGTCACCCTACGGTTGTCCAAATACAGAGCGTTTTTTGACACCTTAATGTCAAGTACAAATTACAGCTTTTCATGACCGCCATTATAATATGGCGGAACCACTCTATTAGGAGAACAGAGATTTGCGGCTGTAATTGCTCTGCTTTAAGCCGACATTAAATGATTCACTTTTCTGTTTACACGATTGAATTTGGTTTCTTCTTTCAAAATAAAAGGCGAATGTGAAGCGTGTAAAGGCTACCGCTAGTCTAATTTCTATGAAATCTTATTTTTATTTTATTTTATTTTATTTGGGAAAATAAACAGTTACATATTACAATATTATGTTATAGAACTTAAAACTAAAATGGATAAAATCAAAATCTTAAAATCAAAAAACCTTCTTTTCCTTCTTTTGAAATCTTCATAGAGAATTGTTTTACCGGAGTTGCGTCGTGTCTGTGTGCGACAGCCTTAAGTCTGGCATAATGTTTAGTAATAGTAGTCGGTGTTTTGATTTCACGCTGCGTAATCAGTGGGTTGGTACGTGTGAACAGTCGGCTACGGATATCAATCAGTTATCGGGTCAATCAGTTCATTGAATGTGTGTATCCGAAATAAACTGAAGCTAGTCTATTGATTAGTAGTTAGTACCACAGCTCTCTGAGAAAGCATGTACATATAGCATAATGATAGCATAATTTTAGCATAATAAGTCGGCCTGTAATGTTCCCGTTTATTGGAATTTGTTTTGAAAATTGAAATTGGAAGACAGGCCTCTGTGAGAGAAACGGCCCGTAATCCACTATGACGGCATTGAGGGCCCAATGTTGGTGGATGTCAGAAAATGTGTTCGCATTTGTGGTTCTAGGACATGTCGATATGGGAAATAGTTTGGGGAAATCTATCCAGTACGTAGCTACTACCGTTAGATAGCACTTCTGTTTTCCATGCTAAAGGGTGTGTGTGTACACACCCTTTAGCACGGCTACACGTTAAGCTATATACATTTCCAGTATAAGTTGACCTCGCATTGTACGGAAATCCTATACAATGCGAGATCTGCAAAAACTGGAAATGTATAGCTTGATATGTACCTATGGATGTAATTATGTATGTACTTATCGATGTGTTAAAAAGTCTCATGTCATTTGCCTGTCATTGGTCATGGTCGGCAGCACATCGACAATACCATTGTTGGGCAGGTGTCTAAAAGCATTCATTAGGTAGGTGGTAAGGCCATTAGCCTGTTTTCCAAACTAACATACACTCACGTTCCTTCCCATAGCTCAGAGGTTCCCAAACTTATTTCATCTACCGCCCGCTATAAAACTCAATTATTTTTCAGCGCCCCCCAATTTTTTTTACTTCACCACAGCTTTAAAACCACAATGACATTCATTACTTTAATTAAATTAATTTATTACCAAAAAGGTAATATAATGTGTTAAGTAAATAATATGAAGATTTTCCGAAAACTTATCTGCCTTGTTCTACTCAATCAGCGCTTTCTTGATAAATGTTCGGGAAAACATAACAAACCCACTTTTCGCCAATTATGTTTAAGTCCTATGTAATAGGGGGCGAGCCTATTGCCATCAACCGGGCACAAATCCAGACTCCGGGCTGCTACTGAGAAATCCCAATCCAAATGGTAAAACCCACTTTGCCCAACCCGGGAATGGAACCCAGGAACTCATGCTTAGCAGTAGCGCTGGCGATCAGTAGATCAAAGAAACAGTATTCGGGAAAATTAAAAAGAAAAACATACATCACATAAACATTTTTTTTATTTTTTATGCAACAGATATAGTTTAACTGTTTTATGTCACATAAAATAAATCCAGAAGGTGGGTACGTACAAACGGATGTTATATTTGTAATCAGAATCACGCTTAGCTACAGTCAATTTAAAAATAATTTATTTCCTGTTTTTTCAACTAATGCATAGGTCCGTGTTTTATTTATATAATGTAAGTACCTACATTTTTTTTTAGCTGAAACATATTACCTACTACACATTTTTTTACGTAAATAAGCAGGTAGACGAACTTACGTTAGGTTTTTCATTTGGATAACGATGATTCCTTTTGTATATTTTTAAATTAGCTTCGACCAGAATTCATAGTGCAGGTGTTATTGCACAGCGAGCGCGACAAGAGGTGAGGCATCGTTCGTGATGTGGCTCCACAGTCACACTGTGGCTTATTAGAGTAGGTAGGTAACCTGACTGATTGTATCTGTAGCGGCCCACCAGCACGCTTAGGTTGACCACAATAGAAACGGGTTTTGTCGACGGAAGAATAGACAAAATTGTCTATTCTTCCGTACGCATGCTGGCTTCTTAGTCACTTAAGAGATTTCCAGGTTGGCCATGGTAGTTGGTGGCCAGCTGGGAGCTTTTCTGCAGGCACAACATAGTCAGCTGAAGGGGGATGTCTGAGAAGCCACAGTTTTAGTCGTGCCGCACTGGAGCTGCCGTCGTTTAGTGCGATGGCCGACTTGAGGAAACTATTACTACTGACATAGATAGTATTCGATAGTGAACATCCTCAGTAGCTTTATAGCACCACTGACGAAATGTGAGTAAACTAATGTGAATTAACCCCTGTCTAGCCCTTAAGGGAATGCAAGCGAGATGTTTCGATAATGATGCTTACATTGTTTCGATTACAGCAGCCCCCAATTGATTGATTTTGACAAACATGTCAAATCAAAGCTTTGTGAACCATTGTTTTTCCGAAACGGTAACAAAGACGGAATCCAGTACAAATACAAATGTTTTAGATCAAACATCTTGAATTAGATGTTGAATAAACAAAGGATTTTGGAACTTTCAAGTACCTAACAGTAACGGTCAACAAAATGTTTGTGAACCATTAACAATCATAATAAATACGAATTGTTCCCAACTTACTGAGGGGCTCGTGGCTAAATAATAACATCCGCACGGGTCCATCGAAGGTTAAGCTACGCTTGCCGCGGTCGGTCCGTGGATGGGTCGTTTTCAATTTTGAGAATTCGTGGCAACTTTGACAAAAAAATTGTGTGACGCACATCACGTACAGCCTCTTCAGATGTCAGATATTTGACTTCTATTTTCGTTGTAGTGAAAAGACGTTTAGTTTCACCTATAGTCAATTGCCGTGTTTTGTGATACGGCAATGAGAGTCCTGCCGTATGCCGTATTTTCTGAAAAATTATCTTTTTTGCCGTATCAATAACAACGCTGCTGATTACAGACCTGTCAGGCGTTCCCGATGTATTTTCCTTCAGTATCTTTTTTTTTTTTTGAGGGTGGGAAATTATCAAATAACTTCTCCCGCTCCCGGCGGAGCGGGAGGGCGTGTCAGACTTTTACTGACTAAAACCCACCCGTGTTCCTTCCGTTGCCTGTGTGCCGGGGTCGTGATATCCCTTTCGGACAAACTCGCAACCCCGGCAGGCATGGCCCTTCCGGACCCCGTCATTTGGTGCTGACATCTCTTTGAGGCGCGCGTGGAACACAACGCGCCGTCGACCCGGGCCTGCAGTGCTATTCTGTAACCATCTCACCGTGAAAACTTAGGTGAAGTGAGCGTGGAGTGAGCTGTCATTCCACAGGGATTGACACTATTGACAGCTCACTTCACCCAAGTTTTCACGGTGAGATGTTTACAGAATAGCATGGCTGGACCCTATCGGACGGCGAGCTACCCATTGCTCACCGTCCGCAAGCCCGCGCCTACGGTGGCCGGTTCCTTCAGTATCTAAAACTAACATCTGGGGCATCTAGCTTCAGGGCCGGATTTAAGGCAGGGCAACAGGGGCCATGGCCCTGGGCCTCCACAAAATAGGGGCCTCCACAGTTTGATTTATTTGATAAAAAACAAAGTTTTGTTGGTCCATTTTACATTTACCGTTTTGTATAAAAACGATTATCAAAAAGATCAATATAAGGAAATCTTCTATTAGCAAGTACTCGAAAATTCAGAGCTACATTTCCAAGTGTTGAAATTACGTTGAGAATGTACCTACTTGGTGTTGATGGCGCACTGCACTGGAGAATGCTCATTTTAGAAGATGAAATTATAAAAAATACACTTCGGACTACAATGACACAGAACCGCCTATGAAAGTTATCCCTACTTAGTATTGAAAGTGATTAACTCCGAGAACTGGATTTCACCGAAACTATCAATGATTTTTCGACGAAAAAAGCTCGCAAAGTTCCATTCGCCTAACATTTATCTTTTTTCCTTTTGTATATTTTTAGTACCTATTATGTATAAATGATTGTTTTTTTTTTTCGACTGGTCCAAAAACTAAATCGGTGCCTCCACTTCTTGGTTGCCCCAGGGCCTCCACAGCTTTAAATCCGGCCCTGTCTAGCTTCATCTTTCTGACTGACCGACCCCCTTGACAATTCAAAAGTGCCTGTAATTGGTTTATTTGAAATAAATGCTTTGAGTTTGAGTTTGATATAACAAAAAAAAACATTGTCTGTTTATAGTACTCGCATGAGTAATATATTATTGTATTGTTATATATTTCTGAACAAATAAATTATTCTGATTGAATACCTAATAGGTAAATAATAGATACAGGTGTAGGTCCTGTAAACATTAATTCTATTTGAAACTGAACACGGAAGGAAAACATGTATTTAAATGTACGTACACAAATCCACAATGCAACGCTGTTTTAAAATGACATACAGATAGTCAACTTTCTTTACAAGTTTATTGTTATACCGTCAAGTTTTCTTAGAAATTGTATTGTTCGAGTCGCGTCGCGTCGTCGCGTCGCGCTGGTCTGCACGAAGCTTAACGCGACGCGACAGCGCGACGCGACACCGGTTATTGTTATTCCGCGAAATTTTCTTAGAAATTGTATTGTTCAAGTCGCGTCTCGCCGTCGCATCGCGCCGTCGCTTCACGCTGGTCTGACGAGCCTTTAGCATAGTAAGATAGTGCTAGCAAGCTCCTCTAGCCTCGTGTCGTGTATTTCAGAACTATCCTCATTTTTAGGCTAGTAAGGTAGTTAGAAAGAAAGTAAGCTAGTGTGATAGTTCAATAGGATGGGAGTTCTATTTTTGAGACAATAGCCTCCCCCCACCGATTTTACTATCCTGGTTTGAGTACTAGCCTTATGTGGCCGGCAAAGATAGTACCCAATCGTATCATTTTACTTTACGGACTAAGTCACCGCAATGCTGTTGTTGGCTTAAAATTTACTAGCTTCGTGTAACAGCACTAGCATGTGTCAAGCAAGACAGGATATTATGTATGAGGTACTAGCTTGCTATCCTAGCTTGCTATCCTAGCTTTGAAAAAATAGCCTCGTGTTTCTTTGGCATAAGTTTCCTTTTGTTTTTGTATTTATTTGTATAGTTAGTCATGTAAGTATGTATCTAGTGTAGTTGTGTAATAATTGTATATTTAAAACTTAGGTAAGTACTGTGTTTGAAATGTAAATAGCTGACACGTAAGCACTAGACTTGCAAATGTTAGTGCGTATATTTTTCACTGTCTCGCAGCGTTTATTTCGTCTGATGAGCACTTTTTTTGTTTGTTTACGTATCGTTTGTGTTTGAAAGTGAAAGACAACATAGAAAAATATGTTATACTAACTTTTGCTCGCGGCTTTGCCAGCGTGACTGTCTGAAATCCCCACGGCAACTTACTGAATCTGCCAATCTGCCTAGCTTTTTCGGGATGCAGCTGAATACAAATATTTTACATGGAGCGACTTCCTATCTGATCTCCACAACTCAGTAGGTAACTGGGTAATACGATACCCCTTACTGGTAAGACTAGTTGTCAGAGTTTGAGGCTTCTGACGACCCGTAACGACTGTCAAAGATCTACGAATGACAGCCGGGACCAACGGGTTAACGTTCTTTCCGAGGCAAGCGTAATTACGCATACCCACGAGTCCATCCTTAATAATTGTAAATTTATGGGTAACTAGCTTTGGCCCGATATAAAGTATCCTGTGTCCCTAACCCAAGTCATGGTCTATCAATGTGCCAAATTTCATCCAAATCCGTTCAGCCGTTTAAAGCTTCGTACAGACACGCGCGACGCGACAGCGCGGCGCGACACCGGCTATTGTTATACCGTGAAGTTTTCTTAGAAATTGTATTGTTCGAGTCGCGTCGCGGCGTCGCGTCGCGCTGGTCTGCACGAAGCTTTAGCGTGAAAGCGCAACAATCAAACTCATTTTCGTTAGGATTTATTGTAGCTTTTATAATGAAATGAGCGTTTAAGGTGCTGACTTTAGCATTCACTTGTGAGCATTCTAGCGAATGTTACATTGCAGAAAAATAAACGGAGCATTTTAGCGGGCGTTCTAGTAAAAGGACAGTACATTGGCTTCGAGCTTTTTGCCGAGCCGAGCCTTTCTGTCATTGTTCCGCCGTCGTCCCTCTATCTATGCCTAGAGCATTAAATAGAGCGTTCGCTAGAATGATCGTGAACATGTTCGTTGCGAATTTGCAGAAAATCATCAAATCAGGGGCTGTACTATGACTTGTTAAAGCAGTCATCGTTCCAGTGTGAGAGGTGAAGCTATACAGGACGAATATCACTATCCTTATTTCACAACGGAAAGGTGATGGTTTTAACACGTCATAGTAAGGCCCCAGTTCGACAAATTTAAAAACGGCCAATGGTCGATGTTCTATCAGCACCTAAACGGGAAAATTTTGGTGACTAAATAAAATTTTCCAGAAATTATAGGGGAAAATTCTGCGAATTGATATTATTACTTTTAATTTAAAATTAGCTGGCTATGTGACGGTAATACGCAATTAAGAATTTCTCGTTAACCTTTGTTATAATACCTACTTTAAATTATATTTAACTTAATTATTTACGCAAACCGCGTCGGTAAATAGATAATACCTAC
This sequence comes from Agrochola circellaris, assembly GCA_914767755.1. Lineage (NCBI taxonomy): Eukaryota > Metazoa > Arthropoda > Insecta > Lepidoptera > Noctuidae > Agrochola > Agrochola circellaris. Next base: position 2,092,899 of record OU611853.1, read on the forward strand.
TGTAAAGTTAAATTAATTATTATTTCATTTTAATTGGCGTCCCGTTTTCAATTAAACTGCGGTTGCATGAAAGTTACATAAAATAATTACTTAGGTACGTTACGACACTACTTTTTTCGCCCCCGTAAACCCCTGTATTGCAACTTTCATAGAAATCATTAGGGCCGTTTTCGAGAACGTGATTACAAATATATCGACACCTCCATGCAATAACATCGTAACTCACTTTTTTCCAAAAATTTAGTTACAACGGCATTGTTATGTAAAAAAAAAATGCATTTTTTCTGTACTATCATTGTAATTCTATTCCCTTTCGTTTCTAAAATAAACCAACGTCAAAGTATTGTAACTAATCCAAAAAATATTTTTTGTCAACAATATAATTGCTTGATTTACAATTTATAGAAAATATTATGAGGAGCTTGTTTATCAAGTACAACAAAATTGTAACATTAGATACAATCTATGTACATGATACAAAATGGCCACAAAAATAAATTAAACTACCAAAATACTAAATTGTAACTCAGACATACAATGTTTGTCCTCGTAACTTATATGTCATTTCACTGTTTTGTTTTTCACGTAAGTCATGAAAACCCATGAAAACAATTTTTATTTTACAACTTAACCATACCTATTTATAGTCCGCCTAAACTACAATATATTAAATAGAGCCCGCTTCAAAAATTGTACGGGGTGTTTTGAGTTTGCTATAATTTTTCAAACTTTAATATCGCTCTCCTGTAAAATCACAAAAAGTGAGTTACGATGTTATTGCATGGAGGTGTCGATCTATAATATATATTAAAAATATTGCTCGTTTAATAGTATAGGATTAATAATGATGACGTCCAACCATAAACGCATAAGTCCTGTGACCCATGGGCGTTCTATCGTTAATAAATAAACTAAATGTGTAGTGACCCAAGATCTTATCTAATGCGGCGTGGCCGAGGGAAAATCATATTATATATAGCTCAGATGGACCCTGCATTATACGCTTGGCGCGTGTTAGACCCCCTGACGTCGGTAGGTAGGTAAGGGTCCGAGATTTCTTTTGTTCTGGCTTCAAAGGCTTAATGATTTGTTGTTAAGTGCAGGCTGGTTCGTTCTGCAGGGTTGGGTCATTTCATTAGTTTGGCTCTGAAAGCAGCGTGTGTCAGGACCTGCTGTAAGTAATGGTTGGTGAAACAACCTATTTAATTACGCAACACATTTTCGTAAACGATTAAGTACGACTAATCTGTTTCATTTTGACAGTTCATTCATTGCGTTATTTACGTTGTTGAGCAGATTTTTTTTTCGAACTTATGAAACAATGGATTAGCAATCTGTTTCAAAACGATTCAGAGTCAGATTTATCGTGTATTACGCGATTAGGGTACAGGCCTGACGCTCTATGCAAGGTAAGCAAAAAAGGCTCCGCAAACAGCCGCGACGCGACTCTAATAAAAGAATTTCTAAGAAAACTTCATGGAAATTGTTCTACCAAAATCGCGTCGCACGGATACTGTCTGCGGGAGGCTTGAGGCAGTGCAGAAACTGATTTTATATGATTAGAAAAGTGGTTCAAAGATAAAGGAAAAGATACAAGTTTAGGTTTATTTATTTAACCATTTATGTATGCAGATATTTAGAAACAGTACAAGACGAAAAGAACAGAAAAATCAGGTGATGCTTACTTCTCAAGAAATCTCTTTTAGCATACCTGCTGCTATAGGAAAATAGATAAAAGAGATGTAGACACCGAGTGTATGAGTAGAAGAGAAAATAATATACCTACATGAAATCAACAAAACTACCACCCACCGCCAACTTATGTAAGTAGGTTCTCAAAAAAATCACATCTGGAAACGTTCTTGTCCTCTAAAGAATCAAGGAATTTCCAAACATGGTACCTTCTTTGCTTGATAATCTTAGCAGCTTAGGTAATATCCAAGGTAGGGAACGTGGAAACGTGTCTTACAGCGATTTGCGGCTTTCAGACGATACCGAGTGTGTACTCTCGGCTTAAGACTCGGGCCCTGAGGGATTACCAGCGTCAGTTAGGAGCCTCCATAGAAATGGTCGGTGAGGCAGTCAACCATTCAAATATAGAGGAAACCGACATAATCCGGTGTGCAGATAAGCTTAGGTCCAGCACAAACACTGTGACAAAAGCAAAGCAATTTGACCATTATGTGGAGGACTGATTAAATTCCTTATCACTTTTCCGTACGTAACGTACTTGTCCTTTTGTTGACTAAGTAACTATGCAATGGCGGGAATTTCCATCGAGTCTTTGCTAGATGCCTGCGTAATTTTTGCATTTTAGTGATGTTTCTCGCAGGAACCTTGAATGAATGAATGATACCTTTATTTGCATGAATATAGGTTGGTAATATAAGTTCTTAAGATCTATGGATTTCACTATATTCGGCATTTCAGAAGTGCAAATATTCATATTTTACATCTTGGTCCCTAAAAATGATAAGAGTGGCTCGTGGCTAAATAATAACAGCCGCACGTGTCGATTGCAGGTTAAGTTGCGCTTGCCGCGGTCGGTTAGTGGATGGCCATCGATCCCATAATTTGAATCCCCCCCCCCCCTCCGTGCCTCGGAAAGCACATTATGCCGTTAGTCCCGACTGTCATTCGTAGATCTTTGACAGTCGTTACGGGAATCAGAAGGCCGAAAGTCTGACAACCAGTCTTACTAAGTTGTATCGTGTTACCCAGTAACTGGGTTGTGTTGTCGAGGTCAGGTACGCAATCGCTCCATGTAAAATACTGGTATTCAGCTGCATCCGGTTAGACTGGAAGCCGACCCAAACATAGTTGGGAAAAGGCTAGGCAAATTGATTGATTTTGGACCTTTAGAATGATACCTTTATCTTAGGGATATCAGTAGGTACAGATTAAACCTATAGGTAAGTAGATATAGTTACACGCGTAAAGCTTCGTGCAGACTAGAGCGACGCGACAGCGCGACGCAACACCGGTTATTGTTATACCGTGAAGTTTTCTTAGAAATTGTATTGTTCGTGTCGCGTCGCGCCGTCGCGTCGCGCTGGTCTGGACGGGCCTTTACAGAATATCGAGCAAAATTCTCAAATACATTATGAATCTCGATTCTCGATCCAAAGGCAGAATGTTTTTGTACCTTTTTGTCCATAAAATCACAACACATATAAATAAACAATATGCGTCACATGTATTATGTATGTGTGTATAATAAGCATTATTTTACTTAGTATAAGGTTGCCTGGAAGAGATCGCGGAAAGCGATAAGGTCGCCCATTGTATATTTTTTAGTGCATACCTAATTATTATTTTTTGTTATGTATTTTTGTGGTGTACAATAAAGTATATATAAAGAAATAAATATATCTAGACAATTTATAATTTGTTTTTGATTTACGAGTTACATAATATATTTAATGATTGATGCCAAAAAGACGAGTGTTCCTAAATTTTATTTTTGTTACCATAATACCTCAGATAGAGAGAGTGTAAGTACAATTGATTAGTAAATTAAGCCTTTTATTTGTATTGTTGAGGCTTAAAGCTTTATGCAGACTAGCGCGACGCGACGTCGCGACGCGACTACAATTTCTAAGAAAACTTCACGGTATAACAATAACCGGTGTCGCGACGCGCTGTCGCGTCGCGTTAGTCTGCACAAAGCTTAAGTTGATTTAAAATAAAATATGATACTTAAAAAAATCCGAGGGAGTCAATATTATAGTTAAATTAGTGAATAATTAGGTGTTTTTATTTTATGTATTTTATTTTCTCTTCTACTCTTACACACGTTGTCTACATCTCTTTAACTAGGTACTTTCCTATCGCAGGTATGCTGGAAGAGATTTCTTTAGAAATAAGCATCACCTTTGTACGTATTTTTCTGTTCCTTTTTTTCTTGTCTGTTTATATGTGTGTACATAAACCGTTAAATAAAATAAATAAATAAAAATCTTAATTTCACCCAAATGTCCGGGGTATTTGAAGTTTTTGTCCGGGGTCCGTAATTTGGGTGATGGCAGCCCTAGTCACATGTAAAGGTAAGGAAAATAATTATTAGGGAGATATAATTTTGTTAAACAACAGCCAACATCAAAGAGCAGAGAGAAAGATGGAAACACCGCATCACAAATATAATGGAAACGAAATTGAAATATTGTGCTTTTTGGCTTCGTCGCAGATTCGTTTGTTGTCGAAACGAAATTGAAAAATACTTATGTTGTGGTAGAATGTACAGAACTTACAAAATTATTAACCTCGTATCTACTAAGTGCTTATGTAAAACTACATTCAGATAAATAAACAAATTTTGATTCAGATAAAACGGCTCAAAGCCGTAGCTACTTATTATTTACGTCAGATAAAGTAATAAAATGAATTTGACGTAATAACATGTTTCTGACGTACGTAAATAATCTTACTGTGTCGTAATAACCAGATTTGTGAACTTAAAAGAAAAGTCTCCGTCGAATAAAGGTCAGGAGTCAGGAGGTCTAAGGCCTGGCCTGTACACGACGCTGCCTAGCCTTTTCCTAACTATGTTGGGGTCGGCTTCCAGTATAACGTAACCCAGTTACTGGGTAACACGATATGGTAAGACTGGTTGTCAGCAGTGTAGCTTAACCGTCGATCGACCCGTGCGGTCCAATCACAAACTACAGTCCGGCCATCGAGAGAATGCGTTCCTGACACCTGTCAGTTGGAATATTTCTAGTTCTAGTTGTATTAAGGATCAAATTCGCAAAACACATATTCTTTATGCTGGTGTTACATTGTCACGTTATCGCTAACTAAACTTTGCGCGCTCTCTTTCGCACACCGCTCGACGTCTCGCTGAGCAACAGAGAGCGCGCGACGTACAGTTCACGATAAAAGCTCGTACAGACCAGCGCGACGCGACGCCGCGCCGCGACACGTACAATACAATTTCTAAGAAAACTTGACGGTATAACAATAACCGGTGTCGCGTCGCGCTGGTCTGCACGAAGCTTAACGCGACAATGTAGCCCCAGCATGAGTATGAAACTGATAGGTGTCAAGAACGCATTCCCTCAACGGCCGGACTGTAGTTAATAACGCGTCAGGACGTACACTAGTACCTATTTCAATAACGGTCGATACAGGACACGTCCTGTATCGACCGTTATTGAAATACTAGTGTTATGACTTATGACATTCTGGCTATTATTTGGTGATTGGAGTTTGTAATACGTTAATGTTAATTAGCCTCGTGGACGATGGACCTAAGTAAACTTTAAATTAATAGGCAAAATAGGTATGACGCATTCCTCTAACATAGGTATGACGTCAAACTACGGTGATTTTGATAAAGCTTTTTCCTCCTTTCGCCAGTAGGTTAAAATGTAGAATTAAATAAATTACTCCTTGGTTTTAGTTACAAGGCCCGTCCCACCACTCCTATTCGCCTACTTACCTTAATAACGTTATTGAGTAATTAATCCTATTAAAAACCGGTAGGCGAACTGAAACCGCGGCTAATGTAACTGAAATGTACACTTATTACAGTCCATCCGCTTAAATAGTGGCGCTCTTCGAAAATTACCGAGACACGCGTGCTGTCGAACATGTCGTGTCGCCACCAACGTAGCCATCCAGCATTGCGACAGATACTTCTGCCGGTATAATAAGGCAATTTGTGAGAAGACCGATACCCTAGATTCTTTTTCTTGTGTCAAGTTGGTAGGTGGTCTTTCCATGAATTCGTCTTTAGTTTAAGTTAACACAACAACTTACTTAATAATGCACTTTTCCTATGTATTTTCTGGTGTACAATAAAGTATATATAAATGAATAATAACAATAGTTATTTTAAGTGCAAACAGGTTTACTAAAAATGTATGAATGTTTTAGTTGTCCAAATCAAAATGATTTTAATATATTTTATTTATTGTGTTTGCATCTTATCTTGATGCATCAAAGTTAAAGGTTAAATATTTGAATTACATCAAACATTTCTATTTTAATTTTCAAGTCGTTTAGGTACACCGTCACTATTTAAGCGGATAGACTATAGGGTACCTGTTTTTTATTAACTCCCACGCTACTTACATTAAGTATATTTAGTAATATGTCATGTCACTGATGACGTAGAAGAAAATCGTTATCTACCTAGCAAACCGTTTTCAATGACGTCAGTAGGTATGTTGCGTCAAATCCTTATTATTTTAGTACTATTAGTAAAGTTAATTTTAGTAATATCCTACTATATAATATTATAAATGTGAATGTTTGAATGTTTGTTAATCAATAATGCAAAAACGGCTGAACGGATTTGGATGGAAGGAGAATACCCAAAAATGTACGCGCAAAAAACCCAGACGCGATAAAACAAAACTTAGGTGGGGTAAAAGGGCATTAATTGTTGATAACAAATATGAAATTAGTTTCTTTAAAAATTATCCCCATGATTGGTGATTGATTTTCTTCCTTTCTTCATGTAAATAAAGTTGGTAAACAGCATATCCTAACTATATAATGTAATATATATATCCAAACTAATATTATAAATGCGAAAGTGAGCTAGTTTGTTTGTTACGCTTTCACGCAAAAACGGCTGGAAGGATTTGGGTGAAATTTGGCACGTGGATAGTCCGTGACCTGGAATGGGACATAGGATACTTTTTATCCTGAAATGGCTGAAACCGCGGGGCGCAGGTAGTTTGGTATAGGTATAGGTAGACGATGAACTGGGTTACAGCAAAAAAAAATGTGAGCCGTCACGGGACGCCTGGCAGATGTGAAACATCGACATTATTCTGTAAAAGTAATATGCAGAAACATTTATTTTCATTAAATACAAAAATTTACGAATTTATTTCAAATCGTGACTACTTAATTCGTTTAATCAGTGACTTCGTGGTGACTAGCGTGGCGACGCGTCGCCACGGCATGCGTCGTCACGGCATGCGTCGTCACGCCAGAAATCGGTTTTACGTGCGGCTATAGATGTTTCACATCAAAAAGAATTATGTACAATCAAAAATATAATAATAGGAACTACCATTTAAGCAAAAAATTGCTTGTATTAGGTAAATAGCACTAAGAATTATTTTTATCCCGTTAGTACCTACGTTCCCGTGGGATAATTTCCAACTTCCACGCTGGCGAAACCGCGTGCAAAAGCTAGCATACAATAAATTTGGATTAAATCACAATCTAAATTTTATAGCTAACAGTTACGGAGTTGGTATCGCAATTCCGTATTTTATGTAGGTACGGATAATTCGCTCATTACCACGATGTTAACCTGAATTCAGCGGTGGCAAATAGAAGAGTACTGTAATACTTACAGTATTATTCTAAACGTGTTGCGCAGTAATCTCGATATAATGTATTTATATTACTATGCATCTAATAGTTTTCTATTTGTATTAACCCACTTGACTTATTTAAAGAAAATTATGACTCTTGATTCAGTGTAGATACGTTTCAAAAAACTGCAATCTAATTACGCAACACATTTTCGTAAACGATTACGACTAATTTGTTTCATTTTGACAGTTCAACAACATTCGTTGCATTATTTACGTTGCTGAGCAGAATCTTTTTGAAGCAATGGATTTGCAATCTGTTTCAAAACGATTTTGTTTCACAACGTCTTTATTTTCTTCTTCATTTTATTATTTTGTGTATTGGCACCTTATAGCTATATTCATGTATTTAGCTATTATTTAATCGTGTTTTTGTATTTTATGTTGTCTTTTGTGTGCACCAAATAAAAGATTTATCTATCAATCTATCTATTTTCTGATTGATCGTGTATTACGCAATTAGGGTACTGGTTAGGATAGCTACAAAGTTCAATGTTTTTGTAACTCTACTGATTATTTACCACAGAGCTACGACTTTATTATTTTTCCAAATAAAAATACAGAAAAATGCAAATTCCTCAAACACATGTAAAAATAAATAATTGCGAATAAATCCGCCTATAAATTATCAAGAATACTCCAACAATGTTACCGGCTCTGCACGAATCAACATAGGAACTAATACCTAAGCAAATATTAGCACATGTAAGTTATGACATAAATAACGGACGGTTAATGCAAGTACTAGGTACAAGTTAAACAATAACTTACACAGTTTCATGATTTGAACAGCAGGTGGCGCTGAGAATGTTCCACATTTCTGTATCTTTAAGCGTGTTTACATACCTATGAAATTCCTGTACTATTGGCAAGATACTACGAGTATGTGGAAATTAAACGAAATTTTCAATTGAAGCAAGGAAACATCTTTGAAAGTCACTGAAAATATTGAAAGGCTCAGATGGACTCCTGCAATATTATAAAGGTAATGGATTTTACACATCAAAACAAATCATCATAACAATGACAAACGAAGAAAACCTTACTGAAAGTGGAAAATTAACAATCTATATAATAATTTAAGAGCATCTCTCGACCTTCGATTTGAGTCCACTGAAAAATTCTTATCCCTTCTGTGCTTTCGAATGCACCACAAGAAAATAAGATGCATATTTCCTTAGCTTACATTGAGCCACGCATCTTACTGTAAAAGTAATATTAAGTAAATGATGAACTCGAAGCTTCCAAAGCTCTTTAGTGTAATAACAAAGTTGTTTAACAGTTTACTGAGCCGGGCCAATCAATTAAGGAAATGGCTCGCTATGTTCACTGTACACGTAGGAAGCAAACTGGTGCTAAATGAAGCACAGCTATCTTCAAACGATAATACACTTTGGTTAAGAGCGTTTATCCTAAAAGTTGGCAACGTCGCAAATAGCTGTCAAATATTTACCTGTTTTAATTAATTTGGCAATACTGTACGTAAATATGAAATGTGGCTAACTAGATGACATGCAATAACTAATATGGTAACACCAAATATTTAGTTGGTATTTGGAAACTTTCCAAATGGCTTTTTTACACCTAAAACGGTTACAACATCAAATTCAACGTTATTATTGCAATTCATTATTAATATCCTAGTTCGCAAGTTAACCACATTTCTTATTTCCCTACAGAATATTACCAAATTAATCAAAATAGCGAAATATTTGGCATCTGTTTGCGACGTTGCCCACTTTCAGAATAAACGCTCCTAAAGCTCTGTAATATTGTTTAAAACCGGTATATTATTTTATGCAAATTATATTGCATAATTAGAATGCTAAATTGTAAGGCTATTGCTTAATACATTTCAAGGACATTAAAAACTAATATTGTATTGGCGTTGATTGCATTTTCATTATTCTCTACCCCTTTTCCCAATTTATTTATCGTCGGTGCAAAAGGTCTTTTTCTTCCATAGTTCTCTATTAGTTGCCATCTCGGTAGACATCCCCTTTCTAGCTAAATGTATTGGCGTAGATTGTGTGAAAGTAAAAAAGTTTGTTTTATGACCAATTACTCGAAAAACTTGGTTGTACCCCGATACAACATATAAGCCTTCCTTAAGATGTTCACTTACTTTTATGAAAGTTTAGGAAGAAAAAAGGACGGTTTATTTTTAGCTGAGTTCAAAACATCCGAACAACACATTATTAATTCGAAAGTAACAATGGAACTTTAGGCATTGCCCGAGAAAAACATGCAAAAATACCCGCTGTGCTCACAATATTCAGTTCAGTACATTCGTATCTTCCACAAGGTAATATTACAAGATGTTTCATGCGAAACAATGCAAGATGGCGCCTACACCGGAACGTTTTCCCGCCAACGCGGCCGCCATGACACTTCCCTTAAACACGAACTGTCAGTTTCATTGTCCTGTTTCGAGGCTCATTTAAAGGCAGACTCCACAAGTGGGTGGGTATAATAATACACTTTTGTTGACTGGAAAGCTGAAAGCTTCAGCATTTTCTTTTTGGAATGCTGACGCGGGTTGTTGAATATTTTATAAGTAACTTTGCTATACACGCACTTTGTGGACCGACACCAAAGCGCTTTTGTGTGTACAAGTTGACATTTATTTATCATTGTAGATAGCAGAATTTATTTACTGTAATATAAGCAGACACATTCTAGTTACGACGTCACAATAAATAGAGATATTATCATAATACTATGAAATGTAGTTCTAAGTCTACTGATGCTTTAAAAGCAGGTAGGCTGGCGATCGCAGTATATCATAGGGGATTCCCTACTTGAAATCGAATGACGTAAGATCGAATAATACTTGCTCGAAAACGTTAACTCGATAGTACTTAAAATCGATAAATTATGAGCGCGACAGTTCACTACTTCGATGCATCAAAATCTCGAATGACCATAAGCTCGAATGATCGGCAGCGCGAAGCCCAGTATATTGAAACATCATTTCTCGATTGACCATCTAATCGATTTACAGAATAGTTTTAAGGATTTTTATTGGAGTACAATGTATTGAAACAATATTATGTGTATGGGTATGCAGCCCGGGAGCTAAGGTTCAAAAAAATTGGTCACCATACTCACCTCACACAAAAACACACAAAAATTAGTCCCCATACTCACTACACCATACTGGAGATTCTTTTTTTCCCTTCATCGCATTTGCATCCCTTGTTGCATTTATGTTATATTATAACTACATAACACCCGTACGTAATACCTGTATAATGTACAAGGAGTGTTTAGTGGTGTACCACAGTGGTTAGACAAGGCAATTAATCTCAAGCCGCAATATCCTATTACAGCTTTGACTAACTTAGTCAAAATCACCGGTGAACCATAATGGTATTATGTATTATCGATCAGCATGGTGATTGATGACCAAATTATGGAAACGTCAGTGAAGTACCGACGGAATTGACATTAGCGATTGATGGGCGTAACATTTACGCGTTACCGTAAATGTGACGAAGTGAAGTCTAGGCAGCTTTTTTAACCTTATACTGTCTCACTGCTTGACTAAGTTCTTCCTCAAACTTTTCCATTCACCTTTGTCTGCTGTCGTTTCCGGCCAATCTATCAAGAAAAGAAAGTGGTACTTTAGGTCGTCGCGCCGGCGTTTCTTAGGCCTGCCTCGGTGACGACGACCGTTTTCAGGCACCCAGTGCGTGGCCTCGCCCATCAGTCCTGAAGCATCCTATAGCCCTTAGTAGACCCGCCCATCGACGATGCCTATCTTTGAGCATGTTGGAGTGAGTTTTATTTCAAAATGCTACGCTCCATCTCTCTTTGGCGAACCTAAGGCGATGATAACCGATATTTAATGATTTTATACTGAAGATCACGTCTGAATGAGTAGTGTTAATGATTTGAAAAAAATATATGTTAAATTAGAGCATTTTCTTAACAACTTAATATTAAATAATTTGTAAAGTAATGTCTAACGCGAATAAAAACTGAGAATCACGCAAAATCAAGCGTATTTTTCTAAAGCCTGCACCATTTTAAAGATAATTTAATTATTGATCTTTAAGTATACGTGTTTTATTAAAATACCTTTGGTTTTATGTATAATAAATTAATAATGCGTGTAATTTGGGACAGCGCTCCTTGATTGGCGAGTCCTATTACTGGCTTGACGTACGAAACATTGCGTGAGCCCAGTACAGAACACGCAAGCTAACCACTCAAGGTGACTGGCATATATCTGCGTCTTAAGTTTTTACGTCTGACCCTTGGTCAAAGACCAAACAGCTTACCTTTCCAAAATTAGAAAACAGCTAAAATATAACAGGAAAAAAGACAATTTATAAATAACAGAACCATAAATAACAAGCCTGCCACCGTATGATAAATCCATTAGACTATAATCTATAATAGATACGCGCGATAAAAGCGGACAGTATAGCCCTCATATTATTACGATCAATTTGTCGTAGCATAAGCTAAGTATGTCACGCAGCGCTAGGGAGCAAATTATATTATTATTGGATACTATATTATATCATCATTTATCGGAATGTTTTATTACTCAGAATATTTACGAAAATATTTTAATAATTGGGATCGTTCGTGAATGTTGGTGGCGTTGAGTGGACCGCAAACTGCAATGTTCGACCGAGATAAAATAAATGAAAAGCGATTTTCCTGAAAGTTGAAATTGGAGTAAATATACAAATTGGCGGGAACTTTTATGCACATTTTCTTTAAATAATATTCCAGTCGATTGATTCTGTAAACATCTCACCGTGAAGAGTGAGGTGAAGTGAGCTGTTCATTGTGTCAATCCCTAGCTTTAGGTGCAATGACAGCTCGCATCAAGCTCACTTCACCCAAGTTATCACGGTGAGATGTTTGCAGAATAGCACGGCTGTTTTGTTGTTCACATGTTACAAGTATTCATCACCCTAATAGGCCAATTTCAGAACATAGTCAATGACAAATAAAATACTAAACAATAAAAAAGTAATCAATTTACTCTTGAAAATGTATGTCTTACAGGCACATACATAAAGTCACACCTTTTTCCCTTGGGTAGACAAAAACTACAGAACGCCAGCTGCATACTCCGATCCGTACCTACTCCTTTTGCTTCTGGGCAAACACGCACGTCGCTGGTTGCGAATACTAAGCACCTGACCTTTTTGAAGAACATCACCAGTAAGGTCACTATTTATGACCTCTTAGGGCGTCCCCTCCCGGTGGTTCCACTCACATCCGCCACATTGATGTCTTGTTATAGGAATTTAATACTTAATCCTTCCATTTAGGTACGTTTTTTCTTTTCTTTTTTGAGCAATAGGGATGTTGTTTGGGTAAAAAAAAAAAACTATTTAGTCCGTCACGTCAGTCACATAATAAAAAAATATTAGACATGCATTTTTTGCTTTATCATAATAATAAAACAATATTTAGATAAAACACATTAAAGTTGGGGAGTGGGGCTCGCTACGTCACAAGTCAGTATGAAGTCTACCGGCTAGTGTCGTCATGCCACATTTTAACTCAATGTATTGCCGTAATCTCTTCATTACGTAAAAATGAAAAAAATATGTGTCGAAATTTTTATTAACCTACGACAAAAAAAAAAAATTGTCTACGTCGTACCTACGTACTTTTTGATCCAGAGGCAACGGCCCCGAATAACGAGTTGTATGCAGAATTTATGTACATAAAGAAACATCCCGACACAATAATAACAAAACGTCTAGCATTATACATTAATCTTTTGTCCCATGCCTAGTAATACATAGTAACCTTGCAGAGATTACTGATGCATAACAGCGTAAAACATGTCAACTAGAGACAGGCCATTATGTACAAGGATTGAATTTATATGCGACAAGCCTGCACGTACGATTTCATGCATTTTCTTCGTGGTACCTAATGAAGAAAACTTGTTATAGAGAGAAAATTGAAAAACGCATTATTGGAAAGGTTTTGTCTAGCTTGATGGATTGAAAATATAGAACGGACATTATCATAATCGACCTTTAACGTTCCCACTGCTGGGACACAGACCTCGTCTTAGCAAGAGGAAGCGAGCCACGTGAGCGCAGTGCGGGTTGGTGGGTAAAAGAAAAAGACAATAATAAATAATCAACAATAATTATAATTGTGATTTTAATAAATAAATAAAACATTAGTACTTACTGTGTAATTAATCAACATGATAATCAAGAACTAATAACGCTAGAGGTCACCTATAATTGTATGATAATATTCTGTGAGAAAGTGTTATTGGGTCTTTTAGTCTTGAATTTCTCAGTGGCAGCTCGGAGTCTGGATTTGTGCCCGGTTGATGGCAATAGGCTCGCCTCTTATAACATGGGACTTAAACTGGTGCACCTCTGCCTAACCCTCCGTAGAATGCAGGTGTGATGTTATGTATGATACAGGGGGAGTCATGGCCCCATGCCCCTGCCCCCCCCCCCCCCCCCAAGACCGAAGAATTCCATACTTTCGACTCAAATTTTCGATTCAATTCAGGTGCACTTTTGCACAGCATACTCATAGTAAGTAGTTATATCAGGAAACAGAAATATGTATATTCTTTACAGCTGCCATGCTATTCTGTAAACATCTCACCGTGAAAAAAATGAAATCCTGGATCCGTCCCGACCCCTTCAGTGAAGACAAATGCCATGATAAGTTATTATGTTTAGTATCCACACCTCAATCAAATATGCGTTAGCGAACCATGGTGATGAGTACTATCAATTCAATAACCCCAAAATGGGAACTATGCAATCTTTAGCAACCTGTTGCGTGTCTGAAAGATTCATATTCATTTACAGTATCCGACCAGAATACTGGTAAGATACAAAACAGTTTTCTGCTTTCGAAACTTCCATGTTACCTTCAAACTATCCTTCAACAATTTGCCAACAGGAAAGTAGAGGACCCTTCTCACTTTCCGTATCATAAGGATTAGTATTCTGGTGGTCGCGAACCTTAGGACAAATGATATGTACTTACAACATCATAATGCAGGGCTGGTATGAGGTGTCAAGTCATCCGTTTGATAGTTACGTTGCCTTTTAAATGTGTAATCCGGAATATAGGTGGTGATTGATTTATCTGACTGTGATCTGAACTCTTTTCGAACTTGGGTCCGTCATTCTGCTCAAGTGTAAGCAGATGTGGCTGAATTTCAGTCGTCACCCTCATAATCGCTTAACACTTTCGACTCCACCCACTTTTCATAGAACTATGAGTTCGATGAAAAGTGGTGGAGTCGAAAGTGTTAGAAAATTATCATGTTTGTTAGAGAGATTTGATTCTTATCATTGACCCTATCGATTGGTGCCATAAAAGTAAAGAGTGTTATTTTTTCTGATTTTAGCTGGTTCCATTCCCCCGAGTCTGGCAAGCGAAATTTCTAAAATCTTTGAATGCAGATGTGTTTCTTTTAAAAAATAAAGGGTTGTGTTCTTTGAGTAAAATTTCCTCCAGATGAGGTTCAAAAATTCCACCCTGTATAGATATAGATATTATATTAGTTAGTTTCTTGTTAATTATAATTAAACTAGTTTGAAAGAGCCATTTTCAATAGGGGTGTCCTAAGGCAGAAAATAATCAATAAAAAAAAAATTACTCATTTAATAGATTTTTTCGCAAGCTACAATGTTTTCAGGTTTCTCACTCGACTGACGGGATTTTTTAAAAACTATTTTGATGTTTTTTTCGTATCTGCTGCATTCAATTTTTTTTTGAAAAGTACGGAATTAATCTCCATTAAATTATCTATACAATGGTATATAAATGAAGTAGGTTCTGTGTACTAGCAGGAGTGTAACAATAAAACAGTTGCAGTAAGGAAGCAAAACAAATTTTTCGACCGCAAAGCACTCTCTAAGTAATGCTACGCGTTATGAGTCGTGCAGTAAATAAATTAATTGTCATCAGTTGATATTCGTATGGCCATCCTAACTAATATTACAAATGTGAAACTGAGTTTGTTTGTTACGCTTTCACGCTAAAACGGCTGAACAGATTTGGATGAAATTTGGCACATAGGTAGATCATGACCTGGATTAGGACATAGGATATTTTTATCCCCACATTCCCACGGGTTCGAGATTTATGCGGGTGAAACCGCGGGCGCAGCTGGTTATTAAATACAATAATCCGAGCCGCCCAGTTAATATTGACAATTTGGATCTACGTACCGGACCTTGGTATTGGCCTGAGTTTGTTTGGACATTTCTTCTCGGGAATAGTTAGATAGGAAATGTCGACTCCATCTAGCAATTTTTTTATTTTTTTATATCACGTGTAAAAGTGAATTCCGAAATCCTATTCACAGAATAAACAATTTCATTTCATTTCAAATTGCAGCTCACCCACGCAGTCCATCAATCAATGCTATTTAGCCATGAGCCCCTCAAAGATGACGGTTAAATATGATTCCAATATCAAACTAATCCGGCTTCCAGCCAATATTCAAGGAGAAAATTTTCAATTTCGCACGGTAAGTTGGAAATTGAAAAATTTTCTACAGCATTTTTATCGGTCTTCGGAAGCGCGAACGCCGCTTGAATAGGTTCTCGTCAAATATTGCATCGGTTTAATATTATGCTCGTTATAACTACAGCAAGAAGCTCCTCAAGAGACAGCTTAGAGATGATTACCTACCTAACTATGTAGATTTTCGCGATTGGAAAAGGGAAAACTTTCAACATAGTTTACCAAGAATATTAGTTTTATTTTGTTTTATTAGTTTTAGCGCTTGCGCTCTCCTTCTTTTTTTTTTTAGTTTGGGAAATTATCAAATAACTTCTCCCGCTCTGGGAGTGGCAGTGGACGGAGTGTCACACTTTTACTGACTAAAACCCACCCGAGTTCCTTCCGTTGCCTGTGTGCCGGGGTCGCGATATCCCTTTCGGACAAACTAGCAACCCCGGCAGTCATTGGCCCTTCCGGACCCCGTCACCTCCTACGGTTAGGTTCTCTTTAACTTACTTAGCAGATAATTTCCTACAAATTCTGTTCCATTTTTGAATTTATTTGGTAATTAGTTGCTATTCGGACATCGTGAAATAGGCCCTTATTTTAATAGTTTTTTATGTTGATGGCAATAAGCTCGCCCCCTATTATATGGGACTTTAACATAGCTGGCGAAATGTGGGTGTATTAAAGGTACACCTCTGCCCTGCCCTTCGGGAAAGACAGACGTGAAGTTATGTTATATGTTATATTCTTTGACATTAAGATGCTCCCTCAGCGGGAGCATTCGCCTGTAATGTAACGTTCAGAGTCGAGCATTACATCAGTGAGGGGGAGAACCGATCATTACAGTGCGCAATGTCTGTAATATTTAATCTGAAATGTTACATTACAGCAATTTCTCGTCAGTCAGGGAGGCAGTATTGTAACGTAATGCTCAAAACGAATCTGTAACGTTACATTACAGGCGAATGCTCCCGGAGAGGGACCACCTCTAATGTGCTTGATATGATAACATTTCGTGATTAATGTAAAGTTTCAATGCCTTAAATTCAACTCACAATAGACTCTCTTGTTTTGTTGTAAGTAGATAATAGATAACTCTACTACGATTGGCAAACGGAATGGTGGTCGCATTACTGCGAATATGGCTTACAAGGATGCTGCCCAGTGCCCAATCCCGCAAACTCAAACAAAATCTATCCACACAGCAAGGAGTGGCAATGCCCTTTCATTTAATAAGAAATAAGGAGCAAAATTCATTCGTTTAGACTTTAATGAAAAGAAAGTTCACTGTGTGGTCTCAGGCCAGACCGAGATCTATAAACGTTACTTAGCTTGTGCTTTGACCCCATGGCCCTAGTGTTACAAACCCAAACGACTCGAACAAAAAACGAAAATTTTTGCCGTTTGAGGTTTTCCGCTCCTGCAGAAGCCGCCCCAGCACAGCCCGCCGTGCTAGGAAGATGGCGCAAGGTATAGGATGGAACACATGTTGCATCCTATACCAAAGGCCGATCTCACTTCCAAGGCATTATGGTCATTCCGTCTGGTCTCTTCACATCGTCGCGTGCCAAGTCGTTGAGTCTTAAAACAGCTGGCACCCGCGTTGACTGAATGCCTAAATTAATTATTTTTCTCCCTAAAATTTCACTGATTTCATGGTAATTTTCAATGCTCAGTAATTAGAAGATCGTTACTCACGTCAAACCTCACACAATGGCTCTACAGTCTACAGTGCACCACTTAGCAGTACTTTGACTGTTGTTAGTTATACTGGTTTACGTGTTCCAGATATTATAATGAGGTTGTTATTTAGCATATGTAACTTACCTTGAAACTACACGTGAACGATTTATATTCTTGTAATAAATCGTTGTCAACTAAGTACATGATTGAATTTTTTGATATTTTTTTATATGTCGATTTATGTGTTACGAATGTACATTTCCTGAAGATGATAACAATTTTTTCACAATATTTTTCTCACAAACCTCCTTGAGAGAAAACATCGAACATGCACACAAGAAACATACACACTGTATATGCGCGCTATTTTAAATATTATTTATTATGTTGTTTAATATAATTTCTATTAAAAACCGAGTATCAAGGCCGCAGTGAAACTGAACGTGTAAAATGATTTATGTCGCATTGTAAACGCTATCTGCTGCCGTGAGTCATAAATTTTCATGAGATGATGTTGGGCTGGTGCACAGTATAAATAAGTAACAGTATTACGTTTCCATAGAAAATGGCCAAAATGACGCGCTTCGAGATCTCAGCGCCAGTTACGCACGGATGCGGTGGGTAATTATTTCAACGTCTCTGTCGAGACGTAATACTGTTACTTTATTATACTGTGGCTGGTTGGTAAATTACGATTGTGAAAAATCATAACACAATATCAAGCCTGTTTTCTTCGAAGGGTTGAACAGAGCTGCTGTAGAGTAACACCACGGCATAGATAAAAGAGGTAGAACAATAGTATAGAGTAACTACCTAATAGTATTTATATTATAGATATACAGAATGAATTTTTGAGATGGGGCAGTAAGGGCAACCACCTTAACCGTTGCAGCTACAGGAAAACGGTCTTAGGAGACTGTCCTTAACTTTTTGAGACATTTTGATCTGCATACACAGATTTTGAAAAAAAAATACAGTCAGTAAGTAAATGGGCAGTTTTCACAAAACCTTTTTTGATGCCAATCGATCCTGTTTCTTATAAGGGACAAAAAACTCTATAGGACCAACTGAGGTTTGAGATTTTACTACATAAGCCAAAAAACTCAAAAAAAAAACCATGTAGATTATTGAATGAGTCGTGGTTTATTAAAAATTATTTTATACTAGGCAAAATTGTGACAATTATAACCAGGGTCATAATGACCCACCTCAACGTTAGTGTAACTTTTTTCCGCCACAATGACGCCGGGTTAAAGAATATATAAATTAGAGGCCCTTTTCAGTCCTAATAGGAACAAAAAAAACGGATTATTCCACCTTGCGGATTGCCCCACCAATCTGTTCCACCAGTGGGACGAAGAAGAACGTTCACAATTCTGTCGCCCACAATTTGAATTTTGTGGGGAAAATAACACTCGCATAAGCGGGAAAGCCGCTTTCCCACTAGAGCTAGCAACTGTTGGATTTAATAAATATTATATTGAAAATAAAAACGGTTTTACAAAACATAACCTAGAAACTATTTGCACGATATTAAAATGACTCTGCAGCAGAAAAACAACAAGGCGACGACGAATTACGGGATAATTTTTTTCTATGTTAACGTCAAGCATATTACGGGTTTTCAATTAACCAAGTCAAGGGCTAAAAACTCTGACACGAGCTATCTAATTACGTAACATATTTTCGGAAACTATTATGACTAATCTGTCATTTTGACAGTTCAACAACAGATTTTTTTGTTGAGCAGATTTTTTTTCAAACTTATGAAGCAATGGATTATCAATCTGTTTCAAATCGATTCAGATTCTGATTGATCGTGTATTACGCAATTAGGGTACTGGTTAGGATAGCTACAAAGTTCAATGTTTTTGTAACTCTACTGATTATTTACGTACCACAGCAGCTACGAATCCATTGCTTCACAATGGATTAGCAATCTGTTTCAAAACGATTCAGATTCTGATTGATCGTGTAGGTATTACGCGATTAGGGTGTACCCTAATCTGACTAACCTGTAGGTTAGTCACTAACCACACGAAATAGAAAGAAAGAATGAATCAACAATTGAAGAGAAATGCAATAAACGATTTAAAAAAAAGGCAAGTCCCAAAACCACATGAAAGAGGCTCATAAAATGAACATTTGTGTTTTTTTCTTGTAACTTGCGTTTTTTAGTCCCGGGCGCAGCAAGGACAAATCTTTCTTTGATAGCAACGTCTTTGATCCTATTTTTATAGGCAGATTTGTTTTGCTCGCGGCTTCACCTGCTATTAAACTTATTCTTTATTACTTCACACACAGGAAACACATATATATTCTTTATATTTATCAGAGAACGAATTTATCTTTACGTAAATTTTCTTGACGGAGCGTTGAAATGATGGATCGAGATTCGAACGCCAATGTTTCATTGAAAACATCCTCGTTATAGACGAAATTAATCTGTTGATTCTGATAAATATTTACGGGATATATTCAACTGATTCTCTAAAACTTTTTTTTTATATTTGAGCTTTTTATCTTTCTCACAGTTGGTCGCAGAACTAAGCTAGGGTACCCCGAATAAGGCTTTTTGGCCTCCCGTCCGGACTATGACCGGCCTTCTCATTTGTTCGGGCTTTTTGATTTAAGGGGCTTTTCTTTAAAAAAGATAAATTATTTCTGCAAAAAAATAAGATTAAAAAGTTAAATAATATATATTTTTATATTTCAAAATGGTAACCTTAAACCCGAACAAACGGGTTACGTTAGGTTGGAACTGTGAATTTGTCGCAGTAACTAAGCTAGGGCACCCCGACCAAATGATTTAGGTTAGGTTAGAACTGAAAAACCGCGCGCGAGCTGAGCGAGCGAAGCGAGGCTAGCCGTCGCAGCGGCCGGCGAGCGCTACAAACATGTTGGTCGCAATTACTTGGGTATTTAGTATTTTTAGGACCCCAAAATAAGAATTATTTGAGGGCCACAAAAAGAGGTTCCTTAAAATCGCTCGCTGACATAGGCCTCTCCCTTTCCTTCAATTCGCCTTCTCTTTGCACATTATTCGTTTTATTTTCATTGATGCGATGTTATGATCCGTGACCCCGGTAAATGACCTCAGCGCTACAGTTGTTAAGTACAGAAGCTATTTTACAAAATTGTAAATAAATCAATAAATAATAACGTTTAATTAATGAAATAAAAATATCTTCATAAAAAGACAACGCTAATCCGTACACGTGTGTTAATTAATGTCACCGTTCAAGCGCCACACTGTATAATGATTGCCATTATATAAGAGTGTTCAATAATATTTTAGGAGCGCAATACAATATGCTTTGATTCAATACATGCCAATATTGACTGCTTATACTCAACTGATTCAATAGCTGATGTTGTCATTGCTTATTGAGACGTTCGAGAGCTCTTTGTATACCTTCCAATATCGATGTGGAAATCTAATCGGATCCGACCTAATTAATTTCCAATAATTACTTGTGATATTGACACGCAATCTGTAATGTGAAAGTCACTCTGTTTGTCTGTTTGTTTCGTTTTCAAGTAGACCACGATCTGGGTTAGGACATTATGATACTTTTTATCCCGGTAGTTCCCGAAAGATAAATCACGACGACGCGGGTCAAGCCGCGGGCAAAAGTACTATGTTAGATTCATAAGGATTTATTTACGTAAGTCGGTATTAAACAAGAATATTATAAGAATGTACTATTGTTTACAGGGTGGCAGGGACATGGACACGAAGCCTGTTAGCATGGATTCAGTACCTTATTCTGAACCCCCCAGCGCTGAAATTTATCGTCGGTTATTTAAAAATATCTGCTGGTTTATAGAAAAGTGCAATACCTACGCGGACAAAATGTATGGAACAGATGTTTAAAAAAAAAAAAACGACGAAAAATTTCATCTCTGGGGGGGTTCAGAATCATGTACTGAATCCATGCTTACAGGCTTCGCGTCGATGTCCCTGACATTCTGTATAAGCATTACATGTTACTATTATATCATTGTTATCTATACATAACTAAGTCGCTATTCGTGTTTGTCTGTGTGACCGCCTTGTTCTTCTAAATTACGCAACGGATTTTGATGCTGTTTTTACCTTCATTTAGAGATTCCGGATCGTTTATGTGTATAATACATTAAAATTACACATATAATAAATAAATCTTAATGTTTTGTCGGGTCGTCAAAACCGTGCGAACCAGGGACGGGTCTCTAATAACGGCTGCCGCAGACAGTCGCAACGCGGTGTTGCGATGCGATTCTGTTAGAACAATTTCCATTAAGTTTTCATGGAAATCGTCCTAGGAGAGGAGCGTGTCGCTGTTGCGTCGCGCCTGTCTGCAGGAGTCTTACGGTATAAATTATAATGAATGTCGAAATATAAGATACCTAAATAGAATATAATTTAACTAAAAACCGCAGTAACTCGAGTGTGTCAACAGAGCTATTACAAGTTTTACTGAGGTGTTAAATTTAATGACATGACTAATGGTTTCACGCCATAAATTAACAATTTGTCGATATTATTGGTGTTACTTCATATTACAACTGCCTGTAATAACAACAAGGACCATTTCCGAATTGACATAAATATGGGGTGATTAACACGGAAATTAAAAGGGAATTCATTTTATTCCGCTACCATTATACAACTTAGATGTAGCATCGGCAAAATTCGTAAAACCGATCACCATCCGAACTGAGTGCGTCTTCAAAATCACAAGTCTTTATTACTGCTCTTGGTGAAAATTATCTTTACGAAAACGTAATACCTTGTAGAGTCATATAACCAAATACATTCGTAAAATTGAAATGAATGAATGAAGATTCTCGAATTTATGGTAAGTACATCTGAGTTGTGTCGTACTGTACCTTAGCAGTAGATCTTATAATAACTAGCTGTTTCCCGGCGTTTCGCCCACGTGGACCCTAATTCTTTTTCTAAAATTAAATAAGCTTAAATTACTCAACATCAGCGAGCTCATAGCTCTCTGCCAGTGAAAGTCCCGTCAGAATCAGTCCAGTCGTTTCCGAGATTAGCCGGAATAAACCGACAGACAACCAAAAAAATTACTTTTATTTATTTGTTATAAGTACCGTATAATACTTTTATACGCATTGAGTAAAAAGCTGTTATTTTGACATTGCAAACATACAACTCAATTTTATTTATTTGTATATTTTTACGATACGTACTCTTGTGACTAAAAGGTCAATCGTTTCAAGGAGAGGTCGCATGAGACTGAAAAAGGGCCAAATATAAATAAACACGTAGGTAACAGTACAGTACATTTATATGCATTATTAGACCTTACACTTACGTAGGTACCTAAGATTGAAAAGCGATTAATAGATAACGAAAAGTATTGATAGATAATAATGATCTATTACGGACATAGTATTTTCAACTAAGGACGAATTTCACCAATTAATCTGAACGCGTTCAGCACATTTAAATCGCGTTCAAGTGCTGTCAGTGTCAAAATTGTTATGGAATATTGACACTGACAGCTCTTGAAAACGGTTTAGAAGTTTTGATCGTTCAGTTTCTTTGGTGAAATCCACACTAAGTATTATATAAGCAAAAACGCCTTACAATGGCCTATTTGTAATAAATGATTTGACTTTGACTATTTAATAAGTCTTTTCTAAAAAGTAGCAATTGTTATTTCACGAGAAAAACTTTTGTATTTTGCGTAAGTGTACGGTATTTATGCTCGCGACTCATAGCTATTCCTTTAAGGGTTTCGCAGATAGGCGCGACGTGACTCTGGTGGAACAATTTCTATGAAAACATCACGGAATTTGTTTTATCGCAGTCGCGTCGCGCCTGTATGCACGAGCCTTTATACGACGTTTGTCGAGTTGTATTGTTATTCGCAAAACCTCAATTGCTGGACACTGGTCTTCGCAGCTGCATATCTTGGGAGAGGCCTTACGTCCAATTGTGGACTTGAAATTCTTCTTCTTTTTGACCGCACAATATTTAGCAAAAGCCACATTTCTTGTATGTTTCATTATTTGTTGTTATAGCGGCAATAGAAATACACATTCTGTAAAAAATTCAATTGTCTACCTCTACGGTTCATGAGATACAGGCGATACAGCCCGCTGACAGACAGACGCACGGACGGACAGCGGAGGCTTAGAAATGGTTCCTTTTAGCACGCTTCGGAATTTGTGCTTCGAATTCGGAACTCTAAAAAGTGTAGCCTCAACACCAACACGTGACCGATAGTGATTGAAATGTTATACGTGACCCGGAATGTATCTTCTAAATAGGTAGGTACAGCTATGTGTCCGTACATAAACAACACTGAAACAGCGTATAGCCGAGCCTGAAAATTTTATCCGGCTCAAATAAAACGCGTAAAAAGAAAAACCAATGAATAACAAGGGGCTGTATAAATGAAAAGGCGCGTTTTACCCGGTTTCACCCGGTTGGAGCTTCGTTGCGAAATCAGTTTTCGTGTGATACAGCGAGTTTTGTCACATGAATCTTTTACAGCGAGTTTGCAACGAAATATTCTCTCCTGAATTTAATGCTATATCAGGGTGTAAAGTGACCTTTCACGAAGCTGTCATATAGACATCGTGTACATCAAAATAAGTAACTTAGTGCAAAAAGAAATGCTGAGAATCGAGTTTTATTTTTGGTGTGAAAATTTGCTGTGTAGGATAGTGCGCAACGTTACGCACGCAAAACATTGCGCTTATGGAGACATGCAACGATACAGGAATCGTGGGAGTATTTAAAGTTAAGTTAATTAAAACTTTTTAAGCAATTTTTCGTAAAAAATAGTCAAACAAAAGTTGTAACTTTGACCTTCAATATCTCCGTAACCAGTTACGGAAAAAAACCTTATAATAGGAAAGGAGAACAAGTTTAGTGACTCTCCTCGCCTTCGAAGGATATTTTTACACGCGTTATGACAAATGACATTTATGCATTGAATTCAGGAGAGCATATTTCGTTTCAACCAACCAATATTTGCTATAAAACATACCGCTTACCTACTTTAAAAAGGACAATTATTTAAAATTTCCACTTTCTCTAAATACCTACATCCACATAAAACAAACCTAGTATCGGTCAGGCACAGATTTATCAAAATCCTTTCAGCTGTATTCAAAAATGATATTATCAAACAGAGAAAGATAAATAATAATTACCAAAATATCAGTCTTAATATGTTCCTTTTCTGAATCGTCATTAGCAATCTGTTTCAAAACGATTCAGATTTTGATGAATTAGTAATTAGGGTACTGTTAACACACTTTCAATCACAATCTAAATGATTTTAAGGATATTGCTAATCCATTCCTTCTTAAAAATGGCTGGTCAACAACTTAAATGACACAATGAATGTTGTTGAACTGTCAAAATTAAACAGAGTAGTCGTATGCGTAGCAGGTTTCCTAACAATGTATTCCTTCACCGATGTCACTAATGTCCAAGATAAACTTACTACTTACTGGAAAAAACTCCTAAGAGGCTGTTGTATTGTACCTACAAAAAATCAATACACCAACTTTTTCTCTTCAATAATTTTGCTAGAGTCAGGTAAATACATTTCGGCACACCTACACCTATGACGTAGCGATTCGTCACGGTATCGATGAAATGTCCCGTGACGAAAAGCGTGACGAAGCGTGACATTCTGTTGGGAAGTGACATGGAAATACTTTTCAGAGTAAATAAAAACAAATTCTGATTTTTGTATCGGTGATTTTGAATCAAGGCCATTTTACTTCCACGCGTGGAAAGGATTATGGCAAGATGGGTAAGCAAGCGAATCTGCTTATGATGTTAAAACTTAGCTTGATGAATATTAAATGATTTTATTTCTATTGGTAGGTTTTTACAAACACTTCTATGTTCTATGTTATGGGGTTTGGTTTCCACACCTTCAGGTGGACCATTGTGCGTGGGCTTTGGCGGCCGTTGGTGGTTATTCCAACCAGCCCACCTCCCTCCAGAAGTTGAGTAAGTCTCCTGGTCTGTTCAGAACATCTGTGAAAGATCTGGGTGACCCGAGGGTTTCTGTTCTGATCAGGGTGACATGTGCATTCAAAGAGCATGTGCTCAACGGTTTCCTCAGCGTCCATGCATGCCCTGCACAGAGGAGAACACTTTTTAAACATCGATCATATTTTAAAAACGAGATGAGGTCGGCGTTTCCTATCCGACTACTCTGAGAAGAAAGGCCGAAACAAACTCAGAGGTCAGTCTCTGTCTTTAAAAGTCCAGATCATATGAGGACCATGTAGATTGGTGTCTGAAATGGTCTTTAGAGGAAAGAACCACACAGTTTTAAGTGGAACGAATCTGTCAGTAATCGTGCAGCTCAACTTTGAACTTAAAAGGAGCTCAACGATGACAAATCCGTCAGTTATAATAATAACGGTGACTATTTCAGACTATTGTGGGCATTGGGAAGTGTTTCGTGTAAAGCTGATAGCTTTGTTTCAGGTTAACATAATTGACTGATTTAAGGGCTTAATTCAAGGGAATTAACCGGGTGAGCTCAGTGAAGAAATTTAATTTCCGTTGCTTCCAATTCTTTTAGGAAAAAAGTAAAACCGTTCCGTTGCAAAATTTACGGCGAGTGGGTTTGCTGACTAGCCGTTTCGTTTTCGGAATCCGAAATAAAGGTTCAGTTGCTAAGTTGGTTGGTTGTAGTCTATACTATGGACAAGTGATGTTGGAACGTCGGGCGTGAATAGATTGATTTATTACTTAGTTTCAGTTTTTATTTATATTTTTGTTTTATTTTATTGCTTTATTTATTTTTACATCCCATAGTGGGATTTATCTTAATCCGTAGGTGTGTCCGTGGCATCACAGTGGGCCCTATCAGAATACCAGCGCTGCGGTATTTATTTTTTAAATATCGCCGCATTATGCTGAGATAGGAGCCTTTTTGGCCTCGCACAGGTCGTTATAATTTTTACTTTTTTTATTTTTGTTATTACCTACTTACTGTTTGTATTTCCTGTGCGTGTCCCAAATAAAATATTTTTCTTTCTTTCTTTCTTTCTAAGAGTTAGATTTCATATTTTGATGGACACTAAACGCCCATAGGCGTAAAAACAATGAAACTTACATTTCAGTAGCCTTCAATTCAACCGATTAATTTCCGTTAGATAATTTATCCAATAACTCGTAAATATTGATCTCCTGCTCACCGCTAAATCACATTATATAGTGAAATAGGTACCTACTTAAAACTGCAACCCATTTAAATTGGCTCCGATACTAAATGCATAATGAAGTGCAACACAAAGTCTTATTCATTTGTTTTAATTATTGTGTTCACGGTATTTAGAAGTATTTGGCATTTTCAATACTGGCTAGAAATTATTATAATTCCACATTAATTATTTCCCAATATGTCTAAAGACGGTTAAAGACTGGCGTCGTCAAATACTAAACCTTTGTCAGTAGGTACAGTCAACAGAAATCGATGATAGTTCAGGTTTTCAATCTTAATTATGGGGAAATAATTCATTTTATTCAGAACAGAAGTAAAATTTATTAAAATATTGAAAAGTAGTTAATCGGAGGGTTTTGTATTAATTTGACAGTGTTAATGGACTTGTGTTGCGGAAGTTCTTTCGACAGGAAACCTTTTTTTTTGTTTTTTTTTCGTGTGTAATTATTATAAACATTATTATTTAACGCATGATTTCATCAAAAGTAGTTTAATCCGGTTCGAAATTCATTCCCAAAAAAAATATTTTCTTTAATTCTGATACAAATTAAAAAGTGGAAAATCTAGTTTTGAAAACAACTTCCTACCACAATTGGCTTTGTAAATACGAAATCATTTTGTATTGTGTATGTAATAATAGATTATTGACATAAACAATTATTATAAAAAAACAATATTAGGTAAGTACTTATAATATATGCATAAATAAATTGGAATTGTGAAAGAATGTAAAAATTATTACCTAAATAAAACTAGTCAAACCTGTTAAAGTCTGACAAGTTTATAAACGTCTGTGACTGACTGTGACATAGTCTGTGCCAGCGTGACCTTGTCGCCGTTGTTATCGGTTGTTGCCGTTTATTTCAGTTACCTAAATATTATTATTAAACTCGCGGATTTGTTTTTAGATAGAATTATATTTCCTGCCTCGTTGGTCTAGTGATCAGCAGTAGCGCAAATATTCGCGTATTCGGGCAAAGTGTATTTGCGTTTTCGGTCGTCTGTAAATAATCTTATTTTAACACCGTCCCAATTCTATTGACAGTTTTCACCCACATTCTATTAAATCCAACAAATACACAGCTCACTGGTGTTCACCCCTAACGATAAATCACCTGACCTTGCGCATGAGTTGCTAGTAAATAAATCCAATTACCGTGGCTCACACATGGGGCCCAGGGGCCTAACGCGTCTTAATACTGTAATAACATTAGAGAAGGCTTCACTAATGTCATTGTGAAAATTAGATTTGAAAGGCTTTTTTCCGTACTTTAAGTTTGTTAGTAGATGTTTTGCGACGCAGGAGTTCACTCACTCAATTCACTTTGTTTTTCAACTTAGATAAAGCTTCACCGGTTATTGTTATACCGTGAAATTTTCTTAGAAATTGTATTGTTCGTGTCGCGTCGCACTAGTCTGCACGAAGCATGAAGGAACCAAATTGAATTGTTCAAAGATAAAAGTGAATCATTCAATGACAGCTATACGCTAATTCTCTGCGCCTTTAAATCAAAATCAACGAAATTAATTCTAATTTCGTTGAACCCTTCAATAGTGTCGTAATGACTTGCTGCAAGTTAACATAAGCATAGCATAATCAGCTTATAATGTTCCCACTGCTGGGACACAGGCCTCCTCTCTTTGAGAGGTAGTGGGCCGTAATCCACCACGCGGGCCCAGTGCGTGTTGGTAGATGTCACATGTCTTCGATTTTTTAGGTTTAGGTGAAGGTTTTCCTCACGATGAAAACCAGCGCAGAGCAGCCGTGCTATTCTGCAAATATCTCACCGTGATAACTTGGGTGAAGTGAGCTCGATGTGAGCTGTCATTGCACCTAAAGCTAGGGATTCACATGACAGCTCACTTCATGCTCACTTCACCTCACTCTTCACGGTGAGATGTTTACAGAATGGATCGACTGTTGTGATGAAATAATTTACACAAAGTAAAGCGCCTGTTTGTGTTCGAACCTGCGGCCTACAACTCGTAAGTCGCGGCCGTTACCAGTGGGCCACCACTCCTCGCTACCCGCTGAAATTTAAGGAAAATTTATTTAATTTACGCCCATAAAATTGTAGGATTAATAAAAGCAGAACCTATTTCATACTACAAGAAATGCTACAAGAATACAACCTACCGTTCGATTTCATTTCTTTTCTAACGTAAAGTCAACCTATAAACTTCTACGTTATTTTTACTCAGTTCCTAGATACCGACGTAGCCTAGCCTGGCCCAGCTTCCGATCAATAGGGATGCGCGTATTATTTAATTAGTTCAGCCGATAACTTAATTAAAACCTGCTTTCTAGTTCTTCTTTAGTAGTATAGTTACCTACCTAGGTATATGCAGTGAAAGGCTAGTATTCTACACATATAATTATACCTGGAACGTTGAATAATAAAAATGTAGGTAGATAACCAGCTATCTAATTACGCAACACATTTTCGTAAACGATTACGACTAATCTGTTTCATTTTGACAGTTCAACAACATTCATTGCGTTATTTACGTTGTTCAGATTAGCAATCAGTTTCAAAACGATTCAGATTCTGATTGATCGTGTATTACGCAATAAGGTTACAGTTCACTTTAGCCACCCAAACCGATAATTCAATATCTTTTTTTCCATATCCTGCAATAGTACTGCACCAACCGGGGGTTCTTCTTGGATGCACTTCATAGTGCGAACAGGGATAATCGTGGGTTGGTGCCTCATTTAATTAAAAATGTCTAATGGGCTTCTGCGAGTTGATTTCGGCCCCTCGTACGCCTTCTGAAGGTCCGGGACCCCCGGGGTCCCGAGATTATGTCAAAGATATTTTAGGAGTATGAGGAACAGGGTGTAAAGTTCACTCATCCCCCATAGAAAAGGGAGGATCCTCCGACCAGACGGGTGTCATGTCTGGCGGGCAATTGCCCAGAGGTTGAAGTCGTGAGCTTGTATATATGTCCACCGCGCGGTAAACTCTAATTGCGCGATGCAGGATTTGAGTGACGTCAGGATGTTGTGTGACGTCAAGTCTTTGATGCGTAGTTCGCATGTGGCGGTGTAGATGCCGCCACAATATTTTATTTTTTATTACGTCTAGTCGTTGATGTTTTGTGACTACGGAGACGGTCGTGATCTATTTCACCCTTAACTCAGTAATGTAGTGAACACACACAGTATGCTATTCTTCCCCAGGGCTAGCACAAGCACAGGTCACAGCTCAGTACAAGTTAAACCAGGTCACATTGTAAATAAATTAGCTGCAGCGCTTGATAGTTTACGATCTGCTTCTGTATGCAAAGCGCTGTAGCAGGTGGGAAATACTGGAATGCTTTCGAGTAGTGGAGTTTTTAAATAACGTTGCTCCGTTGAATTTCTATTGCATTTCCAGAGCGTTCACAAACATAATAAAATAAATAAAATATATATCGCATGCACATAGACCCGAAGGTATTTGTGGGCCATATACATGTTTCAGGCGAAAATTCACGAATTGGACCATGATCAGAAAAGGACATCGTCTTATAAATATAAATCATTGAGTCATAGACAATGCACAACTTAAACCGCTGGGTCTAAAAGCGTGAAATCTTGCAGAAGAGTTCGTTTTATAGCGAAAGTGAGCATTAAGGAAGGATTTTTGAAATTTTATCCCCTAAAGGAGTTAAATGGAGGATGAATGTTTGTATGGAAGTTTGTCATTTTTGCTGATGGGAAATCTCATCTGGTGATTAAGTTATAACACCGATCAGGTTAAGCTACGCTTGCCGCGGTTGGTCCGTGGATGGGAGACCATCTCTAAACATACCAACACCCTTCTGTGCCTCGGAAGGCACGTAAGCCATTGGTACCGGCTGTCATTTGTAGATCTTTGACAGTAGTTCGTCAGAAACCCGAAAGTCTGACAACCAGTCTTACCAAGGGGTATCGTGTTACCCAGTAGCTGGGTTGTGGAGGTCAGATAGGCAGTCGCTCTATGTACAACACTAGTATTCAGCAGCATCCGGTTAGACTGGAAGACGACCCCAACATAGTTGGGTAAAGGCCACTTGATGATGAGGGGAAATCCCATTGGGTGCAATAATATTACAAATATTTACTATTAATATTAATTATGGTGTTTGTCATATTATAAAGGTTAATATAATATACAACGTGCGCATCACTGGTGAGCTAAGGAGTTGTTTTAGTGCAAAGAGTATGCCCTAAACACTTACCCAGGGGGTGAGCCCGTGCCGGGGTCGCGGGAAAGTCTGAAAGGGATACCGTGGCCCCTGGCAACGTACAGGCAACACTGAAGGAACTCGGGTGGGTTTTGGTCAGTAAGAGTCTGACACGCCCTCCCGCTCCGCCCAGAGCGAGAGAAGTTATCTGATAACGTCCCACCCTCAAAAAAAATAAAAGGTGTGAGTTCGTGGATTCTGCTGCCTCTTGACTCTTAAAGTACCTACTAAGCAGTCTTTCACGACACCCACATTTAGAAAATGCTCATTAATTTCTAAATAAGACCGCCCCACATCACATGAGTAAAGAAACGCCCACATGGTAAACATTATTCTTCACACCATATATTACATAATTATCCTCCTGAATGTCACACAGTATTTCTAAAGATTTTCTTTGTCCCACTTACAAGAACCGTTGTTATACCAACCAACGTTAACAAAAGCTACAATTTGATCCCGCCGCAGAACAAAACATCATTGATGAAGCTTTCTGAGAGAAACTCGCAACTTCTGGAAATGCTTTTGAAATGAAATACGTTAATTAGTAAGAAAGTCGAGTACTACGCCTTTGTTCTTTGTACTCGTACCGGTCACTCTTTGTCGCGAGAGTGCCGCCCACGGCAAAGATTAGCTATATAGCTTTACTTGCAGATGTGATTTAGTTGGTATATTTCGTTGTTTAGGTCAAAGAGTTCGACCTTAACATCGCAATATAGATGGTCAAACTCAAACAAAGCATTTATTTCAAAACCAATTACAGGCACTTTTGAATTGTCAAGGGTTCGGCCATTCAGAAAGATGAAGCTAGTTGCCTATTCCAAAGCGTAGTAGGTTCCCATGGAGAAGAACGGGCAAGAAACTCCATAGACATTCTTTTAAAGGCAAACAGCCGCGACGCGACGCGACACAGGTCACAATTTCCGAGAAGTTTTCATAGAAATTGTTCCTCCAGAGTCGCGTCGCGCCTGTCTGCATGAGCCTTAAATCAAAATTAATGGTAGGTATGTAAGAAGAAGCAGTGACATATAATAGGTGTTCTGGTAATTGGAAAGACCGGACTTGAATATAGGGTTGACGGCTGGAAGAGATAAAATCCGGGCAAGTTCGCTAAACCTTTATCTGTGCGTGTTGGACCCCGTACAGTGAAGGGTTCCGTTTTAGCAATTTGGCTGTGTAACCATAAAAGCAAATGACATCTTGCACCGTCACTCGAAGATAAGATGACAATAAAACTTCAGTAATTTTTAGGTTTTCTGTCGTTGAAATAGTAAAGTATTGCTGATGTGGCGGCATCCACATCGCCACAAGCGAACTATGCATCAAAAACCTGACGTCACACAAGATCCTGACGTCACAAATCCTGCATCGCGCAATTAGAGTTTACCGTGCGAACGTTATATATAAGACTATCCAACAACAACCTTCGGGCAGTTGCCCGCCAGACACGACACCCGTCTGGTCGGAGCATCCTTCCTTTTCCATGGAGGATGAGTAAACTTTACACCCTGTTCCTCATGCTTTTAAACTATCAATCTCCAGACAAGAATACGTTTTCAAGGAAATTTTCAATGCCTACCTTTGAATAGGTAGGTAAGTGTCATATACATATATTCAATTGAAGTAATCTTCTCCACGTGACCCCTATAGGTACCGAGAAATATAACCAAACGGAGAATCACAGGCCTTAGGTACAATACAACTCAATACATTAGAAATGTATATTTCCATGAAACACCGTTCTCGACAACCAATAGAAGCAGCCTCTTTTGTATTGTGTCGTCATTGGTAACCTGTATTGATAATACATCTCAGCCTTTTACATCTTTGTTTATAAGCAAATGCGTCATTGGTACAAAAAGGGTAGAATACACTTTGAATACGGGCAGGGAAATTCGTAATGGTACAGTTCCGTAGGCGGCAGCAGGCAACGTGTAGCCGCGATTTTTTTTTTTTTTTTGGCTTTGGCCTCTTCCATGTCAACCTAGGAGGTTGTAGGCTGCTCACCGGACTTTCCTGTGGGTGCCTCAATAAATTAAGGCCTCCAGTCAGGGAATAAAACTTATAAATTAAGCGACTTCACGCTTCACCTGTACGCACCTCGGCTTATTGCGTCGCTCGGTTTGGTTTAGACTGGATTGTTTTTTTTTATGAAACCGACGTTTCGCTAGAAATAATTACGGAACGTATTTCATAGAAACCAGTCGTGTTGCGGCGACACATCGTCGCCTGCTGCTGCCGCCTGCGGTCGGCTACGGATTATTTATCAAATTGACACACAATTTCAATTTGCTGTGATATAGCCATTTGAAACAAAGAAAAATAATAGATTTCATATAACTGTCAAAGAATGACAGTTGTGATTTGAATAAAGAATATTACAAGGATCTTATAGCGCCTGAATGACATGGGCAGGGCGGCGTTGTTGGTAAACATTTGTGAAATTGTCACAGAAATTGTATTAAAAAAAACAAGATGGCGGGTTTAGTTCTGATTCTGGCCACGCGCCAAAAAACCTTATATTCATGTTTGACAATACATTTCACCTTTTATTCTGTATCTCGTTACACCTTCAGATACAGATGCGTCAAAATCAAGTATCAAAGAGGATCAGCACTTTTTGAACGTGAAAATTACATAAGACGGTCCCCAAAATGCCCGCCCTTCACCACTTCCAAATGCTTTAGCTGGGAAGAAGAATTAGCGCAACAAACTTCACAGCAGCACAGCTTTGTTGTCGTCATTGCTACGAAAAGGGTAGGATGGCCTTTGAATACATCCACAAACACGTACTTACACCGTTTGTGCGACGCGCCTCACGTGGGCTGAGCGTACGTAGGAAGAATAGGAATACTGTTGTACACTGTGTTCTGTTTGTCTATGTTGTAGCTAGATGTAGTTGTTTACTCTCAGATGTGGGTGACCAATTTATAATGCAGGCTGTTGGCATTACCTACGCTGGCAAGTAACTTCTAGTAACCCCAATGGATATACATTATGTCACCGTAAGATTGTGAGAACCGTTAGTTTTTAATCAATCTTTATTATTTCCGTTAGATTTATAAACTGTCGAAAATTTGTGAACTGGGTGAAATGGATAAAGTTAGGTTAGAACTGCAATGAACCGCGCGCTAGCTAAGCGAGCGGAGCCGCGACTGCGGCTCCGCTCGCTCGTTCTCCATAGGAACCTACTACGCTTTGGAAAGGGCAACAATGACAATTCAAAAGTGCCTGTATATTGTTTACTTAATATTACGGCCGCAGCAGACTAGCTACTTTTAGCATCGACAGTCGGCGATTTTGCGACTGTATCGATGCGGCGCCGCGTTTTGGCGACTCTCTGCGTTCCATCGCAGTATTAAAATCGCGCGTTTTAGAGATTCAATCGATGCTGCATCGCGACTTTGGGCTCCCACACAAAACTGTGAATTCGCATCGCATCGCAAAATTCTGCGAGCTCCTAAAAACAAAGCTCCTCTAAAAACCTCCGATGCGCGTCGTATCGCATCGCAGTTTTGTGTGGGAGCCCTTCCTGCGTTCGGACGCGGTATCGGAATCGCGCGTTTTAGCGACTGCTGCGGTGCTGGAGAGGTGAAGGGAGGGAGAGTGTGGGTGGGGTCCTTTCGTCAAAATCTAGTGCAGTCGTGTTCCGCAGATGCCAAATCGATGCAACCGGCATCCGAATGTGTGCGGAGTAGCGTTCAACGGCTGTGTCGAGTTCAAAAAAGCGATTCAATCTCCGTGTTAGGCGTTTTTAAGTGTGCGGTGTGGAATGTTTGGTCGCTGCATTTAGCTTCTAAAAAGTGGCTAAATCGCCGATCGACGATGCTAAAAGTAGCTAGTTTGTTGTGGCCCTTAATAAATGCTTTGAGTTTGAATTTGAGTTTGTCTCAAATGAAAATACCTGTGACATTGAACATTAACCTCAGTAGTAACCACATAAGCTTTATATTGCGTCACATAATGTTATGCTAGAAACAAACATGTTGGTATTTAGGTACACCAAGTCTAGACAGAAACCTAGGCTGATACTCTCGAATCAAGGTCTCATACTTAACACTTGCATAATATTTGCATTCATTAACGGAATAATTAAGTAGAGGAGACAAGGTTATCTTATGTTAGTTAATGAAATTATGAGCTAGAAAAGATATTGCTCGTATTTTCTTGATGCACTGGGAACAGAAGTGATAAAAATGAACTTTTTGAATATTTGAATGCAGACTGAGTCATTTCCAAGATTCAGTTTATTTTTTATTTATACAATATGTAAATGAAAACCTGTCCGATCTGAAAGGGGTATATAGGTACAGACTGCAATAACATTACCAAAAAGTACTTTTTTTTAAAATTATTATTGAAAATGTAAAAGTTAGTAGGTACTTAACAAACTGTATAACTACAAAGCCAATTTTTGTCGTTTATTTGGACAACATTTTCTTTTTTTTTTAAGTTCCATATCTCCTTAACGGGGTCTAATTATACGTATCTATGTAATGGTAGACCCACTCATAATACCTATTAGGTTTTAGCTCTACAGTTCTGAATAATTTTGGGAAAAACGACCGGAAAGGTCCGTTTCCAACCCATACATTAAAAATAGAAATTATTATTTTTCTCACTTCCTATCGGGACTACCGAGTTTAAACTGATTTGTCAAAAATCAAATGTCCACCAGCGTTTATTTTGGCTCCGTTGTGAGGATAGTAGAGGAAGTCTTAAATATACCTAATTTACCACCGAAAGCATCAAGGTCGCAACTGTGAAACAAGTCGTGTAGGTACATATTCTATTTAATAAACAGACCTATTATAGCCCTACTGTAAGGTAAAGGCCTCTTCTGATACAGAGAAGTTACCAGATTTGTTAAAATGTTGTAACCTCTACGGCGCACAATAGGGCAGCTTGTAGTGCGTGCTTGTAGCGTGTAGTATTCGCACTACAAGTATGTGTGTATTTTATATCAACTGCCCCCTCGGGCTATCGGCTGGCGACGCCCTTGCCTCTGCTACACTCTAAAGAATAAAATATCTTCCAATCGTCGTATTTCTCCTGTCAATTGTAAAAATTTCAGTAAAACTGTGTTTTATAAAATAATGTTGGAAAATGTCGCCCTGGAATTAATTCCAAGTTTCCATCAGCTTGCAAAAGAATACAGATTTCCAGGCTAACGCGACACTATAACTTCCCTAACGAAGTTTTCCTAGTCCACCAACTAAGCCATTACCGCATTACTGCGGCCTGTGTCCGCAATCCATTAGTGTCCGACACTGGTGTGCAAGTTGCGGCAACTTGCCATTTAGTGTCATAACTCTCGCGACACTGCACGATTTACGAGTTAATAGATGACTTGGGAGGCTGGGTTAAGAGTAAACTATGTATTATTTATAGCTTAGGTTGACGATTATCATTAAGAAGATAAGTTCATAGAAATACAGGATATAAAATGGCAGTTGATTCGTGTAAAAAAACGGCATCAGCATCTGGTAAAATTAAAAGTTGCCTAAAAATCACCATCGCCATTCACCGATCTGTTGTATTTTTTATTTGTTTCTTACTAACTACATAGGTATTTAATATTTCCTAACGTAACAAAACTATTTATTTTACGAAAATTATTGATTTATTATTTTACGACATTAAGAATGTATCTGAAATAAGGCTGCAGACTGGCGCGACTTGTCTCGCGACGCGACACCGGTGATTGTTTTGCCATGAAGTTTTCTTAGAAATTGTTTTGTTAGAGTCGCGTCGCGCCTGTTTGCGGAAGCCTTGAAAAGTAGATTACGTTAACCAGATAAGTAAGAAAGAAAGAAAAATAGTAATAATTATTTGTCACAGAAACACGTGCATACAAAAAGACAACAGTACTCAGAAAAGAACAAAGTAAAGTACATAATGAAATCACGAGCATAAAACAGAAATAGTTGGCAGCTGCACGTCATGACTGCGACAAGAAGCTTCCACTCAGCATGATGCTGTGCTATGGGGGCCCACAGCACAGCGCTGATTTTCAGTGGTCACTCGATAAGTGATTCTCGAATTTAAAGTTCACCTTTAACTCGTTTATACAATTGATACAATATTCTGTATAGCTAAATATGTGGACATTTTATCAAAACCAGTACCCTAATTACGTAATACACGATCAATCAGAATCTGAATCATGATTGCTGATCCATTGCTTCGTAAGTTCGAAAAAAAAATCTGATCAGGAACGTAAATAACGCAATGAATGTTGTTGAACTGTCAAAATGAAACCGATTAGTCGTAATCGTTTACGAAAGTGTATTGCGTAATTAGATAGCAGGCTGTAACGACTTTTTACCATGTTTAAGGCAAATATCTTCAATCAAGAATACTCGTAAATAGTAATAAAAGGTCAACCAAATAAAATCTTCACAAGTTAAAATAATTGA
The DNA here is from genome assembly GCA_914767755.1 of Agrochola circellaris. NCBI lineage: Eukaryota > Metazoa > Arthropoda > Insecta > Lepidoptera > Noctuidae > Agrochola > Agrochola circellaris. Next base: position 2,130,249 of record OU611853.1, read on the forward strand.
TGTCTCCTTGCTCTGCTCGATTATTCACGATTTCAAATAAGCACCGTCATTTGTTATTGTCAATCAATTCAAATGGGAACTTGGAATCATTTGTTAACATTTGGCTGGTACAAATGGGAATTTTCACGCTACATCCGTCTCCTGAAATTAGCGTAGGAACATGACGAATTATACGAACATTTTGATAATACAATAAATAATCAAGCTCCTATCTATTTCGATAGGAGGAGATATTTATTAGACCTACAAAATTAAGTGTAATTTTTTTTTATTGATCCTTAACTGCGCCCCACGGTTTGACCCGCATAGATCCCGTGCGAATATCGGGATAAAAGGTATCCTATGTCCCTCTCCAGGTCATGGTCTACCCATTTGCCAAATTTCATCCAAATCCATTCAGTGAAACCGTAACAAAGAAACAAACAAACTCTTTCGATCTATTCTGTTTTATTTTCTTATTTTCTACTCGAGTTTAACATCTTTTTTTTTATGCACGTGTTTCTGTGACAAATAAACTTATTTTTCTTTCTTTCTTTCGCATTTCTAATATTATTTAGGAAGTTAGTATTGTGTGTACAGCTTAGGAGTGGAAGTGTGTAGTTCAGGTGTCTGTGTTTCATTCATCTGAAGATCCTCAACGCCCTTCTGACTGCCAACCCTGAATGTGTGTGTTTGCGGATGAGTGGAGTAAAATTAAGTGTAAATTTCTGGTGTTCTGTGGGAAAAAGTAAAGGGATCTTTTTTGGTGGTGTAACGTTTTAATTAACTATAAATAAATAAATCTAATGAAGAATTTATTTATTCAATTAATAAAACTTAATTGAAATTTTATCAAATACAATAGTCACTCAAAATAGTTTATGATAGCTTGATTAAATTGATACCAACTACCGTAAATGGTAAATTGACATGGTAAACGTTTACCAACCTATGATAACCCCAATTACTGTAAATTACTATCTTGTTATTTTTTTAAATAAATTGCGTAACAATTATGTGTCATTTCTCTACTTGGACAACCTTAGTTTTTGTTTACCCTAAACCTCTTAAGGGGTCATTGTACTCATCATTATGAATAAATGGGACCGACGCTGAGATCGCGAAAAAAAATCAGCTGTTCCCTACATTTCGACGAGATAGACGAACATAGATGTAGGGAACAGCTGATTTTTTTAAGAGGTTTAGTGTAAACAAAAACGAAGGTTGTATACCTATTGTTTTATTGTTTTCTATGTTGTAACAATGTTTTTGCATGCTGTGTCTATAGCACTTGGCTTGTAAGTATGTTGGCTTGTGTTTGCAATTAGTTGAACAGTGTAACAATTGTAAATAGATCAATAAATAAATAATCAGCTGTAACATTTCAAGCAGGCAATTTGTGGATAAATTCCATGTCCCATACCCCACCAGAGACAATAAAACCAAAGAACAGACAGCTGTGGTCCTGGGGAGTTTGTTGCGCCACTTCTTCTTCCCAGCTAATCACTAGGAAGTGGTGAAGGGTGGGTGTTTTTGGGGGACTGTCTTATGTAATTTTGACGTTCGAAAAGTCTGATTCGTAGCCTATTTTGAATAAATTACTTTTGAATTTAGAATTTTGATCCTACAAAACCTATTCAAGTTTACATAACGGACTTTGCCTATGTGATAAGGCTATCTACATAATATAAGGATGCGCAATTAGGTACATGTGCGCTTTGATCTCTGCTGACCCCGCTGCCGCTAGATAACCTTTGTGATAACATTCTGTAGGTATTTGATAAACGTGTGTTTTCTGTGTAAAAAGTAGGTATACATCAAGCTATACATTTCCAGTTAATGCTGATCTCACATTGTATAGGATTTCTGAACAATGCGAGGTCAGCCTACACTGGAAAAGTATAGCTTGATGTGTAGCCGTGTGTACCTACCTAGGGGTTATCTAGTGTATGTATTAAAAGGTAAAAAAAATAATACCATAATAATGTACCATTACAACTATCTAAGGTGGAACATGGACATTTTTTGTTTCAATAAAGGCTGATAATATAGCCTTTAATTTTGAAACTCACAGGTACTAGGTTAGTTAAAATAATTGAAAACATAAAGGGGAGGAAAAAATAAATCTGCTGTTCCCTTAATAAAACAACATACGAGTACCTATATCATAACATGAAAGAATAAAACAGGGCTCGGATAACGGTATATTTTTCGAAACGTTTTCGTCTTAAAAACCTAATGAACGATTTGTTTCGGTTACGTTCGAACGGAACGTTATTGAAACGTTTTTGAAGAAAAACAAAATTTAAATCGTTCTCGGTTAATAACCATTTTTGGATCGATCGATAGGAAATGCGCAACACAACTCTAATCAATATTGATTACATATTTAAGCAGCAAGCGCATTGGATTCAATTCAATGATGTAATGAAATGGGGATAAGGTACAATTAAACTAGTTCATGCTTGTCGGCGCACGCACCGTGTGCAGCTGCGTCCTGCGGAATAAAGCTTCGTGCAGACCAGCGCGACGCGACACCGGTTATTGTTATACCGTCTAGTTTTCTTAGAAATTGTATTGTTCGTGTCGCGGCGCGGCGTCGCGTCGCGCTGGTCTGTACGAGCTTTAAACCAGTTTTTGAAAACGTTCTCATTTCGTTTTCGTTCCGAACAAAATGTTGGACAAAGAAGAACGAGAACTGTTAGAAACGTTATTTTAAATAACGTTTCCGAGCCCTGGTATAAAATAGTTGATTCGCGATTTCAGGGTTGGTCCCATAGTACCCAAAAGTTGTTCAAAATTCTCAGGATTTCAAGTTTTACTATTACCTAAACTAAATTGAATACTTACCGTAGGTACTTAAGTATTCAATTTAGTTTATCGTACCGCCCTAAAAAGATTCCGCTTTTGTAAAAGTAAGTACGAACAATTTCTCTTTCAACAAAAAGAACTCATTTTCGTCCGAAAAATATCCAAGGAACCCATTTTCATACACCATTTCAACTTTAAAGAAACTACTAAATGCATTTCATTATTTAATCCTGGCAACTTTAAAACAAATCGTTTGAAACTCTGGCACGTTTTTGAACGAGTTCAGAAAACGTGAGGAGAGTTTTAATATAAAGTGGGCGAAGTAAACAAGTTCCTTTAGGAAACCATAGAAAAAGCGAGGGAAACTTCACTACTGCGTTTGTATGGCTTTCTGAAAATATTAGCTTTGTTTACAGACTTATCAAACTTTACGCTTGGTGTTTTAAAAGGGACACGTAGAGGGCATTAAATTTATCGTACTGATAATGATAACGTACCGATAATGATACTGAGAGCAGGGGGCTTACCACCACTTAGAGATGGAGCTATACGTCCTGTAGAGCTTCATCTCTTCCCACACTAAAGTAATATTAAAATAATACTGCTTTGGAGGTGGTCGTAGGCCCCCAGGCGTTCTACTCTCTAGGCACAAAATCTGTAGTTTTAGCCAAAGTTTGGGAGTTTCCCACTCCATATCACTTATGGACATATTTATGATGAGTTCGCAGCCTAAACTTAGAATGAATGACAACACGATTTGACAGTGTTGTCCCTACTCCCGATGTGTCTGTGACTGTTCGAAAATTTGAATTTGACACATGTCCTAGAACCAAAAATTCGAAGCCATGTGACGTCTACCAACCTGCACTGGGCCCGCGTGGTAGATTACAGCCCACTCCTTCTTGAAGAGAGTGGAAGAGGAGGCCTGTGTCCCAGCAGTGAAACATTATAGACTGATTATACTAACCGATAATTTTCCGATAACCGGACTGCTTTGCCATTTTTCTCCAATAGAATCCGTGAATAGTCTGAAATTGATAGGACTTGGATCTATTCTATTCCTAAAAAAATATTGGTTGGATATATTTTATTCCTTATAATATAAAAAATAACTAACCACAAATCTGTAAACTTTATATCACAGTTTTCCAAGGATTAAAATCGACCCATTGACTTATAATCGACCCTATAATAACCTCACGGTTGAGTTAATAAATTAACAACCATAGAATTGAAATTGGATGTTTTCATCAATTCTACAGCATAATATATTGTTAGGAGTTAAAAACCCGTGGGGCACTGACCATAAAATTTCACCCACAAAATCTAATGAATTGCCCCATAATTTCACAATTTCAACAATTTACCAAACTTTTCTTCTAGCGAAACAAACATTCGAAATACTTTCCGAATTACGCAAAAACTCAACTCCGAGTAAAGCCTCTCGAATTCCCGCATTTTTCCTGTTCGCCCTTATTTAGGAAGGGCTCGGCCGTAAGCGGGCTTCATACCGGGTCAGCACGACCTCGGTGGACCCTAGATAAGATAGTTAACGACGACTGTGGAACTCAATTTGGGTAAATTGGCTTGACAAAAAATACTGACGAAAGATATTGAGTAAGTTCAGCTTGACATGCGATCGTTGGGTAGCATTGACCCGAATAGTGTTGCGACTCGCTGGGTTTTTTGTTTGGGTATTTTTGCACTGGGGCCTTAATTCCATCGCCTGACATTTCACTATTCAAATTCAAAATATTTTATTTCACACTAACTGACCTGACAGACGTTGTCCTGACCATGGTCAAATAAAACAAGGTCTGGCATTCCGGAACTAACACATGCTTACGTCACTATCCAGTTGCCACTTTATTGCAACAAAACTCGATTAAGGAAAGATTTTCAGCCACCATTCTGTTAAAAAATATGTACAATGTATTTAAATTGTCGTTTCGTGTGTCTAATCAAACGAAACAATTCAATTTAAACAGAAACCAAATTAAAACCTCATTGTTTTATCGGATTCACAGGTAATAAAGGTGGTTCGGGGTTCGAAAATTCGACAGACATAAATTTGTAATAATAACTTTATTACAAATTTATGTCTGTCGAATTTTCATTTCTTTTGCTGTGGGTACCTACAATATTATATTATTTTTGTTATATATTTTTCGCAACATGACCGAGTCCTGATGCGGATAAATGAGGACTGGGTAGTCGAGTTTCTATTTCCTTTAATTTTTAAAGGCATTTTTTAAAGTAACGTAGGTAACCAACACCGATTTCAAATTTGGCATCTCTATTATTACAAAGTTGCCTTGACGGACGCACTGACATTAAAGATGATTAGTCTTTGTTCCAAAAAGTGCACTGGTTCTCTTATTCCAACTCCGGTTCCGGTACAAAGTACTTAGCATCTGCACGCGTAGCATGACAACCATATAAACGGGTTTTCTACGGGTTTTGTCGACGAAAGAATAGAGTAAATTACTGATTGTGATTGTTTATCTGTCATTTTGTCTATTCTTCCGACGAAAAAAGCCGTTTTTAATTCATTGTGGTCATGCTAAGCGTGCAGGAGCAGTGCAGGCAAGACTCTCTTCTTCGAAGTTGTAAAAAAAGCAGCGAGCGCTACTTAAAGTTCAAACGGCCCTACCGGTTCTCGACTGGCTCACTTTCACTCCATCTTTAAATTCTGTCTGTTTCTATCAAAACACACAAAATTGAAAAAAAAACTGATTTCCCTTCAATTAAGGGTTAATAGTAAGTATCCCAACACCTGACAATACTTCATTGCTAGCATATAACTGGACCATTTAGGCTTGCGCTTGAGCGGCTTGAGCTTCCGTTTTGCCGACGGAGAAGACCAGTTTGGGGCTCACTGGCAATAATAGTTAGGTATAATTCTTGCAAAAAGTGCAAAATATGATTGTATATTTATTATAACTTTGTTCGTTTTCACGGTTTAAATTATGGACATATTTCAATGGAATTACAATAAAAATTGTTTTTTATTTGTGAAAGCTACTCAGTATAAAAAATACTGATACAACACTTAAAAAAATCGTAACATCGATAGCACCAAAACTTAAAAGTTATACGACCACATCACTAATCATAGGCAATTTCGAGCGGCCATTGTTGTTTACATCTTTTGCAAATTTTGAATAGCCGGAACTTACGTGATTGATTGATGCGCAAATTGATCGTCTACCAAATGCAACTGAAGCGATTGACAATATTACTACAACTGCAATTGATCGTTTCGGGGACCCTTTAAGTAGTTGGAAAAACTCATGATATAAGCTAAGCAAAACTATGAAACCGCCATTTTATATACATAGGTACTCCAGGTTCGTTATACCGAACACCATATTGGATTAAACATTTGTATAGCCTACAAACATTTGCTCAGTACCTTGTTTGTGAATGTGATTTGTGTGCCTGCTCGCACCTGGCATTGTATTCCGAGAGCTAATTCACTTTGATTCAACTGTGGTGCAATTAAATAGCTCGCTAATTACAGTGGAACTGATTGTATGTGTTTATGTTGGAAGTTAATTCAACACCTAACTGTCAGCGGGTCTTTGTTTTTCTAGAAATTTTCCCACGTTTTTACTTAGCTTTCCCACCTGCCCCTAACTGTCCCCATCATCTGCCTGGCCTTTTCCCAACTATGTTGGGGTCAGCTTCCAGTCTGACCAGATGCAGCTGCATTTAGTTAGACTGGAAAATACTGGTATTTAGCTGAATACCAGTATTTTACATGGAGCGACGGCCTATCTGACCTCCACAACCCAGTAGCTGGGTAATACTATACCCCTTAGACTGGCTGTCAGACTTTATTTCTTTTTTGACTGTCAAAGATCTGCAAATGTCAGCTGGGACCAACGGTTTAACGTGCTTGTGTGCTCTAACTGTCCCATAGCAACATAAAGGTGATATTTTGTCATACACGTATTACTTAGGACCTTTTTGAATACAAGATGGCGATTCGTTTTTTCTCCGAAAGTTCACTTTCTACAATCACAGGCAGAAAATTATGACATTAAGAGCCTGTTTCACCACCTACGATTAGGTTCTCGTTAACTTACTTGGCAGATAATTTCCTACAAATTCTGTTCCATTTTTGAATTTATTTGGTAAGTAGTGGCTATTCGGACATCGTTAAATAGGCCCTTACACTTTTCATTTCAGTAAAGTTAAACATTCACAAAATTAAGAAGAAAGTAACTTAATTTTAAAGACCAGCCATTGTAACACACGTATTGTAATAATCACTTTTCATTTTGATCATCCACCAACATTCATTGCGTTATTGACTTTGTCGAGAAGACGAATTTTTCAAACATTCAGAAACAATGAATTAGGAATTTCTTCCAAAATATTTCGGTATGTGATGGAAAGTATGTCCCCAGATCCTAATTTCACTAAGAGCGATCTTGATACCTATAGATGAAATACGATCACTGGCTAGGCCATCACTACCGTCTAGGTTAGTCTATGCTCGATTAATCTATAATCTCTGAGCTCTATTGCTCTGTCGTGGCCGCGGCGCATAGCGACAACATCAAGGCGTTGATTGACGATTAAGGTCAGGAGTTCAAATTCGTTGAACTATTGTGTCAACTAACTCATGCTTCTAGACGTGTTTTATGTTCCATATTCAACCATATACTTCATCAGAATATTAAGCATCGGATTTAAGCTGATCTTATTTGGGGCTGTTTCGTTGGTGTAGTGGTCGCAACTTCGCAAGCGCTACTGCTGGCCATGAGGTCCTCGGTTCGATTTCCGGTTCGGGTAAAGTGTTATTGGGTTTTTCCATCTGGAATTTCTCAGAAGAAGCCCGGAGTCTAGATTTGTGCCCGGTTGATGGCAAAAGGCTCGCCCTCTATTACATGGGACTTACAAATAACTGGCGAAATGTGTGTGTGTACTAAAGGTACACCTCTGCCCAACCCTTCGGGAAATACAGGCGTGATGTTATTTGGGGCCAACCTTTGAAAAGGATCATAAAAGATTTATCTATTTAGGTAGGTACATCTTGGGTCAGATCCAATTATAAGTACTAAAACTGATATCAAAACAAAAATTACCGACTTAAAAAAGACCACTAGGTATAAAGTCAAAAATAACTTTAGTTTCGGGAGTCGGTGTCCTTTTCTGTAGTTTTGTTTATTTTGTTGCCACCGACTAGCGAAATTAAATAATATCATCATCAACTCAGATGACGACGATTAAAAACATAAATTACTTATCTATTGAAGCTAACATTATATCAATTATTCAAGGAATGGTAATAAAAATGGCACCACCGCGCGGATTTCCTCTACCAAAAAAGAATTAGGTACGTAAATAGGTCCAGTAATCACGAAGATATCGGTGAAAAAAAACACCGAATGCGAAGTCGATTAGAAATTGCAGGAAATACGGTGTTTCCAATATCAATGAGGTACCTAGCTACGCTACAAATAACCTCAAGATTTGAGGGCAAGCGTACACTATTTCTGATTTACCCTTGGCCGCTTATAGAAATAGTTAGCTATTTACATACATTCTTGTTAAAAGGCAATATGGCCCTAAAGGAGCTAAAGTATCCTTTAGCTCTGAAAAAAGGCTTTAAAATAGAGCTTGAACTCTTTCAGCTACCTCAATCAATCTGCCTAATTTTTTCCCGACTATCTTATTGGTGTCGGCTTCGAGTTTAACCGGATGCAACTGCATACCAGTATTTTACATGGAGCGACTGCCTATCTGAACTCCACAGCCCAGTAACTGGGTAATACGATACGCCTTGGTAAGACTGGTTGTCAGACGACCCGTAACGACTGTCAAAGATCCACGAATGACAGCCGGGACTAACGGCTTAGCGTGCTATTAGAGGCACGGAGGAGTCTCGGTATGTAAAGATTGAAAGATGGTCACACATCCACGGATCAACACCGGCAAGCGTAGCTTAACAAATTCAAAAGTATTTTTTTCAAACTAGGCTGAGAATCAGCACTTTTAGAACGTCAAAATTACATATGACAGTTCCCCCAAAAACGCCCGCCCTTCACCACTTCCTAGTGCTTTATTTGGCAAGAAGAAGTGGCGCAACAAACTCCCCAGCAGCACAGCTCTGTCTGTTCAGTTGGAAAAACTTGATTCTATACAATAGCACTTATGCAAAATAATTTACATTACGCAATAGAAAACATTAAATTAAATTATTTGCTATACATCAGCTAGCACACGCCAATATACCAACAAAAAACATCGAAATCTATACTCAAGCGGGAATAAAAACTAAAAAGTAAACAGAACTAATACCCGAATGAAACCTTCCAGGCATAAAGGGCGTGCCAGGTTACATAATAGCTATTAAAAGCTGTAACTCGAAGTCACAACTGTAACTCGAAGTCACAACTGTAACTGGAAGTCACAACTGTAACTCGAAGTCACAACTGTAACTCGAAGTCACAACTGTAACTCGAAGTCACAACAGAACTGTAACTCGAAGTCACAACTGTAACTGGAAGTCACAACTGTAACTCGAAGTCACAACTGTAACTCGAAGTCACAACTGTAACTCGAAGTCACAACAGAACTGTAACTCGAAGTCACAACAGAACTGTAACTCGAAGTCACAACAGAACTGTAACTCGAAGTCACAATAAACTGAGGGATCGACTCCTCTAACTCTTTCAGCTACGAGTACATCACGCTCCATCAACATCTAGGCATCAATTTACCGTTCAAGCTAAACGCATAACAACTTCTAAGAAAAATTCTCCTAAATAGACGGAGATAATTTGTCAAGTGACACCCGCAGGCCGACAAACACTTAACGAGATAACAACTCGCTATCATTCACACAGGGTAAGTTGTTTTGTTATCTTGATGGTGGAGCTTTGTTTTCGGTCCACTATCCCATTCTTAAAGCCTTTTTACCCGACTGCGGGACGCTAAAGAGGGTAATGTTATTATCAGCATAAACAAGGTGTAATTGAAATAACTCAAAACCTCTTAAGGGGACTACAGGACCTAAACGTGCCTAAACGCAAGTTTTATAATGCCTAAAAGAATATGATCCACTGCAGTAAACAAAATCAGAAAAATATATGATATTCTTCAGGATATATGCTAGTATGATAGTGTGTTGAAAACATAATACAACAAATTTGATACGATAGAAAAAAATCATGAAGATACCTCTAAAAATTTATTTTAACGATTAAAAATCATATTAATTTACATGCAATCATTCAGATTTTTTGTCAGATTATTCTACAAGCTACATATTAGCATAATAGTGTTTTAATTTTCCAGTCCAATCAATAGATTTTCTGTAAATCGCTAACTGCTTCATATTTTGCAATAAATTACCTGCGTCGTGTCATCGCGCTTCTCTTTCATTTCTATGCAGTCCGACAGTGACCGCGCTTTAGCTGTTGTAAGCTTCTTAAGGCGACGATAACTGACTTTTAACGATTTTATACTGAAGATCACGTATAGACGAGTAGTGTTAAGTAGTGGATTTGGAAAAAATATATGTTAAATTAGAGCATTTACTTAATGATTTCATATAGGAATATCTTAGATTATGTTTATAAATTAATTTGTAAAGTTATGTCTAACACGAATTAAAAACTGAGAATCACGCAAAATCTATCAAGCGTATTTTTCTGAAACCTTCACCATTTTAAAGATAATTTAATTATTGATATTTTAGTATAAGTGTTTTATTAAAATACCTTTTCATTTATTTATAATAAATTAATAATGCGTCTAATTTGGGACAGCGCTCCTTGACGGGCTAGGCCTATTACTGGCTGGACGTACGATGCGTTGCGTGAGCTCAGTACAGAACACGCAAGCTAACCACTCAAGGTCACTAGCATATATCTACGTCTTCAGGGGTCAGTGTACTCATAATTATGAACAACTTTTACTATGGGACCAACCCTAAATCCGCGAGAAAAAAATAACTATTGAAGACTAAAAATTATTTGATAGGCTTAGAGAGTAGACTTAGACTTATTATTATTGTACTTGAAGATATTAAAAGTAACCTAGATTTGACTTGGCTTATGTAGAGATCAGAGAATATTTGCTGTCTAATCTAAGTGGTTGTCATGATATGCTTTGACAACAGAATTCTAATTAAGCTATCAGAAACAGGAATGTCTGCACCCGAAGTGGTTGATTAACGTCTGCGAACCGTTATTATCTAGCTATCAATCTGTAGCGGTTTCTGGGACGTAGGGGTCATGTTAATGAGTTCATTAACATGGGTATCAATTATGATATCCATCAACCAAGCGGGTCTGGTTGACACATCATCTAAAAAATTTGATTATGTTACAAGGAGACTTAGGCCCGTATTACAGAACCTCACTCAAAACTCAAACATTACTTAAAACTTTAAAGCCTTTTTTTGGTTGAAACTTTAGTCTTGAGTAAAGTTCTGTTGATACGGGCCTAAGAATCCTAAATCATGGGACAATTCTTAATAATAGTATTGATTATTGACATAACGGTCCCGCATGACGGGAACCTCGTGAAAGCCGAGAAAGATAAACAAATCAAGTATCTTGACTTGGCTCGTGAGGTTGTCGACATGTGGGATGTGGACTCAGCGATCATTGTGCCGATAGTCGTATCAGCCAATGGCTTAATTGCCAAGAGTCTCAACCAACACCTAAGGAGGCTCTCGTTGGGCAGCTGGATCAAGGGCTTGATTCAGAAAGCGGTACTCCTAGACACGGCTCGCATTGTCAGGAGGTTCCTCTCTCTCTGGAGCCCTGACCGCCGGTAGCTTGGACCCTGTTCCTGATACCGGTGGGCTACTATTTTTTATATTTTTAAATGTTTTAATATTTTTTTATATTCTAATATTTAAAAACGTAATTTATAACTGTTTTTAATTAAATAAAGGCTAATATAAGTATTAATTACATATTTATTACGGTCGCGAATCATATTTTGATCAACAACCTTATACAGACCTGTAAATTGCAAAAAAAGGCAGAAAATTGGAAATTCGCGAGCAACCCTGGCATTTTCGTCTTAACGGGTAACGTGTCCCAAAGGCTGGCAACATTCCCTCGTCCAACGCCAATGCTGACTCTTCAAATGAAAAGAAAATGTTTAACCTTAATTCTCTGCTTGTTCACAGGGCATCAAGGATGTCCGCATGCTGAATCTTTGAGGAGGAAGGTGTTGAAAAGCGTGCACCATGACCAAGAAGTTTGAGTTCAACTGGCAGATCCCGGTCCCTGAACTACTGCTTCAGGTAAATATTTTACCTTATTTCTAGTAGATATCGTCATGAAGCCAGCGGGGCAATTGAAAGTTCACATTCAAAAATACCTATAATTTACATGGTCGACCGAGCTCGGGTTGACCGAGCTCTGGTCGACCGAGCTCTGCTCTGGTGAAAATAGAGAATACTCATTTAATAGTATAGGATAGTTTATACTAATTCTATGTAAGTATAGTACATACTAATTCCATGCTGCCGTGAGAGTAGGAACTTACTAATTCCATGCTACCATGTCATTATTCTAAAGTAGCCATCTTGGTCTAAACATTGGGCGACCGAGCTCTGCTCGGGTGAAAATACGGGGAAAACCTAGCTAGATTGATTTTCCCCCTATATTGAAAAATTCATCTAAATCATTGGAACCGTTTTCGAGAACGTGATTACAAATATATATATGTATATAAATATTGCTCATTTAATAGTATAGGATAGGATAGGATTTTCCTGAATTTCCCCACATTTTTGACATTGATTGTCGCTGAGATGAGATTACGGTTTTGAACGTTTTTTAGTTCGGGAATTGGCCTACTGAGGGGCAATTCCCGTAATTTTTAAGAACGTTCGCATTCGCATCTCGTCCGCAATCTGTCAAAAATACAATCTATTTACCAACATTTTTGACAAGTTTTACAGAATGTGACTAGAATGTGAAGGTTTTTTAAGTAGGTACCAGAATTGGCCTTCAGTTGAATGTTCAAGATGTTCCACACGAAAAAAAAAAAGGTTTTGTACATATAAAACAGCCGTAGATCAACCAACACCGCTTCCAAAATACGAAAAAAAGGTATATTGCCTGAAATAAATGGGTTATTATTATGAGAGAGGAATCTTAGGACCTAGCATAGCTCGGATCCTGGAGATTTAAATCACGTCATGTTTAATACACTCTGTCATCTCGATGAAAAAAATCTAATTTGATACTTACGACCAAACTAGTTTTAAAACAGCATTAAGCTTCGTGCAGACTAGCGCGACGCGACGCCGCGACGCGACTCGACAATACAATTTCTAAGAAAACTTGACGGTATAACAATAACCGATATCGCGTCGCGCTGGTCTGCACGAAGCTTTAAGTAGATGACTAAGGATCATTCTACAATCAGTGCCTAAAAGCAGAGAAAAAGTAACACCAGTTTCATCAGCACCTAAACAAAGATCTGAGATAATATAATCTGTGAAGTAAATCCCGCCGCAATCTGTTGTGCCCGTTACGTGAAGACCTGCGAGATGGCTGACAGTCAGTCCGTGTGCCGATCACGCCGTAAATCAGAGTCGATCGCACATGCTTACCGATCGTACGTGAGGGTACGGTGTTAGTGGCAGCGGGGGATATACAGGGATTTTTTTTTTTTAAGATCTGGCCATTATATATTACTTACTTATTATTTTTACCTGAAAAACTGAAAGTCCTGTCCGTGGTGCCTAAACTGGTAAACCGAAAACAAATAATGATACCGGTCTAGTACTTAAATTTGTGTCTTTAATCATACCTACATATGAAACAACAAGAACGTCGGTTATTGGTTGGCTACTGCTGACAGCAGCAGTGATAGCCAAATGGTGTGACCGTCGGACTGCCAAGTCATAGGTCTCGAGTTCGAACCCAAGGCCGCTGACTTTTCGGATGTAAGTGCGTATAATTGTCACTTCCTTCAAAAACGGTGAAGGAAAACATAAGGAAACCGGCTTGCCTGAGAGATGTTTCTCGACGGCGTGTGAAGCCAAGTCAGAGGCCCATGGGCGGCTTTAAAACTCTGGACACCAGGTTAGTCACTAACCACACGAAAAAGAAAAGAAAGACTGCTGATAGCAAAACCACAAGTGGCCGTGATTTTAACGGAACAAGAATTCCGCCTGATGACAAATATTTTCTCAATACCAATCTCGGTGCAGCGGCTGCTATGCGTCTGTGGCCAAGCCCGAACAAACCATTTCACAATACAGAGATTTTCTTGTACAATGTCGAGAGGTGTGCTCCTATAAACTCCTCCACTGGCACTCCAATCCCAGTTACTGTGTGTGTCTATTCGCCGCCTCGTATCGTAAGCGGCTCAGTCGAGGTGCGCTCACATAATCCCCTCACCTCCGCTCCGGCTTGACTACACAAATATCACGAGTTTAAAGTCTTTTCCGTTTGATTTGTACATCCATTGATTTACTTTGTTTGCGTATTTGTGCGGGTTTTTGGCTTTTAGGTTCGGTGTCAAGTTTGGAGTATGAGCACAGATTGTATTACTGTATTATGTGCAAGCACGTATTCCTGATAACAGTTATGTTATGGTATGGGAACGAATCTATTTGGGTTACTTCAAATGAGGGGTGATGTAGTAGGTAGCTTTTATAAACCGAAACGATAGAATTACAGGAAGCGGTTACCGAGTTAAGGTGGTTAATCTGAAAAGCAAAAAAATGTTAGTTAAACGAGATGAGATGTGTTACTATGAAGATTGAAGAATCATGGAGAATGAAAATGAAGAGGAGAGAATTATTAATTAACAGTGGAAGTAATTAGTGGATTAAGCTGCCCTATATATGGCTAATTAGATGCCACAATAATATGCTTAACAGCGCAAGTAGCATTAGGTAAATACTATAGCTAAGTACTATACTTATAAAAACATAAATTCTAACTCAGCTTTTACTGTCCCTTTCAAGCCTAAGTCTGTTAAAAAATTGCTACTAATTGGAACCACAACGCCAGTTTACGATATACAAACAGCTCCATTTTATAACGCTACGGGCTCCTGCTGCGATTCTCAAGTAACCAATGACAGGAGCGTTATTTACACGACGGAATAGCCTCAGCCAATAAACGGCTCGAACTTTATAGACTCTTTATCGGAACACGCGGTTTTAATTGGCTGTTAAAAGCTACGCTTTAGAGCCATGCAGAATAAAACGGGTCGTAAAAATGTTGTTATAAAAATGTGTGGAGAAAAAAGTGTCGTTTTTGTTGCTAAATGGCCGAAATGAAATCAAATATTTTATTTGACGAGTCGAATAATACAATTATTACTTTTTCATGGTTATCTTTCTCATTCCAAAGTTATGCCGTGGATTTAATATTGTCACAAATTCGAGACAGAGAAAGTTTTATCTTCCAATCAATGGTACAAAAAGATTTTACAAAAAAAAAACAACAGACTTCCAAAAAAAACACTACTAAGTGAAAAATAAATTTTATTTCGGAAGTCAGTGGTTTTGGTTTTGAATTTTCATTTTTTGCCAGCGACTTCCGAAATTAAATTTACATTTTGTAGTGTTATTTTTGGAAGTAGCTTGTTTTTTTATGCAAAAAGTTTTTATATTTCACTTTTTAGTTGTGGTACCTACCCCACACAAATTGGAATACCACTACCTGCTATGTAAATAACAGTGACAGGAACTTATTATTTATAACACCATCCATGTGGTATCTAAGTGGGATAAATACGTATGAGGCTAACTTAAAAACTACCCAAGCTAAGTTAATAAAATTTATATGGGACCACCGAGCTAGCTTCTTCTACCAAATGAAAACGAATTTTCAAAATCGGTCAGAAAATAACTAGGAACAAACATTAAAAAAAAAACATAATGTCGAACATAGAATGTCCTCTTTTTTGGAAATCGGTTAAAAATAGATATTATTGGAATAGAATACTTTCTGACAGGAGAAAGAACAACAGATGATTATAGCCACATCTAATCTATTCATAAGCAACTATTTATTGCAATTGTCCATCAGAATCCATGTTTCTTTAGCATACCATTATTTAATGACAATGACTAAAAGTTAAAAAAGAAACCAGCGATACTTACAGAAGTCGCATTATGATGTGTAACATCTGACATCGCACCTTGGTAATAAGCAACATTAAAGGGGCGGGGCCTCGTCAAGGTCGTTTCTGCCGGCCAACTCTAGCACCGCGCGCGCTCATTGGTCAAATGAAAGATGTAACACATAAAAAAACAACAATTACAGGCACTTTTGACTTGTCAAGGAGAGTTGAGCTGTCAGAAAGATGAATCTAGTTGCCCCATTGCAAAGCGTAGTAGGTTCCTACGAAGGAGAAAGAGCAAGAAACTCCACGGAAATTATTCTTTTAAATCAAAATATAGGGTACTTATACATTTTTATTTGTCCTTCAGCTAGTTTATAAAAAAATATGGGATACGTATTTTTTCTTTTTTTACGTAATCAAAAGATTACGGCAATACATTGAGTTCAAATGTGACATGACGTTTCTCCCCGGTAGATTTTTACTGACTTGTGACGTAGCGAGCCCCCACTCCCCCCAAACTATAATTCGTTTTATCTAAGCAAAAAATACGTGTCTAATATTTTTTTTTTTTCTGACTGACGGACTAAATAGTTTTTATTTTGTCAACATCCCTATTCTAGTATGTAATAAATACTAATTTTGTTTCCCCCTCAGGGTGCCGTCTTCGACCGGTGGACAGAAGAGAAGGACAACACAGAATTTGAACAGAACTGCCTGTTCAAAGTCGACGAGTATGGCTTCTTCATATACTGGAAGAGCGAGGGCAAGGTAAGTCCAGTCTTAGAACTAATTAGATTAAAGTGTAAGAAGAAAACTATGATGTAGATGTCACATTGGCGAGTCAATGGATATGACGAACTAGTAATTTTCTTTCTTCTTATAATGAAAACCTTAGATGATGATGGTAGAAGCGGATTTTATTTATTTCACTAATCATATTCGTTTTATAAGATGCAATTTGCTATTTGGTACGCAAACGCTAATACGCGCTTTCACGTGGAGTTACGGGTACCCGCCATATGCGTCCGTATACAGCGTGGCTGGGACGTCGACGCGAAGCCAGTGAAATTTTTCGTCGGTTATTTTAAAAAAAATCTGCTGTTTCATAGAAAAGTGCAATACCTACGCAGTCAAAATGTATGGAACAGCTGTTTTTTTTTAAACTGAATCCATGATAACCGGCTTCGCGTCGATGTCCCTGACACCCTGTATAATCATCAAATTAGTGATTTGCTCTTGTTTTTACCCAGTTTACGGCTAGAAAACGTGGTCTACGCTACAGGAACTTATAACTTAGCTCAGAAATGTGTCTTTGTCTAGGTAGACAGATAGGTATCAGTCCTCATTTCTAAGCATTTGAGGATATCAAGACAATAATACAACGATACGTAAAGTAATTGGATGCTACTGCAGCAACCTTTGAAGAGGCTTTGACTCTATCCACATAAATGCTACCTGTATATAGTCAGACACAATATACAAAGCTCCCAAATACCGTGTGTGTTAGGACATTCACATGTGAGCTACGATAAACTTTGAGCTAAAGGGAACTGTGTCCAGGCTGCGATGTGTTCATCCCAATTCTGAAGTTTTAATTAATTTGCGAGGATAGTTCTCGTTACGGGACATGAAACTGTCGCTTAGCACAAGTTACAGTGGACGTACGTAGGGAGTTTAAAGGCTTTAAAGCTATAATAGAATTAGGCCAGCTGTATCTTCACTTCGTGACTGCAAACTGTGGGGTAATTGTATAACACACAATTGCAATGCCTTTCATTTTGACAGTTCAACAACATTCATTAAAAATAACAAATAACTCTACGTTGTCGGACAGACGAATTTTTCAAACATTTGAAGCAAGGGGTAGGAACTTCTTCGGATTGTAAAAGAATGTGTGTAACGATGGGGTGCTGGCCTCTTATATTATTGTGAAGCCTGTTAGGATTGTTGTGCTGTGCTAAGATTAAAACATAAATATAAAATAAAAAATACCAGAGTAATTTAATCATGGATACGATGCTCGGTTCCTATATAAACTAAAACGAATCGTTTTAATAACCAATGGTTGCTTTTTTATTATTGCCAAACTAGGCATATAAATAGATTCGTAAACAAATTTTACCTATGATAGTTACTTCCATATAGGAGGGTCTAGTATGCAAAGCTATGGTGTTTGCTTCATTATTGGTAAAGATACAAGATTCGAGTCTTAATTTTAACCAATACCTAACGTTCCGTAAATTATCGGAAACGGCCATCAATCTATCACTCAGCTATACTCAAACTACGGACCCAAGTCGATATGATCAATTTTATTACGTTAACGACCTGAAGCACAGTTTAACAGAGTTGAGCTATCTAAACCATTAAGACTCCAAATCCATACCCACCCATATCAACGACACTTTCCACTATTTTTCGCCAGGTAACAAAACCCCCTTTCAAATAAAGCTCATTTCTTTCCTCCGTCAACTTTGACATAGGTCTCCCGCATCCACGTCGAGTTGGGAACTAATTTCGCTGCATACATAATGTGCAGGAATGACAAATTTAGATCCACCCACAGTCTATCATGAGGTAGTATTTCCCAGGAGACCTAGCTCGTGGTTTAGTTATGGCCTAGAACTAGATTTAGGTTAGTCCGTGAGCTCGAGTTGTAAGGAAGGATATAGTGTAGGTAGGTCATGGTTGGGTCATGATAAAAATTGATGAACCATACTCATCTGGAGAAATGGTATTTGTTTAAGAAGATTGAGAAGAAGCACCATCTTCTTAAGAGCGGGTAGTGATCAAAATTGCCTATCTTCAATTAGATTTTTCATGAAGTTGATAAAACTAAGGTATAAATTAAAAAGCTGAAATTCATTAATTCACTGACAGACAATGCACAGCACAGCCTAAACCAGGGTCTGGAAGCATGAAATTTTGCACAAGAGATCTTTATTTATAACGAAAATGAGCACAAACGAAGGATTTTTTGAAATTCGTCCCCTAAAGGGGAAGGGACCTATACTTTTATCATGGCTAGAATGTTATGATCTATATACTTAGTTCAAAATACAAATTTAGAAAAGCATTAATACAAAGTTGATTATGAAAAAAAGCTCTATTGTAGTCAAAGATTTGGGTATCGTCAAAATATCGAATCCTAACTAAAACCCTGATATATGCCAAATTAGACGCATTATTAATTTATTACTTATACATAAAACAAAAGTTATTTTAATAAAACGCGTATACTAAAACATCAATACTTAAATTATCTTTAAAATGGTGAAGGTTTCAGAAAATACGCTTGATAGATTTAGCGTGATTCTCAGTTTTTTATCCGCGTTAGACATAACTTTACAAAGTAATTTCACTATGTAATATTGTAGCGTTACACCGCCTCATAAGAACTACGCATCCAAGACATGACGTCACACAAATTCTGCATCGCGTAATTAGAGTTTACCGCGCGAACGACATATACAAGACTATCCGACATCAACTTTCGGGCAGTTGCCGGCCAGACACGACACCCGTCTGGTCGGAGGATCCTCCCTTTTCTATGGTCGATGAGTGAACTTTACACCCTCTTCCTAAAATATAAACATAATCTTAAATATTCATATATTAAGTTATTAAAAAAATGCTCTAATTTAACAATATTTTTTCAAAATCATTAACTGTACTCGTTTGGACGTGATCTTCAATATAAAATCATTAAAAGTAGGTTAGCTTCCAAAACGCCTAGGGTATACAAAATAATTTCAGATTATTACCTAGTCAAGGCTAAACTAATTGATTTCGATATTACTAGGGAAGCTCATCTCCCCATGGACAGCAAGACCTTGGTAACCACTAGTAGATAGTACCTATAACATAGTTAATACATTAACAATTTCTTCTCCTAGATCTATATGAATATCGCTTGGGAAATCTGCCGTTGTATATATTCAATTACTGAATAAATAAGTCTTGGCGATGTGATATTGATTTCTATGTTATCTTCAGGGTACCGTTTCAAGGCTCGTGCAGACCAGCGCGATGCAACGTCGCGACGCGCCTCGAACAATATAATTTCTAAGAAAACTGAATGGTATAACAATAACCAGTGTCGCGTCGCGCTAGTCTGCACGAAGCTTTATTATATCTATTATATTCTCAATTCTTCAGTCAAAGCTTGAGCGAAGTCAAATATTTTATACCAAGTAGGTCATTAAAAGGCATTTTTGAACGTCATGTTTTATACATTGTAACAGCGAATCAATTTTCATGCCTCCCCCTTAAGACCTAGGGCAGTTGCGAGGTGAAACACGTGTCGATTTCTTGCAGGGTTTTTTATTGACTGAGGAATAGTTAAGCGGAATAGGTTATTAAATATATCTCCGTCTATTGTATTTTATAATGGATTTCCGTAAGGTCACGCCTGAATCAATTAGCTATCTTTAATTCTTTTTTAATTTCGCCGTGATTACTAATTATTGGTAAATAATTAACATTTACGTGTGTGTGTAATTGAATGAAATGTAATTAATGAAAATGCACTCGGTATAATTTGTGATTCTCATTAATTTAATGAAGGAGCGTCCTCCTCATTAAGCTAAGCGCACATTACAGCCGCAACGGGCCGCAGCGCAACGCTTTTTCATATAAAAAGTGCGGTGCGGCGCCTCTAGTGAGCGTTGGTTCATAGAAATTGTACGAAAGTGATGACGGAGGATTTCTGCAATGCGTTGCGTTGCGGTGCGGCCCGCCTCAATAACAGCAATGAATGTTGTCAATTTGTCAAAATGAGAGACATTGCAATTATTAGTGCGTTATGCAGCTAGGGTTACTGGATGCAGTTCGGAAGGACGAAGGTACCAACATTTTGGCAACCCTTATACTGCCCATCTATCTCTCTTCATCCGTCGAAAAAATAATAATATCATAAGTGAACGAACCCATTATTGTATATCATTAGACTCACCGACGGATATAAACACGATAATATCTCTATCAATCTGCGTTTTTGAGGATTCAACTCGATAACAACATTAGTAGTAATGGCTTGTCAGCACCCACTGTGCTGTTTCATCGCAATTTAATCTTTTAGCGAAGCTCTATGTCTATCAGGACTATGAAAAATAATTTATTTACTTTTAAAATTGTATACCATCACGCTTTGTGCTTTCCCTGAAGGGTTAGGCAGAGTTATGCCAATAGTAACTAAACATGGCGAAATGGGGAACTGGCGAAATGGGCACCCCTATTTCGCCAGTTCCCCATTTCGCCGCACACCCTACCCTTTTTTTATTCTTAATATTTTGTGATACTTATATATTCTCTGCCGTAAATCGTAATAGTATGTTTTAGAAAAAAAAACTTAAAGTATTTATATTTCGAGAAAATTCCGAAAATCTTGTGGCCAGTAAACTGGCCATTGAACGTCCTGTGTCACTAACCCTCATCGCAGGGTCACTGGCCAGTAAAATGGACACTAACGAAATCTGTGAAAGGTGTATATAAAAAAAGACTTTAATTATATATTTTAGTTATAATGCATTAGAATATAATTTTTAATTTTTTTTCGTCGTTCCTCTCAAATAGAGCACCTGCCATTTAATCTCTTCACCACCCTTCGTTGACTGGTAGAGAATGTCTAAGGCTAAATAAATAAATAATGTATTTCCTAATCAGCCTTTAATAATAGAACGTAATTATACTAACAGTTTTAATCACAAATTGAATTAAAATAACTTATTCTTCTAATTCTTCCACGTAATTATTGAAGGTATTCTTGTACACTGGTGGATCTCTAATCTTTTATTACTCCACATAAATTTTTATTTATTATAATAACTCGAGATACTTGGGTCGGGTTCGGTGATGATGGCGGTAGAGATGGCGGCGGCTGTGGAGGTGGCGGTGGTGGGATTAGTTAGATGATGGGACAAATATTCGTGCGCGGGCCGCACGGTGGCCAGTTCCCTGGCCATCTTGAAAAAAGACGCGAATTTATTATATCGCGCGACGAACTTGAACGCTGATCAGCTCTCAATCCAGTGTGCTCTAACGCGGGTCGTAAATGTTCATAAGGTTCGATATACAAGTAAAAAATCTATGAGTTAACGACCTTGAAGTGACTGTCCAGTTTACTGACCACTTTGTATGAGCCGTCCTATAAAGGGTGTCTCAAGTAATGGGAAGAGCCTATTGCCATCAACCAAGTACAAATCCAGAATACCGTCTGCTCCTGAAAAAATCCTGATAGAAAAACACAATAACACTGCCCGACCTGGGAATTGAACCCAGGACCTCATGGTCAGCAGTTGCGCTTACTAGACCAACGAGCCACGATAAAGTATTTACATTTAAAATTCTATTTATGTTATTTTCCTTTGCCTTGTCTTTACCCACGGATGCGTGGGGCAATCTGTCATTTACAGGAAAAAACGTAATTTAATTGTAACTTTTATATTTACATTTGAATTGTTCAACAGTTTCAATGCGATTGCGTCTATAATTTCCGTCATGACGCATTCATATAAGCGTCACGTGGCGTTTTTAAACGCTTATTAGTAATTGTCAATTGAAATGGCTAGATTTATTCTTTATTACAAGTTGCTACTATTAATACACACGTAAATACATACGCTCACGCCTTCTTCCCATTGGGGGTACGCAGAAACTACAAAACGTCAACTGCTACGAACTTTACATACTCCTTTTGGTTCGTTTACGTTCATACATCAGAGGGTCTAGTGTGAGTTTTGTTTAACCATCTCGATTTTACGCATCGACCGCGTTCGGCGCTCTGATTGGCCCTTCACTGGCCTTCACTGGTGATGGGCCAATCGGAGCGCCGAACGCGGACGATGCGTAAAATCGAGATGGTTAAACGAAACTCACACTAGACCCTCTGGTCATACACGCACGCCACTTGCGAGTACTACGCACTTGACCTTTCTCAAGAACATCACCAATAAGGTCACTATGTCCTCCCAGGGCGTCTCCTCCTAGCGTTTCCACTCACATCTGCGTTGTTAATACCTTTTGTTAGTCGCCTTTAATTCTATTATTACAATCAGCTTTATACTAACTAACAATTGTAATGATTGTGGATTCAACAAGTTTCCTAAGTAACTGAGACTGGTCTTGATAGTTCGTATAACTTCTGCTAGTATTACTAATACTTATTAAGCTAACATTGGAATGAAACTAGTTACATGGTTCGTGTTCCCGTTCTAAAGCAGTCGAGTCGAGAGTCGCGCCGGAAAATCTAAAAGTTTAATAGGACGTGAAATAATTCATACGCTAGGCAGGCTCATTTCCAATTTCAGTTACACTGAGAAATTTTCTGTGCTAGCTGTCGTCTGACCTCGGAACTTCAATAAAGAGTTAAATGCGGACAGTTGTAAAATAAATTAGTTAAGTTTTTTGTTATTTTCTTCTTCTTAATATAGGTTTCTGAATATAATAATAGTCATTATTGTATTTATCAGACAACTGTATTCAGCAGTGGCGTTGTATAGCTGTAAAAAAAACGAGTGAACCTTACACTAGTCGCAAATGATATGTAACATCTGACATCTTGGCGGACGTATATATGATATAAAAAATATTCATCATCACCACCACCATCATCATCATCCGGTTTACAACCTCTCGGGGGTAAATGGGTTGGTACCATCTGACAGCCAACTCTAGCACCGCGCGCGCTCATTGGTCAAATCAAATAGCGCGCGCTCCTCCGGTTTCATGTTACACACTTCCGTTTCACGAACGGCTTTCTGTTACACACTTCCATCCCTTTTCACGAAATTACTCCCACAGATTGTAGGAAAGCGATAAGAAAGATGTTCCTAACTAAATGTTATGTTCACCTCTCACACCCTCGAAGAGTAGCAACCAAATAATCAAATCAGTTGGCTACAAGCATTAATTCAGTCATTCTCTAAGGGTTCCCTCAAGGAGTGTTTGTACCGGTGACCTCGCATCAAGGGCTGTCGGTACTCATTAGAAGGTGATTAGGGTCACTCCGGGTTCGAGCGTAGTACGCAAATTTGCCCCGAAATGTTAATATGATGCTAGTCATCATATTAACATTTCGGGGCAAATTTTCTTTGTAGAGTGTAATGATTTAATATAAGAATAGGACTGAGTGAAAGGTTTTGACTGTTTGGGTAGAAGCGAAACAGTTGAAAACTGGACCAATACGTTGGTTTAAAAAATAAGAAGCAAAAGTAGAAATAGTCTTTAATTTCTATAAACCAATGACTATAAAGTATAATCGAATGATTTTTTACGCTGCGAAGTTGAATGTTATGGCCATTGATCTAGTGTGGCTATATAGGTACATAACCATTGGGAACGAAGGACCAATTATTTTCATAAAGGTTTACCATGCGTAAATGCTGAAAATTACCTGTTATTGATGAAAACAGGACTGGCTGGAAAAGTGGCAATTCAAGTAAATGTTGAAGTACAAACCGTTCACTATAACTTTTCCCTTGCCGTCATGTTGGCACCATTGCTTGTCAAGCTTAGTTTTAATAATAATAGAGTTCAAAATGGCAACTGACAGAACAGTGCAATCAATCGCGTCACAAGACAAGTTCAATTGAACGCACTGTATATACGTGTATGTATATCAGGGCGTTACGTTAGAGATATTTTTGAAACAAAATATTTTTTGAACAATATGAAAAACTATTTATAAAAAAACCTAAGTATAGTACATGACTCTTTTCGCCTCAAACAGCAATTTCGACGAAACGTGGCATGATAAACAGCTGACGCGTACTATATATCAACTGTGTATCGTAGCAAAATGGCGAATGTAACGTTCGGAATATTCGCAATAAACTTGGAAAGGCGTTACAAGATGGATTGGACTTGATTTTACTTTGATACTGTTTGTTTCTCTGTTTGTTTTCGTTATTGAAGTTCTTGATGCGGTTTCAATATGCGTGATGCGTCTGGAGTCATAGCTTTGAAGGTAGTTCGTTGATGTTAAGCTCGAAAGACCGCGATTCTTCTTCCTTTTATTGTGAGGCGTGACTCATTTTCTGGTCTTCTGATACGCATTGGTGCCGTTTAATGTTCAATTTACGCCAAAACTTTTTCTATACCAACTCAATTTTCTTTAAGCGTTATAAAAGACAGGTTAAATAAGTACTTATTCCATCCACGAATCTGTAAGCAAAAAGAAAACCTACAATATTATAAACAGCTTAAATAAAATCTCATAACAAAATTCATCTTACAAAACTTCCTGATATTAAATCTGCGTTTCGCGAAGCCTCTGAAAGACTTTCTCCGAAATTAATATCACATTTCACGGCAGAAGCTACCTCACAAAAATTCAAATACCTGTCGGGTCGCAAACATCTTGAGTTCCCAAGCTGAAGAGCACTTTAGGTGAAGGCTACAAGGTCCACTTTCAGTTGTCGTTACCGCTAAGTGTGCAAGGTCGAGTATGTGAGGGATGGGCCTGAGTCTGAAGGCCTCTTCAGAGAGAATGGCGGACTTTATAATGACCTGGTGTTTATAGGAGCAGTCGTTAGTGACACTGTTTGATGATGGGTCTTTTGGAATATGTATCACTAACTGCGGGTACTTGTTTGCTGATAATTGCCACTTGTTAGGGTTTAAGGGATTGTTAAGTGGGTGTCCTTGAATCTAATTAAGCTGCTTTGTGATTTGAACATACATAACTCACGCTTTCTTCCCATTGGGTTAGGTAGAAACTTCATAACGCTACCTGCTACGATCCTAACATCCTCCTTTTGCCTCGTTTACGTTCATACATCTGGTCATACACGCACGTCGGTTGCGAGCACTACGCACCTGACCTTTCTGAAGAACATCACCAATACGGTCACTAAATATGTCCTTCTAGAGCGTTTGTTTGATATACTTATGTTGTAATAAATCGGTTCAGGCCCGCGTGTTAGTGGTCTTCCGTACATTACTAGTAATCAGGATTGGAATATTGAATTTACTGTCAATTTGTTAGTACATCAAGCGCAGGCTTTCCACGAAATTAGTCTCATTAAATGAATAGGTGGCTAATGGCTTCCAGGTATGAAAGCTTTATCGTTGCCTTGTCACCTAATATTACGAAATAAGACGTCGTTTGAACCTCGCCACTTTGAGATAAAGGTACAACGCGAAAAAGATAAAAGACATGAACAAAATTTATTTGATGTAGCTGCATGCAAATACGATTTCCTGTTGGCCTCCATATGATTACGAGATCCTATAAACACGCTTATATTTTCCTTACAATGTTCCTGTACCCCTGACCTTGACATCTCCAGGTTACAACAATATTCACCGCCAGGGGGCGTTGCTGTCACCATTCAAGAGACACAAACTTTTGGCTCCATAAGATGTTTTCGAAAAGTTTTGATACAAAGGAACGTATTTATTTTGGCTCTGTCGTCGCGTCGTGTGATAAATAATGCCGTCTGGGTTTTTATGGACCCGTCTTGTGACTTCCTGAAGGAATTCTTTTATTTATATTCTTCAAGCGCTTCTCTATATCACTATGTTAATTTAGTATGATCTGTAACTAGTACTAGTTTTTAAACAGTCTTAAACTAGTTATGTGAAACTTTTGTTAGTCAGAGTGGTGTCTGGATAAGGTCATTATGTTCTGCGAGTTGAGGCTGCGCAAACCGCGGTCAGTTTTTGGATAGTCGATCATTCTTTGCACATAGCAAACGTATGACAAGCGTTGATACATGGGTTTCCGTTATTATCGGCATTCTATAACCCCAATCTTGTAGTTGCAAGACTCAAAGAGTAGGATATAATACATTTTCCAATGAACTTTTCTTAATTTAGCTTTCTTAGCACTTGTTGTGATAGAGCCAAAAATCCAGCTTCATCTAACCCCGGGTCCACACTCTCGCGAGTGCGACTCGTGGCGGCCCTTTCAAGTGCTGCGGCAAATGGAGGCTACACGAGTGCTACCCATCCACACTCTCGTCTTATTCAGTTGCCCACCACGCCACGCGCCTCGCGTCCTTTGACTCCGGTCAAAAACCGACACCGAGCGGAGCGACCGCGAGGCGAGACGAGAGACGACGAGAGGAGGCGAGTGCGCCATCCACACTATCGCGCTCGCTTCACCTCGTCTTGCCTCCTAGAGAGTGTGGACCCGGGGTAACAGTTTTCTAAAGCCATAGTTCGAGTCACTATCCATCCATCAGCGCTTTGCGTATCTCCGTACTTATCTGTTCTCTCCCTTTAGCCATAATGTCTTGTAGTCTTCCTATTCACAGCTTTGTATAGAGACATACCTTGCCCATAATTTCATAGACATACCCAAAACACGATACCGAGTCCCATCCCATATTCACTCATACATAATGTACCAAATTCAAAGGGAACACTTTGGGGGCGTTGTCTTGTACCTATTCAGTAATTTATCAGCTAAATCGTGCCACAGTCTATTTACTCCGAGGATCTAATGAAAGGCAGGTGACCTGGTAGGTACTCAATTAGAGGTAATGGTTCAAATACACGGGATTATTTTGTTAATCTTGTTTGGGTTGATTTTGTGGGATGACTGGCGGATGATGGCAACTTTTTAGGGTTCCGTAGTCAACAAGGAACCCTTATAGTTTCGCCATGTCCGTCTGTCTGTCGGTATGTCTGTCCGCGGCTTGGCTTAGAGACTGTTAGTACTAGAACGCTGTAATTGGGCATGGGTATACATATTAAAATCGCGCCGACAAAGTGGTAAAATAAAATCATGATAAAAATAAATTGTTAGGGTCCTCCCTTACACATAAAGTGGGGATGTTTTCTTTCCTCGTCTATCCCATGATGTGGTGAAAACCATTTTTCGGTTCAGGGATCCGTTTGCGTTTAACCTGTAAAGTGCAATTTTTTGTAACTAACTCTAACAAAAATTTGCACTTTACAGCTTAAATTTCGTATTTTTTTTATCTGCCAGCTAAATGATTGTTAATGGTGAAAAAATTCTAACTATCACAGCTAAATAGGCTTTTACAGGTTAACGAGTAATAATCGACTAACTTACATTTGTAGTCGGAATGTATGGGAGAACATGTTTTTCAATTACAATTTCAAGTTTGTTCTTGGGATAAACCACGGAACCCTTCATTGGTCCGACACGCACTTGGGTTTTGTAAATAAATTCGGCTAGGACTGGAAAATGTAAAGAAATCTCTGTCATCTCGGTGGGAAAATTAAATTGTTGGTGATAACTCTAAATTAGGTCAAAGAGGGAAAATTTAATGAAAAGCAAAAGAGTTTATTAGCCTATAACTTGTATGTTTGGTGTCTTACTACTGTTAGTGCAAGTTGGTGATTAATAAATTAAATAATTAATTAACCGAGTTCCAAATAGGATGAGTTTATATGTTCGTCGCGTATGTATGTTTTTTTATTGTTATGTATGTCCACGGGTTTCTCCGTCAATTGTGGACCGATTATAAAATCTTTTTGTTTGAAAGGGTATGCTTTCAAGGTGGTCCCATATAAATTTTATTAATTTTGCTTGGATATTTTTTGAGTTAGCTTCAATAATACGTATTTTTCCCACTTAGTCTATATGGATGATATGATAAGTTCCTGTCACTGTTATTTGCATAGCAGGTAGTGGTATTCGATTTGTGTGGGGTAGCTGCACCAAAACAAAAAATTAAAGGTTTACACAAAAAAAAAAAACACTACAAAAGTGACAAATAATTTTAATTTCGGAAGTCGGTGGGAAAAGTCGTTTTTTTTTAGTCATACCTACTAGTCGTTTTAAACGAATACGTCTAAAACCTTGTCCGATCCGTAAGGGCAGGCTATCTAGGCTAGGTATCGTACTGAGTCTATTTATGTGGTCATTTTCAGGAAAAAATAATTTAAAACTCTCGTGATGAATAAATAAATTTTATCGTGTTTTACACTTACTTATTACATGGGGCATGGGCGGCCGTCGTTTGGCGGGTGTCTAAAAATCATAACTTATGACCGCTGTTGAAAATTTTAAAAACTAAAGTAAGTATTTTAAATAGCAATAACTTTTTAATTATCAACAACAATAAAATTAAAATAAAACTTTTTGGTACTTAATGTTATTGCAGTACCTACCTTTGTGCCCCTTTCGTATCGGTCAGAGTTTTTTTAACATATTGTATAACAAAATGTAATTAATTGACCGTTTCGGTCTATAAATTATCTTAGCCTATTAATGTGTACAATCAAGAATATTCTAGCATCTATTTATAACACATACCAAATCTAATATCTCAATCATATCTACTCAAATGAACAGATGACTACTCGTACTAGGCACACAACATTGAAAGCTATCTAGCTCAAACTATCCACAACATAATACCGACCCTCGAAGCAGATAATGCCTTCGCAAACCCTCGACGGAAACTACCAGGTACTTAGCATCATAGTACCAGTGAAGTACCACTGAGGAAGTCTATTGTCCCAGGTACCTTTGTTGAGGACTTCGGCCCTATTGTGGCCTGTTATGGGTAAAATGATGCGAAATGGGTCACATGATAGCCGTTTAGTGGTAGATGGACGCTTTGTGTCGTTAATGTGTTTTGGGCTTTATATTGTGATAGGCAGTTCTTTTATTTTATTAGAGCGTTTGATTGATCTGTTTAAGAAATGGAAACGTGTAGTGTATAGGCGCTAAAGCTGCACAAGAATCTTAGATGGATCCGCAGTTGTAGCCCGCGAAATTCAAATTTTCTTACGTTATTTGCAATTTGCAGGTCAGTGTCAGGTTGTATCTTGATCAAAATATGATGCGAGACTATAACAGATATGTATTTGCAGAATTATAATCATTAGAATCATTAATACATCTCTCTAAGTTAGATTTGTTCCATAAAACTTTTCTACAAGAAATTTGTTCGGAACTAAAGCCGCCATCTTGTTTTTTCAACGGCCTCTTTCAATGTCATTCAAGCGTCCAAAGATCTTTGTTGTACTGTAATTTTCATTAACAGTATTTTTTTGTAGAAATATAGCAATATTTTTGAATTAATGAAAATAATCATGGAAAATTCGGAAAATGTTCTAGGTAGGAGCTATGCTGGCATAATACAACCACAAATATTTTGGTATTAAATTCGAAAAAGTTGTGGAAAATCCATTACTTAATCCAACTTGTCATTATGTAGGTACCTACTTATTATGTACTTACATAAGGCAATATTCCTACTTATTCATTTTCACGTAGGTAGTCTTCGAGAGCCTTACAAAGAAGCTCTCTAAACGTCAAACAAAAAAGGTCGGGATTACGTAAGTTTTCGAGTGAGGACTTCAAAAGTTTCAGAAGTAAAAGACTTTCCATACTTATGAGCTTCACGTGATTGTCTTCGTAAAAGTAAGATGTGAAGACTTCCGAGTCAAGTATGTATGTGAGTAGGTGATGATATGATTCTACATGATGGAGACTACTAAGAGACGCGAACCATTATTAAATTGGAATTAATTCTACGAATAATATCTAATAATAGCTTATTAAATTATTATAAACGTGCTCCAGAAATACGTTAAGGAAATCATCAAGTTATAAAACGCCCTAATTTACAATATAGATTTGGCTCGAGCACCGCAATTGTAATTAATTTAGAGTTTACTATTATGGAATCTTTATTTGATTCAATTAGTAATTTTAACTACGAATAGAATCGTGGCTAAGTAATATCAGTCACACGGGTTGATCCATCAGGTTAAGCTACGCTTGCCGGGATTGATCTGTCGATAGGTGACTCTCATCACACATCTTTACACACCGCGCCTCTTCCGTGACTCGGAAAGCACGTTAAGCCTTTGGTCCTGGTTGTCATTTGTACATGTTTGACAGTTGTTAAGGGTCGTCTCAGAAGCCCGAATGTCTGACAACTAGTCTTACCAAGGGCAAGGGGTATCGTGTTACCCAGTAACTGGGTTGTGGAGGTCAGATAGGCAGTCGCTTTATGTAAAATACTACTGGTATTCAGCTGCAACCGGTTAGTGTGGAAGCCGACCCCGACGTAGTTGGGAAGAGGCTAGGCAGATGATGAGCTACGAATAGAATAGATATGGGATCGAAAAATGGAAACGTTGTATGATCCCATACTGATTTCCCCTGTCTGGAAAATGTAATTGATAGTGTCTGCTTCGGATAACACAATTTTACATAACAGAACTCCTCAAAATTCAAAATTCAAAAGTCATTTATTCAAACTAGGCTGAGAATCAGCACTATTCGAACGTCAAAATTACATAAGACAGTCCCCCAAAACGTCCACCCTTCACCACCTATTTTCCCTGAAGCGTTGTGCAGAGGTGTAGGTACGTATAGTAGGTACAACCACATTTCACCAGTTACTACTCGTATGTTAATTAAATTAATTAAGTTTATGGAAATATTTAAAAAACGTGTGTGTATCAGCTCCGACGCACGACTGGAGTTTACTTATACGATTGTCTTTGAATATGCAATAGACAAAGAGGGTAAATAAACACACCTCTAAAAAACAAAAAAAATATAAGTACAGAGTTATTGGTTATATATCGGCAATCCATTAAGAGAATGTAGGAGAGGTCATTTACAACCAAATGACCCCTTTTGACTCCTATGCAAATGTCAGCATTTTTCGAGTCGTTAATTTTTTTAAATATTTCTGTTTCATTCATTTTAAAATATAAAGAGGTCAAATTACTCGGAAATGACATTGGCATATGGTCATGAGGGGTCATTTGGTTGCAAATGACCTCTCCTACAGCCCCTTAACGGATTGCCGACATATAACCAATAACCGTGTATATTTATTTACATACATATACTACCATTACAGTGTCCCAATTCGGTAGTGTAGTTAATTAACAATTCATGAAATAATTTACAACATAATTATGTATCAAGTACAACGTCACTGTTTTTTCTTGTAATCATACTCATTATTTAACGCCCCAGTTGCAACTCACAAACACACAGCCAAACAATGAAGTCCATAACATCGTTACTCCCGTTTCCCCCTTCATAAAGGCCCGTTTCCACCGTCTACTTGAAGGCTGTCAATACCACTCCACCCCCACCCCCCACTCCCACAGGCTTGTCGGCAGTGCAGCTGACAGCCGATCTAGATGGAACCGATACACGCAGTGATGCAAGTGGGGCGCGCTCGCGCATTCAATACTTATGACAGTGAGGGGCGTTTATTGTTGAATTGAATAGGCTTTTTGTTTTGTCTAGTACGTACTTGTGTACATAATAGTAGTGTTTTGATGAAGGTACAGTAGACTAAAGAGAACACTATGTAGGTAGAACTTTTTGATTATGTTGCGCAGTAGTTAAATTTATAAAATTGTTCGTTTCAGTAAAGCCTAGTTTTCATAAATTAACTTAGATACGTACCTTAAATATTCAAAGGTGATTGAAAAGATATGTAGTAACGAAACTGAAAACTACTGGGAAATTATAGTCCATAATTTCTAATAAAAAAATATTAAGTATAAGTGCCAAAATAACTCAGTCTGTCTGTTACTTTTTCACGCCTTAATTGCTGAACGGATTTCGATGAAATTTGGCAAACAAGCTTTTTATCTTGGTAGAACTATGATAATTTCCGACTTCCACGCGGGCGACGCCACGGGCAAAAGCTAGTGTACCTAAGTAGGTATTAATTCGAAATTTATGATTTGATTATCTAAACCTGATCCAGTGAAAATACAATTTGGTTTCATGACTCTTTTTTGTTCTGTTCACTACAGTTCCTAGGAATCAGTATCTAAATTTCTACATTTCCCCAGACACCTGGCCTACCTACATCGTAGTTTATCTACTAAATCGATAAAAAACTTATAATTTATTCTAGAATAAGTCTGATGGGATTTCCGATCGGCAAAAATAACGAAACTTCCATTCAAAATTTCATCCCCTACCTATTTAACCTCATTTGAGGATGAATTTAAAAAAATACTTCCCTTCGTTGTATAAGAAATTCTTGTGCAACGCTTCGTGCTTGACCCAGCGGTTTCGGCTGTACTTTGTCTGTCCGTGAAAGAATGAGGCCAGTGGCGGATTTGCCTCAAGGCCCAGTAGGCCCGGGCCTAGGGCGGACAATCGTGTCAAAAAATTCACTGAGGATAACAAGAAATAACTCAGGATAATAAGTAAGTACCTATATGTATATTCTAAATGTTTGCGCACCTTGGGCCGCACTACACCGCATCGTATAACAATAATAACTTAAAACCATCTAAAAATATGACCAAATAACTAATTGAAACGCGTCATAGAATTTCGCAGCGCAAACCCGACTCATAGTTAACTAAATTTCTGAACCGATTTCGTTAAAGTTGGCAATAAAGTAAATTTTATAATGTGTTCTATATGTATGATGGGTGCTGAGAAAGAGGCAACTGATACTTACTACATGGCCTGGGGCCTAGGAGGGGCCAAGACTGCAAATCGCCACTGGATGTGGCCCTGAGTGTGGGCTAAAAGAGTAGCTCTCCATTAAGTTTCATTTGAATTCTCAATGGTCAAACGGAATAAAAAAGTATTACGAGTAAAAAGGAATACATTATATTCCTTTTTACTCGTAATAACCCTACAACGTAACTAAGTACTTATGAGTACTATGGGGTCGCTAAGACCCTTATCCTTGGAGTATGAATTTTCAGGTTTCCGCAAAAAGGTGTCGAGGGAAATCCTGCTGATACCGTTTGGCTGTTGGTCTGTCCATAAAACCTATTACATTTCAAAGGAATAATGGTTAGAATGATATTGTACATTTGTAACTGTATGGGTTTTTACGATTTCGAATGTACAGTCATGAATTTAAAGAGGATAATCAAAATCTTCTTGATATCTCTTCTTCCTTTTAAAATTCAAGTGCGCGCGATTCAAATTTTCTTGAGTTTTTCCATGTTGCAGGTCAGTGTCAGGTTGTATGTTGATTAAAATATAATTCGCGACCGTAACAAATATGGCTTTACATAATTATAATCATTACAATCAGCAATACACTCCATAAGTTAGCATAATTTTATTGTCAAATTTCCTGATTTTATGAAATAGTCATTCAATGGGATTACATGTACTTAGAGAGTTGTATTGATCATTTTTATGATTATACTCGTAATTCTATAATTAAACATTTGATACGGCCGCGAATAATATTTAGATCAACATAGAACATGATACTGTCCTGCAATTTGCTAAAAACGTAAGAAAATTTGAATTACGCGGGCTACCTTCACGCTTTCGCCTTAAGAGGCTTACAACAGCTAAAGCGCGGTCACTGTCGGACTGCATAGAAATGAAAGAGAAGCGCGATGACACGACGCAGGTAATTTATTGCAAAATATGAAGCAGTTAGCGATTTACAGAAAATCTATTGATTGGACTGGAAAATTAAAACACTATTATGCTAATATGTAGCTTGTAGAATTATCTGACAAAAAATCAGAATTATTGCATGTTAATTAATATGATTTTTAATCGTTATAAGAAATTTTTAGAGGTATCTTCACGATTTTTTTCTATCGTATCAAATTAGTTGTATTATGTTTTCAACACACTATCATACTAGCATATATCCTGAAGAATATCATATATTTTTCTGATTTTGTTTACTGCAGAGGATCATATTCTTTTAGGCATTATAAAACTTGCGTTTGGGCACGTTTAATTTGATACGATAGAAAAAAATCATGAAGATACCTCTAAAAATTTCTTTTAACGATTAAAAATCATATTAATTTACATGCAATCATTCTGATTTTTTGTCAGATTATTCTACAAGCTATATATTAGCATAATATAGTGTTTTAATTTTCCAGTCCAATCAATAGATTTTCTGTAAATCGCTAACTGCTTCATATTTTGCAATAAATTACCTGCGTCGTGTCATCGCGCTTCTCTTTCATTTCTATGCAGTCCGACAGTGACCGCGCTTTAGCTGTTGTAAGCCTCTTAAGCAGAATTCGGATTATTCATATTATGTTTATCAATTACTTAAAATAGGTTCTTATAAAAAGTCTGAATACAAAAGGATATTAAAATACACTGAAGACAAAATTTTTATTTAATACCTCGTGACTTCTGACCTCGCCCGAAACACGAGCCGGAACTATTCGAGCATCCCCGAAAATTTCGCGAGAGCAAAGCTATACAAAGTGTAATAAAACTTATCGTCCATACTTTATTGGCTTACATTTAGTCGTTAAAACTTCGGGTCACTTTTAGAAACCCTCCGGACGTTTATAATACCGACCGACCGGCCGGGGTCAGGGTTTTCCCGTGAACGTGTATATAAGCCTTATACATGTTCACGGGAAAACCCGAAACCCGCGTTCAATACAAAAGCGATCGTCGCGCGAATACACGATCGTTCGAACTTTTTGTTCGGTGAACCTGAACGCGTGGTCGCGCCGACAGAGGGCGCTTTCCGGTTTTGAGAACAAAAAGTGTATTCGTGTATTCGCGCGACGATAGGACGCGGCCTTAGAGTAAAAACTGCTGTAAAAGCCATCTTACGTAAACAAAGTTTTTATTTCTATTCAATCACAATCCGAAGGATTTTCAAGAAAATTCCTAATCCATTGCTTCATACTTAGCCCAGGTACGCACGGGCGTATTTTTCGACACTCTGCTTAGCGCCGAGCGTTGAATATCCAACGGTGTGTTTTCTTCCCGCGCTGGGATACGCGCTGTTGGACTCTCAATGCTCGACCCAATACCGAGATTTGAAATCCAGTGTACGAAAAAAAACGCCGCGATTTTATTACGTCCGTGCGTACGTAGGCTTATGTTTGAAAAATTCGTCTGCTGGACAACATAAATTCCGTAATGAAAAGTCAAAATGAATGGCATTGCAGTACTGAAACCGAATTAGTCTACCACCAAAATTAAGTAAGAGCTAAGAGTACAACCTATAGGGTACTCTTTCTAACTCAATGGATTTTACGTAAGGAAGAAAAAGACGTATGTTTTGCAATGTGTATTTTTTATGATTCTCTGTATGTTTGTTATTTTTCTAAGGGGCAGGGACAACCCTGCTACCCGACCGGAGTAGAGTTAAATATTTCGTACGGATGCATAAATCATATTTCCATTTCACCCCTCGTAGGACTAACACGTGAGGAAGGTTGTCTCATATGATTTAGTGGGTATATAATGAACTGGGGTTTTCTTTAACAGGTTAATGAAATAGAGTAGTTGCGGTGAAACAGGTTGTAGGTAGGTCTAATTTGAAAGTAAAATAGACTTTACTAGCCGTTGCCCGTGACTTCGTCAGCCATCCAGGATGAAGAATAGCCTATGTCCTTACCCAAGTCATGGTCTATCTGTGTGCCAAATTTCGTCCAAATCAGACCAGCCGTTTTTACGTGATTGTGTAACAAACAAACAAATAAAATCACTTTCACATAGCGTTCACTTATAACACCCCTCTTTTTGCGTCGGGGGTGTAAAAATTGATAATGTTATCTCAAAAAGTCTACAAATAGAATTTTTAACAAATGACTGTCGCTGCTTTTCACATGTACTTGACCCCCGAGGACGCAACATTTAATTTTCTAAAGTAAAGCGCAGCTAGAAACGACAGACTAAAAAAAATTACAGGACTTGAATCGATACCTATGACATTATCGTTTCTATTTACCAGTCTTCCACAAAAATAGAAACTGTTCCTAGAATGGAACCAAAATAGAACTCCAATAGCAACCGATTCGATTTACTAGAATTAATCAGATTGCACATTGACAGATTGAAATGGAACACGGATGTGCAGCTATCGACTTGTTATTGACTACCCACGTAATAGAAATGTTATAGGGCTCGTGGCTAAATAATAACAGCCGCACGGGTCGATCGAAGATCTTCGCGGTCGGTTTGTGGATGGGTGGGATTTATTTTTATATAGATATTTACAAGTGGGTACAAACAACTTATAAATAATTAATTAACCAAACCCTACTTGATGTGCCTATTTTGTTTCATAATATTTTTTGTTTTTATTTTGGTGTTATTTTTCTTTATTTCTATTCCTCAGATGCGCCCCTTGCTTATGACGGTAGTATTAACTGAATCAGGTGCACCAGCCATTCTTGCGACCATACGTTTGGTATAGGCTGCAGAGGGTGGCTCGTAGTTAGCCATCACCTACTTGGGGTGTGGAATGCACGACCGACTCCCATTTCCACCACCAAAGAAACACCGTGTAGTTTCTACCTTAGTTATTTGGGGTATGACATTTGACAATTTTTTTTTAATGTTGTGTTATTTGTAAGGACATACATATAACCTTCCTATCATCATCATAATTATCCGCATATTGCGGTGAAAGCCAGGAGGCACACAAGGTTTTAGTATAATCTATAATAGGAATCATAGATTATATTAAATCCTTGTGTGGCTCAATCCAAGTGATTTCTTTTTATTCATTTTTGTGTGACCCAGCTAAAGGCTGCATCTAACAAGTTAGGAGCTAAGTGGCTAATGGTGTCGCGTGCAATATCTAGCGGGAGCCGGATTCATCCTACGCGAGATCTATAATACTTAGGAAGTCCATTTCCTATTCAGCTGTGTTTCCAAGTGGCAATCGCTCTCAAAGCGGTTCATATTTCTACAACTACTTTCAACAGGATTGACAGCTTTTCGGTGATTTATTCTTCGTTTGGCCCACTGAGTTTAGTCCTACATAAAAAGTTTTAGGTCCTCCCAACAATCTGCTTCCTTCGTCCCAAAATATAATTTTAATTATTTTATTCCCGGTTCGTCCTATTTTATATTCCATCTACGGCCTATATTATTTTTGTATATGCCAAACTTACCTTTTTTGTACAATCGGCAAAAAAGGGTTACGTATTATTCAATATTTAAAATGTAGATGTCAGTCCCATACATTTTTGACTTTACCAGCATCGTTATCTCTGATAGATAGTGTGTCTCTTTCTCTAGCCTCCATGACATTATTTAAAACTATCGCTGTTTTTCCACCCCTTTCTATCATAACGTAAGTTGGCTGTCACCTAGGCAATGTCTGCGTGAACAGCTTGAGCTATGCTGATGACATGGTTCTTTTGAGTCCCTCAATCAAAGGCTTGAGGAAACTTTTGTCTGTCTGTGAGCATTATCAGTCCGCTCTCAGCTGTGTTAGCGAGCGCGCGTGCACAGCGAGTGCTATACCGAGCGGTCAGTGACCTTGTGAAGTGACAATGACTAAGTCCACAGTGAAGTGTAGTAATTGCAACGTCGTGATTAATGAGTTGCTCGCTTTCATTCAAAATAAAGCGGCAATCATGGATGAGGACAGTATGATTCGTCTATGTGCTACAGCATTTACAGAAGAAGAAATAACGCTTGCTAAACAATTGCTGTTCGAGTCAGTTGATACATCTCGCCGAAAGATTAAGCGAAGGAAAGAAGGTAAAACTCGAAGAGACATCGAGGATATTATTTTGCTAATAAAGGAGGTAGATCCCGAGTTATTGCCGATTTTTGTAGCCAGACATCTCCATAAACTTCCACCAGTAACGTTCGACCACCTGGACGCTACTAGGCTTCTTAGAGATATTATTAAACTACAAGAAGACGTGGCTGTCATTAAAGAAAAATACGTCACGTCGGAGGATCTTGAAGTGAAAATGTCGAGCAATTTCGGATATAGGAGCATCAATGTAAATCGTAGGAGAGGAGCGTGTTTACTTGACAATAATTTTGAGTATGAGAGTGGTCCAGTTGGCCTGCTAACACATGTTATACCGGAGAGGTCAACGCACGATACGATTGACAGGTATGAAGGAGGTGTAAGCGAGAGGCACAACGATACTATTATAAGTAATAGTGTCGTCTCGTCGGCGGCGGCGCGCACGCAGGCAGAGAATGACGACGCCGGTTGCGGGAGGGGCAGTGTTGAGCGCGTGGAGGCTCCTACCGTGGTTTCGACAAAAAGTGACGTCTGCGCAACTGAGACAGCGACACCGGCGGAGACGAAGGCAGTAAGGGACGGAGCAATGAGGCTTACCGCGGCGCCGAGCGGTGAAGTGTTAGCGCGTAAAGATACGCATAGATCGTCGACTCCTGATCGTCACAAGTGCAAACAATTGTCAGATGTTTTGCGAGAAGGCGGTGAATGGAAAAATGAGTCGCCAAATGAAGGTTGGATTAAAATACAACGGAGACGATTGAAAAATCGTTTTGTTGGTTTGAAAGGCAAGGCAGATGTGCTGCCTCATTGTACTTTTAAGGCAGCTGATGTTAGTGTTCCTTTTTACATCTATAATGTAAACAAGGCAACAAAAATCGAAGACATAACTACGTATATTAAGAGCAAAACGAAAGTAGATGTTGTATTACGTAAGATAGATATGAAAAGGAATAAGGGGTATGCGGCTTATAAATTTTTAATACCTAAGCAGGACTTGAATGTTTTTATGGATGTAAACCTGTGGCCCGCTGGAGTATCTTTCCGTAGGTTTGTTTACTATAATAGCGCAACCGAGCGGCAGCGGGGTGACCTGCAGCCGAGTGACAGTACATTTAATAATAAGTCTCGTTAATGGATAGTGCACTGAATATTGATAGTAATAAGTTATTTACTAAATTTGTAAGTTACAACTGTAAGTCTTTAAAGAGGTCAAACGTGTGTATACAAAACCTCTGTAAGTCTGTGGATGTCATTGCGTTGCAGGAAACCTGGTTGTTGCCGCATGAGTTGTCAATACTTGGTAGTTTGGATGATAACTTTGGTTATTTTGGGAAATCTGCGGTAGATACATCGGCGGGGGTATTGAAGGGAAGGCCATATGGTGGGGTGGCTCTCTTATGGAGAAAATCGGTATTTACATCCGTTTCAGTAATACCTTGTATGAGTGATCGTATCGCGGCTGTCAAAGCGACATGCGCCGATCGCACGTTGTTATTGTTTAGTGTGTACATGCCAACTAACTGTATAGAGAACTTAAATGAATTCTGTGAGTGCCTCAGTGAAATGGCTGCTATCGTTGAGAGTGCGAATTTGGAACATGTATATTTACTCGGAGATTTTAATGCGCACCCTGGTGAATTATTTGATCGGGAACTATTAAGTTTTTGTGATGAACAGAGTTGGCGCTGTGCCGATTACGTTAAGTTAGGTATAGATTCTGATACGTATACCTTTGTTAGTGATGCTTGCGGGAGCAGACGTTGGCTTGACCATTGCTTGGTGTCTGAAGCAGCGTGGAAAACACTAGGGAAGGTTGAAGTTTACCATGATATTTACTGGTCTGACCATTTTCCACTTGCCTTCCAAGTTAACCTTGGAATGGTTAGGTCAACGAATCCATCAGCTAAACTTGGGAATAAGATAGTTGATAAAGCTATATGGGGTGAAAGAGATGCAGCACAAAGGGATTGTTATTATAGGTTATGTATGGAGAAACTTAAAAATGTAGACTTCCCATCTGAACTCGGAAATTGTTGTGATCATTTTTGCTGTAATAAGGGACATAGTAAAATAATTGATACATTGTATAATGATATTGTGACGTCGCTTCGGGAAGCGGCAGAGGGCAGCTCTAGTTTAGTGGGGGGTGGGCGGCGTCGGCGTACAGTGATTGGATGGAACAGGTATGTCAGGGACGCTCACGGGAACGCGAGAAGGGCCTTTTTGAACTGGGTGTGGATTGGAAAACCTCACACGGGGCAGCTATTTGTGGAAATGTGTGAGACAAGAAAAGTTTTTAAACAAAAGTTAAAATTTTGTCAGAACAATGAGGAACAAGTTAAGATGAACGTTTTGGCAACGGAACATAGGGGAAAACAATTTCAAAAATTTTGGAAATCCACACAGAGATTGAGCCCAAAACCTGCGGTTCCAGTGAGCGTAAATGGCATGACTGAGCCTGAGGAGATTGCGAACATGTTTAGGACGCACTTTAAAGTAACTTCGCGGCTTCGGTCAGAGGGACGGGGTTATGTTGCTGAGAGTGGACTGTCTGGTGTTCCGATTAGTATCTCATCAAAAGAAATTCGGAACATCATACAGTCGATGACCAGGGGCAAATCTCCGGGTCACGATGGCCTCAGCATAGAACACTTACAATATGCTGGTCCGCATCTCCCCAGAGTCCTATCGATGCTGTATAATCTTTGTGTGAGGCACTCGTATCTACCGACTGACCTAATGAAGACGATAGTTGTGCCCATAGTCAAGAACAAGACCGGCGATGTCTCAGACAAAGATAACTATAGGCCAATATCGCTGGCCACTATAACAGCAAAGGTTCTTGATGGTGTGCTTGAGCGGAGAGTAACTGGACAGCTCAGTCTTCATGATGCACAGTTCGGTTTTAGAGCTGGGTTGTCTACGGAGACTGCTATTCTGGCGCTCAAGCACACGGTCAGGTACTATACTGATAGAAACACACCTGTGTATGCTGCTTTCCTGGACCTCTCGAAGGCGTTTGACCTGGTTGATTATAATATCTTATGGTTGAAATTGCGCGAGCAAGGTCTTCCTAATGAACTTATTAAGCTCTTAGGCTACTGGTATGACCACCAAATCAACCGGGTCAGATGGTCGGGTGCTTTGTCTGGAGCGTATGGGTTGGAGTGTGGGGTGAGACAGGGAGGTTTGACTTCCCCGGCGCTCTTCAATCTTTACGTCAATGAGTTGATCGGGGAGCTCAGCAGCACTGGTATCGGATGCTCTATTGATGGGAAAATGATTAATAGTATAAGTTATGCAGATGATATGGTGCTGCTGAGTCCCTCGATTGATGGACTCAGACGGTTGCTCGAAGTATGTGAGAGATACGCCACGTCTCATGGTTTATCATACAATGTACGGAAGAGTGAGCTTGTGGTGTTTAGGGTAGGTACTAAAAAGCCTAAGACAGTTCCTCCGGTATTTCTCTATGGTGTACCACTAAATAGAGTATCACATTTTAGGTACCTTGGCCACATATTAAATGAGGACTTAAATGATGATAGTGACATAGAAAGGGAGCGAAGAGCGTTGTCGATCCGATGTAATATGCTGGCCCGTAGGTTTGCACGATGTACTAGAGAAGTGAAACTCACTCTTTTCAAGGCGTTTTGCCAGTCGTTTTACACGTGCAGCCTGTGGGTTAGACATACGCAGAGGGCCTACAACGTTCTTCGCGTACAGTATCACAACGCTTTTAGGGTGCTGTTGGGGCTCCCGCGGTTCTGTAGCGCATCGGGCATGTTTGCTGAAGCAGATACAGATAGCTTTCAAGCTATTATGCGAAAAAGAACAGCATCCCTGATGCGAAGGATTCGGGGGAGCACCAACAGCATTCTAAGGGTGATAGTGAATAAGCCTGATTGCCCGTTCCTGGGGCACTGGACCCGTATGCACAGCTGCAGGTCTGGTGCAGCGGGAAGCGGTCATAATTATAGGTTTTTAAACTAGTTGTATTTTTGTTTCTGTTTTGTTTTGTTATATTTATTTTCATTAGAAATGTTACTAACATAGTTTTATAAGGATTACTAACAACAATATGAATCACGTGTGTTCGATTTAAATAAATAAATAAAAAAAATAAATATATCTGCCTGCCTATTCGGTATATCTTCAACTAACGAAGCCTGAACTTCACAGCCTTAAGGTAGTCTTAAGTTTTAAACCCAATTTCTAGACATAGGTAGCCTAAATTGACAATTTGAAAGTTAGGCGTATCGCTCTAACTTGAAGATCCGTCTCGGTCTATACTCCTGCTTTACTTTAATAGTTACCTATGCCTCGAATTAGGCATATCTTATTCGGAAGTTGCCAATGACTTTAGCCCACATAGGCTTTAAGTCAGTCACATTACAAATAAGTTTACGTGGATGAGTTGAAAATAAATGCATCGATTTTAAATTGGCAACGAATCTGCTTTGTTGAAAACCAAAATATTTTGTGATCAGTCATTTTAAAATAGGACAGTTAACCCGGAAATCATGGGTTTTGTTAAGAAAACCGTTGGACTCCACTCAACGTCACTCAATGAGTAGTTTTACAATACTAAGATTTTTTTTTTAAATTCGTATATCGTCAGGCGGAGTTGAAGAGTACCTATCAAGCGGGATAGTTCGTTCGGTTGAGTCAACGTATTTTTCGGTGAAACGACTTAAAATACGAATGACATT
Organism: Agrochola circellaris; assembly: GCA_914767755.1. Lineage (NCBI taxonomy): Eukaryota > Metazoa > Arthropoda > Insecta > Lepidoptera > Noctuidae > Agrochola > Agrochola circellaris. The sequence continues at coordinate 2,173,210 of OU611853.1, forward strand.
TACACTTTACATACCAAATGTCTATTTCCTTTACAGTACAATTGCGCAGAAATTTACAATCAGAGACTCAGTTACTTAGTACAGCCAATAGGACGTTGTTAGAAAGTTCATTTCCTATTGAGAAAGGCTTCCTTTGTCGCACGAGTGCTCCAGACTTGCTCGTGAAAAGGTCAGCACTGAGGGGTAGTTATTATGATTTAAATGCCTAGGGGGTGTTCTGTGTCGTGTGCAGGAAAAGGGGGATTTATGGGGGTGAAAGGGTAGTGGAATTTGTAGTGGGATATTGTTGCAGGGGTTTTTGTTAAATTGGCGACTTTAAAGACGTGGCTATTTAAATGAGACTTTTTTTGTGGTGACCAGCTTACTTTTTTCTTTTGCTATAAACCGAGAAGACCTTTATAAACTTTTAGGGGTATGAGGAACAGGGTGTAAAGTTCACTCATCCCCCATAGAAAAGGGAGGATCCTCCGACCAGACGGGTGTCATGTCTGGCGGGCAATTGCCCAGAGGTTGAAGTCGTGAGCTTGTGTATATGTCCACCGCGCGGTAAACTCTAATTGCGCGATGCAGGATTTGAGTGACGTCAGGATGTTGTGTAACGGTCTTTGATGCGTAGTTGACGGTGTAGATGCCGCCACAAACTGATAGTCATGTGAGGAAATCAAAATGAATATGTAATACTCTTCATTTTAATATTTAAATTTCAGATCATGCTTGGTCCTGAATATATATTCTTTGCTGTCTTTTCCACAACCATAGGTAGGTACAGATCATTTTCCGTAGGTACTTTCCGCCTAATCATAATTTCCCCTACGATTTTATTTTGTTTTAAAGCTCGTACAGACCAGCGCGACGCGACTCGAACAATACAATTTCTAAGAAAACTTGACGGTATAACAATAACCGGTGTCGCGTCGCGCTGTCGCGTCGCGCTGGTCTGCACGAAGCTTTAAATGTACTAATAATAATTATTATGTTTTACAAATTGCAATTGTTACTACTGCGTTATAATAAATACTAAAAACAAGGATACTTACCTACTATTATAAATCATGCTATCGACATCTCCATTATTTCCGATCGATTGAACAAGTTGCGTTGTTCTAGGAGCGTGGGTGTCTGTAAAGTTTCTAGAAAAGATGGTGAATTAGCATTGTCCTATTTTATGTAAGAACTAGTGACATCATTGTCTCTGTAGTTTGTGACTTAGGAAAATTTATGATACCTACCTACTTATTTTTTTGTTGGAAAAAAAACTATTACTATACAAACATTTTACTAATTCTATGAAACAGTGGGTTTTATAGATAATTAGTCACATTTTAATCTAGTCTCGTGCACCCTTTTTAAGGTAGAGGCCGTATAGGTACGTGCCACCAACAAAATATTTTTTTTGTATATGTCTGTATTGTTGGCGGTAAGTACTGTTTATTTTCACTGATGGTTACACTGATATTTTTTTCGTCAAAGACAAGTGTGACGTTGACAGTAAATTTAAAAAAAAATCTTCTAACATACTTACCTAAATTTCGTTTTCCTACCACTTCTGGTTTTCTCTGCCTTATTAAACTTCGTGCAGACAAGCGCGACGCGACAGCGCGACGCGACAGCGCGACGCGACAGCGCGACGCGACAGCGCGACGCGACGCCGGCTATTGTTATCCCGTGAAGTTTTCTTAGTAATTGTATTGTTCGAGTCGCGTCGCGCCGTCGCGTCGCGCTGGTCTGCACGAGCCTTAAAGGGTTAAAAGCTCGTACAGACCAGCGCGACGCGACGCCGCGCCGCGACACGAACAATACAATTTCCAAGAAAACAGACGGTATAACAATAACCGGTGTCGCGTCGCGCTGGTCTGCACGAAGCTTTAATCAATCTTAAAAAGCGACTATCGTGTGTCTAAAGTGCCTTAAATTGAGTTAAAAAGAGTAACTCGTATTTTCTCCGTTACAAAACTCTTAAGCCTGAAATCATGTAAACGAAGCTCCGTATTTTCATAATAACTCAGGTGTAACTAAAACCTTCTAATATAGAACGTAGACCTCTAACTATGAGGCAATTAGTTCCATAGGCAACGATCCTGGCGGCTGAAGGCAAATTGCCGTAATAATAAGCTTACCGAACAAATTGGAGTTGCCAGAACCTCTTCATCATCAGGATGATCCTGTACGATCCTTATTTAACGAAGGAATTCAATTTGAATCATGCACGATTTAAATAATAATGGGGCTCACGCTAGTACAAAATTGGCTCATGAATTTATGGAGCGATTTTATGAACGGTGAGCTTCTGAATTTCTGTACCTTACAATAATTTGAAGAACGCTTAGCATATACATTTTATTTGATTTAACATAGACACCTTATCGACCTCCTAATTTAAAATAACGGTCATAATAAACCCCTATTACATGGGACTTAAAATATAACTGGTAAAATATGGGTGTACTACAGGTACACCTCTGCCCAGCCCTACGGGGATTACGGTATTATTTACATATTGATAAAAAAGGATTGATTTTTGAATCCTTCCTATGGTTGTAGAAGAAAAACTATTCTATTACTGTCTTGACAAAGCAGGTTTTCCTGTCATATTTTTCAGCCGTGACTCGATAAGATATACAGCAAGCATTTTTATTCATATTTCTTTTTTGTCTATATTCTAGACTTGAAACTGAATCAGTCCCTGAGGTGCAATTCCCGTATTTTTAGGGTTTCAAATTCAAACCCGAAGCGTGCCAAACGGAACCCTATTATAAGCCTCCGCTGTCCGTCTGTCTGTCAGCGGGCTGTATCTCATGAACCGTAATAGGTAGACAGTTGATATTTTCACAGATCGTGTATTTCTATTGCCGCTATGACATGAAATAAAAATAAAAATTAGAGGGGGTCCCCATAAAAGAAACGTGTTTTTTTCGGCGTTTTTTGCTAAATATTGTACGGTGGTATCCGTAGTTCCGTACGACCGTACAATTCCTTCGTGTGCAAGTACGACTCGCACTTGGCCGGTTGTTAAAAACTTTCACATTCTAATTTCAATCTCGATCTGTCAAAAATAACTTCTGACTTACTTATATTTTTGACAAGTTTTTTACATCGATTGTAGCTGCGATGAGACCGCGATTAAATGTTGAACGTTTTTAATTACGGGAATTGGCCTTCTGAAATCTTAAAACTCCCTAACTTTCTGAAACCCACCGTATTTCAGTAATTACTCAATTAACATAATCTGTGTTCGTTGTTACAGGACGGTGATGTCGTCGAGCTGTGTCAAGTCAGTGACGTCAGATCTGGCGGAGTGCCTAAGGTAAGGTTATTAATGTTATAATTACTTTAAGTGGAAGATTATGTTGAAGACTGTTTGTGTGAAGATGAGCTGAATTTTGATCAGGTTGAAGGCCTGTTTCTAGGCAGTTTCTACCAGATAAGTTTACTACCAGACTAGGGATGATGACAAATTTTTGTTTTAGTCCGTCATGGTGATTATTAAACAATATTGGACACGTATTTTTTCTTTTTTTACGTAATCTAAAGATTACGGCGATACATTGAGGTAAAATGTGCCATGACGTTACGAATAAATGTAGATTTTATACTTACTAGTGACGTAGCGACCCCCACTCCCTAACTTAAAATGCGTTTATCTAAGTAATTTTTTATTAATATGATAAAGCAAAAAATACGTGTCTAATATTTTTTTATTATCTGTCTGACGGACTAATTCGTTCTTTTTGTATCCCAGTCATCATCCCTATTGGAACAGTAACTCTGTGAATTTCTGAATAAAAGATAATTTATTTGAAAAACAAGAGTAAGTATACAGTACAAATTCGAGTTTGTTGGAAAGGTTTTGAAATAATGGCCTACATGTGTTGCCATAGATAGGTGTGAAAGATGATATGGCTAGAAAAGGGGTGATTACAGAGATGACAACTAAGAGAAGTAAGTATGTAAGAAAAATACATGTTTCGCCGACCACAAATAAATTGGGATAACGCGTCGAGAATGATGATGATGTTGAATGGCGTGCAAAGTAACAATGCTTAATAAGTTTGTGGCGGCATCTACATCGCCACACGCGAACTACGCATCAAAGACCTCACGTCACACAACACCCTGAAGTACCGCGCGGTGGACATATATACAAGCTCCCGAATTCCACCTCTTGGCAGTTGCCCGCCCGACACGACACCCATCTGGTCGGAGGATCCTCCCTTTTCTATGGTGGATGAGTGAACTTTACACCCTGTTCCTTATACCCCTAAAAGTTAACCGGAATTCGCGCAGAGGTTGTGAAACAGACTATGAGTACCTAATATCGGAACAAATCTAGCTTGATGTGTGGACAATCCAATAAAGCATTCAGTGACAGTTAGATACTTTTTTTTTTTTTTTTTTTTTTTTTTTTTTTTTTTTTTTTTTTTTTTTTTTTTTTTTTTTTTTTTTTTTTTTGTTCCGGGGTGGAAAATCCTCATGGATGTCCTCCGCCCTGGGGCGGGCGGAGGGGTCTGTCAGACTCTTACTGACTAAAAACCACCCCGGTGTTCCGACTCACACCTACGCCGGGGGTCGCGGGAACGAAAGAATCTTCCGCAACCCCCGGCCGGTGCCGGCCCGCCACCGCGGGCCTCCTCTCGGGTCAGGGGGGGGAGTGAGGTGTTTGACTCCCCCCGCGACGTCTCAGAGGGGCGCGCGTGGAACACTACGCGCCGCCACCTCGGGTCCTGATGTGTGGGGGGCGACGGACGTCCCCGAGTCCGTCGCCCCTGGACCCATTTAGGGGGGCCGGAAGAGGGCGTTATCCGCCCTCCGCCGACGCCCGGTGCGCCTGCTGCGGGCCGGGTGAGTGGACGAGATCTCCCTCTCCCTTTCCGCAGCCTCCTTCTGCGAGACGACCGTCTCGCAGAAGGCGACCACCGCGTCCCAGGACTCGGCGCCGCCGACCATAGCGTTCACTACGGCCGGCAGCGACAAGTCACTGCCTACTCCTGATATGAGGGCACGGCGCGGCTCCTCCCAAGCGGCACACTCTGCCAGCGTGTGCCGCGCCGTGTCCTCCCGGCAGTCGACGCAGTGGTGACACCGGGCGTCCGGCTCCCTGTTTATGCGACACAGGTACTTCCCGAAGCAACCATGCCCCGAGAGCACCTGCGTCACCCGAAACGACAGGGAGCCGTGCCTCCTCCCGAGCCAGCGGTCGAGCACCGGCCGGACCGCCTCGACGACGTCGAGGCCGGCGGAGGCAGTTAGATACTACGTTAACTCGAGTTGAATATTGAGTTTAGATAAGCCCGGATACTTATATGTCCCCGGATATATTGAGCTAATAGACGATAGAAAACGGTGACCCGTCCTAGAAAAATCTCCCGAACATTTTTCCACGAGAACATAGATTGAAAAACAATACATCCTAAGTAGTACATTTTATTCGCCAACAAACAATATGTAACCCGAGCCTAAAAAGCCTGAAAACACTGTAGTTCCCCGTTTACAAACATTGTAGGTAAATATCCTCTTCATAGAGGAACGCCCGCATAAAGGCTTCCGCGGACAGGCGCGACCGGTAGAACAATTTCCATTAAGTTTTCATAGAATTTTTGATGTGAAACACAGACCTATTGGCGCGCCTTGGGGTGAGACCGACTCGTATGGCGTGATGGCAAACGGCATTACGCTCTCTTATGCCGTCATGTTCCCTTCCCGCCATGTTTCACATCTGCCCGTGACGGCTACATTTTTTTTATCACAGTCGCGTCACGGCTTCGCGTCGCACCTGTCGGCGGGAGCCTTAACATCTGACGTCATTGCGAGGCCAAAGGCTATGTTTTAGTTGACCGAGGGCGTTTTAGCAAACATAAAGAGGCGGAAATTGAACCAAAATAACAGAACAATCCCCCGGAGAGTTTTTGGGGAAGTGATTAATTTGGAACCCTGTGCAGGAAGTACCTAAGAGATGGTTTTACTTTGGTCAGGATAGGGTGGAAAGAGAAAAGAGGCTTTTGAGATAAATAGATAGAATATTCTTTATTATGTACACCATTAAAATTACAGAAATAAATGTAGACATTTTACACAGAGTGACACAATCGGCGGTCTTATCGCTAAAAGCAGTCTTAGTTCATACTCCATACACGAGGGTCTGTTAGAGGGATCTTGCAAATATAAGGCGGCGGTGACGGACCGTAGAATTAGCTGTTGTTGGGCAAATTTTATGTCCAGCAGTGGGCTGTTTTATGCTGAGTTAAATCATTTATTCAATCTTCAAGTAATCCTGTACCCTCATATGTGCCTTTTGTTTTCCTAACTTAAATGGATTGTTGCTTTCTCACAGGACTCCAAACTTAGTATGAACCTGGTGAACAAACATGGCGAGAATTTAGAAGAAAAGTCCTTGACGATCTGCAGCGGCACAGATTACATCAACATCAACTACCAACATGTGGTGTGTCCTGATGCTGCTACTGCCAAGGTCAGTTTGAACCGGATCATACCAATTTTATCTAGATTAAACCGGATATTTTATGTTTAGACTCAGATTTACTTTACAAGCTAAACACACATTTGCAGTTTTTATTTTGTCATTACAACATCAAGGATTTAAATCAAGCAACGCAAAATAAGGCCTATTCAAAACATCATCAACACTGGCCTACATTTGCCCACAATTGCACTCTTACCTCACTGAAAGTGCACGTTACTCACTCCGAGGCATCAGCGTTGCTTTTCACGAGGCAGACTCCAAATGACGCCACAGAATTATTGATAGTTTCAAAATTAATCGATGTATTTCCAAAAAGGTATGGTTGCAAGGACTCAGGAGGATCACCCACAATGTCAAAGCGAACAACGTCTGTCCGATGACATGTCTAAAGAAGCAGTAAGTTCATAGCAAAGCTTACGAGGCATGGCTTCAATAGACTTGGATTCACGGCGATTTAATTATACTTATTAATGTTGTGGTATCAGTGTTGGTGAATATTTTAGAATTACTACTTTATTTTCACTGCCTCGGATTCAGCAAGATGGAGTAGAACTTGACAGAGATGCACCCTCCCGCTGAAATAAATAACGAGTCATTTCAGTAGGTCTTAAAATGTTAGAAGCAATAATTGCTTTTTCCGAGGCAGCTGAAATGAAGCAGTGACAGAGGCTTTAAAGCAAGTTGGACGCTTGTTGGAATATTAACCACTGTGTTGCAGTGCAGTTAAAGAAAGTTACAAAGCACTGCCATAAAGCTTACATCCCAGACAGTTTAAGCGCTTTAAGCTGAATTGTATGACCTCTTTTGTGGACAAGGCAGAGTCCAGTAAAATGCACGAATTTTTAAATGGTTAACTTGCTTTGAAGCTTCATATTATTAAGTTGTGATTATTATTTTCGTGTCGATGTGAATGACTTGTGAACTTTCCAAGGCTAGTCCTAAAACGTCAAAACAATTCAATAAATCATTGGACAATAACATTTTGACTGAGTTCATGATTTAGGTTTCTACTTTATTTAAAATTTTACTGTTTCCCGAGTTTATTTTAATTTTGAACGAAGTCTTAACTAATTGTTTTCAATCTTCATTACTGGATCGCCCAAGTTTATATTTATGATGTGGATTAGACTAATAAATTCTTAAGTTAATGAATTCTCTTTCAATTAGGCTAAAATGATGAAGGATGCTTCCAAAGAAATCTTGTAAACCGTCACATAAAGTGATGGATACGTATCAAAAGTTTTGATAGACCATTGTCCATATTAATTGTTGGATCTAATTCGTATTTTGGTCCATTTCTTTTGGATAAATGATTCATCAGCTATTTTGCAAGCTACATAAGATTCACACAAAAAAAATATCCATAAATTATTCTACTTGAAATGCTTTTGAAAGACATGTTAAATGACTTTTCGTTTTCAAGAGAAATTCAAGTGTACATACATTAGAATTATACAATGTGGAAATCAATTCAATTCTTTGTAAACTTTGACGTTCAATAGTGCCTTACAAGGGCCAATTTGAAATAAATGATTTGACTTTGACTTAGTGTTTTTGTTCATGAATTAGTAATTCAGTCACTGGACTGGACAAAACCTCATATGGCTTTCTTTAAAGGAGCATTCTACGATTTTCACCTCATAAAGTCAAACAAAAACTTAAGGCTCATGTAGACAGTCGCGACGCGACAGAGCAACGCGACTCTAGTAGAACAATTTCTATGAAAACTTCATGCATTTAATGGCCTACCTATCTTTCAAGAACTCCTTTACGTCCGAGTTTCATCGCAGAGGACCAGTTAAAAGTTAAGACGCTCCGTTAAAAAGCTATCATGACTCGTAAAACTGTTTTTAAGTTAACATTTAAGAAGCTCCTGGAAAGTCCACAAGCTGTTGTGCACGAGGTTATGCATGCTCATTCGTTCATTCGCTTTATTTGTCAAAGGCATGGAAAGAAGCTATTCGGGAGATATTCCACAACAACAAAATTAGCAACACCTGCCCGAGGACCAACCTTATGAAACAGTACGTAGTTATTATAATTTGCTTTTACTAATTACTTTTAAATTTATTGGTATTTTTAGTGTTTATCTTGAAATGATGTTTTTTCGGTAAAAAAACAGAACTTTCGTATTTCGAACACTGATAAAACAAAATTCGCGCCACTTAACTAGTAGAGATGTCTTTTTATTTATCTGTCAATTGGGTTTTCATTTGTTTATGGTCTTATTAATTATTTTGTAAAAAAAACTAATGTAATAGGTATATTGTTTCACTATATTTTACAACTTTTTAAAGCCTCGTGCAGACTGGCGCGATGCGACAGCACGACACGACTGTAAAATACAATTTTTAAGAAAACTTCACGGTACAACAATTATCGATGTCGCGTCGCACAAGTCTGCACGAGGCTTAACGCTTTGCCTTTGGCTTCGCTGAGATTATAACGTTGTCTCACTCTGTCATTATAATTAATAAGTTATTATTTTTATTAACAGATTATACACTAAGTCATCTCTAAACAGTAACTTAAATGAATTGATCCTAACATATCTTAGGCAGTAACCACATGTTCTGGCCTATATCATTCAGTTATTTACCTAGTAGATGAGCGGTGAACTGTAGCCAACCTAAGGTGTGCATACAAACAGACTAGAATGTTTGACTAATGAAGTCCACTTGTGGCTAGCCCTTTGAGGCTGTGAGTGACTCGTGTGTAACGAGCCTTGTCAACTTCCGACAGATAGGGATGGTCGTATTACCGGATTTGTGTATAATAGGCACATAAAGCTTCGTGCAGACCAGCGCGACGCGACGCCGCGACGCGACTCGAACAATACAATTTCTAAGAAAACTTGACGGTATAACAATAGCCGGTGTCGCGTCGCGCTGGTCTGCACGAAGCTTTATGTATAAGGTGATCCGTGAACCATTCTGTCACGTCTTCTACGAGCCAGTTGGTAACGTTAAATGATACGAACTAATAATAATCTGTAGCTTATAATATGAAGGAAAATGTATCCTATATTTTTTGTTGGTGTTTTATTTTATACTAGCTGCTGCACGCGGCTTCGCCTAAAATAAAAGGTAGCCTAAGTTCCTTCTTATAACATCATCTATCTGTCAGTGAAAGTCCCGTCAAAATCGGTCCTGCCGGTTCGGAGATTAGCCGGAACAAAAAGAGAGACAGACAAAAAATTTAAAAATTGTTTTTTTGGTTTTATAAGTACAGTTTATACTTTCATATGCATTTAGTAAAAAGTAGTTATTTTGACGTAACAAACAGACATTTCAATTTTATTTATTTGTCTTGTATGTATAGATTGTATAGAAGATTTAGTGTTACTTCAGCAAGTTGCAATTATACCTATCACCTACCAGATACCTACCAGATTACCTATCAGATATTTTAATTAATTTAACAGAAATTCCGATCAAATAAAGCTCAAGTAAAAATGGTGGTCGAACTCTCCAGAGACCGCGGAGCTCGACCCAATACTAGATAAATAAATATAAATAAATAATGTAGCATGTTAAAGTAATTCTATCAATATTTTATAACGTTACGTTATTTGTTCCAAGAACTTAAAGTTTGTGATATGTAACGTATTGCATAAGTCATCTATATTTTCGTTTCGCAAAAAAACTGTAACACTTCGATAGAATCACCAATTACCGAATTAGAAAAAATCACTAGTTTTCAGAACAAGTCAGTACGTTACGTTTCGTTTCGCGAAAATCATGTAACGACCCACCCGTTCTGAAGGATATTGCTAATTCATTGCTTCATAAGTTTGAAAAATACGACTGCTCAACAACGTAAATAACTCAATGAACGTGGGTGAACTGTCATGAAACCAATTGCATTCAAATGCCATTATACATATGTGTGTTACGCAATTACTGCTGCTGTTCCAAAGTGATTAGATTGGTATACCTAAACTAAGTAGACAAATTACATGAAGCTTACTACCAGCTTCGAACGAGAGAGCCAATGAATACAGGGTGGCAGGGACATCGACGCAAAAACTTTTACCATGGATTCAGTACATGATTCATGTTTAAAAAAAAAATAACCGATGAAAAATTGCAACTGAAGGAACACGGGTGGGTTTTAGTCAGTAAGAGTCTGACACGCCCTCCCGCTCCGCCCTGAGCGGAAGAAGTTATTTGTTAATTTCCCACCCTAAAAAAAAGGGGGGGTTTCAGAATCATGCCCTGAATCCATGGTAACACTTTTCGCGTGGACGTCCCTGCCACCCGGTATAATACACGCTTTTCATAACATTCCTTTGCCGATACGGGAAAGGAATATTATGAAAGCGTAAATTGTTTTTCCAATCAGAGGTATAATAGTCCCTCACAAAGGGAATGGCAATGGTGACCTCCCCTATTGCGACCGCACAAACTTACCATTGTTTTAATAAATAAATTTTTACCTTTTGATGTAACACTAAGCTTTCTCTTTGTTTTAAACAATTCAGTTAGAAATTGTAGGTAACAAATTTTAAGTGCAAAGTTTCTCAGGTATTTTAATCAAGAAGTAATTTTTTATTTTAGCACTTTGGAACCAAATCTAAGAATTGTTAGGCTGCGTTTCCTCCAGAGATGAGCGAGGATGCGTAGCTAGGGATGTGTGTGAAACTAACCAATAACACTCACTATCATAGTTTGAGCTAAGCTAGCGTTGTTATTGGTTAGTTTTACGGACATTCCTCGCTATGCATCCTCGCTCATCACTGGCGGATGCGCATGCTAAGAGTCGTATATTTTTCTCGTCAGACCTTTTTAGGTCGCCGCTGTCGCAGAAAAAAAAGGCTTCTTTTTATATAAAAATAGGTACCAGCACGCTCGTGTAAGCGATTAGACCATACCTAAAATGTCTTTCTTTAGAAAGGTTAAAGCTTTAGTAGGCCCAAAATTTAACTTTCCATCCTGCTAGGCTAACCGACGGGATAAGTAGGTACCTCGTATAGTTTTATCTGTGGAGACTTGTAAATATAGCCTTCAACTTAATATTGTTTTCAAGAACACTGTTTATGTAACTGTAAAGTTTCCGGAATATAATACAAAAAAGGAAAAAAATGATAAAGAGGCTCACCTACCAGGTGAACCTACCAGGTTCTCTCGTTGTGCAGCTGCATCAAGGGCTTGATTCAGAGAGCGGTACTTCTGGACACGGCTCGCATTGTCAGGAGGTTCCTCTCTCTGGAGCCCTGACCGCCGGTAGCTTGGACCCTGTTCCCGATACCGGTGGCCTACAATTTTTTATATTTTTAACTGTTTTTATATTTTTTTATTATAATATTTAAAAATATAATTTATATGTAAATAAAGGAAATAATAATAAAATAAACGAGATATATCATTAAAAGAGAGAGAAATACTGAGATTTTATGCAAACCAACATTCAAATTGATACCAAGTCTGTGAAATAGAAAAGAGGGGCTATGCAAAAGTCAGCAAAATAAGATTTTCTTCGATATTCCTTTAACATTCAATAACACCCTTGACATTTAATTTTTCTGAACCATCGCAGAGTAAGCGACACAAACTGATATGTCGCAACGTGGATTCACTTCAAGAATGCAGGATATTGCACGCTCCGCCATCGAAATAGAAAAATTAATATCACACATGTCGCCAAGTCGCCGTCAGCGGTTCGACTTTACAGACCAATTTAATATGAAGTTGAACGAAAGTAGTTTTTGCTAGATACCGATTAGGTTTTGCTAGGATATTGGACTGATATTTTATATAGACATCTATCTCTTTTCATAAAGTAGTACTTGGGCGACCGAGCTCCGCTCTGGTGAAAATAGAGAATGCTCATTTAATAGTATAGGATAGTTCATACTAATTCCATGTATACTACCTACATACTAATTCCATGCTGCCATTGCCATGTATGTCAATTAAAGGCAGCGATCTTGTTCTAAACTTTGGGCGACCGAGCTCTGCTCGGGTGAAAATATGGAGAAAACGAATTTTCCCAGATATGAGACCTATCTAGATCGAGTTTTCGCCCCCGTAAACCCCTATATTGCAACTTTCATTGAAATCTTTAGAGCCGTTTTCGGGAACGTGATTACAAATATATACATATACCGTGGAGTTTCTTGCCGGCTCTTCTCCATAGGAAACGACCAATTGGAACCGTGCACCTAGCTTCTGACGTTTCATAAGTGTAGGTTTATGTGAAATAAAAATTTTGAATTTGAAATTATCACAATCGTCATTAGAACGGTACTTTTCGATTAAATTGTTAATTTTGTAACTGTCTACTTAGTGGGCAAAGAAAACGCGCGAGTATATAATCACTAGTTACTTTAACATAAAATCTACGCTTTTCTTAAATTAATTTAAAAGGGCGTAACGAGTCCGTGGGTCGCGCTCAGTCGATCTCGCCGTCTGAATGGAACTGACTGCCTGATCCAGGCACCTCTGATGCTAAACTCTTATCGCCGACCTCCGGCCACGTTCGACGCAATAAGATTTTATGTCGACTCCTTTCATATCGGAAACAATTATTCATTATTTAATATCAATAAGCTTTAGGCGCTAACAAAGACCCTCGTGCTGTTAAGAGTTAGACGATTTGTGGCTGACACCTTCGTCTCACGCTGATAAGAACTGGACAAGGTGTGAGTTGACACCATCGTCTCGCGCCGACATACATATATAATGTTTAATTGTATAGGATAGCTCCTTCTATGTATTCCCTCGTGTTTTTCTGCTGCAGTACAGTTTTCGATGTTTTATTGGTATATTGGCGTGTGCTAGCTGACATAAGGCAAATAATTTAATTTAATGTTTTGTGTTATTGTTGTGAAGGACGTGCGTTTTTGGGGGACAGTCGTATGTAATTTTGACGTTCGAAAAGTGCTGATTCTCAGCCTAGTTTGAATAAATGTATGTATCTTTTGTGCCAGGCTTCCACTCTTCTGTGCCGTGTTTTCCTGGTCTATACGAGGCTAATCCAGTTATTTTCCGCAGTTCTTTATGAGTCAACCACCTGTCTGGTATTAAGTCAGCCTTCACTTCCCGTCTCTCGTTAAATAATTCTGTTAGGGCTCTGGCCTACGGATATGACCTCTTGTTGTATAGTTTGACCGAGACCGCTGTACCGCGCCTTCGGAATGCGTGGCGAGATGGGGAGCGGGACGCCGTGAGCGTTGATGAATGAACCGTAAGACGCCGTGAGCGTTGACGATTGAGCGGCCTGCTGTGCCTCCCCATCTCGCCACGCATATACGCGGTCTCGGTCAAACTATAGTAAAAATATTAGCCATTCAGCCTGGTTGTAGCCTGGCATCGCCAGAAATTTAAGTATTGCTACTCGTGGAGGCATTTTTAAGACTTTTTTTTCGTAGGGTAATGAATTTAGGATACCGTCTGTCCTGGGAACACGATGGGACATATCTTATCTTTTACCATCAAAATGTGATCGATATCACGCAGATTGTACAATTGTACAAACCTAGCTTAACTTCCAGTGATCTTTAACTGTTCTTGGGTTCATAAGGTTAGTGAAGCGGAAGGCTTTCAGTTAAAACACCCTCCTAATGGTTTTGAACTCGCTAACGAGCGCTTTTGGATGATTTGGTTATCCATTCGAGCAGAAAAAGCTCTGACGACGTTATAGAATAATGCTTGAAAATGGAATGAATGACAATGAGTGTTCAATTGGATGTTAAACGACAAAAAAGGGCAATAGAGGAAGGCAAAGATAGTTTTACAGTTAATATTGTAGCGTAGATGTAGATTATACAGCATTTTTATAGATAATAAAAAAAAGCCAGTCGTGTCCACAAACTACGTATTAAAATATTTAGATTTTTTTTCAAATTCAATATTAATAGAGTATTATTATCATCATAATTTATAACTATCTTTTTTTTCTTCATTAATCCCTTGTTGCTATGTACCTATCTCTTTTATTTTTATAAACAGGAGTCTAAACTGAAAACCAGCGCTTAGCAACCCGCTAGGGGACCTAAGCATAATGCTGACGTTTAACCTTTTGCTTCCGGGATTATAGATTTGTGTACGTACCACCAATACTAGTTGTATTACTGGAGACAATAAACGTTATTCTATTCTATTCATGTTTCAGAAATATGTGGTTATATTTAAGGTGGTACAGCCCATCAATCTGAACAACTTTCTCCATGGAACCATTATCGTAATGTCGAACAAATAATCAGTTGTCCCATACATTTCAGGCGATTAGGTAGGGATTGAAGTTTTGTATGGGACAGCAGATTATTTTTTCGCGATTACGGTTTATGTCTCAGGAGAAAGTTGTTCAATTTTATCGTGTCTCACCATTCAATATTATGACCACGAATTTCTGATACACGCAGTATAGTATAAGGAATTCCATTTTAACATTTTGTAACCGATTTCCAAAAAGGAGAAGGTTCTATGTTCGTAGTGTGTGTTCGTGTTCTGTGTTCGTGTGTTCGTGTTCGTGTGTGTATTGTTTTTTTATTTTGTAATTTGTGTTTCACGAACTGTGTCCAAATAAACATTATTCTTTCTTTCTTTTCTTTCTTTTCTTTAGAGTAAGTTTTTTTTTTTTTTGCTTATTTTCCACCGATTTCTCCGTCAATTGTCGAAAATTATTTTTTGTTTGAAAGTGTATGCTCTCGAGGTGGTCCCGTATAAATTTTACTAACTTTGCTTGGATAGTTTTTAAGTTAGCTTCAATAACACGTATTTTTCCCACTTAATCTATACGGATGGTATAATAAGCTCTTGTCACTGTTATTTACATAGTGTAGTGGTATTCGAATTTGTGTAGGGTAGGAACCACAACTAAAAAGTGTTTTTTTTTTTTTTTACAAAAACAAAACAAACCTTCTCGACTTCAGACTTTTAGCCACTCTTTTCTTTTATCCCCTTTATTTTTTCAAAACGTCCTCAAACGCTCTTGTCATAAAATCAAGTTAAGACCACCATACTTTACTTTGATAATCAACAGAACCCATAACAACTAATCATTGCTTATCAACCAAGATAATCATTAAACCAGCAGACATAATTAAACGCTAGTTTACGACGCATTGTGTCCGTTAAGCAGCAACTTTAACTGTGTCTGGCAACTTGCCAGTGGCCAGTTCAAAGGTGGCAATCTATACTTAGGTACCTATCCCACCGCCCGGCGATTAACAACCGAGTAGAGCTAGCAACTAAAAACGTGTTGGCGAGTCACGAGCAGCGACTGCCCTGCTCTCAAAACGGTGAAGGAAAACATCAAGAGGAAACCGGCATGTCCTAGAACCAAAAATTCTAAGACATTTGACATATACCAACCCGCACTAGGCCCGCGTGGCGGATTATGGCCCGCTTCCCCTCACAGAGAGGAGGCCTGTCTCCCAGTGTTAACATTATAGGCCGATTATGAGCAGCGAGCGATTACTCGCTGGTGTACCAAGCTTGTGTCTCTCAGCGAGTGATCTGCTCGCCAAACGAGGGTCGCTGAGCGAGTACTGTCCTTGTTAGCTCTTGTCGCTGCGACAAACGAGTACCTACTCGCCGGCGTGGTGTGAACATTCAGCGATCAACTATTAATATATGTATCTCTTTTACTTACTCGGACCTACAATCTTTTGTACGTTACTAGAGTGAGAAAATCGTTGATAGTTAGTGACTTCCTCGTCGCCGGTGAGTCAGGTGCCTTACATGGCGCCTTCAACTGTCTCGGTACTTTCAGCCATGTTTTTTGGTGATAAAGTTGGGCTAAGTTCGAAGGCTAAATAGGATGACAAATGGAGCTATAGGTAACATGTTTTTTGGGTTGCGTCAGTACAATAAACAGCTTTTTAGGGTTCAGTAGAGGAATAAGGTTATTATTTAGTTTTTCCAACCTAAATAATAGATCGGTTTAGACTGCGACACTATACACCGTCCATAATGTATACACCGAGTGTCTATGTATGTGTCTCAAATTGTGATATTTATTGTAACACATTAATTTGTGTCGAATTAGTAGCTGTGTGAACACATTGTGTCAAAGTATCTGATCTCTTATGGTTGAATAGTTTTCAAACAGGTTCGAAATTTTGCCATAGACTCCTCCTCCATATGGGCCTAAAACAATGAGTTTCGCGAAGAGCCAGGAAGTCAAATAATGTATTTCAAGTATTACATTAAAATGCACTTTTGAACATCAGGCGACTACCAAAAGCCTTCTAGAAGCTGTTTGTAGAAGGACTACCAGAGCTTTGGAGCTTCACCTGGAGTGATCGACAATCTTATTCGTGTATCTTTTTTTTAAATATAGTAGTAACTTTATCTTACGTACATTATATAGGTACATAGGTACACTATCCAGACATAAAAAGTGTGAACAGTAAAGAAAATTATGTCTGACATTTGCGTTGCAATTTCTGTCGTAGACTAAACTTAGCTTAGAAATATGTAGTATACATTATTATCTGTGGAAATATCAAAGCCATATAAATGCCCTAAAATGAATAATGTGAGGAAAACATAGGCAGTAGGTATTTGATCATAATTGCTATGAAACTTGACTGTAAATAAGCTGAGATAGACAATGTATCTACTAGTGTAGTACCAGTAGGTACATTGTCTATCTCAGCTCAGTCAACTGCTGTAGAGCAGTTGACTCAGTCAAAAACATTTCTCGAAGAAAATGGCACAAATTGTATTTATTTCCTGTTTTTTTTAATTTGGGTATCGATGCGAAGAGGTCTTTGCCCTGTTTGGGACAATTACTTAGTAGCAGTATTAAGTTATTCATAATATTATATCTTATTATTATAAACAATCTCAATCTGGATTTGTGCCCGGTTGACGGCAATAGACTCGCTCCTTGTTACAGTTACATGGGACTTAAGGCGACGATAACCGACTTTTAATGATTTTATACTGAAGATCACGTCTAAACGAGTAGTGTTAATGATTTGGAAAAAATATATGTTAAATTAGAGCATTTTCTTCATAACTTAATATAGGAATATTTCAGATTATGTTAATATTACAAAGTGAAAAAAAAATTTAAAGTTATGTCTAACGCGGATAAAAAACTGACAATCACGCAAAATCTATCAAGCGTATTTTTCTGAAACTTTCACCATTTAAAAGATAATTTAATTATTGATATTTTTGTAAACACCTTTTGTATTATGTACCTATAATAAATTAATAATGCGTCTAATTTGGGACAGCGCTCTTTGATGGGCCAGTCCTATTACTGGCTGGACGTATGACGCGTTGCGTGAGCTAAGTACAGAACACGCAAGCTAACCACTCAAGGTCACTGGCATATATCTGCGTCTTAAACATAACTGGCGAGATATGGGTATATTAATAGGTACAGTACTGCCTAACCGAACCTTACGAAAACAGACGTGATTTTATGGTATTATAAACAATCCAAGATTATTTAAACTACAATTAATATCTACAGAACCCATACAGACTTAGGTACTTCGCTTTTTTATCACGTTTGTACTTTACTTTTTTACCAGTTTCCGTCCTATCTTGTGGCGCAAAAGAAAGACATTTCCTGCTCAATGTGGCGTGTTCAGACTCAACTAGGTGGAACATGACTTAATGACCCTCGTCCGTGATAATAATGGCTGGCTCTTAGTTACCTACTCGTACTTCAGACGACAACGAAATATAGCTAGGTTGAAGGTTATTTGGAGACAGGCAGAAAATGTAGCGATGTGAGGAAAACGGTAAGAGCTTTCAGAGTTTTTTTGTATTTGAGATAAATATTTCTTATTTTAATTATATTTTTCCCCGGATTTTTATCTTAAAGTCTATTCAAACCCTTGTTGCCAATTTTATGCTAGAGTAAATTAAGCTGAAAAGTCGCAAAACTTGTTGAAGTTGTAGCGCAATTTGAACCTTATGTATAGGATACTAGTTTTATTTTTCCAAATACTCATAATATTTGTTTACATTTTTGGAAAACGAATTACGAACGCAGAATAATTCAAATTAAGACCGGTCTAGCATTGTCGATAACATCGGCTTGCTTTTTGTTTTTTTTTTATATCTCAGTAACAACAACGAATCATAGAAAATGCGATGCCAGATGATGATATCCTTCGATTGAAGTTGATATCTGCCTAATTCAAAAGGGTTTTAGAAAGCCGAGGCTAATAATCCGTAATGTTCACTTCCACAAAAAGAGTAGCAAAAACCCCTAACGACACAACACATTATGAGGGTTTCTCCCACAGGCCTTCCCTAAAATAAACGACATTTTTAGAATCACACCCAGCAGCCGGTGGGGTACAACACTATATATTCAATAACTAGTGCTGTTCTACTTAACAAAGTTTCGACGTATCCACCCATGTTTGTCAACGGGAGAATTGATAAATATTACAGTCTTGTTGTGAGAGATGTTCCTAGAAAATCTGGGGGCACGGCAGTGCTTCCTCTAAGTCGAGTCGTACTTACTTGATTATGAAATAATATGAGAATTGTTATACCTACCTATGCGATTCCAGGGTTATTTTTTAAGTAGGTATTAGGAAATTAGCAAGAAAAGTCTCGTTATCAGTTTTTTTTTTTCGGATCTGAAACGTTGTATGAGGCAACCGCATTTAAAACAGAATAAAAATATCTGTAGGAAAGCTTCCACCCCATTTTTTTTTTTGTTTTTTTTTTGTTTGATTGCATATTTATTCTCAAACATCACTTTTCTTGCTTGATTAGGAAAGAGCAAGTTATTGCAGAACTGCAAAACCAGAGCTGGATCCACAGTTGGAGGCCGTGAAATTTAATTTTTCTAACGTTTTTTGCAATTTGCATGTCAGTGTCAGGTTGTAAAGTTGTTATGAATCGAAGTTGAAACACAAACATACCATATCATATTTTGGTCAATTGAATTGACCAAAATATGATTCGTGTCCATAACAAATGTGTACATAGTAGGCCTATTGAATGACTTTTTCATGAAATCATGGCAATTGAGACCAATTCTTACTTAGAGAGATGTATTAATGATTCTGATTCTGCAAAATACATTAGGTATATTTGTAATGGCCGCGAATCATATTTTGATCAAGATTCGACCAAACTTGACACTGACTTGCAAATTGAAAAAACGTGTGTGTGTCTGGATTGAGGAGCCAATCTCATATCGGAACGAGGGTACTACCAATATTTAGTAGTAAATTAGCCGATTTTGTAGACCGGATCCTGGAATTTGTAGTAAAACCCTTAAAAAGTTATACGACGTTAAAGGTGGCTCCTCAATCCTGATGTCTGGATTGAGGAGCCACCTTAGAACTCGAAAACTAGCCAAGGGATATTTTTGAAAATTTTGTAGGATTTAGTAGTACTTTTGCATAATCTCTACAAAAAAATGGGGTTTGTACGGTCGATTTTGAGATAGCGACAACGTTTTAATTTTTCATAAAAAACCATAAATTTCACCGCGCTGTATCTCGGAAAGTTATCAACCAATTACAACAGATTTTTTATATGATTTAGTAGTAAATGTGCTCGAATTTGTACAATAAAAATAAAATGGAAAAGCAATATAATTTCGGTAACACAACACATTTTATGTGGCTCCTCAATCCTGACGGTCTATAGAAATGATGTACGTAGCTACTAAAGTAGTTGATCAAATCGGATAACAATAACACCAATATTTAGTAGAAATTTCTACTAAATATTGGCGTAATCCAACATCCTGCGCATTCAGTATTTCAAAAGATATTAATAAAATAAACATTCCTTAACAAATTAGTGAATAGGGTGACCATAAATAATTCAAAGAAGACCATTGTTTGAAATAAGTAGTTTTATTTGCATATAAATCATTCTACAAGTACGATTACCTACGTGTAACTTATGTAATTGTGGTTTTAGATTATTTGAAATACTAGCTACGCCCCGTGGACCCACCTTCATAAGTCTCGATTCCGTGGGAATACCGGGATGAAAAGTGTTCTATGTCCTTACCCTATGCTCGCTTGTTATGCTCTACCCATGTGCCAAATTTCATTAAAATCCGTTCGGCCGATATAGCGTAACAAACAAACAAACTCACTTTCGCATTTATAATATTATATAGTTAGGATATTTATGTAATGAACCTAATGAAATGAAATTCAGTAACCGATGATGAATTTAATGATACTTATTTTATACAAACTTATGTTTAGTTTGATTATTTAAACAATATTTTAGTTCCTGATGTATCGATAGATGGCGTTGTACATTTAGCACTCTCCGCTGAATCGCGGTGATAGGAATCTCCGCAGAAACATGACCTCTTCGTGTATAGTAAAATAAATTGTCTTCGTCAAAGTTTCTATTCATACGTTATGATTTTAAATTCATTATTGTTTCGCTGTTATTTTTCACAACATTATTGCTATAGTAACGTAAAGAATGTAATAGACAAGCATTAGATTAGAAAAAAAATCGGTTAGACATAAATGATACAAACTCCATTAAAATGCTTAAGGATAACGCTTAAGCATTTTAACAGTTTTTTAATAGAAAATTTACAGATCATTGTAATGCACTGCCCTGCCGCACAAAGGATCGCAAAGGAAATGAAGGCACAAAATCCGGCGGCCATGCCGCCAGCATAGTGTGTAGGAACCATAACAGGCGCCTCTAACTTTTTTAGTACCTACTATACAAACGGGTTATAAACAAAATCAATCATTCTGCCTAGCCTCTTCCCGACTATGTTGGGGTTGGCTTCCAGTCTAACCGGATGCAGCTGAATACCTGTATTTTACATGGAACGACGTGGAGTATTTTACAACCAGGTTGTATACCTAATTAATAAATAAAATAACAATACATATATTAGCCTTAACCTAACTAAAATTATAACAAACTAAAATAAAGTGTCTTAAAATTCCGCATCTCTGTCGACTGATAATGTACCAAAGAGACTGACGGCTTATCAAATAATGTATTTACAGGAAGTATAATCACCAGAGTCAACAATTCAACTCACTAAGTTAGAATTGGCCTCAAATGGCATGATTTCGTTGCAGTATTTGGACAATTTAAACTGAGTCGTAAGAATGATTATAAAGAGTTAAATTTTTTGTATAACCCGACTGTGGCGAAGCCAAAAAAGGAGTGTTATGTATTTGAGCTGAATTTTTATCTATGTATGTCCGTCCCTATGTTCCCTCGTAACTACTAAACGGCTGAACCGATTTACATGAATGATATGTCGTTAGATTCTTCTTTATTGCGTGAGTAACACTGAATGTTTGTCAATGTAAAAAAAAACTCTCAAAGCCTATCGAGTGGGGTTTCAAAATGAAGGGCTTTAACAGCTGATTACAAAATATAAACAAATTATATGATTAAAAGTAATTTTAAAAATGATAAAATAACTAAAAAATTTAATATAAAAACTAAATTTAAAAAGATCTAAACAAAATACCAAAAAAAGATGGAAACAAGATGACCTATTTCTGTCTCCAATCCCACTTAATACTATATACAATCTCATGCAGTCGGAAACATTTTTTTAATAGAAACCTATTGCCTCCTTTCAGTCAAATTCATTTTTTACGCAGTCGGGTTGTTGTTTTTTTTCATTTACTTTTTGATCATATATGGATACCGGGCAGATAATTGCACAAAACATAAGATAATTTGAATTGGGAATTCCATCTTGAATTTCTTCACAATTATGTGCCATCCAATATTGTGTCGTTTGATTTAAATGGCAGTGACAAATTTATTTTAGAAGATATACATCATCATCCGCATCACATTATAGTTAAAGGTATTACATACTCTCTCATTGGAGCTATAGAATTTATTCCAGCACTCAGTGAAATTGGCATGGGCATAAATGTCACTACATTATGGATAGTCAGTTTTTTTGCTATGACGATTATGAAACCAAAATTCGCAATAGTACAAAATTACCAAAATATTTTCATATTACACATGGCAAAATTTAAAGTTGGGGGGGGGCATAGACCCGCAAATGGTCCAAAATTTTAAGGGAATATCGGGTAGCAAGATTACGTTACGCCCGCGAACACGCACAATGGGGAGACGAAGAATGGGCAAGAGTAATTGTTGGCGACGAGAAGACGAACTGATTAGTAATTAAGAATTTGATTAAACCAATAAAAACCATTTTACGTAGTCTACTTAGATATAAGATTGTATAGCATAGGTATAGTTTTGATTTTCCCATACTTATAATTCCGATTGATATACCCTAATAAAGACGTAGATAGTACCCCAACACTTCCCTAAGGTAAAGGTAAACATAAGCAATAATGGTATTGCCCACATCTATTACTGATCAGTAGCTCTGATTTATTAAAATTAAAACTTCAATCTTTTTCTTTTACTGGCGCTAGTTGGCTAATTCGGAAATTGACATTGGCAACACTGCGCCAGCCAGAGCCAGAGAGAATAAAAAAAAAAACTTCGTTTCTTTTGGTTGGTTGTGGTTCTGCGTCGGGTTTATTGTGAGACAAAAACCGTCTGAGCGTTTATTTTCTAAAGCAGCACAAATAGTCAATCAGCAACGAAACAGACTGAAAGGGAAACGTTTAAATAAGCTTTTGTTTTTGCAAAGTCTTCCAAAAGAACACTGGTTATAAGTCTTATTTTTTTTTTTTTATAAATGACTATTGTATGAAAAGTCTTTCTTTTTTATTTTAGTAACATATATTCCTTAAACACACATACAAAAGGCAACACGAAAAGTGCTGTCGTAGGAAAAATCTATAATAAAAAATGTGTTTAGGAGGCCGACTACTGCTTGTGATGCAATGTTAGAAAAAGTACTCGATTTTGAGAAAACATCGATGTTTCTAACCGATGCATCGAAAAATATCGATGCACAGCCGCGATGTATTGTATCGAAAAAAACATCGATGTATTTTTCAAGTGGACACCCCTACATGGGTAACTCACTAACAGGCACCTACACACACATAAACAAAATAATAGCATCACTCACGAACAAGTCTCAACTTGTCGACCAAATATAAGACAGATGGCATCGCCCAAGAACAAGTTGCAACTTGTCGAGAAAGAGCTAGGCGAAAAGGTATCATTCGGGGAGCAGGTTACAACCTGTCGACAATCAAGACCTTGCTTGACCGAAATAACCACGCCTCACTAACCTACCATTGGTTAAACACTGTAAAACTTGTATTATAATTTGTAGAACCACCCGCAACTTGTACTATAGTAGAAAACTACTTAAGCCGAACCGAAATTGTGAAACTCTAGTTTTTAGTGCGCGATTCAATATACCTTAAAAGTAATTATCAAAGTCGGTGTTTCATTGCAAATCCCCTACAGTAATGTTTTCTGACGAATCCAGATTTATGCTGTGTGCAAGTGACGGGCGGCGAAGAGTCTACAGACGGCCAGGGGTAGACTTTATTCCAGCTTGTTTTGAGGAAAAGTGCCGGTTGGCAGTGGATATGTTATAGTTTGGGCTGGAATCTCTTTAGAGCGTCGTCGCTCGGAGTTAGTGCTGATGCTGAAAATTCTTTGTGATTTCTTTTGTTATTCTTGGTGTTTGTTTATTCTATGGGATATTGCTCTTTTAGTTTATTTTTATTTTTTATTCTTGGTGTTAATATTGTGTTCATAATTTAAGTACTGATTGGTGAAGAATTATTCATGTGTAAGTAAAACTCTGTTTATGATCATAGTTTGAATTATTTATGGTCACCCTATTCACTAATTTGTTAAGGAATGTTTATTTTATTAATATCTTTTGAAATACTGAATGCGCAGGATGTTGGATTACGCCAATATTTAGTAGAAATTTCTACTAAATATTGGTGTTATTGTTATCCAATTTGATCAACTACTTTAGTAGCTACGTACATATCATTTCTATAGACCGTCAGGATTGAGGAGCCACATAAAATGTGTTGTGTTACCGAAATTATATAGCTTTTGCATTTTATTTTTATTGTACAAATTCGAGCACATTTACTACTAAATCATATAAAAAATCTGTTGTAATTGGTTGATAACTTTCCGAGATACAGCGCGGTGAAATTTATGGTTTTTTATGAAAAATCAAAACGTTGTAGCTATCTCAAAATCGACCGTACAAACCCCATTTTTTTTGTAGAGATTACGCAAAAGTACTACTAAATCCTACAAAATTTTCAAAAATATCCGTTGGCTAGTTTTCGAGTTCTAAGGTGGCTCCTCAATCCAGACGTCAGGATTGAGGAGCCACCTTTAACGTCGTATAACTTTTTAAGGGTTTTACTACAAATTCCAGGATCCGGCCTACAAAATCGGCTAATTTACTACTAAATATTGGTAGTACCCTCGTTCCGATATGAGATTGGCTCCTCAATCCAGACACACACAAAAACGTAGGGAAGAAAAAATTTCGAGGACTTCAACTACGGAGCGGATCCACACTAAGTTTGAAATTTAAGAAGCTTAACGATACCTACCTATTGCATAGTGAAAAGGTGACTCAAATCTTTACGAATAAAAATGGAGGTTACTCTCTTAATAATTAATAACGTTCTTTTACACTAATTAAAATAAAAAGTTCCCACCTACAGCTACACTCCCAGATTCACGGAAACCTCACTCCCATAGATTGGCCATTTTGCAAATTAACTTTCAACCAGTAATTTTCTCGAGTAATACACTTACCGCAGATATAAATTATGTAGAATGGCCCTCCTATGATAGATATAGAACATGGAATTACCTATTTAGGTAATTCCTTGTTCTATATCGGCCAATCATTTGATTTATGATTATTAAATGGAGAATGAATCTAGCTTTTAGTGCTCATTTCACCCTAATTGCGTAATACACTTTCCATCACAATCTGAGGGACTCGTGGCTAAATAATAACAGCCATGCGGGTTGACCGATCAGGTTAAACTACGCTTGCCGCGGTTAGTCCGTGGATGGGTGACCGAGACCCTTCCGTGCCTCGGAAAGCACGTTAAGCCGTTTGGTCCCGGCTGTCATTCTTGGATCTTTGATAGTTGTTACGGGTCGTCAGAAGCCCGAAAGTCTGACAACCAGTCTTACCTAGGGGTATCGTATTACCCCAGTAACTGGGTTGTGGAGGTCAGATAGGCAGTCGCTACATGTAAAATACTGGTATTTAGCTGCATTCGGTTAGACTGGAAGCCGACCCCAGCTTAGTTGGGAAAAGGCATACAGATTGACTTTCAATCACAATCTGAATGATTTTGAAGGATATTGCTAATCCATTGCTTAACATTTTGTCTGCTCAAAAACGTAAATAACGTAATGAATGTTGTTGAACTGCCAAAATGAAAGCCATTGCTACTGTTCGTGTGTAACGCAATTACCCATCATAGTTACTAATCAATCTGCCTAGCCTTTTCCCAACTATGTTGGGGTTGGCTTCCAGTCTAACCGGATACAGCTGAATACCAGTATTTTACATGGAGTGACTGCCTATCTGACCTCCACTAGCCAGTAACTGGGTAATACTATACCCCTTGGTACTCGTAAGACTGTTCGTCAGACTTTCGGGCTTCTGACGACCCGTAACGACTGTCAAAGATCCACGAATGACAGCCGGGACCAACGGCTTCACGTGCTTTCCGAGTCACTGAGCAGTCTCGGTATGTAAAGATGGTCACCCATCCACGGACCAACCCTGGCAAGCGTAGCTTAACCTGATAGATCGACCCGTGAGGCTGTTATTACTTAGCCACGAGCTCCTCCGTTACGCAATTACCCCGCTGGGGGTAATTCCGTTAAGTGAATGTTTCAGAGTTTGAATTAATTAGTGTTAAGGTATATCGTTTAGTTAAAGTGATTTGATTTGCTACGATTATATTAATATTCAGGATATTATCCTATATCTAATATTATAAATCCGAAAGTGAGTTTGTTTGTTTTTTACGATTTCACGCTAAAACGGCTGAACGGATTTGGATGGAATTTGGCACATGGATAGACCATGACCTGGAGGAGGACATAGGATCCTTAAGACCTTTTATCCCGATATTCGCACGGGATCGAGACTTATGCGGGTGAAACCGCGGGATGCAGCTAGTAATTTAATATTTCGATTTCATGGTGGAGTAATAGGTACTTACTACACGGTATTTAATGCAATTCGCTTCATCTTTCTGACTGACCGACCCCTTGAAAATTAAAAAGTGTCTGTAATTGGTTTAAATGAAATAAATGCTTTAAGTTTGAATTCAATTTAAATACTTGCATAAATATAGAAACTTTTTATAAAATTCTAATACCTAAGCAATATTAATAGCGATATAGCCCGCCCTTTCAATGTAAGGCAAATCGTGGTTATGACAGATCATGGGTCTACTTACTCAAGCGTACTTTACACAATCTTCCTTGGCGGATTTTCAACATTTTCTCTTGAGAGACCATTTATTTGATTTTATTAGGGAAGCTAATGCATCTATCGGCGGGAAACCGCTGAAGCTTGAAGAAACATTAACTTTCATACAAGTGGTTTTTATTAAATTCCTTGAAAGCTGGCATTATTACATTTATTTGGAAAACCGGTACGAATCGAGTACTCGAGTTTCAAACTACAAGGTAAGGCCGTAAAACGTTGAAAAAAAAAAACACAAATTTTCTAGTTGTCTATGAATATTAGGGCCTCTTGAGTGTTGACTTTTTTAGTCAAGGCCGCAGACAGGCGCGACGCGACGGTGCGACGCGATTCTGATGAACAATTTCCATGAAGGTTTCTTATCGTCGCCTTAGAGTGAAAAGCTCGGGAATGCAACTTTGACTTTTTATTTTATTACATTTTTGAAAAACCCTCGTAACACACGCAGTTTTGTGGCGGCATCTATATCGCAACCCACGCATCATACTGACGTCACACAAAATCCTACATCGCCTAAGCAGATTTTACCGCGCGATCAGCACATAATATAAATTCCCAGTTGCCCACCAGTTTTTCGCATATAAGAGGTTTTCACTCTAACACGGCGATATAGAAATTGTTCTACTAGAAACGCGTCGCGCCTGTTGGAGCTTCCATGATACAGACGTGTCACGTAACACGTCGTATTCTGTGAAAAATTCAACCAGCTAACTTTTACGGGTAAAAGGATTCCTCTATGATTATGTCTGACAACAGTAGGTAAAGGCTTAGCGACAGGGTCTCGCTGGGACCCCTTGGGAAAGGAATCAACCCTGAAACACAACGAATACTCAACTCATTCAGTAGGCACTTTTCTGCAATAGATAAATAAGACCCTTGCAAAGTGGGACGACAACATGCAGTAGAACTACGGACTGCACCGGAAGATTACGACCCGCTTAGGGTTCAATACACACATTGTGTTGGTACTGTAAAGGTTTTCTGCCGAAAGGACCTCAGACATCATTCCGGCTGGTACCGTCAACTGCCCTAACTGCGCCTGGCGTCCTATTTTTGCCTATAATGAAAAAGATGTAATGATATATTTTCAATTTCACCTGTACGGCAATTGAAACTTAAAGCTCTCTATGAAAACTCAAAGTTTCGATTGCAATACAAGTAAAATGAAAAAGATATTACAGTTTTTTCATTATAGGCAAACATAGGACGCCAAGCGAAGTTAGGGCAGTTGACCGGTAGAAAGGTGACTCTGGTTACATTCGTTTTGAATTCGTTTCAAAATTGAATATACAGCGATTGATTTCATAAAACTTCAGTTACGTGATAAGTGCGGAAAAGTGAGCACGTCCTCTTAAAATAAATAGCGAAAATTCAATATCCTACCTACGTAATAGATGAGTACGCGAGTACAAAATCAGCATGAAAGCAGCTATCAATTTATGAGTAGGTACAGCACATCAGCAATGTATTCAGAGTAGGCTGCCATTATAAATGAACAGAGAGTTCACTTCACATGTCGTGTATTTCAATAGAGGAGGGAAGATAGGGCTTGTATTCAATACAGTATCATTTTGATTCAACGCTTTGAATACCACGTTGCTGTTCAATGGATACTTGGCGTTTGTGATGCGCCAGATATGTAGTGAGGGACTTGTTATGTAACGAGTTTACACAGAAATGTGTGAGCTTTTTAATTTAAATACTATACAGATATCTCTGTTAATAGGACGACTTTACGCTTTGTAAATCCAAACTAACTAAAATACGAGTAATAAAAAGGTAAAAAAAGTATGCTTCCAAGTCTTACCAAGGGGTACCGTGTTACCCAGTAACTGGGATATGAAGGTCAGATAGGTAGTCGCTCCATGTAAAATGCTGGTATTCAGCTGCATCCGTTTAGACTGGACGCCGATATCAACGTAGTTGGGAAAAGACTAAGAAGATTGATTGAACTGAAATGAAATGAAATTGTTTATTCTGTAAATAGGATATCGGAATCACTTTTACGCGTCATATAAAAAAATATTAAAAATAAGCTAGATGAGGTCGGTGTTTCCTATCTGACTACTCTGAGAAGAAAGGCCGAAACATACTCAGAGTTCGTAGTCTCTTTTAAAGTCCAGACATAATCTTGGTCAAGTCATATAACTATGATTGAACTAGGATGTTTGTAAAAGGTAATCTCTGGAAGTACCGACCGATTATAAAAATTCTTTCACTGAGAAAGCTACACTATTGCGAAGTGTCATAGGGTATATTTTAAGTTAAAACAAGTTTCACGGGCAGTAGCATAATGCAGTTCAGTATTTTAAAGGATTTTAAGAATGTTACGTAGTTAGTTAGTATTTAAATCTGCAGCATGTTAACATTAGAGGTGGTAATTAATCTGTGGTAGTGCATCGGCTGTGCTTTCATCTAGAATGTATAAAGGGAGCTTTACCTACTAACTTTAACCATTTATACTACTTTTAAAAATGTAACTTAACGTTGTGTGTCGTTATTATTCTGTTTTTAAATTCTCCTTTTTTTGTTTTTTATTTTATTTTTAATTTTTATTATTACTTACTGTTTGTATTTCCTGTGCGTGTCCCAAATAAAATATTTTTCTTTTCTTTTTTTTTTCTTTCTTTCTTTGTCCTCTTAAGGAGGATGCGATAAGATACCCCGCGGATTTAAAATTTTCTTACGTTTTTTGTAATTTGCAGGTCAGTGTCAGGATGTATCTAGATCAAAATATGATTCGCGCCCATAAAAAAATATTTATTTATAGAACTAAAGTCATCAATAGAACTCTCTAAGTTCATATTCCTTACTGAATGACAATTTCATGAAATCATGACATTTGAGACAAATTCTAACTTATGTAGTTGTATTGCTGTTTCTAATGATTATAATTCTGTAAAGCCATATTTGTTATGGTCGCGAATCATATTTTAATCAACATACAATCTGACACAGACTTGCAAAAAACGTAAGAAAATTTGAATTTCGCGGGTTACCTTAGCGCATTCCCCTTAAGAAAACCTACTAACCTTCAGGATGTGCTGATAACTTGTGATCTCCAGCAAAAAGATTGTATATTTCTTTCATAAATTTCATGTAGTCAGGGCAATTAATTGATTAGCAAATTGACTATCAACTTGAATTTTCCGTATAATCAAAACACAACAGCTCGTCGTCGTCGGTCGTTGACAGTTGTATAAAATGGCTATAATACGACAAATAAACGTTGTTTGTAAATTTCCTTATCAATTATGTTTTCTGACTGTACATCCGCACTCTCCCTTAACAAATGAAACCGCACTGTTCTTCCCCCATTACAACATACTAATCGCCCCCACTTTTCCAGTTGGATGCGCCTCTGTTTCCTGACGGATCCTCGAGGCAAGGTCCCTGTGAAGGTGGTAGCCCGGACCTTCGCCTCAGGCAAGACAGAGAAGCTGGTCTATCAGTGCTTGTCAGAACTGGGACTGCCATCGGGGAAGAATGAAGCGATGGAGAAGGAGGCGTTCACCTTCGACAAGTTTTACGCGCTGTACCACAAGATCTGTCCTAGGAATGATATTGAGGAACTGTTCAGATCTATGTAAGTATTACTCAAACTACCTACATTTAGAAAACCGGAAGATGTCTGTTCTGGAACT
The DNA here is from genome assembly GCA_914767755.1 of Agrochola circellaris. Taxonomy (NCBI): domain Eukaryota; kingdom Metazoa; phylum Arthropoda; class Insecta; order Lepidoptera; family Noctuidae; genus Agrochola; species Agrochola circellaris. Next base: position 2,203,681 of record OU611853.1, read on the forward strand.
GGACACGACGAGACGTACAGTTGGACGCACGTCACATAACCAGTATAAGCTGGCCTCGCATTCTGTTGAAACTCTGAACTACGCTAGGCCAGCTCAAGGTCAAAGTGGCACCACCGACTTGTGGTCTACTGTACCTAAAGTACCTAGAGAAAATTATAGTTAAGTATGCTAATCAAAAGTGAACGCAAATCCAGTAGGATCCTTACCAGTGAAGCGTGCTGGGTGCATGGCTTTTTACAATTTTACATTAGCTGTATTGGATGGTTATTCCACCGTTAGTGAACTTCAGCCTTGTTCTGAAAAGCACGCTTAGGTCACTTGGCTGCCTCAATTCAGTTTACGACCTTTTAACTCGTAAAATCGGAGAAATAAACTTACAAGCACATTTGCTAATCGCAAATAGAATGTCATTATAATGAGACACTCTAAAAAATCTGTACCTATTCAAAAGAAACAGTCACTTTATATCCATGTCCATCCACTTGATAGGATTCCCTAAGTCCTGTTTTATCGCTCCCAAGGGAGGCGGAGGGACCTCGGCCCTGGTTAGCTTGAAGATTTAAATCTACCCACCTTACTTTCAACTGTTTTATGTGAGCACTTTATTTATTGATGAAATCCTCCGCCATTTACGAATTAGGAACTTATATACAGATGATTGGATGTTTTACAATTTAAGTAAGTAAGAATTGGTATTGGTCTTTTTATGGAAATAATTAATTCATTTATTTTCAGGCAAAGTTCATTACATTAAATTAGCATATAAAACACATACAAAATAAAATAATACTCGAACATTAAATTCATTCAAACCAAATACAATTACAATACATACACATGTCAATCAAATCAAATATTAAATACATAGAAATGTCATATACAAAAAATAAAATAAAACACAACACAAGAATATTACATAATACGAAATGAGGCGCTATGAAGCTGCATCCAACTCTGTAACAGGGGTAGATCTCACCGCTCGGACAGTACGTTCAGGACGCTGTTCGAGCTCGTTTGTAGGCGACTTAGTAGCGAAGCGCTCCCCCTTATGATCGCAATAAAAATCATCAGTCCGCCTCAGCAAACATACTCGAGGCACTAGGAACATCGTCATCTTCCTGCCCTTTTCTCATGTAACGTAGGGGTTGGTGCACCACGTTTTCTCGTTCCATTCTCCCATGTCAACCATCACGCTATCATCTACGTTCTATGTCATGGGGTTTGGTTTCCGCACTTAGTCCTACAGTGGACCATTGTGCGTGGGCCATAGCGGCCGTTGGTGGTTACTCCAACCAGCCCACCTCCCTCCAGAAGTTTATTAAATCTCCTGGTCTGTTCAGAACATCTGTGAAAGATCTGGGTGTCCCGAGGGTCTGTGTTCTAATCTGGGTGACGCCTGTGCATTCAAAAAGCACGTGCGTGACGGTTTCCTCAGCCTCCATGCACGCCCTGCACAGAGGACTGTCCGTTATGCGTATTGTGTGAAAGTGTTTGTTCAGCGAGCAGTGGCCCGTGATGGTACCCGTCACCAGGCGCAGGCCGTTCCTATCCAGGCGTAGTCACGCTATCATTCACTCCCTTCTCTGACATATCATTCTTCACACATACAAACATATCTTTTTTAATCTGCTAGATACTTTAAAAGTGGTATAAACTATTTTCTGTTGTCGATGCCTTTTGGATGTAACCAATAGAAATTATAAGCAGTTTTAACAACAACTAGTCACCAGCAATATGGCTGAGAATGCATTTACTATCAAAATCTGCCCTGGAAAATCCACAACTGAACTTCCATTCCATGTTTTCTTTTAAAGGAGGTCCTCCTTTAAAAGAAAACATGGAATGGTCGTAAGAAAATATTTCTAAATCACAACACTTGTCCATCAGATTGCGTTATGCTATTATTGCCCCAGTTAAAAGTTTATATTATCTCAAATTGCTTAGCATGATTCTCCGTTTTTTCGGAAATACTGCAGCACTAATTTTGAAATAAATATATGGTAAAATTGAGGATTTATGTTAAATAGTACGTTTGACGAAAACACGATTCCATAAAATTTTCTCGTTGGATAGAAAAAACAAAGTTACCTCCAAACCGACCAATAAACCGCTGGTATAAAAAAAATACTTCAAATTAGATCATTAAACTTTCCATACTAACTGAACGAACTAGATACTTTGTTTTTTATTTATTTCAAATTACTTTTATTTTCGCCGTAAAAAGAAATTACCTAAACTATTGGCGCCTTGGAGCCTTCTCCTTGCCAGCGCCGCTCAGTCTTGCTCCCATTCATTCCGCGAGCTGTATTGTGCGAGCGAGATAAGTAGTGAATTTGAGCTGTAGTATAATGGACTAGGGCACATGATCATAACATACATCTAGCCCAAACTGACTTTCAACTTTGACCCTGGCATTCTAATCCATTTATTTTCATTCTCACAGCACCCAAGGCAAGTCAGACCGTATCAACCTGGACCAGTTCGTGAACTTCCTGAACGAGAAGCAGCGAGATCCTCGACTCAACGAGATCCTGTACCCGCTGTACGATGAGAAGCGAGCTTGGGAGATCATCAACACCTATGAGCAGTGCGATGAGGCTAAGAGCGATAGTGAGTCTCTTGAAGTTTTTTGGAGAATTTGGAACGGTTGATAGATAGCCTTAGAATCTGCACCCCAACTCCGTAACACTCTTTTGAAGGATATTGCTAATCCATTGCTTCATATATTTGAAAATGTTGTCTACTCAACAACGTAAATAACGCAATGAAAATTGTTGAACTGTCAAAAAGAAAGCCATCAATTACCCCACTGTTTCATCTACGATTATGTTTCCGTTAACTTACTTGGCACATAATATGATACAAAATCTGTTCCATTTTCTAATTTATTCGGTGAGTTGTGGCTATTCGGACAATGCGAAACAGGCTCTTATCACCATAGTAGATAAGTTGCGCGACTTGTGAAGTTGTGAGCGACAGTTTATGTTTAACTTATTCAAAACCGCGACGTTGCCATATGCTTGACAAATCTGCACTATAAGTAGCTGTGAATGGGTTAACTACTAAAGCCTTACAAAATAACAAGCATCAAGTGGGGTACCTATGTTTCAGTCCGCTGGAGGCCGAGGGTTAAAGGACCAATATTTCGGATTTAAAAAAAAAACCCAATCACAAATTTTTCTTGTTGCTTGTTACGCCGTGCAGTTAAAATTTTGAATTTTACCGCAAAGCGATGGGTTCCAAGAATATTTGCATTTTGGCAACTTTACAGTGGAAACATTTAATTAGAGCTTGAGCATTTTGGCAGCTTAACTACAACAGCAAAGAAGTTTAAAAGCTCTTAACATTAGATTGGTAGTTGGTACCCACCAGAAGAATTCTGTAGAGGTGCCAAAATGCATATCAACACTTTTTGTTTGCGACTTGGCAATAGATTCTGCAGGGAGTCAAATTGTAAATTTATTTTTCAAAATCCTGCGATATCTTTCGTTTATTACAAACGCAACGATTATTTTGAACATACATAATCATCAACTAATTTATCATATAAAATCGAGGTGCGGTGCTAAAAAATTTGAGCTCGCTGTTGCAGCCTACGTTCTCTGAAGTCTGAATTTTCAAACTTTTTTACATAAGTCAGCAAATTATTTCATTACTCTGTATGAAATGGTCAATCGAAATCCTAATATTTCCGTGGCGGGGTGCTAAGATAAGATAACGCTAAAATAATCATCCGCAACAGAAATTCGCCAGGGGCACCGTAGTGCCAAAATCGGCACTGCTCTATTGCCTTTATAATCTATGTTTTTCTTCCACCAGCATTTAAACCCATCTCTTCAACTTCCAGAATGCCTCACAAAAGACGGTCTGATCCGCTACCTGATGTCTGACGAGAACGCGCCTGTGTTCCTGGACCGTCTGGACAACTATATGGATATGGACCAGCCTCTGGCACATTACTACATCAACTCCTCACATAACACCTACTTGTCGGGCCGACAGTTCGGCGGCAAGAGTTCAGTGGAGATGTATCGACAGGTCCTGTTGGCTGGGTGCAGGTACGTGTCTAGAATCTGACTTACCTACCTATTGAAAATATTTAGCCATTGCTGAATAACTTCCACTTTCAACTCTTACTTACGATTCAATTTCGTTGTGATATTTACGATGGCCGATGGTGCAGAGAGGTTCTGGCGACCGCTTACCGGAAGGCCGCAGGAATCCGCTAGATGCGGGAAGCACAGAACCGTCTTTCTGGTGAAATGATGAATGAATGATGATAATGATTAACGATATGCATGCATGCGAGAATATTGTATTTATCCGTTTTGTGATCCTTTACGACATTAATGCATGCCAAAATCTTGTTACTTATCAGTTTTGTGATCATAGCTGGTACCAGTAGACAGGTGGTCTTTGGTGAAAATTGTCTTGAAGTAAACACTTAGTCGCCCTTTATGACAGATAGCGGCAGCCTCTTCCTCTTCCCCTAGCTATACCTAAAAACAATTTATCGGTTTTATACGTAGTATATTCTTTTTCGAGAACCTTCTAGAAAAGTATTGCTCATAATCTACGAAACTGATCACCATGTAATATAGTATAATAAATTCCACCACGTTACCGAAAATTGCTGACGCTTTTAAACTCTTCCGAAGCTTTACAAAGTAGACGCTCGCTGAAAGTTTCAGCTACGCTTATCCGCGATGTCTTCACACTTGCACGGTCTCAGGACCAACTTCAAAACTTAATTATTATCTGCCCAATGTAACTTGGTCTTTCAAGGCGTTGTAACTTGCAAAATATTGTTATTGAATGTTTTGCGATGGTGCTGAAACAACACTGGAGAAAAAAAATTACACAAAGGCTTCGAGTGGGAAAAGGGAATTTCTGCTAAATAGTTTGTTGTTGAAAAAAATTTTTTGTGATCAATTAATCTGCCTAGCCTTTTGGGCTTCGAGTCTAATTAGATGCAGCTGAGTACCAGTATTTTACATGGAGCGACTGCCTATTCGACCTCCACAACCCATTAACTGGGTAATACGATACCCCTTTGTAAGACTGGTTGTCAGACTTTCGGGCTTCTGACGACCCGTAACGACTGTCAAAGATCCACGAATGACAGGATATTCAAGTGATGTACTTTATTTAAATCAAGTTATTAAACATAACAGCCTGTAGCCCCCGAAGGTAGGAAGAGGTTTATTGGTACACCTTCAATTCACCAGCTCATCATCATTTAAACTGCTTTGCCTTTTCCCAACTATGTTGGGGTCGGCTTTCAGTCTAACCGGATGCAGCTGAATACCAGCTCATCATTATTGTCTTGCCCTTACCTTCCGCCAGCTATAAGTAGGTAGGTATTATATGACCCTTGTACTGTCCCTTGTGTTTTTTTTTTGTATCATCCGTATCGTAGTGTAGGGATTAGTCATCTAGACTCTGCGTTACCGAGTGCTCGTCCAGGGTGCGCCAGGCGTTATGTATCGCAGTACGATTTATGTTAACGCCGCTCAGGGAGGCTCCTTTCATGCACCCCTAATAAGGGGTAAGCTTAATATTATCATCAACAAGGCACAAATCCAGACCGATCATAATTAAAATTAAAATCAAAAGCCATTTATTAAAAAAAGGCTCAGAATCAGCACTTTCCGAACGACAAAATTACATAAGACAGTCCCTCGGCACGCACGCCCTTCACCACTTCCTATTGCTTTAGCAGGGAAGAAGAAGTGGCGCAAAAACTCCTCAGCAGTTGTTTGTTCAGTTAGTAAAACTTGATTCTATACAATAACATAACATCACGCCCGGCGAGTCTTACAATAGTATGCAAAAAAAATACATTACTCAACATAAAACAATAAATTAAATTATTGAAGAATATCAGCTAGCACGCACAAGCCAATAAAAAAACATCGAAAACTATACTCAAGCAGAAATTAAAAATAAAATGTAGTTAGAAAGTATCAACTTCAGTACCTACGTTTAAAGTTCCCTTCTTCGCGTATCAAGTTATAATAGCTACAGCTGGAGACGTCTCGCGATCCGTCCGCGTCATACAAATTAATCGCGTTCAATTAATTTGTGAGTTTAGTAACTTTGTTCAGTTGTTTCCCTAATCTGTGATGATGTATTCGTAACTGCTTTTCTGTTTTCGCAAGGTGTTGCCTTTGACTTTGATTGAGAGGGTTTGCTTATTGTTTCCTAACTTCTTGTTTTATTTCTACTACATTTTTCTTGAGGAAAATTATGATAAGTACTTAAGGGTTAATGGTTAACGCATGCTTAAGTTGGATCTTACTTAGCTCTTACTAGAAAAGCACCCCAGCGATCTGGCTGCTGCACTGAAAACAAGAAGTTACAGGAAAATACTTAAAAGGAAATACGTCGTGTAGTCCACCCATACCTGTGTGGTGGGACCTCAGCACGAAAACGGATTAGATTGCTCTCTGGAGTCACGCTCTTCCCGCCAATTTTTACCTCCAACTCCGCTAAAAGTACAAAACTGATCGCGGATACCAAAGAAGAAAAAAAAAGAACTTAGCTCAAAGTCAAATAATTTATTTCAATACATAAAAGGCACTCTTTTAACGAAAAAAAAATTTAAAAAAACATTTGTCGCCCCTTCCAAAAGGTAGTTTTCGTATGGAGAAGAATGGGCAAGAAACTCCACCGTTACTCTTTTAAATGTTTTTTACACATAAATTATATGTGAAGACGATGCACCTAGAATAAAATTACTAAAGTACCTACCACAATAGGTAAAAATAATTAAAGATCTCTCTCGCTCTTAGTGAAGTTATAACAGAAGAATTATTATATATACTTAGCTACTTCAGGAGCTGAAAGTTTCTATCCATATGAGCAGACATGGAATGGAAAGTAATCTTTACGAAATTATAACAATATTGGATACAAAAAACATTAGTTCATGAATTTGAGCAGATCACGCAGTTATCGATATTTCTATGAGTACATACTCACATAAATAGAACAACTGCCATGTTTAGGTACTGAAAAAAGGATTATGAATGTTTTTATCTAGAACTTTTCAATACTCGTTGTAAATAACTGAACCCAATAAACAAGTCCTACAGCAAAGTTTTATCACCTTTCAGATGTGTAGAACTCGACTGCTGGGACGGAAAAGGAGAAGATGAGGAACCAATCATCACCCACGGCATGGCGATGTGTACCGACATCCTCTTCAAAGACGTTATATACGCCCTCCGAGACACGGCCTTCGTGACGTCAGACTACCCGGTGATCCTGTCGTTCGAAAACCATTGCTGCAAGGCCCAGCAGTACAAGCTGGCGAAGTATTGTGATGAGATCCTTGGAGATTTGTTGCTGAAAGAGCAGCTGGCGGAACACCCTGTGAGTAAGAGTATTATTGTGTTTGACAGGTTTTAAAGCTTTGATGAGTCTTAAAGAATGTTTGGATGTGTCATGGAAGGTGTAGTGGTCCTTCGATAAAAGCACAGATTAATACATGGGATGGGACACTCCGCAGTTTAGGCATGAAGCTACAAGTACGCGGCGGGCCCGTCTTGATGGGCCAATTCAGTGAGTGTAACGTAGTCAGAAGATCCAGTCACCCGATAGAAAGAGAGGCAACTTCTAGGTGAATATAACTGTAGGTGATTAGCGCTGTGACCTGAATTGCACTTTATTGTGTCGTAGGAAGAGTCGCTTTTTATTTAAATGAATTTGCAGTGTCCAATCTGTATTATTCTGTGATAAAAGTGCAAGATATTGGGGATCTTACACTCGATAAAAGAAAAACTGATCTGGAATCAGTCTAATTTGATAGCATGATCTGCTATCAAATTAGACTGATTCCAGATCGCGTTAGGTAGGCTAGGTAGCGTTTTATCTAAATATTTTTTTATTAATATGATAAAGTAAAAAATACGTGTCTAATATTTTTTTTATTATCTGACTGACGGAAAAAAAAAAATTATTTTAATCCACGCAACATTCCTATTGGAGAACCTTATGCCCACTGAACTGCTAAAGGCTGTTGTTGTTGTTGTTTTCACTTTTTAACTTATCACATAAGATGGCGGCACTGTATGATGGCTTCTGACATTTGCTCATTTTTTTTATTAAATTCCGTGAATATTTACTTACTGTTAAATGTGAGAAAGTAGGAACCGCAATAATTATGTAAGTATCGCTGGAAATGCAACTATAATTTATGAAATGGCTAAGTTATATTTTTATAATTTGTAAGCGTATCGCAGGCGCCATCATACAGTGCTTCAGCTGTAAGAAGTAAATACCTACCATTGGCTACAATTTTACTTTCATCAAATAAGATTTTACTCAAATTATACCAACCCCCTGTTCCTACAAACAAAGTCCCAACAATTCCAGCTGGAGCCTGGGGTCCCGCTGCCGCCCCCCTCAGCCCTGAGGCGGAAGATCCTCATCAAGAACAAGCGCTTGAAGCCCGAGGTGGAGAAGCAGGAGCTGGAGCTGTTCCGACAGGGCCAGTTCGTGATTGAGGATGAAGAGAAGGAAGATGCGTCGGCTGTTGTTATCACGGATAAGAAGGTTGGTAGATTGTAGAAGACAGTTTCAGTTCAACAAAGGCGTATCGGCAAATTTTTTGTCAGTTTGCAATTACATTCATATTCTGATTCGCGGTGACTTATCTTATTTTTGTAACAGAAACGGCATGGATAACGTAAAATTCAAAATTTCTGTAGACTATTAAAATAAAATGAAATTTCTGTAAAAAAAAAAAAAAACTGAAGTTTTTTTTTTTTTTTTTTCATGAATCATGGATCTAAAATTATGAAGATTTAAATGAGTATCTAAATGACGATTGTTTTTAAATTGGCAAATGCATTTGTTTCAAGCATAACGATGCGTTAGGCTACTGATAGGATTAAGTTCCTAAAGACGGTTTTCTTTATTAACATGCAGAAATATGCATCTACTATCAAAAAAAAAATTTTTAAGACATTCCTGAAAGCCATTTCTCGTACTTAAAAAACGTTCGCATTCAAGTCGCAATCTGTCAAAAATGTTGGTAAATTGGTTCTATTTTTGACAGATTGCGTATGAGATTAGGATGCGAACGTTCATAAAAATTACAGGAATTGCCCCTCTGCTGAATGGAATCCCCCATCAGGAATATCTTGAAAATATTATTTCAAGACATCATCACCGTAATTATCTTAAACATCTTTCGTTTCTCACCTTTTTTTTACGGGTAGCTTTAAGACAAGTAACACAATTAAAATCATTCATAGCTAGGAAAATTTGTTAATTACAAGCTTCCACCTATAATAGATTTAGTAACAAATACTTTGCGTTGACTAAATGTTCGTTCACAGCGAATTGCAAACCAAGAAAAAGAAATAAAACTTTTTTTTTTGAAGAGATACATAGAAAAGTTTTTTTATTTGTTCTTTACTCGATGAGCTTTAGACAATGAAACCCCAGATGCCAGAGAAAGATTGTTTTTTCAAAATCAAAAGTTTATTGTATGAAGACTAATTTACTTGACTAATTTAGTTAAATTTTTATTATTTGTTGTTATAGCGGCAATAGAAATGCATAAGGGCCCTCGCCCACGGCGACTTTTTGTAGCGATGCTATCGCGCGTCCGCATCGATACAGTAGCGAAGCGGTCGCTAGCTGTGTGCCCTTGCCCACGGGCCCAGATTCAGTCGCGATGCAAACGCGATACTGTCGCGCTTCTGTCGAACGACTCCATTTTGCATGTGACGGACAACAGCACTCTCGACCTGTCTGTGTTGCACTGATGCTCGGTTCTCCACTCACGCGCCACCCTCCCTCCGTTCTCACCCCGATGTCGTCCGACACGGTCGCGCGTTTGCATCGATACAGTCGCGATGCTGTAGCGCGTTGCAAATGCGACTAACACGCGTTAGTAGCGATGCTGTTGCGCGTTTACGAAACGCGCGACAGCATCGCTACAAAAAGCCGCCGTGGGCGAGTGCCCTAATCTGTGAAATTTTCAACTGTCTACCTATTACGGTTCATGAGACAGCTCGCTGACAGACAGACGGACAGACTGACAGCGGAAGCTTAGTAATAGGGATCCGTGTGGCACCCTTCGAGTACGGAACCCTAAAAAGTTAGTCAAGTCGTGCAATATCAAAACAGTAAAACCATATATGAGCATGACCATGAGTACTCCCCCCAGCCGGAGGAGATCGTGGCGGAGGCGGCCACGGCCGGGGACGACGCGCCGCCGCCCGTGGCCTACACGGGCTCCACCACCAACGTGCACCCCTGGCTGTCCTCCATGGTCAACTACGCGCAGCCCATCAAGTTCCAGGGCTTCGAGGAGGCTGACAGTATGTAGATCGTTACATGTTAAATGTATATACCTAATACAATGTATAGTGAAATTACGTTCATTTTGTCAATTACTTTAATACATGATCTTCGGCATCAGTAGAAATCAAATCGGACATAAAAACTTCGATTCATTTACAAGACCTTCAGAACTCTTCAAGTAAAGATAGTCGAATCAACTGCCTCGTTGGTCAAGTGGTCGCGGTTGCATGCGCTACTCTGAGCATGAGGTCTTGGATTTGATTCCCGAGTCGGGCTAAGTGTTATTGGGTTTTTCCATCTGGAATTTCTCAGTAGCCGCCCGGAGTGGACTGGCGAAATGTGGGTGTAATATAGATAGGTATTATAGTTAGTCATGGTGGATGGACTCATCCACCATGACTAACTATAATACCTATCTCAACTATTCAACTCGAAACCCTTACACTATACTATTATTGATAGTGTAAGACTATAACAAAAGTTTAGTCGAGGGTAAGTCAAAGTGCAAAAGTTCACTCTTTTGTTAAAAAAGTGAACCATGCAGATTACACGCACCAGCTGCAAGTTATATCTACCAATCCAGTACCTACTTGCAAAACGAAAACGTGTCATAATAAAACAAGGAGTACTAAAAATAATTACCTATGTTACTTGCAGAAAAGAACATCTACCACAACATGTCCTCGTTCGCGGAGACGACCGGCATGAACTACCTGAAGACACAGGCCATCGACTTCGTGAACTACAACAAGCGACAGATGTCCCGCATCTACCCTAAGGGCACCCGAGCTGATTCCTCCAACTACATGCCACAGGTACCAACTGATGATTTTGGGGCCAAGCCAATAACGAAGAAGTCGGTTAATTTTGGCAGCCTGTCTATGAAAGACACATCCGTAATAAGATTTAGTAATAGTTAAAACCCATTATATTAGCTGGCAAATGAGAATTTGTTTTTTACATCAAACGTTACCTCGGAAAGCTGCCACGCTAAAATGGAATTGAGCTGGAAGCATTTGCCGCATGTCAGACGAACAATGGGCCAAACTCACGATCCAATAGGTCCCCTACATCAGGGAAAGTATTGGCTATTCTTAAACCTTAAAAAGGGTTGAAACTTGTAAGTTTAGAAATAAACTACTATCAAATTTCTGTCGCCAGACGCCGCCAGTGTTCCAATGCATGTTCCGGTATAAACAAATATTAGTATACTGCAGAAATTACAGGTATTTGAAGAGAAAAAAAAACCCTGAAATGACGGTATTGTTTATGCGATATTTCAACTATGAGATTAACGCTTTTTTTTTTTTTTTTGAGGATGGGAAATTATCAAATTACTTCTCCCGCTCTGGGCGGAGCGGGAGGGCGTGTCAGACTTTTACTGACTAAAACCCACCCGTGTTCCTTCCGTTGCCTGTGTGCCGGGGTCGCGATATCCCTTTCGGACAAACCCGCAACCCCGGCAGGCATTGGCCCTTCCGGACCCCGTCAATGAGATTAACGGTGGACACGCATTCTATGTGGTGGGTCAGCCTCTTTGTTATCTACCAATTAGGTTCAGGACCTACCCATTTAAATAATTAAACTAAGATTTTTTTTTTAAATTGTCCTGTGTCTAAATGTAACTTAAGTTTTTGTGACAAAATAAATAAATTATTATTATTATTTTTACGTCTCTTGATATTTCTCGGGACCCTGGGGTCCCGGACCTTTAGAAGGCGTACGAGGGGTCAAAGCCAACTCGCAGAAGCCCGTTAGACGTTTTTAATGAAATGAGGCACCAACCGACGATTATTATTATTTATGCAAATGTAATGATTTTTATCTTTTTGTCGATACTGTATCGAAGTTATTCTAATTAAACTTCCCCTCCCCAGGTGTTCTGGAACGCCGGCTGCCAGATGGTGTCCCTGAACTTCCAGACATCAGACCTGCCGATGCAGCTGAACCAGGGCAAGTTCGAGTACAACGGGAACTGCGGGTACTTGCTCAAGCCTGACTTCATGAGGCGAGCTGACAGGAGTTTCGATCCGTTTGCTGATGCGCCGGTAGATGGCGTGATTGCTGCTCAGTGTTCTGTGCAGGTATTTACTTTTGTCTCTTTTTAATTACCTTCCTTTCTATGCCGAACAAAAGCAATTTGAAAACATATATTACTCTTTTAAACGGAGCAGTTCTGAAAGACTTCAACTGCAGGACATAGGCCAACAGTGGACGACAGAAATAAACTAAAATTCAACTCAACATTATACACTTAAGAATCACAAGTTACAAAAATAAGTCTTGTCTTTTGTCGGAAGGTAAACTCACCCGCCGCAACCACAACTCATGTGACCGACAAAAGTCGATTAACACTAATTTTTTTTTAAAATATTTATTATTGAGGTAAATATAATAATTAAAATCGGAACAGAAGTACAATAAAAAAAATAACTCTTGGTTTAGCAATGTATCTAATAATTTAATATCAACTGCCGCTGACCTTACCTGCTCTTTTAAATACACCATAGATTGCCACAGCAAGAATAGTTGGTCCTTATTGATCCGAGAAGAACTTTTGATCCAAAACCTGACGCTTTAAACCTGTTCACTTTCATGATAACTTTGTGTAGGTACCTGAAACATTTTCTAACCACCTCTTAATTGTCCCCAGGTCATCGCCGGCCAGTTCTTGTCCGACAAGAAGATCGGCACCTACGTGGAGGTGGACATGTACGGTCTGCCGTCTGACACCATCCGCAAGGAGTTCAGGACCCGCATGGTGCCGGCCAACGGACTCAACCCGGTGTATAATGAAGAGCCGTTCTTGTTCAGAAAGGTATGGAAATTTGTTCCGGAAGGATTGTGAATCCATTAATATTACACAACCGCTGATGTTATGTTAAACTAACATATATCGTATATAATCGTGATGTTTTGTCAAGTCGTCTTTTGACAAACTGTCAATTAATTCTTAAACTTAGTTAATTTATTTAGGCGTGACCTTGCGGAAATCCATTATAAAATACAATAGACGTAGATATATTTAGTAACCTATTCCGGCAACACACCGTGTTTGGGTTCGCGACAGGTCAATCGTCATCCTTTTTTTTTTTTTTTTGAGGGTGGGAAATTATCAAATAACTTCTTCCGCTCTGGGTGGAGCGGGAGGGCGTGTCAGACTTTTACTGACTAAAACCCACCCGTGTTCCTTCCGTTGCCTGTGTGCCGAGGTCGCGATATCATCAATCGTCAATCGTCATCCTAAGGATGCCTCGTTGAGACCCGACACGTGTCGATTACTTATAGTAATAGATAAACGGAATAGGTTACTAAATATATCTACGTCTATTGTATTTTCTTAAGCTTTTTATTTGGTCCCGCTATTTTATCATTAATTTTTTGGTTTTCTTTATACAAGCTTTTTTTTTTTTCACTTTTTTATATAAATGTTTACATTTTCAAATTAATTATTTTCTCCACTAGGTCGTTCTCCCAGACTTAGCAGTCCTCCGTTTCGGAGTGTACGACGAGAACGGCAAGCTCCTCGGCCAGCGCATCCTGCCGCTGGACGGGCTGCAGGCCGGCTACCGCCACATCTCTCTGCGCACTGAGGCCAACTTCCCCATGTCGCTGCCCATGCTGTTCTGTAACATTGAGCTGAAGATCTACGTGCCCGATGGCTTTGAGGGTACAAAACATATTATATTTATGTGACAGTCAGTCCAACTGTGAAAGTAAATAAATATTGTATAGCTTTTTCTCTCTGTTGGTACTAGATTAGACTAGAACTGAAAATATTGTGTCAATTTAAATGTTTAGCAGTTTAGCTGTCATGTATTTCAAATAGTACTTACTTACCCATAGAAGATGATTTAAGAAGGCGTCCAACGTTACTCTGTCGCCACTCCTTTAAAAAAATATTATTTCGTGACTGAGAAGGAATTATGAATAACGGCTACTAAGGACCCTAGGTAAGTTGGTCTAGAATTTTCTAATACCTTTTATAAAGTTTCATATTGAGACACGAAGCAACAAAATTCGATCTAAAGAAAAGCGACCACATTCCTCTAGATCGTATTTTGTTGCTTTGTGTCTCATTAAGAAACTTCATAAAAGGTATTAGAAAATTCTAGACACACTTGCTGAAGGTCCTCACTAGCCGTTATTCATAATTCCTTCTCAGGCACAAGATAATATGTTTTTAAAGGAGTGGCGCTAATGGACCTCTGGGCGCCCCTCTTTAGACACTACCATCATAAATAAATACCGAAATTGGTATAAGAAAATCATCACAATTGAACATAGATTTTCCCACGAACTCGTGAATAGATACTTGGTGACATGAGAAACGACAACCCAAAGTGTTCTGATGCATATTTTCCCTATTTATTTATTTTTTCTGCTTCCCGTCGGTCTAGTGGTCGCAAGCGCTACTGCTGAGCATGAGGCCCTGGGGTCGATTCCCAGGTCGGGCATAGTGTTATAGGGTTTTTCCACCAGGAGTATCTCAGAAGCAGCCCGGAGTCTGGATTTGCCCGGTCGATGACAGAGGCTCGCCCCCTATTACATGGAACTTAAACATAACTGGCCAAAATGTGGGTGTACTACAGGTACATCTCTGCCCATCCTTTCGGGGAAACGAGGCGTGATGTTATGTGTTGTGTTGTTTAATTTTCCTTTTTAAGAGCGTTTATCCTAAAAGTTGGCAACGTCGCAAATAGCTGTCATAAATTTACCTCTTTTGATTAATTTGGCAATATTACTGTATGGAAATAAGAAATGTGGCTAACTAGCGAACTAAAATATTAATAATGAATTGCAATTATAACATTTAATTTGATGTTGTACCCATTTTAGGTGCAAAAAGGCATTTGGAAAGCTTCCAAATGCCTTTTTTACACATAAAACGAAATATTCAGTCTTACGATATTAATTATTGCATTTAATAATCAATATTCTAGTTCGTTATTTAGCCTCATTGCTTAATTCCATACAGTAGGTAATATTACCAAAATAATCATAACAACGAAATATTTCACATCTATTTGCGCACATTGCCCACTAGCAGAATAAATTTCTTTGTAATTATACGCGTCGTATTAGGCACAAAAAAAAACATTTTATCCTTATTTTTCTTTTGATGATGTAAAACTTAGAAGGCGTCGAAATACGATCCTGATAAAGTAATACTAAAGGTTATGTCGAATGACTTCAATCGCGCAAATAAAAAAAAACAATAAACATGATAACAATTTGTCGATGTGTAAGGAAATTAAAATGTCGAATGGCTCCTACAGACTTCATGGCGGCCCTGTCCGACCCGCGCGCCTTCATGGGCGCGGCCGACGCGCGCAACGACAAGGTCAAGCAGATGGGCATCGAGGAGACCGGCCCCGAGAAGAAAGTGCAGATCGAGGAGAAGAAAGCAGGTAAAGTTATTCAGACTATAACATAATATGATCTATTTTAGGTAAAGAAAAATAGCATACGGGTTGGTCTTGATGGTTTTGAAGATGTCTTTGAGGTATGAAAATGCACCTCAAGGCCAAGAAAGCTGGTACAATTACTTCACTTTGCCATACGGTCTATTTTAAATTGAAGACAAAATACTATGACGTGCTGATCTTGGGAATTCCTTAGACCTGATAGGACAGCCAGCTTAAAGCCAAACGATGAAAGCTCCTAACTCTAATCAGCATAATCAGCCAATAATGTTCCCACTGCTGGGACACAGGCCTCCTCTCTGTGAGAGGGAGTGGGCCGTCATCCACCACGCCGGCCCAGTGCGGGTTGGTGGATTACTCTGGTCCTTTGAGACAAATTTGATAACATGATAATTCATAATATTTTAGGACGTTTGGCTATCTCCTGATATTCTCCAATAAATTAACTTCGTTGGTCTAGTAGTTGAAAGTGCTACAGTTAGACATAACTTTACAAATTAATTACACTATGTAATATAAACATAATGTAAAATATTCACAGACTAAGTTATTAAGAAAATGCTCTTATTTAACAGATATTTTTTCCAAATCATTAAGACTACTTGTTTAGACGTGATCTCCAGTGAGAAATCATTAAAAGTCGGTTAGTGTCGCCGTAAGGATTATAATTTAATACTCAATTATTCTGGATTTTACCAGAAAAGTAAGCACTTTTCACGTAGGTGAAGTCATAAAACTTTTTTAGTCATCCTGCGGGTAAGAAAGAGCATGCATTTTTTACGTGAACTGGACGTAAAAATAAACTTTATTGTTTACCTTGATTTTTATTTACTTGAGTAAGGTTAGATATAACACAGAATATTAGGTATGTTGAATTTAGTTATTTAACAGTTGTGTAAGGATTGTAAGATTGTAAAAATATGGGGAAAAACTTTAAAATATGTGCAGGTATTCTTAACAATTAAAATAAAAGAAAGGAAGTTTACCATTAAAAACCTTCAATTGTGTGTTTTTCATCCAATTTTTTAATCCCTTGGCAGGAATTTCTGCACGATTTTATCCCTTAAAATAATAGCTTCTGCCCGCGCATTCGTCTCCGTAGACATCAGAATTGGGTCCTGTTTTTACCGGGATAAAAAATTAAAATAAACATACTTACAAACTTTCACATTTAAGTATAATTTTATTAGTATATCATAATATTTCCTTCTAAAATTCAGATGCCCCTAGATTATAGCTTTATCCGGAGAATCAAACGATTATTAACTGGCACACCATAAACAAAACAGGCATACCTAGATAATCAACTGCCAATTTTCTGTCAATACGAAACAGCAACTAGTTAACCCGTTACTCAGACATTCCATTCAGCCCAACATCAACATAAACATTTCAATACCATAAACAAACCAAAATTCTGTATAAACTTGCTTTTCCAGTACATTCCTAAACTAAATTATGTGTCAGATATACTTAAACGATTTTTACCAGTGTGTTTAGGTTAACGGGACCTGCACTGAGCTACAAATAGCTTTGAATTCATAATTTCTGACCTGTATTTACGCAGAAGCTTAAAACCGAACTAATCCGCGGAGCATATGACATGCAGCAGATATTTTAAGAATCATTCTATAGTGGGATGTGGAGTTAGGTATAGGAGGAAGCGGGTTGTTAATCGCTTGGAGCGGGACGAGATCTTGTTTAGAACGTGTAAAGCAAAAGTAAAGAATCGACATAATTATTATTTTTGGGATCATAGGTTTTTGTGTTTATCTACTTATCATCAATGGTAATAGTAAAAGCCATATATTTTAAAAAGAGAAACCGTTTCTTACCGGCTCTTGTCCATAGGAAACGACCAATTGGAACCGTGCACCTAGCTTCTGACGTTTCACAAGTGTCCCTGTAGTTTTATCGTGTTTTTTTTTTGTGTGTTTGAGTGGCATATCACTCTATAGTGTTGAAACAACAAAGTTGCTCTAAAATATCTACATCCAAGATTTTTTTATCATAAACAAGATGGGGCAAAAGTAATCACGCGATATTGTATAGCTGTATTTTTTTAGGAATGAAAAAATTTGGTCCTACTAGTTAGTTAAGAAATTATGTTTATTTAATGAATTTGATTTTTTTCCATCAAGTCGAGAAAATGATATCGGTCAAGTGGCCGCCGTCAGAATTGATGACCATACGGGCTCGTTTTGGCATTTTCCATCACTTATGTTAGAACTTCCAGCGATAGGTTCTCGAATTCCTGTCGGATATTCTCTTTAAGGGCTTCAAGGATCTGAGGCTTGTTTACATAAAATTAAAAATTCAAGAGTCATTTATTCAAACTAGGCTGAGAATCAGCCTGGCGTGTATTCTTCATCTATTTACTTCACAAATGTCAAAACAGAATTGACATTTGCCGCCATTTGTAAAAGTTACAGCGTCTTCCCATAAAGTTATTACTTTTGCCCCACCTTTTAGTGTGTATCTAAATCACATGCTGGCAACCTAGGGCCGCAAATGACACCCAGCTTTTTAATACCTGGTTCTTCAACTTCCCATGTTTCCACCAAGATTTTTTCCCACTATTCTTTAAAGCCATTCTTCGATAATAAATTACCTGCATTCCCCACAAGCCCGCTCCGCTTGTGCCCCACACCACACACCTAACGTATTACCTTAAATATTTCAAGATACAGATGTTTCGTATCAGATATCTTCAATACGTTGAGTTTCGCTCAAGTTGACTGCGCGGGAGCGTTCCGAGCAAAATGAGCACTGTGTCGTTTTGTTTAGGTATTGGTTGTGTTTATATTTGCTATTTGTGTAGTTTTAAGTCCTTTGTGATCCACTATTTGTAAAGTGCAGCAGTGTTGTTTTGTGGGAAATAGGAAGTGCTTTTTTTGTGATTGGTCCTGTTCGGATACCTCAGGAATTTGTTTTTAGGGTTCCATACCCAAAGAGTGCCAACCCCATTTCTATGGCTCCACTATCCGTCCGTCCATCACAGGGCTGTATCTTTTGAACCGTAATTGGTAGAAAACAAAAATTTCCATAAAGTGTGTGGCCGCTATAACAAAAAATAAAATAAAATAGAAAAAGGGGATCCCCATAAGTACTAAAAACGTGTTTTATTACTATAAATTATTTAACAAAAATATGTAGTGGTAAATATTGTACGGTGATACGGAACAATTTGAGGCACCTTTGCATGCAGTAGGTAGGTATCGGTAAGCTTCTTGCATTTTAAACTTTAAACTTAAGAGACTATACCTTAAATTGACCCCCTTATTTTTTTTTACATTAAGTGTTAAAGAAATATGTAGTGTTAGGGTGGTACGAAACCCTTCGTGTGCGAGCCCGACTCGCACTTGACCGTTTTTTAATTCTGTACTTTTCCTGGCCTTTTCTAATGGATATGGTCAGTTCGGATGGTAATGTTACCTATGTGGAAGAAATACTACGTTGGATCTCAACATGCATTTCTAGTGCATCTGATTTCCATAAACTCGTAACATTTGGCAGAGTTTATACAAATTCTTGAATTATTGACTGTCATAAAAATGTTATGCATTTCAGCTGTGTAGATTGCCTCGTTCGTCGACAATAAACGAGTTCTTGGTATAACGAAAATACTGAAGTATTTGCTGTCGTCCATTGGTATTTAAGAAAGTTTTTTTTTTTTTAAGCAGGCCCGAAGGACCAAAATAAAACTTTAAATAAGTAGGTACCTTTTCCCAAACATGCTTGAAAATTCGAGCATTATTTTGACAGCCTTCTTCGAGATAAATCAAAAATGAAATACATGCGGACATGAAAATACATACCTATCTGTCGTGTTTAACGGCCAAATAAATTACTATGAAAACTTACATCTCTAGTGGAATAAAAAAATGGAATGAACTTTTTACTTTGACAATAATGGCACCCAAGGAGATAACTTATCAAGGATTTGATTAAAATTCTGATTTGGCTTGCAAATAGAACTGTTTAAAATAAAGAAGAAACAAATGAAAATATTGACGCGTGAAAAATTATCCTTGATTCTGGTATTCATAATTAATTTACTTAGTTTGTATTTCCGCGCATTATTTGAGAAAAGTACGTTACAAGCCTTGGCCGCAACCAGGCATTGATGGACTTACGTATGTGTACCTCGGCTTCACCTCGGCCCAAATTTTCCCGATCGTCCATCAATGCCCCTGTTGCAAGCCGGTGCTACAGTAATGCATTATTTCCGTCTCATTACAAACCGAGTTCTAACTTTGGTCAGAGCTTAAACCTTCAGCCAGTTTTTGTTTTTCCAACCTTTTTCTGACTAAGATAAAGTTCTTAATACAAAATTTACAACTACGATTCAGGTTTAAAATCAATTTTTGTATTTAGAACTTTAACATTCTCGGAAAAGTTCGAAATTCAAAAATGGTTCGAAGGTTTAAACTCTCTTTTGTAATAAGGCCGTTTGAGTCGTGTTCCTTATCCAAGAAAATCGTTCTCATATTTTAATATCTCTCATTTCCTTTCTAGAACCTCCTCTAGTGTTCGAGCCGATCACGGTGGAATCCCTTCGCCAAGAGAAGGGCTTCGTGAAGACTGGCAGGAAGCAGCAGAAGGAACTGGAGGCCATGAGGAAGCGCCACTCGAAGGAGAAGATGGCGTTACAGAAGACGCAGTGTTCCGCGCTTGAGAAGATGATTAAGGGAAAGAAGTGAGTAGAAGTGCTTACAGTTTAGTTTATCTTGAAAATTACAACATCGTTGTAGGAAAATATCGTGAGGAAATCTAGACGTATTCTTAGTAAATATAAGTTTGAAATCGCCAACCCATATTGAGCAAGCGTGGTGATCAATGCTCATGCCTTCTCTGTATAAGAATAGGCCTCTGCCCTGCAATGGGACAATAATAAACTGGTATTAGGGATAGGAAGGTGTAAGAAAGTTTGACAATCGGGGTTTCAGATTTTGCGTGTGTTTAAAAAGAGCTAAGAAGCAAAAAAACACATATAGCGTGAATCCCATAAAAGTATCTAATAAAATTGATTTTTATTGTTTATGGCCACGATCACAAACTCTGAACAATCCTTTACCGTTAGATGGTCTTCCGATACGAATTTGAAATCAGAAAATCAGTAGAAGAAATCGAATTCGCTAGCCTAGCTAGTTTTACAAAAATATTAAAGAATTGAGAATTGAGACTAATCAGGCATCTTGTCGGCACGTCCATTCCATTGTGGCGGCATCTACAACGCCAACCTGACGTCACACAAATCCTGCATCGCGCAAGCAGGGTATCAATCGCGCGATCAGCATATATATATAACTTTCTGACAAAAATCGTTGGGCAGTTGCCCGCCAGACATGACACCTATCTGGTTGGAGGATCCTTTCTTTTCTATAGAGTATGGGTGAACTTTACTCCCTGTACCGCATACTTCTATACCATCCGTAGACATCCATCACTTTCCATCAAGCGACATCTACTTTAAAAGCGGACACATTGTGGAACATCTATCTTCTTATATATGTATTAAAATCAATGTTTGTTTGTTTCAAACTTTGTCAATTTATTGCTAACCGATAGGTATAGGCATAAAAGAAAATTCTAAGAAAAAAAATTTGCGGACGAAGTCGCGAGCAGAAGCTAGTAGGTCCTATAAGTATTTTCTATAATATAATAAAAAGAGGTTAAAATTGTAAGTTTGTATGTAGGGGGTAATCTTCAGAACTACTGATCCTATTCCGAAAATTTCACTAATGGGAAGCTACAGTATTGCCGAGTGATACAGAATATATTATCTTATGACACTCGGGCATCTAAACTAATAATAGTAAAGAGAAAAGTTTTGATTTTTTGTGTTTGTTACGCTTTCACGCTAAAACGGCTGAACGGATTTGGATCAAATTTGGCAAATGGGTAGACCATGACCTGGGTTAGAACAGATGATACTTTTATCCCGATATTCCCACGGTATCTAAACTTATGCGTGTGAAACCGAAGGGCTTGGCTAGTGTTAAAATAAGATAAGAAATTCACGCGGACGAAGTCGCGAGCAGAAGCTAGTATAAAATATGGGTCTGGGTTTAACCCAAGAATATAAAGCAAAAGCAAACTAAGGAATTCCTAATATATGACGTTGTATTTCGTCAGAAACCCTTGAAAACGAGTTCTGTTTAGTGTTCACTTGACGTGTTTCTAAAGGCAAGCATTTGTAAACACGAAATAAGGAGAAACGTTTACCACTAAGGCATTAAGCCTTTGTACCTTATTGTGTGCGAAATGTTTAAATAAATTAATATTGAAGCGAAAATAATTTTCGGAGAAATCTTTAACACTGACCAATTTGGCGATTTGTTGTAAACATGAAAGTTACTTCTACGATTCTTTTGTCATGGTTTAACACAGTTTTTCTTAGTTCTTAAGAGCGTTTATTCTGAAAGTGGGCAACGTCGCAAATAGATGTCAAATATTTCGCTGTTTTGATTAATTTGGCAATATATGTATGGAAATAAGAAATGTGGCTAACTAGAAAACTAGAATATTTATTATGAAATGCAATAATTAATATCGTAACACCTAATATTTAGTTTTAGATGTAACAAAAGTAAATTTGTAAACTTTCCAAATGCCTTTTTTACACCTGAAACGGGTACAACATAAAATTAAATATTATAATTGCAATTCATTATTAATATTCTAGTTCGCTAGTTAGCCACATTTCTTATTTCCATACAGTAATATTGCTATATTAATCAAAACAGGTAAATATTTGACAGTTATTTGCGGCGTTGCCAACTTTTCGGATAAAACCTCTTAAGGTATTTTTCCCAATTGATCACAATGATCAAGAATAATAAATACATAACATAACACCACACCTGAATGGGCTAGGCAGAGGTGTACCTATACTACACCCACATTTCGCCAGTTATGTTGAAGTCCCATGTAATAGGGGGCGAGCCTATTGCCATCAACCGGGCACAAATCCAGACTCCGGGCGGCTACTGAGAAATTCCAGATGAAAAAAACCCAATAACAATTTTCCCGACCCGGGAATCGAACCCAGGACCTCATGCTGAATGATAAATATTAGTTTTTAATAATTATTTTTTGTAAGGAACCTTCTCCGACGCGCACACAACTTACTTACCAAAGTTTCTTCACAATCGGTCGAGCCATTTTCGAGTTTTTGCGAGACTAACGCACGGCAATTGATACAGATCTGACAAGGTGTTTTTTTCCACTGTTGACCAGCTCACGTCGAGAAATAAGTACATTAACTCAATTTTTCAGTTTTTTCTTTTTAAATTAAAGCGAGCAAACAGTGAATCTTGTCTAAGAACAGCATATTTGTCTGCCTTATCGTACACGTGAACATCTCTTAAAAATCACAATCTCTCATGAACCCACTTAATCTTCCAGCAAGGACCAGCTCAGCAACGACGCGGCCTTCCGCAAGCTAGTCAATGAGCAAGCCACCGCCTGGAGCGAGCTGGTGGCCAAGCACCGCGTGGAGGAGTGGACCAGCGCGCGCAGCCGGCTCAACGAGCAGCGCGACCTGCTGAAGAAGATGATGGAGGCTACGCAGCTGGCGCAGATGAAGCAGATGGAAGGGAAGCATGAGAGGTACCAGAGGATTTTTTATAGAAAACTTTGGGCAATAATATTAAGCCTGAAGGTACTCCTCGAAGGCGTAATCGGAGGTAGACTAATTTTTCGCTAGTTATAAATAAGTAATTCCTATGCAAAAGGGTAGCCCCGTATGACAGGAATCAGACGTATTTATGTGCGCAGTCACAAATACGGCTGTTTAAAAAAATACTTGACCAATAAATCGCTTAACTCGTGTGTGGCGGCATCTACATCGCCACATGCGAACTACGCATCAAAGACCTGACGTCACACAACATCTTGACGTCACTCAAACCCTGCATCGCGCAATTAGAGTTTACCGCGCGGTGGACATATATACAAGCTCCCGACTTCAACCTCTGGGCAGTTGCCCGCCAGACATGACACCCGTCTTTCTATGGTGGATGAGTGAACTTTACACCCTGTTCCTCATACCCCTAAACGTGTATCGAACCACCTGTTAGCAGTTGTGGTTGTGGCTATAAGCCAAACAAAGCGGTTCATTAACATAATGACACTAGTGTTGATATAGTTAGCTGGTTTTATCGTAATTGGCATACCTAATAAGGCAGAAAATAAATTCTGACCAATTTAGGATAAGGACAGCGTTGAAGAAAATGGAAACAACTAAACCTCACTTTAAAATAAGTTAAAAAGCTTAAAGCAACCCTTAATAAAAACGAGAATACAAAAGTTGATGGCAAAGGAAACCTGTAAGATTGTAAATACACTCAAAAGAAATAATTCAACAAACGTAATACGCTATTTCTGAAGCACCAGTTTATTTAAAACTTGTAAAACAGAATTTATTATCAGCGATTAACTTCTCAACGTAAATAGATGAACACTTTTCTAAGATTTATTTGATATCATAAACATTGAATGGTCCAATAGATCCGCAATAGACGTGTCTATAAACTCAACAATTTTTTTCCCGCAGCGATATGTTTCCCGCACTGAATTTTCAACGCTAAGCTTAGCGTCGAGAGTTGAAAATACAACAGGGTGCTTTTTTGACGCGCTTGGATGCACTCTGTTGGATTCTCAATGCTCGGCTCAACACCGACAGTTGAAAATCGAGTGCGCGATAAATTCCCACCGCGGTATTTTTAAACCTATATTTTTTTTTTTTTATTTTTTTTTTTTTTGCTATGATTCATTTCTCGTGCGGACATGTTTTATGATTGACAGATAAACAGATTTTAATGGTCGATCGATGATTGAATGACAGCTATTTTTGTTTGATGTTCCGGATTTCGGGAAAATAAATGACAGATCTGCATCTCTGGTTTATGTAAGCCAGCTCAAATATCTGATCATAAATCAAATCATAAGAAGGCCGTTGAGATTATCTGAGAGAAATCTCAACACGTGAAGAGCAGTAGATAAATCAAATTGAATATGGTTTAGCTATTGAAGGTTCCTAAAGAATTTTGTCAAGGGTGTAGTATGAATGAGTAGTGGCATCCTCCCTAAGTATTAATAAAAGCTTTCATCGTAGCAATTATTAATGCTCGATCCCTTTTTTCAGCAGTAGGTAGATGTCCCAAGTGGTCTGGTGCTACCCAGTACTTTCAATATTCTGAATACCTATACGTATAGAATCAATATAAATCCTCAATCTAATTCAACATCCATCTCAAATTCCAGGGAATTAAAAGAGATGAACGGCCGTCAAGCCAAAATCAGCATGGAGACGAGCAAGGAGGTGGCCAACGACAAGACGCTGAAGACCAAACAGGAGAAGGATCGGCGCCTGCGAGAGAAGAAGCAGAACAACACCAAGAAGTTCTTGGATGAGAGAAAGGTTGGTGTCATTTGATAAGTGTTCATCTTCCAAATAACCTAGGTTCTGATGGTGAAGTTCTAATATTTCTATGGAATGAGAGTTATCGCGCATTTGACATTTCTAGTATGGTCTTGAGAAATGTCAAATGTTACTGAAAATTCACTGTTTGCTGGATTCTTTGTCGGGGATTTTTACAAATAATTCATAATGGTTGTAAAAGGTGTACCATTCCCGATTAATAATGGCTGAAGATTTTAAGTAATCTAATTGGATCTAATTTGGTAGCACTTGGAGGAAGAATTATATTTGTCATTTGCCCGCCCAATGATGTATGGTTAAGGTTGAACGCAGTCAATGATGTATGGGCAAGGGTGAACGCAGTCAATGACGTATGGGCAAGGGTGAACGCAGTCAATGATGTATGGGTAAGGGTGAACGCAGTCAATGATGTATGGGCAAGGGTGAACGCAGTTAATGAGGTATGGGCAAGGATGAACGCAGTAGGGAATTTGTAGTTCAGAATGGAAATGAAATGGCTATATTAGGAGCTTTATTCAGCTATGGGATAGAATATGTTGGGGACAAAAAGAAAGATATTTTTTATTGAAATTTGTTTGGAGTTGGAACAGCGAGAGTATTTTTTTTTTAATATTTGCGATATAAAACGGAATAGTTGACTGAAAATAAGTCTCACACTATGTTACTGAAACTGTTCTCATGCAATTGTTTTTAGACCCAAACCATCAAGCAGAATCGCGAGAAGGAAAAGCTGAAGGTCACCCACGGCAAGCAGATGGAGGAGCTCTCCAAGGACATTGATAACGTATGTACTTGATTGGCATTTAATTTACCCACTTGCTGTCGAAAGATTACAATAGTTTCTGTTATGTTAGAATCCGGAATGGGGTGCATCAAAAGAGCTTTCACGAGTGGCGATACTTGTTTGTATGCAGCTGTGACATCTAAGACAGACAGCCCCGCTATCAGCTTGTTATTTGGCTATTATGCTGCCACGACATGAGCTTTTCTTAAATAGACCGACTCCGAGAAGAAGAATTAAATTTAATTGTTTTTGCTGGTTGGGGAAAAAGTTCGTTTTCAACTTTAAACATATTGATTCATACGGTCGATACTGAACTTCTATTCTAAGTGTGTCGGTCTGGCGACGCTGATTGAAGTTGCTAATTTAACAAAATATAAGTAATAAATTAATTAATATTACTTTATTTGTTCCAGCTGATTGAGATGTACAAGATGGAGGAGTCCGAGTTCGACATGACAACAAAAACGGAGTTCTTTGCATGAAAGTACCCCGACATAGCTCCTCTGTTAGAGCAAATGACTTGAAAGTGAGTGAATAAGTGATCTCTCTAGAATAAACTATTCAATCCAACATTTTAAATTAAAATTGGTATGTAAATGATAAGATTTTAATGTAGAAAAAAATTAAATTATTTTCAAAAATATGTAATAAAAAAATGCGTTAAAAGTAATTTTAAGATTGTTTTGACGGCACGCTTGGCGGGAAAGCCGACATGTTTACTTGTGTAAAGATATATTTTTTCATATTTCATTGCGTGCCGTTATTAAAATTAAGATATTGATTCTTTGATTCTATTACTGATTCATGTATTTATCGATATGTGGATTGAGATATATGGTGGAATTGAGGGTGTGTTAGGTCTCAGACCAAGAAAGGAATTGTTGACAAGGCCACTTTGGGCCAAGTTGGTAGCTGTACTGTATATCTATTAATTTTATCGAAAAATTGGAACGATTAAATTAACGAGAAAAAAAATTAAAGTGATTTTTCGGCCTTTCGAAATTTATAAATTATAGTTTCTAAGTTATTTAGTAAGTTACCATTTGCGGTGAGAGGGATAACTGACAATTTGTATTCTGATTGCCATAATCAGAAATAACGTGACATTTACAGAAAATACAGAATGACAAACATAATAAAAGAGCTTAGAAATTCATGGTTTATGAAATATTGGCAGTAAAAATTAAATTGTCAGTATCCATTCAGATAATTACATTTACGGGTAAACATTACGATTATGTAGGCATATTCTAAATAAATAAACTTTTAAACATGCTGTTAAGTCGACTAGAATATCTGAAAATTAGAAATTGAACTGAACAGAATAATCGTTCTAAGTAATAACAGAAATAATTTATATTATAATCACTATTAAGAATTTTCAGACAATTTCTAGTGTCATTTTATTAATGTATGTAACCTTTCAGTGACAATCTAGTCGTTTACATACTGTTATCATCAAATATTTTCTTTATTTATTATATTATACTTAAATATTTTTCAATTATATTATTATTCTTATTCTATTAATTAATATTATTCTTGTGTATTCCATGACATGTATTGTCTACTTTTATACCTATTAGGTATTTATCTGGAATTCAAATTGTTGATATGGGATCAATCATACTTTCTTCGATTGTTCTAAGAGTTATTATTGTACCTATCTGTTAAATTAAATCTGAATCATTTAAGATTAGGGTAAAATTAAATGGTAGTAAGTATAGGCTATTGAGAGAAATCTCCTTACTAAGAAATTCTGATATTGTGCTTAGATACAATACATAGAAAGCGCAAGTAGGACATTTGAAGTGCATTTGTGCCTATATGTTGTCTTCCCTATGTAACTTTATTGCTACTCTGTGGCTCTATTTTATCTCTATGAAATTTATTACATTTAAGAATAGTTACCCAGCGAAAAGTTCTCAAGCTGTCTGCATTCTAAACGTAAACAGTCATAGAGTATTTAATTCATAATAGGTGCATCTACACATTTATATATGTAAAACTAAAAAAGAAATTAATAATAACAATATCATTCCATTAAAATTTTATACTACCATTACAGTGTCGTTAGAGGACCAACTTCCTATAATTTCAAATCTTTTTAATCTTAATTATACTTTTTAAAACTATCGTAAGCCAAAGAATTTCCTCATATTGTACATTTATTATAAGTAGAATGTAAGTTTTATTTGATTTTGAATCAATTAAGGGCTCTTTTGATGTCAATATTAAATTTTCAAAATTATTTCATCTGTATGTGTAAATATTTTTATTGTAAACAAAATTTATAAATGCTGTATTCAATTATTGGAAAATTTAATAATAAAGAGATTCTTTTAGGTGCCTAAGTACATTAATGTTACATTCTAGTCAATTTCATTCAATTTATTTCATTTTCAATAATCATGGTTGCAGTGTATGTGGCCACAGTATTAGAACTTATAGTTAAAGCCTTGAAAGGTATTTTAAGGGTGTAAGTCATATATTTAACCTTCTAGTAAAGTTCGAGATAGATTTAAAGAATACAGTGAGAGTAATTAATAAGTGTTTGAAAATGTTTATTGATTGGAAAAAAAATATTTACATCTATTGGAAAATGAATGTTTAAAAATTATCAGAATTGCACTTTATTAAAAAATGAGAATAATTAAATTATTCGTACTTATATTAAAATATGAGAATGTAGTAAAAAAATATTTTAATTATTAAAATTATCATAAACGAAATTTTAAATTTTTAGTTCTTGTATTGTGATATGAGAAATGTTATGTATTTAATCAATATTTGGCCTATATTATATAAATTGAGAATTCTCTTTTGAAAATTTTATTAGAGTTAGATTTATCTGGGCTGGGTCCTACGTAGTAGTGACGAAAATTATTATAAAATAATAGGTGTTTTATGTTGTAAATTTATTTTAATTAGCACTATTAGCACTTTTTGTCTGAATAAGGCACATTGGACGAAAGAAGCACTAACTACATGTAATTTTGAAATTCTTTCAATTGCATACAGTATCGGACTTAGCCGTAAGAAGTTGGAAAGTAAAGCATATATTCTAAACTCATTATATTGAACATATATTAGACTCTGCTCTGTACAATTAAATTTGGTAGCAAATTGTAACATGCAGTACTTAATTACAGAGGTTTCATAATTTTCTAGTGATTATAGTGAAACGCATTATATCCAAAGATTTGTTTATTGTTTAAAGTACAATAACTAAATTATAACATTTAAAACATGTTGTATATTATTTTATCCTAATACCTACTCACGAAATACTAAAAGTTACCTATGATGACTTAATGCTCCTGATCTTCTTCCTCTCCTTGTACAAACTTTCTTCTTGGACTGAAACAAAATAAAATAATATGACTTGAGGCAACGAAGTCAAGTGTGGTTCCTGGTAAAAAACCATACCAATAAGTTTAGGCGAATAAGAGTCTTATGTCCTGAGGGTGGCAGAAAAAGAAACCATTGGGCGTACGCTAAAATTCGCGCGGGCGCGTACGACGGGTGTCCACACGGCGGCGGGAGACAGGCGCACGGCGCGGCACCACGCGGCGCGCGCCTGCACGCGTAGCATGACCACCGTAGAAACGGGTTTTGTCGACGGCAGAATAGACAAAATGACAGATAAACAATCATAATCTGTCATGTTGTCTATTCGTCCGTCGACAAAACCCGTTTCTATGGTTTTCATGCTACGCGTGCAGGAATAAGCAGTAAAATGAAACCAATAAGTAAATAAATAAAAAAATACACAATGGGGACTGTTTAGTGTGTGTTTCAATAGTTTAATTGAATTTTTAATTAACTTGTGTTTAAATTAATTAACGCGAAAGATAGAAGTGGAGCTTTGCTCAGTACACGTAGCATGATCACCACGGGTTTTGTCGACGGAAGAATAGACAAAATGACAGATTGTGATTGTTTAACTGTCATTTTGTCTATTCTTCCGTTTCTACGGCGGTCATGTTACGCGTGCAGGAGTGGGACAGAGTAGGATAGGAAGAAAAAAAACCTGTGTTGTCCCACTGCTGGGCAAAGGTCTCCCCTATACTTTTAATACAATAATTGTTCAATTACAAACATATTTTTAACGGATGAATACAGATGGTTCACTCCACTCCAGGTAACCAGTGCTGTGCAACCTGAATTGCACTTTATTGTGACTTAGCAAGAGTCACTTTTTATTTAAATGATTTTGCGAAGTGAACCATCTGGGCTAATCGTCGACTTTACTCACTATGCAGAAACAAGATAGAATATTAATAATTATTTGTGTGAGGGTTTAGGGATAGGTGATGGTCATAGAATGAATGGACATGTGATGCGGAGGGCAGAGGAGCATGTGATATTTTTTTAAGGTTTTCAAGAATAATAGGAAACAATATGAAAAGTCTTAAACTTATTTTGATTTCTTAGATTATCAAAGAATGGACAGATGGATTGTGTCATAATCAGCCTATAATGTTCCCAAAGCTGGGACACAGGCCCCCTCTCTGTGAGAGGGAGTGGGCTGTGTGTCTACCAACCCACAGTGAGCACGCAGACCCACTGTGGGTTGGTAGATGTCACATGTCTTCGAATTTTTGGTTCTAGGACATGCTGGTTTCCTCACAATGTTTTCTTTCGTCAAATTGGTGATCAAATTATTTACACAAAGGAAAGGAGCCTGCCTAGGTTCACACTCACAACCTACAACTCGTAACTCAGGGCTGATACCACTGGGCCACCACTGCTCTGTTAGATTTTGTGATACATGATAATGGCCTGTGTATAAGTGAATTCTGAAGTGCTGGGTAACAGGGCCGTGCTGCGCTTACTACAAATAAATCGGGATAAAGTCAGGAGGATGATGAAGATCACATTAGCCATGCATTGCTTCATTTAGGGCAGGATTTATAGTTCAGCTAATAAAACATTTTCATTTTCGTTGGTGTAGTTGGTGCAAACGTTACTTGTGAACATGAGATCCTGGGTTTGGTTGCCAGGTCAGGCAAAGTGTTATTGGGTGTTTCTATTTGGAGTTTCCCAGTAGCTTGGAGTCTGGATTTGTGCCCAGTTGATGGCAATAGGCTGGTCCCCTATTACGTGGGACTTAAATATAACTGGCAAAATGGGGGTGTACTATAGATACACCAAGGGTTGGACAGAAACCCTTTGGGGAACCAAGACGTGATGTTATGTTATATATACCATTTTCACAATTTGACTAAACCAAAATGGGTGTTTGTATGGTCAATGAAATGTTGCCTGTTTGCTTATTTTTATTACAGAAGATAATCAAGAAATCAATAGTATTTAAGCCAAAATAGCTTGAATTCATGGTGAGAGGCTTTCATCCAGGAGTGGAATGATGGAGGCTAACATGATCCAGACACTATATTTAATTTATAATCATTCACTGCTGAGCATAAGATTCTCTTCTACCCGGAAGTTTTAATAACAGGCAAGTTTTACAAAAACAAAACTTGGATAGCAGGATTTAGAGGTTATTAGAATTTGCAATCGTTACTCACTGTATGGGTCGAAACGAATTAACTCCAATTTATCAGCCAAACGCTCCCTTATCTTCGTTACTTGGTGCCCAGACACCACACTTTCCATTAACACCATAACCAACCTGAAAATGTGAAATGGTGTTAGCTGAATTATTTTTATTGGGAAAGGTTAGGGATATGTAAGTAAAACACTAACTTGCTCTTGGCTTTTTTTAACAGAACATTTGTGAGGAACATGATTATAGTCTTAGATCCTCTTGTAATAAGAGACCCAGTGATATACAGTCACAAAACCTTTGCAAAACACCATAAAATTCAGAGCAATGCACAACTGTCAACTGTGCGACAGTGACATATAACGGGATGGGCGAATAACCATCTGTCATTGATTGTCATAGAGCAGCTGTTGCCATTGACAATCTCAGCTGATTGCTTGACTGCACTGCACCAATCAGCAGTCTTCTCTCGACGCCCTAATGTAACATTTCATATAGCCCATCTCACAAAAAGATAAAGATGCCAATATATTTTTTATTTTGACCATAGACCACCACAAAACATTCGATTTTAGAGTGGGTTTAGATAAAACCTTTGATTACGATAATCCAAAAAAAAACTATAAATTACTTAATGATTTTTATAATTACTCAAAAAAATATTTTTGAATTCATGTTTTAGTTGATCATAGTTCAGAGAAACAAAGTAATTAATAGAAAAATACGCAGAGCTCCATCTATTTTCAAGTGGTTATAGGAGTATCAAGCAAAGAAAAATTAATATTTCAACCCTTAATCACTAGTGTGGTTTTTACTATTGTAAATACTAGGATTTTATCAGGTTTTTAACGGTTATTAATATACATCATAGACAACAAAATAAAAATGTGCCACGCGATCAAAATTTTATAAAATTATTAATTTGACAGTAACCAAATATCGAAACACGTGCCAAATTAATTAATCATCGTTAAAACTCGGACAAATAACGGAAATAAATGAAGTGAAATGTAATAGTTCAACTACTAGTTGCATTCCATAGTTGCCAAACAAAAAGGGCAAAACCTGGTAACATTCCAAAAACAAACTCGTTCGTGTGATGATGAACTTGTGAACCGGCGTCGCTGTGGCATTTTAGTGTGACTGGTAGTTTTTGTGTTCGTTCTTTGTTCGATATAGATGTCGCAAATGAAGTAAACAACTATTCATAGTGTGAGTTTTATTAGTATTTTGTTTTCGGTAGTGTAGTTTTTACAATAAAAGAACAATGATAAAAAACGAAATGGAGAATGGCGGCGGCGACGCCAACAATGTGTCACCGACCAAACTCATGGTCAATTACATACCCGAGCTGATGACGCGGGACATGATGTACGCGCTCTTTTCCGCCATGGGCAAGATAGAGAGTTGTAAGCTCATAGCGAATCGGGGTTATGGCTTTGTGGAGTACGAGAAACACGAGGATGCCGAGAAGGCGCGGGCGGCGTTCAACGGCCTCCTCATGCAAGGCAAGACTCTGAAAGTGTCATTCGCACTACTCAACCCCGAAAATAAGGTCAGCCATAAACCTGACACGGAATCTAACCTTTACATTAGCAATCTACCTCCAGACATGACGTTAGAACGTCTTAATAGTTTATTCAGTCAGTTCGGTGTGATAACGAACAGTCGGGTGTCGCAAGGCATCGGGTTCGTATGCTACGAGACGCGGCCTCAGGCCGAGGAAGCAATAAAACACATGAACGGGCAGACGCCTATACCGGCCGCTGGCGCCATCGTGGTCAAGTTCGCGAACAAACCCAATGCGAATAAGAACGCGCCGCGGCCGACGCCCCGCGTCGCGGTGGGCGCTGCGCCGCTGGCATACAACGGCGCTACAGCCGTGTTCAACGGCACCGCGCCCGCCGCCTTCAACGGCACCAACCTCAGCGCGGCGTTCGGCGCGCGGCCGGCCGCCTTTGCTCCTGGTTTCCCACAGGCCTCCCCGCCGCCGCTGCTGCCGTCGCCCGGCAAGGCGCTGCCGTTCATCAACAAGGGCCAGCAGCGCTTCAACCCGATGGCCGCGACCAACCACACGCCGCTGCCACTGCTGGGCGCGCCCGCCAGCCCTGTGCCGCTGCTCGGGGCCGCGCCCGCGCCGCATCAGACCACAGTGTATGTATACAACATCGGTGAGGACACCGAGGAGCTGGCTCTATGGCAACTCTTTGGTCCCTACGGTGCAATCGACTCCATAAAAGTGATCAAAGATCCTGAGACAAAGAAAAACAAAGGCTTTGCATTTGTGAATATGCGTGAGTATGATGAGGCCGCTATGGCCATCCAGGCGCTCAATGGATACACGCTCAACGGACAGGTTCTATCGGTTAGCTTTAAGACTCAGAAGAGAAATAATTAAGATGTGTACGGACGTTGTGAACGCCGTAACTTTTGTGATCGTTCCCAGGCCGAATGCTTAAGAAAGATTTTCATTCCAATTTCAGATTATTTTTGTAGACGGAAAGCGAGATCCTATAATATGTGCATTTCAAATTAGTCACATAAGTATTTTTGTAAGATTTAACATAGTTTTATATTCGCGAGAGCGCGACATGACTTTTTGTGAGTTTTAGTTGGCTTGACAGTATCATATATGTGTACACTTTTTATCATATGCTATGGTATTATATTATTGGACTATATATGGACCTGTCGCACTATGTATATCTGCCGCGGGCGCCTGGGCGCGCCCCGCCTCAGCTAATGCCGCCCCGGCGCCCGACAATAACCCTCCAGGTATTTTATTTTGTGTAAAACAAAACATTGTATGTTTTTTAATCTTTAATAAATTTCATGTTTAAATAGAGTTTATTGTATATTTCTCTATTTTTTTTTTCTATATACTTATCCCCGCCCTGTCGTGTCCTTTATTTACTTACATAATATACGTAATAATACATAATATAATTATTTGTGGCAGTAGTTTAACATGTACATAATATATGTGTGTATTGTCTGTCGGCGACAGGTCGGCTGTGTAAAACCGCTTAAATATTGCATGTTGTGTGCGTAGTGAGAGATCAGAAATAATTTTTATTTGTTTATGTTACCTCTGGGTTTATGGTTCCCGTTATTGTTTTATCCCGTCATTAGTTACTTATTCAATATTATTTTTGGCGCAGTAGCAAGTCAGGCCTTCTAATTTCTAAAATGTAACATTACAAACTGTGAATGTATTTATTATTTTAATACCGTCGTGGACGAATGAAAAGTGAGCTTTAATCTCTTATACATTTTTAAGGCTTCGAGTCAGTCCATTAGGGTAGTGTAGGTAGGCGTAGAGGGCGTGCAGGCACGCGGACTCGCAGGCCGTCACCGACAAGGATAATTGTTATCTTTCGGGACGCGCCAGAGCATAGGAAGCCGATAAGATAATACTGAAATACCAACATTGATGTGGTTCAAACCAATTTTCCTACTCACAATAGACTGCCACAAATTAGAGTAAAAGCACTAGGTGCCTATCCCTCCGTGCCTCTTGGGACAATTATGTACCAAACAACAGTTTTAGGAGAGAAAGTAGAGAGTAAGTATACCGCCGTGACATCTAGATGGTGAGTAATGATGTATTATTTTTAAACGTAACGTATTTGTCAGTCTTAATTCTAGTCCGCTAGGGATAGCTTAGTGTTGTTTGAATTATGTAAGTTTGATACTTTTGTAGTTTCATGTTGATTGTGTTCTGTTATCACATTTTGGGTAGGTACAATAATCCAACAGCTATAAATTGTTAAGTTTTATGCCTTTTCTTGCGATAAATCCTAAGTTGTAATTTAAGAAATACTATAAACTGCGGCACGTGTTCGTTATTTGAATGACCGAACGAAGTGACCGCTAACTCTGTTAAAATCCGGTAATTGTAAAGTCGAAATAATATGTTCCATGCCCCATATCAGTAACCGTTCGTATCAATAAACCCATGACTCATACGTCCCCAACTTCAAAAGTAAAGCAACAGTATATTTTGCATTACATTGCTTCCAAACTGACTCATCGATCGTTAACAATTCTGGACATCATGAACGTTGACCTAAATGTTTGTTTAAATTTTGCCATCGATGTTCTTGTTCACAGGTATTTAATACCTGAATATTACCCAGTTTGTTTTAACTATTAATCGTTCAGTTAATGCTGTTTCTGTTGCGTTGATAAAGGAGGAGATTCGATTTTATCATCATAACTGTCGTGCTATTGATTGCACATAAAAATGTTACCAAAACACATGCCAAGCGTGTTTCTGCTAAAGTAATTGGAGCTATTCAAAGATTTTAATGTCTGACAACGTTCGGCAAGTTAGGCCGTCGCTGTAACAAGCATATTGTTATCCACATGACGTAACTATAGTTTGTAGAGATAACTCGGTCCAATGCACTGATAATTAAAGCTTACTAAACTCGACAGCTAAGTGGTCTATTGATATATCGTCCCTGAGCGTTGTGTACATAGGTATTAATACATTCTGGCCACACGGCCTTTCCCGCCATTTTCCCTGATCATTGACGTCACAAGATGAAATGCGAAAACTTGCCTAACGTATCGCTTGGCTTGACTCGATTGATTTTTTTCTTAGAAAATGTTAAGAATTCGTTACCTACTTGGTCTAAACATCTGATAATTTGTTTGATGGCTTGTAAAATAAAACTCATATGGTTAACGAAGTATATTGAGGAAGCTTTTGTAGACGTCTCGTCCTTGCCCAAAATAGATGGGCCTAAAAGTCCTGACTAGGTGGATCCTGCCTTGAATCATAATAACCCTAAGAGGATAAAAATACATCTAAATACGTCTGCGTCGTCTACGAAATAAAACTAAATCAATGCCTAGGTATGTATAGGTTTTGCTTGGTCATGTCTTCATAAAATAATGTCCTATAAGTGGAAATGTCTCGAGCGAGGCGCATGTGTGCAAACTCTCGGTCAATGAGTTTAGGACTCGCTGTCCTTTCAAGGGCAAAATACATATAAATATTTGAGATTCGACGACCTCTTCCCCATGTCTGACGCCAGACTAGTCCGACTTTAAAATATGTAAATGTAGAAAAATCCAAATTACTTGATATTCTAGATTTCAATGTCATAAGAATCTTTTTGCTTTGAGGTATTTGAAAATTATTTTAGGATAAAGAATGTCAGACTTCGTAACTAAGAAATTCGTTTCGCATTTTGGGTTGGGTGCGTATTGATTTTTCATAAGGATTAGACTGGCGACGCAGCAGGGCGTCTAATGAATTACGAACTCGACTGTAATATGTACGATAAAGGATAGTACGTATACAATATGTCTCCGATATTAAATTACATTGATGACATGATGATTTTGATAATTTCAAAAATATGAAAGTAAGTACGACAAAAATAAAAATAAACCTTTCTACTAGGTATTTATACAGTAAGTGCAAAATTATGCAAATTCAGATATCTAATGCTTTTTAACCATGTTGTTAGTTTTAATGCTACATCTCAACCACCGTTATCGACAAGCTAGATAGATGCCCATAATCAAGTCATTTGTATTTTTAGTTTGCAACACCAGAGTTATAGCGGTTACGCGTAATGATTTGAATAACCGTAGCGTAAAGACCCACCTCATAGTCTCACACTTTTTATAAGAACTCGAGTTCTTTTTGCAGTAAATTAAGCAAGTAGGTGCCTTAGTAGTCCGGCAATGTACAAGAAATGTAAAGAATGTTTCTTGTTATACCGCTCAAATTATGATCAATATTTATTCATTTTCGCTTTTGCAATCACGTGCACTACGCTAGCTCGTACGATACATACGAGTAGTACTTAAGTTATATCATCTGCTAAAATCGTGCACGCAATTTTGTTACAACGTATACGTACTCGTATATGAAATACCAATTAGATGCGCACGTATAGTAAATAGTCAGTTCAGATTTAGGAATCTCTTATTCAGAATTTGAACTTAACGTGCCTTTTCAAACCGCGAAGCCTTTGTAATGAGAAATTTTTGTTGCAAAGTAATAGGAGCTCGTAAAAGTATATTTCGTGTTTTTGAGGGTCGAATTTCAAAATAATCCCCTTAAATTCCTTCATAATGGGTGCCTACCGCGTCGACTTAAATACCCCTCGTGTTGTTGCTAGGTTGACTGGTTTCGATGAGTCAGTTTTAAAACAATTATTTAGAACCGTGTTAACATTAGACTTGACATTAGGCGGTCATGCATTTACGTAGAAACGAAGGACGCTGGCAGTTTTTACGCTTTTTAGTTTATCGCACAGGTGCTATGCTAATGAGTCGTCTGCTAAAACAGCCGAGCCAGTTTTTTCCTCATCATCGGTTACGATCGGCATAATGTTAATAAAACCGGACACCTAAAAGGTTATCTGCTTCGAATACTCTTCTAAGCGAACTGTATTCCTAATATTGTTCCTCTAAGCAAATCACGCTCCGAAATCCTTTTTGTTTGCATTGTATGTCTTTTGCTATTGGTTTTAGTGGTTACAATTTATCTCAATTCATGTCGGCGCTTGTCTAGTTAATCTCATTGATTGCTTTAGCTCGTTTGCTGTGTGAGGATTTAATTTCGAAGGCAAAAAGTCGAATGAATAAAAAGTGACTTTCGTATGTAGACGGAGAGTTTTGTTTTGTGTAACGGTGGCGCATTTTGCAATGTAGGCAGCAGATTCTCATAAATTCTGGCGATATCTATCAAGCTTCGGATATTAAAATGTTATGACGTGTTCCCTGTTCCCGTTATCCGAGATTTATGGCGGCGGAAGCTGTTGTGGGCTCAAGCCACGACTACACCGAAATAGACTGCAGGACCTAAACAATGAACGACAAATTGTATATAATACCTATGAGTTTTAAAAAACTTGTGACCAGAGCGATAACTTCATTTCATATGATTTAATTAGCGATAAGTAGCTTATATTGTTCATAAAACAATATAGAACCGGATAAATGTAACGCAAAAGGTCAAGGCTGTAACATTGACGCGTTTCTGAAAGAATACAAAATAAATGCGATACTATCTAACTTTTTAAGATTCGGATAGGTACCTAGTTAGTTATTCGCAAACCAGATTTTAATTGTAAAAACGAGCGAGTGTAGGGAGACCGGTTTTAGATCGTGTTGAAACTACAATACGGACGATAAAAATAAATATCACTCATTGATATTCTGAAACTGAAAATGTAAGCAAAGCATTGGACGAATAATACGCACCAAAATGTGTGTTTAGGTGTTCATGATTGTTTACTTGGTTAGAAGACAGCGGAAAGCTTGTCACACTGGAAATACAGAAAGCAATAACAACGTTAATTTCACTTTTTAATTACAATTTTACTTATTCCTTACTGGAATAGTAATTAAAATAGGTGATGTTAACTTCCCGGAAGCCATACAAATGATACCAGGTACTTCATGAAACACTTCATATGAGTATCTCGTTGATGGGCGTGTTATGACAATTTTCCAGTTTGATGATACGCCAGATGGACTAATAAGAGTGTAATATAATTGGCCCCTTGCCACATGAGCGATGTACATAACGACAGGTTGAATGAAAGAAGGCAGGAGACCCCTTGCTAAATATTTTAACGATAGACAATATCTATTTTCATGGATTTCATCTTGAACGAAAACATTACTGTTTTAATATCATTACTAAGACAAGCGAACAGGATTTTACGACCAGAATAAGAATAGTAATGGTTGTTTAGATGGAGCATTAGCATATTTCGAAGGTGCGATAACTTTTTTATTGAGAATGTGCAGATTTTTCGCCGATCTGGTGAACTATTATTAAATATTATTGCATCCTTATTAATAATATAATAAAGTTTTAGATGAACATGAGTAGCGCTCCGAATGTCGCATTATTCGAGGTCGAAAAATGATTTCAAAACGACTTTATACTTTCAAAGTTTCAATGTAGGTCTGTCACCTTCTGCATGCATGTACGATAAATCATCTTGTGAAGAGGTTATGTGTGGCGTATAGTTGCAGTAAGAAATAATAGTCGTTACTGGCGATTTCTGACGTTCACTAGTTTTGTAGATACCTACATGAAAACATGATTTGGAGAGAATTACAAAGCTGAAAATATGAAAGCCACGAAATCTTAATAGTTTGCGAAGCAAGAGATGATAGGTAAGCAGAATAAAGAAAACGTCTGTAGAAATAATGGAGTTTGCAAAACAATGATTATTTTATGTTTTTATTTATTTTTGAACCATAATAAATCTTTCTTTTCTAAGAACATAAATCAGTTTTTCCACTAGTCAAATGGACTCAACTTGTCTAGAGATAAGACGAAATAGAGATTAGAAAGATGTAAGGACACTTGATTGTGATATTTCTGGTAATTTCCAGTACTTAGACGTAAGAACTTTGGTTCTAAACCTAAATTTTAATGCTTATTGGATTATTGTCACAGGGTGTTTTTTGATATGAATTTTTTTAACGTTTCTCCATTCGATTGAATTATAAATTCTTTACCCTGTGTATTTATGGAACATAGTTCTTGTATATGTAAGACAATTTTGTTGAAAAAGGCATAATTTAAGAAATATCAATTTCACTGAATTCTTTTAAAGTTTTAAAATGTTCGTGAGCAAAGTTAGTTATGGCACTTTTGCAAATTGATTCGATTTGAGATTAAATAATGTTGCCGATGTAACTACTGTTGCTGTGTGAAATAAATATTTACGAAAGTTCGACTTGAAGATAAACTGTAACGGGTGGAGAAAATTACGCAAGTGCCGTGAGAAATGAGCAGCGAGAAATTTCCCGTCTATTGTTTAGAGAGAATGTGCGATCGATTTGTCAAAAGTGCTCATGGCTAATTTGCAGTAGGCACTTCTCTCGTCTTACCACAGAAATGTTTAAAGTATTCTGTCTACTTGGACGTATCATTCTCACTCGGCCTTAGGCTTCAATAAAGCGAACAATAAAACTATTTTTAAATGGTCCACTTCTACTTTCAGTAGAACAGCTTATTTTCGATGTATTTGTATGAAGATACACCTTCGTGGACAGAAGCTTTTATTCTGTAAATATTTTAGCCTGTAAGAGCACTATTTACTATTGATTAAGTATATTTTTACATCGCACTGACATAGTATTTTAGATAATGCAGTATTGAATAAATTGTTTTTATATAAAGCCCCGTCTCATTTGATACCCTTGTACAAAAGATAAGAGAAAGTGATAACTGTGAGTGTAATGAACATTTAATTGGCCACAATCGGCTCCATGGAGTTCAAGAACACGACCTGCTATTGAATGGAGCGGGTTATTTGCGAAATATGCCTAGGTATACGCAGGTTATTTGAGTGTGGAGTTGATAACTTACTTTTGCTATCCCAACGCTATCATCTGAATAGAATACCTAATTATGGTTTTGATAATACTTACGAATATCTGAGTCGTCTGTTCCTGGCATTTAGATACTTTTAACACCGAACCACCCGGATATGGCTTATCGCTGTCTCTGCATTTATTATGCACATAACATTTATTTCCAAACAATGAGAAACAAAGTCGCGATTAATGGTATGGTAAGTATGTCTGTCTCGGAACTGGGTAATATTTTTTATCAATGTTATTCTTTTAAGGGAAACCTTAATTTTTTTCGACAGCACCACCTATTATAATTATGTAGCTTGTTGACTCAAAACCATACAAGAGTTTGGTTTTCCTATTATTATAGAGAACATCTATCAGGCTTGCTTCAGTTATAGAAACAAGTCGTGTTTCCTTAATGAGAATAAAAAATATCGCCTTAACACGTTAGTCACGGACGAAAGCGTGTTTGTGGAACTGTTATGCCTTTCAACTGAATTATTCATTTAAACTTCGTCACCATGGCGGGCGTAGATCAAAAAGTTAGTGGAATGTGAACAGTAATTAAAATTTAAACCAGCTCAAGAACAACTAAGTCTACATCATCTTGAATATACTTTCCTATTGACCCAAACTGCTAAACCGTTACAAACGAGTTATTTTTACTGAATCTGTCTAACAAATTAAAATGAATTGCTAGGCAGGAAAGAACCCAGTTGTATTATATGTCTTGTGAATTCTTGTTACAAGATTTGCATCTAAATGATAGACAGTTACATCATTGACTTGCTAATTTACATTCTTCCTGAGTAAATGAAAGAAAAGTACCCCTCCCTAATTTCTGTTTAGTATTCTATTCTACAGATTGTTAGGAATACTTAAGTTGGAAAGGATAAGGAATAATAAGACTTCATTAAAAGCTTAATCTAGATTTTTATTTGTCGATTCAACGTACAGACGTAAGGCATCCTCCCACCTCATGTTATTGGCACACAAAACCTTTACATTCGTCTTAAACGCATCACTGATTACAATAATATCACTTCAAAACATATGGAATGTATATAAAACACAGGAATGCCCAATAAACAAAATTTTTTCATTCGAAGTACGTTCGCCAGTCGTTCGTAACCACTCGATTACAAGCCAGATATTAAAATAAAATAAAAAATTCAGGACTAGAGTTTTTTTTAAGTAAACGCGCCGTGAATCTCAGATAAATATTTACATAATATCGTTTTTAATCGTTGACTCAGAATTTGTGACTTGTTAAACTGAAACTTAATTTTACAAGAGATTCTTACGATAATTTGGTTAGGATTTGGTTTGTACTAAAATGGAAATAAAAGATAATTGTAAAACACTGGACGACATTGGCACTGGTTCAAGCTAACTTAATAAATTAAACTACATACAACCATACATATATCTTTCCGAATATACAATACTTCGAATACTGTACAAAATACTGTTACATTCACGACGATTTGTTTCATAAATAATAATATAATTTAATTAAATAAATGGACGCAAAATAATTTCACATATTGCACATGAAAATAAAAATTGAAAAAATAAATACTTTCTCGTTGTCGAAAATGATTTTACTGGCCATAATAAATTGTAAAAAAAGTAAGTAATTCGTTTTGATAAAATCGTTTCACTCCATGGCTAATCTCTAAGTACCGTTCCAGCAAACATTAGGCACTGATTCGGGCTAACAATAATTATCAAAGCTAATATTATTCGAATTTTTCCGATATACATCTTAAATTTTAATTTAAAAGCTAATTTTAAGTGATAATTTCAAGCTTCCCGACTATAGGCCATCATTTGAACGGAAAAACTGTATATCTTGATCGATTATTAAAGTAATCCAGTGTGTCTCGGGTAAGGGAAGCGTAATATCGAATATAATATCAATTTTTAGCTGGATATGCAATATTTAGGATTTCCGCAAACTTCCGACTAGTATTTTTTACCTAATTTACATTATTTAATTGTGGGATATAAAAGCTGCTCACAATACTAGGTACTAATGTTACTGATATTTTTCAGTAAAAATATCTAACGTTTTGTACAAAATGCATACAACTTAGTGATATAAGTTACATAATAATAATATATTAATTGTTAGTTTCAAAATATACACTGATTACGTTGAATTAAAAATATGTTTTTTTTTTTCTTCGTCGCGCGTTCCTACACGATGACACTTACAAATACATTTGTACTATTTATAAATTTAACGAAAGTAAAAAAAACTCGCACGTAATGGAAAGTTACTCTCTGACTGTAACATCAGCTTTATGATCAGATATTTACAATTTGTACAATGCTTAGTTTGTGCCTATTCTATTCCTCATTGCTAACATCAAACCAGAATATAATTTTAACCAATTCGAGATAAATGTAGATCTAATGTGGTGCGAGGAAGCTTCGATGTGAGCGAGGGGATGAAGGCAATGCAAAAACTTTTAACTCTAGTGAACTCCCCTACAATGTATAGAAAAGTTTTTCATTGCGTGCTTGCCTCACGAAGCTACCTCAACCAAAGAAAATCTCCAAATATTCATGTTTAATCACTACATCACGCAATTAGGAATTAATAATAATATTTCCGCGCGATAGGCACTGTGAAATAGCGATTCGCTTTACATTGACGGCTAAATACATCTTATTATGATGACGTATCTTACAAAATGTACAATGGAAACTACGCATACATTAAATAATGAACACAATTGCGTTTATACATAAGCTTATTGCAGTTATTCGTAGCCGAAGACTCCTATCAACATCTAAGTTGGACCAACATTCATGATACATTGAAGAAAGTTCTAATGAAAACAAAAATCCTCCGAAATGCCAAATTTTCTAGTGAGGATATGTAAGTATTGGGATACAACTGGAACAGGTGAT
Source organism: Agrochola circellaris (assembly GCA_914767755.1). Lineage (NCBI taxonomy): Eukaryota > Metazoa > Arthropoda > Insecta > Lepidoptera > Noctuidae > Agrochola > Agrochola circellaris. The sequence continues at coordinate 2,247,444 of OU611853.1, forward strand.
CAAAGAAATTTGATATAAGTACAATCATTTTAGTCTTTTCCTTTACATATTAAATGCATTCGAAATAACAATTCAACTAAATGCAGAAACAACCTTACAATTCAAACTACACTCACAAGCCCGCCTTGGCTACGTCCACTAACATCAGAACTGCGTACAGTCACTTGAAATGAACAACTATGAAGCGAAGCGTTCGGACCACCCGCAAGCGTATGTACAGTTTGCGTCAAACTAGGTAGTCGTCGAACTTCTTCAGCCTTCGCTACGTGTGCCGCGAGGGCCTGCGCTCTAGCACGGGTGGCTCCATTGTCTCCGGACTGAACCTCACCCGGGACTGAGAGCCGCTTGAAGCATCCCTCGCTGATACGTAAGAACTGTCAGTCTCGCTTGTCAAACTGTCCGGAGGCGTCGGGTTCGTCGGCGTACCGCCCCCCGAACTCCCACCCGACGCACTCGACTTCTTATTATACTTCTTCAAGCTGGATCTCAGTTTCGTCGGCGCTAATTCTAGTCCTAAGTTTGCAGGTCGTTCGACCTCACTCTTCTCTTGCGAGTCTTGTCTGTAAAAGTCTCTTGGTAAGGAATAGTCGCTAGATTTACGCGGGTACTCAGTCTTGGGTCTGTATTCTTCTCTCTTCTCTTTACTTCTGTATTGTCTGGAGGGGGAGAATTCTTCTGGGTGGGAGTTGGATGCGGAGGAGTTTGAAGGCGTTCTTCTGTGCGTGAGGTATTGCGGTGAGGGTCGGTAGTCGGGGGTTGGTTCCCTGTACTCGAAGGAGCACTCGTCATAGCCGTAGTACGGTGGGTGTTTGACGACGTAGTCGGCTGTTCTGTCGTAGGTGTAAGGTTCTGCTCGGTAGAAGTAGTCTCTATCTTGGGAGGGTGACGGTTGGAAGTTCTCTCTGTAGTTGTGGTAAAGGTCTGCTAGGTGGTCTGAGGTGGATGATGAAGTTCTTCTCGGGGATGGCGTGGGGGGCTGTGTGGAGGTGTAGTTGGTACCCAAGCCGGAAGTGCCGGATAAAGGCTGCGCTGAATGTCCGTAACCTGACGAGGAAGATGGGTGCGCGTAGTGAGTGGGGGAGTCGGTGAACCTTATCGGTTTTTGTTCGTCTGATTGGATACCCGATATCTGGAATAAGAAAGTGATCATCGTTATCTGTTATCTGAACAGCGAGATCGACCGTCACTTTTTTTTACAGAAAATCTAGTGAAGGCAAGCTGTTGCCTAGCAATAAATCTTTAAAACAAAACAAAACGACTCTTTCTATGACTCTCCAAAATAATGATAATGTTCATGATAGTTCACTTCCAAAAGGTTGAAATTACAATAACATAAACACAACAAATACATTTTTCCACAAAAACATGATACTTACAGGTGACCCGGTGATGGCGTTGAGCGGCGCTCGCAAATGTCTCGTAGGCCCGTGGTACGTATTATGGGCGTACCCAAACCCCTCGTACACAGAAGAACTCAGTGGGTCTGGTTCTATTTCCGCTCTAAAATGAATTAAAGACAACATGTTAGCTGACCATGCATGGTATGTGGTGCGGTAATAATGGTATGCAATCGTTGTCGGACATTCCTATAATAAATGCAAGTGCAGTGTGGCAATCAATGAAATATGTTTGTTGCATTCACTATTTGCAAAATATGTCATATAAAAACTCAGAAGATATTTAGCGTTTTACGGGCCCCGGGAAAAGGTTTTATAAAAGACTTTTTGTATGAATCTGAGGCGTCCCAGAGGTGAGTTTGAACCTCGCCCTTTAACCTCTATTGACGTTATGTGGAAATCATCATTATCTGCCTAGCCTTTTCCCAATTATGTTGGGGTCGGCTTCCAGTCTAACCGGATGCAGGTGAATACCAGTATTTTATATGGACCGACTGCCTATCTGACCTCCACAAGCCAGTTACTGGATAACGCCATACCCCTTGGTAAGACTGGTCGTCATTCTTTCGGGCTTCTGACGACCCGTAACAACTCAAAGATCTACACCATGACAGGCGGGACCAACGGCTTAACGTGATTTCCGAGGCAAGGATGTTTTGGTATGCAATTTTGGTCACCCAACCGCGGCAAGCGTAGCTTAACCTGATCGATCGATCTATGCGGCTGTTATTACTTACCCACAAGCCCCTCATGTGGAAAATGTAACTAGTAAAATATCGTTTCTTACCTGTGCGGCTGTAAGGTGGGATGCAGCGGGCTGACATTAGACACTCTGACGTCATACCCGGCCGCGACACCGCCCAGCAGCGCCGCCATATTGTACAGGACTAGCTCGATTATACTCGGCTTCTTAAACTTATAACCTATAAGGTTTGAAATTGTATGAGAACAACGTAATAACATAACTGTTTGAAGTACAGGTAGACAGAAAAAGAACCATATCCCAGTTTTTGTTTAAAATTAATGATAAATGAACTATACATTTTGTTTGAAAGGTCGCAGGTCCAGACCATTAACAACACCAAATGGCTTGGTCATCAAAAGATTTATAGTAAATATGATAATAATTCTTTGATTTAATCCAATACCCTCATTGGGTTCAATTAAAGAATTATTTTCCATAAAAATTCACGCCTCCAGTTGGCGCCACTTTGACATGAGGTCTTCTATTTCGACAATGTAAGTATATTAATTATATGATGACGTTCATCATTCAATCACGACTAAAGAAAATACAGGCGTTTTGACACTTTTGACAGGTGCCCGGACCTGACGTCTCAGTGCTGCCATCTAGTGAACGTCATTTTAGAAAACCCTCATTAGAACGGCCTTAACCAACTAAACTGATTTCTAAATGTAAGGCGCGGGACATACACAAGTGGCAAGGGGCGCGGACGTGGCGCAGTCGAAATATGAAGTAGCGGGAACGCCGTCGCCACGTCCACGCCACACAATCGCCGCGTCCGCGCCCCGCGGAAAATAAAAAGAACTGTGTACTACTTTGTTTTAAGAACTCATTGCTAAGATTAGTCTTTAGTAGTTGGTAAACATTATTTGTAACGAAAATGCCGTCCAAATAAATGCAATGCAATATGAAACGTAACACACGTTGAGACAAATTCACAAATGTTTCATATTATGTGTACCCACAACAATAATATACTTATAAGTCTTTTTTATCTTACATTTTCCATTACAGGATAACCCAATAATGCGAAAAATGCGCTATCCTACATTAATGGACACTAACATCTATAACTAATTACAAACAGTTCTGGATGTGTCCCATGCATTAGGGGTAAAATCCACATACCTTCAGTACTATACAGGGTGGGCATCGGCACAGAGTATCGCGACGCGGACGACAGCGGGAACTCGGGCCCCCAGTCGTCCGGACTGAAGTCTGTGTAAGGAAGAAAACAACCTATGTGAATGAAAACATAGGTATTAGTGTGTTTATGTGCGTGCGTGAGGTTGTGCACGGCTGGCTAGGTTCGATGTGAAATTAACTTGTACATTTTGTAAAAATAGACTCCCATAATTCATGTTTGTAATATATTTGTATGCCTTTTAATTTGCCCTGAGTTAGAAACAGGCTGTAAATGTTTATTGAGAGTAATATCAATTTAAATCTCTATGGGGGACTCACATTTTTTCAAGACCATAAGAAATTGTAAGTGTTGCTTTGACCGATGTTTTTGGATCAACACCATGCATTACTAGCCTGGATATCTAGGCAAAATGACTAATTTTATAATATATTATGTTTTTTTTTCTATTCTGTATTATGTTTTCTGTAAACTAATATGGTAAGTATAGGGAAAACTAAATGGTAACAGGCACAAAAAATCTACAGGGTAAACGAAAAACAATCATGTTTGGTATTGTCTTCAAGGTCTGTAGATTTACTTTTTATGTGATACTAACGAAAATGAACCTTATTTCAAATGAAATAAAGTCTACAATGATTTCACATCAAAACTACGCAGTCCGTACATTATAGCTATTTATACACTGTTATGTACAAGGAAATAAACATATTATTTATATTAATACCGAGGTGTGAAATAAACAGTGTATAAAATGAATAAATAAACTATTTTGAATGAAAAATGGAGGAAAAATACAAAGTGTTCAAGGATTTCTGAAAATAATCTACAAAGTTTTTATTGAATCTTTCATTCTTCCTCTATTCTTTAAAATAATATCATGCAGGAAAAATAAATAGTCTCATACTATACATGCGAAACAGTTCATTCAATAAGAAGCAACAAAATCTCTATTAAAAATAAAAAACAAAATAAAACAAGAATCTATTATACTTACATTGTGCAAATATTACTTGATAGCACTTTTAACTTATAACAAATCAAAATATCATTGTTAATAATAACTTGTTATCATTATCAACCGTTCCCGAAATATGATAATAGCCATAGTGAGCAAGCGAAAGCGCGTCATCCAACACCGATTTTTAATCTGTTCTAATTTTCATTATCTGTATTTGTTTCTATGGCTCTTTTCAGTTTTTCTTCAAATGTTAAGGGGATCTTGTTAGTAACTAAATGATTAGTAAACCCATGTTAAAAAAATACACCAATTTCGATTTTATGGAAAAGGTTTATTTGATATATAAAAAAGAATCTATATAACTATGAAAGAACCAGATCACCGAAGAGTTATAATCTTTTTTACAAATTGTTTTTCGAGCGTCTTATAATTATCGAGGTTAAGGCTGCTGTATGTCCCGGTTTATTATATCTATGAACGAAATGTCCCGATTTAATTTCTACGTCTTACTTGAAATATAACGAAAACTAAAATTTGTGTGTGCCTCATTCAAAAATAACCCCTCCCCCATTTAATTTATATACGCTGGCAAAATTAAAAAAAAATGTCAGCATCAATTATCTAAATTATTTTAATGCAATTATTCTTCTATGAACTTCTTGAGGATCAGAACGATTCTTTTTCTATCAACAAAGCTGAGATTCATCAAAGAAAATATCAACGACATAATCGAATGTCCAAATGACGTTACGAATGTGTCAATTACGTCAGTTATGTCACATTTCCGTGACATACAGGCAGACCACCGCTCCGAGACGTCTCAGTCGACGCGAGCCTCTCGATCAGATATATCGTATAGTAATACTATTCCACCACCGTCAGGAACATTGTTACTGATTGTTACAGGGGATACAGTTTGTACTCTGTACATACTCGCTACTACACTTGGACGAATATACGATTTTATAAAAAAAATTAAAATTGTAATTTTTGTCTATGAGAATTAAAAAAAAAAATTTTTTGCGTGGGACATTAAAAAAAATAAAGCGAAAACTTTATCCGCAGATGAGAAATAAAAAAAACAAACTAAAATCTATCTACGAAAATAATCTATTCGCAAATAAAAAATATCTACTGCAGCGTACAAAAAAAATCATATAGTCATCCAAATACACGTTATTAGATATCGGAATCATTGTAAACATTTGAAAGCGTGCCATAATGACGTGGTGATAAAAGCGAAATTCATAATAACTAACAAATAAGTAAGTACAACAGATACATATATACATTAAAGACTGTATGTAGCATATACTATGAACTGGTAAGCATGCATAGCACTTATAGATAGCGTGTTTAAAATTAATAAAAAAAAACTTGGCTGAAAGCAAACAAATGCTTACAATTTACAAACGAAAAAAATATAAATATCAAAAATGTCAAAACTGATACTAGATTACTGTAATGATAAAAAATACAAACTGTGCAGGATGATACGGCCAATGATCGAAAATCTTTTGAACAATAAAAAAAAAAAGAATAGCATTTTAGAGTAACCGTCTTTTATCGAAAATAATATGCATACACCTCTATTGCTTTTAATAGAGGGTCCAACTATTTCTGTGGTTGTGTTCATCTTCAATTGGCCGTGTCATCAGATAATAAAATAAACAAAGAACTATACTTAGCACACTTGAGTATCACACGTTCGACACAACGATATTATACAATAAAATCAATTCCAAACAGTACGAACTAACTTATATTAGTGTTCCCTTATATTTGCCACAATATTGCCTTTGGATTTGTGACATGGAGAGAACGCGTCCTAACCGAGACTAACAACTATATACTAGCAACTAATAGCACAGAATATTTGTGTACCAGACACGTAAATACAAAGGCGGATGCAACACAGAGACCCATAGTCTGTGTTGTATTATCTTGCGAAGTCCGTCCGAACCCAGCTGCAACACAGCGGGTTTTTAGTGCAGCCGCATTTGTTTGTATGTATGAGGCAATGAAAACGCGGACACCCATAGTATTATTACCGTTGGATTATAAAAAAATTGAACTGGGTGAAATTAAGGTTAGGTTAGAACTGTGATCAACCGCGGACATACTTCCAAGTTGCTCGCATCTAGGTAGACCATTTAGTATTAGCGTAAGGTGCGTTACGTCGCAAGCAAGTTTAGATACCTGCAGTGTAAACAGCGAGTATATTAAAAGCTGTATTGCAGTTGTTTTTGTTAAATCAATGGCTTTCACAGCCGATCAAATCGAAGACAGCTTCCAAACGTCTGTGGTGTAATAGTGTTTATAATACTTTATTCATACAGACGCGGCTACGTTACAGAACAGCAACTGTCTGTGTTGCATCCGCCTTTGTATTCACGCGTACCGGACACCTACAATAAACTCAAAGACCTCGGCACTCGCGGTCATAAACTCTGCGAGTTACACACGGATTTCGAAAAACTCTATTCCGAGTCTTGTGCAGTCTTGTTTGCACGTTTTATGACCACGCCTGCGCCAGGTCGAAATAACTATGAAACATGCAATTTTGGTTTAAAAAATCTACATCCGTAATGACAACAAAATTCAAGCACTAGAAAAAATATCTACATACTTACAAAAATGAAGATTGACAACATTTTGCAGCTTTAGCAGTTACTTGCAAGTCTCAATAGTACTAAATAATTCGAGCCAATAATTAGAACGCGTTCTTATTAAATTTGGAATATTAAAAACATACTCACAAGGATAGAGCAAGTTGTCTTGAGAGGTTCCTTTAGCGCAGCAAATAAACAGACAAAATGGCTGACGTTAAACAAATAATTTACTAAAAAGAACATTCATACAATTGGCTATCTTTTTCCTTTTCTTACAACAAATATATCAAAAAGAAAAAGTACTCATGCAATATTTTTTCTTAATGTTATATTTATTATCGTTTTTTTTATACAATTTGGCAAGATCCAAAATTAAAAATTTGCGGTCAGTCGAAACATTTTACAGTAAACGTAGTCTTTTAATTTAAATAGATGTTTCTTAACAATTTTCTAACTAAAAGATAAATTATTTACTAGTTTGTCTATAGTTTCATACCGTTCTCTAAATGCTGATATTGGCTGTTCAAAAAACTGCTATTATTTGGCCAGACTTAAAAAAAAAGCATCTATGTTTGTACCTGCACCCTATCTCTGATTGAATAGCAAATATTTTCTTTTCAAAACATGATTGAAATATGGGATATTTTGAAATAACGCAATATTTAAATGCTATAAGATTGAAATTTATTTGAAATAATATAATATATTAATTGGCCAAATAACACGAAACTTGAACAAACGAATGCTGAACAATAGATTCATTACTGTAAATAACAGATCTCAAATAAAATCCTTTGATTGTCACTTGTCAGTGTACTGTATGTAAAATAGGATTATTTACCACGGTAAACTATATTTTTTCAAAATAAATGCATAATATGTTACAATTTTATTTATATTTAACCGAAGAACTTATTTTTTAATTTTTTTACCGTAGTTTACCGCGGTAAACACGTATAATTTTACGTAAAAGAAGACAGACACTGGTATTTAGGATTACGACTAAACAATACACACTAAAAAAATAAGTCTTTTTAAAATCCTTACAAGCTAAACTTACATACTAAAATCAAATCCTTGGAACTTCAATAACTAATAAGTAACATATTTACAAATAGAAGCATGTATCAGGCGATTTTTCGAGATTATTTTCGTCTCTTTCGAAAAATAATTAGTTCGCGTCGAAGTATAATCGAATTTTAGGTGAACTCGTTTTTCGTAAAGACTTTGGAAGAATGGAAATAAAATATCGATCTCGTTATTCGAAATTGTAGTTTGGGATAGAGTTTTGTTGCTTTATTAACACTTAAAAAAGGTATTAAATCTGTCAAATGCAATGTGGAGGAATGTGTTAGTAAGAAATGATATGTCTTTAATATGGCAACATTTTTGTACTGTCCACAGAAGGTAGTAGCAAAAAAAGTGTTGGAATATTTTCGCTTCGAAAACAAAAAACTGCAGCAACACCGCCCACGAATTTAATTATTTGGAAATTTTCTTTTTTTTTACCTTTTTCTTATTTTCTCGAACATTCGTCTCGTGGACGGTGCGTGTAACCGAACTTTAGCCCAAACTAGTCGTCTCGAAGGAGTTCCGTCGTTTCGGAGGAGAGGTTCCCCGCGACGGCGAGTAGCCCGGCGAGGCTGTTGGAGCGAATGCTTTTTAAAAAGCTGCGCTTGACCTCGCCGTGGCTGCCCTTACGTCGCGCGCGTTCTAGCGGCACATCGAACACGGTGTCGTACTGGTTCGGTATGTCGGCCGTCGACGTGAACATGGGGCAGAGGAGGAAGCGGTTGCGTCGCGGCGACGCGTTCTCGTACAGGAGGTCGTCGTGACTGCCGCTGCGCTTACGCGGCAGTTCGGGCGCGCGCTCGGGGTTCCTCGGGACGTGGTCGCGAGAGGCGATGGCGGGGAGGGGGAGGCGGGGCGGGTTACCTGCGGGGCGCGTGGCGGGCGGCAGTTCGGGCGCGGAGCTGCTGAAGCGCGCGTGTCGCGGGCGGGGCGGCGCCGCGTGCGCCAGCGGCAGCTGCGTGCGCGAGCGCTGGTGCACGGTGGACGGGCCCCACGTCTTGCCCTTCACGCCGTCCGCTGGCACTGGAATAAGTAGCGAAAACTGCTGTCAGACAACATTATACATCAAACTCAGGGCATTTATTTTAATTAAACGTATTACAAGCACTTTTGAATTGTCAAAGGAGTCGGTCATTTAAAAGTAGGAAGACTATTCCAAAACGTAGTAGGTTCCAATGGAGAAAAACGGGCAAGAAACTCCATGGACACTCTTTTAAATCAAAATACTGGTTACAATCATCATTGAAGCTGAAATTATACATGTGAAAACAGACGCGCGCCATCTGACGGAGTCACGACTTCCTATATAATCATTAACCTAACCGTGCATGAAGTGACTTATTCGATGACGATCTTCAAATATTTCCTGATGAACGCCGAGTGTCTGTGTCGACCTTGTACTTGTACAACGATGAAAGGACTTCTTGATCGCCCAAAATTAATATCTACAGTGCTATTCTGTAACCATCTCACCGTGAAAACTTAGGTGGAGTGAGCTGTCATTCCACAGGGATTGACACTTGACAGCTCACTTCACCCAAGTTTTCACGGTGAGTTGTTTACAGAATCGCATGGCTGATGTGTCCCTTCATATCACTTCACCACAGCGCCAACGACCAATAAATGATTTGATGGAACGCAGCAAAAAGCACCTGGTTTTGAAGCTGGACTCGTCCTCTGAAGGTCATATATATAGGTCGTGAAGATTTGCCGGAAGTACAGGGGAGAAGAGATCATGTCCTTCATTAGGAACTTAATGTAACTATGTATTCGAAAACATAATTCAGTATATTTTCACTTTTTGAATCAGACTGCGAAACATACTGCCTGTGTTTCGGCTTTATTGCTGCCTTTATAATAAGCCTGTCGGAAATACGTGCGCCTGCGCCGCCTCCCGGCCGCGACGTGCGCGACATGGCGCGCGAGCGGCGGGGAGCAGACTTTGTCGGTGGCGGTGAAGCAGACGTTCAGAAACTGTCGCGCGTTCCGTATAGTCGTGTCGTGTACCTATTGTGTATATTGCTAGTGTGATTAATTTGATCGAGAATTATAATTTGATCTGAACTGCAAACGGTTTTTCTATTGTGCAATAACCAACCTACCCATAGTACGCCCACAGTATTTTAAATATGGCTGAAAATAACGAGAGCGATGTACCATCAAAGAAGTTCGTATCTAATCAGTTTCAAAACAAAATCCTGTGAACACGATGATCACATCTGTTACCGGCCCGGTTCTATAGCCGCTGAGCGCTGCAAGCAAGAATAGTCCTTACGGTGGTTAGATATGAACTTCTTCGATGGTACCTTCTCCGTAAAGTATATCATTTAAAGAATGTATTCCAAAAGATTTATGTGTATTATTAATTGATATTTAACTTAGATATTGCACGAAAATCTCGATGTTTTTACATGTCACAACATGAGTGCATTGCTCTCATGCAAAGCAGAAGTAGTCGATAGTCTAAACTAATATTAAAAGAGGTAAAATTGTTTGTTTGTAAGCGGTAATCTCCGAAACAATACATTCGATTTCAAATATTCTTTCTCTGATAGAAAGCTACACTATATCCGAGTGCATAGGCCATGTTAGTTAGTATGGACGTACGTGCGATGGCGCGCATGATGGCGGGCGAGCCGGGCGGCGTGTCCTTGGCCACGGCCACGAGCTGCTTGACGCTGGACTCGTCCTCCGACGGCCGCACGGTCAGCGTGTGCCGGAAGTCCAGCGGAGACGAGATCGTGTCCTTCTTCAGGAGCTTTATCTTACTGAATTTGCCTGCAACAAAGGAGTTTTTGTATTAGCTTCGGGAATCATCGTCTATCTTCGGAAATACGAACGCGCGATGATCATATATGTATAATATAGAGCTGTTACAACCATCGCAGTCCTTACCCACTTTGCTACAACTCTATGGAATTCCATGCAATTGTAACAACTCTATGTAATTCCAAAAAACTTTTGAGTGTCAAAAGACGATCTGAGTAGGAGTACGTAACCCATTAGAGACAAAACTTCATATAAATGCACAATGATTAGGTACACTAATACAAAGCGCGGTAGCGCAAAACTTAGAAGTTACCTCTGTGGGGGCTACTCTGTGGCGCGATGTTCGTGCTAATTCGGAAACACGACAATTACCGAAAAGCATACCTTTTCTGATTTGTTCCGGTATTACTGTATATCGTCCATGAGACTAAGTTCACATAGAAAGGCTATTTGTTAGATGATTTGAGATGACTATGCCAGATTAACCTTTGACATTTTTGAGTTCATTTTCATTGCTTTATTTTGGACGAAGATGAAAACATTATTTACTTTTACCACAGATAAATACAGATGGGGCACTCCGCAGTTTATATATGAAGCTACAAGAACGCGGCAGGCCCGTCTTGTTGGGCCAATTCAGGGAGTGTAACGTAGCCAGAAGATCTAAGAGTCACGCGATAGAAAGAGATGCAACTTCTAGGTGAATATAACGGTAGGTGATTAGTGCTGTGCAAGGGTCGCTTTTTGTTTAAATGATTTTGCAGAGTGTCCCGTCTGTATTTATATGTGCCATTGATAAGCAAAACCGAGCATTTATCCATCAAATAAGAAACCCATACCTTATACGTCACATACGTAATATTTCACAACTGCAGACTATGACGGTCAACTGTCATCGTCAAGGCTAATAACGAAATCATGACCAAGGCCGCGTCGAACCCCGAACTATGTCACTGGGTCAATGAGATGACGCACTGAGCTATTGGAGAAAACCCATAGTACTCATATTGTTAGGTTGTTAGAAATGCAAGGTTGTTGTGGTGTAAGAATGTGTAACTTGTAAGGGTTGATTCAAGGCGGGCGGAGAGCCGTCCGATAAGGACCAGCCGTGTTATTCTGTAAACATCTCACCGTGATAACTTGGATGAAGTGAGCTTGATGTGAGCTGTCATTGCACCTAAAGCTAGGGATTGACACTATGGACAGCTCACTTCACCTCACTCTTCACGGTGAGATGTTTACAGAATGGATCCACTCGGCTCCCGGCTCGACGGTGCGTTGTGTTCCACGCGCGCCTCAAAGAGATGTCAGCACTGTCGCTGTCTCGTCACGTGTTTTTTTTTTGTTTACCTTTATTTAACTTACCTAAGCCTTTTCATTTGATACCGAACATAGCCTCATTACAAAACATAAAAAAAAAACTGTACTTTGGCTTCTAGAGGGCGCCATATTAAATTTAATGTGACGTCACATAGCCTATAACCAGCAAACGATCAAGATGCTTCCTATGGATAGAGTATAGACCTATTATCATCAGAGGTCTTCTTCGATTGATAAAATAACCAACTATATGTACCCTTTCGTTTGTTAGGCTGTGGCGGCTGGTTGGCGGACATATTGCTCGCGAAGATCAGTATGTGTAGCTCACGGGCCACCAGGTCGATCTCTCTCATCTCCAGCTCTCTCTCCTTCTGCGCGAGGTTCTGTTCCATCAGTCGCTGCTGCAGCTGAGCTCGGGTTAGTTCTTCTTCACGGCACCGGAGTTCCTGGAAGGATGACGAGGATTATGGTGTTAAAAGCTTTGGTGTGGGGGCCAAAAATCGGGGGGTTGAAATCAGTACTTTACTCACGAGAATATAATGCGGTAAACCTGCAGACATCGCAGTATTTGTCAGATTGATTAGTTCGGTATTATTAATGAATATACACACTATGACAGGACAAATACAAAACACAACATTTTCCCGTAGATAAATAATAATTAAACTACATCTTGGTGTATTCATTTATAAAATAAATAATATTGCCTTGGGTGGCTAATATGATTATAGCATAGCAGAGTGGCGAAAAAAAAAAACGAATACAAAATAATAAGTAGCACTGTATTGAATGCAATAAAAATTACGGATGAATTATCGTGTTATGATTCCAGACTGGCTAACTATGGGCACGCCACAATTGTGGCGATAAGTCCCCTCTTTGAGGAGTGGCTAGAGAGGCGCCACGGCGTCCTCACCTTCCGCCTGACACAGGTCCTCACCGGACATGGTTGTTTCGGGAGGTTCCTGTTCAGAATAAAGCGGGAGGAAACGCCCGGGTGTCACCACTGTGTGGATCGCCCGGAGGACACGGTGGAGCATACGGTGGAGGTCTGCCCAGCTTGGGCGGAGCACCGCCGTGTCCTCACGGAGGCGATCGGCGGCGGCGATCTCTCGCGTCCGGCCCTGGTTCAGGCCATGGTCCGGAGCGAGAGTGCATGGGAGGCCGTCACCTCCTTCTGCGAAGCAGTAATGCTCGCGAAGGAGGAGGCGGAGCGCGCGAGGGAGAGGCAAAATGCGCCCCCTCGCGCCCCTAGTCGCCGCAGGAGACGCCCCGGGCGTCGGGAGTCGCGAGCCGACTTCCGGCCACCGTAGGCGCGGGCTTGCGGACGGTGAGCAATGGGTAGCTCGCCGTCCGATAGGGACCAGGCCCGGGTCGACGGCGCGTTGTGTTCCACGCGCGCCTCAAAGAGATGTCAGCACCAACTGACGGGGTCCGGAAGGGCCAATGCCTGCCGGGGTCGCGGGTTTGTCTGAAAGGGATATCGCGACCTCGGCACACAGGCAACGGAAGGAACACGGGTGGGTTTTAGTCAGTAAAAGTCTGACACGCCCTCCCGCTCCACCCAGAGCGGGAGAAGTTATTTGATAATTTCCCATCCTCAAAAAAAAAAAAAAAAAAGACTGGCTAACTACTAATATATTTATACATAAATAATATACAAAAAGCTTAAAGTTTCATGTTAATCATACAAAACATAAATATTTTAAGTATACAGTATATTCAAATATAACAGAAGGCGTTCCCTAAACTCTTACATTATTAATAGATTAGAATAAAAATACCAGTGTAGAAAAATAGTTTATTTTATTTTATTAAATGACAATAAATTCGAAAAATTCTGATTAAAATCAAAATACATAGTACCATCAAAGAAGTTACTGTTACCGGCACGGTGCTATAGCCGCCGAGCGCTGCAAGCAAGAATACTCCTTACGGTGGTTAGATATGAACTTCTTCGATGGTACCTAACGTATTGGAGTTGCCCAAACCGACTGTACTGCCAGGTTGAAAGACAAGTGCACTGGTATAGTATTTCTTTTACGTATCAATATTTTTTTTTTGTTGAATATTTTATTAATAACATTTTTTTTTTTTTTGTTTGGTAAACGGGAACGCCTTTTGTTAATTAACATACAGTATATGCAACAACACACAATCTAGAACAGTGGTTCATCAAGTTGACTGGATCGCCACCCACCTAACAAAAAATTCGGGACTCACCTCTTGGCTGTCATGATGAAAAAAGGACATACTTAACTATATGAATGACGCCAGTAGCACACCTCCGCCACGAAACCATAGTAGCGAAACCGCAGTAGTATAATTCAACTGGCTCTCGTCATGTTCCGCTACTGGCATCCGATTTGAGTAGCGGAACGTGACGCGAGCCAATTGACTTGAACTACTGCGGTTTCGCTGCTATGGTTTCGCCTCGGAGGTGTTCTAGCAACGTCAGGGACTGTTCAAATGAGAAAAAATCTTCAATTAAAATCGAAATTTTTAATAGTTAATTAAATACAAGGAGTGCTATTTCAATCAAGGATATATTTGTTTCCTATTTTTTGTTATTATAGCTTTAATATCTACTTAAATTTTAGTTACTTTTAGTCCCAATTAGTTTGATACGTCCAATTTATTTCGGTATTTAGTTTTAATATTAATCGTAACTGAAAATCTATTTTTCCAGGCCTGGTGGGTCGCGACCCATAGTTTGGGAACCACTGATCTAGAACATCAATCACTAACCTCTTCTATAGTTTTGTGTTCCTATACGCAAGCATTGTGAGAAAATACAATGTATTAGTACCTAGTAGTTAGTAGACAGAATAAGAGTAAAATAGTTAGTAATAACTACTATGATAGTTAGTAAGTTCTATTCTACAGTAAATAGAGAATAAATAAATATATTAAGTTTACTTATGGAAACGACGTGACATACATAATTCAGACAAAAGTTGGATTTATTCATTCACAGAATTTTTTATTTCAGTAAACAGTTATTCAATAAGTTCAAATGTTCTACCATCATGTGTAAGATTGTTATTTTCAGGAATAACTCGAAAAAACCATCGTTCGAACTTTTTGTTCGGTGAACCTGAACGCGTGGTCGCGCCGACAGAGGGCGCTGTCCGGTTTTCCGAACAAAAGGTGACATATCCGCGCGACCGATGGCGTATTCGCGCGATGCTCACTTTTAAATAGGATGGGGCCTTAAGTCTTGTTTCCGTTTTCTGAGAGTCCATTTAATTTTTAATCTGTAACACCTTACTTCTCCTGTCTTCTTTAAGCTCCGATCGAATCATCTAAAGTCCCCGTCAGTGTCGTCCAAGTTCCAGTACCACAAAACATTAGACGACAGCGCGGCAGCGCTTTATATCGCTAAAATATAACCCAACCAAGTGAAATTGCTCGTCATTTTCGTATTACACGAATGTTACTTTGAGTTGATTGAATTTGGAATTATTTGTTTCGCTACGAAACTTTGTAGAAGTTCCTGTATTTACAAAATTTATACCTTCTCGTGACGGGGACTTTAACTTGATTTTAATAAGACCTACTTTGAAACGAATTGGAATCTTATTTGATTCTATCTCTAGTATGATGATTAGCTAGCAGTGCTTTGACCAAGTTATTGCCAAAAAAGCCAAGTCCTGGTTCATATAGACGAGATCGGTAGAGTCAGGCAGGGAAAGCTACTCGGCCCAAAAATAGACGGGTAGGTTAATCAAGTGGACTGACTTGAAGTCTGCACTGGACTGGGTTGAAACTAGTGTCTACACGAGCCAAATTGCAAGTCAGCGCTGGACTGACTTACTTTACTGTCACATTACTAGGCTTGTAAACCTGCCTTAGAGGACTATTTTATAATTTTTATGGCGTGAGTGATTATAGCTAGCATTTTTACAAGTGTAGCAAGTTTATATTAAATAGCTTGTGATTGGGGAGGCCTATGTTGAGCAGTGGACTGCTATAGACTAATGATGTTGAAGGGTTTAAAACTCTTTTCTACTTTACTGGCACTATTCACAGCACTGACTCTAAGGCACCATCTTCACGGGCGAGGCTGACGCGGCGGTAGCCTCGCCGTGACATCAAATTCAATAGATACTCTATGAATCAGTCGATATCATCGCGGCGAGAATTTGCCGTGAAGATGGCTCCTTGCTTTAAATCCTTTTATACTTCACCATACCTTCTCCTTCCTTCTGAGATCTCGCAGCACCTCCTCGATCTCCAGCCGCCATCCATCCTGCATGGTGTGAAAAGACTCGTGGGGAGCGCGTGTGAACTCAGACTGTCTGATCCTCTCCAGCTGTTCCAGGATCTCGGGGAAAAGGGGCCTCTCGCGAGGGTTTGAGCGCCAGCATGCTGTGGAGACAGAGAAGGGTAAATGATTAGTTGGTGTCATACTGATGGCTCAGATGGCATTAGGTTCACAAATTAAAAACCTTGCTTTACTTCTGAGGTCGAGTTAGTTGCTTGCTGATTCGAAAACCTTTAACTTTCAATATTTATTTCTATAATAAATTGGTTTAAAAAAAAACAATTTTACGTGTCAAAATAAACTAAGTTTCAAAACTAGATGAGTTCGGTGTATCCTATCTGACTACTATGAGAAGAAAAACCGAAACAAACCCAGAGGTCAGTCTCTTTTTCAGAAGTGAGGTCATAAGAAATGAAATGGCATTCAAAGACAAACAGACAGTTGCGAAGTAAAATATGTATAATCAGGTTACAAATTAAATAGTTCGAGCATAACATAAAGAAAGCTTAATTGCTGAGGAGACCTATGTTGCCGACTATACCATAAAGTATAAATATACTGGTGTATTTCGGGTTCCTCAATCATCAGTCGCAACATGAAGCATTTCATTTGTACATATTCGTATCTTAACATGACATGCTGTTCGCCTACACGGCAGTTACAAGCTGCATTTCTAAGGTTTCTCAAGAAATTTCAATCCCCATATAATTTACAGACCTACCTTCCATCAACACCCGCCAGGGTTCAGGATAGGTGCTGAGTATCGGCAGCATTAGCTTGTCGACGGCCACTCCGTAGACTGCTAAAGCGTCGATACCCTTGTACGGAGTCCCTCCCGTGAGCAGTTCCCATAGCAACAAATCCCTCTTACATCTGCAGACCTACCTTCCATCAACACCCGCCAGGGTTCAGGACAGGTGCTGGGAATGGGCAGCGTCAGCTTGTTGACGGCAACTCCGTAGGCCACTGCTAGCGCGTCGATGCCTTTGTATGGGGTCTCTCCTGTGAGCAGTTCCCATAGCAACACGCCGTAGGACCACACGTCTGATGCGTGGGAGAATGTCGAATGCTTTATCACCTGGAATTTGAGAAGAAGCGGTTAAGTATGCCATGTAATATGATTATGAATTTATTGGGACTTTGTTGAATACAATAAAGCTCAACACACACAAGGCGGGTGCGTGTCGGGACGACAGTACGGCGGGCTAGTATAATTGTATTGTAATTACTTGTATTATATGCACACGAAACGCGTGCGCGGGTCGGGCGCGGAGCGGGTCGGGCGCGGAGCGGGTCGGGAGCTTTTAGCGTTGAGTTTTTTGCGTTGCGTTGTTAAGCTTTATCCTGACAGCCTTTGACGTATGACTAACTTTTTATGAGAGTTCTATGCTATGTTCAAATCACGTATTCGCTGAGTCTAGGACACTTCACAATTAGCGTTACAATTAAATACTTGCATTATATATTGCAAAAGCTTGCAGAGAATATTATGGCCACAAATGTGTCAGGAGAAGGATTTAACACATTTATGATAGTAACGAGACGGAATTACTTGCGTGTAGCAAGATACTAGTGAATCTGAACACGAAACATAGCTCCATCTAGAATGAAGAAGCAACGCTTAATATTTGAACGACTTCTATTAAACTATTAAAGGCTTCACAAATCAGATCCCTGGACCTATCTACTCTCGTGGTACCACTTAAAGATTCGTGCAGATCAGCGCGACGCGACGCTGCGACGAGACTCGAACAATACAATTTCTAAGAAAACTTGACGGTATAACAATAACCGGTGTCGCGTCGCGCTGGTCTGCACGAAGCTTAATTCCGGGCCCGGAGCTAAGCTACCTTCCGCACCGCTTACGAGCAATTCTTTGACTACAAAGCCTCATACGGTCCTGAACAACAAAAAAACTATCGATATTGTATCGGCAGTAATTAATTCATAAGTAACGTATTTTAGTTCACGGCCACGCGGTGTGGGCATTGATTTCGATCTGCCCGTCTCACCTTGGTTTTCGTAGGAGTAACATAGTTATTGGTCATGTACTGAGCTGACATGTTTTATTGTAATTAGGTTTACGTCTGACATCATAATAAGCCTAACTGCAGGCTGGTACATATACAGGATTATTAGTAATATGTCAGCAACCCTTTAAGGGGATGTAGAATATGTCATTTGCAACCAAATGACCCCTTATAACTCCTATGAAGATGTCAACCATTTTCGAGTAATTTGACATTTTATATTTTAAATTGAATGAAATAAAAATATAAAATGGTCATGTAGGAGCGGTTATTTGGTTGCAAATGACCTTAACTGGTCGCCGACATATTACCAATAACCATGTATAAGACAATTCAATTAATATCTAAGGCTTTGACAAGGCGGAAGGTCCTTCGTAGACGTTGGAGCAAACGTCAGAGCTGTTTACACTGATGCGGTGGTCAAAGTTGCTGTTATCATCTACTCCAGAGGGCCTTGAGTTGACTCGAGTGGCAATCGCTTTCAAAGCGTTTCGTATTTCTACAACGACCTTCAACAGGATTGACATAAGCTTTTCGGTAGCTTGTCAATCCAATACATTTTTGATTTTCCGTCATCGTTATAGCTGATTGAATAGGTATCACTTAGTCTAGGATCTTAGGGCATTCGTCGCCCCCTCGTGGTACTTTTACTCACGCCAAAAATAATGGTTCTTTTAAAGTTCAAAATAAGGTAGGTGCAAAACGATCAATATTTTTACGGTAAAAAAAGCTTTCAAATTAAAAAAAAAAAAAGCTTTTATTATCATGCATTGTCACGACGACCAAACACGTATGCAAAATTTCAATCCGATAGCTCCAGTGGAAATGGGTGAAATATTGATTGCAATATTCCAGGACATACATACAAGTGTTACAAAGTTAAATAAAAGCTTTTAATTAATTAGTCCTCTTTAGTACGCCAGTTGAATTAATTTAGAATACTCCATCAATGAACTCGTGTCAAAAGATTTCTAGATTAGGTTCCGCTCACCTCAGGCGGCATCCACGCGTACGTCCCCGCGGCAGACATCCTGGTGGTCTTGTACACCTCCCTGGCCAAACCGAAGTCCGTGATCTTGAGAGTCTTGTCCTCCAACTGGTCATCCGGAAGGATGGCCTCGCTCAGTAGCACTGGAATTTGAGAAAGAGTATTTTAAATAACGGTGGTAATTTTTCGCAAAAAAAGAAAAGAAATTGAGACAACATTAAGGGATCTTGCGCTCTAGACGGCCACGACCGCGACCAGTGGCCGCAGCAACCAGGTAAACTATAGAAACCGATACGAATCGCGCACTTGGTCGAAACGGCCAACTAGCCGCAGACCATACAATACCACTAGACGGCCACGACTCCGGCCAGTCGTTGCCGTCTAATGCGAGAGATCCCTAAGAAACCCGACACGTGCAATAGGGAATATTCTTTGACTCTAATAACTTTTGGATGTGGATAAAAATCGGCAAAAAAAAATCTTAGACCCACCCACACACGGTTCACATTCCTTGGACATACTAGAACTGCTAGTAATTAGTTCTTATTTCAACATCTAACGTTTGTCATGGAGTTGTTCACATTGGGACATTAGAAAACAGTATTTCGCAGTTAAAAAACCATTTCCGCCTGCACCATTCAAAATAGCCACCGCATTTTCTCAGTAAATTTGCATAAATTTAAAATAAACCAACCCTTGACCGGGCCATCACTCTGGCAGGCTACATTACCCACAAATTCCGTCTCGTGTTCAAAGTAGTTCACATGCAAAAGCTACATAAATCGATCCCGCTTTATCCAAGTCGTCTGGCCGAGTTTTAGAAGTGTTAAGCCAAATATAGACTGAGTTGGGCCACACAAATACATTCTGTACGTTTTGGGAAGGAGCTTGGATTACTTGAACGGTAGACGAAGTGTGAACTACAATTGAGTAGAATTAAGTTTGATATACCTGGGATAAGGGCAAGATACTGATGATGATGATGATACTTAAGCATCGTCTTTGATGCATTTTATAAAACGCTTCACATTTGTCGTCATTTCAATATTCTCTTTACAGCCATGTCATCTTTCACACCTTTTGCTTGAATCACTTATCTTTAAGCTTCGTGCACACTAGTGCGACGCAACACCAGTTATTTTTATAAGAAGAAGTTTTCTTAGAAATTGTTTTGTTCTAGTTCCGTCGCGTCGTCGCGTCGCGCTGGTCTGCACGAGCCTTAAATCGGTCCAATAGTTTTTCAGTGTATTCATTACAAACAAAAGTACAAATCTTTTCTCTTTATAATAATTATTAGTGTAGATTATTAAATATTTTGATTAGTAAAGTATTTTGAGTAATAAATCATAAATGATTGCCTTTATCTTGCCATTTGGCAAGAAAAAGGCCCCGCAAGATAAAGGCGCGACGAATCAGAATCTTGTTGCGCTGTCGCGTCGCGTCTGGCTGCAGGAGCCTAAACTTCTTAAGGCTCCCGCAGCCAGGAGCCAAAAGTAGTCTATGCACTGCCGAGTTGGTTGATAAATTGAGCAGTCAAAATGTTTTTGGATAAGTAACTTTTTCGCATTACATTTCTGTTCAACATCCTGTTTCATGTTTTAAAACTTAGAACTCAACTGAAAGTTGATGCAAGTATTTTGTTTAAAAGTAGTGCACAACGGAAATCAATCAAAATTAACGATAATTGGGCAGCAATTGCTGCAATCGTCGCGAGCGTCAATTAAATGATCAGATCTCTTTATAGCATTTAATCATACAAGGCTATCTTTATCTTGACGAAAATTTAAAAGAATAAAAAATATTAAAACTCACAAATGAAGAAAATTACAATACGTACTTCGAAAGAATCTATGATATTGCTGACTGCGACACTGTGAGTGATCCAAAAGTACATTGGTCCCCAATAAGGTAAGACTGGAAGCCGACCACAACATAATTGGTAAAAGGCTAGACACGTGATGACAAAGCAAACAAATCGTAGCATCTAGAATGGGAAAATTGTACTTAAAATAAAAGAAAACTATTACATTTACTTCAACATAACATTGATCCATTTCACTTAGCTAACACGGACATCGCGGGAAGCGATCCAGCTGAAATAATTATTCCTCCATTCCCTGACCCAGTAAAAAGGAATTACCATAAGAATAGCATCGATCTCCTGCTAGCTAAAATAAAGCGCGCCAAAATCGAGAATCGATTGATTTATGGACATCCGCCGAGTTCTGGCTTGTTACGGATAAAAAACAGGAAGGCAGGCAGTCCGGAATGTAAGACAAAGGAACTGAGGCGTGGAATAAACTTTAGTTTTGGTGGAGGTCGCCAAACAGAGCAATTTATAGCTAGTTTACGTAAAAAATCTACCCTAAATACAGTCTCTGAAATCTGGTAGACGAGATTTTATTCCCCCGCGATGCCATAATGGTCACTATTTCAAAATAATCTAAAGTTGATAAAGGTTTAACGAAAGCAAAGATTTATTTACAGTCCATTATCGAATAATTTACAAGCAATGCGCAATATTGTTGAGTAGTATTGTGAAATTATAACTAATAAAATGCCTGACATACACATGTAGATTCATTTTCTTGTAATTACATAGTTACATACACTCATCAGAATTGCTGGCTTATCGTTTACACTATCTAGGTATAATATGTAGTGCTGTAGAATATTATCTACGAGTGGTTGCAGGTATTCCCTCGAATTGATTAGGTACAAGTTTGAACGAACGTGTAAAATTGCATATCATGGCACAGTAAGTGTCTAATCAGAAAACGTTGATCTTCTCCGGTATCAGCACGAACTGAGTTCCTGTTCTGTGTTACTGTGTCAGAGCAAGAATTGAAAGCTTGGAAATCCACTTCAATTTGTAAATAATGCTCTACTTTGTTCCTACGACGCCCTCTTTATCAACCCGAAATTTCATCAGAAAAAATTCAGACTCCATAACAGTAATCGGAATACGACCTTCATACAACGTATTTCCCATGCCACACCGTCAAACCATACTCATAAGGTGTGGAGACGTGACCAGAAACATAAGCAGTGACTATGTAACGAGCTCTTTGAAAATTGAGACTCCAGAGCCAGACGCCTGGTGCATAAACATTGTATGCTATGCGTACGTTAGTAATAAAGAATGGTACCGAAATGTACTCTGACATTGGATTGGAACAGTATTTTAGGGAAGATGTGACCTTTGTTTGGGTAGGCCCGCGACATAATGAAAGATGTATAATACTTTTAGCATCACGACCATGGTTTTCGCCTGTGCGTTTAAGAAAAATATCCGCAATGTAAGATTTCGCAGTTACAAGTTCTAGCATCCAGGGGAAATTTTAGCATCAGACAATAAATAATGTTCTCCCATACGGACACATTCCGTAGGAGAACATGTTTTTTCAACTGCAAATGTTCGTTGGTCGATTATTATTCGTTAACTTGTAGAGCCTACTTTAAATCTATGATAGTTTTATTTTTAATTTCCTTATATATACTACTGCTGTGAGTTCATCTACATCCAGGTCCAACCATTTAGCTGGCAGCGGGAGGACAGTTGACGCTCACAAAAATTTGCCCTTTAAAGCTTAATATTTATTTCGCAAACGGATCCCTGAATCCAAAAATGTTTTTCACAAACTCACAATATTTTTGAACAACATTTCCAACGACACCCCGCACCATGGGATAGACGAGAAAAAGAAAACAAAGTGGTAATAAAATTACCCTACGCGTAATGTCGACATTACGCATAGAGTAATTTTATTACCACTTTGTCGGCGTGATTAATATGTATACCCATGCCAAATTACACCTTTCTAGTACTAACCGTCTCTAAGCTAAGCCGCGGACAGACATACGGACATGGCGAAACTATAAGGGTTCCTTGTTGACTACGGAACCCTAAAACGGGTGTGGTGATTTTGATAGTAGAGACCATACGGTCGAGTTAAAAAGTGTTTTCTGAAAGCTACGTTGGCCGCAAATCGCGGTGCCAAAACTAAACGATACTTTTACGCGGATTCTTAACTTTGAGAGCATCATTTGGAGATTGCTGGAATTCTCTGCGAGCTTTTTTGGAAAGCTTTCACCCAAAATTAGACATTTACGTTTTATGTTGTATATTTTATTACTTGTGCGATAAACTGAGGGTTTCGTGTACCCTTTATATTGATTAACTAAAAATAAAGTAAAGGCTGTATGATTTCTGCTCTTTTTATGCTATATTAAGCTCCGATCAATATAAGAAGAATTGAGGCTGCTAGCTTTGTTCAGACTAGCGCGACGCGACACCGGTTATTGTTATACCGATTAGAAATTGTATTGTTCGAGTCGTGTCGCGCCGTCGCGTCGCGCTGGTCTGCACGAAGCCTTAAGGCGAAAGAGTCAGGGTAGTCCTTGAAATACAAATTTTATAATTTTCTTACGATTTTTACAATTTGCAGAACAGTATCATATTATATGTTGATCCAAATATGATTCGCGGCAGTATCAAATATTTATTTATAGAAATATAATCATAAAAATCATCAATACAACTCTCTAAGTTCATATAATCCTATTGAATGAAATTTTAAGATTATTGTAACTTATATTGTAGTTGTATTGCTGAATGATTATAATTCTGTAAAGCCATATTTGTTATGATCGCGAATCATATTTGAATCAAGATACAACCTGACACTGACTTGCAAATTGCAAAAAAACGTAAGAAAATTTGAATTTCGCGAGTTATCTTAGCGCATGCTTAAGAAAGAAGGACAAAGTATAAATAAACGAGCGTCTTAAATAATGTACTACCATGCGTAGGTATATCTATTACTACGATATATTTTTTATCACATAAAGTCCCATTTAAGGTCGTAATTCTGTAAGGTATAGAGTGACCTTACATTTAGCAACCCCTAAAGCCTAACCGTGCCTGTAGTCGTAAAGTTCAACTTCAATAACCCTTAGCCTCTAGCCTTGAAACGTATAGGTATATGTTCTTCGAACAGCCAATCCTCTTCACTACAGGTTTCGAGCTTTCGACTAATAACCAGCCACGCCTAAGTACTAATAACTGAAAAACGAGCACACGAAGTTTTAAGAAAATGTCGCCGAGCCTTTATATCCTCCGATGATATATAGGCACCGACCACGCCTCCCAGACTTAACGACTAGTCTTGAACGAAATGGTGCTTGGAGCAAGTTTCATCAGAGTTGCATCGACGATGGGTAATTAATTCCCTCTCTTGAGTTGTATTTATTATGTCGTGGAAGATTTTTCAATGTCCCCCTTTTTTGAATATCTTTGGTACCTGCTCTGGGGAAGATAAAGAATGCTCATTTAATAGTATAGGATGGTTCATACTAATTCCATGCTGCCATGATAGTAGGTACTTAATAATTACATGCTGCCATGATAGTAGGTACCTACTTACTAATTCCATGCTGCCATGATAGTAGGTAAGTACTTACTAATTCCATGCAGCCATGTAATTATTCTAAGGTAGCCATCTTGTTCTAAACTTTCATTCATTTAAAGTAGACTAATACCTTGTCTTATCCTACGGGACTACGGCCTACACAGTTAGATGGTATTCCCCAAAAACGCCCGACTTAATAATTTCCTGATATTTTTTGCAGGAAAGTCAAAGCTATTAAGAAAATAAGTTGTATGATTTATTTGATTTGTTACACGTTAGTTACCACGCACCACAAATAAAACTTAAGCAATTACGTTATTGGGTTATTCCTTCTAACACAAAGGCGAGTTGCCTTTGTATTAAAAGGAATATCCATAATTCGAAATTCTTATCCTTCCCTAAAATAGTGGAAATCCTGTATTTCCACAATTTTAGTGGAAAATTATTTATGCAATGTGTCAACATATTATTAACTGTACAAAATGTGTATTTTGATTTTTATGCGTTATTATTATTGTTTTTATAATAGTGTTTTTTTTTTAATGGATCATGTGGTTGCTGAAAGTTATAATTGATTTATTTAAAATTAAGAAGTTATAAGCTGTAAATTTTCAACTCTCCTGAAGATCTACGTCTTGAATATCTCTTAACCCACAGCTACAAATTTCTCAAAAGCATTCACTGTACATCTCATTACCATTTCGCAACACACACACACACCCATACATACGCGCAGTCAATTCATACGTCCATCACCTCACAAAGGGACAGGCAAGCCTGTCAGGAGACTGACAGTCGATTGTAACAGCCCGTAATGAGGATTAAACGGCGATATTTTGATGAGCAATTTGTACGAAAACGGTGACATGGCGATATTGTTGCTGCTTCGCGGATAAATTGCTGGCAATATTTCTGTTCGAGTTGACAGAAGATAATTTGGCTTAAGTAGTCATTATTCGTTTGTGGCCGTCGGTGTTCAGTCATTATTATGTCAAGTAAATGGGTACAGCTAATGTCCTATTTGCTGGTTGACATAATGATGATGGTGATAATCCGTCATGCAAGCTGAGTGAAATACTTCAATATTTTCTTGATCATATTTATTGGTGTTACGTCTATGAGTTCTGTATCTTTCAATGCTACTATAGAATCCGGAATTTCGCATCATCTCATCAAGATACATCAGGAAAGTGTTTATTTTCCAGGATATCATTATTAACAGTCGTTTTGTAAATTCTTCTAATGCCAGCGTTCAAAGTATAAGTTCCAAGAATGAATGGTTCCAGTACACACGCATAGTCTAAACAGATTCTCAAATTCAATTTTCCTACAACTGTCGTTTTTCCAACAATCGATTTTACCGATAAATTATTCCGTGGTTAGTATGAAGTCAGAATACTAAAGAAGCTTTTTCTTGAAGTTATCCAGTGTCTCATAATACACCTGTTTCTCAGTATCACTACGTATACGCCTAGACTAACACGGTTATGTTACAGCGATGCCGAGTTTTTCAATGATTAACTCAATCTTTGAAGAGTACCAAAACAAAATGTCTATACTTTCACAGGAAACATCAGAACACTATCACACAGAATGTTAAGGACGATGATGGCTTGATTCACCAATTTATCAATGACTGGTCGAAGATATAAGTAATCAAAGACAGGAACTGGGAACTCCCAAAATCAGTCATCATTCAAAGAATCTGTTTAATTCATGCCGTCATGACGTGTTTAAAGCTCCATTCAGTACCAAAAACAGGATGTTTCAAACCTTTTCTCTGGAATTGTCCTTCGCTGTTGAGTTCTTCAAAACCAATTTTCATGGTGTCATATCAGTACCAGTAATTCTTTTTACAGTTTTCAAGGCACTCCTAAACCCATGTGTCACGGTCACAACTTTTTCCTGCGATATAGCGTTAGCTCTGATGTCATCGTCCAAAGAATCGGTTTCACCGATCCACCGTCAATCAATGCGCACGCGACTCGACGCGCCATGTATTATTCAGCGCGGGAACCACCGGCAGGATACAGTTCCGGTTCCTCTGTTCCTCGGGTTCAGGTGATCTTTGAAAAAAAGTATTGAGGAAGTAAAGAGTGGAAGTGGATACAGATTTTATGGATTTGTAATAATGGATTATGTAATCGTCTTTGGGCGTGATTTAAATTATTGTTAAGACGAAAGATTTTGAATAATTAATTAAATGACAAGTTCAATATAGGTAATATACAAATTGTAACTAAATAACGGAATTTCCTGAATCTTTGTTTAAAACAAACACGATTTGCGTCACACATGTCCGCCAATTGGGTAAATTGCTTATTGGGTAAACTAGGACCATTGACATTTGACCGAGAAGCATTCCAAGTAAAACTATGTATTTACCCACCGTATTTAATCCGAACAATACTAAAATTTGACCCAGATTGAAGAAGCCCGGATTACATGCAGAAAGTTCATGGGCGTAGTTTTAATTAAGTTAATGACTTAACTTTAAAAACTAAACATTAGGAAGTCGGTGAACATGGAATTACAAATCTGCATAAAATGCA
Source organism: Agrochola circellaris (assembly GCA_914767755.1). NCBI lineage: Eukaryota > Metazoa > Arthropoda > Insecta > Lepidoptera > Noctuidae > Agrochola > Agrochola circellaris. Next base: position 2,274,711 of record OU611853.1, read on the forward strand.
TAACCCAGAAACACAGACAAGTAAACACAAAGCCGAATATCGGTACAAATCAGACCATGCTTAGCATACAGCCGAAGCAATATTAAATTAGGATATAAACTAACATCGTATTTGTGAACGTATTGATTCGGGACACGAGAAACAGCGGTCGGGTCTACCTGTGTGCATACGTAATGTTTCCTCCGAAGTGAATACGCAAGTGGTTCGACGACAATAATAATGGTGATATTGCTGTGAACAGTATAGTTTCTGGTTTATTTTTATAAAGGAAGCGAAGAACTGCTGGTTTTATTGCACTCCCGGGACAAACTTGATAAGGGAAGTGCCAATGCTGCCTAGGAGTTTGGTTTGGTTTGCCTTATGCAAAATCATGCAAAGGGTTTGGCAATTAACTTATTTTGCTATGGAAGACGAGGCGACGGTATCGCCTGGGAAGTTATCAAATACTTTGCACAGTACCAGCAATCACTCGAGATTACTCTTGAGAACACATTATTTAAACATTTTACAACTTGAAGTCTCAAGAATTATTTTCAAGTAGATCCCTACTTGAAGGCAAAACAAAAAAGCCATACAACGATGTTTTGCGACTATTTCTAAATAATCCAATAAGAACGAAGATCACGGCTGCGGTTAAAGACTTAGTTAATGTTCTAGGGAAGAGTGAGACAGTATTTAAAGCTCATGACTTCCCTTTCTTACGAACAATGGCAGTTCATGACGTTTTTACGTTCCAGAAAGCCGTTGTATATATCTAGCAGCGACCTTAGGCGTTATAGATAAGGGTTACCTTATTATAGCGGTCTATTTTTAACTCCGACTTATCTGAAGTAGATTGAATACGTAATCTTGGTTTATTGCTATGAGTAGGTCTGTATTGAGAATTGAGCGTGTTCATTATTAATTAAGGAACACAGGTCGATATAATTGAATTATCTTTTTCGTAAAGATCATCATCATTGACAAGCTTGTTCGGTTTTCTGCTGAGAAAATCCGTCTCTCGTTTTTGCTATGATTTCATGGCGTAAGCATTTTTTCTTTAGATACGGATAATTCAGACAGAAATCACAACACGTCTCTGTTACTTTCGTCAAGAAGCCAAGCCCAAATGAGTTTAACCATGTTTTGAGTATGATCGAAATTCAAAACATCTTGTAACAGTAACCCTTAAAATAACACCAAAACTAATAAAACTCTCAAGTCGTGACAAGCCTACTTATGAGCGCCATTAGTAACCCACACGCGTCTTAGTCGACACCACTCTTGATGATTAACAGCCGACACGGTGTTTTCTTTCACCAAGCCATAACAGAACACGAAGACATTACTTTAATACTAGGTGTTGGCTGCGGTTTCACTCACATCATCCTAGGGGAAACTCATACTACCTGGATTAAAAGTTTATAGTTTACTTGCCTGTCAAAATTTCATCCATATCCTTTAAACCTTTACAGCGTGATTGAGTAACAAACATGCAATATTTCACAATTTTAAAAGGTTTACATGTAAAACCATCAGGAAAGAATTCTAAAACTGCCGAAGAATACTGCGGTTCAATGATAATCCCAAAGGCAGACGCTGCCCTATTTGTAAAATAGATTAGACGGAAAACTTTAGGATCGTAGCTTGCAGTTTAATCCCTAGCGCCTGTTATTTCTAGCAGAGTCTCAGAATTTGTTCGGTATAATGTTGTAGCAACCCAAAATACCCGTCGGCTGGATCGAAAATGGACTTTTACCGAGACATTTACATGAAAAGGGCGCGGGAAGTGAGGGTGGGTGCATTGTTTGTATCACCTTATACGCGTTGAGCAAATTTTATGTACCGAAAGGGTAGATAATATGGAAATAGAGGCGTGTTCGGGATGTTTAAAGTGAAATTGGGCGTACGATGGAAGAATAAAGGGCTTTGTTTCCAACTTCCGTACCATTCTGCCCTAATGGGCTGCTGGTGAGTTTTTTCTTATAATTCCACGCCTCAAAAGACTTTGTCATTGGCAGAATGGTAAAAAAAAGTTTTCTGAAAACGTCGTTAAACCGGTGCCAGTCACGGCAAAGGGTTATTTTTCACACAAAAGTTGTGACAGGTCTCGTAAAATATCTTTATAAGATAATTCAAAAGAACTTCCAACAAAGAAGTTTAGAAGCCCTGCGCCGTGAAATTGTTTCAATGTTTGCAAATATCCTATAAACTGTATTATTAAAGGTAAAGTTTCTAACATAAAGACAAAGTTGAGTTTATTTGGCAAAATACTTTTGAAGTTTGTTAGCTATTTCATAACCAAAGTAAGCAAGAAACGGTTTGCCAGTGGATTCTTCTACATTGAGAGTAAGTTACTTCGACTCACAGATCGATATGAAAGTAAAATGGAACGGCGTCCAAATATATCATAAATACTTTCATTCCTTTTAGAAAATGTGTTTCAAACTGAAGAAGGTAGTAGTGGTTACATCGCAATCGAATTTTACTCGGCTGCTACAAAAATATTTTTATTGCTCACATTACTGCGGCAGACGTAACCATCATACTTATGCTTGCCTTTACTTATTTCTCTCCTTGTTCCTGAATAAATATGAACTTATTTGAATATTTTCCAGACGGTAGTTTACGTTCGCGTCTTTGTTAGCAGTCTTTATATTTTTCATAACCTAGGTCTGTTGGGTATAATATCTCACCGAGGCAGACAATACGGAATGCGATAATATCTCTTGAGTTTTCTGTTTATGAGTGCACAAAAGTGTATTGTTTTGCATACAATTTAATTCTTAAATTTCTTCGGGGGAAATGGACCACGATTTTATTCTATTTCATTCCAAGAAATGGGACCGAAGAAACTTAAACTTTCAACAGCACTGTTACTTAAGATATAAAATGTATCTCAGAGGCGGCTAGACACTTCTAAATCCAGGTAAAAATTTAATCAGCGCTTTGCAGTAGAAGCTGGTGGGACTGGACAGCTGGCTAACGGAGAAAATTGCTACAATTCGATTTCTACTGCATTTTTCTGTAGCGGTGTAAGTATTTTTTAAAGAAAATATACGTTTCGCCTGTTAAAAGCATTGGGTTTTATATATCCTCGCATTTGTTACGTTAGCGCTTTTAACAGAAAAGTTATTTCGTAACCAGGGTATATTTTGTCGACAGAGTAAAACCCTTGAGGGACCGAACACCCTCGTATATTTGTTTCTAATATCCGCTGATGGCAATTTATACGTTCGTCGAGAGGTTGACCTACATTTTTACATAAAAGCAGTTCTGAAAGGAATGGAACGTTGTAAATAATTTTTAGGGTTGCTCCTAAAGTCCCAAACGACCGTATATAAAATTCTCGTTCACTGGAGTTATGAGTTACTTTGGCCCTAAAACTATATACGATACAAGTTATAAATTCATAACACCTTGGCTTTTTGTAGCAACTGGGGTGTCATGGCGACGTTGACAAACGACTTCCTAAAATAAAACTTATTTACGGAAATGTTATTGATGGCAACAATCTTGTGCTATTACTTTCTTTTTTTGTTCCCTCGAAAAACCGTTTGTCTGTCGACACTGTCGACCCTGTAAATGGACTTTGAATCCTTGTTTTATTGCCGGTAACATTTGCCTATTACGAGAGTTTCCTTGGCGAAGTGGACATATTGAAGAAGCTGACGTAGTCAATGTTGAAGAATACCTTTTTGAACTTGATAAGGACACTCCCAAGTTTATCGTCTTAAATAGATTTATTTGACAGTTTAAAACGAACAAAGACTATGTTACAGAAAAGCTTAAACCTTTAGGGGTTTTAAACCAAACATTTCCACTTAATTCTCTACACAAGTCCTTAGTTGCTAATAGAGTCCTTATTAATTCGCAAACAACACACGTCTACCACAATTAGCATGTTGGGAGTGCAGCATTAATTATGTCGCGGGAACATTTCAGTGCCGAGTCCCGGGAGCGGGACAAAAACAAGTGCAGATGAGGAGATCTTCAATTAAACAGACTGTGGGAGTGTGGGCCCTTGTATTAACGAGCTGTAGAGCAGTGCCTGGATCTCAGACGCTATTGTTGTGAGGAATCCTAGCTAGATTTGTTTTTAGAGGGACCTTGTTTGTTTATGTGGAAAAATTATATAAGGGTGTGGAAAAAGAAATACTTAGCGACGCGATATAATGACCGTAAGAATTATGTGGTCTAGTTGATGTGTTGATAAGTCTGATGGGCCACAATGCGACTGTCGAGCCACATCGTAATCGATGCCTCACCTCTTGTCGTGCTCTCTGTTTTAAAACACTTGAACTATGATTTAGACCTTTGCGAGGCCAACGATAACGTTGTCGAAGTGAGTTGATAATTTTTCTAAAGGTTTCAAATCGTTATTTCTAAGCATCCGCTATTTATGTTCGCAATGTAAGTACTAATGTTACTAACAAAAATAAATTCTTACTTATGTTTCAAGATATGTATTCAATCTTTCTTATAAAAAAATAAATACAATTTGTTTTTCAGTCACACAGAATACAAAGCTTAGGAAAAAGCTTTGGATGTTTCGAAAGAGAAAAGTCTGCAGATCCCAGCTTGTAGGAATATCAATGTTCGGAGCGTGTGGCAGACTAAGTCCAATAGGCAAATATACGTCTATGAAAACGGAGACTCGAAGTTGAAAATATTGCACATGTGACCTAGTTTATAGCGTAAAGCTTCGTGCAAACCAGCGCGACGCGACACCGGCTATAACCGGTGTCGCGTCGCGCTGGTCTGCACAAGCCTTTAAGCTTCATCTAAGAGAATTGGCACAAAATATCTATAAAGATTGCTGTTTTTTGCAAGTAAACTGACGTAAAATATAAGTTAAGATCACGCGCAGTGTAACGGCTAGGGCTTCGCAGGGTAGGCTGCGCAGGCCGTTAGCAGGTAGGTTGATAGATAGATAGATAGAAGATAGGTAATTAAAAAAAGCAAGATAGGTTAATAGATATATTTTTAGCTAGAATACGGCTAGGTCGCGGGTAAGGTCCTGTACACTGACACTTGACTTGAGCACTCGCACACTTAGTGGATAGGTAGGTAGGGTACCGTCCTTGGTAGCACGTGGTAGACGTGGGGGCCTATTCAGCTCAGGCTCACGCAGGTAGCTTGAGGCCGTAGGCTGCAGGTAGCTTGAGGCGGTAGGCTGCAGGTAGTTTGCGGTGGTAGGCCGCAGGTAGGGCACGCCTTAGCTAGCGTGCGTAGGTGGCATGCTGGATATAGTATGGGGTCCTGCCCTCAGCCCGTACGGAGAACCCCTAGGTCGGGGCACATAGAATCCTGAGGGTCAGGGGATACTTCTCATCAGCTCTGCAAGCGGAGACGAAATCCCAGAACGTCACCGGTTAGCCAGTGACGTTCCCTGTTTTTAGTGTTGTGACATGATAATTACTAAATTCGATAAATTGTCACTCGACTACTTGCAGCTGAGAACCCTCACAACGCTACAGCAGGATGACCAAAAGTAGTGAGATAGTATTAAAGTCATGTTAGAGGATGTCTACATGTGATAATACTCGCAGCAACTATAATTTACATAAAGGTACGTCTATCTGTTCTGAGGTAATTAAAATACGCATCTAAAAGCCATTTCTTCCTAGCAATTTGTAACCTGAGACGTTCTAAGACCTATTCACCACAATTATTAATCATAGTATGCATGAAACCGTTACATATAAAAGCTTACATCTATCATGTAAAGCTCGGAACCCATACTTGCAATGCAAATAAGTTTAATGACAGATTGTGGGTAGGAAACTAACGGAATCGGACGGACGACGCCATAATATGCAGATTGTCGTGGGTTGCGGAAAATACTTACAGGAAAATACAATGTCATACATAATGTAAATATTATGGAGTAACCGTGAGAAAAGATATGAAATTTAATTTATTTTCATTAATTTTTTTGCCGTATAAGATAACAAAATATGAAAATACATGGTTTTCCTCGATTGAGCAGGAATGTTTTTCACATTACGATGTTCTCGAATCCATAATGAACAACATAGGTACTAACTCTTAATTACTTTCCACTCAAGCAGAGACATTTTGCCATATTTCACGCTCCTCTGGCTTGGCGACAGTGAAACAACAATAGCTATAAAATAAACTAATTAACCATCTGTCAAAGGAAGCAAAACAAGAACAGATGTTCAAATAGAACAATTAAAACGACAAATAACAACAGTATTAGTAATAACGATAAAATTGCTATAATAGGTACAATTTATCAAAAATCTCGCAACCTTATTGGCTTACACAGCAGCGGCGCCTTAGTAGACCACCCACGACTTGTACTACGATACAATATTACATGTTTGATATACATCTGAATTTCTGTCTGTGCGTTGATCTTTTTTATGACAGGGGAATAGAGGCTCACTGTGCGTTTACGACTTTATGTAAGCATTCGTGTTCGAGTTGTAAAGTGTGTAATATAATATCCTGATAGGGTTTTTTATAGTGCTACTGTTAAATGGTATAAGAGGGAAGATGCATTACGTCGTAACTTTCTTAAATGAGTTTAAGGTCAACAGTCAACTGAGAATTAGGTACTGGCAGTAAAACTGTACCTACTATTATGGCTGGAACTATTGAGTTTTATTCTCCTATTCGATTATTCTATACTGCTATTTAGGTTTCGAGCTAATTCACTCCTTATTATGTAACGTTGCCAAGTAAGACGTTATTTTTACAAAAACTAAACTTTTATGTTTACCTTTGACCTAGGAAATAAACGCAGTGATTCCGCTATCATTATCAATTTACTCATTCTTAGTTATGAATCTAAGAAGCAACAAAAATCTCTCTTAAAAACGTCTATGCAAAAACTTACAACAACACACCTACTAGAATCTACCGCCAATTAACAGCCGTAAAAGCTAAGAAAAAACTCTTTTCTTCCATAACGGGATGTCTCAACAAAACCGGGCTTTATTAATAGCTGCGCTTGCGCGGGTAGGTACGAAGTCGTATTTATAATCAGGCGCCAGCGGTGACAGACGGATAAACAGGCTTCTGTTCTGTCGGTCATTGAATTCGAAGCCAGTTGTCACTAAGTCGCTATTATTAATAGCCCGGCTTTGTACAGTATGTAAATAGGTTTCTAATGTAATAAATTAATAGTTTTCCCTTTAAGTTCTGTTGTTTCGGTGCCGTTTGATACTCGGTGGTAGTTCTGAATTAAGTGGTCAATTAAGTGACAATCTTTGCTGTCATTCCGGCAATTAAATTTGTAATGGTTATCTTAATTCATACCCCTTTAATACAAAACTGACGCCATTAATTTACAAAAAAAAATCGTCCCAAACCAAATACTTTTTTTTAAATATTCGGTGTTACGATATGAATTATTGCATTTCATAATCAATAATTTAGTTCACTAGTTAGCCATATTTCTTATTTCCATGCATTAATATTGCCAAATTAATCAGAATAGCGAAATATTTGAAAGCTATTTGCGGCGTTGCCCACTTTCAGTATAAACGCTCTTAAAGACAATGCCAAACTTTTTCTACAAAAGAGCGAAACCGGCAAAACTGCCCAAAATTGTCCAAGAGAGCCTTTCCACTATATTTTACTCTACAATTACAAAATCTTTCCACTAAATTTTTTCCTCAGGTAGAAACAAAGCTTCCTACAGTAGACACCCAGACAGGTCGATGACAAAGTCCATTATAGTATCATAAAGCATCGTCTAAGCGATAGCAGTTTTACGAGCGAGTATACTTTGCCCGTCATCGTTAGCTCTATAATCGCTAGAACAGTAGTAAACATGCCTATTAAACGTAAACATATTCGGGCATACCGGTTCCAAGATGGCGTGGGTGGAAAAAAATTCTAGGCAATAGTAGCATTTCTCTGGCAATTACAGGTTAAATATTAACAGCCCAACGCTTCGATCGAAGGTTAAGCTACACTTGCCGAGGTTGGCCCGTCGATGGGAGACCATCCCGACACCTCTCTGTGCCTCGGAAAGCACGTCATTTGTCGATCGATGACAGTCGTTACGGGTAGTCAGAATCCTGAAAGTCTGACAACCAGTCTTACCAAGGGGTATCGTATTACCCAGTAACTGGGTTGTGGAGGTCAGATAGGCAGTCGCTCCATATAAAATACTGGTATTCAGCTGCATCTAGTTAAACTGGAAGCCGCCCCAAAATAGTTGGGCAGATGATGATATATGTTTTGCCAGATTAAGTCTGAGCAAGACAACGTAAAGTACTATACTATGTATGTGGTTCAAAGACAAACTCTGGCAAATGGCACCGGCAGTGTCAAAATCGGAATTAGTGATTTTGGGTCATATTGACATGAACACTAGAAAGAGAATGGTAGCAGCTTCATAGTACTGCCCAATAGCAACTAAAATTATACCCGCGTTTTGGTACGTAAAATACGCGGTTGGACGTGGAGTTGTAGACACCAGCCCGTTAAGGCGCCCGAAGACGGGCGCGACGCGACGATGGTACGACGTGATTCTGGTAGAACAATTTCCATGAAGTTTTCATAGATTTTGTTCTACTAGTGTCGCGTCGCGCCTGTCTGCAGGACTCTTTATACAATACAATCCCCGGGTTTTGGTCAAAGCAGCACTCCTTTTATCATTAAGAGACTCGTGATGATGTCAAAGATAAGCAAGTTAATCCATCGGTATAAATATTTTCAACTGCGTAGCCTTCCAGCCAAGACTGGTCCTAGTAGGCGCAACTATATTCTCAATTCCCTACAGAGTTTCAAATGTAGGTAAGATGTGAGTAGAGCGTCGAATTATTGGAAAACGATTACCGTATTTTATAATGACAGTAACTGTCGGGACGGTTTAGTGTTCACACGTAGAATTTGCAATTTAAAAACGGGGAACGGAAATGCTGACAATTTCGCTGTCGACGAATGCTTTACTGCATTTTTCGTATGTCAGCCCGCTTTGATTGCGAATGTCACTGCACAGCTGCATAAAGCCGCTGAACAAAATTAAATTGACAGAATACCTTGACCAACTTTTAGTTAAATGATAATCATAGTAGGTAAAATAATCTTGTCCAGATCATCGGTATGTTGAAGGGTTTAAATGATGTGTTCAGTGGCGAACCGAATCTACCTTATCATATTATTCATCAGCAATCCCGATTGTCTCGCCTCGCTTGCAAACCGTGAAAACTAAGAAAATCCTTGCAAATTGTGTCTGCTTTTAAATCTTGAGAAATCTGAATTTAAATGTTCACTTTGTTTTTAACAACCTACTTTAAATACATTACGGAATGCTGTTGAGGAGCTTTTTTTCCGCTTGGAGAATTTTTCTTCATTGCCACTGCGACAGAAGTGAAATGGCGGGGCATAGTCGGGATAAAGAAGGCTTCACGGATTTTATCTAAGAAAGCCAAGAAATGCAAAATGTCTTTTAAAGTTTTCAGTGTAAATGCTCTTTTTCTGAACAATAAAATGATGAGAAGGATGAATATGATTGTCCTCTATTCTGCAATTTAAAAAACGCTGACACATAAATTCGCCTAACAAAATAGCAATAGGCATCAACGTTCAAATCACTGCCCATAAAATCGATAAACGCCTCTTTAAAACTCAACAGAAATGGAAATATCTTGCATAGTAATCTAATATGGCAGTTACGGCTTTAATAACATTACCTTATTCGTTTAAACATGAATTTTGCCACCTCAATACACGAACAGAACTCACACGATGCGTGCAAAAAGACGCAAATGGCATCACGTGCGAAAAAATGTTGTTTACGTGCATAGAGATGTTACCAGCTCTAAGTTTCTGAGAAACGAGTATAAGATCAATGTTCTATAAATGAGTCGGCAATTGTGGGTCTGTCTGTATCTTCGACAATGTATTATGGTAATGAAATAGGCTAGGCTTAGTATACTTGAACCGTTCTAGGACTTGTATTAGCGGGTTTTTTCCTTCTGTAACGACTTATTAACTAATAATATTTTTTTGTCGCAATCTTAGAGATATTAGTACCATTTACTTAAATTGTTCTAGGCACGCAAAAACCGAGGCCTTTTCTGCCATACACCTCGGCATTAGACATTTCTTTGGGCCATCAAATAGACGTATAAATGTTAATAGCCTCTTAATTGGTAAATAATCGCCGGACAGTCCATCGAGGTGATTACAATCGCCATAAATAGTCGACGGTCGAAAGTTAATAGTTCTGGCTGAACCACGATTAAGCCTTATACAGGTCTTAAGAAGCCTTATCTTAATTGTGCTCATATATCAGATATTTCGTTTCATCTGGCTTTGATGATAATGAGACTTGTGTGCAATTACCTGATAATGATCGGTTTTATCTTCAGAAATTTTATAAGATTATGAAAGTTAATAATTGGTAAAGAGCGTGTGAACAAGATCTATCAAAAAAATAATCATGATAATTCTGGAAATCATCATTAGGCAGGAGTCTGGATTTGTGTCTGGTTGATGGCAATGGGCTCGCCTCGCTGGATATTACGTGGGAATTGAACATAACTGGCGAAATGTGGGTGTACTATAGGTACACCCCAGCCTAACCCTTAGGGGCATATATAGGTTATGTTCTGGAAATCATTGACCTCAAGAAAACCCAAAAGTATATTGGCCAAACCCGATTAAAGACGCCTTCGAAATCATTGAACTATTAATAGTTTTGCCCAACCTAACGTGTTCAGTGCTCAAGCTTAAATCTTCCACTAATTACGCACACAAACGAAGAACCTTTAAACAGCTAATATGCACAAGGAGCCTCGTCTTCAAATTCATAAAGATGAGTAGACACGAATGACAACACGCTCAATAGGACGGATTGATATTTGGGTGTAGTATTGTGGAAGCAGAAAACCCGAGCGAACTTGGCCGATGGATACCGTTACAAATGTAATTAGAACATTCGGTACCATGTTCTGTTCTCGCGAACTCAGAAATGAGACCGAGCACACCCGTATCGTGTCAACACACCTTTAGACAAGGCCTGTCTCCTACATACCTTATGGGGCACTCCAACGTTTCGTCAGGTTTCACCCGAGAACGTAAACAATATGCGTCGTCATGCAAAATCGATCTTAGTGTTCACCATTCAAGGTTGTATTTGTATTGTGACGATATCGGTGCATGACGAAAGAACACGCATTCCGAGTAGTCCGACCCTTCGATGCGACTTAAGTTATTGTATCTTAGAGAATTGTTTACTAATTAGTTTGTAGGGCACGGTGGCGTTGGACAGCCGTGAAAGTGTTAAGTGAGTTTAAATGTCCTTGTTGTGCATAAAAACTTGTCAGTATGTTTGTTGAAATCTCTACGGACATTATAATACCCCACTTGAAACTTTAGTGTTGATTTAGAATACATTTGAATTTTTGAATTTAGAATACATTTAAATCTTTGAGCAGGTCATTGGTCTGTTATGAACAGTTTAAGATGTGTATTGTAAAAAAATTAAAGAGAATTCGCCAGTCGATGTTTATGCTCGTGGTCCTTATGTACTCTTAGGAATCTTACTGAGTAATGCTAATTGATTCGTCGAAAAGTTTTGATGTCTTACCTGTAACAAGAAAAAATTAACTTTAGTGGATGTGAAATGCATTAAGATGTCAACGTACGAAAGATTATGCTACTGTACCCTTTTAAAGCTAAAATTATTGATTAAAGATGAGCGTAACACAAGCAATGTATCGCCCCATCTGGGAGATCACCCCTACAAGATCTTGAACAGCAGAGCTTGTTTATTATGCAGGATGCCACGCTCGCAAAAACGCCAGAAAACGACTAGTTTTAAATTGACTAAGGAAATTGAATTCCAAGCAATTCAGTAGATATTGGAGTCAAAATGAACACGTCAAAAGAATTAAAGCTCGTACAGAACAGCGCGACGAGACGCCGCGCCGCGACTCGATGAATACAATTTCTAAGAAAACTTGACGGTATAACAATAGCCGGTGTCGCGTCGCGCTGGTCTGCACGAAGCTTTACAAAACATTCGCGTCAGACGGCTATTGGTGTCATTTCCACACGGCACAGCGCCGCCGCCGTCGACAAGTGTTGAGTGAGAATATTAGTTCTTGAGTTTTTCTCTGTAATAGCCTCCTAGTCTTTTACAAAAACTTTGTTTTGAATGTTCTTTTGTAGTAAATTGTTTAGGTACCCTTTGTTTGCCCCTTCTAGGTGTACCTACTTGACTTAGGGTTTCTGTATGAAAGCTTTGGACATGAGAAGGCATTAAAAGCTGTTTCTACCAAAAGGGAGACTTAACGATTCAAAAAGTTTACGTCGAACTATATCATCAGCAGTGATAATATTAGGACGGAACTATTTAAGAAATTACACAATATTTTGCAAGTTTATTACCATTTGGAATTTTGATGCAGTTTTCAACGCACAATATGCGGCAAGTATATCCAGCAGTGCTATTTTGTAATCATCTCACCGTGAAAACTTAGGAGAAGTGGGCGTGGAGTGAGCTGTCATTCCACAGGGATTGACACTATTGACAGCTCACTTCACCCAAGTTTTCACGGTGAGATGTTTACAGAATAGCATGGCAGTACTTACAGTTAAGAGCGTTTATCCTAAAAGTTGGCAACGTCGCAAATAGCTGTAAAAAATTTACCTGTTTTGATTCATTTGGCAATATTACTGTATGGAAATAATAAATGTGGCTAACTAGCGAACTAGAAATATTAATAATGAATAGCAATTTTAACGTTGAATTTGATCTTGTACCCGTTTTAGGTATAAAAAAGGCATATTATGGAAAGTTCCCCAAGTTCCTTTTTTACATCTAAAACTAAATATTCGGTGTTACGATATTAATCATTGCATTTCATAATTAATATTCTAGTTGGCTAGTTAGCCACATTAATTAAATTTCCATTTAGTAGTAATATTGCCAAATTATTCAAAACAGCAAAATATTTGACATCTACTTGCGAAGCTCACTTTCAGAATAAACAATCTTAAACTAACAGCAACAGCACGTCCACCTAACTTATTACCTAGACAGGGCTCGAGGCATTGTGGATATCATTCCGTACAACTTCCGCCTGTCACACACAACATATCGAACCTCGTTCAAGCTGTGTCAAAAGTCGAATATAGTAGAAGACTTTTTTACATCACTAGCGCGGACCGGCTTGACACCAGCGCAGCGGCTTGTGCCGGCCCGAGCATGGCACGATCGGCCAAGGTTACTGGTACCGCAGTGGCAAGACTACCGCTCGTCACGTTTCGGTTTTAGATGTATGGAAATTGAGGATTAGATTGTTGTAAAGAATATGATGACTTGGATGTGTTTCCGGAATGTGTGTCGTTTCGGAAGTAATAATAACTTAGGATACGTGGTTCTATGGGTAAAGTTCTAACTTGATTTGTTGCTAAGTTTCTTAGATAACATGCACGAATACGATTTTTCAAATGTCAAGTACTTAAGTACAGAATAACTGAAAGAAAGACGGAAAGAAAAATAAGTTTATTTGTCACAGAAACATGTGCATAAAAAAAAAGATGATAAACTCGAGTAGGAAATAAGAAAATGAGACACAATAGATTTAAATACAATAACGAGCACAAAACAGAAATAGTCGGCAGCTGCTGGCACGTCATTACTGTGACAAGAAGGCTTCCACTCAGCATGATGCTGTGCTATGGAGACCCACAGCACAGCGCTGATTTTCAGTAGTCAACTAAAATGTGTTCTGTCACGTCAAATTATTTAGCACTAGCTGTTGCCCACAACTTCGTCTACGATCCAGGATGAAAAGTAGCTTATGTCCTTCTCCAGGTCATGGTCTACCCATGTGCCAAATTTCATCTAAATCCGTTCCGCCGTTTTAGCGTGAAAGCGTAACAAAAAAACTCACCATCGCATTTAAAATATTAGTAAGGATTATAAAACATTTGTTAGTCCTCAATCAATCTGATATCATTCACGATAAGTTATCAATGTTATCAATAACATCACATAATCCTACGTGTCGATACTTTATCAGAAATCAATCCGGTTGTTTATGGCAATTATAGTTATCTTCTGGCGTGCAGGTATTTACGTGGATCAAGAGATAAAATTCAAAGCAGAATTAATTAACTGGTTCTAGATCATTCAAATGTAGCACAGGTGTACCCAGGCAATGGACTAGTTAGCTATAAGTATTACAAGACAAGCTGTGAAGTCGACGACAAAAACAACAAAACAATAAAAAATCTAGCTATTAAAAATACATTTACTATGTTATGGGGGACTTGGACCCCTGAGAATTGAGAATAATATTGTATCACATCAATTATAAGTATGACAGTTTAGCACTCGAATATGTAGATAATTCAATTTTGTTTCGATATCACTCGATAAGCAACTTGACACAACACAAACATTAGATAAAAATATTGAGCAGTGATTGACTGCAATACTGTCGCCTTTAGTTTCCTACTCAAGGCTTTGATTTATCATCATCAAAATATAACTGTCCAACAGTCAACACAAGCCTCTCAAATAGTACGCCGTTGAAATCGACCCTCATATCCCATCAAGGTGCTATCAACCATCCCGCGAAGATCGTCGCTCCACCTAGCCTGAGGGCTTTCTACCCTACGCTTGCCGATTTCCTTGTTAATCAGTACCGCTGTCCCCTAAAATGACAAAATCTCACAATGGACATCCATAGATAAATAACACCCGACTCTCCACTATTCTATTGCCTACTCTAGGATGCATATCTGCTACGGTTCGCAAATCGTTCCATATTCTAAGGGCACATCTTCCTTACCATTCCCGCGCCACCTGGTTTACTCCTTGGTGTGCAATGGCCTCTGTAGCCCCATGAAACATGAGGCTTCAGCGGCTAGTGCAAATGCTGGGGTTCATTCGATTTATCGAGTTTAACCACGCTAGGATCGGAATTCATTCAAAATGTCAAAGCGAAGAAAACACAACTACCCTAAGGATTGTTAACATTATTATCCAGTTGCTACCAGTCACGCTGCCAAGATTGACGCCCTAGCCTGAGGGCGTCCCACCCCACGACGGGATGTGCTTTGTTAATAAATCACTAGAATAAAAATGTTCCCCAAATATCAAAAGTAAAAAAACAAAGCAAAGGAAGATTGTTGACATAAATTAACATATGATAAAAATGTTTGCTAATAACTCATGGTTCGGAAGCCAGGCCAACGACACAGAACGGTGTCGGTGCCACAAAACCGAGAGTCACCATGACATTAGGCTTTAGCTTACAGACCGTAAATAATCTGTGTTTTGAATAGCCTTTTTTAAATTTGTTTAAGTGCAATGTTCTGTACTTTAACTTGGATTTTAGAGCCTATTGTTAAAAAATCGCAATGGTGTTGCTATGTCAGCCTCTTTGAAAGAAAAGTGGAATAATAAGTAAAACAAACTGTGCTATGCATTCATTGTTTTTGTAAGGCACTATGTTTTATAAAAACAGAACTGCCTTACGCAATATCATTATAAGCTTGAGGTTGTTGAAGAAAAAGGTTTTGAAAGCGCAAAGAAAATTGAAGAAAGTGAAAATAAAATGACAGAAAAGGAGCAGCCAGATTTTGTTCTAATAACAAACAAAAATAATATTTTCATCAAGGATACGGAAAAGATAGAGAAAGAATAAGCTGATAATGGAGGAGAGAAAACCAATTGATCACGACTCATTACGCATTACTAACGAGTCAATGATCCGTTTCCTGATTGGGCAAGGAATAACAAATATTATAAAACAATAATACTAATATAATATAATACTAAATTATTCGGCTGATAACGAATTCGTTATCAGCCGAATAATTTCGGTTCGCGACCTCGCCGCGTGATCAGCTCCAGTTCGGAAACGATTTGGGGAATCCCGATAAAATGCCCGTGAGTAGGTATATAACCAAAATATTTTGGTTATATACCTACTCACGGGCATTAAAAGCCTAAAAGGAAATCGTAAATTAAAATTAAGATAAGTATATGGTAGATCCCATAGAAGATGGCGGGACGAGCTGGAGAACACAAACGACGATGGTGGTCCACATTAGCCCTGGGTCGAAAGACCTGGAAGTTATGGGGAGAGGCCTTTGCCCAGCTGTGGGATGATGCAGGATAGCAGTAACATTAAGTATGTGGTAGTACCAGCTTTTTCCCCACTTTAATAGCAGGAATCCACCCAACGGGATCTTATGTTATTTCTTGGGTCTTTTGTTATTGCAGGTCAAACTTATAGTCTACCTGTGTACATCCGTTCAGTCACTAAGCCGTGATTGAGTAACAAACATGAAACTTACACATTTATAGTATTAGTAAAAGATTACTAAGTAAGAATTCCAAGTCTACGCCTATCTCTCCACCTCAAGGTCAGGAACACATCTGCAACCACATGTTTCTACCATCAGCTGGGCCGTACGCCACTTAAACAAAGGCGCGTGAACAAACAACATTTGTCTACAAGCTAACGGCGACCTCGAAGAATATTGAATCAATTTCGATATGGGGAAAACCTATAAACAATTAGTACTTATAAAAAATCACTTGACCTTTGAAACACATGAGCGGAATATCATACGATAAACGTACGATGCATCATCCTATGCGAATAGTGGCCGAGTTGAGCTCAGTCAGTGGCATGCCATTTGGAGAGGCCTATGTCCAGCAGTGGGCTACTAAATAGTGTCCGACCGAAAATAGAAAATACAAAATTTCGTGTAGGTATTTCTTGTTGTATTGATTTACCTGATATTGCAGAGCTTTACAATTCAGGAACTTCTGATTTTCGGTTTGGCCGAAGGTTCTACTGGTTTATGGCCGAATCATGATTTTTTTGCCCGAATAGGAAGTTTCGGTCGGTCACTACTAAACTACTAAAGGATGCACGATGCACAAAACGTTTCCTGAGACACCACTTCAACGCATGACTATTAGATAGTTCCTGGCATTTGAGCTGATGGTAACATAAAATGCTTCAGTAGTCAAGTGGATGCCGCTCACGATCCTAATATAATCGTTAGCTCACCTCCTCATGACTACAGAAAGCAATTGGGTAATTGATTCTTCTTACGCGAGTAATTTTGAAGATGAACATCTACTACAATATCAGTTTCAACTTCGACCCATACTCCAATAGATATAAATCCAATCATAATAAAGATATTTTTTTCTAAAGCTATGAAAGCTGCCAAATTCGACGAAATAAAGATAAAATATGATCCCACTTGGAGAGAATACTGAAATACTATTAAAATAGAATTGTTTGGATAGGCTATAAACTGTAACTATATGGTGTCGTCTACAGCTCGTCTCGCCTCAGTCAAGGTTAGATATTAAAATCGTACGATCTTTACACGTATAACGGTAAAAGATTCTAAGAATTTGATACAAAGAAGTAAACAAGTTAGAGATACCGTGTGAACTGTGCAAATATTTCTGGTCAATATGAAAAGATAACGATGTTTGGAGGATTCATTATGGTAATGATGCTAATTTTCACTCACAAAGAAATAAAGATTGTGATTGTAATCTATCATTCGTTTACTAATACAATAAAAATATACGGTAAATTATCAATGTAAACACGCGTATTAGTCGATAATAATAAATAAGTAATTGATACTGAGTTGACTTGTCTGAAGGACAAATTGATTCATTACTTCGCTGTAATTTGTGTGTGACTTGGATTCTTAATTATCAAACAATCTTTCGAAAATACAAAATACTATGAAGTAGAATGGACCTTAGACATTGACAATATGGATTAAGTAGTTATAACATACATGTGTCATATTAATCGGAAGTGGGTGAAAACAAACAACATGTACTTATATCAACCTTTCATATCGCTAGTGATATGCCCCATACAAAACTAGTAAAACTACTAAAGGAGTTCCAAAACATTTCTAACCATGACCACATTATAAATTCTATGCATCAACTCGGCCAAACTTTGCAAGATTGGCTAGTCGAAAGTGATTTCTTCCGCGATGAATCATCAAGATTTAAAAACAACGCTTTCTGTGTGAGTCAGGCAGTCAAGCTAGGCAGGTTTCGTACATTTGGACCACTTGAGACCCTGTACGATTGTGGTCACTAACTGGTTATTTATAGATTATACAAACGACTTGTAATTGAATATGTGTCACGGGTTTAGTCCGTGGTTGGATGTTCCTTGTTGTAATTGGTTAAATAAGAATTATAAAATTAATAACTTTAAAACAAGAACTTGTATGGAAGTCTGGGGATCAGAAATATTGATCCCTGAAGGCCGATAAATAACGGTAATTTTTAAACCAGAGCCTGCAGTTGTAATGACAGAAAAATAGAGTGCAAACTATTAAGCTAATGGGTGATAATTATGCATGATACGTATGACATGGAATTAATGTCATGATAAGTACCCAACAATCATTACCGTATTAAAATATCACAACGTACTTAAAATGAGCTGATACGGGTCTCAAACAAGATCACCTAACAACGACATGGCTCGCAATTCAGCAAATGATCAAGGAAAATCGAGTATTTAAATATCCAAAGAAATTCTGATCCATTAAAAGGTCGTAAAAACTCAATTAGCGACCCGAACTCCGTTTACTTTTTAATCAACGCCAATTTCTGTTTTCGTCGCCAAATTTGACATCAGGCAGAGGATATAAGATTGTTTTATGATACCTAATCGACTCCGGTTTCGATGTACCCCTTCATCAAAATGTTAACGGTACTAAACACAATTTTGTGTCAATTTGAAACATGGAGACATTGAACCTTCACAATTTGGAAACATCCTTGAGATAACTAATATTGCGAACGGCAAGTAATTTCGCCATACTGTGTTCAAGCTTAAACACATGTCCGAAGGTACTCACATAGCCTTCCCACTGTTTAGAAACTGATTATTCGATAAAGATAGAAGCGTGGGTGTAACAAACAGTTGTACCGCAGAATGGCAATAAAGCAAAACGAAAACCTAGACTAGCACATCCGTAATAGACGGCCAGATCCGCATTACATCCAACATGTTACCACGAATTGGATACACAAGACCCACCATAGTTAACGATCAGAGGTTCCACAAGGGCTTAACTGGATTATTAATAAGCCCAGTTTTAACCTGCTGACTTCCGTGACAGCTGTTGCTCAATTTATATCGAGTAACAAAAATTTTATAACTAGCCCTTCCTAGGAATGATCATAACGTTGCTGATTCTCGACTTGGTGACTTCTCTAGACCAGTGAAGTAAGATTCGGAAGCTAGGACCAATTTTAGACCTTACTAATAAAACATATCTCCATTAGAAAAACCCAAGTAGGATTTCTGCATTTCATTATTATGTGCGATTACTGTTCGTTTGTCTGCCGATAAACATCTCTTTCGTAATCCAGTATTACGGGTGTACGTAAAAGCACAGCCTCATACATATTCATTCAATCCATAAAATTAATAGTAATCGGATTAATGATAGAACTAGGTACTCCGATCCCACGGTACCTTCCTTCGCATTTGCAACGTTGCCTGACAGTATTTGATTTCGGCAATTAAGATTCGCTGTCGCCTGTTCTTACATGTCAACTATTTAGGTCATAATTAGCATACTTGTTGCTTACTTGAATTTGAACTTTGTGCTTGAATGATTACGTTTTATTATACAATGTCAAGAACTATTGTTTGTTTTATTCGTTAAGAAATCTGATATGAATTATTTGATTTAGAAAAGATATTGGAGAGTCGCGAAAGGAATCGAAGGGCGGTTAAGTGACAAACGAAATGAAACGTTAATAGCATCGTAATTAAGCGTTTTATTGTTCTTCGAGCAATCACACTGACTGGGTCAGTCACCCACTAGTGATGGCATGTGGGCGTTTAAGTTAATTTGAAGTGTGTACTGATTAAAAATAAAGCGAAATCGCATTGAAAAGATTGTCTTTCTTTGTTAGAAATTTTTTACGCAAGTACGAATAATTTGTTGAAATGGAAATAATTCATTGGAATGTTTATTTAAAGTACATAATCGCGTGCAGTATTTTACCTCAAGGTTTCATAGGAAAGCACAAAGAATCTCCGCGATGCAAATATTTTCCCTATTTGAATATTGAAACCACATTATTACTTAATTAATTAATAATCATTGAAATTGTATTGTTCTATAAATACGTTTCTTGTCACTTGTTCGAACGTAGGTACGGTGGGCAAAATAGAAGTACATATTGGACAGCAAAAGCATTGTAGGATGTCCAACTTTGTGCATGAACCGTATGCACTGAGATGTCACGCACGACCCTCACTCAGTGTCTGAAAGCCAAATTAGATGTCATCAGAAAACCCCGCAGTTCTCAATTCTAAAAGCATCTCATTTTAATGCCTTTCAGAAACAGTACTAGTAAGAATCTGTTATCAGTGTTACCCACATTACGTCTTCGCCACCGCATACCATCAAAACTTATTGCACACAGAATAACTTTGACAGTTCATTATTTACCGGTATATCCAAGACTTTTGCCGTGTGTACCGAACCTTTGTTACTCTGTGTCAATCGGTACAAAAGTAGTGGGTTTTACCCATAATCGGTCATTTTGCATAACATTGGCGCATGCTAAACATGTTTTGAGGAAGCGTGGACGATAAGGCAAATAACTGATGTACATTACTATTCTATTAGCAAAACAATATTAGGTGGAGGATCGGCAGTTGATATCAATGGGTTGATTTACATAGAATTTGTCGATATGTAAAATGAAGCTTTGTTTCTCTTTGTTTTGAACAGGGATTGGCTCGAAATCAAGGACTGTAAGGTGTGCAGTAGGTAAAGTAATTGTTACTAAGCGTCTCTTTTATATTAATTGAACTGTAAATAATTAAAATAAGTATTTCTTCAATGTAGACCACAAATTACAATGAAAATTATTGAGTAACATTGATTTTCACACACACTGTGATTTCCTCACGCACTGACTTACTAATTGTAAAATTTTAGGAAAATCGTCTACTTTTACAATGGTATGTGAACACCATGTTTCTATCACATAATTAACTTTAAATCTGTCGTTGCTTCATTTTTAGTTCGTTTTATACATTGTGGTATAGTAATTTTATTCCTGGTGCATCGTCTTAACATATAACTAGATAACTAATGTACCTATACAAAATATTGTGAAACAATTTAAAAGAGTAACGGTGGAGTTTCCTGCCCATTCTTCTACTTACGAAAACTACCTTTTGGAAGGGTCACTAGTATTTTTTTTTTTTTAATTTTGACGTTTAGAAGTCTTTGACCAATTTTTTTTTTAACGTCACCGTAAACTCTGCGACAGCTGTCGCATCTCATTTTCTTTTTCGGAAAACTTAAACAATTGAACCGATACACCGTTTTGTTTAAGAACATAATAGTAATTAATCGACAAAGACAAACACTTGAAATAGTAGTGCAAATTGTTTTCGCAAATAACGTAGGTAGGTACATGTTTACGGAAAAATATATAAATTGTGTAGAGAGGCCTCGTTCCGAGATGAATTGTTGCTACCAATTGGTTCTGGTTCTTGGAATTATGGAGAAATATAGAATATCTCAATCTCTAACTGCTTGAAATCTAGGCTGTAGTCGCACTACGCGGTCTAGCCGCGGCGACACAAGAACTTGCTTGGTGGCATGGGTTGCGTGAACTTAGGCCGAACGAATCAGATAGATTCTTCGATCAACAATAGTAGTAACTAGATTTCCGATGAGCCTATCAAAAATGGCCGGAAAAATAAGACAACAAATAATGTATTTTGGAACATACTTTTTTCAAACTTATTGCTTATACATTATGTTTTATTTTTCCATAAACATTTTTTATTCTTGTTTTAAAACTACGTACTTTTACTTTTCAATCGAAGTAGTTAATAAATTGCAAACGATTAAGTATATGAAATCGCGGGCGCTTGAGCGATGTGTTTTTGTTCCAAATCCTTAATCTAGTGTTATTGTTAATCGGAGTATTGCATTTATTTGTGTACGTCTATAATAATAATACGTCACAAAACGTTGGTATAGCCGTCGCAGCTAAACCATCTATTACGTTACTCGTCTAAGAGAATAAAGATACACATAGGTAAATTACTGGTTGTCTGACCTTGCTTTACTACGTCTACTACGACTTCCTAAACCTGTATACTAGAAGGGCTGTCCCATATAAGAGGAAAAACCAAGAATCATTTATCAATCTTAAAATTCGCCTGACCTCAGTTGAAAAATGTCCTAAGATGTCGTTACAGAATCATTAGATTATGAGCACAATGACATTGGAAACTCGACAGCCGCTGTCCGAGATCAATCTATAATGGTACAACTCGACAACACTATTTATGACGTATTCGTTTCTTAGAAAAAACAACACAGTACTGAGAATGGAGATATTTTCCCACGGCCCTTTGCTGGTTTTTATTGGTTGGATGTTAATAAAAGTTATTACTTATTCGGTATTAAACGGTGACAATGGGACGACATTCTTTTTTCATCAATCTTGCCTTTCCAAATGTTGAAGTCGACTTGGCATCATAAATTTAAACGCAGAAGGACTGGACTTTCGAGACACGCTTGGGATTTTTATTAGCAACGTTGGCATTTAGCAACAAAATCTACGTTCTCTCTGCGAAAACAAGGCACAAATTCAGGCAAACCAGCGAAACTGGTAGTGGAGCCTGCGTAGCCAAGCCCTAATACCCGACAATTTATTCCGTATCGTTAAACTGAAAAGATTAAAGGTAATGTGGCAAGAAACAGTGTAAAAGCTTTCACCAGGCCGTAAACCCGTGGTGATAAAGTCAACAAAGGGCGTATGCCCTAAACGCTCTCGTTACTGGGCGTTTCACAATTAACCTGGTTTACGATCTAGTCGGCCGACGGTCAGTTATCAGTGCTCCGTATCAGTTTCTTAGGAATTTACAACGAGAACATACTTGCTCAATAGTTTGAAAGCACATAAGTTCTCCTAGCACGCGTGTAGCCAGATATATGACCAAGCAAAATAAGTATGTACTGTAGGGGTCGTAGTAAGTGCAGGCGCATTCCGTCTCCAGAAAAAAGCTTATATATGTTTGTAATAGAGTTATCAAACCCAAGATCATCCTTTCATCAAGTAGGCCTCCATCGGTAAATAAATGGAATTGCAGTTTCAATCATTTTAATTTACCACTGTGATGTCGAAACAGCAGTTGTTTCTCGTCTCTCTTTAAATTTTCCAACCACAGTTTACTAGATTAATTGTCAATTTCCTACCATGTTACATCTAACAAAATTTGAGTCAATCTAATGCACTATTTGACAGTTTATCTTTTAGTAATTTTTGGTTAACCATACAATAAGTAATTGGGCAACGTTTAAGTGGTTTTTAATAGACATTTTTGTATTTTACGTGTATAACTGATTAATACACTCCCGGACTCCTAAATCGAGCCATCCTGTACTTTTTATATATTATATAGAAGCCCTAGTAGTAGTAGTAGTTTTTTTTAAATGGTCGTGAATAGGGATGATGTATTGGTAAAAAAAAAGAAATTCTAATTAGTCCGTCAGTAAGCTAATAAAAAAATATTAAATATGTATTTTTGCTTATCATATTAATAAAAAATTACTTGTCGGCTTAGAAACTGCATAAACATTTTTTATTTGACTCGATAATTCTTTTGATGTTTAAGGGCTTCACATGCAATTGCACAGTGGGTCGATTTAGGAGTCCGGAGTCCGGTGTATATTGCACCAGGCGTGGCCTAGTGACGCAAGTCCGTTCATGAGTAAAATTATCGGTTTAACAACGTAATCTTTTTACCATAATTAACCATGCTTAACGGCATGGAAACTGACCACGTTTGGGTGCGACGCTTGTTAATTATGACCCATAAAAGCTTGAAAAAATGTTAGACTCGTGAATATTAATGAGGTCGCTAAAGGTTTATTACAAAGAAAAATTATTGAAACGGTGGAGTTTCTTGACCATTCTTCTCCATACGAAGCTACCTTTTAGAAGGGGCGACTAGAATCAATACTATTAAATTATGACGTTCAAAAGTGCCTTATATGTGCCTATTTGAAATAAATGATTTGACTTTGAAACATCTCGTACCACAAAATTTGACTGAACTTACCATTATGTAAAAAAAAATAAAAATCAGTACGACTCCATTATTCATACATCCTTTGACATTTCCTGAATCAAACGCTTGCGCACTTTCTTTGTTCAAACCTTGACAAATCAACACATTAACAAAGAGAACAAAACTGAAAACATGGCGGGCATTAAATATTACGCGCATATTCCACAGTGCACTCACACTGTAATCAGAACAGTCGCATTACAACTGGTTTCATTTTGTCCACTTTTGGTAAAACATCTTGTGTTACAATAACACGGCTGACACGACTTGACACGAGTGGTGGCGCGTGCGCAAAGCAAAAACGATGTCTCGGGTAACCGGCCTGTTTATAATTATGATTCTTGAAGCTGTTCAATGTTCATAATGCTGGTACGGTCAGCTACACCTGGACTTCGAAAACCGCTCTTACTGTTCCGAATTGAACGCCTGGCACAGTCAAAGGCTGGTTTCATAGCCGTCCGGGTCTCGGAATGGAAGCACACGTGAGGCGCTAGAACATTATTTCACAGCGACGCGGATTGGGTGCGTACGCGACCCGCTCCGGGTAGAGCCCGTACAACGTATCGTACTACTCCCTCGTTTCAGAGCACTGCAGGCGCTACCCGTACGGGTCTCCTATGTACGGACGGCCCGTACGGGGAAACCAGCAAAACTCTTACCATGTACGGGTGGTTGACTGTACTTGGAAGAGTGAATCAATGGAATGAATAAATACTGCAATTACTTTACGCGCCTTTGTTTTTTTTTCGTGTTCGATGAATAGAGTTGGAAACTTCGAATAAGATTCAATGCATTGGGGATTGCATTATGTACTAGTTCATAGAATAACTACGTAGGTATTAAAACTATAAATTATGTTAGTTTGTCTGAATGCCAAAGCCTTTTTTTGAACGGTTAACAAATGTGGCCTTTTGCCAGAAAATTCCGAAGAAGCAACCTTACCAAATGATTTAAAGATATAATTAAATATTGTAACAAAAGTACGACAAAAACTTGCATTTTTGCAACCAACAATATCATGGATAAAGAACCAAATAATCTTCTTCTTTTCGTGTGGTTAGTGACCAACCTGGAGTCAGAGTTTTTAAAATCGCCCATGGGCCTCTGACTTGGCTTCACATGCCGTCGAGAAATATCTCTCACGCATACCGGTTTCATTCACCATTTTTTAAGCGAGTGAATTATACAATACGCACATGAATCCGTAAAGTCAGAGGTGCGTGGCTTGGGTTCGAACTCGAGACCTATGACTTGGCAGTCTGACAGTCACACCACTAGGCTATTAAATAATGAATTCTACAGATACTAAAAATATGAACAGAATCATTAGTACAAACGAACAATTTCCTAGCCAAATCCCATGAGAAAATTAATTACCACTAAAATATAATTTTAACAAAGATAACTCAGTTTCCAGGTATTAACGTCACGGTAACATTTTAGGTTAATAGCCCATTAATTTTAACCACGATTTTAGTTTTCCCGTCATCTTGCCCCTTTGACTTACATTGCCACGGTGAACGCCGCAATGCGGGTATCTTACGAAAACCCCGTGGCTGTATGAGGGTAGATTTGTTTTTAATCCGCGCTTCATTCATTCTTGATTTATCGTAGCATCAATCAATGTATTGTTTAGTCCATTTAATTGAGATAATTATGTGTTGATGTTGTGTGAGCAGCGGTGGCATAGTGGTAAAGGCTGCGACTTACGAGTGTCGGTCGTAGGTTCGAACTCTTACAGGCGCTTTACTTTGTGTAAATTATTTCATCACCACTGCTCTCATAACGGTGAAGGAAAACATCGTGAGGAGACCAGTATGTCCTAGAACCAACAATTCGAAGACATGTGACATCTACCAACCCGCACTGGGCCCGCGTGGTGGATTACGGCCCAATCCCTCTCCCGGAGGCCTGTGTCCCAGCAGTCGAAACATTATAGGCTGATTATGCTATTCTTATGCTATGGTCGGTAGGTATTGTGTTTTCTATGCAAATTAATCATTGGCTGGATTGGAAAGGGTGATCTTTTTGATTTTGGTCAAGGACTACGGTATCTTTTAGTTCTTTAATAATACCAGCTTACTAATATCCCACTGTTGGGCAAGACCGCTTTTCATACAGAGAAGGCACGAGCATTGATCACCACGCTTGCTCGAGACGGCGACTTCAGACTTAATTATATTAACGACAAGTAATAAGTCACACGTAACAAATAACTATAATAATGTATAAATAAATGAGCTAGCTGCACCCCGCAGTTTCACCCACATAAGTATCGATCCCGTGGGAATATCGGGATAAAAGTATCCTATGTCCTAACCCAGGCCATGGTCTACACATACGCCAAATTTAATCTAAATCCGTTTAGCCGTTTTAGCGTAACTTACAATTTTAAAAACATTTTAAAAAAAAAGTCCAGTACCCTAAATACACGATCAATCAGAATCTGAATCCTTTTTTAAACAGATTGCTAATCCATTGATTCATAAGTTCGAAAAAAAAAACTGCTCAACAACGTAAATAACGCAATGAATGTTGTTGAACTGTCAAAATGAAATAGATTAGTCGTAATCCTTTACGAAAATGTGTTGCGTTATTAGATAGTAAGTTTCCTCACATTTTTTCCATCACTGATGTCAGTAATGTTCAAGAAAAACTCTGAACTACATATGAAATTAAAAAAGTCACATTGGTACAGTCAGCCCCAAAAAGATATATACACAGACAAGGAACCATTTTGTTGTCAACAACCTTTGTTTCACAACATTGTATCCACCATGTAGGTACAAAACATAGTATACAATTTACTTTTCTAAACCCATCTTATACATCCTATGACCAAAACAATGTTCAATGTTCAGTGATAGTTCCCGAATAAAGGCTTCTACAAACAAGCGCGACACAAAGACACCGCACGTCGCGCGCCGAGCGGTGTCTTTGAGTCGCGTCGCGTGTCGCACCTGTTTGTAGGAGTTATTTTACGAACTACATTACGAATGTTGCTTAGGTTTTTTAAGTTGGTCACTCACCGGGTATTTGGGTGTAATAAACATTACATGATTTGATTTTGAGAAAATTACAATACAAGTTACAATACAGCGCCAGCTTGACGCACTGAGGAGCATTCTCTTTTGTAACCGCTGGAACTGTGAGTATTCGTAAGTGTAACAGCGATTCATTTGTAATGCTCGGTTGTCCGCACAGACTGCTGCAATGTTACTAATTCGTAACAATGCAGCAGTGCGTAATGATGTATTACATCATTACAGGTACGCACTGTAATGCTCGCCTGGACGCATTCACTAATGAAATACTCGAATCTGAACTGTTACATTACACGCAAATGCTCCCGGTGCGTGACCTTAAGATGTGATCGTTGTCATGAGAAAAATAATGTCAGTCTGACGCAGTAGAGTAAATGCCAAATTTTTATGACATCGAATTTCCAACTAAATACTTATTTCTAACACCTCTCGAGGTTGAACTTTTGAATTAAATTATTACTGTATACATATTTGTGAGAGTTATGTAGATTACCATATTTTGGTCATAGGGCGTATAGATGTTTTGGGACAAAATGTTTTGGTAACATAATTTGTATACTTTGATTTGTACCTGTACGGTGGATACAATGTTATGAAACAATGGTTGTCGACAATAAAATGGTTCCTTGTCCGTGTATACGTCTTTTTGGGGCTGACTGTAGGTACTTGCCCGGATTTAAACCCACAACCTATTGCACGAGATACGAGGCCTAAACCACTGAACGACTGTTAGTTCTTAAGTTAACATAATTTTCAAGAAGAGATTACTTGGCGAAATCAATGTTAAGTAAAAATTATCTGAACACTTGAGATACAATAATGGTATTTTTTACAGTTAACATTTTCAACGGTTTCAATTTCGTCTGAATATTGCGATAAAATGAACTGGATTATTACGCGTAACGATCTACTTATAGATAAAAGCTTCAAATTGAGAAATTCGAATCGAAACTGAAATAACCGTTGAAGTTATCTATTAGAACCCTTTTGCCTATAAAATGTAGTTTAGACAAAGAAAAAAATATTTATTGACATAAATCAATTTTTTTAAAGGCAAGGATAAATATTCTCTGACTCCTACGCTAGTAAGAAATGTGATGCGGAAGCCACTGTCCTCCCATAACAAAAATACACAATTGATTGTGACACTTTTAAAGGAATGATCAAGAATTACAAAAAACAAAAAGAAATAGTTAAAAGACAATAAACAAACAAAACTAAAAAATTGTTTAACATAAAGCTTTGTGCAGACTAGCGCGACGCGACACAGGTTATTGTTATACCGTCAAGTTTTCTTAGAAATTGTAATGTTCGAGTCGAGTCACGCCGTCGCGTCGCGCTGGTCTGTACGAGCCTTAACACGGTACTACTATTGCGCGTAAGTATGTTAGTAAAGTTTAATGTATAAATAAACCCCTCAGCTTTTATACAATTTCGTAAAATAACAAAAAAGAATTACCCAAGAAATATATAATGTGAAGATGTAGAGGCCATGATATTCTTTAATGTTTCCGTAATGACAAAGTGAGATTGCTGCTTTGAAAGCGCTAAAAGGGAGCAGCCGCCAGGCGGACGTGTTATTACTGCCTACCTGTAATTTCTTGACGTTTATTATTAGAACATACAGAATATACATAAGGAAATATCATACAGGAAACCGCCTCAAGTATAGAACAAATATTTAAGTAATTCAAATATCGAAATATCAAAATAAATTTGTGTAACATTTCGATAAAGATTAATTCGAAGTCTCACGCACAAATTGCGTCCAACTGGCAATACGAGTTACAAAATCGGCATTTTAATTAATCAGAAATGGCTAGAATGTCACAATATTCTCACGGTGAAACGAAAGTCGATCGGTATCCGCTTTTCTTCCGCCGATCGGTATTCAACAAATAAGGTTATTTAGCAGGTAATGGTCGCCATTTTGAAGATTAACGAGCTTTTAGATAAAGCTAGTCACATACTTTAGAAGAAAGATCGCATGTTTGATAGCGCAGTAGTATTTTTCTAAATTGGTGACTGGCTATGAGATTATCTAATTTAATTTAGGTATTAAATCCTGAGAAGTAAAAGCCACTAGAACAATATCAGAGCCTAACTTTACTACGAAAACTTACAACCAGACATATCTAGCACATCTTAATCGTATATGAGAGCCCCATCCATCATGACTATCCTGTTATTGTAACTAATAGGATTACTTCGATGACCATGCTCCTTTTATAACGTATCCGTAATACCCTCAATATCAAATAACCCCCCTTTTTTTTTTTTTTGAGGGTGGGAAATTATCAAATAACTTCTCCCGCTCTGGGCGGAGCGGGAGGGCGTGTCAGACTTTTACTGACTAAAACCCACCCGTGTTCCTTCCGTTGCCTGTGTGCCGGGGTCGCGATATCCCTTTCGGACAAACCCGCAACCCCGGCAGGCATTGGCCCTTCCGGACCCCGTCACCTCCTACGGTTAGGTTCTCTTTAACTTACTTAGCAGATAATGTCCTACAAATTCTGTTCCATTTTTCAAATAACCCCCGAATATACGAAAGTTACACAAATATAGTAGAAGACAACGAAAAAGTGTTAGGTCAGGGTACGGTTGTTAAACTTTAAGATAAACGGTCTCGAACACAATTTAAACTTTCCGAGAGGTCAACATAGTAAAAGAGGACAATTAATTTGTTCACTAAACGTAGTTCTGAGAAAGACAGAAAAGTTTTATCACTATTAAACGAAATGTATCTTAATGTTTGTGGATCTTGGCAGTCAGAACTCAGAGAGGTAAATAACACTATAGACCACATGTCTCAATTTCCAACCAGATGCCAGTTCACATATTGTTGAACGATGGGTAAGTAAATGATACCCCAATATGTTGGGATTATTAAGGTGATGGTAAAAATGGAATATTGTTCTAATCTATCACAAAAATCACCCCTACAATCAGGTCGGGTGCGCGTTTAGCCGTCTAGCCACTTTCAACGGACCCGCGTTTGCCGCAGGATGTTAATAAAATTTCAGATAAATCCCTAAGCCTTTCCTGACGGAAGGGATCATGGTCTATAAAATAGACATGACGGATACCCTCACATAAAGGCTTTAGAGAAACCTCAGGCCGTTACGGCGGCAGTTTGCGTCACACATGCTCAAAGTTGCGTTGCGTACAAACGGATACGTTTGGCCTTAGCTCGCGGACGTCGATGTCCCATTTCGTGCATACGTAATACGGACACAAAGTGTTTCACAAGGCTTAATTTTTTTTTAAATCTACTGCTCAACTTATGTTAGGCAATGAATGGAACGGCGTGGAAGAAAGTTTTTGAAGTTTGAGAATATGGGGTTACATTACTTGGACAAAAAGGAACGCTAATTAACATTTATTATTAAGCATCAACTAAATATATGAAAACTACTTTAACTGCTTATAATATAATAATATATTATTACATGCCCAAGTTTTCGTTCGTTCACAACGCCTATCGATACCGAGAATCGATACGCACTCTGTAATCGGAATTGTTTTAACACACGTCTCAGCTCCATTACGAAACTCAATGAAGTCAGGTCGCATCAAATGTCAGACTCGTAACAACCAGCTGTACCCTCAGTCATTACCACGTCACTCTTAACACCACATGTGGTGCGCAAACCATAAAAAGCATTCTGAATTAATATTATTTTAACAAAATACCGCAGGCTTGAATTTGGCACGATCAATTATAAGCGGCTGTATGTATTTCAATAACAACTTGACAAGTGAAAGTTAACAAAGTTTTGGTAATTAGTAAGGAATTCCTTTCAGAGTCGACAGAATACCTGAATTGCAGAAATCTGAAGGTGTTATCAATGTTTCTTTTTCGCAATCAAAAAGGTCCCACAGTTTAGTTATACGAAAGCTTATTTGTGTTTGAATCGTCACCAATGCGAAAATGTCTGACTGTGGTACACAATATACTTGACCTGCTCATTGACATCGATTGCTGTTGACGGTGGTCACATCCGCAACTTCCGTGCAAAGTTTAATTTTTAGGTCAGACAACATGTCATTGGAAGAAACAGCAGTTCAGGAGCACCCGGGATTTGAAAAGGTAATTATAATTTGGCTACAAGCCCTCACGTGACTACTTTATTCATCAGCAAGGCGCTTAAGGCGACAATAACCGACTTTATACTGAAGATCGCGTTTAAACGAGTAGTGTTAATGATTTGGAAAAAATATATTTTAAATTAGAGCATTTTCCTAATAACTTAATACATGAATATTTTAGATTATGCTAATATTACATTGTGTAATTAATTTCTAAAGTTATGTCTAACGCGTAAAAACTATCAAGCGTATTTTTCTGAAACTTTCACCATTTTAAAGATAAGTTAATTATTTATCTTTTAGTATACGAGTTTTATTAAAATACCTTTTGTTTTATGTATAATAAATTAATAATGCGCCTAATTTGGGACCGCGCTCCTTGATGGGAGAGTCCTATTACTGGCTGGACGTACGACGCGTTGCGTGAGCTCAGTGCAGAACACGCAAGCTAACCACTCAAGGTCACTGGTATATATCTGCGTCTTAATTGACGATATCGTTAAGTCGCGCGAAACACCTCGATGAAAGACGCACGGAACCGAGAATTATGGCAGAAAAAGGGGAGGCCTATACCCAGCAGTGGATGATTCCGGGCTAAAATGATGAAGCCTAAATAAATGAGAAATATAGTATACCAAAAACGCCAAATATTATCGAAAGCTTTATCATGTCGTGTGTAAGAAGTATTTAGCGTAACAAGGTGCTTATAGATCTTCAAGGCTTATGGTAAAGGATGTGAATCTTGTGAAACAACGGATACGTGGAGGAGATTGAACGGAAACGAGGCCGTGACATACAGACAAGGTTATGCAGAAATGAGAAATGTTAGCGTTATGTTATGAAATTAGAGGCAAATAGATAACTGTTTAGTTGATAACTTAGATTCTAACTTAACGCTAATTAGATGATTGTATTTCGAAGTTTTTAGAAGTCCGGTGGCGGTATCGCGGGTAGGACCTGGATGAGACGAACTCAGGAGCGCGTCTATTGGCACAAACAGAAAGAAGGTTATGCCAATTGTGGGTAAGTAAAGTTAGACTGTGGGTGTTGATGACGAGAAGGCAAATTTGGTCTTCAATAACGGTTTTTATGAAAAATGCAGGTACTGACTAAAATATAGACAAAAAAATCTTAAATTACTTAAATATTACTATTTTGTTCTAGTAGTTACGAAACTACCTCATTGACTAGGTACTACCTTACTACTACCTTTATTATAGTTTCCGTAGCTGTAGTGATGACCAAATAAGCAAACATTGGATTTGTAAACACAACTTCCAAAAGCGCCGCGTAACATCAAAAAGCGGAAATGAAAATCCGTTCAAAATGTTGCCCAGAAATGTGCGATTACGGTGGAAATCCGTATTTACGTTTAATATCGTCCAATTACGTGGCAGCTACGATGACAGGAAGCTTTCAGCTGATTGGATGGTGTAAAAGGGTTAGCGCCCCATCCGTGGGGGCTAAACCGAGGGGAGATTGAAATATTGGAATTTTCACCTCTCAGATTGTTGAAGTATTTCTTGGCTAAGAAAACGAAGATTCGGAATCTTGCTCGCTTTTTTTTATTTTCAAAAGATTTTAAAGACTATTGGGTTGATTTCGCGATTTTTACACCTTCGATTCTTCTTACGATTTCTTGACTAATGAATTCCTATATCCCTGTCAGTTGTAATTTCGCGCAATGTTACGCAAATAGGGGCATAGATCCTATTCTATTAAACGAGCAATATTTGTATATACCTACATTTTTTTTTTGTAATCACGTTCTCGAAAACGACTCTAACGATTTCGATGAAAGTTGCAATATAGAGGTTAACGTGGGCGCAAAATCGATCTAGCTAGGTCTCATATCTGGGAAAATTCGTTTTGTCCGTATTTTTACCCGAGAAGAGCTCGTTCGCCCAAAGTTTAGAACAAGAATAATGACAAATGACACCTTAGAATAATGATATGGCAGCATGGACTTAGTAAGTACCTACCTACTAAAATGGCGGCATGGAATTAGTATTAATTTTCCTATACTATTAAATGAGCATTCTCTATTTTCTACCATAGCAGAGCTCGATCGCCCATGTACTTTAAATAATACAAGATAAATGCGTTTTTTTTTCTTTTATCCTTGTCAAAATGTTAACAGATTGAAAGAGGCCTTATTTCGAGAAGTTATTTTCTATTCCGGACACATAGTAAGATTCGAGTGGAGAAAACAAGCTGTAGACTAGCTTACATTGCACTATTATGTAGGTAGAAACGTAGGCTAGTAATTTGTTGATTGTGCACACTTACAAACCCTATTCAACACGTCAGGTCTACGTGCTTTCAGATATATTTATTACTATGGACCCGCCCCCCCTGCTTCGCATGGTTTTTACGACTTGAAAAATCATGAGTATTCTTTATTATATGTAAGTTAAATAATAATTTATTACACACAAACGTTCCGGAATAAGTTCCCTAAATGATGGTGAAAATCGCATCAAAATCCGTTACGTAGTTTAGAAGATAAACGCGGTCACACAGACAGACACGAAAGGCGACTTTAATTTATAATAATGTAGATATAATATGGATGGACAAGATTTAGCCTCACCAAGTAAACTATTGATAATACTAACTACCGGGCATGTAAAGTTTCGATAAAGAGGTATAAATAGCTACTCAAATGCATGCAACTTGTATCAGATATGACGCCATGTTTTAATTTAACGTCACTATTGTGACGTATGAACGACGTTTTTGTACGTCAACTGCATTATATTGTGACAGAATGAGCATTGACATACCGTAATTAAACACGCTCCTGCAACACGGCCTGCAACGTAATTGAACACGCTCCTAAAAGCAATCGCTTTAATTACCCGACTACGGCAAAGCCAATGGAGGGTTATGATTTTAACAGGCTATGTTAGAATACCAGCGCTGCGACATTTATTATTTTAGTGTCGCAGCATTATGCTGAGATAGGAGCTTTGTGGACAGGACTGCTTTAAATTGAAATATTACTTAGTTTTTTATTGTTTTTTCTTTTTATGTTTAGTGTTTTTAGTTTGTGATTTCCTGTGCGAGTTTGACACTAGACTAAATACTTTTTCTTTCTTTCTATGTAATGTATGTTCGTCTGTTTCATAAATCCGAAGCTCCTCGTCGATTTTTTTAAGCCATGGGTTTCAATGTAGTACAAGGTCATCAACAGATATACATAATCAGCCTATAATGTTCCCACTGCTGGGACACAGGCCTCCTCTCTTCGAGAGGGAGTGGGATCTGTAATCTACCACGCGGGCCCAGTGCGGGTTGGTAGATGTCATATGTCTTCGAATTTTTGATTCTAGGTCCTGCCGTTTCCTCACGATGTTTTCCTTCATCGTTTTGAGAGCAGATAGATAATTATAACAATTAGCATATTATTTTATAAGTAATTAAACAGTATTTTAACGTAAACATTTCAATGCCTTTATTAATAAAACATTCAATCGAGGACGATTAACGTCTGTTTAGCCATACATATTGCAAGTAAATAATGAGCCTGTCGTTTATTACTAATAGGGTTAGTGACATTTGAAATGTAACCTTTGTTTACAAGCAAGGATCGATGAACTTAAGGTTATTTCAATATTGGCGACAGACTTGATCAAATAAAATACACACATGAGAGTTTGAGTACACGTAATTAAATTGCGGATTTACGCAAATCAAACAAACTCGTGTATAGTATACACAACAGATGTTCATTATTAGATGTATTAGTACATATTATTATTGATTTTATGGCAATACCGCTTTATAAAATATGACATACCTGTTGTAACTATGCATACGCCTGAGCATAGTCTGTGCGATTAATATTGTAAAGAATTAAATGATAATTTAATCTGCTTTTTTATAGAGCGCCATTAATTTTATTATAAACTTTTGCCATATTTGGAACTGTTACAGAGTTTGTATGTCCTTACTCATCTGGGAACTTTAATATCGTAAGATTCTTAAGTTTACTGTGTTATTTGTTTGCGCTGTCCAGAGTGTTGACGTCAATCACACGCCGCGTAGGCGCTGCACCAGCTACACTTGATTGTGTCGAAAATAAGTCACGTTGACGCAGCGTTTGAGCTGCGTATACGCCTTCGTTGAATCAACGCCAAATCGAAGGTTGTGGTAATTTTTTGTACCTAGACTACACTAATAGTATATTATGTTAGTATAGCATTTCGGTTCGATAGAATTTTATATGAAAAAAAGCTGTAAGTCGTGCTTAAATAAGTAGAAAAATAATAGATAAACTTGCACAATAATGCAACCGGTAAGTGTACGCGACAAAAACTGCGTACAAATATAATTTGTTGAATTGTGTAAATCGTATGAAAAGAGGTCACAGACCCTAGAGCAGGCGGAATGACACTCGTGGCCCAGTTCACTTCAGTAATTAAATGTACTATGTTCGGTAAGTTACAACTAGATGATAAAGAATAGTTTGTACCTATTTTAATTGACTAACTAATAAGTTTATTGATTGTATACTGGCAGTTAATTTACTGGGCTGATGCTTAAACGACACCTCCCTCAACTATTTTTATAGATTTGGATCTGAATCAGCTGCAGTTTTTAAAGATATCTCAGTGCCAATGGGCTTGAAAATATCTGCATACCGGGGCACAATACGACGGCGGCGTCGTTTATTCTCAGCGGCCTAAATCTTGGTTGACAAACGTGATGAGCTGCCAGCAAGGATGAAGATTTGCTATTATCCCCCAAATACTATCCACAATTAACATCGACTCAGTACATTACCTCACTTTTAAATAAGCTTATTGAAGTAATCAATAAAAGGCATTCATTAATAGTCCAATTAACTACAGTTTCAAGAAGTGTCAATTATGCAGTCTCCAAAAGGTGAGAAAAATTCCGATTGACATCTGCTGCTTTGGCGCCATTTAAAGCATACAATAGTGAATAGCTGTAACTTAAAAGGCAGTAAATAATTACAGGTGTTAAGTAATTATTACACCATACAGAAAATAAGAAAAAAAATACAAAATAATTGCACAAGGCTGACAGAATTGGGCACGCCACAATTGCGGCGATAAGTCCCCCTCTTTGAGACTCCTCAAAGAGGGGACTTATCGCCGGCAAGAGAGGCGCCACGGCGTCCTCAACTTTCGCCTGACGCAGGTCCTTACCGGACACGGTTACTTCGGGAGGTTCCTGTTCCGGATAAGGCGGGAGGAAACAGGCGTTTCCTCCCAGGCGGTACCCACCCAGGCGGTGTCACCATTGTGTGGATCGCCCGGAGGACACCGTGGAACATACGGTGGAGGTCTACTCGGCTTGGGCGGAGCACCGCCTTGTCCTCGTGGAGGCGACCGGTGGCGGTGATCTCTCGTCCAGACCATGGAAAGGAGCGAGAGGGAGTGGGAAGCCATCTCTTTCTGCGAAGCAGTAATGCTCGCGAAGGAGGAGGCAGAGCGCGTGAGGGAGAGGCAAATTTCGCGGCCTCACGCCCCTAGTCGCCGCAGGAGACGGAGGTCGTCGGGAATCCCAGGCTGATTCCTGGCCCCCGTTGGTGCGGGCTTGCGGACGGTGAGCAATGGGTAGCTCGCCGTCCGATAAGGACCAGGCCCGGGTCAACGGCGCGTTGTTTCACGCTCGCCTCAAAGCGAGGCGAGCAATTGACGAGGTCCGCTAGTACCGATGCCTGCCAGGGTCGCGGGAGTGTCCGAAATGGTTACCTTGGCCCATTTTTTTTTTTTTTTTTTTTGAGGATGGGAAATTATCAAATAACTTCTCCCGCTCTGGGTGGAGCGGGAGGGCGTGTCAGACTTTTACTGACTAAAACCCACCCGTGTTCCTTCCGTTGCCTGTGTGCCGTGGTCGCGATATCCCTTTCAGACAAACCTGCAACCCCGGCAGGCATTGGCCCTTCCGGACCCCGTCAGTTGGTGCTGACATCTCTTTGAGGCGCGCGTGGAACACAACGCGCCGTCGACCCGGGCCTGGTCCCTATCGGACGGCGAGCTACCCATTGCTCACCGTCCGCATACCTTGGCCCCTGGCAACACAACTGAAGGAACACGGGTGGGTTTTAGTCAATAAGAGTCTGACACGCCCTCCCGATCCGCCAAGAGCGGGAGAAGTTATTTGATAAAAATTATTAAACAAAAAAAAAAGCCAGTTTTGTTTGTCAGTTTTTTATCTAGCTATGTAGGCGAGTTTATAAAAAGAGAATGTGGGTAGTCATGTCAAACTCTTGCAAAGGGTCATTGGATATTTAAATTATGAATATTCTGAGAGAAAATCAAAGACAGATCACTAGATTGATCTGTTTTTGATAGGTGTATGTAGGTTTAATAGATTCACTCACTAAATAACTACATGGAATTAAATAAATAGGTATGATATCAGCAATTTATCCTTATTTTGTTTTTTTGGTCTGTGATCATAACGAAAATTGGTGATGACGATGGTTTTTTTCTACATCGTAATAAAGTTGGTAAAAAGTATGGTTGAAGAAATGAAATATATGCTCAAAACAAAATAATTCAACATAAAAGTACTGCCGTACCATTTCATTCAGTAAAGCTATCAAGCAGCATGATTTTTCTGCCAACAACTTCAACAATCATCACCATATTTCAGCCAAATTACCCAAACCCTAATGAACCACTCCATCCATGGGTGAAAACTATTATATGAAAACCCGTTCAGTTGTTTATGAGTTTATAGTGTACTAGGGGGACTTTGTTTCAAAATTATGTAGTGATGAGACAAAGTCCGCGACATGAGCTTATAACGAGTTCATAAAACAGAAATTATTTACCAATCTGTCTAAAATTGCTTACAAACACACCTAATGAGTGGCCACACAAAAGGAGCTATCTAAACAAAATAATCTTGTTAGGGTTTGTCCGAAATTGATAAAATGTGTTTCAAATTGGGGAACGACAGCTGTCAGGAAAGTTATCAATCAGTCAATAGACTTATCTATTGGAATGTGGAAGGTTTCCTTTTTGATAACACAGCTGTAGACATGACCTTGAGCTCACATTCAAGGATATTTGGCAACTGATAAAGATATAGGTTAATGACATTTGGACATTATCAAAAAGATAAAATAGCAAAATAGGATGCAATTTTCTTTTGTTTGAATACACCAAAACAAAGTGTAAAAAAACTGATACCAAATATTTTCAGCGTTCAAGAATTTTCGAACTGACGAAGAGTGCTAGATTAATTCAGTTTCTCTCTACCTATAGTGAAAAAGAGAATATAGTAAATAGAAGTCTGACATAGCCTGTCCTCGTGAAGATAGAAGTAATAAGTGAAAGATTTCTCTATGAGAAAATCATTTCCTTAATAAATCATTAGAACGACCAGCCCTATTTCCTCTATACAAAGTAACAGACTTCACATTGAGTGCATAAAATAAGTGATTTTTGAGCTCGCACATACAAGCTTACTGTGCTGCAGAGTTCTAAAATAATGTAGGTTAACACTAAAGAATGTACGAAAGTGATGTTTACAGTTTGTTGTTTACAACACAGCTTTAGCATTTAAAATTTAATAATAAATGCTTTTTTTATCTCCAAAAAATACTTTCATATCCTTGTTAGGAACACAGGTATTTTGTTTTTTTAAATTATTTGATGTGATGAAACTTACCATTAGAGCTCTTGAGGTCTCTGTGGATGAGGGACATTGGCGCACCAACGTGAAGATACGCCATACCCTGCGCCACCTGGATGGCCCAGTCCACCAGGATGTCCGGCCGGATCTTCCGACCCGACAGCACCCGGTTTAGCGGCCCACCGCGCGCGTACTCCATCACCAGACAAAAGTTTGGCTCCCCCAAACAAACACCCTTCAACGACACTATATTCTCATGCTGCAGCACCCAGAACAGTCTCGCCTCTTGCAACACACTCTCTTTTATAACATCGATGTCTTCGTTCGCGTCCTGACGCGCCGCCTTCACCGCAACCACCTCACCGTTCCAGTACCCGCGGTACACTTTCCCGAAGCCGCCCACACCGATCACTTCCTCCAGCTTCAGCTCGGAGAACGATACGCGCGGCGGCTCCACGGCCAGAGGGTCTTCCTCCGTCACATACACGGCAGGGAATATACCGACGCGGTCGCCGATCTTTCCCGTCCACCAGCCTTCATCCCCTGAGATGTTGGCGTCCTTCGACAGCACCTCGACGATCTCGCCGCGGCGCAGGGAGAGCTCGTCCTCTCCCTGCGCCACATAGTCGTACACGGCGGTGAACAGAGCGAGCGGCGGGCGTTCGCTGTCGGCCGCCATGGCCGCGCGGCCGGCCGCTGGCCGCGGCGGCATCACCCCGGCCGCGCCCCCATCGCGCCTCTCCTCCTCACTCACGCACCCCGACACTGCTGCAGCCGCCGCCCACCACAGCACATAACGCTACACACGACAAAACAACGCGTTTGGTTATGATCACCGTATTATTCCGCCATCTTTGTTTCTAACATCGATCATGGCGGTGTTGTATCAAAGCGAGCACCCTTTTATATTCACTAATGTGTTGTAACACGCGCGACGTTACGTTTCGAGGAGATACGAGAGGCGTCTTCGCTGCGATAAAGTTAATTATTTTCCATTCATCTATCACGTTATTTGATAGACGGACGAAATGACAACCATACCGTAGCGAAGTCAGTGACAAACTGACATTTAGTGTTGCTACGTACTAAATATACAAAAACCATGCTTGCAAGTGCTAAAAATAGTGCCATAAAAAATATCTTGCACAAATAATTTATTTTATTCAGTCAATTAATATTTTTATAATAAAGCGAGGAATATATTCTTACCTTTTAGGTGGTCACCCATTTATGAATTGTTTATTATACCAACATTACGTTTAAAAGTTTACAAAAACATATGATCAGTTTTAGTTTTCATGCTAATCCTGAGATGGCGCTGTTCAGAAAGATAGTGGTCACTACCATTGTCTTTGTGAACAGCGTACCGCCATCTAATGTGACTATTGCGTAGTTTTGAATGAACTTTAGAAAGGAGCTGCAGGAGTAAAGTTTTGTTAAGTTTTATATAAAATTTTCTTGACTATTCAATAATATTTTTTTATTGTAATATCTTTCAAATTATTTTAATAGTAACATAGTTCAGGGTAATTTCACAGAGACCCTCAAGCGGTCCCATGGTGTAATGGTTAGCACTCTGGACTTTGAATCCAGCGATCCGAGTTCAAATCTCGGTGGGACCTTGTGGTAAACTCAATTTTGGATTTTTTAAGCATTTTATTATTATATTCTATTACATTTTTTGTCAGTATTAATGTAATCTTCGTAAATAAAATGACTAAAAACGGGCGCAACCCGGATTGATAAAAATGGGGAAAATAGAACGATAGTCTGTGGGAGTCTGAAGGGATGCTGGGTAGGGAGCATTATTGATCGCGCGAAAATGGGATAGTCGTATCCATTCGCGGCGACCACCCAGCCCGCGGACGTGGGACCGGTTTTTCACTCTCAAAAACACGTTGATACGCCTTAAATATTAGATTAATAACCGAATAAATATCTAAAAACCTTCAATTTACGTACACTTGAATAATAAAATGTACTAAACATTTAGGGAGTGTGATAAACCGATCGCGTTTACTCTAAACACCATAACGTGACTTGTCACAGTGAAAATGCTCTGAAATTCGCCTATACCTCGACAATACGCAGAAATCATGTGAAATTACGTTAACACAGACTTTTAATAAATTGTGATAATAATTATTTAGATGTCCGAGCAGTGTTTAATGTAAAGAGTGAGAATCAAAAATAATAATGGCCGATTTACTATCTCCCGGTTAGAAT
This sequence comes from Agrochola circellaris, assembly GCA_914767755.1. Lineage (NCBI taxonomy): Eukaryota > Metazoa > Arthropoda > Insecta > Lepidoptera > Noctuidae > Agrochola > Agrochola circellaris. Next base: position 2,315,812 of record OU611853.1, read on the forward strand.
TTAAAAAATAATGTGGAAAATAATAAAAATGAATAGTTGTTCAAAAAGTGGGCTGTGTCTGAAGTGGCGTTGGCGTAAACGTTGGCATGAAATTAAAAAAATAATCATTGATTCTTACGACGGGGGCGTAAATTGGTCTTTTTCATAGCTATTTTGTGTTTAGACATAGTAAATAATTTAATAATATAGCAAAATGAATACTTTTAACGCACCAACCACGCAGATAAATGCGATTGATAAAATGACAACGGTGAAATGCAAATCTGTTGACCTAGAAGGCTATGTTATTATAGTCGTGCAAACTAAGGATAATAAAATTAAGTTATACGGTAAGTGACAAGGTTTCTTTGTGAATTTAATTAAAGAATTTGGTAACACTTGCAGAAAATTTTTCAGGATTTTCAACAGTGTTTCCTGAGGTTCTCAGTCCTAAAATGCTGTCGTGAATAACTAAAGATTACTACTTGCATTATTCTATTTTATTGCTCTATATTTTTGCTAATGATTTCAATGATAAACCTTTCGTTACAATACAATTCATTTGGAGCGTCCAAAAATGTTATCAAACGCACCTTCCAAGTACCTATTCTATTTTTTTTTCGATGTAGTCTATGTTAAAATGTAAATCAGTATCTACCAAAGTCAGTACCTACCTAATTAATTCTTACCTACTATTGAAAACCTTTTTTTTTCCAATTAAAATTGAAATGATTATTTTACATTTCTATCATAACTTCTACTCCTAGTAGGTAAATTACCTACCTACATGTTTATGTGTGAATATGGCTTTACTCATGTGCATATTTCGGGCATGCTCGACTTATTTCGTACTCGGTTGAGCCCTTTTTCCTGGGCTCTAGTAGAGGCGAGGTCACGAGCTGAGTTACCAGGCCTGTCGGTACGAAAGGATTAGATTAGCATAATGTGTGACCACAAATCCGGCCGGGGATTCTGGAAAAATATCACCGTGAAGAGCTTGAAGAGTTGTTGTTGTCAATAAGTTAGAATCCTTAGCATCAGGTGGAATGACAACTCCGCCTGATGCCACCTGCTAGGGATTGTTACGGAACAGATCGGATGTAGTCTGATCAGAACAGATCTGATGATGATCATAGATACGAGTAGGTTTGTTAGAAACCACTTATGCCTACCGCCTACGCATCCATGTCTACTACATATTGCAGGAGCTGTAAGGTTTTAACCGAAGAATAACATAATATAACATCAAGCCTTGTTTCCCCGAAGGATTAAGCAGAGATGTAGGTACCCATAGTACACCCACATTTGGCCAGTTATGTTTAAGTTCCATGTAATTTCTTGGATATGATCAAATCACAAAATGCTCTTAAAAAACTTGCTACAGCTCTACCGTATTTGGTTTTCCCGTACCAACTAATTTCTCTCCTTTTCGTGTGGTTAGTGACTAACATGGTGTCAGAGTTTTAAAGCCGCCCATGGGCCTCTGACTTGACTTCACATACCGTCGAGAAATATCTCTCAGGCATGCCGGTTTCCTCACGATGTTTTCCTTCACAGTTTTTGACCAACTAACTGAAACACGAAGTTTTGTTATTTTCATCTTTGATCGGTAGTCTGTTCTCCTTTTCATAAAAATAACAACATTTTTAAGACTACAGAAGATAACATTCTAAGAGACGCCATTAAAACAATATTAGTCCTGAATAAAACCTGAAGATTCATACCTACAAGTAGGGAAACAGTCAATGATCTTTTTTTGCACTTTGACTTTCTACGTCAGTTTGCCATATCATACAACGTTCAAAGAATGACGGTCGTGATTTGTATGGACTACTACTTTAGTTGACTTTATTTCTAACAACATGAGTACTTAACAAAAGACCTAGGTATCAACTACATCTAGGCTAAGCGCTAGGAATAAACAGCGATAAGGATTAATTAATTTCTAGTAGACTAGGAAAGTAGGAAGAGGCTATTTAAGCCTGGTTCGGACTATGTTAGTAACATAGTCAAGTGGCGAGTAATTTAGTAGGTACTTAACTAAACGTTTAGTAACTCATCACAAATTGTTCGCACTACGGTCAAGTACACACACACACACGGCTACTCATCAAGCCATACATTTCCAGTATAAGCTGACATCGCATTGTACGGAAATCATATACAATGCGAGATCAGCATAAACTGGAAATTTATAGCTTGATGTGTAGCCGTGTGTACCTACAGTAAACGAGTTCAGTGGTAAAACGCAATAAAGTGAATGGCTATTTTAGAAATAGAAGAGGTAAATGGAGAAATTTGTGAGTTTTTTTTAAATTGTTTGTTCGGTCCAGCATACTTAACGACATTTTTGCGGCAGCTAAGTATTATGAACTCGACTAATTTCGATAAGTTCAAACGCATGATCGTGGGCGCTATCCACACGAAAAATAGAACAAAATGGATTGACTCGACTAAATCACTTAAGTACTAAATTACACGACAATTTTTTTGTTGTTCAGTCATATTTAGTTATTTAAATACTCGCTACTTGACTAAATTACTAACATAGGTACTCCGAACCAGGCTTTAGCGAAGCGCTCCATTATTTACATTGCGTTCACAAAGACACCCCCCGTATTCGGACGCCATGCCATTTCATTAGGCTAGTTCATTTATTATTTAGATACAGAAGAACTGTAAAAGTACGGCGTTTTAATTTTCATAACAAGTAAAGTGGTAAATTGCTTTCCATTACGAGCCAGCTATCTCATTACGCAACACATTTTCGTTGACAATTCCGACTAATCTGTTTCAATTTGACAGGTCAACAACATTCATTGTGTTATTTACGTTGTTGAGCAGATTTTTTTTTCGAACGTACGAATCAATGGATTAGCAATCTGTTTCAAAACGATTCAGATTCTGATTGATCGTGTATTACGTAATTAGGGTTCTGGGATCCCTTTCCGGAAGACTTCCATATAAGTATTAACATATAGGTACACGTTGGGACAACGCGTCTAGAGAAGTAGGTACCTAAAGGTACCTAAAGGTACCATTCCGTACCCTACCTCAGGCGGCAACTGCAGGCGACATGTCGCCGCGACACGACTGGTTTCTATGAATTTCTTTGAAATACCTTCCTTAAACTAGCGACGCGTCGTTTGGAGCTACGGGCGAGCGACAGATGACACGTGTAGCCCGACTAGTGCCGCCGAGCGATAACACGTTTTTCTATCTTCTATCTACCGACTGGAATATGGGCTGCTGCCGCCTGCCGTCGGGTTCAGAATCATGACTGCAGCGTCATGTCGTCTGCAGTTGCCGCCTGCGGTCGGGTACGGAATGGTACCTTAAGCCTTCCAAACTCTAAAGACATCTGTGGGCTTAAAACGGCCGCTTTGGCAGAATCTTATTAATACGAATCACACAAACTGTCATAAACTGACAATAATTCATAATATTATATTATCTGCTTTCAATTCATAATAAGCAATTCATCTGTTTAACAGTTTTATATTATAATGAAATAAGTAAATAACATTTAAACATTTTAAACTGTAGAACTGTAAATAAAAAATAAAAATCTCATTTGATTAATAAAAACTGTAAAGAAAAATTATCCGGTAATTATGGTCTTAATTTTTTTCATGCGGCAATATTTACACTAAATATGATTATGTTAAGAATTGAATTGGATATGATTGAGCTAAAATATATGTCACCATAGAGGAATTGCTGGGAATTCAGAAAATTAATTGCTTTTAGAGGAATTGCTTAATGTGACCGTTTTAGGTAGATATTTCGTGATACAAATATTCTAATTCGGTAAGAAATAAATCTTCTCATTGATAATAAAAAACAATAACATCTTACCATCACGCCTGTATCCCCCGAAGGGTTAGGCAGTGGTGTACCTTTAGTTATGTTTAAGTCCCATGTAGGTAATAGGAACTTGATATAACGTTATAGGTAATCAAGAATTTTGTGTATATGGTAACTTTTCTTAAGCAATATTAATCATTTTTGGTAGATTGCTAATATCGGAATAGACAGGCCAAGTAACTAACATCTATTCAATTCTAGATAACCGCTTCTTCCGAGAATCTTATAGGACAGTATGTGACAGCTACTGAATTTGGATACTTCAAACTTTTTCGTATGGTTAGTGACTAAGCTGGGTCAGAGTTTTTGCGTCACGTGGTCTCTAACTTGGCTTCACATGCCGTCGAGAAATATCTCTCAGGCATGCCGGTTTCCTCACGATGTTTTTCTTCACCGTTTTTGAAGCAAGTGATAATAAAACAATACACACATGAATCCGAAAAGTCAGAAGTGCGTGCCTTGGGTTCGAACTCGCAACCTATTGTTAGTCCGACGACGGTCACACCACTAGGCTATCACTGCAGTTGGATACTGTTATCCTATAGTAAAGATTTCTAAGGCTGGCGACCTGTCAAAGACTAGATAGATAGATTGATTCATAAACTGAATGAAATATGTGTTTTATTTGCGTGAATTTATTCAAATCGTAGTTTAAATTAAAAGAAGGTGGTCAGGCGAGTGGACACGGCCGCACACCCGTTTTTAGAAACATGTCTACGCTACGGTACAAACTTCAAAAGCATTCCAAGTTGAAAAAAGGCTGGATTAGAAAAGCTTTCATGTTGTGTACTTAGTAGAGGTATTAAATATCCTCACCTACCCGCACTGGGTGTGCGTGGTGGACCAAGTTCCTCTCCCTATTACAAAGAGGAGGTAACGTTATATGCTGGCTGGCAGGTTATATTAACCCTTTTCCTGCCCAATCATGGGTCAGAGAAAGTCTACCTATAGTTATGCCATAGAGGGGATACGCTAAGATATCCCGAGAATAAAAATTTGTAACGTTTCTTTTAATTTTAAGGTCAGTATTTGGTTGTATGTTGATTAAAATATGATTCGCGACCATAACCAATATGGCTCTACAGAATTATAATCATTAGAATCAGCAATACATCTCCTTAAGTTAGAATTGGTCTCAAATGTCATGATTTCATGAAATAATCATTCAATAGAGTATATTATGAACTTAGAGAGATGTTTTGATGATTTTTATGATTATAATTCAATAAATTATGAATTGATACGGCCGCGAATCATATTAAATTTCGAAAATCGAAAATTTTGAATTACGCGGGCTACATTGACGCTTCCGCCTTAAATATCAATAGGCATAGACATTAGACATAGACACTTCATCTTTGTCTCAGGAATGGCAACGTATCTGAGATGTCTCTGGTATTGCAAAAGTCTAAATCAATTAGACTGTGGCCTTGTTTGCCATTCAATAACATATATTTTATTTCTCAGGGTCACCATCAGCCGGAAACTGGGACAACTTGGAGCTGGCTGACGAGATCATGGACGTGAACGAGACTCGGCTCGAGGACATGTCCCGGGCGGAGGTGCTCGGACACATACATGAGGTGATGATGGTGATGGTGATGATGAAGATGAAGTATTTCCAATGCCGAATGGAAATACTTCATCATCATCAGCATATCAGCCAAAAGACGTTCACTGCTGGATATTGATATACATGCAAAGTATTTATAGGGCAGATGTGACTGGAAATGCCGGGAGGGGAAGCCCTACAAGCATATACAGTGTGTCTGGTCACCGGTGTCTGACCCGTTAAGGCGAAGCAATATGATCAATGTTATCGACAAATCCATCATAATAAGACATTTTGCTCCTACTGTTTTGAAATAGCGGCCATTTTTTATCGAGCACGGGTGGGTTCATTTATTTTGCAATATATAGCGACGGTCCTGCAGGCATAAAAGTCGTTCGACAGCTACAAAAGTAGGCAAGAAGGCACTATAAGGTTTATCAAAAAATCCCATTAAAACCTTAAAAAAATGAAATATAAATTATAAATAAATTTTATATTATAAATAATATAAAACCTGAAACGTAAAAAGTGTGAGAAATAAGGTTGTTTTTTTATACTTATAAATTTAAATGTTTAAAAAAAATATAGACTGTTAACATACCTTTTTTAAACTTTTTAGATGCACTAAGATATTACCTGAAAACTGATATCAAGATCTAAGCTCTAAGTCAAATAGTTTAGGAGTTGTGACTATTTGAATATAACCCTTTACTTACAAGTAGAAGGAAAATAATAATTTAATGGCGTTTAAAATGCCTTATTATGGTGGGTTTGTCGATAAAATTTATCATATTGCTTCGTCTTAACGGGTCGGACACCGGTGACCAGACACACTGTATAGTGACCTTATTGGTGATGTTCTTCAGAAAGGTCAGGTGCGTAGTACTCGCAAGCAGCGCGCGTGTATGACCAGATGTATGAACGTAAACGAGGCAACAGGAGTATCTAAGGATCGTAACAGGTGGCGTTCTGTAGTGTCTGCCTACCCCTATGGGAAGAAGGCCTCAGTTTATACATGTATGTAGGTATATGTGCATACATACCTTCCTACCGTACCATCACAACGACCAGACCAACGAGTGCTGCACGCATGCAGCGGATTCGCGCCACCTACATTTTTTTCACAGGTATTCTATATGAAGATATGAACTAATACAGATAATGGGATATTAATAAAGAGTAGCACATATTAGATACCAACAGATCGAAAAATGGCGTTAAAAAAAAACGTTATAAACGTTACCCTCTTCTGGGGCAGTCGGGTAAGAACTAGTTATTTTCTTTCCTATTGTCTGTCATCTCTTTCTTATTTTTCTATTAAAAAGACAGCAATATACTTAATTAATATTATTTTAAGCGTTGTCGAAGAGAGGGTCGTCCAAAAGTGCCTAGGTAATAGTTATCCAGTTTTTCAGACAGTTCAAAACTCGAAATTGTTTTAAACGGAATCATAATAATTCAGAAAAATAAGCATATCAAAAGTATGTTATCCCTCTGTAAGAATTATACAGAACACACAGGTTGTTTGTTTTAAAGTCCAACGTTTTCAACTCTTGCGGTTTTCAAAATACGGGTACACCGGCTGACACGTGTAAAGGCTTTAGAAAAATAATGTGGCATTAGTAGCTTGTTGTGTCCTATGTTCTACTTGTGAAAAGTTTTTTTTTAACAATCTATTTGTAAAGCCTAAGTACTTCATTACTGTTATATCACATTCTGGCTAAGCTATCACATCAGCTAATGAACATTATCTTCTCCTTCTTGTCGTTGGCACGAAAGTTGTTCGTTGGGGCCCAAAACTTCGCCACTTCCACAGCGCTATCAATGGCAGCGCAGAGGTCACTTTGCTTGCAGGGTTTGGGGCACAGTGGGCAGAATAGGAGGTGGAGCATAGTTGTAACATAGTTGCAGCGGGGGCGGGCCCTATCAAAATACCAGCGCTGCGACATTTATTTTTAAATGACGCAGCAGCATGCTGAGATAAAACCTTTTGGCCTCGCACTGGACTTTTTTTTTTAATTTAATGTTTAAATGACTGTGTTTTAGCTTAATTTGTGATCTCCTGTGCTTGTCTCAATAAATACTTTGTCTTTCTTTCTAGTTCCACATCCACAGTCTGCTCCCTAACATTATAAAGATTACTGATCAGAAAATTGATTACCACGCTTTTAGAAACGGGGAGAAATTGTTAAAGCAGAAATCCCTGTAATAAAGGCTAGGTTGAATGACAGTTATCTATTATGTTTTAACCACAATGATATTTTGTGTGTAAGAGAACGCACTTAGTATTGTTGAAACGATCTATTTTTAAAGAGCTAGCCATTATGGCGCTATTTTGCCCTTCCGTGAGGTGCCTCAGAGGGAAAATAGGAGGGTACTTAAATAAATGACGATCTAAATGGCGCAGTGATAGACCATCTGTCTTCTGTAGTTTGGATCTGACAGATTTTCGACCTTTTAGAATAATTGTGTTGGTATTTGGACTCAGCGGAGTTTATTTTCATTATTATACCTATTAGGTAATAATTATCTTAAATGAGCTCTTATTCTCGAATAATATGTCTTCGAATATTCTTATTTTAGCCTAGACAAGATAGAAACATAGTCCTATTAAGGTGAAAGGGGTGCACCGGATCATCATCATCATCATTTCAGCCGAAAGACGTCCACTGCTGGACATAGACCTCCCCCAAATGGGGGGGTTTGCTATAATCGCCACGCTTGACAGGCGGGTTGTTGATCGCAGTATGGTGTTAAAATGCATAGAGAACGCTGCTGCCCATTCTCTAGTGAGTCCCTTAGTCGCCTTCTACGACACCCACGGGAAGAAATGGGATGGTACTATTCTTTACGTCCGGTACCACACTGATGTCTATGGGGTGCACCAGTCTAAGAATATCAACCCTTATGGACATAATCGTATTTCCCATATACTCAATATCAAGCAGTCGAAGCAGCGTGTAAAAGCGAAAGAGAGAAATATAATAAAATAATTTTAATTCGGACAACTAAGAGATCCATAAATTGTTAGTAACAGGTTTGCACTTAAAAGACTATTGTTAGTAACTTAAACAAAAGATGAATTAATGAGAAGACAACCCATCAAATAGACACAACGAGAAATAGAAACTAGGCTTTAGTCTTCTCACAAATTGCCTCATTATGGCCGAGGAAGTATCTGCCACAGCCTCCAGGATGCTACTGCCTCTTATTCTGCTCAGGAGTGAGGCCGTTTTTTTAGGGATGATGGCGTGAAATCCATCGGTATGGTTTACCGCTAACATTTCTGAAGCACTGCAATACCGAGGCAATCGCAACAGCATCATTTATCATTGTATTGGACACGAAGAACATCCAGCGACCTTTTCGAGTAGTTGACCCAATGATTGCCTGTATACAAAACTCTGACAACAAGCTTTAAAAAGCGTAATCTTAACTTGGTTATTACACCCAGCAAATCTTCGTGCCAACATATAAATGTCAACATGAATATACATTATTCTGTTAATTTCAGCCAGTAGTGTGCTCTCCTCATCACAGCATTGTCATCATCGACATTACTAATATTTAGACAGATAACAACAACAGTATTGTTTGTTGCAGTGCATTTCATCGTGTGTCATCAAACTGCGAGTGAAGCGACGGAGCGAGACCAAATTATGTGAGTACTGTTACTATATTACATTGTCAAAATATTATTATACAAATAATATGTCCCAGTGTTGTGATGAAGAGTTAGTCCAATTGCGCTGGATTTGCTTTGAATTATTAGTTATACATCGCATTAGATAGTAAATACTCGGTGTGAGGGACAGTGACGCGGAAAATTGTTACCATCAATTCAGCACATGGTTTTAGACGCACCACCGTAGAAATGGTGCCTTCTAATACAGGCATTGTTTGCTTAAAGGGAGGCTCCTAACACGATTCACATGTAATTTTCTATTTACACAATAAACTATTTTGTATTTGTATTTGTACTTAAATCTTACGAGGGATATTTAAAAAATCACCTGTTTCATAGAAAAGTACAATACCTACACGGTGAAGATTTTTGGACAAGCTGATTAAAAAAAAGAAGCCCCCCCCTGAAGAATTCCAAAAAATCACAACAGCGACGGATTAAATGAGATATTTTTCTATTATCGCTTCACTCGGCAGAATAAACGGTGATTTCTAATCTGCCCTGGTAAGCCGACAGTCGGTATCTCTGAGAGACGCCCTTTTAGTTTTTTTTTATACCATTCAATAGCTATAATAATTTCCCATCTAATGGTATAAGCCACATACCCGCTATCTAACTTAAAATATTTAAAAAAACCACACAGAAGTTCTTTATATCCTTATGTTTCCTTAAATTACAATTTACAAAAAGTCAATTTTCTCCAAACTTACTCTGATTGAGATACCGCCTTTCGGCTTAGCAGGGCAGTAATTTCCTTCGGTAACAGCAACAATCGTCTCTAGCACACATCAGGATCCTTATTTCAGTCTAGGCCCGGATAAGACATGATGACATTACGTCTGTCTTCAAATTAGGCTGAGGATCAACACTTTTGAACGTGCAAATTACATAAGACAGTCTCTCAAAACGCCCGCCATTGACCACTTCCTAGTGCTTTAGCTGGGAAGAAGAAGTGGCGCAACAAACTCCCCAGCAGCACAGCTGTTTTACACAGTTGCATTACACAATATTGAGCGAGTCTACTGCCATAAACCGGTCACAAGTCTGGACTCCAATTCCCAGAATCCATGTGTACCATTTTTGCTAATTGTGGGGTCTCCAACTAATAGCTGGTTCATGATACGGGTTACTCTCATTACGAGTGTTGAGGCCCGTTTGACCCAAAACCGAGATCCGTGTAGAGGTATCTGGTTTCTTAAAGTCTGGTCCGCAACAGAGTTTGGATTCTACTGTCTATTTATATGTGCAAAAATTTTGAATTGAATATCTTTCGGCAAATGAGGAGGAATGGTCACCGGGAAATTATAATGATGTTTAAAATGTGTAATTGTAAAATTAAAAGTTGGTAAGCATTTTCGGCAATTAATTCGATTACGATTTAAACTCATCTCTTGGTTATGGCTTCAAGAGAGCTAAACAAGTCGGAATATGTTCTGGTTTTTATTTATGTAACGCGCCGGCGACCCGGGCCTGGTCCCTATCGGACGGCGAGCTACCCATTGCTCACCGTCTGCAAGCCCGCGCCTACGGTGGCCGGAAGTCGGGTCGCGACTTATTCTATCCATTACGTTTTTTGGAAAATGTAACAGCACGTAACTGTCCTGTAAAACGCTACTCACATTAGAACCACGTAGTGATTATTATTACACTACGTATTTCCTTATTATATATTTACGTAGCCTTTCCCAACTATGTTGGGGTCGGCTTCCAGTCTAACCGGATGCAGCTGAATACCAGTATTTTACATGGAGCGACTGCCTATCAGACCTACACAATCCAAACTGGGTATTTGCTAATTATACTCTTATTTTAATTTTAAATTAATGGTTATCTATGCGAAAACCATGAGCTACCCCCATTTTGATCCCTACAGATAATGGGATTTTGAAATACTTTCAAATGATTTGTGTGCAGTGATTTGTTGATCTAGGTACCTATGACAAATATTTATTATATTATTCATTTATTATTAGGCATCTGACGATGTGATTCAAGTTTTCCTAGGTATAAGTATACGAGATGCGTCGGATTCTTTCAGTTCGGATCACCTGCGGAAGATGCATATTTTATCAAGCGATAGTGGAATAGCGAGATACTACAAATATTTTATTAGACGTTAAATAATGTAGGAGGTGTCTCAGGCATCGGTATTTCTTTTAAGTTTATTGTGAAGCAATATTAGTTTACACGTTGAGAATACACCGCCTGTTCTTGTATCCAAACCGGCCAGGTGCGTGTCGGACCACGCACAATGATGGATCCGTATTTGGGATGAATTTATCCCAAGAACAAACTTAACATTGTAGTTGATAAACGTATTTTACTATACATTTCAACTGCAAATGTAAGTTTGTACGCAACAATATTGAGAGATATGTTTTTTTCAAGACTTCTCATAGGTTTTCTTGTAATCTATGCATAAAGAACCATTCTCTGATTTTCTTTAAAAAAAATTGGATCAGTAGTTTCGGAGATAAGGGGTCATTTTTCATACATTTTCTTAAATATCTTTAAAAGTATTTATTTCAAAATTATAAAAAAAGAGACCCTCGCAACTCTTTCATTTGATATGCCACACGGTACAATTTGCAAAACTTTTTTTTTAATTTTCGTATTTGGCCCCCAAAGTGAGCCCCATATTCAAATGGCCCAACCATTCACAGAAATACATATAATGTAGGTACCAAATTTCAACTTAATCGGTCCTTAGATTCCGAGCAAATTGGCTGTGACAGATGGACAGACAGACACACGAGTGATCCGTTCTTTCCTTTTGAGGTACGGAACCCTAAAAAATGCTTCATGGAAGTCTGAAAGAAATAATTTCATATCGATGTCAACACTAGGAATGCTTATGCCGCCTTAACTACTACTATTTAAAGATGCTGATGAGTTAGGCCTCTTGCAATTTTCCTGAATCGATTCTGAAAACTTGACCCGGAAATGTTAACGTTAATTTTAAGTTTTTGATGTTTATCATCTTTCCTCCCGCTTTCCTGCAATCTCTGGGAGTGATTTCGTGAAAAGGGACGGAAATGTGTCACAGGAAGCCGGGGAAGCGCGCACTATTTGAATTGACCAAAGCGCGCGCGCGGTGCTAGAGTTGGTCGTCAGAAATGACCTTGACGAGGTGAGATGTCAGATGTCATCATATGCGACTACTGTAAGGCTCGCTCGTTTTTTATTCTATGTGCAGTTGGACACAATACAATTCTGGTGATGTAGAGGTTCTTCTTATAGAAAGTAGAGCCACGGTTACTACTGAAAATTTAATGTCACTGAAAGATATGTGTAATCCATCAATCTGCCTGACCTTTTCCCAACTATGTTGGTGTCGGCTTCTAGTCCAACCGGATGCAGCTGAGTACCAGTATTGTACATAGAGCGACTGCCTATCCGACCTCCACAACCCAGTTACTAGGTAACACGATACCCATTGGTAATACTGGTTGTCAGATTTTTGGGCTTCTGACTACCCGTAATGATTGTCAAAGGTTTATGAATGACAGCCGGGACCAACGGCTTAGCGTGCTTTCCGAGGCACAGAAGGGTCTATATAATGGATGGTCACCCATCCACGAACCGACCGCAGCAAGCGTAGCTTAACCTTCAATTGACATGTGCGGATGTTATAATTTTGCCACGAGTCCTTCAAAGATATGTGCAAACAATGAAAATGAAACTAAACTGCTGCGGGTTGCCGCACCGGAAGTCACGTCGCTCGGCAATGTTAATTTTTAAATAGATAGTAAATAAATGATATTTACCTACATATATCGAGATGTCTAGACACTTCTAGCTGCAAGCCGTATTTAACCCATATATCAAAAGAAAAAGCCATCTAGAAAGCGAAACTACATTTCCTCATGTATGCTGCGGCACGTTTAGCGCGATTGTACTTCTCTTTGCAGTAATATGATTACGACCAGTCCGAATGGCTTCTGCAAGTACACCAATATGCAACTCCAAACTACAAACTTCGCTAACGACCTTATTGTTAAGCGCTAAAGTTCAAAATACTTTACTTAATTAGTGAACGACAGCGAATAAGTTTCAGTACGTCATTCCACCGTATTGTCCTCGTAAAACAACGAATGTGTGTTATTATGACATGGTTCTAATGTCGTTGAGTTCTCGACTTTATGGCACCTTGTCACATTCGGTCGTGTAACTGTATTGCCCGATCGTGGTTTTGAACGCGCTCGCCGCGTTTTCGCTCGGACATGGCAGCCTTTGAGGTTATATTTTTAGTGTTGCCATATTTAGAGATGTTGCTCCGGTCTTGGGTACTTTTAACTGGGTAATCAAGCGGCTTTGACGTCAGAGCGCTGCTTTGGGAGTTAACACTTTTTGGGCACTAAGAATATTAAGTGTCGGGAAGGTATTCAATTTTAAACAATAGGTTACTTATTTCCCTTTTTCTTATCTTTAGCTGATGCATAAATAGGTTTAAGTTTAGTAGAGGTCTGAACAGACTTAATCTCCTACATAAACTATGCAGCTATGTAATTTCAAATAAGAAATACGATCCCGCATATTTTCAATGATACTGGATTCACAGGAGATAAGACAGAGAAAAGTAAGAAGATAAAAGGTAAACAGATGAACAATAAAATTTAAGTTTATCTTTTCTAATAAGAAACTAAATAGAAACCAGAGTTCCAGACTATTTATGTAGCTGTTGCAAACTTAATAACCAACAAAGCAACTGGCATCCCTTAATAAGAAGGACGTTCAAAACAAAAACATATTATGCGCTCCAAATTCAAATGCAATTTGACTGTTACGTTTTTTTAAACCAGACACTCAATGACTCACTGACATTACGGTAAAACGTAACTCAGCGCACGGCAACACGCCATACAGCCTAGAGTGAGAAAGAACGTAACAGGTTTGTTAGCGTTCACGACTTACGTGTAGTGTTCACTTAAAACATCGTCAAATAATATTTAATAACAATCTCCTGTTATGAACCGATACGTTTCCTTCAACAATATGTGGTGTACTTAGTGCTCAGTGTTGAAATAGTGACAGTATCACCAAGGAGGTTGTCAGAGGTGAGTGAACTTAGACGCAGTAAGGCTTTTGCCCTTTACTTCAGGATTCTGGAGTGGCCGTCGCAGTTGTCGATGGTCGTTTTCTGTGCGATACTGTCAGTGTTAAAATTGTTGGATGTTTTTGTACCACAAAGATGGTACATTAGTGAAATTCTAAATTCAAATAATGAGAATCTTGGTACGTTGTATGGGATGTAAAGGCTACCGCTGACGGATCCGGTCTTGATACCTGTATTCTTTGCTTTTTTGTTGCCTTTATCATCATGATATCAGGGTTAATGTCCAGTATTGCAGCTAACAGCTAACCATCCTCTGAGACTTTGCTATATAATAACGGAGTTTGTAGTTTATAAAGTGTATGATGGAATAAGTAACCCGTGTTTCTACTTCAAGCTCTCTATTTGCTTAACTATATCTACTATTTAGTATTTCCTAGCTGGTCTGTGTCAGGTGTTCATCGAAAAAAGAGAATAATTGATTGTAATTTTTTTTAAAGACTTATATTTTACGCTTCTGCAATATATAATTTTTATTGTTTCATTTTACAAACAAAATTAAAACATTCAGAGATCTGTACAAAGCAATAATAATTTAAATTAATTGGTCTATCAGCTGCTTATCACCTCTCGTCATTGGACAATCAGTTAGCAACAGGTTGCCAACCCAATGCCAGAGGGTGTGGGTGATAGGTCACCAGTCAACGGCATTTGATTTAACGTTAATCTTGCGAAGATAGTTTTTGGCACTCGTGAGATATATGTAAATGGACAGAGACATTTCGCCGCTTGAACTGTATTCAAAAATCCAATCAGTAATTCAGGAAGTATGGAAATTAATACTATCTTAGAAATATCTTACGTAAGAGTTTAAATGAAACCCTGCTTCTTGGTCGTTGCCCCACTAAGTATTAACGATCGATAGCTATTCGTTCTTTGCTCTTTGCTTCGTCTTTCGATTATATATAGCTTTCAGTCTTTATTGCCTGCAAATGAGCCTGTGGCATTCAGTTGTTTCTTTTTGTATCTATGTGTGTACGAGTATAATCCCTACAACAAGACTACAGCCTGCCTTCCCTTCTTCAATTGTTTTTTTTACTTTCATGAGTCCATCTTTAAGGAGAGTCCAGCTGATTACACTATCGCCTCAACAATGTCGTAGCCTACCATACGTATTCGACTCCTATTTCTATTTGAGACGCATTCGTTCGTAGTTTTTACCAAAACCTGATTCAAAATACAAAAAAAAACAGACATAAATACTATTGTCCTTAAAGTTCACCTTATCTATTACGTATAGACAGCATTTGGTAATGACCTCGTTCCAAATTGCGTCGTTCAAAAACTGCACATTACTGGTAAAGTCGTAGAACCTTCTCAAATAGTTTAGCTATTAAAAAGTAATTAAGTCCTTCCTTACTTTTAAGTACGTTCAAATATGTGTATATTTTGTACATACTTTACGTGACTTCTGACTAGAAGTCTAATTTCAAAGCAAAGCATTTCATTATTCTTATACATATAATCTTTAAATATTTATTGACTGCGTCGTCCGTCTGTCTAGTATTTGCAAACAACTGCTGAGCGTGCGTCCTGACTTCGTTCTATGAGGACACCGAATCCCAATTGACGCTCACCACCATTACAATATACGCCGCCCCTTACTCCTACCAATACAGACGTAATGTTATATATTCACTTTTAGATACTTTTTATTAAGAGGCTTACAACAGCTAAAGCGCGGTCACTGTCGGACTGCATAGAAATGAAAGAGAAGTGCGATGACACGACGCAGGTAATTTATTGCAAAATATGAAGCAGTTAGCGATTTACAGAAAATTTATTGATTGGACTGGAAAATTAAAACACTATTATGCTAATATGTAGGCTTGTAGAATAATCTGACAAAAAATCAGAATGATTGCATGTAAATTAATATGATTTTTAATCGTTAAAAAAATTTTTTAGAGGTATCTTCATGATTTTTTTCTATCGTATCAAATATGTTGTATTAGGTTTTCAACACACTATCATACTAGCATATATCCTGAAGAATATCATATATTTTTCTGATTTTGTTTACTGCAGTGGATCATATTCTTTTATGCATTATAAAACTTGCGTTTAGGCACGTTTAGGTCTTGTAGTCCCCTTAAACACATATTGTTTTCGTGAAATATTTAACAAGAATTTCACTAAAGTGAGAATTAGAAATTACCATATCTCCGGCTATTATACATAACATAGCTCATAATATAATCATTATGTTTATTAGATTCTACTGTATAACTTCCATATTTTATGATACACGTATACATGTTACGAGCAGAAAATAAAACGATTCAGACAAGTTTGAGTTTGAATCCCGCAGGGAGGTTATCGTTAGGTGAAGTTGCAAAAATTCCTGAACTTACTCTTGCATTTCTTTAATATTTGTGCATTGATTTGAAAATCGAGAGCAGGGGCTTGTGGCTAAATAATAACAGCCGCACAGGTCGATCAAAGGTTAAGCTACGCTTACCGCGGTCAGTTCGCGGATGGGTGACCGTCCAATACATATCGAGACCCTTCGGTTCTCTTCTCGGAAAACAAGTTATGCCGTTGGTCCCGGCTGTCATTCGTAGATCTTTGACAGTCGTTACTAGTCAAAAGCCCAAAAAGTCTGACAATGGATATCAAGGGATATCGTGTTACCTACCCAGTAACTAGGTTGTGGAGGTCAGATAGGCAGTCGCGCCATGTAAAATAATGGTATTCAGCTGCATCCGGTAAGACTGGAAGCCGACCCTAACATATTAGGGAAATGGCTAGGCAGACTGATTGATCTGTAGATGGAGCGCCTCGTTCGCAACCTGTTCAAATAAGTTTGGGTTAACTTATCTGTCAATTAAGTTCATACAACTTCTGTCTCTGTGAATTAAATCCTTACGTGACCGATCGTTCATCGTGACGAACCTTTTTAGAAAAAAATACATATGTAATCATTTGGGTTTAGTTTATGCCCGTGACAGTATTATTATTACACTCAAGGCAAATCATTCAAGATAGCAAGATGAAGATAAAGCTAGCTCACTAAACCGTGTTCAAGACCGTCACGTCCAGATTTCCTCACGATGTTTATTCTCGATCAGTTCTAACAGAAGCCTAGTTTGTTAGGGAATAGCTAAAGCCGTGAATAATAGCTGAAATTTGGTTCGACGACGTTTATCTATCTGTGATGAGTGGGTATGGCAAGATCTTGAGCATTTTAGCTTAACAGTGAAAACTGAGTTCAAATTCATTACAATAAAGTGACCTTAAATTCCATCGCTGATAAATATGAACAAGAACATAAACTTATGTCAGTTCAATTATGTTTATCATTCAGTATCAATTTAAGATGAATAATTATAAAATATGAACGGCAGATTCTTCCAGGGATTTCATCTTCCTTGGCGTACCCCCGAACAATCGGCTTGCAAAAAACTGGCTGACCTTGTCCAAGACGAAGTCATGAGCGGTATAGTTATGTGTGTTACTTGTATGAATATGAATATGTCTGACTAGCCTTTAGCCAACAATGTATGGCTGCCAGGTCTGGAATCCAGTCTCACCAGGCCAGATGATTCTGAATATGATTGTGTGCGGAGCGTATCCAATCATTTGAATACTAAATATCGTCAAATTCAAAAATTCAAATTCAAAATATTTTTATTTCACATAAACCTACAAGGGCACTTATGAAACGTCAGAAGCTAGGTGCACGGTTCCAATTGGTCGTTTCCTATGGAGAAGAGTCGGCAAAAAAACTCCACGGTTACTCTTTTAAAAGTAAATGGTTTTTAATGTTTCCAAGTTACAGTGTTAAAAGGTATGAGAGGACAGTGTAGGCCCATCAACAAGTACCAGGTACTTAGCAAAATATTACGTCACATCTGTTGTAAGGCTTCCGGGTTCCTAACAATTTCTATATCGACCGTCTACGATTTGTATGTGAACCGGAACCTTTCTAAGTTCTATTAAATAATTAATGTAGGGCAAGGGTGCGTAAAGGGCAATCATTATGTCCACGGATTAACCATGATAGGTAGTTATAGAATCTTCATCATTATACAACATATAAATTATAATTAAAATCTTTGTAAATTACATAGGGCACCTTCTCTCTGCCTTGCTTTAGTCCTTCATGGTGAGGTGTTCCTACTTATCCAAGTGTTGCAAAAAGTAGTCTTTTATTCTCCTATAAGGAAACATTTTCTCAAAATGCGATATGCGATCTGATTGATGCAGTGATAATTGTCTGTATTACGTCATAAGCCGCGTGCAATGTCGTGAGTAATAGTATGAATAGTTCATATATATCATTTATAATAGCTACTGCAATGACGACCTTCCTTCCGTCGTTAATTTTTTTGCTGCTTTCATTATTATTCTCGTATTTTGGGACTGATTGAGGTACAATGTGCCTGTGTTCTTTTTAATCTTCTGCATACGAATCTTCTCGGCTGCATGTTTATACCATTTCATGCTTTTATCTTCTGAACCTCCCATCTTGTGAAGAAGTGAGCTTGAAGTGAACTGTCATTCTATCTAATGCTAGGGATTGACAATATTGACAGCTCACTTAAACCTCACTTCACCTATGTTTTTACGGTGACATCAGAATAACACTACTGTAATCAAAATCAACTGTTTTGAAAAAGTAACGTGCACGACTTTTATATCCTGCATGTTCTGCATTTTATTCAATACATTTCATTGACTACCTAAGTTATTGTAAAACGACAACCTGTCAGTTTTTAATAAGGTATCAGTTATGGCTAGATACATCTATGCAGATGACAAGAGCATCCTTACTAATTACATTATAAGTACCGACCACAATGTCTGCTGACATCAAGAGTCATTCTTGAATTCATGATTCAAGAGATAGGTTTCATACGGCAGGAATAAGTAAGTAAACTTTGTTTAAGGTTGACAAAGAAAGCATTATCAATGATTTTCGTATTATCAGTCTAGCTACCACCAACTTCACATCAGTCTGATCAAGCTGTTTGTGAATATGTAATGTGGAAACACATATAGGTACTTGAAATACGACGTAGTTTGCGGATAAACATGACAGAACTGATAATTAGTCATCATTGTTGATTAGCTATCCGGTGTATCATAGTTGAGGCAATAGTTCACATACCTATGTAGTAATCGGTGGCGCTAATTATTCTCATAACATACCTACTTTGAAGCAGTCATTATTATTTTATTGACATTTTTTCTGATGTTTTTCTAATGATTAGAAGAAGGTAATGATGAATTGGAATGTGTTAATTAAGATTTGCGTTCATCTTAGCCTTAACAGACTTCTATAAAATATTACCGCGAATGGGCAAATTTCTGATGCAGACTCTAAATAAATAATAATGGCGATCCATCTAAAGTATCTTCATCTTTTATGGGGTACTGTGTTAAATGCTACAACAAAATACCTTGTGATATATTACAATTAAATGAAAGAAAATTTAAAACTCATATTAAAAGTACACTTTGTAAACAAGCCTATTACAAATTAGAGGAATATATCCAAGATAAGAATGCTTGGAAACATGCTGGTCCTGCTCCATAGGACAATCTAGAATCTAGACAAAATCAAACTGGTTGCTAATTTAAGTTGTATAAATTATTATTTTTACGAGTATTACATGACATTGATTTTGCATTCTGTGATTACTTCCTCACACACTGACTTATTAATTGTAAATTTTTTAAGAAAATCATCTACTTTTACAATGTTTGTAAATATGTGAAAACCGTACATCTATCACATCATTAATTAATTTATCTTTCGTGGCTTCATTTTTATTAATTCTTCTTTTTACCTATTGTGGTAACCTATTTTTATTTTATTTTTTTAGATGCATCGTCTTCACATATAATTATGTAACGAATGTAACACATACAAATATTGTAACAATTTTTAAAAGAGTAACGGTGGAGTTTCTTGCCCATTCTTCTCCATACGAAAACTACCTTTTGGAAGGGGCGACTAGAATCAATTCAATTCAATTTTTTGTAAACTTTGACGTTCAAAAGTGCCTTACAAGGGCCTATTTGAAATAAATGATTTGACTTTGACTTTGACTTTGACTTTGACCATCGTTGGGAATAAAAACCAGGTCAAGTAATTATTTTAAGCGACTCAAAACCAAGCCAGAATAGCGAGACATTATCCTGAAATTATTTTCTCGTCTTCAAGCTTCTCTAGGACGGCTTCAGACTTTACGAGGCAGTATTATTTTGTGCCATTACGCGGCTTCCTTGGCTTAAGATGTGCTCAAAACACGGCGCTGTCCCACTGAGTGCGTGAGCGAGGGCCTTAACTAATGCCATGATGATTTAAGATGAGTTCTGCAGGTATTTTCGAGATTTAGGAATTAGGGAGATTGGGTTCGTAAAGTTTATGACGATACTTATACCTTGCTTATGTTGGAAATGTGAATGTATGTCCTTTGTGTTTGTATAGTTTTCTTGTTAACTAGCGAACTGATTTTGTTGAAGGCCGCTAATTTGAAGTAGCTTGAAGTGTAGAAAGACATTCATTCTGAACAATAGGTATAAAAATGGGGGAAACTTAGAAAATTATAGTAAAGTAATAGGCGAAACAAAACGCAACAGTAACTACATAATAAAAATATTCTCTAATAGAATGAATCCTATAACTGATAAGGCCAGTCTTACCTAGTGGTATCGTGCTACCCGTTAACTGGGTTGTAGAGGTCAGATAGACAGTTGCTCCATGTAAAATACTGGTATTGAGCTGCATGTGGTTCTGGTAAGACTAGAAGCCCCAACCCAACATATGTAGTTGGAAAAAGGCTATATAGAAGAAGAAGACTATGACTGATTAGGTTACAGAAATGGATCTGCAGCCCATCAGCTCAATTTTTTTATCTTATGACGAAACAGGCGCCACTATCATAATCCTTCTTAATCGCTCGGTAAATGAAAGAGCACAAAGATTTACATTGAATGTTATTTAAACATATTGTCTTGAGAACAATGCCGGCTCGAGTAACGGTTGCGAATCGTTGTAATGACAATAGTGAAGTGCTGGGTTGAGTAACAAAGAGAGATGCAGAAGACTCACTTATGAAAGTAACTGAAAAAGCTAGTGGAATAGTTGAAGTAACAAGCACCAGTGCGTTATTTTCAATGTTGTTTTTTTGTTGGTATATTGGCGTATCATCATCACTGGCAGCCACCCACTGCTTAGTACAGGCCTCCTACGTTACAGTTGACATATATTATATGCCAAATAATGTAATGTAATGTTTTGTGTTTCGTAATATTAATTACTTTTGCATAAGTACCATTGTACAAAATCAAGTATTTTAACTGAACAGACAGCTGTGCTGCTAAGGATGTTGTTGCGCCACTTCTTCTTCCCAGCTAAAGTACTAAGAAGTGCAGTGAAGTGAAGGGCGGGCGTTTAGGGGGACTGTCTTAATGTAATTATGACGTTCAAAAAGTGCTGATTCTCTGTTTGAATAAATGAGAAAATCAAGCTTATATTAATTGAATGTATGCTTTTCAAGTTAATCTAAGACACCAATGTTGAATGATGGTAATGGCAAGGAGACCTAAGTGATCTGAAGTCTTCAACACGTACCGTAGTTCGCACGGGAAACCATAAGAGTTGCTCTTTTGGTGTCTCTCTTTTCTCCTCTTTTCACAATTATGCCATACAATGGATATAAGAGGAAGATTTCATAAAGGCAGAAATGGTTTTCACTTTTGATTTCGTTTCGGAGCACTGCTGCGGTGCAGATTTCATTATTCTAACATCTATAACAATCTATAGGATTCGATGCTAGATTTCAATTTGTATGAATTAGAACTTCTATTCTGTTTTGTTCTGTACTTCATGCGTGTACAAATGCACGGTTCTGAACACCGGTACTCATCACTGCCGTTACGTCACGATGGCTGACAATTATTTTGTCGCTCTATGTGCCACGTGTGGGTGGTTCATTGTCTAGCTAAAAGTTTGGATTGTTAGTTTTTTTGAGGTTTCGAACCTGAAGAGTACCAATGGGGCCGTTACTACGTTTGCAATGTCTTTAGTCATTTTGTTTCTCTGTTCGGAAACTCTATCTCAGTAACTGCGATGAATTTGTTCAGTAGCATCATTAACGAAGGTTCTCAGCAACGTTATTGCGGTTTTCGCCATCATTTAGAGAATTTATTCCGGTACAACTAATAATAATAATATTTATTAGAACTAAAAACACAATTACAATAAAAATTTATGTACGATAATGACTGCATTAGTTATAAACTGTGTCGCAGCCATTAACGCCCATACAAAAAAGGTTATGCGTAAGTGCTCCAGCGTTTACAAATTATTATTATTAACTTAAAACTTAAAAAGAAAAATTAAAAAGAAAAATAACAAATAATAATAAAAAGGAAAAACAAACAGAAAATAATATAAAAGCAAAAAAAGTATGGTAATCAAAATATGCAAGTGATGTGTTGTGCGTGTGTGTGGGTGTGGTGTTTTGTGCGTGCGGAGTGTTGGTGTGCGTAAGTGTGCGTGTGATATGTTGTGTTGTGCGTGTGTGTGGTGTTGTGAGTGCGTGCCTATGTATATGTTACGTTTTAACTAACATTTCAAGTTCCTCATAAGTAAGAGTATGTAGCCATTTATCAACGGTGACTCGACACTCCCTCAGATTAAGTGAATATATGTTACATACGCTATTTACTCGGTTGTACAAAATAGAGCTTAGGTATCTATATTGACGTCTAACCATTTCAGTACCTACTGGCTCGATTAAACAGACTCTAATAGACCTTCGTCTGTGCTTAATGAGGTCAGCATCGTAAGTCAGTTCGGAGTGCTTACGTAGTACGGTGCTAAGTGTAAATGAGTGTCTCACTCTTGGTATCCCACATAATGCGTAGAGTTCCTTTGTGGGGAAGCGGATTGGTTTGTGGGCCATAACTTTTAAAACTGCCCTCTGCGCCCTTTCCACTCGCAGTAATGAGGATTTACCAGAACTGCCCCAGGCTGTTATACAATAGGTTATGATTGAGTGAGCTAGAGCATAGTATACCGTTTTTAATGTAGGGAAATCAGCAGAGGCCCTCAGGTTCTTAAACACATATATTAGTTTCCTGACTCTACCCACCAGTGACTTTATATGTTCACTCCATGACAGAGTACTATCAATATAGATACCAAGATACTTCATACAATGAGTACGGACAATTTGTGTACAATTACAGTCCTGGTTTGTGATAGGGTTACATTTGTGAGCTGTTAGTGTGTAGTCAGAGGTCGGCTGTGATGTTCTGCGAGGGGAAAAGGTCATAAATTTAGTTTTACCCAAGTTAAGGGTCAGCAGATTGTTCCTTAGCCAGGTCATAGTAGTCTGCAGAGCAGATTCAGCATGAGAGAGCGTATCGGACCAATCATTACCATGTACTACTATTGCAGTATCGTCTGCGTATGTTATAATTTTACAGTTTAGTAAAGGTAGGTTGCAGAGGTCATTTAGATAAATCAAAAATAAGGTGGGTCCAAGTACACTGCCCTGTGGCACACCATGACTGATAGATTGGGGTCGACTTGTGTAATTTCCTATTCTAGTAGTCTGAGAACGACCTGTTAGGTAACTTGTGAAAATATTTAGGGCCAAACCTCTGATTCCAAGTCGTTCTAGTTTGTTTCGTAAGAGTGGGATGGAGACCGTATCAAAGGCTTTAGAGAGATCTAGGAAAATTGCCATTGTTTTTAATTTATTGTTTAGGTTTCTAGCAATAGTATTAGTTAATTCCAAAACTGCATCTTCAGTGCTTTTGCCGGATCTAAAACCATATTGGTTCTCAGCGATAATATTTTGGACTTTTAAGTAACTGAGGAGCCTGCTATTTATAAGTTTTTCTAAAATTTTGGATAAAGTAGTTAGCACTGAAATAGGCCTATAGTTATCGACACGGTCTCTAGCTCCACTCTTATGTATAGGATGAACCAAACCCGTCTTGAATACCGAGGGGAAAACCCCTGTAGCGAAAACGAGGTTGAAGATATGGCACATAATCGGGATGAGAGTATGTCTTGCATTTTTGACTAGCATAGTAGAAATGCCATCACACCCAGCCGCACTCGTAGAATTAAGACTGAGTATAATTTTTTCAATTTCCTCGTTATCAGTTTCGAAAATAGCCATTGAATTTGGATGGGTAGTTATTGCATGGGAGCCCAAGACACATGCAGGGTCATTATAGTTGGAATCAATGTTGGATGCTAGGTTCTTGCCCACATTTACAAAGAAGTCATTAACAACATCAACAGCACGCGCGGGGTCATCCATCAGAGACAGCAGCTCATTAGAACTAGATTTGTTAGTGTTAAGGTTTGCAATTGTTTTTATGAGATTCCATGTTTTCTTCGGGTTTTTTTTATATTTATTGAATTCTTCTCGCTCATATTCACGTTTTAATTTTTTTAATAAATTGTTGCAGAAATTTTTGTAACGCAGGTATGTCACTCGGGAAATTTCATTATTGGGTTCTTTTTTAGTTTTATGATATAGTTTATCCCGATTTCGTATGCATTTTAGAATTCCAGGGGTGATCCAAGGTTTAAGTATGCGTTTCTTACTTGAGATGCGATCATTATTTGTATTATTACTGACAACATTAGACATTATATTTACTAGTGTATCAGCAGCTTGTGATGCGTCGTGACATTGCAGGACCGGTGAAAAATCTGTCATCTCAAGTGCTTCGACGCATGCTGCAAGGTCCACCCGTCGATTTAATGTTATGGATTTTGACGTTTTGATTCGGGAGTCGTAAGACACTATCAAAGGGGCGTGGTCAGTAATAAGCGAGTCTAGAACCAAGGTGACCACTCTCGTTTTTGATTTGATGATTGCGTGATCCAAGCAGCTATCGCAGCGAGTTGGAAACAAATGAGCCGGTAGCATTCCATGTGATGCAAGTGTATCAAGGTAAGGGTGAGAATGCATGTCATCATTGCTATCAGGAGATAAGTTGATATTAATATCACCCAATAGAATAATACTTTTGTGGGAGTTGAGTGAGTGCAAGGTAGCATCTAAACTGGTAATAAAGTTTTGGATATTCCGGAAAGAAGGAGAACGATATATCGCGATCAACGCCAGTTCGGTAGTGAATTTAACAATAAGGCAGTTTGCGTCGTCAAATATTGGTTTTTCAAGGGTGTATTTTAAATCTGACCTTATGTATACGACCACGCCATCACTCTTATTATTATGATTGGACGCATAAGACTCAAAGCCCGGTATAGTAGGGATATAAGGACATTTTTGCAACCAGCATTCAGTTAAAACAACCACATGGAAATGCAATTTAGTTCTATCTAATAAGATTAAAAGGTTATTAAAATTACCAACGTTACCTATGCTACGAATGTTTACATGAAAAATATTTAATCCAGTTTTTGTAGTTTTTATATATGCATTACATTGTTCCGGAGAGCAGGAATAGGAATCTGAAACACTAATTTGTTCCAGATCAGCTACTATATGTGATGTATCACCCATTATGTTGGTTGTATGGGGTAAAGAGATAATACAATAAATTAGTTTCCATGGAATGACAGCGATTTGTATCAATGAACCTGGTTTTTAAGTTGAGGACATGGCAAAATTCTAGCGCATTATTATAGTAGACAATTTTGATGAATAAACGTTTTCCCTCATAGTGTAGTGTAGAGTTGTAATAGATGTGTACGAGTAACGGTAAGTATTCAGTGTTGTGTGTTATGGGGTTGAGTTTGAGTGTTAATAATAAAGTTTTCGTATACAGGGATATTAACATTTTACATAGCAACAAAATATAGTATAAGTTGTAGGTATTGCTTATGTTACTTTTATAAGAATACAATGTTATAGCAATTACCTTTGTTTTAAATTGAACGGAAATAAACTACTAACTAGTAGTTCTGCGATCAGTATACCTTGCGAACACAAACTTTTTTGCAAAAATTAATATACCACCCGATCCCCCGATTCCAGGATTTATATCCCGTTTTAAATAACTTTAGTAGTGAAAATAACCATGTCAGTTAAGAATCCTATAGTTAATATCCAACTTAAAAAAACCCCGACTACGGCTGTAGGTAAACTAACCCACAATTAACCAACTACTATCTGTTAAATATGAGACTTTACTTTTGAAGCTACATTACACCTAACAAAACTTAGTCACACTCACACAAAATGTTCGATGGGACCTAACCATTTGCCGAGCGACAACGACGACGCGATCTGGCAGTGCACTGTAGCGCCATCTAGTGACCTTATTGTAAAACGTAGTTTTGTTATGAGAAAGTGGTCCCAGGTGCTCCATTAATCCCTGCCAAATGGTAAAAAGGCCGATTTCATTGGTAGAAATAAAAAAGTGAGCAATTTACTACATTTTGAGGAGTTTTTCTGTTCATCACGCCGAAGATCCTCATCAGATCTTCTCCAAATTTTGTGAGACCAACTTAAAGTTTGACCCTTTTAAATAAAAAAAGAACCATCGAAATCGGATCTCATAAGGTGGATCATATCCAGCACGCCCCGTTTTGCCCAGTTTAAAAAAAAAATATAATATCCTGTAGAGGAGTATCAACAAACTGACACACGAAATCTCGTCAATAAAGAAATGTAGATGTTTTCTCAATTTCAGACGTCATAAAAACCATGCGATGCAGGGGCGAGTTGCTAGTGCAGTATAATAGTAAAGTAGTGAACTCTGTCACTTTCCGTGATTCCTCAAAAAATAACCATTTAGTGTTGATTTTTTCAATAGTCAAATAACAACAGTGCTATTCTGTAACCATCTCACCGTGAAAACTTAGGTGAAGTGAGCGTGGAGTAAGCTGTCATTCCACAGGGATTGACACTATTGACAGCTCACTTCACCCAAGTTTTCACGGTGAGATGTTTACAGAATAGCATGGCAGAATATATCAGTTTGTCATATTTTATATACAAAAACTGTCAAAACGCAATATTTATTCCTAAAGTTGGAAAAATCAGTACTAAAATTTGCATGTTGTGAATTAGAGGAGTTGAATGCAGATTTCGCAGAACTTAGCTACTCGTTGAATTATAAATTAACTCGATACAAATTCGTGGAATTTTAATTCTCATATCACAATATTACTGAGTTTTGATGTTACTGTTGATGTTGGGCATTTAGAATTGATTCCTTTCAATTCCCTTTCGATTAAAATATTTTAAGAAGGGTTAGGTACATAACTACTAAAGTAATAGCATCTTAGGCCCTCATATATAAATGTCATTTAGCACGTAATAGGGATGATGACAAATTTTATTTTTTTAGTTTGTCATTGAGATTATTAAAAAATATTGGACGCGTATTTTTTCTTTTTTTACCTAATCTAAAGATTACGGCGATACATTGAGTTAAAATGTGATATGACGTCACGAGTATGTAGATTTTATGCTTACTTGTGACGTACCCACTCCTCAACTTAAAATGCGTTTTATCTAAGTAACGTCTTTTTTTTGAGTCGTTTGGGTTTGAAGCTCTTGGGCCGTGGGGTCCGACTGCTCACGGCCTCTTTAAAGAAATCTCCAAACGGCTATTTGACACTTTCCGTGACCCAAGGGCTGGTTTTTACCTTGGGCAGAGGCTAAGCATTGCCATACAACGTGGCAATGCGGCCAGCCTCTTGGGTACATTACCAGTCGACAGCGATGCGGATGAATTTTTCGATGCTATATTTTAGTTTGTAAATAGTTTTAGTTAAGTTAGTATATAATTTTTCTACTTTTATTAGTTATAAGTTGTTTGTAAACTTACTTGCTTCGCATTAAAATCATTAATCTAAAAATAAAATTAAATAAAAGTATTTTTTTATTAAATGATAAAGCAAAAAATACGTGTCTAAATTTTTTTTATTATCTGACGGACTAATTAGATTTTTTTTTTTTTACCCAGGCATCATCCCTTTTCCCCGTCTCTATCTGTAACAGTTTGACAGTAACGGTTATCCAAAGTACCTACGAGTATTATAGATCACAGCCTTAGTTCTTAATATTTCGTTACACAGGGCCCAATGGACTCCCATGTGCTTGGTTTCATAAGTCATTCTATGTTATATCATACAGTTCTGTTAAATCGTTGTTAGTATTGCATTTCATCCTTCCATATCCAATAGGTATCGTATATTGTTCCACAACCAATCAGCCTGTTATTGGAATTACCAAGTAATTGCTAGAGTTAATCAATGATGAACCAATTATGTCGTTTTTACGGAATGTTAGCAACAAATTCTTCTTTATTGCAATCTTTCACAAAAGTAAAGCGTGGCTCGGACATGTGCAACGCTATTATCGTTGTTATTATTACTGATTATGATTTGACTTTTTAATTCGGCATAACTATCGTCATTAATTTTTACTGATTATTTTGTATAAAACCTTCTGTTTTGTTGTATCAGACCATTTTCATCATGGTCCGTCAACCTATGTTTCTTCTTGACTTGAATTAGATACACACATATTAGTTGGAGCAGTACCTACTCTTTCTTTCGTATATTAATATCCAGAATCCATTGTGTTAACTGACATGAATACATGTTTCAAAATACATCCTCCTTTATAGCTTTGTACATCAAACGAGTCTTACCACTCTCTCAATCCTTCAATCAAAACGGATTGGGATTGTCATACCATTGTGCATTGCGACAAATCGCGTCAGACCGCGACTATCCGCAGGATTGCCACACGGAGGTGACTCAACAACGTGCGTCGGTGTTACCTAATAAACGCACGTATACTGGTATAGCTGTGCATTTAAAATTATTGATATTATCACGTTTCTAACTATTCTAAGTACAGGTTTTTATTAGAAGTTTAGATTTGTATCTGCCTATGCACGCAAGACTCTTTCGTATCTGATTTTAAATAACTTTCCTTGTAAATCTACTTCGCTATCACAGATCTTAATGATCTTGGAATCTTAAATCAGTATTTAATTTTTAAGACTTGTTTTCTGACACTTATTATTAAATTTCGTCATACTTATTAACATTACTGCATTGTAAATTGTGTTTTTTTTCATATACCACAACTTACATCACGCCTGTTATCCCCGAAAGGTTAGGCAGAGTTGGACCTATAGTATACTCATTTTGCCAGTTATGTTTAAGTCCCATGTAAAATGGGGCGAACCTGTTGCCATCATTTGTTCTGATGCCGTAGGAAATAGTTTAAAAAACAATTTTCTGTAACCTTACTTTACCACTTCTCACCATCAAACAAGTAATGATGATTAATGATTCTACCGTCTCTGTTAGGGGACAGCTATTTTCCTGCATCGGGACAATACCAGACTAATATAATTAAAAGAAATATTAACTTCTAAAGATAACAAAAACAACAGCAGAGTTCCTGCCATAGCTTCCAGATACTCTCGACGATCCTTTTTATTCCCAATGGAATTCCGCTGTCTTTTCTGACATCAAATGTCAACCAGCAGATTTATCAGCTATCTTAATGACTACTTCCCAACTTACCGGTTAGTTACTAACTTAATATTTGATAGTGATGAGAACTTTTTGGATTCCGTATTTGGGCCATATTAACCGGTAAAGCCCTGATAAACAACTAATTAACGTGCTAATTGACGTGCTTGAGGGTCACCCAGGGCTTTACCGGTTAAGTTAGTTCAAAAAGAAAAGTTTTGTTTGTACTTAGCGAATGAACTAATGTCGCTGGAGGGGTAATTGATTTATTTGTAGAGAGACTGGATAGAGCTTTATAACTTCATAAGCTTAGAAGTCGCAAAGACCTTATAGGACACGTCAGGTCAGGTGGGTTTGAGTCACAAGTTGATTAGAGTTTTATCCTTAGTACAAAAAATATCTGTTGGAGCTATAGCAGTATCGCCCTGTGTTACTCTAACACACGTTATAACTTATCTTACTATACTCTGTCTATCTCTTTTTGGAGTATATAGCCGTGTACATATAAGATGGTGTAAATTAAAACAGCCTCAAAATTGGCGATCTCTAATAGTCCTTTTGTCTCGGAAATGTTTGGTTGTCAGCCCTCCTACTTCAAAACCTATCATAGGTCTCGAGTTCCAACTCAAGACACGCACCTCTGACTTTTCGGATTCATGTGCGTATTGTATAATATCACTTGCTTCAATTACGGTGAAGGAAAATATCATGAGGAAACTTGCATGCCTGAGAGATATTTTTCGACGGCATGTGAAGACAAGTTAGGGGCGGTATAAAAACTCTGACACCAGGTTAGTCACTAACCACACGAAAAAGAAGGAAAGAAAGCCCTCCTACCAACCAACTTTGCTAAATACCTAAACTTTTAACTCCTTCTTCTCCGTGTCACTAGCACGACAGTATTTTAGACCTTGTTGGCCACTTCCACTTCGTCACTTCCACGGCGTCGTCGGCGCAGAGCTCACTTTGATTGCATGTTTTGGGACACAGACAGCAGGATAGGAGGTGGTGGTGCTGCTTTCCACTACGACGTGGTTCAAATTCTCGTATACAATCGTGTGAAAAAGAATGTTAACGCCACAGTAACTGGCGTCGGAGTATGTTTTATTACCTGGATAATCGGCAGTCGGCACTTCACTTTTGTTCTTTATGCGTGCAGAGATGGTATCTGTAAAAGAGACGGGGTTAGCTATTTATTTACGTGCAACTGTGTAAAATTATTTTAACGTGACCGAATGCAGTACCTATTTTGTGAACATTTTCATGCAATACTTCAGCATAGCCTGACAAAACATAGGTTGTTCGTACTTTCCATTCCACGAATCCTTTCATAAGGACTTCTACTATACCACGTCTTCTATCGAGTCAAATGGTTCGTTTAGATATTTCTCAAATTCAGATATTCAGCCACCATGGTTCTATTTACCTACGCTAAAGTTGCTTGCCCAAGGCCCTTTGAATGTTCATTATTGAATGCTGAAGTTGGGTCTCTAATTCTCCATATAACGCTTCTGGATGCACTATACTTTTGTTTAGTGTTCAGAACTGGCAAGGTCCGGTTCATCTTTACGATTAACTTTTACTACGGGACCAATCCCGAAATTATAAAAAAAAAGTGTGTGTGTGGACTGGAGTTTACTCGTCTTTGAATATGCAATAAGCAAAAAGGGCATCTCGAAACTCATAAAATTTCCATACCAGGGTCCTTATTATTAAAATCGATTCTTAAGGAGTAAGCTCCAAAAAATAAAAAAAGAGCGGGTGTGGGCCATAATCCACGCGGGCCATAGTGCAGATTGGTGGATTTCACATGTCTTCGAAGTTTTGGTTCTAGGACGTGCCGGTTTTCTCAAGATATATTTTTCTTCACCGTTCCTAGAGCAGTGGTGAAGATATAAACTACGCAAAGTGCCTGCCTGGGATCAAACCCACGACCTCCGGCAACCTCGCGACCTCGGCCACCACTGAACACACTTTTGATTAAAGCAGAGAAAAATCATTCTATGGCTATTTCTATAATTTGAACACAGAGGTGTCCAGCGCGTAATGAAATACAGTATTATGAAATGATTCTGTTAACATAATGTTTAAATTATACCAATCAACATAACTAGTATTTAATTATGCAACATCTATGGTTGTAGGATTCCTTTCATTATTTATATTATAAATGTCGAATGAACCAACGATTTGCATTACAAATCGAATGTCTGATACGAAATTCCTGAGTCTTATCGAATAGTATCGATAAACACATGATTGTGTTTTTTTCTCAGTCTTATCTTTAATTTGATAGTTTTTGGTTATTTTGGTCAACAAACCAAAACATTATTTTGTCTGTTGAAGCTGGTTCGCAACTGACATGAGGGCTAAGTTAGACCCGGACTCCACCAAAGCGGAGACGAGACGAGTGGAGAGGAGCTGTGTTTTAAACAACCCACAGAATTTCATTATTCACACATCTCGTCTTCACTCAGCTGTAGTGGATACCACTGAGCGAAGATGTATCATATTTGTATGGCGCGATCGAAGCAGAGATGTGAGCTGTGCCTCGCATGCTGGCAACGGAGCGCAGCGGAGTCGAGAAGAGATGTGAGCGGCATTCAGTGAGCCGTCAACATCCAACGCTCGCCGCACGCAGCTCAGTTCCGCTCTAGCCAGCACACATCTCCGCTCCAGTCTAGCCAGTTCACATCTCCGCACGGTGGATAGATGAAAAACATCGCTTCTCGTCTCCTCCGCTTCGGACATCTCCGGACATCTCCACTTTGGTGGAATTTGGGCCTTTTAAGCTTTGGTTTCCTAAGAAACTGGTTCGGTAATATTATAACGATCGTCATGAAAATTTATTCCACTACTTACTTAGTATTTGACATTAAGGTGTCAAAAAACGCGCTTTCTTAGAAAGCTTAGTGACAATCGCTTCCAAAGCGTTTCGTTTTTTTACAACAAGACTGACTTACGCTTTTCGGTAGCTTATGTGGATCCAATACATTTATGACTGGTATCGTTTATCCTTGATAGAACAACATCTAGGCAAAGTGACAACCTTTCAGGTCATGTTTTAGGTACCTACATTTCGCCGAAATAGCTGGAAAATCATGGGGGGAGGACTTTGCGTAGCAGTGGGATGAGGCAGACTGACCAGTAACTCTTAGTCTCAAATAAAGAGCAATCAATCTTCCTAACCTTTTCCCAACTATGTATACCGTATTTTACATGGAGCGACTGCCTATCTGACCTCTACAACCCAGTAACTGGGTAATACGATACCCCTTGGTAAGACTGGTTGACAGACTTTCGCGCTTCTGACGACTCGTAACGACTGTCAAAGATCTACGAATGACAGCCAGGACCAACGGCTTAAAGTGCTTCCCGAGGCACGGAGGAGTCTCGGTATGTTAAGATGATCACCCATTCACAGACCAACCCCGGCAAGCGTAGGTTAGCCCGATGGATCGAACCGTGCGGTTGTTATTACCTAGCCACGAGCTCCTCAAATAAAAAGCATACTGCCTAAATTCACAGAGAATCTTCGTCGAAGGAAAACATCCTTCAACATAGCTCTATGCCTATCTATTTATTGAAACAATGTAAAAACTCGATCCCATATTATATCCCACCAAGCAACTATAACCCTTAAACACAATCGTATAACCATCAGATTCCCTCAAAACATCACTAATGATGATGTATCACCTATCTTTGACATCAGAAAGCAACCACTGCTTTTGACACGGAAGAATAAAACATAGTCAAGACAAATAGAGTTCAAAATCAATTGTTTTGTCCAACAAGTTGGTCAGTTAGTACTCTGTTAAGTACGGAACCAGTTTTTAATATACATTCCAGTGCAAACGGTTAGAACGGTATTTATTATGTGTACTTGTGTCTATGGTCTAGGAGCCGAGACTCAGAGGTCTAGTTTTTATACAAGGACAAAGTGGGGCTATCTGTGTGTGTTTTTTAAGTGGGTTATTATCGAGGATTTGTGGAAGAATCGAATAAGTTTGATTTCGAATTGATAACCTTTGGGTATTGTTTTCGCCACTAGTTATAAGATTCTTTTGAGAATGTTTCGGGGTAGGTAGCACTCGATAGGTACCTAGAGATGAATTTTATAAAACAAGTGTCGTATATGATACGGTTGTTCAATACCACAGAATACAGTTACAATTGGCGTGCAGCGATGGTTTGCAAAAACAATATCATCATCAATCAAAGAAGTCATGTCAGTTTTGCACACGGCTTATTGTAAAATAAGTGGGGTCTCTCTCATTAAAGGTTTATTTTGTCCAATACCTACAGGGGCTCGTGGGTAAATAATAACAGCCGCACGCGTCGATCGAAGGTTAAGCTACGCTTGCAGCGGTCAGTTCGTTGATGGGTGACCATCTATTACATATCAAGACTCCTTAGTGCCTCGGAAAGTACGTTATGCCGTTGCTCGCGGCTGTCATTCGTAAATCTTTGACAGTCGTTACATACCCAGAAGCCCAGAAAACTCTGACAACCAGTCTTACTAATGGGGTATCGTGTTACCCAGTAACTAGAATGTGGAGGTCAGATAGGCAGTCGCTCCATGTAAAATACTGGTATACGGTACCTACATAAAATGCTCGCAGTAATACAGTTTTATATAATTCTTTGACACATAATATAATCAGAGCTGAACGTTCAGCTACCTCTCAATTTGTACTAAAGCGCAAAGATAGACGCTTCCCGGTAAATGGCGAGACACTTAGTAACATTTCGCACACACTTACATCGGTACCACGGAACAGTATTTGATGATATTGTAGCAGGATGTCTGTTTTGAAGATATGCTTACGATAGTTACGAATACGATTATTATACGTTTTGCTGTGAGAACCTATTGGATACCTATATAGAAACTATTATGTTAGAAGTATTGATGAAGGTTGTGTTGGGGTAAGAGTATGTGCAGACGGCATACAATCGGTGTACGACTTTTTATAGGACGTGTGCGTTGAATGAATGAAATGCACCGACCCCAGGGTGGTTTGTCGTCGATAGGATCCGGCAATTGGGACTCGAGGTGGCCTTGCACAAGTCCGAGGCCATGTGTTTTTATGGTCCTCGGAACGCGCCACTGTCGGGTTCCCGGATAACGGCAGGAGGGGTTCACATCGGTGTCGAGTCGACGATGAAGTACCTGGGACTCGTCCTCGACAGCCGGTGGAACTTCGTTGAGCACTTCCGACGTTTGGCTCCCAAACTGCAGAGGGCTGGGGCTGCTTTGAAGCGGCTCCTGCCCAATCTAGGGGGTCCAAACGCCTCCTGCCGGAGGCTCTACGCGGGGATCGTGCGGTCCATGGCCCTTTACGGGGCACCGGTGTGGGCGCGTTCGTTGAGGCTGCGACCGGCCCAGCGGTTGAACGCGTCCCAAAGGGTCATGGCCATTAGGCTGGTCCGAGGTTACCGCACGGTCTCCCGTGAGGCGGCGAGCCTCCTTGCCGGACTACCGCCATGGGATCTGGAGGCAAAAGTCCTCGCGCACATTCGTGCGCACTCGAGTTGCGCGAGGAGGCGAAACGCCGAGGCGTAACTCCGCTGCCGCGAGAAATCGCGGCACAGCGGACAGAGCTCCGGCGGGATCTCATGGCGGCATGGAGAGTGCGATTGTCGCAACCCAGCGCTGGGCACGCCACAATTGTGGCGATAAGTCCCCTCTTTGAGGAGTGGCTAGAGAGGCGCCACGGCGTCCTCACCTTCCGCCTGACACAGGTCCTCACCGGACATGGTTGTTTCGGGAGGTTCCTGTTCAGGATAAAGCGGGAGGAAACGCCCGGGTGTCACCACTGTGTGGATCGCCCGGAGGACACGGTGGAGCATACGGTGGAGGTCTGCCCAGCTTGGGCGGAGCACCGCCGTGTCCTCACGGAGGCGATCGGCGGCGGCGATCTCTCGCGTCCGGCCCTGGTTCAGGCCATGGTCCGGAGCGAGAGTGCATGGGAGGCCGTCACCTCCTTCTGCGAAGCAGTAATGCTCGCGAAGGAGGAGGCGGAGCGCGCGAGGGAGAGGCAAAATGCGCCCCCTCGCGCCCCTAGTCGCCGCAGGAGACGCCCCGGGCGTCGGGAGTCGCGAGCCGACTTCCGGCCACCGTAGGCGCGGGCTTGCGGACGGTGAGCAATGGGTAGCTCGCCGTCCGATAGGGACCAGGCCCGGGTCGACGGCGCGTTGTGTTCCACGCGCGCCTCAAAGAGATGTCAGCACCAACTGACGGGGTCCGGAAGGGCCAATGCCTGCCGGGGTTGCGGGTTTGTCTGAAAGGGATATCGCGACCTCGGCACACAGGCAACGGAAGGAACACGGGTGGGTTTTAGTCAGTAAAAGTCTGACACGCCCTCCCGCTCCACCCAGAGCGGGAGAAGTTATTTGATAATTTACCATCCAAAAAAAAAAAAAAAAAAAGGGGCGTTTGTCCAGACTCAATTAGTCGAATGAACCCAAAGATTTGCTCTAGCCCGTGGAGCTTCAAGTTTCATGGTATTAGAGACCATGGCCTATCAAGGAGTAAACCGGGGTGGGCGGTAATGGTAGGGAAGACGTGCCCTTAGGAAATGGACGGATTTGCAAACCGTACCGGATATGCATCCTAGATTAGGTAATGGACTAGTGGAGAGACGGGTGATATTTATCTATGGGATCTTTTAACGACGTCGCCGCTAGATTGGTTTATGTCCAGTTTCACCGGTAAATCTTTTGGCGAGGTTAAACAGGTTTCTCGACGTTGATACATAAAATTTGATCTCTATTGTTTTAGTAGGTCCTACAAAAAATGTCTGTTTCATTTAGCTACTACAAAAAAATCTGCCACCTTTTTGGATGCCGTCTGCCAACGCTCCAAAAGATCAATGCAGCCGGTACTAAAGTCATCTTTTATCAAAGTGCTGTAGACCCTGTTACTACTGAATCACGTTCATGTTCAGCGATGATCAAGCCAATCTAGGATAACTTATTAACTGTCAATATTACTAGAAGTTCCATGTCATTTACCCGTTTATGAATTAACCGAGGATGTTTCTTCCGTAGAAGCATTTGGAAATCCGGCTATAATAAAAATACTTCTAAAGAAATCCTTTACGTTATCTCCTAAGTAGGTACTTATCTACATACCTACCAACCAAATTCTTTTGCTCCATCTCGGATTTAAATCCCAAAGCCCACATTCATGTTCACAGTACCTTACACACCCCGGAATTCCACAGCAAAATGACCTTTCTAAGGAACTCAAAAATCCCTAAAATTTTTGCGCTTCCCTACACCAAAGTGCTTTGGGGAGGCACATTTTTCATTTTTATGGTCGTCCCCTTACAGCGTACTTCCAGGCATAGTAAATAAGTTGGTTACCTCTGGGGTACGGTTGATCATCGCATAGGGTTAGGTACTTTTCATCCGGGTCGCAACAGAAAGTATGTTTTTTTGGGGAAAATTATATGTGACTTTTACGTGGGTTAAGCCGTAGTGTAGGAACTTTGTTTTAAATGATATACAGCTTATGGTTAACTGTTGACTGGTATTAAAACAAAGTTCCTAACTTTGTTTTAAATGTTATACAGCTTATGGTTAACTGTTGACTGGTATTAAAGAAGTGGTAAATTGTAGCAATATTGCTGTTGTTTCCACATGGCGACATTAGGGGCGCTAGGGTGACTGCCAAAGGATTTTTTATGCAATCCTAGTACGTATTCGGTTCTTCATTTTTATACTTCGGTGTACTTACCGTAGCATGCCTTGTGTTTGCGTTAACTCTGATGATTTTTCCCATACTTTTGTTATAGAGACTTTTGGTTATTTTGTCTGTATTTTTAACCGACTTCTAAAAAAGGAGGAGGTTCTGAATTCGGATGTTTTTTTTTTTAAATCTTTGTTATATTCGGGCTTAACCCCATCATATATATAGACGTATTTACAAAATGATTTTTTTGTTTGAAAGGGTGTAGCTTTCGAGGCGGTCCCATATAAACTTTATTAACTTTGCTTGGGTAGGTACCTTTTGCTTCAATAATACATATTTTTCCCACTTAGTTTTTATGGATGATGTTAAAATAACTTCCTGTCACTTTTATTTACATACCGTATTCGAATTTTTATGGGGCAAGTATTACAACTTAAAAGTAAAAAATAACTTTATTTCGTACGTCAGCGGCAGAAAACGAAAATTCAAAACCAAAGACCGACTTCCGGAATTAAGTTATTTACACAAAAAAAGAAAAAAAAATAAAAATAAAATTACACTAAGGTTTATTTTATTGGTGAAATATTATTTTTGTAAGCATGGACTTTTAGTTTTGCCGGAAATCGGGAAAAACCGTTTTTTACCCTTAAAAACTCACTCCCATCCCCTTCCCGACCTCAGATCGCCCGTAAATTATTTTTCCTTTAATTTTTATAATATTCTCCTCCTTTTCTAATGGGTTTCATCCTACTATTATTTTTTTTCACTTTTTATTATTTTTAAAGGCTTCTACCCTGGTCTATGTCGCAGAGACTTGACTTGGTTGTCATTGTTAATGTGTGAGCTCGCTCCTCTCATTATGGACGATTTTTCGTGCGACTTAGTACAGTGAGGGCAAATCTTCGATTTATATCTTTGCCTGTAGTGAGTTGGGTATAAATACACAAAACAAATGCGTAGGTATGTAGACGATATATGTAAAAGGAAATGACCCGCGTAGATATTATTAGAGTTCTAATCACAGAACAGAATAAGTTGATCAAACTTGAATTTGGAACCTTTATCAGAATTAATTTTAGATGTAGCTGTGGGTCTTCTTTTTTCGTGTCAATAAATCAACTCAAATAGCCGTCGATTCTGTGTGTCATAGCAATGTATTTAATGTTAAGGATTACTTTAAAACGGCTTAATGAAGTAGGTAAGCTCGTAATCCAATCTATCGGACGTTGTGTGGCTGCGTTAGCCAATTCAATGCGTATAAGGGTGCGAGTACATTAGCGGTCTAGCCTCAAACGCGCATCAAAATAATCCCAGTCCCTCTGTCACAGTTCTAAGCACCTATAAATGTATTTCCATTTTTAATTTTGATTAAAACCAAGGTTATAATGTAAAAATAAACGAAATAGTTTAGCAAGGAAATCATCAGTGTTGGTTTACAGCAGTTAAGTAGGTCGTTCCTGATTAGGTAGAATTGGCTGTACTTATCTCTACAACTTACACAAATTATCGTCAACTATCTAATTATAATGTAGTCATCAACAACAAACATATTAATGAATGTTATCTTGTCCACAGTATCAGACATCGGCCACAATATAATCCAGGATGCGTTCCTCATCGCAGTGGAGGAGCAGGCGCGGCAGCGCTTGCAGCGGCTGTCAGCGCTCAAGCGGATCACGCCTGTTGACATGTCCAAATTGTCTGTAGAGGTAAGAACCAATCCCAATGATGTATAAGAATAGTGTTTATTTGCGAGTAGGTATAATAAGTTGGCAATATACATGGTAAGTTTACCAGGTATCTGGTGTACAAGTATTGAATGAAGGCTCAAAAAATACTTATAAAAAGATATTTAAATAAAAAACAAACATTTTTTATGAATCATCATTCATTATGAACTATAAAAATTCGAATCTAAATGTTAAAAGTGTACTATGGGTGTAATAGCATCGACTTCAACATCTGTGAGCACTCAAGAAGATTAAGTTTATTCACATGACCAAAATATCTGCTAACGACTGTATCGCCCAAAGTGCCCTTACTGCTACGGCGCTGTCACTGTTAAATTGTTACCATACACATCACGCAAATGAATTATATCTTTAGGTAATCTTTACTTGTACTTAATGTTAATATTGATAGCCGAACTCTATAAAAAACAAATTACATCAATTTTACTAGATGAGTCGCTAAATATGTCTATCAAGTATGTATTTAATAGCAGAAGTGAGAACTGATTCAAACGCTAAGCGGCTTCAAGTGCTTAGCGCTTGCAGCGGTCATGCGTATCACGGCTCTCGACGTGGCATGTCCAAACTGACTGTAGACTTAGGGATAATGCTACATGTTCTACATGTTAATGCACTAGTCTTGTTTACTTGCGTAATATATGCAGATACCTTACGTAGGTACCTATTCAAGGTGCTAATATACGAGATATTGATGAATGCGCGCGATAGGTTCGCGCGTGTTTGAACGCGCGTCATGGAATGATAAAAAGCAATGTGTACGCACCCTTTACGAAAGTAAACAATGAATCGTCATAATCAGACATTTTAAAGTGGAATGTTGCTGCCAGTCAGCGGCATTAGATATTTGTATTATCTCTTGCATATTTCTCTCACCAGTCGAGGTTTCTTCGCCAATTTTAGAATGCACCGATTGCAAAACTTTTATGTTGTTTAGTCCTACATCCGCACATAAAGCTAAATAGAACATAATATAAATTAGCTAGGATATTGTATGCAAGCGAGTTGGCCTGTATTCAGTCCAACACTCTACTTGACGAGGCCACTTGACTCGGTGGCCCAAGTTGTAAACTACAGCGCATAAACATAAAGTTAGAGAGAACGTTGTACAATAAATTATCCCGGACAGTGTTTGCGAGTGAGTTGGCCTGTTTTCAGAAATACTTGGCAAAGCTACTCGACTTTAGGCCTTTAGGTTTTGACTAGCGGCGTGTAAACAATATGTTTTAGAGAATATAAAATAGTTTGGTTAGGACGATATTTGCTAGCGAGCTGGGACTGCATTCAGTCCAACACACCACTCGTCGAGGCCACAAGACTCCAGGCCCAAATTGTAAAATACAGTACGATATGGTTGTAGATTTCACACATGCTATATACAATAAATTAACCAAGACAATGTTTGTGAGCGAGTTGGCCTGCATTCAGTCCACCACTTCTCTAGAGGCCACTCGACTCAATGGCGCCAGTTAGAGGATATACAGCGTGTACATGGCGTGCACACATAATGGAAAGCGTACAATAGATTAGCTAGGACAATGCGCGCAAGTGAGCTAGCCTGCATTCAGTCCAACTCCACTCGACGAGGCCACTTATATGCTAGCCCAAGTTACGCGACACAGCTTTTACAAATTGTCTAAGCCGTGTAGATTTTAAAGGCTTATTTTGTTGATTCTGGCCTTTGACTCACTCACTCAACTCATTGGATGAACTCTTTAATTTCGAAAACAAAATTAAATCCTAGAATTCATCCAATGAGTTCATTATAACCATTTGTTTTTGTTGTTTCATCTAATTCTGTCCTTACTTCCTGATAATGTCGTATTGATGTTTAAAATGGTACTCGTAACCATCTTAAAGTAAAATATCTTCATTGTCTTGTATTTGTTTTCGCTTCACACTTGTCCCACACAAAAAATTGGTTGTACCATCATCTCCGGACGATTCGTTATTTCATTCGTAGTTGGAGAGCACTTGATTCACTCGCCGCTTCACATTATTTCAATATCATTTGCAGTTAATACAGGTGAAAAGATCTCGCTTTCAGCTTCTTCGTTCACTTCATAACATTATAAGTAGGATTTTTTATTTTGATTTGTACCTTTTTCATTTCAATTTCTTACATCTTTTGGCTCTTCCTTTCAGAACTAATTTTGTCTATTTGTTTTTACTCTTTTTCCATCTGTTCAATGGTTGTATCAATGATCATTCCATTCAGATCGATTGAATCAATTCTTTGACTCTTATCTTTGTTCCATGAACCTGTTGGCAATTGATGGGAGAAACCTTTAACTAACCAATTATCTAATTCTTGATGTTGATTTGATGAACAAAATGTCATGGTCGTACTACCGGTATTGATACCATTGGCTGTTTTTCTGAATCTTGGCTAGAAAGGTCCCATAGTTTTTATTGGGTTGTGTTAAAAAAGGTTAAAGAACCATCGATTGGGCACGACGACATCGCGGCAGGCCAATGCAAAGATGGCGGGACGAGCTTGACTCTTACAGAAAGGATTGGCTGGTACTAGTAAAAGACAGAATTGAGTGGAAAAGGGAGAGGGAGGACTTTGCCCTGCAGTCGCACAATACAGACTAGTTTGGTAGATTTACGGGATTTGGTAATTTAAGATTACCATAATGTAAATCCAACTAACCATGTAAATAAGAAATTTTAAGTACTGAACTTCGCCCATGAATTCCTTCCACATTCGTGTTTCGACATCAGATTTTTCCCACAAAATGATTGCGCCACACAATAATAGGCACATCAAGGGCCCACTTGTTGCATTTCACGTTTTTAAACGTTCGTATAGTCAAGTGGTGTTTTTGCTACTAATTGGGGT
Organism: Agrochola circellaris; assembly: GCA_914767755.1. NCBI lineage: Eukaryota > Metazoa > Arthropoda > Insecta > Lepidoptera > Noctuidae > Agrochola > Agrochola circellaris. The sequence continues at coordinate 2,357,757 of OU611853.1, forward strand.
CGCATACCGCGTGACATATTGTTCGGGACCATTAGCATTTTTCATAAAAAACCATGACACTGTCATCTGGTGCGCGTTATGAGGAGATTGTTCAACATGATAGTCCTTTTTGCGATTTTTATTACAATTTCGCTTCTTTTTCTAATTTTTGTTGTTGTTAAAACTCTTGTTTTTGTTACTTCCACTCCAACCGGCTTCAAGGCGCCTGAGGCATCGTTTTTCGAGGCATAACTTTAGCCAGCTAAATGGTTTAACTTTCTTCAATGTTATTTCAACTTCTACTGCACATCCGTCTACGGTGTATTTAGATGTAAGTTACTCAGCTATGTATGTATATTCTTTATCACCATCTTCAAGCGGTACGGAAACCCACACTCCAATAATCGTGTTAAATGTGCTGCGAACGGCGATAAGTGGCTGTCAGATGGCTCTAACATGGATGGGTTCGCATCTTCACATGCTGCTCACAATTCACTATACATACTCCTATGTATACTTCTTACACACACATTTAAGGCCACAATCGTCTCTACAGCTTTACTTAAAACTAGTTTAAACCAAACAAAACCAAAATCAGTAAAACGGATGGATGGCAGGTTAAAATAAGGATGCCCTATTTCATTTTATGGTGCTAATATTCTCATAGTGAGTGGCCTTTAATAAAGATATGAAGTGAGTTTTGCAGAATATTGTACTAAATTGAAACGCTTGATCGCGACGATAGGTCGTGGTGAAGTTAAATGAAACGCTAGTGGACTGTATAACATGTAAATATGTGTATTAAGAAAAAGAAAGGTTTGAATATGAATCTGAATTTGAAAAGACGCGTAAGCGCAGCCGTGCGTGGAGGCGTGCAACAGCTGACTGCCGTGACGCGCCCGCTCGCAGACCGCCGTGCGGCCGGCTTGCTTGCCGACGTCCCGCACCCCTCGTTCACTGCCGCCAGCGCGCGGCGATGTTGAGATGGTCTCAACATACTCCCCCCGTTGAAGGGTCTTCAATTGTGGTGACCGGTAGCGGGCAGATGGTGTTGAAGGCGCGCCGGATGACACCCTTTCTTGTGGGGATGTCGGCGACCCTCGCGACGCCATCTCTGCCTGGGAGAATATGTGTGATGCGTCCTAGAAGCCACATAAGAGGAGGTAAGGTTTTGTCTTTTATGACGACTAATGTTCCTTCCTTCAGCTCGCCAGACGACCGGCACCATTTTGTTCTCTCCTGTAGCCACAGAACATATTCATGGGAGAAACGAGCCCAGAAGTGTTGCTTCAAATATTCAATGCGCCGAAATCGTTGCAAGCTGTTGACGCTGGCGTTCTGGATCTGTGAATGAGGCAGCATGATTAGAGAACGACCAATAAGGAAGTGTGCCGGGGTTAAAGGAGCGAGGTCGGAAGGGTCGTTGGATAGTGGAGTTAAGGGCCTTGAATTCAAAATAGCCTCAACTTGAATTAAACAAGTAGCCATCTCTTCAAAGGTTAGGTTTGTTAAACCCAAAACGCGTCGAAGATGGTGCTTGGTGGATTTAACTGCAGACTCCCATAGGCCTCCGAAGTGTGGAGTATATGCAGGTATGAATGAAAAGTTAATGCCAGGGTCGAGATTGTTAAAGTTTAAGTCTTGCGAAAGCAGCCTGGCCAACTCATTGAAAGCACCGACAAAAATATTCAACATTTAAACAAAAGAAACTGATAAGCCCAAGCTGATAGGCTGAAGATCATGAATTGACGGGATAACTATTATATGATTAGGTAAAATGTTTTGGCAAAATGATTAGGCAAAATGTTGGAACAAAGGAATTGGAACGTTCTCACGGTTTTATGCTGTCAAACTCTGATGATGATGCGAAGAACTGTGCCACTGATGAGTAAATCCTGGGATCTTCCCGGTGGCAGATGACGTAATATGGCTTCAAAATCCTGTCCTGAAATCTTGACGACTTTTTCTTGTGCTGCCCGTTGGTTTGAACCCGATGAAGACGGCTGTTGCCGTATCGACGTTCAAGATGACCAAATGTAGGCGATGACACGTAGAAAACGAAGACCCCTTGTGAAACTTGAACCCGAAGATGAAGTCCTTTGTTCTCCAACCGACGGGCCGTTAAGTTTTGAATTTTGAAAATTTCCGTTTTTTCTTGTTCGGTTCAAACGTTAACGGTAGAAGGACCAATGATCGCGACGATAGGTCGTGGTGAAGTTAAATGAAACGCTAGTGGACTGTATAACATGTAAATATGTGTATTAAGAAAAAGAAAGGTTTGAATATGAATCTGAATTTGAAAAGACGCGTAAGCGCAGCCGTGCGTGGAGGCGTGCAACAGCTGACTGCCGTGACGCGCCCGCTCGCAGACCGCCGTGCGGCCGGCTTGCTTGCCGACGTCCCGCACCCCTCGTTCACTGCCGCCAGCGCGCGGCGATGTTGAGATGGTCTCAACAACGCTTGAATATTGAATTCGTTACAGTCTGAAGATCTCAGAATTTCTCAGAACTTTTTTTAATTTTAATTTTAACAAATCCAAAGATTATAGATTTGGTTGTAGGTACTGCTATCACATAAGAAACTACAACATATTAAAACATTTTTGACGAAATGTGGATGTACTTAATGTACACCTCTGCCCGACCCTCCGAGGAAACAACACGTGATGTTATGCTGTTATTCAATTATATATAGTTCAATAACATTTATTGCACTTGTCTATAAAACCTTGAGTACATTCTAAAGCATAGGTTTTATAAATGTGCCGTTAATTTATTTTATTCTTTTATGAGGTTCTGTCAGGGGTGTGTCTGACATTGTATCATTAATAATGTATTGTGTAGATTTTTTATACCTCTTGATTGAAGTCGAAATGTAATTCAATTGATTTATTATGTGTATCCTGTTGCAATTCTACAGGTTTGAAAAAGTTTTTATTAGTTTTGTTAAGTTCAACATCATTTATACTTATTACATATACATAAATACTTATAGTAATAATACTGTGCCAGTAGAGTTTACTTTGCCGAAAAAGGTCTAAGGAGCCAGACCAAGAGAGATACATATACCCGCGGGGCAGCATGAGTTGACCTGTTGGGCAGTAGAGACCCCACGGACCCTATGTCCCAGGAGAAGTCTTGTTCCTCACCTCTGGCTTGCCTTTATTGGCCGGCTGGAGTGAACACTGACGAGGAACAGAGCTCCCACCTCTTTCTTGCCTTTATTGGCCGGCTTGAGTGGAGATTCGCAAGAGCAAATGTTCTAAGAGGAAGGAAGTATTCCAGTAAGATGCTGGTAGGGATCTTGATCGTACTTCCGGGAGTCCTAATAGACGTGGAATAGCTCTCCACTCCTCATAAGCACCTCAGGACATGTTGCCCCCTTGTCGCTACGACACTTTGTGCTAGCGACCGTTTCCAGGGGCCCATTATTGAGTGCGCAAGTCACTCCCTGCCATTTTACCTGTGTATTTTATATAAAATATTGGTCAGGCAAGGGCCATAGTCTTTGCATAGTTCTAGATAACCAGTTCACTTACCCACTCAAACCCATAATCCAATATCTTTTTTTCCATATCCTGCAATAGTCCTGCACCAACCGGGGGTTGTCCTTGGGTGCACTAGCATAGTGCGAACAGGGATAATCGTCGGTTGGTGCCTCATTTAATTAAACACGTCTAACGGGCCTCTGCGAGTTGGCTTCGCCCCCCCCCCCCCCCCATATGCCTTCTAAAGGTCCGGGACTTGGGTCCCGAGAAATATCAAAGACTTAAAAAAAATATATATAAGGAGGTACAATTTGTTTGTTTGTATGAAGGGGGTTATCTCCGAAACTTCCAGTCGGATTTGAAAAAATATTTTTGTATTGGATAGCCCAATTCTTGAGAAAGGTTATAGGCTCAGAAGCAAGTTGTAAATAAAGTCGATAACTGGATCAGCCATAGTCGTAATACGTACTTATTTTGATCGTACATGATTACCTAGAGTGCCTGTAACTAATGCAGTTTTGATACCATCAATTTTCATGTTAGTGGTAGTTACTTACGAGTATTATCTAATTTGTGTCGTAATCAGGTCAAGACGACATTGTCGTTCGCTTAATTGCCTATATGGCCCTATAGATAGTACACTATTGCTGCTCATGGACATTATTTGACTTTCTATTTGTTTCTTTGTTCCAGTTAAACCGTCGAAAACGAACTCAGCCAGAAAACAGACAAGAGCTCAACGGCTACATAGCAAACTCGACCGTCTACGTGACATCAATAAACGAAAACGGAGCGATCGAGAGCAAGCCTACCATATCCTCTCCGAAAGCCCAACCCAAATCCCTCCAGGCGAAACCAGCGCCCGTCATAGCCAACGGCATAGACAAAAAGAAAGAGAAGGACATAATAAAAGAAGAAGACAAAGTGGAACCGGAGAAACACGAAGTTGACACGAGTGAGAAAGTTAAAGTGATCTGTGAAAGTGATAGTGGTGTTGTTGTTGATAGGGATATTTGTGACGCATACAGTGTGGCTAGGGAGCATTTGAACAACGGTAGGAGTGAGAAACTGATTGGGGAACAGCCTGACCATAGGATCAGGGCTACGGCTATAGTTGAGAACAATAAGCTTGGACCTGGAGAGAACCGGTGAGTTTTAGATGATACTTGATATATTTTAGATATCTAGGGAATCTAGGTGTTGATATTTATGATGCTGAAGGTTTTAAAACAATCAATCTTTCTAGATTGATTGTATGTACTTAGACTTAAAAAGTCTGTTTATTTTGGTACAGTAGCCTATTACTGTGATTGAATATTTCAACGTTATCAAGCCAATATTTGGGGTTTCTGAAAATATACACGGCAGTATTAAAAGATGGAAATTATTCTCGAAAAACATAATAAACTACAAGTTATTATTTTACAAATTAAAAGGTTAGTTAGAAAACAACTGGCTTGGCGCAACGGAACAATGTTCATTTTACATAAATTGACCAAAAATCTAAACTGATGTTGTTTTTTATAATAATAATTGTTATCATTGTAAGGAAAATCAGTTTTCCCCACTTTTTGTAACTTCTTAATTACATGTACATACAAAGATATATTTCAATTGCAGAGGAGCAATTTTCTTTTTGTGTATATTATTAGGTGTTCCGGATCGCAGCACTTCTATTTAAGTGTTTTAATATTTAAAAAATAAGTATACTTATAATTTGTTGCTCTCTAGAACTTGACTTACTTTGAACAACTTATTGCCAATGGTTATATTGTTGTTGCAATATTCTAAAGACTAACGATATTAATTATAACAATGAATCCTCAGATGTATTTGAATCTAAATTTACCAACGAAACGATGTATGGACTGTGTGAAAGATAATATGGCTTGGAAGGTGGTGACTACTGAGATGAAGACTAATAGTAGAAGTATGTAAAAACAAAACATGTGCGTCAACCCCAAATGTATATAAAGAGAAGATAATGATGATGATGATTTGAATCTAGATACAATTACTTAGCATTCACAAAAAAGCTAGAATAATCAGAAATTAGCTAAAAACAGCGTTATCTTAGAAAGTGAATTAGGTAGGAAGCAGTAACATTGGCACTACGGCTGTACCGTCCAAGGTCGGTACTATTTCTGTAAGCTGAACATATATCACAGCTATCAAGTTACAGCCTCATAACGGTAAAATTATCTTGATTATGTTCTTAATTTCGTTATTAGTGGACCCCTGTGTGTCTTTGCAGTCTGTGAAGCTTTTGGCTTTAACGATGTGTCGAATTTTATAGCGGGAGCTACTAGTATGGTCACTGTTATTTCATTAGACATAATAGTATGTGTGGTATGAATGAGCAATGCTAAAGAGGTAGGAAAGACCACAGAAACGATTGGTGAATTGTTTTGTAAAGAATGATATGGCTAGAAAGGAGGTGTATATGTGAATGTATGAAATAGAGTAAGGAAAAAAAATGCATCGATAAAGGCAGGGTGATGGATACGTTGCGACAACTTAGTAAACTATATTCGTTCGTCCCTTATTTGGCCGCCTGCCCAGATACTTATGCTAGGCCATGTATCTGCCATGTTGTTTTAATGGCAGTCAGACAAGCTACATGGAAAACGTTAGGGCTTTAAAATCAAAGTAATGTTAACAAAACATGGTTCGCTATCTTTAATTACTTATAGGCGTGTACGCACGAACGAACAAGAAAACGGTGAACACGAACATCGAACAGTTTGTTCGCATGTGCGTACCACTAACGTCGTGTGTAATGTGTGTACCACTAACGTGTTCGTCAAAAATGTTTGAGGCGAATCCATGGCTTCTAAAGAGAGCGGGGCGGTTGAGCGCGACCACAATTCGAATTGTCTTCATAATATGATGTTGTTGTTTTCGTGAGGACGAAGCAACTTCAAACACGGAACATTTGGTTCGTACGTGTGTGTGGACGTAAACTAGCAAAGCGAACATGAACCCCATAACGAACACAGTTAGCGCTCAACCGGGGCGTTGATGTTCGTTAGTGGTACGCACATGCGAACAAACTGTTCGAGGTTCGTGTTCACCATGTTCTTGTTCGTTCGTGCGAACGCGCCTTTAGTACGCAAGTTTTAAGTAAGAATGTTCGTTACAATCCTGGCTATTGCCTTGCAATCTTAGATTGTGTACTGTTATCCTATATTCAGTGGTCCTTTTATGGATACCGTCGATTAAATGTAATGTCGATAATAAAATTGGACGCAAATCTAGATGCGTAACAATGATTATTATTTTATACACGTATCTTCCGCGTTCAGCGATCCGAAGATTGATGTCGCAAGATATGTCCATAGGAGAAATATTCACTATAAATAACAAGTCGTTGGCAACCTATAGATGTTACCATGTGGCTGCAAGTAAAGTCTCTTCGTTTTTACTCGTTTTCCGACTCAATTACCCAGAAACGACAACACACACTGAGCAAGCATAAACATATAAATGGTCGGTATGAGAGCCTGTTTGCCTTGCAGAGAGATGGTTACAGGTTTCATTGATTCTTTGCTTTTACAAAGTAGTGCGTTCTGGATTTCTGATTTTATTATGATCGTCCTTTTGAAGAACGTTATTTTGTCTTTTTCATTTCTTGTATTGTGCGTGCGTGATACTTAGTAGAAGTTTTTGGTTAAAACGAATGTTTCGTTTCAACTATCGCAAAACGAGATATAGTATTATTTATTATAGACTAGCTGAACCAACAGACATTGTACTGGGGCCTTACTATGACGTGTTAAAACCATCAACTTTCCGTTGTGAAATAAGGATAGTGCTATTCGTCCTGTATAGCCTGTATAGTCATCTCTCTCTCACACTGGAACGATGACTTCTTTAACAAGTCATAGTACAGCCCCTGTTCTTTGTCGAATTTGATTTTTTTCCGGGAAACTTTGTAGATTTGTATTTCCGTAAGAACCTAATTCGTACAATTGCAAACATTTTAAATAAAAAAATAGCTAAATGGGTCCAGCCGTTCTCAAGTGATACGCTTACGAACGAACAGCATTTGATATTTATTATTATAGATAGATGAACATATTATACACCACAATAATTGTCGAATATGACGGTCTCCAGCTGATAATTATTAACTACTGAATTGTTGATCATCAATTTTAATTATTTATCTAAGATTAATACCAGTTGCATAAAGCTTCATCACTGCAGATTCGTGCACGCGATTTTAACCGGTATCTTGATTGAAATATTGCAGTAAGTGGCGTGATAATAATTACTCACATGTAGGTATTCACTTTTTAATTATTGTCTTGGGCAATCCCTGACGCCATAATTATTGACGTCATCAAACAGCAATTGTTCTATGATTGGTTGAGTCATCAATTAAATGACTGAATTGTAAAAAATAGTCAATAGAGTCAGCTATTATTTTATATTAGTGTAATATAACTAATGTAATATGTTTATTTTTATTATAAGAATTTACACCTTGGACTGTGGTTCAAAGTACCGATGTGCAATTCGTGACTTCTGCTAGAGTTATAATAATAATATGTGATACTTAAAGATTTGCATTTACGTTATTTAGTAAAATACAAGCCAACACTTAAAATAATAATAGTAATGATACATGTATAAAAAAGAAGGGACGGAAAGATTCATAGGGAATCAAACAATTCCTTCGCATCGCTGCCAACAGGAAAACTGCCCAAAAGGCTGGCGGTATTGCAACGTTGTATGGCAATGCTGATTCTGACCTAAAAATAGGCCAGCCTTCTGGTCACGTGAAGACTCAACCTATAATTCCATCGTTATACGTCTCTTCTCTGTCCTTGCTTATGCGCAACCTTCGAAGACGCTTCTTGATCACGCTAGACAAAAAATCTAGCAAGGTTAATTGTCTAGATTAGTACTTCTTTTAGGTTTAAAAAGACAATGTTTTAATCTAGCATTATAATAACTTTTCGTGTATTCGTCTTCCAGTTTAACTCGATATTAAATTTATAAAAACGTTTAAAACGTAGTTTTTTAACTAAACTACACAACATGTTGTGTTGAATGAATGAATGGTATACCGTAATTAGCTAAGATAAGATCTGGGTGATGAGCAAATCTGTCAGTATCGAGTGCGTGATGCTAGTCGTTGCGTATCTGTACTGGTATACAGGTTCTTAATGAACTGGGGGGTTCTGTACATTGTAGTATTGATCATTTCAGTAGGTAACTATCAGTCTTGAATCTAAATGCCTTCCTTCTACCTAAATACACACAGGCCCTCATGCATAATAAATCACTAAATACTTTTAGCGCTAAACATATTTCAAACCTGTTTTTCAAATGTTTGGCAAAAATATAATTTAAGTTCGTTTAGCGCTAAAAGTACAAATGGGTCTACTAGACCGTTTAAATAATCTCTCCTAGTGACGATACATGAGTACGGCTTGAGGCGTAGGAGCCCTGAACTGTCAGTTTCATGGCTAATATATTCACTGTCTTGAGCTCTTCTCCTAAGGCCCTTACACATAAATGAAGAAGATAGGCGCTCCCCCTATTACATGGGACTTCAACATACTTGGTGAAATGTGGTTGTACTATAAGTACACTCCTGCCTTACCATTCTGGGAATAAAGGTGTGAGTTTAAACTGAACTGTGGCGGCATCTACATCGCCATAAGCGAACTACGCATCAATGACCTGACGTCACACAAAATCCTGACGTCACACAAATCCTGCATCACATAATTAGAGTCTACCGCGCGAAGACCATATATATAACTTCCCCGAAATCAATCGTTGGGCAGTTGCCTGCCAGACACGATACCCGTCTGGTCGGAGGATCCTCCCTTTTCTATGGTGGATGAGTGAACTTACACCCTGTTGCTCATGCCTCTAAAGAACCAGTAAATCAGTTTGACTAGCCAGTTTTCATCAGATGAATATGGTTCAAATTGCACCAAACTTCTGGTTTACACTGAAGTTGTAACTAATGCCAATTTGTGCAGATATACTGTCCGAGTTAGTCCGTTGACACGTCCATTTTGCCGCTACGAACGCCTCTCGTTGAAACTCTGAGCAAACTAAAAGTTTGGTTTTAATTTTATTACATGGCTTTTCATCCCAGCATATTCAGTGTTGCAAAGCGGACGATTTTTGCTGAAAACTGTGTGTGATGTAGGAATTGATTTCTCTAAAGGTGTGTCCAAAACTCCAAACATAAATCGGAAATCGTGCGCGGCTGCCGCGGTGATTGGACGACTGCCGCGCGAACATTCGTCGGTTTAGTCCTAACTAGAGCGCGGCTGAAATGTGTCCTGCAAACGCTGCGTGTTGCTGCCGCGCTCTTGCCGCTCAATGTTTGGACACAAGAATTTTAGAATTTGTGCGTTTTTGACTAACTGCAAAGGCCAGTGACATTTCATGGTTAAATATCACCCCCTCTTCTGGTATTTTAATGTGAGGTTACTGTCAGCTTGCATCATTCTACGGGTAGGCAAAGCCCTACCTGCTTGTCATCCAGCCATGGTATGTCTTCATAAAAAGAAACAACCTTGCTGCCTGTGTAGATATAGTCTTAACCGCAGGTGTATTTAACTAACAGAAGTTTTTGTCTAGCTAAAACTGGCTATCAAACTATCTACCGTAAGGAACCCAAAACAACCAGATAATTTTCCTGTCCACTGGTTGACGCAGGCGCACTACTTAGTGGCAATTACGTATGAGACGCGTTATCTCCGCCATTATCCGCTAGATGGCAGCACTAGCACAAATACTAGAACGCTTGTAGATCGCGACGTGACGGGGATACGTGCAGTTAGCTGGATGCTGATAAATGGTACTGAGCTGGTTGGATATTGGAGCGTGTTGTGCTGGATTTTGGAACCAATCTACTGAGTCGATCTGGTTGAAACTCCTGATAAAGATACCCGTAGAAGTTTATACCTACTTACTTATTTCTTCCTGAAAAACTCTAAAATTGTTTTTATTATATTGTACTTCCCGGTATCTGGGTCACTTGTTTGAATTGAAAAAGCCTCATGAATTTGCCTTTTCATTAATCGTTAATGCAAATTCATGAGGGTTTCTCCTAAGTCCATTTTCGTTATTCCCTAAAGGATAATTCATAATATTTTGATGTATATTTTGACGAATACCTACATCTACTGCTTTCATATGAATGCTGTATTAAGAATTGTAATGTACTATTATAAATCAACTTTAAATTGAACATAACTGGCGAAATGTGGGTGTACTCCTGCCTAGCCCTTCAGGGAAATAAGGGCGTGATATTCTATTATACTTAAAATAAATTGGAAAAAAAACAATCAAATGAACAATATGTAACTTAGTACTTACCTAAGATAGTAGGAGTTATACCAGAGAACCCAACATTTGAATAGGCAAGACATTCAGTTGAAAAACCAGCTAATACCAAGATCGCTAGGAGAATATAAAATAAAAATATAAATAATTAAAATAAGTTAATTTATGACTAAATAAAAATACATTAAAATATGATACACATTAAAAAAAAGTATTATTATTTTATTATATATTTTATATTTATTTGTTTTTAATAAAAAATATATATTGTATATTTTTTTTTTATACAAATGAATATGAATCTAGAACGCCTTCGGTCTCGGTCCAATCGTCATTGTTCCGCACCGTCGCATGCCACCCTCTACGCCATGCATGGTGTCTACCTTCACATAATGGCCACCAGACCTTCCCATGTTCAATCTAACTCATGTGTGTAATGTTAGCACAATGCATATTAAATAATTCGGGCAGTTATTGAAGTGTGGCCAATTAGTCGGGGAAGTGGACTCAATTTTGGTGAATTAATCAAAACAAATTACAACAGATTATCAGAAAATTTTAAGTTTTGTGAATGCTTATGAATGCTAGCCAAAATGTATTTCTTTAACATGCATAAATTGTGGAACTAAAGTGCCAGGATTTTTGCTTTAACTTGTAGGTACAATAATAATTAGTCACCGTAGTTTGTAGACAATTCACTTTCTTGGAGTGTTAAATCTCAATGTGGTATTATTTACTCAATATTATTTCGTCGATTAACTGACTTACTTGTGCCATATTCGGTTTTCTCCAATTTTTCTATAAACATTGTTATATGTTTAAGTATTCGTTGCTTCGAATCTCGATAGTGAATTACAACAAACATAATTATGTATCCAACCCATACCTATCCGAACAACAATATTCTGAGTAATACCCAATAAACCCATTCACATTGAAATACTTTATTGACTGACCACAAATCTGTCACAATTACACAACTCCACCAAACATCCCATAGGGAAAATTCAAACTTTTCATCCGTTATACGCTACGCTCACAACAATAGATCGACCTCAGCCTTGCGCTGCGCCCGCGCACCCAGGTAGATCAGTCTGATTCAGTCAATCGCCGGCACTTGCCGTAGCAGCACTTGTCGTTAACTTTGTAAGGATAGGGTGCGTACCTGCCCCCACCTGTACGTTGTCGTTATCCCCACTCTGTCGCTCGCGTCCCGACTCCCACGCATCCTACTATTTGTATTCAGAATTTTTTCGTGATACCCGCCGCTGGACGCGAGTTTTTTTGAGTGAATGTTTAGAATTCTTTAGTGTTTTGTTTTGTGTTGTGATGTGCCTTGTGTGGATCTAGGATGCATTACAAGCAATTGTTTAAGAGGTAAAGTTCCTGTTTGTTTATATTCTGTAAGTTTCTAACTAGTGTTGGGTGAACTTGTGATGTAGTCCCGGGGGCGAAGCTTTCAAGTCGTTAAACGCAGCCTTTGAGATCATTGTTTACTGCGTCAGATGGTAAACTAGTAAACTAAACATAGAAGCGTAATGTGAATGCCTGGGAAATTACAAATTGAACTGGATTTTACTATGAGTGTGGATTGTTTTGGTTTACCTACGCTATAAACAATTGGAATTGTTATATTGTTAATGATTCCTGGGGAAAGGTTGACGTCGTGTTAATATTTGCTTCTACTGAGTTCATTTCTTCATGCATATGATTTTTGAGTGGAACTACTTTGACTTCATCATTGTCCAACCATTGATTGGACTTCACTTACAAATACTTGATTTCCTACAGCATATCCTTGTCAATACCTACGTTATTTATTGTATTTCCTTCACTAAAGTTATTCAGGTCAATATTCTAGTATCGTTTCCTGAAATATGATATACGTGTAATTATAAACTACTTAAGGCCGCAGCAGTATTGATAAGTACTATAACGATAACTGGTTATTTTCTTTGATTGCTAGGCATTACAGAAATAATTCCCACGATATTCGCATACAGGATGTGCAAATTACGAGTAGGTATTAAGATAATGTAACCAAGAAACATTAAGTTAAAACATCTGTTACGAAATTCTGGTGTCAAGTGCACGAATTGGGAACGAAAATGTGGCAAGAACCGTATGAAACAATCTTCTGCAACCCCAAACTGTCTGTGAATATAATATGTATATACAGGGTGATTGGAAGATGGGTGCAAAGCTTTAAGGTGAAGATAGTATAGACAATTTAGAACCTTTTAAGCAATGGTTGTCTTAGACGAAGTCTTACCAATTTTTTTTTTTTTTTATAAGGTTTAAAAGACGTATTGTACAATTTTTTTATTTTTTCTAAGCTTTAAATGTCTGTAAAAAAAATGTCTAATGACACAGAAGCCTAAAACATGTTTTTCTTGATTGCTTACACATTACTTTAATTAAATAAATAAAAAATGAATTCATTTATCATTCAATTTGGCCATAATTATGCAGTTTACATTAAATTTTGAGAATTTCCGAAAAAAAACTTAAAAATTTGGTTAAAAATATTTGGTAAGACTTCGTCTAAGGCCCGTATTACAGAACGTAACTCAAGACTCAAGCATTACTTAAAACTCGTTTAAAGCCTTTTGATTGGTTGAAACTAGATTTAAGTAATGCTTGAGTCTTGAGTGAGCTTCTGTAATACGGGCCTAAGACAACCATGGCTTAAATGGTTCTAAATTGTCTGTACTATCTTCGCTTTAAAGCTTTGCACCCATCTTCCAATCACCCTGTATATAAGTATGTGTGAATGCTCATATTGTGGTCAAATTATAAGCCTGTCAGCAAGTTGGTAACGGAGCTGACTGTCCAGGGTGCACCGCACATACATTTCAAGTACCGGTACTGGTAGTTATTTTATTGCACCCCATAAAAAAATAGTATACGAGTAAGTAGTTCATCTAATCCTTTCGGTAAAAACGCAAAAGATTATCGTAAAGATTTTGTTCAAAATAGCTCCAAATCCTTTTAGAATAAGTCCTTTTGTCCAAATTCTGAAAACTTAAGATATTATTGAAAAATTACCAGCTATCGTGAGCAGCGACGATTTGCACAGGTGTTAAAATAAAAATAAGGAACGAAATATGGTGTAATTGTAACAATAAAGAAACTATTGCATGAGGTAGACTGTGTGCTCCAGTTGTGTACTTACATTATCGAGATGTAGCAAACAGCGTAGCAACGTCAGACGTTACATTTTTTTTATTGAATTTGAGAAAATATTTGCTTTTAAACTGAATGGCAAATGGATGGAAGTTTAAGATGATATTCGGTACGTAAGAATCATAACTTATTGAAGACAAGATGCAAAACCACCAGTTAGAAAATTAATAAGTTTTTCAGACAGGTGTTATCACAAATCACAACGCAGTAACTAGTAGTCACCTCAACATGCCAAATTACGTCAATCTTGCTGTAGACCCGCCCAAGGGTTGAGTCAAGAATGATCCTGCTTTAGCGTCCCTGTAAGGAAAGTATCTTCCAATGTCGTTATTTCTTTCTTTAGTGGTTAAGGCTGTTCGTCAGCCAGTCACCCAATCAATCATTCACGGAAATGCTTTATATTTATAGATACGATTTCAAGTTCTCAGGTATTACCAATTACCATTGGCCTTCTTACCATTTGGCCTACCCAAATGTCCTTTGTTTGGTATTGTTCGTCGAATCGTTGAGCTCCTTAAATTCGAGTTGAGCTGCACGATTACTGACTGGACAGGTCCATTGAATCTTTGTGGTTCTTTCCTCAAAAGACCATTTCAGACACCAATCTGCATGGTCTTCACATGATCTGACCAAGATTATGTCAGAACTTTAAAAGAGACTGTGACCTCTGAGTTTGTTTCGGCTTTTCTTCTCGGAGTAGTCAGATAGGAAACGCCGACCTCATCTAGTTTAAAAATAATATGTTTGACGTGTAAAAGTGTTTTGTACAACCTATTTACAGAAATAAAAATCATTTATCATTTATCAAAGAGTTTTCAGAAAAAATCGTCCGCTTTGCAACTCTGAAAATGCTGAGATGAAAAGCCATGTAATAAAATTAAAACCAAACTTTTAGTTTGCTCTGAGTTTCAACGAGAGGCGTTCGTAGTGGCAAAATGGACGTGTCAACGGACTAACTCGGACAGTGTATCTGCACAAATTGGCATTGGTTACAACTTCAGTGTAAACCAGAAGTTTGGTGCAATTTGAACCATATTCATCTGATGAAAACTGGCTAGTCAAACTGATTTACTGGTTCTTTAGAGGCATGAGGAACAGGGTGTAAGTTCACTCATCCACCATAGAAAAGGGAGGATCCTCCGACCAGACGGGTGTCGTGTCTGGCGGGCAACCGGAACAAACTCAGAGGTCAGGTCACCCTCTGAGTTTGTTTCGGCCTTTCTTCTCAGAGTAGTCAGATAGGAAACGCAGACCTCATCAAATTAAAAAAAATATGATTAACGTGTAAAAGTGTTTGTACGAACTTACTTACAGAAATAAAATCATTTATTATTTATTAATTTTAGCTCGGCTGAATCCGTTACAAGTGAAGTGTGATATTATATCAAGTAGTTCAACATGACACGTTAGTATACTGAACAGGTATTTCCCAGTCCGTGTGAGCCAACACTAACGCTCCACGTGTCCCAGATTTACTAACAATTGCTAGTGAAATTCTCTCTCTTCTATAATCGTTGTAATTTTAATGGAATTATCTCTAATTGTTTCTCTATTAAATTCTTCAATTGCTTATTTATCTTTTTCTTTCTCATGGTTTCTGTTAATCGTCTTTGCGTACAGTTCTTTTGAGTTCATTGACTTGGCTTTGTCTTCTTTACTAAGAACTGAGTTTGAGTTAAAAATTATAATGTTCTGATTATGTGCGTCTAATTCATTACTAAAGCGTGGCCTCTGAAATATAAAAAATGTATTTGTTTAAAAACTGTTAACTGTCTATTTGTCTAATAATATATATCATAAATATTATCATTAGATGTAGATATGCCCCGTATTCTATATTTCTTACACATTTGTTTCAACGTCGGCGTCGTAAGTTGCTGGTCCTGTACAATTTCCAACAGAGAGATAATGGAAATATCATGTCTTTCTAAGTGAAACTTAAAATTATTGAATAATACCCATTGGTGCATCGACTCCTCATAATATTGCACTAAAATAATTTCATTGAAATCATAAACTGCTTATATGAAATGTTCAAATTGAAAATCAATTCATCTTGAAACTGGAACGCCAAAGATTCCAATAAATCGTGACGTGGTAGATTCGGCTTAACGTTGACTACGTGACGTCAAGCCATTCTTATAATTAGCCATGAAGTAAATATGACTTGCAACTTATACCTAAATAATATTGGAAGAAAAATGTCAGTCCCCGCAGTTTTACGAGGAATTTGGTTGATGGCCCCAATAATACTCAATTATTAAAAAGTCATAATGCCATATTAGGATCTCGTGTGGGTGGTTGGCACACAGGCATCGGAAGGAACACGGGTGGGTTTTAGTCAGTAAAAGTCTGACACGCCCTCCCGCTCCACCCAGAGCGGGAGAAGTTATTTGATAATTTCCCATCCAAAAAAAAAAAAAAAAAAAACCCATGACACATGCACCACAGCTAATTGCTATTATATATGTCGCAGTAAGATGGTTAAAGCCGTGATATAGTTATATCTCTAGGGATATAGCTATATACCGTAATATAGTTATATGAAAGCGGTTCATAGCTGTCGGAGTGCCCAAAATTTGTTACTGCGACTAATAAAAAAAAAGATAGATTCTGTCATATTTTATGAACCACTTTTCTCATTTTATTGAATCAAAACTGCATCCTCTTCCCTTCTTTATTAAATTTGTGTCATAATCAAATCAACACAGTCCTCTAATGGACAAAGGCACCGTTGCACGTCAGCACACGAAACTTTACCTTAACTTTTTCATCCACTTCGCTTCAGTTGCTTTCATCAACCCCTCCTAAAAATCCTTTAAAATGTGAAGAACCCAGATACTGTGAAACAGGCTCATAAAAATGCTTATGTACGGCTCAAAATTCTAGGAACCATCTCTTACCCGCAGGCGCCTACATTATTAATCCTTACTGGAGTTCGTTTGTAACTTCTTACACCTACTTTATTTTTTGTAACTTTCCCAAGAAAGTGTGCATTAAGGACGGCTACACACGATGCCTTGAGGCGGAGCCGGTAATATTACGAGTAATAAGAGCTGCTGGTGTGCCGTGTAAGACGCCTTTCACACGATTATTTGTATTAGTTACTTCAATCTATTTCATTTGGGTCTTGTACTAGTTCTCTCAATTACTTTTTATTTGATTGATATATTATTAATGAAAGCTGTAGTGATTAACTTCAACTGACTGTCTTGTGTCTGATTCAATTGGTCACTAAGTTTTCTGCATCATTTAACATAATCCATGGATTCTCAGATCAGTTATTGTTCTGATAATATTGTTTTGTATTTCACATCAAATCAATGTTCTGTTAGCTACACTTTAAGAAAACACGGACGAGTAATATTTTCAAGCACTTGTACATTCTACTGTAAGTTTACACATGTCTAGCGGTATATCGTCCGTTCTCACTGCTTACTATGAATCTATTAATATTGTAGCGATATAATCGCGCGTGTCGGTGCGTGTGGAACGATCTTTTAGACCACGGATCGAGTTCTGCCAGTTTTTTGAATGCTCAAGATTAGAATCTATAGTCCGCGGATATCCTACTAGATGTTTTTGTTGTTTTGAAAAAGTCATCCAAATACTAGCTTGTTGACTATTTTAGTCAGTTGGTGTTTTTTGTTCATTTGGTTTTCCTCTAGCCGTTTGGCCCCTATCAAATAAGAGTTGTCTGTCATCATTATGAATGTGCCTAAATATAGTTTCTGCCTATGTTTTTGTTTATTTTAATCATGGTAATTTCCCTAGAGTTCTGTTCTTTCTTACCCTTATCATATGAGCTCAGAGCAGTGGCAGACACGGGTTCCCGTGGTGAAGATTTGTGTTAGACCTTAATATAATATCATTATTTATCTTCTGAAGGGGTACAATACTTTTTCCTATTAACTTTTGGTTTTCATTCAAAATGCAGACAGTGACATCTATCGTCAGTATCTATCTATACGTTGAAAATAGTGAACACACTATATATTCTTTTATAGTTTCCTAGGCAATTTTATAGAATAGTGCGGTAGTTTATTATTATATTCATCTAGGTAGAAGTGACATGAGTTTGGAAGTAGTCCCTAAAATGGTAGTTCAAGAGATGGTTTTTGAGCGACATTATATTACAAAAACCATCTCAGAAAAAGGTCGTCCTTTTTCTGTCCGTACTTAGGCCTTGAGACAGCTTGCCTATTCCTAAAACACTAGAATTTCCCTGTCCATAAAATTGCTTATATGAGGTGTTATTGAAAACTCTTGGGAAATGTTGATTTTTCTTGACTATTAGGTCTAATATTGCCCAGTTTTAAGCGCTAATGAAATAATATTTGAAGAAATGTGATTTCTCACATTATTTTTATTTTTTTATTATGACTTTTGGTTCATTCTTTCCAAATTAGCAAAGGCCGCAGTAATCACTTGTTTAAGCGTAAGTTAAAAAAAATAAGATTCCATACATTTTTTACAATTCCGTACATTTTTTGCGGAAGCATTGTAAGTTAATGACAGTTCTTCGTCATTTCAACTTGACATTGGGTAGATAATTATTATCGGACGTGGGAAATGTATTGTCAACTATACGTGTTATTTTGTTTAATAATTCAATAGTTCCTAGGTAAATACGTGATGTTTGCTCATTGAGATTGTAGAGGAGTTATTGTTGATGTTTAGTTACGGAGTGCAATATTTATTTATTAGATTCCATAGCAGATACATGTGGATTTTTATTTTAACAAGCATTGATTGCAATAGTATTAATGCAATACAGTTACTGAGAATTATACAACAGGGCGTTGGAAATGTTCTCAAACCCGTACAAAAATAACATTACGTAATTGGATGGGTAAACATTCTGTTAATGTATTCCCTATTTACACAAAAACATCTACTTAATTCATAAAAACGACATAATATTTCCGGAGCATATTGCCTCCAGTACATTACCCACCGACCTAATACCCTAAAAAAGAGGAGGGCAATCTCGCAAAACATCCCCGTGTCAGTTAAAACATCGTTTAAAAACGTTTACTCGATGCGTATCCGAATTCCTTAACCATAATCCGATACCTAATACGAATATTAACGCGATATCGCGGGAAACACGCACATCACTTGAATACTGAGCACTCCCATTGTCTTCTGCCTCCGTTCCATTACGACCTATCTAAGTAAACGACGCCAACATAATCAACTTTACTACTCAAGATATAAAATTCATTTTGCTTTAGCATTACTGTTAGGATGCCGACGTGAAGTTATGAAAACGGGCCGGTTCTCTTAAGAAACGTCGTCGCTGCGAAGGCTTGAACAATGACAAGTTTTGATACAAATTTCCTTTGTGGAAATGACTGTTATGGATGCTGTTTCGTGTATAATATATAATAAAACGGATATTGTCGTCTGTCTTGTTTTGTGTTGTGTAATTGAAAAATTAGGGACGTGAAATTAGCTTTGTTTTGATTGAGTGAGCTATATCTTGACATTTTTTTTTATACACTTTTTGTCTCGTGTAGGCTCCCGCCGGCAAGCGCGACGGGACAGCGCGACGCGACTCTAGAAGAACAGTGTCTATAAAAACTTGGATCTCTCGATTTTGACAAATGTCCATAAAATGTCAAATTAATCCATATCTACACATTCTGATTTGATAGACACTTGCATTAAAATCTAAAGTTTCGTAAATTCTGTATCGGAGAAACTGTGTTTTATAAGCTTGAAAGGCGTCACGTAGGTACCTATTTAAAGTTCAAACCAAACCGTCACCTTTCTTTTCTCGTCTGCGTCTTTTACGACAGATTCAATGATAAGCAGATGCCACTATCATTTAGAAAAGTATGGAATTATTTTTAAGTATTTAATCAAATTAATTACGTTTGTTATAGTATTAAGAAAGAGTATATATAGCTTTGACCCGTTAACCGATTTGATCAAGACGGTCGTAAATGTCTTCATTTCTTCTAAAACATAGCAATTGATATGAAACATAAATTTTTATTAACAATAACTTTTGGTAGTAAAAATAAAGAATTTTAACAAATTTGTAGTAAGTTTGTATGTTTATTATATAAGTTCACAACTTCGTTTCACGTTAAACTACATCTAGCGAGCGAATCTGTTCTACGTCTAATGTCATTTCAAAAACTTCTGGATTTCATCACCGGTTTTCACCAATTCACAGTTACGACCATTTCCTAAGAAAATAATTTATTGATCACATTGACAAGATGTTTATAATCTACTCACAAGCATATGGAAGTTTAAATTCAGAAACACAAATCATACCCCTTTTCTAAAAAATATATTTATTAGTCATCATTTCATCAATCAGTTTTCTCTAAAAATCTCAGTGTATAAACTCTACTATCTCATTTTATAGAAAGTATTCTAAAAAGTAAGCATCTTCAAATCAGTTACTACTTAAGCCGTACTTAACTGGAACCGTTTTTTATGAGTTAACCGACAAATAACGTGCGTTATCTATGCTTTTAACCGATTACTAGCGAGTTAAGTATACAGATACTTCAGATTTTTTAGATAACACCTTATGAAGCATTTTTTTATTGTACATATTCGAGTTTGTTTTTGATATGTTAGTATTTTTAATCGTCTGTAAATATTGCGGCGACATCACAAAATCACACCAGATTTGAGATTTCCCTATAATACCAGCCTAGTTTTGTACCACTGCAGGGCAAATGAAACGAGCATTAATCACCACTTTTGCGAGACGGGTCGGCGGTTTCAGACTTATAAGTCTGTCGCCATAATAACAATGTTAACAGCATTGTCGTGTGTCGGAAGTTAGAGGTAAATCCTCTTAAACCCCATTAATTGGTTACCAGCTACGATTACATATAAAATCTCTGGGGTATAAAATCTCTCTCTAACCTATGGGGTAGGCAGAAACTACAGAATGCCACTGCTTCTCCTAGATACTCCTTTTGCTTCGTTAACGTTCATACATCTGGACATACAATCACGCCAGTTTCGAGTCCTACGCACCTGACCTTTCTGAAGAACATCACCAATAAGGTGACTAGTACCTAAATGCTACGCACCGTTCTCATAATGGATTACATAAAATAGGTGACGTTAAGTTAAGGTAAATTCTCTAAGCTTTCGTTTTGACCCGTAAGTCACGATTACTAACAGCCGAGGTATTTGAAAAAAAAAGGTTCGTTTTGTGAAGGTTCCTTATGGGAGTTTAATTGAGAATATTCCTTATTTTTGTTATAAAATTGAGACGGTGCCGCGGTGGTGTGAAAATCGTTTTTCTTGTATTTTCATGATTGAAAGATATGTATAACAAAGTCGCTTTTCATGTATATCTGTGTGACCGGTTACTTTTTTATTAAACTAACCGATGGATTTTGCTGTGGTTTTCACCAACATTTAGATAATTTATTTCGGAAGGTTTAAATGTATAAATAAGGGCCTATACTACCACAAATTGCTTAGCACAATCCTCCGTTATTTCAAAAATACTGCAGCATTCATTTTGAAATAAATATATGTTGTATGTTGAGAATTAATGTGTAAAAATTTTCTCGATAGAAAAAAAAAACAAAGTTACCTCCAAACCGAACAATAAACCGCTGGTTATTAAAATAAAAACTCTAAATTAGATCATGCAATCATGCATAATAACTGAACTAACTATAAAGCAATGTTTAAATGTTTTTAATTTGTTTTGAATTACCATTATTTATGCCGTAAAAAAGCAGTTACCTAAACTATTGGCGCCTAGGAGCCGCCAGCACCTCTCTCCGACTTGCTCTCACTCAGTCCGCTCGCAGTGTGGTTCGAGCGAGATAAAAAGTGATTTTGAGCTGAGGTAGTATGGGCTCTTAACATTAATATTCAACATAGATATAATATAGTAATCTTGATGTCTTCATCTCGCTTCATCGGTACGAAGCAGGGGCGGGTAGAAGAATTTGAAGCGTGCTAATCTACGTATTTCACGCTATTATTCGTTCAAGTAATTATTAACAATAAACAAAATAGAAATCATAACAAACAATACAAAATTCGTGTATGACTGTGTTTTTGGAATACTTAACCCTTTACCGCATACTAACCCATATAAGGTTCTCTGAATTAACCATTTTTTTTGTTACTTATTAAACGTGAGGAAAAACAAAACACCAACTTATACTTATTCCCTATGGTCTTGTTAATGCACAAAAAAAAACAGGAGTCTATGGTCTAACCTCAAAACGTTTCACATGCACTTTTTCGTTGGCGGGTGTCAAGTTCGTGTCGATGTTAAAAAAGAGTTTATTCAAGAAGGATTATTGGGAAGATAAAGGTAAGTTTCTGTCTTGTAAAAATTGTTTTTGGTTGCGTTTACCCTTCTTCTAAGCATTTGTGAACGGATCTGTAACTTTTTTTGTGCTTACCTACTATTTTGAAGGACTAATTACAGTAAACCATATATGGGTTAGTATGCATTCGCAGACTTTACAACTGCATTTTGGCTATACCATATATGGTTTTCTATGCATCCGGCGCTTTTCGGGTATTACAAGATATTTTTTCTGCTTGCTTGTAGAATGGATCCAGCTCGCTTTTATGGAAGAGCTCAGCATGTCAATGTCATACCGGGTGAAGGATCGCAAAGCGATGACGAATGTAATTCCGATTCTGACAGTGACTATGCTCCTCCAAGTCAATTTCGCTTTCATAAAAAATCGCTTGTCATCCCTGAGACTGATAGCTCCGATGAGGAAGTAGCTCCTGCTTGTCCCGCTCCCAAAAAGAAGAGAGCAAAACAGAAACAAATCAAACCTGCTAAAGTTGATTGGGTACCTGGAAAATTAGATGATTTCGACATAAATAAGTATAGATTTACAGGCAATATTGAATTACCAGACTATATCCAAAATCTCGAAGAACCAGCAGAGTTTTTTAAATTCCTTTTCACTGACGGACTGATTCAAACCATCGTAGACCAGTCCAATCTCAAATCTGTTCAAGACAACATAAACAAACCTGGTAATATAACAAAAGATGAAATGGAACAGTTTATTGGCATGGTTTTATTCATGTCAATAGTTAAACTACCAGCTGCACGTTTATACTGGAACACAACTATAGGGCAAGCTCAAGTCTATGAAATAATGACGTGCAATAGATTTGAGGCTATAAAACAGCACTTGCACTTCAATGACAATTACCATTTTATCCCTAAAGGTCAACCAGGTCATGACAAACTTTTCAAAGTGCGACCACTGTTGGAGGGTATCAGGAAGCAATTACTACTTGTACCTAAAGAAGAATTTATGGCTGTGGACGAACAGATCATTCCAACAAAAATGCGACATGATCTAAAACAATATAACCCAGCAAAGCCTCATAAATGGGGTTATAAGAATCAAGTGCTCAGTGGAGTATCAGGCTTCAGTTACGACTTCGATATTTTCGCTGGAGACCAAAGCAATAATTACCCAGATGATGCGCCTGATTTGGGTGTTAGCGGGAATGTTGTTACTCGTCTCACGGAGACCGTACCAAGACATGTGAACCATAAGATCTTCTTTGATAATTGGTTCAATAGTCCAAATCTTCAGGTACATCTAACAAAAATTGGACTTTTGCCATTAGGTACCGTGCGCCTGAATCGCGTCCCAAATGTTGCAATGCCTACAGAAAAAGAGCTCAAAAAACAAGAACGTGGATTTTTTGTTGAGAAAGTTGCCACCATTGATGATGTCCGTGTTTCTGCCATTACTTGGTATGATAACAAACCTGTCAATATGCTGTCAACCTACGTGGGTAGCGAACCAACCACTAAGAAAATAAGATACTGCAAAAAAGATAAACAATACATAGAAATAATCTGTCCTCAGGCTATCGAAGTTTACAATCAACACATGGGAGGTGTTGACCTACTAGATTCCATGTTGGGTCTATATAGGATTCATCTAAGGTCCAAAAAATGGTACAAAAGGATCTTTTTCCACATGCTGGACATGTGCATCGTGAATGCTTGGCTTCTTTGGCGAAGAAAGCACAAAAATGAATACATGAGCCTCTTTACTTTCAAGCAAGCTGTATCTGAGTATTTATGTAAATCCGGCAAAGCCATTTCCCGCAAAAGAGGAAGACCGTCAAACGCAGCAGGAAACCACAGCAGGGATGGAACACCATTAGGATTTGCAAGCCGTAGCAGTCCAGCATTGTCTAATCCGGGCACACCAACGCAACCAAAGAAGGTAAGGAAACGTGGAAGGCCTCAAGACATGCCACTGGCCTCGGTGAGAACCGATCATGTCGATCATATGCCAGAGTGGCAAAAGAAGAGGCAAAAATGCCAAGTTTGTGACAAAAAAACATTCACAAAATGCAGAAAATGCAAAGTGTTCTTGTGCTATAACGATAAACGCAATTGCTTCATCAAGTTCCATGAGTAAAGTGAAAATAAAGTAATTATTACATATTTAACTTATTAATTACATACTCAAACTGTGATTGTCTTGCAAGTATAAAAAAGAGATTATTGTTTTCTTATCGCATGTTAACCCATATATGGCTCATAACTTTTTGATGCTAAGTCACCGCACTGCATACTAACCCATATATGGTCAGTTTTTTTTTTTCAGTTTCTGAAAGAAGTAAAAATTTTTTTCTTGTATTTTGTTACTTCTTGATCTTCAATAAAAACTATTAACAACACTTAATTTTTTTTATTTCATTTATTTCATAATTCATGCGGTAGAGGGTTAAGCTTTATTTAAGGCATTAACTGGAATTATTGTAACAAAACTATCAAATAACACCGCGGTCCTTCCATAGGTTTGTAATTAAATTCACCATTTATCGCTATAAGTGGCTTATTCAAATAAGCTGATCACGGACGGGACCCTAAAACGGTACGCTCGGGAGAATTTATGGTATTTTCTCTTAATGTATATTCCCATTACAAGCGAGCCTTGATGGGCCGGCCATGCGTGATCCAGCCATTTTGAAAATACGTAGGTAGATGAAATTATCATTACAACTAAATATGAACATAATTTTACAACGTGGCAGTTCTATTAGTGTTAATGTGGGAGTTTGGGAATGTAAGAAATAAAATTTGCTGTATGTTTATTTGATTCGAGTTGTGTAAGCAAAATGGTCAGTAAGTTACTGCTTATGAGTTATAATTATTATGTAATGAAAATGGCATTAAAATTGTAATTTAGTTACAAAAGGTCGTCGGTATTGACATTAAAGTCGTAAAATTCGACAAAATGTTTCCGTGGGTTTTCTCTTTCGTAAGACTATGATCAAGTAAAGAATCGCTGAAAAGTTGAATGAACTACAAAAATAATAAACAAACATAATTATTATTATTCCTGAGTTTTTAAAAGAAGAGTGAAAGAACACTATTTTTCCATTACGCCATACTTAGTTGCATATTTTGTATTTATTATTTTATACTACATTGTAATAAGTATTTATATTTTAGTGATATTTATTTTAGAAGTATGTAGGTATGTAAGTTTATTCTCATATTGTATGTTTATATTTAAATTAGTGATTAATTCAGCGTTTTTATTTTATGTATTTTATTTTCTTTCTACTCTTACACACGTTGTCTACATCTCTTTAACTACTTTCCCATCGCAGGTATGCTGGAAGAGATTTCTTTAGAAATAAGAATCACCTTTGTACGTATTTTTCTGTTCCTTTCTTCTTGTCGTTTATATGTGTGTACATAAACCGTTAAATAAATAAATAATGCCGGAAATCAAACATTCAAAAATATTCATCATTTTAATCCATCACACAACTTTTTCAATAACATACATCATACCGCAGAGCCTCCATTATATTCAAAAACAATTAAACCAGCAATTTCCTTTGGCTCAAAACAAGTAAAAAAAATAACAACCACGTTATTCCGGACTTCGGTCCCGCTTACGTCACGTCACCCATAATTTGTTACCTGCATTTTTTCCACGTCCAAAATCGTTCGGCATTCGAAATTCGAACTGTGTGTATATTTCGAGTGGACCTCTTTTGTTACTCAGTTCCATTTTAATGGCATGCCAAATATTTCGTGAGAATTTCGTCCGGGGTTTCCACGTTAGGCCACGTGGATTTTAACCTTTTTTTATTTTATTGTTGTTTACCGGTAAACCGGTGTTATTGGATGCTGATTGTTATTGTAATAGGACTTTTACTTGGAGATAGTAACTTTTGGGAAAGTTTTGGGTGGTTTGGTGGCGACGTAATTTTAATCTGTTTTATTAGTTATTACTTACTGGATAGTAGGAATCCTTTTCAACCAACCATGGTTTGGTTTTGTTAATCTTACAGTACAAATAACCATTTTACTTATCTTCTTTATCCTTGCCAAAGACAATGTTGTAATTTAGGTATATTGTTTGTTAAACTGACTTGGTGACTAAGAACCGGTTAAACTCTAGATAACAGCTGTTTGGAAACTACATTAAATTCTTCTATTATTACTAAGGGTCCAAAAATGTTTACCCGTATTGCAGTGTAAAAAACAAGTCCTACACTAGATACCCAAGTCCAAACAGATTGTAGCAAATGTTCGTGACCTCTGATCTCCCGCAAAATTTGTTTATACCGTAAGAATACGAGTAGAATATTAAGGTTTCCCCTATAAAAAACCCGAGAAATAAGTAAATCATCCAAAATCTTCCAATTTGACCTGTTTGTCATCGCCAATCGCCTGAAACTTACCTTTTTCCTGAATTATGAAGTAAGAAAGAAAGAAAGAAAAATAAGTTTATTTGTCACAGAAACACGTGCATAAAAAAAAAAGATGATAAACTCGAGTAAATAATAAAGAAAATGAAACAAAATAGATTTAAATACAGTAACGAGCACAAAACAGAAATAGTCGGCAGCTGCTGGCACGTCATGACTGTGACAAGAAGGCTTCCACTCAGCATGATGCTGTGCTATGGAGACCCACAGCACAGCGCTGATTTTCAGTGGTCACCCGAAAGAGACGTACGGAGACCAAGTCAGGTAAGGAAGAAAGGACACGGGTAGACTATAACACGGTACCTCTGTAGAAACAACTAAGTGACTAATAAGTCAAGTATCTCGGAGACGACCGATAAGAGCTGTTTGGAGCGTGCCTGTGGACGTTGCTTAATCCGTCTCAGATAGGGTTGACGACTTGGCGCTTATCCTGTTTTTATATTTCGGAATACAGTGCCGTTCGAATACTGATAGATCCGTTCATCTGCTACTCTTCTCGCATAAAAGAAGTACAGCTCATTCTGAAGGGGAAAGTACCTACTAACACCATATCAAACAGCGTTAAGCGTCGTGCAGACAGGCGCGACGCGACTCTAATAAAACATTTTGTAACAAAACTTCTAGGTAGAACAATTACCGGAGTCGCGCTAGTTTGAACGAGCCTTAACTGTGTACCAATTTACGGCTACCGCAGAGAGGCGCGACGCGACATGCGACAGCGCGACGCGACTGTACTAGAACAATTTCTATGAAAACTTCATGGAAATTGTCCTACCAGAATCGCGCGGGTGACGGTTTTCGACATGAGACATTACAGCTTCCATCTCTGGGATGGCAATTGCGAGGCTTCTGTTACCTACCTATTGCAGAAACCCATGAAGGTAACAATAACTTACCATACAGTGCGACGTCGTTTTTCTGCTTGTACTCGGAAGCAGCGACGCCATCTTGAATTTTTGAGGGCGTGATAATCCTGGGATCCTATTGGTTAATTTTATCACCTCCGTTCTGCTGCGTTTCACCGATAGCTTCACTCGTTTAGTGTTCATTTTATACGATGAATCCTTTACCATGGTGATTTATTCATGGATTTTGTTTTACAAAGCAAATGTTTGCAATATCATAAACGCGGAGCTTTGTCAGCCCAAAATAATATGTAGATAAGATGACACGGGACGTCAGCGCATCGGTAAGCACGGAATTTGTTTAATGGGTGAACTCGTGATAATAAGTTACCTGCACATTATCCATAGGAATCTAGGCTTCAGCAACTGGTAAGGGTACAGCAGATTAGCTGACAGTCTTCTTATGAATTCAAAATTTTCTCTATAAGCTCAAATAGCAATCACTGCTATAACATTTGACTTGTCTTCGGACTGCCGAGTTGGCTCAACATGTAATTACTTATTAAAAACCTGCCAGGGTTTTCAACCAAAACACTTCCTTTTCGTATTACAAGTAGTTCAAATTATCAGCAAAACTTCCTTCATCAAAAAAATCACCAGTGTTTACTTACACCTCAAAAAAAGCAAATACAAAAACTGGCAACACCAACCCTAATCTTGAGTAATGCCAAGAATATTTAAGGCGACGTAGCTTTAATAACACTTTTCTAAGCGTCGTGCGTTATTTATCGTTTGCCCTTATTGGCCAAGTATCGTTTTGCCCTTATATTGGCCAAGTTTCAGAACTGGCTCATTATTCTTGGAGAGTTTTTATGTTTGCGAGCTTTTAATATTAGTTGGGACTTGGGAGTTGGTGGTTTATTGATAGGTAAGGAGGAAGATTTGTGGTTTGTTTCTTGTTTGGAAAAAGAAAGGAAGGAAGCTGTATAGTGGTGGTATAGAAAAGAGTTTTCCTGCTCAAGTAAATATTCAGGAATTTGCGTGTATTTGGAAAACTGTTTTTTTTTATTGTGAATATTGAAATGTGTGAAAGATGCAGCAAAAGAGGAATTGAAGAACATACCTAGTGATGAACGGTAGAAAAAGACTGCAAATAAATTGGGAATGGGGCAAGAGGATTGTGGTTGGCTTCTGATTGTTACGAGTCCAAAACCACGTTTAAATAAACGAAAACATATTCAACGTCTGACATCAGAAAAAAGTGCAGTAGGAACTACTGCTACGAACGGTAAAAAAAATTGGCAAGAAATAAAAGTAACCAAAATTTCTACTCAATGAAATCCGAGCGAAGTCGCGCGTTCCTTGCATATAACTACAAATAATAGTTCGCGTGTAGTCGATGCATACCTATAGACTGCAGACCATGTTTTCTCCACAACAACCATAACTTAGAAAGCTAATATAAAACGTTGGTTTCCTAATAACTAATGACGTTGCAGTTCATGTAAGGTAAGAGGTTGTTAACGTTCACAAGATGGCCGTCTATTCGTCTTGCTTGTCGGCTACATTGTAGCGTGCAAACTGGAAGATGTTAGTCTGTGATGTATGCTAACTAGAATGGACTTGCCTTAGCATGTCTGCATTCAACATATTTCATTTATATGTAGGTAAACATTCGACACTTTCGTCAATCCGCCAGTTGGTTGTTGGTTGGACAGTACCCTAATTGCGTAACACACGATCAATAATAATCTGAATCATTTTGAAGGATATTGCTTCATATGTTCGAAAAATTTGTCTACTCAACAACGTAAATAACGCAGTGAATGTTGCTGAACCGTCAAAATGAAACAGATTGTGATTGATGGTGTGTTACGCAATTAGAGCGCAGGTCTATGCATATATTAAGATATCATCATCTCAATTTATTTGTTTTCCTTTCATACTTCTCTATCCGCCGTTTCCTCAGTCTTCACTTCCTTCCTAGCCATACGAGACATATTTCACACAATTTATCTATCTTTGGTCTGCTCTTTTCTTAAGGCGAAAGGCCTTTTCTTTCTCATTTTAAACCAACTGCCCTATGGAAGATCTTTAAGAAAAGTGAAAATAGAAGACCTATGCCCCTTATTAACCTTTATTTAACCCAGACAATGGTTGCTGAACCGTCAAAATGAAACAGATTGTGATTGATGGTGTGTTACGCAATTAGAGCGCAGGTCTATGCATATATTAAGATATCATCATCTCAATTTATTTGTTTTCCTTTCATACTTCTCTATCCGCCGTTTCCTCAGTCTTCACTTCCTTCCTAGCCATACGAGACATATTTCACATAATTTATCTATCTTTGGTTTGCTCTTTTCTTAAGGCGAAAGGCCTTTTCTTTCTCATTTTAAACCAACGGCCCAATTGAAGATCTTCAAGAAAAGTGAAAATAGAAGACCTATGCGGCATAGGTCTTCTATTTTATTATTATTAACCTTTATTTGACCCAGACAATGGTTGGTCACCATCGTGAGTTACAGGTTCTCCGCGTTCCGCATTTAGCCTACCACATCTTATATCAGTATTTCTTTTATTCGTTAACCTTTTTAATATACTACTCTTTCTCAATAACTTAGCAACCTTTTACCTATACTAATATACCTATAAATCCCTCTATCCTGCTATCACGCAGTTCGATACAGTCGCCGTGATCCACACGTGGTTTGAAACGATGCCAAAATACTTCGTGATGGAATCTTACTTATTCAGAAAGGGAAAGGCGAGAACTACCTTTAAGCGTACTGGGGAAATATAAAACGATATATACTTTTCTAGAAAACATTATAACTCCTTAGACATAACTGCTGAGGATAATATAAATATCCACTATGACTTTTGATGGTGATGTTTTGAAAGCAGTGATAGTTATTATTAGACTTCATCGTAGGTCTAGTGCTCGCAAGCGCTACTGCGGAGCATGAGGTCCTGAGTTTGAGTGCTATAGGTAAACCTCTGCCCAACACGCGGAACGCAAGCGTGATGTTATATTGTTATTATTATATTACTATACTTTGTTGTAATCGCCCTTGTACGTACGAGGGTGTCCTTTTGTTTTTGTATTTATTTAGTCATTTAATTTAGTGTTAGATTGTATATTGTTTTAAAGATTTGTCATGTTGCCGTACAATAAACTAAATGGAATATATGGATATATTCATTACATTAAAATGTCGAGGTAGTGTTCATCGACTCTTATGAACACCACCACTGACACCTCGCAATCTCGCAAATGGTTTCTCTGAAGCAAGTTTTATACGCTTTTACAACATCCAACATCCGTAGGAAAATGTCAGCTGGTAAAACTACCTTGCATAAGCCACCGTGGAAACTGTTAAAATAAGATTAAATGTTAAAAGGTGAACAGTGAAAGTAAGACATCCGACTTGCTTCACGCATTTCAAGGGAATAAAAGAAAAAAGTATATATGAGACGAAAGATTCTGAAGATATAAAAGATATTGTTGAGGAAAAGTTAACTTACAGGTGTCCGGTTAAGAATGGATAACCTTGAAATAGCATTAATAGAACATATGATGATATTCAGAAAAAAAAAAAAATATCCGTATTAGGACATATTTATCTAACTTTTTTAAACCTTATTTTACATTCTTTTTCACCACGACCACACATGAATGAATTCCATCGGTTATGTGTTGTTGTAATATCGTTCGATGACCATGCCAACAGAGAGGCAGTAAATAATGTGACTAGAAATTCCACAGTATTTTTCTTAAAAAAAATCATATCTTACATGTACTACTTTGGATTATGTATGTTTTAGTTTTTTTTTTAGAACGATCATAATGTCTAATATATGCTATTTCAAGGTTATCCATTCTTTACCGGACACCCTGTATAAGATAGATGAATAGATCGCTCTGTTTCATAGCAAAAAGTAAATTATCGACATAAAACATGTTGGATACGTTATAGAAAATTTTGTTACTATGCAATAGTATTTATTTCACATCATATAGGAGTCTAGTAAGATGTACGTGGTTTATCCACCCTTTGTAATATGTATCCATTACTGCGATAACTCATTTTAATCCGTTAGGAATAATAAATTAATAAGTAACTATAATGGTGTCTATTGGTTTAGATCAGTAGGAACTTCTGTGTGGTCATTTGTTTCGTGTTGTA
The DNA here is from genome assembly GCA_914767755.1 of Agrochola circellaris. Classification (NCBI taxonomy): domain Eukaryota; kingdom Metazoa; phylum Arthropoda; class Insecta; order Lepidoptera; family Noctuidae; genus Agrochola; species Agrochola circellaris. The sequence goes on from OU611853.1 coordinate 2,389,502, forward strand.
TAAAATTAATTGTTTGTTTTCATATTCTTATAGTGCCAACATAAATATTATGAGTTGACAGCAGTTGTTTAGCTGTCGGGAGACATACAATGGCTTTGATTACAATAATTTGAGAGTGTTTGTGTTTCGTGAACGGTGGGAAGGAAAGTAAGTAGTAGGTTTTATTCATTTAAGAGTCTGTTTGCAAGGTCAAAGATAGGAATCATGAAGGAGATAAATTCGATGTTTTAGAATCAAAGATGTTCAGTTTTCCGTTAAAAGTAGACGGGTTAAGAAAGGGTCTTGCCTTGCATTAGCCCATTCACAAAGAATGAAAGCAGTGGCAGGGATACCACAGAGTTTGATATTAAGTCCAATGTAGTTCACACTATATGAATTTCTACTAGATTATGTCTTTCCGATACTTAGTATGTAGAAGATAACATCAAAAGAAAGTATTAAATAATTTCACGAGAAGACGTAAATTGTGATGTTAATTAACATCTTAAATGTAATAGTGTATCGTTGGATGCTTCTGCGCAAGATACAAAGAAAGTGAACGTGTTTGTAGAATTAATTCGAGCACTTTCTAACTTTTCTTCGGCTGGCATATGAGCTATTGTTTCGAAACCCAAAACACTTCAAGAATATATAATTTGTGCCGCATTTTTTCTATTAAAACTACGTAATACTTGCTATAGCATGGAATTTGAACATGGTTATCGTTTTTTGGAGGGAACTTGTAATTTCATGGCCAAAAGGATGACGAAATGAATGATATCGTATTAAGTTGAAGCGTATCATCTCTGAGCTTATAGAATTCATTTAATTTTCGCCTGTTTCATGTTGTATTTGTTTGGTCTTCGTATACTTATTTGATTTTAATATCTTTGAATAAAATTCATAATTTTGTCCATCGTCAAATGTACTTCCTTGGATCTATTTTCTAATTGTTGCAATGGCCTTCAGACTATCAGCTCGAAAACATTTCAGCCACTAGCTGGCAGTTGGAAACCGAACCTGTCCCTCACCGTGAGAACGTTCTCAACTTACCACCAGTCACTTGACTCTAAGACGTAACTCTATATCATCATCGCGTATAACTTGACGCTTGTTTACAGTTAGACTGTCGACTTAAGTATCAGTAGGACGTAGGTCTTATGTATTCTTACTTCGCATTATTGGGTTATTTACTATAGGTGTCGTAGTAACTCAATGTGCTGAGTAAGCATTTGTTGTTATTGTTTATGTTTACAGCTGTTTATAAATGGCACTACGTTTTATTTTCATTGGTGAAATGGTGATGATCTTCTTTTGTTCGAGCCTGTATGCAGCCAATTTTGGATGCAGCTTTTATTTTGTTCAATATTCGTAGTAGGTATACATATATCTGGCTCGTGGCAAGCGCTGCTGCTGAGGATGAGGTACTGGGTTCGATTCCCAGGTCGGGCAAACTGTCACTGGGTTTTTCCATTTGGAATTTCTCAGTAGCAGCACGGAGCCTGGTTTTGTGCCCGGTTGATGGCAATAGGCTCGCCCCTTGGACTAAAACATAACTGGCGAAATGACCCACATTTCGCTTACTACGTAAGACCTCTGTCAACCCTTCGGGGATTACAGGCGTGATGATTTTATATTATATCTACCGCTTTAATAATACAAAATCATCTTATTGGAAATCGTCTACTGGAAGTCTATAACCTAGTTTTATTGGATAAGCTAGATTATACCCTTAACCTTTTCTAGGTACAGGAATTCACACAGCTAATTCTTTTAGTCTAACTAAACCTACGTCACTTGGAAATTTTAGCTCCCTTATAAAAAAACGAACCATAAATATAAATAAAACAGTTGCAAGCCGACCAGCCGACCCCGTATCTAATAATACGGGGCTATGCGTCAGGTGGCTACCGGCGATCATCCCGACCCTACTTCCCGTACCTTATTCACCAACCTGCGAACGTATGGACAGGTAGACGAATAACTAAGCGTTTAACTTAAGTTATTGTCGAGAGATGGAGAAATTGTAAGGGGGATTTGTATGTCGTTTTTGGGACTGAACACTGTTGTAGAAGAAGAAATTAAGAATGTTGATATTGGAAGGCATTTACTAAATTATATCTTACATGTTTAAGAGTCCAAACAACTTTTTGATGATTTAGTTTTAGTTGTAATATAAGTCACATTTGGTTTTTAATTTAATGACTGAATGAAATCGAATAAGCTTCACCAACGATATTTTTTAGGGATGACACTATTCTAATCAATTATTCAAATCTTCATAATTATATTGGAAAAGTTAACAATATAAATAAAGAAGAAATTTCTGTTTCGTGTAGAATTGGTCTGTATTTAATTACGGATTTTCTTCATTAGAATGAAACAGGTAGGAGGTCAAGAAGTGTTTAAATAGACACCTATTAGAGACGGTATTTATCGAAAGGTCAAAGTCTAATTTAAGGTGAGTTTGCAAGCCTTTATCTGAATCAGAGAATTATTTTCTCGAGATTTTTGTTAAATAATAATTTTGTACTGTCAATTCACATTTCGATATTTACGCTTCCAATATTAGCTCCATTTTCTGTAATTTCCTTATCTCTCTGAGAATCCTAAATAAAATAGTCGCGTGCATTTCTAGATTATATATTTTATGCTTTTAATAATACTGGCCTCATCCGACTTTAGTTGGAAGTTGCTCTTCTTGTTGAATCGTAATTCATCCTATTCTTGCAACATCATCTTTTTACATAAGCAGAACAACAGCAGGTTGATAGCTATCATCGATTCCTAGAACATTTTCTATCGGATCAATTATACATAATTATCGCATTCAATATCGACAATTTGCGAGAATAGTGAAACAATTGATGACATATTTTCCAAGACTAAAGTCATTACCAACATTTCTTTGTCATCTTCAATCAGTTTCTTTGCCTTATAAGGCCAAGACTGCAAAAAACTTAGATACTACAAAAGACTAACCAGTTCATGATCATTGATCGATCAGTCATTATAGTTCTGTTATAGTTAGAGGAAATGTACGTTTGTTTGTAACAAGAGATGAACTCCAAAACCTGGACAAAGTTAAAAAATTAAACTTTTCCCAAACCAGTAGTTCAGTTTATACATGCAAACGGTCCCATGATAATTTCCTGGCGGCAACTATGAATCGTAACTTTAATCTCTTCACAATCCAGTCATCTATATCCACGCTTGCTCTTTCGTAACTTTACACCATAACTATCATGCTTTCTTTTACCGTATGTCAAAATTGAAGTGGCTTAATGTAAATAAACATTTCCAGAATAAGAATTATAGTTGTCTATATCATCATCATCATCATCGTTACAGATGTATTCTTTCAACAAAACGCTGACAATGTTAGAGTTATGTCAATATTTATAATACTTACCAAAATTGTTGATTTATCAGTAGTAGCATTGTCAGTTGTTATTATGATGATTGACCAAAAATTCAAAAGAACCAAGATCTATTCGCTAGTATATATCACATTTTCATACAATAGCCTTCTCATTGTGCATCAACTGCTTCCCACGCGTCGTTCTCCAATGTGCTCCGATGAGGCGAGGTGTGCCAAATGCCGTTCCCATTGAAGTCCACCATTGACTGTATTGGCTTGTTCATCGCGGTTGATGTGGGTGAAAAATTGGTTTCACGTCATTCGTTTGTTATTTTCCTATGTTTACGAACTAAATCTGGGGAATATATCGAATTAGCTTTGACAATAATTTGTTTGTGCTTAGAGTCTAATCTAGATTGAACTTGAGAAAAGGTGCTATGCTTATAACGTCCTTTTTAGTAATGATAACTTTTAGTAATAATCTTGAAGTCTTGACCATTGAAAGATCCACTTAATTAACTTGTCCATCATACTTAAATGGCCACTAAAATTATATCAAGTTTCAATACTAACTTCAAATTCATCAATTAAGTCCAGTCCGTCAGATCAGGACCACAATGCAACCGCAAGTCTTTGTCTAACATCGTCGGAGACACCAATTATGTCAAACAATAAGGGAGGGCGATTATGGACGATTAACGTAATAATCGATCTAATTACGAGATACTCTAATCGATTATCGAGCAGTTGAATGGATAATCGAGTGATCGTTAAAAGTCAATCGTGTGATTAGAACGATAGCCATGTGTTCGTTGTTATTGATTAACTTACAGCGTTTATTTGGTCTACTAATATCTGATTTATAAAATATTTAGCAATGTATTATTCCAACTACTCAGACCAATTTATTAAAACAGTCAAGTCGGTTGTACGTATTATAATTGTAATATCCATCCACGATCAATATATAATTTAAGCTAAATTAGGTAAGCGTACAACTACCTACTTATACTTATTTTAATAGTCGAAGAACTTTCAAACACTATAAAGCATTAAACCCCTTCTTATCAAAATTGAACGAAACGAAGAAAACCAGTACATTATCACCAGCATTAATATTCAAAGATGCCATTACAGCAGTAGACGTAGATAACGCGGCAAGTTCAAGATCCAGCCATTTGGAAACACGCGGTGAATTTGTAATGGCAGTATGCTTTCCACTTTCCACGGCAGACGGAGCGTGAGCCACAATTGCTGGTGGAGGAGACACGCCTGTTTCTTTTCTGTTAGGTTTAAACTTATTGGCGTCAGACTCAGTTCAAAGTTGTTTTGGAACGACAGAATGTAGGTGTAATATCAAGTTCAATTATATGAAGTTCTTAGATACAGGGTTCAGGCAGTTTTTAAGTTTAGGTTTTCGTTGTAATAGTTCTGGCTTCTAAACTGTTAACTCAAACTCATTTTCTTTATCTCTTTTTAGCTTCGAGTTTATAGTCAGAAGCTTTAGCTCTGTAACTTGGAAGCATCCTCTTGCCTTTATCCCAATTTATTTGTATTTGATATTGGTAAAGTATATCTGTTCCATCCTTATGTATCCCTTTATTAGCCGTTATATCAGTATATGTAAGTATGTATTGCTAGCCATATCATCTTTCACACCAGCCATCGTTCGTTTCTTAGAGTGCCCTGTAGCTTCTTTCTTTGCTGGCTTTCTTAAGATTTTTCCTTGAATTGCATTTGGTTTCTGAAACTGTAAATGGCATGCAAAAGCATAACTAAATGCATTCTAAAAATAAAAGTGACCAGTATTATTTACTTTTCTTATCGACCGAAACGAATTCAACTAGATTTATTTGACTAATAGTATTTATATTTTTATATACGTCACTGTTACTGTGAAATATTTCTGATATAATATTTGAGGTAACCAGCCTCCTGGAGATTACAGCTACGATGCTGGTGTTACTGACGTAAGTTACAATCTGCTGGATTGAATAGTCTTATATTCTTTATACTTAATTAGGTTATATGTAATTAAATATGTACCTATTGTAGCAAAAAACAAATGTATTTCTGCTACATTTGAGTGTAACGTCGCCCGGGAGTAAACCCGGCACGACATAGGTAATATAATGAAACTCAGTATCCAGATGAAGAATACAAAGTATATTGTAGTAATTGTATAAAACAACAAGTAAGACATGTATGCCGTGGAACCGCTGTGAGTTGCCTGCATCAGAGTGTGGCATCGCGCCGTTGGTAGACGTTGGGGGTTGCCTGCTCCAGGCGGCAAGGCGACGCACCGCTGGTGGATTCTGGGAGGCGTTCGCTGCTGTCGCAGCCTCGGGATCCTTCGCAGAACCGCCCGCTTCGCCTCAGAGGCGCCAGAACGCGGTAGTCGGCTCCGCGCGTACAGCGATAGTGCAGGGCCTGGCAATGCACAGCCCTGGCAGTGGAGCCGGAAAGTAGGGCCGAAACCTGCATTTTCTGTTTGGATCCGAAATAAACACCATTTTAGACCCGAAAAAAGGCGAAATTAGACAACTGGAATAATCACATGTTGCTACGGAGAATACCTTTCATGGGAAGAATATCCCGGTCCTTGGGAAGGACCTTAACGATTACTGCACTACAGGAGCGTGGCTGTTCACGAAAGAAAGGGGGAAAGAAAGGGGAAAATTTAGTACAAAGTCAATTTAAATGTTCAAGTGAGCCTGGGTAGCTGACGACTGACCCCTAACAAGCACGAATCTTTTTTATTTCTCCTTCCATCAAACAAATTTTAAATTTCTGTCAAATGTGCCAATATTTTATAAATAAAACATGTTCAGCCTTTTTCGCTCTCTTAAAGCTCAAAATCACAGCAAAATACAGTTTTCCATCTGTGATTGGTGCAATCATCCAGTAACGTTAGGGCAAATTCCAAACAATTGTGTCGCATAGCCTCCGCAAATGTGTAGTTCAAACAAACAAATGTGTCGTCCAGCTCAACAAATGTGTTATCCAGCTCAACAAATGCGTTGCTGCTAGTTCTGCAACACAATGTATTCTTCAACAATGCAGCCATTTTATATGCTAAACGTGGAGCAGTTTATATCGCGATTTAATTAAGTGTGCTGGTGCACAGAACTGTGGGGCTGAGGACGACAAAGGGGCGGGAAGGGCTATTATAATATCTGACAAAGCACCCATCGCGACACAGGTTAGTTAATAGCTTAGGGAATTGGATGCTGTCAAGGACATGTCGAACGCGATGAACGCTTAATAGCTAACCATGAGTCTATGGACGAGAATAAATCAACCACGGACATAGATTATGGGTTATCATTGACCAAAAAAACCGAGGAACCTTCCTTGGCAAATCACATGTTATACAGACTGTTATAGTAATGGACACAGTGGGAATGAGGAAGCCACAGTTCAGCGTAGAGATTTGTATCATAATGGACTACTCTGCGATTATTGGACCTACCTGGGAAGGTCTAAACATTTTGGAAGCGAAAATTGATTACAACGATCGCCCATATATTATTTAATGATCATGTGATGAAGGAGCTTAGTTACTTTACGACGTTTATTCTGCGATCTTACATATTATATATAGCCAAACCGCAAATTCTTGATGACCACAATACACGTATACGTACGTGTACGTACGCTTTTGCGCGTGGTTTCGGCGTGGATATCGGAAATTTATTTTTCCTTAATATATTGGGTCCCCCCACCTATGAAATTGGCGTTTTTTTCTCACAAATAGAGAACCTTGTCGCTTCTGTGATTTAAAATATTCATCAATTGCTTGGTATTATATCGAATAATGACCATCATAGACAACTAGCAATAGTAAAAAAACCTTATTACTTATAGTTTTCTAAACATAAAAAATACCTTAAAAATGACTCCTCATTTTGTTAGCAGAAATGACCACAATTTGTTTACCCTAGCCAAAACTTATTTTTGTCGCTTAATCTAAGTGGCATATTACGTTATCTTAGTTTTTAAACATTAGTGTTCATGGTTGTTATATATATTAAGAAAATGTTAGTATGAAAAAAGAAACTTCTTTAAAATTCTCCATACAAAACGCTGATTTCATAGGTGGGGACCTAATATAAGCATCATAATATAACCTAGGCTATAAACTATCTGTGTGCCAAGTTCCACCCAAATCCATATTGCCGTTTTTGCGCCAATCCGGACAAACGGACAAAATTCTAAAAACTATATTTTCGGCATCAGACTCATTCCCCCCATAGCAATGACTTCATTCAAAAATATTCAATGTTGACTGTATTACTATTTTATTAGATGAATCTTTATATACAGATAGAACAGTAACACAGAATTTTCGAATTTCATTTTACCGGTAATACTTGGGTATTACACGTCATGGGAATTTCTTATATTGCATTTGTATGAATAACAAATAGAAACAATACAACTTTTACTTTGAACTTTTCTCGTTGCGGTGCTAATAGCCAACACCTAGCCGGATAACACTTTCAAAACATCACTGAAGTGCAAAGAAATGCATCGCGGTATGAAAAGGATTGATTTCTTGTAATTTGTTCTGTCATTCTGTTTTGAAGGACCTTTCGTTAGTGTTTCTTATAACAAAGCAGGAATTCAGGATATTATGTGTATTAGCCTGATTCAAAAGGACCAAAATGTGAACCTGCCAAAGTGGGCGTAGAGCCAGAATTCCAAGCAGCGCTGATCAAGTTGACTTTGCCAAAGATACTTTCCCAGTCTTTGAGACATTGTGTTTGTAATTAAAGGTATCGATGCTTTATGATCACACGTATGGCTCATATTTTTGTCCAAAATATAATATGCATTTATATTACTAAAATGGATTAGTATTAATTTAATTACAAATATTTAATGCCTAGCATTTCCCCACTCCGCCCGGTACAAGTACAGTCAACAAAAATCAATAGAACGAACAATACATGTTGTGCCGTACAAATCCCGGCAAAATTACATTAGCGCGTGACGTCACGCCATAGACACCCACCTATTGGCGCGTTTTGTTTATCAGCGTGTTATCTGTGCTCCGGCAATTAGTCACCGCGGTACCTACCTGACGTGCGCCCGCTCCTAATTTGAATTTTCGTTTATCGTAAATGTTTTACGGAACGCCCATTTCTTTTTAAATTTTTCAAAGTGGACTTCGTTTTTTTTAAAGTGTACCTTTTTTTTCTGTGACCAGTGGTTGTTCGTTGTGTCTAAGTTTTTAAAAGTGATCTTATGAAATAAATAGTGGTGTTGTGTGAATGTTGAAAAGTTGGTCTCATGTTCCGAAAAGTGCTGTTTTGTGAGTTCTTTGCGGCTTCGCCTAAATCGGAGCAAAGGTTTGGCTTCCTGTAATTATTGCGTACATATCTCAAGGTAAAATTATAATCTAAATCACATATTATTTCGTTTCTATTTACCAATTGCTTGCCATCTGGTTTCAAAACATATACTCAAACGATTTTAGCACTCCGATGTTTTTTATATACAAAAAAGTTAGAAAGTTACAGTCAGATACAAACTGGCTTCGCATAAGAATATCGCATCCAATTATACGTTTGCTAATCCAATTGACATAATGAGGAGCGTCAAGTTCAAACACACATGAGTCAATGGGACCGGTTCTGTGACTACACTCGAGGTGTCCACGATGTATACAGTTACTTACTGCCTAAATAGTTTCCTTATTTTGTCGTTGACCTGGGCTTAGGTACTGTACTTTTCCTGTATCACTTGACCATTTGGTTCCTCTTCTGTTGTTTGTGTGGTATTATGATTTGAAAATGGTATAGGTATGTTTTGTGTTACCCGTAATTCTGTCTACTCCATTTGTCTCTTCTCATTGAAGTCATGATTGATAATTTTTGTTTATTTTTTTTTCATTGATTTTCGTGTTTTGTTTTCTATCGTATTTTTTTGGAATGCGAACGTTAAATTATTGAAAAAAAGGATATATTTTCAGTTCTGTGAAATACAAAATTATCTATAGAAGAAAGTAGGATATTCTAGCATGTAGGCAAATACTCTAAATTTTCACTCCCGATACAAAGCATATTATTTTACAAAGAGTACACAGTTGAGCGATGATAAAATATTTAAATTGATGAAAATGAAAACTCGACATCAATCTGTAATCGGATGAATTTTAAAATGAAATGAATTTGTCTGACCCATTTTTAATTATCGAAAAAAGACTTTATCATTGCTTTTTGTTTCCTTTATTGTAAAGTAAATATGAGCGTAACAACGATAAAGCATAATGACGTAAAATATAGTGGAATGTTTAGAGTAGTAATCATTTACTACTCTAAACATTTATTGCTTGAATTTATGATACTACGGTATTCTAATTATGAAAAAAAGAAAAAAGTTAATTATTGTCATATCAATACATACGTGCATATAAAAAGATAAGTAAATTAATTCGAATAAAAAAATGAAACAGTTCTATACCTAATCACGAGCATACAACAGAAATAAACTATATTATTACCTCCATAATACATTTTCGAGTAAACTTCGGGGCAATTAGCCACAAATAATATAAGACATAGTAATACATATTAGAATTTATTGTAAAAAAAAAATAAGTTAAGAAGAGGAAAAGGCTCTGCTTTCCATTGGCTTCTAGTAAAAGGCTAAGACGAGAACGAATCAATCACTTGGCGTAACCAAAAAGAATTATAAAAATGAACGCTGCACTGATCTGAAATTGAATGAATGAATGGTACGCTTATCTCTTCGCGGAAATTGGATGAGTCAGGGAAAAGTGCCATGCATCAAAATTGGAAGAACTGCATAAAATGTTTTATATCTTTTGGTGGCTTTTATTTCTTTCTTTCAGGTTATGATTCCGACTGTCAAATTGTGATATTATTTCTTGTGACTTCCAATTCGTTATAAATAAAAAGTTGACTTTGTCAATGTTCAGTTTTCCTTATTTTTGTGTTTTTTTTTTTTTTTTTATCTTTTCGTTTTCACTGTATTTACTTTCCCAGTAATCACGCGTTGTCTATGGGTGTGAAAATCCACAAAATATTTTTTATTGGTCCCGTCGCCGTCGTTCGAGTACCACATTCATAGCAATATAAGGTTTATTATAAAATCAATTTAATTACCTATGAAAAATTAAATAGGATTTAAAAATCAACAATTAGGTAAAACTTTTTCAAAACGCTTCAACATTTCGAAGGTCGCTTAAAAACAGGTGCCATTACAACGATCAGCTGATAATAATGTGACAAAGACGTTGATGTCTTCCATCTCTCTCGCACGTAGGTGCGGACGAGTCGCTTGTTCAACCATTTCCTGTGTAACTTGTATTGCTCGATGTTTTGGTCGAATACCTGTCATTACATGGCATACAAAACTAGTTGATTGTAGTGAATGAGTACCTTTGTGTTTATGTGAGTACGTTCGATTGCTCTTTTCTATTTGAAATGCATATTTAAAAGTAGAACGGAACTAAGTACAACGAATTGAAGTCAATGGGAAATTGTGTCCAATGTGTGTGGTCCTTAGGAGCGTGGTTCTAAATAAAATATAAAATTTAGTTCCTTTGGTCCGAGAGTTAAGTGAGAAAGGATTTTAAAGACTAAGGCCCGTATTACAGAACCTTACTCAAGACTCAAGCATTACTTAAAACTAGTTTTAACCAATCAAAAGGCTTTAAACGAGTTTTAAGTAATGCTTGAGTTTTAAGTGAGCTTCTGTAATACGGGCCTTAGTTAGGTTATTAGGTTATAATAGTGTATGTGTGTTGCTTGCAACACTACTCATTCGCTCGGACTTAGCCTAGTACCATTTTATTATTCTAGGTAGGTAAAAAACAATCACACGAATGTTTTCATACATAAAATAAATAAGCTAACTAAACTTATCTTAATTATAGGTAAGTAGGTACCTAGCTGCTGCTGAGGAACTTGTGGCTAAGTAATAACAGTCGCATGGGTCGATCCATCAGGTTAAGCTACGCTTGCTGGGGTTTGTCCGTGGATGGGAGACTCCTTCGTGCCTCGGAAAGCACGTTAAGCCGTTGGTCCCGGCTGTCATTCGTGGATATTTGACAGTCGTTAAGAGTCGTCAGATGCCCGAAAGTCTGACATCAGTCTTACCACGGGGTATCGTATTACCCAGTTACTGGGTTGTAGAGGTCAGATAGGTAGTCGCTCCATGTGCTGTTCCCAAATATCCTTTCTTTGGTATTGTTCGTCGAGTTGAACTCCTTCAGTTCTGAGTTGAGCTCCACGATTACTGATTACTGACAAATGCTTGTACTGACTGGACAGGTCCACTCAAATCTGTGTGGTTCTTTCCTCAAAAGACCATTTCGGTCACTAATCTACATGGTCCTCATATGACTTGACCAAGATTATGTCTGAACTTTAAAAGAGACTGCGACCTCTGAGTTTGTTTCGGCCTTTCTTCTCAGAGTAGTTAGATAGGAAACACCGACCTCATCTAGCTTATTTTTAATATTTTTTTACATGACATGTAAAAGTGATTCCGATATCCTTGAAATTGTTTATCCTAGAATAAACAATTTTATTTCATATAAAATACTGGTAATCAGCTGCATCCGGTAAGACTGGAAGCCGACCCCAACATAGTTGGGAAAAGGCTAGTCAGATTGATTGTACCTACCTCTGCCTGTTTGAACAAGTTTGTAAATAATTTAAATGAATGGGAAAACCAGACACGTAAACAAAACACTTTCAATTTAATTGGTTACATATTCATGAATAAATTACATGATTTTTTCGAAACATGTAATTTTTCTTTGGAAAAACATAGAAATCATAATACATTGAGCGTAGAGTTAGTACACACAGCTACATATCAAGCTATAATTATCAGGTAATGCTGATCTCGCATTGATTAAAATTTCCGTATAGTGAGAGGTCAGCTTATACTGGAAATGTATAGCTTGATATGTAGCCGTAAGTACCATCGTTATAATTTGTCAATGTCAGTTCTCTACGAACAAGGGGTTTAGAAAAAAAAACAGTTGTTACTGTTTCTTGAAAAATGCTCTCATAAAAGGCGAATAAGTTGATTAAAAATCACTCAGAAGCTGGTGAAAGCCATACATTACCCATGCGGGTAATTAAATAGTTCACCAGCTCGTGTAATCACCGGGCTATGGTGAAAATGTATGGTGGCTATGTCAATATAATGTTGACTAGTTTATGCCCGCGGGTTCGCCCGCGTGTAGGTATGTCTGAAAATATCTCACGGGAACGTATTAGCGGAATTAAAAGTATACCTGTGTTGATCCAGGTTATAAACTATTTGTGTGCCAAACAGCCGTTTTTCCGCCAATCCGGAACAGTATATCCAGACAAAAAGACAAACAGACAAAAATTCTTCGTTACTATTTTATTATAAGTATATGTATAGATATGTAAGAGTGGCGCCGAGACTGTTTAGTACTACCTTACTAAGCTATACTTAGGTATTCGTATTTAAAAAATAATATCAATCTATGTGAAACATGTGCGGGGGACCCGGCTTAAGAGATTACTGATTTGCCCCTCCTCCCCCCCGTGCCAAAATTTGGGTACGCCCATGGAACCTTTACAGATGACATTACACATTTAGAGAACGAAAGGATCACGAATAACCAAAACTGCCGAGTTATTAGCAGAAGACCTGATTTTCGATCAAACTGTTCGTTATTTTGCAATCATGGGTATTTTATAATACAATAACCCGAAAATCTGACATCCAGTCTTGCAAACGGGTACCGTATTACCCAGTTTACTGGGTTGTAGGGGTGAGATAAGTAGTCGCTCCATGTAAAATACTGGTATTCAGCTGTGTCCGGATAGATTTGAAGCTCACCCAGACATAGTTGGGGAAAGGCTAGGCAGCTTGATTTTTTGTTAAGTTCAACATCATTTATACTTATTACTTATATTTATAATAATACTGTGCCGGTAGAGTTTACTTTGCTGAAACAGGTCTAGGGTGTGGAGCCAGACCAAGAGAGATACACAAAATCCCGGATAGACTTGAAGCTGACTCAGACATAGTTGGGAAAAGGCTAGGCAGATGATGAGTAACCGTACCTATGTGATAAACTAGACGTAGTCATTACAGTGTGTTGACAGTAGACACAGAACGTTACACATCGTATACAGATCGTTAGCAATTGACACCACGCACGGTTAATAGCAGCAATTACGTGTTAGGTAAAAAGTTGATAGCTGTAATGGCGCCTTTACATAATGGGGCATGTTAGACATGCTATTGCATCCATTGATAGTATTAGGTAGGTACTGTTATTCTGTTAATATATGTTTGATTATCGTGGACTAGCTTACGCCCGTAACTTCGTCGGAGTGAAAGGAGATGGGGATTTCTGGGCCTGATTGTACATTTTACATTTACATTTTTCTATTTCAAGATATGAAAAATCAACCTAATTTACAACCTGGAAAATAAGAAATCCAAAAATTAAGTTAAGGTTATGAATAAAATGGAACATCAACTAGATTATAATTGATTAACGTGACAGAGTTCATACTATTTAAAAAAAAAAGCTTTTTCCAGATGATTAATTCAATTACAATAAGTAATTAAATCTATTAGAATTAACGTATTAAACAGTTTAAACAAATTAAATATCTACATAATAAAGATAAATCTTAAAATCGATTCACGTTTCCTAATCGATTATTGTATTTTTAGTCTGTGCTGACATGACATTCGTTGACTGACAGTGACACTCACTCGTTGCGTATCGTTTAGTGCGTGTGCGTTTTGAGTGTGTTTCCTCCCATAGTTTTATTGATATTTTCCTCACCCCTGCTTTGTTTCTACGATTTTCTGATCTTGCTTCGACCCTTCATACCATACCGGACACGGAGAACTCCGCTTATACCTTGAACTTGGACTTGTTATTTTGGATTCTGCGACTGGCCTACCGATTGAATATTGACAACATGGATCGTTGTGGAAATTGTCACATAGCGACATAAAACGAATAAAAATTATTGTTATTTTTAACATCATCTCCTTACCCATCATTTTTAAATCTTTGTGTTTCCAACTTCCTGCCCCTCTACAATCAAATCAGCTGTTAAGAATAAACTGTTACGTAATCTCACTTTTACTAAATCTCTTTTAACTCGGCTCTCAGATTGCCAAAATCCGCAAAATTTTCAGTGATGGTTTGATAATATAGTATCTATCAATTGCCACCAATTTCATCTTTTTACATCCAGGCCCAAGATTGTATGAAAGCGTATCCGTCTCTTTGCGTTTTTTAACATAAAAATATATATATCCTATGAAACGACCAATTGGAACCGTGCACCTAGCTTCTGACGTTTCATAAGTGCCCTTGTAGGTTTATGTGAAATAAAAATATTTTGAATTGAATTTGAATTGAAACTCGTCAATAATGTAGCTTCCCATTAGTGAAAAAAAAATCTGAATAGGAGCAGTAATTCCGAAGATTACCAGGAGGTACTTTCATATTTTTGAGTTTGTATAAACTCAAAAATACTTCGTTTGTAATATTAGTACCGTACTTACAGATATCGTATGATCTCCATAACCACTATGGCTAGGTAGGTAGGTACCTACTATGAAATCATCATCATCAAATGTACCCAAAACCTAAAATTAACGCTCATTGGAAATTCCTAAGCTATGTACTCATCGTTATTTATATGGCGTTGCATTAAACCTTTTAAGTAGTAAAAATTTAAATATACCATCGCTTGTTGTTTAACTGGTGGGCAGTTGAACAACATGTACTCAAACATAGTAAAAAATCCGCCGGTAAACGCAAAACATCCATACAATCCTCTAACTCATCTTTAAACCATAAATAAAACCACTATCATCGCGAAACCGCCACTCACGCCAACAATGTTAATGAAACCCATTACAAACAGGATGTTACAAAGTAAAGAAAAAATGCAACAAAAACATATGAAATACACGCCCGTTACGAAATTAAACAATGTACCTACAATAAAACAATACGGGTGCTAGTACACTAGTTCTCAACGTTACCGAGATTATCTTGAAGGAGAAAAAAGTGACAATCGCTTAGCACTTTTAACGCGGATTACGCTTTGTTTGATTAGTTTAACATTTCATAGGGATGTCGTGATTTAGTCAGACTCATCATCATCTCATCTGCGTTGCCTTTTCTCAACTATATTGAGCTGGGCTTCTAGTCCAACCGGATGCAGCTGGATACCAGTATTTTACATGGACCGACTGACTATCTACCCTCCACAACCCAGTTACTGGGTATCACGATAACCCTTGGCAAAACTGGTTGCCAGACTTTCGGGCTTCTGACTACCTGTAACGACTGTCAAAGATCTACGAAAGACAGCCGGGACCAATGGCTTAACGTGCTTTCCGAGTCACGAAGGGGTATGCAATGGTCACCCATCCACGGACAAAGATCGATCCGTGCGGGTGTTAATATTAGCCGAGACCCCCGATTCAGACCTATTCAATAATATGCTTCTTTTAATGACTTACATAACGCAATCCTTAAAATAAAGATGGCCATGGTTTTACCATTCCTAGGATCCGTCTGCTTTGCAAGAATACCCGCGAAATTACGCGTTGTTGCATAATTTAGTCGTGATTTTTTAATCATATTTTTTATGGCACCTCTTTAGGTCATGAGCTATCTGAATATCTAAAAATATTTAGCCTAGGTCTTAAGGGAGAGGCGTGAAAATTGATTCGCTGTTACACATGTATGATATTAGTTTCTGTCCGCGACTTCGTCAGCATTGAAGAAGCGTATTGTCCTATACTCCTATGGTACTCGGTAATAGTTTAGCTTTATATCAGTGAAAGAATTTTTGTAATCGGATACAATACTTCCAGAGATAAACTCTTACAAACAAACAAAACAAACAATTTTATCTCTTTACTAGCTTCTGCCCGTGACTTCGTCCGTGTGAAAATATAGCCTGTGACACTCGGCAATAGCTTCCGTAATTAGTGAAAGAATTTCCGGAATAGGATCAGAAGTTCTGAAGATTCCCCCTCTATAAAAACTCGCAAACTTTACCTTTTCATAATATAAGCTCCATAATCTTAGTATTCTAACTAATATATTATAAATGCGAAATTGACTTCGCTTTCACACTAAAACGGCTGAACAGATTTGGATAAAATTTGGCACATCTGTAGACCATGACCGGGAAAAGGACATAGGATACCTTTTATCCCGACATTCCCACGGGTTTCAGAATGAGGCGCAGCTAGTAGATAATAATAAGATTAGTTATGATTTATTTATTTCTGAAAATTTTATTTCTTCTTGTGTTTTAACAAGTCCAAGAGTTTAACTAATAATATCAATATTCGTCGAAAAATGTAAAAGTCTCCAGCTTTTATTGACTTTGGCTTTCAAAGGATTATTCTGGGACAAGGGTTACCCTCCCTTAAAAAGGGGACCTCTCACCTGTTTTCTTAGGCAATGCCATTTAAATAATAAATTCACACTTTTACGTTTAGTTTTCTTTGGCATTGGATTAATTTGGTATTCTCATGGGATTGTTATGTCTTGCTTTCAAAAGGGTAAGGAATTGTTGATGGGATTTCTGTTAAAAAAGCGCTACTCCTCCAGTAGTCTGTTCAAAAAGTATCTGATGAAAATTTAAACAAATGTATTAGAAAACGTACCTGTGGATGCCAATTTGTAGTGCCACTTATAAATTGTATACTTTGATTTGATTATTTGAATACTTAAACCAAATTCTACTTTTCACCATTTAGATAATAACCTTAAAGATGTTTTTCATTTGACAATTGCGATCAATCAATTCTTGTCGCTAATTTTCTAATTTAGTTTAATAGTATTATACAAAAAATTGTTGTTGGAATTAGTGGTGAGATATAAAGTTGAACCTTCCAAATACAGATAAAGGATTTACAAATTCCCGTTATTGAGCGATTGCGTAACAATTCAGCTTGAATAGTTTGTTTACACTTTCATAGATACTTTTGGAACAGAGTATATTTCTGCTTCTATTTGTGTCTGATAATATGGAAATAAATCTCGACATTTAATATATTATAATAAGTGAAACCAATTCCCCCAAAGTGGTTGTTTTTGGAGGCGTACCATCCGTAACGTTTAAAAAGCACTTATTTTAGTCTAACTATTTTGAATATTATGAGTTCGGAATTAGACTCGCAAAGTGGGTAGCCTAAAGCGTGTGGGATGTCAGACAGCTCACGAAAATTAGTTTCTTTAATAATATTTTTGTATAGGGTTCCAGTCCTCCAGATACCAGACATAACCTTAATCAAAACTCATACACAATTAACAATAAAATCACTACCTAACACACAAATCAATAGATAATCTACCAATACATAATGGCAATATTGAAAACTTCGTATATACAATGGTAGTGGGCGTTTTAATAATAGAGGGAGGGCGTGCGAGCTGCCGAACGTGGCCGGAATGATAGAAGATAAGAACGGATTCAATTCAATAGAATTAGCACACACTGTGTTTGAACATTGATTTTTTTTGCAAGTGTTAGATGTAACATGTTGTTTCAATGTGTTTTTGTAAGGAGTTTGAGAGTCTAATATTTGTTTTGTTATAGAGTGGCTATGTTCAATCTATAAAACTAGAGGCTTGGCTTAAAGCGCAAAAGAATGAACGATCAAAGATATATAACCAAACAGGTTTGTGACTGACCATCGCCGTTCTAAAATATGATCCCAAATGTTGATGATTTCAATGATTAGTATACATTTGTGCTTCATGTATTACCTATAGTAAATTGTGCACATACATATTATCCTATTAGTATTGCCTTGGCCTTCCTGGAGGTCAGATAGGCAGTCCATGTAAAATACTGGTATTCAGCTGCATTTGGTTAGACTGGAAGCCGACCCCAACATAGTCTGGAAAAGGCTAGGCAGGTGATGATGATACATATTATGTATGTATATATGTAGATTCGTATAAGGTATATAAATATCACAAAACGATAAAAATGCCATTAGCAGTAACATCAGTTAGTTCATGTTCCGATTATTTGGGAACAATGCATTACTCATGGAATCGCCAACACATTCATATGTCAATCAAACGTGTTTCAAGTGTTCCAACGTTTTTATATTGTCGACGATGATTGAATGAATATACAACTAAGAAATAGCTGTTCAGGTCATTAGAAGAATTGAGATATTTGGTTATTCTGTTAATATGCTTCATAGAGCAACCGCGTGCGTGTTGCTTGCTTTTAGCTTCATGGAGGAACCTTCCAAGTTTAAGTCAGTGCCCGTACTTGCTTTGTTTCCCCTGGTATTCTTTCATCATTTATCTAATTTTCTATCTAAGCTGTAAGTTCTTTTACTCGTCCTTCTGTCTTTCTCAATTCCTGTATGTCGCCAAATCTTCTATCTTTTCTATTGGAACTAGGTTCTCCATACTTTCTAGTGATACCAATAAAGCGCTACCTGAATCTTCTGATTTCGAGATATGTCATAAGTCATGGAATCGTATGTTATCTATTGCTATAACTTTCTACTACTGCTTAATTATAGTCCTGGTTTCTGCAAGGACAGCCAACATCTCCATTACTATGTCTGTTCTTTGAAATCCTGCATCTCATTCTTGACAGTTTGTTAGTTCCATATTGAGCGCCTCGAAAATAGGTTGTGGAATTGGAGCATCCGTCAACAACTTCAGAGAAAAACTATAGAGGAAAGCGAACATTGTTTTCCGAACAGTTTTCCAATACCTCTGCCCTTTATTGCTTACGTAATAAAGGTTTCACACCTACTGACCCACTAACTATTCCACTATCTGTTTCCCTTGCTTTTGTATTTGTAAATGGTTTAATAATAGTTTCTATAGGACGATGTTTGTCCTTATTGTGATAGTTAAGTTTTTTATCGGGAACTGCTTTTTTAGTATTTTTCTTTTTTGTTGTGTATAAGGTTTTCCTGACAGTGATAGTCGTGGACCCTTTTGTGGCTAAGCTATAGCCGTGTCTTCCTTTTAAAAATCAACTTTTTCTGTTGCTGCTTTATTATTATTGAATCATCATCATCATTCTCTTGCCGTTATTCCAAGTTATTTGCGGTCAGCACAACATGTCTTTTCAGACAATAATATAAGAAGTCTTTTAAAAGATATGTCCAAAACAAATATTGTTCTGTCCCTATTCAATTTTACATTGAATAAGGACAGAGCAATATTTGTTTGTTTGCTATTTCAAAACAATTTAAAAAAAAATTGAAGATAGGTGAACGGTTTAAATTGGTCGTTTCCTATGGAGAAGAGCCGGCAAGAAACTCCACTGTTGCTTTTTTTAACCGACTTTCAAAAAGGAGGTTATATGTTCGTCGCGTATGTATGTTTTTTTTTATGTATGTCCGCCGATTTCTCCGTCAATTGTGGACCGTGTTTGAAAATTCTTTTTTTGGTTGAAAAGGTATGCTCTCAAAGTATGCTCGCAAGGTATGCTCTTTATCTCAAAATTAATAAAATGTATATGGCCATACCACCCATATAAATTTTAGTAATTTTGCTTGGATATATTTTGAGATAGCTTCAATTATACGTATTTTTCCCACTTAGTTTATGTGGATGATGTGATGAGTCCCTGTCACTGTTATTTACATAACAGGTAGTGGTATTCGAATTTGTGTGCGGTAGTTGTACAAAAACAAGAAAACAAAAAAAAAAAAAAAAACAATCGAAGTCGGTTGTTTTTATTTAGTAAAAAGTTTTTTAAATAATTGCCTTTAACAATGTTTTCAAATTACAGTGTTAATATGTATGAGACGACGGTGTAGGCCTGTCAACCATAGATACCATAAAGTTTAAACAAAAGGGGGATGAGCCATCATGAAATTTAATAGTTTTAGAAGCAAAACCATTCTCTCAACACGTTTTACATTCTGAAAAATGGCCGGTAACTTACGCTGTAACTACTACCAAGCAGCCTAGATATTTCAGGTCATTCTTTCAATCACAATGTTTAGTCATACAGACCGTCAATTCGGGCACTTTACAATACAATACTGAGTATAGTGACGATCCAACGTTACATATTAGCAGGGAAATGTCAAACATGTTTATATCAAGATCATGAATACAATAGCTATTGTTGCCTTCTTGCGTTACTTGTGTGCATGTGTGATGTTGGTAGTGCTTGATCATCGGGGAATGCTTGACGTTAATTAGTGTATGTAAATTATTGTGAAATGGTCGTCATAATCAATTTTTTCAAATAGATGAGAACCACACACATTTTAACTGTTTAATCCGCCAGCTAATTTATATCTGGCACTGTGTCTAGAAATCCATGATATTCAGTACCTAAAATAATCAGCTAATGGCTAAAGTATGTGTATTTTCTGTAAGTCAACTATATTTAGCTAGGCTTCATGAAAGTCCGGCTGTCGCTGAAAACCAGCGCTGGGGCTCTGTCTCGCATAGGGTCGCAGCATTATGCTGAGCGATGGCCGTGTTGCGTGGAGTGACGCATATTTTCCCCCAAATTGTTTATTTTTGTGTTTTATTATTTCTTTGCGTCATGTGTACCGCAAATAAACGTATTTTCTTTCTTAAAGTGTCCATCAAGTATTTTTTTGCCTTAGCAAAAATGATTTAATTTCAATAATCCACCGATGAGAAGAACAGGCAGAAGGTGGAAGCCATTGATTTCACTCCCATGCACCTATTAATTAGATCATCACCAATCCGCCTCCAGATTCAAGCATCCAAAATCACAAATCCATCTCCCAAAGAATCTTTACTCCAATTCAACTGCTCCCACCAACGTTAGTCACCCCTCTACACTAAACAACACAATGTAAGATATATCTATCGCCAACAATAAGCTTGCAGGTAACATATATCTTTATATTTCCCGAGTGCCCGTCGGACGTGTCAGAACCGACACTATCTACTTTATCGTACATAACGCCGGTGTAAGTAGGCATTGTGCTGAAGGCTTTCATGACTATATACTATATCATATTGATATAGATAAGGTGCTAGATAGTGTAGAGTTGGGTGGCAGTGATTGTTTTAGGAGAACTAAGTTTAGGACTGTTTTGGTAACGAACAATAGTTGAGATGTCAAAGAAAGTGTAGGTAACAATACAATGTGCCCATCAAACGTTCGTTGGTTAACAGAAATACATACTGTTCATCTACTTTCAGGACGATAATTATTTGAATGATCAGTTTTACTTTCATGATACGTTTACGAGGCCAACTCATTCTGTATGAAATAAAATCACTTTTTATTACCACTAAGAAATTCTGAATTTTATTGTTTTAGATAATAATCTCAGTTTTTTGCTGACTACCAAAATTAACTGTGCGAATAAAAGGACCAGATGTTTCATCTACACCTGGTCCTCCGATCCGCAAATACAATTTCGAAGACACTTTTCAAAACAACAAACTGTTTCTGTTTCCTTACTACCTTACTAATTAAATTAACTATTTAAACGGCCATGTCGATCAATTCCCACCAGGCAGCGTAAGATAATCGCCTTATACGTAGATAGTTCACAAAACGGGTCACTACACAATACCTTCTCGCTTCTCTTCGGGGCCGGCCTATTATGATATACTATTGAGGCCGTTTCCTATACGCTGGAGACAGGTCGGAAGATACTGTGTGGAGCCGTTTGTGAGGGACTAGGTATGTTGTTTAGTGATAGGTATTGTTATAGCCCGTGATTCTAGATAACTATAAGGGACAGTTTAAGAGAAAGATAGTTTTGTATGACGTGTTATCTTTTATTTTCGTGTTTCATGAGTTGTTCGACAGGACGACGGTTTTGTCACAATACAGCGAAGTATGTCTTTGATTCTGTAGTCGGAAATAAATCAAAATATCATCCCACAAATGCTTTTTGAAATAATATAAACTTTTTTAAACCGATGTTCATGCAACAGAATTTACTACCATTATTATAATATTTCCAGCACACAGCACATTTTCTTGCACAACAATAGTTCATTAACACTGCGCACCATAATCGGACAACCGCAAATCGATATAAAATCGAATGGTTCCACCGATTGTTCCGCACTGCACTCGATTGACCGTTATGTCTTACGGTGGCACGTAATCGAACGTTTCCTACTATCCCACTGAATCACAAAAG
The DNA here is from genome assembly GCA_914767755.1 of Agrochola circellaris. Taxonomy (NCBI): domain Eukaryota; kingdom Metazoa; phylum Arthropoda; class Insecta; order Lepidoptera; family Noctuidae; genus Agrochola; species Agrochola circellaris. The sequence goes on from OU611853.1 coordinate 2,412,003, forward strand.
TTTGATTGCATTATTCGAGTTATTTTTGAATATTTTAATGCGGAATTAAAAGTGTTTATTTTAATAATTTTGAGTATTTAGGAGTGCACAAAGTAGCTTGTTTTAACTAGTGAGTATACAATACTCTGTTACATCATCTTCCTTTAATAAACTACGAATCACAAACCAAAATTCCACCACAACTGTAATGAAAAACTAAAAACACTTTCTCACATCCAACAAAGTACCATAAAAGGTTTCTTTTTCAAAAAATACAGACACATTTCATTTTCAAATCCTCATGCAACACATTCACATGATAAAAACGCGCGGAAAAATGGCGGAACGCGGGAAGTTCAGTAGTTTTTCTATTTATTTAGACAGAAGCCGAGCGCGAGTACCAAGTACCGACAGGCTTTTGATAATTGCATCTGATGCTGATCCTTTGAGCCGGGAAATAGAAGCTGCGCCCCTTCGGGTTACCATGTTGAGAGTGTGAATTCATTCTCTTTTTGTTTTTCGAGTATGTTTATACCTACGTCTACTACCTGTACTTGAACGACACATGGCACTTAATTATAACTGGCGAAATGTGGGTGTAATACAGGGACAAATTAAATTAGCTAGCAAAACCCAGCAGACGTGATGGGTAGGTATCAATATCTGAACACGATAAAACAAAAATAAAAAATTATAAAATGTTTTTTTGAGGGTCAACGAACGCCGGTAATTTTGTTACTTGAAGTTCGTTTTGAGAAAATTTGTTTTCTTTTGTTTTATCGTGTTTACGTGAAGTTTACAATAAAATAGCAACTGTTTTTTTTTTGCTGACATTTCAAGTAACTGCTGTCAAAAAAACTTTAAATTAATTTATTTTTTGTTTGATCATGTTTAGGTATCGATACCGATCACGTCTGCCGAGTTTCGCTAGCTGATTTAATTTGGCCCTGTATAGGTACACCTCTACCTAATCCCTCAGAAATGATAGGCGTGATGTTGTTATGTGTTATTTGTACTTCCAAGAGTTGAGAGAAGTTGGTCTTCGCTCTGTAGCTTATCTTTTAAGCTGGATTTGAGGGTTTGTTTCATGAGAAGTACGATTTGACCTCCAGGCTAGTGACTAGCTTCCGCCAGCAGCTATTATATTATAGCCTATGTTACTCAGTGATAATATAACATTTTACCTGTGAAAGATTTTTTAAATCGGTCCTTGAGTTTTTGAGTTTATTCATTTCAACAAACATACAAATCTTTTCCCTTTTTAATATTAGTGTAAAATTGCCATCCCATAGGGATGGTGGTAGTTTTATTCCTTCTAAAAATAAGAGACCGTAGAACAAACTCGGGCAACCATAAAGTAGTTCACACATAAATAACTCAGCGAAAAAATAAGGAAATAAAACACAGACCCACTTTTCCGTTTCAATAACAAATAAAACAATCGACTACACACCCTTTTGGTACAATCACTGAACTACTGACCTCACATTAATAGTTTACGTGAACAGCTACTTCCCAGCCGGAGCTGACGGATGGTCGCACTAGTCCGGCCTTTATTTTATAGGTCCCGTTGAAATTGGGAATATTGCGCCCCTAGGGTGTGGAGCGAGGGATAAGCTTATTAGGTGTTTCTTGAACTATTTTCAGGTTTTCTATAGGACAACATGTTGATTTTGATTACACAAAACTGAAGTAAATAACACAAAAGTCAGTTTAATTGTCTGTTTGCATTCTCTAGCTAAAGGACTTTTCATGTTGAAGGACCAAAAACTGTGTTTGTTGTATTTTAGTATTCTAATAATTTAATGTCAAGTGTGTGAATTTTCATTCTTATTTACAAACTGTTAGGTTTGCTATTTTGACACGAGATTTGCCCGTCGATTCCTCTAAGTAGGTGATTTATACAGGGTGGATTTTTTTACCACACCTGGAGGGAAAGTGCTCTAAATACTGGGGATAGCAAATTTTACTCAAAGGAAATATTCCTTTACATTTAAAAAGAAACAAATCTGCATTCAAAGTTTTTCGAAAATTCGCTTGCCGCACTCTGGAATCGAACAGGCTAAATCTGAAAAATAAAATAAAAAATAAGTTAAGATTTGTTTCTTTAAAAAAATGAAGGAATGTTTGCTTTGAGTAAAATTTGCTAAGTATTTAGAGCACTTTTTATCATCACAAAGATCTTGGAGAAAGATAAGCAAACTAATGCTTTAACATATTTCTCTAGGATGTCAATATAGAGCATTCCAGTCAAACAAAAATACAGTAAGGAATTCGATAAATTTTATCAATGGACCAATTTTTTTACAATGTAGAAATGGTCCTTCTGTGGCCTAGCCTAGGTCCTTCGCTATATTGTGTAGATTATTCCATTAATATTAAGCCAATAATACAACCCCTACATTTCTCTTGTACCACCAACCAAGACCGTGCGTTTTATTCCCGACTTCCACCCGGCAGACAAATTAACTAAGCACTTTACTGACGGGATCAGCCGTAATAATCACTCGCATTGTTTGACAATATTCTCGTCTGCATGGTAAGAGTTGAAGACTGTCTGTTACGTCAGATATCTATACAAAATTGTGGGGGTTAACCTGTCAGATTATATTTTTGGTAGTTTAAAGAAAGTCAAAGTCAAATCATTTATTTCAAATGGGCCCTTGTAAGGCACTTTTGAACGTCAAATTTACAAAAAATTGAATTGATTCTAGTCGCCTCTTCCAAAAGGTAGTTTTCGTATGGAGAAGAATGGGCAAGAAACTCCACCGTTAGTCTTTTAAAAAGTACACTATTTTGTATATGTAGATACATTAGTTACATAATTATATGTGAAAACGATGCACCTAAACAAAAAAATAAAAAACCTTACCACAATAGGTAAAAAGAAGAATTAATAAAAATGAAGCAACGAAAGATAAATTAATTACTTATGTGATAGATGCACGGTTCTCACATATTTACAAACATTGTAAAAGTAGACGATTTTCTTAAAAAAATTACAATTAATAAGTCAGTGTGTGAGGAAGTAATCACATAATGTAAAATCAATGTCATAATAGAAAAAAAAGTGAATAACAGTCGAATGCACAACTGTAACTCAAGTTAAAACTGTAACATTTCATGCAGTCATTGACAGTAATAGCGACTGAATGAAATTATACATTTTTAACATTGGTGGCAACAAAAAGAATTTTGAGAAAATATTAAAGTACCTAAACCTTTTGAGAATTCGGAGAAATGTAAATGATGAATATTCGACGGTAGATTAATTTTAGAACAGGCATAATGTGCTTAACGTATCTTCATAAGTTGGATTGGATTAGAATCAAAATGTTTCAAGCTCTCCCATCGCTTCCTCTAAACTTCTTCTAGATTTTTTTTGTCTATTTTACACTAAGTTGATAATAAGTATACCAACTGACTTTAGAACAAGCATATTGTCAACAAGAAGCGATACATCTTTATTGCAGTCTGGCTAGAAATGTTTAAGTAAATTAGCCTTTACTGGTCTTTATGTTTTCCTTCAGCCATTAGTCAATGTCTTTCAAACAAACAGACAATTAACTTACACTTGACTTATGTTTAGAGCACAATAAGTGTTTAAAGTTTAAAATACATAATTATTGTGAAATACTAAGAAAACTATTCTATTGGTCATACTTGGGTTATTGTATGGATGGACAATTGGGCATGTGATGTGTAGGAATGAGGAGCATAAGACGGGAAAGTGTTGTTTGAAAGGTAAACTCTGAGAAAGACGGTTAATAAAACCTCAAATAAATTGGGATTGTGGCAGGAGGATGATATAACCTACAGTGAGCGATTACTAATCTACGACTGGAATTCGTTCTTTTCTCGTGTCCATCTAAACTATACCAGAATAGCTAATGCGGTGCTGAAAAGGTTAGCGAGTCAGAATAGTTAGTAGCAGCCCTGAGCTGCCCCGAAAAATCGTTAGTCGTAGAGGCTTTTTGCATGAGCCTAAAAGGTTTCATTTAGCATAAGCGTAAATGTTAGAATACAGACCTCCTATCTGTGAGAGGGAGTGGGCTGTAATCCACCACGTGGGCCCAAGGCGGCTTGGTAGATGTCACATTTTTGGTTTTAGGACGTGCCGGTGAGACCAGTGGTGATGAAATAATTTACACAAGGACAAGCGCCTGTCAGGCTTCGAACCGACGACTTACAACTCGTAAGTCGCGGCCGTCACCACCGGGCCAGCACTGCTCTTGGTTCGAGGTTTTATTGAATTGATAGGAACCTCAGACCTGAGGCAGTATACCTACCATTTCACCATGTTGTTACTTCAAAACCAAAAAAAAGTGTTACAACTTTTATCTTGTGAAATCTTTCCCCGTATCCACAGAGATAATGAAAGCCGACCCTAACAATTTCCGAATTGCTTCCATTCTGATAATGGAAGAAAATTGCCTTTTTTGCGTCATACCATTATTATTTATATTTTGGCCTCTCTGATTGGTAAAAGAATCTGGGATTTAAGTGGCCCGGGTTTAATTGGAAGACCCAATATGGTAGTTTAGCTAAATGTGCTGACTTCATTATTATTTCGTGAAAAGTGCTGAATCTGAGTCTAATTATGCGATGGCTGTGCTGAAGGGTCTGGATACGGACTAGAAAATGAAAATGAAAGGATATTTAGTTTGGAATGCCAATTTACTTGGTTGAGACGGTTTTTACTACCTACTCGTTTAAAACGATCTAGATAGTTTCTTTCGTTTCTTCGTTAGCTTTTGTCTTTGGGTACTTAACTTTTGTTAGAGCTCAATAGAAAATAGCTTTTTAAACATTTTCTTACTCGTCTTAATTTACTCATCACTGTTATATAAAATCAAAAACAAAACTATTGTTTGTTAGCAGCACAACGCCCGAGGATGCAGCCAAAAGTTTTGGGAAGAATTACAACGATTCTAATAGCTATCTTGAGTCAAATGAGCTGAGCTACCCCTTAGTTTAATGGTAAACAACTATGTAAATATAAATATAATTTATTCATAAATCCATGTACACAATAACCTATTTATCAAACAATATCATATGTAAGACGTAGCACATGCATCTAGTCCCCGAGAGCAAAACCACGTAATTACTGGCAAGTCGCAGTCCGTTACGTAACGTAACGTGTTGAGTTACGAATGCTTGACGTTTCACTCTGATGCTCCCGTCTGTCCGCCGCGTCAGGTCGTCAGTCTTGCCGGACGCGCTTCCTTTTCTTAACTGTGTTATGCGTTTATGAGTCCTTTATTTTATTTGCAATAAACAATTTTAGGCCTTAGATATTCTCCGTTTCGGTGGAAAGCTGTATTGCTAAAGGACATGAAAGAGTGTCAGGTATCCGAAGACGATGTCGGGGATAGAGCGAAGTGGAAGACCAGGAAGGCTGATGCCACCACCATGTGGGATACATAGCTAGAAAGAGAGAAAGAGATAGATATTCTCCGTTTCGGCGGAGATGGACTTGCGATGGTTTCTTAAAATTTATTTTTCATGGGTATGTCTCGGTTATGGGAGCTGGTAGACTTCTACCGACTGGCAGCGGTCGTATGCTTACTTACATTACATAAGGACCCAGAATCTTAGTCTTGTCTTCTTCTCCCTGAATCCATCCCGAGGTTGTCTTTAAAATATCGCTGTTAGCGATAAGACCGCCCATTGTACCATATGTAAAATTTCTACATTTAAATCAGTCATTTTTATTGTGTTTATGGTGTAACTATCTATCTTCGGTAGCACTGAACCTTTGTTCATACCTGTTTATACCTTTGCAGTTACTGTCAGCGGGTCCTTGTTTCTCTAGGATTTTTTTCAAAATTTTTGCTTAGTTTTTCTCACCTGCCTCTAACTATCCCCATCATCTGCCGAGCCTTTTCCGAACTACATAATAATGTTGGGGTTGGGGTGCAGTCTAACTGGATGCAGCTGAATACCAAAATTTGCTGGTATACACAACCCAGTTACTGATAGATAGATAGATAAATAGTTTATTTGGTGCACACAAAAGACAGCACAATATACAAAAACACGATTAAATAATAACTAAATACATGAATATAGGCTATAAGGTGCCAATATACAAAAAAATAAAATAAAGAAGAAAATAAAGACATTGCGATGACTATTGGCATTAAGACACTTTAAAATAGGGGACACGATACTCCTTGGGAACACTGGCTGTCAGACTTCCTGGCTTCGGACTACCCGTAACGACACAGGCAATAAAATTATGTAAAAATAGAACACAACTCTTTCTCTTCAAAGAAAACGTTTAAAGCATTAATAAATAATAACACGAGAAGAGCAATGATAGCTTAGTGGTGTGACCGTCAGACTCCCAAGTTTGAGCTCGAACCCAGACACGCACCTCTGACTTTTCGGATTCATGTGCGTATTGTTTAATTATCACAAACGGTGAAGGAAAACATCGTGAGGAAACCGGCATGCTTGAGAGATATTTCTCGACAGCATGTGAAGCCAAGTCAGAGGCCCATGGGCGGCTTTAAAACTCTGACAACTGGTTAATCAGTAACCACACGAACAGAAGAATAACACTAAAAATGTAAATCTAATTACTTTAGGCTTGGCTGGCGTTAGAACACCAAAACGACTTAAGCAACATTTACAACCTTTTATAGTTCAAGGGATTTTTTACGATGTTGAATTATTTATAACATTAAAAACAGATTGATAAGGAGGAAATGCTCTACAATATACTAAGGGGGAATACTCCTATTCGTTTATTGTTGATAATGGAGGTAGTTTAACATATTTCTTGAGTTAAATGCGGAACGGTATGCGTAAGCGCATAGCTGCAACAGACCGCTTCAAGTTTTTCTCATAGTTGCTCGGCAGTCGGAACTTACTCGAATGCTTTGCTGTTCGTGGTAAGAATAATAATCATATCAATCGGCTTACATTGCTGTATGCTTTTCTAAAGAGAAATGCCTGAAAACCTGGACTTTACTAACTAAGGAGTTTTTGTGAAGACGGTACACGCAAGATTATAGAAAAATCAACTGTCTGTGGCGGCACCTACAACACCACATGCGAACTGAGCATCACACTGACGTGACGCAAAATCCTGCATCGCGCAAACAGTATTACCGCGCGACAAGTATATATACAACGTTCTGACATCAATCGTCAGGCAGTTGCTCACCAGACACTGGTCGGAGGATCCTGTCTTTTCTATTGAGGATGAGTGAACTTTACACCCTGTTCCTCACACCTCTACATAATATATATTCTCATGACCGAATTTCTAGCAAAGTGCCGACTTTAATTTAGCTAAACAAAACGTCTGTATGTATTATGTTATGGTTTAGGAAATAATATCTGATGTCACAAAATACAAAATAGAATCGGCATTGTTTAGTTTATGACACCAATTTGTACCGTAGGACCAAATTTTGATTATTTATATGTCTGATCGCGAGTGTCGCGCTGCAAAAGAACTAAAACAAACAGGCCTTTTTTATGGTGGTGTGTGTGACAGCTACGTCATTGTGCTGTCATTGTGCTTTTCAAGTGAGCGTGAATTTAGCGGCCAACAGTTGAACGCTATGTTTCTCGACGTCTTCACAGTTTTGACTGTCTATCTATCTAGACATATTTATATCTTTGGACCAAATATTAATTAGCTTGTGGTCCTTCTTTATTCACCTCTCTTTCCCACTTAGGAGCATAATTCCTACCTTTTCCACCTTTATTTATATATTGTTTATGTAACATTCCAGGCCGCGCAGACGATCTGGCTCCAGCATAGTGGTCCTGGGCGCCGAAGAGGAGAAGCGACCGCCGCCGGATGACGAAAAAGACATGCTCACCATGCTCTCACTCACTTCTGATACCGGTAAGCATAACGTAAAGTAACACTAAGTTATTGATAAAGATAATTTGAAACATGTCTGAAAGATCTTATGGTGCGTACGGACAGCGCGGGGCATGTGCATCGAATGGCACCACTCATGCCACAGGCTGAAAACAAATCTACTGCTCCTTACATATAATTCTATTTTTTTACATCAAGAAATAGAATTATATGTAAGGTTTTTTCATTTAACGTGTATGTTAAAATGTATACCGCGAAAAGTTTACCCCCGCGTGTACGTTTTTTTTAAAGAAAACATCTAATTTCAATTTTACGTGGTAGAAAAAAATATTAACAGAGTTTGTATGGAGTGTTTGTGGAAGAGATTAGGTATCACAACTTATCACAAGTAGGTCTAAAAAAAATTACATTTTCGCCCACTGAAATTTCCATAAAAATAAAATACGTTTTTTTTAATTGTACTTCAAGCTAAAATAATAACAGCAGTTTTTTTTGCATTAAATTACTTAATTAAATATTTATTTACATTACATTACATTTTTGCCTGAAGTGCTATGGCAATAAAGTTTTAATAATATCTTGCGCTAGTACAATATGTTTAATTTTGTTGAATAGCGTATTCAAATATTTAACTAGGTACTTTAATGCAAAAAACCGCTTCTAACATTTTTGCTTGAAGTACAATGAAAAAAAATCGTTATTTTATTTTTATTTAAATTTTCCGTGGAGGTTTTAAAATATTAGTTTTACCAATTTTTTTACATAATAAAACCAAAATTTTCCTGTTAACTATTTTGCCTCAATTTTTATTCACAAAAATGCGTTTTTTTTTTTTTTTACCTTGTGGTCCTGGAAAATGTTTAATTTTTTAATATTATGTATTTGAAGAGTTAAGTCTAAAACACGATTCAAGAAAAAAAAACGCTGTTAGGATTTACATAGTAAACCTTGAATATGATGAAGGTTTTCAGTTATTTCAATTACACCTTGTATTAAAAATGCCTCGTAGGTCTGGTGATCGCAAGCCTACTGCTGACTCTTGCTCAGCAGTAGGCTTCCGATCACCCTGCGATCACCCCGTCCTGGGTTCAATTCCCGGGTAGAGCAAAGTGTAATTGGGTTTTCCATCTAGAATATCTCAGTAGCAGCCCGAAGTCTGGATTTGTGCCCGGTTGATCAGCTCGGCTCGCCCCCTATTACATGGGACAGGGGACTTAAGACGAAAGCGTCAGGATAGCCCGCGGAATTCAAATTTTCTTTCGTTTTTTGCAATTTGCGGGTCAATCTTAAAACATAACTGGCGAAAGGGTGTTACTGTAGGTACACCACTGCCTAACCTTTCGAGGAATACAAGCGTAATATTCTGACTATTAATAATGCATTTGCACCGCATGCCTCGCATTGTCTGTAAGCCATTACATTTTCAGTTGAAAATGAAAACGAAACACAAAACCAACATTTTCATTAACACTTTCTGTAGAAAGGGATAATGAAAATGTAGTGCTATCTAATGTAATTAGATGGCAGTCACTCGTTAGCTAATGAAACAATAGCGTCCCTTTATGAATGCTTTCATCATTCATTCATCGAGACGAAAGAAAAAAGGTTTTATCACACATAGACATTCCGTTTGTCCAATACGGTGGCTGATTGAAAAATGAAAAAAAGATAACTCCAAAAAAAAATCCCGACGAGCAATGGAACTCCGCAATTTTGTCAGATATTAATTCAGTCGTTCATTATTTTTTGACAAAACTCGTTGGATTCAAGTTATTACGGGCTTTTGTGTCTTTCCTGAATAATTTTCTCCGCAGTGTTAGTTTAAATTCGCGTTCCATATTTGAAAGTTGAATATTTTAGTACTTACGTGATTTTTTTCTTCTTTTTTTTTGGGAGTGAATGCAAAATTAAGACTCGTTGAAAAATGATATACATACCTACCTTTCATGGTATTCTTGATTTAAAAATACTGCTGCAAGCTTAGTATGACCACAATAGAAACGGGTTTTGTCGACGGAAGAATAGACAAAATGACAGATAAACAATCACAATCTGTCGTTATGTCTTTTTTTCCCTCGAAAACCCTTTTCTATGGTCATCGTGCTACGCGTGCTGGTGAGAACTATGCATAGAAGACATGTGCTGAAGTCTTATCTATTTATTCCTTACATACATAAAACCACACTTACAACTACTTCCCATGGTGGTGACAGAGACTACAGAACGACACCTGCTACGATACTTACATACTCGCTTTGCCTCGTTTATGTTCATACATCTTTACCTTCATTGCTTAATACAAGATTAATCAGAATTTGAATCGTTTTAAAGAATTTCCTAATCCATTGCTTCAAAAGTTCGAAAAAAAAATGTGCTCAACAACGTTTATAACGCAATGAATGTTGTTGAACTGTCAAAATGAAACAGATTAGTCGTAATCGTTAACGAAAATGTGTTGCGTAATTAGATAGCTGGTCATACACGCACGCCGATTGTGAGTACTATGCACCTGATCTTTCTAAAGAACATCACCAATAAGGTCACTATTTTATATTCTTCGGGCGTCCCCTCCACATCTGCCTTGAAAATACCTTTTGTTAGTCGCCTTTCATTCATCGTCTCAACATGACCAAAGGAACCAATAATTTAATTATTAATTTGAACTAAATTGATTTACTACTTACCTCACCTGAGGAGATCGTGGCTAAGTAATAACTGCCGCACGAGTCGATCCGCCGGGTTAAGCTACGTTTGCCGGGTTGGTTTGTGGATGGGTGACCATCTTTTCATACCGAGACTCCTCCATGCCTGCGAAAACCCGTTAAGCCGTTGGTCCCGGGTGTCATTCGTGGATCTTTGACAGTCGTTACGGTTAGTAAGAAGTCCAAAAGTCTGACAACCAGTATTATCAAAGGGGTATCGTGTTACCCAGTAACTGGGTTGTGGAGGTCAGATAGGCAGTCGCTCCATGTAAAATACTGGTATTCAGCTGCATCCGGTTAGACTGGAAGCCGCCCGAATATAGTTGGGTCTAGGTAGATTTTTTAATTTACTACTTATCTATTATTCTTTTATATTTTATACGCAATAGACAAATTCACTGTTACCAAAAATATTACCAAGATCACAAAAGAAATCTAAAATAGAAAACAAAAGCCAGCCAACCAAGAATAGTTCCTATATTTTTTGCTAAAACATCTCAAACACATTATTTTCATCAGTTCTTGTTTCCGAACGGCCTCCAACTAGACAATGGAACAAAAAATAAGGAAGCTACAGATATATTCTTGTAATTAACGTAAATGGCACTTGTATAGTTCTTTCAATTGAATAATTTGATTATTTCGTTAATTGATAGTTTGGTATTGTCTAAAAAATGCTTCTAGAAGCGTTGAACACCGCCCTCTATTACATGGGACTTAAACATAACTGGCAAAATGTGGGTGTACTATTGGTACACCTCTGCCCTACCCTTTGCGGAAAACAGACGTGATGTTATGTAAAATCATTTGAAAATCCAGTTTTCCCAGCAGCCACAAAAATAACACTCTTAAAATATTTTTTCACCTCACACACCTTTAAACAAAAAATAAAAATAAACCTCACAAAAATAAATATATTTTTATCGTCTAACAAAGGGCAATAAATACCCGAGTTATTTCAGGCCAGTGTTTTATATAATTAGTAGATAAGATAAGTGGCTGCCTGTGGTTGCTCGACGGGTCATTGGTTGCTCGTCAACCAGATGGCGACACTGATATGTTCCGACAGATGCTGCTCGATGTAGTACGTGGTAATTGAATGCATAATACGGTGACATGTATTGCAATACATGCTGACTAAGACGGGATGAATACGATAGAGAAAGTAATAAAAGTGTAGGATTATTAATAAGCGATTATTTTGTAGACTTAAGTCGCAGTAGGAAAGTCTGCATAACAAAATTACAAAATACAGTTAGGGAAATATTAATTGTTTATCAGTTGAAACACCTGGAAAAGAATGGCAGTTGTAATTCGAATATACCTACGGGTAATTTATGTTGGTAGTCAATTTAGTAAACTATTTCCCTGAACATTCCATGAAGCAAACTCTTCAGGCAATCATGTTTCACTACCACCCACTCACATCACAATTTTACTTTCCAGGTCCCCACCGCGAGATGGCGGTGGACGTTCCGGACAGTTTCATCGCGAGGAACAAAACGCCCCCACGCTACCCGCCCCCGCGACCCCCGCAGGTACGCCTCCGGACCTCCAGGGATGACGAGCCGCTCCTCTCCTCCGGCGGCTCGGGCACCAGCTTCGGCAGCAAGCAAAGCACCGTCCTACACACCATCGACATTTCCGCACCCAGCTCCGATGGGTCAGGCAGCTTCAAGAACAACAGCACCATAGAACTGCTCTCCCTCCCACAAAGCTCCGATGGCTCAGGAAGCTTCGGCAGCAAGAAAAGCAAAGGATCCTCGGAAACAGCCAAATGTGGTGATCTTATCTCTGAAAGATCTGACTCCGTAGCTTCGAATACAACTCACAATTTGAGCGATCACAAAATCCAGCTCCTAATATCAAATGGCGAGGATTCTTTGATAGATTGCAGAGAGGGAGTCACTTACTCAGCGAGAACAGATTCTGTGTTGATCAGGGAGGCTGTCTACGCTTCGTACAAGCTGCCTCCTGGCTTTGACACGACGCCAGTGCTTCTCGGGAGAGAGGTGGCCGTGGATGTTCCCGACACTTTTGTCCAAATTGTGAAAACGACTCCTAAATACCCGGGTACCGCGACCGTGGACAGAAAGAGCGTGGTGTTTCAGGTAATGGGCACATTGCTACGCATGGTTGTCATGGGAACATTGGAGTTATGGGTACTTGTAGGAATGGCATCTTAGTTCCTGAATACGATGTTGAAGACTTGAGTAACGATAAAGAAAACCAATATTATATATATCTAATTTGATTTGACCTAAATTGACAAATACTATCAAATCAGCCTCTTCCTTGCCGTTAATATAGTTACGAATCATTTCGATTCCGACCCATTAATCGGCTGAAGGGTCAAAAGCGTCCGCAACATCGGCATTATATTCATTTGGAACTGAGATGATGTGTAGGATATATTCAATGGATGTCGGTATTTGGTGGGGCTTTAACATATCATGACTAACACCAATTCGTCTTAAGTAGTTATTAACAAAATCATTAACACTATCGTGTAAGGTAATTAGTAGTTTAATTATAATTTATGATTATTTATTATCCTCGATATTATCATCATCATCACATTTTCGCTATTCTACATCAAGTAGGTACATAAGAGCTGTAAATAATTTGAAATTAAATAAATGCGGTATCCTCTTCGGAAGGAGTTGCCCACTACAAACCGCTGTGTTGTAGGACGGACTATTACTGCTTTTAGTTGTTCGCAAGATAATGCAGCTCAGATTATGGGTGACTGTGTTGCATTCGCCTTTGTATTTATGCAACCTGGTGTCAGAGTTTTTATGCCGCCCATGGGCCTCTGACTTGGCTTCAAATGCCGTCGAGAAATATCTCTCAGGCAGCCCAGTTCCCTCACGATGTCTTCCTTCACCGTGACTCCGTGAAATCGACCATGTAATGCCGACATAGTAGTAAAACTTTATGTATATATATAAAGTTTTATATAAGAATCTAATCAAGTTAATTATTCCAATTAGCAACGATTCAGATGTTTTCCTTATAAGTGATTATGAGGCACGTGTTACCATTCAAAGTAAACGTACCTATGAATTCTGTATTTGTTCAATTCTGAGCCAATATTGATACGAACCTCATTTGATTTGCTAAGTGTTAGTGACTATATTGAGGCCATCAACAATTCTGTAGATATTGCGTCTGACCTAATGTGTCTTAATATTTCTTGTAGTTCATAATTTGCTTGGTGGGAGAAGCGTTTGAATTAGAAATATTATGTTCTCGCATTGGACAAACAATTCTTGAGTATACATATAGGGCCAAATGTTTTCTAGTAAAACGAATGAACAAATTCTTCCAAAATGCCGAAATAAATGGAAATACCTTTTCAGCTGTTGTACTGAGCATTTAATGAATGAGCCTCACAGGTAACTAAAAATAGTATTTTTTATCTTCATTGCCACAAAGATAAGGCAATTGCCTGCAGGTTGGTTCAGAATTACCAACTACACGCGTATTCCTATCACCTTCACCTCGTTTTGTAAATACGCGAATCACGACATCATTATTATCAATAATTATCATATTCTTATCATTTTTACTCTCTGTTTTTCTTAGACTGTTATAATAACTATAGTATCGATAATGTTGTTTATTTCATGTGCTGAGTGCTTTGAAACTTTGTCATAAATGTTTCAATTCTTGGTTTGGTTTTATAATCACTGTTTGTTTCTTTTTTGTTTGTTACGCTTTCACGCTAAAACGGCTGAACAGATTTGGATGAAATTTGACACACGTGTAGACCATGACCTGGGATACTTTTTATCCCGATATTCCCACGGGACTGCGACTTATACGGGTAAAACCGCGGGGCGCAGCTAGAATATTATGTTAAAACTTGATAGTTTTAACACTCCAGAACCTGGGGCTGTACTCTGACTTGTTAAAGCAATCATAGTTCCAGTGTGAGAGAGAGATGCAGCTATACAGGACGAATAGCACTCTGCACTATCCTTATTTCACAACGGAAAAGTGATGGTTTTAACACGTCATAGTAAGGCCCCTGTTTTATTTAATCTTTAAATATATTTAAAGAATTAGCTTCTGCCCGTGACTACGTCCGAGTGAAACATATCCAATAGCACTCGACAATAGTGTAGATTTCTATCAGTGTAAGAATGTTGTAATTTGTTCAATACTTCCATTGATTAATTACCCCACAAAAACAAACAATTTTACCTCTTTATGATATTAATTTAGATTAGGAAGTTTGTATTTCCTTTATTTCACAAAAATACTTAAAAAAAAAGAATTTCTTAAACATTTAGGAAATTTATTATTATTATTATTTATTTATATTTCAGACAACAAGATCCATTTTGTTATTATTAAAATAGTGCTTAAAACAATGTTACTTCACACATAAACGCAGGCAATATTTGAAGAACGGACCATCATACCTGTCCGGTATCACACTCAGGATGCTGTTGCTACTCACACGCACTCTGTTCAGCAGTGACACCGGTTTTTCGAGTTTCGATTTTATGTCCGCAAAGAATATTGTTGAAAATTGTAGCTAACAATCTAAAAATCTTTATAAGTTTTTGCACTTCATCAGTCTCACGTTCATCATTCATATCATAAACCACGCTTGTTGCACTAAAACGCTCTGCTGTCTGCGGAATATTCGGCCATGTTGATTTGGAACACTGCCGTTGAAATTCAAAATATTTTTATGAATCACATTTGGCTGTTTCTTCGGGAGCTGCTTTGATTGGTTTGAAGAATATTAAATTTTGGAGTAGTATTGGTATTAGAAGGATTATTTATTCTGTGTAGTCTTATAATCTTTGGAAAGCTTTAATTAATTAATTAATTTGTTCGAAAAACATATAGTGAAAGTGTAGGTACAGCCACAGTCCATATTTTAAAGTGCCTTGATTTTATAGGATTATGATTCGGGCAGTTAAATTATTAGAGATCATTACTAGATATTTTCCTTACAATGGATTTACCTAGAAATAATGACATACCTAAATAGTAGGGAAATGTGCTCAATTTCTCATGGTCGTACTCAATCGAGGACATAATCTGCGTAGATAGGTTTTATCCCGTCCAAAGGGTCGACTAATAGTTTGAAATATATATGCCATCAATCCTTCTCACAGAGCTTCGACGTATATTTTTTTAACATTATAATTTATGTATGTAAATATAGGGACCGAATAATATGCATGAAATATATATTTTTTACTCTCGATATTTTGTTAAAGTTACTATACTTACGAGTTCTCTATTAACTGATATAGTATATCTAAGGAATGTTAATTAAATATTAAAAGCGTTTTTGTAGGTAGCTAGGTAACAAATGTTTTCTGTTCTATCGCGTTATTATGTTTATTGAATAAAATGCTTGTTGCATACCTATTTGGCAAAAATTCTGTTGTAAATCAAATATTTATCTTTAAATCTTTTTATATTATTTGTAAAGTGTGTCTTAATTAACATAATACTCTCTTCTTTTTCAGGTGCTAATATATTTAGTAAATATTTATAAAAAAATATTATATACCATAGTAATATATTTTCTAATATTTGCATGTTGTATCGGGGTTAAATTGATATTATGAATACAAAATAATGTCTTACTTATTATTGTCTTGATTGTTAATTTATATGTATTTAATGACTCAATTTCCAATTCTAATTATTATTTATTCAAGTAATATTTTTCGATCTCTTCTTATTATTTTTCTTTGGATTAGACATATTCAAGGATATTTTTTAATTGTTTGATGCCACTTTTGTTTTCTATACTTAGTTGTATTTCAACAGAAAAACAAAAAAAAATCTGCGAATTTACCTACCCAAAATATTTTACAAAGTTAATCTCCAAAAGGAGTCGCAAAGTTTGTCTTATTAGCTCAAATGTCTTTTATAAACGAAATATTTGAAAACTTGAATAAGTTTAATGATTTACTGTTCAAAGTGTATACAAGATAACAAATGATTTGAACTTGAGCCATACATTATCATGAACTAGACACGAGTATACTAAGCAAATTACTTCTTTTTTTGAAAATTTTTGTTCCTTTATCAGAGCTTGCTTTGTATACTTTCGTGTCATAAATGTCAAAATTCAAATTCAAATTCAAAATTCAAAATTCAAAAGTCATTTATTCAAACTAGGCTGATAATCAGCACTTTTCGAACGTCAAAATTACATAAGACAGTCCCCCAAAACGCCCACCCTTCACCACTTCCTAGTGCGTTAGCTGGGAAGAAGAAGTGGCGCAACAAACTCCCCAGCAGCACAGCTGTCTGTTCAGTTAGAAAGAAAAAAAATGACTCTATATAATAGTATTCAACATACTTAATTAACCTAATTTAAATTATTATCCATATGTTAGCTAGCACACGCCAATATACCAAACAAAATCATCGAGAACTATACTCGGGCAGAAATAAAAACTAAACGTAAACAAAACTTAACGTCTTAATAAAAGCCTCCAGGCATAAAGGGCGTGCCCGCTTACATAAAGCTGTAACTGGAAGTTATAAATGATAAACTAGGACCATCGAGGTAAAATAAATAAACAGTTAATTACTAATAACAATAAATAATATGATCTATTGTCGAGGTCACTAGTTACATATTGCAATACAACTCATTAAAAAAAAACATTGTAATGAGTAGATTATGTCAACAATAAATTAAAATTAAATTAAAATAAACAATTATATGAACTCATATAACCTGTCAGTAGGTAAGCTAATTCTGGTGAAAGAACATAAAAATTGTCTTGAGTTAATCACAGCGACCAACTATTCTTATCATTTAAGTAGTCGTTGATAGAATAGTATGCCTTTGAACAAAGGTTGGATTTTACTTTCGTTTTAAACGCATTAAAAGGCAAATCTAGCAAAGAAGAGGGTAACTTGTTATAAAAGGTTATACCAAGCCCAACAAATGAGTTATGAACCTTATGAAGCCGGTGAAAAGGAACTCTTAGTTTTTCCTTATTTCTAGTGTTAACATTGTGAAAATCACTGTTCTTACTGTATAAATGTATATTTTGCCTAATATATAAGATGTTGGCGAAAATGAATTGAGATGCCACTGTGAGGATACCAATATCTTTGAAAAAATCTCTCAGAGAAACTCTGGGGCCTAGCTGGTAAATAGCTCGAACAGCTCGTTTTTGAAGGACAAATATATTTTGAATATCAGCAGCTTTGCCCCACAGCAGAAGACCGTAGGACATAACGCTATGAAAATAACTAAAATAGACTAATCGAGCTGTATCGACGTCAGTGTATTGTCTTACTTTCCTGACGGCGTAGGCGGCAGAACTGAGCCTTCCCGCTAGGCTCGATATATGTGGGCCCCACTGAAGTTTGGCATCTACTGTTATGCCCAGAAAAACTGCCGAATTTACAGATTCAAGCACCTCTTTATCTAAGACGATGTTGGGTCCCAGATTTCTAACATTTGGTAGGGCGAACTTAACACATTTCGTTTTCTTGGCATTGAGAACTAGGTTATTTGTCGTAAACCAATCCGTAACCATTGAGAGTGCACTGTTTACATCGTCAAAATCTTGTCTATTCCGGTCTACTTTAAAAATAAGAGAGGTATCGTCTGCAAACAGTACAACTCGTCAAGTGTCAAGAATATTATGTATCTCTAGGTTAAATAATTCGATCAAAATGCATGTCTGATATTGCCTTTATACTGGGAAAAAGTTGGCTTGCATTTTGACGCTTAAGGAAAGGTTCAGATGGTGAACGATGACTCTATCCAAGTGTGTTTGATGAACGCTCTGTCATCATTGACAGTTTCGTCAAAAGAAAATCAATGGTTTCCCTGCACTGGACCGGCTTAGTGGATGACGGCCCACTCCCTCTCACAGAGAGGAGGCCTGTGTCCCAACAGTGGGAATATTAAAGGCGGATTATGTTGTAAATGGTCACTGAAGAATGTTTCATGCAATCATCTGAACTTAGCCTTACTTACAAAAAATGGGTAAAGCATGTGTATAAACTGGGCTCCTAATTTGTTATATGATAGAACGATGAATATTTTGTAATGTTCAATTTGGTCCAGATTTGAATTCTAGGCTCTATATAGGGTGCTATCAAAGAGATTTCGTTTGAGTTCAGCCAGCTATCTCAGGTCTAGAATTCAAGTCTGGAATTAAATAGTAAGTACATATTATTTTTATGTTGGAACAGATTGCAGCTATTTTATGTGTGCTTCATTTTGTAAACATTATTTTCAAATTAGTTTGTCTTGGTTTCATACCAGCTGGCGTAGCATGACAACTATAGAAACGGGTTTTGTCGACGGAAGAATAGACAAAATGACAGATAAACAATCACAATGTTTTATTTTGTCTATTCTTCCGTCGACAAAACACGTTTCTATGTGGTCATACTACGCCAGCTGGTATGAAATTAATTGTACTTTAAAAATATTAAAAAAATGTGGACCAACCAAGCTAGTGATTATTTCTGGGCCCACAAACCAAACTGGATTCGATTCCCAGAGCATAAATTAAATTCCTCGGAGAAAGAGTGGTTCCATAAATAAGACTTTTGCTATGGGTCCTCTACATAAAATCGACGTTGGTTACTTTATGGTCAAGCAACCCCTATCTAACTAAAATTATCTAATAGCTTTGATGGGTTGTAATCCAACAAAAGTGTACGTGTATAGAACCCATAACTAATTGTCACTTTATCACCAATGAGTGTCTTCCTGACTCCCAACTTCAGAGGCACATATTATCTCTGCTCCCTTCGTCCACCACTCCACCGCACTGACCCTGTTAATCTCTGCAGCAGGTGAACGGCACAGCGAAGACGACGGCGCCGGCGGTGCCCCCGCGCGACACGGCGCGGGACGCTCCGCCACGGCCGCCTGCGCACGACAACGTTAGCAAGGAGCAGATGGACTCCATCAAGAAGTATCAGGTTCGTGCCTTTTGCTTTACCGACCACATTAAGAGACGGTTTTTAGAGAATCGCTTATGCTCTGTAAATTCTTCTTATGTTGCGGCATTTTATATTTCTAAGACTGGCTTCACAGCTAGCTGTTCGGGAGACCCGTACGGGCTCCCGGAACGTAGACACACGTGAGGCACTAGAACATTATTTCACAGCGACGCGGATGGTCCGTACGCGACCCGCTCCGGGTAGAGCCCGTACGTATCGTACTGCCCCCTCGTTTCAGAGGTCTCCGGCACAGCTGTGAAACCAGCCTAAACTTTCAGCGGTAAAAAAAAAGTTCTGTAACATAATATTTGTCAATTTAGGTGCCATTGATAGCTAGAAAATTGCAGAGATAGTCACGCTATGTGAATTCAATTGAAACTCAATGAATCAATTTCCACACGGCAATATCATCGCGGCGATAATTTGATGGCGCGGCGCGACGATGGCGTTTTAGATCGTGGTTAATGAATCCAATACGTGTTTCTTCATCGGCAAATTCAAAGTTGAAAGGATGTTGCAGACTGAGACAGCGAAGGCTAAAGTGCTGGCAAAGCTAATTCTAAATATCTTTTGATTGAATCTTGATGCTTCTCCGGTACCCTAATTACGTAATACACGATCAATCAGAATCTGAATCGTTTTAAAACAGATTGCTAATCCAGTGCTTCGAACGTCCGAAAAAAAAATCTGCTCAACAACGTAAATAACACAATGAATGTTGTTGACCTGTCAAGTTGAAACAGATTAGTCGGAATTGTCAACGAAAATGTGTTGCGTAATTAGATAGCTGGTCAGTAATGTCTAAAATCAAAGGACGTTTCTTTTAAATTAAAGAGTATTTAAATCAAAAGACTGGTAAATACATGGAATAGGAAAATCGTAAAACGAACACTATCATTAACAATATAATAAAAGAAGAACAAGGAAAACAACACTTGTTTTATATTATTATTAAATGATTTAGGTATGTACCTATTCCGTTCAGCCTTTTACATGCTTACATTCAACAGATAAGTATGTACATATTAGGTGCCCATGAAAACAACAATATAAAGTAAATACATAATAATATTAGTATAACATCATCATAGCAGCTCAGTTAAAACCTCATCCCATCCATGATCAGTCTCGGTTGACCGGCGTGTGACATGTGTGGGCGCATTGTTTGACACCGTTACATGGGCCTTCCTGATTTTTGTTATATTTGCAGCTTTCTAATTTAAAATGGACGAAATATAAAACTGTGTTACTCACAATAATTGCCGCTGTTGGTAGGTTTTTTTTTGTGAATGTCCTCTCGCAGGTCAACCTAGGAGGTTGACGGCCGCTTAACCGGAGTTTCCTGTGGGTTTCTCAATAAATTAAGGCCTCCAGCCAGGGCATAAAACTTATAAACTAGGCGACTACACGCTAAGGGCTCCACCCGTGGGGTACGGACCTCAGCTTAGGGCGTCGTTGGGGAAGGAAGGCAACGCTGGATAGGATTAATGGTATTAGGTTAGGTACCTGCTTGTTTTTTTTTAAACAAAGTAAGTACGTAATAGAATCCTTTATAGACAAATAGTTGACTCAAACGCAGGCTGAAATTTAGTAAGCATTGCTCTTAAACCTCAACCAATATTCCATCGGAGTTACTAGACATATATAATAGCTACACGTTCTGTTTTGTCTCAAATATATTGCTGTTACTATTCACCTATTTGCGATCTCTAACAGGAAACTAACCTAGAGTATTCTAAGAATTCGAAAACCACAAGCTATTTCATGTTGGTATCATTTAATATTCAAGGCTACTCTGTTGTGTGTAATTAATTTATAAATATTCCATTTATCATACCTACTAAAATATATTCTTCCTAGACTTTACCTGCATCGTCGGTAATACAGAAATATATACTTAATAAAAATCTTGAATTTAATAAATTCAGTCACTGACAGACAACGCACAACCCAAACCGCTGGCTCTAGAAGCATGAAATTTTGCGCAAGAGTTCCATATATGTATATAACGAAAGTGAACACTAAGGAAGGTTTTCTTTCAAAATTCAATCCCTAAAGGGGTTCGATAGGGATGAAAGTTTGAATGGACTTCGTTATTTTTACAGATTGGAAATCCCATTGAGCAGCACGCGTAGCATGACCACCGTAGAAATGGGTTTTGTCGACGGAAAAATAGACAAAATGACAGATTGTGATTGTTCAACTGGCATTTTGTCTATTCTTCCGTCGACAAAATTCGTTTCTACGGTGGTCATGCTACGTGTGCAGGTAGAAAACATGAAGAGAAAAATAAGTTTACTTTTTATATTATAGAATCTACATTCTCCATACAACATAATCTACCTAATATTCAGCGCTTTTGGATTATTATTATGTGATTATGTTGCTTGCCGTGCGATGGCCAAGTCATTATATTTATTAAAGAAATAAATATAATATATAGGTACTGAATTAATTAACTTCAGATCTCAAATCTTTTTACGGGAAAAGAACTGCGTTGCGAACTGAGTTTTTGATGGGATAAAACATTTTCCTTGTCTCTCGGCACGAAGAAGCTCATGCTGTGATAAAAATATTAAACAACCGATTGTTGCCCGTGGCTGGCCCGCGTAAACCTGGCCTTGGCCTTGGCCCCTAATTATTTTTCTAAAATAAAGGTACTCCTTATAATATCAGCTATCTGCCAGTGAAAGTCCCGTCAAAATCGGTTCAGTCGTTTCAGAAATTAGCCGGAACAAACAGACAGACAATTTTTTTCTTTATGTTCTTATTTACATAAGTATAAGTAATTAAACTTTCCTATGTATTTAGTTACAAGCTGTTATTTTGACATTACAAACAGACACTACAATTTATTTATTTGTAGAATAGAATAGGATAGCGGATAGACTGCCCAGAGTTTGTCAGACGAGTTCAAAAGTTACCTACATTAGGTATAGCACTCGTGAAGAGATAATGAGATTCAAACTCAAAATGATGTTTAATCGAACTTTGATCGAGGTTTGGTCCGATATCAGTTTTGAGTCCTGGACTAAATGTTTGTAACTTTTGGCTGGATTTAGTTTTACTGCGAGTTTGAACTTTAACTAGATTTCACGTATGTGTAATTTACTAAAAGTTAAATTAAAACTGTAAACACTGGTATTTTTGTTAGTTTACTCAAACCTTATTTTAGTTCAACTTTTAGTGGTGACACTCCGAGTTGCCTTTGAATTCGTCTCTAGCACTCAAAATTTTGCATTAGGGTCGGTCAGAACATCAGACATTAAAGGCAGCACTCAACCTGCGCAGCCTTTAATATTTAAACCAGCCACATTAACCGGATTCCAGAAAAAGTTATCCATTCATGTTTAGGACTAAAATTGGAAAAAAACGAATTACGTTACAGAAATAACTTTCCCTTTATGTCCATTGAAAGTATTTAGGTAACTGACACATTTTTTTTTCTAATCCAACTTCTAAACGTATTTCCAACACAATCGTGAATTTTCTTTTAGATTTCTATTATTCTGGAAACCTTGGAATAGAGTGTAAAGATATAAATATTGTACGATAGTTTGGTCGGTATTGGGATAAGTTCATTAGGTATTTTCATCGCGGAAAATCAATGCTGTTGAAGTCACAATTTAAATTTAAAATAAAACACAAATGCGAAGGAATGTCAGGCTAGAGTTAAGATGAATTTATAAATCTAGGGTAATTAGTCTGTAGGTTTCTTTCCATTGCTATTGACCGGGGTCACATCCAGACCTTCGTGCTTCTACTGAAAAATTTCTATATTATTTTTCTGTGGCCCTGACAGCAAGCAATAGATACAATTTGTCAAACTTTTCTGTGTTCATAATGGATACGAGGCTTTTGGCTAATTTGTAAAGTTGTATTGTTATGTTTTTTTTTGTAATGTGCGTTTAGTTTGTGCAGAATAAACACTTTTTCTTTCTTTCTGTGTTCATTAAGAACTAACGTTCTTAGTAATTGATTACAATCTAGCCTAATAGACAATTAAGTAATTTAATTCTAGCTTAATATTTTACGATAAAGATTATGTTAAGAATAGTGTCAATTTACACTTTTACACAAGGTCAATTTCGTAGCACTTTCTTAGGGTCTGATAATTGATAAAAACCAAAGATTTCAATCGTAGATTTGCCCTTCCGCGTCAAAAGATGGTCGCGTTTCTGTTTCGTTTTGACACCTTTGAGACAGACAGTGTCGCAGAGACTTGACTTGGTTGTCATGGAAACGCCATTGTTAATGTGTGAGCTCGCTCCTCTCAATATGGACGATTTTTCGTGCGACTTAGTACAGTGAGCGCAAATCTACGATTTAAATCTTTGATAAAAACACTTTGTTCATGTGTTACATGTATAGCCCAGCATTGTTACTATTATTATCGATTCTCTATTTACACACTACACTCACTCAAATGGTTTCGTTTCTCTTTAGCCTACGCACTATGTCTGTGTTGTCTAGCAGCTGAATTGCCTCAAGATTCACATGTCGGTGGAGTCTGCGTTGGTGGGCTTCAGCAAATTTTTGGATGATGGTGGTGACGAGTTCCATTTTAAAGTCAAGATTCTAATGAAAAACTAATTCTTTAAATTGTTTGACCCGAAGATCGAACCAAGGCTTAGCAAGGAGCCGTATTTTATGTTATTAAGATGTATGTTGACTTGAAAGAGCACGGCAGTTGAGACTTTGTCATGCCCACTTAAATGTCTCGCTGATGGTGGCGAGTGTGTTGGATCATTCGGTTCCCTACAAAATGGTTGAGCCGGATGGTGCTGATCCACGCGTCATGTTCGTGAAAGGGCGCCGTCAGTTGTGACTGGGCATCTCTTATCTGCCAGGGCTTATTTTTAATCTTATATTTTGAATTGTTTTAATATTTTTTTTGTACATTGTTCTCACATATAGAAGCAAAAAGAATAATGTACCCAGGATTGTGTAATTTTCTATATTTAAAAGAGTGTCCTTGGAGTTTCTTGCCCGTTCTTCTCCATGAAGATCTACGTTTTGGAACTGGGCAACTAGCTTCAACTTTCTGCCTAACTGACCGACTATTTGACAATTCAAAAGTGCTTGTAAATGGTTTAATTGAAATAAATGCTTTGAGTTTGAGTTTGAATAATTCTTGTAAACACCAAACAAAAAAAAATATATAAGTATATATAAACAGCATCTTTCATAAAACCTATTACAGTATGGAATAATGACCGTAATGCAATTTGCAAACTAGTTTTTTTTAATAATGTCGTCAACTCAAAATGTTGTATTTTAAATATTTTTATTGAAATGTTTATTTTTGCGGCAAAAAAGTCGGCTAAAATTGTCACATCAAAGTTTTGAAATATTTCCCGGCGAACTGTGAGATTTAAAATAAATTATTCTATCGTGATTCTGCTAGTTTTCTGACCATACTCGTTTAACTTGCAAAAGAAACTGTTAAAAAAAAACTATAAAATCCACCAAGCTCTCTAGCTTAGTGGTTTTTTTGGATACTTCATAATTTTATGACAGCGTCGTTCGAAAATATTAAATTATACATTTCTTTTTATGGATGTCCCTTTTTTCTTTAAAAATAATACTCTATACCTTTTTAACATAGTTCAGTTCCAGACATAAACAAATAAAATGTCTCCTTATTCATAAAAAAATTACACAAATTAAATAATTCAATTCAACATAAAAATATGTTAAACCGTCTCGTACAAAGAACTTGGGGTTAAAATGTATGCTTTAAAACAACAAAGAGGATGTGATGTGTTAATAAATGTGATATTAACGTAGCATGAATAAATAATAATAATAAAAATACCTACGTAAAAGACATAAGCCATTATTAATTTTCGTGGAAAATATTTACTTATTAACACAAACAAACCCGATCTTGTATACGCTACAGTTTTTATACAAAGAGAAGAAGCTAAAATACGGCATAAAAATCTCATCCACATGACTGTCAAGAAAAAATACCCAAAAGGCTTCCCGGAATACGCCACTGTGGACACTCATATCATTTAACCTTCTTGTTAATCCGTACGAATATTATACCTAAATGCGAAAGTAAATATATTATGTCTGTCTGTTACCTTTTCACGCCTAAACCTCTGAAACGTTCGCATGAAATTTTGCAGATAGGTAACCTGAGATACTCAGGGTACTTTTCATCCTGGTTATATTTTGTTTAAAAAAACGATGAAATACAAAATACTCGCAGACGAAGTTACCTGTTATAAAAGTACCTATTCGTACATGTGTATCCTGCCCTAATGATAAAGGACCAAGTTCTTGTTTGTCCTTAATTTTGTGATTCAAATAGTGGAATCTGGCTCTTTTAGCGTCTCAGAGTCAAGTTTTAGACACCTTGGGACCAGGATATCCTGTGATTTTCTATATCATATTAGTGTAACAAGTTTAGAAAATATATTGACGATCAGAAATAGGTGGCACCTCTACTTTTCGCATTGTTCTGATGACTGAATTTTTGGTCCTTATGGCCAATGGAAAAAGGAAGCAACGCTTTTCTTTTGAAATCATTTTATTTCTTGGAGATCACCTCATGGATACCCTCCGTCTGGAAAGGACATGGAGATTAAGTTGGACTCTACCGACTAAAACTCTACGAGGTTCTTCCCGCTCCCATGAGGCGGGAGTAAGGGATTTCATATGCTTTGCGCCACCGACAGAATCTTTTGATCCCTAAGATTTACTGTCCTAGGCTATCATCATCAGCCTATAATGTTCCCACTGCTGAGACACAGGCGTCCTCTCTCCGAGAGAGGGTGGGCCGTAATCCCACCACGCGGGCCCAGTGCGGGTTGGTAGATGTCACATACCTTCGAATTTTTGGTTCTAGGAAATGCCGGTTTCCTCATGATGTTTTCCTTCATCGTTTTGAGAGGCTATAAAGCAGTTGAACTTCATTTATCAAAATGTCTAGCTAGACAATAATATAGACGATATTTTGACTCTATTCGTTAGGACATTGTTTTGGCGCTTGGGCCCTTATTCGGCTACGGACGTCAACAGGCGGTTGTTACGTAATGAATTGAAAAAGAGAAAGTTGTTTAAAGCTTATTATTGTGCTTGTATGGGAACGTTTTGGTACTTTGAAATATGCACTTGTTTACAAATTGAGTGTAAGTTTTGCCATACTACGATTACTCGTAAATTTTTATTTTAATGTTAAACAATACATGTAGCACTGATTATAAAGAAGAAAAGTTACTTACGATCAGTATTTTTATAGTATTACAAGGCAATTAATTTATCTAGGAAACCTTAGTTAGAATGTATAGTCCGGGCAACCATTGTATTCAAAATCAAAATAAAAAGTAATTTATTCTTATAATTAGAGAACTCTTTGAACGTCAAAAATTACATAAGACAGTCTCCCAAAATGCCCGCCCTTCACTACTTTCTAGTATGAAGAAAAAAAGAAGGGAAGATAGGGGGGGGGAAGAAGTGGCGGAACAAACTCCTCAATAGACTGGTTGATGAACAGTGAACATACTTCTCTGCCCAATGTTATGGTAGTAACTAGCGTGATTCTCATAGCACCAAGTCTATTTTCGAAGTTCCAGTTTTTAGTCCTTTATAACGTCGGACTTGACTTAATAGTCCTACTTGACAGTCTCCTAATAAGTCGTTCTGGACAATTCGCAGAGAACTTCATTAAGTAAGGTGATTAATTTCTCAAGAATGTTAATTAGTATCGTTACGGCTTATGTTATGTAAATTTTGTTTAGAATACCTGCCGGCAAAAGGACCGCCATATTTATGGGTACCACTTTTGTACAATGAATACTAAATAATAAAACTGACAGAGATATCGCTTGTTATTACGTTTTAGATATACTTCTGCGTACTTTTATGTTTTATACTTGTAAATGACTTCCAATTTATGATTTGAATGTTGGTACCTTCTTACCTACTTCCATCTTATGCATAATTAACCTATAATGTTTCCACTGCTGGGACACAGGGCTTCATTCTTCTGCCGGGGTTGCGGGTTTGTCTGAAAGGGATATCGCGACCTCGGCACACAGGCAACGGAAGGAACACGGGTGGGTTTTAGTCAGTAAAAGTCTGACACGCCCTCCCGCTCCACCCAGAGCGGGAGAAGTTATTTGATAATTTCCCATCCAAAAAAAAAAAAAAAAAGGGCTTCATTCTTCGAGAGGGAGTGGGCTGTAATCTACCACACGGGCCCAGTGCGCGTTGGTAGACGTCACATGTCATCGATTATTTTAGTTTTAGGACATGCCGGTTTCCTTACGATGTTTTCCTTCACCATTATGAGAGCAGTGGTGATGAAATTATTTACACAAAGTAAAGCCTAAGTCGGGGCCGTTACAACTGGGCCACCACTACCACTGCTCTTTATCACCATCTTATGAGGTTTTTAATCTAAGTACTCTGCTGTATTCATCTCCAAATGAAAGCGGTGAGATTAACGCTCTAAGGGCCAAAATTAAAAGGTTTTAGTCTTTAGAGTAATTCTTTCATTTTATTACTTATATTTTTTGTTAGTCTTTTGAGCCAGTCCTTCACTAATTAATTGTTGAAATAACTTAAGCTCCACTCTTAAATACTTAAGTACCTACATACTACAACGTTTTTAAAAAGTCAAAAACTCGTGATCCTTGTTCCGTCTGACAAGAAATCTCTAATTTTATACTAGAGTTGTTTAACTTAGTTTGTCGCTCAGATACTCATGTTCATCGTCATAGAAATAATTTAAAAACTTGTTTATCTCAGCTGCAGGTGAAGTTGTCAGTATTTTGATCTCTCTAAACTGAGAGCTTTTTAAAGAAACTCTTGGGGTGGAAGCACAAATTGAGATAATAATCGTTTCAGATAAAAGGCTAAAAAAACTTGCAGCAGCGGCCACATTTAAGCAGCAAGTATTTATTTATTTATTTATTTATATATACTTTATTGTACACCTCAAAAATACATAACAAGAAATAATAATTAAGCACTACAAAATATACAATGGGCGACCTTATCGCTTTCTGCGGTGTGTATTCGACCAAATAACGCTGTATTTTTTCAGTTATAGCTTGATTTTGTATTAAATCAAAATAAAGCAGGTGTATGAATCAAAAGATTAGTATTCGATACAAAAAATCGGTTAATGTGCAACTACACAGCGTTTACGAGATTGAAGCAATACAACAGGTTACATTCAACGTTATGAAATAAAAATTCATTTACAACGATGGTAGAAATCGTGGACGCGGCACTTGAATTTATAGTTTCTGTTTGATTTACTGTTTTTATCCTCTGTTATTGTGTATTTATAAAACCAATAAAAAGGTTCTTTATCCATGATTTAATAACAGAACAATGAACTGCTAGAATGTGCTGTCCCAATAAAAAAAGTCATTTTTCACAAAAAGTGAAATTCCTACATTATTTAGTGAAAATTGAAATTTTATGATGTAATTATATTATGATGACATAAATGACAATAAAATAGAAGAGTCTGTTTGTATTGTCACCAACGGCTTTTTACTAAATGCATATGAAAGTATATACGGTACTTAAAACAAAAACACTTATTAAAATTGTTGTAAGGCCGCTTATATAAATTTCCGTTTTTTTCACCGGACAACGGAACGTTTTTTTTGCCGGATCCGCGGTGGTGTATGGTTTATAATGAATGTGTGCACATGCATCGGACGCCGGACCGGTGGCCAACTCATACAAATATGAAAAACACGGTCCGTGGTCCGATGGAAAAAACGTGCGTCTACAAGCGGGCTAAGTCTGTCAGTTTGTTCCGGCTAATCCCCGAAACGGCTGGACTGATTTTGACGAGACTCACTGGCAGATAACTGATGTTATAAGGAGTAGCTTGGCTGTTTATTTTAGAAAAATAATACTGTAATAAATAAGGCTGTTTTGTATTTTCATCACGTAAAGTCTCTCTGTCCCAGTGCCTTTGTGACGTTCTCAGTATTTCTGTTTAATAAACCAATTATAATTTATTAATGTGTCATATTAATTAACTACATCTATGTACTAAATTATGCTCGAGATATGACTTATTAATTATTCCGTGTTACCTATTCTATGAAATATACTCGCTATCGTGACCTAAATATGAAATATTAGGTTTAGGATTCGCAAAACGTGTTTCTGAATAATGCTAATGTAATTTGTACCTTAATTTAGTTTTTTTGTTGAACCTGCGAAGGCAAGCATTTCTCTACAAAAACCTTTTTTAACCTAGCAACGTGGACACGGATAAAAGACCCGGATTTTCGTGGTCCTTTAATCCGCGCTCTAGTTGTTTGTGACCGAGCAGTTTATTTATTAACTCACGAATATAATTTTCATCAGACTTGGATCAGACAGTTGATACTTATGTACTAGGTACCTACATACGTCTATTATACAGTTGACCCGCTACGCCATCTATTCTTAGCTAGACTCCACGGTAAATATCAATATTATGATACGGTCTTATGTTGACATCGATAGAAATATACAACGGTAAGACGGTCACATTCTCAGATGCAGTATCATTGAATGCTTTTTCAGTAAAAATAATCTTACATATGCCCAGTGCAGTCATAAAGAGGTTACAATAAAAACAATTGTTAGTAAAAGAAACAAAGTACTTAACAGAAATGGAGTAGCAACAAGTCAGTGCTTTGAGGATTGTTAACAATCCTTTAAAGCCTTCTGTGTTGCAAAGGATACGAGATAAAATGCGGTGTGGCGCATTGATATTCCACTTTTACTGTTGTTTTATTCAGATTTATCCTAAGTATATTACTCTGTTGAACCACGGGGAACTGTTATTATAACATTACTCGGCGGCGTTCGTTGTTTAGAAAGCAGACTGTAACACAGTGGTAGTGTTATTAAAATATTAACTTGTAGATGTTGCTGCTTAGTCTTGTTGTGTTCTTCTATAGCCTTGAAAGGGGCAGGATTGTATTTATATATAAGAGTGGTTATTTTTTCATCTGCATGATGTTAACTCTGGGTACAGTCTTCTTGACGTGTATGTGCGTCAGAGATCGCAATTTTGGTGGAGGCTTCTAAATGCACGCGTACAGATGAGCATCATCCAAAAGCGTCAGCTTGTTCTATTTGGCATTAATTCCCATCCCAATTAGACCCACATTCAGCACACTGACTGACCCAATGAAATCACAACAATAACATTGCCACCTTCAGTGCTCACTATCAAAACAGAGCTCTTAGTAAGCTTGGTTCCTAGGGCGACCGGCCGAGCAGGCACGCTAACCGCCAGTCCGCTCCCCGCCTTAGCCGCGACGCCACGCGTTCCGGCTGTCCCGAGTGTCAACAATATCACACCAAATACGAACTGTTCTGTGACGTGTGTTCAAATTGTGAATCGTTTATATGTGTGTGTTTATGTTAATGTTTTGTATGTGATCTTCAACGTTCATTGGGTACTTCATACTTGTGTATTTCGTTGTACGGATTCAAAGAATCCAAGAAAAACATCACACTACTTGTGATTTGTAAGTCGTAAGATTTAAATGAAACTGGTTATTGTTGTGGTTGGTTGTGGGCGATAGACTGACAACTTGTCACCAGTTTACCTCTCAATTGTGGTCTAAAGTGTTCCGACAAAATGTGCAACTTGTGAAGTTTGAAGCTTTAGTGACCTCGTAAAAGTGGGCACACGTGACAATGTCAGTCCATATCCGACATAGAAAGGGGCTGTCCCCAACTCCATTATTCGCGCCCCTATCTGCCAGGGCCTTGACGATTGGTCCTTTTGGTAATTATGTCCAGAATACCCACAACATAATAATAAATAACGTTTAAAAGCACCTTTATTTATTTGTAAATAAAACGCGTGATTGGTTATCGCGATCGTTGCTATAAATTAATGTTTACTAATTACTATTACATTAGGCTTTATTTATTTTGACTCGATACAAACACAGATAACTGTGGCGAAAAATTGGGCAATGAATTTTGTTTTAAATTGGAAACACTCGAAATGCGAAATAATTTTTGAAATGAAAGGAAGTTTGTTTAAATAAAATTTATTTTCGCTGTTTGAAACAGGAATAAACATTTCACATTCGATTTATTTGAGTTGTGTAATACTTTAATTCCTATTTGGATTTAGGTTTGCTTAGAATCTGCCTATTTTAAATTCAGTTTATTAATTTTGAGTTGGAGCGAGGGATTAGAGGCGATACCTCGGTAAATCCAGAATTCCAGACTGACTTAATGAGTTATTGCTCTAAAATAATGATTCTCTACTGGTCTTAACTTGGACACTTCGGCATTTACTGCTCTAAACTTAATATGAAAAGCTTTTTAAAAGTATACATTCAAATGTTATTTCGGTTTTGAGTTCTTTTGCAAGTAAAAGGGGAATGTGTACTAGTTACTTCCATTCATGATGCGAAGTCGAGGGTCAGAAGGTAAATGGGTCACTTCGAAGGTTTCAAAATAACTCGTAACCAGTTATGCTTGATATTTCAGGTATTTTATACTGTAGCAGGTTTTAATGTTTTGCAATGACTTAAGATGTTTCGAATTGATAATAATATATAATGGATTCAACATCGGCGTTTTTACAAATAGGTATTGCAGTTAGGCGTTTACAGGAAGTCTCAAATAGAACAGTGTAGTCAGTCTCATCATCTGCTATTTGGGTAACAAATTAAACTTAACTATCAAAATAGGTTTATATTTATATGGGTCGAACAATCTTTTTGACAGACAATCTTGAGTGTAGGCGTTTACATCGATGATTTGTTGGTTAAATGTAATTATTATTGATGAATTATAACAAGAAACAGCTGATGCGACCTTATGTACTTTAAACAGTTTATTCTTCACTAAGTACAGCGTAGACAAATAACTTAATGTTGCAACACAAAGACATTTAACACACTAATAAACCTTGTCACAAGTTATTGTTTCAATGATTAGTCATCGGGTCATCGGTGACAGTTAGTACCCATGTATGAACCTACTTGAGTTCATGTGAGTGCGTGTATGACTCGTATTGAATGGAAGTTTGTTTTAGAAAACTCTTTTATTTTGGCTTGGCCATTGAGGTCATAGATACATAACAGGCATAAATGAGGACTAGAGGTTGTTGTTTTAACTTACTATTGGATTCTAGACTCTAGACTGTTTCAAATTAAGATCATTATTATAATTTCAGTGGCCTGTTACCTACTTGAATAAACATGCTTAAATTTTCATCAGTGTCCTCTAACAAAGTAGGTACCTACCTATAAAAAAAGTTTCAGACTTCGTTCTACAGGGTCAAATTAGCTGGCAAAACTCCGCAACCGTGTTGGGTTTCGAAATCATAACACGACATATCAAAAATAAAAAAGATTGGTGAAATTTTTTTGGGTCAACGACCGCTTGTCGTTTTGTTACTTGAACTATGAGTTGAGTAAAACTGTTTTGTTTTTTATTTTATCGTGTTTAGAAATCGATGCCCATCACGTCTGTGAAGTTTACACAAAAAAAAGTTTTTCAAATGACTACAATAACGGCGTTTTAAGACGCCAAAAAAAAGCTTATCAAATTAGTTTATTTTTTGTTTAATCATGTTTAGACATCTATACCCATCACGGCTGCAGGGTTTAGCTAGCTGATTTAATTTGACCTTGTATAGTACGGTCTATAGTATCTTTAACAAGCATGGACCCTAAAAAAAAGATGACACTCAATAACACCACAATTACTAGCAATTAAAAATAAGGATAACGTTAAAAATAAATGTTCCTCGAACAACAAATTCAATAATGCTGTCTGTTGTATCAGCATTTTCCTTATTGGCTTGTCGTATAAAGGTATAAAGAATTTAATAAAAATCTACGACATAGTATGTTGGTGTTGTTGGTTTTAATTTGAGATGGACTGCCTGTTGCTTTGCGGAGTGTGGTTGATGTTGGACCTTATTTCATGTTGTGGCTGTCGTCTTACAAATTACATAGCAACACGCCTGTAATCTCCAAAGGATTAGACAGAGCTGTAGGTACCTATAGCACACCCACAATTCGCTAGTTACGTTTAAGTTCCATGTAATAGGAGGCTATTGCCATCAACCGGGCACAATACGACGTCCGAGTGTTCCTGAGAAATACCCAATGACACTTGCCGGACCTGGGAATCGAACTCAGGATCTCATGCTCAGCAGTACCGCTTGCGACCACTAAACCAACGAGCCAGTCACAAATAATCTTAGAAATATTAGATTTCGAAGGTTCATGGTCAAATACCCAAACGCAACTCAATTTTAAGTTACTCTGTCACTTAAGGAGTTTTGTGACAGAAAGACCGTCTGAACGTTAAGTAGCGTTTGAGTGTTCGACGGTAGGGTAGTTAAAATATCTTAAAGTAAGTAGGTACCTTCGTAAGGGATTTTTCTTTGCAAAGAAAATTCAAGTTTAATTTAGCGCGTTGGTCGGAAAAAATTATGCTTAAATATTGGCTTGGCGGAGGTGGTTATAGCACAAAGCTTTTATAATGAGTATATTATTTGCGCCTGAAAATAATGGAGCCTACCAAAAAAGTACCTACTGAGAACAACACGATAAGGTATTGAAGTTTTGTATGGGACGGCTGAAAATCTTTTCGCCATAACGATGTTGGTCCCAAGGAGAAAGTTGTTTAGTTTTATGGTCTGTACCACACCATTAATTATGTCCGTCACACATTTCTTATACGCACTGTTTATGACTTAAATAAAAATAACTCTGCAACAAAGTTACTACAAGCTCATAACAAAGTTATCTCATCTTCTAATAAAGTAACAGCCGTAATTAATTCCAGCCGCGGTTAACTCATATCCGCGGTTAACTTATTATTCAGTTAAAGCCTCATTAACCGTCCAAGCGCGTTACGTATGACCGCAGCTAGAATCTTATATAAGACTTGGCCTGCAACCGCGTGCTTTAATATTTATTTATCATGCATGCTTCGCCTGTGGACTTTTATCTCATGCAAATGTCCAACATACATAGGTATGTTGTTTTACATATCTAAGTTGTACCACTCGTAAGTGCTTCTTAACGCAAAAATTTGGTCCTTCGTTCTGCGTCCATAATTCACCAATAAACAGGATTTTTTGGTCAAAAAGTTCAAGCCCTCTCCACTTTATTTTATTATTATAATGAGCTACAGCAGTATTGGCCACTTAAACAAACTGACAATATTTTTTTTATTTAGCCGGAATTGAAGCAATGCAGGACTTGTCACACTGAATGCGTTCTGCGTGAGACAAGTCCCTAAAGGCAAAGAGTTAATACAGGTTATTATTGGTCCTATGATACAGTCCACAAAGTGACAAACCAAGACACGAATTAAAGGACCTAATATTCTCACCCCAAAACTGCTTCCAAAAACGAAGCCTATAGCAAAAAGGATATTCTTCCCAAGGTAATATCCCCATCCTTAATAACATTGGTAAACAACCACCGCTCAAATAACCGTCCTTGGATAGTGTTGCTTAACCTAACGATGTATTCCGAAACCTCATTACATAATCTAATTTTTACCCTTATCACTTCGCGGTATTATGATCGTAAATACGGTGGTTATTCTGAATTATTGAGTATGGCTAAAATCCGGATACATTTCGGCCCATAGGCGTCGTCCTAATTGGCAGAATGTCAGACGAACTATGAGTGCTCATATTACGGAATATTCGACGAATTGTATCGAAAAATAAACATTTTCAGTGACTCTTCGTCAATTATTGTAACAATTACACTCGAGAGCAATGAATCCGGGTCACTTAAAGAATGTTAAAAATCTCGGAAACTAAAAATGATAGGTTAATGCAATAAATTGTATTTAATAGACAATGTAATACTCCTTAAATGAAAGTAAAAAAAATATGAGTCACCATACATTTTATTTACACAAAATTACATAAAGAAAAAAACTGCTGATCTCTCCTTAAAACAAAAATAGGAAACATGAAATTTTTGAACTTTATTACGATTTTCTTGAATTTTAATACTTCGTATTGCCTCCTCGTGCTTCCATTACTGCGTTTACGCGGTTTGGCATGCTGTACACCAAGTTCCTTATACGATTTTGGGGAATATTCTCCCATTCCTCTGTGAGAGCAATTTTGAGCTCACGAAGCGTGATTGGGGGAGGGTTTCGTTGTTTTACGCATCTGCCTAGCTCGTCCCAAGCATGCTCGATCGGGTTGATATCCGGGCTGCGCGCTGGCCACTCCATACGAGTAATGTTCATCTCTTGAAGGTAGTCATTCACAATCCTACCTGTATGAGGTCGGGCATTGTCATGCATAAATATAGCATCCTCACCTAAATTGACCATAAATGGACCAACGTGATCATTGAGGATTTCTTCCACATATCTTACGCTAGTTAAAGAGCCGTTTTCTATGATCACCAGCTCTGTGCGACTTTCAGAAGAAATTCCGGCCCACACAAGTACAGACCCACCACCGTAGGCTACTTTTTCTTCGATGCATGCTTGCTTGAATCTTTCCCCTGGTCTTCGATACACTCTGTGTCTTCCATCGTGCTTGTAGAGCATAAATTTTGATTCGTCGGAGAACATAACTTTTGACCAATCTTCAATACTCCAATTTACGTGGCTCTGGGCATATCTTAGTCTTGAAATACGATGCCCACGCTCCAGTTTAGGGCCGTTTGCAGGTCTAAGGGGTTTTAAGTTAGATTCAGCAAGCCGACGTCTTACTGTCCATGCACTTGGGTTACTTCCTCCGAGGCGTCGAAACTGATTTGTGAGTTCAGTTCCTGTGAGAAAGCGATTTCGAAGCATGGTGTTCACCAAGTATCGGTCTTCTCGTGCTGTGGTACACCTGGTTCTGCCCGTTCCTGGTCTGCGTAGGTTAGAACCAGTTTCTTCGTAACGTCGGAGAACTTTTTGTACTGTTGACAGCGACACACCGACAGTCCTGGCTGTATCGCGCTGACTCCGGCCGGTTTCCAGCATTGTAAGTATTCTGGTGCATTCTTCAGGCGTAAGCGACATAATTTCAGCTTGAATAATGAATATAGAGCACTATCAACATGGTTTATGTACCCACATAAATGACAGATTACAAACAAAAGCAAAACCAAATGCTGTAATTTCGTAGTTCCATCTTCGAAAGTGGCCCTTTTTCAAATTTGATTTTTTTATGATATAACTTTACAATAACTAAGAAGTTTTAATACCTTCATTTAAGGAGTATTACATTGTCTATTAAATACAATTTATTGCATTAACCTAGCATTTTTAGTTTCCGAGATTTTTAGGATTCTTTAAGTGACCCGGATTCATTGCTCTCGAGTGTATTTCAGAGTCCTGTGTTGTGTTAAATCGACTTTTATTGCATAAAAATATCACTCGTATATCTTCGCCAATTTAATTAAAGCGCTAGGCTTTAGATTTTATGTAAATAGGTTTATTTCAAAGTTAGGATTAAGACAGATTTTCCCATGAATTTGGAGCTTTATACAGGTTGGCCAACTCGAAAAAATACAACTTTTTAGGCCACCATTTTCAATTAATTTTATGGTACTTTGATATCCACAATTTAGTTAAAATGTGGCAAATTCGTTATGCACCATTTATAAGACCATGATTACCGCATTAACTTCAGTAATTTTATTTCAAAGTTCCTAAACGGACGTGTGCCCATTGTTATCACAGAGAGAACAAAAACCACTTTTGTGAGAAGGAGCAACCTTTGTAGACCCACGGAGGAACCCTAAATTCTTTTCGTCTGACTATTTAGGTGGAGTAATTGCAACTCACTTCATTGAAAAAACTACAGGATGATACTGCTGTTACTGGGACTGGCAATCGCAATAGTAGTTTTACAGTAATTTTTATTTAATAAATCAATTAGTTAGACCTAAGACCTAAGACGGAGCCAGAAACCACGCAGCACGAAACATAATCGAAACTTTGAGAGAAATGTGTCTAACCAATAAATTTCAAGAAATGTTGACACCAGATTCGTCGTCAAAGGGACGTGTCGTGTTCAGTTTGGAACGCTACAAGCTGAATACTTGTGGCTCTGATAGAGGAATACTTAATAAAGTGTGCGAAATTTTTATGAAAACAACACGATGAAAGCCAATCGCAAACCAAAACCAGCGAGAAGGTGGATATTTAGCGGATGTTATTTTTCATACAAAATTGTCAAGCCTGTATAATTATGGGAAAAATCATTTTTTTTGTAATACAAAAATTATCTTAATTTAAAGTTCATTCGAATTGGCCACCCTGTACATAAAGTTGCCTTCTGCTTCGTAACAGTTAAAAGCATTATGAAATACTCATCGACTTTGTTACTTGATACGTTTTTGCAAATCGGAACTTGAGATTTATTAATATCAAATCAAATTCATTTGCCAATCAGGACGAGCCCTTACGGTTCTAACCCACAACAGAATATTTGGGGCTGATATATAATTTTAGGGGTGATAATAAAAGGGAATATTATGCTTTTAATACAGGGTCACTAATGAATTATTGTTAATTACAAGGCTGGAGTTTTAAAGTCAATAGTTTGTGACTTATGGTGTTAATTTCGTTCCCTTTTTCGCCTCGGAATATTTTTATATACAACTACTTTGCCAGCTTTAATTTCTACTTCTTATTTCATATGTAAGAGGAAGTAAGAACCACTTTTGTTGCAAAACAGAATTAACTATTGCTCTCCTTTGTCTAAAATTTTGATAACCAGCGCAGAAGAGCACCGGTTCTCGTGTTAAATATAGTGAACTGCTTATTGTATGCACTTTCATAGTCTTTTGTTCGTAGTAATATGGTGCTAGCATGGTATTTGGACAAACGTTGCTTTAACTTGCCTTACTCCATTATTAGTATTGCAGCTTGCAGCTAGTGAGTTGCATCGAGTATCGAATAAAAGTTCTTTGGATTTACAGAATGAACATAATATTTTCCGTTCATTGACAGATGGTTGTTTTTGCGATCTTCATCTAGGCTCTTTTTTGGAGTTGGTTGACGATTGGTCTTTTTTCCATTACCTACCTACTTGTGAGATCACATTTCTCACTCTCGTTTTTGACTTTATGTATGTCGGTGTCGGTATGCTTAGTTGGTCTGGCCCTAGGGCCTAGAAAATTACTGGTTGAAGTAAAACTTGTAGGTTCACCAAAATCAAGACCCCTAAGAATTTCCGCAATAATAACGAACAATCCACTGTTCTATACAAATTAATACGTTTCATTAGTTCATTACATTAACAATGAGTAAGAAATTGGGTCATTTGTTAATTAACTTTGTTCTTAGTTAACTATAAATCATTGTCGTTAACGGCCAAGTAGTTAGTAAAGAGAAAGTTTGCGTTATTAATAATACCGGGGCTTACATCTGTAGCTATATTGAAATGTTGCATGTTTTATAGCATCTGCAAAACCTATTTTGTTATCTAAATCGAGAATTTTGCATACCCGATAACGTTAAACAAGTCGAAAATCAAGTCACTCTGTAAGTAGCAATATTTTCTCAAGCTAAAATGTTGCTAATACATAAACAGTATTACAGTCAAAGGAATTTTATTTTACGACTTATTTTACGAAGAAAATTTGAATAATTTATAATGCCCCCATCTGTAACCATGGCAACCAATTTGCCGAATACAACCTAACAACACATGACATTGATAAAACGTAGAGCGAAGCATAGCTATATGAGGTATAAATTCAATGATGACTTCTCATATAAAAAAACATTCATTAAAAAAACCCAACCTGTGGTTGCAAGGCTGTTAGAAGATAAATGAACAGCTTCAGCTTTTCTACTTTGTCTAAGCACGTATTTATAATACCTTCAATTAAATACTCTTGTTTACATTCTTCTCAAGCCTAGAATATGACTCAATTACTAAGTTTCCAAGGACAACCAAGTAAATATTCTCTTATGGCACCCAAAACCAAACAATCGAGGAAACAATTCTGAGAATTATAACCTTATAGGTACGCTTCCGTGTCTCGAGGGATTTCCAAAACAAATTCGAATCGCAATTGGATCGTCTGTCACCCTTAGAAATAAATGACAATCTGCAACCGTCAGAGAAGTAATGTACCGTCTTAGCTTACGTCAACCGTAGACACGTAACGTGGTAACGTGGGTTACCACCCAGCGTTCCAATTGCATAACACACTTGCCACACAATCCGAAGGATTTTGAAGGAAATTCTTAAGACATTGCTGAAAATTCTTTTGATCGACAACGCAATGAATATTGTCATAAAAAAAAAAAATTAAAGGCATCCCCATTGTAAGTGTGTCACGCAACTAGGCTGCTGCCTACCTTAAAAAAATGTGACAATATGTTCGTATAACTGGCAACCAACGTGTTTACCTACTGTAAGGAGCAAGTGAGGATAAACTATAATGTGTTTTTTGATGTGTAACATTTTTCCTCTCGCTTTCTGCAATATGTGGGAGTGATTTCCTGAAAAGGGACGGAAGTGTGAAGTGTGTAACAGGAAGCCGGGGAAGCGCGTGCTATTTGATTTGACTAATGACCGTGCGCGGTGCTAGAGTTGACCGGCAGATGGTACCAACCCATTTTCCGAGAGGTTGGTACTGTCAGCCAAGATGTCAGACGTTAGATGTTACACATCATATGCGAGTACTGTAAGGCACGCTTTTTTTTTTTTTACTCAACTGATGAAAGAGAAACATATTTATTGCAGTAGCTATTCCTCTGAGTCTGTTACAGGGTAGAAAAAAAGGTAATATTTGACAAACAAATGACAGATGGCAAACGTCAGGTTTTTTGCACAAACTTTTGAATGGTTGATTTGTTTCCGACGACTGTTTTTGTTATGTTATTGTTTTGGACCAGTCGGTCTGTTGATTGATTGAGGGCAATCACAGCTGTTACCCTGGAGGTTACTGCTATATTTCAAGTGTTAGCATGAGATTTACCATTTATTTATTTATTTATTGTATCTCCGACAGACGTTACACAATTTCATGCATGTTTACAATCTAAGAACAGGAACAAATACAGTGTGCGCTTCCAATTATAGGAGACCACATCATTCTCTTATAATCTAGGTAGATACATTAAGTTTAACAAAGCGAAAACATAATAATAAATAAATCAAAACATACAACACGAAATCATAGAAGGAAACAAAATGAAATACACAAAAAAAATAAGCTAAAATATACTAGAATACCTTATGATTAGCTAGGATGGGAGCAATGTAGATTGTTCCTATTGTTACTATCAGCATATTATTTCAATGCATTGTTAAGGCCTGGAATACGATTCCCATATTTTATGGTTTATTATGCAATTTACTACGTGTCCAGAAGTTTCTGCGCCATAAAAAACCTAATTGGGTTTTTCTCATTGAATATGTAGATCAGTAGGTAGTACGGGATTGAAATCACCGCCGATAAATGGCAATAAACTCCCCCCTGTCACTAGGGACCCAATACCAGCTTCCATTCTGGGAGAGTGACAGTTTCTAATGGGCGAAGGGTCTATGGGGACTATTCTGACGGATCGGTTAAAACGTAGTAAATAGCGCTTCCGTATGTTGCATACTGCTTAAAACAATTAACTTACTAATACTGCTTTCTAGAATAATTAAATCTGTTTTCAAATCATGAGATTTGAGAGTGAATTACTAAGATTTGATCATGCTTCTAAAACCTGGTGATATCTTAACAAGTTTTGTAATTAACCAAATTGTTGTTGCTAATATGGTCAACCAATCAAAACTAGAAGCTGACATGATATTTGTCAGCATTTTACTGCAACTTGACCGTATTGAACATCTAGAATCAGACAGAATTCTATGCAAGTCTTATGAATAGAGGAATCTTTGAAAGCTTCTCACTCCTCTCCGTATAATAACGGACGTACAAACTTAACTTTAGTGTACAGAGTGTCAGTAAATGTCAGTGTCAGTGTGTGTTGATTGTGAAATGTCAGCGTTGCGCGTAGAGTGAGCATTCAAGGCTTCGGACGGCTGTCAGCGGTCGCGTTAAGAGGCTTCTATACGGCCTATACGGATTGGATGGTGCTTGTAAGAAGATGTAGCGAGGAAGAATGGCCTTTTAGGTTTTTTTTTCGTAAATACTCAAGTACTAAGGTATTTCTGTTACAAAACGAATCAGGTTCTGTTATCGTTAAACTTCGGGATGCCACTTTAAAACCACACTTTAGAAATATATTCCAACCCTTATGTTCATCATTAGAGTTACGAGTTAGTTCGGGCCACACAAACAACGCTTGAAAATGTCAACCAGAAATTCAATAATAAACTACCAACACACTACCTCCACAACTAAAACCGCGACATCTCGCAACTCGAAGGCATTAGACAGTTTGCGCCGAGACGAGCCGACAGATATTTCTGTCCTAGGAATGAGGACATCCGTCGGTTGCGTAACTTTGTATTACTACCCTCCCCTGAGCCATTCTACTACCAATCAGGCCAACAATGTGCTTAAATATAGAAAAGGTTCGCCAGATAAAGCGGGTTTGACGACAGCTAATATTAGGAACCCTACATGAGATGGGCAGGGCGTTTTGGAATTATGTAGGAGGTCGAATGCCTTTTGGTTGCCTCTTTGTTAAGACATAATACGGCTGGTAGAATGGTATGCAGAATTCATGTTCTTTCGAACGATCGCTTGATATTACGCAGCTCGGCGAATTTTGAATGCATATATTCCTTTTCTTCTGAAGCCCGTGCAAGTTGTGTTCTTCTGCTTTACTTCAGTTCTATTGGAAAAGTAAACTGCTCGGAAATTATTTTCAAATAACTAAAATATATTTGATTTACTTATTTTAACATAATTGGTTCCAGTAGAATTTAACAGTAACCAACTCTGTAACAATTTTGCATTTGTGAACACCTTTTTCCTCTATCCGCAGTAGTTCCACAAAAAATGTTTGAAAACGAAAACTGCAAAACTGTGAACGGACGTGCATCACCAGATACCTCCGTTCTCAGTATTGACTTCAATCTAGTGTAGAACGATAACCAGCCACAGTTTGCACTTGTTTTTATTCCGCTCTTTCAAGAGAAAACAACTTCAATTGTTGTATTTCAAAGTGGCTTTAAAATAACATAGCGTGTTGTTGTTATAACCGGCTGACGCATGCCTGTAAATCTTGTTAGTAATTTAAAACAAATGTAGGTTACGGGCTACAGCTCATAGTATGCAGCAAGCTCAGAAATTGTAGATACTCGGATATTGTTCCAGAAAGGATTTTCGTTAAGAAAATATGTCATATTCTGTATGCAGTACGCTGCTACGAGTAGAAAATTTAATACGAGTCAAGACTTCAAAAACTCTGTTGAAACTAGTAGCTTGCTTCAAAGCAAGTGTTTTCGCGAAAATTGATGAGATATAGGAAACGGTATAGGAAGATATCAAAGACGACACTCTTGTTTGGCAAATATATTTCCTGGTAACGTCAGTTTGACGTGATCTTTCTTTGAACGTAAAGTGTTTGAACAATACAGAAATATTAAAGGCTCTTCAGTGACTGGCATCTGACAAGTTCCAAACATTAAGTAAGCCTTCGGCCGCTCTTTTCCGTGTTAGGAGTCAGAATTGGATCGACTTCCTAAAAATATATACAATTCATAAAATTACTTACTCTAAATATATAGTCACGTCATTGCTTGGGGATTGCAGTGATAATCTCAGCTAGTATAATTAATGATATATAAGTTCAACATACAAAAACCGATAAGATCCTACCAACAATGCCTGAAAAAACTATCTCCAAAATCTACGTTCGTCAGTTCATCCGGCTGGCACTCCATTTCGCGGCCATACACCCACGCTACATACATCGCTGGCTGAATACTAACGCGATGACCCCTGACATTTGGACGCCAGAGGATTTATTGGCCCCACGTGATATCTTCACGACTGCAAAGAGGTTTTGTTTAAAAACATTTCTACTTCTCAAGTCGTGAACGACTTGAATGTTGGTATGACATGAATTCCGTTAGGATACATTGTTTGATGTCCTTTATATCATCAAG
This sequence comes from Agrochola circellaris, assembly GCA_914767755.1. Lineage (NCBI taxonomy): Eukaryota > Metazoa > Arthropoda > Insecta > Lepidoptera > Noctuidae > Agrochola > Agrochola circellaris. The sequence goes on from OU611853.1 coordinate 2,455,528, forward strand.
TGTCAATCTTCTAAGGAATGTTGAAGCAGTGGACTGGGATGCTCTGAGCACAGTACGCTCGGTTAATTGTTTGGGTGCTATAGAAACTATATAATTGCTTTTAGATGCGATTTTCGTGCCCTTCAACATATTTTTTTTTTGTCCGGTCTGCGTGCTGTAGAAAATATGCGTGCTTGCTCAATTAATAATAATCCTACGAAGCATACGTTGTTTGTCTAGATAGCTATATTTCTGCAATCAAATTAATGGCTAAAAACATGTTGCTATTTTAATTCGAGAATGAGAGTAAAGTTTTGGTAGATGCTCGTTTAATTAAATTGTCTGACGGACGCGGGATGGTCGGTAACCAATTACTAAATGGTTTTCTTTACGAACAGAATTCAGGCCAGACAGAATTCACTCACTCCTGTACTACATTATAGTATTTTATCTTGAACACTACTTCCATTATTGATATGGAATGGACCTTTGTTTTTGATATTACGGATACGGAAGTGAGTTTCAATTTGACTTTTACTATCAAAACAAACAACTCTAGACAATTCCAAAGATCTTATATATAATACGCGAGCAAACTTTCATGCTAAAAAATTATTGATGAAAGTAGAGCAGACGAAGCATTTGCATAATATCTAATTCGAAAAGGATAATTGGAAATACTAATCTAATCTCTAGAAATACTACGAATGTTAAAGCCAGTGCAATAATCAGTGAATAGTTGATCGCTTTATCATCCCCATTTCCTGTAATTAGTTTTAATACTGCGGAAGATTGACCGCAGTTAGATCCTGCGTATTATATTAATTATCAGTGATCCAGAATTTCCAATGAATATGTCAAATTCTGTTTAAATTGATCTATTTCGCTCTGAATTCACTTTCAGCTTTGTAACATTGCTAAGTGCCGCAGAACTTAATTAACCTTTGGAGTCGCATGATATGGCAGGTTTCTTGTTTTCCTCGTTACAAGTTGTCCAGTAAACTACGATCTATGCCCATTCCCTTTGATATGTCCAGCATATAGCTTAGAACAACAAATATCAATACTGTTGATTCGTAAAACATATTTGATATTTCCTACTTCTTCGGCATCCTGGATATTGTTTCATTTATTTGTTCCACATTTCCCGAACAAAAAGAAAAATAACGTGTCAGACTTGTTCCGTTTGTGCATCGAATCGTTTGCAGCTAAAAGAATAGTGGATGATACACGAGTCACAGCTTCGAGGGGAATATTTTCTGTTAACTGAAAATGTAGGTTTTCATGTGTTCGATACTATGCTAGCGGTGGAAATATTTTTGTAGGCACTTTTGGTATTCAAGCTGATGCATATATGGCGGTAGAATTTAGGCTGTGATAGACTTCTTTGAGTTGGGAATTGTGTACTAAAAGCTAGGAAGCAAATAAATTAAGTGATAATTACTCAAATTGATGAAGTACAGTAGAAATTCGAAACAGAAATGAAATTATTCTTATTTGTACATACACGTTCGGTGTAATCAGTAATTTCAATGGAAGGCGATAAAATGTAAATGAAGTTGCATATATTATATCAGACAGGAATAATGTCGCACGTACAGTGGTAATGAATTAATCGATTGATGCTGTATGTGTTATATCCCTGAGATAAATCTTTCAGGTTACCTTCAAAAGATCTAGTGAAGAAAAGATCAACGTCTTTGATTTTGCCGAAAACACTTAATAATAAAGATGAGTGCGTTCGCTTTAAACCAAGTGCGGTCGAGGAAATAGTTGTCTTTCCTTTTCGTCGGAGCATTATCCTGACATCTTGCCAAGATCCTTATATTTATTACTCGAGGATTTCGCTTTGTAATAATGTATGACAGAGCGACTGCCAAAGGAACCTACTGGACAGTTATAAACTTTTCTGAGTGTGAATGAAAACGCGGTATTCCGAGCGGCAGATTGGTTGAGTTTTTGGAATTTTTGGAGAAAAAATTGTTAATCTGGAACACGAGCCATGTTCAAACTTTTATAAAATTCTGTTTACTACGGACACCGATCCCCAGCTCCGGCGTGGTGGTATTTATGGCGTTAACCCTATGTGATCGTTCATTTTACGAGTTTATAAGGTTCGACTTTATGATTAAAGATTCTTGTAGACTGCGAAAAGCAATAATAGTCTTGGCTGTTCATGACTTAAGCTGAGCCTATAATTATATCGTTATTGATAGGTTTTAGAATCTATTTCTCGACACATAATATTATCGCCAACCTAACATTTCATTCATAGAACCAATTTGCAATACGTTATTACATCATCCGTTAGGCCTGGCGTATGCTTCCAATCTCAAAGTTTAGATTCGAAATTGGAACCGGCATGCACTCTTATGAATTCAATCTACCTACTTTTTAAACTCATTTTATTACTAACTGCCAGTATACTAAATGAAAAAATACTTTTTGAACTTTGCTGTATGTATCTACAGAGTAGGATTCTGTATTTCTGTCGTATTATTCACGTCTACTTGTCGTGTGTTCGTAGGAGAGTAAATAAACAACTAAAAACTGTTCAGTTTGCGTTTGTTTAGTGTTTAGTTAAGTATGCAAATAGTCGGGTTAACTAGCGAGAGGTGTAGCTACCTTCTGTTGCTTGTTTTGTGTAGTTGTTGTGAATTTTAGTTTCATGTAACGTTGAGGGGAGATTTGTTAGAAGGTCCACAGGAATTACAGGAATGCTTAGTGTACAATATTTTATAGTTAGATTAGCAGGGTTCGTCATGGTAGCTGTCGAAATGAAGAGACAATGGAGATTTTGCAAAAACAGCATGCTTGGAAGCCTTGGGAATTGCAGTATGTATGTAGCAATAGGCAATTAAGGCAAGGCATGCTGTCTACATATTCTTTATGAAATTATAGGCATGTGATTTTGACCGACTTACTCGTACAACTCCCAAGGGAATAATAAATTGGCAAACGTCTTACTACAATACTACGTGCAGATAAGTTTCCTTTATATATGTAAGTACACTACTTTTCTTCCTGGCGACGTATGGACGTATGACTACTTCGTATGATACAAACCTTCCTGTCTTTGTAAGACAGTCTCTCACAAATATCCTTTATTTAAATCACTTGAAACCATTCCAAGTGAACGCACATTTTTGCATGATAACAATAGGAATGACGTCAGTGAGATATCTTTGGTTACTGTTTGGGAGTTCGATTTTTGGGTCTGGTTTTTGATTATCAAAAACCAGCAGACCTTACCGTACCTAGCCGGTCTACTACCTACATCACAGGTACTTCGTACTTCAATATCTATGCGATATGATATGTAAGCTTTTATCTAGAATCCTAAAGACTATTATTATCAATTTAAAGTTTTTTATTATTATCAATTCTAATTTTAGAATCTATCTCAACATCATACTTCGGTAGACTGTGTCAATGCAGTAGGCTATGCAAATGTCAAGGACGCCTGAGATGAACGACGTTCCTATATACTTTAGGTCTTTACTGTTGATGATTTCTTAAATCAAAGTATCATGTTTTAACAGTAATCCTAATATCAGTATCAGCTAGTCACATGAGAGAACAACACATATATGCTTTTAAACCAACCTGAAAAACCATCGAATGCTGAGGCCGTCATCAGTTTGACTGCTGGAAGGTATCATCATCATCGTCAATATCAGCAGTGCTATTCTGTAACCATCTCACCGTGAAAACTTAGGTGGAGTGAGCGTAGAGTGAGCTGTCATTCCAAGGGTTTGACACTATTGCCATCTCACTTCACCCAAGTTTTCAGGGTGAGATGTTTACAGAATAGCATTGCTGTAATCCCCTTTTTGATTGCGCTATCTAATACCTAAGCTGTTCGCCCATCTTTCGACTCTGAAACGAAATATATTCCATAAACATCATCAATACTGCGACTTATATCCAGGTTATCACTTTATCATTTCGCTTCAGTTGCACCTGGCAATAACTTAAGAATAATAGTCGATAGGCTTGGTTTAACGATCTATTGTTTGTAGTATTACGATCTCAAATCTGGTGCAGCCCTCACGGTATGCGATACCGTTGGTTTACCTGCTTTAGGAGTAACGTTAGCAGACACGTGCCCTACCGTGCTTATCTTGGTTTGATGAAGTAACGTTAATTCATTTTGTAGTATAAGTGTTCTCTGGGTAAATTGTTTGTATTTGTGTGTATGGGTTCTTGTAGACAAGTGAGATAACACTGGGTAAATCACGGATGTATTAGAAAAACTTAAAGCTGAATTCATGAGAAAATATAATAGGTGTGTGTATACAAGTGCGATGTTGTGTTATATGTTTTGTGTAACTTATAGTTATAATAGAAACGGTTCTCAATGTTGACGATGTTTCGTCGGTCAATGTATTGGGATAATCCCGAAGCAAAATTGTTCCTGATTATGACTGAGTACCTGGAAAATAATTGTATGCAAAGAAAGAAAATTTAAAATAGATTGCATTGAATTTGCATGCCGTAAGGTAGAATGTAGCGGTAACCTTCAGCTATTGTATCATCTTAAACTTGTACCTACATTGATGGCAAATAAATAAATCTGAATCTGAAATCTGAATCTGAATCTGAATCTGAATTGCGACTGCGAGGCAGGTCATTAGGTAGAAAAATAAAAGAACGAACAAGTGGAAATCGCACAAAGTTCCGGTTTTACAATCGTAGAAATGTTTTAAGTAGGTAGGGATAAATCTGTCCCCTGTTTACGAAGCTAAAAAAATTCGCTCACTTTCATGAAATATCAACTACAAGCGTTCATTTACCGTTTTTCTACAAAGAACTTTACTCAGTGTGCAATCAAAGTCAACACTTTTCCATTACTCACATTTTTACTTTCAACCAATGTTATACCCATGGGACATTTTAAGAATGTCGTATCGACTACCTGTACTGTTAGGGTAACCAGTATAAGTCGCATGGTATTCCAAGTCATGTGTAAAAAAAAACTCTCAAAACTGTACATTTAAGTTTGGTTCCCTATTTTGCTATCGTCCAAGAAATGCTGGGCATATAGCGGCCCACGTGTAAAACGATAGTATGTATACAATGTGATTGTAAAAATAATTGAGAGTAGGTCAATCGGTGGGGAGAGATCTCGGGACCGGTTTCAACCAGTCATGAGTACCTACATGTGGCTTACCTACCGACACCTACCTTGCCAGATACCGATCTGATAGTGTAGAAGTATTTTTATTTCGAAGGATCGGCATTTGTTGCTGGTTGGGTGGCTTCGGGTTTAAAATTTTATAACTGTTTTGAATAGCAATAGGGTCTAATATTTCTATCCTTTCTAAGTGACCTTTATCTAAGGAAAGTGCCTCAAACGATATCTTTCCTTAAATAGCAAAGACTGACGGATCCCAGTGATTGTCTCATACATACGAGGAAAAAATGATAAAATTCGTATCAAAACATTATTTTTAATAGCCTGGGTTTTGAGAACTATATAAAAAATCAATAAAATACAATCAATAAATAAGTTGTTATTTTGTATATCCTACTGTCCGTCCTAAAATAACTGTCCGGTCACAATTTTGCCATAGGGCCATCCCATTGCACAAGATTACAACGGTAAGCCCTCTTCAAATTCCTCCACAACATCAGTGTATCAAAAGCGGAGAATGCCATCGATACTGTTGATTCGTCTCACCAAAATGAGCACTGAAATTTTCGCATTACGCCGGCTTTTCCGGTTTGCGACAGCCCTATACGAGTAGTGAAGCTATGCGCGTGAGCATATATCTGTATGGTCACCACACTATGTGGTAGACAATGTATGATAATCGATCTAACCATGCTTTTGTTGCTATGGCCAATTTAATGGGGGTTGTGATGTGGTCATGTTTGTTGTAATAGATTTCCGCTTGACAACTACTTGTCTGTAACTGTAGTAGGGGATGAGGAAGTTATGGATATAACTCCTTTTATAGACGCTTTTTATTCTGATTCTGATTAATTGCAAGTATAGTCAAGTGTAGATGATGAAATAGCTAGTACAAGTTTGATCGCACAGACCTTCCTGTAGGAGCAACACCCGTTAGTAAAAGTATCATTTAAATTTGATTTATGGGGTTGTTCAATGTTCAACCTTCAAGTTAGATGAATGAGCCAACGCTTTTGCCACATAGATCTATGAAAACGTGAATATCCTTTTAAAAATTAACACCTGACCTGAGAAAGTATATTGATCATTGCCATAATATTAACTTTGAGTAACAAATTCATTGACTTATCTTACCACAACGTAATTTGAAGGTCGCCGGTACAAATTCAATATGACTCATCGTTAATTATAATTCAATACATGATGACTTGTTGCGTACATCTGATGTAACTTCTAAATTGTAATCTCATTGTATTTTTTTCAAATTGCCATTACAACCTTGGGTTTTTCGTGAACAATTACATTTTCTAGGAAGTGATCTCATTTTAAGGGCTGTCCATTGTCCATGTTGCTATTGTAAAACATGATAACCCATTATGAATGTGTGATATACTCCAAAGCGACTGGTTCATAATTAAATATTGTTACTGCAAACGTGGTACTATTGATTATCAAATATTCACTTCAAACAATGAATTATTTTCGTTAGCGTACAACAGGGGGATACAATGTGTTTTGACCTCATGTTTCTTTAAACTGTTTGTGTCACTTTTGTTTTAGCATTTTCGATTTCGTGTCATATTACTCATTGTCCCCCTTCTATTATTCCATTTTATTTGGGATAGGTGCAATATGCCTTGTGTTTTCATACTCTCTATCACCCAGCATATCACCGTTAACTTCCTTCCTTGTCAAACAATCTACCCATGTTTCTAAGGACTCTTCCTATTTTTCCCCATATTGTTACGTGGTGATACTGTTGAATATACTACCAGGCGCCTTTTAAAACTTTACTATTCACCTTGCATTTTACCTTTCTGCCTATAACACCATTATCTTCTTGTGGCATTATTGTTTCATATCGCCACTCAATAGTTTCGAAGTTATTGTGTGAAGTTTTGTCGCGACCACTGCCCATTGTCTCCGACTTCCCATGCAAAAGTGAGCATTCAATAAAGTCAGCCATTCATCGGTCGTATCAGCATTCATAAAAAGCAGGAAGCGGGAAGTACGTGCCGACTGTGGGCAGGCCTTTAAATGCGCGGGCGTTGCTTTATAAATACATTCTATTTTTGTCTCTGGTGACATCTTTCGGATGTGTGTTTTGTTTCGAATGACAGAAATAGCGCTGTGTAAAAAGTTGCGTGCAACTGACAGAAATTGAGGTCAGGATTTTTGCCTTTTTGGGACATCTAGAGATTAGATTACGTATTAAAAATGAAACGGTGTCCCTTTGTGGTGAAAATAGAGGTTCTTTTTACAGAATACCGTGATAATTATTTCAGTGTTCAGCGAAGCAGAGATAGCAAAGCCTTTGTCTTTTGTCTAGCTTCTTTACTCTTTTGCCATCTACCAAAGGTTGCTGTTCTATAAATATGCAGTACACTCGAATCTTTGTTTAGTTATTAGCAGTCTCTTTTCGTGCAAATCATAAATCTCAGATAACATTTAAATAAGACGTCTTTGTATTCTCAAACAAGGTGAACGTCCGAATAAAAAATAAAAATAACTTTTCATTTCTGAATTAGCATAGTTCTTCTTTATTGTCAAATGTTGTGTAATGGTGGCAATTAAGGATATTTTATGGTTAATTATAAAACCACTCATAAGATTTAAACGGTCATATTTATGTTCATTACTCTGGGCATTATTAAGGTTCTAAATAGGTACTAACATCATTCGTACTAAAAATTGGATTTTTTTATGTTGTACCGTAGGTGCTTACTTTTCCCAGGAATTCTATTTTCGGATAAAAACATTTTTATTGATCTATTTACTTAAATCGCAATTATCTACGCACCTCTACAGACTCATCCAGATCCAGACATGAAATCATTAATGTTGATGGCCCAGATTCACGATCATTTCAACAGAATTCTGTTTATATAATTATATCCGACATTTCATTACCCGGTAGCTTTGTAAAATAAGAGGAACGCAAAAAAAAAGTGTAAATTATTATAGAAACAGCTTTACTGGTGTTTCTTGAGGTATTCGTTGAAACTGTTGAAACAAATTTTCGGGCATCAATCAATCTGCCTAGCCTTTTCCCAACTATGTTGGGGTCGGCTTCCACTCTAACCGGATGCAGCTGGATACCAGTATTTTATATGGAGCGACTACCTATCTGACCTCCACAACCCAGTAACTGGGTAATACGATACCCCTTGGTAAGACTGGTTGTCAGACTTTCGGGCTTCTGACGACCCGTAACGCCTGTCAAAGATCCACGAATGACAGCCGGGACCAACGGCTTAACGTGTTATTCGAGGCACGGAAGAGTATGTAAAGATGGTCACCCATCCACAGACCAACCCCGGCAAGCGTAGCTTAACCTGATGGATCGACCCGTGCGGCAGTTATTACCTAGCCAAGAGCTCCTCAAAATTCGAGCATAAATATAAAATTATCAGAAGCGTTATGAAGCTACTGCTTTTGTCTCCCTAACCGCGAATTCCATAGCCCCACCAGGCCCACCACTAGGTACAGTCGTCAAGGCAACCGATTGCCAACACCGGACAGTGCCGACGTCTGCTGAATCAATGCACACCCTACCGTCTTCCGTCTCATTATCCACCGCTAATGTGACAAGGACAGAGATAGTGCGATCGAATGCATTCAACGTGTTCAATGCAGGTGAATAGATTTTTTAGTACCTACTCTTATTCAGGTCCAGATTGGTTTTTATTGAAGATGGCCGATTTTATAGCTAACGATGGTCGTTTTATGATGCAAACTGGCTGCCTTATTTATTTCCAGTAGTAAACTAGCTTAATTAGAAAACTAGATGAAGAAGCAATGATTTTTAATGCTCGTGTAAAAATATGGCATGGTTTGAATAGGTCTGAAAATTATTTTCCTCGATAGAGAACATCCAATTTTGTCGATGCAGCGGTACCAAAAAGATTGCTTCAACTTTATCTAACACTAGTATCTAATCCAATAACTTAATTAAGATAGTTAGCTTCATTCCCAATTAACGAAGACCCAATGAATTCTTCATCAGCAAGGTCCCACAGAAGTTAGAGCTAATCACAAATAAGTGCACGTCTCCTAGTCCCCGCGGGTCCCAGAGGGTCGAAGAGCAAATCTAGCAATCTGGCACTTTTCACACTGAAGTAACGTTCCTATTTATCCTCAAGGCGATAAAAGCGGTGATTGGTGTAATAACATTGCCTTGAAGGATGCTAATTGCTCTTCCCATTGGTTTCAGTCCAAGTTTCGGTTAGGTTAAGTGAATTTGTTAATCTCGTGATTGGTTTGGTGAACTGATAGATGTGTTTTGGATGTAAAGACTTTTCGTTTATCTAGACGATTGTCTTATTCGTTTGACCATGTATTGCGAAAGAAAAAACATGATTACTTAGATTTTAATCTTTAAATCATCTTTCTCTTATGGGTTAAAATCATTTAAAATGACCATTTTGATTGCAAAATTTGTCCACACCCGATATTTTATGATACAGTTATTTTTACTATGTAAAAACTACCTATTAGTACTCTGATGTATATTATCTAACTATATAACACACACATCTATATCTGTTGAGCATAATAAATTCTTTATATTGCTTTGTTCTCATCAAAGTCGGATAATCTCCATACAAAATAATTTGTCCTCTTCACGGGCTACGTTACAAAAATCATCTGAATAAATTTATTAGCTACAGTATTTACTTATTCATGAACTTTTTGCCAAATCGTTGTTGATGGCCCTTGATTACGGTTAAAAATATTTTTTATTAATTACTTAAAATATTTAAATTTTGGGTTCAAAATAATGTCCATTATTTTGATCATTTTTGTTATTCATTTTTGTAACGCCCAATTTGGTAATATATAGAATTTGTAAAATGGCAACACTCAAACTATAACGAGCCAATCACATGCCAGAATCTAATATGAGTCGGCCATTTTGTCCTCGAGTGAAAATAGTGAATGACGTGTGTTTTTTTGTCGGCGAGAAAAATTCCAATTATAAATTATCTGTTTTGTTTTGTTTCTAACAACGCAGGTAAGTGAACACTTATATGATTAAATTAAGCAATTAGGTACTTTATTGTTGACATTTATTGAAATGCTAGGTGGTTGTAACTCATTGCGATTTCTGTTTGGCTTAACGTATTTGAAATTACTTTCAAAGTACAGCAGTTTTTCATTTTTGTTATGATTTAATTACGTTACAAAAATGAAATAACAAAAGTGAAATAAAGACGCAATCACATTGCTGATAAAATGTCATTAATAGCGCGTGATTTTAATGTTGTATAAAATATGTGAGTGAATTTTCGGTGTATATAATATGGGTCCGTATGTCTTTCTGTTTGTTATGTACAATGTCATTTGTTAGCCCTTATTTATTTTATATTGCACACGAATATTTATATTTCCGTGTTAGAAGCGCCCGTAGTCTTTTTTTTCGTGGTGGTAATCCTCGTGGATGTCTTCCGCCTTGTCCGTCATGTTCTCTGCCCTGAAGTGGGCGGAGGGGTCTGTCAAATTCGTACCCACAAACAGGTGTTCACAGGTGCACACTAACGTCGACAGCTGCGGGTTGTAGTATGACTTCCGCTTTCTTGGACTAGTGTTGACTTCCGTATACGTATAAGAGAGGTGCGTTGAGATGGCTAATCCGTCGACTCTGGAACTACATCCGTAGCCTAGTGCAACTAAAAGTGGCTTCGGTGACTGATGAATTAGGGAATTATTATTATCGGTGCGACATCTATAGGTGGGTTTCTTCAAATTTCTCATTTGACCTTCGTCTCATTTGATAAAAAGCGATGACAAGGTTAATGCTGTAGCTCACTTAGAACATGTCTTTGAACCGACTTCAAAAAGGAAAGGTTCTCAAATCGATTGTATATTTTTATGTATGATTTATATGTTTATAAATCAATTCTGATAATTTATTATTAGATATTTTAAAGTTTAGGGTAGTTCTCGAAGGTGTTTTTTGACGTTTGAAATCATCCTATGACTTCTCCCGCTCTAGCGTGTAGCGGGGGCGTGGCAGATTCTTACTGATGGAAACCACACCTGTGTCCATCAGTTGCCTTTTATGTCCTAGGACCACAGGTTTCTAGAGGGCATCGGCCCTACTGGGCCCCTACGTTTTTCCTGACATCGTTTTGAGGCGTGCGAAGAACACTATGCGCCGTTGACTACTCGGATTAAACCTTACTGGACGGGCGGACGGCGAGCTACCCATTACTTATCGCCGCAAGCCTGCGTCTACGGTAGCCGAAGATCGCTCTATGACTTCCAACTTTTGCTGCGTTTTGAAATCGGTTCTTATTATTTTTCAATCTTTTCTAGGGTTTTCTTGTCTATCTATTTAATTGTCTGCTTTCGGTTTTATTATTCTTCCGTCATCAAGTTCGCTTGCTTGTCTATTTAACTTCTATCCGTCGGTTAGCCTTTCATATGCTTGCCGTCAATCATCGCCTTAATTTGTCTAGCTTCTTGTTTGTTTATTCATTTATGCATCTTTTTATATTTGTTTGTTTGACTCTCCGTCTCTTTGTGCTTACGATATATATTTTTTTAGGATGCCAATGACAGCAGCTGAACGTCAACGGCTATATAGGCAACGCCTTAAAGAATCAAATCCAGAGAAGTATGAAGAAATACGATTGAAAAATTTGACCAGAATTAAGAAGAAATATGTGCCAGTTTCTAAAATATCAGAAAACCAAAAGTTGATAAGAAGAAGGAACTGGAGAAAGCTTAAGAAAAATCAAGAGAGAAAACATAAGACACAAATAAAAAATATAAATAGTTCAAAAGAATACCAACGATACTATAAAAGGCTAAAGAAAGAAAATGAAAAACAAAGAAACACTATAAATAAACAAAGAAAACAAATACAAGCGCTAAAAAAGAAAATCTATCGACAAAAAATCCTACTTAATTGTCAGATGACTGTTTCAGAGCAAGCAGAAGCAAATCTCGTAATACATGAAGAGCCGCAAACACCAAATTCAAAATCAGAATTATTTATCAAAACTATGACCACTCCCTCAGACCAAGATAAAATGAAAATTAAAAAAGTCCTACTAGAAAATTTCGTTTTGACTGAAGCAATAGGGCAGGAATACGTGAACAACAAAAAAGCAAAGAAGGTTTTACGGAATATTTTTACGTCCTCAATTGTTAAAAAGTATAGATTGCACTCGCGGTTGAGATGGGTGGTCGGTTTAAAAAGCAGAATCCGTAATCATGCAACATTGGGCTCCAGGAGAAACAGTGAATTGGCGAAAAAAATTCGTCACTTTTACCTGCGCGATGACGTAAGCCGTGCTACGGCGGGGAAAAAAGAAACCAAGACTTTTAAAAAACAAAAATGTCAAAAACGATATCTTCTCGACAGTTTGACGAATTTACGTAAAAAATTTAGGGAAAACACTGGTATTAATGTATCCATTGCCACTTTTCGCAGGCACCGACCTTTTTATGTAGTCAAACCTCGACTGTCCAACCGTGAAACTTGTGTTTGCAAAATTCATGCAAATATTGAGTTTAAATTTATGGCGCTAAAAAAACTGACGATTTTTGAATCAGGTACAAAATTAATAAATATATTGGAAGAGATAGTGTGCGATGCAAAATCGAAAGAATGCATGTATTCTCAATGTAATATTTGCAATACGATGTCTCCAACCTACAATTTCACTAAAGCTAAAAAACATGATGTCGTTACCTGGTTAGAGTGGACCACGAAAGATGTCGAATACCAAAAAAATGAAGAGACTAAGAAAACTAAAAAAGTATTAACTGAATCTAAAACGGGAAATCTGGAAAACCTTATAAGCCTTTTTGAACAGGAACTTACAAAGTTTAAAGAGCACTATTTTAATATTTGGCACCAATACAACGTATATAGAATTCTCAAAAGCAGTCTTCTAGAAGACGAGGTTATGATTCACTGCGACTTTTCCGAAAATTACAATTGTAAAATGCATCGGCAAATTCAATCTGCCCACTTCGGGTCACAAAATCAAATTTCTTTACATACAAGCGTCATATACATTAAAGGTTTGAAACCTCAAGCATATTGCACGCTATCTGACTCAACAGATCATTCACCTCCAGCAATATGGGCACATTTGAGACCAATTCTGATTGACATCAAAAGAAAATTTCCTCAAATTAATATTGTGCACGTATTTTCGGATGGCCCCGCCACCCAATACAAGCAGAAAAAGAATTTTTATCTCTATAAATTATATCTTGAAGACTTGAATTTCGAAAGAGGGACTTGGAACTTTTCAGAGTCGTATCATGGGAAGGGTGCTGCAGATGGTGTAGGAGGTGCTATAAAGCGACTTTTAGATGCTAGAGTATCACATGGAATGGATGTTTTAGACACTTCAGCAGCGTACTCTCTTCTGAAAGAAGACACTACAGTTAACCTCTTCTGTGTTGATGAGTCTGATATCAACGAGGTTATAAGCAAAAACCAAACAGCTCTCGAAGTTTTAGTGCCTGTTCCTAAAACTATGAAAGTTCACCAAATACAAGTCGAATCAGAAAACAACTGTAATGAAATTAACTACCGAGTTTTAAGTTGTTTTTGTAACAGCTCAAACATTAGAGGCTTCTGCGACTGTTTCGATATTAAAAGACATTGCCTGCTAAAACCTCGCCCCAGAAAACGAACTCGGTTAACATCCGATTCAGATGACTGCCTGCCCTCACCATTTGATAGACAAACCCATATGAATACATTGACTGATATCACGAATTGCGAAAGCAAAACAATACTGGTATCTTCAAAAAATAGCCCCAATGTTGAAGAAGATACATTAAATACTGGTTACGGTGATTTAGACTCTTTTGATATTTTTGATTTGTCACCTAGTGTTGATAATACTGAATCATCTAAAGATAAAGTGAAAAGCAACCTAACGCAAATTAAAACCCATGTGGATGCAGACCATACTTTTGCCGCGGCCGCCATGACAAATAAAGAAAATGTTGATCATCGGAATGAAATAAAAAATAAAAATGTGGCACCTGTGACTATTCTGTCTAATGTTCGAGTAAATTATTCACTAAGTGATTTAAAGAAAATGACCAGCAACACAAAGAGACAAAATGTATCTTCTTTTAATCTTAAAGCAGATTTTCCTGAATTTCTTGGTAGTTCATCTCTTCTAATTATGTATCATCAAAGAAAAAGTCATTTTTTTCTATTTCTAGTTCAAGTGAAAGTGAGTAATATCTGACGTTGTTTTTTTTAATGACAATGTTTTTATTGTTAAGTTCATTATTATTTTATAACAAATGTCGTGTTTTTCATTGTGTTCATACAGTAGGATATTTTAAACTTACTGTAATTAAGTTTTGGGTTTTCATACCAATTTTTTTAAAGTTATCATTAAGTATTTATTTTGATGACCTACATCAAAATAAATACTTAATGATAACCTGGCTCAGAACGGACTTTATAAAAAATAATGATGCAGCGTACGATTGTGTTAGAAAATATAGAAGTTTTTTTTATTTTGCCCTTTTTTCAAGTGTTATGTTTATGTTATTAATGAATATTGTTGACAAGAATGTCCATTTATTTTTGCATTGTTGATTTATTTTAGATTGATAACTTTATATCTGAGAATAATATTCTCAATATGACTATTCTTAAACTGATAAGATAGGCAACTCATATAACGTTGATCTCTTTTTATTGTCGCTAAAGGAAAAAAAATGTTTTTAAGAGATTCGAATTTCCTTATAGATTCCTCATAATTAATTAATAAAACAAATGATAAAAAAGAAATAAACAGTGTTTTATTGCGAAACACCATATGATAAATCAATAAAATAAATAACAGTCAGATAATAATGTGTATTGTAACCGAGCCCTAATATTTCATTTTTGTTATTTTTTGTTACGCGTTTCATTTTTGTTACATTTCCATTTTTGTTTCATTTTTGTCACAATGGTCATTTTAAATGATTTTCACCCTTATCTGGAAAGGGATAGTAGTTTTATGTTTCTTATTTAAAATCTTATTGTGTTATCTATCGTCATCTGATGAAAAGCGAAGACGTGGTCTAAGTGAAAGTAGACTTTCCTAATTGATTTATTTGTATTAAGACTTGTTATCAAATTCAAAACAGACGCTGGCAATAAATTACAAAATTCTTTCATAAAGGTTAATTAAGATATCTAAGGCTGGTATTTACCTGTCTCTATGATGAATGATTATTGCATCTTATGAGGAACGTTTTTAATATCTCTTTATTTAGAAAAAAAATATTGCAACACGAAGTGTAATCTGTGTTAAACTAACGTATAAAATAATTTCAATCTCTTTTACTCATTCACGTCAAGTAACAACTTTATTTGAAGTATGCGATTAATACTTCCAATGAATACCGGTAAAGCTTAAGATGAACTTTTGCGGGTGGATTGAAAAGTTTTAAGTTTTGTATCTTCTTTAGTGTTATTTGCGTACGAAATGAAATGTTATTAGCAAATTAATGATTTGTATGAATACCTGTACCCTAATTACGTAATACACGATCAATCAGAATCTGAATCGTTTTGAAACAGATTGCTAATCCATTACTTCGTACGTTCGAAAAAAAAATCTGCTCAACAACGTAAATAACACAATGAATGTTGTTGACCTGTCAAATTTAAACAGATTAGTCGAAATTTTCAACGAAAATGTGTTGCGTAATTAATTAGATAGCTGCTTAGTTTGTGTCAAAGTTCATATAATACTATATTTTAAGGTCTAAAAATGTTCTCAAGTAAGTGAAATCCTCGTTATTTTTGATTGAGAAATAAATTTCTTTAACCATTAAGCATGATCTGTTAGTGCCTTTATATCGCTTTTATCGTTCTCTTAACCTGTGTTAAGATCTACATCCATTCTATCCAGATGTAACCAAACATCAGTATTCGTTCCTAAACAGCATAGGTACGTACACTTATCTCAATAAAAATGTTTCCACTGACTGCCTTTTCCCTTTTCCTCTTAATAGAGCGAACTAAAAACTTGTCGACTTGCTCCAGTAATGTAAACTAGTGACATAACACTAGGAATAATCTTGATCTTTAGAATTGGAAGGATCATATTGAAGCGCTTTGTAAGAAAATTAGTAGCTCATCCTATGCCTTGTACAAACTTGCCCTCACAGTTAACATTGATGCACTACTTACAGCGTACCATGGTATTGTAGCATCTGTGCTAAGATATGGTATAATATTTTGGGGTAACTCCACAAATAGAGAAACCGCTTTTAAAGCGCAAAAGCGATCCATCAGAGCCATGTTCAGACTACAAGTAACGGACAGTTGTGAACCATTTTTTAAAGAATACAAAATTTTAACACTTCCGTCTATGTACATTTATGAAACTGCCTTATTTGTTAAGCTGAATTCACACCTGTTTCCCAACCTATCAGATACAGTAAAACGTAACAGGCGAAATGATATGTTGCGTGGACGTAGAGCAAAAACAGCTTTAATGTGGAAAAGCATATTTTGTTTAGCCCCGCAAGTTTTTAACAAAATCCCAAAGCAAATTAAACAGTTAAATTTAAATGGGTTTAAAAAGGAGCTTAAAGAGTTACTATGTAAAAAGTGTTATTATAATTTGAACGACTTTTTGAATGATACTTTGACATCTTAATCTAATTGTGATCTCTCTTTTATAACAAATAGCTTGACATTACATTTTGAAATTGACATTTATTAATTATTGTACATTTTTTTGACATATCTATTGGCACTGAAATGCCTCTTATTGTATCGATTCTAACCTAATTATTTATATTTTTGCGTTGTAATAATTCATTATGTAGGTATACCTGATATTTGCACGCCCCATGTGGCAGAATGTGATGAGACGTTTATGTTAATTTGAGACCTTGTATTGTACCATGTTCGGACAAATAAATGAATTTGAATTTGAATTTGAATTAGTCAATTCAGTTCAAATGTAATTGAATAACTCCTAAAAATAACAGCCTCTTTAATCAGAACTGAAATGGCCACTTTAAACTAGATAATAATTTCGTATGCACAATAAAACCAGGAACTACTCTCCGCAGAGGCAAAACTACTAAAATTCATAAACTCTACTACAATACAATGGAGGAGATATATAAAAATCGTTGGAGATAAAACTAAACGTACCGAGCAGTTTTGTACCGAGTTCGCATATAGGCACTATTCTGGAATATTCTGGATCATAACGTTGTAGCACTTATGAAATTAACCATTATAACTGAGTTGAATTTTTGATCGTTCTACCTTGTGCGATGTAACTTTCTTTCAGTATGTAAAAATACACAGTACCTGCATATACTCTTTATTTCCAGTGGCTATGAAATGGAAAAGTTACCGTAGCGAAATTGCAAACTATGGTTTGGTTTATTCTCTGTATCAGTTTATATGGCAACAGTTTTCATCAGAATATTTTATCAGTTATCAATAGTTTACGCACGATGTGGCCAAAATTAATTTAATACTGACAATGTTGTAAATGTGAATTAATCCCTCCAACCATCCCAAATATGCGAAATAACATAACCTTTTGATTGTCCCACAGTTATTTGGTACAAATATTTCATTCATCCGTAAAGTGCTTCTAAAAGTATTTACTGAATCGCACAAGTCGTTATCCATTACCGCTCCCGAGTCCATTTAGTGTCTACTAATAGTTAATGAGCGAGCAATGTACGGCTATTTATTATTCACTACGTACATAACTTGTTTGGTCCTCAAATTAGCTTCTTGAATTATGTATGTATCGTCACGCGGTTCTGTTTTGGATATCAACAGCATTCTATGTCAATGGATGCATTTAAGCCTGACGATATTGCTTAAGCTATGTAATTGAAATACTGATTTATTTTGTAGAAGTGGTTCAATCTAATACCTATCCTTTGACACCTCACATTACTGTCCTGCAGTCAGTATTTTATGTATAGCTCATACATTGATCACTTTCAAGATATATGTTTAATATATGTCTAATTGCAGATGTTTGACGTAAGGATCTAACTCAGTATCTGGAATTCCACTGATACGCCTCAGTCTATCTATATTCAACCCATTCAGTGTATAGTAGTCCACTGCTGTATCAATGGCCTTTTCTTCATCCGCATCGACTGCGCTTCCAATTTTCTATCTAAAGCTTTTCACAAATTTTCCATAATATATATATACCCAGTTGATTTGTTCAATGTTTTGTTTTATATAATTGATTTAATTGTTTCTACTATTGATAATACCTATAAACTTCAGTATATTTGGATTGTATGCTATGTGTAGGACGGCCTCCAATAAATTTGTATTTGAATTGCATGTTCCGGGAATGTTGCAAATACTCGCTTTAAATTCTGCTACACATTTATTAAGGCAGCCTAGATTGGATTCATTCATTGTTGCTGCTTTAATTAATTTTGCTGCAGTAGGTACGCGGATAATACAGTGAATTCTCTTTGCTTTTGGGGAGGCAGAAGAAAATAGTCTAATTTTAACCCTCTACGTTTCGACCTATGCAAGTTAGTTAAGTTAATTGATAGGGAAGAAAATTCTTACAGACATTTTTATTAAGGACAATCAATAGTTTGTTAGCTCTCATTGAACCGTCGAACTGTCGTTCACTATATAGTGACTAGTGATGAACCGAATAAAAGGTTACCAGGATATAGTTGGTTACAGTAGCGTGTGTCATATTTAAGGGTGTGTTACAGACCTTTAAAGTGAGTGACTTTCATAAAAAAAAAATCTGTTGTCCTACATTTGGGTCGAGTAGATAATGAAGTTTTGTATCCGACAGCTGAATTTTTTTCACATATCTGCTGTATAGTCCTGAAACTATAAAGAACGAGGTGTTAAAAAATAGCCAGTACTAAATATTTATGGGTTGTGAAACACTGCACCGTGATTTTGCATAAAGACGTAACTTATGTCACACGTGGCTTCAAATTCATAGTGATTCAAGTGTAACCTAGTAGGATAAAGGAGTAAATATATTACGCCTACCAAACGTTCCACACACACGTATAATAAATATAACTGACACATTAGTAATTAATACGTCTTTGTAAACGCATGGAAAGCAATTACTGACGCCATTTAAATTCAACTCACTGTCAGCCTACACAAAGAGAGACGAGATGATTTTAGAAGGCTTTCTTAAGTAATTCTGGGGAAGAACAACATTCTATTTGCTTGTAGCCTTAGGCCACGCTTATGGGGCTGACAAATATTTGGGCCACCATAATACATTTATTTTGCCAAAACAATTACCTACATTTCGCGGTTTTGGATGGACTATCTTAATCAGATTTTTCTTGCCATGCCGATGGGCCCCCCTAAGATATTAAACTATTTGAGTGTTATATGACGTCTTTCCAGAATCTGATAAACAGCTGTTTTTAGATCCCTTTCAGCTGCCATGTTGAGATTGGTCTGTAAAACTTTTGTTTAAGATTTCCTTTTCTTTACCCATCTTTTACCAATGACAGTATTGGGTCCTACGTTAAGCCTATCGTCAATTTGTCATTTGTTCAACTCTTTTCCCGTTTCCTAACTATAAATAACTGAGAGTTTTCCAACAGAAATCCTCAGTTACAGTGATCGATTAGGGGATTAGTTCAGGAATGCATAGCTGGCTCTAGGTTCGAATAACTACTGAGAAAGTAAAAAAAATGTAAAATCATTGAGCAGGTGTTCATTGACATGCACGGTTGAAATTACATTTTTTGGCAGCTTTTCACGGATTAAAGCCGTTTAAGGGTTATGAAACCCTCAAAGAATTTTTGGAATATTGACTTTTTTAGCGCGTTACGTTACGTAACCGGACTATTACATTAGATGTTCGTCTGGTACTTTTCATGCAGCAACTTTGCAAAAAATGATAACATTTTCAATCAAGATCTCTCGTACTTTCATATACCAGTAAAGGACCATAAAACCGAATGTGGTTACACTCGTATTTATTAGATCCTCGGTTGGGGCAATATTTACGAGACCTATAAAGTACCCTCACAGAGTACCTCTAAAGGTCATCATGTCGGCCCTTTTTATTGCTAAGTTTTTTTATCGACAAAAAAATTCGGCCGTCTGACTGGAATAAATTTTGTTTACCTGGAGCTTGTGCCTATTTTTTGGTTAAGACAGAATTAGAATAAAAGGTTTTGGTGATGTACTTTTAAATGAGTCTTGCGAGACTAAAAATTCTAAAATTGTTTTTTCCATAATTTGTTTAAAAAAATGGAACGAAAAAACAAAGTTTCCGCGTAAAAACGCGAAATGTTATTTCAATCAAAATTGGTCTGGACAAAATATCAGAGCCAGTTTTTGCAACTTTTTTCCAATAACTACACATCGTATGACGTGTAAAAGTGATTCCGACATATTTATCCCATTTACAGAATAAACAATTTCATTTGTTAGATACTTAGTTTTTGGGAAAAATTCCGAAAACTGCGCTCTTGTATTTTTTTATTGAACAAAAATTGTTTACAAAATTCTATGACTTCAGCAAAAAACCCGAATAAAACCAAACTTTGAAATGCCTATTTAGTAAAAACAAAGTTTAACATTAAATACAGCAGACCAGAGCAGATAGCAACAAAACAGATTTGTATGCCAAGGCTACTGACAAGGCCGGCAGCACATCTGACAGCCCAGATGTCTTTAGGACCTACTTACAATCGTTTTACCTAGATACACCGGTAAACAGGCAGAATAGAAGGTATTTAGAAGCTAGATAAAATGACTAGGCCCAACGTTAAAGAAATAGAAACTGGAGTTCCTTAAAAAGGGATGTAAATGACAAGAACTGAAGAGAACCATGTGATTCATGTGATCAAAATAAAAAATAAATAAAAAAATTACAAAGGTTTTAATTAGTGCTTTCATTTTAAAAGTGGATTGGACTCAATCCTTTAATATCTTTAGAAACAGATTGTTGCGAAAATAATATTTTTTTTAGATGAATGAGATCGTATAGGAACTTACGTCTGTCTCTCATTCAA
The DNA here is from genome assembly GCA_914767755.1 of Agrochola circellaris. NCBI lineage: Eukaryota > Metazoa > Arthropoda > Insecta > Lepidoptera > Noctuidae > Agrochola > Agrochola circellaris. The sequence goes on from OU611853.1 coordinate 2,476,658, forward strand.
TGAACTATTCAAACCTTTATAATATCACCAAGGAATTTCGCCAGCGGATGTCTCTGACAGCTGTTTTGACACCTGCGGAACCCGGCCTCAGCTGGTGTTGCCAACGTTAAAAATAGCTCATTATTTATCATACTCATTGAGCCTACCAAAAGGCTTCATAAATTATTTGTTGTTGCAATTAATATTAAAATGATACTATTATGCGCCAGTACGAGTATAATGAATTGCCATTGTCATAAAATTAATTGAGTTTGTAATCAGATGTTCAACTAAGAGGATAAAATTTAATTAGTGATAACAAGTTTCGTTGATTGTTTTCTACTTTTACACAATGGCCACAAGTTCTTAAAAGCAAGTAAAAAAGCATGACGATTCACGCATAAGTAATGAATACCGTATCCAGATTTACATAATCATAAAAAATATTTTATTTTTCTCTATTTTACGAAACGTTTTCTAGAAATACAGCCTCAGTTCTGACTAAAATCTATTTTTGTTTTGAAAACAAAGCCGGCGCGGCGGTACGCCCCTCGCGTTATCGTCATCACAACACACAATATCTGGCGTGACAAACTCAAGATAGTCTGCTCTGATAACAGCCAGTACAAGCACACTTTTCCGACTGTGCACACCTCTAGCACAAAAAGTTTTCATTACATCGCTAAAAATGTAAAAATCTAATTATGTCACTTTCAATTTGACGTCTCTCATCTCAGTGTTGCCAGTGATCAGTGTTAAAGTTCAAAATGGCGAAGGTTTTGCAGACTTTGAACGCGTACCTTTTGGACTCAACGCGCTGTTGCATGAGTGTGGACAGGTTGAAGCACTTCTGCTTATGTCGTAGGTACGAAGGCGATAATGAGGCGTTTGAGGTAATAATTGTGTTCGTCGTTTTAGATCTAAAGCTTCGTGCAGACCAGCGCGACGCGACGTCGCGACGCGACTCGAACAATACAATTTCTAAGAAAACTTGACGGTATAACAATAACCAGTGTCGCGTCGCGCGACAAGTCGCGCTGGTCTGCACAAAGCTTAAGACGTGTCTATTTACATAATATAGGTATTATTGAATGAGATCAGGATTGTTTACTAAAACTCAGCCTAGATTTGACATCGAAAGATTACGGATGTTGCCATATACATTGTATACCGATACTTACTGATAAAACCTTGATAGTGCCTTGAAAATAATAAGCAGCATAGATATTAAATATAACTCCATCTTCATTGTATTCCGTTTTGGGGAAAATCGTTTTCTTTTGTCAAGATTTTGTCTTTGCCTACGTGAGAATTCTTTTAGCCGCATGACTGATTGTAGTTATTTATTTTAGATGATTACAACATAATTTTCTGTCTTTTTTGTTGTAGTTGAAACTAGCATTACGGTACGCAAAATACGCGCTTAGACGTGGAGTTGCGGATATCAGCCCATATTACCTATTACCTCACTAGCATTACCTATATCATAGTTTTTAGACTGTCAAAAAATATTCTGGTTAGCAAATACTACACAATTTCTTACAGCTCATTTTATATATTTATTTTTATTATTATATTCTATATATTTTCAAGTTCTAGGTTCATGCAAACTGAATTATGTAGGTTGACCATATCGTTAAAGGAGTTTAACGATATGGTCAACCTACATAATATAGTTTCTATAGTTCAAATGGTTTTACTTTCCCTTCGGCCGATCGTGACTACATAACCTCGATAATTATTGAGATTCAACTCGATAGATCGAAGCCTTATAGGACTGGGACCTACTAATAACCTATATGTAATGGTTCAGGTTTTTCTAGTTCTATTTCTAGATGACTTAGGTACCATGCTCGATAATAAACCATCAACAATAACCAAAGTAATTACATACTTATTTAGTCAGAAAAATAAGATCCTTTGTGATTTTTCGTTTTTATTGCCAGCCACAAAAATACAGTAGGGAAAAAAATATATTTTCATTTTGAAAAAAAATATACTGACACGAAAAATTTAGCAAATTAATCATATTTGTTTCAGATAACAATATTTTTTGTTCTCTGAATTTTTGTAAATGCAGTCTGAATCATACTAAACCATTTCCCGACATCTATCAATGAAAAATAACTTCAATATTTAGAGACACAAGGTCGAGTATGGTTTTCATTTACACATTCATCGTTATCAAACAGTTAGCCTCCAAATTATTTTATTAATCGGGCTCGATTGGCGACTTATCATCAGATAGGTACATTATTTCAGAAACTTTATTTAATTATTGTCGTGATAAGATCAGATTATTAATAAAATAATTAATAATACAGACTGTGCCTGAAAACTCGTGATCATTCATTTGTGGACCGGTGGACATAGATCTTACCATTAAATGATGAATGAATTATATTTATTTCTGAAAATAGGTTTATACAAACACTCTTAAACCTCCAAAAGCTACATAGGTCTATTGTTAAACAAGGAACATTTAGTCGAATCAAAAACGATCGTATCTTCAACATTTTTCATAAGAACATTTTAATAACAATTTATAAGAAAAATGCTAATTCGTCTGTTTTGAATCAAACGGCCATGGCAATTACTATTGTGAGATAGACATCTTTGTTATAGGTAAATGTGTCACCAGTTTTCTTGACTCACTTTTTGTCTTTCTCTGAGTTAATCAAAAAGTTCAAGACCTAACCGAATCTTTTATAATGAGATAAATCTTGCGTGTCTTAAATCTAGAATAGTGAGGAAACTGAAAAAACAATGCATTTTATTGCATTTTGCTTAATACCAGAAATAGTGTTTCTAAAGTAGGTTGCGTTTGGACAAAAAGTTTGAGGTTTATAAAAATAAAATATTTGTGTTTAATGCTTTTGTAGATATTTAATTGATTATGTGTTTTAATAGAATGCTGATAATTATCTATTCTTTATCAATATAGTAGAAGTGAACTGTTGATACTTGTATTTACCACCACCTACCTACTCAAATTCATAACCTACTACACAGTACACAGTCATCAGATAACTATTTCAATAGGTTTTAATTAATTTACTTTCAAACCAATGTATTCTTCTCGTGTGGTTAGTAACTAACCTGGTGTCAGAGTTTTAAAAGCCGCCCATGGGGCTCTGACTTGGCTTCATTATTATTTTTATTGTTACGTCTCTTGACATTTCTCGGGACCCTGGGGTCCCGGACCTTTGGAAGGCGTACGAGGGGCCAAAGCCAACTCGCAGAGGCCCGTTAGACGTTTTTAATTAAATGAGGCACCAACCGACGATTATCCCTGTATGTACTATGCAAGTGCACCCAAGGACAACCCCCGGTTGGTGTAGGACTATTGCAGGATATGGAAACACAGATATTGGGCTATGGGTTCGGGTGGCTTAAGTTGACTGGTGACCTGGAACTATGGAAGGACTATGGCCCCTGCCTGATCAATGTTTTATAAGTACACGGATAAAATGGCAGGGGGTGACTTGCACACTCAATAATGGGCCCCTGAAAACTGTCGCTAGCACATAGTGACGTAGCGACAAGGGGGCAACACGTCCTGAGGTGCTTGAGGAGTGGAGAGGTATTCCACGGCTTTCAGAACAATCCCAGAGCCCGGAAGATGGTCAAGATCCCTACGAGCACTTACTGAAATACTTCCTTCCTCCGAGCACGTTTGCTCTTGCGAATCTCCACTCAAGCCGGCCAATTAAGGCAAGAATGAGGTGGGAGCTCTGTTCCTCATCAGTGTTCACTCCAGCCGGCCAATAAAGGCAAGCCAGAGACGAGGAACAAGATTTCTCCCGGGAGATAGGGTCCGTGGGGTCGCTATTGCCCAACAGCTCGCCACATGCTGCCCTGCGGGTTTCTGTATCTCTCTTGGTCTGGCTCCTCATCCTAGACCTGTTCCGGCAAAGTAAACTCTGCCGGCACAGACCCAGAGTTTGGAGCGCGCAAGCCCCACCACGACGTCAACGTAGAGATACGGCGGTGGGGTTATTTTTATTATTATTATATGCCGTCGAGAAATATCTCTCTGGCATGCCGGTTTCCTCACGATGTTTTACTTCACCGTTTTTTGAGCAAGTGATAATTATACAATACGCACATGAATCAGAAAAGTCTGGGATGCGTGCATTTATTCCAGTATTTGACAAAGTGATTAGTAATTCAATTAATCACACGTACGTAAACACTAAACCAATGTCAGTAAATTGAATGGGAAATTCTGAATTTGACAAGTTGTGGTTTTCCTGAATATTGCAATCACTGGTTAGGCGGTCGTGAGACACTATTATTATGTTTATTAATTATTAAATATTTCAGGCCAATGTCCGACATATTTGCCATTGTTTATTATGATTTAAATCATACTTTATAAACTGTCAAACCTAGCTGTCACGTTTACACAATCAGGATCGCTAGGAACGTCCAATTATTTCAGTAATTTTCCAAAACAGAGCGAGTGTTGCGAATTTCCTGAAATTCAATACAAATGTCCGCTCGTGCGTGCCTTTTCATGTTTTTTTAAATTTTTTGCTTCTATTATTTCTCCACAGGTTTTTTTTCTACATTTTCTAACTGATTTGTACCAGTGGGCTTCTCATATTGTGTTCCTTAGTAAATGGATGTGGTGTATCTCTTTATGGTATAGGATTCAATGAGGTTAATGGGTCATAAAGGTGATCGTCGTTGGGATACAATCTCATACAATTTGTTGATCGTTATGAGGTGCTTTCAACCTTTTTTATGGTTGGTTCGATAAATCGCCGTTTTGTTCAGCAGCAACAAGAATGGCTGCCAATTTTGGGATTTAAATTCGATTGTCAATTGCTTATTAGAAAAGAGAATCTAAATTGATTCATTCACAGACAGACAACTTCAAATTTTGTACAAAAGTTCCTTATATATATGAAAAAAATAAGCACATATGAAAGATTTTCGGAAATTCACCCCCTAAAGGGGTAGTAGGGGATGAAAGTATTGTTTGGAAGTTCATAATTTTTGCTGATAGGAACAGGCACACTGTTTGTTTTACTATAATTCTTAGGGAAAGTAGATTACAATCTGCCTAGCCTTTTCCCAACTATGTTGTGGTCGGATTCCACTCTAACCGAATGCAGTTGAATACCAGTATTTTACATGGAGCGACGGCCTATCTGACCTCCATGACCGATTATGAGTAACTGGGTAACACGACACCCCTTGGTAAGACTAGTTGTCAGACTTTTGGGTTTCTGACAACCCGTAACGACTGTTAAAGATCTACGAATGACAGCTGGGACCAACAACTTAACTTGCGATCCACACGAAAAAAATATATATTGCTGGCATCATCAGATCAGCCGGTATTCTAGCAAGAATATTTAGAGCGAAGTCGATCGATACGAGATATTAGATAGTTTGATATAATCGCTATCTTTCGATAACAACGATCCGCATTCTTGATTTTGTAGTCTCTCGGATACTGATAGATAAACAAATGTAGAGCATTATTTATATATACGTAAGTTTTATAAAATCAATCGATGTTTTGAAGAACAAGGTGGAAAAATAGTTTAAACTATTATATTATTTACTAGCTTCTGCCCGTGACTTCGTGCACGTGGAATTCGCAAGATACACAATATACTACTACAGTCACATTTTTATAAAACTCTCTGGGTAACTGCATCGCATCGCCCACCCGCGTTGAGTTTTTGTCTTTTTGCCCGGCTCCCAAAGGTCGTAGCGTGATGTTAAATAGCCTTTAACTTTCCTTATGAATCACTCTGTCCATTGATGAAAACCATATGAAAATCTGTTCGGTAGTTTTTGAGTTTATCGCGTTCATACAGACAGTCGCAGCGGGGCTGTGTTTTGTATAATATGTAGTTATTGTTGAGCTAGCCTGACGTAGTTTTAGAGACTAATTAGAGTTAAACCTGAAAAAGTGCCCCAAGGAACAATATTCAGCCTATCCTGTTAATCATAAATCAAACGTGGTTGTCATCGTTGTCTATTATTTCTATGCCACAGAAAAACCACTCAAAATATGATTAAAAAAACAGAACCACAGCCTCATAATATTTATTATCATTGCGTTCATCTCTGGATACAAGAAAATCCTCTTGAAACCACGACAGACGCAATCCCTAGATGTGATCTATGAACAGCTATGAAAAGCTTTGTAAGTTGGTATACACGACGTGACTTCAAGATATACAGTCCAGTATAAGTAGACCTCGCGCTTTGCCGAAAGGCTATAACACACAACTAGCTTTTGCCTGCGACTTTGCCCGCGTGAATGTCGGAAAATTTCCCACGGAAACGTAATACTTACTGAGATAAAAATATCTGATGTCCTAAACCCAGGTCATGGTCTTATACCGTGTGCAAATCCGTTCAGCCATGAAAGGCATGAAAAGGTGAAAGACAGACAGACAGATTTATTTTCGCATTTATAACATTATATAGGGTGTCAGGGAAATCGACGCGAAGAAATGAAATGAAATGAAATTGTTTATTCTGTAAATAGGATATTGGAATCACTTTTAGACGTCATATTAACATATTAAGCCTGTTACAATGGATTCAATTCATGAATTCATGGGTTGAAATTTTTCGTCCGTTATTAAAAAAAATCTGCTGTTTCATAGATAAGTGCAATACCTACGCGGTAAAAATGTATGGAACAGCTGTTTTTTTTTTTTAATTACCGATTTAAAATTTCACCGCTGGGGATTTCAGAATTACGTACTGAATTCATGATTTCGCGTCGATGTCCCTGCGACTCTGTAGGTATATTAAATATAGTATACATATTACCTATAGATGGGAGGTCATCTTATACTGGTAATGTATATGTCGTAGTGCGTTCCCACCTAACATTTGTTGAAATAGGGAACACTAAAAATAACTTCGTGTTCCCATCCCTTTGTAATGTCATGACTTTTGGCATTTGAGGTGTTATCTTTAAGCCCTTAACCCTTTGGCCTGGGTTTTGTGAGGTATGTTTGGGGCATAAAATTATGCTTATGATCGTACGAGGTTAAGCGGATTTTCATAGGTCTTTGAAAACAGTTTTGGTATTCATGGGGGTCGGAGATAAAAACAATACCAATATTAATATAACCTTGTTAAAATCTCGCATTGTGATACTTAAATGTGGAGAACATTTAAGAATTAACAATGCGAGATTTTTCTGTTTGCGACTCTCTTTATTTTAAAAACGAATCGAGACTTTCCATTTTCACAAAAATTAACAGCAAAGTAAACGAAACAGTCAATATAAAAAAAGTTCGCATCGAGAATTTTCCCGCAAATATTAATTTCCTCTCACATTTAATTAGGGGTGACAACTATACCGGATACCGGAAATTGGAGCATGATAAAATGTCCTCGAGGCAGGGAAACTTGGCTAACATTTATATTAATTGTAAGTAATGAATGAATTGGGGACCACGCATGCGCGGCGCCTGTAGGAAAGAGTGTTGGGGTGCCTGAAGACGTCTAATTTCACAGTTCATCTGTCCGACCTTGAGATCTAAAGATAAATTGGGAGATTCATTCTGCTATTTAATTATGGAGTTCTATTTTGTAAGGATATTGCGGAAAAGTTACCTTTTCCAATTTCTGATTTGAACCCGCGTATTTTTCAGGCGCTTATGAGAATCCATGTTCAGCTACTTTCGGTGCTTTTCAAATTTCTTTATAATATTGTTAAGTTGTGGTTTCTGATTGAAAAACACATGTATTTTTTCGCTCTCTCTATATCTGGTCTATTACAGGAGACGAATTGTTATTTCCCTTATAATTGTCAAGTCAACTGATATGATCCTTCCTTCCCCACCTAGGGTATGAAGCATATCATTATGTGCATCCGATTGAAACTCACTAGCTCCAGAACTTGTAACTTCACCTTCGGCACTAAATAATTAACAATTTGGAGGAAGCGCAAACAACATTTCAGTAAAATCTTTAACTTTTCTTTTTTCTCTGTCTTTAACAACTGAAATAAACTCATTAGTTATGAAATAATACAAAGAATTGCGAATATCTTCGTGCAATGCGTTTAAAGGTGCCTACCATTTATTTAATTCCATCTCATTTTAGGAAGAAATGAGTTCAGAAGTGGAGTCTTTAAATTGTTTCGTCACGAGCTTTACTACAGCATTTCCATGATAATTATTTGAATCGTTCTGTCTAGTGGGCATTAAAGTTTTAAGTTCCTTACTGAATAGGAACATAGGTGCTTCTGGAAACATTTTATTTATTTTTTCATCTTTTATCGCAGGTAAGGAACAGTCAGCGAAACAGTCGATTAACACTGTTTTCAAATATTAATTATTGAACAAAATATTTAACTAAAATCAAAGTTTTAGATGATTTGTAAAAAGAAGCAGAGTTGTTCGACTGTTGTTGCTGGCCGTACAATGTAAGTCACAGTAATAGGTGCAGTCCTTTAGAACCATCTACATTAACCAATTTGGTGTCTTGATCATCTCTTGAATGCTCATTTGCAATATCACCGCAGTCAACGTTCTCCTGCCCTTATCCCACTTCATTGGCACAACATGTATTTTTCTTCCATATTATTCGTCATCTCAGTAGTCACCACCAGTATCACTATCTATAGGTATTTCAACTTGTCTGTCAACATCGAGACGTTCGTTCACTTGGCACTCGATTTCTGTTCGGCTTGGTTTTCTTAAATTTCCAGGCTGCCACGGAAATTTAATTCTTCGTTTAATCTGAGAGTTAAAAACGAAGGGATTAACTTGGTATATTTTTTAACTAGATCTCCTTCGTACTAAATATCCCATGGAGTTAAGGGGAAAATAGTTCTTTGTAAATTAATGTACTACATAAGATTTTAAAACTTTTTTTAAATAAACATATTATCATAACCAAGACTGTGATATAATATTGTTTCATGAATAAAAAACGTCTATATATTGTTTACCCATATTTGGAAATGTAAAAATTCAAAAGCATATAAATGGTTTTGAATTTTTGAAAACAAAAATCCATCTCCAAACACAGAACACGCGGCATATTACCTCACTGTTTCTAGTAGCGACTTCAAAACTTCTTTATTTGATTTCCTAAGCGAGGAGACGTAACATCGAGTCGCATTCTACGTGCAATAGCACTTGAGTAGCGAACTGGAGCTTCCGAGTCCCCGACTTGCATACAACTGAAGCTAAAGCATTCAAAAAATTCGGGAGACATGTTTGTGTACACAAATATAAAAGAAATGTTAACATTTTTGTGTCCATCTATTCTTATGTGGGAGATTATTTTAGTTTTTAACAACAATTGCGAAGTTCTTTTCTATTTTTTATCTTGCTTAGCACATCGTCGGTTTGATGTAGATCTTCCCATTTTTATTTTTCTATCAGAATTAAGCTTCAAGAACCTATTATTTAGAATCTTTCAACTCTAGATTCCTTTGCCACCAATTGTCCGTTAGGTGGCAAAGAAATCTGGGATAATTAATCACAAGGTAGTAAAGAGGAGCAACTTACATCCAGCAGCAAAATACGAATGCATTCCCCGATATTTGTGCTTACGGATTATTAAATAGTCTCGTACACCCTTTGGAAGCTTTATATTCACTTTTATAACAAGCTGAACGAAAGTGGAAATACCGATTCATACCCAACAAACCTTTTAACCTACATTTTGAAGCAGTGCATGTAACTTTTCTCTACTTTTTAAGCACTTGCCATAGTTTGAAACGTAATTAGTTGTTTTTCATAAAAATGCACACTTCTTTTGAAAAAATACGTTATTTATGACCTACATGAACATATATGTTGTGTACTTTTTATAGCTGCAGTGGTTTTGAAAAATCACTTGTTGTAAAGCTTTGACTTGAAAAATATTTAATTAGGGCTGATGTATTCGGATAGGTAGTCATCCATTTTTTTTAAACGGCACGGTCTTTGAGATTACGGCTTTGCAGCCCATTTTGCACTGACATTGAAAAACGATAAGAGATCAGAATTATCTTTTACGGTAGGTAACATTGCATTAGTATAGCAGTCAAATAAAGTCTTCTGTAAATATGTACGTAGTAGATAGCCGTTTGTTTATATAATATTTACACATACAACAAAATCCAATAAAACAATAAAATCCCCAAAAAAGAAATCGGGTCAGCTTTTCCGGTAAACTTTCTTTTGTTGATGTGTAAGATGAATTATTATATATGTATTATGGATAGCATTAAAATTATGGTAGTTACTCGTATACAACTTCTAATTAATATAGCGCAATACCAAAAACATTCCAATTTCAATAATCCATTCGAATACCATCGACAATCTAACAGTTTGCCGCCACAAACATCTGATACTTCAACATCCATATTATCGATTAAATTCACTGTATCGAATCGTTTCATAATCGATTTCTGACCTTGGAACTCTTATCGAAACATTTGGAGTGCTACTTTTACTACGAGCAGCTATAGACTTGATATTTGTGAAGTGTTTTAGACTTAGAACGAGTTAACAGCACACGGGACACGTTAGGAACATTCTCTTTGAGAATTTGACATTTACGGTTGAGTGTGGTGAATGTCAGTTGCAGTGTCACTGGAACCACAATTGCTGGGCCTCAACCGTATTTCAACTATGTCTTTTCGTATAAACCCATATTTAATAGCAATTAAGCTAAATTCGTAGTCTTACGGTAAATGCTTGAAATGGCAACTGAGCTGCTCGATTAAACCTTAATGGTACCTTAGTCACTATGAGTACGGGATTAATTAAATAAAAGCGAAATATGTCATTCTATTTAGTAAACATTTTTTTCCACAATTGTTGTTTACCGACTGCGGGCGAGGACTACTGCTGAGCATGAGGTCCTTCGATTCCTCTGTCGCGCAAAATGTTATTGTGCTTTTGATCTAGAATTTCTCAGTAGCAGCTCGGAGTCTGGATTTGTGCCCGGTTGATTACAATAGGCTCGCCCCTTTTTACATGGGACTTAAACATAACTGGCGAAATACGAGTGTATGTATTATAGGTACACCTCTACCTAACCCTTCGAGGATTACAGGCGTGATGTTATATGTTTATGTTGTTAACTAGTGCGTGCATAACGTAATGCTCAACTACTTGAGCTCGTTACAGCATAATTACGTTACTATGCTCATCTATCACGGCTATGACGTAATTTTACGTAAACTAACAAAATTACACATTAAACAGCGATTATGTTGTTTTTTTTTTATATTTATCGAGACTTCGTAGGTTATTAAAATTGTGTAACATGCAATGCAGTTCGTAATATCGCAATATAATTCTATTACCTATAATTTTGTAATAGATGATTTTAACATTCCAACCCACTCACCCACTTATTTTTAAGACACACAATCGTGTGGATAATTTTTTTTAATGTTTCCCAAATAAATTTACGTAATACCCAATGAACGTTTTCACATACAAACGCTAAAAATAACAAGTTTGTCACAAAACACACAAATATAAACAATAAAAAAATATTTATTTATTTTTGTCCTCCAGAAAAATAACAAATGAAACACAGTGTTCGACAGTGTTGCCAACAACCAAAAAATATTTCTAAAAGTGTAATGTGATATGGCGTTCAACATTCAAATTTGGATAAACCGTTACTCGAGCGTATAGATCGTGATCCATAGATCATGGTGTCGTCATCGCCGCGAGCGCAGGCTCGCTCGCAGCACGATGTCGACCCAGAAAGAATAAAGGCCTATTCTGTGAGTATATTGTTGTTTATGTTTACTTTCAACTGAGAGAGTTTCTCTTGATTCTATACATTTTATTTGCATTGATTGAGTTGATTTATCAACTGTTTTCATTAGGATAATCAGTACCTATGAATGAGGTAGTTTTCTCCAGGTGTTGTTTGCAACTGCGCTTTCATATTCGAGTTAATTTTTCAAGAAACTGCTTTTGCTTTTCTTCTCTGAAATGCGACAAAACACTCAAATTCTGGTGAAGTATTGAATTCAAAAACATTATATTAGCGAAAACTTATTTCTGTAAACCTCGAGAAACTGTAGCAATTTGTGACGATATACATAATTACATACTTAGATGCATTTAAATATAGCGTGTTCCTAAGTTAGCTAGTAGAACTCCAGAGACGTGAGGGGTATCAGTATCGTATCACGAAACAACAAAAAAATACGTGTGGCACTCGAGGACTGCCGCGGTAAAGCTATTGCATAGCATATATTCAAAAATAAGAAGATAATATTGTTGATTTAAAATATTAAGCTATTGCATAGCTTTTATCGGAGACTCTGAGCGCGGCGACCGAATGTAGAAATTCCGTAACGAAAAAAAAAACCTGACGCGAAAGTTTGTGAGGATGGATGGATGGATGTTTGTTACTCTTTCACGCAAAAACTACCGAACGGATTTTAATGAAACTTTACAGTAATGTGGCTTATATATCAGAATAACACATAGGCTACAATTTATAAAGATTTTATGTGATTTAGCCATAATATAACGATAAGTATCCAGTAAGTCGGAAAAAATCCTGCCCTCTGAGATCTATCTTTGCGTGCGCTGCCTAAACCGCTGGAGTTACATGAAAAGAATGTATTGTGGGGTTGTTTGTCTTAAAGAGTTCTAAATAAAAGTCCGCGACAGCATATATCTACCTTTTATGTGGAAGCCATTATAGCCAAAATAGTGAGCTATAAATACATTTAATTTGAATACTTTTTTTAAGTTGCATATTTTAGAGTATTTAGTTAATTCGTATCAAAATAAATACCTTCATCGCTTTCGGTATTTAATGTAGATAAAATTTGTCTTTTACACTAAGTAATTTGGACTAATATTTTAAAAGTTAGAACGATAAGAATGACCTGCGATGAGTCGACGGCGGGCGCGCAGAACGAGGGTGGAGGGGCGGGTTAGGCAATGACGCGCGATCGCCGAGTGCGCGACCCGAACGCGGGCAGACACGTGAGGGCAGACGTCATTGACGGTTGTGTAAATTCTGCGATTTAGGGGGGGGGGGTATAGGGGTATTTTTTTTTTTAAATATTTTAAATCAACAATATTATCTTCTTATTTTTGAATATATGCTATGCAATAGCTTTACCGCGGCAGTCCTCGAGTGCCACACGTATTTTTTTTTTTTTTTTTAAAATACCCCTATACCCCCCCCCTAAATCGCGAATTTACACAACCGTCAATGACGTCTGCCCTCACGCGTCTGCCCGCGTTCGGGTCGCGCACTCGGCGATCGCGCGTCATTGCCTATCCCGCCCCTCCACCCTCGTTCTGCGCGCCCGCCGTCGACTCATCGCAGGTCATTCTTATCGTTCTAACTTTTAAAATATTAGTCCAAATTACTTAGTGTAAAAGACAAATTTTATCTACATTAAATACCGAAAGCGATGAAGGTATTTATTTTGATACGAATTAACTAAATACTCTAAAATATGCAACTTAAAAAAAGTATTCAATTTAAATGTATTTATAGCTCACTATTTTGGCTATAATGGCTTCCACATAAAAGGTAGATATATGCTGTCGCGGACTTTTATTTAGAACTCTTTAAGACAAACAACCCCACAATACATTCTTTTCATGTAACTCCAGCGGTTTAGGCAGCGCACGCAAAGATAGATCTCAGAGGGCAGGATTTTTTCCGACTTACTGGATACTTATCGTTATATTATGGCTAAATCACATAAAATCTTTATAAATTGTAGCCTATGTGTTATTCTGATATATAAGCCACATTACTGTAAAGTTTCATTAAAATCCGTTCGGTAGTTTTTGCGTGAAAGAGTAACAAACATCCATCCATCCATCCTCACAAACTTTCGCGTCAGGTTTTTTTTTCGTTACGGAATTTCTACATTCGGTCGCCGCGCTCAGAGTCTCCGATAAAAGCTATGCAATAGCTTAAAAAATAAACTACTCTCCCTTCCGTTGTTTACACATTTTTTTTTTTGTGATTTGTTTTATCATTTTTGGCTATGGATAACCTTCATGAACAGTTTCGCTAGCTTATTTAACTTCTTTTTAATTAAATTGAATAAGTAGACTAGCAACAGCAAATTCTAATGCACATAATTTATTAAACATTAACACTAGTTTCATTTATCACCGGTCAGTAAGCACATAAGTGTTTACAATCGGAACGGTTGATATCCGGGCCGGCTCCGGCGAATCGTGAACTATTGTATGAATTGTGTTGCTCCCAGCACTTCCGGATGTAAACCGGACTTACCGAGCCGGCTAGCTTTGTTGTGTTTTGAGCAACGATTTTGGGTAAAGGTTGTTGGTAAACCTGCTTTGTTTTCAAAAGGTTAGTAACGGCTGTTCTGACGTACTTTCCACCATTTCGACCTTTTAAAGCATTAGTAGTAACATGAAACGCATTGGAGAGAACTCAAATGAGCCTTTACCAACTCTCACAAACCCAGACAAATCTTTCAGTTCCCATTTATTATAATCACAACGTTTAGAAAGAAAAGAAAGAAAGAAAATACGTTTATTTGCGGTAAACATGACGCAAAGAAAGAACACAAAACAAAAAAAGAACAAGTTGGGGGAAAATATGCGTCACGTCCTCGAAAACGCTCAGCATAATGCTGCGACCCTATGCGAGATAGAGCCCCAGCGCTGATTTTCAGTGACAGCCGGCGTTGACGTTATGACGTCAACCGGTGCAGCATACAATGAGATATAAATAACATATAAAAATAAAATAAATATACAATAATTAATCTACATGTTTATATACAGTATAATACTTAAAATGGCAACATTCCATTGTTGTTGTTATTTAAAGGAATCATTCAACGCTGTTGGGGAGTTTGTTGCGCCACTTCTTCTTCCCTGCTAAAGAACTAGGAAGTGGTGAAGGGCGGGCGTTTTCGGTCTTATGTAACAAAAAGTGTCGATTCTCAGTCTAGTTTGAATAAACGACATTATTTTTTTCTCATCCTTTATCAGCCTATAACGTTGCCACTGCTGGGACAAAGGCCTCCAGTATTCGGCCTCTGTTCGAGTTGGTGGATGTCACATATCTTCGAATATTTGGGTCTAGGACATCTCGGTTTCATCTTTTCTTATACGGAAACAAATTTATTTAATCTGTGTTAATCCCTGTACACTTAGAGCAAAAGCCGCCCTTTTTCCCACCCGTCTCAATCTTGAGTTCGGATCAGTCTAGTCTGTAGGCGTAAACTCAAATAGTATCTACCACCTACATTTTTAATAATGTAGCATTACGTACTCTTATAGCAATATACTGCTACCATTTCGACTATGTATATAAATTGACATCCTACCCTTCGTTTTGGATTTCAAAAGAGAACCGGGCGCTGTCAAAACTTTGATTTAAAAAACGTCAATTTAAAACGAATTTCGTGTAACAAATCTTAAGTAAAAACCTTCGTATTTGAGGAAAATAGTGATACCTCTCGAGTTTCGACACTCAAGGTCCTCTGAGGTCAAGAGGTAAGGTCACTCACAATATCCGGCGAGGTTGTTTATTTGCAAGATTATAAGAGAAATTGGCGATATCCTTATTTGAATTTACTACTGATGTATGGGAATACTGGCATCAGTAGGAAGACTGTATTGAGTTGAGAGATAGATTCATAGAGACGAAGATCTGAAGGTCAATTGATCAAAGATGCTTGACTGTGACTTCTCAAGCTCAAGCACTTGGCAAGGGTTTTTGATCGACTGGGAAGACCTTTCTGCCTAATCGTGTGTCTTTCTTAAATAGTAGAAATTATAGTCGACTTTTGTGTCTGACTATGTGACCGCTTCACACAAGCCGGAGTCACACGTCAGTGCCAAGGCATTTAATTAACGCTTAAATCGTACAGATTATGTGCGACTCCGGCTATACGAAATCCGTAAAAAACGACATCGATATCATGTTTATATCTATTTCGGTTGGCGTTTTTGTCGTAATTGGGTTGCATTTTTCTGGTATCTGCAGATACACTAATAGCTTTTACCACTGAACAATTTTCTAAGTGAACATTTGTTGCAGTTCTTCGGGGCACTAAAATGCTTCCCCAGATGCACATTCGTTCAATGCTTCGGTCATAAAAGTGAACGGAAGGATCATTGCAGCACTTATAGTGCCCTTCAGTGTCGTTCACTCTTCGAATGAACTGTATTTTTCATCCGTTTAGAAACAGAAAGGCTTTCCTTAATATTTTGAGTTTATAACGGGTATAAAATATACCTTTATGGAAGCCCAGAGTCACTTGTTTTTCCTTCTTTTTGTACTGGATCTGGAACCTTCTGTATACGGAAATATTGAAGGTCCAAAGTTCCAACTTTTTTTGAAATGTTATAACTTCGATCTCTGTACCGTTGCAAGCACCCATATCATAAGCACAATGTTACTACCGTAAACAGCGAATTTTCACACCAAAAATACGTCGTTTCCCAGCAATTATTTTTGCACAAAGTTACTTAATTTGATGTCTAGAATGCGTAGATGACGGCTTCGTAAAGGGTCTTGTTACACTCTGTATTTTGTCCCTATTGTACCTATCCAAGGCAATAGAATTATTTTAAAATAAACTAATTCTACTCAAGTGAAAATTCATTGATGTTTATAATAATACCATACTGTTCACATTTATCTTCTATTTTGCATAAAATAGAAAGAAGTGAACCTCTCTTCTTACTATTTTGTGTGTTTTTCTACCTAATCCGAAGCTACAGAATTAACATTATATATAATTTTACCCAGGTTCTATAAAGGAGTATGTAATTAGCGTACTAGGTGGCGTTCCGTTCTGCCTACTGCCATGGGAAGAAGGCGTGAGTTTGTGTGTGTGTTTGTGTGTGTGTGTATGTGTGTGTGTGTGTGTGTGTACCCAGGTTCAAATTCATTGCTGATTAGAATAATTACCTTCATAATATTCACATTTTTCTACTATGTGCATAAAAAGGTTACAGAAATAAATAACGGAAATTATTAACATGCCGTAGACTAATAGTCTCAATTACTAATAACTGCTACAATTAAATGCCTCAAGCGATAATATACATAATTTATGACCACCAGTTGAATCGATTACCGTCAACCTTCGTTTGAGTTGTTGAGATATGAATTAACAATACCTATCAATGGTAAATTGTTCGATTCGATTCTAATCGATGTAGAGTTAGGAATTAATTAAGGTGGATGCGCTGCGGGACCTAGGCCGCGAAATACAAAATTTCTTAAGTTTTTCCAATTTGCAGGTCATTGTCAGGTTGTATGTTTATCAAAATATTATTCGCGACAAAAATATGTATTTACAGAATTATAATCATTAGAATCGTCAATACAACTCCCTAAGTTAGAATTGGCCTCAAATGTGAAGTATAGTCACTCAATAGGTAATTTGAACTTAGACGAGTTGCATTGATGATTCTAATGATTATAATTCTGTAAACACATACTTGTTACGGTCGCGAATCATATTTTGATAAACATACAACCTAATACTGACCTGCAAATGGCAAAAAACGTAACAAAATTTAAATTTCGCGGGCTACCCTGACCCTTTCGCCTTAAGTAGTTCCTTTCTTAATTTCTTTCACCGTTTATGCGTTTTGATTTAAACGCGGTTGTAAAAATGCACATGTACCTATAAAAATAGTTTTTCCTCTTTCGATACTTTTAATTAAAATAGGCTCACCCCCGAATACATGGGACTTAAACATAACAGACGAAATGTGGGTGTGCTATAGGTACCATCGAAGAAGTTCATATCTAACCACCGTAAGGACTATTCTTGCTTGCAGCGCGCGGCGACTATAGAACCGGGCTGGTAACAGATGTGGTCATCGTGTTCACGGGATTTTGTTTTGAAACTGGTGAGATATGAACCTCTTTGATGGTATAATGATAAAAAATCTAGACTTTATCACCTTGTGAATTGGCATGAAGAGCCTATTGCATCTTTTACAATCCCGATCAACTTCTGGGAAATAGTTATCTACTGAAACGAACCTGTACTAGTGCTGGGGCTCTGTCTCGTATAGGGTCGCAGCATTATGCTGAGCGATGGCTGTTTTGCGTGGATGCGACGCAATTTTTGATTGTGTTCTTTCTTTGCATCAAGCATAGCGCAAATACATAGAAAAAGTAGTCTTCTTCTATCTGTTGGAGTTATTAGATTCGATAGATTTCCCTAAACGCCATTTCCTTTCAACTCGTTTCCCTAAGGGAGCATTTCAGTTTCGTATGACGAAAACTTTCCGCATTCCACTTTCTTGCCTTATTTCCTTTCCATACTGTAAAGCGGAGAAAATCGCCAACAAAAATGTAATAGACTAGAATTATCCGTAAAATTAAGTTCATTTCAATCAACGGTTGACAAATAACGGCGATTTCTTAATTTCGATACCTGCAGAAAAAATTAAGAAGGTTCAGAGAAACCTAAAAACGGGTTTTCCACTAAGAGCACTGAACTGAACAACTGAATAACAGTTGGTGGTGTCGAAACAGGAGCGCAGAACAGAAACCTCTTAACGTTTAAACGAGGAACGCCCTAGGAGCCTTTCGATGTCTATATCGATAATCATGATCATAAATCTTTATTAGTTTATTTATCTCAACATCTTATTACAGGCACTGGTTAATAAAATGCACAATCTTTAATAGAGAAAGGTGTCTGAGGTAGGAGGATCCTGAGTTACAGCACTCTTAGATAGGATGTTAATTTACAAAACAATTAGACTCAAGATATTATAGGCATAATAAAAGTCTGAAATTGCAATTAATTATAATCAGAACCTACAAAATTAAAAGATACATTTAAAAATGGACATATTGTTTTTGATAATCATGAAATTGGGGAAAATTGCAAATTATATTGACTGATTGAAATCTAGTGTATTATTCAATGTCAGAAATCCTTTGTTTTGCTCCTATTTGGTTTACATACGTAAAGCATATAGTATAGTAGCAGCTATGTAATACATAGCTGCTCCTATTCTGCGACTAGCACCAATCAATTTCTTTGCTAGGTGCTCTTCACTGAACTCTTATTAAATATTCCTCGAAGAGAACCTGCAGTTCATTAGGTTAGAATAAAAGGACTTATTTTGTCCTTCAGAATATTATTAAATAAAACATTTATAGAAGAGCTTTTCCAAAATAATTAATCATGGGTACGTTTATTGATAGTAACATGGATGACTTTAAAATTAATATCTAAGGTTCCTCGTCCTCTACGAAATGTAAAGTTGCCAACTTTTCCGAAATTGATTAAAGCTGGTTTTCAAAGTGCAGGGGTATTCATTTGAGGAAATGTTACGGCTCAAAATGCTAGAAAAGGCTGGAAATGTTATGTTCCACATAATACTTACGTGAACGTTGAAAATTGTAACATGCAATTAGAAAAAATGAATCATTTGTAAAACTCTTTTTAAAACTTATTTAATCATTTATCAACGTTAGGTGTGGGACCAACGATACCTCGAACAATTTCGAGGTATCGTTGGTTTTGAATGTTGAAATAAACGATTTTACTTTACTTACTTTGACCAACATTTGTTGCTGTAAAAGTGGAAATTCTTAACTAAATCTGTACCGTGGCGCCACCTGCAGAGTAAACGTAGTCATCAATGCAAACAGGGTTTGTTTGCTGGCACTAGTAATGCTATCGCAGGATAGTGCGAATGCCAGTGCGCTAGTGTTAGGCGAAGTTGGTTAAAATAGTACGTGATCGTGTGAGTTGGGGCCATGACGATAGCGTTTAGGTATGTACCAAAAATTTTAAATAGCTTTCGTGTTTAAAAAAATTCTCGTTTCGAGCTCGGAAACTTTAGATGCGTTTCCTATTGTAAGTAATTTAAATAAAAATATGTTATGCACTTTTACCTTTCCTTGATAATATCAATAGAATTAAATTCTCAATGGAAACTTTAACGAAAAATATAACTGTTCCCACGAGCCAAAGATTCCATCTTAAACAAGTCTGTATCACCAAAAAGCTCATACTTATTACTTAGAAAAGATAATGACTGTTGTTTTTTAAATACGGAACAAAGGACCATTTATTTCCAACCTTTACTAGTTTTATTATTTTAATTTACACAAGGTAGTTGTCACAGTGTAAGTCAGCTACAAGCTTGTTTGCAAGTAAGTAATTCAATTTGGAACAATGTAGAACAACAAGACGCAGGCGTCATGGTTGCACCATTCTATATAAACTTGCATAATTCAATAGAACAAAAAGACACTTTGTGGGGCTTCTCATTTTAATTTAATTGTAGAAACAACATGGATCGGTTTGGTATACATTTAAAACTAACCCTTCGTAAAAATCTGACCGCAATCGTGATATAACTAGAGATAATGTTGTTTTGAATGTTTTTATGTCTTTACTAAGTTAAAAAAAGAAAGAAGGTAACTCTTTCTTTCCATTTAGTATATAAGCGACTTGATGTTCATTTACTGCAAGCTTATGCTAATTTATATTTTTTATAAATACAAAGAAATTACGAATGCATAGTGCATTAGTAATTTCTATGTTGGATGGTTGTTTTATGGTTGATTGGCCAGAAAATTACCGATATTTATTTAGTTTTACTGACCCACTATCGCATACTATTATTTAATCATAATCAGCTTATAAATTCTCCTCTCTGTGAGAGGGAGTGGGTCGTAATCCACCACGCGGACCCAGTGCGGGTTGGTAGATGCCACATGCCTTCAAATTTTTGGTTCTAGGACATGCCGGTTTTCCTCACGATGTTTTCCTTCGCCGTTTTGAGAGTAGTGGTGATGAAATTTCTTTAGATCTAAATCTCGGTTTATTGAAAAGTCAGAGTCATCGATGGTCGCTGGTTTAGGGGCCCAACCCAGGGCTCGGCCTAACGTTCCAACAGCTCCATTGCGTAAAACGTTTCTCACGTAATGCCATGTAACTCGTACAGTATAGTATGCTAGTACTCGACGCTAGTAGTCCCCGCTAGTGGAGCGTGGGCAGGCACTTAGCGTCCCAGTGTGTGACGATGTAATTATAGTGCGTGGGAACAAGTAATGCGTGATAATGTTGGTGATCGATCATGTATTGCCAAAATAAGAAGAATATTTTAGAAAAAATAGAGCTATTTTTTTCGTTGTGTGTCTCATAAAAAGATTCAAAATCCTAACTTAAAATTATAAAAGCGAAAGTTAGTTTGTTTGTTACACTTTCACGCTAAACCGGCTGAGCGGATTTGGATGAAATTTAGCACATGGTTAGACCATGATCTGGAGAAGGATATAGGCTACTTTTCAACCTGGATCGCAGACGAAATCGCGGGCAACAGCAAGTTGCTTATATAAATTCAATATCATTGGTTTATTTACATAGTTAGACTAATATGTAAATAAACCCATTTTCGAATTCATCCTGCCTTGCGCCATACAAAAAAAAAATCATCTACCAAGTGGTTCCCTTCTCTTCATACAATT
Organism: Agrochola circellaris; assembly: GCA_914767755.1. Taxonomy (NCBI): domain Eukaryota; kingdom Metazoa; phylum Arthropoda; class Insecta; order Lepidoptera; family Noctuidae; genus Agrochola; species Agrochola circellaris. Next base: position 2,498,078 of record OU611853.1, read on the forward strand.
TATTGAGTCTCCTGTCTCCTTCCAAATCATCTAGTCAGCCATTTTAAAAACGTTCGAACAAGCCACTCAATTCGTTCCATAATCAAATATGAAAAAAAAAACATTTACATCACCAAGTCTGTATTTCCGTTCGGCCGTCATCGTCGATCGTTCCAAATTGAAATGCTCCAAACGTATTAAGAAATATGATTGGTTGCAACCATACAACAGCACTACATTTGGCCGCCTACGAATAGGTAAATGTAACAGTTTACTGTTCATCTCACACACAATTTACATATTCAAAGATAACACGACATTCACATGAAAATGTGACTTTTGTGAATAGATAAGAGAAGGCATCTTGTATTGAATATTTTATCATATTTCATCTGAAAAAATATTATTACATACATTGACAGGTAATAATGTCACGTAAGATAAACAGGATATTAAAGAGAGTAACAACGAGATGGTAATAAAAAATCCTATCATGCTTGTATGCCTAAAAAGGGTAGATAGAAGTATACCGTTCGTTACAAGCCCACATATTCCCAGATATAGTACTGATTCTTTAGTACAACTGCACTAAGCAGCCTCATTCCATATTCTCGGCTGCTACTTCTTACTATTCAGGAGTTCTTGGTTCTAATGTAACCTATATCAAATGATCAATCTTTATATGTTAATTCCCAAGTAACTGTCTTCATTCACTTCTATCTTTTTAAATCTTGTACCCTATTCTTGCACCCCTGGTTTTCTTTTTGTCTATATTTACTTAAACGATGTTGGTTTTAAAGCTCTCATGTAGAATCAATTAATGGATCACCATTCCTCTACTTTCATCTAAATGTTTACTGATTCTTTAGTACAACTGTACTAAGCAGCCTCATTCCATATTCTCGGCTGCTACTTCTTACTATTCAGGAGTTCTTGGTTCTAATGTAACCTATATCAAATGATCAATCTTTATATGTTAATTCCCAAGTAACTGTCTTCATTCACTTCTATGTTTTTAAATCTTGTACCCTATCCTTGCACCCCTGGTTTTCTTTTTGTCTATATTTACTTAAATGATGTTGGTTTTAAAGCTCTCATGTAGAATCAATTAATGAATCACCATTCCTCTTCTTTCATCTAAATGTTTCAACATCTGTCTTTTCTCTTTTACTCTATTCAGTATCTCTTCTATGTCACTTTCCACTTTGTGCCAGCTCCTCATTTAAATTATTTGTAAGAATTTTGGATCTCTTAGCATTCATCTTTCAAAACTGTTTTATCCGTTGGTTTATGTTCGACTTTTAAAACGTTTGCTATGTCTTAAATGGCTTGAACGAAAACTGTAAAAAACAATTTAAGCAATGTAAGTAACAATCCAGTTGGAAATGACTCGAAGCAATGTAGCGTTGCTACAAAATGTTGTAATTGCAATGAAACGTTATAATTACTAACTTGTTTTTATCTATAATAATAATAAGGAACGAATTTTACCTTATATGTTCGTACCTACATATTGTGTAATTTTTCTTTAATATCTCTTAAGCTTCTACTATAGAAGATTTATCTTTTAATGAACGTCCATACGAGATATTTCCATGACCTTCTTTTTTCTTGTTAAATGCACTATAGTTATAGTAAATGCTTGCGTTAATTTATCGGTATTTAAAAAGGCAATATCTTCATTCTTTTTAGCACCCACTATTTTCTGTTTGGTATTCCCTGATTGCGGTTAACAGAATTATACCTATTAAAAGGTAGGTGAAACATCACAAAAAAAATTGGTTTCACCCGCACGCAAGTCAAGTTCACTTAAAAATAACATTAAACACACGTACTAATTCAATGATTTTATGATCGCAGCTATAACATTAAACATTTTTGCCAGCACCTTCTTTGAATATAATTAACATTGTTAATTGAGTATAATCTCATTAATAATTCGGA